>CM064060.1:42829683-45329683 GCA_032594955.1 Panicum miliaceum | reverse complement strand
CAGGTAGAGAAGAAGCTTCATGTTTCTAGCACTGTCCACATTAATTTTTAAGCATACAATGGTGTCATCAGCATATTGCAACAACACCACAACATTGGGTATCAAATTGCTAGCCAATCCACTAATCATGCCTGAGTTCTGAGCTTTCCTGACCATCCTGGCCATACAGTCAGCCACAAAGTTAAAGAGAATAAGGGATAATGGGTCCCCCGGCCTGACCCCTTTGTGGCTAACAAAATAAGGATCCAGTTTATCATTCAGTTTCACACTCACAATCCCATTAGTGACAACACTTTTAATCCAACCACACAATTTATCAGAGAAGTTCCACATCTTAAGGGAAGCAAAAAGGAATTCCCAGTTGACCTTATCATATGCCTTTTCAAAATCCAGTTTAAGGAACACACCCACTTCATTCCTTCTCTTAGTTTCATGAAGAACCTCATGCAAAGCCATAATCCCATTCATTATGTTACGGCCTTTCATGAAAGTGGATTGTGAATCCAAGATCAGCTTGTTAGCCACCTTCTCCAATCTCAGAGTGAGAACCTTAGTCTCCATATACAATTTAACAGACAAATTGGTCTAAATTGTTGTATCTTTTCAGCTTCTTGGATTTTAGGGATAAGAGTTATGATCCCATAATTAAGTCTGCATACATTCAGGTTGTCCTGATGGAACTCAGTGAACATATCCATAATATCCTTTTCGATGAAGCCCCAACAAACCGGATAGAACTCAATAGGAATTCTATCAGGCCCTGCTGCTTTGTTTTTTTCCATTTGGAACAATACCTCCTTGACCTCTTGTTCAGAGAAAGGCTTGGTAAGTTCATCATTTTCAGCATCATTAAGTTTCTCATTATCATTCCACAAATCAGGATCCAAAGGAAATGCATTACCATCAACCGGTCAAAACAACATTTTATAATAGTCAGTGGCATGCTGCAATAAAGCATCATCCCCTACAATTTCCTCACCATCATTTTTAAGGAACAAAATAGAGTTTTTCTTTTCCTGTCATTGGTAATTCTCTGAAAATACTTGGTGTTATTATCTCCTTCATGGAGCCATCTCCCATGCATTCTTTTGAACCAAGAGAGTTCCTCCTCTTCCAACATTTTGAGCATCTCACTCTGAAGCTACATTTTCTGTTGCATCATGGAAAGAGGTATCAGCCCCTCTTCTTCTAGTTGTTCAATGCATAATAGTTTTTCATGAATTATAGTCTTTCTTCTTCTCAATTCCCCCTTCCTATTGAAATTCCAGCCTTTAAAATATTGTTTGAACCCTTTTAGCTTAGCCTGAATCCTATCCAATGCTGACTTAGCAAAGCATGATTTTTCCCAAATTAGTTTAGCTGTGGGCAAAAAGTCATGATGCTTTAGCCATGACAGTTCAAACTGAAAGGAGATTTTCTCCAAAGGTTGAGAAGTACCAGTTGTTAAGATTAAGGGGTTATGATCAGATACATCCCTGGGGAGTTTATATACCATAACCCTAGGAAAAATATCTTCCCAGTCCTTACTTATCAGGTATCTGTCAAGTCTGGCCAAAATAGGGACCTCCTGATTATTAGACCAAGTGAATTTTCCACCGGTCATTTGAATATCTATAAGTTCTTGCGAGGCAATGATGGAATTAAACACCCCAGGATGCCTATGAACTCCCCCATCAGTGTTCTTTTCAGATGCAAACCTAATAATGTTGAAATCACCACCCACAATGTATGGTACCTTATTCTTACAACAGAAATTAGCTAGTTCAGATAAAAATTCATACTTATCATCATCATGGGCTGGCCCATACACATTTAGAAAATTCCATTTGATTGTTTTCTCTATATCCCAGAGGTTAAGCTGGAGAATATGCTTTCCTTCAGAGAAGGACCCAATATCATGAAAATCCAAATTGATTCCAATTAAAGATTCCACCAGACCTTCCTCTAGGTGGAATCCATTTCCATAAGTAATTCCCCTCAAGATCTAGGATCCTTAGGATTCTATCTTCAATATTAGCTTGCATGGTTTCCTGCAAGCCAATAAAGTGGAATTTGTGCTCCACAATAAGATCTCTAAGATATGTAGAGACATCAGATTTTTTGATGCCTCTACAGTTCCACACTAGGCCTTTCATTTGGTTTTTTTTAACTTTTTTTTGCTGATTTTGGGGTTTATTGGAGTTAACTGTGTTTCCTAGTATAATCCCCTTCCCCTTTTTAGTTTGACAAGTATTTTTCTTGCTGGATTGCTTCTTAGGTTTCTTCCCTGAAATGCTCAATCTTTGCACAGCTTTTCTGCTCCTTTTTGGGGTGACCAAAATGAAGTCATCCTCAGATTGATCCTCCTCCAACCATTCCAAAAGATTAATCTTAGAATCTGATTCATTTTGAACAGAAATAGGATTTACTTCCTCACTTGGCCCTTGTATCAGGGCCTCCTTTTGTTTCATATTTAAGGCTAATCTAGCAGTTTCTAATTCTCTAAGCATATCAGTAGAATCAAAATTTGAAGGATCAATATTAACACCCATAGAAATAGATCTAGCAATAATAACCTCATCATCTAGAGAAGAAAAGGTATTGGAAGTTTGTAAAGGGTTACCTGCAATAGTCCTGTTCTTGTTTTCCTTCATCCTCTTCAGATTCACCTCATTGAACTTGATTTGCTGAAGTCTCTCACTTGCCCTTCTTTCATCCCTCTGTTTCCTCATCACGTCACATGGGTTGAGAAGCTTAGTTACATCCACCTCCTTTTCTCCCCCAGTGGTAGTGTCATTGTGTGAGACCTTTAAACTCCCACCATGCTTCCCAGGATCCTCTGCACCTGTATCCCCCACAGTATCATTCTGAATTTCATAAATTTTGACATTGGAAGAATTGCTCTTAGCAGACTCAAAGATGGCCTGGTTGATTATGTCCACCTCAACCCCCAACAAACAACTTGCTATCTCTAAGTTTTTGTGTGTAATGGTGGATCATCACCCAACATCTTCTAAACCTGATCAGCAAAATCATCACTACCCCCACTATTCTCAGCAGAATCTTCCTTCTCCAAGTCATTCTCTGGCTCATATGTAGCTGCAGGTATGGCCTCTTCATCAGATTGAATGTCACCTCTAGTATCCACTTTCCTGGCATCATCACAGAAGTTCTTCCTTTTTTTAGCTTTATTGGGGTCTGCTTCCTTACTTAAGTTGATTTTACCTGGAGCAGAACCTACAGATCTGATAGGGGGCCAGTCATGCAAACTAGCCTGATTTGTCCTCATGCCACTACCTCTTGAGCTACCAGCTTCAAAGTTGTTCCTGCCACCCTCATCATCATGATTCCTGTCAGGTCTCTCAGTTCTCATTTTTTTTAGGCTTGGTTGAACATCAGATGCACCAACTCTGATAGCTGTTTTATCAGAGTGGACTTTATGTTGATCATTCCTTTCCATCTCAAAGAAGAAATCATAAATAAACATGCCCAAGTTACACTCTGGAGAAGGAGGAACTTGATTCAAGTCCCTGCAAGCAATCTTAACCCTCACATATTCCTGCTTAAACTTGTGTCCCGTAATATTTGCTCTAAATAGGGCTAAAAATGGTCCAGGGCTCCCAAATGACAGCCCCTACCCTCTCATCAACTCTCTCCCCCCATAGCAACAATAATTAGAGGTAGTTATTAGGGGTAAAATAGTCTTTTATACATCTTTAGATTAAACTTTATCCCCGTATCCAAATAAAAAAAGAGCTAAACTTTAGTACTCCATTTGAGAGACTAAATCTTATCCCTTGATTAAAGTTTAGCCAAGGGATCAACAGGATCTTAGTTCACCTATTTAGATCGCTTAGTTGACTCTAAATGGACCTTAACTATGGGCTACTGTAAATCAACACCGAGTGATACGGGCCAGGTTGCTGATTGGTCAGTGAACGTGCATACAGTACCTATACGGTTGCGATGCAGCGTGGCACCGTCGGAGTTCAGACCCAAACCAAACGATCCAAACTCCGGCGTGCGCACGGACACACGGGAGACCAACCTCTCCTGCTTGCCAGCTCACCGCCCGTACGACCGAGATCCAAGGTTCCGGTTCCAAGCCCCCGCCTCGTCCCTGATCTCTCCCCGCGCGAACGGCGCGCCACGCGGCCGGCGAGACGGAGGCGATGGCCACCGCCGCCGACTCCGCCTCCACGGAGTGCCCCGCCGACCCCTCCATGCCCACGGACCCGGACTTCCTCAGCTGCGTCCTCCAGCCCCCGGCCCCCTCCTCCTCCCGCCCCGACGCCGACTACGCCGCCCTCCGCCGCCTGCTCCTCCGCCGCAAGCCGCCCTCCGCCCTCCAGCACCGCATGGTACGCAGGCATCCCCTCCTTTCTGCTCCACCGGCGCTTAGATCCCCTGGCTGGTATCGCATTTAGCTTTGGGGAATGGACGGATCGAATTCATTGGTGGTCGGGGGGTGCTTTTGCCGCGCGCAGGACTGGCGGTGCAACGGCAAGGGCTACGTCGCCTACCGCAACTTCCTCCTCCGGCGCATCGACGGCGGCAGCGCCCATAGCACGCCCAGCAACAGGTTGGTGCGCCTTAGTTTTTTTTCCCGTGTCTCGTCACCTGCCCGGCGCTGCCGCTGCCTGTACCTAACAAAATAAGAACAATGTTGATGTGCTCCTGAGGCGTCCTTTCAATTGCCTTTATTAGCTTGTGGCCATACTTGTTCACTACTAGCAGTATTTTGCTCTCAAGCCTAATCCTTCAAACATTTATGATCCGAAAGTCAATAAGGTGGAATCTAACAACGTGGTTGTTTTTGCAATTGAGCAGTGGAAGGTGGGCTGCCTCTCCTGGCCCTGCACTCTCCGAGGCAGACAGCTGGAGTTCTCTCCGGGTTCGTGCCATCTAATCTTTTATCTCTGTTTTTCCTACTTCAAGTTCCATACTGTTTGATTTTGCACCTAATGGTTTTGTAGATGATCTCATGCAAGAGGTGGCTACACATGCTGCTTTGAATTTTGATACAACATGTTTGATGCAGGACTTGAGAACTAACAGTGGGTTAAGCCGCACTGTAAGTATCAGCTCAAAGCAGAGTGATACCGAGCGCCATGTCAGATTCGCTGAGCCTGCATACTCGTTTGTTGGAATGCATTGCATTTTTGACAGCTGCAAAACCTCAGGTTATTTCTTATGGCCATGCTATGCATTTGTCTTCTTTCAGTGACCAGGTGTTCTTATCTGATTGATTTGGGCGGAATTCTCATTTAGGAATGTTTTTGCTCTTGGCAGTTACGATATTGAAATTTGGCCGCGCAAGTTCTGATCTGCTTGCGTATGGTGCGGCAGATGGCAGTCTAACGGTCTGCCAGGTTTCTGAGCCACCATCTGTTATTCAAAAATTGATAGGGCACTCTAAAAATATCACAGGTTAGATTACACACAATTGTTCTAGTAAAGCTATTCTCTTGTATTTATCTTTATTTGCCACAGCGAAAGATTAAGTCTTGCTACACATGCCCAAATATTCCCCTCCCATTTCACAGAATGTGATCAGTCAATGCTGATATCCCATTATTAATAATATCTGCTATTGATGTCATGAGGAAACATGTATTGCTAGCATATCATTTTGTTTACAGAAGTAATACGTATACTAACTGAATTTTTGGTTTTGCCATAACTGGAAAAGGTACAAGGTATGAAAGCATATCTACTATATCTTTGTAAAGATGGATTACACAGGATAATCCAAACTTCAATTTCCTATTTATTCCTGCATTATGTATCTTGTGTCTCTTGATTTTCAAATTCTAACCACATTACAGATTTTGATTTTTCATCTAATAACCAGTACATTGCTTCATGCTCCCTGGATAAAACTGTGCGAGTATGGGAAATCTCTAAAGGCACATGCATTAGGGTTGTATATGGAGTTTCTTCCCAGCTATGCATCTGCTTTCATCCTGTAAGTCCCAACTTAGCACAATGCATAATTGTTTGTATCCCTTTTACTTATTTCACTGGTGCTACCTCCCTATATCTCTGCTGCAAATAGTTATTTGTGTGCGAATCATCCTGAATTATCTACCGTATCATATTATATTTACCATGCTCTCAACCTCTTTGTTGCAGGTGAACAATAACTTGCTTTTAGTTGGCAACTCAAACAAGGAAATCAATGTAAATTTCCTCACCTTTTGCTACCAAAGTCCAACAATTTATATACTGTTGTTTGCTTTCCAATAGGCTTCTTGCAGCTTGGTCCTCTGATCTAATATCTGTTGTTCAATTCAATAACAGTGGAAAATAAAATATCTGTTCTTCTGCCATTTCTTGATATAGATGGTGTACCCTACTGTGTAACTGATTAGCTAATATCATGTAAACATGTTTAATTACCAGCACTTTTCCCTTGCATCCCAGTTTTTTACCTACATTGTGATCTATTTATCTTTGTAACTAGGCAATAAATTTTAGCACTGGGAGAGTAATCAGCAAACTTAACTTTGATGATGCGGTTACAGCTTTGGATATTGATCACACTGGGCAGCTTATTTTCGCTGGTGATGCACAGGTATGAAATAATTGAACTTGTCTGCTATTGACATGATATTTGACGTTCATATTTTTGAAATGGTGCTTGAAACGTGCAGGGTTACATATATACTGTTAGTGTGAATTCACATACAGGGTCACTATCAAGAACTCACAAGAACAAGAGCAGTAAGAGCAAATCTCCTATTACAACAATCCAGTATCGCACCTTTTCTCTGGTAGCACGTTGTCCAGTACTTCTTTCTTGTGCTCAAGATGGAAACATGTCTTTCTTCAGGTGTGTTAACTTTATAAGTCTATTATGTGGCAGACTTTACTTTATATAACCATTTGTATTACTCAAATTTCAGTATCACAACAGATGCTAAAGGATACTTGACTCTCATATCTTCTTTAAAACTGGCCTCAAGGGTGCAGACTATCCGTGCTTCCTTCTGTCCGCTTCTTTCCCTTGAGAAAGGAGAGTTCATAGGTGAGTGGGAATCAAAACTTGTTCGATTGTTTGTAGCTATTAGCTGCTGGTTACCTAAAACTTAAAGCTGTTGGTGACCCAGTCCCTTATTTATATATTCTTCCTGCGGCTAGCACCCCAGTGCTGGCACACTTTCATTTGCACTGCGTATCATCATTTTTTGCTACTTTTTTTAGTGAATGTGCAGGAGAAATCCATGTCATTATATAAAGAAAAATAAGGTCCAATGACAATGCCATTATAATTGCAAGGGTTACAACCTCGTTTGTATTTTAGCACCAAGACAATCCCTTGCAACACTTGATTCTAAGTTTTCCTGAACAAATGTTAATCAATTTGTTTGGAATGTCAGATTGAATTTACAGGAAATAAATGATGTTTATCTTTTAAGAAATAAGTGTCTGTTTTTGTGGTTTTGAAAAGACCATTACTGACTCATTTTCTACTGAAAATGAAGTTACTGGCAGTGAGGATGCAAATGTTTACTTCTATGATTTGGCACGCCCAAAGAACTCATGTGTGAATAAACTACAGGTATGTGTCGTGCTTAATCTATTTGTCAACATATTAAGCTTTTACATAGCATCAATGAGGCATCAACAAGACCATTTGTACTCCTGAAGGGACATGGATCTCCAGTAATTGGAGTTGCCTGGAACCATGGGGAAAATTTGCTGGCCTCATCTGATTCAGATGGTACAGTTATTGTATGGAAGCGAGCGAAAACTAATTAGAGCGATTCCACAACATGGAGGATGCTTTTATGCAGCAAACTGTTGATTCTACTGCATGATTCAAACGAAGCCTCGTTTTTTTTTTGTACATTGTACGTCCATCCCATTGTTTGTAACATAACCTTGCAAGGCTTGAGCAAAGAAGATCAACCGGCCTTGAATGTATTTACAGAAGTATAGATCTCTCGGTAGAGTGTAAAGCTTTTTGTCACGGTATATCCTGTATCATTTGTTTTAGGACTGTACCTGTGTATCATTAATGATTTTGTCCCCCAAATATATTAAAATTGCTGTTCACATGTGCATCGTACACAGTATACTTGCTGTTCAACCCAGATCATGAGTTGGATCTACTAGTTGACTAGTCAGGTACCAAGGTTCACAGGCTTTTCAATCCGCTGTAAAAAAAAATGAGCATCAGGTTTGGTGGATACAGCGGTGTAAGGAGTCAAGCAAATTTATCTGCTTGTTGACAATCGTTCGTTTCGCAGGCTGAGCAAATTGCCCAGATCATTCTTTTAATCGGAAAAGGAAGAAGGGTAAAAAGAGAATATAATCACCCGAAAGAAAGTATTCGTTTCGCAGGCTGAGCAAATTGCCCAGATCATTCTTTTAATCGGAAAAGGAAGAAGGGTAAAAAGAGAATATAATCACCCGAAAGAAAGTTATTAATAGTTCGAGGCATAATTTTGTTTCTGTTGGGGGATCGCCTTAGTTTTCCTATGGCGAAGGACCCCGTTGTGTACAAAAAGGCCCGAAATAGGGTCAAAGGAAGGATAGTATGTGGGGTAATTGAAGTATGGTGGGCGATTGTGTTGCGAATTCGATCGACATCTAAAGACATAAATATACTCCCTCCGTATCAAAATATTTATCATCACTGACTTTTTATTATAACTTTAACCATTCATTTTTATTCAAAAAATTATGTAAATACCATCTGCTTTATCTGCGATATGATTTATTAGTATACGTATTTTAAGTATGATTTAATTTTTTGTATGTTTGCAATAATTTTTTGAATGATACGAATGGTTAAAGTTGTAAGAAAACGTTAATGGCGATAAATATTTTGATACGGGGTAATTTTATTTCATAATTTAAAATAATTACCGAACAAATTATTCTGTGGGTGAAAAGAAATTACAAGGCACGGTTTGACCGGCGTGGGCTTTCATACCATTATTGGATGGCTCTAACTAAAGGCGGCTCGTTAGGTAATCTAAGTTGAATTTTACCGTAGCTAATGATTCCACAATCTTCAAAACCAGATTGAACTACTGAATGTATGATCTATGAATAATTAAACATGCTTGATCTCTGTGGATCGTGTAGAACAGCTAGCTGCCTCGGCAAGAGGACAGCGAAGCTCAGGGCCACAAGCTATAGCTTCTCCTTAAAGACAAGAGATCGTCCTCGACTCCCGGCCCCCGGCCGGTCGGCCGGCGTGCTCGTACACGCGCGACCACGCACGTACGTAGGAGCCGTCAAAGCTCCGATCCTGCATGCCCCGGCCCCCGGCCCGCCATGGCGTGTCAATTTATACACGTCCGCTGATCTGCCTCCAATCCACCGTTCGTAGTTAGTCGTAGCCGGGACACGACGCGGCGGCGATCGCCATGAATTTCGGCCGCCGCAGGAGCTTCAGCTCCATCGAGGAGGACCGCAAGTCGAGCCCGGGCGCGCGCACGCCCCTGCACCAGTACTACGTGCGTTCCGCGGGTGGCCGCTCGCCGGCGCACGCCGCGGGCGGCCGCTCCCCGGCGTGCTTCAGCTCGTCGTCCGTGCCCGGGGTGGACGTGCCTATGGGCGGCGGCTCCTCGCCCTGGATGCTGTCGCCGCTGCACGGCCGCCGCCACAGGTTCCCGCCATCGCCCGGCGCCATCTACCACTGCATCGCCGCGCTGCACCGACTGGAGAGCGACGTGCACGCGCTGGCCGTCGCCCGGGGCGTGCTGTTCACGGCCTCCGACAGCGGCCGGGTCCGCGCGTGGGCGGCGCCCGAGTGCTGCAACCGCGGCTGCCTCAACGTGGGCCGCGGCCGCGTCCAGGCGCTCGCCGCGTGCGGGGACACGCTCGTCACGTCCCACGGCCGCGACCACCACGTCCGGGTCTGGACCGTCTGCGCCGCCGCCATCTACGACCACATCCGCGCCAAGAAGGCGGCCACCCTCCCGGCGGCCAAGGGCAGCCTCTCGATCCGCTGCTTCGGCAAGCACCGCCCGCACCATCACCGCGACACCGTCTCCTGCTTCATCCTCCACGCCGTCGCGGGCCTCCTCTACACCGCCTCCCACGACCGCACGGTCAAGGCGTGGAAGCTCTCCGACGGCACCTGCATCGATTCCTTCGTCGCGCACGACGGGCCGATCAACGCCATGGTCATAAACGAGGCCGACGGGTGCATCTTCACGGGCTCCGCCGACGGCACCGTCAAGATGTGGCGCCGCGTCCCCGGCGGCACCGCGCACGCGCTCACCGTCGTGCTCCGCTCCAAGTCCGAGCTGTCCCCGGTGAACGCGTTCACGCTTTGCCACGCGGCCGCCGGAGCCACGCGCAGGTGCTTCCTGTACGCCGGCTCGTCGGACGGCTACATCAACGTGTGGGAAAAGAAGGCCACCGTGGGGCGGCCGGTGCACGCGGGGCACCTCGAGGGCCACCGCCTTGCGGTCTACTGTCTGGCGTCCGGCTGCAGCGGGCGGGTGGTCGTGAGCGGTTCGGAGGACGCGACCATGCGCGTGTGGAGGCGGGAGGGGAAGGGCGGCGGCGCCACACACACGTGCCTGGCCGTGATCGAGGGGCACCGGGGCCCTGTGCGGTGCCTGACCGTGGGCGACGGCGAAGGCAGTGACGTGGAGGGCCGCAGCATGGTGGTGTACAGCGCGGGGCTGGACAAGAGTGTCAAGGTGTGGAGGATACGGGTGGTGGGGAAGGAGGAAGAGGAGGACGACGACGGCGGCGGCGAGGGGGACGCGGAGGTCGAGATACTGCCTGGGAAGGCCGACGGCGGCGCCTTTACTGTGAGGAACGACGTGGAGGACGACGACGACAAGGCGGAGTACGTGTGGCCGACGCCGGTGCTGTCGCCGTCGTGGGTGGAGAAGCGGAGGCACACCAGCCGTGGGTGACTGATGACAAGTAGGCGCGCCATGTAATCCCCATTCTGTAATCTTTCTCATGTGTGCAATAAATCAGAGGTTCTGTAATCTACCGCACTTGTCTAGCTATTAACAACACTACAACAGCAGCAGCCATGAACTGTAGTGTGCAGTCCAGCCTGCTACCTCGGCTGGAGATCCGAAACCGTGACGCCGTTCTCCGAGACAGGAGGATCGGCCGCCGAACGACGCCCGTAACGACGCGCTCCACCTTCACGGGCGGCGGCGCGCCACGAGGCGGCGGCGCTCGCCGACCCGTCGCAGAACGCCGGCCGGGAGGGCCTCTGCTGGATCGCCGACTGGCCGTCCAGCATGAGGACGACGGCCGACGCGTCGGGCCTGGAGCCGGGGTCCTTCTGCACGCACAGGAGTCCAACCTGCGCGCAGGCGAGCGCCTCGGCCCGGGCGTACCGGCCGCCCAGCGACGCGTCCACGACGTCCGCCACCGACCCGCGCCTCCACTTCTCCCACACCTGCAGCAGCAGCAGCAGACACTGTAAAACACGGTGGCCAAAATGCTTGTTGATTCTGGCGATGGAGCCGGTCGCTACTCACGTAGCTGAGCAGATTGCTGCTGCTGCCATCGTCTTCAGCGTGTACGCTGGTGTTCCTTCGGCCGGTGACGTCTCGAGGACGATCACCCCGAAGCCGAACATGTCCGATTTGGTCGAGACGTGCCCGTAGTACGCGTACTCCGGCGACATGTACCCGCTGCAGCGAACATGCAAGTGAGTTAGTTGCAGGTAGCAAAGAGCTTTCTTTACAAGGGACGGGAGGCCTGTCAGCTACAATGGCCTGTCAGCAGGCTGCTGTCCTGTTACCGCGGCACTTACAGGGTCCCAACCGGTCGCTTGGTCACCTCCCTGGTCTCGTCTCCCCAGAACACCCTGGCCAGGCCGAAATCCGAGATCTTGGGGCTCAGGTCCGAGTCCAGGAGGACGTTGCTGGGCTTGAGGGCACGGTGGATGATCCGCAGCCGGGACTCCTCGTGGAGGTACAGCAGGCCGCGCGCGATCCCGCGGATGATCGCGTACCTCCTGCTCCAGTCCAGCGCCGCTTGCCGCTGCTGCCGTCTCCCTGCATCTGTGGCCGCGCGCGCGCCGAAGAGGGCGTCGTCCAGGCTCCGGTTCGGCAGGTACTCGTACACGATGAGCTTCTCCGTCTCCTCCAGGCAGACCCCGAGAAGCTGCACGAGGTTCCTGTGCGTCAGCTTGGTGGCGAGGATCAGCTCGTTTTTCAGTTCGTGGAAGCCCTGGGATGAGCCCTGGGAGAGCCTCTTCACCGCGACGGCCTGCCCATCCTGTAGCCTGCCCTGAGAACATACATACAAGTTGCATTCGATGTGAGCCATCAGTCACGAGCTGACGACAGCTGATGATTCTCGAGAGAAAGACTGACGGTGACAATACCTTGAAAACTTCTCCGAAACCTCCCTCCCCCAGCTTGTTTTCCGCAGCGAAGTTGCCGGTTGCCGCCCTCAGCATCCGCAGCGTGAACTTCTCCGGGTGAACGTAGCTCGTGCTGCCGTCGTCGTCCCTGGCCCTTCTCCTCGGTGTGGGGTACTCCTTGGCCATAACACCTCTTCTCCTTCTCAGTCTCAGCAGGTAAACACCGGTCAGCACGAACGCCAGCAGGAGCAGCGTTCCGAGTGGAACCACGACTGCAACGATGGTGGTGTTTGGTCTCTTCGTTCCTGCATGTTTTCACTTTTCAGGCGAGCAATGCAACAACATTGCATACTACTTACCTTATCAAGAAAAAACATTGTACTACCTCCATCCTAGAACATAGCTAGTTTAGATTATTTTCAAAGTTAAACCTTTTAAACTTTAACCATAAATAGTAAAAAATTATAAAAACTGCCAGTATATTCATAATGAAACCAACTATCATAACATATAATATTTTCTATTTAAAAATAATTATAGTTAAAAATATTATTAATTAAAGATGAAAATATTTGACTTTGATTAAATTAAAAAATTATTATATTTCACAATGAATGTAGTATACTACTGATAAATATACGGAAGGGTCTGGGCCCGGCGTGTTTATTTCGCACCAACGGAGGGGGCGGTGTTGACGGGTCATGCACGACAAGTCAAGCGTCAACGCGCGGAGAATGTTTCAGTATGCCTGCCTCCAGAGAGTTCGCACTCACCGCGTGTTTCCCCGGCGGGCGGCGGCGGTTCAGCGGCTGGTGGCGGCGCGTCGAGCGCCAGGTCGTAGTGTGTGTACACCTGGATCCTCAGGAAGCAGTTGTAGGCCAGCACGACGCCTCCCTGGTTCCCCGAGCAGCACGGCAGCCGCGGCACCGAGGCCTGCAGCAGCGGCCGCAGTCCGCCGCCGTGACGTCCCTCATGCACTGCACCATCCCGTACATGGTCCCATTGGGATCGTCCTTGGCGTACTCCACCTCGCCGATTGCGAAGAACGGCGGCGGCCTCCCTGCGGGCCCGCCGCCCGCCGCACGCGCCACCAGGCGGGCCATCAGCGGGCCGTAGGCCCGCAAGTAGCCGGCCGGGTCGGCGACCATGCGCGTGTCGTACGCGACCATGCGGTAGTCTTCCTCGCGGGGAGTCGACGCGTTGGTGTCCGCGTAGGCGACGTAGACGTCGAGCCAGATGGAGGCGCGGCGGCTGCCGGGGCAGCCCCCGGCGAGGTCGCCGACGGCCGCCTGCAGGTCGGCGAGGCACCGGGGAGGCGCGAAGTCCCCGCGGCAGAGGCCCCGGACGAAGGCGCGGTCGCGGCCGGCGCCGAGGGAAAGGGACGCGAACCCCGTGGCGCCGCGGCGCGCGGGAGCGCGCCCAGGAGCGTGAGGAGGTTCGCGCGGAACGACGCGTTGCTGCTGCCGCCGCCGTTGGCGGGCGCCGATGGTGGTGGGGGTGAAGGGGAGGAGGAGGGAGGAGGCGAGGGCGACGCGTTGCCGCAGTCCAGAAACGCGGGGACTTCCGGGACGGCGAGGCCTGCGGTGATGACGATAAGGAGGAGGAGATACGGCGGCGGCGACAGGGTCCTGACGGACGGCATGGTTATGGACTTGTGGTGGTGATTGATCTCCGACGGGCAGCGCAGCGCGTGAGGTTTCATCTCCGCGTGCTCGGGGAGGTCAACTAGGAGTGGGAGTCGGTAGGGAGGCTGCGTAACTCTCCGCAATAATGGCATGCAGTCGCCTAGTACTTGTACTAGCTGCGCCCGCTGGTTGCTTTGCATATTACTCCCTCTTGTTTCAAAATATAACATGTTTAGGTTTAGGTTTATATAAATCAAACCTCACTAAATTTGATCAAATTTATAAATAACTAGAGATAGAAACTAACTCTGTCGTATCATAACAGCTGGTTCCTATTGAATATCTTCCATATATTCGAATAATGCATCTGATATATTGTTGTCTTGAGAGTGCCAAATTCATATTTCAAAAAAAAAAATACGTGGATTGAGTGTGCAAACATGAGGTATTGCTACGATTTTAAACAGGGCACTAGGGCTTACCGCTAATAAATAGTTATTAGGAAGCTAAGTTCGTTTTGCGTATCGAAAGGATCGGTGGGTACTTTAGGGCACCCGCAGCGGTGAGTCGACCCGTCGAGGAGAGAGAGGGACAGGTAGACGCAAAATCGAATCATCAGGAGGTCGATTCGTTCTTCTCCAGTGATGTGGGACCCCACCAACTCATCCTTGCCTTTTCATCCACCGATGGGTGAGGCCAAGTGAAGCTGAGGGCCCGCGCGGTGTGCTCGGATTCATTTTCTTAATCGGATGAACGGATGCAAGATCTTGCATAGACTCCTCTCTCTCTCTCCTCGACGAGTCGTTATTCTCCAGTGATAAAGTCGACTCATCCAGGTTCCACGTAGGAGCATGATTCGCTTTGTGAAAGCCACTGAGAAACCCTTACTGCTGAGGTCCAGGCTCATGACTTCATGAGCGTGTGTTGGACTAGTTCGTCCTAACTGTGAACTCACGTCGTGTTGTCAAAAGTTGCGATCCACTTCTAGTCTAAAATTGAACCTGAATGTTGATCATTCGACGCTAGAAGTCCATATGATCATGGTCGTCGCGGGGACAGAATCTCCACCCGTTCAGCTCTAGGATAACTCAACTCTGAAGCAGACCCAAGGCTTGCCTGCTCGCGATCGATGCGTTCCAGCAGTCAGCACCTGTGGGCTGTGGCTGTTGCTCCTTCTTTGGTTACTGGCCGGCCTCGCAAACTCACGAAGACGATCGAACGCTCCTTCAGGTCCGTCGCTGCTAACTGTCGCCAAAGCGATTACAGAACAAACTAGTAAGACACAACTCGATAGATAGTACTAGGAAATATTAGCTATCGAAATATACCAAAGTAGCATGTACCATTGTACCGGCAGGAAATGCCGAGGTACTAGATAAACACAAGCAGTTAATAATATGTATGAAAAGAGATTATTAACTTGTTGTCTGCCAACACATGAATTAGTTAATGAGATCTAAACTAAATAAAGGCAAGGCAATGATGTTCACTGTTGCAGTAAATGAAGTGACATTTCGCAGTTCGAAAGCTTGAGCTCGAGCTTGACAGGAACAGAAACAAATAAAGCAAGCGAAAACAAAAATAGCTTGACACCGAACAACCATGGTGACTAGAATGGTCGAGCCGCATGCAGCTGCCACTTGAGCTGAACTGAAAGCTGTCACCAAACCGGAAGAACAGGAGAAGACACCAGCTCCTAAACGGATTGCTCGCCCCCTAAGCAATCTGCAAGGAGAAAACGCAATAAGTAGGGGGTGCCGTCTGAAATCCGAGCTGCAGCTGCACGTCAAATCGATAGAGACGGAAGCAAATCGAGTCCATCGATTCGGTTGCCCTGCTACACGTCAAGAAGGGATCGGAGGGAGCTGCCCGTTGTATGTTGCTCTGCTGGTGCTAGCTACAAGCTCGGTCAAGCTGTGACCTGACGATGAAAAGTGGAGAGCAGAGCGGACGAATGGACGATCCAAGATTCGAAGGATCTGCATGCCCCAGCAATAGGGCAGCCATGAAAAGTGGAGAGCAGAGCAGACGGCGGTCCAAGATTCGAAGGATCTGCATGCTCCAGCGCAAGCTCGTAGACACCCTCGGAAATGGCCACGCATGTGTTCTTCTTCCTCCTCCAAATGCAACACATGGAGAGGGGAACACGGCGCCTATATAAGCAGCGACGCAAAGGCACACAGCATCCCATTTCTTCCCCCATTCGCTCCTACTACCTTGTCCGAAGCAGCCTCCAATCCAATCCACGCCGACCACACAGCCAAACGCCGATGGCTTCTTCCATCCTTGCCGCCTTCATCCTCAAGGTCGCGCTGGGCTACGCCATGGTCCTCGAGAGAGCCGCCTCGCCCCCAGCAACGGGCAACCCCGTCGCCGACGGCCTGCTCCACGTCGCCATGGTCGGCTCCTACCTCCTCGTCGCCTTGCTCGCGTTCGCCATGAACCTCGCGGCCAATAGGGGCATGTCGCCGGCAGTCATCTTGAGATGGCTTAGCGATCTGATAGTCAAGCTTGCCGTTTTTTTCCTCGTCTTCTTTATTGCCGTCGTGTTTGCTATCCTTTGACTGCTGATCACTGCAGTGTTTACCGCCGGTAGCCCGGTAGTTATTATTAGATGAGGCTAAAGTGAAGTTTAGTATGCATGCATGGGCAGATAAATAGAATGCTAGCTTTCATGTCATGTCTCTGGCCTGGATTAATTATTAGGTCAGTACGAGAAACTAATCCTGTTCGGTTGATCAGTGCAATCGTGCTATATACATTAATATTGTATTCCCCCGTTTCTCTATATTGTATGCCCAGGAACTAATCTCATCAGTTTGCGAAAGGTTCATGGTAGTATCCATGTAGGCATTTTGTTTTGTCTTGTTTTTTTTTCTTTTGTGCATGCGTGCGTGCGTGTTTACGGCAGAGAGAGAGAGAGAGAGTCGTACTTGCAAGTAATTAAATAAGACTAAGTAATTACCCGGCCCGGCACTTGCAAGTCCGCCTAGTAATTCTTTGTATCGATAACAAAAAAAGGGAACCCATTTAACGGAGGAGGGAGAGGGAGAGAGTACACGACCATGCATTCGTCGCTAAGCAAAAATTTAATAAGACTAATTAAATGATTGCTAAAATATGATAACTTTGTATTTCTCGAAGATAATTCTGACCTGTATTTTTAGTGCAGTGACTACAGGTTAGGTTCCTTTAAAATATGGTAGATTTTGAGTTTAGTAAAGTTTATATTTATCATGTAATAGTAAATTCTTAAATCTGTCCAAAACAAATACAATTGCCACGTCAGGATTTTCCTTTCATTATTCCTCTCTTATGTACGCATCTCTTCCCAAGTGATATATATTTGAAAAGACAACCATGTATACTACACATTTTGTTCAAAATCCACATATCTTGTCAACCATCTCAAGTCTTCAAATAATTATCATTTTGAACAGACACTATATGGATTAATAATGTTAATATTAAACGAATTAAAAAATAAAGAAGATATGTAATATTTTGAAATACTATCAAAGAAGAATCTAGTCATACCATTTTAAAAGTTAATTTTAAAGGTTAAAATAGATATTGATGTTAAAAACTAAAATGTGTTGACTAAACATATCTCAAACTGTCAGTTATTTGAAAATCGGGGGGAGTATGACATAATAATTAATTAATACAATATCAAGCAGGCCAGAACTTATCTAAGTGAAAGGATCCACTTCAGCTTGTAATAAAAAATCAATTATGTATGTACCGAAGCCTCTCGCTACCTGAAAAAATATTTTATCATTTTACTTCACTAGTTTTTTCCTCTCAAAGAGTAACAATTTGACTATTATTTATTTATTTTATAATTTTTAGCTTAGTCATAAGTACTTAGAAAACATGCATAACATAACGAAGCCACCCAAACCCTATTCTAAACCCTATGACATTTTCGCAAAAAGAAGAACATATGCCATCAACAATCAAATCGACGTTGTTACCATCAACCGCCACCTTCTGCTAGCTGTGATCTTGGAGCATCATCCCAACTTATAGTTAACCTCTCCGATGAGGCTCCCGCTCCATATGCACTTCTCATCCAGCATTCATCCACCGCATACGAAATCCTAGACACCAATTTTAAGCCACAGTGTCTATTTAGCGTCATCTATTGTCGGAGAAGCACTGCTCGACCTCCGGAATCAAGATTTGTCTCTATTGTCACTTCATTCATCCCTATTCCTGCTTTCTTCTTTCCTTTGTGACTATGCTTCGGAAGCAAGGCTCTTGAGTTAGGCTTCTTCTCGTTTTATTTTTTTATGTTTCAAAAAACGGAAGATAATCTTTACCTATTTCCAAAGTAAGGATTGATTCCTTAGTACGTGTTGGTCTTGGATCGTTTTGTGCTTTTGGGCTGAACGCGCGGTCCAATTTCCTAGCTTCCAAGTGAGATGTTTCCATCGCTACCGCCCGCTCGCCCTCCTCGCTTCTCCTCGCCGCCGCGCTGCCCCAGACGTCGCCACGCTCTCTCCTCGTTGCTCTCGTCGCTGTGCCGTCCCTGCCGCTGCGCACGCGCCCTAGATCTAGGTGCCCCGTGCGTCACGGTGCAGCTCTCGTCGACAGACTAGGATGTCACCAGCTCTGGGGAGGACGGCGAGCTGGTGTAGGAGTTGCCCAACGTCTTCATGCACCGCCTCCTTCACCACGGCGTCCGGTAGACCTGGTGAGCGGCGCCGTCGGCAGCCCAGCGCCTCACATGGAAATCGGAAAGCGGTGTATGACGTGTCGGGGTCCAATTCCTCGCTGAGTCAGGATCTATGTTGCGTTCTTGTCTTGTATAAAAATAGCACAGGGTTGTTTTTCAGCTGAAGACATCTGGAAATTGCAATCAGGTTGCGCTAGCTACGACGTGTTTCCGCCGGGACGCTTTTTGCGGTAGACGTGCTCACGGAGATCCCCTCCAGCGATGCCCTGCCGTGTTCGACTTCTTGCGACCTGGGATGCAAGGTACATGGGTTGGTAGTGTTCCTGTGGTTGTTGATTAATAGATATTCAGATTATACGATTTTGTTTTGGTTGGTCAAATCATCGCACGATCTCAAAGTTCAATGTGTAATGGTATCTCTCTAGCAGTTCTGAAGTGTAATTGATAAATGCACTAGCGCATCATCATCAAGTATGTATACATGAAAAATTCAAGCTCAATTCAGATTGTGCACGCTTCAGTCTTGCTGTTAGTGCCTATTATGCAGTTTCAGTTTCCAGCCGATTCTACAAAACACTTGGTTAACTTGATGACGAGGAATGACGCATGGTGATCCTTAACATGAACTCAACTTTAAATTCACTTCCGATTGCTTGGGGCTCCGAAAATTAATACTGGAAGTTTTGCTGATGATATATACTGCATATTAAAACTCTAAAAAATATATACTGCATATTTGAAGTAGGAACATGAACTGGCTTCTTTGGGGTTGAGCTTCAGTTAGCTTTAGTATGGTTAAGGAATGCAGCTTTTGTTTGGTATTGGAGTGCATATGCATGAGTTATGCTTTAGTACTAGCTACTTGTATATAGTTATATGCTAAGAGTTATTATGTCACTATGTTTCTAATCTGATTGCATGTGGTGGGTGTTGTGATAGAATAGATTATCATGTTTCCTTAGTAAGTCTATTTTATTGAGACTATTATTTTTATTCCCGTAGCAATGCACGGGCTTATTTGCCGGAACAAACTATCGGAAAGCTAAGGTTGTATTTTTAGGCCAAAGGTTGTATTCTTCTTAGTCAGGAAAACGAAAGAAACCGTTTTAAAAAAAAAACCCGAAAGAAGCCAGACAAAAAGGCAAAAAGGTAAATAAAATACGGGGTCAAATCCTCCTCTCAGGAATCCTCGCTCCCCAGGCCCCAGCAGCAGGCAGCAACAGCCTTCGTCCTCCCTGAGGCCTCCTGCTCGCATCCGGCGCCGTCCTCCTCTCTTCTCCGCCGTCATGATGGACCTCGATCCTCGGCTCTACGAGAACGTCGTACGCCCACTCTCCACGCGCCCCCATCTTCCCTCGCTTGTTGAATCATTGTGTTTGTTTTTCTTGTTTATGCAGACGCTCCCATTATATGGCTCGAGTAGATTCGTTCCTGCTTGTGTGCGAATTCGGTGTTGTTCTGCGGTCGTCTGTCGAATTCATTATTTCGTAGGGTGGTATGGTTACTTGGATTATGTTTCGAAGAGATGGTTAGTTGGATTTTGGAGTGTTTGGACTGGGGGATGCGCTCGTGTTAGGGTTTGCAAAGGAGATTGGAAGTCCTTCGGTAGGTGGCGTCTAGTGAGAAAAGATTGGAACTTGTGGATTGCGTGGTTCTGTAGTGAAAAGAAGTTTGGAGCTTTGTTGCTGATGTTGGTTGGAATTCAGTGGAGTTCTAAGGGCCAATTCTGCCTCATGGCGGGGGGGGGGGGGGGGGGGGGGGGGGGGGGGGGGCAGCAAGCCCAGTTGTCTTTTAGTGGGTAAATATATTGGGAGCAATGCTACAGGCAACTTAATATGTTGTTCGACAATTAAGCGTATAGTGCAAATAGTTGAACCATTAATACATCTTGTTCTGTTAGTAACGGAAGTAAATAGTTATGCCTTTGTGGTAAAGACGACAAAAGAGCCTAAAAAGTAAGGTTGATGAGCCATATCAGATCTATGGTATTTCCCCACAATCCATAAATCTATATGGTATCAAAAGCTGGCCGAAGACATGTGCCACACATCTTACCTGAATTGTGTTGCTGGCCTAAAATTTAGCATTGATCCATTTCACCTGCTTATGGATGTCCTTGCCGATTGTGTATCTCGGCCAGCACCATAAGATGATTCATCCATTCTGCCTTTTTCCCAGCTGCCACTGCAATGGTTTGCATTACGTCGAAGTCACTACCACTTTCCTCTTATGTCACTACATGTGTACTTCATATGGGCATATGGCTCTGCCCTTACTGTTGAGCCAACCAGCGTAGACATGCTCTGCGCCAACTTTATCAATAGCTTCATGTTCTACCCTTTGCTGTCATATTCAATGAAGGGGATTACTTACTACTGCATGTTACTTGATAAGTGCAATAATACAAACTATATCATCATCAGTTTAAGCTGTAGTATGCTATTGACATTTTTTTCTTACTAATGCAGTCTGTCAGTGACAATGATGTCCGAAACATAGTGCTATCTTATCTTATGCACAACTGTTTTAAAGAGACGGCAGAGACATTCCTATCCAGCACCGGGTTGAAGTCACCTGTTGACTATAGTGTGAATGTGGATAAGCGTAAAGGTATTTATTTGCAGGTCAATACCGAATCTTTTATCTACAGTTTCTTTTTTTTTTTTGGGGGGGGGGGGGGGGGGGGGGGGGGGGGGTTATTTGCCATATTGCATGTTGAAGCACTTATGGTATATTTTGATAAATTTACCTGGATAGTTCTTTGGCTAAATTGCCCGGTACCACTATTTTGAACTCGGTTTGCAAACATACCATCAATTTCACCTGGATTACTAGTTTGCTGCAACTTTGTTCCCAGTTTTTGCTCCATCTATCACTGAGCCACATAATTGAAAAGGAATGGCTCAGATCAGATCTGGATCCTCTCCACCGTCTTGCTCTGTTAATTGGTTCTTCTCTGGTGGTCTTCCTCGCATCTGGCAGCCAGCAAGAACTCTCCCCTGGGGTTAGCTGCACTTTTTGATTGGTGCAACAGAGGACAATGTCCTGCATCTGAGACCTCCGCCTCCTCAAGGTTGTCCATTTGCGCAGTCACCATTTTTTTGGGGGGGTGGGTGGGGGGACTCACCTGTAAAGGGGTTCTCAGTCGAGGAGAGGCCCTCAGGCATGATGCAGTCACGGGACATGGGCACCATGGCGGCAGGAGGAAGAGGCCTGGGCAATGGTGTAGCGGGGTTGAAGCCACAGCCGTTCGCAATGGTGGAGATACTATACCTTCACGTGACTGTGAAGGAGAGCTTGTCCGTGGCCAGGATCTTTTTCCTGTCTTCGATTTGGTGGTACTGCTCCTCCGCCCGACATTGTAGCTCAGCCCAATCTCACCCAACAACAGGGAGCAGCCTGTGGGGAAGGGAAGAGAAATGATAATGTTAGGGAGGACTGGGTCATATCTGAGCCGTTGGATTTGAAACGTATGGCATAGTGCTATAGAAGGGCAAAGACAGGGAACGAGTCGGTGGTACAATAGTATTGCGGAGGTAGGGCAAAACGGTTCATGGTGAGTGCTATACAGGCAATTTGCCCTTTTTTTCCTGTCTACCTCCAGCAGCAAGCTTTTATAGAACGGCTGAACAAGGTCAGCCAAACAGAGTACAAAGAAAACACACTTAGAAAGGACAAAAAAAAAGTCTGGAAAAGAAATTAAAGGCCAACTTACCTAACTACCCTGTACAAGTATATAGAAGAGGAGGGAGGGGGAGGCGTTGAAGAAAATTACAAAGAATCCGGCCAAGCTAAAAGTAGAAGTTCTGTCTCTTCCTTGGATTTATTTAATTGGAAATGCCCATTTCATCATTGAAGCTGTACCACAGCTGTTAAAGGAGGGTCTCGTACCACCCCCCCCCCCCCCCCCAAAAAAAAAGAATAAAAAACTGAGAATTTCCTTTTGATTTCATATCCCGTCGTAGCCTTTTGAAGTTAATGGTAGGTGTGAAGTGTTATTATAATCACTTCAATTTGTTCTTGGAAGAAGAAAAAAACTGTGATCACTTTACTATGACCATTATCATCCAGTAATTCATCCTTGCCTAATTAACAATTAACAACTATATAGAGCCATTTCTGTTCAATATAGATTACTGTTATCCATTGGTCTTTTATCACTCTGGCACAAGAAGTTGGGTATGATATGATTTGTTGCGCACCAGTGCAAATGCTAGTTCAGTTCAAAATTTACCAGAACAATAGGATTTTATTAAATCGATAAATCGGTGTATAAATTTTGGTTTTTCGTTTATTTCAAAAAAAAAATTGGTTTTTCGCTAAGATGCATTTGACCTTGGGTTAGGTTGCCCTGTTTCCTTAGTGAAAACCTAAGTAATTGGTAATTCATATTATAATATTCTTATAAACTTTTATCAATTTCCCCTGGCTACTTTTGAGCTCAACATGTAATTAATGTTACTCTCTTTGAAACTTTTAACTTTTAATTGATTGTTTTTTAATATTAACATTTTTTATGAAATAGTTGTAATTCAAATAGATGTTTCATCGTAGGCAGTAGGCCATGATCGTATAAAATCATAACAGTTTCATATTAAAGTATTTCTATTCCTTTGACATCTAATAGCATGATTGCGTTTCCAGCTATTTTTAATTCTGTGCTAGAAGGAAATGCCCTGAAGGCCATAGAGCTGACAGAAGAACTGGCACCTAACTTGCTGGAGAATGATATGGATCTGCATTTTGATCTTTTGAGTCTTCACTTCATTGAGCTAGTTCGTTCCAGAAAATGGTGAGTCTGCGAAATTTAATTAGAAGGGAAAGATATTGTTAAAATTTCTTATCAACTTGTCTGTTTTGACTGACAGCACAGAAGCTCTTGAGTTTGGCCAGAAAAAATTGACGTCGTTTGGAAAGGTTCCCAAGTATGTTGAGAAACTAGAGGTACTCTTTCCTTAAATCTTGATGTCTCAGGACCCTTCTGCCTATTGAAACAATTTTTCTATTGAAACAATTTTTCTTTTAACAAAGCAGACCAAGGGACTGATTTTGTGTTTCAGATGTTTTAGAAGCATATTAATACCCAACTTTTCATTGTATAGGATTTTATGGCCCTCCTGGCTTATGAAGAGCCTGAGAAGTCACCCATGTTTCATCTACTAAGCCCAGAGTACAGGCAGAATGTTGCAGATAGCTTGAATCGGGCTGTCCTTGGTATGTTTAAAGTTTCCATGCCTAGCTCCTGCTGATGTAACCTCATTTCTTATGATCTGATTATGATCTTCCTCTATGATCAATGACAGCACAGGCTAATCTGCCGGCATATTCATCACTGGAGAGAGTGGTACAGCAAGCAACTGTGGTTAGACAATACCTACAGCAGGAAGTTGACAAGGTAGCATCTCTAAGTACTTGTTGGCCAATGATTCTACTCCTATATCATATCTTGTTAAAACTTCATCTTTAGTTTGTGCTCATTGTATAATGTCCTCTGGTGATTTTATATGTTCATCTGAGAGGACTGTTTACGCATCTTTTGTTCACAGTTATTCCTACTCACCAGTTTGCTTTAATTAAATTCTACTGTTGGTATTCTTTACATCTTGCTGCATACATGACATTCGGAATTCTTGGAGCAGGATTCTTACCCGCCATTTTCTTTGAAGGCCTTTCTGAGCAAGTAAAGGCACAACTGGTAAATTCTTCGGAAATGTTACCACCTCTCCAGGCCATTGGTTGGGCCTTACAGAGTGCATAAACAACGAAGCAGTTTATACAATTCATAGAACCAGTCTTCTTGGCAAATGGTGTGGTACATTGAAAGAGGGATGCTGTATGTGTTCTGGCAAATGGTGTGGTACATTGAAAGAGGGATGCTGTATGTGTTCTGTTTCCTTGGTTTACATTCTGTTTCTGTGTCCCCGCCTTAGACATAGCAAAAGCATGTACATATGATCTGTTGAGTTATTCCGTGCGTTCGTTCCGGGAGTTCTGTTTGAGCTAGTTTGTTGTGGACTATGGGTGTAACTGGTTTTTCGCATGGCTCTCGGTTTGCAACTTCATGCGCAGGCAGTGCAGGGGGCAGGGATAGGCTGAATGGATGCGGATCGAGGGTTGTTTGGTTGATGGTATATGTGTTCGTTTGGCTGTGTGAACATAGATGAAATTAAATGTGCAACGGAAGTAATAGAACTATGTTAATTTTTTCGTAATATAATGTAATGTACATTAAATATGGACTAATATACTTTGAAATACTCTAATAGCACTCGCTATGCACCGAACAGCCGCTAGTAACGTCGCTAGTCGGGCCTGGCTCAGCAGCTTCTTCTTTTTTACACCCGCTGGCATGGCATGGCAGTGAATTTTAGATTAAATCTGAAATAATATGTTAACTTTGAACTAAACCCTAGACATCCATTGAGGCAATCCCCATATTTTTTTTGCAGTAATTTGCTTAACATTTTCAATGTAATTAAAAAACCCACTCGCCAAGGAATTTTCCCAAAAGAGAAGAAACCAACAGAACAAAAGGTAAAAATAATACTCCTCGTTGGAGAATGAAACAGAATAAATAAAGAAGGGGTGCGGGCTCTTTAGCTCTGCGTCGCGAACGTGAACGCGAGGACTGATGCAAAGTTGGTGGTTAAAGTCAGAGAAAAGTGACATCTGAGAGCGAGCGGTGGCAAACAAATTGCTTCTTACCGGCATGGCCCTCCCGTGAGCGAATGAAATGAACCGAGAGATTTTGGTGATCACCCAAGTCAGCGAATCGAGTTCTCTGTAGCTTTCGGGCTTCTTCAACCGTCAGTGCTGCTGCCAGCTTGTGAAATTGTGACGGTGCTATGCCTGCTTTTTTTGTCTTCCATTTCACTTGTTCCTCTATAAATAGGCAGGCCATTGTTTCTAGTCATCCTAGTGAGCTCGTCACCAGGCACTAGTTGGTACAATCCTTAATTCTCTCTGTCAGGTGTTGGGGGCTTTGTTTGGACAGCGAACATGGTACTGCCTCCTTCCTGTTTGTTACTGAACTTGATGCATTTCTGTCTTCATGTTTGACTAATTGTTCGATGCCAAAAGGAACGGAATGATACACTCTGTTTGGTCGGGTGGAATTATGCAGGAGCATGATTTAGTCTTTAGGAGATGTTTCGGAATTTTCTAGGATAAACTAAGAATGCTCGCTTTTTTGGGGGGGGTTCCACTCCACCGTACCTCATCTGATAGAAAGATTTTTGTTAGGTCGCAGCTGCGTACGTTGCATCATCTATATTTAATTACTTGATCTCTATAACCTGACTGAAGTTAGAATTGAATTTCCTTTTTGCATAAAACTTAGAAAAGGATCACAGCGTCCTGCAAAGCAAGCATCACAAAAAGCGTTTCTAACATTCAGATTTTTGCTCCCCTTCTCGTTTGGGACAAAATTCTCAACCTGTTCATGTTCAATAGAGCTTCAGAGGCTTAACGGGGAAGAATTCAACGACGGTCGGGCCATGGGGAGGTTTAGCAGGCGACCCTTGGGACGATGGTGTCAACTCTGGGGTACGCCAGATCATCATCGCTCATGGTGCGGTCATTGATTCCATACAGATCGAGTATGACCTGAGAGGAGGCACAGTCTGGTCAGAGAAGCATGGAAGTGCGAGTGGAAACTCAAAAACCGATCAGGTTCGCAGTTCTTCAGTCAAGAGTTGAGCAGAGCGCTGTTTGTAGCAGTTAGCACTTTGCTTGTTCTGAAATTTTACTCTTTTTTTAATTGGCAGCAGAAGTTTTTCTGATATAATGCTACTGCAATTCTCCAATAAAATTGTGCCTTTCCAACAGGTGAAACTTGATTACCCTCACGAAGTTCTCACATCTATCAGTGGCTGCTATGGCGCAGTGGGAACGTCAGTTGTCATAAGGTCACTAACCTTTCAGAGCAACTGCTCCAAGTACGGGCCTTTTGGCACTGAGCAAGGGACATCCTTCTCGCTCCCAGTATCCAGTGGCAAGATCGTCGGCTTTCATGGGCGATCCGGGTCTTGCCTCCATTCCATAGGCTGCCATCTCAACAAAGAAAATAACACTAAGCTGTCGAAAAATGCGCCATCTGCGCTTCGGAGCATCACAAGGTCTTATGACAGGAACGGTCACAGGTATGCAGATGGCAGTGCTGGGTATGACATGGTTCTTGCAGTGAAGGACAGAGGTGACAACTACAGTGTCCTGACCAGCAGTCTTCCGAAGGAGCAGTATCCTCATCCATCTCAGATGAACAAGGTATGACCAACTGATCATTGTTAGAAAGGTTTGGAATGGCTCCATTTCCTAGGATATTCCTTTTCTAGTTACAAAAACTGTAGATGCAAAAGCCATTCAGATTATTGTGAATTTTACATTGTAGATGGTATCAATTCCTAGTTTCTATTCGGATAATGGGACCATGACTATAAGCACCCCAGTGAGATTTGGTCCCTGGGGTGGAAACAGTGGAACCATATTTGATGATGGAATTTACACTGGTGTCCGACAAATCAATTTGACACGGGGCCTAGGAATATCTTCCATGAAGGTTCTCTACGATCGAAACGGGCAGGCGATATGGGGCGATAAGCGTGGAACCAGTGGATCTAGACCTGAAAAGGTGATGCATTCACTATCCGAGTTGATTTGATCTAGAAACTACAAACTAATTTTGATAGTTGTATATGACATGAGAATTTTGTTTATCAGGTAGTATTCGATTTTCCATCAGAGATCTTGACTCATATAACCGGTTACTTTGGCTCGACAATGATCATGGGCCCGACGGTGATCAAATCACTCACGTTCCACACGACGAAGAAGAGCCATGGACCATTTGGGGATGAACATGGCACGTTCTTCTCCAGCTGCTTGACCGATGGAAGGATAGTAGGATTCCATGGCAGGGCGGGATGGTACATCGATAGCATTGGAGTCCATGTTCTGGAAGGCAAGGTGTTGTCACAGAGAGTTGACACAGAAATAACTGACACAAGCTCATCTGGACAGTCCGATATGCTTGCACTAGCACGGAGGGAAATTGGAGATGAGGTAACCAATTCCATGCCTTTGGCTGAAATTATGTCTGCAATCATAATGAAAAAATTGTTAGTACTGATGGAGAACTGTGTTTGAATTTCCCTCCTTTTTGTAGGTTACATATGGTGTAGTGAAAGAACCAATACCAATAGGGCCAGGACCATGGGGTGGGGATGGAGGCAAGCCATGGGATGATGGTGTCTACACAGGCGTTAAACAAATCTACATCATGAGAGGCGATTTCATCGGCTCTATTCAGATCGAGTACGACAGGGGTGGACAATCCATCTGGTCGACCAAGCATGGAAATGGTGGCCAGATAACACACAGGGTAAGTTGCGAGTACTCACACGTGCTCTCCAAATCACGAACTGCGATGCAGCTTTCTTTTTTGCATTGAAAATCATCAAGAAAAAGTTCTGTGAAGCGTCACACAATTATGTATGTACAGTTTCTCATCATCAAAACCCACATTGTGCAGATCAAGCTCGACTACCCACACGAGGTCCTGACCTGCATCTACGGCTACTACAACACCTGCGTGGAAGAAGGGCCCAGAGTCTTGAGGTCGATCACCCTCGTCAGCAGCCGGGGGAAGTACGGCCCGTTCGGCGACGAGATAGGGACCTACTTCACCTCTGCCACGACGGTGGGGAAGGTGGTCGGCTTCCATGGCCGGAGCAGCCTGTACCTGGACGCCATCGGGGTGCACATGCAGCACTGGTTGGGAGACGTGAAAACAGCCGGCGCTTCCAATTCCAAGTACTACATCTCCAGGTATCTCTTCTGAGCCCGGTTACACTGTGATCCGGTGTCAATTGAAGGCTGTGAGCTTAGTTCATTTCGCAGTTGAGTGTTTTCTCTGTATGCGGCAAGTTCAGTGAGCAGTTCTGAATGATGGGGAACCATGGTCTGTTTTGTTCTTTACTAGTAGTTTGTCGTTGAGGAACTATGGTACGTTGGTGTATTCAAAATTTGTGGGATTTGTCTGTCTGAAATTGGAGATTTAACATTGTCATCTAGTCACCTTAAACTTGTCAGAATCTCTGCATTGATACATTGATAACCACCATTTGTTTAAAGGATTTGTTAAATGGGTCATCTTGCGCACTTGTCACTTGGACATCAAGCGTGCCACCATTCAGTGTTCCCTTCTGTATTCAGACAGACCGGCACACAACATGAGGTGTTTGTTATACTAGCAGAGCTGGTGCTTGGTTCTCTCTGCAGATAGCGAGGTTTCGTTAGTCTAGCCCTGCGGCACCAAGCCAACTTGTCAAAATCTCTGAATCGACGTATTGATCACGATTTGCTAAAAGGAAATTGCTCAGCGCATCATCTCATCACGTCACGCGTGCCATTCATCCGGTGTTCCGTTCGACATTCAGACAGATGAGGACACAGCATGGGATGTTATACTGTCAGAACTAATGCTTGTTTCTTTCTGCAAAAATAGCTAGGTTTCCGTTAGTTTAGCCCCGTGGCTTCAAGCCAACTTGGTACGGGGACATTCAAAAGTGTACCAATTTTTTTGAGCAATTAAAAGTGTACCAATTCGGGTGGTTGTGGGTTGTGTGACACTAGCCCGAGAGATTCAGCGAACCAAGCGGTGAAGTGGGGGAGGAACAAGCAGGCAGTCAGTTCACTACACCCCAAGTGCCTCGCTCTCGCACGACCACGCACGCAAGCAGTGCCCTGCGAGTGGCTCACTCTGAACTGGAGGGAGCACAGCTTCACTGCTGAGAGGAAGATGGTCCTGGTGCAAGCAACTTGCAAGACTGAAAGCCTGCACTGATGCTGCACTGCAAGCAAATCGCAAGGCTGAAAGTCTCTGCTGGTACAGCAAACCAAGTTGGACGGCAGGAAGTCGGAACGGACGGTGGAGCCTCGCCGGCCTCTATCCAAATGGACCGTGTTTTGTTCCATGTTCCTCGAACAAGATATACGCAAACCCACGTTCCGTGGATCAGGCATGGCGGGCGGGGAATTGACGTGCCCCAGTTGCGTCTTAACTAGCGAGTGCCGGCGACTCAGTCGGCGCTTCCGGCTAATGGAAGCGGTGGCATGCGAACCGTCCTGGAGATAAGAGATTCCGGAAGCACCGGCCTGTGGGTACTTTGAGAACGCAGGATCGACGGCAAAAAGAATTGCAGGGCTGCGTCCCTGTCGGATGCACTGCACTAACCCTGCCTGTCTGTGCAGATCGAACTGGGAGAGTCCACCGCGCGGCATGTGCCCTGCCTGCGCTCTCCGGCTGAGCTGTTGTACCACCAGACCGCAGGGTCGTCGCCCGTCGAGCTGCTCTCTCTGTATCCGCCACTTGCCCTAAACTACTGTAAAAATGCTGGTAGCCCTGCCGGAACGGCAGCTGCCCGGGGCCCGGCCACCAGTAGTCACGAGCGGCGTATCTCGCCGCGCCGGCCTCTCCGAAGAATCGAATCGAGCCCGAGCTGACCCTCATGCTGGTCGGCAGACGTGCAAGTTGCAAGTGGCGACGCGATCCACGTCGCACCCTGTGGCTGGCTGTTGCTGCAACAGCGACGCGCGCGCAGACACGCTGTGACGGCGAGGTCGATGGATGTTCGGTCAGGTCTCGGCTCGGGCGCTCCTGTGCCGCGGTAGTGCACCGGCCGGCACCAGCGAGCGTGGCGGCAACGAGATCGCCCCGCCGATCCTCTGCTTCTGGAGGGAAAGCGATTCCGGGGCCGGGGACGGGGACGGGGACGGAGTTAAAAAAAATGCGCGCGCGTTTCCTTGTGGTTCGTGGTGGCTGGCTGCGGGGTGCGGCGATCGGGTTCTCGCACGCTGCCTGCCAGCCTGCCACCTTAAAGCGAGCCGGCCCGGAAGGCGCTGCCGGCGCCGGCGCATGCTGACACTGTGACATCCCGCCGCCATGCTGCAGTCCCCGCCTTTCGGAACGAGATCGGCATCGCGATCGCGCCGCCCTTGCCATATCTTCCTTGGAACTTCCAAAAGGCAGGATCGCTCGCTCGGGCTGCGGGGCTCCAGTGGCTACCTACCTTTCGAGGTGGCACGGGCGGGATGGATAGATGCTCGTACATCCTGCAGCCGTGCTCCCTATCGGAAAGTGTACTTGCTCCGACCCGAAAACGGGCAGCGCTGACGGATAAGGCTAAGGCCTCTCGCCCTCGAGACCAAATCGTGCCCTCTGCGATCGACGCTGGCATCGTATCCCCCGATCTGCACTCAACTTGCATGGGTGGTCGTCGATCGGCGCCGGCGGGCGATCGCATATCCTCATCCGCAATCAACTCATGCCGACCGGCACATGCGTCGACCGGCCTGCGCGTCGCCCCGATGATCCGATCGCGCCCCGTCGCGGGTGGTGCCCGGCGTCTGGCCTGTCGAGCTTGGCAACGGATCAGCCGGCGGCCGGCATGCGGCGATGCTCCACACGCTGCGCTGTTTGAGCCCGCGCCGGGCCCTACCGGGCACCAACAAAATTCGTGGGGCCGGCGGGAACATCGTCAAATGTGGTCAGCACGTGGTCAAACCGCACCCAGAACTGTGTATGCACGGGACCGTGGCACTGGAGGCCACGTGCCCCCCGTCCCGTCGCCATGTGTCAGCCTGGCCGACACAATGCCCGGCACGGAAGTTTCTGCACGCGGCGGCACACGCGTCCAGGTCGATGCATGATTTTATCTCGCCGTCATCCGGGCCAGCCCCGGCGGGTACCGGCGGCTGTCGCTTTGCCGGACGGCGGGGCGCGCAAACCGCCGTGCCGACGACGGGGCTCCCGCTCGCGCCGCGCGCGGCCACCCGGCGACCGGCCGGCCGGGAGCGGGACGACACGAGGCGCTCGGCCCGGCGGCAGCTTCGGCGGCCGCCACGCCGCGCCCACGCGCGGTGTGGGCGGCGAGTGGCGCCTCGCCTTCGGTCTCCAGGGGCGCTGACCGCGGGTCAGCGAGCTGCCACGTAGGCCTGGGAGAGACCGACCGGGGCGGGCGGGCGGGCGGGCGCGCGTGGACTCTTTGACCCGCGGGCGAGGACTCGGCGACGACCTGGTCGTGATTCGTGACCGCGAGCTCGTAACTTGCCCAGGCTGCGAAAGCACATTCTTTGCGTGGGCGGGGATGGAGATTAATTAGCCTAAATCTCGCCGGTCACTAGGCGTCGCGGAATCCTGCGAGCGCTTTTCCTAGTTTCTCCGTGGCGCCCAGCAGTTTGGTCGCGTCAAACTGGGCCTTTTTGACCACACATATTGTCGGGGGGACACGAGCTGGTGATAATAAAGTTAGTCTAGCTAGGCCCGGCCGCTTGTTTGCTTCTAGCGGTACGGTCGTGCTCGATGGAGAATATTGGTGGTTACAGAACTAGCAGTGGCGTGATAAGGAATACATGAATCATGTTTTCTCATAGAAGAAAATCAGAAACAATTTGGTAAAGTGTACGCATTATAGCACATGGTTATTTCATTATTTGGAGTGTGGAAACCCAAGCGAAAAGGGCGTATTAACGCGGTGTGTAAGCTTAGGGGGTGAGCATACGTGTCAACTATGTAATAATATAAAAAATGTTTGAAGTAGTACTAATTCACAGGTTGGATGGTTGTTGGAGTTGTGCAAGCGTATACATCTATATCGTGTTTTGAAAAAGTTATATTAAAAATTAACTTTAAAAGGGGGAGAACTCAATGTACCTAAACACAATAATAGAAGATTTGTTAGGCCCCAGGGCTATATTTTTCAAAAAAAAAAACTGGTTTTCCAAGAGATCAGATCACCAAATCTTAGTTATCGAAAAAAAATCCTATCTACACCTGAAAAGGCAGCCAAATTTGTCCAGCACTCACATATCTTTGGAAAAGCTGCAACAAAGGATACAGAACTTCTAGATCAGATGTATACTCATGTCCCATAAAAAACTATAGGGAAGCAATCATCAGTACAGCTAAGCACCAAAGTACATCGTCGTTAGAAAAAACAAGGTAGTTTTGCCAAGAGATCAGATTTCCAAATCTTAACAATCAAAAACCAAACACATCTAAACCTAAAAAGGCGGTCAAATTTGGTCATTAGTCACAAATCTTCAGGAAAAAAGGTGTCACAAAGTAGTTCAGATACAACTACTAAACGTCGTCAGTAGCAGGTCATTTGGCCAAGATCCAAACAATTACGTACATCTCATCTCGCAATAACAAGGCCGTCGAGGGGAACAGCTAGTTCGCTCATGCGAAGCCTGAATCAATAATCTAGGACGACGATCCGCAAGACACGCGAGCACGAATCGGTTGCCCGTGCACGCAAGTGGGGTGTTTCTTTTTCTTCACGTGCTGTCGCATTAATAGTGGGCGGCCCGACCCACGCGCACCGCACCCCTCCGTGGTTCGGTTGCCCCGTCCGTCGTCCGATCCAGCGCTGGCATCACGAGTTGGACGGCCCCGCCGGATTCGCATGATGAGGGACGGGATCTCAGTTCCAGAGGTGTGTGCGATACCCGCCTGGATTTGTTTCGTATAGAAATTGCAGCTGGTACATGCCCCGACCGTTTGTTTATTGGAACGGGGATTATTGTATTGGCTTTCAGGTGAGTGCGATGGATTTATATGCTGTTCAAGTGGCCGGTCGAGGTGGCTGCTCATATTGACTTTGAAAAGGTCAAAAACTAGAACACGATTGTTGTTTGGTATTGTACCTCGGGTAGTACGTATCTTAGGATAATGGTAACAACTCTTGTTTCTACGCGTGGTTTCTCTTGAAGGTAAAACAATGAATTAAATTAAATTAAGAGTGAAATGTACCGTGCGTGCTTGGTTTTTTCTCTCACCATGATTCTTCGAGTGACGATCACGATCCTTAATTATTTTTAAGAAAAAAAGGTGGTGAGAAAGCAGGCACATAATTAGACCTGTAGTGAGTCAGATTAAAAGAAGTATAAAAAACTTGATCTCCACTTTAAAAGCTTATATGGGAAAAGGAAAAAAAAATACTTAAAGAGCGCTTGTATTACCTGTGCGCGGTATCCAGAAGCAGTACCCACTCAGAAGAAGGCGCCCCATACCAACCTGAAGAGAAATAAGCAACGACGAGTGCAGTCGTTGTTTAGTCCAGTTCTTTTTTCCGAGCGAGCTGCTCGCCACCTGCGGCATCTAGCTGAGCAACCCAGGTAGTATGCATCAGCAATCAGCATCCCTGGATGTTTTTTTTACGGGCATCTCGTTCAAAGTGCTGTACGGTGTACTAGATTTTATATATTCACGCAACATCGATTCGACCGATTCATATATCCTTTTTGCAATTTTGTATGTCTATATATATATATATATATATATAGAGGGGCCTGCACGAACTGCACTGCGTGTGCATCTAGCGTGCGTGCGTGCGTGTTAGGTCTGGCACGCGGTGGCCAACCAGATGGCGCGCTCGTGGCGCGCGAATCCCTCCGAGATCAGGGCGAAAACGACCGGAGTGTCCCGCCACGATCAGTCTAGCTAGGATCGGCAGGGGGTTAGTCACGTCGTCGCCGATTGCGCTGTCTGCTACCACTAGCATCCTCGCAGTAAAAAAGAAAAAAACAGTGGATCGATCACTCGCTGTGCGAGATGGTGATTCGGTGTGCGTGCGCTGACGAGCTAGTCCCTTTCTCTCCACGTACTTTTCGGCGAGCAGTGCTGCTGGTGGGCTAGTGGGCGTGTATGTGTCGGCTCGGCGTACGTGGTACGGAAACCGATTACTTAACGCGCGCGTACGAAGGTCTCGCCCGGCCGCCGTCGACAAGTTGCGCGCGTTGGCCCCCGCAGAACGTACGTGAGTGCACCAGAGATTGGGACGTGCGTCAGGGACTGACTGTACACGCATGCACTGGGGTCCTCTTGACAAGGTGTCCGTGGCCTTTGGGAACACGCACGTCAGCGGTGCCGCATGGGGCATACGGCTAAATCTGCGAGGTGCACGCACGCAATGACGCAACGCAAGCTGGATGTGCAAGAAACCAGGCGAAAACCCGACGACGCAGCAGCGATCGGTATCTTCTCGCCCGTTGCTCGGCGCGCGCGCATGACATCTTACGGCTCGTCCGGACCCGGCCGGCGGGCTCGGATCGGCTAGCGCACGGCCGGCGGCGGCGGCACGTTGGCACGCGGGCAGGCAGGTGCGTGCGGTGGGAGTGAGATGACGGCGCCGCCCGATGCGCCAAATCCAAACAAAAGCCGCTGGTGTCACCCGGGGATCTGATGGTTGGGATACGCATCCGATGGCCATGCGCGCGTGACGTCGTTGGGGGAGGGGTTCGGGCAAGAGATCTCGGCGTGACGGCAGCATGCTGCGATGCGGGCAAGGACGACGGCGCCGCTCGATCGCCCTCTTCTCTTCTGCATGCGGACCGGCGGCGGCCGGACAGACCCGAGCCGTGTCAGCAAACCACATCGTCGTCATGACCTCATGCCGGCATTCGCAGCGGCGCGGCCGCATCTGCTCAGAGAGACAGAGACAAAATGGCGTACGTGGTCACCGACATCGACCGACCAGATCGTCGTCCTCGCGTCGTCGCAGCGATCGACGACGACGACGGTGCGAGTAAAAGGCGGTTCCTGCAGCGGCTAGCCATTACTGCGTGGCGGCCTAGGTGGCCAGTATGGCAGTATCTGATCTCCCGGATCCGGTAGCCGCCCGGGACCTCAATTAAAACATGTACGTGCGCCAAGCGCGAGCGCGACGACTGCGCCCTCGCCTTGAACGCGAGCAGGACGAAGAAGAAGGCTTGGAGCAGACGAGCGGGCCGCGCGGCAAGAAGTTGGATAATCGGAGCTGGTCGGGGCGCGCGCATTAGGTGCCCGGCCAAGCCCGGCGACGCACGTAGCCGCGCCGGCGGCACACCATCACGTGCGCAGGCGCGGCCACACGGCGAGCGAGCGTTTCGTCGATCCCCGCGGCCGGATCGCGCAGGGATCCTCGACGGCGAATCCGGGAGGGACGATGATGCGATCGCCCGGCGGCCAGCGGCATGGCCACGCAAACGGCGCCTTATTAACTCCGGTGGGCCCGGCTGCCGTGGGGGCGTGGGCGCGCGTACGTACGTACGCATGCGTACGGCTGGACCATCTTGGACACGTACGATTGTTCGGGGGCACTAGTGTCTCGGTAATCTTGGCTTGGGTCGTCATCAGCAATCGAGAGACGGCAGATCGATTGGGAATGGCGGTGCTCTGGGTCGACCAATGGTGCACGCGCTGGCCTAAACCGATGGTTAGCGGTGATCACACGGGCACTGGAAACAAATTGGCCGATCCATCCATCCGTGTACCTTCGCCGTAGGCACGGACGCAAGGTTGGCATCAGCTGGTTAGTGGTTACTCCAGAGACCCTGCGAGTGTACGCACGCCGCATGTTCTGATGTTAACACCACCGAGGTGGCATGCATGCATGCGACTGAATCACATGCCCAATCCCCCGAGCTGTCGTGTTGGGGCCGGTGGTCGTCGTCGTACCATGGTACCCCAAGTAGGTAAGATCGCGTCGATCTCGCACTTTTGCCGCGATTGTTTTCAGACCACCTTTATCCCCGCGTCCGATCCGCACCGTGCACCGCACGAGCAATGCATGCGGCACACACGTCTCGCAGCGGCCGCACCTCGTGCGCGCGCGCGCGACGGGGCCCTCACGCCATCGCTGCTGATGATCCGGTCGTCTTTTTTTTTCCCTCCTTCTGGAAGAGCGGGAAGAAGCGGACCTTCCCCTCGTCAAGTCGTGGCAGAATCCAAAAACCCAGGCACCACCACCACCATGTGTCTTGTTTTCCAGCACATGATCGACATGCATGTTGTCGTGAATGACGACGATTAAACGAGGAAGAACACAAGATCAAACCACAGCGAGATACAAGATTTAACGTGGAAAACTCTCCCAATGCGGAAGGTAAAAACCACGGACGCCAGCCAGCAAACACTTCTCACTAATTTCAAGAGTCGGGTTACAACACCATATGACGGCTTAATCAAGGTGGAAACCCTAACACAGGGTATATGCACCGTACCGTGGGGGGCCAGCCCCCCGCACCCCCCCGAACCTCAGGGGCGCGGCCCATGTGGGCCAACTTCTGCCTCCGGCGACGGGCCTCCGCTTCACTTCGTCAAAAGTCGGCCAATAATAATGTGGACTGAATTTGAAACATATTCCACACATGTCACGCCGCCCCAGCGGCTAGCTTCACCTCATCGCCTCTCTTTTTCATTCGGAAACCACGTACTCGTTCGCTTCCCGCGGTCGCGCCCTCGATCGAAACCATGGCCGGAGCGCCAGCGACGAGCCGGGAAAAGTGAAAAAGAGAGGCAAATCTTCGCGCGATCCTGTGCAGTCCATCCCCGGGCCTGGAGACGTACAGGATGGCACACGACACTTTGGCGATTTCCTCGAAATGTGCTTCCGATTGCCCGATCGGTGTGCCCGGAGTAGGCGCCTAGCCTACAGACACGGGCCACTGTGGATGATAGAAAGCAGGAAGCGTAGAAGGCAGAAGAGACCCGGCGGCGAGCCCGAGAAAGTGTTGACCGTTGCGGCGAGCAGGGACGGTCAGGGTCTCTCAGCCTACAGCCAGTAGGGATGGTCAGTAGCTGCTGCCTGCTGCTGCACGTTTCTCGCTGAAGATTTGGGCAGCGCGTACTTCCGTAAAGCCCCGAAGAAAAATGCCTGCGGCCTCGTCAGGAAAAAGCAGTGGATTCGGCGTGTGTACTGCGAGTATAGCAGAGATAAATGCAGTGGCCGGGTGCTGTGCTCGGATTCTCCCCATCTGCGTGCTGCCTCCGGTGAGATGATGAGGACGGACGGGACGGGCGGGCGCGGCCTGAAAAGTTGGTCAAGATACGGAAGCGGGGCGACGGATCTCTCTTTTTTTTGGTTGAGTGCAGAGTGCTCCCTCGGCGCTGGAAATTCCTCCTCCAGGGGTTTAATTAACATTGAAAAACCAGGCCTTTTACATCAGCGGAAACGTACAAGCATCCGTAATCACTTTTCACATCAGCGGCGTGAAAACAATGCGGTACTGGATAGGTTAATCTACTCTTAACCAAGGAACCTGGACTCCGCCCGCTTCCACGGTCAAGTCAATTAGCACAAGTAAATGTCGCTACGCCTATCTTATCCCCCCGAAGCTGAAATCAGCTTTGGGAGACGGGAGTTTCGTCACAGCTTCCAGAACCACACTTTACTCCCGTGCAAGGTCATTACCAGTAAGTACACTCTCACCACGCAGTAAAAGCTTCCCGTTTCGGTACCTTTTCATGAAATTATCCTAGTAGTACGCGCAAAATTTCCAGTGTCCGAGCCGAAGAGATCCTCATCAGGCGGCGCAGGATTGATTCTTGATTCTTCCCAGCTAAGCGCGCCGCCCAAGCACTCCACTAGCCGGTCAGTCAATATCTAAAGAAATTGGGCGGCAACCGGCAAGTCCCCCAGCCAGGATGTCAGGCAATTGCGCGCGAGCCTGACGCGCCTCCGGAGTTGTTTTGTTTATTCCCTCGCTCCCGTCCCGTCCGTGTTCTCTGCTCTCTCCCCTCGGCACATCGTCACTCCCTTCTCTCTCCTATCTTCCTCGGTCTTCCCCCCCCTAATCGCTTTGTCTCATTAATCCCCACGGCTTCCACCACCAGCCCGCCTCGGCCCCTTCCGGCCTTTCCCCGCCTCCCAGCGCACGCGCCCTATAAATACGCCACCTTCGCCACCGCTGCACACCACTTCATCCTTCCCATCTTCTTTCTCTTCATCCTCCTCCCTCCCGTGCTCACAGCCCTCACAGCTCGCAGTAACCCGTCTCCCTGCTCTCCAACTCCACCATCATCGCCGAGAAGCGCGCAATGGCGCGGTGCCTGGTAATCATGCTGCTGCTCCTCATCTCCTCCCTCATCTCCACCGTGGGGCTGCCCGTCGAGCCGCCCGCAGAGCTGCTCCAGCTCGGCGACGCCGCGGGCGGCGGCCGCCTGAGCGTCGACGCGTCCGACGTCCGCGAGGCGTCGGGGGACTTCGGGGGCCTCGCGCGCGCCGAGCCGGCGGCTGTATTCCAGCCCCGCGGCGCCGGCGACGTTGCGGCCCTGGTCCGCGCCGCGTACGGGTCGGCGCGCGGGTTCCGCGTCTCGGCGCGCGGCCACGGGCACTCCATCAGCGGGCAGGCGCAGGCGCCCGGCGGGGTGGTGGTGGACATGAGCCACGGCCCCGGCGCCGCGGCGCGGGCATTGCCCGCCTACTCGCCGGCGCTGGGCGGGCACTACGTCGACGTGTGGGGCGGCGAGCTGTGGGTCGACGTGCTCAACTGGACGCTCTCCCACGGTGGGCTCGCGCCGCGGTCCTGGACGGACTACCTCTACCTGTCCGTGGGCGGCACCCTCTCCAACGCCGGCATCAGCGGGCAGGCCTTCCACCACGGGCCCCAGATCAGCAATGTCTACGAGCTCGACGTCGTCACGGGTGCGTAGCTCCAACCCGTTTTTAGCTATTCCATAAGTATCCATCCAATCCACAAGCTTTCTTCTTTGCCGCTGATTGATTATCCCGAGCTCCCCGCGCGCGCGTTCCGCGGCCTGGCCGGCCGGCCCCGACGAGCGCGGCATGCAAGCGCGCTCTGGATCGCTCGACGACTGACACACGTGCGCTGTGCAGGGAAGGGTGAGGTGGTGACCTGCTCGGAGGCGGAGAACCCGGACCTCTTCTTCGGCGCGCTCGGCGGGCTCGGCCAGTTCGGCATCATCACGCGCGCGCGCATCGCCCTCGAGCGTGCTCCCCAAAGGGTAACAACTTCGACGACACGCATTCTCCTCCGTCCTCCCTGCGCTCATCTCACCTGCATCACCTGATTCTTTTACCTGCATCAGTTACTACTAGCACAGGATCTTCCAGAAAAAAAAACTCCTACTAGAACAGCAGCATCTATCTGTCGCCGTTGGAGAGGAACGGAGCTGGGATGAATAATATCTCCCTCGCGCGCGGCCGCCTTTCCCTATCCCTTTCGCTCTCGTGAGTCGTGTCTCGTGCGGCAACAGGGATCGCGGGTGTGTGTCACCGGCCTCGCTTTCCAACTAGCGACCGACCCGGCAAGGAGCTTGGCCACGCATACCGGCCGCGAACTCTCTTGATTGGCGCAGACGGCCGCCACATGTGGTGCGTCCGAAAAGGGCCAGCCGCGCGTACGTGTTGCTAATTATAGCCGACCTGGACAGGGAGGCGCGGCGCGTACGACACGTACGCTTGGGGGTGCTTGGCTCCTCCGGCTTCGCTTCGGCAGCCGGAAGCTAGCTAGGAACAGTCTTCTCGTTACGCTGCTGCTCGTCAGAGTCTGTCGGGAAGGGGGCTCGTGGTTGATGGCTAGTGGCCTGCGCGTCCGGTCAGGGGGTCCGCGGCGTGGGTCCTCGCCGCCGATCAACTTGCTCGATCTGCTGACGGATTAGCCGGCGTCGTCGTCGTCGTCGTCGTCCGGGTTTTTGTTTAGCTGGCGGGATCTTCCGCAAGATTTTATTCCCCGTGTAATCTAAGGCCTCTTAATTAACGCGCGGTTTGGTGGCTGCAGGTTCGGTGGATCCGGGCGCTCTACTCCAACTTCGCCGAGTTCACGGCGGACCAGGAGCGCCTCATCTCCCTCGGCGCCGGCGGCGGCCGCCGGTTCGACTACGTGGAGGGCTTCGTCGTCGCCGCCGAGGGCCTCATCAACAACTGGCGCTCCTCCTTCTTCTCGCCGCAGAACCCGGTGAAGCTCAGCTCGCTCAAGCACCACACCGGCGTGCTCTACTGCCTCGAGGTCACCAAGAACTACGACGACGGCGACGCCGCGTCCGTCGACCAGGTCAGCGCCGATCCATCACCCGCCGCCTTTCTTTCTTTAGTGACACTGCTGCCGCTTGACGATGTCTGATGACAAGCCGCCCCATTTTTGGGCGGCGAGCCAATCATTGGAGCCATGTTTTCAGTTAGTTATAGCCGGTTTAATAGTATAATCGTAGCCCAGATGATCGTGGGGTGACTGTCACATGCGTGTGCAGATCATCATCACAGAAAAAAAAAGAGAGGATCCTCCTGAATTGCTCCTAGATCTTGTTCCGTTGGGACAGCAAATATTTTTATCCTTTGCATTGCAGCGAGGCAGCAAAAGAAGCTAAGAGAATTGTGTCTTTTTTTTTTCTGTTCTTCAGGACGTGGACGCGCTGCTGGGCGAGCTCAACTTCCTGCCGGGCACGGTGTTCACGACGGACCTGCCGTACGTGGACTTCCTGGACCGCGTGCACAAGGCGGAGCTGAAGCTGCGCGCCAAGGGCATGTGGGAGGTGCCGCACCCGTGGCTCAACCTCTTCGTGCCGGCGTCCCGCATCGACGACTTCGACCGCGGCGTCTTCCGCGGCATCCTCGGCGGCCGCACCACCGCCGCCGGCGGGCCCATCCTCATCTACCCCATGAACAAGCATAAGTAAGTCAACCAACCATTATATACAAAGACAACTTGGCGAACGCATCGCATCTACTACTAGCTGGCTGGCTGGCTGGCTGGCGGCGCTCATCGATCTGCCGCCGCCACGCACGCGGAGGGCGGCGCGTCACCGTCCCCCGCCCCCGCCCCCCGCCCGCGCTTCCAACCAACCAAACCTTCTACATCCCCACATGCAGCGCACGAGACACGGGGACGGACAGCACATGAGCCGCCACGCCTCCGCGCCGCCCCGCGCTCACATGCTTGCGGGCGGCAGCGCACGCGCGGCGCAGGTGGCGGCTCGCCCCTCCTCGCCTCGCTGTTGCCGGTCGAGTGCGCCATGATTGGCGCCACACGATCAAGCGTAGCGGCAGGTTGCCGCGGATTAATTAATCGCCGAGCTGAGTTCGCCGGATCCGGGCGCCCGGCCGGTTGAATGGCCGCGGACATACCGCGCACTCGCGCGACAGGGCCTTATTCTATTGCCGCGGACGCAACGCCAGTAGCCGGCCGTCGATCTCGCGCGCGGCCGGTGGCGCCGACCACCCATTTTAAACCGGCGCCGCGAGGGCTTTACACGGCGCAAGGGAGCACGGCACGGTCAGAAAATCAGCATCGCTCAGTTGCTGAATCCGATCGATCACCTTTACTTTGGGGAATTGGGGTTAGTCGTTGCCAGGTAGATGCACCAAATGTTGAGTTGTTGCCTTCAGCTTCAGCGCATTCGTACACAACCTAAAAAGCCGTACCAGAATCACCAGGCGATCCTGCTGAAAACCGCTGCTTTTTTCCATACTCTATTCCAAATTTCCAACCTTTCCAGCTTCGATTAGGTTAGGTTACTACTTCGCAATTGCAAGTTCTGAGCTGGACAATGAGCTGACGTTTAATTTTCTGCGCGCGCAGGTGGGACCCGCGGAGCTCGGTGGTGACCCCGGACGAGGAGGTGTTCTACCTGGTGGCGTTCCTGCGGTCGGCGGTGCCCGGCGCGCCAGAGAGCCTGGAGGCGCTGTCCCGGCAGAACCAGCGGATCCTGGACTTCTGCGCGGAGGCCGGCATCGGCGCCAAGCAGTACCTGCCCAGCCACAAGGCGCCGCGCGAGTGGGCGGAGCACTTCGGCGCCGCGCGGTGGGAGCGCTTCGCGCGGCTCAAGGCCGAGTTCGACCCCCGGGGCATCCTGGCCACCGGGCAGGGCATCTTCCCGCCGCCCGGCTCGCCGGAGCTCGTCTCCGACTCGTAGGCACGGGGGCTCGTGGTGGTGGTGGTCGAGCTGCTGCTACTGATGATTGATTGTTAGTAGGCGCGTGTAGGTAGTTACAGTATACGAGGAAGATTATTTAGTTGGTTATTATAGTTAGCTCTCCGGTTGATTCCCGATGTACAGATGAGGGGTGGTGGCATAGCAGTTGTGAATGTGATCGGCTCTCTGTATAGGGCAGGTAAATGTCAATGTGGCAAAGTGTAATATTTTTGTGGTGAATTCCGGCGCCTGCCTCTGCTCCCTTTTCCTGTCCATCTCCTGGCGTCCAGTACAGACGTCCTAGCGGTAGTACTCCTACTCTCCATGGTCCATGGCCATTGGCGGTATGAGCCGTGCAGGACGCCAGTAGGCTTCAGACTCCACAGTGTGGAAATTGAATTGCAAACAGGCAATCGGATGGTAGCACGGGGCGGGGGCAGATTTGAAACGGGAAGGGTTTGGTTGGCCGGTTGGCCCTCCGCGTCAGCCTGTCAGGTCCTACCGCGCACAGGGACTGCAAACAAAGGAGTACGAAACTCTCAAGCTGGAGAAGGGACCGGATGGATGGTTCATGGTTGGGCGCAGGGTAACTTTTATGACGGCGGAGGAATGTGCCAGGCCGCTGAGGTGCCATCAACCACTGAACTCTGAAACAAGTCTAGCTCTTAAAAAAACCACTGAGTTCTTTTTTTTTCAAAAAAAAAAATGATCTCACCGTAAACTCTGTACGGGATGTCCTGTCATGTGAAAAAGAAAAGTCCTACCACACTGGAGTCAAATACTCAAATATCAAATAGGCAAGAAAAAAAATGAAAGGCAGAATGGACAAATGGTTGGACGCATGGTCATGGCGGAGGATGCCCCCGTCAGTGGCCTGCCGCCGCAGTGGTGACGGCGTCGCTCGCAACTTGTGCTGCACAATTGCAGCCGTAGTAGTACATGATTCCTCCTCCTCGCGAGTACTACATACAACATCCTGGGCTCCTGGGCCCTGGCACTCGCTGACCGAAGTGCCCCCGCCGCCGCGGTTCCATCGACTGAACTCCACGCGCGGCGCTGCAGCGTCTCGCGTTTCCTCGCGGGACACGTCCGCCATGGAAGGCGGCGAAAGGCCGAGAGCCTGAAAGCGTCATATCGGATGGCCTGCTTTTGCGCACCGCACACCGCACGACATGCCCGCCATTGGCGAGGTGGGAGAGGGAGGGGAATATCGTGAGATTGGTGGTGGTGGTGGTGGACAGGGAGGACGATGCATGGCAGCGCCGCAGCGGCCGGGCACCGGCGGGGGCGCGACCAGGTTCACGGCCCCTGCGCCCGCCGGTGGTCCTCGGGCGCCGCCGGCGTGTCAGTGTCACGCCGGCAGCCCGGCATTGGGGCCTCTGCCTCTGACCTCGACGCGCCCGCACGTTGTACATGGCCTCCTGGGTCCTGGCGCTGCGGCCCATTTGATGCGCTCAGCAGTCAGCAGCTCAGGAGTCAGGAGACGGAGGCAGGAGCCTGGAGCAGTGGAGCCGCCCGTCCCGGCCGGATGGTGCGTGCGTGGCCGTCCAATCCGCTGCGCCGAGAGCAGGCCGTTAACTCGATCGGTACGTTGAACAGCGCTGCTGCCTGGTGGCATGCCCATGCATGCCCCTCCGGCAGGCCTGTCACATCCGCGCCTAGGAGTAAATGCATCCGGTCGTTGGCCGTCGCAGGCTTGCCGCTTGCAAATCCGTCCGGGCCCCTCGCCCGTGCACAGAAACGGGGATCGCACGTACCAGCAGGCTGGGGCCTGGGGGATTCGCCCGGCGCGATCGCCCAAGAAAATGGTGCCGTTGCGCTGTTCGGTGCAGCTGCTGATTCGCCGCGATCGAGGAGCCCGTGTACTCGAATGGTTGGATGGAGCCGGCGCGATCCCGGACTCGAAGTGTTGGTCTTGGTTGGCAGCTGGCAGCAGCATGAACGGTGATTGGCAGATGCGAGATTTTGGACGGGTTCGTCAAATCACAAACCAAAAGATGCGCGCATCTATATGCTGTTTGTAGCTTTAATTTTCTTTTTTTATTTTGATGCTTTTAGGCAGATCCGAAAACGAGCGCATGCACTGGAACCAGAAGAATCACGCTGGTTCCGATATTCTTGAGGTGTATCCCTGTTTTCCTGTTGTGTATATGGGGGAAATCAAAACAGCAGGAGCATACTGCATACAGGCCTGAATTTCATGTCTCTGAAGGCGTTCGGCTCGGCGTGCCTCTTAATGCTGAAAGTGGTAACGTTGAGTTCCAGATTCGGCCCAGGCTGGTAGCACGCTGCTGTGCCCTGCTGCTGTGTAGTTGTGCCCGATAGCCCAATCAGAAGGCCCATAAACTATAGATATGAAATATGATACAAAGGAAACTCGCAAACCTCCTCTCCAAAAAAATAATAAAGATAACTCGCAAACCTAAAAAGAAAAAAATTCCAGTTTCCAGACATCACTGAAGTACCACTTCATGTGCAACCAAGTTGAAACTTGTTGTCATGACTCGCCCAAAAAAACTAACCTGTGGTATTTTACAGGGTTAGTTTATTGTACAAGTCAGATTTATTGTACAACGAAGGAAAGTACATCATGGAGCTCATTAACAGAAGCATAAATAGAAGTGGCGGTCGCTAGCAGTAGTGGGAGAGTAAAAGCATGCAGAGTTCACAATCTTCTTCATGATCTAGCCATCTCGTTGTCTGAAAATGGGAAATTTTCTGTCAGTTGTCATGATAGATGTGCGAGTACTAGTGCTTGGCGCAACTCATTGCAGACATCTAATGTATCATTCCGCAAAGAACACAAGAAAAGATTACGATCTATTTTCATGTTCAGCAGTAGTGCACCTGCTGTATTGAAAAGCAAAATTGTTGCAAAGACTTTCGAACTAGTAAGAATTTGGATTTGGAAGATGGCAAAGCGCTAAAACTTCCAAAAGAGATAGGATGACTACTTAACTTGAGGTATCTTGGGCTAAGAGGAACAAAAGTAAAGGAGCTACCAAGAACACTGCAAAATCTCTGTTACTTGCAAACTCTTGATATCAGGAAACTCGGATAAAAATAAGTGCATTTCAAATCAAGTGCTTGAGGAATTTACAGAATCTAGAGATGAGACAAGATGGCCAAAGCATCAGTGTCCCCATGGGACTTGCCCAGCTTGGCAAGCTCCAGGTATTAACTGGTTTGCAAGCAAGTGCAGCTATTGTTCATGAGATTTCAAGGCTTACTAAGCTTCAAAAACTTTCTATAGAGGACTTAAAACAATGAAGATGCCCAAAAACTATGTTCTTCGGTAAACAATCTGAATGAATCGTACCTATCCATCTTCTCAGGTGATGATATCCAACCTCTTGACATTGCAACACCGAAGCCTTCATCATGTCTACAGAAATTGCACATAGCTGAATCATTGCAGACATTGCCAGAATGGTTTCCTCAGCTACATAACCTTACAAAGCTGCGCCTGAGTTTCTCAAAATTGGAAGAAGATCCACTTTCAGTTCTCGCTCAATTGCCAAATCTGCTATTCCTACAGCTGAACAAAGCATACCAGGGAAAAGTAATGAGATGCTGCTGTCCAGGCTTTCCAAAGCTGAAAATATTTATCATAACTGAACTTGAGAAACTGGAAGAATGGGATGTTGATATAGGAGCCATGCCATGTGTCTTGGAAGTGTGGATCATGTTATGTGAAAATCTAGCGACAGTTCCTACTGGGTTGCAGTCTCTTGCTACATTGCAGAGACTGAGACCGGTGGGGATGCCAAGCTCGTTTATTGATAGATTGGGAGAACACGGTGAAGATTTTGTTAGGGTCAAACACATCCCATCTATCCAGATCATTCAGCAGTTCGGGTAACAGTAAAATTTTGCAGCAACTATAATATTTTCCACTGATATTGTAGGACTTCGAAAATACTGATGTTGTAGGTTTGTAGGACTTCAAAAATATTGATATTGTACAATGAAAACCTTCGTTTTATTTTTCTGTATTTTCATGGGTACAAGTGGTGTATATTTTGGCAAGTATGTTATGCAGTCATAAAGTTGCCGCTTGCTCTGATTTCTGAATACTAGTTGGAGTTGCTATTACAAGGTTTGTATATTCAGACCAATCAACTTGCACAAGAAAAAATAGTTCGTCATTGACATTGTACCAAGAAAAACCGAGATGCATCCTGGAACTTTGTTTTTTTAAAAAAAAATGAACTCATGAGAACTTTTAGCAAGACGCGAGTGAACAGAATTCCATGAAGTATAACCTTCGGCAGTTCTGCAAGGCAAGAAGAATTGAAATAAGCGGTAGTCCAGGATAAACTTTTATGCAAGTTATTACCACAACATTATGGAATTGTGCAATTTTTCTTAAGGTCCATTTGTCATGTGCAACATATTGTGTGCGTGAAACAGCTGCAGCGGCTCACCGTGAATGCTTGAGACGGGCCTCCTGGTTTCAAAACCACCGGCCGTGGGAGGGATGCGTTGCCCGCGCGGGCACCCGGACTCCAGCAGCACGAACAGGCGGGTCACCGAACACGCCGAACCCAATCCAGCGGCGGCGCGCGCGCATGGGCGGGCAGCAGGTATCGGCGTATCGCAGTTGTCGCATGCGGCAGTGGAGAATGCGGGGAGAGGAAGCATGCCGGTCAGGAGGGGGACCTTATGGGGGGGGGGGGGGGGGGGGGGTAGGGGGGGAGCTCGACGGCGGCGGCAAGGATGAAGCAAGAAGAGGACGGGATTTGGGGTGGGCTCGGAGCTAGCAGATGAATTCATCCGGCCTCGTTCGGCAGCAACGGAGGGCAGCAATCAGTGAATCTTGTCCTTTCACTTGATCCTGGTATAGTTTTAATCCTCTTTCTGAACCATTCTATTCCCCAAAAAAGTGTGTTCGTCTGGACAGGAACAGAAGCATACAAACTAATAACAGATTCATACTTAAAAATCTATCTGGAACAGAAACATACAAACTAATGACAGATTCATACTTAAAAATCTATCTATAGTAAAGCAATGCTGACAGAGCGTGAAAATTCAAGGTACAGAACAAACACCACTAGCTTTTATCTTACTAGTACTTATATTATATCCATCTTGCAGAATATTAACCAACGAGACCGTTGTCATATTACGGCCTGTTCCACATTCAAACTTCATGAATCTACGGTCTGGGAAGTCTGTCTTTGAAAAGCCTGACGCACTAAGCCCCAGAACCCAAGCATTCAGAGCTAAGAAAAATGAAAGGAGCAGACATTCAAAACTTGTCCCATTCTATAGCAAATTCACTTGCCAACACATACACGTCATGCATCACGCCTTCACCTCCTTGGAGCTTCTAAGCTACCACACATCCGGTTCCTGTGACAAGGGATTTTGCAACCATTATAGTAAAAATAAAGGCATAGATAGTGAACGGAAAGAAGTTTCTGCAAATAATATGTTGTGTGCAGAGACCAATACAAACCAAAATGTTAAACCAACACCATCCTGTACACCAGCATTTTCTTCCAGCCCATTCTAGTTAATGACAGGTAACAAATGGCAATCAAAACTCTAATTCCATTGTAGCACGGTAGCACCAAAAGCCATATCAACTATAAATCTAAATAATTGATTACCAAGAAGGATTACCAGGAAGGCACACATAAGATGTAGCAGTTCTAGAATATGGACAATAATTTCTTACAGTTCCTACCAAAATAATACTTTATGTAAGATTGCAACCTTTTTTCCTTGGAAGCGGAAACAGTTTAGCAGAATCAGAACAAGTAAACATTGCAGGCTTGCGCCTTGGAAGAGTTGTGGATGCAGAGGAAACAGAGCACATGCAGGCAAGGATTCTATCTGGTTCACGCAACATGCATAAAAACAAAGTTGTCTCCCTACTGGAACAAAACTAAGAATTCGTCAGAATGGTGACACTTCGGTGCCGCATCATTGAAGTGCTATTTTTTTTGTGCTGCTAAATGCAAGAAGAAATCTCGCACGACCACATCTACTAGCTATGGCAGACGAACGTTATTCCCGAGCAAGCTCACCCAAGATCCTGCACGACGGGACTTCTCTGACGTTGCTGCTGGTCACTAACGCGTGGGTCCGGGTCCACGCGTCAGTGACCCAACTATTGAGAGCAGCACGTCAGAGGAACCGTGTCCGATCCTACCATGGTGCTACCCTACCTGGCCTTCCACGAACTGAATCAAATTGAATCGAATAAAATCGGAGAACACAACACAACAAACAAGAATTAAGGGATTGAAGCGCGACACGAACTCAAGAACCCAAGCACACCGATGGCAAGAATCAAATCCAGCATGTAGCTCACCAGAACCCAAGCCAAGGAAGAGAAGAGGGGAAGGAAGAGGAGGGCGGCGTCTTACCCGCGAGTAGGCGGCGGAGAGGATCGGCGTCGTCGCTGCCGCACCGTCGCCTCATGCACCGCCTCATCTCCTAGCTCGTGTGTCCGTCGCCTGGATCTAAGCCAGAGGGTCAGACTAATGATGGCTGCGTTCCGGGCCATAGAGAGGGTGGAAAGTTCGTTCCAGGCTAGTTTCCATTCCAGGCCGGACCAAAATGAACGGTGATTTCATCGTGGACCTGGTTTCGAAACGGGCCACTCCAAACCGAGAAATTTGCAATTTCACCATTCTCAAAATTAGGCTTCGCCAAAATGCTATCCAACAGTTGGATTTCGGTATTTTGCCATTATAAAACTGTGCCGACATGTTGGAATGCCTTCTCAACATTTATATATTGTGTCATTTTTCACTTATTTTTTACGTTTGAACTGCCCAAACTACCCTTGACCTCCTTTGCCTCCGCCAGTGCTCGCTGGGCCGCTCACCGACTTCCTTCCGCCGATCCTATGTGTCACCTTTGTTCCGCGCTGTCTCCGGCTCTTCTCCACACCATACCACTGGCCTCTGCTCATTCCTTCGCCGGCCACCCGTCCACACGCTGTCGTCTGCTGTAGGGTTGAGGTAATGGACTAGAGGGGGTGAACGGTCCTTTCTAATACTTAAAGTATTGGCTAATCAAAACGAATGAGGAATAAAACTAATCGGTCTAGCCAGACTAGACCCCTCTATCTATTACAAGCACCTTACAAAAGATCCTAATTGAGCAACTAAGGTGCCGGGCTAGGTAGAGCTCACCTACACAATTCTAGAAAGCAAGGTCACACAAACCTAAGCAACTAGTACTCAACCAACCGGGAAGCTACTACACATACTAGTATGCAAAGCACACAAAGCCTAAGCGCAACTAGTACTTACACGACTAGAAAAGCTACACAAACTAAACTAGAGAACTTACCACTACTTAGCTACACAAACTAAGCAAGGCTACTTAGCTACACAAGCTAACTAGCACAAGAGAAAGCAACTACTTTACTACACAAGTAAACTAGTTACACAAGAGCAACTACACCTTACTAGCACAAGTATAGAATAAGTAAATACAAACAAGTTGACACAGTGATTTTTATGCCGAGGTTCGGTGGTTTGCCAACCACTTAGTCCCCGTTGAGGCAAGCCCAAGGTTGCCGCCGATCCTCTTGCTAGTGGTAACTCGCAAGTCACACTCTCCCACTTGGACTGCTCGCACCAAGCTCTAGCACTTGATCCGGTTGGACCACTTGGCGCTCCCCACACCTCGATCTACTAGTGTTGCTCCTCGCATCTCCCGCGGGGTGAGCACGGTACCCCTCACAGTGCCTTCTCCGGAACCACGCATAAGTTTTTTGCGTGCTTCAACGGAGACAACACCACTAAGCCGTCTAGGAGGTGGCTACCTCCAAGAGTAATAAGCACCACCGGCTTGCAACTTGATCACTTAGTGGCAATCTCTTACGATCTTTTAATGCAACGCACTAGAATCGTTCTCTCACTTTGCGGATATAATTCACACTAATCACAAGTAAGTTGGAGGGCTACCAAGCACTCAAACACAAGGACACTAAATTCCCAAGGTGCTCAACCTCCGAAATAGCCGGCCACCACCTCTATTTATAGAGGGAAGCCTCAAACTAGCCGTTACTTTCGAATCCCATGAAAACAAAGTATTCGAAGACTGTGCGCCTCACAAGGACCGGACTGTCCGCCATTCAAATCCAACGGCAAGAAACGCAATAACTGCGTGTCAGAGTCGATCGTTACAGCCCGGGCGGACTGTCCGCCTCACAACTCGCGGACCGTTCGCAGTTCAAATGAAATTCTCACCAGAACCAAGCAAGTTTCTGGACAATTTTATGTTAGAACGGCGGACGCCCCCCCTGGCCGGACCGTCCGCAGTACACTTTGAAACTTTACCTAGAGCCGAGAACGGTTCTGTTCGAACTCAAACAAGAAACCGGCAAACTGTCCGCCTCCCAGTAGCGGACCGTCCGCAGCTCTGTTTTTAGCATAACCGATCCTCAATAAAACGCTCATAACTTTTGACTTCGATGTCCAAAATAGGTGATCTTGAACTATATGGAAAGCTTGTTCAGAGGACTACACATCCCACCTGAACAACGGATCCAAAACAAAATGGATCAACCTAGAAATCCAAACCAAGATTCAACCCATAGTTAGGAGCACAACTCCAAATGATCTCCCACATGATGATCAATACCATTAAGCCTTAGTTAGCATTTTTAAAAAAAATTCGTTTAACTTTCAACGCCACTCAATCCTAGCAACGTATGCAAAGTTAGATCGCTCAAATTGCACTAGATGACCGATATGTAAACAAGGTTTACCCCTCTTGATAGTATGGCCATCTATTCTAAATCCGGTCATCACTTCTCTACACACCTATGACCAGTGAAATGAAATGCCCTACAAGTCATACCTTTGCCTTGCACATTCCATTTCATCTTCTCAATTGTTGATGCCACACAAGCACCAGCCTCCATCAAGCCTTTTATCATCATCATGAGTCAACGTTTGACTTGATCTTCCTTGAATGATATGATCCACTTCATATCATCATGTGATCTTATTGGTTCATCGATCTCAACTTAACTTGCTCTTCGCCGTTGTCTTGGTCCATCGGTGTCAAGTCTTTGCTCAAGCTTCCCCGCCACGTGTGGTTTGTCGCTTCAAAACCTCCAACTTGTCCTTCACACTTGCAACCGGTCCATCAACGCAAAGCCTTATCTCAACCTTCTCCATGTAGCCACAAGACTCCATATCATGTCTTATATGTAATGAGTTCCTTCATCACACTATATAAGCATAGCATCAACACTTCGCCATTTTTCCATCATGGCATATGTTGCTCATACTAATATCTTTATATGGACTAAGCACATGTATATCTCAACGTAAACACTCATTATCACTCAATTACCATCGTCGGCCGCGCCGGCCGCCCTCGCTCGGCCCCGTGCCTGCCCCCGCGCCGTTGGCAGCGTCGGCCGCTGTCGCTCGGCCGCGCACCCATGCCAACCGCCTTCGCCTGCCCCGTGCCCGTGCCCGCGCTCGCGCTAGCCCCGGCCCCCCGTGTTGTCTGCCCCTGTGCCGCGCCGCCCAACCCGCCCCGTGCCGGCCGCCGTCGCATGCACACTAGCAGCGCGTCGCCAATCACAACGGCGCGAGCTGCAAGCAGACAAGCGAGGACGAGCAAGCAACTAAAGGTCGAGTGCGAGCTGCGGTGACGCAGCCAGCAAGCATGCATTTGTCCTATGCAAGAAGAAGCCATGGACGAGGCATGTTATATGTGGATTTCCTGGTTTCTCGATGGAAAATTGATGCCGGAGGTGCAAAATTAGATGGATGAGCTTGCTGATTTCTGGTGCCAAACGAATGGACTCAGCTTTGTATACTCTAACCTTCTAAATTAATTCGGAGGAAGAGCTTCCGGCGTTGCGCACTGCGGATGTGGGATGCCGCCGACGCCGCCGAGCTAGCACTGCGCACGTGGGATGCGGCCGACGCCGCCGAGCTAGACCTCCGCCTGCACGCCGAGCTTGCCATCCAGGGCATGAGATGCGTGCAGCCTCATCTGGATTCATCATGGTTGGGTCGTGGGCTGGGGACGAGGTGCTCTGGAGTTTGGATCAGGGCACCTCACGCTGGCCTTAGGGAGCGGTTCGACGAGCCAGACAAGAAGGGATGAGGGAGAGGACAGATTGGAGTCATTAGACGGATGACGAAGTACGTCCGATTTACTCCGAAGAAGATAGGGGTACAATGGTCAGTTTATGTGGTTAAAGAAATGAGAAATCACTAAATGAATTGGAAATGATAGAAAAGGCATTATAGCAGGAGACCTCAGTTTTATAATGGCATACTAGCGAAACCTATTTCCATCCGGAGCTTATTTGGAAGGAAAGCACCGTCGCTGATATGATTAGTTTTCTTTTTGACGGGCTGGTATTGTTAGTTTTGCGCGAATTAAGTTGGGTGAAGTCGTTCAATAAAAATCGAAAAAAATAAAAGAGGGACAAAACCAGTTTCACCACCGGTTCAGGTGAAGCCTTCTCAAATGACTCTGTAGTTTAGGGTAAAACAATCTATTAGCTGAAACAAACTTCTGGAGGACTGTCAGCTTATCGACGAGTATAAGTGAATTTGGGAGGACTATGGCAAAATATTTATCGCAAAAATAGATATAGTTTGCCAAAATTATTGCAAAGTATTTAAAATAATAATGTTTAACACATTAAAGCATCAGAAAACTGTAATTTGTAGATTGCAATTTGTCATACAACTCTAGGGCTAATCAATATATTACAAAATTATATAGTATTTTACATAGTGCAGACAATCATGTATTTTCCGACGTTGTACAGTAAATATGGCTTGTAATACAATTTTTAAGTTACTCTTCTAATACTACAAAACTCGCACCTGTAACTTTGTGGGACAATTTTTTAAACCTGTGATTTTGTGATAATTAGATTCCAACATAATACAATTTATTTTTCAAAAACAATACATAATACAATTTACTCCCGTAGAAAACAAGGCCCACATGGGCCGAGATGTGCTCGAGGAATAGTTTTGCGTGTGGACTTTCACTGCTTGCAGTTATAGATGGCTAAATGGGTCACACGGCACGACACGGCACTAAACCCTATTGAGCATGGCACGGCTAGGCACGATACGCCTAGGCACGATGCCTTAACCGTACCGTGCCGTGCCGGCCCTGCGTGCCTGGCCGTCGATCCACGGCACGGTACGTCAGAGGGTTAGTCGTGCCATGCCGACCCGCCAGCACGGCCAACCCGCCATGTTCATGCCGGCCCAGGCACGAAGGGTATAAAATCCCTCGATCAACTAAGCACAAGTTGCTGATCTCATTAAATTTTTGTACAACACACAAATTCAATACATGCAGATGGATATATCATAAAACAAACAGAAACAAATAAATTGACACAAAGTTTGAGCTGGTGCAATGGATGCCTCATTAAAAACCTATCTAGGTAAAACTTACACCTCGTGAGAAACCCTAGATAGGAAAAAAGAGTACAACCCAGCTCAATCAATATATAAAGCTCAAATATTACATAATTAGTTACACATTGGACTCATCAAGATACAGATCCTCAAAAGCGGCTTCAAGGTCCTTGTCCTCCACGGAATGCTGCGCTCTAGCGTCACCAGCCTCCCAGTCCTTGATGCAGGAGAGCATCTCCACCATTTCAGGAGTCAGTCGGCGGCGGCGCTCCTCTATGATTCTGCCAGTAAGACTAAAGGTACACTCTGAAGAAATAGTAGACACAGGAACACATAAGACATCTTTAGCTAAGACTGAAAGCACTGGATAGGTTTGTTTATGCTCATGTCACCAATTCAAGATGTTGAAATCATCATCAAATTGGTTGACAGAGTCAGTGTCAAAGTAGGATGAAAGTTCAGAACAAATACCAAGACCAGCACCACTTGATGCTGCTTGGAGCAATACACGTGCAGAAGTTCTTCTAAACAAAGGGGTAGAGGAGGGAGTGGACGAACCAAAACTGGATGAACCAGCTCCAGCAACATCATTACCAAAAATCTTACCTCAGGTATTTTTTTCTTACCAGAAGTCAGTGGTTGTGAAGGCCTCTGCATTCTCACTGCACCAAACTTCTCATCATATTTGTTAAACATGGTAGAAAGTTTAGCTTTTACCTCAGTTAAAAAAGAAGAGTAATCAGTACCAGAGAGGTTAGATAACAGAACTAGAGCTTTATTCAAACCTCTAAGCTTAGCCCTAGGATCCATGATGAATGCAATTGAGTAAAGCATAGATATGTCCCTCCAATACTTGAGAAATTTATCTTTCATAGGAACAACCACTGATCTAAGCAAGCTATCATTTTCATAATTATTTAGGTGTCCAGAAATCTCAATTATATGATGCAATATTAATGGAGATGTAGGATCATATACAGCAGATAGTGCAACAGTTAAATCATAAAAGAGCTCAAGAAATGTCAAGATGTATTTAGCAACATACCAATGTGCATCTGTCAATAGCATAGGAGAACCTTCACCCCTAGGGTAGTGAGTCTGAATAAAGACACTAAAGCTCTGTTTATGATGGACAATATGCTTAAGCATGAGGTAGGTAGAGTTCCATCTCACATCGATATCTAGGTGGAAATTCCTAGGCCTCTCATTGACAATAATGCAATAAAATTTATATGATGCAATGCGGTGGTTAGAATAATTTAAGAAAGAGATTGCTGTTCTAAATGTATCAAGGTAATGTGATATTCTCTTCAAGCCAGACTTCACAATCAGATTAATGATATGGCATGCACATCTCTGATGCAACAACAAAGTACCAACATAACCAGATATTTGAGGTGATAAAATGCTCATGGCAGAAGTATTAGCAGAGGCATTGTCCAAAGTAAGAGGTACTACTTTGTCAGTTAAACTAAATTCTTGCAACACAGCGAGAACACGCTCAGCAATATTATCACCATTGTGAGAAACATCAATGAGTCTCAACCCTATGATCCGATTCTCTAAATCCCAATTAGCACTAACAAAATGAGCAACCACACTAAGGTAATCTTTCTTAGCATTACCAGACCAAATGTTAGAGGTCAAAGCAACACACGAAGCAGCAGCCAAAGTCTCAGTAACCTTATTACGACGATCAGTGTAGTACTTAACTAAATCTCTAGAGGTGGTTTGCCGTGAGACAGTAGCAAACCGAGGATTATGTGCAAGTTTAATGTACTCTTCAAATGCATCACAATCACCAAAACCCAAAGTAAGATCCAGTCTAGCAATCAAACGACAAAGTTGTGTACGTGAAACCTCGGGACTATACTCCCAGTTGTCTAAACTACCGTCTGAACTGATTTGGAGCAAGGATTGAGATGACCGAGACTTCTTATTCCTAACAGAGCATGCGGCCCTATGCCGCTTGAGAGTTCCAGTGCCAAAGTTAGAAGGAGCAGCGTAGAACTACCGCAATGGAGGCACTTAGCTTGGAATCGGACCCTCTTACCATTCTCAATCCTGAAGATCTTCTCGTAGTCCTCCCAAACATCAGAGGTGCATGGCCGGTTGCGCTTGGTGCCAGTGCTCTCGGTATCGCGATCAACACTAGCACCGGCACCAGCTGCAGAACTGGCAACACCAGCATCTCCCTCGCCATCGCCGGCGTCAACAAGGTCGATCGGCGCATTGGCATTGCGGCCAAAGAGCTCCTCCCGTCCTGCTTGCAAGTCTTCTTCATCATCTCCAACCCCTCCCATTAGCCAAATCTCATCGTTGATGGACATTGAGGGCCCGTCGTCGTCCATCGCCGGCCTCTGGTTCCTCGACGGATCTGCGTAGAGGAGAGGGGTCAGTCACAGAGCGCAGAGGAGAACACAGAGCAACAAAGAAAAGAAACAAAGAAGAAGAAAGAGGAGGGCGAACCTGAGAATCCGGAGCACCAGAGTCGCCGGCGAGGTACACGACGGCGGCGGGTAGGACAAGGAGATGATGAGTGGAAGAGAAGGTAGGGTTAGGGTTTCGGACGGAGTGCCGAGCCGGAGAAGGAGAGGCGGAGAGGGATCAGACCCGTGCCATGCCGGGATGCAGGCCACAGGCGGCGGAGGACCGCCGACCAGACAGTACACAGATGAGACGAGGAGGTGAGGAGCTCTAGATCTGAGTGGGGGAGGCGGGGAGGAAAAGCGCGAGGGTGTAGGAGATGAGATGGCCCGGGATGCCGGCCATCGGCGGTCGACAGCGGCAGAGAACTGCACCGGCCGGAGAGGATGAAGGCGAAGAGCACATGCACGGGCTAGGGTTAGGGTTTTGGGACGGAGTGCCGATCCGGAGTAGAGGACAAAGGAGAACAAGAGTAGGAGAAGAAGAGTTGTGCCGTGCTGGGATGCAGGCCACCGGCAGCGGAGGACCGCCGGCCGGACAGGGAGAAGGCGAGGATCTCTAGATCTGGACGAGGAGAGTGGGGGATGAGGGGCGCGAGGTGTAGGAGACGAGATGGCCCAGGCTGCCGGCCATCACTGGCCGGAGGTGGCGAAGAAACACCGGCCGAAGAGGAGCAAGACGAAGAGCACATGCGAGTCGGGGCGGCGGAGGCGAGGAGAAGCGAGGAGAGGAGGCGTGGGGGAGGCGAGGGGGCGGGGGGTGGGGCGAATGGGCTAGGGTTTGCCCGGGAGGGCGGCGCCGACGGCTTATATAGCCGGCGCCCTCTGCGGGCCATTAACAGGCCGGCCCAATTAGCCGTGCCTGATCGGGTTAGGCCCGTTAGCCGTATCGTGTCCGGGCCGGCACTATGGGCCGAGTTCCCGACCCAGACACGGCACGGGCTATCGGGTTAGGTTGACCCGGATCCGATTCTTGATGGGCCGGGTTGGGTTCATACCGTTTTTTTTTCGTGCTGGGTCCGGGCCAGTCCAGCGGGTCGAGCCCATTTGGCCATCTATACTTGCAGCTTGCTGTGGCTCGTGCGGACTGCACGGGCTGCTGCAGCAGTCTCCATCCTACGCACGGGTGCGCGCATCTCGGCGGCACCAAGCTGACCGCGCGAGGAAGAAACACATCACACCCTAAGCTCCTAATCCAAAAATATTATACTCCCTCATTCTCTCTCCCCTGTCTGCTCCCCTTTCTCCTCCTCTCGCCGTCCAGGGAGCTTCGCCGCCGCCGCCGCCGCCGCAGCTCCGTCTCTTTGCCGCGGCAGTCGCCCGCCGCGGACGCAGGTAGAGCTCTACCCAGTACCCCCTACGCTTCACGGGGGCAGCTGGACGCCTGGACCTAGGCTACCAAAGCAGCCGAGCGGCTCGAGGCCGCCGATCCCTTTCCTTTCTCTGCTGGATCCTCCAACACCGTGGCCCAGTCCGCCGCTCCTCTATCGTGCTGGTGGTGTGGAGATCCGTGCCGACGCGGATTGGGAAGTAGCCCTAGCTTTGCTTGGATGGATTCCGTTGGTTCTACTAGTTAGTTTCGTTCCAATCTAATATTTCTCTCTATCTCCAATCGGTTTGTTGCTGATTGGTGTGCTGCGTGTTGCCCTACTATCCCAGTCCATCCACCCATGGATTTGGTTAAACACAACACTCGTTGCTCCTTGGCGCCATATCGCTTCTCGGTGCCTAAATAACTACTGCAGCAGTTTGTTTTTCCAAAAAAGGGGTTCCAACTGGACCCTTATGCCCAACACCTAGTTCGGCCCTGGCCGAAGTAGTAGCTTTAGCTTATTTTCTACCCACTTTCCGATATGATTCAGTGAACAGAGGCACCTTTTTTTTTAAATTGGGTGGTAATTTCTATGCTACGTTTACGGGATGCTGTGGCTTTATTGGCAATTCTGGGGCTTTCGATGGAGACTTCGAGAATTTATCATTCATTTGAATCTATTGGCTTCAAACTGTAAGTGTAATGAATTCAAATTTGATGTAACTTTGTGCTTGCTCTTTCAATATGCAGCTGTGACTTTAGACAATTGTTGGAACATCAAGGGCTGATGGCTGGTTCCGTCATAATTGATGATTCTGCTGCGAGCAGCAGTGGGTTGGGTGATGAGGATCGCAGTGTCACTGGTGATTCGCTTTCTCTGTGGCGATCCAGCGAGCAGGTTGATAATGGGATCCCATCAACTTCCCCTCCCTTTTGGGACACCGATGGTGATGATGATGATCCTGGTGCGTGATGGACTACCTTTGTTGCTAGCCTTACATTCAAATAAAGTCAGAAAAAAAATGGATACCATCTTCAGGAAAAAAGAAAACTTATACCCTTCTCTGGTGACTAGTTACTTATGGTCCTTAGATATGGAACTGGTAGAATAGTGCTGGAATTTGTTATTACGGTCCAGTGTGTCAGTATGGATTGAGATTACAACTTCCATACTGAAAGCTCTATAACTTTCTTTAGAGTATTTATTTGAAGGAAGTGTCAACAAACATCAGTATTCCAATAATTCGTAATTTATTCCTCTGGTCCACTACTGTGTGTCAAAAAAAAAAAATCAGTACCACAGTGTTACATGGACACAGGAAACAGGTGCGGGTGTCGGTGTCCGGCTCGGCTGCGAGTATACAATTCGGCAGATATTTTTTAGGACACGCCAAATACCACTTGGGATCCGGCACGGGTGCGTGGTGTCTGACTCGGCAAAAAAATTGGACATGGGTGACCGGGTAACACTGGTACCACAGTCTCCCCGCTGAATATTTCATTTTTGGGTCACTCGGACCTAAAATAACTAGGTTACCAATCCTGACCTAGTTAGGTTAGCTTGGCTCATTTTCAGTGTTATGCAGCAAGTATAGTTAGTATAAAGTACTGTTTGCTCCTTTTGTGGGCTGGCTTAATCTTGGATTATGTGGGTTAAACACTTCAAAATTTTCCGGTTAAACGTCTAACGTTCATCCTAACCTTGAATCAAATGTGACCAAAATTTTGAAATGCATTAAATCTGAAGGCAGAACAAAAAGTTGTTGGAGAGCCCTAAACTCTCAACCATGTGCATTCCAATTGAACTAGGGAGTTTCCCATGTTACATCTTAAAACAGTCTATGAGATCCGGTTTCTAGAGCAGGTAAATCTGATGGTAAATTTGCTGCTTACGGCTTAGTGTTAGTTAGCTGCTTGTACCATTATTTTTGCATATTGCTGTAGCTGCTATATATCATCTTGTGGATATTTGATGCTACTTTATTACCTTTTTTGCTTTTTAGAGGTTTGCAAGTTACTTAAAGAATATTGCATAATTGATCCGTGCAGGCTAAGACCTGCTAGCTAGGTTACTGGCTGTTCAGTGCTTCTGGGATTTGGTTTGATTTTACAAGTATCAGTAGCATCATGCCTTGTGCTTTGTGCTCAATACATCTGTGTTGAATTGTAACCACATGGGTACTTGCACTCAAAATAAGTTATGCTGTAACCTATGGCCCTGATCAGAAGAGCTGGCTGCAGCAGCTACAGCACGCGGTTGCAGCCAGCACTTGTTGGCTTGTTGCTACTTTCTTTTACGACCCAAGATGAGACTGGGCAGGCCTTATTTAGCTGCTCGGCAAAAGCCACAACAGAAGCAGAAGCGAGCGGACCCTATATATTTTTAGGTCATCGCCATGCAGTTCCCCTCCCTGTGAATAAATCACTTGTATTACATCCAGCTCCTTGAAAACTTTATTCCAATGGTACTGATTACCTATTGATGTAGAATGCAAGTTTTACTCATACTATCTCAATTACAACCTAATCAGGTCCTTGCACCAGTATTTGTCGTTTGTTGACTAAAGGACAAATCTGGGCACCTGCTCTCAGTTCAGATCTTGACACTGTTAACTGTATCCAGTTTCTGACATGCCCCCCTCTACCCCACCCACCCACCCATAGAGAAATTTACACTTTTTCTTAACTTATTACTGGTAGAGTGGCAGCTGTGGTTGCATTTTGTTTACCTCATCTGAAAATTATGATCTCAGGGACCAGACCTTTGGATTTATTTGGGCGATATACTTGGAGAATAGAGAACTTTTCAAAGGAGAAGAAGAGAGAAATGAAAAGCGAACCATTTGAAGCTGGTGGTTACAAGTGGTAGGATTCACTTTGATGGCTGACTAAAACATGTTGTGCCATCCCTCTTTTCTTTTTTTCTTATTGATCTGGTGATAAACCTAGTTTGAATGTCTCTGCAGTTTAGCATTTCTTTAAACAAATTTATATGGTATTAGTCTATTATAGATTAACATGATATTGGTTTCTTAATTGAACTTTGTTTCACTTGGGCTATTATGTATGAATGGCTGCTGACAGTACTCTATCGCTCATATTTCTTCACTGTTTTATGTGACAGTGCTGCAAGTAAGGGAACTGTCGAATGTTTTCATAATGGTGTTAAATTCTAGTGCCCTCACTGTTAGTGGTAACATAAAATTGTGCTTTTCCTAATTTATGTAAATTTGATTGTTGATTAGCTGGGGTAGTTTTTATTTGATTTCGTCATGATGCTACGTTCTCTGTTTCAATCGTACATATGTTGTTTTTACACTGAGTGCAAATAGGAATCATGAATCTGTGCTAGGAGTTGTTTGTACATAATTGATACTTTGATTACTTATGTCTTGTAGAAAGTCAAATAACTTTACTGGCTCAAATATCTTTGTAGATTTTGGGATGTTGAAATGGGTACCTCATGGTAGATATTTGGTTTTGGGATGTTGTGATTATTGTGGTCTTTATAACTTTACTGGCTTCCATGGACTTTTTTTAGTTACTGTTATCTTTGGCCTTTGCTGAATAACACAAGTTCTTATATGTGACCTTTTCAATATCTGTCTTGCTGATATGTTGACCTTTGCTGAACCCCAAGGATTTTCTCAATTTGGTTTTATTGCATTATGGGTACCCTACCAATGATTTTAACTTTGTTTGATTAGTTCCAAACTCAAGCTAGAGCTTGGAGCATGCTATTAGGCCACCTTCTAGTCCCTTTCTTCTGCATTCTAGTTCTTGTAACATTTTCAATACCCTTGAACTAATTAGTCTATGTAAAGTTGTAAATTATCTTATCTCCTATTATTGTTACCGTTTTCCAGTAGTTTTATGTGCTTCTCTGAGTTCAGAAGTCTAAATTGCTAAGTAGCTCAGTTTGTGATGCATACCGATTTAATGCTCTTTTGTGTAAAATCGACCCCTTGCTCATTTGTAAATGTTAATTTTTGCAGGTATATTCTAGTTTACCCTCAAGGATGTGATGTCTCCAATCACTTGTCGTTGTTTCTTTGTGTTGCTAATCATGAAAAATTCCTCCCAGGTTTGGTACTACTATGTTGCCTAAACTATCTTTTGTCCTCCACACATCTTTTCCCTTCCTAATCATGGCTTTGACTCTTTAAGGATGGAGCCATTTTGCACAATTCACTATAGCCGTGGGCAACCTTGATCCAAAGAAAGTTAAATATTCAGGTGATCTGAAATTACTTTTTCTTCCTTCTGAGCTAAACAGCCAGCTTCAGAGGTTGACTTAGTGACTTTGCAGACACCTTACACAGATTCTGGAAGAAGGAACATGATTGGGGATGGAAAAAGTTCATGGAGTTGTCAAAGATTCAAGATGGTTTTCTTGTTGACGATGTTCTTGAGATCATAGCTCAAGTTCAAGTTATCAGGTAGTTAGTTTGTCAGTTTTCAGTTTTCATGATTAGAACATTTTCTCACTTTTCGATTTTCATGATTAGAATCAATAAGTTCTTTACAACCTAGGATCCCTATGGTTAAATATAGACTTTACCTGAGTTCTATCCAATGAAATATTCCACACATATTCTTCAGGAATTGCAATTTCCATGTTTTATAGTACCAATGATTGTTTATGATTTGTTCATTGATGTTAGCATGGTATTTTGGGGCTTGGTTAGGAAGGCCTTGTGGGCCTTAGGCGTGCGGCTTCACCTGCCATAGATGGTGCAGCCGGCCTTTCCTTGTGATGATAGGATTGCTTGATAGGCAAGGATCCCGTGATTGGTTCTGATTCTATAAGCCATCATATTAGGGTTCCTTGCCTATATATGTGTACGAGGTTCTCCTCTCCATCAATCAATCTATTATCTCCTGGCCATATACGCTTTCAATTGAGGTGGGGTATCTGTGCTTTAGATAGTTCAAACATAGATTTTTAACTTTGCTATCTTTGTCATGTTACAAGATATAATTACTCATGCAGTAGAAACCCTCTTTCGAATCCTTTTCTTATTGCAAGAAGCATGTATTCTGTTGTATTCCATTCATTTTTCCTTCTTTATTTTCGAGGTCCTCCCTTTACCTACTATTGTTTAAACCTTAGCTTCTATCTTTATTGTTCTTTTGTACACCTATTATTTTCTCAGCTCAGCTATACTTGAGAATTATGCTTCTCTCATTGTCTTTTTTCTTCTTGATACCGGGTCCACATCAATTAATCACAAACTAATCTCTAACTGTTATCTCCTATGCTTTCCGATACTGGAGAGAGAAAGCGGACAGACCATTTCGCTGTCTTGATCGCCCTTATCGTCGAGAATTGCTCCGTGTATACATGACGAATATAGAGCAGATTTACCGACGCTTTGTTGAAGAACGCAGACGTAAACTTATCAGGCTCATTGATGATAAATGGAAGTGGTCCAGGTTAGATAATGGGCCTTTTGAATGTTATGCCACAATGAACGGTTTAGTACTTGTCAATTTCTTCTTGGTATACTCTAATGCATGTTGATCTTTCTTTGAGTTGCAGTTTCCGTGCTTTCTGGCTTGCCATTGACCCAACAACAAAACGCCGCATGTCCAGAGAGAAGAGCGACATCATACTGAAAATGGTGGTGAAGCATTTTTTCCTTGAGAAAGAAGTCACCTCAACATTAGTTATGGACACTCTGTATACTGGTTTGAAGGCACTCGAGGGCCATAGCAATGGCAAGAAAGGGACAGAAACATCAATAGACCTGGAGGACCTTCCAGCACCTATGGTCCATGTTGATATGGACATGTTTGTTTTGGCTGGTGATTTCATATCAGTGCTTGAGAGGGCAGCTTTAGAGCCATTGTCTTGCCAATCTCTGTCACCAAAAGATGACAAAGGTTCCCAAAGCCGTGCTAAGGTAGGTATTTGTTGCACGATTAATCTGCTCTTTTAGTTTGTAAATGAGATTACGTTTTCTCCCACGGATGAAGTCTATCATGATTATCTCTTTTCTACGACAATAGTGTTTCTTCTGTTTCATTGCATTGGTATGAAATTTGAACTAACTTTATTTAGCTCCAAATTTATCTACTTGTTTTGCATTCAGTATTTAATGTTTTCCTGGTCTTCCCTCGATTACGTTACTTGTCTATTTGTAGTGTTTTTTTTATTTGTTTTTACTTGCTAGCTAGCACATCATTCAGCCGTTGCAAGTGTGACCACATAACTTTGTTTTTTCAATCGGGGATGCAAGTGGGTACTCAATGGCTAGTTCTGGATCATCGTCTTAGTTGTTTTTCCATCCATTTTTCTTGCTTTGAAATACTGGATTAGTTCATTTGGATGAGTTACTGAGTTACACACCCCACCACCAGCACACAGACACACACCAAAGAAATGGAAAAGAAACTCTCATCCCTACTAACTATACTTACTCACTTAGATTAGTTACTCTCCAACCTGTTGCGCTTCGAAAGGAGGCGATATTTTGCTTCTGCGATCATCTGTATGTTCTTACAAGCTTGTTTGTTCTTTAAAATATAATTTCTTTAAAATATAATGACTCATTAGTGTGCTAAATTTCTGGGGGTGAGATTTGATTATTTGAAAATTTCATATCACCCCTTGAACTCTTCACTAAACTGCAAATTTGTTTAATCCACATTTCTCAGTCCTGGAAGTTCTATCTCTGAAGTTGGAAGTCAAAATGACACCTTTACTTGTGACAAGTGGCAGTATAAATCATTTGCAATCATCAACTGTTCTGCTTGTGGTCTTTATATCTGAGATTGCTAGCATTACTAGTATTTTCTGCAGTATACTTATTGTTTTGCTGCTCAGTTTCTTTTTATTCTCATCCTTCCAGGATGGTGGTTCTGGAGAAGTTAACAAAGTTCCTATTGAGCGTGAAGAAAGGCGCCTAACTGGGTTTGGTCAGAAGATAATTGAAACATTTGTGCTGTCTCATATATTTAGGTACAACGCTTATCTACTTTCATCATCTTGTATTCTTGTTATCCCCATGTGATTGATTTACTGTCCAGTTGTTCAATCAATTTTCACCTTTTTTTTCTTCATCAAAGAGTGTTCTTATAGTTCTTTACCATAGATAAATCTTTTTTCATACATAAACTGGATTCATTTCTCTTTCTGCTAGATATGTAATAGCATTCTCTAATGTCTTGACATTTGCTTTCATGTCAGTGGGGTTGAGGTTGCCTATAAAGAAGATGTTGCTTTGAAGAGACAAGAGGAGCTTATTCGTGAAGAGGAACTCCTAGAAAATGAGAAGGGAAAGCGGGGCAGTGCCATTGAGAAGGATAAGCGTGCTAAGAAAAAACAGGTTCAGTGGATCCGTCTTCATTGTGATTCCTTGCATCAAGTTTAATGTGGTTGGGATCAGGGTGACATGATGAAATTGTTCCAATTACTGCAGTTTGCTTGAACAAGTTTGTTAACCGGAACACATCATTTTTCTGTTAGAATTCTTGATGATTATTTTTCATATCAATTGGTGTACTCTTGTTTCATTGCTTGATGCTTGGCGAGTTTCCTAGTTGTTTTCTAGAGGCCTCAGGTTGGTTTGCCATATCCGCCCTCTTAATGACAAATTACTTTGATAGCTTCCTGCTGTTAACTGATGGATACCAATCTATTTTCTCAGTGGGTGACGAGAAATGAAAAATGAGGGTTGATTTTATTTGGGCTGAAAGTGACCAGAATCCTGACTCGCTGCTTTGAATTGAATCAACCTGTTTTTTTTTTAAAAAACAATTCATGTGATGACATTTAAAGAGTAAAATGCACCAGAAGTCCACCAACTTGTAAGGGTGTGTCATTTAGGTCCACAAACTCCAAAAGCGCATTTTTAGGTCCATAAACTTGTAATTTGTGTCACTTAGGTCCATAAACTTTGAAAACATAGGTCCATAAACTCTGAAAGTGCATTTTTGGGTCCATAAACTTGTAATTTGTGTCACTTAGGTCCATAAACTCCGAAAGTGCATTTTTAGGTCTCTTATTGATGTTCAGTTGTCCTCATTTCTTTTTTATTACGTCAGAGTTTAGAAATTGGTTTCTTACACTAATAATTTCAGGCCAAACAAAAGAAGAACAGTCGTAAGGTTAAGGACAAGGAAAGAGTGGAGAAATCTGATTCGAATTTTCTAGAAAGGGGTGGAGATGGAAGCACAAATCATGATAGGGAAAACTCCAAGCATGCCGGACCGTTGGCTGCGAAACCTGACAACTCTGGAGATGGTGCTTCAGATATGTCAGACAATGTGGATGGATCAATTGAGGTATGCCAAACTGACACGTGTGACAAGATTACTCAACCTGTGAATGCATTGAATGATGTTGGCAGAGAGATGAAAAATGTGCAGGCATGCGAGAAGGAAACTGTGGACATTGAGTCACTGGTAACATCTGTATCTGCTACTGTGAGCAGCATACGAGGCAAAATAAATAACTTGCTAGACAGCACGAGCCATATTACTAGGTTAGCTAGCATCCCATATGAAGTTTGCTATACTTCTGTTCACAGCTTGGATTTAATAAATTATTATAACTGTACAGAGGGAGATCTCGGCGCAACAGGGTCATTAGCAGTATAATCGCTTCCCAATATGAAGATGATCTTCCCTCATCTAGCTGTTCAGATTGCAATACATATGGTTGTGGCCCAGCTCCAAGGCGTGACCAAGAGACTGCTTTACTCACCTTGAAAGATAGGCTTCGTGAGCTTGGGCAACGGCTACATGAGGTGAAACTACTCTCCTGAAAAAGTGTCAGGCATTATTTTCTAATCATGGTTTAATTATTTTTGAATTTTCACTCAAATCATTTAGGACAAATCTGCCTTGCTTGAGCTCACTCTTTCAGTTAATTTTAGCTTTTCATCTCAATTTTGATTCTCCTGAATCAGATTTTTTACACTACTATTATACTCATTATACCATATTGTTTCCAATTTAGAATTTTAGATCATCTTTTTGAGATACTTCTTTTTTTCCCAAAAAAATGGTTGCTTCATGGTTAGTGGTTAAGATTTTCACTGTGTCAGAGTGAAATTGTGGTAATTTGTAAAAATTCAAGGTTTTTTCCCTGGAAAATCTACAAAATGTAAGATGCAGATGCTTGATACTGTAAAAACGATGCTTTGACATTTGAGAAGCCAACAAAAGAGCTTTTGCTATGATACTGTGGATAATGTTTCGGCTATAGAACACATCACTTGTTTATCATGTTCCAGTTGGCTGAGCACCAATTTCTCCCTTTTTTTTTATATGCACAGAAAGCATGAACCACCTACAGATATGTGAATATACTAAAGCCAGATGCATCAAGGTTACATTTGAAATATTTTTCTTAAAACTTATTTTGGCAACCATATTTGTAACATTTTGCTTGGTCGATGTCCGGAAAAGGAAAAAAAAGTTCTCTGATGATTCATTTCCTGCATTGGATTTTTATTTAATTTTGTTAGTCATTAAATATCAAGATTATAGTTCTTTAGCACTTATATCGATCAGCTATCCTGCCGATAAATTTTTTGATTAGTCTGTCCCATTTATGTTTGTTTGATTTTTTTCAGAAGGAAATTGAGGGCAGGGAACTACTCAAGGCTCATTTGGAAAAGAAGGCAGCTGCTGAGGCAGCAGCAGGCTCATCCTCATCTGACTCCTTGGAAAAGACTCCTCGGGTTCGGAAGGGCCCAGTGCAATCCTTGGAAAAGACTCCCTTGGAAAAGACTCCTCAGGTTAACGATGGAAATAGTAATGCACCAGCATCGAAGTCTTTACCTGTAGCCACAAGTGGTGACAGTAATGGAGCTGTTCCAGCAACAGCAACATCTACCATAAACACCAAATCTGTGCCTATCACACCAACTCCAAGTAAAATTGAGCCAATATTGTGCGAAGAACATGCATCAAGTTCAAGCCAGAAAACTGAGAGCGCTACGTTGATGCCCTCGAGATCACCGCCAGTTGAAAAAGCTATTCCAACTCCCCCACAATCACCTCTGCCACAGGCTGATACAGTTGGTAAAGCTACTCCAGCTCGACCAAAATCACCTCTTCCACAGGTTGGTACAGTTTCTAAAGCTACTCCAGCAACCACAAAATCTTCTACATCGCAGCTCGATAAAGTTGCTATATCAGCTGCCCCAAAATCACCTGCAACCCAGGTTGATACAATTTCACAGCATAACTCAGTATCGCGACAGATTCCATCCACATCTATCTCAAAAGCTCGAGAAGATACAGTTTCTGAGAGGGTTGTAGCCACTTCTGTACCCAGAACCAAAACTCCTACGCCAACATCAAGGCCTACAAGTGCTCCTCTGTTCCAGCCACCAAGTTCAACACCACCTACACCGACAGTCCAAGTTTCTCCATTGCTTTCACACTCATTGGCTGTGTCTGAACGACTGAGTGATGAGTCTTCCCCTTCTGCCCCAATTATATCTCAGGCCTACAGAAATGCTTTCCTTGGTAAGGGTAGTCTGAATACAACCTCATCAAGTCATGAGCAATCAACTTCTATAGGCCAATATACTGCAGTTTCACAGCCATTGTCAGCATATGCATTAGCAACATCTGTCATGGTGTCTCCTACTGAAAGGAATGAGCAATTACCAGGAAAGCAAAACTACATGTTTGGGCCTAGCAAGTCAGAAGCTCTTGATAACTGGCACTTGAGGAAAGGAAATAGCGATGTCAACAAACATACGTGGAAAGATGATATTCCTAACCAGCAAATAACCAATTGCAATGTGCATGTGCACCCCATGAAAGATATTTCTTATCAGCAATTGAGCAGCAGCACAGTAGAACAGGGCAGATTGGGTGGGCTACAATATAGGCAATTCCAGAGTGAGATGCCTGCAAGTTTTGTTTCATACCAGCAGCAGGGGCCAGTGGGTGAAGAATTCCCTCACATTGATATTATCAATGACTTGCTTGATGAAGATCAAAGCAGTGCGTGTATGGCTGCTTCTCCACTCCATGAATATCATACATTTGGCTTGCCATTTTCTACAGGAGGCAATATGACAGACTCTGAAATGGCTTCTGTAAGTAGTTCTGGCCGGATTAACTCGACCGACCATTACTACGATGAAAGTTACCGGAGGGCCTATGACACACAGAATGCTATGCATAGGTTGAGAGATGGGCAACTTTCCACATTGGATGTTTACTCCAATGGAAGGTTGGACACAACTGCCCCGAAGCCTTGGCCATATAGCCATTCAAATCCAGCAGTGAACCATGAAATTAATTCTAATGCATTTCCACAGAGGATGGGGGACTATACTAATTTAGCAAGTGGGAGGGTGAATGGGGAATACCTGGAATATCTGTATCGCCGTGCCAACAGGCAATGGTGATGCCTCTATACAATCAGTAATAACGCTTGTTGTAACTGACCATGGTGCCAATCTAAGGTTTGCCATGGCCTTTAATTTGATTTTTCTTAAGTTCAAAATGGGAAAGATAGGATACATCATGTAAACGTGTTACCTGCAAAGTCAATCACTATATTGCTTGTATATTGTTTTGTGTTGTTCGGAGACTATAATAAAACTGCGGTTAACAAGCCAAGCAGATAAATCGCTACCCCGCCCAATGTTGCAGAACTTTGGAGTTCTTGCTTCAGTGTGAGGTTGTGCTGGGCATGATTAGGTGCTTGGGGAAGGTGGAGGCGTGATGGTAATTTGCAGCACCTGTGTCGGAAAACTAAATGACAAGGTATCTTCAGTCTGAGTAATACAAACTTGGAGCCCAGATTACAGGTACCGCGAAAGTCTCAAACCACTAACAGGTCATGCCCGCATACTTTTATGTCATTGGCAAAGTTTTTTTTTTCACTGCTTTGATTGAAACGATGTACCTCCTGTAAGTACAAGCTTCTTTTTTCTTGGAAATCCCCTAGAAATAATTACAACAGTATCTGGCACCTTAATTACAAGAATTTCTTGAATTACATTTATACAAAAATGCACAACGCACATGTTGAGTGAATCTGTTGCACAAGTTGCTGCAGGCTATTTCTTGTCAGTAGCAATCGCCCGCAGTGCTCTTAGGTTGCAAGCAATCTCCTGTATAAACATCAAACCTTCGGTGCCATTTCTGAGGGAGTTTATGCTATGTTCAAGAAAATTCCGGTCACCTTCTAGCGTCTTCAGCCTTCTGTTCAAGCTTGCAATCTCTTCCTGAACTGTTGTTAGATCAACGTCCCCACTCAATACCGATGAGACGGCTCCCTTACCGGAGGAAATATGCTCTTCTGCCTTCCTTGAGCTATCCTGACAATGTAGCGATCTGTCTTCTGCGACATAAGCTTTGTTCGAGAGGTCATCCTCAATAGCATCTGAACTGGACAAATCATCAGAAGTGCTATTGTTCGAGTAGGATTGAAGCTTCTGCTCCAACTTTCTCAAACTAGTGGCTATATATGCTCTCTCCTCTTCAAAACTCGCAAAAGAATTTGTCCCTCCTGGTGTTTTAACCATAGGAACTTCAAGACCACCTTCTTCGAGGAAAGCTGTATCAGCATTTTCTTGTTCAAAGGGGGCTTTGGGTTGTTTCTCTATTGGTTCACCTCCATACTGGCTCCTATAGTTTTCAAGCTCAACTTCCAGTTCCTCTATTTGTTGCTCTCTCTCAGCAAGCAACTCGTTAGCTTTTGCAAGTGCTTCGCTGTCATATTCTGCTTGTTCTTCCATCATCCGTTGGTAGTGTGAAGCTTCCATCTGCATTGCAGCCTTCTCATCCTGCAACTTGGTGATCATAGCCAACGCCTGACTCGCAGCAATGGCCGAGGCATTCCTCTCTTCTTCGAGTTCCCTGCAGAGCAGGTGTATCGATTTCCGATCAAGATCAACCTGTCGCCTCAACCGATCAATGGCGCTTTCACCTTCCATCTCACTAACAATGCTTCCGTCTAGCGACTCCAAACCGGATGCATTTCTCTCCAATGAAATTCTTTTGGTAATGTTCTGCACTATCAGTTCATCACCACGCCCATATGCACGGGGGCTAGGGCCTGGATCCACCCATGGCGCCTCGACCCCCCTGGAAGCTGAGAGCTGTGACAACAATAACCTTAATTCTTCGTTTATGCTAGAACTAGAATCCTTTCCAAGGATGACATCCGTCAAGGTAGGGGATGGCAAACTACTCTTGCTGCCAATGGCAAGCCTGTAGGCTTCGTTCATGCTAATCTGAGTGCTTAGAGATGGTCTCCTTTCAACAGTGGCTTCACTTGTTTTGGGGCATTCCTCAGCAGTACCATGATTCTGAGGAACTTCACCACTTGATCTAACAGCAACTGCTGGAATATGAGCTTCGTCCACATAACCTGAACAAAATAGTTAAATGTAAGGACAGACTTTAAAATTGGGGTTGGACAGAAAGCATTGTTAGCTAACCTTTATCTATAAAATCTTTGGGACCAGTATAAGAAGGATCTTGGACTATCAATTCATGTGTCCCCATGTCACCTGTGGGTTTAATTGTCTTGGTACAACCTTCAACCTTGCCAACTGATTCGGAATCAGCACCAATTTGTGAAACACGGATATCCTCACAATCATCTGACAGAGGAAACCAGAAAAGTCCTTTAGTTAGATTAAGAAAATGTGTATAAATGCTAAATTCAGAAAGAGAAGTCAAAAGGAACAAACCTTTAACATCTGCATCTTCTGAAGCAACATGGTGAGTGTTCTGTGGTGCAAATTCAGTTATATCTGGATTGGTTGTTCTCTGGGAAAACTCACCACTTGATCTGCCAGTAATTTCTGACCCATGAACTTGTTTCAGATTATCTAGTAAATGTTTTTTTTGTGTTGGGATTAGACTGAGATATGCAAAACAACATTCTTATTCTTACAATCAAGATTCAAGAACCAAGAGAGCATACCTTTTATTTTTCTTTCTCCTGAAACAGCATAGTGCTCTTCTAGTATTGTGAACTGGGATGTAAATGGGTCAGCGTTGCCTTCATTTGTGTTCTGAGATGGTTCAGTTTCACCAAGAATCTGAGGAAGCTCATCACATGATGCAGCAGGAATTTCTGAAATATCGGCATCTGCATGATTATTCAACCTATTATAGGATCTATCACATGATAAGAAGTGTCATTGTAGGTAATTGCCCGAGTTTGTGAAACAAAATACCTTTTAAACCTGAATCTTCACTAACAAGTACGGGAACGTGCTGGGATGTCCATTTCATCAATAAGCTTTCCTTTTCTTCCATCCCATCCCCATCAATTCCGTGATCAGGATGGTCATCCCCACCAGGACACGCCAAGGATGTATCACAGGCATCTGTAACATTAAGCTCACTCGCAACCTTTCTTTCAGATTCATTTACCACCTCAGTGGAAGGAAGAACGGGCTGTTCACAAGCTGCATCTTCTTGAAAGTCTTCCTCCATTACATTTTCTTCACAAGAGTGTGAACTTTTCACACCATTGACACAAGGAACCTCAACCTCGGAGTCAGATATCATCTGTATCAGACTGTCTCTCTCATGAGACATATAATCACTCTGATGGTAAATATCTTTAGGTTCCGTAGACTCATCCACTTGACCTGCTACAGAATAATCCATGTAAACCTTTGGTAAGCTAGCAGCTTCAGTAGGTCCTAGTTCTGCAATCTTTCTAGAGAACAAGGGAACACTCCGTTGTTTAAAACGTTGTCCACAGCATGAACAAATTCTTGTAGGAGAGGAATTCAACACGTCATCATTTCCTTGATCACTATCAAGTTTACTGACATCCATCATAGGCTCATCTGCTTTATCATCATCGCTTGTTTTCTCACAGCACCCTTCACACATACTTTGGGCGCCTGCGAGCTTCTGGTGGAGGTGGCAGAAGGCCAAGGACGAAATCTCCGACTTGTGAGTTTTGCAGATCAATTCCCTATAGAAGCATGGTTTCTCGTTGCCTAGGACGTGATCAAGTCTGGAGCAGAAAGGGCATGGCGCCGGTAGTCTGCAGAACTGGGCGAATCTAGTGACCAAGAAGCTGTAAACCGCATCAATGAACAGCAGCAGCATCAAGATCCACTCCAGCAACGCCGTGGACAGTGCGCTCGATACACGGCGTAAGATTGGCATCCTTGTACCCATCTCGAATAGTGTTTCAATTCTTCAGAACGGTTCTTCTAGTCTGTCAAGATTGGCCAGAGCCTCAGAGATGACTGGCGTTGAAATAGGATGGCTACAAGGAATTTTAATGAGCAACGTGTGAGTTGAATATTAGAATTATCTAACATCAACTGCCTGATAAAATGTAAAGGAGCTTATGGAGCTGTTTGACATAAAAGTTCAGTACGATTGAGGCGTCAGGAACATTTTGATGAATTATTAAAGCTAATCATTGGTGGAGAAAAGGCAGTGAGCCCAAACACCAGGCTGGGAACCACTAGAATACATAAACTAAAAGCATCCCGCACCAAACGTAATGGCAGTTGACAGATACCCAGGACCAAGAGAATTTTGCAAAGCGCATAAGTCCTAAGTAAACACGCACCAATCATGCCGCATGAACAGGAAATAACGCATAGAATTTTTGCTGCAAGGACAACACCACGGAGCATGAGAATTGTATTGAAGATGACAAGTAATTCAGAAAAGGGAGAATTGATCTGAAGAGTAGGCCGAAACTTGTTCAAAGGTACTCTCTCTTCGTTTATCTTCGGATGGAATTCAAAGCTAATCTTTCTACAGAACCGCTCAGCCAGCATAGCCAAATCCCACAGGAACCAAAGCTAAGAATCGGAATCGGAATGATTTAGTCAACAGAACGGGGTACGGTATTTCAAGTTCCCAACAATTAGCTAGCCAATAGCATCATCAAATCCAGCAAAAGGTACAGAAGCAACAGAGCTAGACTCAGTCAAGAAGCTCACAAGTCATCGACAAGCTGAGAGCCGAGCAAAGCCTGAAGAAGAATCAGTAGAAACCTGTGGCACGGAGCAAGACTCGGCGTGCAAGAACTCACCTGGAGAATGAATCAGCCTCGCGAGATCCGATCTGCGGCTGCAGGAGCAGGATGGCGGGAGGTCTTGTCGGGAGCAGCGGCCAAAAAGGTTTGCTGCTGGCTAGCTAAGCTAAGCTGGTGGCAGTAGTAGGCGACGATTCGGCAGAAAGGTGGCGAGCACCGACCACTTGCCTCCCTCCCCTCTCGTTCCCAGGCAGGCTCCCTCTCCCTCTCTGAATATAAGTAACCGTCGATTCCCCCCGTCCGCGGAAGGAGCCAAAGGCGGAAGATGGGCGAGGTGGCGGCGGCGCCGAGGGCGGTGGCGTCGCCACGCCGCCGGGGCCGCCCCCGGACAGCGACGCGAGCCGGCCTCGGCCGAAAGGCGCGGCGCGGTGGTTGGGCTCTGGGTGCGCTGCCGACGTGGATCGGCAGAGTAGGTTGAATGATCCGGGCCCTCCGTAGAGAAGTGACGTCGGCTTCGATGGATTATATTAGGCGATGGATAAACAAAGGATTTGAGCGAGTCGTCAGCGTGAGTTGAAATCGTGGTTAGGCGGGCGCGCGTGCCGGGATCCATCCCTCGCTCAGCGAAAGACTCCTAACATGACGCCACGGTTACGCTTGCTCGGTGTGTTGAAGTTGAACTGTTGATCCGTGAGTCTGGATGTTCTGTTAATCAGTTCAGACATGGGTGTCATATGGGCAGCAGAAAGGGCGAAAAAAAAGGACAAAGAAGGTGGCATTACTGGTCAACCAGCTTCACGCTGACGGCTGACCATTAACGAAACGTGGAGATGTAGTTCCGCGCCATCGAAACTGTTTGTTTTTTCTTTTTTTTAAAAAAAAAACTCGACCTGCGGGGTATGACTTTATTTACCTTTTCCCTGTCACCCTGTTTATTCCTTTTGTTTTGTCGCACTACTTGTTGTCGTCATGTTTAATGAAATTTCGATCTTTTCACGTTGATATTTATTTGGTTTAGTTATTCCGAACAAGTTTGTACAAGGCTTAATTGAAACAAATTATCCTAAAATCACATTTTAAACAACTTGTCTCGGATAAGTTCAACAGTATATAAGTTTATTATAAAATAATTTCCGAAAAAAAGACTGACACTAAAAAAGTTATCATGAGCAACATCTTTTGAGTTGCAAGAAGTATCATTAATAACTTTGTGTATATTGAGATTGATTATTTTGAATGGCATGTGTGCATTTCTCAAAATATGTACTTTTCGTACCTATGCAATGTTTCTATAGTTTATCGATGCATTGTAATGTTTCTATAGTTAAAGTCATGTTTAGGGAATCATGTCGATATCCGTTTCCGATTGGAGTATATCAGTTTCTTCATTAATGCCTTACATTTCATAGCAGTTTTTGATATACTTTTTCAATATTTGTGGCCCCTTATGATATTTGAGGGGTAGCTATGAGAAAAGGAAACATGGTAGGTGGTACCGCAGATTGAAAATATGAAATAAAGCAGTTGCTAGCCTGCCACACAAGGTGGTCAATGATGCGTGTCCTTTTCAAGATAATAACAAGTGGTGTTTGATGATTATAGTGAACGTATAAAAATTAGTGACGGCAACTAGGAAGGTGGATAATAGTTCAAGCTAGCGATTTTCAAAGGCCTACTGTTGCAAGGAAAAATGCTCATCGGTTTATACTCTCTTTAGTCGCAAACTAAAATAATGTGGTTCTGGTTTGCATATAGTCAACATGCTTAACCTTTGTTCATTAACATATTTTTGAATATTTTGATTGAAGTTTACTGACGGAATTTATTATTTTTACCATTTCTTGAAACTAATTTTGATAACACATCGAGATTTTCTATATTTTGCAAAATAGTGGTCAAAAGCAATGTGATATGAACGTGCCAATGTCCAAAAGATACTCTCTCAGTTGGACGGAGTATGCGTCAATATTATATGGAACTTCAATTGTGAGAGGTACTCCACGGAAGAAAAAAAAATAGTACTTACTTGTAAAACGCTCGCTAGTGATGTACTAACTACATATCGAGAGTACTTTTACATGTAAAATGTTAGTTTTTTTTGTAGCCATAAAATAAAGTGTATGATTGGTGCGCTCCGACTGCGAAAGAGGAAGGAAGGTCCAGGCCGCCGGCCGGAGCGAGCGATCGCGGCGCTCATCGATCCCGGTCACCCCTCCTATCCTTTCCCTCTGTTCGCCGCCCTCACGTCCCGTCATCTCCGTCGCATTCCCAGCCCAATCCCAATCCCATCCCGGTCTCGCGCAGCCCTACCACGAGACGGACAGCTCGAGCTCATCAAGCAAGGGGCGCAAAGGCCCGATCGGGCGGCCGGCATCTGCCGATCCACCGGCGCGACGAGCCCCAGCCGCCCGATCCATCGTGGGTGCTGGGAGCGGAGGCGAGAGGCGGAGGCGCGCGGCGTCGCTCGGGTCCCACCGAGACCCCCATGGACCGGTAGACCCGGTGCACCGGCGGCATGTGTACCGCGCAGCCTCTACGTGGAGCAGCCTCCGCCTCATGTCCCCGCGGCGGCGCATGCAATGCAACAAAGTCTCCCCCCTCCGCACTCATTTGCCCTCTGGCCTCGGCTGTGCGGACATGCTGCTCTCCTCCTCCTCCTCGGCCGCCGCTCCCAGATTCACCTCGCCGCCGCCGCTCCCCTTGTCCGCACTCCGCCGCGACCCCGGCCTACTACTGCTGAGACCCCTCCCGCCTCGTAGGCCGCGCTTCGTGGCCGCCACACCCGCACCGCCGGTGGCGGCGTGCGAGAGGCCGGCCGCTTCTCCGGTGCCGCGTGGTGTTCGGCGCGCGGCGATGGGGGCGGGAATGCAGTGAGATGAGATGTTAGTGGTTTGCTACTCCCGGAGGTGCGGCTGTTGCTGTCTTATGCATCATAGATCATCCCCGCGTTCGGTTAAGCTTTCACCGTACCTTTCTGTAATTTTTCAAACAAAAACAAGCACAGTTGGACGTAGATGATGCTTTCCGTTTTTTTTCTTTTAAGGTGGGTGCGTGTGTTTTCTCACGTCATGATCCGTGTCTTCACCTATATTGTTAATTTGTTGCCAGCGCTGCTGTGAATATTTGCTGCTAGCCATTTGCTGCCTTGTTTTACCGGCTTTTTATGGAAAAAGAACTATATAATTTATAATATAATATTCACAATCTTCTATATTATATATATTTCTGAAGGCCTATTGTCGACATTCAGGTGCAGGTGTAAATGCAGTCCAGAAATTCGGGATGAGCCCCCCCTCTGAGCTGGTGTGGTCTCCGGATGAGGGTTTGAGCATTAAAATTGCAGCGTCCAGCCTAAGCACAAGGAAGGCTTCTCTTCGCTGGAATGCAGATACGTTGAGCATAGTGATATCTTCACCTCAACAAAGTGGTGCTGGTGGTGCAAAGAGCAGTGATAACGTATATGATAACCTAGAGGTGTCAGAAAAGATGCCATCACAACTATGGGCTCGCAGTGACAGCTCAGTGAGAGTAACAGCTAACCCAAATAGAATCGCAAACCTTGATGCCCTACAATCTACGTCAATGAGATCGCAAGAGCAAGACTCAAGTAAGTCTAAAAGACAATCTAATTCAGCAAGCTAGTGGTCTGAAAACAATTCTTTGTGTATGTTTTTCCTTTTGGTCCAGAGATATGCATTCGCCAACTCTTTGATGGTCTAGTTAGCTGCTCATCATGTTAGGAAGGTCCAGTTCAATGAATATAAAACCATTCTGTTAATAAAGTCAGAACAAATTGCACTGCTGACATGAAGCTAAGACTCTTCTCTTTTTTAAGGTTTGTTTGGGAACTCTGTTACCTAGCATCTGTTGCATTAGCTTTTGAAATTCAATCTACCATGTGTACGTATAGTTCAAATAGGATAAAGAAATCTAAGAAGTTCTCTTTATCTATCATCTGATGATTGTTCCAGCAGCGATTAATTTTTTGGGTGCTAAACTTGTGGAGTGCTGTGAAGGGATCAATGTTATGAATGAAGGGAAAGAAAGGTCTGAAGACTGCTGCATGGATAAGCCAGAGGACATGGAAGTGGATAGTTGTCCAACAAGATGTTGCAAGGATGCTTCCCACGGTAATACTCAATGTTTTGGAAAAAAAATAATTAAGAGAATCTAATTTATTTTGTTTGTAAATAAAAATACTTAAATAATGTCATTTTACAGGTTCATCTTCCAGAAAAGAAGTCATGGCTAGTATTTCAGAAAACCAGGTTTACTGTGCAACCACTGTCTACAATGAAAGATCTTGGGAAACTAATGCCTGGCGTGCTCGATTAATAAAAGCAGTTTGTCAGAAAGACTCTATGTTGCCAAAGAACACAGAGAATGCATTGCCACATTCTACCTTAGGAATTGCATGTGATGCAGGAGAGGTCTCAGGCAAATTGGTGGTAGGTTTCCTAGATAACAGAAATGTTCAGAGTCCGGGCAATGATAGCAATGTTCCAGTAATTCCTTCCTGTGACAATCACCAAGATCCAGTTCTGCAGGAAAGCCATAATGATGAGCCTGTTGTTGCGAGAGGGGAGTCAGCATCTGCTGTCAATGCTGTTGCAAAATGCGAGTCAGCACCTGGAGTTGATGCCAGAAAACTTGAGAAGGGAAAAGAAAAAGTTGTGTACAATGACAGCAATTGTGTTGGCAATACGAAGGAGAGTGATGACAGCAATGAGAGCATAGAGAGTTGTACGAGCACAAAACCCCCAAAGCGGAAGCATGCGCAGTGTTCTGAAGCCATGATGCCTTCTGGAAACAAAAGATTTAGAAGGGGAGACAATGAGAACTCTTGCTCGGGCTTATTGGAAAAATGTGGCAGCTCTTTCTTTAACTGGATGTCATCACTCACAAATGGGTTACCCATGCTTGATGAAGCCACTGCTGCTGTTGCACTTGACCAGAAGTTTTCAGCAAGTACAGGAGAGGGATCTACAGCTCCCCTGCCACTTCGAAACAATAGCGGCATTCCTATGCACTGTGCTGGCTTCAATTCACTCTTCCAGTCTCTGTATACTCATAATGTTATGATAACTTCAAGAAATAATTGTCGTCAACCAGAAAGCAACTGCACCGGGCATGTTTTCAATAGACTGACTCTGGAATTAAATAATAGCAATTCTATGTTGAACAAACAAATTGGCATGGGCAGAGAAACTCTTGATGTGACTGCTGAGACTTTAGCTGCTGAACACTTTCAGATGGTTTCTGGTGGTAGTAGAGGAAACTTTCATAATCAAATCGATATATCCCCAATGAGACTAGAGAAAAATATGAAACTGTCCAACTCCAGTCAGTTTTGTTCTAAACCTCTTGAAGAACAACAAACTGAGTGCGCTGTTGGTTGTTCAAATGATGCACCAAGAAATAAAGGCGGTTTTGTGGAAAGCTTGTGGGTAAGTCGGCTTTTGCCAAAAACATCATTGGAAGTGATGGAAGCAACACCATGCAATGTAGAGAGTGCTGTTAATCAAAAGGCTGTGGGTAACATGTTGTATTGTCCATCTGTTCAGAATCTCAATGAGAAGGAATTAAACAGTATACAAAACTTCACTGGCAGAGGAAGCAGCGATGGTGCAACAAGTAGTAAATGTCCAGCAATGCCTCCAGAAGAACCTAAGCAATCTGAATCAATGGCTTCTGTTTTTGCAAAGAGATTGGATGCACTTAGACATGCAAAGACCTCTGCAGTAAGGTTGGCTGTCGCATGTGATCGTGGACTACCCAAACTGACTAACCGCAAAAAGAACTCTTTAGTTAGTTACAGCAGCCATGATGAGCTAGATGTGGGACATGGAACTCATAAATCTTCTAGCGGAAATGGAAGAATAGTTTTGTGTGCAGATGACAAAGGTAAGGAACAATTGTGTACTCAAAGTAACGAAGAGTTAAGAGGAAATTTTTTGTCTGAGCGTGAGCATCAGGATCATGGACGAAGCACAGCTGGAAAATCAACTCCTCAGCATAATTTGGAAGTGAACACATTGGCCGAAGATATTGATAGAAGAAGAGTAGAATTGAAGGGAGGAGTTTCAGATTTTATGGCTAGTCTGCCAGATAACAAGCAAATTGTACCTTATGGCATTATACCCATTGTTGTCTCTGATGAATCAAGTGTTGTTTTTGGAGCCTTACATAGGCTTCGCTTGTCTCGCTCAGATATAATAAGGTACTCCACAGGATTCTCGGGACCACCTTTGAATTCTGTTGGTTAAAATTCTGCCTTCTAGGATGCACATGCATTTTGAACACATATGTTTGCATCCAGGTGATTCGTAATATATTCTCCCCGAAAGACAGGAAACATATAAATAATGATGTCAGGGAACATTCCAGTGGGCAAATATATATACTGCTAGATAGCCTTGTTACCTTGCATGTAGTTTGACTGTTGTTTCTGCCTGGTTATATAACCATAAAAATGACCAGAGAAGTCGCTTTATCTAAAGAGCACACAAAGCCATTTTCTTGTTTTTTCATGAGAAATGGCACCTGTTTCATATATAGTGGAGAAAATACGTTTCTCAGGAAATTACTTAGGACTTTTAATTTGTGATTCATATACCCTGCAACCGTAAACAGGGTTATGCCTCAGGGTTGCTGACTCTGTAAACTATGCTTAGGTTAGGGAAATTCCCAGAGCTGAAAAGCTGGTGATTAACCCTCTTTTGTGTTTGTTGACAGATGGCTGAGATCACCGATCATGGACACTACCTTAGATGGTTTTTTTGTGCGACTACGATTTGGTAAATGGGAGGAAGCATTGGGTGGCACTGGATACCATGTTGCCCGCCTGAATGGTAAATGATTAAAAAGCTTCCTTAATTTACCAATTGGGATAAAACATGATAATTTTTGTAGAGCATTTGTAATTTCATAAGAAAAGAATGAAAAATAGTTGACTGAAAAGGAGAGTAAATGATATGGATTTGTCTTACAGGAGCACTGGATAGGAATCACCTTTCTGTAACAATCAGAAATTCAACCTGTCAAGTAGATTCTCGCTTTGTATCCAACCATGACTTCCATGAGGTAATGCATGAATTATATATAATGTCATTTTACAGAATTTTGATGTTTTGACCGTCTTAATTGGGTGAGAACTGAAAATTTACCAAATACAGCAGCACCACACTAAGAATTTCCAATCCAACCTTGATCTGACCAGGTTGTATACCTGGCAAATTGTGGATAACAGAAAAATCACATGATTAGACACCATTCTACCAAATCGATTTGCTTGCATTTGCACAGGTCCCACCCATCAGGAATAGCAATTTACTTATACGATGAATTCTATGTTTAATTTTTCTAGGATGAGCTGAAGGCATGGTGGTCTGCTGCCATGAAGGGTGAATGGAAGCTACCATCAAAAGAAGAACTGAGTACGAAGCTAAGAGAAAGAGAGCTACTTCGTTCTTAGAACAGAACGATTCGACACCCGACAGTAGTACCGAAATACGGATGTTTCTATCCATCCTGCTAGTTTCCCTAACGGTAAATGCCAGCCGGTTGACGTGTCATCAATTATTTCCCCACGATAAGCTCTACAATCCTCGTTTTTGCCGTGTCATGACTACCCCTCGGCTGCAGTTGGTCTGAAAGGGCAACGACGCTATCTTCATCGTCCTTGATATGTCCAGATGTATCAGGATGTCGCTCTTTGCTGAGCTAGGGGTCGGTTGTGACATCAGCTGGTTGTGTACTAGCATATATATGATTTGATTTTTTTGCGATGGGATGAGGTGCTGTGTGATATCGTCCTGTCTGTAAATAGGAAGCTACTGACAGAATGGTACAGTTGTACTGCTGTTAACTAATACTTCCTCGAAATAAGATTTTATTGTTCGGCACTGAGCCACTGCCGTTTCCTGTTCGGGAATTCTGTGAATAAGATTTACTGTTCACCACTATTTCCTGAATTGGAAGATGTGTTGTGCATGAAGGCCACTCTGTCCTTGGCTCCTTGCATGGCGTTCAGGTGAACAGGCTTGGTACGAGGAGCATGTTGCCTCCGCGTAACCCGCATGGCCGCACGGCCACCGCCGGTCGTTGCGGTGGTGCGCGGCCCGGCCGGCCGACGCTGCGGCTGTCGGAAGACCTCGCGCGGCGCGCATGCATCTCCTCTATTGTTTGCCTCGCCCACGACAAAACAAGGGACCCAGCAAAAAAAAAAGGGAATAGCTATAGCGCCGCTGGCTGCTGGGCCCCCCGTCACATCCATCCCCCCATGCATGCACTCGCTCTCGCTCCGGTCTTCCACCTCCGCACCCTTTGGATCCCGACCCGGCCCGGTCTCCCTCCCTCCCTCCCTCTCCAAGCTCGCTGCTTCCCAGAGGCGAAGGCACATTTCCCCAGGTCCCGGTCATCCACCACCACCACCACAGGCGACGCCGCGTAGCTCCTCCCGGTAGATGGGCTCATGTCGCGCCCGACCCTGCCCGAGCTCACCACCGGCCGCGCCACATGGCCGGCGGGCGACGGCGACGGCCGCGAGGAGGAGGATGCCGTGAAGGACGGCGGCCCGAAGCCGATCGTGCCGCCGCTGCTCGTCTCCGCCGGCGGCGGCGTCCACGAGATCCAGACCTTCGCGCACTACGTCGGTACGCGCGTTACGTTGTTGCATTGCATTGACGAGCGGCGCGCGAATGACGTCGTGTTCGCTTCTGATTTTTTCCCCCGACAATTAATTGAAGAATCTTGAAAACGAAAATACTGGTCAATTTAATAGGCGTTCGCTCTTGTTTTGATCGATCGGAGTTTTTTTTTTTCTTTTCTTCTCTTCAGCGACGCAAATCGGTTTCGAGGATCTGAACGAGTGCCCGCACCTCTGCACGCTGTCCTACGATTACCTGAAGAAGACCGAGGGCTACGAGCAGAACCTGCTGGCCTTCTTCCACAACAGGATGAACTCGGACGCCCTGCTCGTGCAGCTCATCGAGGAGCTCGACAAATGCATCCTCGGCTACTTCTCCTTCCACTGGAAATTCGCAACCCACATTATCACGCAGGTGCCGATCGATCCACCAGAAAAAAAAAATGTGTTGCTCACCACCGGAGAATCAACGCCCCGGCCCCTTCTAGTGTTTTACCATTGATGAACTTGATCTTTACTTTGGGGACGCGCCATGCATGTATGTGTCCTAATGTTCGTGCTGTTCACCTGCACAGGTTCTCAACCACGAGCACCCTCGAAGAAAACTCAGAAGAATGGTAATGGAGGCTACTAGGTAATAGTAATACTACCGTTGACGTAGGAGCACGGCACAAATTAAAATGTGCAAGAACACATTTACTCCTCTCTTTTTTTTGTTTTTGCGATCGATGGAATGGAATTTTTTGTGAGTAGTAATAAGTCCATTGTAAAATTCTGTTCGAGGAATGAATTTGTCTACCAAATTAAAGTAATTAATCTTCAACGGGCCACTGCAGGAAGATGAGGTTCGAGAGGGTGACGCGGGAGCTGAAGGTGACCCGGCTGTTCACCACGCTGGTGGAGGAGCTCAGGGCCATCGGGATAATCTGCCACCACCACGACAAGCAGCCGGGCACGGACGTGATGGTCCCCGCCGCGCACAGCGACCGCAGCCCCGTCCTGCTCCTCATGGGCGGCGGCATGGGCGCCGGCAAGAGCACCGTGCTCAAGCAGATCATGAAGGAGTGAGTCGCCGACCTCTCTCGCTTAGGTGCTGCAGCCTCGGCAACATCGGTGGCATCATGGTTCACCTCCGTGTGCTCGTGCAGGGTGTTCTGGACGGACGCCAGGGCGAACGCCGTGGTCGTGGAGGCCGACGCGTTCAAGGAGTCGGACGTGATCTACCAGGCCATCAGCTCGCGGGGCCACCACAACGACATGCTGCAGACCGCCGAGCTGGTACGTATCTCTTGCTAGCTTGGCACCAGATCACGGATCCGATCCATGGCAGTTGGCAACACGCCGCGCGTGCGTTCGCAGGTGCACCAGTCGTCGACGGACGCGGCGGCGTCGCTGCTGGTGACGGCCCTGAACGAGGGGCGGGACGTGATCATGGACGGCACCATGTCGTGGGAGCCGTTCGTGCTGCAGACCATCGCCATGGTGCGGTCCGTGCACCTGCAGCGCTACCGCATGGGCGTCGGCTACAAGATCGCCGCCGACGGGACGACCACCGAGAAGTACTGGGAGCCCGTCGTCGACGAGGAGGACGAGGAGCATCACGGGGCGCCCAGGGCGAGGAAGCCGTACCGCATCGAGATGGTCGGCATCATCTGCGACGCCTACCTCGCCGTCGTCAGGGGCATCCGGCGGGCCATCATCTCCGGGAGGGCCGTGCGGGTGAACTCGCAGCTCAAGTCCCACAAGCGCTTCGCCGGCGCGTTCCGCAAGTACTGCGACCTCGTCGACAACGCCAGGCTCTACAGCACCAACACCATCGCCGGCGCCAAGGTCCTTCGATTTAATTCCTCAGAGAACTCGATCGATACCTGCACTGATCAGAGGTCTGAGAGGCTTCGATCTTGAAACGAATCCTATCATGCATGCTATGATCTGCAGCTGATCGGGTGGAAGGACAAGGACAGCCGGCTGCTGGTGGACGTGGAGGAGATCGGGCTGCTGGACCGGGTGAGCCGGATCAACGAGGATGCCAACTGCGTGCACGAGCTGTACCCGGACGGGCACCCGACGGGCGGCGCGGGGTCGGTGTGGGAGGACCTGGTGGCGTCGCCGGTGAGGGCGTCCATACAGAGGGAGCTCAAGGGGGCCATCTACGACAGCGAGGCCTGCTTCCCGTCACCGTAGCCGCCGCCGGCCGGCTGCCCCGGCTGCCTAATTCCCCAGAGGTTCTGATGATCTGCTCGACTAGTTGTAATTAATTAAGCTGCTAGTTAATCTCTTTTTCTTATAAGGGCTAGTTAATTTCTTTTGTACCCAACCCAAATTTCCAATCCAAGCGGAATAAGTAAGAGATGATGGACCGATCGTAAAACCTGAACAAACCTTTTTTTTTTGTTTTTCCTTCTCTTTCTCGAATGTGACACACATCCATAGACCATACGTATGCATCAAGGCCCAGTCATGAGAAACTAGGCGCGCGCGATCCTGGCCCTCCGCTCTGACGTTCATCCACATCCCGCCGGCGCAGAAGCATGAGCGGATCGCCGTCACCCGCAGCTCCTTCATGGCCTTGAGGCGCCGGAGCACCGTCCCGAACGCGTCAACCGCCGCCGCACGGTCCTCGCTCTCGGCTCGCACCTTCACCGCCATGTCCCCACCGGCGGCATTCCTTATTGTTCCTACCTTCCAGCAGGAGGGCTGTCATCAGCATCTCGAAGATCTCACTCCGGCGGTTGCTGCCGTCGCCGCTTTGCCAGTTTGGCCTCCCTCTCTCCCTCTTTCCGCCAAGCGAGCGTGACTCGAGCTCTGCTCTCGTCGCCTCCCGCCTTCACGCCGCCGCTGTCGCGGATCCGCATCCCTGGAGGACGAGGAGATGGACACCGCGATATCCTCCGCTCCGCCGATTTATGCGCTGCCGCTGCGGAGGTCGCCGGCGATCTAAATATTTGCAAAAGGGACCCCAGTATTTACAAATAACCCCCTAATTCTGATCGCGATTAGTAATCGCGATCCGAATATTTGCAAAATGGACCCTAGTATTTTCATATAGGCCCCTAGATAGATAGGGACTTTTTGCAGCCGCCCGCTGTGGAGGAGTTCCGTTCAGACTCGAACCTCGGGGAAGACGAGGAGCACGAGCCGAGCGAGGCGGCCATGGCGAAGCTCGCCGCGGACCAGCATGCCCGCTACATCGTCACCGTGGAGAAGGTAATGCACCTATCCACCTCGCCTCTCGCCCTCGTCTCCTCGATTTCTCCCGCGCTTCCGACGCCCACCCTTCTCGTTCGAGTCGCTGGTGATGGAGCATATCCGGCTCGACGGCGCCTACTGGGGCCTCACCACGCTGGACCTCCTCTGCAAGCTCCACGCCGCCGAGGTCGTCGATTGGATCATGTCCTGCTAGGCTGCTACCACCCCGAATCTGGTACCCCCCCTCGCTCGAATTTTTTTCCTCCGGTGATTGGGATTGTGAAAAAGATAGGTAATTGATTTGTGTGCGTGCCATCCTTTGGATGCGTGCGGCGCTGCAGGTGGATTTGGAGGGAACGTCGGGCACGATCCTCATCTCAGCGCCGGTCCTCTGCCTCTTCAATCGGCTCGATGTCCCTGACGTGGACAAGGTCGCTGATTGTATCCTCTTCCAGATCGTGAATTGGGTTCACGCTGTTGGAGTATATTTGTAAACTCGAGATTACCAACGCCCTAACAAGCAAAGCAAATCCTGCATCCCTAGTTTATTAAGCTGAATGAACTTGAAATCCAGTTCCTTTTCCATATCTAAACCATGTTAGATGTCACTGGACTGCAAAAATGAGTATGGATCATTTTCTGGTGATATCTGGGGTGAAGTCGACACTAGGTAAAAACTCTTCAAATGATCCTTTTCAGTTCCCACTTTTGTGTTTCCAACATGTCAATTCGTGTTTCAAACTTAATGCTTTTTCTGTCTGTATAGGTTCTCTTATTTTGCCGTGTGTACCTTATCATTGCTACACCGTCTGCATAAAATTTATATGCAAAAGGCTGTAGATTTCGCTGTTAGCTGTAAGAACTTGGATGGTGGATTAGGAGCTATGCCAGGACCAGGAGGGCAGTCTCATTCTGGGCAAAGTATGTCTTAATAAAGAGCTCTCTGTACTCGCAAAAAAAAAAGGTCTAGGTTCTACTATTGCAGCATTACAACTTCCTCTGGTTATTGGTGTCATTTTCATTGACCTGTTGTAGTAACTCTTCAAACGATCCTTTTTTTTTGGTTAACAAACGATGCCGTAAGAGAATTCATTCATCTCTAGCTACTCTTGCGATGGCCAACATCAACCCATCGGCACGCCACTTTCGACCTGGCAGCTAAAGCTCGGCTTGCTGCTTCTTGGATCTTTCTTCACGAGTTCGTTCCCCGCAAGCTCCACCAAGGCATTTGTTATTGCCTTGTCCACCTCACGCGTGGAGACCTTCATGTACAAGATACACTGAAATTAGAAATCTGACGGTGACAGAAAAAAATACTTAATCAAGAGAAGCGAATCTTGACTTGGCAGCGTATAATTAAAAGACCACTATTTTTTTCTCCGTACAATATTATTTTGGAGCATTTATATTCTTCCCCCTACTTTACAGTGCAATTGTGATATTTTCTGAACTTTATGAATCACGTTGATTTGTGAATGTAAGGGCAAAATCATAAAGTTAAAAAAAATGAGGGTATAACCATAATTGCACCGCAAAGTAGAGGCAGGAACACCAATTTCCCTATTATTTTCATAATATAGTTTATGGACACACTGGACATCAGTGCTGCTTTCAAATTACACCGCCAGCAAGGAAACAAAATATTTTACGTTCAGTTACGCATAATTCTAAGCATCCATTGATTGTGAAAAGAATAGTAAAAAAAGGAAAGAACCACTACTGTTAAATGTTAATAATTTGCAAGGTTTTGAGGAACTTTGGATTGAAATGACCTTGGAAAGTTAGAAAGGAATGGCACATCGCCCCTGAAAACTGTTCATCAATTTTGTTGCGTGCGGTGCTCAACAGTAAATGGTGCTTTGACTTGTTTGGAGTTGAACATTTCTTAGTTCAGAATAAGTTCGCATGCCCAAAAAAAAGAATAAGTTCACATGAGGGTAGACCTATTCCACTATTCGGGCAAATGTATCACATACTCACATCCAACATCAGATAGTCTTTTTTTTTTAAGAAAAGCCCATTTGGTCCCCCGAACTTGTCACCGAATTTAAACACCCCCCTACTCCAAAACCGAATATTATACACCCTCATCTTCTCAAAACCGTTTAAATAACCCCTGCAACAGTGCAGAGCAGTTTTGAGGACGATTTTTGCTGAGTGGTTTTCCCCTCTCTCACTTAGCTGTGATCCCCACATGTCATCACCTACCTCCTCTCTTTCTCTTCTTCTCCACCGTGGCCAAGCCGAGCCCCTCACCTCGCGTTCCGGTTGTCTGCGCCGTGACAAGTTAGGGGGGGCAAAACCATTTAACGAGATCGGAGATACTTAGCATCCCGGCGGGCGGCGGTGCAGAAGCACGACCGGATCGCCGTCACCCGCGGCTCATCCATGGCCTTGAGTCACAGGAGCACCATCCCGAAAGCGTCAACCGCCGCCGCACGGTCCTCGCTCTCGGCTCACACCTGCACCACTATGCCCCCGCCGGCGGCGTTCCTCGCTGTTCCTCCCCTCCAGGAGGGCTGTCACCTCGAGATGTGCAGCATTCTCGAAGAGCTCACTCCGGCGGTTGCCGCCGTCGCCGCTTTATTAGTTTGGCTTCTCTCTCTCCTTCCCCCAAGCGAGCGTGACTCGAGTTCTGCTCTCGTCGGCCCCTGCCTTCACGCCGCCGCCGCCGCCGTCGCGGATCCACATCCCGGGAGGACGAGGATATCGACACCAGGATCATCTACTTGGGTAAGCTGATTCGCGATATCTTCCGCTGCGGCGACCGCCGATTCCCGCGCTGCCGCTGTGGAGGTTGCCGGCGAGCTCACGGGGAGCCATTTCACCGGAGGGACATTTGCAAAACGCCCCATGACTCGATTATTTTTGGAAGGACCCGCAATTGATCCAAGTAGTTACAAACGGGTCCCAGGTATTTACAAATAATCCCCTAATTTGGATCGCCATTAATTATCATGATCCAAATATTTGTAAAAAAAATCCTAATATTTTCATATAGCCCCCCGGTGTGTCATGTGAAACTAGGCGCGCGCGTACCTGGCCCTCCACTCGGACGTTCATCCACATCCCGCCGGGGCAGAAGCGCGACCGGATCGCCGTCACCCGCAGCTCCTCCATGGACTTGAGGCGCCGGAGCACCGTCTCGAACGCGTCGAGTGCCGCCGCACGGTCCTCGCTCTCGGCTCGCACCTTCACCACCATGTCCCCGCCGGCGGCGTTCCTCGCTGTTCCTCCCCTCCAGCGGCTGGCAGCCCGCTCCAGCAGCTCCTGGTTCCTCGCGCGGAGCCACCCCTTCCGCCCCTCGAGCTCCCTGATGCGCCGCGCCGCCGCGCCGACGATGTCGTTCTTGCCACCCTGCGCACAGGTTAATTATTACAAGCCGAAAACTCGCTCGCTGGTACGTGATGCCGTACATTGGTGTGTTATCGTGCAGTGAGCTACTAGCTGTGACTAACTTTGGACGACGCGCCTGGGGGCAGGAGCGCGTGGAGGTCGGCGAAGCCCTGGCTGAGGCGCTCCCGCCGCAGCCGCTCGCGCATGATGTGCCGGAACCGCGAGCTGCTGCGCGGCCGCGGCGGCTGCGACGACGACGGCGGCACAAGGAGGGTGACCTCGTCGTCCGCGGGCGCCGGGCGCACAGTTCCGGCCGCGGCGTCATGGCGAACAATGCGTCGCAGGTAACCGAACATCCTCCGGTGCACGTTCGCTGCGCCGCCGGAGTTGTTGCACCGCCCGCGGCCCATCATCAGGGGCGACTCCAGCAACGTCGGCGCGCGCTGCCGCTGGTACGCCTCGAACGCGCTGCCCGCCGGCGGGAGGACCAGGCCGAGGCTCGTCAGATAGTCCTCGTCGGCGGCGTCCTGGTCGTGGCCGAAGTAGTAGAACGGATCCATGGCCGCCGCCGGCCGCGCTCTGATGTTCCGGTTCTTGGCGCCACGCGCGCCCGCGCTTATATATATACATATCGAGGCACGCGGCGGGCAGAAGGTTCCACTTCCACCAGCGAGTCAGACTGGCGTTACGCGCGCGGCTTGTGTGGTCTGACCGGTCGCCAGGCGACGACGACGCGGCCGGGCACGTTGAAACCGCGCCGCACACTGTACATCAGGCACCAGTGTTTAAAGCCGCAGACGACTACTCGAAAGCACCGTGTTCGGGTACGGTATTGTAGTGCAAATAACACGTGTTCATTCTAAAAGATTTATTTATCAATTTCAAAGTGAACCCCGCGTATGTGTTACCGCGCGGTGAAAAAGGATGGTTATGGAGAACCAGCGTGCCGCCTGCGAGTGTCTTTGTCGCCGAAGCCGTGTCATGTGTGTGCAGTGCAGGATTAAATATGTCTATATATATAGATCTCGTCGCGCGCGTTGATCGTTCCACTCGCTTTCGACGGCCCCGTCTCGTTCTCACGTGCGTCGTCGTCTCGTCCGGCTTGGCGAAATGGTGATGCCATGCGATGCCAGCTCCACATAGTGATCGAGCGAGCACAGCCAGGGGCGGAGCCAGGATTTGAGCATTGGGGGGGCGCCGGGGGGGGGGGGGGGGGGGGGGGCGCGGCGTGGGCAAGCAGCCATTGGGGGGGCAGAACTGCTCGCCGCCGGCCGCCGCTGGGGAGCTCCGCGCTCTGCTAATGGTGATTCGAAAGCAGGGGGGGCAGGCCCCTACGCCCCCTGGCTCCGCCCCTGAGCACAGCGACTTACATATATGAAGTTTAGTCCGTGTGGAAACATGCTCATGAGGCTAGTATAGACGATCTAAAAGTTCAAGGTATGGTCGTACGACGACTCGAAATAGCAATGATGTAATAAAATAAGCGAGTCACGTAGCGTCATGCATGAATTGCTCCTTGTGTGTCATGTTCTCGAGAGAGGAACAATCAACCTAGTGAGCATAGCTACGGATCATAACTCTTTAAGGGAGGCTGAGAAGGACAAAACCGGTCTTTCGAAAAAAGGACAAAACCATGGTTGTTAAGGCATGCACACAAGAAGGTGAAAGAAAGTAGTTTCAAGTGGGAGATCTGATATGGAACAATTTTTCCCTTGGGTCGAAGAACGATAAATTTGGTAAGTGGCATCCAAGCTTAAAGGTCCATACAAGATTGTGGAGGTAACTGCTGGTAATTCTTATTGATGGAGATAATACTAGGCCAGTGCTTGCCGAGCTCTTGTTGTTGATACTTGGAAAGGTATTATCCGAGTGCAAGGCAAGATGCTTAAAACCGTGTTGGTCGGTACTCTAAATATCGTCCTTAGGCTAATATGGTCGATGAACTGTTGTTAATCATCGTCCTTAGATAATTTTAGCTACAAACTTTAATTTTTTTTGTGCGGGGATTTACCAAAATTGTTGAGAAATTGGCGCCCCTAACCTTGACACCGACTTCCGAGAAGCGATACCAAAATAGTGTGATACCACTTTTCCGTGGACCCTATACCCACACTATAACGATGAGATCTTCATCTGGACACCAATATGGAAGACCAACTCTCTACAAGGAACTCAACTTCTCTATTTACAACCCAACAACTCTTACACTTTTTGTGTGGCTACCCTACCACACTCTACTCATGCCATCCAATGGCATGTCACTCAATTATCCATGGTGGCTACCTATGCTATCTTCAAATGGCTTCTACTTGACATGGCTTGGGGGAGGGGAGTGACCCCATATATATAGGACTCCATGGCTCATATGGTGTTGCCATGTGTCCACCTTCTACACTCTTCTACAATTCTAAACTTTTCTCCATATTTATCCTATCGTACAAATATCTCTTTTCTAAAATATTCCACACTTCACCATGAAGCATGGCAACCATGAATCATACATGTCCTCCACTCTTCTAGAACCTTCTTACCTCGTCATGATCTTATTCTTATCCTTATGTATTGCAAAGGTAGTTTCTTGTGATTTTCACAATCTCCTAGAATGTTCCAAGTATGCATTGCATATTTCAAAAAAAATAATAACATGGGCCATGGGGCATGTGTTGACGAGCAAAATTAGTCAGATTACTAAGATATTTAAGCTTGGTACCGGTTCGAGTCAACCTCAGAAGTAATAGTGAACTCTTAAGCACCGAACATGCAATTGTCGAGCACGTCAAATAGCACACTACCAGTATTTTGACGCATCCTCCAACTGAAGAATATGAATAATCTGGCAACTGTGGAGTTTAAACATCTTGGCCAATCTCCAAAATAATGCGGCCAAGGGCCAAATTAAGCTGATCGCCTCATTTCCTTTTATTTGTCCGCCGTGTGCTTCGAGTTAAACAACGTAAACGAAGTGACCATCCGAAAACAACCCACGAACCTCAAGTCCTGCCCTGATTAAAGGATGCAGTCACCACCCGACACGGGAGAAATCGACGGGCCCAGTGCTCCAGTTGGCTCATGCCGATTGGCCGCGAGCGGATAGGCCATGGGTGTGCGAGGATAGCCAACCCGTGCCTCACCCAATCCGGCGGCGGCAGGCGATTTGCAGCCACATCGATCGGCTCGCGAATATTTCGTGCATGTCGCCTTAAAAGGAAAACGCCGGCGACTAGCGCACGCGAGCCACGAACACCACACTCTCCAGCGCCCGGCAGAGCAAGCGGCCAGCGAGAGATCCAGAGGCAGCAGCCATGGCCACCGTTAGCGCCGCCGCGGCGACCACCGTCATTGCCCGCGCCGCCCTAGGTACGGTTTGGTTGATCGGTCATCTTTGTCTTCTCACGCCTGCTTGCATCCATGCATCGTATCGTGTAAGGTAGCTCATCACGGCGAGCTCGCCGCTGTCCGCAGGGCTGCCGCAGCTGAGGGCGAGGAGCGAGAGGGTGCGGTGCAGCTACTCCAGGGACGCCAGGAGCGCGGCCGCCGTGAGCGCCAGGGGCGCCGGCGCGTCGCTGCTGGCCGCGGCGGGCGCGGTGACCGCGTCGGCGGGGCCGGCGCTGGCGCTCGTGGACGAGAGGATGTCGACGGAGGGCACCGGGCTGAGCCTGGGGCTCAGCAACAACCTGCTGGGGTGGATCCTCCTGGGGGTCTTCGGCCTCATCTGGTCGCTCTACACCGTCTACACCTCCGACCTCGACGAGGACGAGGAGTCCGGCGGCCTCTCGCTCTAGATCCTGTCCATCCCCTGCTCCTGCTGCTGTTGATCCGGATGTAAACATGGCGGTGGTCGCCGGTGTAATCTCGGACATGGCTATTTGTATCTAAGCTTCGCTTTTGCGAGATGCTAGCGGTCGGAATCGGATGAAGTGATATGTTAATATGTGGAGATTACGCGCGTACAGCGACGTCGCGAGAAAACTATAATGTTCTGCGTAAGTTTGAGCTTCCAGTAGAGCTCTTGCTGTTTAGAGGCGAAGAATGTCCTTGCAAGCTCCTCGTCAACCTGGGCCAAACATTCATCTCCCTCTCCCTCCACGGCCACGCTCTACTTCGTCGACACAATGACACAACCCGCTTCCTCCACGGTGGCGCCTCCATTCCCACAGGCTACAGGCCAGTCCGCCGCGGTCAACATCAAGTCTAGAGCCCATGTCATCCACACATAACATCATGTTAGCTTCAGCTCCTCGATTTCTAATCTAAAACCAAGGAAAGTAGAGGGGGGATTGTGAGAGAAAATGAGAGAGAAGATGGGGGATTGAATGGGAATTTATTTTTTAAGAGCCATTCACTTTCTATTCATAGTGTTTATATGACATAGCAAGTATGAAACTAAATGGTAGCGTCTAAGTGGGAATTGCCCTAATAATCTGGCTACAATAAAGCCCATCATGTATGCACTTCTGTTCATATACTTCTGTTACACAAAACTTTACATTTGCTGTTTGATCAAAAGAACCTATGCAACCAATACACAGAACGAGCAAATTGGTGAATGCTCACCCTATGTTATCATACTATAGAAAAAACATATCTGAAAGTAAATATCAATTCCGGAGGTTGCAGGTCACTGTCCCAGACGCAACAATGGCCTCCTGACCTCACCAGTTCATCTCAACTAGTTAAGGGGCCGGATACTGACGCATCAACCACGCTCAATATGCTTGCTTACTAACTTGCTCTGCATTGGGCGAGCTTTGACCCCTGAAGGTTCCGTAGATAAGTGACAAAAATTGTTCCCTATGTGAACTTAAGGTCAGCTGATATCTTCATCAGACTTCAAATTCTGAGAAATATCTTCATCTTCCGACAGTTTGGAGGAGCGCTTGGTGTCCTCAGTAAGTTCTTCAGTGCTCACTCTGAGTGAGCCGTCATGGCTTGTAGAATCAGAATCAGCAGTTACCTCAATATCCGCATGATCTCCACTTCCAGACCACCTCCCCAAAGCCTCATCCTGTTGGCTTGCAACTGGGTGAGAGATCAGTATAATATTACTTGATTGGGCTTGGACGCTAGATTCTACTGCAGATTCACCATGATGCTCATGACTTTCAGAAGTCTGCTCTATAACGTTACCCTCTTCATCAGAATACATTATCCCAAGTTTCTGAGCATGAGTCAATCCTGGACAAACTCCCTAACAAAAAGGATAGGATAAGGCCGAAGAAAAGAAAAATAAAACATAATTTAACGGCGAAAACATACAAATATAGAAACACACGCTGAATTTTGTGCAGTATTTACAGTATTAGATCTAAGTGATGAAAAGTAGAAGGTCCTCTTAGCAGGACTGGCATTCATATACAACAAAACCATAAAAAATAGGGTGTTCTTGTTTATATGTAACAAAATAACAAATCCACTAGATTAGGATAGAAAAGCTATGCGCTCCTTGCTGTCATATCATATTCATCTCTTGCTAACTCCAACTAATTAATAATCATAGGATGCCATATACACCATCAGACAGAAAGCAAGCTACATACTCATATTAGTCTCTTGCTAACTCCAACTAATTAATAAGTGCTAACTGTAGGATCCACATACACCGTTCTATGTCCCATGGAACCCATCACTAGACTCATTAAACAGCTTAAACTTTACACAATACAATCCACTATTGTCCCATTTCCTATCAACAAGGCTTACACGGCACTGACCAATAAAAATTGTTTATCAGGAACACATCAGAGTTACCTTGATGTAACCTCTTGTTGCAAACATGTTGGATGCTGGATAGTGACTGGAAGGGGTTCGGATATCATCTAACTGAGTATAGTTTGCTTTTTGATGCTTAGTAGAACTAGCACTTGTACCATATCCACGGTCTGCACTGCCATTACAGAATGCCCCAAAATACGAACAATGCTCATCCACCAAGGCTATCTCAGGAGTAACAGGTAGCAAATGACCTTCTGTACTAAATATGTACCTGCCGAGCCAATGATACACTGTAAGTGTGAATGCTAAGTCTGAATAAAAAGTTGAACTTACTGAATCCATTGCATCATACTTACTTATATGGTCCATTTTCAACAATGTTATCAGGGCCAGCAGCTAAATCAAAAAGAAGCCAGAGATATTTGACCTGGTATGTGCTCGTAGTTAGATTTCAGCAGAAGAGGACAAATCTTGAAATGGAAACAAATCAAGGACTTCTTTCATGGTAATCATATAAAAAAGCTCGGGCCTGGGGGAAGGAGATCACCCCTACACAAGCAGAAGAATTTTCTCACTGCAGGACCCAAAAAACACCGCGAAGGCCCCACCCACACACAAGGATATCTGCCCAGGTGCAGCCAAGGACGCGCTTGCAGGCCACATATATCTCTGAAACCACGGACACTGGAAAGCGGGGGCGAGGGGTGTTTTTTTTTTACCCAGCCCTGAAATTTGTTCCTGCAGGAATCAAACCCAGGCTGAGGGGGTGCCACTAAGCACAATAACCACTATAACCACTAGGCTGCAGGCCTGTTCACTCATGATAATCGTATATTTATGCAGTTTACCATAAAACGGTAAACATAGGTCTATGTTACAATGATGTAAACCTAGATATATTATTGTACTAAGTGGAGCTTTGTAATAACTTAAATTGTCATCTGACGTCTTCATGCAAAATGCTAAGGCTAATACAACTGCCGTTCTGTTAAAATATATTCTAATACATCCTGAGTTCCTCACTGGATGTTCCACACACTCCCTCAGCCAGAAACATCGTAAGCATACCAGCATCACATCAGCAAAGGAAAAATTAGCAGCAGCATTTGCTGAAGAGATGCTCACCGTTTCTGCAAGGAAAAAACTCTCCATGTGGTCATCCTGCTTGTGGGTTTCCACATCTGATATGTGGCAGTAGCCACAAGGGCATCTAGCACCATATTGAAGGCTTGCTAATATGTCCCTTCCAACATCAATGTATCTGCAATAATATAAAGATAAAACATTAAAGCTAGGGCATACTATTGGATGAAATTAGCATCAAATCCTGATCAGTTAAAAGTGTTGGATCCTGCAACCTTTTCATAATAATAAATCGATATTTTGGGTCTCTAGGTGAAAATCAAATGGATCAGACACCAATACTACTGAACAAATCACAATAGGAATTTTCAGTTTACAAGAATTGACTGAAGCAATTGCCACATGTACTGGCAATGCAAGTGCTGTGACATTAATCAACATGCGTTTAGATTGGACATGACTTTGGACACAACAACATAGCAGACATACCTTGGGTAATCACAATTGCAGGACTACCTTGGGTTAGTACTTAGTACAAGTAGGATATATCATATAAGTAGACTATAACAGATTAAATTTGTCATTGAATGGTTTGGGCAAACTTGACCAGGTTTGAAGAGACGACCTAACAAAATATATAAAACATGGTGAATCTTGCACTGACAATGCAATTGTGGACATTGGGTCGAATGTATAACAAATGTGATGATCCTGTGCAGTTTATCCCCTTCCTGACATGAAAACAGTTACTGTTTGGTCTTCTTTGAGAAAATTACACCAGAGGTCCCAAGCATCAATCACCGCACTACAAAACCAACTCTACTTTTCTTTCTACCAATAAGGCAATTGCAACTAAAACAATGAATTGCTTATACAGCAAAATAAATTCTATCTTCACCTTGTAAAGAAAGACACACCTATAATCTCTGGTAGCCTTGAACAACCAATATGTGCTTTCAATCAACTCTGGCCGTAGCGGGTAGCTGCGTTGCCCATTCTATGAAAAATTGGAAACAGCAATGTCAGTGCAAGTAAAAATAGGTCAGTGTTTTTGCTCTTCAACTTTAGTGCCCCCAGCTATCACAGGCCAACAAGAAACAAATCAACCCTTCATGGAATTCATGCAATTTTTCTACAACCCTTTTTCTGTATTTAAGTATAACATGAGAGTTTTGAGGATGATAGCTCAAAGTTCAAAAGTGAGTGAATCTTGCCTCAAGGTTTGGGAACAAAACTTGTTTCGGTACCTGGACAGTCGATGTAGCAAGATTAAAACCTTCAGGGGTGAAACCATACTTTTTCCAGACGCGGAAGAAGGCATCATGTGTTCGAATAGCAGGATCAACATCTCCGGCTAAAACCTTAAATCTAAGCAGCATAAGCAATCGTCTAGAATATGTGCAACAGAGCCACAACAAATATTTCTAAAATATAAGTAACCCAAACCTGAAGTCCTGGCCAGAATGCCTGCAGGCTATTGAATAGTGGCCATACAGTAGCACCAGAATTCATATTGACCTCCACATACCTGGGATGGAATTTTCAAATCTTGATTTGAAAAAACAATTGAAAGGGGAGTACCCAAAACTTCTGAAGTAACATGCAGACCTAAACTATCTGATAATCACCAAGGACTAAACAAACATAATCACAAATATGTAGCTACAAGTTTTTGTGCTAGAGATACTAAATACTCCCATTTTTCAAAATGTAAGGTGTCGTTTGACCGATGCGGTCTTCAAAGCCATACTTTGACAATTATTATATTTTATATTACATTGCTCACGACCACAACATGACAAGATTCATATCATATAAAGTACTTTCAAATGTGAATCCAACAGTACCAGATTTTTGTCCTATAATTTACAAATGTTTAGTCAAGGATTAAAGAAGGTATAAATTAATTCGATTCATATCATATTGCTCTCCAACTTCTAAATAAGGAATGTTCAACTGTAATGAATAGGAACTAGGATTTTTACCAAGGATCATGATGGAGATAATGCATGGCAGCCTTGTAAGCCTCCTGAAATATATACAGGTACTCTTCATCTCCAAACAATAAATATGCCTGTCCAGTGTTGACAAACAAAGTTAAATGTTAAAATGCATGATAGTGGAAGAAAAGGAAGAATGAACCAGCTAGTTGACAAGCCTAGTTTTGTCCATCCTCTAGAAAAGAATATAGATTAGCGACAACTTTGACAATCTACCCTGGGAGTCGTTGAGAGTAGATTTTGTTGGGGTCCTTAAAACTTGCGTGCTATGTTCAACTAAGTTAGGAACCTGAGAATCATGCATTTATATCAATGAAGTTGCTTAGGGCACACTGGGCTTCCTGGAGTTGTTTTTTTAGAGTTCCAGGGCAACACCCCAGCCCATCTTCTGCACTACATCAGGACCAAAATGGTTCTTACAGTTACGGTTCAATGTTTGCATTTAGAGCACAAGCACTTCCGCTCACAAATGATTGCCTCTAGGTTTAAGCAAAAACAAAAGAAACTCTCAGGCTCATGAACTTACTTGAGCATACCACACAAGTTTGAAGAACATTTAGTCTTACTCATCAATGACATTATCATATGGTCTACCTTGAATACTTTGCATACGTAAAGCTTTTGTTTAAAAAAGAAAGGACAATGTGATTTCAGGTACTGGAATGAATCAATATGAACACCAATAATAATAAAAGGTGGTAGCCTTCCTTGCCTTTAGAAGATATTCATAGAAAGAATCAATGCTTGTGCCAATTCCGGCATCCTGAAATGAGGAGAACATCATTAGCATGGTGAATCAACTTAAAAAATTAAGCATTGCAGAGAAAAGGCAGTTCTTTTAAAAAAATATTAATATATTTATGTATCATGCAATGAAAATGACATTAGTAAAGTTTTCATGCAACCAGTCAGGAAGAAAATCGGGACCTATTTGATACCATAACAAAATGAACATATCTCTGTGGGGTTATCAGTTACACGTCAACTTAATAAACAGAACTAGCAGGTAATTATCTCAACATGATATTTATTGCTGACAGATGCTGCATGGCTTTCCAGGTGCAATGAAATACACGGAGTTATTAACAAGAAAATGCTAGCAGTTGCTTTCAAACTATCACTGAGAGGACAAAAGCAGACCTTCTGTGTCCATTCACCAGTAAAGACATTTATATGGGCACCAACAAGGTTGAGTTTTGATCTGCGTGACCATATTGCACGCACTGAATTTTTTGTAACTCGCTCAAAAACTGCAACCAGAGAAGTAGCAAGCTTGAAAATTATGGTATAACAGACTAATATTGAGTACCAAATTCACTGTTCAGAGGCCCAAAAACACTTGACGGGCTAAAGAAATATTATAGATGACGCGTGAGGTGAACAGACCAAGAAGCATAACCAGTGTATTATGTTAAGCATGGTAACCTACTTTCAGCTTATAAAGTTTGTTTGGTAGCATTATTGTTCTCAACATCTAACACAGTATTCTGAACACAAATATACATTTTGTCATAATGACATTATTTAAGTCTACACTGGCACAAAACCGTTGCTAATTAGCAGTCAGCATGAACTATTCAAATAGGACAATCAAAAAGCATACCACCCAGGGCTAGAGGATGCTTGAAGAGTTTGCATAAAATATACCCATACTTGCTGGCAAACATAATAAACCACCAAAACAGAAATTAGTCCTAGATTCCTTGTACAAGGTAGACATCACGGCCATGTAGAAAATGTGCAATATAATATATCAGTGCACTTATCAAAACAGCACACAATGATATATCACACTTACCAGTATTATTAGTTAAGCGACTCAATATGCCAAATTCCAGTGTCAAAGTACCACCACCAGCAGTTGATGTTATCTGGAGTAACATACAGAGTGTCAGCCTGTCAGCAGTGAAATTCAAGACTGTTTACTTTGAGGACAAATGGAAAACTAGGCAAGGTTGGCGGGCTGGTATTTGTTACGAAAAAAAATGAACGGAAATTAAAATGTTAGATAGATGTTTCAAAATCAGGTTGTATGTCCTTATAGTGGTTTCAACACTGGGTACGCCTGGCGCAGTGGTAGTCTCTCTCCACTAAGCCTCCTTGCAAAATAACCAAGAGTAAGGCTGCTTAGAAATTCCCTTACCCAGGTACTCCCTTCATGTTCTTTTAGCGGTTCCAAAATCAATATTCAAGGTTCAACATCATTAATATGTGTGCAGAATTGTTTCTGTTGGCCAAGCTCTACAACCAACAAAATGGAGAAAGAAAGAAGCTTGCCTTGCTTTCATTTTCATCAACTCCATACTTTAAATTAATAGATCCAAATGGAATGCCTGCGAAGGAAACAACCCTAGTTAGGAAAGACATAGGAATTTAAGAAAACAACATGATGTCAAAAAGGTGAAAAGGTAATCCGTTCAAGTTGTTTGGAAGATTTGCCAGATAAACCTTGTCTCCAACAATTGCATTCATTGAAGCAGTGAAGTAACAAGCAGATTAACTACTGAGAATATGAAATAACCACATAACTATTTGGCACAATTTTTCAGTCTGCAAACTTGGACAGAGACCGGTTAATATGAAGATCCCAAAGTTCTTTCCATCACAAAGCAATGTTCACCGTATATTTCTGTTTTCATTATAAAGGAGCTAATGGTGTTGTGTATGAGCTTTGGTGTGTATTGCCATGATGGAAAAGGGTTAAATCAAGTGACAATCCCCAACCTGTGGAAACGGTCCTTTTACAACAAAAATCATTAAAAAAGAGAACATCAAATGTCTGATTCCATTCATTCCACGAAGATTATAATAATAGAAAAGGTAATGAACCTGTAGGAGTGTCAAATGCGGGCAACAACCTCTGAGCCAAGTCAGCCGCTAAATGAAGTAGCTGATCATCGTAAGATTGGATTCTCATACCCTGTCCATGAGAAGCAACGATAAGTATTGGACCATCTGAACCATAACAAACTTCAAAAATCTATCTGGCCAAGAAGCATTCTTAATACAACGGAATATTTAATCTGGATTGAAAACAAGAAGAAACAATCCTAAGAAGCAATATTCCCAATAAAATAGGTAAGGTAGACCACAGTCACAAGGATAGCATATCTTGACATATCAATATCACTGAGCAAAAGCTCAGTTGGTGAGCCTTCAGTTGAGAGGCTGCCCACCTGGCTACGAACCCGGATGCTCGCAAATCGTGTGAGTACCTCTCTAAAGGGTACAGAACTCCCTTCTTTTAAGGCAAAGCCAGGGCGACAAGTTCTACCCGTGGCTATTTCTTTTTATATATCATCTTCTTACATTAGCTTCGGTTTTGCTCGCAACTTCAGTAATGCTTTCGCATCATACTTCAGTACTTAGTCCGCATCACGCAGCAGTACTAGTATCAATAACACATTTCAGTACTTAGTTCATATCAATATAAATCTTATGTTGTGTCATACAAAAAAAATGATGTTCATAATCAAGAGTAATGCACTCAGTGAACAGAAACTAGCAGGAAATAAGTTGAAGAGATTAAGGGCAAAGGCAAAAAGAATACAAAGGATAAAACAGACGTACAGTGGCATAATCACTGGCAATTAGGTGAGCTGATAACAGACCCCCAAGGATGCGTATGTTGGTTTCGAAAACAGAGACGGTTTTACTCTGCATACATGGCAAGAAAACATGATTATTCAAACAGCATACTGTAAACAAAAATCTGGTGTTAATAGGTTGCTAAATGTTGTAGCCAAAAGCTAGCATTCTGTCCCATATATTTGACCTTTAAACAAGTGAAACAGCTACATTGCATAGAAGTAGAAATACCATAAACAATGGAATATTTACACAAATATTAAAGTATGCTTGGCACTAGAAGTTTCAATACAAAAGAAAAAACACATGAAAATTGGAGTTAACAAACCCAACTTGAAAATAATGGATGCAATGGTACTACCTAATTCTGTCAACACATACAGAGCAATTTCATATAAGTGCATTAGCCGCCCAGAGTATCTTGCAAGAATACCGTTTGGTAATTAGTGCAGAGCTTCCGAAATGAAAAAAATTAACATTGCAACAGATGTAATCATCATGACTCGCCTAAGTAAGTTACAAGTAAATTCTTTCAGAAATGTGCACTATTACACTACTGTGTTCTAAATTGCCAAACATAGCTCTTTAGAGCAAGCCAGCCCAATTCCAACAGATGCGAGTTCTTAAATGCAAGGTTATAAACCATCCAATCTATAGGATATACTTTTCCTTGAGCATCTATAGGAGATACTGAAAATGACCTGAAGTACTTTCTATCAGATAAGAGAATTAAGGTAGTATTTGGCTAAAAATCGCAACAATAGAGTAACCACAGTTGCAAAGGTTTTAGTACAGGACCTGCTATTTATGACATGCCTGTTTTTTTTTTGTATTTTTAGGTGACCGTTGGATCCAAATTGGACACACGTCGTCCGTCTTCAACCTCCGGCCTCCAGCTGCTTCAGCTACCGACGAGACGAACTGCAATGTTCACCCCCACCTCCCACCAGCCTCCCAACCGCCGCATCCGGCACCTTTTCCCCTGCCGCACTAACCTCCCTCAGCCTCGCGTCCCCACCCAGTCCCTGACCCACCGCCGCTCCTCCACTGCCCACGGCCAGCGTCGCCACCGGCCGCCTCGCCCTCCACCCCAGCGACCACCACCTCTGCCTGGCCTCCCTCCCTCCACCCAATTCCATTTTAAAACCCGGACCACACCAACGGAGACCGCCCCCACCCCTAATCCAAGCAGAGCAGCAACTGCTCGTCGCTGAAATCTTTTGAAAATTCAGAGGCTGTATTTAGGAGTTGTGTTTTAATATACACAGATTTGGAAATGAGGTTTCAATTCATTGTTGTGAGTTACATAATTACATCACATGCTCACATAAGTAATGATTTTGTATCAGCTACCAATCAACAATCTTGCTGCCAATCAGAAACTAGCATAACTGCATTCTTTCTATTTAATGGACGCATAATTTTTAATTTAGCATCTATACTTTTCCTGATATGCAAACTCAAGAATCGGCACTGTATCGGCATTACAACAAATAAAATAACAATTACTTGATTATAGTGAATATTTGCTGAGATCTGTGGCTAGTAAAACCAAATTCATTCAATGGTTCACATGTTTACTTACAATATCAAAGCGGACATTCTTACCAACCCACTCCACAGCAGCACCAAATTTCTCCTTATCACCCAGTAAAGCCAAGGTATCCAAAGAGTCGATCTGTTCAATGAAATAAATGTTCATGAATGATGACAGGTCCATGATGGTGATAGACGGTATGAAAAATGCATTAATAACCGATTTCTTAGTTTCTTACTAGAGTAAGTGCATAACCACCTAGGGAGTCTTCACCTTGGCAACTTAAGGGTCGCAGTTCATCGAGTGGGAAAGCATACTTCATGTACCCATCAAATGCATGATAGAACATATCTTTCACCTACATGAAAGGTACCATTTTTTGAGCCAGTGTTTAAGCACGTAAAACTCCCCATATAGTAGGGCCTCAACAACAAGGCTAGCTTGTTCTCATGCAGTCCCGAAGCTCAGAAAGTCATTCTTGTTAGTATGAGTCAATCCAAGACAAGACTGCAGATATGATCGGTTGCCATGTTAACAATGCTGTCATAAAAGAGTGGATATGGAAGATTGACGTATAGCCATATAGGTATTCCCTGGAGAACTCGTCTCAGGGAACTGTACTGGCCTCAGCTGCTGCGTGGAAATTGAGTTGTAGTTTGGGTTCAGCCCAGCCAACTCAGCTTCAAGCTCCACACGGTATCTCTTCTATGGTTGCCTAACCTTAATTGCTAGGCCAGCCATTGTGACTCAGACATGTCACATTCAGTACTGATACAGGGTAACTAGCAGAAGTACTCAAGTAAACCTGAACTAAAACATGTACAACCTCACACGCCTACAGGCATAACCTAACGATCAAGTAGAACCATTCAAGACAATAGGTAAAATCACCAGCTATAAGCATGAGCCAGAGCAAATGTGCACTAACAGAACAACCAAAATGCCATCTTAATCAGCTCAAATCAGGCATTAACAGACATCAATCTAAGCAAGCTGAACAATCCGCCCAAACACCCACCGAATCACAGAATCAGCTCGTTAAGCAACCAGACTGCCACCTGCACCTTTAAAATCGAACACCGCACTTCTCGCACCTCAAGCTTTTCGCGGAGCTAAGGCCTACGGGACCAGCGATGGGTACAGGAGTTAGGAGCGGCGGATCTGGGGGGCGGCGAGTCGTACCTCGTCGCGGAGCCGGCGCGCCTCGGAGGGAGTGACGCCCTCAGCGACGGCAGCGCCGGGGAGAAGAGCGGCGGCAGCGAGGAGGACGGCGGAGAGGCAGAGGAGCGGGAAGCCGCCTTGCCGCCGCCGCATCGGCTGCATCGTGTTCGTCTGTTCGAGCCTGGGGACGGGCGGGCCCGGGCGGGAGGGAGGAATGTGTGCGAGAGAGAGGGTAGGGACGCTGTGTCTTCTGGAAGACTGGAACTACGGTACCGAGCTACCGATCGAGGCGACAAGTACAACACAGCAACAATGATCTCTCGAGTAGACGAGTGTTGAAAGTTGAAACTCAAAAGCTAAACGAGCTTTATGGCTATGGCAACATTTTCTACATTATTTCCCATTTTATTTTGTTTGTTTTTAAATAGATAGAGAAATTGGTGAAAATCATCCGATTCAGACACAGTCATCTATAAAATTCCATGACATCGTCATTGGATTTCTTGATCACTGATTTTTCTTATTCCAATTTAGATTTTTGGAATTTGAGAGAAATTTTTGAAGGTGGCTGCCCCGTGGAACAATATTTTTATGACACAAAAAGCTTCATGGAAGTGACCTCCCATGAGGAGACATAAAATTAGGTACTATGTGAACTGATTAATTTGGGATTGGGAAACGTATACGTAAATTGATTATTCAGGAATTAGAGGAGCACCTAATATGTTGGTGGTTTATATTTTCTTGTGCCAGCTAACATGAAAGAGCACATACTACTATACTTTTGATTCTCTGAAAGGGTTTACTCTTTGGTATATCCTTGTTAAGAGAGTAGTAAATTATTTTGAACTATGAAGTGAGCATTTTGATTTACTAAACCTGCTTTTGATTATCGAGCTAAACTAACATGCTCTAGATCATGGTAAAGTTGTAGAAGTACAGTTTTGGAATAAGAAAAAAAGTAAAAAAATAAGGAGATAAGTGGGTTATGCTGATCTCATATGAACGTAAGTGTCTTATTTTGGGAAGAACAATTACCGAAGATCCATTCGATACTGAAATACTATATATTGTATGCAGTACACAAATGGTGTATTAGTCTAGACAACTCTTTAGACCACTGTTTACATGGTCCGAATCCATGGTGCTAAAAATCAGAGCCTGAAAAATCACAAAATCTCAGGCGATGCACATGGAACGTAGATCTTCAATCCAATGGCTCCTGGTGTTCTTCTACCTCCAGGTGGCTCCGTTCATTTTCTTCTACAGACCAATAATCCAAAATAGGGCATGCTCGCACCCGCCTCCCACGGCGGCTTCCCGCCACCGAGCCCGCAGCCGCCGCCCCCGCCCCCGCCACGCTAAATCATCTTCAGCGATGCCGTCGCTGCCGTGTGCGCCCGCACGTTACCCGGCCACCGGTTGTCTCCCGACAACCCGCGCCAACAGCGCCCTCGCCCGCCGCGCCGCCCCACCCAGGCGCCCGCCCCCTCCGCCGGGCCAGCCTGCTCCCCCCGTTTCCCTCTAAGCCGGCAACAGATGCACCTCGCCGGCAGCGCCCATGCCCCAAACGAACAGCAGCCCCATCCTGAACCCGTCGCCTGAAAACCTTCCTATATTTCAGGCGACTGAAATTTAGGAGATGTGAGTACAGATTGTGATATCTCAAAAATTTACGTCTTGGGAACCACGGTATGTTTTTCACTAGGCCAACTCAATCATCAAGCATGTAGCGCAAAACAGTCAACCAAACACCGAAGAATCAAGGAAATAAAAAACTCACACATGGAGCCATACATCAGTTCGTAGCAGTGGCACAACACATGCAACTGGTAAAAAGGGAGGATCTTGGCTTCTGTTTTTCATTGCTTCTTGGTGAACTGGCCATGACAATACTCTTTGGGTTCGATTCTGGTTCCTTCAATGGAGACCACATACCAACTTTGCCTTCTGTTAGTAAGCTCTGAAATGGTTTCTTGTTTCTTGCAGAATGATTTGGTATTCTGAAGTCCCCTCCTGATGTTTCCCTGGGGCTTAACAGTGGGCTCTTCTCAGATTCTTCCTTAGCTCCAGCTCTGAGTTGCATCACAGCAATGCCAGTCATGGGGATTTCCACATCTGCTTGGCTATGTTGTTTAGTAGAAGTGAAAAAACCTATATTTTGCGCTGCCTGAAGTAATGGTATCTCTTCACCGACTTCTCTCCCTGGAGTTGATGGCTGAAGAGGACATTGTTCCTCGGTAGTAGCCATGTCAATACTTGCTGTGACTTCTGCCTGATTGCATTCAGCAATAAAGCCAGTGGCTGCAGTGCTTGCTGTGACTTCCTTGTGGTTGGCTTCAAAGGTAAAATCTGAGGCTCTAGTGTTCGTACCTACTTTCTCATGGTTGATACCATTAGTAGAGATTATGCCTACATTCGAACTGTTTCCCAACAACTGCACACAATTGCTAAGAATTTCACCATTCTCAAGTTTCACAATTTCACATTCTTCAAGCAGTATCAGCTGAGACTGGTGACCTTGTGAGCTGGTCATAGTTTCTTTTGTATCTCTGGTTATGTATATCTCCTTGTCAATATCTTCTAGTAGTTGAAGAGGAGTTGATGGTGTGGTCATAGGTAAATTGGGTGAATCTCCTCCCTCGTTCGCCACTACATGGAAATCAACATGGAGACCTAATTCTCCTGCAGTATTTACCTTATCATCTTCTTCTAAAATTTCCTTTACTGTCTCTTTATCAAATTCTACTATTCCATTTACTCCATTGACTTCTCTTTGTACCACTTCATTCAAACTAAGATGACAATCTAAAGAAGATGACTCCAAGCCTGTAAAATCCTTTCCAGTAGCCTCAGCAATACTGACTAAGCTACCATCATATTCTGCAGGTTCCTTCTCTGCTGCAAAACTATCTTCTAGATTCCAAACTGCGATAGTTTTCTCAACATTTTGTTCATTTCTCAATTCTTGGTCATTAGTGGCGGTTGGATTTCTTAAAGATGACTGACACTTTGCAACGACCTCACCATAGTAGAGATTATCAAATGATGTACATTCTGTACAATCTTCATCATTATCTCCCAATCCATGGAGATGCTTAACATCCTCAAGTACCTCACCACTTTCAATCATAAGCTTTACTGTTGCAGTTTTGCTGCTTTCGCTGATTTCTTCCTTGTCATCTGGTGTTTGTGTTTGTATATCGTCATTCTTGGATGTATCTATTTTTATTCCATCTAATGGCTGCACATCTGGTGGAGGTCCAGGATTATCTTCTATAACAACTTCCTTGATCTCAGAGTCATCAGCATCAAGATAAGTGCTGACAGATGATTCTGTTGATGATGTAGTTTCTCCTTGCATTGCCACCTCTACTTTTGGCTTCTCAATGTATCGTTCCTCTAAGTTTTCAGTTGTATCTTCACCAGCTAGATTACCAACCATGGTTGCATTTTCATGACTGCTAATTTCTTCCTGATCTTCTTCTGAAGCTTCTATATTTTCCTGTAATAGTGATTTGTAGTTACTTTCGATATTTTCTTCACTTGTATATCTAGTCCCATGCATAAGTTGTTTGGTTTTTTCACTAGAGATTGAGCTGTCCTTGTTGCTTGCCGCATCTTCAATAGTGGTGCTGACAAGAGCAATTATTTCAGTAGAAAATACGGCTGTTTCAGTTGCTTCTTTCCTCAATGGTTCATCTGCACCAAATTGCTTGTTTTTGTTAAGAGAATTCAGAGATACAGGGAAACTAAAAGCAGTAATTGTTCTTTTATTTTAGTGAATAATCATCAATTCATATTCTGAAGTTTATCCATTAAAGTATAGTTGTTTGTTGAAGATGACATATTAAGGGGCGTAGCTGCCTAATGGGAGCATATTTGTATTATTTTGGAATCTCTATTTATCTTGCTATTTTTTTCATTCTCTTTTTTGGGGGCTATTTTCATTCTTACCACTGACATTATGAAATTTCTATGATTGCCATGCTTCTTCACTAATTAGGGAAGGGGGAGAACTTTTCTGAAGTAAAGCAAATAAATAAAAATGACATGGCAAAGTTACCAAGCTAGCTAGAAGATGAATTGGAGAACTGAACTAACCTTTTGGTAAGTTACTACTCTGATCATCTTCTTGTGTTGCTGCAATATCCTGAATTGAGCCCCTGTTCTTATCATCTAAGGCTTCAATCTTATCTGATGAACTATTTTGATATGAGACCACCTGCTTATCTTCAGCATTGGTAGTGATGGGGGCCTTTGAGGACTTTGACAAGTTGACATCCTCAGTGCCATGCTTCTCATTACCTAGCATACACAAGCAGATCAGCGAAAATTCATTATACTGAATTTTTTGCCTAAATTAGTACACCATAGCCATACTTGTTTCACTGTTCGTGCTGTTGAGCGCAGGTGAACCGTGTGGAGGCTCGATGGTTTTGTCGACTCTGTTAGCGGTCTCTTCTGATACTAAAATTTTGAAAAGAAGATAATTAGTGAAATACTGAAACCTCATTGGTAGATAGCAGACAATATTCAGCAAAATTCATACCTCGTTGTCCAGTGACGTTGTTGTTTCCCATGATCTCACTGCCTCATGCACTTCGCAGCTCAAGTTCTCAAATACTATGAGCAGTCAGAATAGCATTTTAGTTAGCTCAAGCCCAACCTGGAACAAAAATTATCAGATATGAAAGACAAGGGGATGTGCAAGTGAGCACCACAGACCACGATGGATTGATGGCAGACACTTCAAGACTAGCTAGAAAGAGCACAAGAAGACAGCATATTGTTGCCTGTGAGCCTTGTAGTATTTGTAGTGCAGGGAGCTCATTATAAGAAACACTAGCTTTGTGGGTCACTATTTTCTCTTGATTTTTTTTGAAAAGTTAACTAAAGTAAAGCTGGTGATCTGATTGAATTATGACCACATCATTCATCAACATGACTCAGTTTGTTTAGAATAGGGTCTACTGAAATTCAGCAGGAAGGCTGAACCCTTTAGTCACAAAGGATTAGTAATACTGGGGGCATGATTTAACAGGATGGCTGTATTCTTTTTGCTGAACTAAGGACATGTTTATTTGCTTACATAGGGAACATGCAATTTATTTTATTCTTCTTTCAACCTGTGATCAGCGTGTCGCCACTCGCGAATCAACGTGCCTGGAGAAGATTTAAGTTACTGAAGTATCAGTACGTGATGCAGGACATGGACCCTTTTGCAGGCAGCACTAAGAGATTGTACTAAATATGTGAGGAGTTGGTAAACACATCATGTATTAAGAACAGCGATCCTAAGCTTGCCTTTTGATAGAATTTGTTGAGCGTCAGCTAGAACATTTCAAGCTTTCGGCGCAGGTTTAATGGTTTAAGTATGCTTGTGGGCATATTTGATTCCTCCCAAGTCATGCTCCCTGTCTCAGGGATTTAATTTGTGGAAGCATTATCATGGTCTGTTTGGCTCTAAAGCTGGATCGAGTTGAGTTGGAGGGGGACATGATGTTATGTTTTTGGTGTAATCATGGCCTACACCTCCCTTTCTGCTGCTAGCCTGCTTCACGGACTTCCACAGGCCCTTCTGGTGCTGTTCCCCTTCGTACAGGGTGGAGGTTGTTTTCCACCTCATGCCTTCCTAAGAAATTGTGTCGTTTATGATTGCTATCGCCAGCTCAATCTAGCCTAGCGGCTGTTGATAGACAAGCAAGCTTGTTTGATTTTTTTTTTAGTGGGATTGGTTAAAACTTAAAACTTTCCGTGATGCGAAACTTGGTGAATTTACAATTCGTTCACATGGAATGCCACAAAGGCATGTACTCCCTCCAGTTGCAAATACTCTCTTTGAGATCTTTTTGCTCAAATATTTTTAACTCCAGGACCTGGCAATCAATATATGAAATGTTACATTGAGTGACAACACATGGTTCGTGTTTTTCTTTGTGAATAGCTATGATTCATGTTATTACTAGATTCGTCGTGAAAAATTATTTCATAGCATGTATGTAACTTTCTATTTAAAAGATATATACTCACAAAATCGCTAGTCAAACTGAAACCATGTTGATGTACTAAATAACTTGAACCAGATGAAGTAATATTTTTGGTACGTTACGCCACCAACTCATAAGCCTACTTTTGCAGGTATATAAACCCCTTCTTGAGCGAGCGAGGGTATGAAAACTTAGCTAAGGAACATGCTACTCATGCGCAAGTTCACTGATGCATAATTCCACATAGACCATGCACTACACCGGAATTGAATTACCTTGGCCGCCAAAAACCGCCAAGGAATATAAAAAAGAAATGATCCTTGGCGGCTGATCGTCAAGTAAAATCTGCCACGAATAGAGGGCCAAGCAAACTCAATTTGCTTGGCGGCTAGCCACCAAGGATCATTTTCTTGACGGTTTGGCCGCCAAGCGAAATTGACTAACAGCAAAATCTACATTGCGCCAAGAAAATATCGCAACCGCCAAGGATATAATTTTTGTGGCGGCTATCGACCGCCAAGTAAATTACATTCCTTAGTGACGTGACGCTGCCAAGTAAATTGCTTTACTTGGCCATCGTTTCCCGCCAAGGAAGCATCTTTCCTCGGCCATCGATACGCACTTTCCTTGGCAGACAATGAAAATCGCCAAGGTAATTATAATTTTTCTTGGCTGCCTACAAAACTCGCCATGGAATAATATTTTCTTGGCTGTTAACAAGCACCGCCAAGGTGAGACAATATTTTTTGGCGATTCAAACTTGGATGCCAAGGTAATTCCTGGCCACCAAGGTAATTTCATTCTGGCGTAATGTGTGTGGGGTCTCATCCCCAGTGGCACATGGTATGGGCAGTATTCATGGATATTTTCAGCATTTGTTAAGTTGTCATATTGTAAACATTTATTATCTCTCTTCCTTGGGTGACTAAGAGACCGTGAGAAGGGGATACGATCACTCATATAAAAATGTGCCATGGCTTTCTTATTAGGTCTTGTGTGGATGGATCAAACCTTCGGCCTATATATCCAACAATCAATAGATTACTTGTCATTCACCTTAATTAGAAGTTAGAATGCTTAAACAATGCAGCAATGTGAATTACTATTTTATAATGCAAGTCTTCGATTTTCTTAAGTCACTATAATGTCTTTGCCTAAGAAATCTCTACATTTTTCACCTAAATCAAGAGAAGAAAATTTTGATCTGAACCCTCTGGTTCTTTTTATAAGACATATTAGGATGTAAGGAAGTCTTTTGAAGTATGCTTTGACAATTCATTTCTCTTGTAATTTATTGTCAATTGACATCAAACCAAATCTTATTCAAATATATTTGAAAGTTAGATTTAAGGATACATCTATTTTATTATACTAAACATGCACATAACTTGATTAATAGTTAGTCATCAAAATTGAAAATATCTAGCTTTTTTGAATCCGAGTACGCATTATATCTTGAAATGGGTAGAGTGCTGCAAGGACTGTCAATTGCCATGATGTGCAATTGAATCTTTGTCCCATGTCGTTTTTTATTTCATGATGAAAACACGTATATAAGAATGATAGTACAAATATCAAGTTGTTTTTGGTGCATCCTTGGAAGACATTGGTTACTGGTGTACAGACAGTCCCCCATGCCTGCATAGCGGCAGATCGTGCGGCGCACTAGCGACGTGTGGTAGACCAGGACCACCAACATCTTTGAAGCTCGATGTTGTCAATGGTTGAGACCACATCCATGCTGGTAAGTAAGATAGGGTTTTCTTTTTCTCTTTATTAGTTTTGGTCCCAACCAGCTAGCCTCGTACATTGCTAGATCTGTTTGACCACGCTTTATGAATAATTTTTTTTAAAACCTATATCATAGATTACTCTGCAACACTACAGACATATGTATAAACTCACTGACGGGTAGTCCCTCTACATTTCACCGCCGAGTCGGAACCTACTTGTCAGCGACTGTTTGTGAAACTATATCTTTTGCACCGCGATATTCACATTGATTACATCTGCTCAAAAGCACTAATTTTGTAGTGCCGATGTGTACGTTTTGCCGTTCGGAACAGGGTGGACCACGGGTAGATGCATTGCATGCGCGCACATGAACCGCGGCACGCGCGCGTGCTTGCATGTGATGCGCGCGCTCCTCCGGTGGCTTTGCGCATGCAATGGCGGCGTGGATCAGCTAGTACCGGCCGCCGAGGTGCTAAGGAACGGTGGAAATCTACGTTTCTTGTCAGCCAGACTTGAACAGTGCTTGTGCATCAGTGTGGCCATGCCTGCCCCCAAACGCATCAGCAGCAGGCAACCGACCAGAAGGAAATCAAGAAGGTTCCAAGCTTGGCCAAGGAAATGCAACCAATCATGCCATAGGTGGAATCTGATCCGGGATCTGTACATGTGTCGACCCCATGTATCTTTGCATGATTGTAACTACTATTTAGGGAAACCTCTACTTGCACTTTGATAACCATCGAGCTAGCAAGTGGCGGCCTTGCCGGCTGCCGCTCAGCTGTAAAAAAGATTATCAGTGCAGCGCTCTATGCGTACTGAATCCATCTAAAATACTGGCCCATTTGACCACTTTTTAACTGTCTGCACAACTCTAGCTAGCTTTCTCGATCCAAGTAAAACTCGACTGTACCATCCGGTAATTAAGTGTATCTGAACGCCGATTTTGCTCATCACGCGCTGATCAGCTGGTGACCCAGCGGCAGCGCCCGGGCAGGCGCCAGCGCCGCGGCGCGCGCGGCCTGAACATTCAGGAGGAAAGCCGGCCGGGAAGTGGCCTCTCTGTTCAGTGCGCGCGCGGCTTGTTGTTGAGAGAGTGCAGCGCCCGCCGCGCCGCGCGTGGTGGTGGTGCGCGCATGTATGATGTAGCTGAGGAGGAGCTCCGGGGCGGGGAGTCGAGAACCAGCCGGCAGGGCTCGCGGCTTCAGTTCAGTGGGGCGCCGCGGTGACCGTCAGAAAAAGAGTTCACACCAAGTTAGCTCCGTGTTGCTGGCTTGCTGCGTGCTGTACCACACCAATCGTGCATCATCGTCAGAAGAGCTAGCGTGTAAGTTAGCTCCATCACACGCCTGAAACTTGGCTCGCTCTCGGCTCACACGGCATGGGTGAAAGGATCGTGGTCTAAGAAAAGGTTGAATTGGGACTTTTTTAATTTCTATCAAGTCCTTAACCTAGAACTAGTATTGCCCAATCTAAGAATTTTGATTCTAGTGACTAGAGCACACTAGCGAGTATATTCTAGGTCGGTTAACACACTAACATGTTCATGATTTCTAGCAAGGATTCATACTAATAAGCTTATATCCTAGTCAATGGAGCACACTAGCATATGATCATCATACTCAAACAAACAAGCAAACTAGCAAAGATTGCAATATGTAAAGCAAAGTAAATGCTTGAATGTAAAAGAGGATTACGAGACAGCCGGATTTTTTTTCCCGTGGTATCGAGGAGTTGACGCTCCCCCCCAATCCACGTTGGAGCACCCACAAAAGGTTTTGCTCCCTTGCATCATCAAGAACGCAAGTGCTCCATTAAGAATGCTCCTTCTCCATCTCCGGAGCGGTGAGCTTCACAACTGCGCACAAAGCTTCTCTTCTTGGGGCTCCCACAAACTCCAAGAGTTCACCAAGAGCCACCGGCCACCAAGACCGTCTAGATGCCGTCAAACACCAAGAGTAACAAGCTCTCAAGACTTCACTTGACCTACACTAAGTTGGTCCCAAGCTCAAGCACACTTGCTACTCATTAGGAATGATTTCTTTATGTTTAAAACAATCTTTCAAGCTCAATCTCTTCTTCTCATGGCTTCAAGTGTTTTTCTTCTTCTCTAGAGTGGCCTCAGGTATTCAGGGTGTCAAAGGTAGCTCAAGTTACTCGGGGAAGGGGTATATCTAGGCTAGAGATTAAGAGATAGCCGTTTGTACTTTCTTTCCAGAAAAGCATATAGCGTCGGTTTAACCGGTCCCATGCGTCGGTTCAACCGATCACTTTGAGCTAGAATAGTAGCCATTGGACTTCTGACATATAGTACTGCTGCTGACGTCAATAAAGCATCGGTTTATTGAGCTGTTTCCTTTCATGTTTCATATGTGACATATTTATTAAGTAATAATTTCTTCAAAACACACGTTAGTTACATACGGTTGTCATTAATCACCGAAACTTATTAAATTCATCTATCAGCATATATGCGCTTCAATGGGACCATCATCCGGGAGCTAGCGACGATGGTCCCGTGCAATAGCAGCTTATTAGGTCGCCGTACCGTTGCTGCAACGGCCATCTTGCATTGGCCTTGTTTGCGTTTGCACGCCTCGGCTAATCCCAGCACAAAAAGTATCCAAGTACATACAGATATACAATTGCGCAAACCCTAGCTACCCAGGCTATGCTATGCTATGCTCATGGTGCTGTGAGCATCAGCATCAGCATCGCATGCAAGACAACATCGGTTCTTCATTCGACATATTCCTCTGTATGCTCGCTCCTATATATACATGCAGGACCACCGTAGCCCGTAGCTAGCTAGCTTTTCGACATTTAAAATCTAGCAAAAATTCAGCTCCTCCCATTTTGAACTTTAACCTCTGCTGTTTAACATTAACTGAGATGCCGTAGTATTACGCTTCACCTTCTACTGCGCCCTCTATATATGAGGAGCTCCTGTGTGCCCTAACCCTCCCCAACCCCTCACCCACTATCCTGTGATATCGTAGATAACACACATCATCATGTGGATGGATGTGTGTGAGTGGTATATGTGTGCACATTAAGCAGCTGAAGCTGCCAGCATGATCTGATCTTTCTGCTTCTTCTAATTAAGTTTAGTTCCTTCGTCCGGTGATGAAGGTCTGGCAACTTTGGATGATGCCTAGATTCAGATCTTGCTGTGCAGTTTCAACTGCTGATTGGAGCACAGAAAAAATTAGGCGCACCCGGCGTTTCCATATAGCCTTTCAATTTCTGTCCCACTGCACCTTGCCGCCACAGAAATAATATCTGAGGTGAAATAATATCACTAATTAAGCTGAAGAGATGCTAGCTGGAAATATATTGCTGTCAGGTGAGTCATTTGGGTCATCGATGTGGTTGTTAATTTCCATGGTATTGTTGTGCTCTTAATTACCATCCTCATGAGAACACGTACATCAGATGTACACATGTGTGTTGTCCTAACTTGGAATTTTAGGAGGGCGACAGATTTCTGCGTGATTTTTTGGTAGTTTGTTGTCAGTTGGTCAGCGTATAGTCAGATCATTTCTTCTTGTCCTGGTTTGCTTCTGAATTCTGATTATTTCTTTTCCTATCCTTTTTCGTTCTTACTCTTAATGCAGCTATTTGCTTGTTTCTCGATTGATCTGTAGTTATCATGTATGCATCTTCATCATTTCGATGTTAGATCTGACTTCTTTTGACTTATATACTCTTCTGTTTTGTCCCTTTTCCATCAATAAATTAAGAATTTAATTGCAAGCATGTACGTAGAAATCTTTATAGGAAGTAACACACGCATATCTATTAGATCTTATGGATTTTGGACAGAAGAATCATCGATCTATATGATCTTTTCTTTTTTGGGTTCAGAAACCAAAATGTTTATTTTTTTTGTCCGACATGTATGAACGAATTATAGCTTGAAACTATTTAGCCTTTTCTGTTTATTCTTCTTGCTGAATTCAACCAATATATTTATCGGGCTTTACTTATCAACCAGATATATGTTCGCTTCTCTTGTATGTGTTGTAAGCTTGAGATTTTTTTTTCAGATTGTTCTCACTAGATGTACGTATTACTTTTAATTTCATGTCATCAAATATTTAAATTATGAGATCTTGCTTAGTTGAGGTTAAATCAATGCATCTCGACCAAGCTATTCATAATCTTTATGATAGCATGTAGAGCATGCAGATGACTAACATTAGAGTTGATTTCTGTGCTTTGATCTTCTCCAATAATTTTTTAAAGTATTAGTCTTAGTATTCATCTCTGGCAACGATTAATATATAACTAGTCATTTCATTCATGGGGAATTCGCGCTACTAGCAGTATCCAAAATTTCGTTCTCAAATTTTCCAGGTTATGCAACTATTTATTTCCTAGATGCTAGTAGTAACTACTTGCATTGTTTATTGGATGATTTCAGGTTTCTCATGTGTGTGAACCTACATAGGGTAAACTTAGCATAAGCTCAGATACTGAAATTAACCTCTTACGGTCTAATAGTTGATATGAGTGTGTGCTCTTATCACCACCATCAGCCCCCGCCTACCCACCTACCTCAATACCAATGACTTCGCTAGCTGTGAGTACTAGGGGTAGTAGGGGTGGTAAAGGATCATAAATTTTAGCCTAGATAATCTAAGGGTCGTGTCTAAAAGGGTTGGGGTCTAATCTTATATAATTTTGAGCTAAATATAGCTAAGGATAGGATTTAGGATCAAGTTGGATTCTGAAGAGAATATCCCATTGCGACTGATAAGAAGGTGGGAGCGAGATAGACCCTTCATATTCACCCCCATCTTCTAACTATTTTTTTCAGAGCCTTGGTGATTAGATTTTCCCATATCAGAAATGATGATGTGCCTTATTTGGCAATTGTAACGACCATTCCACCATGGCTTCGTTTTGGAGGTTAGGTTTCTGTAGTTTCATGTGTGTTTTGAGTTGAGAAGATCTACATTTTCCCTCGATGATGGGTTCATCTACGTCATTTCTTGTGCCAATTGTTTCGGTCTCTACATCTGTCCTCGCTACACTCCTAAGGGCAAGGGTACGGTGGCGGATCTCTTTTTCTTAGCCAATATCGGAGGGAAATTGACCATTGATGGATTTTTTACAGATGTACTCCCTCCGTTATAAATTATAGGTCGTTTTGATAAATTTAGATAGTTAGATTTTACTATGTATCTAGATATATATATATATATATTATATCTCTATATATAGTAAAAATTATGTATCTTAATTTACCAAAACGATCTAGATTTTAATAATTTTAGTTCTAAAGTGTTCCCTCGTTGCAATCCATGGCATCGGCTAGATCGGAAGCTTGCTTTCCCGCTCCGGCCGGCATACACCGTACTGATTTCTGGAGCACTTATGTATGGTGAAATGGCTTGAATCATTATAGAATGAGAACTATCCGTGACATTTTTGTTTTGCATCATAACGGGATTTATCGTCTCTTGTACTCATATTTTTTTAGGAAAATTATGGCAACCCTGAACTTTATTGCCAAAGAAACAATTTTACATTGGTGAGTATAATTACAAAGGATTTACAGTCACTTGTACTCATATAGTCATATTCATTGTATCAAGAGCACCGGAAGAGAAAAAGACATAATGGTTGTCGTTGCTTTCTTTTTTTAAGGATCTCTCTGTAAAAGAGAATGTACTCTCTACAGTTAAATATAATTTCAACCTATTAAAAAAGTGTATTGTACTACACGCATTATCTTTATGAAACAAAAAAGGTATAGCATGCATGCACTGCCACCGGATGATTCATGTGCTGCAACATTCTGCTCTTTTTTCATATTATTACAGTCGACAAACTCCAGGAGTTAGCATGTTCTCCGCCACTGAATATGTAGCTGCAGTATCGTACGTAGCTCGTCAAAGCAAGGAAAATCAAATCAGCGTCAATGTGTTGTATAATTGGTATAGAACAGAGTCACAACATGTAGATGGTGAACTTTCACGACAGGAAAACTTTACATTCATAGTATCGGCTACATTTTGAGCCGGTACTAACGCATAAATTTAGCACCGATCTGTGTTACCGACCAGTACTAAATACGTCATTTAATACCGGTTATAGCGCCCGGTACTAAATTCATGCTAGATTAATACCGATCTTGCTGTACTGAGCGGGGAACCGGCACTGACCGAGGATTTCCGTCCGGTACATATATTTATAATTCTAGCAGTGTCTTCTGTGTCCGTGTAACTACTCTGACTAACTAGGGTCTCCGGCCTGACCCCCACGCTTGTCCGCCGCCGCCCCGCACGCCGCCACCGTGGAGCTCCGGTCTAACCCCACGTTTGTACGCCGCCACCCCGCGCGTGCTGCTGTGGAGATGGAGCTCCGGCCTGGCTCCACGTGTATCCGCTGCCACCCGGTGCGCACGGCATCATGGAACTCCGGCCTCGCCCGCCGTGTGTCCGTCACCGCCATGGCCCATGGAGAACCAGTCCGCTACCTCACCGCCGCGTGTCGTTGCGGTCGAGGTTCTTGCCAGTGGCTAGGTGCTGCTCTCGGTGTGCTAGGTAGCAGTACGGTGCTCAAGGGAGGCCATGGCCCTGCCGCAGCTGCTCTGCAGAAGCAAAATGAATGGGAGGCTCTCTATTTCACATTCTCAAGATTTATTTAGTACGTTGGTTTTCCACTATTAGGAGGCTTCTATTTTTTTACAGGGTTGGAAAGACTCTAAATTTAGCTAGAAGGATAGCTATTCTTTTGAAGTTATGGTCTCGCGCTGCCCAAATAGAAGTTGGAATTTTTTAAAACACATTACAGATGCAGACGCTTATAAACACGCACGCACATTCACTCCTAAAAATACACGTACGCAACCCTACCTCTATGAGCACCTTCGAGAGACTGAGCCGGTTGACGAAATTACCATAGGCGCCTCGCTGTCCAAACGGAAGTTGGGATTTTTTTTTTTGGAAGCCACACTTACGCCATTGGAAAATTGAATATCTTTTTGGGCTGACCAAGCCCACGGCCTGCCTCAAACTATCTTGGGCTGGCGGTCGGCCCCTCTTCTTGGACCACACGAAACAACTAAACAAAATCGGGCCGTTCCAATTCGAATTTTGCTACCCAGGCCTGCTCCGATCCGCGGGGCCTCACGTCGTCGGGTCCAGATTGCGCCGAGCTCAGCCCATGTCGATGTCTTGTTTTTCTTTCTCAGCCCTCTTCTAGTTCTAGACTTCGGAGAGCCCCGGGACTGCTCCGTGCTCCGCAGCGGCGATGGGCACAGGAATGCAAGAGGCTGTGGAAGAGGGGGAGTTCGTGGGCGCGCGGCTGGACGCCTGCCTCTGCGCCGCCCGCTTCGCGTCGCCGCCGTCCGCGGACGAGTTCGGGAACGAAGTTGAGCCGAAGAACGTCCCCGCGGTAATCCTTCTACCCCTCCCGGCCTCGTCTTCCCAACCTGCTTCCATCAGGTATTGACATGTTCCCGCGTGGGGGGGAATCGCGTGTTCAGGTATTCCGCGGCGTGGCCAAGGGGTGGGCGGCCTCCACCCGGTGGGATCCTCTCCATGGTGGCCTCGACTACCTTCTGGTTTCCATCACTCCTCACTCTTGTTCTTCTCTTTTTCTTAGCAAGTCTCCCCAGTGCGCCTGAGACGTTGGGGTGAAGCAATCCATCTTTTACGCATTTTCGCTACAATCATCAGTTCTTCGTCTAATTTTTGTTTAGGAAAAAGTGGGACGCGATGTCGATGTGGAAGCTATGATGTCGAACACTGGGCATGTGTTCTATGGAGATCTTAGAAGCCATGAGAGGGCTGGTTTTTGCTCTGAATTGCTACTTGCAAGTTGGAGAGTCATCTATGACAGATAGAATTAAGACGCTAATGTTACTTTTTAATCCATTCAGGTGTCTGTTCCATTCTCCACGTTCATTCAGTCGTGCAAGTCTTACCTGGGTTGGATAAATGCGGCTAGTGATTCATTCATAGATCAGGGAATCTTTGGGGAGCCTACTTGCTCAAGGGAGATGTGTTCGAGCAATTCGGAGAACTCAGAACAAGTATATCTTGCACAGGCAAGCACACTTCATAAGCCTTTACCATATGAACAGATTGCATTGATTGGAAATGGATCTAATAATGTGGTGCGTAGTTGCGGGATGCTCTCTACGATGCGGCAGCGGGGTCATCCTGGTGCTGTAATAGAGCTCTCCTGCCTGGTTCCTTTTTTTTCTAAAAAAAAATAATTTACCTTTAGCAGGTATCTATGAATGCTGAGAACAAAGAGAGATGCTCGTTAGAAGTTTTGAAAGAGGACATTCAGGAGGTATATACTAATTTTGCCTTATATCCAAATAGTCTACTCTCATGACTTTGAAGTTGCACATTGAAGTTTGATTGTTCTTTCAATTTGTTTTTCTTTATTGCTACAGCCTATATTCCTGAGAGGAAAATCATTTTCATCAATAAACTTTTGGATGAATGGGGCTCACTTGAGATCAAGTACTCATTATGATCCCCACCATAACCTTCTTTGTGTGTTGGCTGGTTGCAAAAAAGGTAAGTATTTGATGCTGTTTGGATATTAGGCAATTTGCTATCATTTGATGTCATTTTGGACTGTTAACCATAACTCTAAACAGTTAGTTTATTTGCAAAAGTTTCTTGTACAATCCAATTGCTTCGAATAGCCATTGAGGTTGAGGGGCAGTGTCACAAAAACAATGCTTTGACATGGTTTGAAGTCCCCCCATGTTTTGCTCGTTGCTGTGCTTTTGTGTATGTGTCAATTTTAGGACATCATGGAAACTCCTTTCGCTGCAACCGCAGATGGAATATCTCTGTTTCTCTTTTTTCAAATTTGATTCCAAATATTTCACCATTGTAAAGAATTCTCTTGTCTTTGTAGTTGTATGTCTTACAGATTTTGTGTAGTGCCCTTTGATGATTATCTAGACAAACCTAGGCTAATGATTTCCTTCTCCTATAAATTAAACACAGTAACTTTGTGGCCTCCGTCTGCATCCCCATTTTTATACCCAATGCCTGTGTATGGCGAGGCTTCCAACCACAGGTGAAGTCCTCCACTCAGGAAGTATTTTAATTCCTTGAACTATCTTGGAGTAATTCAGAATTTGGCGGTCTGAAATACCTCTTCTGATCTCACTATCTTTTTCTCAGTTCCGTGAGCATTGAGGAGCCAGATTATTCAAGCTATACAAGGGCAAGATGCATGAAAGAATATTCTGAAAGAGTCACCCTAAACTGCGGCGATGTTCTTTTCATACCAGAAGGATGGTACACCTCTATATTCGATCATTGATTACCACTACTATGTGGTTCGCATTAAAACTTCAATTTGGTGGCACTCAGTTTCGGATACCTAGGTTTCTGAAAAAGATATTAAGCCACCTTTAATCCGCATTTGTAGAGTCTGAAGTGATCACAATACTAATCTGAAATCCTATGCGGTGATGTGGTTTGAGATACCTTTTCCCTCCTAAGATAGTAAATATTTGTGACGGTTTGCACATTGTACAGTAGCATAGCAACTTTTGTTTCCTTATATTATCGTGTCATTTTTACCTGATAGATCAGTACTGCATCAACCAGCTAACAATTTGGGTGTTCTTGTAACAGGTATCACCAAGTCGACAGTGATGATTTAACCATAGCAATTAACTTTTGGTGGAAGTCAAGAATAATGACTCAAATGTTAGAGCATATGGATGCCTACTATCTTTGCCGAATCCTGAGCAGGTATTTTATAATGTACTACTGTTTTAGTTATGTGCATTTCTTTCAACATGTAATACATTAGCCCTAGATTGGTTATCCACAGTGACATTAAGCACATGAGTATTCTGTACTTCCTAGCGACCTTCATTTGCCACTCCTAGCCTTTAGCAAGCAACACGGTGATAAACGCATATTTCTTACCTTTTGTTATGTGTTGATATATCTTACTGTCAAAGGTCAATTTATAGAGTAGTTCCCTCAAAACTTTCATCCCATGAAAATTCAGACTAATGCCAACTGATTTAGATCTTAGGAATACCCCTGAAAAATTTATCAATATAGTTCAGATTCTTTACACCAACCTTACTTCTTACTCAACAATCTTTGACACATGAGTAAACAATCTAGTAAAATATCACAAGGACTCTTCTCTAAGCCTAGGTGGCTTCTGGAGGAGACAGGGTAGCTGCTGCCCTGCTGCCTGCTCCACAAGTGCTGACTAATGGCTATAGTGCTGGCCCCACACGACACTGAGGATATGATTTTTTTTTTTCTGCTGACAAAATGTGACTTTACATTTGAAGGACATTGATGAAATTAATTCTGCACCAAGTTTTTTTGTTTTAAATGTTTATTTTTCCATACTTGTTTTCGACCAATATCTGACTGTTTTACCCTTGTTTCCACCCTGTCTCGTGGATTTATATCTCTACAAATGATTTTTAGTGAAGATTGGTGGATAAGGAGATGGTATGCCCCATTACCCTCTTCTGTTGTAGTTATAGAATAAGAAAAGGCATGCACTTATTTTCATCAACCTTAGCAGTGTGCTGTTGATTTCTAGTCACCTTGTTTATTTCACTTGTCCTGATCTGACCCTTTAAACTTTCGACGATTCATCTATTTTGCTTGCAGTACACATGCACTTTACAATACTTTTTATATTGTATCTTTGGTTCTTCACTCCCATTTCCTACAAGTGAATAGGATCATGTTTCTTTGAATGAATAATTTGTGTTACTTTATTCATTTCTCGTGAGACAGAACATAATGGTGCAAAGGAGTCCTTTTTGTCATTTGGGAGACTGCACAAATATTCAGCCTATGGACAAAGCATTGACAGGTCAATACTCTGTGCCACATGACGCGTCTTAAGATCCACCCTATGATTATTTGTTTATATTCATCGATACAACAACTGTTATAGTGTTGTTGGTAGTTTGATACTTTAATGTCACACATCAGCGTAAATTTGTTTCTTCTGCAATTTTCTTTTCATTTATTAGCCGTGTGCCCGTGTGTTGCAACAGATCTCCAATAAAGTAAAACTGAAGGATAAAATTGGCCACAGAGCCATCGCTCACAAATTTAGATTTTTCTAACTAATCATTAATACATGTGGAAACCATATGAGAACAACTATCTGCAGAGGATACTCTGCAACAAACACGCATACCAGTTCAGTGCACAGAAAATCCCCTAGGTGCAGAACCAACCATCACCACCACCAACTCACTCTTTTGAAAAGATAAAGATTGAATTGAATCAACAGTTACCTTCTTTATATTTGTTTTTATTGCATTTCTTTGGATCTGATTCTGTTTTGATTCCAAAACACAAACAAGAATTTATGTTTATCATTTAATAGGTTTCCAGCTATTCAATTTGCAAAAGGATTCACCATTGCAAACTCTGGAACCCTCCACTCTCCAAGCACTTTATGAACTCGTCTCACTGGTCCACGACAGAGGTGAAGTGGTTAACCAAAATGACAGAACAGAACCTGCATCTGAGAGTACATCTTCCAACCAAGGAGACAAAACTAAGATTGCTGCTCCAGATGATTCGTCCCTCTTGGACAAAGATCCTGTTGCAAAAACCATTTTGCCAGTTGAACCACTTGAGTTACGGAGTATGATGCTTGCAATGGTGGTATGCATTATGTATTGATCAATCAGTTTCTGTTGCATTTCTGTTATCTTTCCAAATCCAATATGTGATGCAACACGTTTTCTTTTGTTGTTAAGCTGAGCCCTCTTAAACTTGTATGATTTTTCAGCGTACCTTCCCAAGGACATTAGAAACTTTAGTCCTCAACATGCTCGGGCCAGTAGGAGCAGAGATACTGACTAGGAAGTTTGATGAGATCGATCAACTAACCACGAAAGAAGAACAGTCAGTACTCTGTGCTGTCATTTTTGTAAGGCAGATGCGGGCCACATTTTAACACCTCTAAACTGTTGAATGACATGATGCAGGGCTGAATTCTACAAGACATTCTATAGCGTGTTTGAGGATCAGTATGCTGCAATGGATGTGCTTCTCAATGGAAAGGAATTGTTTTCTTTTCAGGTACTTCTGCATTCATAAAATATATATCATTGAGGCACAATCTCTAATTGTTCACTGAAATAACACAGTGAAAACTAACGGACCTGTTAATTACTAGCTTAAATACAAATACCGTCAATCCGTGCTTCTGACCTATCATGGAAGTTTTGAAGCAAACTAGCCAGCCATGCTTGCTATCATGGAAATAATCTCGAATGGATGTCTTCTGCAGATTTCTCATCATGAAACCAACCCAACATCTTTGTTTTTATCAAAAAAACAACATTGATGATATTGTTTTTCTGATGCAGGTATTCCAGAATGTCCTAGACAAGTATCTCAGGGTGCATGTAGACCGACCTAGCTAATGTGTTTGTGGCTGTTTGTGTTTAATCGAAACGTGAACGGATGGCCACACTATTGTTCAGAACTTAGCAAGTTAGCATACTGGTGAGGGGAAAGAGGATGTGGATATTCGAGCGTCAGATAAGTTGGTTTGGTATATGAAATTTTCAACAGCACGGGCCAGTAAAATTTGAACACGAACGTGTTATTTGGATTTTTTTTTTGCATCTCAATGATACTGGGGTGTTTTGTTTGAGAAAATCACCTAATCCATCCTGAGCATCATCTAAAATTTTAGAATGACTCCATCCATTATGCCTATACTAGTCATTTCCTTGTCAAGGTCAGGTCGAGGTGGCCATGGAACAATCCAGCGCTTTCTCCTGAACCAAACACCCCTGATACTTTTAAATTAATGCTAATGATGCCACCCATGTCAACCTAAAAATAGTACTTCTGAAAGCGAAATTTCTCCTGCAATGGTCCAGGTACTAGACCAGTAAAATCGAGGTGCAGAGGCAGCACTTGCACTACAGCACACGAAAAAGGGTAGGTTGCAGATTTTACAATGCAGAGCGGGGCCGTGGTGGTCACAAGGCTTTTCAGCTTAAAGTACAATACAACATTAACTTATGAACAAATTGTGTATATACGCTACATAGTCATCTATCCCCTACTAACAAAATATCTAACCCCTTGCGCAATCCCTCCATCCCTTCCATCATACACGCATTATGGAAACAACAGAAATATTAATACAAAAGAATGAGGACAGTTTGTATGCCGCCTATTTACAACGAGCTCTTTGCTGCGATGGAACAAAACGATGTCTTTGTGTTCTTGTCAGAACTTAGGTTGGGCTCATTCTTCCTAAACCTTTTGTTCACTGGATGGTGTATCCTGCATTTTGGCACAAAGAAAATGCTACAATGAGAATGAAGTAGCAGTTGCAGTGCACAAAATTATTACTCGGAAACAAAGCTAGTGGCTCAAATACTCCCTCTGTTCTTAAATATATGCCGTTTTGGACAAACAAATTTAAGAGCAGAGGTAGTATCCGATTAATAATAGCAGCGTCAACTCAGGAGAGAAGATTGTAACTTACATCAAGGTGAATCTCCACAGGGAACAGATTTATGGCGCCAGGATTGAAAGAGAATCTGTTTTGAATACACAAAACAGTTAGACAAATCAGTGCCAGTTGAAGTTGGAAATGTAGAGCCCTGACATGCATGAATGAACTAAGACACCACTCTATAATCTAAAAGGGAAATGTCTTGGCAACTGACTAAAGATGTCTAGTTGGCCACCAAAGACTGAACAAAATTTCAACATATCATCCGAGTTGCATGTGAATGTTTACTGAGTACCTTTTAAACCAAGATGAATGAATAAAAATCAAGATATTTTCTGTACTGATTGGAGGCATCTCCCTGGTACCAATTACGGCATGCCTAAGACTCGCTATTTATAATACTTGCAAGTTGCTAAAGATCTATCTGAAAATTGTGAATCATATATAGAACAAATGATTACCCCCGTGACAGGACAAGGCGCCATGCATATGGGATAAAGAATTCCTCAGGGTGGCTTTCTTGCTCATATGTAAACCTTAACTGGGTAAACATCTGCAAAATAAGACGTTGTATGTTGTCAGTCAATCTTATTACCAGAAGGTCATACATAAATTTAGGGCAAAAAACAGAAAAGACGAAATGATTACCTTCATCCCTTCTCCACGCCATGATCGGCAGTTTTTGTTGATGATTTCAAGCACCTTATCCACAGACCATTCCCCATCTAATTGTTGCATATCCATTCGGCTATTGAAGAAATCCAATACCTACAAGGTACAGCATGAAATGTGATGAATCTGCAAAACATATTTATGTGTACTTCTGAAATTTCATGATAGATAAACAGTAACACATACAGTGTATATGTTCTCAAGAAGTTCATTGAAACGTGGATGGTTCTTAAATGGCTCAAAAACCTCCTGACGATGCAATACAGCATACACAACCTGTAGAAAAAAAAATGTTAGAAGCAGTTCTATTCTTCCTCTAAGTAACTGATTTGCTGGCCAGCACATACCTCAGGATTTCGGGGCAATGCATACGTGAGGATTGCATTAATGATTTCCAGAACAATTCTTAAGAAATCTGTATATATGTGAAGCTCCGTAGACTGCAAGAATAAATCATTATTTAAAAAAAGAGAGAGAGAAACATAAGCAAGGACGCCATCACGCCGATGACATTACAGTACAAAATAAATGTAGACTACCATATCATCTGCGATGTTGTCTGCTTCCATCTGATCGGATATAACTTTGTGGGACTTGTCATTTTTTAACTCGGCCAGTTTGGCATACCTAGTGCATTGTACACAAGCAAACAAGTTAACTTTTGGTGCAACTTGAAATTAGCATTCAAGTAAATAAATCTGGGGAAAGAGAGAAAGAGATCACGTACTTGCGAGAAAGCATGTCAAAGAGGCTAACCAGCCTTTGTGATGCATAGGCACTCAGTCTATGCACATGAGGAGCCATGTTTGCTAATATCGCGAGACAGTTTGTGTGAAGGTAGACATCCTGCATGTGTGGATAAGCTTATCACCAAACAGTTACTTACTAGAAATAGTGTTAGCACAAAGTACAAACTGTAGCATCAAATAGCAGGAAAATTCAAAAGGCAACTTCAAATATGGCAAATCAAGAATGCTTCACTTTCCGGTACAAAACACCAAAGATTCTGATACCTACTCTTAGCTTGGAGAGGTTGTACTTGATGGTCCGGATTAGTATTACAACCATCAAAGATCCCAAAGATGTTTGATGCATAAGGCGCTCATGGTACCAAGGAACAGCAGGAAGCACCTGGAGTTGCACTATAGATCATTAATAATTTTGCAATATGCAATAAATAAATTAGAAGTTGACTAGCTTGTTTACCAATTTGTGCACACTAGCATTGAAGGTTGAATCTTGACTGAGGATTAGGAGAATAATCAACAGCATGTAAATCTGATTCGAAGTCTTCCTTGATGCATTGTAGAGCATTTCCAAGATAGGCATGAGCTGTTAAAATAATTGAGAAAAGAAATTAGCATGCATCAAGAGGTTGCTATGTAATTAGATTAAAATAACAGTTTTCAACCTTTTTATGCTAACTGATTCAACTGATAGGTGAATGCATTTTATTCACAAAATCAAATATCTTTCTTACCAACAAACTAAATAAACCAGTTCATGAAGGCAAAGAGATGAAACAAAAAATAAGGCCAATGTGCATATGATACTAATCAAAATCATAATAAATGATAATATACTCTCATTGGAAAGAAAACTATTTCAACATTGCAGTTCTTTCATTAATCCAAAGCATAACCCAATCTTCCATAAATACCCATTTACTCAGCAATAATAATTTAGAAATGAAGCTAACAAGACATACCAAAGTATCCAAGTCTGTTCGAACAAGGACATATTCCTGAAAGTCACAGTTCCCATGGACCAAAGAATAGAGCAACAGAACCGAGCTCTCATCGTTTAAGCATCTGTATGGATATAGGGAAACTGATGAAGTGCACTGCAAGAAGCATTTTCTAGTAATACATTAAGTGTGCATGCTGGAATACGATAAACAGACATTATGATTGATCCATATTATGATAGACCCTAGACATTGAGCCCTGAAAAATGCGAACATTTATGCAATATATTAGTCGGACAACCATAGAGAACTGCAGATTCATTTAACCTTTAAAATCTGACACAGAATTCTATCAGGAGATCAATATTTCATTTTTCTTTTATAGTCCACAGGTGACCAAAACTATTTATGTGTTCTCATTTCCAAGTTAAAATGAATCACTGCCATTATTTTTTGAGAATGGCACACAATATTTGGCAATTTGGCATGCAGCTAATAAATTAAAATATGAGCAATGTTCCTAAACATCAGCAGATGAGGAGCCACTTACCTTCCAAGAGCATCAAACAACGATGCAAAAGACAACCTGACAACAGGTCCATCTTGAGCATTTCCTTCAACATCAGCACGATCATCTGCAGCATAATTCATTTGTGTAACTATTAGAGATCTACATCAGTGCCACAGTTTCTCTGTAGTAATGGTGTATCTTACATTGAATGTCCTTAGCATTGTTTAATGCTTTGCAATAAGGATTCTCATGAAAAACCTGAGCTTCCTTGTCATTGGTATCTGAACCCGTGTATGTATTGTTGCTTGGAATGGAATCATTAGTTGAAATGCACTTCCGGTAGTGGATCATAACAAGCAGAACAAGTAAACTGTTATCTGCTAATTGACTTGTTGCACCCTCAGGAGTTGAGCTTACAAGGTAGTTGAACGTATAATATGGCAGTAAGACAAAATTTGCTGCAGAATCAGGTAGCCAAAGTAATTCAGACACCTTAGCAGAGACTGGGAACTATAAAGGATGGCCCAATAGCTGAGATGGTACAAGAACTTTCTAAGATGTTTGGTAACTGTAGAAAAATTATATATAAATATTCTGGCATTATCTGACATAAAATGGACAGTATAATTTTGAACTAGCATATTGTTGCAAGTTAGAAACAAGGATTGGACAACATAAGAGGAATATCAATTAAATTCTCATGAGAAGTATGAAAATACAAGACAAGTGATATATTTGAAACATCTTTAAGCTGAACTTAGAAGGCGACATACTGCTTAGGGCATTGACATGACACACGTCATAAAGATAATCTAGTAGTAACTCATATTCTTATTAACGATTTAGCTGAAGAAAGGGGTCCACGTTACCAGCTGCTGACCCAACTCGCTGCAGAACACCAGGCCTACCATCATCAGAAAAAACAGGGTGTGAACCATTTTGAGGAAACTTTGGACGTGTTACAAAATTGAGCAACAACTTTCGCACCACTGAGACTACTATGGAGCTGTCCTGCAGAAGAAAAATGCCGCATGGAGATACACTCCAAATTTTATCTCAAGAATGACTGAAAATAAATCAGCATATACGATGCACCACTAGTTTCAGTATTACCTGAAGCATAGCTGCATCAATGAAAGGATGCACATCTTTTGGTTCTGGAGATGGTCCAGAACATAACTGAGTTGACATAAGAACTAGCATCAAGTTCAAAAGTTCATGATGTAGGTAGCATGATTCCAGGCTTAATACAGGACAAAATAAAAACAGTTAGATCAAATAAAAAATGTATATTAAAATGGAAAACACTAATATATAGAAGTGATGAATGAGATACCTTACATCTACACTACCAATGTAGTTCAGCACGCCTCTCATCAGAAAATACTCCACAGTGTTTTCTTCAAGGATCAATGTAAAATCGAAGATCATCAGAATTCCAGCCAAGTCACTTATATATAATAATTTGCACATATTGGCTCGCAGAATAAGCATATTTTGCAACATACTAGACTGGATGTGAATAATCAATTACCTGCAGGAAATTTCTCCATCCCCTTCTCATTCTTGTCAATGTCAAGGCATAGCTCTTGCCAATTATCAGCTTTTGCATTTTCAATGATGAATTTGAGAAATATGGATGAGATATATGCAGCATTGATAGCCCTTCGATATACAACAGAAGATACAGAAGTTGTTGAGGTGCACTCTTGCAAGCACCAAACCAAATGGATCAAAATCTTTCCAAGATGCTTGGTTTGGTAGTTGTTCTGGGCTGCAAATGCACATAACCGAATCCCGTAAGCATAGATATTTGCGAGTTAAATTTGAGAAACCAATCATGTAAAAAGTAAAAGCAGCCAAAAATATGCAGAGCATCAAATTTAATAAAGTGGGAGTCTGAAATAATATAACCAATTGTACCGGAGAGTCTGTTGCATCAGCACATTGACAAGGTCACTAATTACTGAGAACATAAAGCACAAATGATGCCATGAACTCCGAAACCACTTGGAGCTCTTGATAAAAATCACTAATGACCTCCGAATTGGAGCACTAATGACAAGCTCTTGATGCCATGAACTCCGAAACCAATCGATCAATTATACAATAAAAATCACAGCATGTCCATCAAATGATAAAATTGGAGCTAGCACCCAATGCATTCACACTCTTCAACCAATCAAATCATCACTTGCTTCCACATGAGCATTCAAATTACCGAAACAGTGGAGTGATGCACAGTTTACTCGCCGAAGTAAAGATGAACCCCGGTGCACAGAAATTAGCAACATGATTACCAATATGGCATAATTTGCAAGTTGAAACAAAACCAACGACTGCCATTCAAGACTCAGAATTCATACGAATACATGCCCCGAAGGAACGAACACCTAAAGCCTCCCCCTAAAGACGCAGCCATCCTAGCAAAGATGCCGTTAGCACCCGATCAACCTAGTGCTTCACTTCAAAGGCGTGAACCAACCGCAGTGCAAGCCGACAAGCCCGCACACAGATGATCCGCATTGCCCCCCACGGATCAAAACCCGCACAGACGGGGGAGAGAGAAAAATTCACCGCGCGCGACAGCACAGGGAAGCGATCAGCGCAGCCCCAGGTAGCAGGGGGTGCGCGGATCTCGAGGGGGGGGGGCACTCACCGAAGGCGTGGCACGCCTGCAGCACGCGGTCCCGCGGCCACTGCAGGGTGAGGGGCAGCTCGAGCAGCTGTTTCCAGAACTCGGAGGAGATCGGGTAGGCCTTGTCGCCGACCAGCGCCGCGAACATCTGCTCAGCCGCGCCGGGCGACGGCGGCGCGCCCTCCGCGCCCAGCCTCGGCGTCGACGGCGCGGCGCCCATTGGATCTGGGAGCCCGCCCCGGGGGGAGGACGCGCGGGGCCCTAGGTTTTGACGCGCGCGAGGATTGGGCGAGGGGGGGGATGGCCGGCCGCGAGTGGAGTCGAGACGAAGCGAAGGTTTTAAACGGGAGAAAGGGAGCGTGGAGACTTCGGGCGGAAGGGAAGGAGGGAGGAGCCGAGGAGAGCAGGTCGGGTGCGAGCGCAGCGACTAGCCGGTGAGCGTTGTGTTTGGGGAGGTTTTGATCGGTTTACGAAATGGCCAGACTAGCCCCGGCTGTCTTCCCGACGGAGGAAGAGCGGGAGGGGATCCCGGGGGTGGGACGGTCTTTTCCGTGGGGGCGCTCGGGGTGGCGTCGTTGTTGCGGGGCGGCCTGCCGTCGGTGGAGGTGGTTTGGTGGCGGAGCATTCGGGATTCGCGACGGGGGTGGGGTGGGCGACTCGCATTCATTGGAGTCAGGGGTGGGGGTGGGGGCGGTGATGAGGATGGGGATGGCCGTGTGGCACTTTGCTGGGTTCGAGGTTTGCCTAGGCGTGCTCCACCGGTTTTCTGGCCGTGCGGCCCCGCGGGTTTGACTTCTTCACCTTTCTTTGGTCTTCTGTTTCTTTGCAGGAGTTGGGTTTCGTGGAAAAATGGCAGTTAGCAAGCTGGACGACACTGCAAAAAATAGGACGTTTCTTGATGCCAAATTTAACATAACTTTCATACTTCGATTGACAAAACCAATTGAACACTTGTCACCGCAATTGGGTAGATGTCACTATTTTTTTGATGGGTGGGGACTGGGGGATCAGCATATTGCAGTATATTCCTTGAGTTACATTTGAATACAGTTCGTAAAATTGCATCGTCTTTTTTTACCAGTCATGTGAGAGAGAGAGACGAGAAGCATTCGATGCACGTTGGTCCAAAACGAGCTGCCGGAACAATGGATCGCGTCCACCCGCGAACGCTGTTCGTGCAGCCATCCGGCGACGATGGCGCGGTACGTGCTGACGTGCAGGCACGTAGAACGCACTGCCAGCACAGGACGACACGTGGAGCGCCGCTCGTTGACGTGGCCGCCGGCGGCTTCCCTCACGGCTCACGCCCCAAGCGCAAGGAGCCAGGCCCTCGCCGCTCCCAAGCCAGCCGCAGATCCACCCCACGTGCGGTTCCAGACCCGGCACCGAGCAGCTATACTATCACAGTGTTTTGGCAGTCATATTTCAATAAATTTGAGCGGATTTAATAATATTTTGTAGGGTAGAATAAGCTGAAAAGAAGTCGAAAGAAGCTAAAAATAGACGAACCGAACACAGGCTATGCACATTCGCCACGACGACAGGTGCCCCGGTCTTGCGCTTATTTGTTCAAATCTTTCAGCTGCGTGCGTGCGTGCATCCTCGTCCGCCGCTGGTGCTTGCGTTTGGAAAAATATAATGGGGCTCGCTGGCGGCGACTTGGCGGGCGCACTCCGCGCTCGTGGCTTCGTGCGGCAGGCAGGCGGGTGCGCGATGGTGGACGGCTGGACGGGGCCTCGCCACGGAGCTGGAGGCGCACGGCGTGGATCTGCAGGACGCGCTCCGGAGCGTCAGGTGCCTCGCCGCCGCCCCGCACCTCGTCCGCAAGGTCAGGCACTGTACCAGCAGCGATAGTAACTCACTATCGTGGCCGTGGACTCGCGATTGCTCGCTGAGAGCGGACTATAAGTAAATGCTGAGAGGGAAGAGAGATAAGAGTGGAGAGAGAAGAAGTGAGGTGTAGATTTATAGTCAAAACAAAAAAATTTTATGTGAAAGACAAGTGGACCAAATATTTAACGATGAAAGACTAATTATTATATGAGTGGGTTAAGAAGTGGGCTGCAAAGATTAGAGCCTGTTTGGCTACAGGGACTAAAAATAAGATCCTGTCGAACACCAATTAGGAGTATTAAATATAGACTAATTACAAAACCCATTTATAAATGGATGTTAATTCGCGAAACGAATCTATTAAGTCTAATTAGTCCATAATTTGATAATATTGTGCTACAATAAATATGTGCTAATGATAGATTAATTAGACTTAATAGATTCGTCTCGTGAATTAGTCTCTATTTATACAATTAGTTTTATTATTAGATCATGTTTAGTACCTCTAGTTGTGTAAGAAAAATGGCCCCATTAGGTCATATTGTGATTTTGGTGATTAAGTGACAACATGATCAATGAGACTAACGAGTTTGTGAGCTAATGATTGTAGGATTTTTAGGTTCCATGGATGGAGTCCAAACCATCTTCAAGATAGTCCAAATCGTCTCCAAGACACAATGGACGCAGTGAAAAGCAGAGACAATGGACGGTCCAAATGATCTCAACGACAATTTGGATAAATCGCAGAAATAATGAACGGGTCGGTTGTACCGACGGCTCTGAAATTGCTCGGGTCGATGCAATTGGACTTAACATGGTGAACTTGTGAAAAAACTTCTTCACAGTCGGTTGAACCCACATGTCCATTTCTATGGTGTCGGTGCAATGTCAGTATCATCGGAGAGCATGTGAAGTTGACTCAGAAATATCCTTAACGGTCGGTTAAACCGACACTAAGGTTGTCGATGTATGAACTGTATCATCAGAGAGCAATGCAGCCTGGCTCTGGATTACTCTTCACAGTTGGTTAAACCGACGGGGCGTCAGTACAATCGTCGGTGCAATGACGCAAGCAAGATTCTGAAGTCAGACGTCCAACGCCTAGCTCGAAGATGTGTGCGACCAGTTAAACCGACGCTATGCGCAGGAAAGGCAAAACGGCTAGTAACGGCTACTTTGAGTTGGTGGCCTATATATATTCCCCACCCCGGATCATTTGAGGATGCTGGAGTCTTGAGGAACCCCATACACACTAGAGAACATCTCCAAGCCACCCAAGAGCATAATATTGATCCCATCTTAGGTTTAGCACAAGCTTTGTGAGAGTTAGTACTCTCTTGAGAGAGTGAGAGAGTAAGGTTTGTACCTTATGTGCTGGTTCTAGAAGTGAAACACAAGTTGTATCTTGGTGCGCCGTCTCCTTGGAGCATTTGTGGCTCGCCGGCAAGTTTTCGCCCCTCCGACTGGTGTGGAGTGGCGACGACGACTTTATGCGGGGAACGTAGAGACTCCCATCCTTCGTGGAGAAGCTACTTAGTGGAAAGCGAGTTCAAGGTGACCGTGGTGATTTGATATAGTCTTGGTGACGAGTTAAGAAGAGTCCCGGAAGAGATTTGGTTGCCGGGAAGCAATACTCATTGTGAGTGCTTCGACAACGTGGATGTAGGATTGACTTTGTGCCTAACCGAACCACGGGATAAATTTTCGTGTCGAGAGTTTGCTTCCCCTCATCCTTTACTCTTAAGCTTCCGTGTTTTATATTGCAACTTGTGTCCCTTTACTTTCTTAGTGTTGTATCTTGCTAGGATTGGCTATAAGTTGCAAAATTCTTTGGATGAGGTTTTCACACTAGAAGAATTCTAGTTGCACATCTAGATAGCATGTTTTAGTTTAAGTTTTGTGCAAACTAGATTGAGCTATAGGTTAAGATTTTAAGTTTGCCTAATTCATCCTTCCCTATTTTAATCTACGAGCACCGATTAGTTTAAAATTGGCATCAGATCCCATACAACATGGACTAAAAATAAATCCCTAAATCTAAATACCCCCTTGTTACATCCAGCTGCATTAATCTTGCTCCGAACACACGAACGCACACGGCCTGCAGTCCTGCGCAGGTGTAACGCACAGAGGGGACCAAAATCTTCGACTTTTTTGAGGAAAACTGGTCCGCCTAGATTTACCTCGAAGCAGGCGCCTACCGCACCCTTGCTTTGCGCGTGGTTGACCCGGCTCACGCCTAGGAGTGTCATGTTGTCACGACTTGGAGCGGTCGTCGCTCCTGGTCGCAGGCCAGGCCACGATAGAGGGCGAGGCGGAGGCGCTGCTGCGTCGTAGCGTGCACGTCGCGCAGGAGGCGCGCCAGCCGGTACATCGGCTGCAAGCTTTCTACGGCGACGAGGATTGGCACTTGCTGCCTGCCATAGCTTTCCACGGTCTACAGGGCTAGTACAGGCCAGGATTTCTGCAGATGCGCGTGCCGCTGCGACGAAAGAGAGAAACACTCTGCATCGTCCAGCGGGTCATCGGGGATAGGATTTTACCTGAGCCTCCACCTCCGTGGCACTGCCTCATCCTTCGTCGTCCCACCCTAATCCTTCCCGCCACGAGGCCTCTCCACCAGACTGGGACCGATCAGAGGATCAAGAAAAGAAACCATTGTGATGGCCACGTCGCCGCAGAGCCAAGCACAGTATCTCTATTCAGGGACCAGTTATCGCATCATGTTCTTGTCTGCTCAATCGCGTCACATATTTACAGTCGCTATCACATCTTGGCAGATCATGACGACCTTTGGGGACAGGTGCAGGTTCAGAAAGTGCTTCACATTTCTCTGCGTGGCCTGTTCTTCGACATGTCATTTCTTGCGCTCCTCCAAGCTTTTTAAAAAGAAGCAGCTTAGTGCAATTTCTCTAAACACCCTGCTTCTCTGCAATACAGGCACACTCTGTGCCATGCCTGTGGTCTGTGGACCGTGGTTCCATGAGACGAGAGGACGTAGCAACCGTGTGATCTGACTGTTCTAACTGGTGTGTTTTCTGATTTTCTCCGTGCACTTTATAGTTTCTTGTACCAGTCGACAGTCATCATTAACTCAGGATTCAGGAACACTTTACTGTGCTTACCTGCTGGCTGCTGCTTCAGTATGCAAATTAACTAATTAAGAAGTCCATCGCAGCCAGTTAGCTGCTGGCGACAGATCAGAGTTGGCAGATGTTGAGAAGTGCAGATTTACGCATGTCGTCAGAACCTTGTTGCTATCATTGATTTCGGACTGAACTTGTGCTTCCAGATTTTATCCTATCCATTGCGATGAGGAGATTCACATTGAGATCAGGGTCATTCAGCATTGTGCAGCTGCAGAAGTAGATCACAGGCCATCAACGAATCGCAGCCACCATAGTCGTATTCCCTGTTGACGCAAACTATATCTACCACAGCTGCATCAACCGCCGCCGTGGCCGGGCCGGGCATCGCCTGGGCCTGCCTTGCCGCGGTCAGGGAGGAGACGGGCGGGGGCGTCGACCAAGACGCGTGACAGCCCGGCCATGTGCGCGGGACAGCGGTCAGCGGCAAACGGAGTGCGCGTCCGGATTCCGCTCGCAGGCTCGCAGCTGCTGGAGTAGATCAGCCGGAGGGCGGAGAGGATGTCGGCGGCGGCGGCGGACAACCGGGAGGAAAGCTCTCTGAACCAGGAAGCTAAGTAGGGTTGTATTTGTAAAACAAGGGATCTATCTGTATATATTCGGATAGCGATTATTAATCGCGATCCGATTTAGGGTCCATATGTAAATATTTAGGGGTTAATTGTAAATTGGATCCTGATTATCCAAATCAGGGTTTTTTTGCAAAGTTTTGGGCCGGTCTCACGTTCACGCACGGTTGCCGGCGACCGCAGCCAGCCGGGTGCCCTGGGGTTCCACTCCGCGCCCGCGCCGCTTCACGCCGCGCTCGCCGGTGCGGCAGAGCACTCAGGCCGTCCCTAGCTTCCCGGCGCCGGCAGTCTTGCCGCCGCGTGTTGCCTCCACTGCACTAAGCGCGCAGCTTACGCCTGATGGCCGGCGCTGTCGTCCAGCAGGGGGTCGGGCTGTCCGCAGGGCCGGCCCTGAGATTTCGGGGGCCGGGGCGGAATGTAATATGGGGGCCCTTTTGGTAATAGTATTTACTGTATATAAGATTTTACTGTAAACACCTAAGGTGCATAAATAGAGTAGTTCATATCAAGTATTTTATACATGTTGATTTCAAAAAAAAAGTATTTTATACATGTTACCTTTGAACTTTATAGAGTAATGAGTATATGAAAATTTTCTTCCATTGCTATCCGAATGAAATACTATATTTTCTTCTCGTATGGGCCTATCCTAATTTATTGGATTATATAGATATCGGAATCCGCAGTACAAACAGGGTTGTTCATTAAGTGTTTTGCGCTGAAAGTTAAACAAAATTATGAGCGTCACTGTGTTAGGGACAAACGCCTATATATACCTCAATAAGTAGTGCTGATTGGTGATCACAAATTCACAATTTAGAGTTTGACTAACATGACAGTAAACATGGAGTCGGAGATGCGTGCCATCATGGAACTTAGGAAATGGTGGTTAGTAATCACAATTCAGAGTTTCAGACTGCAGTGAGCTCACAGACAGATGTGGTGGCGCTCCGGCGGCCGGCATGGTATGGAGTTATGGACTGGTTGGTGTCGCCGTTGAAGGTCAGACGTCCGCGGTCGCCGGCAGCCGTCGCAGCGGCTTTTGCACGTCTTCTTTCCCCAGGGCCCCATACGGCCAAACATACACTCCGATGAGACACCACCAGACCAGACGAGTCGCAGTCTCGCAGGCAGGGGATAGATGTGAAGAAGTTGCCGAGTTCAGAATGACGAGAATCGCTGACTCGCAGCGCCCGGGGCACTGACAGACCCTAACCTGATTGGGGTACCTACCTGTTGTATACCTGGGGAGGGGCCCCTGGGCGGCCGCCCCGCTCGCACCCCCCCCCCCCCCCCCCCCCCCCCTCTGGGCCGGGCCTGGCTGTCCGTGACGCCGGCGGCGTGAATGCCCAGGGAGGCCTCATCGGATGCCAGCGCCCGGTGACTGCTTGCCCGATATCATTACTCATCATGATCGATCGACATGGACTGATGGACCCTCTCGTGGGTGCTCGGGATGGTGCCCATGAGGCGCGCGGGACAGTGCCCAGGCGGAGGCGGGCGTGGGCGGCATCTGTGCAGCCGCACGTGTCTCGCCGGAGCGGCAGAGCACACACGCTGACCAGTTCTGGCGGCGCATCCAGTGCGCGCGGCAGCGGGACGATCCTCGCCGGAAGCCCGAGCGGATGCAGCAGTTTCACGAACACGTCCGCTCGCGTTTATGCCACCGCTGGCCACCGTCGTCGCCGACGAAGTGAGCAAGTCGCTGCTTCTCCAGGCCACGGACCACCTGGCCACCGGCTGCCGCGCCGCGCGCGCCTGGCGGTGGCGGCGAGGAGACGCTCTTGAGATGCTTCCAATCTGTACCGCACAGGCCGGATCGGACGGTTCGTAGGCACCCAGGGGTGGACGGTATTTGGAATACCGTCCACCCCTGGCGTCCTGCCCGGCCACGGCGCGCCCAACTCAGGGCGTCCCTGGTTCCTCGTAGGCGCCAGGGAGCCTCGCCGTCTTGCATCTTACCGGCCGCTGGTGGGATGGCTGTCCTGGAGCCGTGGAGCGCTGCAGGCGAAGGGGACCGACCGGGGCTGCTGGCCGGGCGCGGCGGGACGGGCGGACGGCATGTCGCGGTCACGGGGCGCGGACATTGCTCTGACGAGCCGTCGACGGTCGGCTCCTCTGATGACCCTCGCTAGTGTTGAAGACGCGGACGCGGGTTGAAGAAGCAGACGTCGCACGGCGAGAACTGTGGTGCCTGGACGTCACACGCAGTAACCAAAGCCATTCTCTGCCATGTTGGGCGGTGGCGATGACGGCGCCGTCGTAAGCGCAGCTGATCGAGCTGGCGGGGCACCACCATGGCCTCGTCGGCGGCCGTCACTCCATTGGGAACGAGATGAGTCAGGGTGTACATCAACAGGAAGCTTTCTAACGCCGACGAGGATTGGCACTTGCTGCCATATAGCTTTCTACGCCCTAACTGTCCGGCTGGCCATCACCTATGTCGTCCTTCAGCCGAATGAAAATTGTGCAAAATGAAGAATCTAACATGGAAAATTGGGCGGTGTCGTCCTTCAGCCGAATGAAAATGGAAGTTGCGTTCATCATGGATCCCCGCCGGCCGGGTTCTCGTTCATTTCCAAGGACGGTGCCAACGCGCGGCGAGCGGCTCAGCGGCGACCCGATCGCCGAGTGCGCGGCGGTGGCTGAGTCCGAGTGAACTGCACCTCCCAGCCTGATCCACGGGCTCATCCTCTCGATCAGAGAGGCGACGAGCAAGCCGATCGTCGTGTACCCGAACAGCGGGGAGACCTACGACGCCGAGACCAAAGAATGGGTGGTGCGTCTTCTTCTCTGAGCCTCGCCAAGTAGGGTCGTTTCGCGGCCCTCTGGTCTCGCCGTGACAGGACTCGGCGGCGGGCGCGTCGCGGACGGACTTCGTGTCGTGCGTCGGCGAGTGGAGGCGGTCGGGCGCCGCGCTCATCGCAGGACTAGCCCGGCCACGGTGCTGGCCATCGTGCTGGAGCTGCGCGAGGCGGACGCCGACGATGGCCCCGCCGTGGCCGTGGCCGTGCTGTAAGCCTGTAACGCTCATTTCGTCGACTGCCGGTGGAGACTGGAAAGGCGATGGAGCTCGCTTTGGTCGGAGAGCAGTGTAATTGAACGAAAGCACGCCATATGCGTTCTTGCACCGACGTTTCTTTGGCAATCTGGAATGCCACAGGGTACATAGTGTTGGTCATCTGCTGAAGCAAGTTTGCAGTTTGTTTACATAAAAAAAAGTTTGCGGTTTGTTCGAAGCTCGGTCCTTCCGGATTGACATGCTTAACCAACACAGCGGCACGAAATAGAACCGAAGGAAAACGAGTAATGCATGGAGTTGCAAACTAGTACACAACTATATTCATTCTGTCAAAATATACCATTTCCATCTGCCAGGGCCAACATACAGTACATAAATTAAATTTTCAGGTGTAAGGAGGGAGCTACAGTAATCCTGTGTGCGATTCAAACATTTTTAACAAGGCGCACGCGAATCCTCTGGGAAAACTCTGACATCTCAACTCGAAGTCTCAATTTAGCATCCTGTTCCACCCAAAACAAGACTTCGGATGATCGTTGATCCTTGTCTCTGTGAAATTACCGGTCACCGCCCATGCCTCCGAACATTCCACTCATCTCCTTTGATCCCATCTGTTTCATCAGTGACTGCAGACCACCCATGCCACCAATCTGCTTCAGCATCTGTGGCGGGAGGACCTTGCTCATGTGCTGGACATTCATGTTGCGGGACAGTGCACTCATCTCGCCTTTCTTTGGGATCTTGAGCCCCTTCATCTTGCCCCAGATTTTAGCAAGCCGCTTGTATTCTTCCAGCATGTCCATGACATCTCTGACAGGACGGCCAGACCCCCGGGCAATCCGAATAATCCGTGACTCAGTCATCAACTTTGGGTTGGTGCTGTCAAGCTCTGAGAAGAAAATGTTTACATGAACACAACATCTGCAATATTGATCCAGTAATTTGTGTAGGGAACAAATTTGTCACTGCAGCTTACCTGCATCTGTCATGGAATCCATCATCGTCATGTACCGCTTAATCTTGGCCTGACTTTCTTTCTCATGCCCTTTTGGCATCAATTCGGCGCTGAATCCAGGCAACATAGAGAAGACCTGAAAATAATCCAAATTCAAAATTGTATTTGAGATATGAGCCTTGATAATGATGTAAGGAACAAATCCTCAATTACTGCCATTCTAAAAAACATTTTAAAAAGTATCTGTTCCTACTGTATTGGTTTTAACAAAATGAACAAGAAATTTGAAGGATTATAAACAGCTAACCTGGCCAATAGGGCCCATTTTCAAAATGTTCTGGAACTGCTCATACATAAGCCTGAGAGTAAAACTTCCTTCAGACAGTTTCTGCAGAAGTTCAGGTTGTTGATCGGTAGGCACTACTTCATGAATCTTGTCCATAAATCCTGACCAGTCTCCCATACCTGCGAATTACACAAAGAAAGCTTAACAGAAGGTAACACACAGATAAAGTCATAAAACAAAACGCCTTATATTTTCACTGACCTAACAGGCGACTAACAAATGGCTTCACATCAAAAACTTCAAACTCATCAATGTGTTCTCCAGTTCCAATGAATATAACAGGACTTTTCGTTGCTGCGACCCTGAAAATAAACAAGGATCCAAGACATGTTAAGTTCCACATATATTTTGAAATGTTGAATCTGATGTACAGTTAATTTCAGTGATGATATCCTAAATGTACACATGTGCATTAGGCAAAAACCTTGTTACAGAAACAGAACAAGCTCAAGGCATCACAACAGATGGTATTCTGCGTACAGTAACTCTAGGCTCAAACTGCATTTATCCTGAGCAAAATGTGATATGATGTAGCTGTTTTAAGAGCAATGCTATCTCAGTCCCATCTAGAATCTTCATCCAACTGACTTTTCATGGTTGAGTACTCGTTACATCACTTTTCTAGAATGGAAGTGTGGGACTATGTGAGCAAAATGCACCCTGACTATAAGAAAGATTCCAATTGAGAACATCTACTTCAGTTTTTTTAGGAAAAATTCTTCAAAGCCACAAAAGAGAATAGCACCAAGACCATATTGCAATAAAAGGAAGAGAATACTAACGCGCTAAGAGCGCCACCTCCTTTTGCATGACCATCCATTTTCGTAATAATCACAGCACCAACAGAAACACTTTGTTTAAATGCTTGTGCCTGATCAAATGCAGCCTGACCAATACTGCTGTCCATCACAAATATTACCAAGTCTGGTTTCTGCAGGAAAATACAAGAATGGCAGTAAAATTTTTCTAGCTTTCACAGCATTACTGAGATAGAATGTATTTGAGAATTTTGAGTGCACATACAGTTGCTTCTGAAACTTGCCGCATTTCCTCAAAAAGTGCTGCTTCTTGTTTGTGCCTTCCACTTGTATCTACAATGATGAGATCACAATTTTCTTTCTTGAACCTCTCCACACCCTCAACAGCAATTTTCACTGGATCAGACTCCATGTAGCTGCAAATAGGGAAGTGTTAGAAAAACAGAGATAATAATAAGACTAGCAAATAGCTGAACATGAGAGTAACATCACCTTCCATAGAAGGGGATCTTGGCCTTCGTTGCATTTTGTTTTAGCTGATCAAAAGCACCAGCCCTAAATGTATCAGCACAAACCAGAGCTGGTTTGAATCCTTTCCTCTGATGATAGTATGCATATTTCGTACAAGTGGTCGTTTTACCAGAACCTGCACAGAAATGACGTCATCTTGTGACAAGAATGATGAGTGTGCAAGGGATAACAACACAAATTGACTCTATCATGATTAAATTTAGGATTTGTCCCATCTTTGCATATGCCGTAGAAAGGCCTACTACATAGGCTATGTCTTGCTGCGAGACCAAGTTCAGCCCAGAACGGAGAAACTTGATGCTATATCACTGAGCCTCATATCAAAGCATCCATCTTCTTGATTTTCAAATTTTAAACAGCACATAAGTTCGCTAACATCTTGGACTCAAGATGTGTGTCTTCGAGGAAATGACCAAAATAACTCAATATTAACAAGAGATATACAGAACTTCTGGTATCGATCGACTGCCTTTGCTACAAAGCTTTTATAACTTAACTGAGTGGTCCTTGATTTCTAGGAAAACTTGTTGACAGATATATATGTTTTTCCATAAAGGATAACAAGATCAATAATTAGATAGGAAAGTGCGCACTTTGCTAGGGCTTTTGGCACTGGCCTTTGATCAACTTTTTAGGTATTAACGACCTTGATAATGGCACATATAAACCCATATGAGAATTAGCAAATCTGAGAAAGTAACAATGTAATCATGCTTTCAGTTTATCAATTTGTTACTTCCTGATACAAGTAAGGGCTTAACCGCCTTCAATTTATGAGTTGGATTGCTGGCAGTGAGCCGGTGACCAAGGCCACTGTGAACATCATTATGCGCTGTAAAAAAATTCGACAGCTTCACTTAAATTAATAATGGGCCAGGGCAATGGCCTGTTATTTTTTTTAAAAAAAAGCATGAGCAAAGGGCAAAACATTCCAATTAGACTAGATTCCAATAGATCAAGTTGTGATAGTTCAGGAGCTCTTGAGAAAAGGAAACCATCAGCCAGACTTCACTTGGGCAAATGTCCAGCTATCAGCATGAGGCGTAGAGCAGCAACAGGGGGACCAACCTTGCAGACCAACGAACATGACAACGCTTGGCTTGCCCTTTTTGGGAGTGAAGGAAGGCTTCCCGGGATCCAACATGTTGCAGAGCTCCGTGAAGACGGCCTACAGCAGCAGCAACACAGATCAATTGACGCAATCAACGAGATGCACAGGTCCCCTCCCAAATCACACTGAAATCCCTCGAAGCTCTCGACGGATTGGGCAGCTCAGGCGACGAGCACTACGCCCCAACCTGCTGCATGATGCGGCGCTTGTTGGTGCCAGCGGCGAGCGCCTCGAGGTTGACGATGCGCTTGATGTTGGTCTGCATGTCGCGGACCATCTTGAACTGGACGTCGGATTGCAGGAGCGCGCGCGAGATTTCGTTGAGGCAGTCGTTGAGCACCTTCTCGTCGATCACCGTGGCGTTGCTCATCTGCGCCAGGGCGCGGGAGATGCTCCCGCCCAGCTGCGCGAGCACCATCTTGCCGGACTGGGGGTGCTCCGATTCCGCTTCCCTTGCCGGTGGTGGTGACTTCCGCGGGTGGGGGAATAGGGGATTAGGGTTCCGATCGGGGGGACGCCTCTCGCGCGTGAGAAGGGATGGGGAAGAAGAGGTTATGGTGACGTGGAGGTGACGGACGGGGGGTTGGAACGCGGAGAGAAGTGAGATGCGTTCACGCCGCCTCGCGCTCACGGTGAGACTTTTCTTCCGTCGGGGAGTTACGAATTTATGACTTTTTGGGTATAAATTTAGTACATAAATTCGTATCTCACTTTTAGATGAAATGGATGAAATGCGGAATTGCAGATCATGTGATGGTTTAGATGTGGATTGGATAAAAATGTGATGATTTATCTGATGATATGATTTTAACCAGATTGTTTGGAGTATTGGATGGGCATACGTAGAGTTATAAAATGCAGATATGACGGTGTCGCTTTAAATTTAAATATTTTCAGTTAAGTTAGGTTGAGGAGGTATCATCATATAAAATATTGATGTTCATATCACATATAAATTGTCATGGCTGTAGAGTCTAACAATATATTTGGCTTGTTGGATAAGTTTATCTGCATGAGTCAATTCTGCATGCAAAGCGGCGTTGGGTCATTATGCTCAAAAAAAAAAAAAGCTGCGTTGGGTCATTGTGTGATTTGTGACGAAACCGGTTGTGGTATGGATAGACGGTAGACGAGTTGACCCCATAAAGCAAATCAGACATCACCACTAAATTATATTGGATCTGATAATTCCACATCCGGTCGTAAAGCAAACCAAACACAGTATTAATAAAATACATAATTTTCCATATAAACACATGTTATTATGTAAAAAACTACGAACACGTGTTGGCCATACATGGACTAGTAACCACTCTATTCAGAATCGGAATAATTCCCAATTATAGTATAAAAATATCAAAATTTCTATATCGTAACAATTATAAAAATTCTCTATTTCTCGTCGATATGGTTTCCATTCCTTGCATGCTAATTTCTTCTCATATGTGTCACCGCGGTCATAACAGAGTAAACAAGGCAAATGCAAAATGGCAACTTTCGGTAGTGTTTCCTGTTTCGGGACTTGACAAGTGTCACTCCGGGACCGACGGCTGCACCGAGGTGGACGGGTCGATCGGAGACAAGCCAGTCGGTGTCGGCAAGCCGAAAGAGGCAGAACCTGGCGGCTATTGCCGGTAGGCCCAACACACGCTGGCCAGTGGCGTTACCACGGCCCCGAGCAGAGTCGGTTCCTGAATCTGAGAAGTACACTCGCAGCGCCTCTTCGTGTCCAGAAGTAATCTCGTGTCAAGGGTCATACATGAAACATTCGATTTTAGTAGTTCCATGGTGAAAGCTAGTGCTCAGCTAATGACAATGAAGGTTCTCATCTGCCCGTCATAAAGCATTGGTTTAAGAATTGCTAGAGTTTTACCACATTGCGCAGTCCTGTTTGCCAGATAATGTCGTGGGTTTCTCCAGATAAGCAAATCGTGTCCGAAAAAAGAGGCCGTCAAGCTCGAGATAAAATGAGAGAAGACTGCAAATTTATGAAGTAATGGCCGAAATGCCGTTCTCTTATCTCAGATGACACCATGAATTTATTTCAACATCCATAAGATCATCCCTTCAGCTAAACTCAGAAAAAAAACGAAACAAACTGAAAGAGAACAGATTTCTAGCATCCACAAGGACACGAAGAGCATCACTCCTACATAATGGCATGATGCTGCCAGACATATAGTAAGAGCATTTCCATCAACCTGCGGCTCAAGGAGCAAATCTAACGCTCGTCCAACTCCTTGTCTTAGCCGTCAGTCCTTTGCGTCGCAACTAGAATAGTCCTTCCCCTGCCACACCAAAAGGTTGTTGTCATGATGTTTCGTGAATTGTGAGGAAGACATGCTAAACATGAATCTGTATCATAGTGAACAAAACTATTAGGGTATTAGGCTTCCATTTTCCAATTTCACGAGAAATCACAGTACCCAGTGGGTGCTGAATTACTGGCTGATAAACATGGAGTGAGCTTACTAGTCTATAAGCAAAAGGAACACAGATAAAAATTTCTAGAACTACAATGTTGCCTAGTTACTAATCGTACCATAAGAACTTATAATAATCCATACGTTCTATACATGCCACATCAAACATAAAACTTTTCAGACGCAAACTGGACTTACTTAATTCATCTAATGATTTGCTGACATCACTTTCCCCTGATTGAAGCAAGCGTATTTTGCCTGCACAGAATAATATTTTTAAGTTATAAATCATACAATAGAAATGAACAAAACATAAATAGCACGGAAATTTCATTTCCAGTAAACAATATAGCCAGCCATGGATGAATTAACCCCATATGAGTTAAGCCATTTTGCTTTAGAATGATGTTACAGGGAAAAGTGGACAACTGACACTTAAACGGAAATTAACATACCATCATGTCGCAAACAGATCTCTGGTATATTTTTCACTTGATCATTGACTCTGTCATTGTAGACTCTAGTCTCGATATCACCCTCAACATAGACTGCAGCACTGAAATAACGCATGGTTATAGCAATTTCGTACCAGTAAAATTGGTACTCTGAATTAAAGCTCAGATATCATATCATTCAGAAGAAAATAAAAACCATATAATTTAGATCACATACTTCTTGACCAACTTCTGAACAGCATATGCGCCAAGCTCCTCATTATGGACAGCTATCCGATGCCACTGTGCTGGCATTGGCAAGCTATCGCCTTCTATCCTCTGGTCAAACATACCAGCTGTCCCAACAGTGAATACAGTTACCGTGTGCCCGTTGCTTAATACTTTCTGCACGGGCACTCGTCCAACTTTGCCACAAATAATTGCCTGGCAAGAATGAGTTATGTAAACAACTTAGATTCCCCCAGTGTAGACTAAAGTGTGAATGCCTGTTCTCGTAGAATGTATCAGTTACCCGGTATACACCACGGAATTGATGTTCCTTATTTTTCCTTGGACCTTTAAATTCATCATCACCTTTGCCACCCATGTCACCCTTCTCATCGAGATCAGAAAAAGATACAGTGGAGCTGAATGCTCGTGATTTACAGCAAAGATCTATAGAAAGGAGACAATACAACGCACTTTATGTCAAAAAAAAATTGACTTTATGTCAAAAAAATTGTAGCAGTATGTAAATTTACATCGCTAGCCTCTTCCGTGACGAGAAAGGAAAATTACTACCCACCAGCTGAGCTCCGCTGTGCTAAGAGCCTCTTCAGGGTTAAGCCCTTCATAAGTCTTGTGCCCATGGTTAGTCTACACAAATGGATACAATCGACAATCAGGCAAAGGTGAAAGGGACTCAACTGGTCCTACCCAAAAATTCCCACAAACTTACCGCGCGAAATGAAATTAGGATTAAACTCACTCTTCGAAAGATACACCCAAGCAAGTTAGGGTTCCTTACCAGCGGAAGAAATCAATCTAAACTCCGATGAATCAAAACCCCACGGCAATCCAATACCGGCAAATGGAGGAGCAGCAGCAGAACAACCACGAGGCGGGGCTAGTGGTGTCGTTGCCTGGCGCGCTTCGATGGCTGGAGGCGGGATTCGACGGCGAGGGCGAGGAAGGAGTGAAGGACGACGGCGTCGCGGTCTCAGCAGAGTGCTTCGAGGTCAGTGCGGATCTTGGGCTGGGCCCTGAACGGTCAATAAGCCCAAATTCGTCTCAGTATTTTCAGAAGGAAATTTGCATTCATCTAAATAAAATATTGACTTTATTCGTTGAGAAATGCATTTATATACCAGTTGAGCTGAGTAAAAAATCGATTTTACCTGATAAAAAAACACGTTCGAGGACTCTAAACTTTTTCATGAGCGTGATCGGGGAAGTGAGTAATGACTGGACCGGCTCCGTTTACCAACTGAATGCTCTTTCGCCCACTCAATATGATCACGGGGAGATAATTCGAAATGACAGAGAACTCATAAAGAACGAACATTGCTGTTTGATTTCCAACTGCCTTATGCAGCTCGATCTATACTAGTCAAGCGGGAGAGCAAGAGGGCCCAAGGCCGATCTGAGACACTTTTCATACTGTCACGTTGCTTCGCCAAGAGATCTTTGAGCATCCATTCAAATACCTCACCAAGACAGCTGGAGATTTCCAGCCGTTGGTCCAAGCCCCAATCAGGCCAACTCGTGCAAGTGTGCAACAACCAACAACTGGTTGGCTATCACTTATTAGTCAGCCTGGTGGAGAATGGAGTAGCAACTATTGTTTCGATACTTCCAATTCAGTTGTATAAAACTATTATAACATGTCTGGACCGGAGAAATTTCATAAATAAAAAAGTTATACACCACACGCCACTTTAATTGGTCCAGAACTGAATAGAAACGTCATAACTTACACAGGAACAATGAAAAATATATGCAAATTTAAACAACTCCTTAGCTTAATATTACTTGCAGGGTTGTTCGCGTGGGCAAACGTTCTGTGCTTCAAGACAAACTCCAGAGTCCAACCTATATTCATGTCAAAAGGTACATGGGAGTGGCATAACTTACATGAGTGGCTGAAGGGGTATTCCTTGCGTCAAAAACGTCAAAAGAATGGGCTATATCTCTACTACTAATAAGGCTATAGTGTCAGCGTCGCCACCCCGTGGCTCTGCCAGCGGAGCCACGGGCGGTCGCCCCACGCTTATGACTGGTGGGCCCCATTCGCTCCCTCCCTCGCGTTCGCCCCCATCCGTCCCCAACCGCAAGCGCGATCATGCGCCGGGCCCCCTACCGCTCCGAAGCGGCGGAGGCAGGTAGATGACGGAGTAGTCGAGTAGAGGAGGTCGTCGCCGTAGCGAATCTCGAGCCGTGCAAGTCCTCCACCACCGTGTTCCCTGCTCCCGGGCCCCGCCCTCCACACCGCGTGGACGCCGGACTCGGAGGTGGTAGGAAACGGCGGATCTGGGGGCGGCCGGCCCGGGGGCGGCGAGCCACCGGCGGATCCGGAGGCGGCCGGCCCGGAAGCGGCGAGCCGGCGGCGGATTGGGGGCGGCGAGCCTTGCTCGTCGAGAGGAACGAGGGAGGAGGGGGCGGATGGGCTGCAGCGGCGGCCGCAGTTCGCCGTTCCACGGCTACTCGGTGGTGGCGGCATGACGGTCACCGCTCCCCTCCTGGACCACGGCAGCTCGCCTGCTCGGTGACCGCGAGGCTACGGCACTTCGGTGGCCAGCGGACGCAGCTCGCCCGCGGCGTGGCGTCGCGCAGGCGGACGGAGGCGCCGGCGCCAGAGTTTGGATGGCCAAGAGCGGATAAGGACTCGGACGATGAAAGAGATAGGTCTGCTTCCCGTGGAGAGAGGTAGATAAAAATAATAATTGCTACCATGGGTCCCACACGTGCACGGTGGCGAGCTTGTCCGCCTGCAGCTTCCGCGGCGTGGTTACCACGAACGCGGAGGCCCCGCCGGCGTCGTCAGGATCAGCGCCTCGGAGGCGAGCGACGATGAGGGAGCCCGCGCCCGACGACAGCGGGCACGACCTCGGCTAGCCGCCGCGGCCACGGCCACGGCGCGGGCGAGGGGAGGGCGAGCGAGCGGGATGAGGAAGCGGCGGGCACGTGCTTGGAGGCCGCGACGCACGCGAGATGCCTGGGAAAATGGCACGGGCGGCGAGGCAGGGGGCACGGGGAGGAGAGGAAGCAGGTGGCGGCAGTGGAGGACAGGGCGGCGGCCATCTGATCGCGCATGTGCGAGCGGGAGGGGAGAGGGGCGAGCGCAGCAGCGACCTTGCTGGCTGTGGTGGAATGGGACGGACGATTTGTGCCAACCTGCAGTCCTCGTTGAGAAACACAGCATGTAGGAGGAAGAAGACACGACGAATTGGGCTAAAGTTAGCAAACCTTTCGCCCGAGCGTTTAGCGCTGCAACGCATCTTCTCTAATCTCTACGGTCGCCCCATCCTGGCTCCTGAATGGTTGAATTGCTGCGCTGCAGTAGCTCCTAGGCGATAGGAAGCCCCTAGGCGATAGGAAGCGACGATGGAGGCACGGTCTGGCAAGCGCAGCGGCAGGTGAACAGTGCCGAGTGGCGGATGAAGAGGCCGTTGTGCCCTATCGGCATGGAATCCCCACCGGCCAGCCCTCGGCCATCCATTGCTCCATTGGCGCTGGAGCATGCACACGGTCGAACTCCAAGCAGAGCAGCTGGGCAAAGCACGAGCACTGAGTACACGGTCCGACGTGAAGCTATTGTTGCTTAAAGCTTAGTTCTTCATTTGTATGTTCTGTGTGTTTTGTTGCTTGGTTAATTTAGGATCATGATGAAAGTAAAGATGGATTAGAAGGGAAAAGGTAAGGCCAATGCCAAAACAAGTGCCAATTGCAGTTTGCAATTTTTTAGTGGTTAATCGGACACAATCATCTATCGTTTCTGTTCTTGTATATTTTGATAAATTGATGATGATGGATTTCGTTATAACTTAATTTTATTCGATCCTCCACCACTGTTTAAAATTATTTTATTTCATTCAAAAATTATGTGCCCGTAGCATCTCACGGGCTTTTACCTAGTACTACAGAAACAGCCACCATATTTTCCCATCAAAATGTTACATATACAAACTCTGCTCCTAGATACACGTGACAAGCACCTAAGCTGCCTGTCATGATGGATATACAAAATCGAATTTGTAACAGAAAAAAAACACTGACAAAACTATATGATTTCTCATCCAACAAAAAAATAGAAAACAGAACTTCGCCTTTAGTTGTTATGTCAGACGTTGTAGTCCAAGCTCCGAGGAAATGAGCCTGAGCAGCACTTGCACAAGCTCCCGCACCCTAGCTTCTCTGATTGATCAGCAGGGACAATAACAATCAATAAGTTACACAACCATTAGTTTTCAAAAAAAAAAGTTACACAACCACAAGGAAAGTTTAAGTCACACATGGTATTGGCAATAGTTTTGATTGCTTCAAATCTGATGCTTAAAAATGAAGGTTTTATATCCTTTGGCTTTTCTACTTTTACAGACCCAAAGTAAGCAGGATCACTCAATCGAGAAAAATCGACAGAACAAGTAATCCAAATATATCCTAGTTGTCCAAGTTTCAAACTCTGATGTTTCTAAGTTTGCACAGTAGATTGGGCAGTTTCTTTTCAAAACTCGGTAGATATCTCAACAGACATGCACTAGTTGTGAGAAATTTGTAACGGGATGCTATCTACACTTCCAATATTACTTGAGCTAGCCAATACCTTACTTTAGAGATTTATGCTGAGTCCCTAATGTCCAATATCCACACCACACTTTTTAGAGTTTGTCTTACTGTTGCATGTGGATCATATGAGGAAAAAAACTTCAACTTTAAAATGTTGATAGTTAGTAAATAGAAACGGGGGCAAAAAACAATCAAGAAGCTTTGGCTTGCATGTCACATGATCAGAGTTTTCTAATCCAGCATGGGAAAGCACAAGTTGCTGGCTACGATAAATGGCCTACTGAGCATAAAAAGGAAAAAGACATGAACTGCCATGGTCTATAAGCTGTCAGCTGTGCCTGTAAGATTTACCAGAAACCTTTTTCTTACCTTGAGACCACTAGCTCAGAGAAAGTGGGAAGCAAAGACAATAAATGAGCCTGTCGATGGGATTTGTTTTTCCCCAAAGCTTCTTTCAGATATGTAGGTATGTTGAGAGCATTAGCTGTATCAATGTCTATGATTAGTCTACCAAGCTCTTGAAGAACACAAACCGTTTCTTCAACCCTCACACTAGGCAAAGGATGTTCTCCTGCAAATGCCAATAGTACGACAAGATCAATGGAGATTTATACTTATAAAATGAAGCATAATGGTAAGGTAGATTATAGTAAAGAATATTATCACATCAGAATTATTAAGAAAAAACAAGCTCACGGATATAAATATGAATTTTGAACATACCTAGGTCATTTTCATCGGCTAAAAATTGGCCCAGTACAACCTCACACCGCTTCATAAGAATTGGAATCGAAACTTTGCTGGCTTCTGATGCTGCAGCACATGAGCTTGCCTTTACTATACAGCTGCAACCGCAGAAAATAGCTGCATTGAGTTCTAAATTTACACAGTTCAGCTTCAGAAGAAATTAACAATGCCCAATGCCCACATCAAATAGAGGCAGTGCGACAAAAAGGAGATATGGAAAGTAAGATGCATGTAAGACTGCCATCCACCCAGTATCTTTTTTGACAGATCCCTATTCCCCAAATCCCTCACATGTTATATTGCTTCTTCAAATATGAGTCATACTGCAAAATTACTTTAAACATGATGCACACACTATTTTACATAGACTTGCACAATGCTTATACCTGCATAAAGAAAAAATCATCTGTAAACAGCTCAGCGAAAATCGGCTGCAGTGCAAAGGTAAAAGACCAACAGTTTGAACAGGCAGGGATCCTGTTCGTGAGGCACAGCGATCAAGACAGTTAACAAGCCTTTGCAAAACCTGAAAGAATGTGATCGTCAGATGGTCACAATTGAGCATTTACAAGGTGTCGTGTGCATTGCAAGAGGTAAACAGATACTTCTTATTGACAAACTAACCTCAACTGGGGCATCCTTTTGCAATTTCAGAATATCATCTCCAAATACAGTGAGGACACTCATCTCAAGGGTCTCATCAGCTGTAATAGAGTCGGCTGAAGGAACATCTGATGACAACACACGTCCACAAGAACCAACAAGAAAGGTTTCATACACGTCTGCAACCTCCTTCCAGAAACGAGCTCTAGAAAGTCTATATGAATTCACATCACTTTTGCAATCGGCATTGTCCTGCCTCACCTCATCGGTCACAACACGATTGAAGCATTCAGCAGATATTCTCCAAAGGGTACCCTTTGGGTTGTCTCTCCTTGTATTCATGCACCTAAGTAGGGAACTTTCAGAGTCAGCATACAGGACCACTCGTTATTTATAATCTACATTGTTTAAACAATTTTGACATGGAAATAAAAAATAAGTATAAAACAGTTCTGCTGTTCTGCAATGAGCATATAGTCTTCTTGATAAGTGAATGTATTCTTACTTTTGCATTATGATATCAATTAAAAGGAAATTACCTCCCAAGACCATGAATGACTTCTGGAGAGGCACTAAACCTTTCATTTGGTGGAGCCTCCAGAAAAAGGTTGACAATGATCGGCACAAGCTTTTCTACAAACAGAATACCCCAACCACAGCCCACTGCACTATCCAGTTTTGTACCGCTGCCATTGAGCCTACTTCGTTCAACTGTAACCATAGCAAATTACACATATATTACTCAATAAGAAATATATTTTCTCAGATTATGCAACACTATACATAAAATATCATAACATGCCTTACCGAGGGTACGCTTTGCACCGTCTACAGGCACACCGGAATTCGGATCATGTATTTGTTTACTATTTTTCTGGAGGGGCCCTTCTTGCCCATTAAGATAGCATAACAGCTCCAGGAGGAGAGGCGTCCACATGGAAGACAATATAGCCGTCGGGCGTAGCATAGGAATGATTTCCAATATACCTCGTTGTACAGCAGGGATACTACCCTAAAGTATAAAAGACTAATTTAGACAATAAATTCAACAACCAAACCCAACATGTTCGAAGACTGTCTACGAGAAGAAAATAGATTTAAGGATTATCTAGTGCTGTATTTTCATGCCTGTAGAATAAGAAGCATGTTCCGAGAAACTTATATGGTTAGACCCATATTCTAGCAACATATATATATCAATAAAAATGCATGCACAGGCATACCAGTTCACTATCATAATCAGTAGGAGTCATGGTAGCCTTAATCATCAGATGCATAATTGCCATGAGCCTTAGATACATCTCATCATTAAACAGAGTTTGTGCTTGAACGTAAAGATCACCTGCAGGAGTGAAACATAATTAATAGCTCATTGCATTATCTGGTGCTTGCAGGATAACAACAGGAAGTCATAAATTACCAAGACCACGGAGGACCTCTTGCTTCACTTTGTCGGTTGAGTCACTCTTAAAATTGGGTGAAGTTTGAAGAACAAGCTCATAAATATCAAGAACAGATTTGACATATGTAGATTCCAGATTTCCCTGAAAAAAACATATCCATGAAACATGTATTTATGATGCTTTCATTATCTCAATAATATCTGAAATGTATGACCGGTCCAATGCATTCAATTTCAACCACGGTAATAATAAGCACTTTTAAGGTAATAACAAATACTTTTCCAGTGAAATACTCCCTCTGGTCGGCAAAACATGTCGTTTCCGACAAGGCTTGCTTAACAAAATTACCTGCTTGCTCCAGTCGGAACGAATGTTTTGTCAACCCGGAGGGAGTACAGAGCCAGTATTGTTCAGATATAATAAAAACCCAATATAAGCCAGTGCATTGGTAACTTGTAAGTCAATTTATCCGTTATCATGTGACTACATTTCCTAACATATTGCATTCCAGTGATGGTGGCTAGTGCCAGCATACAAGACTGCACAATCTCGACTAAAACTATCCATTAGTTTCAAAATTAGTAACATCTTGACTTGTTTGGGAAAGAAGTACCAAAGGACGCTGTTTGCCTGTATGCCAATACTCGAATACAATTATGAGAAATCATGGTTTTGTTATTTACTTATTTCTGAAGTTAGTCTGCTCAATTAAGACATTTAACAGAGTTCAAACAAAGTGAGCACTATACTACATTACAAACCACAGGTGATTTGAGCTTCTAGACCTGGCTAACTTGTTTACCACCATGCACCTTTTGGGCCAAGGCCCATGTTAATTTTTCGTACTTTTTTTCTGTACAAATTGCACATACATTTCTTAAAAAGAAAAACAATAGGAAAAATGCAGTGAAATTGGCATGACACGGGAGGTATTCTCCCTAGCAATAATAAGCAGATACTTATGGTGAATAAAGCAAGCAGGCCTGCAAGGCAGGCTAAGTAGCTCCTACCAGATAAGATAAAAAGTATAAATTGACAATTCTAGAGAGAAATTGTTGGGGCGCGGGAGAGTACCTTTGGACAGTTTGCGCCAACAAATGTCTGCAAGCAATTTATGGCAGCAAGAGCTACCTCCTTGCTACCATTTAAGATGCTATTTTTTATGAAATCAAGTAAAAGTACCCAACCTGAACATATTTCAATACAATGAAACGTTACTTGAAATTTAATAATAGATTACAGACATACGTACGGTAGGCAGTGCAAGAAAAGTTTACCAGATGAAAATTTGCTCAATTGTTGGAGAAAAGGGAAAAAAGAACGCAAAAGCCGCGCAATACCACCTAGTACAAGGACAATAGTTTCATCCCATTGCTTTTGTGCTGTATTTCGACTGCAAAAACAAAGAAGTCAATTAGAAGAAAGACGGAGGTAACTCCATGAGTAGGCAAATAGCAAGGGAGAAGAAACACTTTTTTCAATCCTGGACTTCAAATTTCTTATCCTCGCAGCAGGTAATTCGCTGATTTAAGATTTGAAACGGTGTGCAAACTCAAAAAGAAATCAAGAGTTCAATGCTATTTCCTACCAGAGCAATTAATCCTACAGGGAATGCAGAAGCTAAAAGCTACTCCGTAATATCTAGGTGTATTCCTAATGAAGCTAACGATCATAAATTGTTGAAGTTGTAGTGAAGCCCCCCAAAACGTAAGTCAATTAATGTTCCCCTAGATCAATTTACAAAGCTCACAGCACTAGATCCTTTCTTTTCCGATAAGCACTAGTTTGTGGTTTCATATTCAGTTAATAGTCAACACCTATTGTTTATGGTTCTCTGAACAAAATTTAAACCTGTGATGGATAAGCATATGAACAGCTTTGCCTGCCCGAGTTCCTAACTCCTTTCCTTGCCACTCATCTCGAGATGAGGTAGATGCCTGAAAAAGAAGGTTTAGACTAATTATCATCAGAAGAGATTCATGGGAAGGATAAAATGCGCTACCTAATTGTGACATTAACTTACCAAGTGGGAAACATGCTCTAACATTGGGAAAACATATAACCACAGACAATCCTCCCACATACTTTTAGAAAGCTTTTGGCCATGAGTGCTGAGAGTCTGAAAGAGAGTCCTAACAGCCGAGTTCCGAACCTTGAAATAGAAAGAAAAACATAATTGGCATAAGTTTGTACAGCAAAGCTATTGGCATCGAGAAAATTTGTGCCTGCCTAATACTCAATTGAAATTTTCTTCAAGAAAAAGTCAAACTAAAACTATTTTTGTTATAGGAATAAGAAGTGTGTGTTGTATTTGTGATGCGCATACATAGGATGCCAAGGTTATCATGAATTTCTAGTTTTACAGCACAACAGCAGTACCGTACAGAGATCACCAATCATTCGATGAGCTACTAAAAAATTGCTCGACGATATCACGGGTGTTCATTCACAGAACAGATGGTATGTTGAGAAGATGTACCTCAGGACGATCATCTGAACTCAATTTCTGGAGGACAGAAAAAACTGAAAAGAAAAGTTTACTATAATCAACAACTTGTTTCTGGGAAACTTGCTTGATGTTTGTCTCTTTAACTGTTGCACCCGACTGAGCCTCTGCAAAGCAAAACGAGAGCTACGTGTTAGTGATACACGAAATCAGGGAGGAGGAAGAATATGTGGAGATCACACACCTTCATTCATGTGATTAGCTTGCTCAACAGACTTGCTGATTAATCCCTTCACAACAAAATCAGTAGCAGTCCACAAAAGGCCAACTGCTGTTAAACTTATGTTTATTTCATTTTTCTGGGTACCATATGCTCCAGTTACCAAAATGCATCTGCATTTGTTGACACAAGAAAGTTTAAGAAAATTGCAACAAATAGTAAAAAAAAATATACAACTCATCTCATAAAACTCTTGTGAACTGAATATAAATTTTCCTTTCAGAGCCTTACTGTGAAGCCAAGCTGGAATTTTCTTCTTAGTTCTTACCCTTGTTTTTGTTAACTAACCCTCTAATTCAAACGGAATTTGTAGGGAAGCCAAGACTTAAAATACTTTGATTTAGTTTTCCTTTTCAAATTGGAATTTACTCTCATGTTAACTAGTCTTACAAAACAAGACGTGCCATCTATGAAAGCAAAGAAAAACCAGCATGTTATTTTCTAACTGTTGAATGGGTACTTTTACATGAAAAAAAAGTGGCATAATTGGCAACATCAGTTATGCAAGGATGATAAGCTGAAAATCACCAAGTTAAACCGGCCAGAGCCATGGTGACGGACCACCACAGCATATTCAACAGTCTCAAGTACTATGGATACTGTCTCCACCAAAGACTGCTTCAATGAGACCGATCCAACTTAAGATTGTTACTATCTGTCAAGTCATAGAATCGAAGGAGGTACTAATACATGTTTTCTTCCTATTTTTCCATGGTCCTGTTTTGTTTTGAAATAACCAGGGAAAAAACTGGGGAAAAGGTCCTCTCATAGGCAACAAATATGTTGTTATTTTTAGCAAAGTAAGAATATTAGCAAGAGGAAACATTACTAAAAAACAGTGGACTCGAGGGACTTACTCATCAAGGCATTGTACGGGTATAGTTGCGAGTCCTTCATTCATTATTACACGTATGCTCTGCAAATTAAATGGTTGTGTTGAAGCATATTTAAAGGGCGTGGTACAACTTATATGTTAGTAACAAAGCATTAAGATGAACAAATGAGCACTTGACATTTATTATCCTTTTGTTTAACTAAAATGACCAGTATACACAAAATTAGTGTTAAAGTTCATAAATGTTCCCAACTGTACCTTAGTTGCGTATTTAAAACAGCTTTTAGAGGACAACATTAGTTTATCAGTACTTCTACAAAAATGCTTCTTTGGTCCTCCATTCTAGAGTTGAGCAATGTAGTCCCATAGTTCCATTCGACTTCCATAGTCCAATGTAGGAAAAAATATAACAGGCCCGAGCAGCTATGCAAGAGGGGAACTTCCCACAGGGAAAGCATATCATGCTAAACATAGCAAAGAGTAATTTAGCAATTTTACCTGAAAGCCTAAGGAGATGAGATCTTTTTCTGATGCATCGGTAACCACCCTGGAAGAAAAGATGTATGTAAGAAACCAGTAAATGTCAAATAAAAACATATACCATGGAATGAATGATAGCAGTGACACCTTAACATATGAAGAATGCTGGGCCAGCTATATGACAACTTTTCTCCATGTCTCTGAAACAATACAGGTAAGAAGATATTGTCTGATGCCCGCAGTGAAAAGCATAAACAAGAAAATAAGTACCTCGAGAACATGCAAAAGAATCTTTAGTGCACCCATTTGAACATCAACATTCTTGTTGGAGGAATAGAGGATCACCAATGGAGATAAAACTGCATACTCAAATGATACAGTTTCACTTTCATTGACCATCTAGCAAGCACATGAGCAGAAATGTCAGACAAATTGCACAAGTACAGCAAACAGCTGCGTAAATTATCGAGCCCTTACATGGCTTTCTTGAAACTGATGAGGTGCTGAACTGATGCCTTGAAATTTTTCAGAACCCACTACTGAACAAATTGATTGATCCAATGAATCCAGTGCCATACTTCGTAATTGTGGGTTGGAGCAATTGGCAAGCTGCAAGTGTTGCCATCACCAAGATCATCATGGTGTTACATAAACGGAGAGAAAACTACCACTGGATAATACTGTTACCTCAAGATGATGAGCAGCAATTTGATCCCATATCGGCTCAACTCCTGAACGGGATAAATAACAAAAATAATCAGTAGCAGGACTACAAAAACTTGTGGTGCCAGTTAGCTTTATCTCCTAAATATGCTCCACAACAATTACACTACACAGTAAAGACTAATGATCAAGTTCACCAATTATCTGATCTTCCTAAATACAATGCTCATTCATTCACATGAACTATGTCGTCAGTAGTAAATTGCTATGTGGATATCTCATGCAACCGCATGCTCCTCAATAAACTACCAATGCCACACCGAATGGACAAAATGACATGTCTCACAAGCACAAATATAGATGATACCAACTGCAAATTACGCTCATCCTTTGAAATTCGAAAAGCAGAAATCCAGCAAATTCAACTGTTCAATTTAGCAAATACATATCCAGTAAAAATAACAAATAACCTCAAGTTGCCACTGTAGAAAAGTACATCTTCGTAGTATTTATACCTGATCAAACTTCTAGTTCAGCATAAAAGATTATAACTGATTCATGCATGTTATTTTATCTAAAAGAATGCTCCAAGTAAAGAAAGCACCCACTATGCAGATTGTTGACAAGTATCGATGCCATGCGCTCCACTGAAAATGAAATGCTCCCGATCTGCTGGCCTGACAATTGAGAACTTCCAGATATGTGCTGACTTGACAATTGGTGCAGTGCAGACAGAAGTGATTTTACTGCAGCTATGTTCATCAAGGCTGAACTTTCAAACAGCTTCCTCCAACAAAGAAACAGAATGCAGTTTAGCATTACAATGCAGTTGAAACATGAAAAGCAGCAACTTTCGAACAAATCTCTCCAACAATTGAATAAAATGCACTTTAGCATACGGGTAATGCAGTTAAGAGATGAAAAGCAGCAAACAAAAAGCCTGAAAAGAAAAACCCTCCTGACCTGAGAATTTAAAGAAGAGAGAATATGGAAGTCACTGTACTGTCCAGATGTGTCTCTTGAAAGTCTTGAAACAGAAGCTGATACTTCCTGTGAGAGGAAATGGTAGTGTCAACAAAATGATAGTACTAACATAAAGTAGACACAGGAAATGATTATCATTTCTGGTAATCATATGTTAGCTGAAAAGAAGAGCATATCGGATAACACAAATTCCTCAACAAACATAACGAGTAAATTGGGGACAAAAGACTAACCTGAGTGGAAGCATGTGGAGAATGAATAGCTCTATCAAGTGCTGAAAGAGTCTCCAGTACCTACAATTCCAAGGATAAGAGATCTAGCCATAATTCATGAAACTCAATTTTTTTTAAAAAAAATGGTACAACATAACTTACCAGAACCCAGGAAGGACCAAGGACATTGTGTAATCGATGTGCAACATTAAAAAGTGTCCTTAGTGCCTGGGTTCAGAATGAAACAAGTGTAAATATATGTGAAAAAAAGCAAGGGATCATGATACAGCTGTAAGAAACATTGCGCTTGTTTCCTACTTGCCTGCACATTTTTTGGTGTGAGAATAATACTATCACGCTGATCCATTGAAGTTTCTGACTTCTTCGATCCAGGAGACTGCAAGATGCTGGCATATAGATATGAAAGGAAAATAAGAATGGTGTGAATAATTGCGGAAAGGTCATGAATAGCAGACGCAGCACACAACATTAGGCACAACTGAACCATTCAGTATAAATAAAGTCACCACATGAAATATAAATGCATGAATCTCCAGATTTTGGACAAAGACAAGGGTAAATGGAACATTAGGTAATCCAATCAGCAACCTTCAAGATCTGTGTTTAATATTTTATACAGTAGCCATTTAAGCTACCATTTTGACATATCAATTATCACAATACTACTACCACAGAAGTAAACAAGGAAACAAAAATCTGATCCTCTATGAGTTCATTAGTGAATAGTGATGCCTGATATTGCAGACAAGACTGCAAATATTCTTGTAGTTGTAGCTATCAAAAGAAAAAGGGAGATCATAGCATCCTACCAAAATAGAGTAGAGGAACACGTGTGTCCACAAATATTTGAAAATAAATATCAAGCACGCCCTGAAAATCTCAGGTAATTCTATCAGTACAATGTCCAAAAGAATACAGTACCATTTTTGAATCCTTAGTTTCAAATTTAAAACTCAAAAGATAGAAAAGCCCATTTTTAGGACAGATGAAGCCACCAATATTAGCGCTATCACATGCTTAAGATAGAAATTTAATTGGACTAAATTTTTAAGAGGTCATAGACCCAGAAATTATCCTTAGAAAAATTATAAAGCTGGAATTTACAAGACAATGAATATTGCAGGCAAATGATACAATGATACTCATCGCGTCTCATGTATTACAAAAAGCAATAGGAACTTAGAAGAGAAGGGGGTTGCAGGCAACTGATATATTATTCTCAAAACAAGATATTTGGTCGTATGCCAGTATTTCTAGGAAATAGGACACAGTGGCATACCTTTTCTTCTCTCCTTCATTTGGATTATTGATTGTAAACTTGCAAAGTGATGCTAGAAAAGAGTTCAAGGGCTCTATAGCGCGGAGAACTCCACAAGCCTGAAATGCACCCCACATTCTGATTGTCAAAGCAGTTAATTTACTACAAAGGATGGGAAATGATAGAATAGAAAAGCAACAGGTCAGTAGCCCTTAAGCCATATCATAGGAGGGATACTGTTATTCTCTAAGTGGACTCAAGTAGGGAAATTTTCAAAAGGTTTTGATACAACAACAGATCATTATTATCACCTGAGTGAACGCCTGGTATCCTTTCAATATCTCTAATATTATAGCTTCCCCCTGTGACCTGTTAATTAGATTACCCCTAACCATAAGAACAGGAAAAATATCATATAATTTATAGGAAGGTACATATAAAAGTTTAAAGATTGGACTGACCTCATCAAAATAAGTGACAGAGAGTCAAGGATGGTTAACCACGTTGAATTGACCATAGCCATACAAAGAAGGGCCAACTGTCCACTACATTCCACACTATTTGATTCACATTTTGGTGATTCAAGCTAAAAACAAACAAAAAAAATAATAGCTTTAAATTCCCAGATTCATTATTTTATCCATAAGAATCGTCTCTTCTTAGTTCTTACCTCACCAACATCTAGAGCTTCATCAGTCAAAGTTGCAATAGTGAAAACTACACCTAAGAGGCCTTCAAGGGCGAGAGTGATGGTATGTGCTTCACTAGCAACCAAAACAGCAGCATTTGATGCATCATTATCCATACTCCACTCAATCCCTGTGTATGATAATCTCCAATATCAGGAGTTAGTTAAAATCTGAGTAAACAAACAATAAGAACTTATCACCAGACTTTGTTTGACTGTAGAGAGTACCTTTAGCTTTACTACTGAACATTCCAGCAACAGCAGCTAGAGTCTCTTCACTTGAATCTGAAGCCTATCAGAGAAGTATTTCTAGTTAAATAAATAGCAATAGCCAGTTCTCAAATAAAATGAGTTCAAACAAACATATGATTAATAAGGATGGTATTGTTTTAAAGCAAGGGAACAAATACCACCTGAATAGTAGCTACCACCAAAGCAAGTGCTCTAACTATGTTCTCCACGACATTAGTATTCACAGGATTCCTGTATTATTACCAGAAGCAAAAAGATATCCGCGTAAGTTCTCCCAAAAAATATACAAGCGTAATGTTATGCCCAAATACATAAAAGCATCAATGCAATAGCATATTGACATGTACAATTAATGAGCTCCAAGAAGAAATTTCTGGCCAAGCAACAATGCAAAATATAAAACATAACAGGGAGCTTTTTCATCAAAACCCTCAACAAATAACTCTTCAGATGAGTGAAAAGCATACAATTACTGCTATCAAATAAAGAATCTTCAAAGCCTGCGACAACGTTTATGTGCATCCAATCACTAGGAAAAAACTTAAACAGATATCTACACTATATCTCCGACACTGATTCCTTTTTTCTCGAACAGGAAGGAGATCTGTGTATCTTTGTATTATGAGAAAACAGAGAGAGAAACCAAACCCAGTACATAAGCAACCGCATTGCCGCATTACATAGGTTGCCAAGAATACATAAGATAGAAAACATTTATAATATAAGAAATGACTAACATTTATAACACTGATTCCTAACAGATACAAAACTTTCTTTATGCATACACAACCTTTCATAAAGATCAAAAAGTAAACATTTATAATATAAGAAATGATTTTCCATGTTGTCCACTGATTATGTTTTATCTTAGTGTTATCTTCTACAGGATTGCTTCCATCTATCAATTCTAACCCAAAAGAAAAGAAAACAAAAGAAAATGTCTTTATGGCTCCAGTGCCAGTCTAATGCATGATCACCAGAAAGAAAGAAAAAAATCCTAAATTTCTATACTGTAAGACAGGCATGATTAGCAAGCCTCTGGAGAAAAACTGTATACAAATCCATCAACCAGAAGAAGGAATGAACATATCAAAAGACATTCACGAATATCACTATGGATAACTTACATGTCAAACGTCTGGAACAGCAAGCGCAGAGTGCAGGCTTCCACACAAAAACCCTGATAAACAAATAACAAAAGATTAATCATCAACAAGCATGAATTACTATAGTAGCCAAGGAAACTTACCCTTAAAATTTCAAGAACAAGTATCTGATGCCATAATGGTAAGTCCTGACGAGTAACTTTTACAAGCATATTAAGGAACACCTGTGAAGAGAGCAGCTTAGAGCATAGGTAGGCAAACATAACTGGATGAATTAAAAGTACCATGAGCACTCATGTAATAATAGACTACTTATTTCATATCCCAAATTAGTTGGTTTAAAGTATTACGGGTAGACTAACTAGCAATTTCAACCTAAAAGTAGAGTAAAATGTGATATCATGGTCAATCGTATTAGGGGAAAAAGCAGCATATTTTGGACAATAGGAACTAAAGCTGATTACTGACATGATACAAAGTCATGTCTAAATTGAATAATTCAGGAGATCTTTTCAAAATTTTGCTGACTTATTGTGCTTAATCTACCCCATGTGGATATATAATATAACGGAGAAGATTGTTTGTTCTCATTCTGCTACTTTAAGATTGTGTATGATGCATTCCCAATTGATCCTAAATATGCCAGTCCAATGATTAATTTAGTCTTAAGCTAAAATACAATCATTAATCGCCATCCTTCTACATATACCGCAGTTGAAGCACCTAAGGCTGTCTTGGAAGTGCTTCCCTTATGCTAGGAGGGAGTAGAACAGGTAGTCAGCTAAAGCTTCTGGTTAAATTCTACATTTAAAGAACGAGTACCAGGACTGGGATGAATATGGGAATGGGCAAAACAATACCTCACTTTCAGTAACAAGTGAAGAGCTGTAGAGCCTGATGACATGAGAAACCAGACGTAGGACTAAACGACGGAAAGAAGGCTCCCCTGCTTCCCCCTCGAGCTGAAGAAAAACAAAAAGAAATCAGATCAGACAAAGAAGCAGCTAATGGCCAATGTCCTATTGTCGTCTTGTGGAATCTGTTAGAGAAACTTTAGTTATTCCAGTACAATTTTTCAATTAAGTCGCATAAAAGATGCTTTCAACTACTTTTCACATAAGAAATTAGATGTTTAGGTGCCTTTGAAAAGCCTTTGCAATGCCAAACAGAGACTAGAAGCAAAATTGACACATGGAAAACTAGTAAGGTAAGGTAGCAAAGAGCCAAGACATTAGAAGGGCCAACTACTTGGACTTATTAATTTAATGTCAAACCTCTCAACCCACTGATTTCGCCAAAATGACCAAGTAGTTTAAGGGCATGAGCTACTAAGAATCTATGACCAAAAGACTACAGCCCTAATTCAATACTTTCCATGCATGAAGAGTTCCAAAATCAGAGAACATAATACATGGCAACCTACAATTTCAAAATCAAGTATCAAGAAACAAATTAACTCTGTGAGTTGTAAAGACAAGCATGACAATGTTGCAAATGTGAATGTATACTGAATATACCAAAATTTAGATAATGCGCCTGTATATGAAGCTTGTGATAGTGGTGGTGCAATCAAAATTTAAAACTGCAAATTAAACATATCACTAAAGTCAAACTCCTCATTTAAATGAACTTACCTCCACATTAGTGCGGAGTGAAGTCATTAGAAGTGAGCAAATTTGATGACGCAAGACCTGGCAGATTATTAAGAGGTTCCAGAGTTATCAATCAATGATTTTTTTTAAAAAAAAGTGATAAAGGTTGTATGGGGACACTGACCTGCTGGTAAGATAACAATGCCCGGAATATAGCAACATATGTAGATAGCACAAACCTGGAACAAAACATGTCCAGATGAGGCTTAGATTGTTCTATATGCATGTTCTGCATAATATTTGCAGTGGAATTGTTCTATATGCATCTTCTTCACTGTAGCATCATGTCATTATATGAAAAGAAGTGATTGATAAAAATTTTGCAAATGAAATCGTAACAAAAGCTTCATTGTGGCACTTTGAGAGCTTACTCGAGTATGTCAAGGGCAAATGTCCTATGCAGCGAATGAACACGAAGCCATGTAGCCTAGAGGAAAAAAAGTCAGGAGTCACCCACATGATTATGTGAAGAGAAGAGAAGAAGAAAACACTGTGTATGTCCTTATTTCCAGAAGAATAGAAGGTGCTATCAGAAATCGTTCGCACATACAGATCCACCTGCAGCAAGAGCTGTCAGGTCTTCAAGCAGACGAAGTCCAAGCTTCCCAACTTCACTCAGACTCTCCCTCATAGTAGGCTCTCTTGAGTTGCTTGCTAGTGAGCTGTTATGTAAAGCAATCTGAATCAATAGAGCAAAAAAGGAGAAATGCAAAAGCAACACACAGGAAAACAACATTAACATTCCTGCAGTACCTCTCATGTATTGTCTTTTTTAAATCTAACAAGAATGAGGAAGCCATAAGAATGCAAGTAAAATGCGGACTTGTCATATTATTATCCACGTCAACTACAAGCCCACTACATAAACAAAGCAAAATTCAAGCATGGAGCATCTAAGAAGAATCTAGCAGAATACACGGGCTGCAACTTTTTATAGTAAGTAAAAAGTGTGCAGTAGTTAAAATGTATGGATTTTGCATTTTGGGCTAAAAGTTTGCCTGATTTGTCATATTGTCAACTAGCAGATAAGAGTTGCCTTAATAGCACAATCAATAAAGAAATAGACAGAGTCTTACAGTGTGCGACTGAAGCTATGAGTGACATTATCAGCAACAGAGGTAACACGGGAACTGAGTCTTGCTGAAGAAGCTTTACCGGAGGGAAGTGATTCAGCACGAATAACATTATCAAAGACCAATGCCACTGCTTGTCTAAATGTAGCTGCTGCCGTACTAAATGAACATTATGTGATTTAGGATATCACCATAAGGGACTTGGAATCAGTGAGACAACAGTATGGCATTGAGCTTACTTGCGGACACTGTCAGAAGATCGACTGCTTTCAAGGAGGTAAAGGCATATTCCAAGAGCTTGAGACATGCTCTCCTGAAAGAAACATAAACAGTCGACTGATAAAATGATCCTACTCATGGTAACAGCACTGTGATCCTGAGAAGGCATTCATGGCATGACACAACTGTTATTCACGCTCAAAAGAAGAACCAATAGTTACTACCCCGTTTTTTTAGGACAAGTTGAATATTCCAAAAAAAAAACTAATAATCTAGTCCTAAATGTCATATATTTTATGACGGAGAGAGTACTTTTCTAACAATATTCCTTCTGGAGCCAACTGAAACATCAGTATAATGCACACTATTTTTAAATATTAAAATCTCGCAACTCAAATTCAAACAGCCGCACCCAAAAAATGATAAAGAAAAGAGAAAAGTAAATAACTTTCTTTTGAGAAAAAAAGTAGCTGTGCACATAATCAACATGAGAAAGACAAGAAAAGTCGGCACTGGTAACAAGAGGTGATGACTCGTTGGCTCATTACTGCTATCTTATGTTTACTATTTTGATATATAGAAGCTTTCGCATGTTCTAACGTTAGCTAAACATATGACGTGCAAGAAGTCTTTCACACAAAATAATTAAATTATAACCACTGATAGTAGATACCTCACTTTCAGGATGCAGATGAGATTGAAAGAGAATCAACATCGTTTGCAAAGTCTTTAGTTGAAGAATCTCATCTGCCATCTCTGCATGCTGCAGTGAAACAAACACCAGAGTTCAGCAACAATGAGTTCCAGATTGCAGCTAACTACAGATTATTATGGAAATCAAATTTATCAAAGACATGCACAGAAGAAAACGGCACAAAAGGTTCTAATACAAAAATAAACAGCTACAGTACACTTCTACTTTGATAGGTGTGGATTTGGAATTATTGTGTCCGTAAAACATGTTTTCAAACTCATATCAGAAAACAATTAAAAGAAGAGGATAAAAACTCAGCCAACCTAGGAGGAACTAGGTGCCATTGTGAATAAGAAGATATAGGCACCAAAATTCAAGTGAATAGGACTCAAACCTCGGCTGTGGGGTGTAAAACCACACCTCCCAGCTCTCACCAACTGAGCTAGGTTCAGTTCCTTAATGGCATGACAGTCAAAAGATAACACAGAATTGGTTTTATTTGTATATTTATCAGTGGGATGTTTATGGATCAAAAAGTAAGTAAAGAAGGCAAGAACTCACATCCTTCAAAGTCGCTAGTATCTCCTTCAATGCAGATGATGCAACAGCATCGTGTGATATAAGCTTTTGCAAACAGGATAGTCCTATTACACTCAACTTCACTGATTTAACACTGCATGCCATCAGAAACATCCGCAGTATATCTTCATTCTGAGCTATTTCACTTGGGCCAGTCAGAGATCGGAGCTTCAAGACAAAAGAAAATGAAAATAGACATCTCATCAGCGAGCGAGCAACACTGTACTTATACCACATATGATATACCATAACTTAGAATGTATAGAAGGTCAAAAGCTACAAGTCTTTTGCAGAATTCACATGTTTAACTAAAAAATGCTCATGTCCAGGAAATAGATAAAAAGACTGCTCTTCAATTAATCAGTACACATTATTTAGCCACAAGTTTATTTGGACTACGAGGGAGGGAGGGAGGGAGGGAGGTCTTCATACTAATAAGGAATGATCAGTTCCAAGCATCTGAATCAAAGCAACCCAAGCCTCAAACTCCACCCAAAACCATTCAACATTGTATACATTCTACACACACACCTAATGGACAGACTTGTCTAAGTAATAATTAAGCTTATTTAACCACGACGCACAAATTGTAGCTAGAAATTTAAAATCTCACTCAGAGGTTCCAACCGTTTCAGTAAATTTTGGGCAATCCTACTCCCATATCACTAATAATTCACAACACGTTGTTATCACGGAAAACAAAAATAGAACTAGAGTTACCAAAGCCAAATGCACACTTCCAATTACCCGTGCAAACGATGGGATACTACTCCCGCCACTAAATGGATCCGGAACGGGCGAGGGCGCGAGGCGCTCCAGGAACGCGAAATGGGTGTGCTGGCGTGATCACAGGTGAAGTGAACGTAAGTAGGGGTAGGCGTACCTTAAGTATAGCGTGCTCAGCGGCGTCCTTGACAGCGGGGTGGCGGCGGCGCGCCTCGGCGGAGAGCGCGCGTAGATCGGCCTCCAGCGCCGCCATAAAGGCCATCTCCGCCTCCCGCCTCCGACCTGCTCCTCCTCAGGCGCGGCAGGGAGGCGATGGCGAAACTAGGGGTTAGGGTTCTGGCGTGCGCTTTCGCGGGGATCGGAAGTGGGAGGCCGCGCCGGACGGGCCTGGTGAGATCTGAAACGGGGACGACGACGAAGAGAAGATTTAGGTGCGCTCGATGTTAGTTGCCTTCGTTTTAGTTTCGCGGGAAGAAGGTCGCGGGGCCGTTCGTTCTGGATCTTGCGGTTGGCTGAACTGAAGCTCTATCAAACATGGTTAAGCGCTGAGCTAATTAGGGCTATTTTCGTTGAAAAACATAAGCTATAAGAGTGGTTTGGGTCCTAACGACATTACAGTGGTGATAGTTTTTCTTTCTTCAAGTGACAAAAATTATCTTAGAGACAAAGAACACCAGCCATCTCATACAATACCGTCTACCGTCTAGTATTTTTTATCATGTACAATACCATCTAGTATTTTAATCATGTGAAGGAGATGGAGAAATGCGAGAGAGAGAAATAGTTACTACATAAAGCAACCATCTAAAATTTAGGATTATAAGAACCATTATTTATCGTTGTATAATTGTTATTATCATATAATTTATAATATTCCTTTATTCCTTCAATAAATTAAGGGATACTCCTAGACAGCAATAAAAAGATACTCCCTCTATCACAAAAGAATGTAATTCTCACTTTTCGATAAGTCAAACAGTTTAAACTTTGACTAAAGTTATATAAAAAGGTAATAACATTCATGATACAAAATAATATAAGTACCATTAGATTAGTTGTAGAACATATTTGCATAATAAATTTATTTGGAGATATAAGTGCTAATATTATTTACTATAAATTTGGTCAAACTTAAATTAGACCGGCACGGATCCCATAATTATATTTTTTTATGGACAGAGGGAGTAGCATATAGTAGAGATTATTTGTTGAGTTATATCAAGATTACGTGATTATATGTCAATACATAAGACTTTCATATACAATGATAACAATACACTTATCTTTATATACGACGACAGACAACATACACGATCATGCGCTTGAGGAAAAGTGGAGAACATATACTAAACTATACCCATGCATTTACCACTAACCTTTGCAAGTAATTTATTTCGCCTACAACCACCAGGAAGTAAACCAAAACAAGATGCATAGGAATTAAGCAGACTCTAGACATGCTTTGAGTTGGTCATCAAGTAATTTGTCTATACATTGACATACACATCACGAGCAAAAACCTATAGTTGGGACATGTATAAGAACATATATCTAAGTCCTCCTATGTCTCCACCGCAGCAATATGCCTTTAGAACTATATAGCACAAACTCACAGAGGACGTTGTCGTCTGCGAATCGGCGCGATGCTGTATTATATAAGGCACCACAAAGGGTGGAGGCGTAGCTTAGTTTGTAGACTAACGTGGGCCATGATCTCTTGCTTTTATGATTTACCGTAATTATCACTAATGAACTTGTTATTAAATCATAAATTTTCTTTATAGTCGTGATTTGATACCCTCAGCGTTTCATCGATCTAACTGTTAATTTTCTTTATCTATTCTAACTTTCTCATCCACCTACGATTCATCTAACCATTAATTCGAAAATGAAAGGTTACGATAAGCCATGTAGTATGTGGTCACATGCGCATCTGAAAATTCCACATCCGGGCTGCGTAGAGAGGCACGGGCGCGACGGGGCGAGGTTGGTTCTCATGAACTCCACGCCCAATCGACACGCCTGCACTTGGCGCGGAAGGCGCCGCGAACGTGCCGGCCCTCCGCCACATCACTCCCGGCTACCGCAATTGTGAAACAATGCGTCGCCTTTGGCTAGACGCGGCGTCGGCCGCATGCCAGTTACGGCGAAAGGCTTGCTGGTGCGGTTGTGCCACAGTCCCACCCCACACGCGTCAAGCACAAAGCGCACGGACCCACACTGATCGACGCTGCCCCGAGTACCTGACCAAGCAGCAGCCAGCAGCCAGCAGCAGCAGCAGCGAGCTGGTATTTGTTTTCCACACTACAGTCGAGCTGCTAGCGCTCTCCTCGTACGTGGCCGTTGCAAAAACCCCCACGCCGCCGGCCGCCGTAGCTTAGCCACATTGCGACGTCGCTCGCCGGCCAAACATGACGTCCCAGAAGGCCGCCGTCGCCAGCCTCCCCTCGCTCCTCCTGATCGGCGCCCTCCTCCTCGTCGTGATGGCGAGCCCGCCGGGCGCCGCCGCCGAGGAGGACGCAGCGAGCGGCCAGTTCCCTTCGCCCGACCGTACCACCCCGACCCCGGAGCCGTCGCCCAAGAACAGCAGGGCTGTCCGCGCCGGCAGCCCGGCCGTCTCGAGCCTCGGCAGCGGCCTCCCCTCCGCGCCCGAAGGCCCCGCTGCCACTCCAACGCAGGCGCCAGTGCCGCAGCCACATGCGCGCCGTGAGTCCTCGTCTCCCCTGCTCATTTTCCTGCAACCATGCAGACTATGTCGTGCCGTGCCGTTTCGTGCCCGTGCCGGACGACCCATTTGGCCAACTATACTGTCTTTGTGTCTTGATCCTGCACCTGATGGCTCATTCCCGCCCGCGCAACTATGTCTGCAGCCAAGGAATCTGACCACAAGTTCTGTTTATTCATCCTGATCGTCCTCATTCTGTGCTGTTTGTTCGGTGAATCCTAGGAGGACCAGGTGCGCTCATCATCCACTCTTCTTCTATCTCGCTTACCACCAGCAAGTAGTAATCCATCATGAGTTCATGACACCATTTTCTTCCTTGACGATCAGGGGGCTCGTTCTTCCTTGACGATCAGGGGGCTGGGGAATGAGCTGATGAGGAGCAGGCTTGAAGCCTTTAAGGACGAGATCCATGAGGAGTTCATCTTCCTAGAAACTTAGTCGCTTAAGCTTATGGTGGTGTTGCTAACCTTAGATTTGTAGTGATATCTTTGCTGCTCTCGCTCTATGTAAGAGTCTCGGTTGCTACTTTGAGGTAGCAATAGCTGCTCTCACTTTATGTATCAGTCTCGGTTGCTGCTTTGGGGTAGCAATAGCGCTGTTCTCACTTTATGTATATGTCTCGGTTGCTACTTTGAGTTCATTGCTACCCCGTTCGTCTTTACTAGTTTAGTGCTCTGGTAGTTCACGTTATTCCAGGGTTGATGATAAGTAATGCACAGATAATTCCATGATGATAAGTAATGCAACATTATTGCATTAATTACTGCAATGAGAATTATCAAATAATGGAATCGATACACCGAATTTTATCAGTACACTTGTTCTCCTCACACAATAACTTAGCATTTCCAGAGTTCCGGAAACATGGAACTTGGCTTCCACTAAACAAAATGCAATGACATGATACGCTATACACAATGGGTTCTCAGATTGACTTGCCTCCGAAGGAGGCTACAAGCTGTCTACTCTTGCACAGCAGTCAGGAGCGAAGCAAAACATGCTGATGCAAAACAGTCGACGCCATCGGCGTCTGCACCGCCACTAGCCGGGTCACATCCTCCACGCCTGCTTATTGGCTGTTTGCTTTCCACCTACCTTCCTGTTCTTTCTTGAGCTCCTACTCTGGCCATGGTAAGGTGGTTCATCTTGACCAGTTTACCTACACAGAGAATAACAGAGACCAGCAACAAAAATTGCTGTTTTTTCTGATATCTACTCATCTGAATATGTTCTCTCCCGATTTGGGATGCAGTGCCGAGCAAGCCTCATGACACTGTCCGGCCGTAGCATATTGAAGCAATGTAAAGATTCTTGGCCCATTTCTCCTGCAAAAAATCCATAGTACATTGTTGATGTTAGATGGGGTGTTTTGAGCTCCTGCTCCAGGTGCAAAATATTACTAAAAAAATGAAACTGCAAATCGACATGCCAAGTTGACAAAAAATCACATCAACACTTCAGACTCAAGAGTCCAAATAAATCAACCTAATTTTGACAGTGCAGTCAATAAATAAAATATATGATCATACCTTCACATGGTTGCTTGGAAAAGCTGATGTTCTAAGGGTTTCTTGTGTCTCGTCCATCAACTTTCTTTTGGGTATACTCAATATAAAAGCAGCTTGATCACCAGTGGCTGCTGTAGAAGTTATTCTATACCCGTTCTCCCATCGTCGGTGGATACCTTCACTAGGATAAAGAAAATCCAATTCTACTACCTGCATGACATAATAAGAGAGAAACAAAGCAAGATCAAATTGATTTCAAACATGTAAAACACACCCATAAAGTTTACAAAAGGAATATCAATATATATCCTGTAGAATGAGTCAACTTATTCATTTAAAAACCAAATATTTTCATATACCAAATGGTTCTATATGCCGTAGTGCCCTAGACGGCTAATTTATCCAAAACATGCATTTGGCTTGTGCATTGATCAAAAATACCAATTCCTACAATACCTGTTCAGAATATCCAGAGTTCCTCGACATAACTACACCCCAGCGGCTTCCTGCAGTTGTCATTGATGTAACATGAAAACCTTCTTTCCATTTCTTGTTGATCCATTTGTAGGGGAATGATTCACTAACTTTGTAAGACTGTTGAGTGTATGGAGTTCCTGCAAAGAGTAGACAGGTTCAGGGAGTAACTCGTGGCAGTTCTTAATAGAAATACCTAGATATTGAATGCAGATAAGACAAAGTGAAAGGCCATAGAGCAGGCCAAATATCTGAATATGAACCTCTAGAGAATCACAGAAAACAATTACTTTGATCCAAAAACGTGTGTTAGTTATGCTTGCACCTAACTGTATGAAAAGGCAAATCTTCATTCATTCTTTCTGGTTTAGGCCACGATTTTGGAAGTATGACATATCAAACATCCATGTTGCTTTCTCGTGTGTATTCTCAACATTTTCTTGTAACATATCTTGAAACTAGAAAGCAAACAAGAATGTGAACACCAGACCGTCCAATTATAACCATTTTCTTTGCAAGTTTGCATGCCACATCATCCACAAGTCAGCATAGAGCATTTTCACTCCGTGTATGTTTGGCCAGTGACAACAGTACACAACTGAAAGATTTTTCGTATACAAGCAATAGAAGAGCCCAGCATCAATTAGGATTTAGGACCGACCTTTTGACATGACCACCAAGGAACTCCCGTTCGTTGCACCAGCTATGGCACTGATGTAGTAGTTATGTTCCCACTGCTCCATAATCCAATCCTAAAATGCAACAAAGAAAAGGCAACTTGGAACTTAAAAATGTAGCCTTGCTTAGAAAGGCACTATGGTTGAGAATTGAGATCATACCTTATGAAGGAATATGGGTGAAAGTTCATAAACTTGAGATGTGAAACCAGTTCCTGCGTCCATAATAAGGGCCCAAAGGTTCGCTGAAGATGCTACTGAACTAATGAATAATCCATCTTCATTACCCTTCTCTATGTGTTGATGAAGTCTGGCATCTGCTACATTGTAATGGTATCTGAAAGGAAAGAAAGAATTTTAGAGAACAAAGCCATATAACCACATTTAACTTATTGATTAATAGTAGAAGTATATATGGTCAGCTGTATTGTTCTAAACGTTCAAAATGGCAAAGAACTAACAAAATTTACATACGTTGCTGGTAAATGTGAAACTTCTGCAGTCTTGAATGCAGCACAACTGTGTGACTATTGCTCCTTAACAAAGACCAGCAAAAACATCTCTTTCCGCATTCAAACAGCTGTACTAGCATGGACAAAAGTTCACGCAGGAATGTATATAAACATCTTCTAATCCTTAAACCATCAAAATGCCATCCTATTGACATCAGCGATTTATGTTCGCACCATACCGCTTCATATAGTGAGGGTAAGGACTACCACACAAAGTGTCCAACTTCAAAATCGAGAGCATTATGACTAGATCCATAACACATGCACCCTACAAACCTATTATTCACTTAGTTACCTCTGCTTCATGGGCCTTCTAGCGTTATAAACTGAAATCCACTGATTTGCTGGGCTTCCAAGTCTAACTTTCTTCTTTGGTTGCTCATCTTCTTCTAGGTTTACAAGCAATCTTCCACGTTTTTGTCCAGCCTACATATAAAAATAATCAAATGTACAATTAAGCCAGATATACAACAAGGGCAAAAATGCATCAACAACTATTGTAAAAAAACAAACCTTTAATGCACCATCAATTCTAATAGGCCTCAAATGCTGGGGCTCAATCAATTCATCGAAAAGGGAAATAAGCTTCGAGTAATTTGGTTCTTCATCAAATCTCATATTTGTCACGGTCTCCAGGAAGAGTTTGAATGGAGGCGGGCAAAAACAGCATAATAGATCTGGAGACGTAGCCATTTTCTTCTTGCAAACAAGAAAACTCTTGTTCTCTCCCTGCAACATAAATCAGTACTCAAACAGCAGCTCAGTTTATATATCAATTCAGGCATACAAAGAAACTAGACGCAGCACATAAACAATACTTGTGAATCCATTGGCAAAAGAAAGAGAAAATGGTTTCTCAGGCACGTAAATATGACAAATTAGTTCACTGAATACAAAAGTCAACATAATACATAGTCAATAACCAAAAGAATATTTTTATGGCGTGATTCAACAATTCCATCGAAAGAAAGATAGCAAACCTGATAGCCTTGCCACGGCAACCTTCCTCTGAGAAGAAATATCAACGTATATGCCAATGATTCCAGGTCATCCCTTCTGCTACCAGTACGTCCTAAATGGGCATGGACACTAGCATATCTTATTGTGCCTCTGTTGAGAAAGGGGCAAAGTAAGGTCAGTGTATTGAAAGGAAATGAAAAGCACATTAATGGGGCTAAAAAACAAACCTGAAAACATCTGGCTTCTGATCATATTCAACATGTTGCCCAGATGGTCCTACTTCCTTCCATCTAGATGCTGACAGCGCAAATGGAAGGAATGGATACTTGATAACTCGAATTTTACATCAGCATTGGTATATATCAAAATTAAAACGCACATGAAACATAGCGTACAGAATTTTAACACAGAATTTTTATATTTGCAAACAATATATCAAGTGACATGACGTACCTAATCCAAGATCAATCAAAAAAAGTTTTTTCTCATCAGGTGATCCAGGTTGGCCAAGTAGAAAATTCTCAGGTTTAACATCTCCATGAACAAACCTGACAGAAAATTACCAAAAAATATATAGACAAATATTGAGAACCAGTATGTCAAATAAAAGTCAGCAAATACAATAGTTACCCTTTTGCATGGAGCTTCTCAAGTATAGAAATTGCCTCTACAGCTATGCAAGCGACCATATTAGCTGTCATCCTGAATCAAACATAGGTGATCAGTCAGCTGCTTAGGAAAATATGAGCGAAACATAGCAGATAGGACATAGTTATCTTACGTCTGCCCAAATGAATTCCAGACATCCCAAAGGCTAGGTCCTAGAATATCCATCACCTGTAACAATTGTATTGTTTATTTCTTTAACTTACTTATGTAATATAAACTCATATTCATTATGTATATATAAGAACTAACCAGAACATAGTAATCCCCTTGCCGGCCTTTGTAATGAACCCAAGGTACACCATAACACCCGTTCAGAGCACTTTAAAGACATACACAACAAAAACATTAAAATTAGTGGGGTTAACTAGTAAGAATTGTCCTCAAAAGTAGCAAACACTAATAATATGATAGACTGCTTTCATATTTACAGAACGCTGCCATACAAGCAAAACAACGAAGAAACGAAAGAGTTCCAATAGTAACGAGAAGGAGCCATCAATGTAACTTTTTTTCTCTCTCGAACACGCACGAGAGTTACGTATCATTATATTAAAGAAAAAAGGGGCAAGAACCTTTACAAAGCAATCGATGTAACTTACCCATTAATATTTTGAGTATCAGGTTAAAATGTAAGTCAATAGCTACTGAACCAAACACAAAACTATAAAAATGATTTGTGTCATCGTGTTTCAAGATACATTTTATTATATGATTCGTAAATTCCTGTAAGATTGTAATAGACGCATTCAACTTAATATAATGTAATTACCTATAAACTTGCCACTCATATGGAGGGCCATAATTGCAACCCTTACTGTTGCGGTGCTCAAATTTCAAAGCAACCTGCAGTCGATAAGTCATGTCTTAGTATTCCCTTAATATAAGAGGACATGAGTACTGGGGGGGGGGGGGGGGGGGGGGGGGGGGATAGATATAAACCTCGTAAGCATCAGGTCCAGTACGCTCTGTTCCCCCAGAAATCCTTCTGCCAACATAAACTTGACCAAAACCACCTTTGCCCAACTTTCGCTCTACCTTGTATTGCGGAGAATGGCCTACTTGAACCTGCAAAAGATCATTTATTTTCAATGTCGGTTGCAAACTTGCAGTTCTAAGTTTTTACATCACTGGCCAGAGCCATAAGTTCTAGCCAGTTAACAACATACATATTACTAAAACATAATCCCATGAACCTGGAGTGCACGGTCACTTAAGCAATACATGCATTCATTGGTAGGATTCTATGTTTTAATCAATGAATTTACATCTTCCAAGTAGAGTGAAAAAAAAACATGCTAGAATTTGAGGTATAGGTGCTTATTTCCAACAGTAGATTATCAGATATATCAAGCTTTAGATTGCTCAAAAGCTGATCAAAGATGTGAGTTGACTATACCTTTTATAGCAAGTCCTTGTTAGATCTCGACTTTAAAACTTTTGATGTCGAATACTGTAATCTGGCCTATTTACAGATTCATAGGTTTTATCACGTTCACATCTGGAAAGGTCCACTTCCCTTCTACATACAGCTCGACTCGCCTAGCAATAAAAAATTATCCGAGCCTAATTTCAATCTAAATTAGGGTCACATTTGTCATTTGGTTTCCTTGTCCACCCTGCCTTGCCTTACCTAATAAGTGGACAGCAAAGTATGGTTGGTTCCCATGCTCGGTTTGTATTTGGGCAAGATGGGCAAGGATTTCCTAGCTTTTGAGGGATAGCCACAATGTCTCTCCTCCAGTAGCAAGATTTGCCTTGCCCAACCTTGCCAAGCAAGGTTAGTAGTAAAGGTTGGGAAATAGAACATTTAGAATCAGACATGCCACTTTCACCTGACTAAATTAAGTCTCCAAATCAACTGCATCTACAGACACTCACTTATATCACTCAGAAGGGATCATGAAGAATTCCATGAAGTGGCCTAAGAAACAGACAAAACATGAATGTTGGCTGCTGCACCTACCATGTCACACATGTGACTGACAGCATCTAATTACCAAGCAACACATTAAGCAATCCAGTGTTAAAGGGCATAACTGTTTTCCTCATGAAAATGATATCCACCCATCTTGAATCCATAATTTTCTGTTTTCTAACGCACTCCTAACTTCTTTAGGTTACTACATCTTGGATCCACGAGCTGTCCCAGAAATTTAGACATAGCTAGACCTCTAGCTCAGAATTGTGCGTATAGATATGACAATATGAGCATTCGATTCACTTATTCCCATTACAAATTGCAAAATATTTATTTCAGATATAACCATGACAAAGGCGATAGAGTAAGTAAGAAGATGCCGCATTGTTTGTCGGGTACTTGCTTATGATGATGTAAAATAGTTGATATATGTAGGTCTCGAAGATGCACAACAAAGAGCTGTGTGGAAAATAGGCACAGCTGAACTACATTCATTTATAAGTCCGTGTGCCACATGACACCTTGCCAAAAACTATACTTTGTCACTATTATCCCATTTTCTAAAATAACTTCACTCCCAAACATTAACCTCAACGGCAAGAAATAATACTGATACCGAAAGCATGCAAGTGAAGATACAATCATAAAATGGGACAGGCAAAAGTGAATGTGAAGAATGTACCTTCTCTGGGACTGGGGATGCAGTCCCTTCATCTTCACCTCCAGCAATCTTCTCAGCACTCCCACCATCCATCTTCAAAGCCTTATCAACCAATTCCTCAATGGGCTGTACCCCACGTGCAGCACGACCTCCCACAGCAGCTCCTGGAAGAACCTCACAAGGTTGGTCGGGGTCCAAGTCAATCACTGGAACACCTCGCCCTCTTCCTCCCCTTCCCCGTGCTGTTCCTCTCCCTCCACCCCTGCCACCCCTTCCTCTACCACGCCTTCCTGCCACTGTAGGTGCTGCCGCAACCAAGTTGTCAGCAGGGTCCTGTGCCACGAGATCCTCAACCTTCTTTGCCCTCAACCGAGATTGCCGGACTCCACTACGCAACTCTGGCATCCTTTCTCCCCATGCACTTCCAATCGCCTACGAATCTGTCGATTGAAAACCACAGCAGCACCAGTAAGTCATCAATACACCGGTACTACATTCTACAACCAACTCATCAAACATAAAATATCACTGGGAGCATTAGAGAACACATCCTGGATAAACAATTACTGAACGAGCATGCATAAACAAGCCTCCACTTATTTGCAATTGCCGTCTAGGACTCACACACGATGTCCTGAACCTTATCCCATTTGCGGCCAAACAATCAACGCAAGCCACAATATGAGATTTCCCAACAGTCGCTCCCCATCACCCCCTCCCCTCCCCAAATCCTACACGATCTCCTCGACACAGATTCCTCCTTCGAAAACCGATCAAAACACGCGCGATTGACGCACGCAGATACCTCACACGCCTCATCGACCTACCCGGCCGTCCCCCAAAAAAAACGCTACCGGAACCAACAGCAACCGCGGGGACAGGCACCGCCACCAAAATTTCCGCCGCGAAACGGGGAGATCGGCGGGCGCCGGAGCGATCGCCGCGCGATCAGACGCCACGGCCGCTAAGATCGGTCCGCGCCGCGCCGATCGCCCGCGCCCGCCTTTGCGTCCTCCGCTGCCGCCGCCGCCACACGGTAACCAATCCGTGACGCGGCGCCCGGCGATCGGCCCCGGAGGAGGAACGGATGAAGGGGTAGTGAAGGGGTAGGGTCCGGCGCTTACCTCGGGGGAAGAGACCGTGCGAGCGGCGGCGGCGAGGTGGGGATGCGCCGGGGGGGGGGGGGGGGGGGGTAAGGGATGGGTCGGGGTGGGGGGAGGTTGGTGTTTGGTCTCTCCCGCAGACACACACACACACACACACAACACACACCGCTGCGCTGTGGCTGGCTGGCTGGAAGGGAGAGGAGGGCTGGCTTTTTGAAGCCCTCCCGTAATCGCGTTGTTTAATTTCCCCGTCCCTCCGTTTGGAAGGCAGAGAGTGCGCATGCATGCGAGCTCAGCCGGATCCGAGGGCCAGGATGCGCCGGGGCCGCACTCGAGGAGCCATGGATAACGTGCAATGCTCGGTGGGGCCCGGCGTCCAGGTCCGGTCAGCTGTACCAGGAGTAAGATTTTTTTAAGCTGGAAATGGTCACCTGTCCCACCGTCCCTGATACCGCCGTGAAGCGTATGCATTTCTACTTTTGCCCATCTTTGTCTACCGGATTTTGACCTCGCACTCAAATTGTGTTTTGAGGAGACTGCATGCTCTGTAGTTTAGCTAAAAATTTTGGCACTGTTATTTTTGGAGTGCATATTTTAGGGCATGGATTCTTAATCAATATGCTGCTTGTGTGCTTATGACTTTTGATTTTTGAACGGGTCGGACACTCTTACTTGTGTGAGTCAAAGTAATCTCTTAGTAGAGGGCTAAAATAGTATAATGGTCAGTCAGGGTGTGAGATATCTCTCTATCACGCGCTTGTCTGTCCTTCTTTCCAGGCACATCGCATACGCTTATCCTTTTCCAGACTGATTGCTTCCATCATGCAGCGTGTGGAGTTTCTGTGCGGCCCAGCGGTGGTGATATGGTTTCATCTAGTTCAGTGGTATTTTACGCGTGCCCTTGCAACCGTAGCACGGGGGGAGTTAAGTGAAAAGGGGTAGTTGTGGAAGTATGAACGTGGTTGGGGAAAAGGCACATCAAATATGTTAAGATGAACGTTAAAAACAAAAAAGAACCAAACGGCATGAAAAACAAAAATATATTTTTGTAAGGATTTCTTTTCTCAGTCGTTAAAACGCACTTTGGCAGGGAACAACATCAGGGCGACTACTCGCAAAAAAAAAATCAGGACGAGTAGCTTTGATTTGACTGACTTGGAGAGGGTGGGCCGCTTGCCTCTGTTTCTCTGTAAACACCGGCCTAATTTATGGTTGTAACTTGGCCCAACCTGACCGGCGGGAACTAGCCAGCTGCAGCTCATACCAGACTGGCTCAATGGGCCAAACTTGCCTGGCCCATATACGCGAATGGTGAAGCCCAACCACGACTGCCAGCCAGATGGCCGCCGGTTCTGTTCTGCCGTGCCATCAAGCCCACGGAGAGCAACCACGGTGTGAGACCCTGTTGGCCTGCTTGGTGGATCGGACTCAAGAGGTCAGAATTCAGTGGATGCTTCAGCCTTCATTCAGGTTTCAAATTCCTGTCGGTGCTCAGACTGCGGAACTGTTTATTTTTAACTTGCAGAATTCCGTTTTGATTTACTTTCAAGAAAAAGAGTTCTGTTTTGGCGCCCGAGAAAGTCTACGGTCTAGTACGTCATCCAAGTGAAATTTCGCAGGCAGCTAGTTCGAGAGCTTTGGCACCCTTCCAAGCTCCAGCATTCCAGCGCAATTTGAACTCTGGGTTTGATTTTCGTACAGGACGCCCCCAGAATTTGCTCATCTTGCATGCTACGTACCACCTCGCATGGTTTATCTGTTCAACAGATTCCGTAAAATTCAGCGCAAACCGTACGCTTTGAACTCACGACACCTCGGTGGCTGGGTACACTCTGCATCCCTTTCTGTTTCTTTTTTGAAAGGAACAATCTGCATCTGATCTCTTTCACCTGTTTTCCTCCATCATCATTAGATTTTCAAACCTTTCAATCTGCATCTCCGGATCGGCCGCGCCTGCGTTCTGGCAATGATTGAAAGGTTCCGCCGCCGCGCATCGCGCAGCATGCGGCATGCCGGCTCGATACCTCGCGTCGTCTCTTGCCTCCGTGGTCCGTACCTTCCGTTCGCCTATCATACCATTTCTTCCGCCGGCTCGTCCTTGCTCGGACGCACGTCCTCCGGTGGCGCGGCGGTACGTGTCTCCATATGCCCTGCGCGTAGCGCGGCAACAGAAAGATATCCTGCCGTTCCGTCGCGCCGGATTTTTAATACTCGCCGCCCATCATTGCGTCAGGGCTTATGTTTGCTCCTCCACGACCCCAGCCAAACTCAGCCGCCAGCTCTATTTTTTTTTCTTGAAAAGAATTCAGTTGCCAGCTAGAGCGTCGTTGACACTTGCAAACTACTAGTAGCATAGCTGGAGCACCCGCTCCCCCGCGCATCAGCAACCCACCCGCGGGCTCACGGCCAGGTAGGGATCCCAACTCCCAAGCTCTGCGCGCCCCGCGATGGCCCATTCTTCCTGGCTCACGGCATGCGGCTCGCCGTGGTCGGCGCTGGCGACGCTGGCCGCGCTGACCACCAGCCTGCTGGTGCTCAGCTACGTGTCGAGCTCCTTCGTCCACCGAGCGGCGTACGGGTACGGCGACCCCTACAGCCCGGACGCCGAGTCGCCGTCGCCGTCGGCTGTGGCGGCGGCGGCGCCGAGGAAGGGGCCCGGGTACCCGCCGGTGCTTGCGTACTACATCACCGGCGGGCACGGAGACTTCGTCCGGGTGACGCGGCTGCTCAAGGCCGCGTACCACCCGCGGAACCGGTACCTGCTCCACCTGGACGCCGGCGCCGGCGCGTACGAGCGCGCGAGGCTGGCTAGCTACGTCCGGTCGGAGCGGGCGTTCCTCGAGTACGGGAACGTGCACGTCGTCGGCCGGGGGGACGCCATCGACGGCCGCGGACCGTCCGCCGTCGCGGCTGTGCTCCGCGGCGCGGCCGTCCTGCTCAGGGTCGGCGCGGACTGGGATTGGCTCGTCACGCTTGGCGCCGCGGACTACCCGCTCGTGACGCAGGACGGTGGGTGTTTCAGGCTGCCGCGTCGTGTGCCTGACTGCCCGGTCCATCTCTGATTCCCGTCGTGTCATGACGCTGACGTTTGGTAACCCTCTGTCTGCAGACCTGCTCCACGCCTTCTCCTCCGTGCCGAGGGACCTCAGCTTCATCGATCACAGGGCCGATTCCGAAAACCATCACGTGGTCGTCCTCGACCAGAATCTCCTGCAGAGCACCAACGCGGAGCTCTCCATTTCGTCCGGGCACCGGGAGAAGCCTGACGCGTTCGAGCTCTTCAGAGGTAACGCGAGCTCTCTCTGGCTCTCTGTATTTCCATTGCAACTCCGCAGCATTCTCACTCACGATCGTGGTCAAACACTTCTTGTACCTCCGCGGCAGCTGACTACGCATTTGATTTGATCGCATCAGGTTCTCCCTGGCCGATACTGAGCCGTGCGTTTGTGGAGCACTGCGTGGCGGCGCCGGACAACCTGCCCCGGACGCTGCTCATGTACTTCAGCAACACGCTGGACGCCGCGGAGTTCTACTTCCAGACGGTCGTGGCCAACTCGCCGCGCTTCAGGAACAACACCGTCAACCACAGCGTCCGGTTCGACCTGCCGCCGCCGCAGGGGATGGACCTGCGGTCGCGGTACGACGCCCTGGTGGGCAGCGGGGCCGCCTTCGCCGGGCGGTTCGGCGACGACGAGGCGCTGCTGCAGAGGATAGACGAGGAGGTGCTGCGGCGCCCGCTGGACGGCGTCACGCCGGGCGCGTGGTGCGCGGCGGGCAGCGGCGAGGAGGGATCGGCGGCCGAGTGCTCGATCGGGGGAGACATTGACGCGGTCAGGCAGGGCGCGGCGGGCCGGAGGCTGGCGAGCTTGATCTCAGGCCTCGTCGGAACCGGCGCGTGCGACGGATGCAGGAGCTAGACGCTCCCGCAGCCGCTGATTGCAGGAGAAAATCGTGCAAACGCGGTTGGCGAGGATTCGGTCCTACATTTTGCTTGTGCAAGCTCCAAACTGGCTAGCTGCGTCAGATTAATTTAGTTATTCTTTTTCTTTCTATATATATATAATACTACAACAATTCCGTTATTCTTTTTGGTACCGTATGATTCAACACTTCTGTTGAATTCCCGTAATATACAGGCCAGAAAAAAAAGGAGAAACTTAATTTTTGTACTAAAATGCCGTGTTCATCAGCAGCAGGCTAACAGCTTTGAGGACCTGTTTTTGCTTCTCCTGTTCTCGGGAATTCCTCGTGAATCTAAGCCCAGATCAAAGTAGTTAGGCCGGTGAGTCAAGGTCTCCGCTGCTTAATTTAGAAATCAAAATGGCTTTTGCCGTCAATACACCTGGTCAGTAAACGCTGCACAGATAATTTTATTAACTCATCAATAGACGAACGCAAAGATCTTTGGTAGAACGCTCTCAGTCGTGAGTGCATGTTCATAAACATGGTCTCTTGATGCCAATTTTTAAAGAAAGGTGTAACATATACAATGCCCAAAGAGTTTATAATGGACATATACTTCAACAAACATTCCTTTTCATCATAATCTGATAGACTGGGCAAAAAATCGTGAGAAATGGCCATTTCCTTGTTACACATGGGAAACTGATTTAGTAATACATGAAAAAAATAACCTCAGAAATAGCCAAAGAATGAAAACTCAACAGTGGCTGATTTCCTTAAGACAATCTCTCGCCTGATAGCACCCTAAATGGCACTATGACGGCTTGTCAGGGGAAGGATTATGCATTGACCACAAGGAATCCTCCAGGAATCCACCAAGGGCAAATCCTTCAAAATTGGATTTATAACAGATTCATCTTCCTTGTCCATAAGTATTTTCAAGCACTGGTACCGGAGGTCCATATATTCTAAAACACCGATCACTAAATGAGCTCACTAGCCGTGAAACTACTTCCTTGAAGAACATTGATGCAACCTGAGACATGAAAAGACAGATTGTAAGAGAAACAGCAGCCATATGACGAGTTAATAGATGTGCGATATCATTAGAAGCTCATTTTACCTGACGATACAATGGTGATTGAAATTTAAAATCGACTAAGAAGTAGAGGTCACAGGTCCCAGGAACAGGACCAGGCTTAAATTCCCAAACATTTATCAAGTGATCAAAAAGTCCACTTTCAGATGCTGTCGTCTGCATATAGGTGATACCAGTCAGAAGTTTTAAAACAACGCAAATTTTCTCATGCATAGGCAAAATGGTGAACACAAGATAGATATAACACTAGAAGAAACTAAAATATCAGATTCTTTCGGAAAAGAAGGAAACTGCCACTATGATATTGAACAAAACAGGGAACAATAAGGCTAATCACACTGGAAGGTTTCATATTGATGTTTCCAAGACTGCCACATCAACAATAAGAAAATGAAATGGTGTTTGAAACCACCCCTCCAATGCATAGTTTCACATTGTTGCTTCATAGACTCCACATGGCATTTAATTTCATGAGTCATCAAGAGTTGGTATTCATGTCAAGCTGTTTTCATCTAGATGAAACTGGTTCCTTCTCTCTCCTATTAAATTTTCTGCCACGTCACCAAATTAGCTGATGTGTATTTAATGTGCATGAAACCCCTATAAAACTAGCACTGGGAATGGCCTAAGATGAAAAAAAAATGTACTCAGAAGTCAGAAGATGCTGCAGGTACGATAAATTCATAATGCTAGAGACCTAGAATAATATTTTCTGTAGCACAATCAGACACACATCAATCATCTAAAAATTGTATCATAGAACATCTTAGCTGCATAAAATAAACATAGTTTCACCATAAAAATTACAGTTTACTTACAGGAACAGGTCATCCAAGCTATTCAACAGAAAACAGACGATTGGTTATCTGATTCACATCTGAAGGCACTTCGTTTTCTAATGGTTTTGTACATGCAGGCATGCAACCTCTAAATTCATTGCCAGACTATCTTTTGTCTCCCTGATTGGACAAACCACAAACACTTAATCTAGAAGGCATGCTCAGATTAATCTATGTGAATTTTAATCCAGTGATGAATAGATTGACATTCCTAACAACAATTGCCGCCAAATGGGCACTTATTGCTACATCAGCTGAGTTAACATTTTTGAGATCTGACCATCACTTGGCTAAACAAGAGCGTAGGGAAATAATTAATTATCAAGTACGATATGGCCAAAAAAGTATAATCATTGAGTATTGAAAATTTTAACAAGAAATTTTTAACTTCCACAAAGGACATTCGAGGTATAAGGTAAATCCTAGCCAACAATTATACCCATTCGATGAAAAAAAAGTAACCTACATATTTTACAGAAACATATAAGTAACTTTAGAATCAGTTTCATACGAAATTATGCCAACCAAACACGAAACCTGGCTAGAAGTACGAGTTCATTAAACAAGAAAGGAGTCGATTATGACAGGCAATGCCTATAATAAATACTTCATTCGAAGATATATCCATTTGCAGCTCAACATTACAAACAACAACCAGTCCTGCTAGCAGTATCGTGGACAGATAAATAATGCTAGTGGCTATACATAAGCATGGCAAGCAATCAGCAGCAAACAATAACAGGTCAGTTGTCCTGTCCTGTGTATGATGAACCTTGAAATATGTTCTACAGTTACTTACAGATACAGTTACTTACAGTGCTTCCGCACGTGACAGCAAGTTCATTACACAACCCTCACCTTGATATACTTGGGCTTCTCCATCTCCACATGAGACACATAGCTTTCAACAAGGAACTTGAATCCAATCTCGAGCTCAGCATCGAATGAGCCGTCATCGTGACGCCTGATAATCCTGGACCGCTGGCACCACGGCACAAAGTCCTCGTAGAGGTCCACCGCGGCGACAACCGCAAACATTTGCTCCGGCGAGTACCTAAGCTCACCAAAACAGCCGCAACAACACCAGTCACCAATGATTTCCATGTCACAACACCAGAGCAGCTACAAGGCAACTCACTCGATTGACCACATACCCCATCACGCGCCTCTCCTCGTAGACCTTGGAGAGCACGCCCCCCTCCTCCCCGTCGCCGCACCCGAGGAAGCACCTGGTCTGCGTGCGCGCCAATCGCCCCGCGCCCATCGCGCCGGCCCGCGGATCGGCCCACCGGCCGCCGCGCCAGAGCACGCGCCCGCCGGCGCCGCCGAGGGCGGAAAGCGTGCTCGCGCACCTGGCATTGGCGAGCGCCTCCCCCGTGCCGGGGGCGCACTCGACCTCCCCGCCGCAGCTACGCAGGAGGGACGACGCCAGGCCCCTCCTCCGCAGCACCGACCTCGCGCACGGAAGCATCGCGGGGGCTCCCCCGAGCGTGATCCGGCCCGCGGCGGGAAAGGGGGAACCCTAGATTCGGGGCGCCGCGGCGAGGGGCGTCGCCAGAGAAGGCTCTGGAAGGAGGGCCGGAGGAGTGGGAGGAGCGGGATTGGAGAGGCGTGGGGAAACGGAGAGCTTTGCGGCCTTGCGGGGGAAGCCGGATTTGGGGGGGCTGGCCGGCTGGGGGTGGACGGGCGGTATGGGACGCAGCACGCGAGGACAGCGGGCGCGCGAGACGCGAGGCGAGGGAGATGCGCGGTGGGTGGCCTGATGGGCCGGTCACCGGTGGGTTTGGTGGGTGCCTACGATCTAGCGCGGAGCCGGAGGAAGAAGGAAGGATCTGACGAGTCGCCGCCGGCTCGCCGTTCTCTCCAGGCTGTGCCGTTGCGCCACGCCTACGCGTGGTGGTGTTACCACTGGATTGGCTACGCGCCGCGCGGCAGGACCGCGCGAGGATCGTGCTGGCTTGGACCGAAGGAGCGACACGTCTGATTGCCGTATTTTACCTTTATTTAATCGAGAGTTCAGGGTCTACGCTTGAATTGTTTTTTCTGGAAGCTTTTTGATGGCAGCTTCCTTCTCGGCAATAATGTGAACATTCTATACATCCGTGCACGCAAACCCAACTGAAAGGTGGGGACACACCTTGGAACACGTGGGAGCACGAGTATCCAATTTTTTTTGAATAATTATATCCAATTTCCATACGGTAGTACAGAACAATCACGGGCACGGCAACAATCAGAACTAGGGAAATAGTCAAGAAGCTCTAAAAATATTAGATACCGACTTTGGCGATGTCTCGAGTATTTTTTGGGACCTTATGCAGCATAAAAGGTTCTTACATTTCAATTATTCTTACAAGCAAAACCCGTGTGCACAATTAGTTTCTTTTGCGATAGACTAATGCACTCACTACTCCTTTTTTTCCCTCAAACAGACATGATAGCATTATGCTTGTACTAGACATAAGACTTACTACTGTTTGAGTAATCCAACAATATGAAATTTTAGAAGGAGGAGGGTGTGCTTAAATGCTTAAGAAACCACTTTGAATACACGCACCAAAAAGGACTGATTCCACGTAAGCGGCAAAAACGAAAAGAAAATTATACTAGGGTAGAATGAATTGTTGGCCTAAAGTAGTTTGCACGGACCAGCCCACTTACGAGCTGCATCATGTTTTGCGTGATGGAGGCCCAGTTTTGCACTCACCGCCTCTCCTAGTCTCCTGTCTGTCTTCTCCCTTCCTCTCCTCGACAAACAATCCCACCGACCTGCAACTGCAAGCCGCGCTCCCGCCTCCATCACACGAACCGCTCACCAAAACCGGGCAAGCTAACCCTAGTGAGGAACCGATCATCGGGGCACCACCGACCCGGCGGCGATGTCGGAGGAGGCGAAGTACGTGGAAACGGCGCGGGCCGACCGCTCCTTGTGGCTCATGAAGTGCCCCACCGTCGTCTCCCGCGCCTGGCAGGAGGCCGCCGCCGCGGCGGCGGCGCAAGGCCCATACGCCGGAGGTGACAACCCTAACCCTAACCCAGTTGTCGCCAAGGTCATCCTCTCCCTCGATCCCCTCGGCGACGACGACGCGCCTAGCCAGGCAAGCCTCCTCCTCCTGCTCCCCCTAACCACCTCGCCTCGCTGTGTGCTGTTGTTCCGTGCATTGCGTTTCGATCGATTCGTGCTCGATCTGTACTTCAACCTAGACCGAACTGTGGGGACGGATGGGATTGGTGAATCTAACACGCCGCCAAGTTATCTGATATTATTCGTGGAGGTTCAGCGGATTGAACATGTTAATTTGTTTGATTTTTCAATCGATCGTAGGGCTTTTGATTTTGTTTCTAGGAACAATCGGTAATATACGTCTTTGGATAGTGGCGGGTCAGAAGAAAAGTTGAGATTCATGCAGCTCGTGTCCAAGTGTAGAGAGACAGAAGAAATCTCTATGCGGTCGTTCAGGAGTGTGCCCCAGTTATTCCAGTCACTATAAGACAACTTTGCTCGATAAAAATGTTTTAGATCATTTTTTATGCTATAACTCGCACTTATGGTACCTATGTTTCTTACGTGGTGTTAACTACACAACAGATCAAGATGGAGATGACACAAGAGTGCAGTAGCAATACACCAAAGAGTTACTCTCTGAATATGTACAGCGATTTTGTGCCAATGTGCATTTTTTCCGAGTGTACCCAAGGTTGGAGCCAGCTGTATTTAATTAACTTTCTTCATGATGTTACCATGTATTTATCTATCTCCGTTTCTGCAAGTTTTCATATAGATAATGTTGTGAACACTAATTGTTGCTAGTAGTTCTAGGCTCTAGCAAACCACTGCTTGGTTATTTGAATCCTCTTTAATAAGACCCACTTTAGCATACATTCTTTCAAACTAGCTAGCGTGCGCTCCGGCCGGTTCAAGATCGATCACGTTTCACGATAGCTCCCGGCCCGGTTGTGACTCGTGACTCGTAAGATATATAAGCTGCTGCTGCCTGCTGCTACTTGATGGGATTACTCGTCCTAGCTTAGAGCTATCTCCCTGAACAAATCAACTGAGAATCCCGTCGTGTGCCGATTGTGTTGACGACTGGGCGTTCGGTCTGGATACGGATCGAGCAGCATGGGTCTCTGCGTCGACCTGGAGGAGGCGCCGCCGCCGGTCATCGACTACTACGACATCTTCGCCGACCCGCGAGACGACGAGGCGCAGCCGGTCTGGGGCTACAGGGAACCCCAGCTGCTGGTCGCGCATGAGCGACGAGGACCGCATCATCGGGCCCCCGGTGCTCATAGCGACGTGTCTTCTGATGGCGCTGCTGGTCGGCGCCTCCATCTACGTGCAGGTCTTCAACGACGTCCCGTCCTTCGCCGTCGGCGTCGCGGAATACGGCGGCATCGACCCGGGCCGCCCCGGCCGCGTGGTCTCGCCGGCGTTCGACGTCGCGCTCCGGGTGGACAAGACGTGCGTCGACCGCGCGGGCGGGCGTGGTCGTCGCGTACGCGGCCGTGGCGCTCGGCTGGGCGCGCGCGGAGCCGTGGGACTGCGAGGAGATCGAAGCGATGGGAGAAGGACGTGGTGGTGGCGGCCAGGGGCGACGGGGTGGGGCTGCCGGAGCACCTCAGGGACCGCATCGCGTCGGAGTGGCGGTCGGGGGCGCTGGAGCTCGACGTCGACGTTGAGATCTTTGACACCAGCGGCAGCAGCCGCGCAGCCGGTGACTTCCCCCAGAAGCTGATGACCTGCAAGGTGAGGCTGGACGGACAGAAGTCGGAGCCATTGCCTTGCGCGTGGTATGCTCTAGACTCTCGTGCCTCCGACTAGGGGCTAGCGGCCATGCATGTTTCGACCAGTGCTCTGCATGAGTAATTTTTTCGAACAGCAATTGTACTGATTTTCACCAGATATTGACTATCTGACCTTGTTAGGCGGGGAAGAAAACAAGACTACAAATGATAATTTGAGGAAATAATAGACTGATTAATGGTCAGCAACCGCGTATTGCAGAAATAACACAGCAAATTAAACATTGTCGACAACATTAGACTTGGTTATCATACAAAGACTACATACGGGCAGCTGGGTGTTGAAATACGCCTATGCCCAAATCATCGATTAATATCAATGCCAGTAGAGAACACAGCACAGCATATATCACTCTTTGCTTCGTATCTCCCAGATTGTCAACACCAGAAAACCTGAAAAACAGCAAACAAGACGAAACGCCAAGTAAGAAGCAGAAAAGACAACCCGTATGGTGCTATTCTATATTTCTATTTAAATTGTTTTCAAAACAAAACCAATAGTTCAAACTGGTTTTACTGTTATTTTCAAACTACATTTAAGAGATGCTTACCCTGGCAATGATGAATTTATTGTCAAACCAAAGCCAAAAGGATAGAGCGGATCATAGTGCGGATCTCCCACATTCATGGGTAGCTGGTCAACAGACTTGAACCAGGTACGGGGGAGTTTTCCAGTGAAACCATAGTCCCCAAAAAGTACATCAGCGACACCCTGACCTTCGGTGCCAGGAAGCCAAGCAGCAACAAGCGCTTCCATCAGTGGAACATATGGTTCAATCACAACAGGACGACCAGAGATGATAACCACCACACATTTAACTGCAGAGCACACAGTTCTGATCGTGTCTGGACCAGGGTCAATTATAGTGAGGTCAGTGCTGTCACCTACTGTTTCAGAATAAGGCAGCTCGCCAACAACAACGATAGCGAATGAGAAGTCATTATGCTTCATGAAACTGCCGTCAGGATTCTCGGAGTAGACTACAGGCGTCGAGTCTGCAACAGTGGACTTTATGGCATCAAGAATTGTTGTCCCTGCAGAGGAAATTTGATCACTGCTATGAAAAATATAGCAGATGTTGCTGCTTTAGCCTTTAGGTACTTCAATTGTTACGAGCTACTGAACAAAACAAAAAAGTGTGCCAGGAATTTAATATATTCTAAATTTTCAGTCAGGAATCATGTCAGTTCAGTAGAGCAATAGCAGGCTAGCGGCACTGTCATCACTATGTAGTGGATCATGTCCATGCTATCTAGGTAAATTGTGGTGTGTGAATATTTGTCAACCAGTCATCAAATTTAAAGCATATGTATCTGTTTGTTTTTAATCAAGAAACCAGAAATGTAGGGTTTGTTCTGATGTGATGCATCTGAAGTCTGAAGAGTGAATATGCTCGTCTTTTCTTGTTTCATTTGCAGTTAGGATACTATCTTCTAACATGTAAATGATGCTTCAACCCATATTATCCAGGGATACCAAGATACCTAACTGTACGGAAACTAACTAGAAAGCATGCTGACAATTTAACCAGAGGCACATACCAGTCGTGATATTTCCGCTGCCCCCCATCCATTCAATTGACCATCCTCCACACTGGTATCCCAAATTGCTAGCATGACTTCCAGCTACGAGGATCCTTCTAGCTTTCTTTGGGAGAGGTAAGAATTGCTGATTGGGAGAATTCCCATTTTTCAAGAGAACAAGTGATTTCCTGACAGCCTCTCTGGCCAATTCCCTGTGCTCCTGTATAAATTAAAAACACAGTTGCTAAGTTGCTCTAGCATGAATCCCAACCTAGTCATCCACGATAACTTGGGTTTGTTCACTATGTAACTTGAGAAGGAAGTGTCTAAAATGTGGAAGTAATATACGACATGCCATCTATTACCGACCTTCTTTCCAAGCTGATCTGCAAAGCTAAGATCAGATAATGGGTTCTCAAACAGGCCCATCATAAATTTGACCCGAAGGATACGCCTCACGGCATCATCAATTCTGCTCATATCGACGATACCCTTGTGGACAAGAGATGTCAGATCGTCAATATACTTGGTGTAATTGTATGGCACCATAACCTGGAATTGAGGTGAACCAAAGTTTTTACATGTAATGGTGGAAAAGAAAAGTTCATTTATCATAAAACCACCCTGTTTCCAGTAGAAGTTAATCAACCATGTATGAGGCAGGTAGTATGAAAACAAAGCAAGTTTTCTCAAAAGAAATCCACATACCATGTCGATCCCCGCATTTATTCCAGCTTGCACAGAGTAAGTATAGTTTGCACCAGGAGGTGCGGTGATACGGTCTATTCCTAGCCAGTCTGATATCACAAAACCCTGCGATCCACCAATATGCAAAATTAAGTTACAGATCAAGCAAAGCAATGTAGAAGTTGTAGATTGTTACTAACTCTAAAATGCAGTTTGGATTTCAGGTAGCCAGTGACTAAATCATGGTTGGCATGCATTTTTACACTATTCAAGCTTGAGTATGACACCATAATAGTTGCAACACCCTTTATTATAGAGTGATAATATGGTGGCATGTGAATGCTTAGCAGTCCATGTTCATCAATGACAGTGTTATTCTCATTGATTCCATTATGAGTTCCACCATCACCAACAAAGTGTTTAGCACAAGCAGCAACTTTATCCCTGCAAAAACCATAAGCTGAGGTATAAGGATAAGACAGAAAATTCTTTCACACTGCAACATATTAGAACTGCTTGCTTCCCAAAACTAATTTCAATTGAATAGTACGTAATATACTGATAGAGTGCCATCAACGCATATTAGATGATTAATTTCAAACTATTACTTAGATAAAGATGTAGGTGCCTTAAGTATTGGCTTACATCTACTATACCATCCTTATCACCACTGAGAAAAGAATATCTTACTTCCCAGCTACATACGGAACTCCCTTGGTATGATTCACTGGGATCTCTCCCTGCAAACCAGGTATAATATCTGTCATCTGCTGGACAATTGTGTGATCTTCACTGTAGCTCTCATAACATCTTCCCCATCTTGGATCTCTGCAAACCTAAACCAAGCTATAAGAATAATTTCTGATCAAAATAACTTATAGTAAAACAAGAATATACTAATATTCTGCAGATCTGGTGCATAGCAGAAGCAACAAAGCAGTGAATATGTTCTTACTGCAATACATGGAGCAAAAGTATATTGAATGCCTGTTGCCCGCACTTCAAGAGCAGTTGCTACACCAATCCTTCTTATGAGGTCAGGATCCCTAACAACACAAAAAAAGACAGATGATTATATCTACACATATATGTTGATAATGTATACATGATCTGCTTGTCAACAAGAAAAGTTTATGTTGCCTAAACGTATTGCTTTTAAAAAGTCTCCAGCAAAGCAAACAGTAAAATTTTAAATAAACTGGTCAACAAAACTCTTGATACAGCCTTCTAAGGAGACATGTAGGATGCTTGTCATATTGCAAACATGTAGTATGTAGATTATCAGAGACATGCCTTGTAGCTCCAAGCCCGATGTTGTGAGGGAATAAGGTGGCATTGTAGACATTGTTATTACCGTGAATAGCATCAATCCCATAAATCATAGGAATTCCTAGACGTGTTGATAAGGCACCTTTCTGGAATTCATTTACCATGTTAACCCAAATTGATGGACTGGCCTGGGGAGCAGGAACACTTCCACCACCACTTAAGATGCTACCTAGGGAACCGCACAGAAGTTTGGCATTATAAGTTGCATAACCACAGACTTAGATATCATAATGTCACAAAGCAGCCAAAGCTGTGGAGTGCTATCGGCTTCATTTGTCTATATCTCTCAAACAAAATCCATATGCAATACAGAAAACATATAGAAGTTACCTATGAAGTATTTTTTCATTACATCTGCCGATGCAACCTGGCGTTCTATCTGTGTCATCTGGCCAATTTTTTCAGCAAGGGTCATCCTACCAAGAAGATCCTTGATCCTAGTGTTGATAGGCTGCTTTGGATCCTTGTACTTCATGTGTTCTGCATCTCCCACCGAAGCAAAACATAGCAATAGAAGGCATGCCCAAGAGATATTTGAGTTTGTCATCCTGAAATTTCTATAAAAGAAATTTCTTTGGATAGTTGATATGATGATCTTTATCTCTGATCCTCCTGGGAATTTGAAAGAGACCCTAAATCAAGATTTGGAGATAGTTAAAATGAGCTGGCAGATCACAATGAAGAAATTGGAAGTGTATGAAGAGAGCAAACGAATTTCTTTTGTGGGATACAACAAATAGGCTTTGAGACATGGCCTACAAGAAGATAAGAAGTAAGGTACCTCCCCACAGGTTTTCTACAAGAAAAAGCAAAGCACATTGCGTCTGCTATGGTAGTTTTCCTTATACAATTCAAAAGGACTGAACCTATCTTCTTGGGGAAAAACTAGTGATACCTCAAACTTCCCCCATTGCATGCTTACTCATCCACAAAGAGCAAGAATTCGCACCAAGGATTTACTCACATATCAATTAAGTATCTCTATCAATGTCCTTACAACACAAGTGTCAGTTTCAGCTCTAACTACAGTGTACAGCTAATTGGACATGATTGAAAGGGACCCGTTTCCAGCGGGTAAAAGTAGAAGAATTGGAATTCGTATGGCTAGTACTTAGTCGTATGGTCAAACAAAAAATATTAAAACGAACACATCAGGTCAATTATTTCTCAGGACCCAGAAGAGAAACCAACCATGTGGCAAGTAAACTCAAGCACATCCCCGTCGGTCTTATAAAATACTGACCGCCCAGCGTGAACTGAATCGACACAAACCAGCCGACAGCGCGACTCTACAGGGGGCGTCACCCCCATTTCCACGCTTGTTCTCGCGAAACGAGCGGTGCCGCCTCCCGTGGAAATCCCATTCGCGGAGTACTGTGGCTGATCTAGAAGGAGAGCAGCGGCAGGAGGAGGCAACAGCCGGTGGTGGGCTGGTGGCGGGTAGCGAGGTGGAAGAGTTAAGTTGGGGATTCTCCTTACCGCAGAGCAGCGATGGACAGAGGGCGGTGCGGTCAGCGTCCGCTCCGGATAGCGAACCGGAGCTGAGCTCAATCGCCGCCCCTCGCACACGCATTCGCGCACCGGCGAGGCGCCGAGGCCCGACGAGGAAGGGCGGCGGTGCGAGGCGTTGGGGAGGGCACCGGCGCTCGGGTTGCTCACTGCGCCGCGCCGCGCCGCGCTTTGTAGGTGAGGTGTCGTCTTCGAGTGGCCAGTGGGCCACCCCGTGTCGGCGGCAAGAAGGCAGACGCAGACGGCCACGAAAGAAGTGCGAGGACTAACCTCCCCACCGGGCACACACGTCATCCAAGTCATTCCATCTTACGGGTGGCAGGAGGAGAAGCACCCAACGGAGTGGCGTCCGGCAGCGCTCCGGCGAGCCGCGGCGTGAAGATTGGACCGCCACCCAAACGTTTTGTAGAAACACCCCTGCAAAGTTTCAAATAACCCCCTGATTCGGATCGCGATAATCGCGATCCGAATCAGGGGGTTATTTAAAATTTTAGGGGTTAATATTTTCACTTAACCTCCTGATTGGCTGATTCGGATCGCGATTAATAATTGCGATCCGAATCTCGAGGTTAGTATTTTCACTTAACCCTCTGATTCGGATCGCGAATATTTGCAAAGTGACCCCTAACATTTGCGTATAGTCCCCTGGTTCAGATTGGATCCTCCCCCGCCGGTCCGCCGCCGCCGCCGCCATCCTCCGGCCGTGCCCGGAGCGCAGGTGCCACAGCCCCATCCATCCAACCCGCCAAGGCACCAATCATGCGCTCCCACTGCTCCATCTGACCGGACCCGCGCAACTAAGCTCGCATCGGCGTTCATGGTGAGCTCCAGTGGTGACCAGTTCGAGACGAGTTTGTGGAAATGCTAGGCCTGCGAAGCCTCCGATGGCCCAAGCTGCTTGCTGAAATTCTGCAGCCGGGCTACCGGAGCATTTGCAGGGGTTCATCTCCTGGCCACCTGCAGGGTGGTGGCCAGAGGTCAGAGCAAACCCACACAATTGTTAACTGATTACATCTTGGAATTGTGAAGCCCATGCTTGGGAAGTACCAGCCCAAGATAAATTCGGTCAGGCGCGATTGTGCAGTGAACACATGCCAGGTTCAACTGAATGTTTTGTTTTTGATTCAGTACCAAATCAGTTCCACAGTATCGATTACAGTAAGTCTTCTTCTAGCACCGATGCGCGCCATCTACGCAGAACAAGATCCAGCCATACAGTTTTACCATGATAAAGACATCTCTGCAAACGAAAAGAGAAAACAGGATGCTACTCTGTTTTGTGACTGAAGTCAAGTCCCTTGGTTTCAGACTTCCATATGCACTTCCAGGTTGAAAGGCTTCAGTTTCAGTAGCTTCTACCCACTAGTTGAATCCTCTCCGAACGGGACACTGAGGCTTCCGAGCGCGCCACGCACAAGTTGAACTTCTCCAAGTACTTCACCGCGCACATGTCCCAGTTCCTGAGCATCCCAACAATGGATTGCCATATGTCCATTCTGAAAAACAAGTGATTCCTTACTTTCCAATTGCCCCAAAGAGCAGCAGAACTAATCATGTTAAAGACTCGGTGTTCCTTTTCCCATAGCTATAACTTAGCTAAAGATTCAAAATGAGTAATCTCGTGCTTGCCTGTACATTCTGAAATATACACCCAAACCTGTCTAGCTAGTAGCTAATATGCAAGCAAAAAAAAAAAACAGATGCAGGGTGCACTCATGTTCAGAACAATACAAGCAGCATTTATTCTTTATTTCTTTCCTTTTGGCTAAGTTGTCTCTAGTTAGGAGCTTGTATTTAGAAAGTAGGCAAAGGAAAACATGGACCCTAGTGGAATATGAATCTTCCACAATGCAGGAGTACGGATTGGAATTACTCCTCTAAAGTTGGTAATCTTACATAAGGATTGCGAAAGTGAACCCCTGAAGTGTGGTACTGCCAGATCACAGAATCAAGCATCTACTTACCTTCAGAAAGTACATTTCAAATTGATGGCATCCCATAGGTCTGCAACAGTTGCAGATTGCTCATGACCAAAATGTGGATTTCCCCTTAACACCACGGTTAGACTTGCAGAACCTATCCAATTGCATGAAACCTCTGCTCAATTTCTGATTTAGAAGAACGAGAGATGGCAAGTAGGGACAATATCTTCAGACAAGAAAGCAGCAAGTGTTGAAATGGTCAAAGATTCTGAATGCAGTCGAAAGGCACGCAGCAGTGTTGGTAGGGTACATCGGGAAACTATGCAGATTCAAAAATGAGAGTATCAATACTAGCAGCAAGTGTCGGGTGACCTACATGTTTAATGTCTTTTGTTATTGTTAGCAATCTATGCTCTTCAAGAGCAGAAAAGTAATGCTCTTCAACTTATGGACTTGTAATTCGAAAATATCCTATATTTTCCCTTAAAAAATCCTATAGTTCTGGAAAAAAAACATATGCTGGATCTTTGCTTACTGTTTTTCCCCTCCACTTGCATTCGTTTGATCAACAGTACAGATAATTTCCTATTCTACATTCTGAAGCAGAGTATGATTCAAAAATATTTGATGGCTTCCTATGCCCTTCCATATGATCCTTCAGCCAGTCTGGTGAGGCACAGTTTCAGTTACATTCTTTTTTTTATGGGAAACTGTAATTAGAATTTGGCAACAGAGTACATGGAGGAGATCATCCTGATCCAATATTTCAACGATACAAAGCTGCACCTCCTCAATCAAAGGGCAGCTGTTGAAATGGCTGGCATACAGGGGAAATGCCTAGGTACAAAGCGATTCCAATTTCTAGCCCGAACTGCTAGAGTAACCTTGCAAACGTTTTACTGAATGTTCTGAAGATTATGGTACAACTCAGCAAGGTGAGGTTGTAGTCTCCGTGGAATGTTGGTTGATCGCCCACACAATCTTCGTGTCCGGGTGATCCATGAGAGAGCATGACTGAAAAGCCAGTTGTAATCGAATTAATAACTGAAAACCAAGCATTCAGTCAAACAACAAGGTTTGTGCAGGTCTTCAGAAAACGAGGAGCGAATTGTTAGCGTTACCTTACATTTGCGATGCATTGGATCCACTGCAGTTTGGCGCTTTCAGCAAGGTGGTATCCAGAAGGAACGGGCTGGGAAGAAAGGAGTGGCGGCCAGAGCATGCGCCGGTGCCGCTGCCGCTGCCGCCCCGGTGAGCCCCACGTGCGCCGCGGGCGTGGAGCGGAGCGGGCGTTTCTTAACAGCCCGAGCACCGACCGCGCCTTGGGGTTCCAACCACCATCTTCCCCGTGAGCTAGGGCGGCCGACAAGAGGAAGGAGAAGGCACTCAAGGGACGCCGGCGTCCGGCGGCGCACTGGCGAGTGGTGGCGCGAGCACTGGTACCCGATCCGGAAGTTTCTAAAAACAACCCTAAATATTTTTGAATAACACCCTGGTTTGGATCGCGACTATTAATCGCGATCCGATTATTTACAAAGTACCCCAAAAAATTGCAAAATATTTTTATAGGATACCCTAAAATTTTCAGTTTGACCCCTATTTTGGATCGCGACTATGAATCGCGATCCGGATATTTACAATATGACCCCTAATATTTGCGTATATGCCCCTGCTTTAGATCGGTTCCTTCCTCCCGTCCGCCGCCGCCGTCCTCCGGCCGCGCCGGCCACGCATGGCCCAGAACCAACCCCAGCTCAAAACCTATCCCCCAGAAGATCCCCACCCATAGGCTTCCCGCAGCTCCATCTGACCGGACCGCTGAGAGACCCGCTGCACCCTTTGCCGCGCGTCTTTGCTCGAGCCGGCCTGTCATGGCGAGCTCCGTCGGAGGTGATTCCACTGTGGACGCCAGGCCTGCTACGCCTCCAGTGGGGGCCCCCAGCATGCCGCAGAAGCTGCCCGCTGAAACGCTGCAGCCAGAGCATTGGCAAGGCTGAACGAGCACCAGCAGGGTGGCCGGAGCTCAGAGCGATGGCTGATCCGAACTTAATTGGATTTAGCCCATGCACCCGAAACACAAGCTCGAGATAAATCCGATCAGGCGTGATTGTGCGGTGAGTACTGAAGATGAACCGGCCGATTTGCCATGTCCAACTCTGAATGTGTCAAAAGCCTGCAAGCTCCGTTCAGTTTCTGATTTACAAGACCAAAGAGATGGCAAGTACAGACAATCTATACCTTCAGGCTTCAGACAAGCAGCCTGTGTCGGAATGGAATGGCAAAGACCCTGGGAAATCGCAAGATTCTGAATGCAGTCGACAGAGCTACGGTGCTAGCAGGGTATACATCGAGCAATGGCGAAGGTTTGAAGTCTGGAGAAAGTGAGAGTTGATGGTACGTAGTCAGCAGTAGTAGCAAGTGAAAAATGGCACTATCAAAACAAAAAAATGTATGGTGCGTCCTGATTATGGCCATCTCTGCTAGACTGCTACGATGGTTTTGGTTGATGGTGCATATTCCTGACCGTTGCATTCTCGGAAGTATAAGGTGAACTACATATGTTTCAGGTATTTGTTATCGTTGACGACTTTTGCTCTTCCCTTCACCGACTCTCCCTGTCGTGTCAAATTAGGATGTCTGCCAAATTATATAATATACTAGCCAGATTGGCGCACGATGCGCGCCTGTAGGAAAGGTGTTAACTTGAAGTAACAACCATAAAATATAAGTTTGTTGTCCTACTATGCTCAAAGTAGCACCGCATTGATGAACTGAATTAAATAGAAGAAAATAGAATGTAACAAAAAAAATCAAATTGATGACATCCAATCTTAACTTCAAACAAAATTTTCTACATCTCACTAGTCCTCCGAGCGCTTTACAAATCTTTTCTGCCTAGGAATTCACTGGTTTTACATGTTCAGTGTATGCACTTGCCGCCCTATGCTACACTGGTTCATTGTTTTAACAAAAAATATGACAAAATTAGCAATAAATAATTCGACTACATTTTGTGAGTATATGATTATTTGAAGACAAAAAACATCAAAAAACATACTAGCACGGTAGTAGCAAGTGAGAGACAATCTTTTTTGATTGTTGAATTCGTTCTTTTTCAAACATCAAAAAAGAAAACGAATTCAACCAACCAAGAAGCATGAAAAAAAATGTGATCAGGACCGATGCTGCGGATGATCCAATTAAAGTTCAGGGTCTCTACTTCTCGGTTATAATCCGGCATGAGTATAACTTGGGTTTCGCTCACATAGTTGAGCAAGCTGCTTTAGCCAGATACAATAGAAGTTGAAAATTGACCACATCAGAAATGCTAGTTATAGTCGCGGTGAATGGCGGTCTAGTTCTTAGCCTACATACTAGCACGGTAGCAAAGATGAATTAAGCTTTGGCACAGACTACATCAGCATCACAAGATCACCCGTCGATTCTCCTCTATAGTGTGCTCCAACGTTCCTAAGTGGCAGTCGTGCTACCTGCGTTTCGACACCAGAGAATAGCTTCAAGATCTCAATAGCTTCAGTGCGGAGCAAGAGCACGCTGCATGCTCCAGTAAAATCACATTGCAGAGTTCAGATTACCTTCATCGTTGTTGCGGTAAGGCAGGCTGACAGTCATCCACACGTCGTTGCTGAAGGGAAGCATGGTTGCGCCTTCAGGGATAGCCATGTCGGTGTTGCGAGGGTAGACTTGGATTCTGTTGGTTAACATGTAGCAGCCACATCCGTTGGAGCTGACAAGCATGGTAGCAGTTGGCACAGTGAGAGTAGAGGTACTGGCTGGGGCTATGAGGGGTGAGTGATCATTCACAGTCGATGTGTGTTCCAGAGATGCATCCATTGCTTCCACTTCTGAGCATGCCTTGGGAATGGGCGGTTCGCCGACTTTCAGAGATGAGTCCATGACTTCACCTTTTGTGCTTGGCACTGCAATGGGTGGTTCAGCAACTTGCAGAGATGAGTTCATCACTTCAACCTCTGTGTTTGGTTCCAGAAGGGGCAGTTTGTCAACTTTCAGAGGCGAATCTGTAACTTTAACATCCATGCTTTGTTCTGGAAGGGACAGTCTGTCAACTTTCGGAGATGAGTCCATGACTTCCATGCCCCTGCTCGACTCTAGAAGGGGTAGTTTTTCAACTTCCACAGATGAATTCATTGCTTCAACTTCTGTGCTTGGCTCTGGAACGAATAATTTGTCAACTTCTATCTTTGCAGATTGAGCATTGTCATCAAGAAATTGTGTTGTAGCAGCAACAGTGAGTGGGTTAGCAGAGCCAGCTGATCTAGCATCATGATTTACTGCACATGAACATAACATGAGCTAATGAATGAAAATCAAGATTACATGGAGAAAACACACTATCACCCAGAGGCAATTACACAGAAAAATAAATTTACAGGGTTGCAGTATGTAAACATGCAACGCAATATCATGGACGATGGATGCAGAAAAAGATATACACAGCCAAAAGTCAATTAAGAAAACACCGCAACATTGAACTTAACCTGTGTAGCAGGGAATATTCTACTGCTTCATATTTCTACCTCTCAGTGACCGTAACATTGGTTGACTGGTTAAGGAAAATATTATCTAAAATTCTATTTGTGGTTTAGAATATCAAAATTTCAGGGTAATATAGCAGCACAGCCACTACGATGCCACAATACTGCATCCATCTCAGCTGGAGGCCATACGTCCCTGACCCTGAGAACTGAAGCTAATCCCAGTGTTTGCAAGAACCTTCTACTTTATGTTTTAAACCATTGCTGTTGCTGACACCAGCTCATGAGAGAAGTGACTGGGAAGAAAATGAAGACATGTCTGGGGTTGGAACCCAAAATGCCTTACATTCACAGCTCATACCCTTCTGCTCGTCCAGAAGGTTTTGTTTGGCCATTATGGCTTGTGTAATTCTACCAGGACCCACAGGTAAGGCTGATAAAATTTCACTGCACTGTTGTGTCAGGTCCAAAACGTGTTTACAAATGTGCCCTAAGCATGGGCCATCACAAATGCATGATCAATGTAGTTTCAAAACTCCAAAGTCACCAATGTTTAAAGAGGAAGAAATTAAACCCAGGATATGGGCACCAAAGAATCCGAGAGGCTAAGGAACTGACGCCATAAATTAAATTTGAAATATCACATTTATAAACAGGAATGTGGGGAAGCTGGTTAGAAGAAACCTAAAACGAGAGATTAAGGAATATGAAATGTTCATTACTTTGCATGGTAGTTTACAAAGAAACAGAACAAAAGGAATGTAACCAGAAAACTGACCAGCATCAAAGTCATTATCCTTGCCAGGTTTTGCTGTTGATACAATGGGAACTGAAGATTTAGGCTCTAGAATTTTGATCTTTTGTCCAGAAAACAGGTTATCGGTTCCGTGTTGCATAGAGGATAGAATCTTGATATTTTGTCCAGAAAACAGGTTCTCGTTTCCTTGTTGCATGGATGATCCTCCATTTACAACAGAACCTCTGTCCCCTGAAAGGTAAAAAAAAATGTCACTAAAAGTATGTCAAACAAGTTGTGCATAGATAGGGGAAAAAAGGAGAAGGTTAGACAGGGGCAATTGATATTGCCAAAATAAACAGAGAATCCACAAGAGCTAAACCTTAGCATGATTTTGAAAGATTGTAACTAAGGATCAGCATATAAATTTCGGCGGTCTACTTTAATCCACATTACTCCCTCCGTCCCAAATTACAATTCGTTTTGGCTTTTCTAGATACATATATTTTGCTATCCATCTAGATGTATATGTCTACATACATAGCAAAAACTATGTATCTAAAAATGTCAAAACGAATTGTAATTTGGGACGGAGGGAGTATAAAGCAGCATGGATGTGGAAACGGATACAGCTATCAACTATGAACTAGACAAGTCTTAACAATCGAGCCATATATCAGTAACTGCTACTGAGGCTATGAATTTGGTAATCAAGGGCACATGGATATATGTTGCACAATAAATTATAAAAAGCAGTCTTAGATAATACTAAGACTCTAAGAGACAAGTAGCTAGTCCTGTTTCCGTCTGCACATGTGCAGTCTAAGAAGTTAGTCATGTTGAGACCTTCTCACTTTTTTTCTAAAAGGAAATTGTCAAAAATTAATTCAAACATATCAGAATATCCGACCAATGCCAGTTCTTTATACATACAGCACGCAGGCATATTGCGGGGACTATAATCATAATTGACGGAACTAGTAAAATTTAACAAAAATGAAGTTTTCAAAACATAAATGCTATCGTGTGATCCAATGTAATGAATAGAGAAGATACTTGCAAGTTTGTTCTTGATGTGAAGGCAACTATTTCAGTAGCTTAGTGACTTACTGTCTTTGAAATGTTGAAAAGCAACCTTAGCAGCATTCATCTCTGCTTGATTCTTGGTGTTCCCTGGCTCTCCCTGAAAAGTTGTTCCTTGAATTTTGACAGTTGATATGAAGGCAGCAGAATGATTTAAGACATCTGAAGTTGTAGCATAGACAGGCAAGGGAAAGCCTTCCTTCTGAGCCAGTTCTTGTAGACGATTCTTATAAGATACTGACGGAACCTGTAAAAGGTAGAACAATTCATTTAAGTTGATATAGCTAAATGGATCACAGTTCTACAATTGTTAATGGAATTTCTAACACTGGTACCTGCACAGTTGGATCATGGTTTCAATATAATAGAAATATAACGAAGTGTTTAGTCCTAAGCAAGTTGGATAGGCTAGAGATGAAGCCCAACAAGAACGACAAACCAGAAACAATAGCAATAATGTAAAAGTAGTAACAAGACAGGCACTTCCTTAGCAAGCAGAAATGGAGTGGAAGCAACTTCTTCAGGCTTTAACAAAACTAATACAGTAATACCTTTACCTGGAATGCAAACCCAAGAATTAGCAGCGGCCTTAACCTCATAACTATACGCCTTATTTGCCAACAGGTACGAAATGGCATGCATTTAAATACATTTGCACTCCTAAATGAACTAAAAAAAATTATTAATAGAACATTAGATATTAAAATATGTCCTACATATATGTCATTCCCATTTTAAAGGTCACATAAAGTCGCTTTATCAATATAGACCAAAAATTTCATTGGACCCAAATGTACAGAACAATATAAGCTTGTTTGGTTAATGTTTATTGACAGTACACACAAAAAATGAAGTGTATAAGTAATCATAAATAGGTGAGGTGGTGCTAACTTAATGCTTCATAAGTGAAAAAGAAAAGAAATGTACCGACCAGAGATTGCTGTGGTGGGCTTGCTTCTTGAGGTAAGGACATCAGAGCAACTTTTGCAGCAGCAGTTTCAGCTTCCTTCATTGTGTGAAAGTATTCTGGGCTCTCAAATGTTTGCCCATCTATGGTTACTTCTGACTTGAATAGAGGTGCATGAAGAGAGCCTCCATAAATGGTACGATATGAAGGCAGATTCTTGCCTCGCTTCTGAGCATAAATTTGTAGCTGAGTCTTGTAAGGCTGGGTCGCTACAATAAAACAAAAAAGTAGTGAGTGTGATAGATAAAGCAAAAAAACACACAAAAAAACATTTCCCCTTTTTTGAAATGAGCAAAAAAAACTTTATAGTACCATGAAGAAAGGATCTTTATAACATGAGAGAATAAATTACTATAGATTCCAAGGGACAAGGGTAATGGACAAATCAACGAATCAAGACATAAAAAGAACACAGGTAATAATTTTCCAGGAAGGACATATGGATCGCATGATGAATATTCCTGAGATGCAACAGTGCAACCGTTTTACTAAACCTATTGACAACTTGTCCTGCATTTCTTAAATTAGTTGAACATGACTTCTGTCAAGTTCATTGTGTATTCAATTATTCAAGTGGTACTTCTGCTATATCCATTATACAACTACCAGATTTTTATCTTTATGGTCAACTGGCTACCAGAATCTCATGCCGTCCTTGCAAAATCAAGCACTATCAATACGAAATCAAAGAATACAGTGTGCTGGTGAGTCATCTGCCTACATGAATGCCTCCTACCAGTACTCCCATTGTACTAGTAGTAAACGAAAAAAGGGATCATTTTCCTCTATTGCAACACTAATGTATGTAAAGCTTGCCTGTAAACAGTTTTGATCTGCTAATTGTTGGCGCAAATTCAATTTCAACTTTTCATCAGTTCATCTGACAGCGTACTTTCAGAAGCTAGGCAACCAAATGGCTCAAACTTTGAAGTGATTCTTAACACATTGCTCAGGCACTAGCATGAAACAATTGCAAGTACCTCATTTAGAACTCAAATAAAAAAACGAAGGGTACAGAAATCCAATGCTACAACCCGACCATCCAAGGAATTTTTTCAATTTTAAACGGAATGAAGAAAAGTATTTCTAGAAAAAGAGGGAAACTATAGCATGGGGTTCCTAGATCACTAGATGGACTGATGGAGAGGAATCTTACCGAGAAGACGAGGAACAAAAATCCCTATTTTTACCCAAAAACCGTACTGCGCAAACAGGCAACTCACCAGGCTGCGGAGCGGCCGGAACCGGGACAAGGGCCGCGGCCGCGGCCGGGAGCGCGGCGAAGTGCTCGAAGGCGGCCATGGCAGCGAGGTTGTACGCCTCCTTGGTCGACCGCGCTCCTTCGTCGGGGGAGCTGAACTTCTCGTCATGGACAAGGACGGTGGCGCGGAAGAGGGGCACGTGGTCCCGGCCCTCGCGGGTGTGCTCGTACACCGGCGGCGCCCACCGCCGCTGCTGGCACAGCTCCTGCAGCCGCGACCTGAACATTTTTGCAGCGCGATCTGCTTGCTGGTCTCTGCTCCAATTGAAGTGACTAGGGTTCCTCGCTGCTGCGGAGAATTGCTCGGGGCTCGATTCGATTGGACTCACGAGTGTTGGGTGCCTCGCCTCTGTCCTCTCCGCTCGGCCCCGTGTGGCTGGTCGTCTCCTTCTCTCTTCACGCTTTCTTGCATCCTTGCCTTTTCAATGGAGAGAGATGTCGTGGGTGCCTGGGTGGTGTTTATGTGGGGCACCCCCCTCATTGACTGAAAAGTGCCGTATTCGTATCTCGGTCGGGCGATTACGATAACTGCAAGGCCGCAAAGGTTTCCAAGAGCATCTTGATTCTTGAATGAGACCATGTGAATTACCATGAGTATGTCCTTTGAAATCAAATCCTCGGAAATTTTGATGGGCACATTCAAGGCTAACAGCTTTCATTGGTGCATGAAAAGAAATGAATAGATGTACGGGGTTAGGTTTGGTGGGTGCAAAAAAAAATCTAGCCTAGTAATGAATAAGGACACGGCCGTAAATTAAACCGACGCACGGCCGCTCTGTTTTAGAAAAGCAGTGTGTGTGTATGCATGCATTAGGTGTTTGCATACGTTTAAGAGGGTAAGGAGAGAAACAAAAAAGACACGTGATGTAAGTGCACGCGTACACATAATTTTAAAATAGAAATATCGTAGTTTTAAAATCGATCATCAAAATTAAAATCTGATTACACAGTTGTGTTTTATTTTAATAAAAGCTTCAAAATAAGATCCCACGTCACTATATATTTGTTGAAAGAAAATATTTTTATGTGTATTCTAATTTGTTTATGATGTTTGTAAAATTGCTTATGTCTTTACAGAATGTTGTTTCACATAGCTGAATTTAGTTAAGTGGATATTAATATTCATATTGTGAAGATAGATTGTTTGGTGCTATTGGTGGATGAGAGTAACAACTTTGTTGGGTAGGTGAACGTTTATTGCATAATCAATAATAGGCAACTTTAGCAGATCAGTTAAGCATTTTAACTAATTTATTTTATATATTTTTCTATTATACATAAACAATTTATATGTCTTTGAAAAGTATTGTCGAAACATATACAAGTGGGGTCATGTTTTGAAGATCACTTTAAAAGAGCCTAATTGTGCAATCGAAATTTGAATTTAATGGATAATTTAAGATGGCTTGTGTGTGCCACAGAGTGTGGGAGTGGATGATAAATTTAGAGCCTGTTTGGTTGCCAGCCATAACTGGCCACACCTTGTTTGTGGCGACGCCTAAGGTTGGGCGGTAGAAATCGCCGCCACAGGTTCGACGAGAGAAAAATACTAGAAAAGCTACGGCAGCCGAAGGTTTGGCAAAAACCAAATACAATTATTTTGTTTGTGGCGCCGCCGCAGTTAGGCGTGATGGACTGCGGCATGCAACCAAATACGGCCTTACGCGCTGACGTGCAATAGCGCAAATGCACGGCCAACCATACAAAATCATTACAAATAAATAATAAAAGGGTAAGATAATTATCATAATATTCTCATCTTTATCTTTACCTATTTCTAAAATACGTAATCTTTTCATCTTAATTCTTGGTTTGGTCCAATTTTTATTATCAATATGTGGATCTTGGTTCATCCCGTATGCGTGTTGGACCAGCTCTCCGTTCACGACTCAAGCACGTAATAAAGCCATATAAATTAACGCACAAATAACTATATGTATCCGATACTTGTACAGTCTTTATTCGTAGCAATGCATGGATGTATTTGTCTAGTAAGATGGTATGTATACTTTTATAGTTAGAAGTAGTTATAATCATTATTAGGGTGCTCTTACAGATGGCAATTTGTTTCTTGCTAAGGTGAGGCATGGCGAGCCACCTCTTTATAAAGTCTAGGCACATATTAACCTCCACGAAACCTTGGCACTTACTAATCTAGCAGAGAAAAGGAATGAACAAAAAGAAGAAAAGGTTGAATATTGAGCATGATTTTATGACTCTACAATCAAAATTAAGGGTCTGATTCTAGATCAATAAACTTGAAGATTGACATAAGTGATATTTCTAGAAGATTGTATTTCTAGGTTCAGATCAAAGAAGAAAAGGTCGAAGGTAATACGGTGTGCCGGTGGTTGTTATTGCTTACTGGCAGGGACATAATGGTCAACTTGCAAAGATATAACTCGACTGTAGTCGGTAGCATTTCAACAACAATATTCTTATGAGTTGTAGATGCATACAAAACAAAACTCTAAATACACATGAAAAATAATAAACGCAGTTACAAGAATTTCTATTTCCCCAAGACGTTATGCGAGAAGACGTCCATGGTTGGACTCCCGCCGCCGTCCTGTTCTTCTCCCCGCTGCGGCTGCTGCGATGGCAGGAGAGGCGGCGGCAAGCCCCTCCCCGCGGGCTCAATGTCTATGAAATCCACGGCCTGCGAAAGAGAGCCGCAGTTCACCATTTGGCTCGTCGGCGACGCCGCGGAGTAGGCAGGATTCACCGTTGCCAAGGCCAGCCTCCGGTTGAGGAGCTCGGTTTGCGCCATGGAAAGCTCGGCTTGGACGAGAGCTACCTGTTGTTGTGTAGAGACTGGTTAGAAGAAACATCTTTTTTCACTCTAGTATACAGATATCCTTGGTGGTCGGCGCTGGTGCGTGGATGTATCAGGATGGCGTGGTGATGCTAGTATTAACCTGGTGCTGGAGGGCAAGGATGGTGCCGACGCAGCCGTAGACGGGGTCGGCGACGCGCGCCTGCGCCTCGTAGCAGACGGTGCTGGCCGCGTCCCGGCGCAGCGCCACGGGCACCCGCGACAGCATCTTCGCCACGTTGCTGGCGCCGAACACCTTGTGCACGGCCGCGAACTGCGCCGCGCCGGCGCCGGCGCCGGCCCCGTGCTCCCTCACGCCGCCGCCCCCGAAGTGCGGCGCGAAGACGCAACCCGGCACGCACCGCCGGCGCAGGAACTTGCACGCGCCGCACGGCGCCCCGGGGCCCCCGGGCGGCGCCTCCTCCGCGGTCTGAGCCCGCGCGTGGGCCGGGCCTGCCGCCGCGGCGGGCGCAGCAGCGCCCGCGCGCTTGCCGGGCGGCTGCATCGCGCGCGACATGCATGTGCACCCGCGCGCGGGGCAAGGAGCTCAGGAGGAAGGCGCGGGCGGGCGGCTGAGCACTGGCGGATCGCGGCAGCTGGGGCGCGCAATGACGGCGGCGCTAGCTACTGCTCGTTGGGCGGGCACGCAAGATTTATGAGCTCCGAGTCGCCCGGGGTTGTGCACGCTGCTCGCGCGGGTCGGCGCCTGCGGATTTCACGGGGCGGGAACTTTGAGCCGGCCGTTCGGAGTTCAAAGACGTCTGGAACTTTGAGCTCCCTCCGACGTGGCACAAGTGCGACTCGTGTCTTCTCGGATTCTTCATCAAAACATCGAAACCTGCATATTGATTATTCATGGCGCTTCTCTGAAGTCCAAATTCTTGCTCCTCCCGAAACGACGGCATTGCAGGCCTCACAACAAGTCACACACCTCATGTTTCAGGCCATACAGGAATCAAGAGATCTTTCTTGTCCACTAGTTCTTGGAAAAGGAGAAACGGAAAGGGAAATCGGGAGTCTATTTTGGCTGAAGGCATCAGACGGAGAGATGCAAGGTTGCGTGCCTTGCCTCCTGCAGAAGAACGTTAACCGTCAAAGGGTCCGCAAAGTAATTGTAAGCAGGAAATGCGTGTCTAACTGCCAAAACGAATCACATTGCGAACATGTTCTTCACCAAAATTTGACTCGTTAATCATTTGTTGCACATTTTACGGTATGTGCAAAAGAATGTGCAATGGAACTTGTCCTCAAGCCAATGTTCTTTCAAAGGCAGTGATACAATAAAACTCGTTTGGAAGGCATTACAATTATGGTGTCAGCTCTCAAGTTTCTTCTGAAGGAAGTACACCACAACAACCCGAGCTTCCGCAAAAGCAGGGCAAACCCTTCGGCCTAACCCTAGCATCCCCATAACTGAAGGTGAGCTCTTCTCTTTCCACAATATCTCTGGCAGCAAAGAAGCAGAGCCTTGGGAGCAATGAACCGGAGCTCCTCGCCAGGACAGGATGCAGGTTGCCTCCATCACATGAATGGTTGATAAAGCGAGCCACATTTCCCACTTTGGTTGCATCAATGTTGACTCTTAAGCATGCTTTTCCAGAAGGCAGGTGCTCTCGAATGATAATGAGTGCAGGAGCAAGCTTACCGGCAGAGGCAAGTTCATCATATATCCTCTGTCGCCTCCGTGCTTCTTCAGTTGTCAAAAACTCGCCTACAGCTCAAATACAAAGATGACCATGAAAGTAAGCTCCAGAGACTTTAGTTGTCAACATCCAGAGAGTATATATCAATGCAAGCTGAAATCCGGGGGGGGGGGGGGGGGGGGGGGGGAAGGAAACCAAGTGTATTGTGTTTTATGGGCCCTCAAGTAATTCCCACAATAAAGTCTACTATACTATATTTTCCAACTAATTAGCACCCAAGCATCAGAAGCATGCTATTCTGAAAATAAGCCAATCTAGTCACCAACTAACCATGCTACTCTTATATGAGCCAAACATAAACACACCTAAGTCCTGACCAAAACAAAACCAACTCCTCGATCCTACAAGCCAGCAGCTGTGCAGGAATTACCTGAAACTCGATAAGCTTAGAGATGATGAAAAGACACACAAAGTCCAGTGATCCTGCTGAGCTAAATCTCTTAACTAAATCTTCTCCAATAGCAAAGTTTTAATGTAGTACAAAAAAACAAGCATCCGTGGAGTATAATTTTTGTAGAGTTGGTGCACCTGCTCTAGTACCAAATTTTTATTTAGATATGAACTCCTTAAGATATTACCTAGTCAACTTATTTCAAAAGCATCTTACACCCAAAAGGCATGATTCATTTAGTCCTTTATCAAAGGCTACTAATCTACCTAACCGCAAATGTTTTCGACATGAATGCAAGGCAACAAATACACAACCAACTGAAAGAAAGAATGTACTCAAATAAATCTGTTTCTTTCCAGCATTGACACAAACACAACCAATGCAAGGCAACAAATACACAACCAACTGAAAGCAAATGTGGGCAGGTATTTGGACTGTGTCTATGACATGTTGAGATAAGACACGATCACACGACTGACAAGTAACAGTAAGACTATTCTTCTCAAATTTTGTGCATCAGTCGTGTCTGCATGTCAATTATTAAGCCCTATCTGCATTTCTCCTTATTATGGTGTGAGGTATCGCCAATTTGGGCTTTGGCAATCCAATGCTCACTAGGATGCAGAAAGGAGACAGAAAGGGGAGCGGGGTTCTGCTTTACCGGCGTACTCGCAGACGAACTGCCCGCGATCGAGGGCCTCCGCTGCGTGCAGCCCCCACCCCTTCTGCAGGTGGCGTACGACGCGCAGCCGCACGGCGACGCCGCACTGCGTCCGCCGGTTCCCGCACGAAGGCCCGCACGCGCACCCATCGCCGCACTCCCCGAGGCTCCCCATCCCGCCCTCCGAGCTCGAGCCGGCCGCGTCGGTCTCCGCATCGGCGCACGCGCACCCGGCACCGCCGCACTCCCCCGCCTCGCACGCGCACCCGCACACGGCCGATGGGAAGCCGTCGAGGCTGGGGCGGGGCCAGGTCGGGACTGGCGGCCGGGTCCAGACGCCACCCCACGCCTGGGCGCCGGGGGAGGAGGAGGCGCTGGGAGGCAGACGGGCGAGGGAGAAGGGCGTGTAGAGGAAGTAGGCGTAGGGCTTCGAGTCGACGCGGTTGTGGAACGGGATGGGTAGCGGCTCCAGCCCGCGTGCCGCGTCGGCGGCGCGGCGCGTGGTGACGGCGGCCGCGGCCGCGCGGAGGGCGCGGCAAGCGGATGCCGCGGCGGCGAGGTCACGCGGCGGCAGCAGCGGCAGGACCAGCTCCGCCGATTCGGTGACGGCGGCCAGTGTTGCGTCGTTCCTCATCTCGGAGAGACGGAGACTCGGACGGGTCAGGAAGGAGCGACTAGCTTGTACGCCTACTCGCCGCCGGGCATCTCGAGTCAGTGAATAACGTCAGGATCTCGTCCAGTTGACTAGTCAAACATTGTACAATTGATCCCAGATTCATCTGGTTCAGCCAGTTCGCCACAGAGAGGCTACGTCTATTCTCTCGGAAAAGCCCCCACATTCATCTGGTTCAACCAGTTCGCCACAGAGAGGCTAGGTCTATTTACAAAATTTGGATCCTTATTTCTAGGGAGACCCAGAAAAGGTTCAGGTCTTTCATGTGGCTGCCAGTACGTTGCAAGGGGCAGCCCAACCAAGCATCAGCGACAGCTTATACGGAGCAACTAATAGGTTGGAATTCCCATTGGTCGAAGACTGAGGAACTCATGTTTGGCGAATCAGGAAGAACTTCTTCAAGTAGCATTGTTGTCCTCTGTCGACTTCTTGTATTCAGGCTTGAGCTCGTGCGTCCCTTGATTCGGTCCTCTTTTATTGTAGACACAGAGGTCGTTCAGTATCTCCTTCAGGAATTGCTGCATAGATCAAACCAAGTGCAGACAATTTGTAAGTGAGGCCTTATGTCAAAAATGAAGCAACTCTAGTAGGGAACCAATGGTTTCTTCGAATAGAATTAGGGGGAAATAAGGGAGAAATGTACCTCAGGTTGGTCCGTCTCTTGCATAAGCTGCTTTAGCGACCAATTTGGCTGCCTCTCGAAAAGCTTGAATAGGATATTCTCCATTTCTGTACGACCCCTTCGTGTTCTTTTCGTTTCAAAAGATCGTGGTGGTACTGGTTTCTTCTTCTCCTGATAGACAAAAAAGGTTATAAGCACGATCATGACCCATGAAACCATCAAGTGAAATTTTTAAGAAAATTATGAAGTACAAGATAGAAATTGTGACTTCAGAAAACAGCAACCAGTTTTAAAACTAGTAACCTAGGCAATAGGCATTGGATAGTTGGGGAGTTGCCTAACCTTTGCATTTGTAGCAGAAGAAGGCATCAGGCCAACCATGCCAGGCATGGGTCTCATGCGACTTCCATGGTCATCCGCAAGTACCTACAAGAAGTGAAGGCAAAAAGGGCAATTTTATTGAGACAGATGCACAAGTGTGGGCTGTGGGGGAAATCATCATCTGATCAGTCACCTCCACTCTTCTTGGTTTAGCCATACACTTGGTAGTTCTCTCACGGCATAACTTTCCATAGTCCGCAAGATTTTCACTGTGTGGTTTCATGTCAAACTTGTTCTCAACTTTCCCTTCACATGCATATTTCCCTGTGATGTTACAATTGTTTCATATAGGAAAAGGTCAATTGAATATTATTCAGAGTAAAAATCATAGACTCTGTGCGAGCCTCAGAAAATACAAGTAACATAAAGTCTTACTGACTACTGCACGGCCATGCACTAACCAAAGCTTAATATGATACCTTTACACAAACACCTACACGATATGTCATCACATAGTGAAATTGAAAAGGTTGTGTGAATTTTCTTGTCAAGTGAAATATATTGAGAGTCCAAAAGCAGAAAGTGAGTTAGTAGTGGAATCAAACTATCAAACTGGTGCTTAAAGAATAAGTTTAAACTATATAGGCTTCTAGAAGAAAATAGTTCAGCACATGAAGAAAAAACTAGAGGATTGGACTGGACTATAGGGAAACGCGGAACAAATATATTAGTGTGATATGCACACAACATTTTTTTTCTCGAACGATATGCACACAGCATATGTCCTCCACGATTCAATTAGTAGCATGATATCGTACAAAGTGACTGTATAAATTAGCAGTTGCCAAAGAAGATGAGGCCTATGAACTCCAAACCAAGCAGATATTTATTTTTCAACATCAGTAGGATGCATGGAATTTTGATATCATAATTCATGAGCTACATAATTGGCAAAAAAAACACATTTACAAGCATGACAAACTGCCTCATTAAGAAACGCTGAAGAAGATTTGATAGAGTTGGCTAGCAAGCAGTTACTGTTTAAGCTTATTAGATGATGTCAGACAGCTTTAGGCATTGATATCATTTAACACATGTTAAAGTGGGCATGTACTCTATTGGGACCTTTTTTTACTGAAGGGAGCATATAACATTACATTTAAAAAGCTTGTACTTAAGAGATGAAAAGTGGGTTTAAGATTATCTATAGGAAAGTTAATGCAGATAGAGATGAAAAAAAATGCATGCAAACATCATGAAGAAAGTGAGAGATCATATGGTTCCAACCTTGGTTAGACTCAGAAAAGATGCACATTGGCACGAAGTCATTGTACATATTCAGAGAGTAACTCTTTGGTGTATTGCCATTGTTTGTTTGAGCCATCTCCATCTTGAACTGTTATGCCATTAACACAGTGTAAGAAACATAGGTACATAACAAGAGAGTAGCAGTAGCATTGAAAAAGAATGCTCTTATACATTCTGATTGAATAGCTGGATAGCTGGACATACTCATGAAGAACATGAGAGTAATTTATTCCATCTCTTTAAAATAAATACATTAACTGCACAAAGCCCATCCTTTTCGTTCTCTCGTGCCACTGAGGCACTGAGTGTAGGCTTATAAATTCAGCTTCTATACAAATATTGAGAACACAAATCCATCTATCCCTGCTGTTGAATTCCAACAAGAATGCAGGCATAGAAATTGGCAGTCCAAGTTCTACAGAAATATTGAGCACGCAAACCCAACTATCCCTGATGTTTATTCAGGGTACAAAAAACGATGTCAAAAATTAATTGCAGAGATATATTATGCTAAACCCCTGCACAATTTTTATGGTGCTGAAGGTTAAAATCAGGTGATTTTCTAATGGCAGTAAAATGCACAAGCTTTTCTCCATGAAACTATGAAAAGAACTGCCATTATCATTCATTGAGGTAAATTCAGAATTGGCAACGAATGTTCCATACCAAGGGTTCAGGAATCAGGTTTTTCAGAGGGTTATGATGTAACACGTAACAGTAACCAAAACAAAAGGTAAACAGATACCTATAATTGGCACCTTTCAGGTTATGACTTATGACTATAGCTAGTTTCAAAATTCAAAACGATTGTATTTTGAAAGGACGATCAAATTCTGATCCGGTTTAGCATGATTTCATCAATAAATCACTCATTATGGGAGTGAAAATATACCAAATATACAGAAAATGAACTACCCTCGTGGGATGTTTTGCATCGCTTCAAAGGTCAGATTACCATAATCACATAATGAAATACAAGTTCTTTATTTAAGTACATACGCCATTCAGATATCACATAAAGGTCCAATAACTTAAATCATCATATAGTTCTCAAAAGCACCATCAAAATCAATCCACTGAGCCTCCCCATGACATCGGGATAACTTTGCGGACTAAATTCACCAATCCCATCCCCATCCCAACAACAGTTTGGACTACATTCCATACAAATCAGGCCGGAACAGATATTCACACCGAGACTAGAGGATGTAAAGAGCAGAGAGGGGAGGAGGCTTGCCTTGGTAGGCTGCTCGTCTCGGAGGGGGTCGAGGGAGAGGACGACCTTGGCGACTACCGGGTTAGGGTTAGGGTTGGCGCCGCCGGCCTCTGGGTTGGACGTGGCGGCGGCGGCGGCGGCGGCCTCCTGCCAGGCGCGGGAGACGACGGTGGGGCATTTCATGAGCCACACGGGGCGCTCGGCCGCGCGCGTCTCCAGGTGCTTCACCTCCTCGGCCATCGCTGCCGTGTCGGTGGTGCTCCGGCGAGTGAGGTTCGTCACGGAGCGTAACTTACTCGGCTGGGACGGTTCCTGCAACGAGGGCGGGCACCACGGCTCGCCGGTGGGTTGGGGTGGGTCGGCGAAGGAGGGAGAGGAAGGAGGCGGCGAGCGCTAGAAAAATCGGAAGAACACGCTTCGGGATCATAAATAAGAGCTTGGTAGCCACTGGTTTGGGCTGGACGTGGCGACGCGTCTCTCGCGGACCGACCTGTGGTATGTTTTTGGGAAACGAGCCCATATAAGCAGAAGCTTGCAAGTGGGCTGGAGTATCCAAAAAGGCCCAAGGTTTCAGCAGTGTACAAAAAAAGAGATTTGTTACTTGTTAGTATTGTTTTCTGTTTCTGATAAGAAAAAACTTATTAATTTTAGATATTACAATTAAGGTGATAGAATCATAATAAGATTTATTCCTGTATATAATTAGTGTACACACAGACTAAAATTTTTTAAGAAAACAGACAATGGCATAATATATTTCTAGCTGCGTCGAACGGCGACACACAACTTTAGTTCCAGATTTGCACTAACTCACTTGGTTTGAAAGTGATATGTGACTAGGATGCAAGTGAGGATTCAATAGTGTTTGTTGGATCAACTAATTTATTACGATGGTATGCCATTCTAATTTATTTTTTTTCCTAAATTAATTACGCACAATACCATTTTAGTTCATTTTATCAAATTTTTAGGTCGATCCACACCAATAACCCAAAATAAATATAACTTGCATCCCTATATGTGACATTTGGGGAAACATACTCTATGTTCCTTGTACTTCTCTTTCGGGGACATGCTTCCCAATGAACGGTTTTGACATCTAATATTATTCGGAATACTTTCAATAATATGAAAACATATTATTCATGAAAAAATAGCAAAAGCTAAACTATATTATGCATATGACATCATGTACTTTAGACTCAATTTAAACAGGAATTGAGAGATTACACCAGATGTTGCCAAAAAGACTCCACGCTGAGCAAATAAAGGACCACAACTAGCACTAACAGACCTCTAGCTTCGCTAAGTCGTTAGTGTGACCTCCCTCCCTCATCATCTTAACCTTGCCGTCGAACGTCCGAGGAATAATTTCTGTGCCAGTGCCCCAGTCTAGGCGGTACATCATCACGGTAACACCGAGCTCCACCTCTCCGGAGCGCCAGTCAGATGCCATGCGGTCGCGGAGGCGGCGCGACAGCCCCACCTGGCCTCCCCGCGCCACCACCTCGAGGTCCTTGGCCCACCATCGCCCCTCCGCACAGTCCCGCGGCTCCGCGCGCGCCCAGCCGAGCGCCACGTCGGAGTACGTCACGGCCACGAGCGCGGTGTCGACGCAGGTGCCGTTCATCCGGAGCGTGACCTTGAACGCCGGCGAGACGATGCGGGCGGCGCGGCCGGGGTCGATGCCCTCGTAGCCGGTGAGGTGGACGGAGCAGGAGGGCGTCGGGTACAGCAGCTTAATCACGGCAACCATCGCGAGCGCCGCGAACAGCGTGCCTCCAACTGCCCATACGAGTACGAAGCAGGGGTCGTCGTCGGCAGATGGGAGCGAGCAGGAGGCCCGCGAACAGCGGCCGCGGCGGCGGCCGCTTGATTCTGCGTGATGCGGGTCGGCGGCTTTCTTGGCGTGGAAGGGCTCCGCCGCCGCCGTTTCGAGGTCGATGCCCAGACCCATTGTTTGTTCAGCACGGAATTCACCTACGTTCTGTTACACACAAAAAAAAAACATTTAAGCAGGATCGATCTCGAACGACTCCGTGTTGGTGGTGGTGGTGGTGTCGTGGCGTCTCAGCTTCGCTGGAGTCCCGCGGTATACCCCACGTATGTAGAACGATTTGGATTCAATCTCGTACTTACTACGGGGCCGTTAATGGGCGCGCGTTCGCTGCTGCGCGCTGCCGGCGAATGCTCGTTGGTGCCTGCTAGCGACGCGCGCGCATAGGGATTAGTTTGCGGCCAATACATTTTATATTTATTATAGGTTGCTAATACACTGGTGCCGATCGAGCAGTGAGAGGTTAGTTGCAAGTCTGCAACGTATTGCCACTTGCTAACGGCGCGGGTGCATAAAAGCAAGCAGCTAGCTTAGGTAATTACTACTTTTTCACTAGTTTCTAGTTTCCATATTTAGTTTCCTAGATTTTCGTGTTAATTAGTTACAAGCTAATTTCTATATCATTTTTTCACGCTCTATCCTTCCTAAAATTAACTGAGTGCCCAAAAAGCATTGTTTAATGTGAATTTCATAAACTTTTGAATCACATCTACAAAACTTTACACTTGATTTCGTAAAACTTCCAAAATCACGTACTGAATATTTTATGCCCTCAACTTTCATATTACATATTTCAAACGTGAAAATATGCTGATTAAAATGAAGTATTTCCTACTTTTAAGGTATATATACAAGACTTTATAATTGAACTTGAAAAACTTTTAACTCATACATAAAAAAATGTGTACATTCTTAACTCTGAGTTCACATATTTAAAACTTTATATTTGGATATAAAAAACTTGCAAACAATTTATAAAAAACTTTCTATACCGCTAACTTTCAATTAACGTATTCGAAAACCTAATACTCTAATTTGAAGTACTTACAACCACGTACACAAAAAGTTCTATATTTCTAACTTATATTCATAGCTAATATTCTCCATGTTTCTACAAGAGTGTTGTAGATACAAAGATAGGTCATAGGTGAAACCATATGGAAAATGACAATGAATCTACCAACAGGAAAAACTTTAAATGCTACACAGTACTTGAATAACATTATCAGATAAAACTTCGGACCCATATAATGAAAACTTTGAAACATGAAGCCTAAAAATTTAAGCCAGCACAATAAAAAATATAGATAATATATATTGGATAAATCTTTAGACCTATATGTTAAGAACTTTTAAGAAAGAACCCTAAAAATTTTATGCACACAACACTGAAACTAGGAAAAATAGTAAGAAATAATATACAAGGAAGGCAACAATGTGAGGACTTAAGGGCAGCTCCAATGCCGTGTCGAAATTGGAGAGAAAAAACATTGACGGAAAGCACGTTTCCAGTGCTCCAACGTTGAGTTTGATGGTGGAACCCACAGAAACATATAAAAAACTATGAACGCAGGCCTCTGGGGGAACAATGGAAGCGGAGAGCAGCATACTCACGTGGTGCTAGCAGTTTTAATTGATTGAGTTCGAACTCCGTGACATAAAGCTGGTCTGAGTAGATAAGATGTATTTGCTGCTGGATCACGTGACATAAAAGTATCATATGTGGTGCGTCGTTCGCTGCCAGTTGCTAGCAGCGCACGCGCGCTAACTAAGGAAATTGTACTATATATGTAGCTGCGACGACTTTGCAAAGTTTGTTGATACTCCGACTAGTTTCAAAGTAGAGTTCGCGAGAAAGACATCCTCGCAAAGATACAAATATATACATCCAAGACATGACTGCTGCTGTATAAACAAGGCGGCGTGTATCGAAAGCCAGGTCCGGTTAGTTGCCGATTTGTTTCTTCTTCCCTTCCCGGCCCCCTCCCATCGTTCCCGGCGGCGCGGTGTATAATCTATCCATGGCCGCCGGCCTTCTATCAGAAGACGATGACGACCGCCGGGATCTGCTGGAGAGGAGTCCGTGCGCAAAGTGCGTCGTGTTCACAACGATCGTCGCAGTATTCTCAACGCTGGTGCTCCTGGTCATTTGGGCCAGCGTCTTCGGCTTCGTGGACCCCGAGTTCTGGGTGAAGGTGCCCGGCGTCGAGGGCCTGGACCGGAGCGTCGACGCGGCGGCGCCGCCCACCTTCAACATCACCCTCCGCGTCAACAACGAGGGCAACTGGTTCTGGAAGATCTGCGGCAAGGGGGACCGCGTGGACGTGTCGTACGAGGGCGTCCCGCTCGCGCACGGCGAGCTGCCCGACTTCTGCGTGCCGCCGGGGGTCGTGGGCTCGGTCCCCTTCGTCGCCACCAGCGAAGGGCTGGGCCTGCCCGGCGAGCTGTACGAGCGCATGGAGCGGCAGCGCCGGCGGCGCGGTGAGCGTGTGGCGCTGGCGGTGCGCGTGCGGATGCATGGGGTAACCGGCAGCGGCGATTCGCCGTTGCTGCTGTGGTGCACGGCCGTGCTGCATGGGCGACCCCCGGGTCCATTCGTTTGCCCAATCTCGGGCAACCACCTGACTTTTATATAATGCCACCCAGTATTTAAAATTCATAATATATGTGTCGTCGAAGGAATTTATTATTGTTCGGTTTTTATATTACCGCTTTCCTGGCCTAGTCATTTGTTGATTGATGAATGATGGTAACGTTGCTGGTTTGTCAGCTCAGGCTCAGCACGTAACGTATGTTTCTTAACAAGAAGTTTGCAGCATTGTTTTAAATCCAGTTACTATGGCAATAGTACGTTGCGCGATAACTTATTGTCTTTGGAAAGGTTGACTCAAGGTAGATGTGTTTATATGATGAATGCGTTAGTTGACATGACGTAAAGTGTTAAGAGATGTTAGAGACCAACCATGTCTCATCGTGGGATGTCCGATCCGACCCACTTGAAAAAAAACTGATCCGACCAAATATTGTTGGGCTCGACCAAAATTTATAACCCATTATAAAAAAACGTGACAGGCACAACTAACTTTTATCTAAAATTTGAAAAAACCGTGTTTTGCTCGACCCGACCCGACCACATGAGTAGTTCGGGCCCAAGCCAAAAAGTTTGGCTTGATGGTCGGATCAGGTTGGGTTTGATCCAAAGAAAAAAACATCAGTATTTTATCCAACCAGATAAATGATCAGGCATAAGGCCAACATATATTTGGAAGAATTACGAACGAGAATATTGTCATGTAAAAATCTAGGATGCACAGCTGGTTTCATCTCTATCTCTACCTATTTCTCTTTTCCAAAGAGAAGACTGTTTTACCGGTCCGTCTTTAACTTTGATTCATTATATTTTCTATCGGATGCGGGAAAACTGGAAGTGTATGGAGCTTGCGTTGAAATTAAAGTCTCCTTCGATGTCATTTTATTTTTCTTTTTTTAGAGTTTTATTTTAATTTCTTTTTGTAAATATAAAACCAGCTAGATGGAAGCTCAGCAACATGAGAAGGAAAAAAAGGTGTGGATAGGCGTGATTTACCTTGAGAAGGAAATACCTATAGCGAGGATATATTTGCTAATAGAAATACAGGGGGGAGACCGGGCAGAGAGAGATTTGCAACTTTCTGTACGTTCTAGAAGGACTTTTTTGAAAGTTTTCTAGCAAGTACCTTCCCCTGTGACGAGACTCGAGAGCGCCGCCAACCCGCCATACTCGAGGCGCAAGCACTTCTCCAGTTCTCCCCGTGTTCCGTTCACCCATCCCCCAAGGCCAAACTCGCCGCCGATATGGAGTTCAATCTGCCTACAAATACCCGACGCCCAGTGCGTTCTGGCGTAGCCGTGGTTGAGCGGTTTATCTCGGCACCAGAAGGGAGCGGCGGCCGAACGATCCGAAGCTTCCCCCGCTGCTCGCATCTCCGGGGGGAATCGGAATGGCCTCTCCAGTATGTCCTCCTCTCCCCACCCCTCTCCCTTTCTCCCCACGGATTCGCGATTGTTGATTCTCGTTCGTGTTTATGTGTTTGGACAAGTTGGTTCCCGTCTGCTTGTTTGCGTGCTTGGGAGAGTTTCGGTTTGCGGTCGTGTCAACGTGTGTGAGAGTCGCGATTCGTGTTCGTGTGCTTAGGGTATCGAGGGGGAATCCTGCAAATCGAAACCATATTCGGAAATGCACCATGTTTACAAATGTTTTCTGATAATTCAAGTGCCATAGTTTGTTCGCTTGCTTCACCTCCCACCTATCCCCCCTCTCGGCTCTCATGTTGTATGTTCGTTCGTGTAGTCGTGTGGATTGGCTATAGCAATAGATGAAACCCTATGTTCAGTTCACCAATTATAGGCTATAGGAGTTGGCTACTAGGTACACAGATTACCCCTCCTAATGTACAAAGAACAAATTTACGTTCATACGCAGATTTCACCAATTATTTATGAATGGAAATCCCAATTAGCCATTGAATTACTCCCTGGCCTTTAGTGATGTACTTTGACAGCTTTTAGTTAATTGCGAACTTTAAACTTAGGTGAGAATTGTTCATAAGGGTCAATATAGTAGTTATTTAGATGAACTCAGCTGTTTTTCTAGCTGATCATTGCTTAGTCGGTTGCCAATAATAGCTCGTCAATTACTCTTGTTCTTTGAATCTTCATGGTTTGAGGGGACTGTCTCACAGTATCACTATATATATCTGACAATTATGTTATAGAATAGTTAATCTATTACCGGAAGCAGACTGTTTGGTAGTGCTACCTTAGTAGTGTTTGTTCTTCTGGCCTAATTTGACTTCTGTTGGTTTATATTATTATACTCCAGTCTAGGCACCTTATATGTTTCTTGGAAACTGATTGCCTCCACTTGCTGATCGGTCTCACACTGAGAAGTGCGATCCAAATTACATCGAACCATTTTTTTTTCTCTGTGAGCTTGATTGAAGTTTAGTCCAAAAGTCAAACTGAACTGTATAGTTGGTATTGATGAGTACTACTGTCTTGCTTTTTTGCACTGTTGGTAAAGTTAGAGATATTTTTGGTTATGAAAGTGCAATTTTCCATATAGCAACTGCCCTGAAAAACCTACACAAAAATGGTTAAATATGAATCCTGTAGGTATTTTGGTACCATGGTAGATTATACGAAGATGAGTGATGCTTTGATACTGCGTAGCAAATACGAGACCAAATAACTGATGCTTAATGAGTGACATACCTTTAAGTCTATTTCATGTCATATAACCTGTTGCATGTTTGAGTTTCTTTATTTACCTTTTCTATGACATTCGACCTGACTTTTTGATGTTTATGTTTCTTACTGAAGAGCATGCTGGGGCTGGTATTTGATATCATCGGTATGGAATCAAAACAAATTTTTCATTAGAGCTACTTAATAGAATAATCATTGGTCTTAAATATTTCCTGAATCTTAATTTCAGATTCGCTTACGTCGATCCTTGTTGCATGTCCACCGATGTAAGTATCTATAACATTTAGGAGATGTCTAGCTGTGTCCCTCAAATTTCACTTATGTTACACCCATATGGTCAATCAGTTTCATGATATGTATCAATGGTGACATAAGCAATCATTATGTTTGCTTGGGACACAGTTGGAATTTCTCCATGTCACTATTCAAATGTCCTTGCTTATCAAGATTTAGTTTCTAATGCTTCACCATCTTTTTTATTTGTGGAAAGGAATAATTGGAACTACCACAATATCTGATCTGTGGCTTGGTTATTGTTGTCGTGGAATATGTGGTGGATTCTGTAATACAAGTGTCATGGACTCAAGATTAAGAATGTTCTTTTCTTGATGGTCTACAGTGCAATCTGTTACGGGTCTACAGATATTTCATTGTTTCAAGTACATGCTTGCTAGTTTTCGTTTTCCCCGAAATACTAGCAAAATGGCTAAAGTAACACAAAGAGGTAACAGCTAGAATACTTGTTTACACATGTATGACTATGTAAGTCCAACGTTGTACATCCTGATTTTAGTTTTCATGAATTTGCACTAATAATTGCCTGTACATTAGTACTTACATTTGTAGTTGCAAAAAAAAATGTGTCCTTGCAGCTGTAGAGTGTGGAGACTACATGACATGGCTGATGTTGGTCTAGCTAGGCGATGCCAGTGGTGGCTTTTAGCTTCGCTTTTTCACAGCATCACGTCAATCATGATTAGTTGATTACTGTCAAGGAGTTCCTTGTTATCCTGAAGAAGTCAGATACTCTCGTCATGGATTATCATTGTGCAAGCCTGCTTGTCAAGTTTCTTGGTCCATGCATTACCCTGATTATCAGCATAATTCTGCTATTGAGCTTGGTGAAACACTATACTATAACTCAGGTATAAATAGCCTAAATTAATGTGTAGCTAAGCTATCTCTTCGTTTGGTATGGTCAGCATGATTATGAACTAATTGCACCATTGGAATACACAAATAATTTGCAGGATGTTCTGACTACCAGATTCATTGTTGGATATATATGCATTGGTTATCTCTCAATATTGCTTACATACTTCATCTGTTTTGAGGTTACTGTTATGTTGGAGCTCATTCTCATTCCAGTCACTATATGCATGCATGCATTGCGCTTCACTACTCAGGTTTGATAAGTTCAGTTAATGTTGAGTATATTTCCTTTATTATAATGCGCATATTCAATATGACTCACTGCATAACTGTACGTTGTTCACATGCTTGATTTGTCGTCAGTCCGTAACATGCTCAACATATAGTTGGTCTTTCTTTTAATAATCAAGAAAATAGAACTGTAGCTGAAATTTTGGATAAATTATAGAACATAGGCATTAGGGCTGATTGTTCTAATAGTTGCAACTATGATGTATATATCATTTTTATGGTACTAACATATTTTATTTGCACACTTGTCATGGTTTCTAATACTATTACAGGGACCCTTGGATGAGTTCGAGATGAAGACACTCATACTTTCACTCTTAGGTGTTACTCCTGCTGTTTTATGTCTCATTCCACTGGGAGAGACGTTTTGGGAACATTTGCTAGATCATCTAGCATTTAAGGTAAGCACCAAATTTGTTATTAGGACAAAGGAAAGTGTATTCTATACATCGAATGACTTTGTTTGTTGCATTTTTTTTCCTTTTTTAGATTGCTACACTCGTTGGTGCAGTGTTCAGAAGTTTAGACGTCATTGCCATGTCCTGCCATGTGACTCGAGAAGCAGCAAACTACTTCACGAGTAGACTACATGAATGCTTCTAGTAAGATATATATCATGCTTCAGTTTTCTAATTAAGTTCTTTTTTAGTATAACACCGAAGTGCTTAATGAACTCCATAGAAAATGTTAAAGAATTATACTTCTTAGATTTTTTTTCATCGAAAGAAAGTGCTTAAAGCCCCAACCCATTTCACTAAACAAAGCCCCGTTCAAACATCTTGAAACCTATTTTGTGTGGTGGTTTGCCATTCCTTTTGTCGTAATAGTAGGCATGAAAGAAGTTTAGGTCCTCAGTGGAGTCTCATATTACAAAGTGGTGTGGTGTGTGCTGATCAAATGCCCCTCTAATTTTTTATTACATTGACCCGTCTTGGGTTAGGAATTATTCTGTCAAACCTTTCTGCCAGCTAACTGAGAATACTACTGATGAAATTTCACGTTTTGATTGTGGCCAATCGGCAGCTTGAAGCAATACATTTTGCTTGAAAGTAGTTTGTATGTAAATTATAGGGATGCACATAATGTTCAAGTGCTATTATAGAATCGACTCTTTCATCTCTGAACATTGGCTGACCATTTTAACCTGAATAACACCCATTAGTGAATTTTGGACTGAGTGACTGACTATATTTGCCCAAACTCCAAATCTAAGTTTTTAACTAGTTATGCTGCCTTGTTTTAAGCAGGTGAACGTCTGATGAACCCTGTACTTCTAACTGATGGATGCATAATCAGTTGCTCAATCTGAAGTAGTGTGGTTCAAATGGTATGGAGTCTTCAATCTTGCAATTTGAGCCTGAGGTGTACATATATGAGAAACAAAACCTGGAGTTCTATATCTTCTATTGAAGTGAATAGATGAGCAGTAGAGAACAGGAAAAAAAAAACTCTGATGGCGTTTTGACGTGACACAGATCATCGAGATGTTCTGGAACCTCCTATAGACTTGCACAGATATCTGGAATCTACTGTGCTTGTGCTGTAGTAGGCCAACTCTCTATGCATGCGACAGGCTAATACTCGTTCCTCACCTGGAGAGTTGTGAATAAAAGTTGTTAAATTTCTCCCTCTGTTTGTTAATACGTTGTTTGGTTCTTGGAGTTTTGTTTCGAATTGAAGAACTTGAGTCACAACTTTAACTCCTACTGGAATTGGATCCCGGCATGAAATTTGATGTGATGTAAGTCGCTGCTTCACAAATGTAAATATAAGTTTGCCCGATTCTCTGGTTTGGGTGGCAGCCTCCCGTAATCTGGCAAATACATCAACAGCTCATCTCTCACAGGTCTGTAGGTATACCTTGGAGAAGACAGAGTCAGGGCATCGCATCGCTCACGTGGCCCCGTCTGCTCCTGCTGCACACGCCTCGTCGCTCGATCTGAAGCATTCCAAACACCGCTCAGCTTGGCGGCGTTCAGGAAAATTCAGGCTGCACTCGCCTGTACAGACTGCAGGCGCCGATGTCAACTTCAAAAGAAAAAAATATTAAGGGGGTGAATCCCACTTAATTTAATCCGCTATAAGCAATAGAAGGATGGGTTAAATTAATTACGTCGACATGTTATTTCCATTCATTTTATCTCCCCTAGATCGACCAAATAACCCAAAACAAATTCAGTGCAAGGGGATATAACGCCTAAGCAACCAGAATATGATTCGAAAATAAGGTTGATCAGTACTTGGTCACTGATCTAGGGATGGACCACTCAGATTTCCTTTCCAACTTTCATAGTCTGAGGCTTCCAATCAGCGCACAGTGAACTTTTATTATTTCAGCTTGCATAACAATGACAAACATGTATAGAAAATGCATTGCTTATTTGCTTAAGTATATTATCAAATATTAATCCATGAAAAATACTTCACTAAAAATTTTGGGGCTAAATGTAACACACTTAAATAGGACCACTGCAAGCAATTGCCTGGAGCAGATGGCGTGTTTTAAGAAACGATATCACTTTGCAGAATCAAACGAAAATGAGCAAGGAGGATACAGAAATTCTCCATATGCTACAACTGCACATCTCCAGAACCACTTCTTAGTTTTATACAATCATGTGGTTCATGGCACAGCTAAAATGGGTTTAGAACCAAGGAAGAAATGCCGGCTCAAAATTGAGCACTGCTGATATAACAATTTAAGTGATACTTTTTCTAAAGAAAGAATGATAATGCCAGGCAGGGGAGAAACACAGTTCCTAATTTAATAAAGCTATAGACACTAAACCCTTTTCTATTTCGAAAACTTATTTAATGAAAAATATTTCTTCAAGAAAAATGTGCATCATAACTATACATGCTGTAGGCTGTTTCGTCATTAATCTAGACTAATCTAGTATGGCGCATTCGAACTCGTACTGAGATATTCACAATAGACCTCCCACTGTAAAAGTAAAAGTAAATCGTAATGTCGAGGAAATACACTCTCTATAGTCTATACCTTGTTATTACTTTTGTTTTGGAAATATGGTTTCCGCTTTCCAATAATGCACACTTTTACCTCTGATAATTTATCTTTTTAGGCATATATTTGTGCGAAGTTATTTTGAAATACGTACAAGGATATAAATTATATTATTCGTGAAAAAAACTAGCAAATCTAAATAATTTTATGCATAAAACAATATGTATTTTAGACGCAATTTGCTCGAGAATTGAGAGAGTGTACACCAAATGTTGCTTGTCCATCATCCACACTGAGTTCAGGACGACTACACACTGATGATAAGCAACTAACAGACCTCTAGCTAAGTTGATCTCTTCACCATCTTAACCTTGCCGTTAAACGTCCGGGGAATATCCATGCCTTCCCGGTACATCGTCACGCTAACATCGAGCTCCACCCCGCCGGAGCGCCAGTCAGATGCCATGCGGTCACGGAGGCGCCGCGACAGCCCCACCCCGCCTCCCCGCGCCACCACCTCGACGTCTTTGGCCCAGCGCCCCTCCGCGCAGTCCCGCGGCTCCGCGCGTGCCCAGCTGAGCGCCACGCCCGAGTACGTCACGGCCGCGCGCGCGCTGTCGACGCAGGTGTCGTTCATCCGAAGCGTGACGTTGAACGACGGCGACACGATGCGGGCGGCGCGGCCGGGGTCGATGCCCTCGTAGCCAGTGAGGTCGACGGAGTAGGAGGGTTCACGGTACGTCAGGCCAACGATGAGGAGGATGGCAAATACCGAGAGCACGGCCACGGCTGCAGTGATGGTTGTCCAGATTGGCACGAAGAACCTCGTTCTCGGCAGATAGTAGGGAGGACACAGCGGAGCAGCAGCCGCGGCGGCCCCGGCCGCATGCGTCGTCGTCGTCGGCTTTCATGGCGTGGTAGGGCTCGGCCGTCGCCGTCTCGAGGTCGATGCCCGGACCCATTGTTTGTTCTGCACCGCCTGTAGTACTGTGAACAAGAGAAGCAGCGGAATCGATGCGATCTAGAGGCCGCACAACAACTATATGCAGGCGTCGTCGGCTCCTAGTTAGTTTCAGAGTGCAGTCCGCGAGTAAGAGTCGTCATAGGACACGTACGTACATCAAGAGAGAACATGGAGCTTGCGCTATAGATAACGAGGTGAGGCGTATCGATCCGGTTATTGACTTGTAAAGTTTCTTCTTCTCTTGGTTTCTCGGTCGGCCCTCGCATATCTCGTTTCCGCGGACAGCGAGCCATGGCCGCCGCCGGCCTCCTGGAAGACGATGATCAGCGGGATTTCATGGAGAAGCATCCGTGCATTGCGAAAGCATTAGCCATCCTGCTCCTCTTGGCATTCGTGCCCTTCTTCTGTATCTGGGGCAGCCAGGTGGACTTCCCGCCAAGCGAGTACCGGGTGAAAGTGCCCGGCGTCGAGGGGCTCGAGCGGAGCGCCGACGCGGTGGAGGCGCCCACCTTCAACCTCACCCTCCGCGTCAACAACGAAGCCGTCTCGCGGGTCGTCTGCGGCAGAGGGGACCGCGTGGATGTGGCCTACGAGGGCGTGCCGCTCGCGCACGGCGAGCGCCCCGACTTCTGCGTGCCGCCGGGGACCGTGGGCTCGGTCCCCGTCGTCGCCACCGGCGACGGGCTGGGCCTGCCCGACGATATTATTATCATTGTCAAGAATCAAGAACCGAACTGCATATTTCTAAACCGGCAGTATAAAAGGGTCATCTGGCTGCTCGAACACTTCGCAGAGGAACGGCCCCTTTGGTCGCCCGTGCAGTATCGCCGTGCACCGCAGCAGCAACGGCGCCCCGCGGTTGCCGGTAATCTCACGCATCCGCACGTGCACCTCCAGCTTCACGCGCTCGCGCCGCCGCCGCTGGCCCTCCATGCGCTCGTACAGCTCGTCGGGCAGCCCCAGCCCTCCGCTCGTGGCGACGACGGGGACCGAGCCGACCGTCCCCGCCCGCACGCAGAACTCCGGGAGGTCGCCGTGCGCGATCGGCACGCCCGCATACGCCACGTCCACGCGTCCCCCCTCGCCGCAGAGCGGCCGGAAGCCGTGGTTGCCGCCACGGTCGTAGTTGACTCGGAGGGTGATGCGGAAGGTGGGCGCGGTCACCGCGTCGGCGCTCCGGTCGAGCCCCTCGACGGCGGGTAGCTTCACCCAGAACTCGGGCGGCGAGAGGTCGTAGACGAAGTCGTAGGCGATCAGCAGCGGGAACGGTAAGAATAGCGCGATGAGACACAATACGGGCACGATGCTGCTATTCCTATTGCGCCTCTCCACGGAGCCGCGCTCATCGTCGAGGCCTCCGGCGCCCATGGATACGGCCGGGGAGATGATTTGAGGACCGTAGGCCAAACAATGCAAGCTAACGAGCTAGTAACAACTAGACGTGGATGCAACCGCGCTTCGTTACAGCACTCCATGTTACGTGTTAACAGAGTTAGGTTGGAATCTGGATACGGGTTGATGTATGTCTTTCATGCGGACTAGAGCACGAAACCAGATAAGACATAAGAGTGAAGAGTCCTATACTTCAACAAATTCAGCAACGGACTTGCTAGCGCCCGGACGTCCGACGTCCGGAGCTAGCATCGGACGGTCCATCATTCAAGTGCAACATAAAAAGATAGAATATGCAACATGAGCAAATAGTATTTGCAACAAGAAAAAATAATAATTGCAACATACAAAATGTGCACAAAAAATTCTTCTTAACCATTCAATGAGAATTGAAAAAATCCGTCGCAACATGTGCGCCATGTTACATACAACATTTAATCGTCAGATTAAACTAAATGTTAGCATTGAAAAATACAACATCCTAAACTAACTACTGCAACATGTGGAAGCATCGTATGCAACATGCTGAAACATCGGGAAAACAGAGAGAACCCGCATTGGGCGTTCTCGGCTCGCCGAACACCGGCGGGAACGGCCGCGACCTCACCCCCGTGCCCCCCACGGCAACGGCGAGCGAGGAGGAGCAGGAGGCTGCCGCGGCGCCGGCGGCGCTCCTCGGGGCGCAGTGCGGGGGTCGCGGGGCTGCGGCGCGACGGCACGAGGCGCCCAGGAGCCGTGGTGGGCGCGGCCGGGCGCGGCTTGGGCACTGGGAGGAGGAAGCAGAGGAAGCCGTCGGCGGCGACGAGGCGCGACGGGTTCGCGCCGTGGTTGGTGTCGCTGGCCATGGCGCGCGGCAGGCGAGAAAGGCGTGAGCAGGCATGGAGGTGAGTGGACTAGGTCCTACCTGGGGAGGAAGATCTGATTTTAACCGCTGTTTGGACTGTGAATGAGGGCGTCCGATCGCGAGACTGGGCGTCGGACGCCCTGTGCGTAGCATTATTAGCACATCGGGACATTGTACTACACAGAAATCTTGACTCCACGGAGTTGGGACAGAAAAGCGCACGCGCCATGCAAGGAACAATTAAACTAACCTCGACGGGTTTAATTATTTTTTTGGGTAAAGAGAGAGCTTTATTAACCAGGCATGGGTCTGAGTACAATCGACGCTAATAAGGTCCATGACACACGCAGGTGCCTGGATGAGTATTACGCCTGGCTAATGCATTTGCCACTTTGTTACCATCTCTCTTAACCTTGACTATCATCAGCTCCTGCAGAAGCTGTGACACCACTGGGCGGCTAATCTTATACCTTCAACGCACGCAAGGACTTCCGCCTCCGCTGCGCTGGCACAGTTGAAGAGCGCACGCCAACCTGTGAACTTTACGCTCCCATCACTATCTCTGGCAATAACCCCGGCTCCTGCGCAACCTGTGGCACTAACAAAAGAGGCATCAACATTAACTTTAACCCACCCTTCAGGTGGTCGCGTCCATGTCCACCTGGAGCTGGTGCTCTCCTGCCCCGTTAATTTCGTTGGCCCTGCTGGCGCTTTCCCTTTGCCTCCCACTTCGGCCTGCTGACAGTTCTCTAAACTGGATTTGAGGCTGATCAAAGTATGTACCGAATCTCCAATCCCAGTTGGTCCAGAGTCACGAGTAAAATTGTTATGTACTAGCCAAGTTCTCCACAACAGTAAGAGAGTGTTTACCTTCTGCTCCTCCGAACACATATCCAGCAGAATCAGCAGCCAATCTGGGCCATTGGCAACGAAACGTGCTTCCTCAGGTAGCTCCCAGTGAGAGCACATAGCTTGGCGCAGATTAAGCGCCTGCTGGCATGTTACTACAGCATGAAAGCTCGTTTCAGAAGCCTGTCCACAGATATCACAAGTATCCTCCACTTCCAGATTCCTCTTGAGCTTATTTCTTTTTGTAGGCAGAATGTCCTTACTCAGTTTCCACGCGAAAATTCTGACCTTGGGAGGAACTGACACTCTCCAAATGTTTGACCATATTTTCCTTTCACCATCAGGGGAGGAAATCGATGATTGTGTAGAGTGCTTATGCTTCAACTGCATGCCTAAATTATAAGCGCTGCGAACTGTGAACACTCCAGTTTTCTCAAAGTGCCATGCCAGTACATCTTCAGAGGCACGAGCAGGGATTTTGATCCTGGCAATGGCATCAGCGTCTGCAGGATTAAACATGGCAATTAGCTTATTATAGTTCCATTTCCTGCCACCCATATCCATCAGCTCAGCCACCCATCTAATCCTGTGTCGTCCTTGTATTGTGGTCACCCTCAGCGACTGGCCTCTAGGAATCCATGGATCTCTCCATATTCTGACTTTCATACCATCCCCTGTACGCCAAATCACGCCTTGCTTCAGGAGCTCCAACCCATGCAGAATGGATTGCCAAGTAACAGAAGGATTAGAGCAGAAGGAAGTATCTACCAAACACCCTCTAGGAAAGTACCTGTCCTTCAGTAGCCATGCACAAAGACTGTCCGGATGCTCAATCAGCCGCCAAGCTTGCCGGGCCAATAGAGCTTGATTGAACAAACGGAGGTCCTTAAACCCCATGCCTCCACAACTCTTCTTCTGTGTCATCATACTCCAGTTTACCCAGGCCACCTTCCTCTTTCCTTTTTCAGTGCCCCACCAGCCTGATAATGTTTGTCAGGCTATCGCACAGACCCAAGGGGAGTTGGAAGACACTCATAATATACGTGGGGAGCGCCTGTGCCACTGCCTTTATGAGGATCTCTTTTGCACCAGATGACATATGTTTCTCTGAATAATCTTGTAACCTTTTTCCCAGCCTTTCCTTCAATGATAGAAATCTGTCTTTTTTTCATCCTGCCGGATGGAGTCGGGAGCCCCAAATATTTTGCCTCGAAAGAGGACAATTGTACCCCTAGAATTCATTTGACTTGCTCCTGAACATCCTCAGCACCCCTCTTATTAAACATCATGGAGCATTTAGCTGGGTTTAGCAGTTGGCCAGTACAACGTGCATATGTATCCAATATATCTTTCACCACACGTGCTTGATCAGGATTTGCTTTGAAAAAGAGTAGGGTGTCATCAGCGAAGAGGAGGTGGGATATGCCTGGTGTACCCCTGCATATCTTCAGCTCCATTAGGGCTCCATCCTGTATTTTCCTGTGGATCAACTGCGAAAGACCATCAGCTACAAAAAGGAAAAGATAGGGCGATAACGGATCACCTTGGCGAAGACCTCGCGACGGGGAAAAGGACGGCGACGCCGACCCATTGAAGCGAACTGAATGCCGTACAGATGTCACACAAGTCATGACACGTTGTACCATTCACTCTGAAAGCCCAGCTTCAAAAGAACATTGTTCAAGAAGTCCCAGTCCACTCGATCCTATGCCTTAGACAGATCCAGTTTGTACGCACAATATTTAGCTCGATCGTCTGTACTAGAGTTGATGGCGTGAATACATTCAAAAGCTATGAGGGCGTTATCAGTAATCATCCTGCAGAATAAACGCGCTCTGGTTTGGCGAAATAATATCATCCAACAGAGGACGAAGTCTGTTGACCAAACATTTGGAAACCACTTTGTATATAACATTGCACAAGCTGATGGGCCGAATATCTTTTAACTGTTCATGAAACTGTACCTTTGGAATGAAAACGATGCTCGTGTCATTGACCCCGTCAGGCATTACACCCAATTCAAAGAATTCCTGCACAGCTGAAACAATATCTGCCTTCATGAGACCCCAATTCCTCCAAAAAAAATGGCCAGAAAAACCATCCAGCCCGGGAGCTTTCAACAGCCCAATCTGGAACAGGGCATTGCTGATTTCTTCCTCGCTATATGGCTTGCACAAGTCACGGTTCATTTCAGGTGTAATTTTTGGATCAAATAAATTAATGACCTTGTCAGGACATAAAGAAGGATCCTTAGAAAAAATATCAGTAAAATACTAAGAGGCCATACCCTTCATTTCCTCTTGGTTAGCACACCAGCTACCATCTTCGCGCTTCAGCCTGCGAATTCTATTCTTTTTTGCACGCCACCGAGCTTTCCGATGGAAATATCTTGTATTTCCATCGTCTTCTTTCAGCCAATTGATCCTCGAATGTTGCAACCACATTATTTCCTCTCTATACAGCAGCTCATCGAGGTTCATTTTAACCTGCAAGATTTCAGCTCTGTTACCAATAACATCCTCACCTTCTAATTGCTGTAGGACAGAACAAAGGCGTTCGATTTCACGGTTGACATGGCCAAACTTTTCTCTACTCCATTTTTTTAGAGATGCCGCCATGCTCTTCAGGTTTTCCACCAAAACTCCCAGGTCGCTCCCAGGATTCCTGCGAAGCCAAGCCTTTTCAATATCGGTGCCCAAGCTTGGTTCACGTTCCCACATGATTTCATACCGAAAGCTTGCACAGCCCTTGGCGCCATCATCTCCACCTATGAGGGATAACAGAAGAACTTTGTGATCTGATCTAGAGGAGCAAACATGCAAAATGTCGGCACCAGGGAACCTAAGAGACCAATCAGAACCTCCGGACAGAACTTTTTTGCATGCCCCATCCTTCCACATCTGAAGCAAAACCATGGCACATTCTCATACATTACATCGAAAAACATAGACCCTTTGCCCTTGATTTGCACTTCGACAGTTGGCTTCGAAGCTTCTTCAAGAGGACATGTCACTTTTGCACGCAAGAAATCCTGGACAGGTCCCACAACAAACAACACCTTGCTACTGACCTTCCGGGCAAGAACCCCAGCAAAAGCAACTGTCATCATTGAAACTGGTACGTCGTAGAACCGCACCCAAAGATCTATAGAGTCAATAATCACCTCTGACGGCCGAGTGAAACCATCATATGGCACCACAATCAACGCACCCCCCTTATGCCTCCACGGCCCGCCCTTGATAACAAAATTGTAAACCTCCTCTTCTTTAAATTCTAAGATAAATGTGTTATCTTCAAGGGGCCGAACAGGAATTGGCTTTTCCGAATGCCAAGCCGCACCCATCTCATCAAACAAACCCTTCGAGCGTTGAGCTGAGTAGTACCTTGCCATGGCGTACCACCGACGTTCCACTATCGCCTCCTCTTCACCCGGGTCAAAATCAAAAGCTTCCTCCTCCTCCTCCTGCTCCTGATCATGTGCTGCTGCCATGGTTACCATAGCTCCCGCTGCCGGATCCGTCGGGACAGTATCATCCTCGACCGGGCCGTGCACAACAGCGCCCTCATCTGTCCCCATCTTGGACATCTCATCCTCCGCTTGAAATTCAGCCTGGTTCGCCGCCATGACACAGGAACTCTGGCTGGCAACCACAGCTAGATCCGTTCGATGCTTCGGGTGGGAAGATCCCTCACCGGGTTCCCCTTGATCACCCCCACAAAGAACAAACCAGCCCGATTGGTTGTTAGACCTCGAGAACCCTAGCCTGCGAGCACAAACCCTAGGCGAAGCAAGCACCCACGAGCAGAAATGCGGACCGGGCACAAGATAGATATTGCCTGGGAAGACCTAGAGATATATCACCGATCCCGTGAACAGATCGGAAGCAACGGAGATACCTTCTATGAGAAGTCCTGATTTCTCACGGAGCCGTAGCCGCGCCGGCTACAGATCCGTAGAGTAAGCGCCTGCCGCGTCGAATCAGACTCGCAGCAAGGGCGAGCCCCTCCCTTCCTTGCCCAGCGAGAGTCCCAGGAAGTCACGCCGGCGATGAGGAATCGAAGTCGCCGCCAAATAGCCCTTCAGTCGCCATTCCTCCGTTCCGCAAAAAACAAAACCCGATTGTGTTGCCTCTCACCGCGCGCGTTACGGGTTTAATTATTTTAATAGAATATTTCTCTAGCTCATGGTATCATATTATCTTGCAAAATTTTAAACTTAAAATTCGACTTATACAGGAGAAAAAGTAAAAAAATAAGACTTAGGGAGTAGATTGCACTAACTGCAATAGTTTAAGGGAGGTTTCTGTGCCTTTATTTTTATGAGGTGTTAAAACATAATGGAGAGAAACAAAGTAGGAGTACTTGGGCACCAATTCCAACACAAATACTTCTCAACAAAAATATAACAATACATTGCAAGACTATTTCAACCATCAATTAAGTGCTCTCTTGCACATGACTTCTTAGATACACCAATATAAAATTTCAAAATAGGAGTGACCTTCTACTATATATATGATTATGACTTAAGCGCATCCAAAGAACATATGAGCAGGAATGATTTCTCGGCAAAAAAAGTGGCCGGCCTTTTCTTATCGTCCAAAATTTTCGGCCATTTGAATTCGTGCCCAAAGAATTCTACCTCAGCAGAAAACATCTCACCCCCTTCCTCCTAGTCTCTATATCTTCTCATTTCTATGCATTGTGATGTCTTAATTTTTCAAATTAGATTATTTGAAGATAATCTAGATTATTTTATGTACAGAATGAGTGATTTTTTTGAATTTTGTTTGAAAGAAAAGGATAAACCTGATAAATTTTTGAGAAATTCGATAAACATATTTATCGGCTACCACGATTTTTTCACTTACCGGTATGGTTAACCCTGCATATGAGTAGCGACCATTGTTATACTTGTATATGTGATTATTGTAAGACTAACTTTACAAAATCAACTTAGCATCACTCCTAGGTAAATTATTATTTGGCAAATCTCTCCATATAGTCTGTCTTAGAGATTTGTTAAATATAATAAATCCTTAGAGCAACTCCAACAAATTAGGTAAAAATTCTAACTAAATGAAGACGTAACAGACTAGGTAAAAAAATAAAAAGCTTCCTAATGGCAGGATTAACCAACTGACTCTCTAAAAACAAACCCTCTATATTCAAAATGTTGAACCGTGTGGGCCACTCCATCTGTCGACGGGGAGGGGGCAGATCTCGCGCCATGGCGATGGCAACCGCGATGTGTGGCGGACGAGCGATGGTGGGCGTGGCGACGAGGCGGGCAGGAGCAGCAAGGTGTCGCCTCCAGATCCGGCGACGGGGAGCTGTGGAGAAGCAACGATGGGCGTCGCTACAGGACACCCGACCGGCTCAATGTGGAGCCGCCGGCGGCCATGGCGGGTGGAGGCGCCGCTTGGGCGCAAGGGAGGGAGGCCGGCCGGCGGTGGGCTTGACTGGTGGCGGGGTGGCGCAGCGGCTAGCGCCGTGGCGCAGGCCCGCGCAGGGGCGCCGTGCGACGAGCGGGCGGCGACAGCGGGCCGGCTAGCGGCGCGCCGGCGTTCCCAACGACCTGGGCAATAATACACAAAACCGGAGGGAGCACAACGAGGATGATGATGAGGCAAACACATTTTTGTGGTTAGCTCATGTAGAGGAGATCGGGAGGTAGATGCTCACTGTGGAGGTCAAGATGGCGGCCATGGTGGTCTAGGGTTCATTGGGGAGCTCCTTCGGGGCTTGGCTGGCATTGCCGGTGGGTTGGGGAGGTTGGGGAGCTCACGAGCTAGCTGTTGGTGCAAGCAATCGGAGGATGGTGGCTTCGGTAGGGTGAATTTGGGAAGGGGGCGGAGCTCGGCCATGGGGCTGCCATGGTGGCTGGCGGCTCCGGCGCAAGCGCGATGGTGACGGGAGGCCGTGTGGGAGGTGAAAGAAGCATGGGAAGAGGAGCGCAGGAGGAGAAAGAGGCACGCGCGAAGCGGATGGCGAGATGCATGCGCTCAGCAAAGATAGCTAGCGGAGGTCCGGGGATGCCGAGCGTGATACGTTGGCGAGGGCGAAAGCGAGTCCGTTGGATGGTCTTTTTACTAGTTTTTATTTATTTATTTACCTAACCAATTCCATTTAGCTAATCTGTTGGGTTGCTCTTAGCTCGCACTTTATTTTTCTATCCCACATCCCATTTTAAATGATACAAAATGTGAGATTTTCTTTTTCACGCGCAAAACCAATGACGGCCAAATGGGATTTTTTTTCTACCATTCTAGCTTAGAGAGCACAGTCAAAATAAGTCGTAGCCAACCATGTTCGCGAGGAACTGAGGAACAAACCAGCCCGGTTCAGCCTACAAAAGCCCATAGCCCCAAACCAGGACGGCAAACCGTTCCTCAGAGGAAAAGCCGCGCCCGCAGCCTTTATATCGAAAACCCTTTCTATTCGCCCGGCCCCCCCCCCCCCCCCCCCCCCCCCCCCCCCCCCCCCGCCGCTCTTCCCCTTCTCCCCTCAGCTTCCTCCTCTCTTCGCCTCTCCCTAAACCCTAGCCTAGGGGTCCCAAATCCGTCTTCTTCTGGGCGATCGCCGCAGCGATCTCACCCTCCGTCGGTCCACCGGCGCCGGAGCCGCCGTGCTGCATCACCATGGTTGTCCCGCGCGCCCCCGAGGTAAACCTCCGGACCCAATTTCCGCTCGCCCACTGCAACGCCCAGACGCTCCGTTACCGTTTGATAGAAGGAATTCGCGATCTGGGGTGGTTTTGATTCGATTCGATTCGGTTGGTGCTGCGTGTTGTGGGTTCTAGCCCTGTTTTTTTTTTGGGTCTTCTCCGTTTTCTGAACTGACCGGCTACTACTTTTTTTGCAGCTGCCACAGCAGGACCAGGATGAGGAGATGCTGGTCCCGCATCAGGATGTCGTCGAGGGTCCGCAGCAGGATGTCGTCGAGGGTCCGCAGCAGGATGTCGTTGAGGGTCCCCAGCCGATGGAAGGTGAGATTTTTGGTTAGCCTTTTGGGGTCTTCTTGTCGATAGTTTGATGTAGGCTGCATCTCTTGTTTTTTGGCTAATGCATTGTCTTTGTAGTGCCCTTTCTTATTTTCCATGGTGAGATATGATTAGGGCTGTAGCACTGCTCTTTCACGGCCATAGTTTTTTATACCTGCCGGCGGCCACTCTAAAAAAAATACTGCTTTACACTTATATCTGTTTAATCATGATATTGAAATAGTTGTCAACGTGTTTGGTTTGGTCACCCCTATAAATAGAAATGATTAGTCGTTTTTGTTAATATTTTTATCATCTTTTGTGACATCTTCCAATATTTGTGTCTATTGTGATGTATGTAACCTATATGTTGGGTGTTGTCATGCTGCTGTGTTTTTAGATGAACAGAAATTATTTAACCACAAAATGTTCAAGAGAAAATAAATATTCTACATCATTAAGATTACAAAATTCATGCTCATCTGTAACTTTTGCTGATTATTTTAAAATGTACCATTGGAATTTTAGACTGAATATTGTGAAGTGTATGCTCAATTGCTGTAAGTGTGGCTCCTACAGTTATTCTCATGCATCTGAGACTATGATAATAATTGATAGGGTTATTTAACTAGAGCGTCAGATCAGACGTTCTAACGTGAATATTTTGATAAGTTGTTTAATGGGGAGAATGAGGGCCCTACCCTTGAGTTAGATGACTCTTTTGATGACACCAACAGACGCTTTGTGAGGAGAATTCAGGAGGCTGAGATCGGGGGGGCGTTGAAGAGGATGAAGGGGGGGTAAAGCGATGGGCCCTGATGGTATCCCCATTGAGGTGTGGAGATGCCTAGGTGCCAAAGCGATAGTATGGTTAACTAAGCTTTTTAGCCTTATTTTCCAGTCCAACAGGATGCCTGAAGAATGGAGGAGAAGTATATTAGTACCAATCTTCAAGAACAAAGGAGATGTTCAAAGTTGTACTAACTACCGTGGGATTAAGCTGATGAGCCATACATGAAGCTTTGGGAGAGGGTTATCGAGCACCGTCTAAGAAGAGTGACAAGTGTGACCCAAAACCAGTTTGGGTTCATGCCTGGAAGGTCGACCATGGAGGCGATTTTCTTAATCCGACAATTGATGGAGAGATACAGAGAGCAGAAGAAGGACTTGCATATGGTCTTTATTGACCTTGAGAAGGCGTATGATAAAATACCGAGAAATGTCATGTGGTGGGCCTTGGAGAAGCACAAAGTCCCAACTAAGTACATTACCCTCATCAAGGATATGTATAAGGATGCGATGACGTTTGTCCGGACATGTGATGGTGATGCGATGACGTTTGTCCGGACATGTGATGGTGACACTACTGACTTTCCTATTAACATAGGCCTACATCAGGGGTCAGCATTGTGTCCTTATTTATTTGCCTTGGTGATGGATGAGGTCACAAGGGACATACAAGATGATATCCCTTGGTGTATGCTCTTTGCTGATGATGTGGTGCTGGTTGACGAGAGTAGGGAAGGGGTTAATAGGAAGTTAGAGCTGTGGAGACGCACGTTAGAGTCGAAAGGGTTCAGACTTAGTAGGACCAAGACCGAGTACATGATGTGCGATTTCAGCGCGACTAGGCATGAGGATGGAGATGTTAGCCTCGATGGGCAAGTGGTGGCCCAGAAGGATACTTTTCGGTATTTAGGATCGATGCTTCAAAAGGATGGCGACATTGATGAAGATGTTAGATATAGAATCTCAGCTGCCTGGTTGAAGTAGCGTCAAACTTCTGGCGTCCTATGTTAAAAGGTAAGTTCTACAGGACAGCGATTCGTCCGGCGATGTTATACGGTGCTGAATGTTGGCCTACAAAAAGACGACATGTCCAACAACTGAGTGTAGTAGAGATGCGGATGTTGCGGTGGTTTTGCGGGCACACACGAAGGGATAGAGTCCGGAACGAAGTTATTCGGGATAGAGTCGAGGTGGCACCAATTGAGGAGAAACTTACCCAACATCGATTGAGATGGTTTGGACATGTCCAACGGAGATCCCCTGAGGCGCCGGTGCGTAGTGGGGTTCTAAAGCAGGCCGAAAATGTAAAGAGTAGTAGAGGTAGACCTAAACTGACTTGGGACGAGTCGGTTAAGAGAGACCTTAAGGAGTGGAATATCTCCAAAAATGTAGCTTTGGATAGGAGCGCTTGGAGACTCGCCATCCACGTACCTGAAGATCCGTGATCTTTGTTTTTTTTATGGATTTCATCTCTAGCCTACCCCAACTTGCTTGAGACAAAAAAGGCTATGTTGTTGTTGTTGTTGTTGTTGTCGTCGTCAGATCAGACGTTCTATGCAGACTTGCACACATTATGTTCATTGTGCCACCTGTGGTAGTGACTAGTGAGTATTTTACCTATGTTCACTATGTGAACTTTTGTGGGCTTGTTAGGCTACACGATTGGTGCTAGTTCTGGTTGTCAGTAGTGTCTGCTATTAGTTATAGAGGTCACTATGTCTTGTCAATGTAGAGTGACTATCAAAATGCTAGGTGTGTGCATAGTTAGTACAAATGGTGTAATTTTCTTGACAATTGATACTGTGGGTGAAGTACAATGAAGCCTGAAGGATGTATAGTCCCATTACTTCTTGTTTTCTCTTGACTTCACTGGTCACTTATTTCTTTGGTTGCCCTGCAGAATCTGCATCTACCATTGAAAACCAACTCATGCCAGATCCCTCTACATCCAGATTTACATGGTCCATTGAAAATTTCTCCAAACGCAATGTTAGAAAGCATTACTCTGACGATTTTGTTGTTGGAGGATACAAATGGTGGGAAATGCAACCGCTCATTGCTTCGAATTGTGTATTAGCCAGTGATAAAGCTTAGCTCAGTGCTTTATATTACCTCCTTGCAGGCGAGTGCTAGTATTTCCTAGGGGAAATAATGCAGATTGCCTTTCAATGTACTTGGATGTTGCTGATTCACACTTGCTGCCTCCTGGCTGGAGTAGGTATGCACAATTCAGTCTTGCTGTGGTAAACCAATTAGACAGCAAAATGTCGATAAGAAAAGGTATTTCCTGTTATCTCTGACTGGCTCATCCTGATTATACATCCTTAAAATGCACAGTACTTTCTGTAGTGCTCCTAGCAATATTACTATCTTGCCTTTTGGTTTTTTGCATGAGTGCAAGTTTACATTCATCAAGTATGCAATTCAGCATAAACTTGACTCTGATTATTTATGAAGACAAACACTTACTTTTTTTATATTTCCAATGTTTTTGTGCCTATAACAGGTTTAGGGAAGCATATTACTTAACACTTCCATTTGACATGCTTTCTTTTTCCCCACAGAAGCAACACACCAATTCAATGCCCGAGAAAGTGATTGGGGTTTTACATCTTTTATGCCTTTGATGGATCTATATGATTTTAGTAAAGGATATGTTGTTAATGATAAATGCATTATTGAAGCTGAGGTTGCTGTGCGTCAAATGGTTGATTTCTGGAACTATGACTCCAAAAAGATGACTGGTTATGTTGGCCTGAAGAATCAAGGAGCTACCTGTTACATGAACTCCCTTCTTCAGACTTTGTATCACATTCCCTACTTTCGGAAGGTGGGACATCATTTCTAGTTTTGTCTTATAGTTGACCCTTCAGTGTTGTGCTGATACTGAAATTAATATTTTAGGCTGTATATCATATGCCTACTACAGAGAATGATACACCTTCAGGGAGCATTCCATTGGCTTTGCAAAGTCTTTTTTATAAACTTCAGCATAGTGACAATAGTGTTGCTACGAAAGAGCTCACCAAATCTTTTGGATGGGATAGCTATGATTCATTCATGCAGCATGATGTTCAAGAATTGAATAGGGTTCTCTGTGAAAAGCTGGAGAACAAGATGAAGGTTTGTCATCTAACTTTGTTGAGAGAAAACCCCCCGACTCTTCCAAATGATCTGCAACTATTCTTCTCTCTCAGGGAACCACCGTGGAAGGAGCAATACAAAAATTATTTGAGGGTCACCATATGAATTATATCGAGTGTATCAATGTTGACTCCAAATCTACCAGGAAAGAGTCATTCTATGGTAGGTAACCAGAGGAAATATGGGCTTTCTTTTTAGTGTTTTAGCTGACAAGAGTCAATAGAGTATTTGTTTACCTTTTTTCCCCACAGATCTTGCACTTGATGTCAAGGGATGTTCTGATGTCTACGCATCATTTGATAAGTATGTTGCAGTGGAGAGGTTAGAAGGCGATAATAAGTACCAATCTGAGGAACATGGTCTGCAGGTCAGGTCAACTTGGCATTGATATCTACAACTTTCAAATGCCGCATCAAAGTTTAGATTGTATTAGGTGTAGCATGGTAATCTAGGTTTTGCTGATTGGCTTGCATCCAGGTTCAAATTATTACTGAACTTAACATTAGGCTTTATTTTATTGTTATTTGGGTCATTGTGGGTTAAGTGCTAATTTAGATGCAGCAATGAAATGGTAGAAAAGAGTTGCTGAAGATAATCATTAGATTATTTCTGCTGTTTGAAAGGATTTTCTATCTTTTTTTCAGGATGCCAAGAAAGGGATGCTTTTTATTGACTTTCCTCCAGTCTTGCAACTTCAGCTAAAACGGTTTGAATATGATTTTGTGCGCGATGCCATGGTTAAGGTCTGTACTTGGCCTCTTATTTTTACCTTAGCCTTTCTACGGATTTCCCTTTTCCATGTTTTGTACTTGTATTTTGGTGCTTATAATCACATAAGAAAAGTCTACATTAATGTTGTATTGAGGCTAAGTTTTTGAATATGTTAGGATATGGTAAAATTAGAGCTGTCAAATGTCAATGCTATATTTATATCATAGGAGCCTAGAACCACTCTTGAGCTTTCAGCTGTTTCATATTTAAGGCTCATTGGCTTGAACCTTTTAAAAATAAAAAAGATCAACGACGCAAATGCCATACACAATTCTTTCTGGAGGATTAGATTAGGCAAAAGTTCTGTTGTAGAGATATTTATATCATCCGAGGCACACATTCAAGATGTCTTTTTTACTTATGTTTTTTTTTGCAATCCTGCTCTGTTTAATTGAATTGATTGCATGATGTAGATAAACGACCGCTATGAGTTCCCACTTCAATTGGATCTTGACAAAGATGATGGAAAATATCTTTCTCCAGAAGCGGATAGAAGTGTGCGTAACCTATATACTCTTCACAGGTAATAGTTACTGTTTCGTTTTTTTTTTGTCACTTGAAAAACGAAAAGTCTTACAGTAGGTTGATAAATACTATAAATATGATAGGATTTACAGGTTACACAAATTAATTATGCTCATCTTATTTATATAACTGTTTATGTGTCTCATTTGTTAACAATAATAGTGGAGCAACTAACATGGTGAAGGTGTGTCTTTTTTTTAAACACCTGCTCGTGAGATTAACACACTTTCAAAATTTTGTACTTTCTGGCTAGTTGCAGACTAATGGTTTTTGATTTTTAGAGCAGTTTGGATCCTTAGAGTAATATTTATAGCCTCTCAATGCAGTGTACTAGTTCATAGTGGCGGAGTTCATGGAGGACACTACTATGCCTTCATTCGCCCGACGCTGTCTGATCAATGGTACTGTTCAGTTTGATATTTTAATTAGACTCTTATTTCACTACTGAACAGAGATGTTTCACTGGTACTAAATCATGTTCTTGTTTTAACCTGATTTGATAAGGTGATTCAAGCAATAACTGTACAATAAACATTGTATGAAGTCTGTACACATTTGATTTTAAGTAAACACAAATAAGTATTTTCCTATACTCATGCATATTGTAGTTCCTTATTGATTATTTTTTGTCACTGATGTAATTGTGACTCATGAGTCATGACCTCATAATGGAAAGGTCCGCAATCCGCATAAGGAAATTTCAATTAGATTTTTCAGGTGAATAAGATGGGTGTCCTATCTAAGAATATTCTGCACTACATTGTACAATCTCTGCAGGGATTTGTTATATTTGTAATTCATTTGCTTTGCAAATTGAAATTTAGGTACAAGTTCGATGATGAACGGGTGACAAAAGAAGACATGAAGCGGGCGTTAGAGGAGCAATACGGTGGTGAAGAAGAGGTAATACTTTCAAACACTAAAACTGCTTCAGTTGGCCTTACATGATCTTCTGACAATCCTTTGTTGCAGCTCCCCCATACCAACCCTGGACTGAATACTACACCACTGCGATTTACTAAGCATTCAAATGCTTACATGCTTGTTTACATTCGAGAAAGTGATAAAGAGAAAATTATCTGTGATTTGGATGAGGAAGACATATCAGAACACCTTAAGGTAATACTTGTTTATTCAATTTCATTTATTAAATACTTATAAAATTCATAGAGTTTGTTTTAATATTACGGAAATCTTCCCAGGTTAGGTTAAGAAAGGAACAGGAAGAGAAGGAATACAAGAAAAAGGAGAAAGCTGAGGCTCACATGTTCACTGCATTGAAGGTTTGACTTGATTTTGCCCTTTTCAATATCTGATGGAACTGTTTCTCAGTTTTTACTAAATTTAAACAATCACTTAGGTGGCCCGAGATTCTGATTTGAAAGAGCAAATTGGAAGACATGTGCACTTTGATCTCGTGGACTTTGACAAAATTAATAGCTACCGTGCACCTAAGGACATCTCAATCAATGACGTCAAGGTAATTATGGTTTGTCCTGATTTATGTTATGTAATTTACTATCCTTTATCCTTCCATTTACTTTCTATTATAATACTGAGTATTGACTTCAACATTTGGAGCTCCCCTCTTGTTTGAAGTGTTCATAGTTTTAATTGAACCTAGTTTTTGTATTAAAATTTTCTCTACAGCAGGGAAACTGAAATCTTGATTGTCCATAAGTCACCAACATTTAAAATAACTGAACATTAGATTTTATATTCAATTTACTTGTGCCGATGGCTGTAGAGGATCACTGTGTAGGTTTGCCAGTCAGCAGTGGTAGACTATGTCTGGGCAACTGGTCTAAGTGTAACTAATTTATTATTATTACTGCTGTTAGTATCTAGCAAACAAGAAAAACATTTTTACTGAACGGCCAGTGGCATGGTCAGGTGGGTACCTGGGCACAGCCAGATTTTGCAAATATCAATAGAGATAAGCTGTTTACAAGGCCTAAATCATGGTCGATTACCCCTGGGCACCAATTGAAAGTTTCTAGCAACCGCCCTATGGACTGCTGTTGAAACAATTGCATTTGTTTGAGATACACTTTGTAATTGTTATGTCAAAATCAGAATATTATCTTATTTTTTTATCTTTTGTATTGGAAAGAACAGTTTTTTATTATTATTTTTATTTCATGATGCTCTGTTGGCAGGTGGAGCTTTCAAAAGAATTTGGCATCCCAGTAGAATCCCAACGATTTTGGGTGTGGGCTAAGCGGCAGAACAACACCTACAGGCCCAGTCGGCCATTGACCTTGCAGGACGAAAAAACTGCTGTAAGTGGAATGCCCATTCTCAATGTTGTGTTGGTGTTTGATGCTGTTAGAATACCATTCAAATTGTTCTCTTTAAAAGAACAAATTGGTAACTGCCTCTACATTCACAATGGATGATGGACCTTTTAAAATTGAAAATGGTGTAAATATCTGACTGGAAACTTCATGAGGGATTTTCCTCCTGTTTTCTTCCAAGTAACTAGCATTGCATGTGATGAAACTTTTGGGGCTTAAGGGGTGGAATCGTACTTGCCCAGCCATGTCATCTTGCAACATGGGTCTCCCTTTGCTCTCGCTTGGCCTCAAAATGATATGACTAACTCACTCACTTGTTCTAAGGATGAGGCTAGGTCTCATGATTGTCCAACCATGTGTTTCCTCTCTTTGCGTGTCAAAGAGTAATGACACTTTTTTTCAATTGGATGATGAATTCACTTGTATTTGGGGGCTTTAGTGGTAGCTGAAACAAATATCAACTGAACAATTTGTGCCTTCTTGTATCATTTTGTGAAATTAATAGGAATGTCAAGTTCAGAAGCTTGTACTGGTGGCTGTATGCCTGGTGTCACGATATATAGCTTGATAGCTGAGGCAATTAATCAATTAGGTCTTATATATGCTCTGTCATACCTTTGGATGATGACATACCAAATCGCTGTACTGTTAAGTATTTGTTTCCTTATTTTATGGAATTATCAACCTAATTTCTATTATGATATTCCTGAATCCTACTGGTTTCTTTATCCTTCCATTTATTTTTGTATCTGTCAGTTATGTTGATTCACAAATAAAGTAATGTTCTCTCCTTTGGGCAGATTGGCCTGCTTAAAGATGCAATAATTGTAACCAAATTACAGGCTTCTGAAGTAAGGTTGTTCTTGGAGGTTCATTTCAGACAGGTTAGATGATTTAATACTTTTTCTTGCTTTTGGCCCCTTAGTTTTTTTATTAATGCAATTCGTCTACATAGCCATACTTTGATATGTCTTGGTTATTTCGTTACCATCTAACATAGCTTATAATGCATACAGGAGAATCAATTAACTGTTCCTCCTGGGAAGACTAAAGAAGATATATTACTTTTCTTCAAGCTCTATGATCCTGAAAAGGAATACCTAAGGTTTTCTTTTTCTCTCTGCTGGTCTGCTATAAGCTATTTGTTTCTTTAGTTCAACCAATCAGACTGACTAGGTATTATCATTGCTAATTGTTATTATGAACAGATATGTTGGAAATTGTTTTGTGAAAGCATCAGGAAAACCATCTGATATAGTAGAAAGGCTGAATGAGATTGCCGGATTTCCGTCTGATGAAGATATTGAGCTTTATGAGGTTAGAAATGGTTTTGCTGGAGCATCAGAACTTTCCTTAAATTTGGATGACCTTTAGGAAGTACCTGTGCTCCCTACTTATTTTCCATAAATTTCTTTAGGAAATAAAGTTTGAACCAATTGTGATGTGCGAACCAATTGACAGTAATGTTTCTTTCCGTTCAAGCCAGGTTCGTACCATTTTTTAATATTGATGCTTGTTGATATTAACTTTGCTTTACTTATGCCCTGTTATTTGATTCTTGCAGATTGAAGATGGTGATATAATATGTTACCAAAAACGCTGTTTGCCAGATAAAATGGATCAATATCGCTATCCTACTATCTCTTCTTTCTTTGAATATATTCATAATAAACAGGTAATTTACCTGGCATGAGGCGTAGTGCATATATGAATATATTCATAATAAAGTGTTTATTTGCCTGTGTGATGTTAGATTTACTTAGTCTGAATGGTTAGTTGATCTATCTTTTTTCTGAGAATCGATTTCTATTGTTTGTAGGTTGTCCGTTTCAGATTGCTTGAGAAGCCAAAAGAAGATGACTTTTCTTTGGAGCTGTATGTGTTATTATTTTTGTTGAGCCTGCATCCATTTATTGATAATATTGTACCAATAAGTAACATTTAAAATTTTCTCATGAAGTTCAAAGCGTTTCACATATGATGATGTTGTTGAGAAGGTTGCTCATCAACTTCGTCTGGACGAACCTTCTAAAATTCGGCTTACTCAACACAATCCATTTTCTCATCAACCCAAACCTCACCATATCAAATACAGAGGTGTTAATTATCTTTCGGACATGTTACAGCATCACACTCAGGTTTGAAGTCCTTTTTTTCGAGTGTTTATTTTATTTCTTATCAGATTATCGAGTTTCTTTTGATTTAGCAGATGTGTGACATATTATATTACGAGACACTGGACATTCCATTGCCTGAACTGGAAGGTCTGAAAACACTTAGAGTCGCTTTTCAAAATGCTAGAAACTATGAGGTCAGTTTCTACATTTTATGCAGCTGCTTATATTTTTCCAACCATATTCTTAGACAGTTTTCTTGTCAGGTGTCATTTCACATCATGCGGTTACCAAAAAGTAACACTCTTTTTTATTTGATTGAAGACTTAAAGTCAAAGGTGTGTTGACTGCAGTAATTGCAAAATCTCTTTGAATGTGGTATTGGCATAGCGATTTCATTTCACATATTTTCATTCCTTTTATTAGGTTGAACTTTCTTGTAATGACGCTGAATTCCGGCTTTTCGAAGTCTACCTTCACAAGATATGCAAGGTACTTAACAGTCCTATTTCTGAATGAAAGGTATCCTTCTCTATTTATTTATTCTTGAGTATTTTGAGTGAATGAATGGTTTCAGCCCTACAATCAAGGATTCGTTTAATTTGGATGTCATTTGAGTTAGTAGTGCATACTTATCTGAAGCCAGTATGTCTGACTTAGATCAAACTGGAAATTTGTATGTTGGGATCGAGATCTTATGCCATGTAAATTTCTGGATGGCAGCCGTACCTCACCAATATAAGTAGAATTTCTGAATTCTGATCCCTTGCCTATCCTCTTTTTGCCCAAGCCAGTTGCTTATGAGTTACCTCAGGAGGTTAGATAATTGTGCACTCTCTAGGGGCTAATGAAGATGTGAGTACCTTTGGCTGGCAGCTCAGGAGGCGATGCTTGAGGCTGGTTATATGCATCAAAGGTGGTCGCGGGGCTTGTAGATGGGTCAGACCAGATCACCAGAAGACCGTTTAACTTGCATGTTATTGCTGAAGGCACTGCCACCAGTCATGGCAAGATCCCACTAGATGTTTTTGAGCAAATACACGTAAATATTATATTCCTTTGAGGGGACCTAATCGCATATATCACCTCTGTTTTTAATTTGTCCATGACATACCTAGGATGCACAAAAGCCAAGTAATCTTTTCTTCCGATCGGTTCGTTATTGATCTTGTTAGATAGACACGCAAGTTGGCCAATCTAGTGGGTGCAAGTTTAGTACAATTCTACTAAAATATTATGCCTCTTAGGTGTGTCCGTGTGTGAACTGGGCAATTATTGTGAAATGGAGGGAGTTAAATTCCATGTCCCTGCATCGCCCCCTTTTCTTTATGCCACTCTCTCAACTATAGATACTGGTGGGTATGTTGATAGCAGTCCACCTGCTATGTGGTGTCACTGAAGATGTAGATACCTGAGGTTGAGGCCCTGCTAATGGTGCGAAAAATTTGGTGCATCTGAGATTGAGGGGCTTGCATGTGGGTGAATTTTGTGGTTCTTGTTGGGGTTTCTTTTGTTTGCTTCGGAAGAACGTGATGTGTTATGGTTGGAGACCCATACCATTTTACCCTTGGCTTCATTTATAGAAAGTTGCCTTTCCCTTAGATGTATTATCAAGATGATGTTATTTTTAACAATTTCAATTTATCTTATACTGATCAATTGATGGCCTCGTATAATTTTAGGTGTATCAGCCAGGAGATACGATTGATTCAGTTAGTGACCAATATGGACCCCTTCGTATTGAAGAGGTATGCACCACCAATGGTAGCCTTGTTTTCCATTGGACTTTTGATGGGATTTTTTCTAAATATTTTTTAGTTCTACAATAAACATCCCCCCATCTCTCTGACAAACACATTTTTCTTTTTTGTTTTCCCAGGTTCCCGAGGAAGAGAAAAATGCTGGGCCTCGAGACCGTTTGGTTCATGTCTATCACTTCTTCAAAGATAATCATGTATGTGTCTTTAAGCATTTTGAGCTTGAAGGCTCATTGTAGTCATTTTATCCTTTCAAGCTCATTTGAAAGAAAGAACATATATCTTTCTTAAAATACTTGTTTTTAGCGAACGACCCTCTAGCTGACTTAGTTAGAGGGCTCAAGTAGCACCTTCCCAGATCCTGAGTTTGACTCCCCATGGGAGCGGATTTCAGCCTGGGGTTAAAAAAAATCCCCTCGCCTGCCACCACACCAAAGCACGAAAGGAAGCTCCTGGCCCGCACTCACACGGGTAACGGCGCTCCTGTGTAAGGGTGGGGCAGGGGTTCGGGGGTTTTCTCGGTCTGCGTGAGAGACATTCTCTTATACAATGCTCAGGGGCGGCCTCCCCCTCGCAGATCGAGTTCTTAAAATACTTGTTCTATAATATCAATATAGAATATATTAAAATTGGTGAGGCTTTGTAAGGATTGGCAGCTCAGTTTTGCTAATAACAAACTTGTGCTGGTGAAGATTTCGCACAAAATGGTGGGCTAATCTTCACCAAAGTTGGTGATTGAAATACCTGATGAACATAGGTCGTCCTGTTAATGTGTTGATGGCTTTAGGTAAAGCTTCATAGAGATGCACACTCATGTTAGTATCACACCATCATCCTACAAACTTGTTAATAGCCGCCACATGCATTTTGGGCAGATTGAAATTTTAAATAGTTATAAAACTGGTAGAGGAACCACAGATCATACGATTTTACTGTTGTAGTCAAATTGACTGGGGACTAACTGTTACCTTCAATGAACCGCTATATAGTGTTCTGACTACCTGCAGGTATCTGACCTGCTAAAACCATTTCATTTGGGTTTGTGATTCACTTATGAAATGTCTTCTGTACCTAGGTCTTTTTTTCCTTACGAAATCCTCTTTCTCTGATGTTTTACAATGCTACTGAAGTGCTTGCTTACACACCACTTTATCTCTTCAGCATAATCAATATTTTGGAGAACCTTTCTTCTTTTTAATTCGTGATGGTGAGGCTTTGGCGGATATCAAAGTGCGGATTCAGAAGAGACTTCAAATACCTGATGAGCAGTTTCTAAAGGTACTTGTTTCAACCTTTGTTATATGATCGATCTCTGAATTGTATGATTTGTTATTTTGTCATTTAAGCACCTCTGGACTATCTATTCATTAACTGCTATTTACTGTTGATTTGAAATCATTCTGTATTTTCTTTAAAAAAAAGTTTCTGTGTAGTCTTATTTTACTTTTGTTTCCTCTTATACTGGATAATATCTGATGTTTTATGTCTCTTTCATCAGTGGAAATTTGCTTGTGTTACATACAGTCGGACAGAATACCTCCAAGATTCAGATGTTGTATTGAGCCGATTCCAGGTTAGCTAGGTTTTCCCTTTTTCTGAAAGAAATTAACTGTTGAAGAATTCTATAATATTTTTTCCTTGTATCTTAAAGAAACAGAAAACTGTTTATGGGCAATGGGAACATCATCTTGGATTGGAGCATACAGCCACTACTCCAAAAAGGTCCTTCCTAGCCAGTCAGGTATTATGCTGAAGAATGCTAACATTAAGGCTTACTATTAAATACTGGGCTTATTCTGATGTTGGATTGAAGCGATTGCAGAACCGTCATTCTTTTGAGAAGCCAGTGAAGATTTACAACTAAAGTTGGCAATATTTTGTCGTGGTAAAAAGGTGAGTGCCTCCTTGTTTCAATTGTGAAAATGAATTGTTAGGAACATCTTTAGTTGAACTAGGTAGGTCATGAAGTATGTCTCGCTATATGTCGTTTTGGTGTGCTGCTTTGTAAACGCAGATGAACTGGATATGAGGGCGCTGTCTTGTTCCAGAAGCAGTAGCTTTATGTTTTTGGTCATGTACAGGGTGGAGGCTTTGCATGAGTAGACTGTGGCCAGTTTGTCTAAAGAATTTTCATCGGGTGGATGTACAGGGCTCTTATAGCAAATTTTCCTTGTAGGAAGTTTCTGGAAGCTGTATACCCCATGTTTTTTTTGGGTTCCCCTGCAGTGCTGTGGGAAGCTGTTAACATTAGCCTCATGGAAGGTCAAAATACAATTGATTGGGTGTTGTCTGTTGTTTTTATTGTATGTCACTCATCTGGCTGTTACCTTTTTGATATGTCTAGTAGTACCTAAGTTTACACTAGAATTGATGAATTTTACAGTTCTGGCTGGCTGTCGTTTGAATTGTTTAGACCAGTTCATTTGACACGGTATTTGACACGGTATTTGACACGGTATTTGTCTAGAAAAACAGGTTTCCGTCGTTTGTAGGTACTATTGCTATGTGGTCACGTTAGGCAGAACTGTTAAATCTAGAGGAGAGGCCAAGGGTGGTCGGACCTGCCGAAATGAAGGTGGCATCCTACGTATGGGTGCGGCTGAAATCAAAACGGTATCTCCATGTTATTCATCAAATGTTAAATTATAAACCGTGAGTGATAATGATTCAAAAGCTTAGCAAAAGAGTAAAGGAGTATGATTTGATGCTAGTGTCGACCAATAGCTTTTCAAAAAAGAAATCGGCCTTTTCTTTCCCTTCACGTAGTGATTTGGAACGTTCGAAATCGGTGGAAAGCCAGGGATTGGAAAGGAGAAAAAAAATCATCCGAACAACGCCCTTCTATCGCTGCCACGTCACCTTATCGTCGTCCAGCTCTCCTCCCATCGACCTATCCCATGGCTGCGCTTCTCTGCCCCGCCGCCGCCTCCTGCCGCTCCGCTTCCTTACGCTGCCGCGCCGCCTCTCCGGCTTCGCCGTCGTTCCCTTCCAAGCGGCACCAAGGAGGCGCATCGCCAGTCCCGCTCGCGTCCCCAGTCGCTCCTCCTCCGCCGCCGCGGGCCCTCGCCGCGGCATCCTACGGCTACGGCGGCGACCTGCTCAGGCCCATCGACACGCAGACGATCATCATAGCCGCCGCCGTCATTTCCGCGGTCTCCCTCTCCCTCGTACTCGGCCTCAAGGTCTCCGCTGCTGGCATTTCTTTCTTCTTGCTGGATGGCAGGCTGCTGCTGGCCTCCGGTTGTGATGTTCTTTGCTGCCTCGTTGCAGGGGGACCCGGTACCGTGCGACCGGTGCGCTGGAAATGGTATTTTGCAGCTTCTCACGGTCTCACCTTCTCCTCCATCATGTTCTTGTTTCGCTGGTCGGGTGAATGGGTGATAGTCTGGTAATTAGCCGGCTGATACGCATAATGCATTGCTGTATGATTGTTCCAAAGCCTACAGCAAACAGTACCTTTTCCGTTTGCTGATGGGTGGTAACTCGTCTGAAGTGTGAGCAAAACAGAGGGATGGATGCTAATGTGGCGTATTCCTGTTCCATGATGCATGTTAGGATATATGTGCAGTTAGTAAGTTCCTTATGCCGCATTGTCAGATTGTCTAATTGAGAGTTCACCTCTACTCCATTAGATTGCTGGCATACATACTTATATCACACTTGCTTTTGTGAATGACCCAACTTGTGAGTTAGTATTCGGTTTAGTCTGCTAACACAATGTCTAGATGATTATATAGTTCAAATGGGATATGTGCTTTGCTTGGTTGTTTTCTTAGCAGGTTCGATGCCCCGCTTACAATTTGGTGGAAATAATCAATTCAAATGTAATTCTTTTGCATACATTGGAAGATTACGGCTAGCAAAATGGCCACGGAAATGATTAGCTTAGTGCGGTATTATGCCATTGTAAGAATGTAGCTAATGTTCGGGCTAGTTGTCAATGCACATTTACTACATTATCGCTTTGTTGATGGATAGAAAAGACATGTTTGATCATTTCAACCACTATAGGCTCTTTTTTAAAGATTTTACTGAGACAAATGATCCCTTTTTGCATTACTGATTAAATGTGGATGTAGTCCAGCAACACCACTTTATAGTTACATGCTTATATTGTTTTGTACATATATGACGTATTAATAACTTTTTTGTGTTGCTAACCAGGGGGCACGAAGTGTGTGTTCTGCAACGATGGAAAAATGAAGGTGGAGAATGGAGTCGTCGAGTGCCGTGTCTGCAGAGGAGCAGGTTTCTCATGTTCCCTTGTTTCATAACCTTTCGATCAGCACATAGCACAAGGGAATAAATCTGAAACTGAAGTTGGGGTCGCAGCGCATATTCTTTCAGCATCTATTCTGACTATGTACATTTCTCACGCAGGGCTGATACTCTGCAAGAAGTGTGCTGGTTCTGGATACTCTAAGCGGTTGTAGCGGAGCGGAGGTCCAGTTAGCTGACATTCTGTGCAATTTTACATCCGAAAAACTGGAGTTTGTACAGATATATAAACTCCTCTGTCAGCAAATATGTTCAGGTAGAGGAGTTTGAAGGGGAGCTGATTTACTGCCTGTAGATATATTACCAGTTGCAGTTCAATGACGATGCGCTTGTCTTTGTGATCAAACTGTTTACACGGGATTTCGTGATTGTGTTAAAAGATTGACTGAGCGAGCGGCATCATAACCATACCTGATTGTCTTTGTGATCAAACTGTGCCTGTAGATATATTACCAGTTGCAGTTCAATGACGATGCGCTTGTCTTTGTGATCAAACTGTTTACACGGGATTTCGTGATTGTGTTAAAAGATTGACTGAGCGAGCGGCATCATAACCATACCTGATTGTGTGAAAGATTGACTGAGCGAGCGGCATCATAACCATACCGCTGACGGCCTCACACAAGTGGAAAGCTTTTTCAGGATCCATTTGTAGAGAATGCCAGCTGATAAAACGGGTTAGGCTAACGTACGGCCGGCCGTACGGCCTGTCCTTTTTTGGCAAGCTTTCTTTTTTTGGCAATCGGGCTGACCACGTACTCTAAATTGCTCGGAAGTATAAACATATCATAAACACCAACCAATTAACTACCTAGCAAATTTATTTTTTTCACCCGAGCAATTTAGAAATCAACACAGAAACATTAATCGGGCATCATTCATTAGAGGGGTATGTGGTTTAGGCAAATAATAAACAACATCATCAGGCATTTTAAAACACAATAATATCATGCATCTGATAAGAATAGTCAGGCACTTGCACCATCAACCTATGGAACAAAAGAACACAAACATCATGCATCATCATGCATCTTAGAGTGCAGTTTTCAGACCTGCAAAGTTGTCTTTATGTACCTATAATTTTTCGTTGCAAAACTATCTAAATCAGAACTGCAAAAATGTACTCCCCAAACTGCTAACTATATTTGTTTCTAGTTACTCAAAATGCCTTCCAATCTGCGTTCATGTTCAATACTCTGTTGACCTGCATTGTAATGATTAAAAACCAAAAATTAGACAACATTTAACTATGTAAGTAATGGAGGTCCAAAAAACCCTAACTAGTAGGCTGAAGAATTTGCTTGTCTTAGCATTGCTGGTAGTTTTATGTCAACTGTTTACTTAAGGTAACCAATAAAAAATATAAATTGTGATGTATTCAAACAAAATTGCTTAATGAAATGTACTATTATGCCTAGATAGAATAATATTATTGCTTATTGGGAACCATTGCCTCTATATAACATTTTTATTGGGAACCAACATTACTGCCTATATAGGACATCATTATTGCCTAATTTCTCCTATATTATTGCCTAATTTAGAGCCAACTTATTGTCTAATGAAAAACGGAATGGAACGATATTCATTGTAGTTCAATTGCTCTAAATGAAAGTCAAGCAGCAGCTGCCTGCATCTACAGAAAATACCAATAAAAAGCTACTTGATAGGTCAAATGAGATGAACAAAAAGCACATGAGCTAAAATCCATTCTACTGAATAAACAAAACAACTATTCAATTCACAGGTCAAAAGCAAAAAAGCAAAGCTATAATTAAACAATGTAACCATCAGTTGTATCACTATAGCATGAAAAATGACATCTGAAACCTTGCTGGATTGCTGAGCTGCTTACCTGCCCAAACTGATGACAAACGCTGCTGCTAGTGCAGTGGCAAAACAATTGCTACCGCCGCCGCTGTTGTGCCAACCCAATCAAAGAAGAGGTGATGAGCTCATGTTATCCCTGTCGGCATGAAGCAGAGAAGAGGAATTACTGTAAATGCAGACGATTCCAATAGAGCAGAACAATATCAAGAGGGGAAATGTCTCTCTTTAGAAGCTGAAACTTATTTTTCTCAGAAATCCAGCTGCTTTTGAGGATAAAAAGCCTTTTCTTAGGAACCAATGGGCATACGGGTAGGTTTAGTGGTTGATAATGGAAACTTTACCTGACTAATAATAATAATTTGCCTATCCAAGTGCATTGCTTTGCCTAAGTAAGAATAATACTTTTTCTATCCAAGAATAACAATGTGCCTAATGAAACGTATGAATTTGCCTTCTGCAGATGCCCAAATTTGCCTGAACCTATCATCAGAACACAAAAATGCTAAATCAGTAGAACAAAAATGCTAAACTGTGATAGATAAATTACTTGTCGATTTAGTATATGTTGCCTACAGGTGTCAACATTTGGCTAGTGATTTCATACAAAGTCACCTCTGTCCTGGACTTAAACAAAAAAGGATTTGAGAGGCTTCCAGCATGCAGGAGGGTCCATGGCATGCTAGCACTAAAGCTCATTGAAGTTTAAGACATGCTTTCAGGAAGTCCTAGCAAGTTTCAGTACATGCTTTTTAAAGCAATTTTGTTTATCTAATATTATTCTTTGTTCTATCAATTTTCTGATCCTATGATCCTTTTTCTTGTTCAACACATGATTTTATAGAAGACAAAGAGTTTCCGATAAAGAGGATAGGGTTCTCGATCTGTATAGGCACTTCGCGTCTATCAGGTCCTACAAGGGAGCAACGAAAGGTTCTTTTTAGTCAGCTGTGGAAAAGGGTCTTCAGTCAGCTGTGTTTTTTATTTTTGAGGAGAGAGTTTATCAGGGTAGTGTGGCAACGATAGTGTGTGTGTGTTGTAACAGGTGCATAGCTTTTGCTAAGTTACTGAACTTTGACTTTTTCTGCAACATGCTATTACTACCATGGTAAAATGGCTCCTTGATATGGTTAAAATGTCTATTGTATGGTATTGAAATGCTAGCAACAGCTGTGGAAAATACTGAAATATTTCAGCAATAATACTATTTTTTATATTTGTCTATTGAAAAGTACTAAAATGTTTCTACTATTTGATATAGTTGCCTATTGGGAAGTACTGCAATGCTTATGCGAATGTGAAAAAAGGTTATACCTATATCAAGTTTATAATGGGGATGTAACAAAATTGATGCGCCTAACTCATTCAGTCGAGTCTAGTGCAGCAGTCTACCTGGTGCCTTAGGATGGAAATGTAGCAAACTGGATGCGCCTATCGGGCGCTCCTGATCTTTGTCATCTATTCTCTGCTGTAATTACAACCAGGATTCTTAGTGGTGAGTATAGACTGCGCTGCCCGGCTAAATCAACAAGCCCCATGACTAACGCACGATTAAAAAAGATGCCTAGTCGAAAACTAAAGAGAAAAAATGTAGCAACTAGGCCTACCTCCCAAGCTGCATTAACCAACTAGATGAAAAATAAAAAGGTACCTCAAGAAAATGACTGGTCAAAAAACTAAAAGGAGAACAAATCTAGCAACTAGGCCTGCAATCACTGTGTTGATAGACTAAATCACCAAAAAAGCCCCCATGACTATACGCAGATTAATAGATGCCTAGTCAAGCTACAACAAAAAACTACTAGCAACTAGGTGTCCTATTTCTTATACTGAATTGAAAAAGGGGTGGTCTGCTTGACTAACATTTATGCACTTTCTCACAGGGGCGCAGCAGTCTTCTCATGGCAGACAAAAAAAGCTCTGATGCTCTCCAGCAGATTAAAAAGCTAAAGAAAATGCACAACGCTAGGGGGTTAACGCTGTGGAGAAAAAATACAGTAAAAATAGGAGATCCCATCGCGGGATCTCTCGCCTGGTGACATGCAAGAATTTGCTATGCTGAATAAGAATTATGTCCACTTGAAGCTGTTGATGGAGCTGCAGCTGCAGCTACTGAATTGACCTGCCTGCACAAAAGAGCTAATCCAGACGAGCAAACCAAGATGCTGATAATGCACCATTTAACCAACTTACTAATTAGCCAATTCACAAGAGGCAAGCTCTGAACAAAAAGCACATAAGTGTTGCTGCTGCCTGCTGTAGCTAGAGTTGTTAGCTGATATAAAAACGAAGAGCTGCTAGCTACTGGAACAATACAACTACAACATAATGCCCTGACGGAGCAACATATAATTAAATTAACAGTGCAAGTAAAAAGCTACAGGCCACACATAGGGTTAAACAAAAAATCAGACAACTTCTATGCAAGACAACTTGAGTAACAGATCATTGTGATAAAAGGAATAAATAATAGCTCATGCAGTTAAGTACCTGAACAAACCTGACAAGCTGAGTTGATTCAGAAGCTACTGTTGCTGCCTTGATGGATGAGCTGCAAAAATAAGTTAAGCAATAGCTGCACTTGTCACTGCTGATTACCTGTGTGAGCTGCTAATCGATCAAAAGCTGCTGCAGTAGGAGAAGACAAGCAGACAGAGACCGAGCTGCACTTGTAGGTTGTACTTGCCCATGAAATTCAGAGAGAAAAAATAAAATAACTGCAGTTTTAATCGCTGGCTACTGTTTAGGGGAAAAATCTATGCTAGAACCCCCACTTCCAACAAAAAACAATGTTAAGCTAAAACATTTCAGTGGTAAAAAAAAGCTAAGAAGAACAAAAGGCATTCATTCATGTTGATCTAGCTCTAGCTCTGACTATCATTCAGTTAACCTATTATTTCTTCTGGTGAAAAAAGGCATGTCTAAAAATCAACATGCTTCCTCTTAAGGTCTTGATCTGAGCTATCTATTCTGTATTGTATTTACAACCTGACCCTAAGAACTGGAATCTATTCTCAAGCTTGGTCGCATTGTACTTGTGCTTCTCGACAGTAACAATTGACTAGTGATTTAATACAAATTCACCACTATCCTAGACTTAAAAAAAGGATTTAAAAAGCTTCCAGCATGTTGAGCGACTGTTCGAAGATAAAATAATCTTAGAGATACTAGATCAACTAACCGAGGACTAAACACAATTAATAGATGCCTAGACAAGTAAAAAAATCTAGCAACTAGATATGTTGTTCCTTATACTGAATTGAAAAAAATAAGAGGAATGAGTCTGCTTGACTAAACTTTGTGCACTTTCTCACCAGGAGGCAGCCTTTGCGCTAGCAGCAAAAACTCTATTCTCCAGGGGCCTTGAATTCACAACAAACAAAAAGGCTGAAAATAATGCACAGGCGCTCAGGGATTGGGGGATAAAAAATGTGTGAGAAGGCAGTAAAAATCGAAAATCCCGTTAAGGAATAATCTCTCATCTAGTCTGATCCCCCTATGAATACCTACTATTGGATCCGAAAATGAACTTGATGTGACCGCGGGTGACCTCATGTAGAGGAAAATCTGCACACAAATCCCACCCCCAAAATTAGTCGATGAACCATGTGAGGATCCAGATGATTTGGGGGTGCGTGGGGGCATGAACTGACCTGAGTCTCACATCTACGCTTCCAGTTCCTCTATCCCCACCACGAATACCTTGCCGAAATCCAGATGTGGATGCTGATGACCTCCCCCCCCCCCCCCCCCCCCATCCAAAACAAACACGAAATCTCCTCAAAAAAAATCAAAACGACGAACCCGACGCAGAGGATTTGGGATGCTCGGGCCATGAACTCACCTGTCTGAATCCGTGCTTCCAATCCCCTACTCCAACCACCGCGAATGCCTCGCTGGATTCCAAATGCGCTAGCCGTTGATCTCCATCGCGCAAACACGAAAATGTAGTCAAAAAATCGATGGGCGAAATCGCGGGCGCATGAAGAAATCACTCACCTGGGTCTAATCTGTGCCTCCCTTCCCACACCACCGTGCGGATGCGCGCGCGGAGCCAGAAATGCACGCCGATGGTGTGGAAGACATGAGCGTCGCCACTGGATGCGAGAGGAGGGAGAAACCCTAGAGAGAGAGAGAGAGAGAGGATGAGGAATGAAATGAACAGACGCGAGATGCTCGACCGCTTCTGAAAAGTGGATCTGGCTGTTCAGCTGCACATGAATCGCGCGCGCTTCGCTTCGTTGGACGGGGGACGGACGGTTTGATGGAAGCGGCCGTACGATTGGATAAAAATATGGCCGGCCGTTGTAGAGTCATTACCATAAAACTAATGACGTTCTCATGTTCGGGGCGCTCCATAAGGGGGAAAAGAAAGAAAAGCAGCAGCAGCAGCAGTACATCATACTGTGAAGTAGGAATGTTCATGATAAACTTTCAGCTCAAAACAGTGCGCAGGGTCTGCAAACAGTGCTATACAAAATGGCCTTGCAAACCGAACCATACTGGAAGAAATAGTCCTGACAGAGTCAGGTAAGTTGCTTCATCATATACCTTACCATACTAAGAGAGTCTAAACTGCACCTGCAACTCGCAATTACTAAACTGCACCTGCAACTCGCAATTACTAAACTGCACCTGCAACTCGCAAGTACGCAATTTGCTACAAAGAGACATAGGGAAGCTAAGTTTGTCAGGCACAGCTCTCACTTCAGTACTTCACGGTTTCAGCTCTGAAAGGCACATGCCAACTAACTCCAGCTGCTTACACATCTGAAATCTGGCTGCTGAATTCTGAATAGTCACCCTCCTTAGCCTTCTTTGCAGTACCTTCCTCAATATGCCTCTCTGCAGGTTGTCTTTGAAATGGGCTTGGTTGCCTGTCATGGATAGAGGGAAAACCAAAAGATTTGAAGAAATCGTTCGTCATCCGCTCAGCTTCATTTAGGACACTGTCAAGGCTCCCAAGCAAGCCTTTCTCGAGGGCTTTGATGTCACTGCGAATTCCTGGGAATGCAAAGGGCTCGTTTGTTGGGAAGCCAAGAGAAACCGAACCATTCTTCATTTCTTCTGTGACATCTTCTTCGGTGTTCTCAGTTTTGGATTCCACCAGTTCAGAGGGCCTAAACAAATATAATGCATTCCAGGGTAACAAATTTGTGGATGACATGCCAATGAAAAATCGGAAAACTGATACGAAGAAGTTTGTAATGCCATACAAAATGGGAAATGGAAGCAGTCCTTGATGAAAGAGCAATACTAGAAACTTCAGTCGCTGTTTTCTCTTGGATAAAAGGCAAGGTGCAAAAATCTGAAGACATGTTAACTTGAGGTGATTTTTCAATACTACTGCACTTATATCTTTACCAAGAGATGTTTATATCTTTGATGAGTAAAAACAGCATTGACTGTCCCTGCTGATATACCACAGAAGTGTGTACAAGAATAGTTCAAGCAGTTCCTAACATTTCACAAATTAGACTAGACGTAAAATAGAGCACTGTAAAATTCGAAACTGTCCATAACACATACAGGAAGAAAATATGCAAGCATCAAGTTAGCAACAACAATTTACAACTCTCAAAAGTTATAGTAACACCAGAACCTACTAGGAAATGGAAGTAGAGCACAACTAAACTAGCCGCAAGCTCTAAAACTTTAACATATAACCCATACGAGTTGGCACATAAAACTGCAGGCATAGCCATCCCCAGTCGTAAGCCTAAAAGATACTGGCTCCATACTTCCATTCCATACAACGAGAAGTACCCACAAATTCCACAACATATCAGGACAACCGTATCCGTACTGCAGGCACATAATTTTGCATTCTTAATGATGTCAACCATCCCCTGATCCCCGCATCGCCTCATCAGGTCTAGCATCTCACGCAAATCAATTCACACGGTGCGGTGATACCGCAGGATCACAATCGCCACCGATTAAACCCCAAAGACAACGGGACATCAACACTACCAACACGTAATAAACTGAAGACGCGAATCTTGCAGGAAGGCCGGAACGGATCGAGGGGAAGCGCGCGAGGGCGCGGGCTTACACACCTGCCGACGCAGTCGCGGAGGAGCTGCTCCGTCTTCTCGCACTTGCGGACGAATCGGCCGGGCTCGACCTCCTCCGTGTGGCAGCGGGACTGCACCACCCGGCGCGTGGCGCACTGCGGCCCCTCGCCCTCGCCGCCGGCGAGGCCCCGGCCGCTCTCGCCGTTGTCGTTGTGCCAACGCCAACCCATGGGGGCGAATCGGAATTGGGGAATCGGAGTCTGTCTGGGTTTGGGCCGTTGCCGTTTATTTCTGGTCGCGGCTTTGATGGGCTTGTCTTGGGGAGCAATCCACCAAGCCAGCGTGCGGAGGAAACCGGCGGCGTGGGCTGGGTGGCTCTAGAAGGATGTGGAAGGCGGCCTTGTTGGCTTGTTTGTCTGGACAACGCGTAGTACTTCACTGGGCGAACGCTTTCTACCTAAACAGATAAGATGGCACTTTTCTTTCTTCAAGGAAAATAAATTAATTTACACCTCAAAAATAATTATATTATACTGAAATTTTAGTTTCATATAAGAAACCAAAGTAAATAAATGCGGGAAATAGTATAAGCTTTCGTATAAGCAATCTGATTTTGAGGACAGAACAGTTGGATGCTCCGCACTCACCCCTGCAACGTCCCTTATGGATTTCTCGACGGTTTCTGATACAGGCTAGTTAGCTTGCACTAGGGGGTGTTTTCGAGTGAATTCACAACTTCGTAGCTTTGCGAAAAAAAATCCCAGAACTGTCGCCCCCGCGTCGTCCCGAAGGACGACGCGGGGTGGCGTAGCGATCTGGCCAGCCACCTGTCCTCCTTCTCCACCACCGTTGGTCCTCCTTCCTTCCTATCTTCGGCATCTTGCTGGAGGCTGAAGGGAGTGGGGATCCATCTCTCTTAATAGATTCTTGCAGATTGAGTGTAGGTTAGGATTAGAATTCCTCATGCTAAATTTTTGGTATTGGGGATTTGTTTTCCTCATCTTTCTTCCCGGCAACGGCAAAGAGGTAGGGTGGATTTGGTTTCTCCATAGCGATTCCGATGAAGTTGATGGTGGCATCTACGGCACCGGCAACTTTCTTGACACGAAGACATGGAGATCTAGGTTTCCGAATGGCGACATCGAGGCGGGGATGATGCCGTCGCTGTGGAATAATTTTCTCCGGCTACTTCTTCATTTTGTTGTGGTTAGATCCAGCCACGATGAAAGGCTTGTGAGATTAATTTTGCCACCAAGTTGATTTTGATCAGTCTTGGGTTGGGTAAATTGGGATCAGACTTTCTTCTCCATTGGTGGCAGACAAAGGAAGAAGAAAGATGCAACAAGGAAGAAGAAGATTGTGCTCATTCCAACATACAGGATGTTGGTCGCCGTTCTTTGGGCGCTTGCTCTCAGCCTGCTTGCTTAACGTATGCCTGTGCGGCCTTCTATTTGATTTTTTATATAGGTTTGGGATTGAGATTTGAAGCTGCTTAGTGCGCGAATACATTAAGAGCGTTGTGTGTAACTTAATGATGTCCTCGACTTTGATATAATACGATTCTTCCTTTGATCTAAAAATACAAGCTAGTTCCGATTCTTTGCAATGAATTGTCTTTGTTAGAAAGAGAGCGTATGTAACTGCAAATAATCAAAAGGCACGTGCAAGAGGTTCACTGGTAAGTGCTAACTTGCAATGGAACACATATGTTGCGCAGACGTGGGACGCAGTCCGCAGTCACCAATTCAATCATCCAAATTTCAAATACATATTTCATATTTTAAACATCACATATCTAGACCAAGTTCGTCAAGATTCGATCCATACAACAGGAATGACCAAACCCTTCGTACCGTGTCCAATCGCCTCCAAGCGATGGTTTCTCCTCTCCCTGCTGCTCCAATTGCCGTTCTTCACCGTTCCCAGCAAGCCAGGCCGTGGCATCCGACTCGACCTGACGCACGTCGACGCCCGCAGTCTCCTCACGGCGGCCGACCGCGTCCGCCGCGCCGCCGGGTGAGCGGCCTCCTCGCCGCGGTCATGGCGCCCTCCGCATCGACGATGCGGAGCGACGGCGGCCGTGCACGCGTGCACGGCGACGTACCTTGTCGACCTCGGCATCGGCACGCCGCCGCTCGCGCTCACGGCCATGCGCTCATCTGGAAGCAGTGAGATACGCCGTGACGAGAAACGGCAGAGACCACCGTTCGATCCACTAATCCGCTCCGGCGAGATAACCATTACACCTGTGCACCGGAGGGCAGTGCGTCGTCGAGGAGGACTGCGGTCAAGCGGGGAAGGAGGAAAAGTCTCGGTACCTTGACTTAATCGTTGCCGCACAAGTGAGATCCAACGGTCATAAGAGATCGAGGGTGGACGTTAAATACACCCGGTCGGCTTTGCATTTCATTTACCGTCCATCCCCGGGCCGGGCCTGATCGCCGCCACAGCTACGAGCGCGTCGCCGTATACCGGACAGCGGCGTCGCGGAGGCCGGCGACATGGGCTTCTTCCCGCGCCACGACGCGTCGACCATCATCGACGGCTGCAACGACCTGCTGCTCTACTACGCGTCCCGGCCGGCGGCGTTCCACGTCGTGAACCCGAGCACGCGGCGGCGGGCCGCGCTTCCTGCACCGCGCGCACTGGCGCTGCTCTCCGTGCTTCGTTCGACCCCTGCGCCTCCCCGCGCTACAAGGTGCTCCGCTTCACGGGCTGGCTGCCCCGGGACGCGACCGTCGAGGTGTTCGGCTCCAAGCGCGGCGCGTGGCGGGGCCCGTCAGATGCCGGGCACTACCTTGGCCGCCAGCGGTTCGCGTCCAGCGCGGCACGCGCCTCAGGATCTGGGAGCTCGAGGACGCGGGCGCGAGCGAGCGGGCACTGAAGCACGAGATCGAGAGCGGTTCTTATCTTGGAATCTAGATTAGTTCAATTAAATGGGTTTTGGATCAATCAAATGACCTCCGAAGTCCGAAGAGCACGACTGCGACTCCCAAATCTCGGATGCCCCCAGTAAGGCGACCATCAGACCACTAGTCCAGGAAAGCACGAACACAGCCAGCGCCCGACCTCCGGTCTGTGCAGCAGAACCTCGGTGCATGAGGAGCTCGCCAATTCGCCATCGACATTGCTGCGGCAGCTCATGGTGGAAGTCACGACGACGCCGGCGAGCCGCGCCGGCCTGCGCACCAGCACGGTGCACGGGGCCTGGAACGCGCACATGGCAGGTTTGAGCTCGCGTTCGAGGCCGTGGTGGCGAAATTCCGGTCCTTAATCCCGGCCAGGTGGCCAGCGGCGCGACCCCTAGGGTGGACGGTAGATGTACCGTCCACCCCTGGCCTCTCTTGGCCGTTAGATCGTAGATGTACGGTCACCTATCGCCTTCGGATTTCGGAAGACAGCGAAGGCAAGATCCTTCTTCCTCGCTCGGCTGTCGTTCTCCTCGGGACCGCGACAATGCGCGGAGCTCCGAGCCTCCGATCCGCCGCGCGTCGACCATCGAGCCGGAGTCCAGTGGCCGCAAGAGTCACTCCGGCGGTTGCGAGAGCTTCGTTGGCAGGTGGGATGCTTATCCCTCCGGACATGGGAGGTGAAATGGTGCGGTGGTGCTATGGCCGGCGCGGTCCCAGGCGTTCTGAGTTCTACGGCGTGTGCCTGCCTCCGGCGAGGGCGAGAGCCTTGACAAAGCGTAGGACTGATGTGCTACCGCAGCTAGCCAGCGTGCGCTCGCTGCCGCACGACGACCTCCGGAGCGTCCTCCAAACGACCTTATCTGCTCTCCCATCCAACACTCGCCTCTGTCAGGACGTACGCGACCAGGGAGGCAGGGACGTGGCCAAAGTAGCACTCGTCGGTAAAGCACCGCCGAGGAGCACGCGCCAGCAGCGGTGCGACCTCTGATGCCCCGTGGACGACGCGCACCGGAGAGCCCAGCGCGTCGTCGAGGAGGACTGCAGTCAAGCGGGGACGGAGGAAAAGACTCGATTTCTTGACTTGATCGTTGCCGTACACGTGAGATCCGACGGTCCTAATAGATCCATGGTGGACGGTAAATGAGATACCGTCCACCCCCTGCGCTGATATGTACGGCCACAATCGCGCTCGACCGCTGTTCTCCTCCTCGACGCGCTGAGCGCCGATGATCCGCGCGCCGCCCAACGTAAGAATCTGCACCGACGGGCGATGCTTGCGAGGGCTCCGTGGGCGCGAGGGATGCTTATCTCGCCGGAGTGCCTGCCTGCGCGTGAAAGCCATCACCAAGTACGACGAGGAGCTAGCCTTCTAGAGAACGTGGTGCGCGCGGCACCGTGGCTGGCTTGGACCGCTACGTTGACTCGGCCTCCGGTGAGGAGGCTGTCGGCTCGTCGCCATGACTGCTGCATCCTGGTGCGCCACAACTGCTGGCCAGCGGGCGCTCGCTGCCGCACAGAAACGAGGTCCGACTGTCACCTCCGTCATCAGGGCGCGCCGTAGACGGCAGCGAGGTTGATTCGGAATTCATGCCTTGGCAAGGCCTCTGAGGCTCTGAGCGCCTACGCATGGACGGCTAGAGCCATTATAAGGACGGCGAGGAGGCTGCCAGCGAGTGCGGTGGCGCAAGGCACGTATGGCTTTGCTGAATTCAACCGGCCAGGCCGAGAAGCTGCACAACCTGTCGGCTTTGGTGTTAGTACGTGCACTAGGTTCTGCTGCGACTGCTCAACTTCTACAGCCAGCCGACACCATATGTGCATCAGATTCGAAGACATAATCACAAGCCGGCATGGAAACGTGATTTATAATTTTTTTTAAAAAAGGAATACATTCAGCGTGAAAAAAATGGTCTGAGATCTGAACCATCCATGGTTGGCATGCAGTAATAGCATTATTAAGAAAAACAAAGGTACCTGACGGCCTTGCTCAGTCAGCTCTGCTTTTTCTGCGCATGAGCTAGCGGTTTCACTCACTTGGGAGACAATGCAAAGGGATGTTACTGTATACAGTTCTGCCACCTCAAGATACTGCTTGGCTGACATAACAGATGTGACAGCAAAACCATTTAAAGAGCTTTCTTGTTCTCCATTCAAAACATAAACTTCATCATTTGTATATCTCCATTTAGCAAGGTACTAATACTGTATAGTCCGGCGAAGCAAAGAAAGCACGCTTAAGCTTTCGAGTGAAGTCGTCAGCTTGAGTGACTTGGACACCGAGTTGCTCTGCTCTCCAAAGTCTGACGAAACTGAATCAGGCGTCCATTTCTTATGGAACTGAAAGGAGACACTGCTACTGATGAAATTGCTGCCAATTTGATCAGTGAATCCTTTGGGTTGCTTGTGCGTTGTGAAGAGCTATGTAACATGGATACAGATACATGTATCGGCCTGATACGGACACGCGGATACGTCAGTTTTCTAAAAAGTATAAGGGCACATGGACGTATCGAAGTATCGGATACGGATACAGGGATACGTATCCGATACGTGATACGGGGTCATGTTGAACCGGGGTAACATAGGTGAAGAGCTGCACCAGGAGCAGTGAAGAGATGGAACAGGTAACTCGACAGACTATCCTTTTCACAATTAACAAGGTGGTTTTATCATGGTGGAGGGTGACAGATAGTTTACTTGGCTTGGATAATTGGACATTGTTCAGATTTAGGGGATACTGTCAGTGTCAGCGTGCCCTGCCAATGTGTAAACTCTTTTTTTTTAAAAAACGTCTCACAATGCTTTGTTGCCGATTCAGTAAGAGTTCTGGATACACTGTAAAGGTGCTGTAGAAAATTGTGGAGCAATAGGATGCTCTTTCTGTTGCACATTCTCTGCAACATGTAAGTATGTAACCGCCCCTTTCTACTCTAGTCCAGCAGTCACCTTTGGAATTCTTCGCCTGATCTTTGATGGCATGAGTACACCTGTATCTCTACTTCTGTGTTGACATTGCTGACGTCTTTAAGCCCGCTCGGTCAATGAATTTCTTTGGGCTGTGCCGAATCGACCAAGTGGGTTAACTGATGCCTCTGATGTCGCTCTCCTGGCCTTCTCATTCAGGGTCGCCACCAGGCAGCTAAAATTTCCATCGTCTTCCTCCTCCGCAGCAGCTCCTTCCCAAACTAGTAGCTAGGCTGGCTCGTGTCCCGTCGCCATCAAGAGCAGGGTTGGGAATGGATTGCGGGAGCACATGCCGAGTCGAGGACAGGGCAGGAGCGCGCCGCGTGACGGAAGGGGCCAGTGGGGCGCCATCGATGTCCTCGCGGCTCTCGTCTCCGGCGTCGGCACCAAGGGCGGTGAAGACCAGAAGGAGCCGAATGGATTCTCCGCGCGGACTGTCGGATTCGGAACTTCTCGGCCAGGTTACGGACACCGGCGGGAGGATGAAGAACGGTACACATTTTCAAAAAACCCCTGATTGGATTGCAATTATTAATTGCGATCCAATTTAGGGGTGTTTATGTAAAAATTGCACTCGGTAAATTTTTACAAAACACCCTAATAATAGTCGCGATCCAAACTAGGGGGTTTTATATAAAACTGGCCACGCTATTTTTCATAAACCACCCTAATTTGGATCGCTATTATTATTCGCGATCCAATATTTTGCAGAATACCCCCTAATTTGGGTTCGGTATTTTCAAATCAGTCCCTCTTTTTCGTATTTCCTCTCCGCACTGTGAAACCCGGAACACCTGTAATAATTGGTCGTTCCTCCCCATTTCTTCCCCAACCCCTAAACCCTCGCTGCTCCCCCCGCCTTGCTCACCAAGATGCTCCGCAGCGCCGCCCCCACCGCGGCCGCCCTCTGCCGCCGCGCGACCTCCACCTCGACATCCCCCTCCCCAACCGCGGCGGCCACGGCGGCAGCCTCCTCCTCCGCCGTGAACTCGATCCTCCTCCGCTCGCTCAAGGAGCACTACGTCGAGGTCTCCAAGATGGCGCCGCCGCCCAAGACCAGCCCGCCCAAGCCCTTCACCATCGTCAAGGGCTCCCTGGACCAGGCATCGGGCCCCGTGCTGCGCCGCGAGTACGGCGACGCGGGGGAGGAGATCTCCATCTCCGTCGCGAGGCTCGCCAACATCCTGCCCCCCGACGCCGACGCCGACTCCGACTCCGACGCCGCCGGCGGGGACGGCAGTATGAGCGCGTCCATCAGCCAGCTCTTACTTCACGTCGACATCTCCAAGCCCGGGGCAGGCAAGTCGCTGCAGTTCCTTTGCGGGCTGTACCCGGACGCCGTTGGGATCCATTCGGTCTGCCTCAGGTCGAAGGACGCCGAGTCGTGGGAGGGAAATATGGCTTCGAAGGGTGGTGGAGAGTACCGGGGGCGCATCTTCCAGTGAGTTGTTCTTCCTGATGCATGAGAAATTTATACGTTTCGTTAATTTTGTACACGAGATTGTGTACGATGTCTGGGCATTAATTTTTTAGGAATTTGATTTACTGCTCGAGTAGGATTAATTAGGAGGGGATGAACTATTTTGCAATACAGGTGGTGAAAATTTAGATAGCAGAACAGTTGGGGCTAAGGACAAATTTTGTTTAGTCACTGTAGGTTGTTTGTGGCAATCAGAATTGACTCAAGAGTAATTTCTATGATATCTAGCTAAGGCTTCAGCTCGAAGATTATAGTTTTAATATTAAGATGGCCCATAATCGAGATACTCCAGTAGACAATTCAGGTAGCCACTAGCCAGTGGCTTTAGTATTGATGCCTTTTTTAAGTTTGAAATTGATAGGACTCTAGTAGCTGTTTCTCACTCAGTGTGAAGGATTTAAGGTCACCATGGGTATGCTCATTCTGCTTCTTGTCAATTCCACTTTTCAGTGAATACTTGCTAGACCATGAATTGAGACAACTCACAATTGCAAATGTTTCTGGTGAACTTTACTTGTTGGGTTAACTAAAGAAAATAAATCCTTGTGCTAAACGAAATACCTGCTACAAGTTGCGATGCTACGGATATTTTAGATAGGATAACCAAGAACATTGTGTTTATGTGATAATGTCTGCTTGACTGCTTCCACTATTTCTCTAAATGTTATGCGGTGACTGATGAGGCATTTAGTGAAGTTATTGATGTCTTAAGGGAAATGGTAATGCTTATAAATGCATGTGCAGTGTCTTTATGTAATGTGCATGAGGCATTTACTTGTTGGGTTAACTAAAGAAAATAAATCCTTGTGCTAAACAAAATACCTGCTACAAGTTGTGATGCTACGGATATTTTAGATATGATAACCAAGAATATTGTGTTTATGTAATAATGTCTGCTTGACTGCTTCCACTATTTCTCTAAATGTTATGCGGTGACTGATGAGGCATTTAGTGAAGTTATTGATGTCTTAAGGGAAATGGTAATGCTTATAAATGCATGTGCAGAGTCTTTATGCAATGTGCAAAATATTGTGAAAAGCATATTGACTTTGCAGTTTGCACTGATTGATTATTAATTCTAAAACAGTGGATTATGAGAAAGATTTAGGATATGGCACTCTTCACTGTCAACTCAAAATTTTATGACTTATGGCTCAGTGACGTGAGGTTCAGGGTCTGCATGTGAATGTGGGACATTAAAACACAAATTCTGAATTGCAATTGGATTTGAGTACCGTATCTTGAATTCCCCCTTTATAACCGGTAGTAGTTGACAATTCAGATAGAATATTTGAACTTATGGAAGGATACTAATCTATCCTCTAAGAATAACTTGTATCCTAAAGGTGGTGAAAAGAGATATTTGGGTTGCATTACCTACAGGTTCTGCCCTAAGGAAATTCATTTTGGCCCTTTTGAATATAGAAGAATTTAAGGTGTACTAGCATGCCCTGGATCTGATGTTTCCTTCGTCACCAATTCCCTTTTTCAATCACTACTCACATCATGCAGCAAGGCACTCCTGCATTTCTGGATATTTAAACAAAATGAATCCTTTTGCCTAAAATAGCAACTTATGCGGTTGCCACAAACAAGAGTCTTGTGGTTGTGATTGCTCTGGTTAGTTGACAGAAATGTTTGTTGATGGGCCAATTGGTGAAGTTACTGACGCCACAAGGATTTGGGGCATATAAATGTGCCTCCTTAGAACCTTCTATGCAATGTGCAATGCATAAAAAAGAACAAGTAATATTGATGATCCAATGTGTGATTCTTCTTTACCCTGTCCATCTAACTTTTGATTGACTAATTCTGGCTCTTGTGGTGGTGCTAAGTTTGGTCGATACAATACAAATACATGGCTGCCAACGAAGGATTAAGGAACTGACTGCATGAGTGTTAACGTACTACTTTGTTACTTTTTTTGAATGGACAGAGAGTTGGATGAGAAGGTTCGTGATGCACTCCATCATTACATTGAAGCCCGTGGGATAAATGAGAAGCTCTTCCCTTTTCTACAAGCTTGGCTTTATGTAAAGGATCACCGCAACCTCATACGCTGGTTCAAGAGTGTGGGCACATTCATCAGTGAGCCAAAGCCATAGTAAGGTACATTGCCATATGATATTTGTCTGTGCTGATTAATATTACATGTGGAATATCTCTGTTTATCTGTAATTCAGTGGCATGCATAAACTGTGGCCACTTTAGAAGTACAACATATGCTAATGTTGCGTAGCATAAAGTTATTCGAGTATGTTTGCAGTTTCCAAAGCAAAACAAATAACGACGTTTTGCAGTCAATGTGTAATTGTGGTATTTTCATGGAACTGTACTTGTTATCGGCACCATATAGAACTGTGGTCGCTGACTGCTGCCTTTTTCTTCTCAGATGTCGAGCACTCCATGTTGAAGATCATCAGAAATGCAGTTTTAAAAAGGTTTTTTCCAGGATGGAGAATAGTGCTAGGATAAAGTGAACCAGTTGCATAGTAGTGCCAACGAGGAGTTTTTGCTTCTTTTCAGTTCTTGTTCCCTATGGGGATTAGAGGATGATGATGCCACTAGCGTGCTTAACGTGTTGGAGTGGTGGTTGCATGAGTTGTCATTATTCCTTCGCTTTGCTGCCCAATATTGATGAGGTGGTTGTCAAATTCTCAATCATTCAAACTCCACACTTGGACCACTGGAGCATATCGCCCTGCTAAGGCGCACGTCACGTGTGCAAATGAGATATCCCCATTTTTCTTCATGAGTGTCGCCGTCGTAGCTTTCAAGTGACAGATGCAACGTGTTTGTTTTGTTGCTTGAAGGATTGACTCGTTTATGCAGCCACAAAAAAATGTTGGATGACTTCATTTGAGCTCGTCAATTGTGACATACCAAAATATGCTGATTGCTAATGTCCCCGTTCTTTACCATTATATTATATTATAACAAGAGCAAATGTAAGCTGCTTTATGCTAGAAATGTTCCTGAATTTGTGCTTCTCATCAGGAATGCGAACGAGAAATTGGCATTCTGCTAACATGGCGCCCCAACAGGCCAGCCCTTGCAGGAAACAGAACAAGTAGTAGCACGAGGGTTGAAATCAAAGAAAGAAAATCAATGAAAGGATCGATTCGTCATTGGCACATTATTTTATTCTTTACTCTCGTAGTGTAGTAATCTCCATCTCTGTCTTTGCTCTCTGTATGGGCAACAGCTGATGAGAAGGGCGTCGGTCAGCTGAAGCAGTTTCCAACCCAGCTACGGCACGCGGTATACAGTAACTGCGCTCGACCTCAAATCCTCAATAATAGCACCACTTGCGCCGAATCATCTAGCGGCAGTGGTCGATGATCTGTCCTAATCTTCTCTTTTCACCTGCTGCACTTTGTGCTAGGGTGCTCGGCATCCGGGATCACCACACACTCCACAGTCCACACCACCGGCACCACCCGAGAGAGCACGAATCGGACGTTCTGGAGCAGCCAAGAACGCCAGTCCGCCAGAGCGTTCGCGGCGCAGGTCCTGTAGCCCCACGCCCCTGCTTTCTTTTCTCGCCGCCGTATCGTAGGCCCCACGCTCCTACGGCGACGGCGGGGTCACGAGTCAGGAGGGTGGATTCCGGAGCACGGTGGCCGGCGGCGGGGCGGGGGCCCCAAGGATCCCGCACCTGCCGTCGTGTCCTCGCGCCGGCGCGTCACGGCAGCGACGTGGCGCGCGGCCGAGCGGGGAAGCTCGATCGCGTCGCCCCGCCTCCAACCTAACTTGCCCGAGAGAGAGAAACTCCGTGGAGTGGCGGAGCCTCGCGCCCGGGATATTTCCAAAACCGCATGCAGGGCCGCCCCGCCCCCCACCCCCCCCCCCCCCCCCCCCCCCCAGTCTGCAGCTGACGCGGACGTGTGGTGTGGTGGTTGACTGGCGTACGTGAACCGCTGCTGATTCAGCCGTGCGGAATCGGGATTGGATTGGAATTGGGGGTCCTCGCGTGACGCTGGTGTCGCCGGAACGGGGAGCAGAGGTTTGGTGCACCGACCTCTGATTGATCTTACGTGTAGAAGTACAATTGTAGTAGGACTGCTACTCCTAGATGTAATACTCTTAGATGTGCTATACAGACTCTACCTCTTGTACATACCTACTGGTCCTATATAATGCTAGTACCTGGCACCCTTACGGATCAAGCCGATTTATCATATCTCACATGGTATAAGCCACCTCCTCTAAATTCATCTAGACGAGTTCTTCTTTTTTTCGTCGACGTCATGACATCGACGAGTTCATCTTCGACGGCGTCCATCTTCAATATCTCCGTTTCGGAAAAACTCACATGTGACAATTACCTTGCGTGGCGAGCACAAATTCTTCCAGCTATTCACGGATCGCGTCTCATGGGGGTCCTTGAGGGGCCGTTCCCCAACCTTCTGAAGTTCTTCGTGTCGAGAAGACCGACAAAAGTATTGAAGAAACTAAGAATCCAACCTATGTAACATGGATTGCTCAAGACCAACAATTGGTCGCTTATCTTCTATCTTCAATGACCAAGAAAATCTTAGTGCAAGTTTCTTTCCTGTGATCATGCTGCTTAACTCTGTACCGCAGTTACAGAGATGTTCTCTTCTCAGTCGCGCTCCAGGATCTTGCAGCTCCGGTCTCAACTATCCAGGGAGAAGAAGGGTGACCTCTCTGCATCAGCTTACTATAGCAAGATGAAGGGAATTGCTGACGAGATGGCTGCCGTTGGCGAGAAGATTGATGATGATGACCTCATCAGTCATATCCTCAACGAACTTGACTCAGATTACAATCCCTTTGTGTCATCAGTTTCAGTCAAGAACTCATTATCTTTAGGAGATCTCTATGCTCAGCTCCTCTCCTATGAAGCACGTCTGCAACAACAGCGGTCAGATGAAGGGCGCATCTACTCGTCGATCAACAATGCCTACCGTGGACGTGGTCGCGGCAACTTTCGTAGAAGGGGTCGCGGACCAACCTCTGGACACGATTCTGGCAACAATGTTTCGTCCTCTAATCGCAACCAGGGTACATCAGCTCCACAGGATTCTGATGATGGCCCCTTGTATCAACTTTGTGAGAGGTACGGCTATACGATCCATGACTGCTGGTACCGTTTCAGCAAAAAATACGTTGCTCCACGTGATGGTGGTGCACGACCGATCAAGACTGCTCCTTAGAAATCTGCCTCATCTGCGGTTCCTTCATATGGGATTGACACAAATTGGTACTTCAACTCCGGGTCCACGGATCACATCACCAACGATCTAAACCGCATTACATCTCGTGAGTGCTATGGTGGTCAAGATCAGATTCACGCTGTCAATGGCAAAGTATGAACATTAGCCACGTTGGCTACTTTTTATACACCTCATCGCAATTTTTCTTTTAATAATGTGTTGCATGTTCCTTCTGCCACCAAAAAACTCATCTCCGTTCATCAATTTACCTCGGATAATGATGTTTATCTAGAATTTCACCCCTCTTTCTTCCGCGTTAAGGACCTGACCACGAAGAACCTTCTTCTTCAAGGCAGAAGTCATGATGGCCCCTACTCGTTGCCACACAAGTCACAAATTCATCATGTCACAAAGCCCTCAACCTCCCGGTGGCATCATCGCTTAGGACACCCTTCCCCAGCTATTGTTAGCCGCATCATTAGTCAAAATAAGTTAGATTTTATTCGAGATCCTGTTGAGTCTATCTGTGGTGCTTGTCAACGAGCCAAAAGCCACCAATTACCTTACTCCCAATCGGATAGCGAGTCTTCTTTTCCTTTACAATTAGTCTTTTCGGATGTTTGGGGCCCGGCTAAATATCCGTAGGTCATTATCAATACTATGTAAGTTTCATTGATGATTAATTTACATGGATCTATCTTCTTAAGAATCGTCTGATGTTTATCAAGCTTTTCTTAATTTTCAACAATTGGTTGAGCGCCCTTTTAATAAGAAAATTATTACAATGCAAACCAACTGGGATGGTGAATATCAAAAACTCAATTCCTTCTTTCGTCAAGTTGGTATAAGTCATCATGTTTCTTGCCCACACACTCATCAACAAAACGGATCTGCTGAACGCAAACATAGTCACATTGTAGAAGTTGGGTTGTCTCTTCTTGCTCAAGCTTCTATGCCTCTCAAATTTTAGGATGAAGCTTTTCTAACAGCTACATATCTTATTAATCGTACTCCTAGCCGTGTCGTTAACTTTTCCACCCCTCTAAATCAGTTGTTCGATGAAAATCCCTCTTATTCGTCTCTCTGGCACCCTTAGGGCTCAAGCCGATTCATCATATCTCACATTACGATGGTTATTTTTTTCTGGTTATTAACCCATGCTGTAATTTCTCTTGGATTAATTACATTTTACTTTCACTGCCTTGTCAAGGCGATGAGCACCTCAAGGCACCTCAAGGCGATGAGCGCGACACCACGGCAGGATCAAACTCGCAGCGACGAGTCTCTGGCGTGCGAGATCAACACAATTCCTTGCCCCCAAACAACGACGTCTCACCTTGGTCGGCGCCAGCGCCACGGTACAGTGAACCGAAACGTCAACTCCCCCGGCGCTTGTTTTACGTCTACGAGGTGGAGGCCGGCGACCTCGAGCCACCCACACGCTTCCATCCTACCGGTGGCGAGTGCCGACCTGCTGCGGTCGAGGAAACATGCACGCAATCTGGGTTCCGGAGGAAACAATCCGGTGGCCGGCCGGTGACGCTTCTTCGTAGCGGCTCAGCTGCCGTCGCCGCCCAGCCGCCCTGACGTAAGCTGCCGGCGCTCGGCGGCGGGCGGCCTCCGCACACGCCGCGGCGGGATGGCACGACCCGTCAGGGAAGGGTATGTACTGCGTGGACTCCGCTCCGCATGAGCGCCTCCCGGCTTCCGCACCCACACCCCGCCTCGTACGGAGGGCGTGGCGCCCGTGCCCAGTGCAGCAAGCGTCCATGCCAGATGCCACCGCGCCTCGCCGGATCTTGGCCATGCGTGCCGCGGGATATTTGCCGGAGCTCCATGCGGGGGTCCGCGCGCGGCTCTGGGAAGCTTCTTTCCTCCGCTGATGCCGACGTGGTTGACCTGCGCCGGCTGCTGAGTCAGCGGCGGCGAAAAGGGGGTAACACGTCACCGGCACAGGCCGCGCAGCGGACGGAGAGGTTGGTGACCGGGCAAGATGCGCACGGAACGACTTCCTCAACTCGATCGGCTTCACTATTCGTGGCGGTGATCGAGCTACCGTTGCCACTGCCATTGCCAGTAGTTTCAGCGTCTCCATGTGTCCATGTGAGCTTGGAAATTTGATTCAGGAACGAATGCCACGGGAGAGCACCGTCTTTGCCGTGCATGATCAATTATTGTTTTGATAGACAAAGGAATGGATACCGAGTCAAAATTTCCACGTGGTGACCCTGTCACTCAGATGTCAGATCGATGGTTAGGTGCCAGTGCCGCGGCACTGCAGCGAAGCCAAAAGTCCGAAACGTGAACACGCGGCGTTGGCTCCGAGCCACTCGTTCCCACGAGGCGGTCTAGCCGGACCGCCCGCCCAAATCCGCCCAGCGTCACACGTTCCCATCGCCGGGCGACTCGCTGCGACCCGGCCGACAGGAACGAATCAGGCGGGGCCCCGATCGACCGACGAGGCGACGACGCTTCTGTCCTGTTCCTGACGACGACGAAGCGGCGGCACGCCGCACGCGCACAGGCGGCGCCATCCGCGGACCGCGGACACCGAGCGAGCCAGAGCGCGCGCGGCTGGGCAAAGCTGTTGGAAAACAAAGCGTGAAACCGAGTGCGCTTGCCTCCCTGGGGAAAAGCTTCCGGCTAACTAGCTCGTCGGCGCGCCGCGGCCCGCGTACGCCACGCGCGACACGCCACGCCGTCGGGTGCGTGTGGCCTCCGCTCCTCGGCGCGCCTCCCACCTCGCACCTCGCACGTCTCGTCTCGTCTCGTATCTGTGCAATGTTCGCATCACGTTGCCAGTGAGCTCGCTCGCCATGTTTGCGCGCGTGCCGTCCGCATGGACTAGCACCAGGCTATATCATCGGTTGCTTAGCAGTTACTAGCAATCAATTCGTAATCTTAATAATTTTCTTCTGTAAATCCGGGTCAACAATGCTATGTTTATGCGATCGATACGCTGTAGTTGTAAAGAAATAATGATGATTCCCTATTCTTAACCCACCAGGCCACACTAGCAAATATTTTTTTCAGAGACTTCTTATAATAATATAATCCACTATTAATCGGTATCAATCCTTTGATACGTACAGATGACACGATCTGCTGGACTAAACACTGCCCGTTGTTAGTTCACCTTCGCCTTTTTTTTCCGAACAATAGTTCACCTTCACCTGTAGACCGAGTCCAGGCGTGTCCAAAAGGGCATGGCGTTGCGACATCAACACGCTGGCTGATCTATGTGCGTCTCTCTCGCTCGCTGGCTGGCTTTGAAATCTCCACCGACCGCGGCCGTCATCCCTCGCTTCACCCCTACTTAAAATCTCCGAGCAGCCTCCGCTTGGGCACGCAGAGACCTGAGGCCGGCAGCATACTCGACTCGAGCCGCCGAAGCAAGCAAGCAACCAAGCACGCGCGCGCGCGGCGTCAGGCTAGCTCGAGCTCGACCAGGCGCGCAGGGAGGCAGGCAGCGATGGCGATCGTGGGCGCGGAGTACTGCGACCCCGAGGAGCGCGTCCTGACGGTGCGCAAGACGTCGCACTTCTCCCCCGGCGACGGCTTCGCGGCCTACGACCACCGCACGGGCGGGCTGGCCTTCCGCGCCGACACCTACGGCCGGGGCCACGGCGGGGGCGCGGCGTCGGCGGGCGAGCTCGCGCTGCTGGGCCCGGGCGGAGAGCCGCTCCTCACCGTGCGCCGCCGCCGCCCGTCCCTGCACCAGCGCTGGGAGGGCTTCCTGGGCGCCCGCGCCGGCGGCCAGAAGCCGCTCTTCTCGGCCCGCCGGTCCTCCATCCTCGGCGGCGCCGCGGCCGGCGCCGTCGTCGAGCTCCTCCCGCCGCCGCCGGGCGCCGCCCCCGAGCTGCTCCGCGTGGACGGGTCCTTCGCGCGGCGGTGCTGCCGCGTGGTGGCGGCGCCGAGGGCCGATGGGGAGAAGGCCAAGCTGGTGGCGGAGATCAGGAGGAAGGTGGACGAGGGGACGAGCGTCGTCATGGGCCGCGACGTGTTCGTGCTGAAGGTGAGCCCCGGCTTCGACGCCGCGTTCGCCATGGGGATCGTGCTCGTGCTCGACCAGATCGCCGGCGACGAGCCCGGAGCCGACGACGCCGGAGCGGACGCCCTCGACGCCAAGATCTGGTGACCGGTTTTGCAGGCCGCGTCCTGGTTTAGCTGTGTATAGACGACCTCGCGATCTTGTTTTCTTCTCCTTTTTTTCTGCGCGCGTGCTCGTGTGTGCGCTTGGCTCCGGAGAAATGGCAAAGCATAATGCGTGCTCGAGATTTCACCTTTGGATGATTTCTTTTCCAATTATTAGTTGCGGTAAATTACTATCACTGTTACATCAAATCATGCAGCGATGTTTCGATCTTTTGATCGATCAGTTCTCCTCCTGGTGTTCAACGTCACTCGTGCCCCCCATTAATCCAATAAGTGGGCCTTCCTCTTCTGCGCCACTGACTTTGGTGATCTAACTCAACTGCTCTGTCCAGAACACAAGAATCTCGGGGCTAGTCATTTAGTCAACAAGCAGGGCGGAGGCGTCGTGCCGTGCGGCAGTGAAGTGAAGCCATCGAGCAGCCTCAGGAGTCAGGAGCCAGGGCCAGCGCTCGTTTGGCAGGTCCACTGGTCTACTGCTCCGCCTCCACAGAGCAGCGCGACGATGGAGAGATCATTTGCTGCAGACGCGACATCTCCTTCGTTATCGTGGAACACGTTGCATGCATTTTTTAGTATCAGAGAACTTTCATTAATTCGAGACATGATTACAATTAATAGTCCCAAAAGCCATTTTGGGATATAGTCAATCCAGGACTGAGACCGCTCAGAAACCGATCCCGTACTAGCACAACTATAAGCTACTGAGTTTGCATTTCTACTCACCCAAACAACTTTAAAAACATCAAACGACCTGCCTAAATCTGTGATATCAAAGTAAAGCCCGCCAATCGGCGAACCCACACTCTACTGGAGCAGTGGCGCATTGGTTGGACCTTATCATCCCTCCTTAACGTTGGATGCATTGTTGGGATGTAGAGATGCGTACTACCAATGCGTTGACGAAGTACCGAAGTAGGCGTTGGACCGTTGGTTGATACGAACGTCAGACAGCGAGCGTGGCGTACTGTGCAGTGCTGACTAGACCGGGCCGGGCCGAGCCGGGCCAGCTGGAGGAACAAAGGAATCTTGGCGTGAAAATTGAAAAATTGGCGAGGGCGGATCAGATTGTGATGCCGCCGACAGGGATATCGCTGACAGTTTACGAAAAGTATACTACGGAAAACACATGCGCTCTCGCTGCGCCTTTCACGCCAGACGCTCAGGCTCGCAGAACCACTTGCATGCATGCTACTATTCTCTGCTGATCCTGATCACTAGTTTCTTATTAAAAGAACGCACCAGCAGACACCCACAAATGGCACTTGCGGTTTACGAATCTAATACAGGTAAGCTATCTGTATATATATATAATATATATGCTCCCAAACAGGAAGATACGGCGACGGGCGACCTCCTTTGCTGAACCAGCACGTGAACATAATGCGATATTATATACGCGCTGCGCCTAGCTCTCCCACAACTTTTCGAGGGGCTAACTAATATAAAGACCCCACATAAGCTAATGCCACAAGCGCGCTGCGGGCAAACCTACCACTTCCACCAGCACAATTATTGGGACGGCAGCGTGTGCCGTTGCTTTCCAGCTTGACCGGTCGCCGGCGGCCGGCGCACAGGAAGGGAGACGGGTGATCGGTCAGTCTGTTGCCTTGCCCACCACCCAGCCGCCCAGCCTTATCGCGTTCTTCATCTCTCCAGCAAAAGGGTCCCCGCGGCGCGGCCGTTCGCTCGTCGTCGTCCCAAGCCGACGTGACGTGCCGGGCGGGGGGGGGGGGGGGGGGGGGGGGGGGGGGGGTTTGGCTGGCACCGAATTGAACGTCCCCCCGCGCACCAGCCACCTGGCAGCGTTGAGACGGCATGCGCACTGCACCCACCACCCAACGCAGAACGGTCGGATTCGGAAGTACAGTGCGCGCGCGCAATGCAACAGCGACAGAAAATGATGCTACGACTACGATGAACTCCCGTACATCAGCGCGGTTCGGTGACATTTCTTTCCCCCCATGGGCCATGACCATCGAATGGCTGCATTTAAATTTTAAAGGAAGTTGTTAGTTGTGCCCATCCTGTGAGCGTGTTCTCGTAGCAGTAATGCATGGCTTGTGTGTGTGTGTGTGTGGGGGGGGGGGGGGGGGGGGGGGTGATGTATAGCTCCGTTTCGATCGCTTGTCTTGGTGTGAACGGCGACGGCGTTTAGCTGCTTTTGATTATCGTTCGCCTGAAAGGAGTAAACGCTTTGCAACATGCATGCAGCATGCGCATGCACAACATATGCCTGAAATTAATATATAGCACTACTACCGTGTAGTGTGCCCGGCCACCAGTGCTGGAGTCCACCCAGAAAGGGCTGGGAATTCTAAAGTTTTCCGAGCGGCTCTCTCCGTGGTCTTGGCTTTTCATTTTTACGAACAAAAGAAATACAAGATATAGTACTGGAAAGGGAGCTGGGCAGAGATGCTTTGGGGACGGAGGTCGGTAAAACGGGAGGATGTTGGTCTTGGACTCTTGGTCGTCCGTTCAGTTGTAGTAGCAGTTGTTGCTGCACCATGTGTACCCAGCTAGCTGCTAGCTGACGTTCTCTCTGCTTTTGTTTGCTTTGCATCAGGCTAATTAAAAAACTCGATCTGCAGATCATAATTAAGATCTCCGTGTTCTCCGTGGGCCGTGGGCCTTGGCTCCTTCCTTTTTCAAGCCTTTTGACCTTTTTGCTGATAAAAAAGGTACCGAAAAGCCAGTTCGTAAAATAGAAGGCCCACCTTGCGGATGAGAAAAGGAAGCCCAGTTTGGGCCCATGAACTGTAGACTTTAAAAGTCCAGTTAACGGAGTGTGCGGCGGAGTTATCCAAAAAAATGAAAAAAAATAGTATGCCGTGATTTGAGTTAGACATGGATAAGATACACTTACGTCTCTACGCAACATGTCATTTATTGTATGGAGCAAGTTACTGTCGATGTTCGAATCACCGGCTAGTGAATTTGGATAATGCAGGCTCTAGCTCCGAATGGTTATGCAAGATGGATATAAGGGTTTATACTGGTTCGGGCTGAATGTACCTACGTCTAGTTCGAGCTGCTCGTGTTCTTGCACAGGTTTGCGGTAGGAGCTACAAACGACAAGAGATGGAGAGGTGTCCCAAGTCTCTAGGGTGCATGAGTGTGTGAGTGTTCGCTGGTTCTGCTTGCTCGTCCCCCTTTATAGGCCAAGAGAGAGGGAGAGAGAGTGAGAGAGAGGAATAGCGCGCCCCGCCCCCATGCCGGGCGACGCGGGCTTCCATCATCCGTCGTGGGACGTCCCCTCCGCTGATCATGTCAACTGTTCGGGGTGTGGCTGACCCTGTTCTCCTACGGAGATTTGCCCCGCCTTGGACTGTCAAGTTCACGGGTCGTATCCTGTGACCGGACGCACCAACTCCCGTCCTCTCGGTCCGAGCTATACCGATGGTACGAAGCCTTAAATGCGGCAGTTGGAGGACCACGGGGGTCTCTGATAGGCCCAGCGTCGTCGGTTCTGTCCCCTCCGCGGGGTCGGGCGAAGCGGAGCCTCCCGCGTGAGGTTGGGCGAAGCGGAGTCCGTCTGCGCGGGGTCGGACGAGGCGGAGCTGCCCCGGCGGGGTCGGGTGTGGTGGAGCCTCCTTCTTGGGGGCCAGCTGCCGGGACTGGGCCATCCCATGCACTCGGCCCAGGCCTGTTTTCTCCCTCTTATCCGCTCGTCAGCTCCGGAGGCGGTATCGTGGGGTACCCGTAGTATTATAAATGTGTCTCACAAGCATATTTATTTATCGCTAGAGAAGCGTGCTGCCCTAGCAGGTATACGGGCTTTTGCGGTGCTACTGGGTATCGTGAGCTAACCCGTGTAGTCCGCTTCAGCCGGGCGGGTTCGCGACACAGGCTGTGTGTCACGGATGGAATGTCATGGAGTCATTGCGTCAGCACGAGGGCCCCACTTCCCAGATAAGCCCGCACGTTGCTCTGCTCAATTTTCAGATGGATCTATCTCATCGCCGTGGCTCCGTCCTCAATTCCTCATCAAACCCCAGGGGCGGCCGCAGGCACGCATGCAATGGCGACAGATCTTCATCAAACTCCCTGTTCTCGAAAAGAAAAAAAATGGTGTTCCCATGATCTCCCATTCTCTAGTCTTTCTATTTGCTTTCCCTTCATGCACGGAGGCCAGCAGGACGACACCGTGCGGGCACGTATCGACGGCATCTCTCCACTCTCCAGAGTGGGAGCGCGCGTTAAGACAAGCGAGAAAAATGGAGAGCCCGCGTATGCTAATCGTGGCTCGGGTTGCCCGGAGCAGGCCCTGCATGTTCCCACCGAGAGAAGTAGCCAGGTAGGGCATGCATGCAGGTCCGTGCACTACAGTGCAGCAGGGCCCCAGGCCGACGCAGCACGCTGGCAAGATGTCCTTTTTGGTTTCGTGAAAAGCGTTGGGAACCGAGCAGGCCGCATGTACAGTACAAACGTGAAACGTGCTTTGCAGTTGCAGCAACCAAAACCACGAGGCACGCAGGTAGGAACAGCCAAATGTCGATCGCGATTGGCCGTCGATCGAGATACGTTGTTCGCAGCCACAGATCCATGTGCCATGATGTCAGGACGGGCGATCAAGCTTGTGGTAGGTTGCAGGCCACACGCGTTTCGCCCTCTCTTAGCCTCCCCATACGCATGCAGTACATACACGGTGTGATAAATCCCTGGGCTTAAGCAGTGTCCCTCCCTGCCCACACGACCATTGCTGCCAGAGCAACGAGCTTGAGCTAGAGCGGAGACGCCATGGCGGCCGGTGGTGGCAGCAACCGTGCCCTGCTCGCGCTCCGCGTCCTCCTCTTCTGCGCCCTCGCCGCCGCCGCGGCTACCGTTCTGCTCCCTCTCGCCACGAGCCCGTGCGCGCGCTCGCTGTCGAGGAGCATCCTCGCCGCCACGGGCCTCGACCCGTACCTCCTCTCCTGCGCCGGCGACGCCTCCGGGGGGGCGCCATTGCTGTCCCAGGGCGGCGGCGCCAACGGGACCGGCAGGGGCGCCGCGCGAGCCATCGTGACCGACCAGCGGTGCGTCAGGGGCAAGTTTCCGCCGGACGCGCTCCCGCCCCTGCAGTGCTGCTCGCCGGCGTCCGCATCGGAGCCCGTCAACTTCACGTTCCCGGACCCGGCCGAGCCACTCCGGACGCGGCGGCCCGTGCACGCCGTCGGCGCGGAGTACATGGCCAAGTACGCGCGCGCGGTGGTGCTGATGAAGGCGCTGCCCCGGTCGGACCCGCGCAGCTTCTACCAGCAGGCCAACGTGCACTGCGCCTACTGCACCGGCTCGCACCGGCAGGCGGGGCGCCCGGACATGGGCGTGCAGATCCACTTCTCGTGGCTCTTCTTCCCCTTCCACCGCGCCTACCTCTACTTCTTCGAGCGCATCGCGGCCAAGCTGCTGGGGGAGCCCGGCTTCGCGCTGCCCGTCTGGACCTGGGACGTCCCCGAGGGGATGGGGATCCCCGAGGTGTTCGCCGACGAGGCGTCGCCGCTGTACGACCCGATACGGGAGCCCAGCCACGCGCCGCCCAAGGTCGCGGACCTCGACTACATCCTTGGAGGGGGAGGGGAGAAGAACTTGACCGACGAGCAGCAGATCCTGCACAACTTCCGGGTCATGTATAAACAGGTGCAGTCCTCTGTCCTCTACTTATTTTTTTCTTTCAAAGTCGTCTGCTTTCAGTTTCGGTGAAGTTGGTCGCCTGAGGACAATACACAAATGCAAGCCAAGTGATCATTGATCAAGTCCTTTTTTATTGAAACTATCAGATGATCAGCGGCGCGACGTTGCCCTCCCTCTTCCTCGGGCAGCCCTACCGCGACGGCGACCCGGAGATGCCAGGTGCGGGCACGGTGGAGTGGATCCCGCACAACACGATGCACCTCTGGACCGGCGACAACTCGCGCCCCAACGCCGAGAACATGGGCGTCTACTACTCCGCCGGCCGCGACCCCATCTTCTACCCGCACCACACCAACATCGACCGCCTCTGGGAGTCCTGGCGCGGCATCGTCGGCGGCCGGCGCCGCGCGGACTTCGCCGACCCGGACTGTCTCGACTCGTCCTTCCTCCTCTACGACGAGGAGGCCCGCCTCGTGCGCATCACCGTCCGCGACGTGCTCGACATCGACAAGCTCCGCTACGCGTACGCCGGCGTCGGCCTCCCGTGGCTCAACGCGCGGCCGCCCGTCACCCCCGGGGTGAACCCCAGGGGCGGGCGGCTGGCGTCCGTCAGCTTCCCGGTGTCCCTCGACGCGGCGGTGACCGCGGAGGTGAGGCGGCCGCCGCCGAGCGCGCGGCGGCGCCGGAGCCTGCAGGAGAAGCATCAGGCTCGGGAGGAGGAGGAGGAGGTGCTGGTCGTCGAGGGCATCGAGGCGGACGCCGCGGACTTCGTCAGGTTCGACGTGTACGTGAACGCGAGGGAGTACCGCAAGGTCCCGCCGGGAGGGAGGGAGATGGCCGGCTCCTTCGCGACCCTGAAGCACCCCGGCAAGGAGGGAACGGTGGTACGGACCAGCATGACGGTGGCGCTGGGCGAGCTGCTGGAAGACCTCCGAGCCGGAGGGGACGACAGCGTGACGGTGACGTTGGTGCCGGTGAGAGGAAAGGTCAGGATCGGAGGCCTGAAGATCGTGTACACGGCGGAGTGATCATTAGATTCCTGCAGGTAGCGTGAATACTGAACAGGCAGGCACGGTGCATGATACCAATAAGCTGCCGAATTTTTTAAGAAGAAGCTGACTGACCTGCGCATTTTTTTCATGGCTAGTTTAGAATTTATAGACGTGTAACATAATAATCATTTTGTCGTGATGATGAAAGTGATGTATATTATAAATGTATTTGTTTAGAGCATCTCCAAGAGATTATGTAAAACCTTAGCTAAATTTACAGATTTTAGCTCCTTAGTAGAAATAGAAATCTCTCTGAAATGATGGGCTATCCAACAGACTCTGTATTAATCTTGACTCTCCATATTCAAAAGTGCTTGGCTGGACTGGATCGCTAGCATCCAAAGCTTCTGGGGAGTTTTACGTAAAGGTTACAAGACACATGAATGTTGACAATCATTAAAGGACTATCCAGGGGCTTGAATGAAAAAGCTTGGGACCTGCTCGCATGGTGGGCGGCTTTGGACAGTGAGCTCGCCAGCAATTCCTCCTCTGCCTCCCAGAGCTACCTTCCCCTTCCTCCATCTCCCCATCGAGCTAGCTCTCTCCCACAGCCAGATCCGGCCATGTGGACGCGGCCTCCCGACGTGCAGCTGACAAGGGCCAGGGTCAAAATCGAGCGGCCGCCAGTTTGACCAGCCGATTCCTCGCCAGCGGCGAGGTTCCGGCGAGGGAGAAGAGGCCGGCAAGAATCCTCGACGTGAGGGGAACCCATTCCTCACCTAGGCTCGGCGGATGGGCGACCGGAGGCGGCTGGCAGCGTGCGGCGGTGGATAGCGTGATCAGGCGGCGGCGACGACGTGAGTAGAAGCGATGATGGCGGCGACTGGGCGGCTGGGGAGGTACGACGAGTGGAGGGGTGGTGCAGGCGGCGGTGAATCGTTTCGAGGCGAGCTGCAGCGGCGGACCCCGTCGGCGGCCAGCTCGGCTCGAGCATAATGGTGGCGGTGGCAATGGAGGGCGCGAGTGTGGAAGGACGGGAGCGCGCAGAGGGAGGGAAGGCGGGATGGCGGGAGCGCGCGAGGGAGGGGATGGCGAGGCGGAATCGCTCGGCAAAGATGCCGAGCGGAGGGGAGCGAATGCCGAGCGAGAAAGTGAGCCAGCGAAGATAGCGATTCCGTTGATTTTGCCATCTCTTTTCTATTTTTGCCTATTCATCTCCATTTACATACGCTTTTGGAGATGCTCTTAGGCAGATAATAGCATAATAAGAGTGTGTATGTCGGTATGTCGGACGGTTGCTCGTTGACTAATCAAAATAAAAAAGGGGTGCGTGTGGTGTACTCCTACTTCACTCTGTCCTCACAGGATATTGTAAAAAAAATGTGGGAAACTCAGGTACAAAACTGAATAAAAGACTGATGACATGGGAGTGGACATCTCCTGTCTTGCTGCCCAAGATTATCCACGATCTATCGGATATGTGTTACAGATGCCATTGACCTTATCACATAAAGTATTTTGTTTTAACTTACGCCACGGGATCCAGTTCTAGAAGGATCATGAGACTATACCACGCCCTGGAGTTTGAAAACTACTCCCTCCATCCCTAAATAACTGTCGCTTTCGTTTCTCGAGAAACAACTTTAACTAAATATATATTAAAAAATATTAATATTTATGGTATATAATTAGTATCATTAGAAAGATCTTTGAATCCAATTTTTTAATAAATTTATTTGAAGCTACAAATATTGCACGTATTTTCAATAGATTGAGTCAAACTCGTGTCTTACACACCAACGACGATACTTATTTAGGGACGGAGGGAACAGAGGGGAAAGCTGGCATTAACGATTCTGTTAGGTTGATAAACCATCACATCCATCCATCCATCCATTCAGCCTCATGATCAACGAGCTAGGTAGCGCGAAGCAGCAACCTGCCTGCGTTTGGTCGGTCCTTCATTGGTCCTTGATTGGACGCCAAGAAGTGGGCCCGAGGTCCAGAGACGCCGAGCATTGAACCCCAAAGCCCACACTGCGCTAGTGCGCTGGCGCGCTGCACCTGCACTCGTTGCACACACTGTCCTTGGCAGTCAGAAATCAACAATTGGCCTGCTATTATAGCGACCCCCAAATGAGCGATGGATCCCTTGAGTCCTCGACAACATAGGAAGAGTGGAACATGAACCCAAGATGGCGACGTGGAGAACATATAATTAAACTAACGCATCTGGGATCACGACGTAGCGCAAGCTGCCACGGTCGATCGATGTCCATTTTAACCTGAGTTGGTGCAACTTGACAGGGGACGGTAAAATTTCGTGTGGTCTAAAAAAAACCATGGGGATTGAGCAGAGAGGAAGAGTGAAATGGTGCCACGTAACCACCGTGATTAGGGGTTTCTGATTTGAGCGGAATGATTTTTTTTTTAAAAAAGACTCAATCTATATACTAAGAAGTAGGAACAGCGCGTATGGAATCTGTGCTCTGTGCCCGATTCAAATCTCTCTCTCTCTCTCCATGCATACTCGAACAGGAACGTGCACAAACGACGCGCCACACGTTATGCAACACAGCAACAAAGCGCTTGCACGACTTTTAAAGACCTTTCCGAATAGCGGACCCTCTCTGCGTTGTCGTGTATCGCTTTGTCTCGGAACCGGGGGCGCGCGGGCGGCAACGGAGAGGGACGCGAGTGGGTGAGGCCACCCATCGCATGGGCATGGATCTCGTGTTGCCGGGTTTAACATGGTGGTGGTGATGGCTGCGCGCGCGCCGTGAGAAACGACCAACCGAAGCATCCACCAGAGCCCGACACGGGAGTCGGGTACGAAGCCAGGCAGGCCGGCCGGCGTAGCTCTAACTCTGCTCTCCCTCTGTCTAGATACGCCCGTGCGTGTAACACGAGAGGATGCCCGTCTCGGGCGGTTCGCGTGCAGCACGTGACCACGTGTGGTGCGGCTGGCCCCTACCGGTCCAGAAATAATTGACCGGAGTACGGTTGCCAGGGCCAGCGTGTTGAGCTTGCCGCAACTAAAGCTGGCGCGTGCACGTGAATTACGTCAGGGCCCGGTACGACAGCTGATGAACATGACCTTGGCCTAAAGGGGGAGCCAAGGGAAAGAGTTTTCGAACTGAAAACCCAACTCTCTGTATTATCATCATAGTCGTTGGATCAGTAGCTATCACATACAGAACTTATTTCATTAAGTATCACAGTTATACGACTCGATACCTCGTTACATGGGTTTAATATTTACATAATCCAGAGGATTGTAATACGGTTTCTCGGTACAAGTTCCCTTAGGTTAAAAGGGAAGACAGAAAGCGGAAACGATAACTAGTCTTCGGGGGCCATCCTTCATCTCGAGGATCTCCATCTTTCCACAGGCAAGACTTGAGTGTAGCACGAAACGTCCTTAGTCCGTCTCTTCATCTGGCACGGGTAACTATATCGTATCCTGCATCAACCAACTATCCCCAAGGAGTGGGATAGGTTCACGTCACCATCCGTATGCAAGCTTTAGGTGGAATGCAAAAGGTATTTAAGCCAGTCAAGGATAAGGCTGAGGGTTTCCTATGCAAGCAGCAAGTAACAAGTACATAATCATCCAAAACTCCTCAACTTGGGCCATCCCGGCTCTCCGGGTTCCCGAGGTACTCACACCTCCGTCTCGGACCATCCTGACACTCAAGACTCCCGAGACAACCACCGCTCCAAAACCCACCAAGTCGGTGTGAGAACTCCCTCTCCTCGCACCTCAACTGCCTCAGGCAGGATAATAAGAGTAGAGGGAGGTAGAAGTCAAGTAACACTAACTATGAAAGCGAAGCCGGATCAAGAGTTGTACATGACCGAGTACGCGGCTATACGTATAGTTTTCACCCTGCAGGGGTTGTACACCTGGACCCACTCGAGTCGCAGCCAGCGAGGGATCAGCCCACCAACATACGAAACCACGGTCAACGAAACTAGCTGCAACGGCCCCTATCCTGCCTTCCCGGGTTTGGAATGCTCCCTCTCGCAAGAGGTTGCCCCGGGACTGTGATGCCTTCTACACTGGGTCCCGCAAGACCCTGCAATTCGGGGGACGTGAGGTCAGCACCTCCTCCCCTTACACTGATACTCTATCCTCCTACAGGCATGGTGCCGCGCGTCACTAGCTCGGATCGGACCTGCCCTCATAACAGGTAAGTGGTGTGCACGTTTGACAAAGTTTCATCTCCAGGTCCGCTAACTCGGGCTTTAATTGCCGAGGCGAGATCCTCCCACAAAAAGACGTATCCATCGCAATGGTCCGTCACGGGCACCCATCACAGGTATAGCCCCGCCACACCTCCTCCAATGTCCACACAGGACCCCATGTCCACAAAGGACTAACTTGTACATCCAGGACATGTGCCCGCCACAGGCACTCCGTAGGATGTCCCCAACGCACACCCCAAGCCCTTGATCCGAGGATCAAGTTAAGTTTGTCTCGCCCAAGCTAGATTCCTATTCCCTAACTCCTCAAAAGAATCTCCACTCACGCCAAGACTATCACACAATTCCCACACGTGCTCATTCACAAGTAGCCAAAGCATCATTCAATTTATTCAATGGAATATATTGGATTACAAGGAATCAGGATAAAAGCAGGCTATGCAGGTTTAATTTTAAGTGCCACACCCAGGAGCAATAGCAAAGTCTAGCAAGAATGTCTAATAGGTATTTCATTCGTAGATGGGCGTGAACCAGATGGTTTCTTCTAAGTCTTCTGGTTGTCGAGGTAGGCCTCCTATCTTCTGGGTGTCCTTGAAGTCTTCCGGGGCTTCAGGTCGTCGGGTACGTCAACTCTTCTCTCTCGCAAGGACCTAATCGTAATTAAACGAAAGCTTAGGGACTAAAGTGATAAAGTGCACAAAACAGCTCAGAAAGAACCAAAACACAGCAAAACCTATTCTAACGGGTAGTTCATGATTTTAGATGAATTATGAAATTAGTTTCATAATTTTCGGAGATCCGGTTGATTTATTATGATTTTTCTAACTTTAAATCCTTTTTCCATAATTTATAAAGCATTATCGAAAAAGGAAAATCACTCAAAATGACACGTGGCATGATGACGTCATCAGCCAGGTTGGGTCGGCTGACGTCAGCGGTGGGCCCTGCTGACGTCAGCGTTGACCGGTCAACGCTGATCGGTCAACGGTCAGCGAGGCTGGTCAGTGGGGCCCGCTGGTCAGTCAGGCACAGCGGCTGACAGCTGGGGCCCTCGGGTCAGGTCAGAGAAAAAGGGAAAATGGCAAGGCTAGAGTTTTAGGGTTTTGGGTCGAAAGTATATTGGGTCGGCTCGTTGGCCCAACAACTTGGCTTGGTTAAACGGCTAAGGCCTGGCGGACCAGCTCGTGGCTTAGTTCGGGCTTCGGCTTGTTTTTCCAGGCCGGCTAGGGTTACGGCTAGGTGGCGGCTAAGCAGATCGGCTCGGCCTGCGACTTGCTGGTCGGCTCGGGCAGACGAGGCGGCTACACGTGCTGGCTCGGTTTGCGCGTTAGAATGGGCCACGAATCACACGCAGTCTCGTTCCCTCACACCCTCTCCCCCTTTTTCTCTCTGCTTGGTGGGTCCCTCTTGTTGGTGTCTGCCTCCTACAGTGAGGCGAGGTCACGGCGGGGTCGTAGGCGAACGCGGCGAGGGCGAATGCTTCGGGTCGCACGCACGCACGCGAGCCCCTGGCCTTCCAGGTTTACGGTGTGGCCGCGGCGTGGGCGGAGTCCTTGCGTTCCAGGTTCGCTGCAGCGCACGCCGGTGAGGTTCGGGATGGCCAGAGCTAGGGCGACGGCGGTCAGCGGGTTTGTGGCGGCGCGAGAGGCTCGTGCACAAAACACCAGGGACGGGAAGGTTCTAAGGCTGGCCTATTGAGGGTTCATCGGCGGCACGAGGCTCGCCGGCTGCACGGAAGACGGCGAGAGGCGGCGCGGGGTCGAGCTCACCTGCTGGGCTCATGGGAGAGGTGCGCGGCGCAGTGGCGAGTCGACGCGGGGAGGTCGTTGGTGCAGTGCCGTGCCGAGCTGCAACGTCGCCGTGGTCGCTCGGGTCGCCGACGCGACGAGGCTCCTTCGTCGGCGGCGGTGGCTTCTCCTAGCTCCTCCTTCGGTCCTGGTCCTCCTCCATGGCCCGCCCTCCGTCTTCTCCTCCCTTGGCTCCCTCTCCACTCCCCTCTTGGCGGCGGCGGATCGTAGCACGCGGAGCCCTAGGGTTAGCTAGGGTTTCACAAGGTGCTGCGGGGTTTAAGTAGTGGCGCTGCTAGGGCTTGGTGAAGCTGGGCGGCTGGGAGCAGCGGGGATCTTTGGCGTCCGTGTCACAAAACAGCTCAGAAAGAACTAAAACACAGCAAAATCTATTCTAATGGGTAGTTCATGATTTTAGATGAATTATGAAATTAGTTTTATAATTTTCGGAGGTCCGGTTGATTTATTATGATTTATCTAAGTTTAAATCCATTTTTCGTAATTTATAAAGGATTATCGAAAAAGGAAAATCACTCAAAATGATAGCCACGTCGGGTCGGCTGACGTTAGCGGTGGGCCCTGCTGACATCAGCGTTGACCGGTCAACGCTGATCGGTCAACAGTCAACGGTTAGCGAGGCTGGTCAGTGGGCCCGCTGGTCAGTCAGGCACAGCGGCTGACAGCTGGGGCCCTCGGGTCAGGTCAGGGGAAAAGAGAAAAGGGCAAGGCTAGAGTTTTAGGGTTTTGGGCCGAAAGTATATTGGGTCGGCTCGTTGGCCTAACAACTTGGCTTGCTTAAACGGCTAAGGCCTGGCGGACCAGCTCGTGGGTTAGTTCGGGCTTCGGCTTGTTTTCCAGGCCGGCACGGGTTACGGCTCCGTGGCGGCTAAGCAGATCGGCTCGGCCTGCAACTCGCTGGCCGGATCGCGCGTTAGAATGGGCCACGGCCCACACGCAGTCTCGCTCCCTCACACTCTCTCCCCCTTTTTCTCTCTGCTCGGTGGGTCCCTCTTGTCGGCTTCTGCCTCCTGCACGTCTGGGTCCCGCGTGGCAGTGGATGCCCTCCTCCTTCTTGTTGCTGTCGGCGTGGGCCCTCCCTGTTGGCGTCTCCTCCTCTTCTTGCGGCTGACGAAGCGGTCCCACCAGTTAGTGGCTTGCCTCCCTCCTTCTTCCCTTTCCCTCTCTCTCTTGTCCTCTCTCTTGCTCGCGGGCCCTACATGTCAGTGGGTACCCGGATCCGGTGTGGTCGGCCAAGGATCCGGTGCGGAGGGCCAGTGTGTGTGTGCGCGAGTGTGTCGAACAGGGTGTGTGTGTGCGCGGGTGCGCACGGGGTGCTCGGCATTATGCCGTAGTGGCACGCCCGTGGGCCCTGCGCGGCGGGGCGTGTTCCGGTGCGCGATTACCGTGTCCGCGTCGCAGTCGTGGCGAGGGTTGGAGCGCGGGTTCGGGCGAGGTCACGCGCGCGGCGCCCGGCGTTCCGGGTCCGCGGCGAGGGGGCGAGCGTGGTGGCGAGGGTACGGCGATCTAAAGCGGCCGGGCGGCATGCGCGGCTCGATGGCGGTCCATGGGCGCGACGCGGGCAGGACGACGAGGCTGGCGGAAAGAACTCACGGGCACACGGCGTTCCGTGGCCGCGGTGAGGCGAGGTCACGGCGGGGTCTTAGGCGAACGCGGCGAGGGCGAACCCTTCAGGTTGCACGCACGCACGCGAGGGGCTCCTGCACAAAACACCAGGGACGGGAAGGTTCTAAGGCTGGCGTGTCCGCGATTACCGTGTCCGCGTCGCAGTCGTGGCGAGGGTTGGAGCGCGGGTTCGGGCGAGGTCACGCGCGCGGCGCCCGGCGTTCCGGGTCCGCGGCGAGGGGGCGAGCGTGGTGGCGAGGGTACGGCGATCTAAAGCGGCCGGGCGGCATGCGCGGCTCGATGGCGGTCCATGGGCGCGACGCGGGCAGGACGACGAGGCTGGCGGAAAGAACTCACGGGCACACGGCGTTCCGTGGCCGCGGTGAGGCGAGGTCACGGCGGGGTCTTAGGCGAACGCGGCGAGGGCGAACCCTTCAGGTTGCACGCACGCACGCGAGGGGCTCCTGCACAAAACACCAGGGACGGGAAGGTTCTAAGGCTGGCCTACAGAGGGTTCTTCGGCGGCACGAGGCTCGCCGGCAGCACGGAAGACGGCGAGAGGCGGCGCGTGGTCGAGCTCCCCTGCTGGGCTCGTGGGCGAGGTGCGCGGCGCAGTGGCGAGTCGACGCGGGGAGGTCGTTGGTGCAGTGCCGTGCCGAGCTGCAACGTCGCCGTGGTCGCTCGAGTCGCCGACGCGACGGGGCTCCTTCGGCGGCGGCGGTGGCTTCTCCTGGCTCTTCCTTCGGTCCTGGTCCTCCTCCGTGGCCCGCCCTCCGTCTTCTCCTCCCTTGGCTCCCTCTCCACTCCCCTCTTGGCGGCGGCGGCAGCAGATCGAAGCAGGCGGTCCCGCTCGGCCAACGACGGTCACCAGGAGCGGCGGCTGTGCTCGTCGTGGCTCGGCCGCGTGGTGGACACGGAGGAGGCGTGGGCGCAGCTGCGGTTCTCGGGGCCGATGATCCTCATGAACATGTTCTACTACGGCATCGCGCTGGTGTCCGTGATGTTCTCCGGCCACCTCGGCGACGTCGAGCTCGCCGGCGCCACGCTCGGCAACTCATGGGTCACCGTCACCGGCTACGCCTTCGTCGTAAGTCCTCACACCCAGCGCATTCCTCCAATCCTCCTAAATTAGCCTCCACTAGCATTCACCGTCATCCGCCCTTCTGCATCACGCTCCCCCCCCCCCCCCCCCCCCCCCCCCCCCCAATCGGCAATGGATTTCTTTCTCTCTCCCTTTTTTTTTCCGAAGACTATCCGAAATGGATAATTACCAGGTCAATAATGGACCTAATGAATCGACTGCCCGACTGGTCCGTTCTAGCATTAAAGCGCAAATAGTGATGTTTTCTCGGGGCCAGATGTTTACGTCAAACTTTCAAAAATATCACGTCGAATCTTTAACACATGCATGAGTAATATCACGTCAAATCTTTAATACATGCATGGGGTATTAAATGTGGAAGAAAAAAATCTATAAATCGCGAGACGAATTTAATGAGACTACTAACTCCAGATTCGTCTCGCGATTTATAATCCATCCATACAATTAATTTTATAAATTAATTTTATTTAATACTCTAAAATCATAAAATTCCTTTTTCTCAAAATTCCAAATTTGGATCTAAACACTGCGTCAGTCCTGGAACGGGTAAACGATCGGTTGCATATATTCAACGCTCGTGCCGGATGAATGCCGCATCCATTTTCGAGCGTAACGTTCCCATCACATCGGATGTTTGAACATCAATTAGGAGTATTAAATATAGGCTAATTATAAAACCCATTGCATAGATGGATACTAATTTGCGAGATGAATCTACTAAGCATAATTAGTCCATAATTTGATAATATTGTGCTACAGTAAACATATGCTAATGATGGATTAATTATACTTAATAGATTCATCTCATGAATTAATCTCCATTTATGCAATTAGTTTTATAGTTAGATCATGTTTAGTCCCTCTAATTGGCATCCAAAGATCCGATGTCCTTAAAAACAAGTCTCTTGATCCATAGTCTTTTTTTATCAGTTAATTCGTCATGTCATCAAACAAAACGAATATAGCACTGTGAGAATAGCACTGTCAGGTCAGCTACAGGCTACACTGTACACCAAGAATAGCACTGTCAGGTCAGCTACAGGCTACACTGTACACTAAGAATAGCACTGCGAGATGTCATGTTCCTCCACCTAGAAACCTCCCAACCCCAAGAGTAAACAAAACGGTGGCTGTCCCCAAGAGTAAACTTCTGTCGTGGCTGGGAAGGCGCCGTCGTCGGTTCTTGGCGCGGTGGCGCCCCTCCCAGCCGCGTGGTACTGGTCGGAGCTCGCCACGAGATGTGCGTGTCGCGGCCTACCTGCTTGTAACCTGCACGGGGTTCCGCCGCCGCGCGGCGTCCCGGCGGCTGGCTTGCAAGGTCGGCCCCGCCCGGACTAGCACAGTGTGACAGTCATGTGTACCGGTGATTAAAACTGCAACAAATTTCTGATTTCTACTTAAAATTGCCCATGCAATCGCATCATCATTAGATGGTAGGAGTACAATAGTCTAGGCAGATGGATAGCAGACAGAAGTAATGCAATGCGCGCGGATGGATGCTCCAGATCGGCCTGAGCGGCGGCCTGGAGACGCTGTGCGGGCAGGCCTACGGCGCCGGGCTGTACCGCCGGCTGGGCCTGTACCTGCAGTCGTCGCTCATCATGGCGGCGGCGGCGTCCGCGCTCGTCTCCGTGCTGTGGTTGTTCACGGAGCCGGTGCTGCTGCTGCTGCGGCAGGAGCCCCTGGTGTCCCGCGCCGCGGCGGGGTTCGTGCGCGCCCAGATCCCGGGCCTCTTCGCCTTCGCCTCCCTGCAGTGCCTGCTCCGGTACCTGCAGATGCAGTCCGTCGTCCTGCCGCTCGTCGCCTTCTCCGCCGCCTCGTTCGCGCTCCACGTCGCGCTGGCGTACCTGCTCGTGGGCGTGCTCGGGCTCGGCATCGCCGGCGCGTCCGCCGCCGTCTCCGTCACCTTCTGGGCCGCCTGCCTCATGCTGCTCGCCTACGTGCTGCGGTCGGAGGCCTTCAGCGAGACGTGGAAGGGGTTCTCCGTGGAGGCGTTCCGATACGTGCTGCCCACCGTGAAGCTCGCCGCGCCGTCGGCCGTCATGGTCTGGTTGGTCACGATCGCTTCTTCCATTTCTTGATGCGGTCGGTGTCAGTGTCACAGCAGCGCTGACCTGCTGCAACAATACTAATTTGTCGTTGCAGCTTTGAGTACTGGGCGTTTGAGCTCCTGGTCCTGGTCGCCGGATTGCTCCCCAATTCCACAGTGAGCACATCGCTGATCGCCATCTGGTATGTCGCCTGCAATCTCGAGAGTCGAGACTGACGTAGCTGCATCACTAGCTAGAATTGCTGTTCCGTCAAACTAGCTACTCCATTAGCTAATGCACGCCATGACTCGCCTTGAAGAAGTAATCTGATCATCAACCAAATGTGTGCAGCACTAGCACGGAGACCATCGCCTACATGATCACGTACGGGTTTAGTGCCGCTGTCAGGTACGTCTACCCGGCCTTGCACCTGTTCGTTTACTGTCATCTTGATTCAGTTATCGTTGCCTCGTGCTAACGGCGCCGGCGGTGTGTGCTTACCTTATCAATTTCCGATAACTCCGATATTTCTATTTTATCGGTGGGCTCCAATTGAATTAGATTATCACCTAAAAATATCGGTATTTCGAATTTAATCTGCTAAATAGCCAACCTACAAGCATGTAATCATACTTTTTGGCACGCTAGTGGATGGATAACGGCATGCAGACATCTATAACTCTAATCCATTCATTTATTTTTCTTCCATCCATTTAACCTTCATATCCTAGCTAAAGACGTGCAGACGCCATGCCTCGCTATCAGCCAAGTCTTCATATTTTTCAACATTATTAGATATAAATTTTTATGTGATATGATTCAGAGAGAATATATATTTATTTCTGTGTAAAATAAGAGATTTTTTTCTCTAAAATTTATCCGAAATTTTTTTCCCTATCACCAATAGAATTCTGATATATCCGATATTGCCGATATTCCTGTTTCTCACCGACCTCCGATATTTTTTATTTATGGATAATGTAACTGTGCTTCCACGTCGCAGCACCCGGGTGTCGAACGAGATCGGCGCCGGGAACGTGGACAAGGCCAAGAACGCCGTGTCGGTAACGATCAAGCTGTCGGTGCTCCTCGGCATCTCCTTCGTCCTGCTCCTGGCGTTCGGCCACGACCTGTGGGCCAGTCTCTACAGCGGGAGCGCGGTGATCGTGTCGGAGTTCGCCGCCATCGCGCCGCTCCTGATAGTATCCATCGTGCTCGACTCGGCGCAGGGCGTCCTGTCAGGTGAGATCGATCGAGCCCCCCCCCGGGCATCGACGGCTGAACTAGCTAGGATCTATCGATGGCTTACCTCGAGCTGGTGGAGGCGTGTACACACGAAGGCGTGTCGAGGGGCTGCGGGTGGCAGCATCTCGCGGCGGTCACCAACCTGGTGGCTTTCTACTTCGTCGGCATGCCGCTGGCGATCTTCTTCGCTTTCAAGCTCAAGTTCTACACCAAGGTAAACGGTCGGCCCGTCAGTGATCAGTTCTTCGACGCCCTGCAACTCCTATACTCGCTGGAACGAAGAAGATTTCAGCTGTCAAATCGAATCGCTTCGATCCCTGATTGAAATCAACTTTGTTGCAGGGTCTGTGGGCTGGCCTGAGCTGCGGGCTGGTCTGCCAGGCCTGCTCGCTGCTGGTGATCACCGTCCGCACCAAGTGGTCCAGAATCGCGGAGGCGGTGCAGCAGGAGAAGGCCAACTACGGCGGGCTCGCATAGAGTTGCTGCTCGAGACGCCGTTCCCATCTTTACAGGATCATCTGCTGAGAGGATGGCACGCCCACTGTTTTTTTTTCTCTCTCCCGATTTTGGAAACGGGGCGCGTGCTTAATTTTGTTCCGTCCAGCTCGGCCTTGTGTTGCACCGTTGACTGTCCAATTTGTTTCCGCTAGCGTTGCTAGCAGCCTTAATAATGTTCGGGCAAATGTACCCTATTGGACCTCACAAATGTGGTGTACACGCGGCCAATCTGCGGAAGGAGTAGCATGGCTTGTTATCCATTCGTTGATGGCACAAAGAGCAATGTGTCTTGTTTTTTTGCATCGGAAGCTGATGTATTCTACTGAACTTATAGCGAGTACTTGAACTGTTTTTTTTTTGTTTAAATTACAACGTGATATGGTGTTCATTTATGCTCACTAGCCAGATGTCCTGCGCAAATAGCGCAGTTGGCTAGTTTTTTTATTCCGGTATTTGTAATTTCTTACTTTAAAGTATATGAATGCATAGATTTTGCTCTATTCATCTCATTATAATTTTGAGATTTCATTTATGTTTGTTTCATCGTCATAACGTATTTTTTGAAACATGAATTTAGGAGAAAAAATACCTTATAAAAATATATTTAAAGGTTTATACATTTCTATTAGGAATATATTAGTTTGTTTGGAACAGTGATGTAATTTTTGTTTGAGAATTTTAGGCAGGGGCGGCGGTAGGGTATGCCCCTGTATGCATTGGCAGACCTATGATTTGACAGAAAAAAAGTTAATAAGTAGACATATTTATACGTATACATTTAGCCTACGAAGGAACGGAGCCTACTAGCCCAGCAAGGGAGCAACTTCCTCCCGTCTGTAAACTCGCGTAGTCATGTCTCGCGAGCCGCGAGTCGCGTCTCGCGAGCGCCCCATTCCCTGCTCGCCACAGCACCGCATCCTGCAGACCACATTGGCGCAACCCTGGCTCAACGGTCGGCGATCGACGGCTCCCCCGCTCCAGCGACCTGCGGGCAGCGCCAACACCTCGCGTCCTCGCCCCCATCAGCTATCGCTCGCGGGCTGCGGCTTCCTCCTCTCCTCTCCTCCCAGCGCGAAGGACGGAAGGTGACGGCTGGCCATCGGTGGCCAGGCGGCAGCGCACCTTCTGCAACCCTCCTCCGACCGGCCCTCCCACTTGGCTGCTTCTGTTCTTCGCTTGGCATACCCAGCCACAAATTTCTAGCTCCGCCATTGATTTTAGCTATGGCGATAAATTATCCTTAGATTTTTATTCGATATGTACAACCAAATTAATAAATATAATTAAATTTGAGTTCACATTGAAACCTAAATGAGCAGTAGAGGCATCATCTGTAGTTCTTATTGTATCAAAATATATTTCTTTTTCTTTGTTCTTCCATCTCTTCTCACTACAACTTCATGCATGCATTTTCCAATATTATATGTTAGTCGCACCTTCTTCTCATAATGAACCGTATGTCGAAGTCAACAAATTTATTTATTGTGGCTGACAAGGTGTAGTCTTATCCTTTGTACTCCTCCCTCCTCTCTCTCGCCCCCTGAGGATCTTTGCCTGCTACCCTGAAGTCATCAAAGGAACATCCTTGATTATGTTCGTCATTCCGTCTCATCGAACACTATCCCGCAACTTGCATGGCAAACTTCAATGTCTGAATTGCTTTATTCTAGATACATCACCACTCTAGTGTGATAACATCATCGTTCTTCTCTCCTAATTTGTAGCTCTCCGTTGTCCATTCCACTTTTATTTAGCTATTTTTATTAAAAATTCATATACAAATTAACTACTAATTTCATTAATTATAATTCTAGGTTTAGCTATTTATTAATCATATTTAATATGGAATGTTTGTGAACTTGTAATTTCTTTTTTTTAACTCAAATTTAGTTATTTATTATTTGTATTTGATCTATAATATTTATTTAGCTATTTTCCTTCCTAATTTTCTACTTAATCGGTATAAAAATTAATTAATATTTTTTTAATATATTTTAATTCTTGAATTTATCTATTTATTAGTTATATTAGACATGAAATCTTTGGTCAACTAATAATTTTCTAATTTTTGTAATTTCGAATTTGAGTTTTTTCTTATTGTATTCAACGTGGACTCTTTGATCATATTCTATATTTTTAATTGTTTAATTAAAAAATTAGTTATTATTAATAATATTTGATATGGACTTTTTGGGCTAGTTTAGACCGGTAGATCTTAATAAAATTCGATGGTATAAATCCTTCTCTTTTTTAGATTAACGTGAGAATTACTGCACTTTATTAGCGAGCGAACGTGTAACACTTATTTTTTAATATAATATATAGATGCAAGTCCATGCACACAGTTATTTGGAACTGGGTCATGCCCTTCACATGCAGCGTAAGTGAAGTGAAGCGAGTAGCCGAGTACTTCATCGAAATGGAGATAACTGGTGACTCTGCACATGTTCCTATGCACGCCCGGCAACATTCGTGCTGTTCTTGGCAGGAACACTGGTACAGTGAGGGCCGAGGTGCTGATCATGACCGACAGACAGACGAGCAGCAGCCATGATTCCTTGAAGTTTTGCTGAGAATTATTGGGGGTGTTATATATAAATATTCAGATCGCAATTAATAATTACCGTCGAAACCAAAATGCTATTTATAAATTACTTGGGGTTATATGCAATCGTGATCCAAACTAGGGGCCTATATGCAATATACAGGAATTTAAATATAAATAAATGTACCCAAACCAGGGGCCGTCCTAAAAAATTTAAGGACCCGGCCGCACGACAGCCGGTAGAGGATGCGCCGATGCCGCGGCCGCAGCCAGCAGCACCGCCGGCCACATCCCATGCGATCTTCCGTCTACTTCCATGTCCAGCCGCGGTTCTGGTCCCTGCGCATCCGTGCCAATGGCTCAAGCTGCTCCCGCGGCGGCGGCACCAGCTCGCCACGCTGCGGCTCGCCGGAGAGCCACCGCGTTCCGGGCGTCCCGGCCGCCTGCTCCTCTCTTGGACCTGCATACATCGGCATGCGTTGACCATCGACCCAGCGCCTTCACGCCACGGCTCGAACAGGTATGGTATGGAGTGCCAACTGCCAAGAGCATCCTAAAAGTCCGGTATGGGCTGAACATACAAGGCGCGGTCAAGAAGATCAAATCGTGCTCTTAATATCTCCTTTTGGAGATCCGATGGAGATACTAACACAAGCATTCACTTTCTGCAGCGGGCCACGGTCACCAATGACCCGAGATTACCATCCTGAACCAGCAGCCATACACGATTAACAGAAATTCAGTCAGTCGCACACGGTAAGATCGTCTGTTTCCAGTTTGGTCTTGTTCAAAGTGGCGAGGAAAGCGGAGGAAGGTAAAGGTTTTGGTCCACCCGTCCTTTTGAAAACTTTGGCTCATAGTCATCCTATCAGAAATCGGAAAAAAATTAGATGGACCCCGGGTGCAGGGCCCCTCCGTGCCCCCACGTCCGCGATGGAGGCCACCTGCCCCACGGCCGCATCAGAAGGCCCTGCGCCCGCAGCTCTAGCGCCAGCTCCCGGCAACTTCATCGCCAGCTTAGCTGTCGGCTCGGCGTCGTGGCTCCGCCCCCGACATTTTATTATTTTTTTTTCTCATCCACGTTTGATTTCATAAGGTGACTTATATCAATCTGAATGTGTAACAATGCTGCAAGGAGATTGTTAGATTGTGAACATGTTTGATTTCAATCCTTACTACACAAAGGTGACTTAATAGCAAAAGAGTAGATGTATATAGATTCATGATTTTACACTACATTAAAATGTAACTTACTAACAACTACTTTGTGCAAAGCAGTAAAGCTAGATCTACACGTGGACCCCATGTCAAGAGTCGGACCTTGAAAATAAAACCTCATGTTGACGCTATAAAACTTTATTGAAATTAATTGAAATTTGCTGGAGATGACTCGGTATAACTGGCAGCTACTCTCTGCAAAGCAGTGTGGCTAGAACTACACGTGGACCCCACGTTAAGCGCCGGATTTTGGAAATCAAACCTCACGTTTACACTATAAAATTGTATCAAAATTGACTGAAATTTGTTGGAGATGACTCAGTATGACACGTAGCTACTCTGTGCAAAACGGTGTGGCTAGACTATATTTTTTTAAAATACTAGATCTACATATAGGCTCCATGTCAAGAGGAGAGCAACTAAATTTCTATGAAGTGATTTGGTTGGGTGGTGTGATTTGGTTTGATTTTCACATGATATGGAGTGATCTGAAGTGATTTATATCAGGTATTCAATTGAAATAGTTTAGTGCGGGTTTAGTCTGGTTGTGAGAAACACTAGCAGCTTGAGTGATGCGGGAGACGACCTGGGCGGAGCCGCGATGCCGAGCGAACCAGCGGAGCCGACAGCCGACCTGCGGGAGGGGGCGCTAGAACTGCGGGCGCAGCCGCGCAGGGTCTTCTGATGCGACCGTGGGGCAGGTGGCCTCCATCGGACGTGGGGGCGCACGGAGAGGCCCCTGCACCCGGGGTGCATCCAATTTTTTTTCCAAGAAATCGCCCTTTGAACACGCAAGCAGATGCAGCCATGCCATTTTGGTTGGTTTGAGCTGTTACATGCAGGCAACCTCAAGCAGGACACGGCCTGCATGCACACGCACATGCAGCTGCAAACAAACCTGATACGGTATGGATTCATGAAGATACAAGTACACCATAAATCGGGAATGACGTGTGATTGTGATGAAGATACGCTGCCAAGAGAATTTTTTTTTCTCCCGACGGAGTACAGCAAACAGATTCATACCTCCTATAGATTCAGGTGCTACAGCTCCCAACCACCAACTTTTTTTTTTCGAGGACTTCGACTACCAACTTGATTCAGCCAAACAGCATCACGGATAATGGATTCAGTCCATCACACTCGCTCGCGGCGGCCACGATTCGAACCGGCACAAAACGCTAGACAAACACACCCCCGTCGATCACCATCGTCGCCGCCCGCCGTCGCAGCGAAACCCATCAGCACGCCGCCGGCGCGAGCTCCTCCTTGCCGCACCCGTCCTCCACCCGCGCCCGCGCCCGCCCGTCGCCGAACTGGCCGGCCTTGAACGCCAGGAACCCCGCCGCGTGCCCCGCCACGGCGGCGAGGAGCACGCCGCCGTTGAACGACATGAGCGCGAGCATGAGCAGGTACGCCCCGCCCGTCCGCAGCGCGTGCACCGCCGCGCGCGCGCCCCCGGCCGCCGCGCGCCGCTTGCCCGTCCCCGCCGCCGACGCGACGGGGAGGAGCGAGTCCAGCCTGCGGGAGCCTAGGAACTCGAGGAGGAGCGCGAGCGCGAAGACGGCCACGAGCGCCAGCGCGTACATGCCGCCGTCGGCGCCGGGCCACCCCGTGAAGAGGATCTCCGACTTCCTCCCCCAGAAGAAGGTCATGTGGACGTACCGCTTCCTCCGCATCCCGGGCATGCCGACGCCGCCGACGTGCGCCCCGCCCGGCGGGGACGGCGCCGGGGCCGTCGTGCCGCCCATGCGGTGCCCTCCTCCCATGTCCATGGCGCGGCGGCCTCGTGCGTGCTGTGCCCTCTCTGTCGTCGTCCCGCGAGAGAGTGGAGTGTGCTGTGCTGTGCTGGGCGCCGATCGGAGTGTGCCGCCGCGGCCGCCTATATAGGCGGCCGGCGCGCGCGGCGTGCGGTACGTCGCGACGGGGAATCGGGGATGGAGTGTGGTAGTACAGCCGCCGTGTGCGTACACGAACACGTACGGCGGGCAGGGATGCATGTGTGTTGGCACGGCGTGCTTAGCTTAACGGCCCAACGAACTGATCCAATCTGCAGATCAACCAAATCGTCCGAATGCATAGGAGATCAAGGCTGACTGGTAGCTTCCTGAAATAAGCTGGAAAATTTTTCCGACCAAGCTAGCATTTTTTTTTTAAAAAATTGAGCTGGTCCCTACTACATGTTACTGAGAAGCTAGGACAATTTCTTTATTTTTTCCTAGTGCGCTCGCATGCTTGGCGAAAAATTAGGAAGCCATGAACATACGATGTTGGCCTCACACGCGATGTATAGTAGCTTTCTTTTAATCGTCTAAAGGGAGCTTTGTGTTTCGCTTGAGAAAGTACACACAGGTCTAACATAAAAAGTTGTACAAGAGATGTGGAAAAGGCCATAGGCACCGAAGCAGACCAAAATTGTTAGTAGGGGTATATCAATCCAAGCGAGAGGATGAACGTGTTGTCACAGAATATTGCACTCCAATACCAGTTGCCATCGTTGATGTTAGCGATAGCAGATTCTTTCCCTCTCAAAAAAGGATAGCAGATTCTTTCAACGTTGGAAAAGCAAAGTGCTTTTACCTGAAAAGTACACGACGAGGACAATTTCTTTAGCATGTGCTCAGGTGGTTAGCAGAAGATTGACACTTGTTAGCCTCCACCAAGGACCAAAATGGTTATTTTGCCTTTTTTTTCTTAAAATCCGAAGGAAATATTAAGACCACAGATTCATTTTTTAAAATTGGGAATTACAAATGACCCAAGATTTACCATCACGAATCAGGCAGGCAGTAACAGAAATTCAGTCAATGGCACCATGTACGACAGCAGGGACTATAGTATGAACCATGCTGCACGCCGGAACAGAATGTCAACGGTGAAGGGAATGTGGCTTAAAAAAAAGTAAAGGGCGTGGAAAGGAAGAATTTTTTTTTAAAAGGATTCATTTGGATGCTCCGTCATCAAAACTGACGACCTAATTTTAGAAGCTCAACTGATCAACTGCAGCTTGCAAATAAAATTGCAGCGCGCCAGCTGCAGAATAAAATTGCCGCTACTGTACATTGCGGCCAATTTGTCCACCCCTAACTTTTGAAAACCTCGCCGCGTGCAAATTCTCAGGGAATTTGAAAGAGCGGGGATACAATGGCCGTAAAGCGATTGCGCACGCACCGCGCAGACATCGGCGTTAAGCCTGCCATCTTGTTTGATGGGACAGATAATTTCAGGGCAGCATGATCATTTTTTCTTGCGCCGTTCAGAAAGAAAAAAAATGGCACTAGCAAATACAAAACCACAGAAGAATTTGAAATATGGTGTCCTACAGCTACAAACCTTCAATCAAACAGTTGCTGATGCTGATGCACAACTGCACATGCATACAAGCCATTTTGATTTGAGCTATTTTACATGCAGGCAAGCTCAAGCAGAAGCAGCAGGACACTGCCTGCACTGCATGCAGACGCACATGCAGCTGGAGACAAGCCATGTATGGTATGGATTCGAGAAGATACAATACAACCAACTGCCACACCATGAATCGAGCATGGCGTGTGATGAAGAAGATACAGCCAAGAGATTCACAGCTAGCTCATCACAGGAATTTAACCTCACAGATTCAGGGGCTACAGCTCCCAACCACCATCACGATTCAGCCAAACACCAACATGGATTCAGACAATCGCAGCGGCACGGCACGCACGAATCGAACACGCACAAACAACGCCAGACAAACAAACGCATCGATCATCGTCGGCGCCGTCGTCGCAGCAAGCCTATCATCAGCACGCCGCCGGCTCGAGCTCCTCCTTGCTGCACCCGTCCTCCACCTGCGCCCGCCCGTCGCCGAACAGGCCGGCCTTGAACGCCAGGAACCCCGCCGCGTGGCCCGCGACGGCGACGAGGAGCACGCCGCCGTTGAACGACATGAGCGCGAGCATGAGCAGGTACGCCCCGCCGACGCGCAGCGCGTGCACCGCCGCGCGCGCCGCCCCGGCCGCGGCCCGACGCCCGCCCCCGGCGGCCGCGCGGGGGAGGAGCGCGTCCAGCCTGCGGGAGCCCAGGAACTCGAGGACGAACGCGAGCGCGAGGACGGCCACGAGCGCCAGCGCGTACATGCCGCCGTTGGCGCCGGGCCACCCCGCGAAGAGGATCTCCGAGTTCTTGCCCCAGAAGAAGGTCATGTGGGTGTACCGCATCCGCATCCCCATGCCGCCGCCGCCCGGCGGGGACGGCGGCGGGGCCATCATGCCGCCCATGTCGTGCCCTCCGCTCATGTCCATGGCGGCCTTGCGCGTCGTGCTGTGTGCCCTCTCTGTCGCGGCGTTTGAGTGTGGGGTGGGGTGTGCGCCCGTCGGAGCGTGCCGCCGCAGCCGCCTATATAGGCGGCGCGGCGGCGTGCAGTACGAGTACGACGTGTGGAGAGGGAGACACGGGAGAAGGGGATGTGGTAGTACACCCGCTCGTGCGTACACGGCGGGCGGAGACGTGTACTGCGCGGCGACCCCAGGCCGGGCGCTGCACGGCGAAGCGGACGGCGGCCGCGTGCGGAGCTGGCACGGCTCGGCAGCGCTATGCGGGAGGCGGCTAGCAGTGGACCGAGTGCATTGAGCCGCGGGCCGGGAACCAAATATCTGATTTCTGATCGTGTCCACGGATTCTCAGAGTATGGGATACGTGGATGCGAACTGCAGATCGATTTTTTTTGCGAGGAAAAATACGACCTTTCTTGTTTCTTCCAAGCTAACCCAATTGTACTATCCTATCAAAAAAAACAATTGTACTTTTTTTCCGAAGCAGATTTGTGCTCTGCCAGTGTCGTGATGTTGGAGAAAGAAGAAGATCAAATGCACGAAAAAGATCAAAGCGAAGGGAAGGACTTATCAGGCCGTCACATAATGTGTTGTTACCTTGAGAAGATAGGAAAACCCGTCGTTTGTTAAATCGATCATCCTGCACGGTGAAGTAAGAATGGCAGGAAATGAAGAGGGCGCGTTCAATTTGTAATCCCTTAATCGTTTCCTTGCATGTATTTTGCGTACACTGTTCGACTATTAAGCTGTGGAGAATGAAGAGTAGAGCAGGAGAGGAGACCAGCGATGAGTAGCCGATGATTGGCTGGTATATCTTGCTAAAAAAATGAATGATTGGGGTGGTATTTTGGAAGAACATGGGGAGGATATCACTAAACTTTTGAGAAATGTAATGTTCGAGGATTTGCATATTATTCCATTACAAATGAAACAATATGTGAGCAGAACCCATATACCATTATACCAGTGCTACTGATGCAAATGTTTTCTTCGTCAAGTTATATCAAGGTAAGCAGGGAACATACATAAATAAAAATACAAATCTCTTATTTGCAATGGCGTTTCACCAAGAAATGCTAGAGCACCGATTTTTCTTTGAGTACTGGTGAACTAGTGCAAATTACTATAATGGCTTTGCTATTGCTTTGCTTACCATATATATACTTAAATAATACCCTGTCCGTTTCAATCGTTTTTGACTTTTTTTATATATACATAAGTTGTTTTATTATATATTTAGATATATTGTACTCCAGGTGTATAGTAAAATCTATGTATTTAAAAAATAATCTATAATTTTAAAGGAAGGATTATAGGATATTTTCCGTATATGTATTATTATTTCACAATTTAGGGAGAAACAAATAGGTTTACAAACCAACAGTCCGAGAAGATCAATTTGAACATAATGTTAGACAGCTGCGCTAAGCAATCTATTATTATTATATTATGAGTTATGACATATTGATGTAAATAAAGTAGTACAAGGAAGTACGTATGGCCAAGTGCACACAAGTCCAGCACACATTATTAGTACTTTTTCTAAAAGGAACTGGGCCCGTCAGGTCCGGCCCATCTGACAAGTAAAGCCCAAACAACAAATACGGCCCTTTCGTTTTTAGCATGGCCGAGGCGAGGCCTGGCAGAGCACCGGCCCAGGCACTCCTCCAGTCCTCCTCCTCCCTCTGTGTTCTCCGCTCGCTGAGAATGGCGCACGGCCTCGCCGGCGGCGTCGGACTCGGACCCCTCCGCTGCTGCCCCTCCTCGTCCTCGTCCCCCACCAACGTTCGACCCACCCTGGACGCTTCTCCTCGTCGAAGCCTACGGGTGCGAGCCTCTGCCTCCCCTCCACCGGCGGCGCCGGCCATCGAGGGCCGCGACGTCGGGCTCTCGGTGACGACGCGGCGGGGGCGGGTGCTGCCGGTGCTCAAGGGCTGCTCCCTCCACGTACCTCCCGGGCAGCTCTGGATGCTCCTCGGCCCCAACGGTTGTGGCAAGTCCACCCTGCTCAAGGTTCCTCCTCTGAACCAGGAGACAGCCTCTCCTGTTTTTTTGCGCCCATTCTATTCGTAGAGCATGAGAATTGGGCTCAGTAACTGTCTCTCCGACTTGCATTAAGTGATTGGTTTAGCAGCTTATGGATTACGATTCAGCAGACAATATCCCATACTAGATGAGTGTTGGATACCTGGATTGCATACGTGCGTTGAACAATTAAATGGTGAATGGCTTAGTTGTCTTTAATCTGAAACGAAGAAATTTGTGTGCAGTGCCCAATTTACTTGGCTACGAATATGATATTTCTCGATAATTTTTTTAATTCCATCTGGGATCAATAGAAAGTCCATTTTAAAGCCACGGGGAAGTTTAATAATCCTTGGCCACGAATGTCAGGAGCTTAATCTTTATGCTGACAATTGCACATCACTTTTGAAGTGTGATGCTTCATCAGAAGGCCAGAAAAGGGATTGAACACTGGAGCAAAAAACGGCAATTAGGCACAGTTATTTTGTACCCTTTTTTTGTGCCAGAATATAGTTTCCTTGACTTCATTCTAAATTAAAAAAAGGAGCTATTACAATACGTCCTGCTGAAGGCACATACATGAATTTGTTTGACAAGATATCCTTATTTTCCTGTCATTGTGAAGTTGTTAGCTACTTGCATAGTGTCCGTACCTAATTACTTCCTTTATTTGTTTTTAGTTGGCATATTAGGATTTTATAAAGTCAAGCTTCATAAATTCTGACCAATAATTAGTCAAATTATACGCATGCTTAGTGTATAGAGTTATATGGATAGATTCATATTTCAAATGTCTTTCAATATGGCATTGATCTGTACCTATTGAAGATAGATTGTAAGAGACATTGGCAGTCAAAGTATACCTCTAAAGACTTAATATGCCTACTAAAATGAACGGGGGGTAGTAATAGGTAACCGAAACTTCGAGAGTTGGTTTATTAATTTCCTATTAGTGTCACTGGAACTAAATGCTGATAACATGCCTTTACAGGTTTTAGCAGGTTTTCTAAATCCATCGGCCGGTACAGTGTATATAAACAGACCATGCAGCTACGTCTTCCAAAATCCTGATCACCAGGTGGTAACTTTTATTCTGCTAGTAGTTTTCTACTAAAACTTTGTCACCACATTTAAATGAACCTGAAGTTGTGTGGACACAATTACTCACATAATATGAATTGATTCTGGTTTCAGTGTAGTCAGTATCAACCTATGTGTTAAACTGAGAAGCTCTTTGCTATTCTATTTTGTATTCAATGAGTAAATAATGTCTGATGCTTGTACCTATGTGTAATCACGTGGCTGAGAACTATTTCATATACATGGATAACTTGTCAAATAAAAGACATTTGCATGCATGTCCTGCTGGACCACACAATGGCCACATGTATGAAATAAGATGCTTACTAAGAGTTTTCATTTCTAGCATTAGTGAATAATGAAAACTGATATATCACGACAAGGTCACTGGTAAGAAGTCTTCATGATAGACGCATTTTGTAACCATGCAAAGAAATAGATGCCATCACTTGTGAAACTAGTTCTGTGTTCTTTTTTGATTCGGAACATTACATGTATAAGGGTCAATTTTGAACCAAATCTCGCCTACTAGCTACTGAACATAAAACTTTTTGATGTTCCATGTCCTTGAGAAACCATTCATTTATGTTGATCACTCAATGCATGCATGGGAATCAAATGAGTTCTAGGTTGTACGAAAGACATTTCTAGACTGTGCAGTGTCATGTCTTTATAAGCAAGAACAATGACTTGCTCAGTTTTTTTATGCCTGTTGAGTTCTATCCTTTGGATGCAGGTTGTGATGCCTACCGTGGAATCTGATGTTGCATTTGGTCTTGGTAAGCTCAACCTTCCATTAGATGAGGTCAGGTCAAGGGTATCAAAATCTTTGGATGCCGTCGGAATGTTGAGCTACTCTCAAGTAGGCAACTGAAATCCACCTTTTGGATTATAATCTAATGTCTTCACAAGGTTCATAAACATCCTTCATCCAAAACAGAGGCCAATCCAAACCCTGAGTGGGGGGCAGAAACAGAGAGTTGCAATTGCTGGTGCTTTAGCTGAAGCATCCAAAGTATTACTGCTGGACGAACTGACAACATTCTTAGATGAACATGACCAGGTACCAACCTTCATTTTCTGGGTTTTATGATTTAGTGGATGCTACATTGCTATCTCCTTCATCTTCTTCTGGTACTTTGGTGTTTATCATCATTCACACTAACTTTTTATGCCAAACCCTCTGAGGAAAATTTTTGCGTTTGTAAATCATTTTTCTGTTTATGATATGCAGTTAGTGGCAATTCTACTATTACAATTTACAATGAGTGATCTAATCTCCGTTTCCTGCAATTGCAGATAGGCGTGATAAAGGCTGTAAGGAACTCTGTAGCTGCTGACGGGGAGGTCGCCGCATTATGGGTGACTCATCGGCTGGAAGAATTGAAATACGCCGATGGTGCTATTTATATGGAAGATGGCCAGATAATCATTCAAGGGGACGTCTCTACCATATCGAGATTTATAAAGAGAAAACAGGCACGCTACTTTGGCCATTTTGAGCTTTAATCCCGGAGCTGCTGAGGAGGTTCCTCTCTGTATGAATCATATTGCAAAGGAACTTGTGTTGTTGTTATCAAATGTTTTTTGGAAAAATTGTTGTTATCAAATGTAGTTTTGCTGGACGCCTGGAACATTGGTTTTAGGCATCTGCACGACAGCACGAGTTTCACTGCTTGGAATGTTAGAACTGTGGCTTGTGTTAGAACTCAGTGTAGAACACAATGATGTAAAGTGAATGAGCAGCTTCTTTCAATGATCTTGGGGACTATTTATAGATTACGATCAGTGTTCAAAACTCAATCCATTCCCGCTTGAACTCTCAACGTCGTATGGACGTGAGATCGTGGCTCATCGCCCACGTTCCAGAGTCGGACGTGAGGCTTTGACTCGTTCAATTGGCGGGAGTAGTTTTGTTCTTTTGGTGTTTGAATGAATGGATGAGATCACCCATTTTCACTCTTAACACTCCCCCTTGATCGATTTCATCTTGAGATCAGTGAAGTTTAATATCTTCCAAAAACCCTGTGGGAAAAAAGAAAGATCTGAAAGAGACACTCTATCATGAACTCAAGGAGTTAAGGAGTATCCATTGTCCTTTTGATATCTCCAGAAAACCCCGGTGGGGAAAAATAAGAGATAGGACATATGCTTATGCTAACATTGTCCCATTAAAAATTTTATATGAGAAAACCCTTATGGGAAAAACTCATAAAAGAAAAGAGTTCAATGTGATGATGACACGGTCAATCTTCAAGAGATACTCCCCCTGAATTTTGCAACTCTCGAAGCCGCCTCATACCGGTCCCTCGAACACATTTTTCAAATGAGGAGGTTGGTAGAGATTTGGTGAGAAAAGATCGGCGAGGTTGTCACAAGACTTCGTTTGTAAGATGTTTATTTCTCCGCTCTGTTGTAGCTCATGCGGGAAAAATAACTTAGGAGCAATGTGTTTAGTCATGTTACTCTTGATATAACATGTCTGCATCTGTGTAACACAAGCGACATTATCTTCATAGATAATTGTAGGTGTTTTCATGGATCCAATCCCACATGATTGCTCTATGTGGTTAATCATCCTGTGGAGCCAAATACATTCGCGTGAGGCTTCATATAGTGCGATAATCTCAGAATGATTTGTGGATGTCGCCACAAGCGTTTGCTTAGACGATTTCCATGAAATGGCCGTTCCTCCGTGAAGGAAGACAAACCCTATCTGTAATCTAGCATTGTGGGGATCAGACATGTAGCCAGCATCGGTATATCCAACCAAACTAGAATCTTGGGCTTTCTGAAAGAATAATCCAAGGTCCTTTGTACCATTTAAGTATCTGAGGATCTGTTTGCCTCCAACCCAATGGTGTTTTGTTGGAGCAGCACTATGCCTTGCTAGCAGATTCACCGCAAGCGCGATGTCAGGTCTGGTGCTATTTGCAAGATACATCAGCGCTCCAACGAGACTGAGATAGGGAAACTCAGGACCCAACATCTCTTCTCCTTCCTCCCGAGGTCGGAAAGGATCTTTCTCCAAGTCCAGTGACCGAACAACCATGGAAGTTTTAGTTGGATATGATTTGTCCATATTGAATTTTTCCAATACTTTCTGGACATAGACAGATTGATGCACTAGCATTCCAGATTGAAGGTGCTCGATTTGCAAACCTAAGCAAAATTTGGTTTTACCCAAATCCTTCATCTCGAATTCCATCTTTAGATGATCGCGGGCTTCGTCAATATCTTGGGTGCTGCCTACGATATTTAAATCATCTACATACACAGATATAATGCAAAATCCCGTAAGAGATCTTTTGATGAAGACATACGGACAATCATCATTGTTGGAATATCCTTTTTGAATAAGGTACTCACTTAGCCGGTTGTACCACATTCTTCCCGAATGTTTAAGACCGTATAACGATTTTTTAAGTTTTACACAATACATGTTGCAATTCGCGCTTGCATTCGGTATAGAGATTCCATCTGGAACCTTCATGTATATATCCGAATCTAGTGACCCATAAAGATATGCGGTCACGACATCCATCAACTGCATAGATAGACGCTTTTGTATTGCTAGAGATATTAAGTATCGGAAAGTAATTCCACTCATTACTGGAGAGTAAGTTCCATTAAAATCAATACCGGGTCTCTGCGTGAACCCTTGTGCTACAAGCCTTGCCTTGTATCTCACCACCTCATTGTTCTCATTCCGCTTCCGGACGAAAACCCATTAAAAACCCACAGGAAAGGTTTTTGGAGGTGTAGGTATTACAGATGAGAATACCTCTCTTTTAGTGAGCGAGGCTAACTCCGCCTCAATTTCATCCTTCCATTTGTTCCAGTCCGAGTGCTTTTTGCACTCTGCCATGGATTTAGGATCTGGATCTATTTGGAGGTTGCCGACAATTGATGTCGCGAAATATATGTCGGCAATTGTAGTCTTCCTATCATATGATTCTCCAGAATCAACATAGTTGATGGAAATTTCTTTTACCCTTTCCGACTATTCAGTATTTCCCAATACAATGTTGTCGGGGCGTTCCGATGTCCCATCATCAGAATTTGAGTGCACTTTTGATGTGGGAAGTGGATTTGGTATGTCCACTGGGTATCTCTCAACTTGAGTTGAGCTGCATTCACCGGTTCAGAGGGTTCATCCCTCTGTTTCCTAGTGCGCTTACGAGAAGTCGCAACCTTAGGATTAGCCGTACTTCTACCTTTCTCTTTCTGAGACGGTAGGTGAATAGTTTTGTTTGGTACCTCTATTCTTTCCGGCACATTCCTTGCAGGGAATGATGATTTTGTGACACCTTTGGTGTTGGTAAATGCGTCTGGCAAGTTGTTTGCAATGTTTTGCAACTCAATGATTCTTTGAACTTGCAGTTCAGTTTCTTTAGTACGTGGATCCTCCTTTAGGGTGTCAATGGCATCCCAATTGATTTCCTGGCATTCAGTATGGTACTTGAATTCTCCCCTAATGCCGGGAAATGATCTTCATTGAAGATATTGTCTGCGTACCGAGCAGTGAGCAAGTCCCTTGTGAGGGGCTCCAGGTATTTAATGATTGATAGAGATAAATACTCCACGCAGATCCCCAATTTCCATTGAGGGCCCATAGATGTACGCTTTGGTGGTGATATCGGTACGTATACAGCGCAACCGAACTTCCGCAGATGGGAAATACTTGAAGGATCACCATGCACCAATTGCAGCGGGGAGGTTGAATGGTATGCAATTGGGCGCAATTGTATCAAGTCTGCAGCGTGTAGGACTGCATGACCCTAACAAGTTGTTGGTAGATTACAATCTTGCAATAATGGTCTAGCGATGAGCTTTATTCTCTTGATGAGAGATTCTGCTAAACCGTTCTGTGTGTGAATGTACGGCACTGAATGTTGGACCTCAATTCCTAATGCCATACAATAATCATTGAATACTTTGGAGGAGAATTCAGCCGCATTGTCCATTCTTATCGTCTTGATCCGATGTTCAGGTTAACTTGCTCTAAGTCGAATGACTTGTGCAATCAACTTTGCAAATGCATGGTTTCACGTCGACAAGAGGCACACATGTGACCGTCTCGTTGATGCGTCAATTAAGACTATGAAGTATCTGAACGGTCCGGATAAAGGTTGAATGGGTCCACAGATGTCTCCCTGAATGCGTTCAAGGAACTTTAGTGGTTCAGCTTGTATTTTGAGAGGTGAGGGTCTCAAAATTAATTTCCCACCTGCGCATGAAGTGCACATGAAATCTGAGGATTGTGCGAATTTCTTGTCACTCACACTATGACCAATTGAATTGCCAATGATTTTTCTCATCATCCCCACACCAGGATGGCCAAGGTGATCATGCTAAGTTTGGAATGTGTCAACATTCTGAAAAATCACTTTATATGCAACATATGGTACGGGTTTGATGTAGGTGTAGTAAAATCCAGATGGGAGAGAAGGCACCTTTTCAAGTGTCTCTTTGCCTTGTCCGATATCCTTTGTGAAAATAAGAAATTCTTCTTTATTTTCTTCATGTGTTTCCACATGAATCCATTCTTTCGGATATCTCTATAACTTAGTAGGGTACGAGTTGAATCGGGATACAATAATGCTTCCTCGATATGTAATTGTGTAACCATTGGAAGTGTGACAGCGGCCTTTCTAGAACCTACTATCATTGCATCGCATCCAGCGATGGTAAGAACCATTCCTTCCCTCTTTGTAAGAGTTTGGAAATATCTCACTTCCCTAAGTATAGTATTAGTGGTATAGCTGTCCACTAGGCACATCTCTTCCTCCATTAGATTGACTCCCGTAGAAATCTATATAATTCAGAATTAAATAAGAACTCATGAAAAATATAGAACACACCGATGATATTAATTGAAATAGTACTTAGTACAATCCAGCAAAGCGAATAAAGGGAAGCAACATCATGTTTGATTACAATACTTCTTGCAAATTTAAAGTAAATAACTAAGTGGTAAGGAGCCTAGATGAGGTCTCCATACACATCAACGGAGTAGTCCATGAGCATGTCGTCGACGTTCAGAGGTTCTTCCCCAACAGGTGGCGAAGTCGTGGCGTTGCTTGGTCCTGCTCCAAGTGGAACTTGGTCCGAAGTGCCCGTCTCCAGCTCGTTGAGGCGAAGTGTGCTTCAAACTTCTGGTTGTTCTATGCACGACCCGCATACTTCATGTAGAGATCCACCAGATGTTTTGGGATCCGACACTTCTTCGCCACATGATTGTAACAACCACACTTGTAGCAAGCGGCTTTGTTGTTCTTATCATATTTTGGCTTAGAAATCTCTTTCCCCTTCTGCAATTTGCCACGTGGCTTGCGGGTTCTCTTGGGCTTGCCTTTGCTAGATGAACCTCCAGGTTGGGTGTTCCCATTCTGGGCAGTTTTCTTTATGTTCGCATGTACCTCAGGCAGAGGTGCAGTTCCCTAAGGGCGTTGCTGAGAATTCCAGATGGTCAACTCATGGCTCTTCTCTGCCTGACGTAATGTCTGAATCAATAAAGCGTAACTTGTGAAGTTCTTCTCACGGTAGGAGAGCGTGAGGATTCTTTTAGATGGAAGCATTGTCGACAATGTCTTCTAAATCTTTTCAGCCTTATTGGGTTGCTTCTCACAAAACCGGAGTTTCTGGCAAATTCTACGAACAACATGATTGTATTCATCCACAGTTTTAAAATCCTATAGGCGCAAATGGTTCCACTCATGAGTTGCCTCAGGTAGAACTATTGCTTTCTGCTGTTCATAGCGCTGCTTGAGATTGTTCCACAATTCACGTGGATTTTCCTCCATCATGTATTCAGACTTCAAGTCTGGGTGGATATGATTCCTTATAATGTATAAGGCCTCATATTTGTTTTTCTCTGTCAATGCTTTGGAGCTGGAACTCTTTTCAGGGTTAGCTAAGCATTCAAAAATTCTAGAGCGTGACAAACTCACTTTGATGTCTGTTGCCCATGTAGGGAAATTGTGTCCATCAAGAGCGAGAACCTCAAATTCTTTGTTGCCCATCTCACCTACAATTCGATATGCCAATAATTTTGAGAAATATGGCAATATTAATGCAAGGATGTGAATTCAAGAACTGAACTCCAACAATTTAAATAATCTCAATAATTTAGTGTGAAATTGAGGCAATCTTATATTCGAATAAGCTCGATAATCATCTCTTATTCCAAAAATTGAGAATCATATGTTAGGATAGTCACTAGTTATAGTGTAGATCCTTTAGTGATATGGAATATCACTTTGCATATGACCAATTTCGAAAAATTAGATAGAATAGAGCGATTTCAAATTAAATGTCAGCCATCAAGTTTATTCCAAGTTGAGGAGATAATCACTGTACATTTGTATGTGTAGATCTCATGTTGTCTCAACATCAAGGAAGATTTATTTCGGGTTGAGGAGATTGTCACTGTACTGTTGTATGTGTAGATCTCGTGTTGTCTCAATGTCGAAAAATTTATTCCATAATAGAGATTGAATGTTGCATTGAAAATAAATAGCATAATTGAATGGGCAACAATAGTAATTTGCAAGAAAAGTAATGAAATAGACATGGAAATGCAAAACAGTGATGAACAAACACATATTTATATTAACAGGGAATGTAAGGGGTCTGAATGAAACATTACAGACTCATGAACAGCTAGAATGAAAATAGCAGAAAGTCTGAGGACTTGGAGGTAAATTTGCTGGATTAACAAATTAAATAAATAAAAAATAGATAACTGGTGGCAGGCCGAAACAATCTCAGTTTCGGCCCGCCACCGCTTGCAGCCCAGCAGCCGTCGGAGGGGCGCGCGGGGTGGGTGGGCGAGCTGGCGGGCGTCGGGGGGGGGGGGGGGGGGGGTTCTGGGCGGGCCGACCCGTGCAAGCGCTGGCCGTGGCCCAGCTCGGCCCGTGAGGGCGCCGCTCGGCATAAAAGGCCGGCGGGGTGCAGTTAGGGTTAGAAAAACCCTAACCGCCCCCACGCCAGCTCCAGCTCCCAGCCGCCGCCTCCATCCCGCCACCGCCGCACAGCTCCGCCGCTGCTGCGCATCTTGCCGCCACCGCGACTTCCTGTCCTGCCGCTGCTCGAACAACTTCGCCTCCGCCATCCCCAGATCCGGCCATGGTGTGGCCGGACCTTCCCCCCGCCGCCCCTTTTGCCACCGATTCCGGCGCGGTTAGGCCGCCCCCTCGCCGAGGCGAGGAGGGCTGCGTAGGGGCCAGCCGTTCGGGGTGTGGCTGGTCGGGATTATCCGAGGCTGAAGCCCCGGGCGGCGGTTCGCCGCAGCCGTGGCGTTGGGACGCGCACGGATGGAAGCCGGAGGTGGAGGAGGAGCCACCAGCTCGGGCTCATCGGTGTAGGTGGCCTCCGCCGCCGCCAAGGCGGCCTCGTCGACGGTGAAGTACGGCGGGCAGTTGCTGCGTGCGGCCATGGTGGGCTGCGGCTCGAAACCCGGCGGCACTAGGGCATTACGCGGCCATGACGCTCCTCGGCCGGCGTCGGAGTATATGGCGATGACTCCGGCGAGTACGACGGCGAGGAGCGGATCAGCGAGGTCGGCGTCGGGGAGTAGTGAGGTGAGGCTGCTTCCGATGGGTCCTCTTCTTGTTCCTCATCCTCCCGCACTCTTGCCTTCCATCCATGGGACGTGCAAAAGTGCGGGGAGGTCACCAGGACGCGGCCAGACGCCGTGCAGTAGTCCGGCAACTCTGGTGGTCCCAGGCGAGCGGCGAGGTCGTCGACAGTGGCGGCGCGACGAGTTTCCTCGGTGTCACAGCGGGCTACTGCGGCAGCGCGTCCTCCACGGCGACCACGACGGCGAGGGCGACCCCCAAGTGGAGCTCAGAGGCCCTCCAGTACCAACTCACGAAGATGGCGACGAATCTCAAACGACATGGGTGGGTGCTTCGGCATCTTACCCTTCTCGTTGGGATTCTTCTCTCTTCTTCTCAGTAGGCTAGAACAAGTGCTGATAACGTGTTAGAACTCATTGTAGAACACAATGATGTAAAGCGAATAAGTAGCTTCTTTCATTGATCTTGGGGACTATTTATAGATTATAATCAGTGTTCAAAACTCAATCCATTCCCGCTCAAACTCTCCACGTCGTACCGACGTGAGATCGTGGCTCGTCGCCCACGTTCCAGAGTCGGACGTGAGGCTTTGTCTTGTTCAATTGTCGCCCACGTTCCAGAGTCGGACGTGAGACTTTGACTCGTTCAATTGGCGGGAGTAATTTTGTTGTTTTGGTGTTTGAATGAATGGATGAGATCACCCATTTTCACTCTTAACAGCTTGGTCCACTTTGCAGGCGTGCCGCGTGTGTCTTAGTAAGGCCTGCCTGGGAAAAGCCTGGTTCCCTTTTGGGCCAGGAGTCGCTGCCCAAGCAGTAAGGCAGTAGTACAGCATGGTCCCCTTTTGGGCCAGGCTCAGCTGGGCTCGTTGCATCTTGCAAATCCATAATTCGCATTTCATGGTTCTCAGTATCATAAATCCTATTATGTTATGTAGAAACAAGGCAAATATAAAAGTACAGCCAAAAACATAAGTCCAGATTGAATTAAAAATCGTCAACGCCTGCAAATGAATCAATGATCCAATAAACCAACACAAAACAGGACCGCAACAAATACCGTTCCTCCGTTGAAGCATGTCAAGAAGCACACATGAATTGACGAATCTTCTAAGCAGGCACGCCCTCCACAGTAGCAAATTCGCTCTCTCAAGCTACAGCAACAAATTAGGTTCAGTTAAACGATCTACTACGTGTTTGATCATTTGGCGAGCACCACCGGCATCGGGATGTGCTCTAGCATATAGCCGCTCATGTCAAGAAGTCGATGCACACAGCACACCATATGCCAGAGGGGTGAATTGTCAAACGTGACCACGCACTGCCTGAAGAACTGAAACATGGCAAGGTCCGAAGAACTCTGAAATCATGCCCTCCCCGCCTAGGTGAAACGCTGGGAAATAAACATTGTGCGAACCTTCCGGTTGCAGGCTTAAGCAAGTGTGAAATTGGAGAGCGTATTTCTATTTCAGCTACGCTGCTTATCGTTATCGTGCGGAGAGAAAAACGGAGCCCCAAGATCAAGATGATCATACCCAAACGTGAGAGCAGAAGCACTTCTCGTTTATGGACGGTGGATACTTCGGCCGGTGGAACTCACAGTGTGCTTCATCGTCTACATCTTGTAACAGTTTGCTTCCGAAGCACACGCGGAGAGGAAAAAACAGAGGCCCGAGACCAAGACAACTGTGCCAATGTCATAAACTCATGACATGACACGATTTTATGCAACTTAAAAAGCCCAAATTCTCACTTTCTGCAACATCTTTCATGGGGTTCTCTCAGTATCATGCATTACATTCTGTTAGGCAGAAATGAAACGAGCGGAAAAACAGAGGCATGGAATTTGAGCACATCAGATAAAAAAAACGTCAAGTCCTCCACCAATGATTCATAATCCAACACAAAGTAGGAAATTATCAGCTACTTTTGTTCTTTGAACAGGTCAGGAATGTTAAATTTAACCAAGGTACAAGCCCAGAGGAAGCACATAGGAATTGCAGAAGCTTACGCTCTCCACGCGCAAAACCAGCACATAGCACATACAGGCAGTCAGTGCAGTTCGCTATCTCAAGCTACAACTACAACTACAAATCAGGCAGTTAAACGATCTACTACGTGTTTGATCATGCGGCTGGCACCATCGGAGTCGGAGATGGGATCTCTCCAGCAGCAGCCGCTCCCGGGAAGAAGTCGAAATCGGGCACCAGATCACTGAGAGAGCACATGAAGTCCCAGCCGTCGTCCACCAGCGCTGGCAGGTCCTGATCCGGCGACGTCGAAGCCGCCGACGAAGCGCCGTCCGCCGGCGCCCCGGCTTCCGTCCACCCAGCAGGATCCCCATTGCCAGCATCCACCACCGTCGCCACGGGAAGAGAATCGACGGGCTCGGGCTGCGGCGGCGCCGGCTGGCACTCGCCGGCAAACGGAGCATAAACGGCCTCTGCCACCACGGGAACTGGAAGGGTGGCGGCGCGTGCCGCGCCGTGGTAGTGGTACTCCTCCTCCTCCTCGTCGTCGCTGCCCCAGTCGAGCTCACCCCTCTTGCGCTTCTGGGCGTTCCTGCCGTGGCCGCTCAAGCGGATGCGGTACACCCTCTGCGGCGACGCGGCGAGGCTGGGCGGCGCGGTGATGGAGTACTCGTGCATGACCCACCCCGTGCTGCCCTTGACGCCCTCCTCGTGGAAGTTGAGCGCGTACTTCCGCCACTCGATCTCCTCGCCGCCCACGCGCACGCGCTGCCTCTCGCCGTCGCGGCCCCTGGCGCCCTTCCGCCTGCCCTGGCCCTCCCAGGTCCCGCCGCCCGCGCAGCTCCGCTGCTGGCGGCTGCCCCTGCCGTTCATGGCCCGGCCCGCCGCGAAGAAGAAGGCGTCCCGCCTCCGCCCGTGCTTCCCGAGGAGGAGCCACGGCGGCGCGCTCAGCGGGTCGTCCTCGAGGATGTCGCCGACGGGGAGCGGCTCGCCCCGGATGCGACGGAGGAGGTAGTAGGCGATGACCTCCTGGTCCGTGGGCACGAAGCGGAAGCCTGGTGGGAGACTCAGCTGGGAGGCCATGGACGACGATGATGATGCCTCCATTGCGCGTTCGCAGCCGGGAATTGTGTTGTGACAAGGTAAAGGGGAGGAGGGATCGGGTGATTTTATACGTAGGGCGTAAGGGGCGAACAGGAGTCGGAGTCGGATTGTCGGATAGTTCCCTCCTGTTTCCCTCGCCCGTCCGCGGCGGCGCTCGTTTCCCGCGGTGGACGAAGTCGGGCTCATGTCGGATTCGGATACAAGTCATACAACACCTCTCCTAGTCCTAGTTCCCTCGCCCGAGTCGGATTGGGGGATATGCAGCACCGCCGCCACCCACTCGCATGGATCAACGCCAACGCCACGCTGCAGCTCGGTCTCCAAGCTGGAGGAGGTGATCCCTGTTTCTATACTATATATGCTAACAACAATAGAAACTGTGAATGAAAGTAGGAACAGCGAGTCAAGTTGACATGATGATCGTTGTAAGTTTATGTGAGTAAAAACTGCGAATGCATGTAGGCAATGTATTTTGTGAAGTTGGTATGATGATCATTGTAGTTTTGTGAATTCAGAATACTGAAAAATGTTGTCGATTTGAAAGGTCACTGAATGTTTCCAGCATGATTTGAAAGGAGGTCACTGAATGCTCTCCAGAATGACCATGCTCCCAAAATGTTATTACCGAACATATTTACGGGCTTGCTTGCAAAATGCTTCCAAAAAGCTGACAACGGTCGGGCGAGATTGTTTTAAAAGGTGGAATTGGGCTGTTTTGTTTTAAAAGGTGGAATTGGGCTGTTTATGGGCCGGATAGAGGTTGATTTGCCATGTGTTGTGCTAAAGAAATCGTCCATGCCATGGGTTCGCATTGATACCTAGCAACCAGATTTTTTGCAACCAACACCAATAAGGTTAGAAAAACAAGAACCTTGGTCGACAATTGCGTAGATTAGGCTTTCTTCAACATTTGAGTTAGCACACTAGCTCTAAGTCTTTCCAGCTCATAATAAAGATAGTAAAAAAAATTACTCACACTTCTACCTCATAAAAAAACTGGTGTTTTCGCAAAAAAATAAAAAATAAAAAACTGGTATGGAGGTACAAGAGCTAGCCGACTCATTCAGCCCAGTAAAGACTTTCGCCAAGTGCACATGTGCTGCTCGAACATAGGGTCTTCCAGATGAGTAGATGACTCAACTGAACATTTTGGAAAACTTGGTCTGAAAAAAAAAAGTTAATCTCTTCACGTTGGCTCATCGTACTCGTCACTCGTCACTCGTCATCGGCAGTCTGACGGTCTGAGCGTAGGAAAGGCCCAACAGTGAGGTCCAGTAGGCGCGGCCGTGCATGTGGGTTGCCTACATGTTCGGCCCAACTAAGAATGTATGAGCTGCGAGCAAAAAGACAACCGTGGAGATCCTCCTGCCGTCTCGTCGTGTGGGCTGCCGATGATCGCATCAGACATGAGCATCAGGTACGCACAATGACACACGAAGCAAGCAATCAACCCACTCTTTGGACGCACTCGAGGCTTGAGAGACATGATCATGCCGGCGCACTGGATTACCTGTGCAAAACGAGGATTACCTCTTGCGATCGCTCGAGACCGAAGTTTGCGTCGATGACATGGCGGAAAGACCAGACGAACCCATCATCCATCTCCATCCCTTGCACTGTTGAACACTTGAACAGGCAGAGGGTGCTGAGGGCAGGTCCTCGTAGTCGTAGCAATGTGCAGTGCAGAGGGGGCTTCCAACCTTCCAGGTGCTTTCGTTCCGGGCCGCGCGGACTGCAGCGTCGGTTCTGCAGTCGGCGAACTAGTTTAACCCGCGCAAGATTCGTCGTGCCCAGTGCTGACACTTCGCACGCAGGCGTTGAATCTGAGCACCACCCGTTTGCATCGCATCTACGATCTGCGCTGCTCGCCTCTCATCTCGCCATCCCCAATCCCCAACTGGTTGCTGCTCTGACACCAGCCGGGTTTGTTTAATCGCCCTCTCGTAATCCTAACGTGCAAAGTCAAAGCACCTGAGAACCGGGCGCGCCGGCCGTACACGCGGCCGTCGGCCTCGAGGATCGGACGGCTCCGGCGAGGGGGGACAGGCACTGTGGCCCCGCACGCTGCAATTGCAGAGCGGCAGGCGCGGGCGCGCGCACTGGCACTTTGGCGCTGCGACCTGAGTGACCACCGATCCCATCCCTATCGGGTTTCCCTCGCTTCCACGCCAACCACAGTCCTGCCCAGGTAGGCTGCCACTGCCACCGCCAGCCAACGGACTGGCAGCGGCGGATCCTATCCCCGTTGGTGGCGGTGGTGGTTCGCGGCCGTTGCCGTCGGAATTTCGCCCGGAGAGCGACGGCCACGGCCTCCTCCAGGCTTCCAGCCACTTGCCGGAGGCAGATCTTTCGAGCGGAATCCGAAGCGCGCTGGCTGAGACGTCACGTTCCCCCAGTGCCTGGGCGGGCGCGCCCCCCGCCCGTGCCGGTCACTCGCACCAGCGCGCCCCGCGCCAGAAAGAAGGAACCCACCACCGCGCTGATCCTGACCCGGGCCCCACGCTCCCCCCACCACCACGGCACCAGCTTAACTCCCCAGTCCGCGGCTGACACCTCACCGTCCCCGCGCCAGCGCGCACACGCACACCCCACACGAGCCGGTCGCCCGATCCCCGTGACCCCCTCTCTCTCCTCACACTCGCGGCAGCAGGAGTCCAGCCGTGAGCCGTGCCGTGCAGTGCGTGCCGACTACCAGCGAGCAATCCGCCGCGGGGGATTCCAATCGAGGCCCGCCAGGCGGCCGACCGGCTCTCGCCCGCGCCGACGCCTCCTCTCCGGATCCCGATCCGCGTGGCCGCGTGGGTGAGGGGATGGAGGAGGGCCGGCAGGAGCAGGGGGAGGAGGCGGAGACGGAGGCGGAGGTGGAGGAGCGCCCGTGCGGCGAGGGCGGGGACCAGTTCGACCGGCTCCACGACGCGGTGCTGCTGGACGTCCTCAACCGCATCGGCGACGTCAAGGCGCTGGGCCGCTGCGCCCTCGTCTCGCGCCGCTTCCACGCGCTCGTCCCGCTCGTCGACTCCGTCTTCGTCCGCGTCGACTGCGTCATCCCCGACGACCCGCCGCACTCGGCGTCCGCGGGCCCCGGCTCCCCGCAGCAGCAGCACCACCAGGCGCCGGCCGCCGCGCGCGGGCGCGGCGCGCTCGCGCACTTCGCGCGCGTCCTGCTCGGCGGCATCGCCAGGCCCATCCACGCGCTCGGCCAGATCCTCTCCCCCGCCGCGGCCGCCGTCTCCAGGCGCGCCGAGCCGCAGCCCGCCTCGCCGCCCGCGCCCGCAGCGGACGTCTCCCACCACTCGCCCTCCGAGGTGCTCCGCTCCTTCAAGGAGCTGCGCCGCCTCCACATCGAGCTGCCCACGGGCGAGCTCGGCATCGACGACGGCGTGCTCCTCAAGTGGAAGGCCGATTTCGGGTCTACCCTCGGCAGCTGCGTTATCCTCGGCGCCTCGTCGGTCTCGTCCAAGCCGACGTCGCCGTCCGCGCAGCCCGAACCCGCTGCCGACGACAGCACGGCCGCCTCTCCCGATTCCAACAGGGAGACTGAAGACCTGGGGAGCGTACCTGAGTCTCTCTATACCAATGGAGGCCTCAAGCTTCGCGTCGTCTGGACTATCAGCTCGCTGATTGCTGCGTCGGCGAGGCATTACTTGCTGCAGCCGATAATTTCTAATCATGCAACTCTGGAGAGCTTGAACCTCACCGACGCTGACGGACAGGGGGTGCTCACCATGGACAAGAGGCAGCTTCAGGAGCTGCGGGTGCGGCCGGTCTCGGCGTCATCTAGCTCGCATCGCACGCTCATGCCGGCACTCAGCATGCGACTGCACTACGCGCCGCTCGTTGAGTTGCCTGGTGGAACGCTGCTGAAGGGTGCCACGCTGGTGGCGATCAGACCAAGCGAAGATGCCCTGAGAGAGAGTCAAGGGGTTGGGGCTGCTGGTTCTGTCGGTACATGTTGGATTTCAGAGGCCTTTGAGGAGCCATATCGGACTGCTGCAAAGGTGCTTCTCAAGAGAAGCCCATATTGCCTTGAAATGAACTCGTTCTGACCACCAGGGATTCAGTTCAAGAGAGTTCTACCCTTCTGGCAGGTAAAATGCCACTTTGAAGTTCTAAATATGATTTATGGGTTGAATTGCTGCGAAGATACTGAAAGATTGCTGATGCGCAGTATTACATTATCTAAAACAAATGTTGTTTTTGTTAAAAGTGGTAACACATGAAGATAATTGTTGCCAAAAATAGAACTGATAAGCTACAGATGCTGTTTTTCTAATGTGGAAACATAAAAGGATAATGATTACCAAAAATGGAAGTGATAAACTACAAAGGTGAGTTGGTTAGTCATTAGATTGGAGGTTATAGCATACATTCCTGAAATGCTGCAGTTCTGGATTTGTTTGCTATAAAGTATTGGTTTTTCATTGTAATCATGTTGGTGGTTTCCATTGCATTCTTTGATTGCGTAAACAGCAGAATTGGGTTTTTGTTCCCATCTTTCATGAACCAAACAAAATTGTGAGCACATTGCTGAATCTCTCGCTTTTGTGGCTCTCTGTTGTCAAACCACTTTGCATTTCCATGTGTGGTGTTAAACCTAACATCAACCAATTATGTTGATGATCAGTTTTCCTGTATTATGTTGGAGGCCAACTCTGTAGACCCTATTTAATTCCTGGCCTGAAACTGAGGTTACCCTATTTCTTTGGCCTGCTTGATTGGTAAGTCATTTGTAATAGTTTTATGAGGAAACCTGTTATGTAATACAATTAGCATTGGAGAGTCAGATGTCAGATTAAGTGGCCTCCTATTCTGACATGTCTATCTTAGTTCCTTTCTTTTTCATACTAGCATGGGAAACCTTCTTAGCAAGGGGTTAGGTTGGTTATTCTGTGGTTCCTGGATGATTAGTTCGTTACTGGCACTGAAGATGATTTTTTTGTGTGCGTGTATTCAGATTTTATGAGACAGCCTGGTTATGTGAAAAACTGTTACATGTGCTTATAAGCTAATAAGGTATACTGTAGTAGCTTCATTTCCATGTGTAAAAACCCATCCATCATGACTGGATTGAGTTTAAAGTTAAATAGCCCTTGCCATAATCATGTTTGTTACTAATGTTGACTGAGGAATGTTCCTAATTACCACCAGGGCCTGTTTACAATTGATAACATTGTTTCCTCTCTGCATTTGGCATGCAGCATGTTTTTCATCTGCCAAAAGCACAGGCAATTCTTGTTAAAAAAGAACTCAGCATTTCCTTTTGCGTGTTAGACTGGAACTCTATTATTAACTTTTGGTATTAAGGTTGCTGAGTGTTGCACTGAACTCCCTTTCATCTTTGTTTTCAGGATGGTGGGATGCTTTTCGGATGAATATAGGAGTATTTATAATTCAGTGCAGGAACCGGACAAAGACGCTCCCCATCTGTTGATTCTGATTCAAGTGCAGTGGTAACTTTGCTTACCTGTAAGTATATATACATGTCTGTGTTGGGTTACTACAGGCGGAATGGAATGCCATTTGAGTCGAATCTACAGCAATGTACTAAGAAGAGAAGCCATGGAATGTTCCTCACATGAGCTTGGTGCTCCTAGGCCAAGCTGACATTACGCTTCCCTCAAGGAAGCCCCCAAAGATTTCGTTATTAGCAGAACTTTTTTTTGCTTAAATCTTGCGGGGTCGTGCTTCTGGTCTCTGGCACTGTATCAATTATAGACTGGAATATACCGTCCTTTTCAGAAAAGCTAGCCCTGCTGTCCGTTTCTAAGCGTTTTGTGCGCGCGACTACCTTTCATTCTGGCTGATTTTGGATATAGGAGTATTTGCAAACTTGCCACTTTTTATTTCAAAAGAACAAAAACAATAATGCCACTAGAATGACATTTTTGCAATCTTGATTGTCAGGTGTTGCTATGCTGGGCTTCTGAGTTTTTTTTTCAGATCTTGCCAAATGAATGACGTGTCCTGCCAAATAGCGATGTGGTGTCAAAAGGTTGATATGATGTTTTGTAACAATATATTGGATAAATAACGGTCAGAAATGCTGAGGTGTTGTCCGCTTTCGGTTTCTTTCGATTTATTCTCTCTCACAAAATACTATTGAATTAGCCGAAATCTGCCTGCCAAACAGAGTGAATGTAAACGCAAATGTAATTAGACCAGAGGGATCAGAGACGGGATCAGTTATTGCAGCATTTCTTTGTTTTCGTCGCGGTTCGATGAAGAAGCTCGTCGGCCGTTAAGTGGTTTAATGTTCTGTTCACTGATATAACTGTATTAGCATATTGTCTCGTAAAATGATACGCCCATTGTCTTTTCTGTCACAGTTTGCCACATTTTAGGCTGTCAAACTTTGAACAGACACGAGGAGTGTTCGCTATCAGACACAAAACCATAATCTCATCCACGTTACCTCAGGTAAAAGAAATTCGGCAGCAATTACAAAAGAAAGGTAATACTAAAACTAATTGGTACAAAGCGAGATCCTGGCTTTTAAACATAACTTTGGTTTAAATATCTAGTTTTTAAACTAATCTTTGGTTTCCTTTGTTGGGCCTAGTACTACTTGTTTAATGGAAATATTGCTTTGGTGTTTTTAAATGTCTTTCGGCCTTCGTATGCTATCTCACCGAAATATTGCTAAATTGGGCCAGCTGGCCCAGAACACTTGGATTAAGAGAAAGAAGGAAGAGACCAGGCGGCGGGCGGGGTTGGGCTGTGACACACGGGCCATCCTCTCAAAAAAAAAAAAATCACGGGGCACGCCCTCGCTGCTTCCGCTAGTCCTGCAGCAGCGCGAGTGGAACTGACCACACCACTCTGCAAATAAATCCCGGCAGAATACCTCGTACCTGCACAGCAGCTACCCGCAGGGCCCACTAGCTGCTCCGATCGCGGGGCGATCGAGCACGGCAGGCCCGCCGCGCGGCGCGCCCGGATTTGTGGCTCGCTAGTCAAATGTGTCCTGCTGGAGCTCGCTCGGTTCAGTCATCTGCATTACGGGTTGAAAGATGACTGAATTTATACCGTGACAACGCCACTCTGCCTGCAAGCAAATCCGTTGCTGCAGTGTTCGCCATTGCTCCTCGGTTGACTTCTAGCGCTCCACGCCCATGATTTAGTTGCGACTAAGGCATCAGGATCCCTTCCGTTCCGGCTTTTTTTGAAATGGTTGAAATCTTCTGAAACGGCCGTTACTGGCGTCTGTCGCTCGACACATCCTTTTCTGCTTTCTCTGACCAGGATCTTAATCGACCGTTCTAGCTAGTACTCCCTACCGAACATGACAGCGCAACCGAACATCCCCGCGACGCGCGGGTAAGGCTTGGTGCGAGTCGGTGCGGCCTCCTCTGACAAAGAACTTCGTAAATGTATGATGGTGCAGTCAAACCTGCAGTCATATCCCGATGATCGTGCGGTGGTGCGCAGATCACGGTGCTGTTCGTCTGCCCCGGCTCCGGCTCCGGCGAAGGGGTCGTCAGTACTCAGTACAGTGCGCGAACCTGCAACAAGCACGATGGATTGAGCGCATCGTCGCAAGTTGGGATCCATCAGCTGTGCTAGCAAGCTTATTGCCTGTCAGTCTTCGAACACCGATGGGAGGCGGGCAGGCGGCGCCGGCCACGAACCAGCGGTTGGGTCAGGTGTTGGTTGCTACCTCGGCCGCATTCCTCCTTGCACGTTTATTTTTTCTGCGTCCACATAGGAACAGCACCAATTCTAGAACAACCGATTCAATTACTCCCGTGTGGACTTAATCCCTACAGTACTAGCTAGCCACGCCACCAGCAAACCACCATTGCGTTGCCGGGAGCGGGAGGTTGGCGGCGAGGGGCGCGCGCGTGCACGGTCCTCAGCCTTCCACGGCGTAAATGCAGTAGCCGTCAGGGCAGTTCGTGTCTCCATGTCACTCCGTGTTGCCGGATCGGAGCTTGATAAAGCTCAGCTAGCTGATTGGAGCATCGTTGTTTCGCCCGCTCCGGTCCTACAGGTCCTACATTCTCCGGTCTGATCCGCGCACATGGCGCCGCCCTCGCAGCGCCACGTCGACACCAGCAATGGCGTCCACCACAGCGGCGGCGACGCCTTTCCGGTGGAAACGGAGACGACGGTGCCGCCGCCGGGCTCCCGGCAGCTCGACGCCGAGGAGTTCCGGCGGCAGGGACACCAGGTCGTGGACTTCATCGCGGACTACTACGCCCGCATGGGCGACTACCCCGTGCACCCCGGCGTCACGCCGGGCTTCCTGCGGCGGCAGCTCCCCCAGGAAGCGCCGCCGCGCCCGGAGCCCGGCGCGTTCGCCGCGGCGCTGCGGGACGTCCGCGACCTCGTCCTGCCGGGCATGACGCACTGGCAGAGCCCGCGCCACTTCGCGCACTTCCCGGCGTCGAGCAGCACCGTGGGCGCGCTCGGCGAGGCCCTCGCCGCGGGCATCAACGCCGTGCCCTTCACGTGGGCCGCCTCGCCGGCCGCCACCGAGCTCGAGATGGTGGTCGTGGATTGGCTCGGCAAGGCGCTGCACCTGCCCGAGGGCCTGCTGTTCCACGGCGGCGGAGGCGGCACGCTCCTGGGCACCTCGTGCGAGGCCATCCTCTGCGCCCTCGTCGCCGCGCGGGAGCGGAAGCTCGCGGAGGTCGCCGGCAGGAGGATCGGGGACCTCGTCGTCTACTGCTCCGACCAGACACACTTCGCCGTCCGCAAGGCTGCGCGCATCGCCGGCATCCACCGCGACAACTTCCGCGAGATCGCGACGCACCGCGACGACATGTTCGCGCTCTCGCCGACCGAGCTGCGTGCCGCCATGCAGGCCGACGTGGACGCCGGGCTGGTCCCGCTCTTCCTGTGCGCCACGATCGGGACCACGCAGACGACCGCCGTGGACCCCGTCCGCGAGCTGTGCGCCGTCGCGGCGGCGCACGGCGTGTGGGTTCACGTGGACGCGGCGTACGCGGGCTCGGCGCTCGTCTGCCCGGAGTTCCGGCACGTGATGCGCGGCGGCGAGGCCGTGGACTCGTTCAGCATGAACGCTCACAAGTGGCTCCTGGCCAACAACGACTGCTGCGCCCTGTGGGCGCGGGCGCCGTCGCTGCTCACGGCGGCGCTGGGCACCGAGCAGGAGTACATCCTCAAGGACGCCGCCGCGGAGGGGCACGACGTCGTGGACTACAAGGACTGGTCCATGACGCTGACGCGGCGGTTCCGCGCGCTCAAGCTGTGGCTCGTGCTCCGCTGCTACGGCGTGGAGGGCCTGCGCGACCACGTCCGCGTCCACGTCCGCATGGCCGCGTCGTTCGAGGGCATGGTGAGGGCCGACGCCCGGTTCGAGGTGGTGGCGCCGAGGCAGTTCGCGCTGGTGTGCTTCCGGCTCCGGTCGCCGGAGAAGTTCGGCGGCGAGAAGACGGCCAACGAGCTCAACAGGACGCTCCTCGAGGAGGTGAACGGGACGAGCTCGGGACCGTACATGAGCTCCGCCAAGGTGGGCGGCGTCTACATGCTGAGGTGCGCGATCGGGAGCACGCTCACGGAGGAACGGCACGTCCGCGAAGCGTGGAAGGTCGTGCAGGATCGAGCTGCCTCCCTGCTCCGTAAAATGGAGATTATTTACAGCGTGCTCGCTTAAGCTGGCCTCATCTGAGCTCAGAGTTAAGCGAGTTAGATCCCGATCTAATCTACTTTGATCGCTGAAGTAAAGATGGGTTAAAGTTAGATGCTAAACTTAGTACGTATTATATTAGCACTCATATATTTATCAAACTTTTTAAGTCTTGATTAAAGTTTAGCACACCCCATTAATAGTGCTAAACTTTAGCACCTTTAAGCATTAGCAGTTGGATTCTAAAATCCATATTAGATTGGGTCGGCGCCCTAGTCCGCTACATTCTACCCATGCAACGGAAAACACCTAATTCCCATGCATGCAGATGATAGAAACCTAATGGTTTCTATGTCATTCAAGCATAAAATGTTTGCTGTTACACATAATTAATTATTCTAATTACATATCGAATTCTATGCAGTTGATGCCAGATAACTCAAAAGAATAAATGCATTTTTTTTGTATTCGAGCAAAATTGACTATCTAAGATATGATGATTCGGAAGTACAGCGCATTGTGCCAAAATTATTAGTATGAGCAAAGGTGATCTGGATGTGAAACATGGGATTTTAAAAAATAATATAGGCTACAGGGAGGTATTAATTAAATACCCAACCTGACAAACATAAGATCAAAATTTGAGTCCTCAGGTTCGCTAACTCTTCCCCAAGGACACTAGCCAGCTGCACTACAGCAGCTTCTTGAAACATGGGATTTTAATAATTTTGGCACATCCCTTCGTATGGTATCATATATGAGCTACAACTTGACACAAATATCACGAAGGGATAACACTTCTTTTTAATAACTAGGAATAATGTTCCATATCGAGGCCAAGAACCCAACCACGAGCATGCTATATGATTACAATGCTGCTGGCCCGTTGCAATGCAACCTTATTAGTATCTTTGTATTAAGGAAGATAATAGTTAACTAACTGTTTAGATTACAATGCTGCTGGCCCGTTGCACCCTGCTGTTGCTGTGTAGCAGTGTAGGATGTCCCGTTCGTTTCGCCCGGCATGGCATGCATGCGAACGGGAATCTACAGTGCGCACAGCCCCCAGCAATGCTGTATCCACCAGCCCATGCATGATTCCATGGTGGTGCGGCGGTGTCCGCTGCCGACGGTCTGCACCGGCCGGCCGCTGGCCCAGGCCCCGGGGAGATCAGGATGCCGTGCGAAACCTGCTGTTTGGTCTGAGGAAGCAGCAGCTAGCTGGCGGAGAGAGGTGCCAATAAGCTTCCTTCCCCTGGTGCTCCGGCCAACTCGCCGCCACCGTCACGATCGAGCAGTTGGGACAGAGCGCCATCGGAGATTGAAGACGGGTGTGCCTGGTGGCATGGCATCTGGAAGAAACGCCTGCCTTGTCACCATGCAATTAATGACGAGACGACGCTCGGCCGAGCCCTCTCGGATGCCGCCGTTGATCGATTGATTTCCCAGCCCCGAGTGAATGGGAGATCGATACGCGCGAGCTACCGGTGACAACTGTGCAGTTCACCACAAATACCCTTGATGCCATACTGATCGATACACTGATGATACCGTTCCCATTGAAAGTGTATACTGGAGTAGTTGCTTTGCCTCGTGGCATTTCTATCTTCAATAAATGTTTAAGCATCGAGCAGCCTTCTTTGCTGACGTGCTCGAATAATAGAGGTCGTTCGGTTTTCTTCTTCTTTTTGTTTCGAGTGAAATTGTAGTAATCAGTAATCAGTGCAGGATTATTCTGGTGCGCGCCGACACTACTACTACAGCATTGCACACGAAGTTCGATCTGGTGGCGCCGACACTACCATACTCCTACTTGTGGAACTGAAAACAATCGTTGCCTATCGACTAGGCCAGGGTGAAGACACGTATCATTGACCAGCAGCTATACAGGGCGACGTGTCGCTTCACTTCGCCGTTGCCTTGTGTTTTGACCAGACCACTGAACATTACTGGATTTAACACTTTTCCCGAGAGTTCTCAACAAGTGGTTGAGGGGTTCACTTTCTTTATTGTTTGTCAGCTTTAATTCCTGACGAGTGTCACTGAGCAAATTTATGAGAGTGATTGTGATTTCCGGATTACTTCCTCTGTCCCTTTTTTTCAGTCGCTCGGGAATCGTGATCGTAAAAGGGAACACGGTTGTCGAGCGACGGATAAAAAGGATGGGAAAGGATGGAGGGGGAGCATTCACCGACCAATAAAAGCTGACGCAAGAGGATAAAAATACTTGATGACAGTCGGGCACTGGATGAGAACTCTCAGCAATTCTGTCAAATCTAGTGGTGAAAGATGGCAGTGTCCATCACATTAACACTTGGCCGACTTTGTCAAACACATTTACTGCCAGTTCCGTTGGCAGTTGGATGTCAGGATGCGGAGGTAGGCCGCTGTTGAAGCGTGGAGGCAGCTAGCAGCCAGAGCCAGCCAGGTCAGCCAGCACGTTGATTCGCTCGTCGTCTCCTATGGATCAGATCAATATCCTATATAAGTAAATATCCACCACACCACTTGATCATCTTGTGTGGGAAAACCCATGCAAAACAGAAGCACCAGTGCGGCGGCAGCACGCACCACGCCAGGGGGATCGATGGACGCGGCGGCGGCCACCCTGCGGAAGCGGCCGTCGCTCTCGGTGCACACCGCCGCGAGCAACGGCACGGCCGCCGGCACCGGGGCCCGGGAGCACGGGGATCCCGTGAGCCCCTCCGCGAGGCTGCTGGAGGACTTCTACATCGTCGTCGTGATCGGGGTCGCCACGCCCGTGGACCTCCCCGCCGCCCGCGCCGGCATCGAGGCCCAGCTCGCGCGCTACCCGCGCTTCCGCAGCATCCAAGTACGCGCATGCGCACCGCCACGTCTGCACGTAAGCCGGCCAGGTTCAGGTTCTTAACGTGTTGGTCTCCTCGCTAGGTGAAGGACGGGTCCGGGCGTCCCCGGTGGGTGCCGACGACAGTGAACCTGGACGACCACATCATCTACCCGCGGCTGGACGCCGCGGTGGTGGCGCGCGACCCGGACAGGGCCGTGGAGGACTACGTGGCGACGCTGTCGACGTTGCCCATGGATGAGTCCCGCCCGCTCTGGGAGTTCCACGTCCTCGACTTCCCGACCTCCGAGGCCGCGGCGACCACGGCGATCCGCGTGCACCACTCGCTCGGCGACGGCATGTCGCTGCTCACCCTCCTCATGGCCTGCACCCGGAGCGCCGCCGACCCGGCGAGGCTGCCGGCCATGCCGCCGCTGCCCGCGCGCACGGGCGCCATCTGGGAGCGCCCGCGGCCCCCGGCGTCCGCGGGCGCCCTGGCGCTCGCGGCCTGGGCCTGGTCCTTCGTCGCGCTCGCCTGGCACACCGCCGTCGACGTCGCGAGCTTCGTCGCCACCATCCTCTTCCTCAGGGACCCGCGCACGCTGTTCAAGCGCGTCAACCACGCGGCGCGCCAGCGGAAGCGCCTCGTGCACCGCGGCCTCAGCCTCGACGACGTCAAGTTCGTCAAGAACGCCATGAACTGCGTAGGAGCTCGTTTTTCCTTAATTTCTTGGGCTGATCTGATCCGAGAGAAGCAGTGTGACTGAGATGTTGTGTGTGGCTGCGCAGACAGTGAACGATGTGTTGGTTGGAGTGACCTACGCAGCCCTGTCGCGATACTACTTCCGGAAGACAGGTGACGATTGGCAACCGTACGAGGACCGCTCTGTTCCGACCAGATTGCTGCTCTAACTGTTGCATTGCTCATCCCTGTTCTTCAGGTGACGCTGACACCAGCAAGGAGATCCGCGTGCGATCAATACTACTTGTCAATTTAAGGCCAACGACCAGCCTGCAAGTAAGAAGCTGACTGGACGCATGACCAAACAGTATTTGACCTATAAATCGTGACTTTGTTGAGTGAAAAAAGAAGTGGTGATAATTCTGTGCTTTTTTTACGAGCAGGCATGTCTTAACATGATAGAGTCCGGCAAGGAAAACGACGTGAAATGGGGGAACGAGCTTGGCTTCATCATCCTTCCCTTTCACATCGGCTTGCACGACGACCCGTTACAGTACGTGCGCAAGGCGAAGAAGATTGTGGATAGGAAAAAGAGCTCGTTGGAAGTGGTGTTCACGCATCTGGCAGCAGAAGTTATCCTCAGAATCTTTGGACTCAAGGTACATATACCATCCTGATACTTATTTTCGTACCGCCAGAACATGGGCAACATGAGCAACTCATGTGATCAAGCCATCTCATACTGACAACACTGGGTACTAACTGATAAACTTATCTCAGTAAAAAAAAATACAAGGTAACTGGAGCCTGGTTGAAACATCTTATTTACGGTGTAACCAGGCTAACATAGATCCAACATCCAAATGGCTAAGCTCATATCGATGACGAAATGATTAATTCTCAGCTACTCGTTATCTAGAGAGAGTTAGCACGGTCAGATTGGTGTTACTGTCATCTCTCTAGTTTCTTTTATGAGCAAGCAAATGGTTGTCGATTTCCGAGCGATATGCCAGAACGTTGTATCTGCACTTCTTGTGTCTGATAGCATTGCAACACTGCGAATCCAAACAGGCAGCTGGAGCTATCTTCCATCGTATGATCTCTCATACAACCATATCGTTCTCCAACATGATTGGTCCAGTTGAGCAGGTAGAGTTTTGTGGCCATCCGGTTGTCTTCATCGCCCCTAGTGGATATGGCCCCCCGGAAGTAAGTACTCGAGAATCTAATTATGCAATGGACATTTATTAAATGCATGAACTTGCCACATCCACAAATTTCAAAGAAACATTGGTTAATGAGATCATTAGCAGTTCTAGGGCATGTTCATAGGCAAATACAACGTATATTCATTGGCAATCTAATTGTGAACAAATTTTAACTTTTGATATGCACGGAAATGTGCAATGTGAAGTAACACATGATCATTTAGAAGAAAAGCGTCTTTAAAAATCCATCCACTTTATGGTTAACTGAGTCTGGGTAAGAGATGTCTAAGACAACTTAAAGCTAAATTTAATTTTTGTTTGCCTTTGTTTGTGCAGGCCCTAACAGTGAATTTTCAAAGTTACGTTGACACTATGATGGTAAATCTAGCAGTGGATGAAGCACAATTTCCAGATTGTCATGAGCTGCTGGAGGACTTTGTCGAATCCCTCAGGCTAATTAGAGGTGCAGCTTCAAGCCTTGGGAAGAATCACAAGAATGATTAAGGGACTATTCGACCAATGCTTCTTTCATTCCTCCAGTCCCAACAACAATTTTAGAATTCAATATTACTGCTAAATTATTTGTAGTTTTGTGTTATCCTACAGAATTTATACTCAACAAAATTGATGAAGTACATCAAGTGGGTTGAGCTAATGGTTTTCTGGAGAAAAGAGCTGCATATGTTTTAGAACAAAAAAGTTATAAAATTGTAATAGTGAATGGTACTTTAGTATGCTTAACGTTTTACTCACCATGTGATGCACAGAATATCAAAATACCCAGAGTGTTACTCGTCTTCCTCAAAGTCCATAAGAAAGTCAGTTAGGTTCTCAGAATCATCAATGGCTTCTTTTAGTGACATTTCACCTTTCTTTGATTTTTCCTGCAAGGCAGAAAGGAGCAGGCATAATTTTTGAGTACTAGTATATCATCAGGAAAGACAACACAAAAGATACAGGTTCATATATGGAAAGAACATGTATACATGTTACATAATTTCCACATGTCTAACCATATAATCAATCACCATCACAAACCTTTCATCGATTGACACAGTATAGACCAACAAATAACTGGTTTTCATATTCGTGAATGCTAAAAGATTGCTGCATTCTTTTTTCTGACCAGAAAACAGAATATATAATATGCACCTTCGGCTTTTCAGCCTGTCCAGTAGACTTTAGAACACTCCAATTCTGGCTCACTTTCTCTCCTGCTTCCTCAGCATCGTCTTCCTCGTCCTATTTGTAGAGAAGAAGGTTTAAAGAAAGGATAGGCACTCAAATAGGATTAGTTCCGATAAGTATATCATCAATAACCCGAACTTTTCTTTTGGTGATCACCCAATATTTTGGTGTTGCAGTATAGTAAGGCCACATTCAACCACCCACAAGAAAATTTAAGAACTGAGATTCCCGTATTTTGCCCATGCCAAAAGGAAGACTGTAAAGGTATGCTTTTGGTGGTAAGGTACCTGTAGTGATTCAGGCTGTGCAGCAGCTTTATCAACATCCTCGTCCTCATCATCACTGTCTTCATTAAACTGTTCAAAAGTAGAAAAACATAGTGAAACAAGCAGTATTTTAAATGCATAAACTATGAATACACCTTACAGAATTCATAATCCATTTGCCTTTTTCTGAATAGTATAAATGGCTTGAGAAGATCTGGCAAACTTTTTTCTTAGAAAAAAATTGAAATGTTCAGAATGGGTACTTACAGAATGCTCTCCTATATCAACAGCAGTAGCCATAGGATCTTTGACTTCAGGAATATACTGCCAGCATAAAATAGATATGTAAAGCAGCATTAGCTCTTCCTGCACACTCTATCAGTTGAAATTAAATGATAGTTTATGGAAGATACCGTTATGTCTTGATTGATGTCATCTATCTCTTCATTCAGACGTGCATACAGCTCTTCCTTTGTGATCATTACCCCATGCTGAGCGGAGGGGGGAGAGAGAGAGAGAGTTCAAATAACAATTCGAATCCTGTTAGTAACACATGATTGATAATTCTTGCCTATCGACAACACTAAATGCATTTAAAAGCAAAGGCCATACTTCTGGTTATGGCTTTGTCAAATGATAACATAACAAATATGGATCTGGTAGATTCTTGCCAGCACAATGCAAATAATACGAGTTCAGTAAAAGTGCTATCCGATACCTCCATCAGGTAAGGTACAACTTCAGGGGTAGGCTCATGAAATTCTGGACCTCTGTAGTCAATCACTTCTTCAGGATCCTGGACATAATTAATTGTTGGATAGACAGGATCACCGCCCCAAACTGCATATTAAAATATGGAAATTAAATCCTGGTAAATATATGCCCCAATACAGTGTATTAAGTAAACCTTCCCATTCAAACTATCTGTTCTTTAGATTTGTCAGAGAAGAGTAACTTTAAGATGGTCAATGATCTGCTGTTGTATGTAAGAATCAGGAGCACAGTAGTTGAAGAAATGCACTCTCAAATCAGTGGATAGGATTATATAAATCGCCCAGAAGGTTCTGCAATACAGACATACCTCTGAGGTGTATGTAACAGTTATTGATACTTGCTTCTAATAATATTATGTAATTATTCCTAGTAATTTGCAGTACACATAGATACTAAAATAGAACATCTCTTTGGAGGGATAAAGTCATAAAACAAAGAAGCTAATGTAAGACGAACCACACATAATAATCCAGCAACAACAAAAAAAAGACTAAAGATGTCCATAAGAGTATAAGACACAAAAAGAAGGAAGATTTTAGCAAAGTAATACTCTGTTTGATCTGGTCTTCCCGCATCCTCATGGCCAAAGGATCTCGCTGAATACGCACATCGGTGCCCATCATTATACGATATTCTCCAGCAGTCTGGTGTTGGAACATTTTTATAAGTTGAGCATTCTCATCTTCACCAGTTTCCTCAAAGTGCTTCTGTATGGCTTCGCGTGATGTATCCTTATTTTTATAAGCTTCAACCCATTCTGAGTAGTATGCTATCGGCCCTATTTCTTCTAGTCTCCTTTGCTCTGCTTCTAACCTGTTTTTGTTTCATCAGTATGTAAGGGATATTAACAGGCATGGTAGCCATGTTGAATCACAGAAATTTGCTCCTCAGCATCTTTCTGATGCAGTATCTAAGAATGTAATGCACAACCAGTGGATAGTAGGAAATTATGCATATCTAAGTCAGTTTCCACATCTTTATAATATGTTATATAACTCAAAGAAGGTGAAAAATCAATAGGAGTTAAATATGTTTTTGAAAGCTTATATGATGAAAGCATGCACAAGTATAGTGGTACTATCAACTCGAATGCTGTGAAGGAAATTAGTACTAGAAACAAGGTACGCGTAAGTATTCTAAAATCATCTGACAAATATGTACTGCATGATTTTATAATCAAAATAGTTCCAGTATATATGGCTGTAAGTCAACCTTTCCTCTTTGTACAAATGTCTTCTTGTCTTTGCAAGAGCAGCTTCTGTCCGGGAAGGATGGTCTCCAAAAATTTTAATTTGCCCAGTCTCTGCCATTGCCTTTGCAAAAACCTAAAATGACAGAGCATAAATTACAACTTACAATGTGGATCGAAGCTCAAATCTGACATAGAAACATAAGTTGGTTGAAACACTAATCAAGATAAAGAAGAGAAGTGCAAAGACCTGTCACACAAGATGGACAGCCCAACCCTGCAAATAAGCACAACCCTCATCCATACATCTATAACACTCTTCTCACGTTCACAGTATTTCACAGTACACACTAGAAGAACTGAAGACCCATACGATAATTGTCAACATGGTCACTTACACTCAACAGTAATAGCACTAGAGATAGAACAAATAAAATGACAATGAAAGATCATAGGGGGGTTCTGCTGCCCTGCATCTGTGCTATCTGAACTTTGAATGAGGCATAGAAATACTAGAGAATAACATTGCAAATACTCAAAATTGTATAGCAGCAAAGAATATTTGCAGTAAATGTGTACCTTATATTGCAGTACCTTACCATGTTGGGCGTTGGTGGATGGTTTCAATAAACGAAAACATCACTGCCTGCTATACTAAGTTTGATCGAGTGAGGAACTAACCGTGTCAACATCTGGACGCCTCCTCTGCCATCTTGACCACATTTCCTCCTTCTGAGACTTCCTCCTCCAGTTCCACCAGAGCTCTTCACTGGTTTTGGGCTCCCCTAACGACATCGCCTTTGCCGGGTCAATGAACGGATGCGGCCGCCCCATCATCTTGTCCCTGTCATACTCACTCAACTCCTCTTCCTCCGGTGTCTCATAAATGACATACTCATCCGCCGAATCCTTGGGCTCTTCTGACGCATCATCCCCAGAGTCTACAATGGCCATAACAGGCTCACCATCATCCTTGCCGTCGTCGGTCTGCACACCCTCCGTTCCTGCTGCTGACGTCACCTGCTCCTTGTACCCTCTCCTCCTGCTCCCGGGGTTCGTACCAAACGAAGGCGCCCCAGCCGACTCCCCGACAGGGGCAGGCGCACGCGCGGCCCGCACGCGGGCCGCGGTGCCCTCCGGCCAGTACTCCTTCCCGGGTATGCTCGCGCGGGCGCCGGACGCCGGCTCGAGCTGACCGGACGTGGAATCCAAGTAGCTGGAGTACGGCGGTGGCTCGATCTTCGACGGGTCGAAATGGAGCGAATCGTCCTTGACGCACCTGATCGTGGACCGTCGCGTCCCAAGGAAGAGCGGCCTCCTCCGGTGTGGCAAACCGGCAAACACCTTCTGCGCACGCACCGAATGAGCATGACTCAGGAGCGTAGAGCAAAATTATGCGACAAAATTGAACTCAATGAGGCGTTCAAGGAGTTACCGAGCGCTTGTGGGCGCGAGGAGGGGTCAGCGCGGAGATGGGGCCAGCCGCCGCCGCCGCCGGCGGCGACATGCCTTTGTGGTTCCATGCCAGAGCGGTTGTGGTGAGATGATTTGCTTCGAGGAAAGCTTCGCGAAACTGGAACGGGGGAAGAGAGGCTACCTTGGAAGAGCCGCCACGGATGGGAGCAGGACGCCATGGCTGGCAATCCTCGGATGCCGCGTCAGGCGGTGGGCGCCTGCCGGAGCTGCGAGTGCGAGGTTGCGGTAGGAGCCCGGCGCCGAGGTTTTTGGTTGGGGCTTTGCAGGTCGAGGGGGTTCAGGATAACGAAGCAGGAACCTAGACTGGGACTGATTTGGTTAAAGAAAAATATAAAAGGAGCGAAAATTATTTTTGAAAACTTCAGAAAAAAAAACAAAAAAAAGGGCCAAGCTCAGTTAAGCTCTCTTCATCTGGAGATCAGATGAGTGTGACGACCCATGTGTCACTAGAGCATTTCATCATCACTCGGCAATATTTGGGGTGAGAGAGGCTCGAACTCTCGACCTCAGGATAACTCAAACAAGCTATGAGACCTACGCGCTAGCCAACTGCGCCACCACCCCTTTGGTGTCAGCTGCGGGAAGTAAAAGTATCTAAACAGCTCTACGCACGATCCACCCGACCCGTATTTGTTGTGCTTTCGCCGAGAGGCCCTACAACTAGGTGACAACGGTAGGCGCTGACTGTGCCAGGCATGCATTGCAAAATTGGGGCGTCACGTTGAGATGTCGGGATGTGCCATCCATTCTACAGGAAATGAGCCAGTGTTTGACGGATCATACAGGAATGTGTATCACAAACACCGTTCAATGAATCAAACGCCAGCAGAATGCTACAAGTACTATCATTCCGTTGCAAAAGGATTTCCCCATTCATGGCAATAGGTAGCTCTGGTACATTCTCTTTACAGTTACCGGTTAATCACTCAGCTACTTACATCAAACATGCTTCAGAATGTACACACCACAACCAAGAAAGAATCCGTAGTCAAGGTAAGCTCCACTCCACCCCCAGCAGTCAAGTCTTCACTGCATATGTTGGATCAGTCAGGCCCTGGTTTGCTTCGCATCCACAGGATCAGCTCAGCTCGTCAGTCATCAGGAACTGCATACAACCTTGGAGATCACCGAGAACGGGATGATCGCCCAGTGGCCTTTGTCACCATAGAACCCAACGCTCCCGAAGCTCGCGGTGGAGCTGTTCATGGTGGCGTTTACAACGAAGGTCACGAGCTGCTTCTGCCCGCTCGGAATGATGAACCGCGCTGGTGCCACGGAGACCACGGTTCCATAGGGAGCGCTGTAGCTGACCGTGTAGCTCTCGTCAGCCGCCACATTTGTCACCGTTCTAGTTATGGTTCTTGTCTGATTGAGCACAGCTATGGTGATTGAGGGTAGGTTTAGATCTGCTCCTGTCATGGTGGAAGCCGCGCAGCTGTTGCCTGTGTAGTTTGTCACTACTGGGCTGGACCCGTTTATGCCACAGAGAAAAGAGAAGAAATCGTTGTAACCTGTAAATTTTTCAAAGGAATAGTTTGCAAATTAGCCATATAGATTGTTCTCAGAAACAAAAATACTTTTGATTTATTAATGGAAAATGAACCATTTTGAAGGACGAAACCGGTGCTAATTTTGCCCCAGCTAGGCTCAAGTGAAGATAGTGTGGTATCATAACCAGAATGGAGACAAGTGTAGAACTTACCGCAATCAAATATTATCCCCGGGTCTAAAGCAGCAGTAGCATTGACAAAGCCATTCCCCATATCAAAAGCTGTAGCAGGAGATTGCGTTGAGTCTGGGTTGCTGTATGTTCGCTGTGCCATGATTGGTTTCCCTTGCCTATCACTAAGAGTCGTAGTCGTAGACAATGCAGAAGCTATAGCTGCTGGGCTAAAAGAAGGAAACTTCTGCTTGATTAGAGCAGCAAGGCCGGCGACATGGGGTGCAGCCATACTTGTGCCCGAGAGCATTGCAAAACTTTCACCTAAAAGAGTAAATCAGAAAACAATCAAGATTACGACAAGTTTTTTTTTTGCGAAAATTTTGACAAGATATATAACTGAAAGAAAAGGCCATAATGTTGGACTCTAACGCAAAGGCAGGCAACTTTCTTTAAAGGGCTTTCATGAAAAAACTGAACGGTACTTGCGCAATGGTCATATAATCATCTAAACCTCCAATCATCCTTATCTATTTTTACAAAAATAATTAGTCAATATTTAACCCTTTCTTTCAACATTACTTTGTATCCTTCTTCGTTTTGAACAAAATGTGCCATTTCAACTAGGTTAAGGGCATAAACCGATCAAATTTTGCCATTTCATTAATCATTTCGGAAAACAGAAGAAAATGCTGTAAAAAAGATAATTTGTCCAATTACCAGCAAATTCAGCAGAATCCAATCCAAGCGAACTCCAAGCACCCCAAATGGAACTTCCAGGTGCTATCAGATTTGGTTTCAAGATATCAGCATTTGACAGTGAGTTGTCCTCAGGGTCAGGACCCCTAGCAGAATAGAACATTACTTTCGGTGCAGAATTGCCATAATTCGGATTTAGCCCCCCTAATATTTTTGCAACTCCGCCAAAGCTGACAATTTGGCCTGATGCCTCATCTCTCACTAGGGAATCATTGTAGTAAGTGAGAAATACCTGCAATATTGTGTTACAATTAGTCAGCACAGGAAAAGCATTGCACCTACAAGTTTTTGCTGAAAAGGAGTTACTACAAATTGAGAACATAATGATTCTGTATCAACTATCAGCTTCTGTTTCTATTGACTTATGACAGTCAATATGAAGCCCAAAATAGGTGCAATAAAAAGCAACGAGCTAATTAAGCTTCACCACACCATTGCTGAAAGAGGTTTGAATAAAAGTGAACAAATTTCAAGAAACTGGATAAGATGGATGAAAGATAAAATAAGAATAATTGGGCTGCAGCATTAGCTTTAGGCTGCCCTACCTTAGAGTCATCAGACGATGGTATTATAAGTCCAGGCATGCGCATTGGAGTAGGGTTCAACTGGAACCCAAGAACAAATGGGTCCAAATAGAATATAACTCCTGCAGCACTGACATTGTTGGCTGTATCTAAAGCTTGTTTCACTGAAGAAAGACCAAGTACAAATCTTATAGAATAGCTGCACACTAGTATCTTTCCTTTTATCAAATCAGCATCTAGGCGACTTGAATCTTGGCACTCCCCGAGGGACATCTCAGTAGGACTGACTGTATTGTTTTTCAGTGCATGAGGTGCAGCAATTAGAGTGTACATGCTATCACCATCCGTTCCAGCTGTGTGTACAATTAATTAGCACAGGTTACAATTATATAAATGTAATTATTATGTGCACACAGAAAAAGACTTCAGAGGAACTTACGAGCAAGTCCGACTCCTTGAATGGTTAAGTTGTTGCCAAGTACAACATAGTTGTTATATACCCTGTCATGGGCAGAAGCTCCTACAGTAAATATCCAAGGACTGTAGGAAGACATGCTCTTAGGGGAAGGGCCAGTATTTCCTGCAGCCTGCACCACAAATATGCCAGCCTTTACAGCTGACAGAAGTGCCATATCTATTGGGTTGAAGAATGTAGCCAGTCCGGGAGGTCTCCGATTAGGAGTAATGGATAAGCTGATGATGTCAACATTATCTTCAGCTGCCTGCAAACACAATGTAGAGAGATGCTTGTCAATCAAGTAAACATGCGATTTTCTTTACTTCAGCATTTTGCAACGCTTCAAGTGGGATGTTAGGTCTTTTACAATGATGCAGCATTGAAAACTTTTCAAGATACAGTGGAAACTTCAACATAAATATTTACCTAAAACCTGTAAGATTTTTTAGTTGGAAAAGTTAACTTGGTCAGCCACATTGCTTGAACCCTATAGACAGATTTGTCCTTTTTCACGGTACTGTTGTCTCATGCCTAGGTAACTAGCATAAGTTTGTAAGATGATTATTAGTATTTCATATCTTCACCGAAAGGTTATATTGTGAGATGGAACAGTGTTTTTTGCTTGAACCAGCAGATTATAAGAAGCTCAACGGCAGAACATTACCTGATCTATTGCAGCCACTACATCAGCAGCAAAACCTCCAAAGCTTTTGTAAAGAGCTTTATAGACAGCAATGCTGATGAAACAATTTATTATATTAGTTTGGAGAAATTAATCATATCTACCATTATAAAGCAGAGGACAATAATCTTACTGTGCACGAGGAGCCATGCCACTCGCATTTCCAAATTGATGTCCAGCCACAACAACAGGAATTCCGTGATTACCAGCAGCAATGGATGCTGTATGCCTGTAGGCACAAATCTTAAAATTAGAAGAAAGAAATATCCAGGAAAGTAAAAATACATCCAACCAAGGAACAGCTCCCATATGCGGCAAGAATAAAAAAACATGCAACGACAGTACATAACCATCTCTAGAAGAATTTCTTCATCTCATTCCATATTCATCTCTTACAACATGATCTAATCAATCGCTAACAAGAGTTCCTGTTCAATATGTACATATGATTATGAAGAGTTAACAATGGCATGCGTAGTCTAGTATTTAGATATATCATCATAAATTAGACATGCAGTCTGATAAGTGATAAGCAAACAATCAAATCGGTAAATAAGATGGGCATTACTCACGTCCCATGGCCATCACTATCAGATGGTGAAGCAAGATCTTGAGAAGCATTGAAGACTCCTCTAGTTATTGCAGATGCTGCAAAATGACGAGCACCTACTAGCTTTCTGTTGCAGGATCCAGATGGAAAATCATTTGTAACCTCACAAATGCCCGAGTAGTGAGCAGGGACTGGATAACTATCAGTTGACAGATTATCTGCGAAGCTAGGGTGGGATGGATCTATTCCTGTGTCAATGAGGCCAACAACAACACCCTGACCAGCGAATTGCGGACCACCTTCTTGAACCCAGGCTCCTTGCGGCAGTCCAAGAAATTCAGGGGTGTGAGTTGTTGCTGTCCTAACTGAGTAGTCCAACATCACATTTGCTACTTCGTTTCTCCTCGATAGCTTGTCTGCCTTTGGGTACAAGTAGAAAACCAGTTAAACACACATAAGAAGCGGATAAATCTAAACAATCTTCTAATGAACTGGCAGTTCCCTAAAATATAAAGAATTACGAAATGGCCAAAAAAAAAAGATGTGTAAGGAGCAAACACAGTCTGTCAGTAGTTGTAAGTAAAAATGTTTTTGAAGCATCGAAATGACATCAATCAGGGTAGCATGGCAAATATCAATACTATCTAGATTGCCATGATTGGCCCTATTTTTATCATCTGGATGCAAAATCCTATCCAAAAGCTGTGCTCTCTTTGATACTTCAGTTTCGGTGCTTTCTCCAAATAGACAAGAAATAATGACGGTACAAATTAAAAAGTAGCACGAGGAACAAAATACAAGAAATAGGATACCTGCTGAGGAGTGATGACAACAGCAAAACCATTAACCAAGTAGCGGTAGCTGTAAAGCTTTATGTAGTGTTCTCCTCTTAGTGTCCTCTTCAATAGTAAATTTTGAAGGCGAATGAGGTATGAACCATAATTCATAGGCTTGGGCGAACCGTGCCTACATGACCACAAATAACATTAGTGAGAGTAACACAAATTCACAACATGCCACAATCTTCTTTGGGAAAATGCAACCCATTGATGGACATACTTCCAGTAGTATATGCCAAGCAAAAGAAAGGGACAAACAGGAGACAGCTTTCTTTTTCTATAAGTATGAGAATTTTGCCCGCTGATGGTAGACAAAAAAACACATAATTAATGCCTAAATAATCAGTCACACGGTAAAATTACTGGATTTTTTTGTAATTTAAACTAAATAACCACATTGCACATGCTCGTTATGTCTGAAAAGTTTACTGATTAAAATTTCCCATAAACAACTGGAGTGCCTACATCAGTGCAATTTATTGCATCAAGAAAAAAAAGTAGTGGCCAAAAATCATCGGAATGGCAGAAATTCCAACTTGTGCCAAGGTCCACAGTAATCAAAATGAACTATATTGCATACATAAACCTTTCATTGTTGACTGCATATTGGCATAAGGCGATATCATGACAAGCACAGGTTCAGTATCAACCGCAGCCGAGGTAATGCATATGGCCGCATCAAATTCCATGTCCCTACCGTTGACGAGGGAAAATGGACTAACGTAACATCACACCCAATACAACCAGGAATTTTAAAACAGTAACAAGAACTGTCGTCAGATTAAGCCTATGAACGATGGAGCAGCACACAATCAAGACAGCCCAAAACCCCGAAAAGAAACAGAGATTTTTCATACTAAACCACAAATGCCTAAGGGCTAAACTTAATCAGCCTAAAAAAGGGGCGTAAATTGGCAGAAATTGCAAACAATAGTACTTACTGTAGAATATAGCAACGATAATAAAATCAGTAAAGTTCGATTAAATATGTTGCCCACCTCGGCTTCGTGAGCACGCTGGTGCTCGGGGTGTCCCCAGCTCCGCCTCCGCCTCCGCTTCCTCCGCCTCCTCCTCCTCCTCCTCCTCCGGCATTGGCAACTCTGCTGCTCCCGAACTTCTCCAAGTTAAGGCGCGTGTGGAACACCGGCGCCTGCTTCATGGTGACAATGTACACCGCCGTGCCATCCTCGAAGGCGCGGACGCCGGCGCCGCCCGCCAACACCCCGAGAACCACCACCGCGAACAGGAATGCGGCGGCAGCCGCCTGGTGCTCCTTGCTCCGTGCCACCCCCATTCCCTCCAAACCTCCTCGGCGCTCACCCCACAAGGCTACAAGGCCCCAAGAAGCGCCAATAAAGAAACGCTAGTTGCGCGCACCACCGCCCATGGGAGCGAAAGACCGAACCTTGAGGCGGAGCGGGGCGCTACCGGTACCGGGATTGCAGGCAGCACATTAATGGCGAGGAAAAGAGGGAGAGGGAGGTGCGCTGCACGCCAGCGGCTGCGCCTGCGCCTGCGCCGCCCAAGGAGGGGAGAGCGCCCAATAAAGATTGTGCGACTTTGCGAGGCTAGAGAAGAAGAAGGAAGGGGTGTATCAAGACGGGGAAGAAATAGAAATGCTCCCCCATTAAAACCCTCCTCTCATGTCAAAACGGCCAAACCTCTCTCTTCTGTATCCATCAAGGTGTAGGGGCCAGACGGTGCCAGCAGTGTGTGTGTGCTCAGCTGCTCGCGCTACAGTCTCCTGTGTGCTGTGCTGGTGCTGCTCTCAGTGCGGCCACTGTTGTGTTGTGGAGTACCAGTACTTAATTGCGGCATTGTTTGGGACTTTGGGTGTCTGCTTCTGCAGCTCCCTTTTGTGTGTTGGCGAGAAGGATTCACAACAGCTCAGCGCTAAAGAGAAAAGTAAACTGTGCTGTGCACACTGGGGAGGAGGAAGAGGTCAGGGACAGGGGAGACCTCGGCTTTCTACAGCCTCGATAATCGTGCGTTGATTCCAGCCTTCGCTCCCAAGCCATTTTTGCTCCGCTAGTGTGTAGCGTGTACACTGTGTAGCGTGTACACAAAACTTGAGGCCCATCACGGAGCCGCCATGGAAGTGTACGCACAGGCACAGCACACGCCTTGCATGATGGGATTGGCCTGGATCAAGTGATACAGTATTTTACTGCTGTGACTTCCTGCACACCTGTATTCATTCATAAACATCCAAGTACTACTGCTACTGCGATATACTCCGAAAAATGAGTTGGCCCATGCGTGGCTAATCAGCATGGAATGAATGCATACCGAACGGTCGATTCTCGTACGGTGAATACGGGTTTTTCTGGATGTAGAATCATACGGTTTTGTCTTGATAGATACGGAGCGCCGCTACTAGCACCACGATGCAGCTGCTGAACGACGAGCGTTACCCCCTTACTCTATTAGTAGAAGCTAATATCTTTTCCCTTTTTTCTATAACTAGTAATTTTTTAGCGAACACATCTGAACGTGTATTTCATTAAGAGAAAATATATAACTAGTATCTTAATTTGATCTATATAGCATCAGGCACAAAACTAACCACTACTAAAAAACTGGTTGAAAACAAAGCACCAGCAAAAAGGTAGGTCGATGATGGGTCCATTGCTTCCTTTTCTCCCCTTTGGAACATGACGAGCATTAAGTCACCTCCTTTTTTAGAAGATTGTAAGGTGTAGCATTAATTCTTTTAAGCAGTGTACAGTTATATGCAGATGGTAATAAAGAAAGAGGGTACTGATCAAAGTTACAAGCTGTGCTGCGTTTCAGCTGAAACTGAACTTTCCTCCTCCTTCCACTGAAGTCTCTCATTGTATCTATCTAAACACATAAATACTCACTACTTATAGTCAGACTATTGCCTGCCCAATGTTTTAGCTCAAAGTACACGCACGTCATCTTGCAAGAGCTGCAATAATGCCATGCTCATAAGATGTTCTACTAGATGCAAAATAACATTTTTATTTTCTCTCCTTTTTTTTCCAGACCTCATGCCAGATGGTACAGACAGTCTAGCTGCAGGAACACCACTAGAAACTGCAACCACATTGGATCTAGGGCGGTTGGGAGTACATCGGTCTCAGTTTTCCATCTTTCCCCGGCCGCTTTGAGCTTTGGAGCACAAGACCAAGCGTGTCCATTTGATAATGCCACTTTGACTGAACTTTCTCGGGAAACAAAACTGCTCCTGCTCCACCTCCTATAAAAATCTCGGTGTGCTTCAGCAATCGCCGGCAGTGCATGCTCTCGCTCTCACTCACATGGATCCTCCGTTCCAAAGGTGGCGCATCCAGTGATCATTGTTGGGAGCACCAAAAGTTTCATGGATCCAAAGCGCAAAACCGAAACCCTAACATCGAAGGCTCCACCTGACAGGGTACTCCTCTCTGAACTCATGAGCAAGTATTTTCAGTACGAATTCAATAGCAGAAAGTTTGCATCATAAAAATGTATTAGTAGAGTATTTTCATACGCTTATCCTAGTGAAATGAAACAATCTAATCTTCATAAAAAATCATAGGGGGTATGAAAACTTTAGGTAAACGGAGTTGGGGCTCTGGACGTCTAAAAGCAAATGCAATTAGGTTCAGAGAGCAAGAAGTGACGAACTGCAAGCACTTCTCCAAAATGCCATATATTCTGACGGGGGAGTACCTACTCTTCTTTTCTGAGAAATGGAAGATATGCTACTGCAACAAGCACGATGCCCACCGATGGTGACCTAACACGCGGCAACTGAATCACATGAGCCTGCACTCCCCGGGGCAGTGCTCGTCAGGCAGGCCGCATCCAGTCAGCCAGATAAAACTGAGGAAAGCGAGCGAGCACCACTGTTATACAAGGCGTGGTGGTCCTAGGCTCTGATTGGTAGCGACTTGGAAAGCGCAACGCTCTCCCTCCATGGCTCGCTTTTCCCGCTTTTGGTTTCTGTCTCCTCTGCTTTCCCTCGCCTGGCCACAGCTCGCCGGAGACGAAGAATAGCAGTCCTCGTAGCTCATGATAACATGAGCTGGCCCGTTACCTCATCTGCCGGCAGGCCGGCCGAGCGCGCCGGCAATGATCGCCGCCGTTCGTAGTCGCCGAGACGTTCGCGTTTGTGACAAAGAGGACGATCGCGGAGGCAAGATAGGCGCAGAGAAAGGGAGGGGAAAGGGGCGCGGGATCATCGCGTCGCGTCGGCTAAAGCCCCCCTTCCTAATCATGCCCGGCAAGTGTTCATGGCGTGAATCATGCAGGCTGTGTAGCACCTGACCTGGCTCGGGAAACTTTTACAGGTACACGCGAAGACGACCGGAACCGAACGGGAAGGCAACCGCACGCTGCTGAAGATTCCGGGGAGGCACGAGCACGGACGAATGATTCGGCCGCAAGGGACGGTCACGGAGGCATGTCTTCGAATTCCGGCCTGCTGATCGAAAGCGCACGGTGCCGCGGCGCGCATGTGCCGTGGACTCGTGGTAGCGGCGTGGGTGGGACGTGGGAGACCGTTAGGGGTCAGGTCAGGTAGATAGCCGTTGGGTTGGGTAGGTAGGTTAGGTTCGCGGTTCGCCCCGTCGTCCTGGCCATCCCCGCGGCGGCGGAGCCGGGCATGTTTTATTCCGCTCCCTCCTTTTCTTTTTCTTTCTCCGGCCATGCGATTGGGCGACGGACGGTCCAGATCCAGACACTGCCGGACAAAGGAGTGAGCTACCACTCTAGAAGCAGTACGGCAACCGGAGATACCGACCGTCTCGTGGCAAACTGGTGGCGGCGGCAGCGAAGTCGTGACAGTGAGGACGTGCCCCGTGGACACAGGGGTCCGTGTTCGTACGCTGCGTGCGAGTTCTCCACCTGCCGCAGTATAAAGTCTGCGAGCAAGTACCACGCGACAATGGTTTGGTTCGGTTCGCGGTGCCGGCAAAATCCTGCGTCCTTGGCTTCTCCCACGGCCATGGGTGATGGGTTGCGCCCGGCGCCCCGTGAGCGCGGGCAGGCTCTGGGCGGCCGCCGGCCGGACGGACCGGCCCCGCGGATCTTGTTGGGATCCGGGGCTGCCACCGAGGGAGAGAGGACCGTGTACATGTGGGGGCGCGGCGCCATCCCGCTCGGCCGCGTACGCTGGCAAATCTTGGGTCTTGCGGCGCGGCCGGGAAGCTGCCGGCCGGCGGCGGCGTGATAGCGATCTCTCAGGGGGAAACAGACGGGTTCTGGTTCTGGCTGCTTTTTTCCCCTCCCGGGTTGGGTCGCCTCGCCTGCCATGTCATTGCATCACGGGCTAGCTTAGCACGGCGTGGATGGTGCGGACCATCATCGGCCAGGCCGCCTCGATCTTTTGGTTGGTAGATTGTGTCGTGGTCCTGTCGATTCGGAGTGTCCGGGCTCGCAAGCGGACGGGTGGGGTGATGGGTAAGGTGGTCAATGACCGCATCTTTGTACCTTTAGTTCAACTGAATTCTCGCTGAAAAGAAAAGGAGAACGACGACCTGGTGCCACTGTCATCACCTATTCAGCTTTGCAGGTGGTCATTTTACTAGCAGTTTCAGCTTCCGTTGACAGGTACAGGTCGCGAGGAGTGGGCGCCGACCATTCAGGATGATCATGGCTCACGAGTGAAGCTGGCGAGACGAAGCAGGTGAGAGGCGAGACGTGAACTGCTCGATAAGTTTCACCGGTGCGTGTGTACACAAGGCACATGGTTCGTGTGCGCCCCAGCGTAGGACTGTTTCCCCGCGTGCTCTGAATTCTCAAGGAGTTCGATTGGGTGGCAGCGAAAGAAAGAGCCTGTGCTACGAGCGGACGGATGAATTGGTCGTTTACTCCTTTCACTGAATCGCTGCGAGCCTTTTGCGTTTCATCCGAGCTGCCTTTTGTTCCCCGCCCCTGACTCTGCGCTGCAGATGCAATGCAACCAAAGGCTCTGCAAAGCCGTCGTGCCTATGTGACGGTAGCGCTCATGAGCCGAGCGGAGGCCGCGGGAGGAGGTGACTTGCTCCTACAGTGATACAGATCTGGATCCTGGAGCACACACTTGGGCCAGCCAAACGATGGCGCTACATGTGCAGCGACGCAACGCCACTTTTCCGGCTATTCGCACGCCTGTCGCGCGTGGCGCGGCGAGGAGTGACTGTTACGGCTGTTTTGCTTCTTTTGCTCCAGGATCTGGAGTTTGCTGTGCGAATCGATATTTCGTTTCTTCCTTTGCAACTGAATCCAACTCCTGCAATGCTGTTGGTATATTCTCATCTTGTTTTAAGCTCAGAAACCATGCAACTTTCATCGCACTGGAGCGCATGATGCGCAGCACCGAGTGCGGAAGGAGATGCAGAGCATCTCAAATCTCATGAGTCCCGGCAGCTCGGCAAGTTTATCATGAGACGCAGCTCATCTGCTTGTCATGATTGGGGTACACTAGGGAAGCCGTGGACACGAGAATAAAGAGACACCCCTCTTTTTCTTCTGCTTTTCCTTCTTTTCTTTTTTGAGCAAATGATGAACAAAGCATTGTGTCATCCACAACAAGGAGACAGTCTCATACGGACTATTTTCGAACAGCTTTTCGTATATGGTGTCAAAGTAAATGATACAGAAAAGATTTGGTATCCTCGTTTTTCTCTATCCAGGGGCAACTACATACAGCAGAGAGCAAAAGTGTGCATGCAACATCCGGAAAGAAAAGAAAACAAAAGCCGGGCCTCAGCTTTCAAAAGAATCGAATGATTTTGTCGTCCTACTCTTGTTTTGCTGCTTTTAACATACAGTATGTAAGGGTCCCATGGATTGATTCGGCAGAAGATATTTGGCTAAGATGAGGAAGGCACAGTTTTGCTATTTCTAACCAAATTTTGGACAAAGAGCTCTCCTGCACGGTATGAAGACCGAACCTGATAAAAGTCACGTGACATATAGTGAGTTATTGCAAGTTGCTGGTATTAGCAGTAACAAACAACAGCGTGGTAAATGTTCCACACAAATTAATGATCTGAAAACTTAGCTGCAAACTATATTCTTGATTGATTTTTATGATTGGGAAATCAAACATATATTGTTCTGCAGAACTTCGGATATGCATTATAGTACCATTTGTTTCAGAGTAGTGGCATATACAGTCTCTTATCTGTATTTATTTATTTATTTGCCATATGCAGGGAACAACTGAAGAGAGTAACCAGAACATATGCAGCACTTACCAAGGGTCCGCTGGCAACATAACGGAAACCCACCGATTCTCCATACTCCTTCCAAAACTGGAACTTCTCAGGAGTCACATACTCTCTTACTGTTAAATGTCTTTCTGTTGGCTGTGACATCAAGCCTTGCCAACATTAATCACAGGAAGAAGGGATAACTGGACTCAATGGGAATGTGCTGTGGGTATTGGGCTAACCTGTAAATACTGGCCCAAAGTAAGAATATCAACACCAATGGCCCGTAAGTCCATCATGGTTTGTCTAACCTCCTCATCAGTCTCTCCAAGACCAAGCATGATTGAAGACTTTGTAATCATGCCCTCCCTGCAACTTTTTGCATGCTTGAGAACTGCCATGCTCTGATCATATCTGCAAAAATGAGATGGCAGAAGAAATGCTAACAATCTTAGAGAGCATGGTACATCATATAGCACAGCCACAAGATACTAATTTCCACTACTTCTGTGAATAATGCCATCAACATTATCGTTGAGATCTTCAATAGATTCTATGACTCAAGATCTTCAATAGATTCTATGACTCAAATGAAAACAATGAAAATCAGGCCCTTAGAGCATTGCAGCTAAAAAAAAGGATACTAAGTTCAAAGATAAAAACCTGACCAAGATTAGAAACTAACAACTTGAAAACTCACCAAAGTAGACTTTGTTAGCTCTACCACCCTCCTCCCAGCTTCAAACTCACACTCACAGCTCACACCCGAGAGGTAGAAGATGAGTGACACCCTGAAGCACAAAGGTTTTGGTGCTGCTTGAAAAACTATCTAGAGCTGCAGCTGCTCTTCTACTTTATAGAAGCAAGTGTCAACTATCTAGTACATCCATACTTGAGTACTACTACCAACTACACTACTCATTGCTAGTACTATGTACAAGACAGGGCATACAGCCCCAATACATATGCCACTGCTGTCCTATATGACAGGCAGTAGGCAGGGAGCTCTACCTGCTCCATTGACCTTGAGAGAGAGGGAAGGAAAGGATACAAGGGCTGACCAATTATGCAACAGACTTTTAAAACTCTGCTCCTAATTTAAGCTTGCAAGAAGATTTTAGAGAGTATTATATCTACATATTTCTTTTTGTATATTGTGCAACACACCACCTTCACACAATGACACAACACCACATTTATGGCTTTAGTAGCAGCAGTTGCGACCTAATAATTCCAGTATCACTAAGGTTGGTAGAGATGGGAAGAGTTAGATCCATGGTTGCTCAGAGAACAATTTTAACAATTTTCAACCTGGTCACATTGCAAATGTACAGTTATGTTATCAATTGATGGAAGTGCTAGAATTCTGCAACAAAAAGGCAAACGCCAGTTTGCCTTTGTTAGGCCAGTTTTAGCCAGGACTCCAGAGACTATTCTCATAAGAAACACCAGATGTTGAAATTACTATGCCATTCCGCTGAATCAAGTAAAACAATTTATCACAAGACCACTTGTACATGTAGGTCCACAGGTATCCGGAGAACCTCAAGGTTCGTGAATGGAAATTGCAATGATTGGAAGATTGGTTGGTCATTGAGTTCTCAAAGTTTGCATCACTCAAGGCACATTCATGGTGGTCATAGTACATGCACCCATATGTACAAGTAGAAAAAAACATATTGAGTTGCTTTTCTTGGGACGGAATTCTCAACCGAGCACATATATGTACAAAATTACTAAGAGTACAGAACTAGTTTGAAATATAGATGTGCCTTCTAGTCAAGAATAGCATAACATTAATGGTTAACGCCTAGAGGTCTAGAACTAGTGACTGTTTGAACTTTAGATGCTTCAGAATATTCAATGGATAGTAATCTGATAATCTTAAAAGTGATATGTGGAAATTGAGTCACTGGCGCTTCAAGTTCCTATGACACGGCATTCTAACTAGTCTGCATTATGCCACTAAAGTCAGTTTAAGTACATTACCCTGCTCGAGGATCCCTCACAATTCGCTGTAGACTCCTCACTGTTTCAATGTTGTGCGCATAGACATCTAGACCGGACTTTGCCAAAGATGAGACAGCCTCCAGGTCACCTCGGAAGTCTGAGGTTAAGCACTCCACCAGTATCCCAGGTTTGAGCTCCTGAAGAGAAGATTCAGAAAACATCAGCACATTACTTTTATCCGAGTTCATCATCTAACAGATTAATTTGCACCAAAATATATGGGATAAGGCAAACCTTTAAAGCTTTCACTGTCTGAGCAAAATGACTACTTCCACCATCAGGCAAGTCATCTCTATCAACACTGGTCAGCACAACATAATCTACTCTGGAAAGAACAGCATTCCTCAGATCAGTCATGTAATTATAGCGCATAAGCAGGCATATGAGCCGTGTTTAATATCTAACTGTAATAAAAATGCACTGTCAGTTCCCCTTTGACGCTACCAGTTACAATTGCATCAATCAGCAGCTCAAAATCATGAGAAGCCAACGGTTTCTAGTCTACTGATAATCAACCAGACAGGGTTACAAGAGATCATACCCCCAGCTTGCAACAGCCAAAGCCGTGTTCAGAGGCTCCAGGGGATCAGGGGGCGGCGGCTTGTTGCTGGTCTTCACAGCGCAGAACCGGCAGCCGCGCGTGCAAGTGTCGCCGAGCACCATGATCGTGGCCGTCGCGATGCCATCCCCTTCCCCGCCGGCACCTCCGCCTCCGTTCCAACACTGCGCACCAAATGCAACTGATACCGTCAAGCCCAACACGGAGCACCAAAGCACTCCTCTCGCAGAAATCGCAGGCGCGGATCAGCTCAAACCAGGCTCTCTGAAACGATCGCGTTACGTAAAGGCGAAGCGTCGGTGCGCTTTCGTACCTCGCCGATGTTGGGGCACTGCGCCTCGACACAGACAGTGTTGAGCTTGAGCTCTCCGATGGACTCCCGCAGGCGCGCGTACTTCTCCCCCTGCGCCGCCCGCTGCCGCAGCCACGCGGGCTTCTTCACCTCGGGGTCCCTCCCGGTGTACGGCCCCACAGGCGCCCTAGCCGCCGTGCCCACCGGCGGCGCCGCCTCGGCGCGGCACCGCACCACGGAGACCGAGCCACGCGGGTCCCCACGCCCGTGGTCGCCGCTCCCGCCGCGACCAGCCCATACCGGCGGACGCAGCGGCCGCGCGAGCGAGCTCTGCATCGCGGCCGGCGGAATCGGGGGCGCCGGATTTCGCGGCCTCGTGGTGGTGTGGGGCGTAGCGGCCGCGGTGGCGATGGGTTCGAAGCGAGCGATGGGAGAGGTTTTAGTGTCGCCGTTTTACCCCTGGTTCGGGGGCGAACCAACTGGATGGTTTCGGAAGGCAGGGGTAAAATGGGAATCAAATATTTAGGGAGGCGATGATACCAAGGATGATTTTGATCGGTTTTCTCAGCCCGCCTGCCCGCCTGCCAGCTGCTTGTTCGTCGTTCCGAGCCTTTGATATGCAAGGAATTCTACCAAAAATCTACATTGCGTTGGTCAAAAACTGGACGAAACGGGTTGTGGTTGTTGAACAACGTTAGTCGAAGAAATGCGTCGTTCTTGGCTGAATTTCCATCTGATCGAGCTTGGCGCCGTCTGGAACGCAGGGTTTCGCCCCGACTTTGTGAGATGCAGGAGTTGACCACTGAATCACTGATTTCTGGAGGGATCGTACGGTTCTTTTGGAATTCCAGACAGGCCCTGGCCTTCACATGTGAACCGAACTCAAGCACGAGTCTAAGATCACTTTTGGCATGAGCATACACTATCGCACTAAACGCAACAACATTATGCAATACGCCAGGTCCCAGGACGAGACAAGAGTCAGACAGCAATGCAAAATCCCACATCGTAGTTCGAACAATAGCACGAGAGCAACTGTAACACAGTGGCTCATTCCAACAAGCAGTCAATGAGACATCAACATTTTTCACATCACGCTGTTACACGGAGTTAACAAATAACCTTCTGAAAACCACACAACTTACACAAGGCAGACAGTTCCAGATTCCACTATGAAAATAGCGGAACACAATGAAAGCATAATGAACAAAGAAAACCCAAAACTATGCATTTCCAGACTAGCGGCGAAATACTCCCTTGCCAACTCCCTTACGTCAGAAGAAAAAACCGGGGTAGCTTAACAGTAGAATCAATACAAAGCAAATGAACAAACAAGTTCAATTACCTATGAAGAACATCAACTGTAGAAATGTAGTAAGGGTACACTTGGTTCCAGAGTTCCACTACAACAATATCAGTGGGTATCTGGATCATACGCTATCCTGAAACCTTAGAAGTAAGGATGAAGGGCAGCTAGAAGAGAGTAAATTTTCAGAAGCCTAACAAGAGTACTCCATTATTCGAACACATTTTGCCCTAACTGAAGTAAATAAGACACCAGACCACAATATGACACCTAATACCGGGCACCTTCCACTCGTAAAAAAGATCAGGCAGAAAGCCCCTGACAACCCAAACTGTACAACCACTGCTAGACAGAGGGATGCAAATGTGCCTGCCAGCCGGATGTCTTCTTCGCAGGCTAAAAACTACGCCCACTACTGGTCTTCTTCGCTGGAGCAGATAAATGTTAAAAACTAAATTGCCCCATGACCACCAGTTTCAACACTGCACAGAGTTACAACAGTATAGGTACGTACATGCATAGTTATAATCATCAGGTGGGTGCTATATTAAATGACCCAGAGGGAGATTGTTGGTCTATTGGATTACTCTGAAACCTAAACTTACGTCACAACCTGAAGTGAAGGCTAATTTCCTGAGCCAATGGAACTTCTCCAAGCTTGCTCACAAACATGATGGGGCATGCATGTCTTCAGATACAAGAATTACCATCTGAAGAGCATTGCATCAATGTTTTACAGCATTGACTCTCCGGCCTTGCGGTCTCTCTTTCAGTGACATCAACCAGGAACAGATTCTGAAGTGATGTGTCCACCTCTAGTACCTGGGGGATTGAATCCCGTTACCGGCATGGATCTCTGAGCAAAATCAAGAAGCCTCTGGCGTTGCTGCTCATTTGTATGAGGAAGGCTTGCACGAAGTAGCTCAACAGGCATCTCCTTACTAGTAGCTTTGGAAGCCTCAGGTCCAATTACTGGGCTTGGTGCCTGCATGACAAACATCTGCTGAATACTCTCAAACTTACTGACACAGTATTTTGTTAGAAGCCCAAAGAAAGCATCAAATGATGCCTGCCAGAGAGTCCGGTTTGGCACTGTGTAGCTGGCTGCGGCATGATGATCAGTCAGCAACTCAGTTGCTCGATCCAGAACCGATTTAATAATTAGAGAAGCCCCGTCACCAGCAGAGCTGCCAAGAGGGCGGAGAGGTGGCTGTTCTGATGCGCAGACAACAGCAGCAAGACAGGCACTAAGAGCACCAAGTTCCATGTGATGCACACAAGACGAAACAGTCTTTGCAAGAGCAATTGTAGTTTCTGCTGCACTAGAGTCTGATGGCAAACCCCCAAACAAGAACCTCAGATGGCGAAAAATAGCCATGCATACTATCCGGCTCAGCTCGCTGCCAGGGACAAGAAGCCGAAGGTAACGTGCTAAAAACTTACGTCCTTTGGGCAGAGAAACAATACGGAGAAAAACAACATCATCCTTCAGTGCTAACCCAGATGAATGACTAGATTTGCTGGGTCCGAGAGGGTCTACAAGCTGAAGTGATGCAGCTAGACCTTCAAGGAGTACTTGCCGTCTTCGCTTCAGTTGGAAACTGTTGTCCTGTGACTGGCTAGACTGCAACAGCCGGTCAATGTCATCCACCTCAAGAAGAAGGCAAAGGGCATCTTCCACAGTCACTCTTGCTGCCAGCATTGGTTCTTTCTCCAGGGGCCTCATAGTGGACTTCTGATCATGAGAGCCATCACCGGACGAAGGGTGGTCAACTTCAAGAAGAGACCGAGGCCTACGTATGGAAGAAAAAGACACTCTTCCAAGAGCATCAACCTGAAGATATGTGTGCTGATCACTGCTGGATCGGGACTTGGATGGTAAGTCTTTCATTGATGCTGGGGAGAAATTATTTTTTTGCTTAGAAGTGGTACCCCTTTTAGCCATACAAGCTTGATGGTAGTAATCAACAACATAAGGATCACTGCTGTGGCTTGCAGAATGCTGCATTCTCAGAATTGATTCGATCTCTTCAGATGACATGTACTTGGATCTAAACTTTATGCCTCCACTATCACCATTCTGGCTACCAGTATCAGATGGTGGTTGAGAGAAGCGAATATTATGTTTTCCCCTTCCTGACCTTGATCTCTTGTCTCTTGATGAATGAGAACTGCCAACAGAATCAAACCTGCCTGCTATCTCTGCAGAGTGGTGGGGGTATAACATGTGTGGTGGTATATTGAGGTAATTCTGATGGGATGATTGGACCTGTGCCAATCTCTGCTGATGCTGAGAAAATAGGAGTGACGACATTGGGCTATTGGGAAGCGATAATTGTTTATGTAATAAGTTGGGCAGTAGATTAAGATGTTCCCCAGTGAAAGGGTTAGCTTGGTTTGACCAATCATTTTGCATTGGATTGTTTACAGGCAGGTTAAGAGCTCCATACGGCATGCCTCCTGTGTATGGTAGCCCATGAGATGGTCCAACCATATGATATGGAGAAGCAGAAAGTGACATGCTCGGCGAACCCATTTGGAGCCCAGCACCAATTGATGGAATACTCCCATGACGTGTAAGGCCTTGAGCAGGGTAAGGTGATCTACTACCACCAGCAGCTGGTGGTGGAAAGGAGGTAAATGAAGTGGTTTTCGGTAGAACGTTAGGTTCGCTTGACCGATGCTGCAGTGGCTGCTGAGGGTAGGAAGATGTTCGACTTAGTGGCCTGGAGTTGGAGTCCCCTAGCTGAACTGAAGAATTTGATGACCACCATTTTTTACTTTCCTGGAATTCCTCATTTTCAAATGCATCCTGATCTACCCAGTTTGAATACTCTACATCCTCAGCCCAATCAACAGTTAAAGAACCTGAAAAAGTTATTGCATGGTTCAGTGAAAAATTGAAACTTAGGCATACATTGAACTTTGAGGATACATGAAATCTTAAACAAAATTTAACACAACACAGTGACAGATAATTCTGCAAAACAAGTCTGAAGGCTATGATTATATCAGACTCTTGACATGATATATTCTCAAATTCACAAATACCCATGTTAGGACAAATACACCGAGAAAATATTAGGTATATATATATACGGCCGCGATATTCTACACCCAGCAGTCAAATTACTGATGATTCTGGTGATGACGCTATATACGTAAACCATGAACTGATGATTCTGAAACCACTAAAGTTTGAGCACCATACTTCATACCAGATCATACCACAAATAAACCCCAGAGGACCACAGTATTAAACTTCAGACTAGCATGCTATAAGGGAAGAAATATCACTCACTTCCTCTTGAAATGGATCGCCTGTCCCCGATGACACCAGGATTCCGGGTTCCACTAACGGTTCGGTTCAACTGACAGAGAAACATGTGAATTCTCAGTGTGTGTCAAGTAACAGAAACAAAGCATAACAGTAAGAAAGCACAAAAGTAAAGGCTAAGGCAAAGCCATCCTTATACAGGAGATTATCCTTAGAAAACAATAACAGCCTCCCGAAACATGTTCCATTGCCACAGCATAGGAATTTAGGGGCAAAAAGACCTTAAAGTGGGACCTAAGCTTTGATAGTAGATCATGATTCGTGTCATTGTCATGCCAAAAGAACTACATATCTGTGTTTAAGCTGGCTCATTATCCAGCCTAGCTGGGGGCACTGTCTCACTGGTACGCTGCCTAATAAACATCTGTCTGCTATGGTGATAGCGAAAACTTCAATGAATACCATTAAGCATAAAGGTTGCTTTTGAATTGTGCTTTCAAGTTACATTGAGAACTCAAGTCGATTCCATTAATAAAATATTTACATATGTTCTCCTAACATCATTTCAATAACTTAGATGGCATTTTGAATCATGAAAGAATGAGGACTATCTACTCGTATGACAAAGCATAATGGCCCAGAAAAATCTGCTACTTAAAAAGGAGCAACAGCTGCAGCACGTCAAAGCAAACATGCAAAGACGTCCATTCCAGAGGAAAGGCAGCAAGTACATCAAAGCCAGATACAGTATAAGTTTCAAAACAGGAATCTCAAAATAAAACACTGAAGCAACAAGTAACATACCTTAGCAAAGGTGCTTGCAAGATCATCAATGTCAGACAAGTTACTCAGATCGTCCATCTGCATAGTACAATAGTTGGAATTAAAACAGTTCGCGAGAGTATGAATATTGGCTTCAGAGTTCAGAATGAGAAGAAGAAATGAAAGCACTAGAACATGTGTACAGTTACACATGCATGTGCCCCACCAAGAAGATCATCATATGACTCGAAGTAACAGTCTTAGATGTGCTCGTTAACTCAAAATAAATAACTCCTACCAACAGTAAGCCATGTTAACTGTCATTAGCTACCAACATAGCATCTAGATTGTTCAACAGCAACATTATCACCGAATTGATTGTGTAACGAGTCATTATGGTTATCCTTGCAATCCACTATGGCTCCCACAATGCCGAAATAAGTCAGTTTATGCCCTAAAAAAGTATCTAGGGATTGAGCAACACAATGAAAAGTATTCCAGAAGCTCAACCACACCGAAATCTCGAACACTTGTGTGACTCATAGGCAGCAATTGAATTAAAAGTCACAAAGGTGACGGAAATAGGCTTGTGATAGAAAGGTCACTGTGAACACTATTTATTTCATTATTGGCACTTTATCCGAATAGATAATCAGTATCGCTAGCCTTTCTCCTGAAAAAAAAGAACTTCTACAATATTTTTTTATCCTACATTTACAATGTTCAAAGTGACTCTAGGCAGTGTCTTAACAATTTAACAAAACGATGTGTGCAAGAATACTCTTCTTCCATCTCTGCTCCATCCTAACAATAAAGCTCTTGTGCTACCAAGCAAACTCCAAATGATTCTTTCCGCATCAAGGTACGCAATTTTCCACTGCAATCACTCAAGTGCCCAATTTCGGCAGCACTTCTGATGAGAGCCTAAATTCCACTATATTTTGCCTTTGTGGCCCACAGGAATATATTCCGTATTGATCCCCGCACTAATCCTCCACTATCAGCCGGGGCCATGCAAAATTGACGTGCTACCCTTAAAGAGATAAAGCATACATGGGAACCAAACGCAGGAACCAGGAACGAGAGACAGATAATTTATAACAAAATATAGACGCTACGTGGACATGACGGCTCCGAATTCGCACCTCTTCTCCAACAGAGGAGAGACGATACAGCCCCTCTTCTGGCCCACCGAATCCACCGCCATTGCCATCGCCGCCGGCGTCCTCCAAGCCGCCGAGCTCGAACCCTTCCAGTGGCTCCTTCCCGAAGAAGGCGTACTGCCCGGCGTCAAAATTCTCTGCAGCAAGAAACGTCAGAACATCTCAGAATCGGAAAGAGGCAACTTTTTCAACCCAGATTACGAGCGATAAACACGAACTAAACGCAGCAACAGCACAGGAAACAATTCCAGCAAACAAATCGATTTTTTTCTCAAGCTTCCTGAACCCAGAGCCTCACGGGAATAGTTCTCCATCAGAGCCCGAAGATTCGCACCACAAACGCAGCAACAGAGGCGCCGACCAGAGCACCCACCAAATCGGCCCGAACAGCACCAACAGCCAGCCAACCAACAACAACAACCGAACAAACCGGCGAACAGATCAACCACGGCGAGAAACCCACCAGCGCAGCAAATTCAGCGGCGAGAAGCCTCACCTGCAGCGGACGAGGACGCGCCGCCGCCGCGGCCGCCGCCGTCGGGCTCGACGCCCAGCATCTCCGCAGGAATAATCCTAGAAGCAGTAGCAGCAGCAGCGCCGGCAGCAGGCCGTGGCGCGCATCTAGGGCTAAGGCTTGTTGGCGCGATTTCCTTCCGGCTTTGGATCTGAGAGCTGGGTGAGGGAAAGAGAGAGATAGCTCGGGCTCGGCTGCTGCGTACTTCTCCCCTCGCTCCCTCCTTCTCTCTCTCCTGCCTTAAATAAAAATATTTCCGAAATACTAGACGCGACAGGTGAATTTATTTTTTTGCAAAGAAGCAGGTGAATTTATGACTCCCAAGGAAACATATTAGGATGAAAACCTAAAAGAAAAAAAAAGAATTTCCGCCTTTGGGGTAGTAGTACTAGCAGGGCTTAAGAAAATCGGGTCTCAAATTCCAAAGACGCATCAAGAGAGAGAGTGTGTGTGGTAGATGAGATGCTAAAGAAGTAGTAGGGATAAAAGAGAGGAAGAGGACTTTGGCTTTGGCTTGTATGTCACTCTATCTCATTCTCACATATTTGTCTTTTTTTTATTTGTGTGTGTGAATGGTGCTTTTTTTCTTTCTTTTTTCTTTAGGGTGTTTTTTATTTCACGAGATAGCTTAATCTATTTTATTTTGTTGTGGCTGCTGATCTAGCTCTGCTGCTCCAGCGCCATGCTTTTCTCTCTCCTCTATGATTGTTTGTCTCACTAAACGGTGGTATTGGGTGTGGATTTGGCATTGGGTCAGCGATTGGTTAGTGGTGAAAGGTAGGGGGAGCCATTGTTAATGGGCTGTGAAAGTAGGTCCTGATTCTCTGTACTAGCGGCCTCTTGGTGAGCGCTCCCTCCTCGGATTCGATTCTCTTTGGTGATCTTGCCATTTGTTTAATACTGGATAACTTTGAGAAAGAAGAAAAACTTGAGGACAGAAAACGATACCAAACGCAATACAAAATGGTTCGACTACATCTACTGCAAAGCGTCGAAGAAAAAAAAGTATTGTTTGGTGCATTGGGATGTTCTCATTCATAAAGCCGTATAGAACTGCTAAATTGCGATCGTGGATTAATTAAGCTGAAAATGTTCGAGTCATGTATACACTCCATTGTAAGCGTTGGCCACTAAGATCTCTTTTTTTTCCTCAAAAGTTTTTTCCAAAAAAAAACACCATTGTGTGCTCTTAATCTATTGTCATAGTCTTCAGCTCGAAATATCATATGCAATTTATTTGTAAGATCTATTTAATTTTTTTTTGTCACGGACTGAACGAGTAGAATCCGGTTTCTTGCTAATCCGTCGTCTCATAGTACAAATATTTGGTCTCCGACTGATCTATTAGGAATATATAGTTTGATAGTGAAAGTAACTTGTCCTTAATTTTCCTTCATGCATGATTGCCGTGCCACAATACTAAAAAGACAATCATGTGGCCTTGGACCCACTTGTCAACCTCAAGTCGAATGACACTTTTCAGTTAAAAAAAATACCTTTTTGCGTTATTATCGTGGTAGCCATCGTCCAAGGAGAAAATTACAAGAGAACGGCAAGGTAGTTAGATCTAGTCACCTAGCCCTAACCCAATCGAAAATGGCAATGAGCTCAGCAAAATCCTGAACCCTTACATTAAAGAATTTAGATTTTCGTCGCAGAATTTCAAATTAACATCTTTATAAAAATGGGCAATTGCCTTAGCCATTTTGGTGCCACTTAGTTTTCAAGCATGATTTCCTCCGAAAATTCCAGAATAAAGCTTCAACCAAACCAAAGGGAACACCAGGGAACAAGCATGGTGGTGCAAGTGGTGGCTTGTTTACTGTCTCGTCTGAGCAGCTGCAAGTTGCAATCGCAACCGAATTCGGCCACTGGATTGTCGTGTGAGGTTGACGCTGCTCCCGTAACTATTTCAGCAGCCCCATCAGCTCAGGCCTCCAGACTTCCAGTCCAGCACTGAGCACAGTGACCTTTTCGTTTTATATTTCCATTTTTTTCTTTTCAGTGCCCCTTGCTTGAGACATGCCATGAGCCCTCTGCTGGCCTCCAACTGTTCAGGCTTTTCCACAGAGGAGCTTTCCGTGCCGAAGCTGGAACAGCATCTAGAAGGAAGTTGTCAAGTAAAGCGTTGGTACCAAACATGATTCTCCAAAGGCAGCACGCGCCTTTTTTTTAAGGGGCGAAAGCTGAGATGTGTGGACGGCAGTGCTGCGGGGTGCTCCCTTTTGGATGGTGCAGCAGCCATCAGGGGGTCCTTTTCCCTTCTTTTTTTCTTTTTTTCTTTGGGATGAGAATTATTGATAAGTGGAATATTCTTTGTCACGGAGATGGTTGGGAGGCATATGTTCCGAGGAGCCTGGTTTAATCACCAAAAGCTCCAAACGCTACCTGCACGGCACTGCTACACACAAACCTCAGGGTTCTTAACAAAAAGGACAAGAAAAAAACTCAGGTTGGCCAGGAATCAGTTGAATTAATATGGAAACTATGAAATTTGGAGGGTTTAATAATTAATTTCTAAGATTGAGTCTGTTTGGTAAAGTTCTCAAGTTACTAAACCAACTAATTTTTCATTTGTATTGTTACACAAATTAGAACATGTCTTCTGCAAAAATAAAATGCATCTTGAAAATAACACCGTTTCCCGCAAAATCTTAAAATTAATTTCAGGGTTTTTTTCTTCCTTGAAAGATCCATTTCATATCCTATTATCCTGCTCCATCCCAGCTGCTGAATATGCCTGAATATCCACAACAGTTTTGGTACACTGTGCAGGTACGAAGTGGACATACGGGCCTAGGATATTTTAAAAACTGATTATGTCAACATAGAAGCATCCAGGTAGGCCAGACAACATTTGCATGGCCCTGATTTCCTGCCCTTTCCCCCCTTGCAGATAGATCATGATAGACCTGGCCACCAAACGCGACGCCATGCACCGTCAAAAGGCGCGCGCCACGTACTACGCGGCAAGTCAGTTGGGTGGCCGGCGGCATCCATCCATCCATCCATCTATCTGTATCAATCTTTCCAGGCGCTGCCTCACCTCGCGCCCGTGCTGATCTCCCGCGTGCTTATCCGCACGGCACCGAGCGTCCCGTCCGACCCTGACGGCAGCCGGCCGGGGAAAAGGCCCGAAAGCGCCGCGCCCGCGCAGGTGGGTTGCGTTCGCGTGGCGTCTCCTCCTCGTTTTGGACGCGAGCCTGTGCACCCGTCCGTCTACCTTTTGTCCCGAGCTGGAGGAGCTCGGTCTAGTCGGCTACCGTCCGCCCGGCGTGTCATTTTCCGTGTCAGGTTTCGGTCGACATGAATACGCCGAGTTGGGTGTTCGGTTTCCGGTGGCAGTTCAGCGGCGTCGGTGCTGGGGTGGAAATGACCAGACGTCCAGACTCCAGACGGAGTGGCTGGTCGATGTTATCGCCGGGACAGAGCACGCGAGTTCCATAGCAGATATTTGAAAATCTCGGAAATTTAAATAGAAGCTGAACTCATGCAAGCGTGTTTTCAGGGTCCCTTTAGAAAAGTTACTCGACTTTATAGTCAATAACTAAGGCATCGAAACCAACCCCACCAAGATCAATACCACCAGAGGAATGAATCCTCCTCGGTGCAAGAAGGATGTGATGAAACTGACCGGGTGCATGGCGGCCCTGAGTCGATTCATCAGTCAACTCAGCGACAAGGGACTTCCCTTCTTCAAGCCGCTTGGCAAAGCAGACAAGTTTGTATGGAACGACGACACTACTAGAGCCTTACAGAACCTCAAGGAATTTCTTACTAACCCACCGGTCCTCACGGCTCCAGAGCCCGACGAGAAGCTACTCCTCTACATAGCGGCAACCACTCATGTGGTGAGTACTATCCTGGTCGTTGAGCGAGATGAGCCAGGTCACGTTTACAAGGTGCAGCGACCCGTTTACTTCGTCAGCAAGGTACTCGGCGAGTCCAAGGTGCGCTACCCTCGGGTCCTGAAGCTCCTGTACGCGGTCCTCATCACGTCCAGGAAGCTGTGACATTACTTCCAAGCACACAACATTAGAGTCGTTTTCTCATTTCCACTCGGCGACATCCTCCATAACCGCGATGCCAACAACCGAGTCGTCAAGTGGTCCGTCGAGTTGGGTGCACTCAACCTGCAGTTCTCCTCTCGGTCCACGATGAAGTCTCAAGCCCTGGCTGACTTCGTGGCCGAGTGGACAGAGATACAAGACCTACCACCCGAGGAACGACCCGAGCACTGGAAAATGCACTTCGATGGCGCCCTCGACCTCGATGGAGCAGGCGCTGGAGTTCTACTCATTTTCCTGAAAGGCGAACAACAGAGTACGTCCTCCGGTTACTTTTCAAAGCAACTAGCAAAGCTGCTGAGTATGAAGCCCTTATCCACGGTCTCCGAATCGCCGCTTCGCTCGGCATCAAGTGCCTCCTCGCCTACGGCGACTCCAAAGTCGTTATCCAGCAAGTCAACAAAGACTGGGACTATACAAAGGAGAAGATAGACGTCTACTGCAAGTAGATACGAAAGTTAGAAGCCAGCTTCTACGGGTTGGAGTTCCACCATGTCATCAGAGACTACAACATCGCGGCCGATGCCCTCTCCTAGCTCGGCTCCGGTCGTGCCCTTGTACCGACCGGAGTCTTCGTCCAAGCCCTGAGACGACCCACGGTCGAGGTCGAGGAACCACCCCCCAACCAAGCTAGACTTGGTGCCTGCTCAGGGCCAAGAGGTGTTGGTGATCGACTCTGACTGGCGCTCTCTTATCATCGAGTTCCTCGTAAACAACAAGTCCTCCCCCACAGGAAAAAACACGAGAAGCTCTCGCGATGAGCTACCAGCTACGTGGTCATTGGCACCGACTTATTCAAGCACTCGGCCTCCTCAGGGACGCTGTACAAGTGCATCGCTCAGAGCGAAGGAGTTGCTCTACTCCATGACATCCACTCGGGCATCTGCAGCAACCACGCAGGCGCCTCTACTATGGTGGGCAAGGCATTCAGGTCTGGTTTCTACTGGCCTACGGCACTCGCTGACGCCCACGACATCGTTAAAAGGTGCCCAGGGTGCCAATTCTTCGCCCAGCAGCAGCACGTTCCAGCTCAGGCCCTGGGAACGATTCCTCCTTCCTGGCCCTTCGCCTGCTAGGGGCTCGATTCAGTCGGACCTCTCAAGACGACCGTAGGTGGCTACAACCACATATTTGTGGCCATCGACAAGTTTACCAAGTGGATTGAAGTCAAACTAGTCGAGGGCGAGCTAGCGGCCGCTCCAATGGGGACGCCTCCCCCTTGGCCACCTCGGCCGAAACGGACTCACTGGTGGACTCCTCCGCCTTGCGCTTGGCAACGCTAAGCAATGCCCTCCTACAATTCGACTCATCGACTTAGAATCGGAACCCAGTATGAAAAGGAGTCAAATTGAGAAGTGCAAGAGGTTGGAAGACTCACCTCCCAGCCCACTACACGCGGAAGCTCGGCTTCAGCGGCACGGCAGAGGGCAATGACAGCGCCACCCGCGCGGGCAACCTCGCTGGCCGCCCCCGCTCCTCCCCCTGGTCCTCCTCCTCCGGCTTGGGGGTGGTGAGGCCGGCCTTCTCCGCCGTAGCCTCTGTCTCCACTCTACTCGCGCCCGGAGGGGTCGAGCTCCTACTCCGCGGTGTCACTCCGCCCCGCTGGGCCTTTGACGCGGCCACCTTATGGGTGGGCCGCCGCTTCTTCGTGGTGGAGCCGGCCCCGATACTTCTACAACATCGTCCGACTCGCTCCCGATGGAGGAGTTGGACGAGAAACTTCCAACGTTCGCCGCCTGCAATGCAAGCCCGGCTGGTGGATCAACAACCTTGCCTTGCTGCCCCTCCGGCAGAGGCGCAGGGCACCAGAACGACATAATTTTTTCCTGCAGAAAGCCGATTGGTGTTACAACCCAATGGGTGACTCGACGACAAAAACGACTCGGTGGAAAACTACTCGGACCAAAAACACTCGGCAAGAGGCAAAATGACTCTACAAGCAGATTGCGTACCTCGGTGGTGGGCCGCTTCAAACAGTACGCCTTCGGGCAGCCCTTGTTGCGGACCTCCCACTCACGATGAGCGTGACCCGCCTGTGAGCCTCGTTGCGCGAGACCTTGTGGTTCTACACGCGAGTTGGGTCGTCACGACCCGAGTACTCCTACCCGGGGTGGACCCGCTCCTGGATCGGCTGCGTCAGCTGCTTCGCGAACGACAGCGCCACCGCAGTGCCGGTCAGCTTCTCGGCCTTGAGCTTCTGCAGCTCGGCCAACAGCACCTCCACCTCCACCATCTCCTCATCGGTGGGCTTCTCCTCCCACCTGGCATGCAGCACCGGCGTGAGGCCGATGCGAGGTGGACGACCAGGAGCAGGGTTTGCCACCACGAACCACTCCTCCGCCCACCCCTTGTTGTTGTCCTTGAAGGAGGCCTCCGGGTACTTCCCGCCTTGGCGGAGCGAGAAGGCGGCGCCGCCGACCACATCCGGCGTATCCTTGTTCGGATATGCCCGCAGATGATAGAGGGCCCTCCACAGATTGAAGTGGGGCGCGATCCCTAAGAACCCCTCGCACAGATGGATGAAGGTCGCAATCTGCGTGATGGAGTTGGGCTTGAGGTGCGTCGCCTCCAACCCGTAGTAGTGAAGCAGCCCCCGGAAGAATGCCCCCGATGGCAGGCCGAACCCCTTCTCGTAGAAGAAAGGAAGACGTCGTGTCCGTCCGGTCCTCCGAGGGGAACGCCTCCCCGAAACAGCTCCACTAGCCGGAGATTGCCTTCTCCAGCAGCAGGCCCTGCACCACGAGCGCCTCTATGTCAGTGTCCGTCATGGTGCTTGGGGAGCAGGCCAGCTTCGGGGCTGGCAGCGCGGCGGCGGCTGCTGCTGGGACTTCGCCGGCCATTCGTGCGCAAGGCGAGTGGCGACGGGCGAAGGGGCGGTGGAATGCTTTGGAGGCGAGTGCTTGAGAGGAGGCTGGAGATACCTGGAAGACTCGGTGGCGGCAGAGATGAAAGGGCACAAAGAGATAAGGTCGCGCCGAGCCGATTGCTTTTATGTCGGTCGCAACCCTAACGGGCTGTTCGGCTTCTCCCTCCTTTTTGAAATTTGAATCGGCTCCGAGAGCGTCTCTTCCTCTCCCCGAGGCAGAGGGGGAAATGGTAACAAATGATTTGACAGCGGCAGTAAAAGAGAAGGCGGCCCCGAAGGATAGGTTGTGCAGTTGATCAAAAAATTGGAACAGATCCCAGGATTTTCGGATTGAATTGGATCTGACCGTTGGATTAGAATATTCCTTTCTACCAGGCGGTGCCAAAGGACTCAACGTGTCTCCATGACTCTGCCAGTGACCCCGCTCGGGGGTTGGGCGCCGCTATTTGACTCGGCGTGTCTCCGTGACTCCGCCAGTGACCCAGCTTGGGGGTTGGGCGCCGCTATATGACTCGGCGTGTCTCCGTGACTCTGCCAGTGACTCTCCTCGGGGGCCGGGCGTCGTTATCTGACTCAGCGTGTCTCTGTGACTCTGCCAGTGACCCTGCGGGGGCTGGGCGCTGCCATTTGACTCGGCGTGTCTCCATGACTGCGCCAGTGACCCTGCTCGGGGGCTGGGCACCGCTATTTGACTCGGCGTGTCTCCGTGACTCCGCCTGTGACCCTGCTCGGGGTCTGGACGCCGCTATTTGACTCGGGTGTCTCCGTGACTCCGCCAGTAACCTTGCTCGGGGGCTAGGAGCCGCTATTCAACTCGGCGTGTCTCCGTGACTCCGCTGGCTGTTCTGATTGAGAAGTTGGGCGCCGGAAGATGACTAGGAACGAAGAGCTTAAGAGGTTGTTTCCTTTTTGACCCTCTAAACACTTCTGCGAAACCTTCCGAGGCTCGGGGGCTACACCCAACGGGTGCGCCCAGGGGCGCATCCCGTTGAAGAAGGAACATAAAGGTAGGAGTCTATTGAAGTCAAGTTGCAGCAAGAGCCCGAGGATGTAGGGGTCATTATCTGATCACCGATTGGCCTAATTGCTCGGTCAAGACTCGATTCGGCGACTCGGCGCTCGGGGGCTTGACGGAGGTAGATCCAGGTACCTCCCTGCCGAGTGGAGACGGCTACCCGGCTGAACGACTCCGCATAAACGACCCGGCGTACAGGCACTCGGCTGGACGATGGGCAGGATCCCCCGGGATCAGGATCTAGGTCGAACTGGATAGGCATGATCTTGTGTATCTTAACCGATCGGATTCCTTGTAACAAACCCGAGTAGATTTACCCTAACTTGTAACCCACGACAACTCGGATATATAAGGGGGCCGTGGGGGGACCCATAGGGGATTCATCTCATTTAGCTCATTCCACAAACCCTAATACAAACCCCTGAATGCAGGACGTAGGGTGTCACGCTCCGTGCGGCCCGAACCTATTTAAACCTCTGCGTCTTTGTGTTACCATCAAGTTCACGGGCTCTCTCCGATCCACCCCGCCCGAACCCGAGTATGTCGCTAAGTGTGACATATGCAGAAGAATCAAGGCTGAACACCAGCGCCCTGCTGGACTGCTTTAGTCGTTGGACATTCCCGTTTGGAAATGGGGTGACATCAGTATGGATTTCATCATGGGATTGCCCCGAACACATAGAGGACATGACACTATTTGGGTGATAGTCGATCGTTTGACCAAGGTTGCCCATTTTATACCGGTCAAGATGACTTACCCCGTGGGAAAACTAGCAGAGCTTTACATAGAGAATATCCTGAAACTCCATAGCGCACCAAGGAGCATTGTATTAGATCGAGGCCCTTAGTTCACCGCTAAGTTCTGGCAGAACCTGCACAAGTCTTTAGGGACCAGTCTTGAATATAGTTCCGCTTTTCACCCCCAGACCGATGGTCAGACAGAAATAGTGAATCAGATACTAGAAGACTTGCTGATAGCATGTGTGCTATCCTATGCCTCCGACTGGGAGAAGAGTCTACCCTATGCTGAGTTCACCTACAACAACAGCTACCAGGCCAGTCTACATATGCCACCATTTTAGGCCCTCTATGGCGGAAAATGCAGAACACTGCTGATGTGGTCAGAAACCGGAGAGAGGGCGTATTTCGGACCGGATTCCATAGTGGAGGTCGAAGAAAATGTATCCAAGATCATAGAGAACCTGAAAGTAGCCCAGAGTAGGCAGAAGACTTATGGCGACAGAAGGAGAAGAGATCTCTCGTTTGAAGTCGGGGACCATGTGTACCTGAAAGTATCACCGCTTCGGGGTACCAAGAGGTTTCATGTAAGAGGGAAGCTTGCCCCGGGGTACATTGGACCTTACCCGATTATTCAAAGGATCGGGAAGTTGGCCTACAAGTTGCAACTACCAGAAGATTTTGCCGGAGTACACCCAGTCTTCCATGTATCCCAGCTACGCACCGGATCCAAGCGTGAGACTGACAATTGGGGCCCAGTTGTCGGTGGAGGGAGGGAGAGGGAGGGAGAGAGAGACCGGCGCGTGGGACCACCACCAGTGGAAGAGAAGGAAGGGAGGAGACACTGCCGGGTGGGCCACCTTCGTCAGCGAGAAGAGGAGGGAGGAGAAGGAACATGGGCCGACGCCAACCCATGGAAGCCCAAGGCGCCGTGCCGACCCACCAAGCTGGCCTGCGAGCCGATCTTTGAGCCGGAGCCAATCCCTTAGCCGCCAGATCGAGCCGGCCTGCTTTACCTTAGCTGAGCCCAAGCCGTGAGCAAAAGAGCCAAGCCGAGCAGTGTTGGGCCAGTGAGCCGACCCGATAGCTTTGAGCCCAACAGCCCGAGCCGTGTTCTCTTTTCTTTTTCTTTTTCTAGGACTGACCCAAGGGACCCACTTGTCAGCCATAGTGAGGGGCTGACAGGTGGGGCCGCTGACCGATGATGTTGGCCTGGTCAACATTGACCTGGTCAACGCTAATGTCAGCATGACCCCGTGCTGACGTCAGCCAAACCGAGCCCCTGGATGACGTCATGCTGTCGTCAGCATGACACGTGGCACATCCAGATGCTGCCACATGGCTGACTGTGTGAATTTCTTTTCGTTAATCTTTTTTCTATTTTTAGAAAATGATTTAAGCTTAGAAAATTCATAATAAATTAACCGAACCTCTAAAAATTATGAAACTAGTTTCATAATTCTTCTAAAATCATGATCTACCCGTTAGAGTAGGTTTTGTTGTGATTTGGATCTTATTTGGATAATTTTGTGTAACTTTGCACTTTGGCTCTCGTATTTATACGTATTTACGAATAGGACCTGTCGCCGAGAAGCTGGCCGACGACCAGGACGACCAGAAGATCGAGGAGGACTTCCCAGACGCTAGAAGATCTCGAGAGACTACGAAAAACCACCAGGTTCACGCCCATCTACATATTGAATGCCTATTAGGCATTGCTTGCTAGAAATGCTATTGCTCCGTGATGTGTTGCAATGAGATGAACCTGCATAGCCTATTTTTATACCCAGACTCCTTGTTCTCCCCTGTTTACCTTGAATGAATTTATATGAGATGCTTTGGCTACTGTTGCATGTGTATGTGTGGGATATGGGGATATAGTCTTGGCGTGAGTGAGCCACATATATGAGGAGCTGATGAATAGGGCTATTAGCTGGGGCGAGCAAGTTAACCTGATCCTCAGATTAGGGGCTTGGGGTGTGTGTTGGGCACACCCTACAGAGTGCCTGTTGCGGACACATGTCCTTTGTGGACGTTGGTCTTTTATGGACAGATGGTGGTACTAGAGGAGTTAGAGGGCCATACCTGTAATGGGTGCCGACAACGGACCGTTGTGCCGGATACGTCACTTGAGGAAGATGCTCTCCTCGGCGTATGAGGACCAATTGTGGTAACTATGATCAGTGGGACTTCGTGAGCGTGCGTACCACTTATCCACTATGCGGGTGGATCCGGTCCGAAGCTAGCAAGCATGGTGCCAAGACTGTAGGAAGATAGTGTATCAGTGTAAGGGGAGAAGGTGATGACCTCACGTCCCTCGAATGGCAGGATCTTGCGTGGTCCAGGTGTAGAAGGCTTTACAGTCCCAGGGCGATCTCTTGCGGGAGAGCGCACCCAGACCCGGGAAAGCAGGACAGTGCCATGGCTACTAGTTCTCATTCTCAGTAGACCCGTGTCTCATCGTCAGTCGGCTCATTACCTGCCGACGACGATTCGAGTGGGTCCAGATGTACAACCCGTGCTGGGTGAAAACTATACGTATAGCCGCGTATTCGGTCATGTACATCCCTACTTTTCTGTTACCTGCATTAGTTAGTGTTACTATATCTTCTACCTCCCTCTAGTCTTGATATTCCTGCCTGGGGGCAGTTGAGGTGCGAGAATAGGGAGTTCTCACATCGACTTGGTGGTTATGGAAGAGGTGTGTGTGGATCGGGAGTCCGGGATGCCGGAAGGGCCCGAGTCCGGAGATGGATGTTATTATTAACTTGCTGGTGATGCATAGGAAAACCTCAGTCTTATCCTTTGGCTACTTTTATACCTCTTGCATTCCATTTAAAGTTTGCATACGGATGGTGACGTGAACCTATCCCACTCCTTGGGGTAGTTGGTAGATGCAGGATTTGACCCGAAGTTCAACCCCGACGCTGAAGAATGATACCAGGATGGCTCGTGCATCGCTCAAGTTTGCCTATGGAGAAGTGTACCCTCAAGATGAAGAACGGCTTCACCTACCGCTTCCACTTTCTGTTTGAACCTTTTAGTTCAAAGGGCTTGTACTCAAAATTCGTAATACAATCCTTCGGATTATGTAATATTTAAACATTTATTTGAATCTATACGATGTATGACTATGATATTGGTCTGAAATGAGTTCTGTATATGATAGCTACTGATCTACTAACTATAACTATCCTATCACGACGATACTGTCAGTCGAGTTCTCATTTCGAAAACCGGTTCGTTTCACTAACCCGAGCTAGCTGGATCTCCCGCGCGCACGGCAGCGCCGTCCAGCCGGCCGATCGCTCCGGGGGCTCTTGCTTAACGCTTATACTAATCCGCCGTCCCACCGGCCCGGGCTCGTCACTTGACACATAAGCAAGCGCGGCGTGAAAGGGGGTCGCGCGTTGCGTCACGCGAGCCGTGGCGTGGCGTGCGCTGCCGCGCTCCGAGCCCGGCGGCCACCGGCTTAGCTGTGCGAACCCCTTTCGCGACCGGGTGAAGCCGAGGACGATCCGGCCCCGTGCCCTGCCTAACCTGATCCGGCACTCGTCGCCGGACAGCAATGGACCAGGACCGTGCTGCGCGGCTGCGCCCTTGCCCGGACCAGGACCGGCCGCGTCAACGGACTGCCTGCCCCGCCCGGTCCTGATCCCCTGGGTCGGCACGCGTCCGCGCGGGCGGGGCTTGACGCCGACGCACGTGGGGAGGTCGACCTAGGGCGCGGGGGGCAGGGCAGGCGGAAGGAAAGCGAGGCGGCGCGCGGGGTCGCGGGCGGCCCGGGCCCCCACCGACCGGTACCAAGCGCACCCACCAGCGCCCGCCCGCCACGGCGCACCAGTCGGGGCGGTCGGTGCGGCGGTCGCCGTGCACGTGGGCCGGGCGGGGAGTTCACCGGTGCCCACCGCGTGGTGTTTGGATGGACTGGGGGCTTGGGCGGCCGGTTGCTTCCGCCACGTCTGTGGCTTTTAGCTGGCTGGGCTCAGTGGTGTGTGTCCGTGTGTGTGGTGTCGGACAGGCACGACGGAATGACGCCAACTGAGGCCTGGCCTGCACTGCTCGGGTTGGGCCAGCGTGGACCAAGCGGCATCCCTTTTCCCCGCTGGGACTAGGACGCCCCCCCCCCCGCCCCCCCCCCCCCCCCCCCCCCCAACTGCGAATTGCCGATTTTCTCCGTGCCAATTCAAGGCGACCCAGATAAAAGTCGGCAGGATGGACTTGCCAGTTGGGCCACTCGAAGAAGCTGAACTGAAGCCATGACTGCAATACTCCTCGTCTGTAGATCTGCCGATCTGAATCTGTATGGTTAGCACGCCACCAGAGTTTCTCTGGTCTTCCCTCCGTAACGATCAGTTCAATAAATGGAATGGTACCCTTTGCTCTCTCTCAAAAAAAAAAATCTCCTCGTCTGTAGCCTGTTCTACTTAGCATTCCTCGCTGGCTCTTTTTGCATCCAACTGAAGATGATCCACCGGTTTCCAGTAGCAACTTTGAAACTATATTAGTCATACAACTTCATTTCTTTGAGACTTTCAACAAGATCTTATATCAAAACCAAAACTTGAGAGAATGAAAATCAGAAGAGCGACATGGCAACAAGCCTGCAAAAAAAAATTGTAGCGAACTAGGCATACTTGTTGAGAAAAATAAATCGTGGAACTATTTAAAAAGAAGAGAGGCTAAAATTGGAACTTCAGCTCTGCCATTGCGAAGCCATAGTACATAGGCAAACATGAGTTCATACATGAGTGCGTACAGGGCCTAGTACATAGGCAAACACCTCTTGCACAGTCCACCTCCATTCTCTAACAGGGGAGGAAAAACGGGCGTGCACGACAAGGAGGTGGGATCATAAAAATTCGTACCACCTCCTTCAAACATCGACACGGAAACCTTCCCTACCCTCTCTGCTATCTAAAAAGCAGAACATAGCTATTAATTCATCAAAATTTGATTCTGGTGGGACCAAGCTATCTGAATCAAAATTTACTTCCTGAAAGGGATCTTCTCAGCTAAACATACCCCCAATCTCATCCATCTGCCGATCATGACTCGCAGCCTCTTTGGATCCATCAGATCCAAACATCACACGGTCATTGCCATTTGGCGATCTTAATAAGACCATATGCATTAATTGGACCATCTCTTCAAATCAGAAATCCTTGATTCAATAATCTCTGAAGTACTCATCAAGTTTGACATCCAACAGTGCAAAAAATCTGCAAATCCTGTCTCCACTTACGATTTCTGTTGAAAACACATTTCTCGGTCCAAACCCAGCATTTGCATGTCCTTTCTCTGAATGCTTCGCTGTTGGGTTTCTTAGCTGCTCTTGCAGATACATTAACATGATGTTGAAAAAAAAACATGATCTGCAAAATGCTTCAGCATCTTCGAAGTTGACACAAACATCATCCTCATCTGTCAAAGCAAGGGAGTAATCCGAAATGATGTTATGGGACCACGAATACACCTGTGCGGATCATATCAAAATTCACAAGGCATTCTTCACTGGTCCATGAAACGCCCAGCCATGCTGCAGCAATATATAAACTTTCAGCTAAAAAAGGAACGGGCTAAAGATTGATGCTCGTTGCTTAACTGAACAAACCATTCAGAAATCTGTCTCGCTTGCGCAACAAAGGGACCTGATAATTGTCTACTTTGAGTGGCAACAATTTTGTCAAATGACAGTGGAAGGACGCTGACCAATGCACCAATGGCAGAAAACTGAACACTTAAACTGCTAGATTTTGTAAAACTTGCCCCTGCTAAAAATGATGACAACTTGTCCCTCAGCTCACTAACACTTCTATGCTCATAACCAACATCATCAATGAAGGACCTGCAAATTGGGAAACACAATATTATCAAAATGTCAAAAGCGTGAATCAAGTAGATCGTACATATTAGGAACAAACAAGTCAGAACGAAAGATATGCTTGGAACTTGCATGAAAATACATAAAAAAAAGTATAGCCTGAAATCAGAACTGTGTGCGCATGTATGTATGTGTGCTTGATCGATCACCACCTCCAAGGCCCCAAAAGACAAAAATCAAAAGTTATGACAGACCTATTCATTTTACAGAATATTGGTTTTAGCTCGGATAATGGACTACTGGAAATTTAATAAACCAATTTTTGAGGCATCGGAGAAAATGTAGATCAAAGGATGTGCCAAGATCCTGTAATTGGACATATCTGGAATATTGTCTTTGCCCTACTGGGAAGGAAAGTTCTCAAAAAGCTATACTACACGTCTACACTGTACAGTGGAATGACTGGTACAATGATCAAACCTAGCTATCATGTAAAGTCATGTGCAGTATAAGATCATGATTGAATAGTTGTTAGTACTTAGGATTTTGCATTACAATATTTGATCAGTGATTTATCCTATACAATTTCTTATAAAAGCCCACCAGTCAAGCAATTTAGTGGCATATTCACCCTAAACGCCATCCACTATAACGGCGTGCCACATAAAGCACATGCACATTAAGAAATGCTATGACTATCTGTTCACACATAACAAAAAGAAAAGCATGGAACAATTTAATACAAGAAGTATATGGGCAACAGGGAAAACCTTCCGAGTTGGCTGACAAGTACTAACAGAGCAGCTGAATACTCATCGCACATGCACAATTCCAGAACCTCCAGAAGACGGACAACAACATTGGTGTATGTCCATTCACAGCTCTAAAAATGTGGAGAAAATAATCAGTCAATACCGGAACAGATAATGTGAAATTGAACCATAAAAATCAGAACAAATTGAGGGCTAGACATGGATGATGGTAATGTTCAACATGCAAATTCCAAAATTGGTTAAAATACAAAACAATAACCTAGCAGCCTGAAAAAGTAATCTAGGATATCAAAGTTGGCTGCCTGTGGGCCGAAATTGACATTGCGTGCATGTTTCGGCACTTGGGGACAAAAAAACTATTGAGAACTTTATTTGGTAAAGGTCACAAAGATGCACGTACCATATAAATCCCAAAGAGCTCAAGCAAAGAAATTAGCTCGGTGAAGTAGCATAAGTTGATCCCTGCAGGACTGTTATCACTATCCTCAGCTAGTTTTCCTTGCTTGAATATACTGCAAAGTTCACCGCAGTTGATCTCAAGTTCATTTGATCCTGAATGAGAACTGCGCCTTGTAGTTTCATTTGAGTAGGCATGGTTATTCCACAGCAGCGAACATAAATCCAACTCATCCAATAGAGAGGAGATAAAACCATCTATGGAAACCGTATCCACATCAAACAGGCAATGGGAACAGGACGGTAATGTTGTTGGCTTATTTGATTGGGTACACGATGACACAAGGCACAGAGAAGTGTCTTTGCTCTCAAGAAGCAGGACAACCAACCGTATAGCTGTCGCGAGAAAGTTGCAACTCTTTGGAAAAAGAAACTTATCACCACATACGGAACCAAAGACGTGGAGAGCCAACAGAGTCCACAAAAGATTAGATTTACCCATCTGGAGAACTTTGTATGAAACTTCTAAAACAACATCCACTCTCTCCACTTCCACACATATTGAAGCTAACAGAATGCAAGCGGCGATAAATTGATCTACTTTCGCAGGTTTAACTGAAAGCTGTATACCAGCTTCATCATCTAATTTATGATCCTTGCTTGCGCCAAAAACTTTCTGTCCCATTTTTTCACATACTATAACTTCTTTGTTCAGGAGAAAATCTTCAATTAAGGAGATAAGAACATCCAGCTGATCCCCTCTCAGAATGGTCCACCTTGTTTCCAAATGAGACTTCACTGTAAGGAACAAAATGTATTGAAAATTATAACCTCGTTGTTAGCATAGGATACCAATAAAATACGACTCAACAAATCATTATAATAACTGTGTGTTGCATATTCTCAATATAGCTTGGTCAAAGCAACGAGTTAATAGTAATATGATTGATATACACAAAAGCACACTGGGTTGTTGTGTAAAAGGCAACCAAAAACAAAATCACATTCTAGTGTGTGCGATGAAGCAAATCTGAACTTGATAACATCTACGTGATAACAGGCCACCGATAGAATGCTACAACTAAATGACAATCAATAGCAAAATAACAAGAGAAGAATAATGTAAGCCGAAACAGAAAAATGAAGAAATTAACAATGTAGCAAGCAAATAATGGAGAATCTGAGCTAAAAGAGCAAAAACAAGCAATCAACATGCAAAAGAGTTTCAGATGATATACCACTTAAGGAAAAAGCTGATGAGGCAAAATTTCCATCCGCAAAAGTTTCTTCTGTGAATCTAATATCCCACAACAAAAGGGAAAATATGAGGGAAACCTTCTCGCTGCAAAACAAAGCAGAGAACTTAGTTCTAATAATAGATTGCAAATGATAGCAACAATGTTTGCTTGTGCCTGCAACAGTGCCTATAAAAGACGAGCTAAACCATGCAAACAAACTTACTCTGTAGGTAGCAATGGGTCAGCTGATACTTTTTCAAGCAATGGACCATCAATAAAAGATTCCTTAGAATGCTCTCGAGTTTGAGAACCCAGCATCTCCCAATATCTAAATATGTTGGCCATGGTGCTTCTTTTCATTCTTGTAAATCCAACTACGTGCATTTGAGTTTTTTCGGATACACAATAATGCCCAAGCATACTATTTGAGTCCAAATGGCTTTGCTTGGTCACTGTAGTCTCACTTGCCCCAACATTAGCTTGCAGTCCAGGACCCAATGATCTGTCACCAATCTGATTTGAGCCCTTTTTGCTAGGCACTTCCTTGGACAAATGCTGCAATTGCAAAATGGAATTTGAATGACCACTGCAGCTACTTCCTGATAACACTAGTCTGCTTGTATTGTCTAATATCTTAGCAGATGATGCTGCAGAATTCCCAGCCACATCCTCACGCAAAAGGCTGCCGAAAGAAGCATCTGTTGGCACACCAACCAAACCAGCACTACAAGAAACATTGGCAGCTGCGTTGGATTTATCATTTGAACAAAGTTGTTCACCAAAGTCACTACATTCAATTCTATTTGAGGATGGACCGAGCTGGATACAATTCTGAGCCAATTTCTGAAACCCAGGCTCTTTAACTTCCAATACTTTGGACCTCATGGAATCAATGGAATCAGATCCAGAGGCAGGACAATTACTGAGAGTTCTATCACCCAAACTACCAGGTTGTGCACATGTAGGCACTTTAGTTCTGCGGGGTCGAATAATGGGCAGGCTTGGTGAAAGAGGTCTCTCCTTTGCCTTTCTGTATTTTTCCTCATCTGCATCATCATCAAAATTGAGTAACTTCAAGCAGTTTCCCTTGTTCATTTCCTCAAAGGAGAGCAACGAAGCAAACTTGCTACCAGCACAGCCATTTCGTCCACCAGGAGAAGGCGCTTTAGAAGGGAAACTGAAGGGAGGAGCTTTATCGGAGACAGCAAGATATTTTCTCCTATGATTTCCCATGTCACCTTCAGTCACACACAAGACGTTGTTATTTCCTTGCTGCGGACCTGAAGGATCATCCTCAAATGCTAAAACGTCATTTGAAGTGGCAGCATCGGCCTTAGATTTCGAATGCAGCAAATCATGTTTAGAGGGGAGACAAGCAGCAGGTTCTAGAGACTTTTTGGTCCTTTTTCTCTTCCTATCACCACCAAGTGTTTTATCTGTAACTTTTGTACAACCAGACAAGGGCAACTTCAATGCTTCTAGAGGCAATGCTCTACTATTACTATCTTTAGGATGCCGCTCGGGAACAGCAGAATTCTGGTTTTTTCTGATATCTGTTGACGAGGACACAAATAAGCTATCCTTACCCTGTGAGCCCATTAACTTTTCATCAGATATGGATGTGGGACATGAAGATCTGTGGTGACTTTTTGACTTTGTTCTGTGAGAGCTACCAAGAGGAGGCCCTAATTCAGAACTAGTACCTGAGATTGGTCGTGTGCAGCTTTCTCTGGGTAACTGATACAAAGTGTATTCCCTTGGGATAGAAGAGTCGAATGGAACCATCCCAGCCTGCAACCCAAAATATGGGGCAGGAATTGAATCATTTGGAAGCAACTTCTGTTCAAAGCCATGTATCTCCGGATGCTGCTTCAACTGCAAGTATGAGACAATGCCGGAAATCACATCAGCTTATACAGATTGGAGAGAAAAAACAGTATAAATGAACTTTAAAAAAGCATATCCAACATATCAGCAGCCAGATTAAAGAATGTACAGGTCATATGTATTACACCACATAATTTGTGAAATATAACCGTTCATTCAAAACCACTCTGTGATGATCTACAGGGAAAATCACGTTATAGAATTTCAATTGGTTCCATATAATTAAACATCAACATTAGATGGGTGATAAGTTTGAGCACAAGGCATTACATTCACAGATAACATAAAGGCAAAGAAAGAACAAATTTGGCATGTGAAGTCACCCATGACCTAAGGCTCTAATTAAGAATGATTCACCTGATAAATCAGCCACAACATTGAATAATCCCCACTGTCACAAAATTTTTACCGTTCTCTTGATTTTCCTATTTTTCTAGCTTTATTATGTCGCATGTAGTAATCAGAAAAAAAATCTCCCAGAAATGGTGATACTACCATGCGATAGTGTGGAAATGAGCAGCTTCCAGCCTTTTTAAACAGAAGTCCCAAAAACAGTAGGCAATAAGCCATCAGTATGAAACGACTGTAACAAAATTTTACCATGTAACTGAACAAAAATATGGTGATGATTGTATCCTCCTGTCTGCAAATACATGCATCTACACGGCTAACATTTCGGAGTTGAGCTTAATATGTGTTTACTGGTGAAGATTAGTATACAAAATTTCTACAAATACACATCTAGGACATTTTTAGAGTTGAGCATTAATATACAAAAAATTCTGAACAAAGCGATGCCAAATAGGTTGCAATCAAAAATAAAAATAGTTTCACGCAATAAGATTTTCACAGTTTCTCTCTAACAAGTTTTCTGGAATTAGATGATTTTTTTAATATTGTAGACCACCCCAAGCATACATGTACTCAAGGTAACCACCGGGAGCTCATATGAGACTTGATTTAATTGACCGAACTTGCAAGTGCCCTTCTTATGAATATTTTCTTCCACAATCTTTACTTCAAAAAATTAAAAAGTTTTTTTGGGGAAAAAAAAGAAGACTGAGAAAATGTGCTATTTCAGAAAAAGAAACGACTGCCCCTATGATTTCATTAGCATATCAAGTATTTTTTTTAATTAGAATTAGACAGAAGAGAGCACATGAAAAAAATACCAAATTACCTTAGGATACAGAAATATTCATTGTTTCTATGTCAGAACTATCATTGTCTAGTGCCAAAAAATATTAAGCATGTTCCAATTTTTACCAAAATTACCTTAGCAAACATGGATGAAGACAGTAATAAGTAGCATGCAGGATACAGACCTGTGTTAAGACATGAATACCTTCAACACCACCAGCAAGGTGGTCATCGAGCACGTTAAATCGGCACAGTAGTTGCATCCAGTCTTGTTTTAAACGCTGAAGCTCTCTTCTTATCAAAGCATTTTTTGCTTTATCTAGCTTTGACACATTCTTCACGTGCTTTAGTTGCTCTTTCTTCAGCTTAAGCTTCTCTTTGAGAAACTTTACATTTGCACTCTCAGAAGCTCTATCAACATGTTTCCGCCCATACTTGCCAGAAGGAACTGCATCTCTAACAGCACAAAGTTCATTTGTCTTTCTTTGTAAATATTCACTCTGTTTCCTCTCCTCTTCCAATTTCTGAAATAGATGGTCTGCTCGCTTTTTCTCTTCTATTGCATTCTTCATGTCAACTTGAATGCTAGTTCGCAAATGTTCATTGAGTTTCTTCTGCTCCTCTAACTTTGCATACAAATTGTCAGCGCAGAACTTCTCTTCTGATACTTTCTTCCTCTCAACTTCAATTACTGCTTTGTTCTTCTCAGCTAATGATTTCTCTGAATCAGCACGTTTCTTTTCTCTGGTTACCTTCTGCTTCTCCGTTTCAGCCCTTTTAAGCGCCTCCTCTGTTCTCTGAATCTGAGCAGCCAATTGGGCTCTGACTTCGTTTGCTTCACTCCTCAACCTTTCACATGATGCTCTCCAATCATTGGCAACTTTCCTTTCCGTATCAGCAACTCTTCTATACTCTTCAGATTTCTGTGTTTCTGACTTCAATATCTTTTGCATTTCCAGAGCCTTGCTCTTTTCTTCTTCGGCTTTTTTCTTTTCAGAAGCAATCTTCTTCCTTTCTTCTCCTAAAATCTGTTTGAGCTTTCTATTTTCTTCATCCAGTTCAGAGATGCGTGAAAGTTCATTATCATGTTTGCAGATATTTTGTGTTTGCTGGAGACTTGAGTTCTGCGTCTTTAATTCAATTATCTCCTTTTCTAGTAGATCTCTAGCATCAGACTCGGTTGCCCTAGCTGCTTCAGCTGAATCAACTCGTAGGCGCTCCTCCTTGCAAACTGTTCATCACAAAAGAAAAACAGATATAATAAGCACTAAAGCATAAAACACATAAGAAATGGTTTCAAGATGTGTGCATGCTACACATAACCGTTCATCAAGAACTACATATGCTTTGGGTGGGTGACATCAATTCAAGTAATCAAGTGTATTAAAGTGCACCATGGTAAGGCAGAAGCTGGGGCTGATTGACGCTAATGACTAAAAGATGCATTTAAGAGAAACCAAAGATGATGTTAATGAAAATATGAAGCATTAAAGAGAAATCAGACATACTTTGAAAGATTCATCTTCTCTGGGCACCTTCTGTTAAAATTCCTGCTAGCATGCTACTAACATGCTATCAAATTAGAATTTGGAGCATTAGATACTTCAAAGCAGTAGTTTTTTATAAGAAAAAAGTTAACTTCGTTTGGACGCAGCCTAGGGATGGAAAAAGAAAACTACTTGCCTTTCAGCACAGATAATAACAATCAATAGTTTGACTACACAAAATGCTGGTTCAGAATTGCTGGAATATAATGCCTACAGTCCGAACATGTGGATTACCTCTGCATACTTCAGGTGATCCTTTCTTTCTATTTGTAACCAGGAATGTAATGCAGAAAAAGAAAACAAAGAAAGCACACACACTGGGAAGAGACGTGGGGTAGCCAATTAGGTACCTTTGCTGAGCTCCGAGGTCTCCTTCTGCAGCTTCTCGTTCTCGGCCTGCAGGAGCTTCACCGCCTCCCGCAGCGCCGTCCGGCTCGTCTCCAGCTTCTGGTACTTCTTCCACAGCTGCCGAAACCCAACCCCAAAAAAGTAGCACCACAAGAAAATAAAACACATCAAGAGCCGAAGGACGGGAGAACGAAACAGGATGCGGCATGAGGATTAGGGTGGGAAGAGGGCCGATTACCTTTACGCAGCATGGGTTGGGGCCGCCTACGCCGGCGACGGCGGCGGAGGAAGAGGAGGCCGCGGGCGGGGCATCCCGCGAGGAGGCCGGCTCCGGCGGTTCCGCCGCCATGGTGCCGCGGCGAGATTCCGATGAAGGGGGAGGGAGGGGTTTAGGGTTCGAGCGGAGCGGAGCGGTGCGGTGCGGGAGTGCAGAGGGCCAGAGGCGGTGGAGCCCGAAGGTAGACTAGCCGTTGGACCGACTTCATGCTGGGCCGACTTCGAGCCCACGTCAAACCCAGGCTGACGACGCCGAAATCTATTTGGATGCGCATGCGCCCAAACAAGGCCGAGAAAGGCCCTTCTCAAAAAAAAAGGGGGGGGGACAGCAACAAAACGACGCCGTTGCCGGGGATCGAACCCGGGTCACCCGCGTGACAGGCGGGTATACTCACCACTATACTACAACGACAAAGTTGGTACACGGAACCGATGAGACATCTTTGACGTTAGGATAGTTATCGTCCTTTTTTGCTTGACCCAAGCGTCCAGCGAATACGGTGGCCTTCTCAATCTTTCACCATCCGCCGCCGCCAAGCCACCGGCGACCACGAAGCGATGAACAAACACGTGTGGCGCCTTGTCCGAAGCGCTTGAACGGAGGCATCTGCACGGCATTCCACCAGCACTGGGATTTGTAATCCGAGCCCCCCGGCCAGCAATCGCCTCGTCGTCCCGTCCACAGAAGGTGGCCGAAGCCGAAGAGGAGAGGAGAGAAGAAAAGGCGAGCCCAAACTCCTGTACGTGCGGGGCGCGTATTCAAACGCACGCAAAGCAACCCCGCCACTCGTCGCGCCCCCGCAGTCCCCACCTCGCGCCACCGTGTGCGCGCCCCGAGCTCCCTCTCCCGGATGATAAACCGCGGCGCCCCGCTTCGGATCTCGCCACTCGCACCACCACCGCCACTCCCACGCCCTCCGCCTCCGATGACGCAGACCCCCATGCCCGCGGCCACCGCCACCGCCACCGCCGCGGAGGCGCCGGGGCCCGAGCCCGAGCCCGCGGCGGGGCTGCCGGACGCCATCGCTGCCGTGCTGCCGCCGGACCCGTACGAGCAGCTGGAGGTGGCGCGCAAGATCACGGCGGTGGCCGTGGCGGCCCGGGCCTCGCGCCTCGAGCTCGAGGCCGCGCGCCTCCGCCAGAGGCTGGCCGACAGGGACCGCGTCGCCGCCGAGCTCGCCGACAGGGTCGCCAGGCTCGAGCTGGCGCTCCGGGACGCCGAAGCGCGCGTCCGCGCCGCACTCGACGACAACGTGAGACCAGATCGCCTCGCTGCTTGCTTGCTGCTTTGAATTTCTTTTTTTTTCCCTTCCCTCTGGTGCGGTTTCTTGTCTTGCTGAGCCGGTTGATTTCGTCCGCGAAGGCCAAGCTGGCCAAGGAGAGGGACTCGCTCGCGCAGACGTCCAAGAAGCTGGCCAGGGACCTCGCCAAGGTGACTGCATTTTGTTTGCGACCTGATCAAGATCACAGCACTAGCACACCCCTCACTTGAGCTTACCGCTATGAAAACGCTCTCTGCCACAACTAATCTCACCTGTAACGTCAGATCTCAGTCTTTTTTCTTTCTTTTAACTGAACTTGCAGCTGGAAACCTTCAAGAGACGTCTGATGCAATCGCTGGGCGACGACCATTCACCAGTGAGTTCATCGTCATCTCTGCATTCCTGCCATTGGTCTGTGCTAAGCAGTAATGCAAATCAAGATCACTGCTGATGTCCTCAAAGTAGAAACTAGAAAGTACTCATGCTTCGTGTCCCCTACACAGATTCAGGAAACTGTAGACATAAGAACCTGCGAGCAATCTGCGGCGAAAGCGAATTCTTGGAAAGGTATATTTTTTTTCCGCTTGCACGATGTCTCTTGCCTTCTGTCTGGTACACTGTTCATGGGAAATGGTTCCATATCCGTGTCTGAAGATGGACCAGCGAATAGCCATCCTGTATCCTCTCGATCGGACGGATCCAGTGAAGCAGATAGCGTGAATCAGGAAGGTACGATCAGTGTCAGTGACACAGCTTCATAATTTTGCAAGTAGTATCAAAGTGACCACAACTTTCAGTAGCTTCTGATGCTCGTGTTCCCTGCTCGGTCTGTCTGTCTCCTGCTCTGAACAGTGACGAGACCGTTTGAGCAGAAGCTGACCATCACGCACATCACCCCGCGCCTCACGTCGGATTCTGCGCCGAAGCTGAGGACCGCTGCCACTTCGCCGAGAAGGTACTCCACGGCGGTGTCGCCTAAACTGACGTCCGGCGCCACCTCGCCGCGATTGGGAGGCCACATGGCGATGTCGCCATGGCTGGCCTCCAGCAAGATGTCCTCTGCGGCCAACTCGCCCCCTCGTGGACATTCTATCTCAGGTAGTGCCGATCAGGCAATCGCATAAGCACCAGCATTCAGATCCCTTTGTTTCTTCCACTAGTCCTGGCTTGATGCCCAGCAGCAGCTCAACTCTGTCCCTGACATTTTTCCCCCCAAACAATCCGCTCCAGGACGCACTACTAGAGTAGATGGCAAACAGTTCTTTCGTCAGGCAAGGTATGCCCCATGCTTGCTCTGTTATACTTAACTAATCCAGTTCACCATAGAAGGTCGTGTAACTTGGTTTCCCTTAGCAGGAATCGCCTCTCCTACGAACAATTTGCGGCTTTTCTTGCCAATATCAAGGAGCTCAATGCCCAAAGGCAATCTCGAGAGGTTGGAACAAGTTCCAGTTTTCCAAATGATTTGCTCAGAACTTAAGATGCTGAATTGCTGCTTATGTTCACGAATACTGCTGCGCCGCAGGAAACCCTGAGAAAGGCGGATGATATCTTCGGTGCAGAAAACAAGGACCTCTTCATATCATTCCAAGGGCTGCTTAGCCGCAGCTTGTCATAGCAAAAGCTTGGCAATCCTCTCTATTTGTACTCAGTTCAGTTGTTACGGTTGCTCATGATTCATGAACAGGGAGTCAAGCATACGGTAGGGTGCATCTTACACGTTGCATAGAATAAAACAATGTGGACCATAATAAGAAGTGCTGATCAGAGACATGTAGTAAACCTTCTTTCTATCCAGATCTTTCCCTGGAAAGAGTATTGCGTTTGCCCTTGCCTTAACCAGAACCTGCAAGAACCCCGCATCACGAACATTTCCAGGTACAAGCACTACACACCACCAAATGAATACAAGCTGGACTAATCAAATAAGAAGATGTTCAACTCAACCTACACTGCATAAGCAGACCGAACAAATCTAAATTCAGACCACCATTCATGCTTTTCAGTTACCTCCTTGTGACTGCTTAAATCATCTGCACATTGAGAATTACCAGACTTGACAATCAATAACCGAAACAGCACATGAACAACTGAACTGCTGAATATGAAGTACTGCCAGCAAACTTTACTTGTACCGGTAGAGAATGCACCGGCTACAATTCTCAAGTCAGAACGATAAGAACTGCATATTAAACCTGTAAGCAGAAGCGAGGAATTTCAACCTTTCTAGGTCTATATGAAGACTACTACCTAAATTGTTAAAGACGTAGAAGCATCTGATCCACAGAAAAACCATCCTCGGCCATAACCAGACATGCATATGTACAAGGCGGAGCATCCAGGGAAAATTTCAGGCTGTGTTGAGCGTATTTCTGAATCATGTAAAATGGCTTTAGCATGTGCTACGAGCTGCACTGGTGGCTTTACTTGGGAAGAGCATGTAGCTGTAAAGTGGCTGTACGAAGGGATGACTGTCGATGTTGTGAGTTTGTGTTGCCATTCTTCTCTTCACTGCCTCTTGGCTAGCGTCTTTTTAAGGCCTCTCAAGATCTTGGCAAACCACATTGTGTTCATGACAAGCAGTATTGTGGGCACAGCAAATATCAGAATGCAGCTAAAGGTGTGCATCTGCTTGACCTGTCAATATACAAGTTAATTGTCATCAACCAAGCATAGTTTCAAAATCCTCAGTGAGATACTGATGTATACCCTTGTAGTTAATGTACAAGAGAAAAGTACCTGATCATAGTGGAAGTAGATGTGGTAGAACAAGTAGACGAATAGAATTATCCGTGCCACCTGCATGAAGCAATTGTTTCTCCACAGTTAAAGAAAATTATAGGAAGCTCCTAACCAGTACAAGGACGACTGTCTAACTGATTAGAGGGGAAAAATATGGATCAAACACAAGTACTGATTTCTAGCATTCATATTTCCACTTGAAAAATTATAACTCTCCTATAGCACAAAGAGATGGGAACTGTCTCGGTGTCTACTGATCTCCCTTCCCTCCCTCCTACTATAGAGCAAGAAGCTGGGAAATATCTACCGAGGCATAAGATATTCCAGGTTGGCTACACTTTGAAAAAGGAACCTTCTATCCCTTACAATATAAAGCTTACAGAGAATTATACCTAACAAAATACTCCCTCCGTTCCAAAATGAAGGCCGTTTTGGCATTTCTAGATTCATAGTGTTTGCCATGTCTAGGTACATAGCAAAAGCTACGAACCTAGAAAGGCCAAAACAACCTACATTTTGGAACGGAGGGAGTAACAAACTGTGCTATACAATTCTCCAGCTCATTCATGCATTCATAGGATTAGATTAAAACATAGTAAGTATTGTATGATTAGCAAGTAATGCGTTATTTGTAACTTGTAACATCCAATTACACTGTAGTAACATACCAGCCAAGCAACAAACATTGCAACACCATTGACAAGATAGGCCTTGGATTTTTTCAACCCAGCAGTATCAAGAAACCTTGATGACAGAATAGTCAAAGGTCAGATACATTGAAGTAATATAAAAGAAAACATTGTGAATTTGTTTCAACAGATACCATCGTAGGTTGATTCCGGGTGTGGTTGTTTCAGAGATGAGAACCATGTATGTGTATAACTGTCCTTCCCCAGAATACATAGCATATACTATAGAAATAAGCGACAACATATGATGAAGAACCTGACAATGGTCAACCAGTAGTCAACAGACAACAGTGGAATCAGTAAATATTGAAATTCCATTTGTACAAATGTATGTCGTTTGGACAAGGTGCAATCAATAGCGCTAACTTTGACTACTAATTTATTGCTAGACAAGCATTTATACTCTAGCTTAAGCAAGTGAAAGTAACAGGTTTACCATGACAAATGCTTTCATTACCATATTTTCATAGTTTTTGCCAACATATTGTGGCAGAAGTTAGTAGTCAAAGATGCCTTTAGTAGATAATACCAAGTTAAAATAGCATGAATTTATATACACATGGAGTACAAATAAAGCAAGGAGATACTAGAGAAAAAGATGTCAGCAATCAGATATATCCACTTACATACTCTATTCCACCAAGAGAAGGATACGCCCAGAGTATCATAGCAAGGTCAGTGATGAAGTACCCAACAGAAACCTGGACAATTTAAAATTCAGTCAATATGAGGAGAAAAGAGAAACTGTGTATGGTAACATAGACTATTCTTTAATGGGAATGAAATATTAACATCATTTACCCCCAGAGTAAAATTGGATAGGTTTGAACTCTGAAAAGTTACTGGTCCATCCAGCTGATCAGAAAATAGGTTGGAGAAGAATACCAGGTACACTGACGTGACTGTGATGAAAACCGCATGGACAGTGGACATGCCCCTAAACAAGTAGAAATTGAATGCTGAATATAAGCGCTCGCAGTAAATAGTAATAAGATGAAATTGGAAATAACTTTTGCACATAATAGTTTCACCTGTTGTTCCACTCAAGCTTTTGGATTTTTGTAAGTGAACCATAGCCCTTGTAGTACAATGAGCTGATCAAGCTTGTGATGTCATAGGCCTGAGGGGAAAGAAACATAAAACTTAGCTAAGCTATGGGCAGAACTTATTTCAAAAGAAAGTAACTAGAGTTCTGACACGGAAAGATTAATCACAAGAAGTTCCATGCAAGAGTTTAAGGTTGGAAGTAACACAAACTATAATTATTGTCAGCATGTTGTTATCTACTCATATTGCACTTGCAGTGCACTTGCTAGTTTGCTATGGACCACCACACTGAATATTGGCTAGGCAGAACTGACACATCACGCATGGTATCAATACTTCAAGAATTTCTTCAGAAACCTTTAGTGATTCAACCCATGCTAATTTTCTCGGGCATCCTGAAGTAACTAAATTATTCAAACAAAAAGGATTCTGACATTTGGCCTGATATAATCAGCTTCAGTAAACAGAGAGAAAAAAGACTAAAGCCACATTTGGCCTAATACAGTGAACTTCAGTAAACATAGAACAACAGTGATTAAACATATGATTCACAAAATAGCTCGTAATGCAAGTTCTAGTTCTGATTCTGCCAAAAAGTAGGGCAATTAATCATTCATGTTGATTTATGTTGGCACAAAATGTACTTGCCTTCAATTGCATTTACGGAGGTTAAGTACCATGAATTTCTCTGAATCTAAACAACTCATAATAAGACTGAATGTTAAATCCAAGCAAACTGTTGCAGTAATTTGGGAACTTACCACAATTGGCATATACACATGAAGTTAAAATCACAAATAGTTTCAACTTTCAACCAATCTCAGATACACCAAAAATTTAATTTACTTCCATCTATAATTTTGTTTTCTCTAAGTTCCTCCACAGTCCTCAGTTTAACTGTAATGATTTTTTTCCCCAAACAAGGATCTACCAAACGAATAATCTTCTGATACCATTTAAATTTAAAAACAAGAGCCATGCGAGCATATTAATTCAAAGGTAGGCTAATCATGAATGTCGAGTGTCAACAGATAAGAGGGAGAAATTCATACCATCTTGCACATCAGGATCCCACCTAGTACAGCAGTGTATGAAACATACGAATCTGCAAGAAGGTACTCCTTAACAAGTGATTCTGCTTTGTACTTGTAGGCCTTGGCTGCCAGCACTGAAGTTGTGGACAGGTCCATCCTCACTCAACAACCTAACGAAAGAGATGACTCAAATAAGGAGGCACACTTCCAGCCATAGTGCATAAACATAATAAATGACCGCCACTGCATATTAACAATTAATTCGAGTCATGGAATAGCCCACATGAATGCAGAAGATGCCCTAAGATATGGGCCATTGCTACAGAACAATCAGATAATCATCAATGAAATGGGGATTGGAAGATTAAATGCGTATTTGGTAACCATACAGATCCCACGATTAAATGTGTAATATGGGAAACCATAAGGATCTGGCAACCTAACTTGATAGAGATGTTTTAAATCTGATAATGAAGCCAGATATACTCAATTCTTTTCATGTTTCTAGCGGAAAATAGCAAGTATGACCATGCCTCAAATACTAAAACCAGACTAACGGTTAAGTGCAATTAAAGCAACAAGATACTACCAAGGGAAACAATTCATCGATTTAAAAATTGGTAGTGCCACAGTTCAAGAGATAAAACAAAGATGGTCTTCAACATGAACCAAGTGTCCAGGTGTGAATCCGAAAACCAATGCATAGATAGTTGCAGCTGTGGAACTAATCATACGATCGACCACCATCCCTACAAACATAACAGTCCAAGAAACATGAATTCTAACGGGAAGTCCATCAAGTACAACTATTTGTAGCCATTTGAAAACTAGTAAGAACATCAGCAAACACATGACATGTGTCACCTGACAAACAATCGCTACAAACAACATGATCGACAACCATTCAGACAAAAAAATGAAGGAAAATTTACACGAAGATACCAAAGAATATGCGGTGTTCCCCTGATCCCCTCCCACAAGAAATGAGCTCCGAGGACCAAAACACTGCAGCTTATTGGCCTCCTAACCACATAAGGGTACCCAAGCACGCATGAGGAATCGTGAACACGACGAATAAAGATAACCGGAGTTAGAAAAAAAAAGGGACAAGGGGGGCAACTTTTTCGCGGCAGAATCCAACCGGCCAGCGAGGAAAAACAGCACGAGAAAAACCTCCCGCACATTGCGACCAATCGGGGCATGGAATCGATTCCCAGAAGGGTCACAGAGATCAAAAGGAAACAACGGCCGCAGGACCCCGTCGCGCGCGCGCGCGGTAACCGAACCGCACATCGACCAACATCCTGACGCTTCGAAGGATGAAAACGGAGAACCGTAACCCCCCTCCGCATTGCGTGCGGCACTGGACCGCGATCGATGGCCGAAACCCATCAGCATCAAACGAAGCAACGCAGGAAACAAACAAAAAGCCACATGGCGGTGGCGGCCACAGCTGCGCCCCCTCCCGCCCCGCCCTCGAGAAGGCGCCACCACCGCAAAGCGAAGAGGACCGAGATCAAACCCCGCCCCGACCCACCTCGAAGCCGCGGCGAGCCCACTCCGCGATCCCTAGGCCGCGCAGGATCGAGCGCGGAAATCAATACGCGCCAACAGAGCAGGGGCCGGGGGCGGAGGAGAAGGCATTTGTTACCTTGCGCGGCGCGGTAGCGGCACGCCGGGTGGAGGGGGCGCGGAGGCGGCGCCTGCGTTGGTGCAAAGCAATCGGAGCGGGGGCGGGATGGGTCGGGTTGGGAATTGGGATCGGAGCCCGGCTATATTTCGCTTCCACGACGAGTTCTCTCGCCTCGCCTGTTTGCGAGACGGAAGGAGGAGGGAGGACGAGTGGAAGGGGGGAGAAGGGGACTGGAATAATAATGGCCAATTACCAGACTACCAGAGGGGCTTGTCTTGACATGGAAGAAAAGAAATACTATAATACTAACGGATAATAAAATCATGCAAAAAAATAGGCAGAGGGATGGAGGAGCAGTATATACGAGTATCATATATTCATTTATATCAACTCGATTCGTATGTGAGATGTTGATGTGGTGGTATTAATAATGTGTCGCAATTTGTGGGATATAAATATTGGGAGTCACCGGCTCACTGCCCATTATTAGTACATCGACATCATCATGCTTATAGATATTCAAACACCATGTCAATGAGTGCGTGAGACTACATGATAGTCCCGTATCTTGGGCGCTCTTCTCATTTTCTTAATTAATCGCAGCCACCACCAATCAGGATAAAACCTTTTCTGCGTGGATGATAGTTTATTGGAGCTATGGCGAGAATTAGAAAGTCGAAAAAAAATTTAGTCGCTTCGAATTTCTTGGAATGTCGAGAATTGGAAAGTGAAAAAAGATTATGGCGGGATCAATAGCAAAACATTTCTAAAAACATTTTTTAGAGCCCTTGTGTTGAAGAGCGACTTTGTTTCACGTCTCTGTTGTGTCAGGACAAATAATAGCCTCTCATAGGCTATTTGTATTTCTTTGACTTTAGGCACCACAATTTGACCGTGCTCTAAAAGAAGACTGCTCGGCAAAGGAATGTATGTCAAATTGGGGTGCATTTTATGATATTTTTTGCGAAGCCCTTTTCCCTACAGTCCAGAATAGTCATCCACGCACACATGCACAATTCATCGCATATTCGCATATATTTTTAAAACATGTATTAAAACACACAGATGACTACATAATTGCATGTCCTCTTCCTCGTGGCAAGAGCAGGGGGCGCCAAAGCACCAGCAGTACCAGCGTGCTCCTCCGGCTTGGCGGGCTGGCGCCACTGCTGGACATGTCTCGAGGATATTTGGGGGCCCGGGCGGATCTGCACCAAACCATCCCATCAACGTGCCAGGGCCCAAGCCCGAAAGGTTAAACAGCAGTACGGGAGAAAATGGGCCGCTCCCTGGGCTGGGAGATGAACGCACAGCCTGTCAAACTATGGGCTGCTTTCGATTGGTTGCCGCGCTCCCCTGGGCTGGCCGCGGGCCGCGGACCGCGCACGTCAGCTGTAGACTTTGAGGGCCGTCCACGCACGCAGGCGCACGGGGTGACGGGGCCGCCGCACCGGCCACGCGGCGTACGAGGAGGCACGCATCGCACACTAGGCGCGGCGGTGTCGGTGACCTTTTGGTGGGCGGCATGTGCGATTCGGCGCCGCTTGGCAAACCCGAAGCTGGTCGGCGCCCACGCCCGTGGGTTGACTTGGAGCACCGTCGGCTCCCTCCAATCGCAGGGCATTCGCGCGGTGTTTAAAACGAGTTACATTTTTATAATAAAGAATATTAGAGATGGATCGAGATCGTACCTCGACATTAGAGATGGATCGAGCAGAGCAATAGATTAATGCGGTATGTATTGATACCCATCAAAGAACGATGGCAGAAAGCTTACATGTACAATCTCATAATTTCCTTAAGAGATGTCTAGATCTATCATTGCTATTAGCAGGGCACCTGCTAATAATCGCCAGTCAATTACCTAGATGGAGCCTGCTAAACGATGCTAATAGTTATTTTTCACAAGCGTATAGCATCCAACCACATACTATATATTAGTAGCTGGATCCAAATAAATTCTTGCAAAGAGTTAGCCATCTACTCCCTCCATTCTAAATTATTACTCATTTTGAATTTTTTAGATGCATAACTTTTACTGTGTATCTAAATATATGGTATTATGTCTAGATGCGTACCAGAATCTATGTATTTTAAAAATCAAAATAACTAATATTTGGGACGGAAGATGTAACAGTTAGTGAATTATTAGCTGGGTAACTATTAGCACTCATGGATCCAAACAAAAGCTTGAAGGATCTCTAGGAGATTAGCCAAAAAGACTAGCCAAATTTACTAATTTAACTACTCTATAAAATAGATTTGATAAAAAAATACTAGAGTGTTCCAACATACTCATCTCCAAGAGCCTTTCTAAAATCTATTCTCTAAATTATCATTTAAAGTTATTTGAGTAAAAGTTATTTTCTATATCTTTGTACTATCCAACAGTTTTTCTATATCTTATACTTAGTCTAGAGAGCAATTCTCTTTGCTAGTGAGAAACCCGGAATAGAGGATATATTTAGATATCCAATTGAAGAGACTATTGGAGGGTAATTTTAACCAAAATCTCTATTCCTAAAGATATAAAAAACCTCTTGGAGATGCTCTAAGAGACTAAGAGGCTGGATGGCCAGTGAGGTAGGCTATCTAAACTAGAGAGCGAATGAGGTGTGATGGAGTTCTACTAGATTTGGAGAGTCATTTACAAAGCCTGTTGGAGATTTTTTTAGTAATAGCTAAATTTATCTTTAAAAAATAATATGACTAATCTCTTGTAGATGCTCAGCAGTGAAACACAGACTTAGAAAGGAGCTTACTTGCGAAGCACTGCCTCAATGCTAAATGAGCAGCGGTACGTTCACAGGGCAAGGGAATTGGACGACCTAGGCAGCTGTTTAGAAGATGACGACCACTTATTACGCGCGTAGTCGCGTAGGGCACTTCTGCAATTCACTGGAACCTCTTAACGATCATCTGTTCATCTTTTTGCACGGTGTTCTCGGTATGTTTTTCACATATATAATATAGTTCTACTTACACCATTGTAAGCACTATGCATTCACAGGTCTAAGCGATCCGCCCCTATAACGCTGCCCCGGTCCAAAACCATGAATTACAGAACTATACGCGGCAAAAACTGGTCACTTCCTGGCGACCTTCTGGGGCGGCGAGCACGACGACGACGACGACAGGCCGGAGATCATGCTGTTGTCGGCCTTGTCCTTGCTGAACGCCTTCCGGACGTCCTCCTTCAGCTCGCTGAAGCGCATCCTCTTCACCTTCTGCTCGTCGGGGGTGCCCCTCTGGAGGTAGAACTTGTCCAGCCCACCGTCAGGCAGGTCGTCCTCCAGGAACTTGTCCAGCACCTGCGAGCAGTTCGGGAAGTACCGCCGGCCCAGCTCCACTGCAATAAGCAAGCCAGATGGAACGAGTGAGCACCTGTTCTTAACCAAGTGTATCTCATGTGTGATGTTGTTTTACACAGGGCGACCGGAATTTGGAGTCTGTTGAACATACAGTTGCATTGGAACTAAATTTTTAGGTGGTGGGTGCACTGGTGCAGGCGCTGTTCATTGAAATTGAGAGATTGATGATTGAAACTTCACCTGTTTTCATCAGTGCATCCACCCTTGAACGGAGTCTTTTGTTTTGTATGGCTGGTGTTTCGTTCAGGTCGACTTCCCTCAGTTTACCAGAAGTACTTGGTGCAGTAATACCACCAAATTCTTCTGTGGTGTCTGCTTGCGCGATTTGCATGGCGACCTTCGCTTCAGCGGGAAAGAATAGTCTAGCAAATGCAACTGCAGAGATGATACATGGCATGTTATGATTCAGGGGAATGCACTTTAGTCAATAACATAAAGCATAATCTTCTTCGAAAGCTTAAAATAAAACAAAGGCAATGACTATGCCATATCACCCACCCCAAGTTCTAAGGTGCTATCTGATGATTATCTAATGGTGTGACTGGTAAGTGGCAACACGTATTACACGTCTGTCATCTGTAATTTGATTAATTTAGACTATGCGGTTTAGTGGCTACAATGGTCTATTCCTATAAAATAAATGTAAAACACTTCTATTGAAGGGAGAAAAGGATATGTTGGGTGTTTTTCTTTTGCCTTCTCTTTTTGAGAAGAAAGGTAGGGGCACACGTCATTAGATTACAAGGTAGCTTGAATCTGTTGCCACAGGGGTCCTTCTAATTTTGAGCAACTTTTTAAGGGGAAACCAATAAGAACCATTTTATCAAGCATGTGTGGACTGTGGACTTCACCTCTGTTTTCCAGGTAGAGAAGCTTCATGTGAAGATCATCGGCCAACAAAGGCGAGGTGACAGCATCTTCCACTGACATAGGATTTCGCATCATCTCCCGCTCTAGAATATCTATACATAACCTATCTTTGTTTGACTCCTGACCCTGCTCCATCTTTGTATTGAAGTCTTTTGCTCTTGTTAACCTCCGACAAATACCAATTGCGCTGCGGCCATCAGCTGTCAGTTGCGATACAGTTGCCCCTTTGTTAAGGAGGCACATAATGATAGCTGGTTCTCTCCTCATAGCAGCCAAGTGGAGTGCTGTGTATCCACGGCTATTCTTCAAATTCAAGTTAGCCAGCCCCAAGTGTAACAACTCTGAGACGACTTTAGAATCACAGTAAGAAGCTGCATAGTGCAATGCATTGGCATCATCTAATGTGATCTCAGACTCATTAAGAAGCAATTTCACAAGCTCAACATCATCAGAGTCGAGTGCTCTGTGGATCCTTCTGACTCGTTTCTCATGCACAGGGTCTGAAATGGAGGCATCAGCAGCAGCAGTTTTTGAATTTTTACGAATCTTTCTTATCTCCTCGACAACTTCTGGTGGGAGCTCCTTATCCAAAGATATATCATCAAGATCTGATCTAGCAATCCTCTGAATACATTTGTCGAGCACTTGAGTCAGCTCTGAGTGGGAAGCAACTTGCAGAATAGGAATGACATCTTCCACTAGAGTCTTGTCTACAAAGTTAAGAAGCCGCCGCTGCAGGAGAAGATAGTTAACCATTAGCATTCCATAAGTCGAAGTAGCAAAGCTGACCAACAGCAATGAATCTGATGTACATAAGCTGTATAGCAAACTCCAGTCCAATTTAGCAGTCCAATCTACACAGTAATTTAGCATTCCATAAGCTGTATAGACTTCAACCCGACAGGTTTGGTTGTGTCCACTAAAAAAGGGCGAGCCAACAATTTTAGCAATACTGCAAAAATTTTGTGCATACTATACACGGATTAGACAGAAATAAAATCATGAATCCAATACTTTTAGTCTAAAAAAGTCACATACTACAATACCATGGTAGAGCGAACCATTTCCTACAAAAATTGGAGATCGATCCTACTAGCAAGGGGAAAAGCAAGCACAAATTGCATCTCTACCTGGAAGACCGAAATGAGCTCGGGGATCTTGAAGGTCCACGCCGCGTACATGATCTCGACGGCGAACCTGATGGCCGGCGGGCACGAGTCGTGAGGGCACACGCGGTCAGCACAAGACACCACATCGAGCGGTGCCGGCCAGAGCTTGCCGGTGTACAGATAGCCCAGGAACGCCTGGAAGGCCTCGCGCCCCACACGGCCGCCGGGCACGAGCTCGACAATCTCGTACCGCGGCCTGCCACTGGCAGCCCCGTCTCCCGCCCCTCCGGCGGCGGCATCACCGCGCGCTGCGCCTCCGCGGCCGCGCGCGGCGAAGAGGTCGTAGAAGAAGGCGCTGCGTGCGGCGAGTATGCAGCGGTGGACGGCGACGGGCGGCCCACCGTCGGGCATCTCGACGTCGGCATCGCTGCAGTCGAGGTCCCGGTCGAGGAGCAGCTGCTCGAGGTTTTTGCTGAGCCGGTTCAGGCTGACCGCCTCCACGCTGCTCCCGCTCACTCCCGCAGCGCCTCCACCGCCCCACCCCTCGCCGGCTGCCAACGGGGGAGCCTGGGGCGGACCTGGCGGCGGGAGCGCGACGGAGCAGGGGCTGGACCCGTTGGACAGGTACGACGACGAGGACGCGAACGTGATGGACGACGACGACTCCATGGCTGCCCACGAGTCTCACAACGGCCAGGCACGAGACGCGAGAGCCCCTACTTGTGCCGGACCACCACGACCAGGTGGTGCTGGTCGCGTCACGCGGTTTCGGCAGCCAAGGCGGGAGCTTTCTGGCCTCGCACGGCCGAACACCCCAATTCGGCGACCCCCTTGGCTGGCTTCAGGCAGATCCGCGTCGGCAAGAACCTCCCCGACGTGACCCTCCGTAACCGCGGCTCACAGATCGCCGTAAATCTCACTCCAACTCTTCCCAGCCTTGGCGCCTTGCCGATTCCAGGACCGGATCTCGCCGGCACTGCCTCAGACCAGGAACAATAAGGGTTTTTCACACAGGGTGGCGGCTAAAATCTGAAACAAGTAAAGGACCGATCCAAGTGGGCAGTAGGGTAGCGGCAGGGGAAAAGGGACGTGAGAGATTGCTGTGGGGGCGTCGACGGACGACCTGGAAGTGGTAGGGGCGAGGGGCGAGCGCTGGCTGAGAAGCGCGCAGTAGGGGTCAAATGGAATCGCGGAAGAAGAGTCCGGGGGGCACGCGCAGTTGCGTGGAAAGCAGGGAGGGGGAAGGGAAAAGGAGTGGATCGAGGAAGAAGACGACGACGACGACGAAGAAGAAGGAAGAAGAAGAGAGGCGCCGGATCGGACTGCTGTATTTGCTGCGTCCTTGGCCACTCCCACTGTACGGATAATATTCGTAGTTCGGATCTATTTAGAGGGGGTTTTATCTGTTCGTATCCGAATCTAAATGTTCAGTGTCCGACGTCGTATCTGAATCCGAATATTGAAACTAAATTTTTATAATATCGATATCTATTTATATTTTATTTAAGATAAATAGTAACTATTCATATCCGATCTAAATTCGAGATAAATAGTAACTATTTGCATACGTATTGGTAGCTATCGGATCGTATTTCATCCTTAACTCCCAGGCTTTATCTTTCCGAGTAGTAAATTATAAGAAACCTGAGGTGTTTCGGCGCAAGTTGGAGGAAAACCCGGGCCCTGCATACGTCGACAGGTGACGCCTGACCATGGTGACGTCGACGGCGAAGGTGTGCCGTGTGCGTGAGCTTGGGGCTTGCCCTGGCGTCCTCGCTCCAGTCTCTAACCTAAACCTTATCTGCCAATATTTTTTGTATTTTAGGTGTTCGGAAGTTGTGTGCAAATATTGAAATATCCCTATCAAGTACGTACCACCCTAGCAAAACTGTTTTTAGCCTGAATTTACCTTTGCTGTCTCTGTTAATTCTCTCCCAAACTGGTTTTCTCGTATTTCCACTATGCTTGAGCCTTTTCGAGCCTCTTTGCCAGGGATCCTCCTCCACCGGCTTCGGCTCCAAAACTACTGTGCTGTACTGTTTTGCCCCGTAGCAGAAGAAAAAATAGCTCCGGCTCCGCTCGGCTTTGCCCAGGGAGCAGAAGGAGCCGGTGAAGCCGGGTTGTTGGAGCTTCTCCTGGCTTTGCTACATTAGTCAAGCCCAACCTTCAGCTTGGAAATTTACTAGAAACAAATGCCACTTGTTTGATTTTCTCTTTTCTCCGCGTCTCAGATTTCGACCGAGACCTCAGTTTTGCCGAGAATCAAGGTGGCGTCCTCCCAGACGACCTTTTTCATTTCACTGCAAAATGCAGAGTGATGACTTTCCTTTGTGCAGGCTGGTGGATGGAACCCTATAGGGTGTAGCTGTGGTTATCTTGATGCGGCACGTGCGGTTAGAAATTCATGCTCCCATGTTCTCATGGCTAGCGCTGGAAAAGGTAGTTTACTACGGCTTAGGAAAGTTGCCTTTTTTCGATGTAAAAGGTGTTTTATTGCAGATAAACCTAGGACACGGAAGAGAAACGAAACGTGATGTGATTATTTAAACACAAAAAACATACTAATTACTCCCTGGGATTCAGAAAAATCTGTCACTATATGATTTGAAAGTCATCTTGCAACATACTAATTATTTGTACCTTTTAATTCCATTCCAATTAAATGCAGGCTCCTTATATTTTTATACCGATACAGAGGGGTTATCGTCTCTCTATCCATCCAATCAAACACGTCTAATTTGTGCACATCACAAATTAAACAATTTGATTAAGCACGCCATGTCGCTTGTGATGACCAAACTAACGCACCTCTAACCCAAACTTGCAGCGCCTCTCATGGCTGGCTCTCTCGTACTGGAGCTGAACCGGAAAGGCGTGTGTGAACCGGAAACGAAGGAGGCTGCATCGCATCATGCTTGCTTCCAGGAGCAGGGTCGCCGTCACCGACTTGTTTATAGAAATGCTGACGATATTATACTACTTAATCCAGGCGTCGGTTAGCCCCCGAATTCCTAGTGTAGACGCGGCTGTCTTCTTTATTATTACGCGGTTGTCTTTCGTTTAAGAAGGTCTTATTTAGTTCTCCGTGTAAAGCTTTTCATAAGTCGCGAGACAAATCTAATAAGTCTAATTAGTCCGTCATTAGCATATGATATCTTAGAAATACTGGAGCAATTTATTATCTAATCACGATAGCTCATTAAATTCATCTCATGAAATACAGTCTATTTATGTAATATGATTTTTTTAATTATATTTAATACATCACGTATGTGTTTAGATATCGATGTGGTTGATTGTTAAAAATTTTTACAGCAACCTAAGCGAATCGGGTCTCCCCTCTCCGAGCTCCTCCAAATACTGGCACGCTAGCGGGTGACATCACCGTGCGGGAGGGGCGCCGGTGGTGGGGCGCGTGAAGTCGCGGGCCTGACGGCAGCCCCTGCGTCACGGGCCCTGCGGTGGGACGCGCTGATCGGCTGATGCGGTCCTCCCCCGTCACCGTACCCGTCCGGCACCAGATCAATCATGATTGCGTCGGGCGCTCCGGGATCCGCTGCGCCAGGAGGAACCCGTGCCGCCGCTGTGCCGATACACAGGCACCAGCAGCAATAGCCAATCATAGTTTCTTTTCGTTTCTTTTCTTTTGGGAGAAACACTGGCCGTAGAAGTATAAAACTGACCTAAGGTGTTGTTTAAATGCACTCAAAATTTTAAAACTTTTTGAATTTTGCATCTGAACGGGCCTTTGTAAAAATTTAGAATGTTGGCCCGTAAACTTTTGGAATTTTGCCTCGTAAACTCGCAGGCCCATGAATGACCTAATATACCTCTCCCTAAACGTATACTAATTAAAAAAAATTATTGCAGATTCCATCCGTAAATCGCGAGACAAATCTAATGAGTCTAATCAATCCGTCATTAGCACATGTTTACTATAGTAATTTATTGTCTAATCACGATCTAATTAGGCTCATTAGATTCGTCTCGCGATTTATGGATCATCTGTGTAATGCAATTTTTTCAACTATATTTAATATGCCATGCATGTGTGCAAATATTTATTTGAAATTTGGAATTTTGCATCTAAACAAGACCATAAAGTTTTGGATGTAAAGATTTGGAAAGTTTTAGGCGTAAAATTTACAACTACTTGAAATATAAAGTTTACATATGTAAAATTTTTACATTTAAATAAGGCCTAGCATGCGAGGGGCTGTCACACTCTTACCTGGTGGCGATGGCACTGGGAGTCCATAGTGCAATCTTGCTGTACTATACGCGGCGTATTGAAGTCACCTCAGAGTTGACCGAGACTTTTGGACCCCTGGAGTCGTTAGGACTGTGGCGGTGACTGGAGGCACCGATCTTCAATTAGTTTATCGTTGTCGAGCAATAATGCGCACATAACTATAATATATCATCTTACGCTGTTGCTTCAGAAAGATGACTGCACAAAAAACAAACATATTCCAGTTCCTACAGTGGAAGAACTAAACAAAAGCAGCACCCAAATTTTAAAATTTTAACAAGAGTTTGATAGGGTGAGTACATTGATATCTTTAATAGGCAGTCTCGTGTGTTGACATGCAATTCTAAGTAACTTAACGAACAAGCTTTACAATATATTGTTTTTCTTGTTATGTTGTAACAATACAATATGCCATAATTTATGAACAAAAAATAGTATAAGCTGTATTACAACAACTCGTACAATACTGAGCGATCTCGTAGAGTCATAGTTCTTAATTATAGATTATAAGACTATTGTTCCGCGAAACAAATAAACAATCATTCCATCCTCCTCTCTTGTGCATCCATAAAGAATTGATGCGGAACTACATGAAACAATATATGAGACCGCTGACGTGTAACAATTTATAGCTTTTATTTTTGAGAAGAGGCATAAATATTGGGGGAAGTTTTCTATCAGCAAGCTAGATAATCTAGAACATTTTCTACAGAAGTTAAGATTTCTCAAAGCTCTTGAAAATGCCAACACTGAACTCTATCATCTCCTGTCACCGAGTGCTGTAGCGGTGACTTACCACCTCCTGAAACCCGTTCATCACAAGATCGACGGCTAGACCTGCATCAACAGTACCCACGCTACAGTATCAAACAGTACCCGCACAATAGTATTTTTTCCACAGTAAATGCTGCAGTACCATCACTACAGTGCTTCTTTTTATCTTTTAGCGCAAGTCACGCGCTCAAACGAAGAAATCAGAGAAATAGACGATGGAGGGTGGACAATAACGCAAAAAAACATCATCGCCTGCGTCTTACGCAAGACACCACGGTCAGAAATTATCGCCTGCGTCGTACGCAAGACACCACGGTCAGAAATTATCGCCTGCGTCGTACGCAAGACACCATGGTCAGAAATGACAGGCTACGGATAAAATTTAATGCAACAGCGACAAGCTGGGTCGTCATCCACCAGCCGTGCAATAGGATAGCCATGCCAGATCACGCCGGAGTACCACACCAACTCCGGCGGATGACGCCACCGTGCTCCCCGCCGACACGTGCACAACGCACAATTTTGGCAGGAGCGCTCTCGGTTTTATTTCTTCCACGGAACTTTTTCGGCTAATAATCCCCTCCTCTCCTAAACAAGGTCTGGTATGGCACACGGCATCAAGACAATTCGCGTAACATTCACGTTGGTATTCCTATTGGTTTACGTACATGCACAGGATTAGACGTGAGATGCATGGCACATTTACGTAACAGTTAAGGCACAGAGCCTATCCACGATCAAAGCTGCCCCGTCTCCAACCATTCTGATTCTGGACTCCAGCATTCGAGCAGGTAACAAGTCATTTCCTTTTTAACATCTGAACTCCAAGGCCTATGGTGAGCTCGGCACAGCTGAACAGTAACAACGGAACCGAAGGGCTTGCAGCAAAACCGCTGATTTGTTATCAAGGTAGGAATGCATTGCTGTGATATAGTTCTTTGCCTTCACTTTCAACCAACGAACACATTAAATCTTGAGATTTCCTACCTAACACTCATCCTTTTTCATTGATCGGACAGTATACCCAGGACAACGGAAGGGCGCATAAAGGCTACCTTCAAGCCCTGGTTACAGTGCTGTATTGCGCTGCCTTTTGAAAGAGCGTGGCTTTGAACTCCCAGGTCCAGAATTGCGGAAAGAGTGCTGGGATTGATCAAACCTGCCAACGGGAGCCCTGGATGGCTGAGTATGCGCTGAAGCATGATGTGGCCTATCAGCTAAGAAGGACCTGAGGTAACCACCAGGTAGAATATAGCCTTTTTTCCCCAGTGAGAATCTTCTAGCTTCCACTGAATTCTGTAAAAGATCATTGGATGGACACATATCAGGCAAGCCATCGTATGAGAGGATGCATGCAATGGCATACATTGATGCTCCAAGGACTGGTGGGAGAACATCTTGAGGATGTTTCACCTGTAACAACAAGAACAGTGTGAGAACACATTTTATAAATAGGATTTAAAAAAGTAATAAAAGTTACGCGGCACAGCAGTTTGAAGGGATCAACAATAGTGTGAGATAGTACACAGGCTTACCCTTGATCAAACGATAGTGCACATGGATAAACATTGGTGGAAAAATAATAGCATAATGAAGATTCATCACTACAACAATTATAAGAAAATGCATATGCAGCATGAGTTGTACGGCAATTTGCTGGTGTACCTGACAGGCCAGTGTGGCATATTTCAAAAACATACAAGAAAAAACGCAGCACAAAACAGAGAACAAGCTATATACAAAAGCTAATAGAGAAGGCAGTCCACATGTTTTATCCAAACGAGACCTATGCAACTAGGATGAACAGCGGGAGAGAAGAGTAGCATACTAAAGATTTATCGGTATTATTTTTCTCATGCACACCAATTTTTTTTCAAATATGCAGGAGAGCATGCATACACCAATTATAAGTTGCATATGCAGAATTAATTGTAATAAATTGTAGGCAATTTGCTGGCTGCCTGTCATCATGGCATCCTTCAGAAACCTATATACGCAAAACAGAAAAGATATATACACGATTAAATTCAAAAAATTGCATCAGTCAAGGCACGATTATCTTACTTTGAAAAGAATAGAAGATGCTAGACGTTCTCTTAAGCAGTAAATTTGAGCAACATCCAGAGCCAAAGCATCAAATCGAAGCCAACGATCAACAACAACTGAAACAGTGTTATCAGGAGAAGACATAATATCATTTCTGTGCTGTATCAAAGTGTTTTTCTCAGCTCCATCCTCGCTGGAATCTTCCTCTTCATCACTATCATTATCAGGTGGAGCAACAACCATTTCTGAAGCGAGCAGAAGCAATGGACATGACCCAACAACTGAGCATTTTTTTATGTACATTCCACCATCACCTCGAGTGACCTCATCGTATACCAGTAGTGGGTTCCCAGAAGGTTTACTACGTGATAGGTTAAAATTGCACGAATGTGGATGAAGACGAACTTTGCCACCACTTGCTGTTTCCACAACTGTATTTCTAACATTTTTGCGAGGAGGTAGCAATCTCCCTACCATTGGGTAAGCTCCAGCCATAAGAACAGCACGCATGATACCTAATAGAGTTGCAAGTAAGTTCAGTGCAGTTGAACAGTTAAAATTTTAAGGTACAAAGCAAAATTTGTGAAGGAAGTTTGACAAGGTATCGGTTACAAGATGGCATAAAAAACTTCGGAAGCGTAAAACATAATTCCGTTACCAAAAAAAGGTGCAAGGTGTTTTCTTCTGAATCAAAATTAAAGAAGTAACAGAAAAAATAAGAATAAAAGCTGGAAAATCCATAATGCACCAAACATCTAATTAACATATGCAATGACTTCTAGCCCAGTTAATTAAAATACCCAGCTCTGAAGGACAGAAAACAAAAACTCGAGGCTATATCTAAATCTACTAACTTGCCGTATGTACCTTTTGCGACAACTGATGTTCTTTTATTTACTTTAGGCACAATGAGCGTGTAAATTATAAAGTCCTGATTTGTTTACAAATACACAAGGATATTCCCACATATGGTCACTAGAAAGATAATATCACTTCATTCTCTATGCAAAACCCCACATGCAGTTCCCTAGTAAGAATGCACCCTTGTCATTTGTCAAGGGCAAGATTAGAGCAATAGGGGGGGGGGGGGGGGGGGGGGGGGGGGGCAAGCAAGCTAGATCATGCAAATTATGTATTATAGTGCAAGTGTTTTGAGCTTTTTTCTTGGGGTGGGGGTGGCCCCTGCCAGCCCCTCAGCTTCGTCACCATGCATTATTACCAAGAGATCTGGCAAAATGGACCACTTTAAACTTGGTGTTTCATAAAACATGTACATAGTTCACATATCAAACCGAAAAAATATCAAGGAAATCCAAGAATATACAATTTTCCAGAACTTCTATTTTCACATTAACTGGTACCTGGATCATTTGAGTTTAAGCTGCAGGCAGATGTATCTGCAGGAACAAACCCTCTTTGATACAGTTCACTCTGAAGCTGTTTCCTCATGTTTGATAGCATCTGCATGATGTTTGAAGAGATAAAGTACTTTGTACAAAATTGAGACTCTTGGCCTCTATCTTTGGCATGCCTCCAGCAGTCGAATGCTGCCACAACAGCAAGCTGGTCACTGAACCCACCATACAATGAAGCAAGCTCAACTTTCCCTGCAGTTGCGTTTTTCCTCTCATCTGGAGCCATTGGAAGGAGGAAGGGATCTCTATAATCAGCTGCACATGCCAATGTCAATGCTGGATCCAGGCAGTTCATTAATATAGCAAAAAGGAGCATCTTGGTTGTGGATGGATGGACCGGAAGAGAACCCAATTTTTCACCTAACTCTGTTAGTTGTTCATCTTGTGTTAAAGCACCAAGATCCTGAAGCACAGTAATGGCATTTCTTATAGTTTCTGGAATTGGAGGGTCCAATGTTTTCTTCAGAAAGTCTGCTATCCGGCAGTTTGAATCAAGCAGTTTGACCTGCATGATGGAGATTGGATTAATGAACAGCAACCAGTAACTAACAAATACTTTAGTTCCAGATATGTGAATTTTTTCATGCTACCGTTATCATTAGGGACAGAATAAATACAAGCTGGCATTGTACCTGCAAACAAAGTTCTTCGATCGGCATTCTTTTTATTTCAGGAATTTGGTAGTCTGGCAATGATGCTGCTCTAAACCTTGAGTAAAGATGATAGCAAATTCCTGCCTGACAACGACCAGCACGCCCTTCACGTTGTCTTGCACTAGCTTTTGAAACCCAGGAAGCATGAAGCGTGGACACATTATTGTATGGATCATAGCTTTTCTCTTTCATTCTCCCACTGTCTATGACAAACACAACATCATCAATTGTCACAGCAGTCTCTGCAATATTGGTTGAGAGAATAATTTTACGAACCCCTGCAGGTGGACGTTTGAAAACCTTTTTCTGCTCTAAAGACGGAATCATTGAATGAAGTGACAATATAAGAAATCTTGATGAATCCCGAAAAAATGGCGAAGCACGTAACTTTTCCCGTGTTTGATTGATATCTTCCCACCCAGGAAGAAATACCAAGATAGCTCCTTCATTGGAATCCACACAAATTTTTCCAAGCAACCGTTCTATTAGCAAAGTATCAATGTGCTCTGGGTTAATAGTTGCCAAGTACTTATTAAGCAGATCATTATCTTCAGTTGATTTTGCTGAACTACAATCCATATGTTTCATGATTACTTCATAAACCTCCTGTTGTTTTTCTTGTTGTGCCCAATCTAATGCAGATTTTCCATCATGATCCTGTGCTGAACAATCAACGCCAAAAGATAAAAGCATACAGGCATCCCCTAGCTGACCCTTTGCAGCAAAAACCATTAAAGGTGTTACACCAGTCTCTGAATGCTGATAGTTGTAGATTTCCGGGTTCTGCTCTGCAGAAATTAGCTCAAGGAGAGGATCAAATTCATCATTGACCAAAGCTAGGTTAATTGAATCATCCATTGAGCTTTTAAAATCTTCAGTTAAAACGCTGCTCTGTTTTTTAGCACTGGTTGTAGTACTAAGATGATTATCACCCACAGATTGCAGAATAGAAAGCACATCCTCCAAATAGTAAGTTTTGACCTGAGGTAAAAGAAGTTATAACTTGCCAACAAAGATTTCAGATAGTTTAAGATACTCAATCTGAGAGAGTTTACTAACAGGATAGGTAAACCCAGGGACTTGAATGACCGAGCATCCGTTGAAGTATTGTGAAAACCTCACAGCATCAATTGTTGCACTCATTAGCACCTGTTATAAATACATTAGTGAATGCTTTTGTATTGGTATTATGGTCAGATTTAAACATGGTACGTAATCCGATTAACTGGGAAAGAGTTCAACTATAACAAGCCACTTGGATAATCATAGAATCATAGTACATAAGACCGACCAGTGTAAAAACGTATCAATGTGATGAATTAGGGTGTTGTAACATTAATGTACCAAACCAGGAACTTCCAGCCTACGAACCCTTAAGCAACCAACAAACCCTTGCATTTACAACAAGTTTGAAGCATCTTTTATGTTTTGGTATTATGGCTGAAAAACAAGAACTGAACTGCAAAGAAAGATTCTGCTCACCAACCGAAGATGAGGATACACCGGCAACAAATCTCTGCATAAAATTGTTTTGTGAAAGGTATTAGTATATTATCATGTGCATTATTAGTAACTAGTGAACAAACAAAGTTTTATCATGATACCTTAGAATAGTCAGCATGAAATCAGAAAACCTATCCCTTTCGTGGATTTCATCCTATAGATTGTAAAAAATGATTATTAGTTCATAACATTTACTGCATATAATAGTGCACAACCCAACAACATTAGAATCTTTCTCAAGTACGATGTTAAGCAAATGTGTATGGCAATGGGATAGCTGCATATCCCATACAAAACAAGCTCATAGAGTTAACCAAATAAAAAGGTTAAAACACATTGTCCACACAATTACCGAGGACTGGAAATTAACGATCCAACCACCTATACTTTTTCCACCCCAACTTCCTTGGGTCAAAAGGCTCTGTTTTGAGGGGAAAATACAGAACACCCTACTGTGGTATTCATAACAAAAGGCTGTGCAATTGTTATTTTTGGCTTCTGCTGCTGCATTATATGCATGCAACGATCTAGAAGATTTGCATTGGATGAGCGCGAAATTGAGTAAAATAAGAATTCCAGAAAAGAAATCATGGTCAAATTATATCGGAAGCTCGTAAATTGAGAATCATAAACTTAAGAAGATTCCCCAACAGAACAAAGTGGGTACACATTCATAATCATATACATGGAAAAGGTTACAGAGTGTTAAGACATCAACAAAAAAAACAGTAAACTTTTGCAGAAATAACAAAAGCATTGATATTAGAAAAACAATTCTCTTATGGGCCATTACGATGGATATGCCTATCAAATTGCTAGGTACCAGTTGGTACATGTTACAACCAATACACTTGATCCCAAAAGAAACACTCCCTTTCTATCAAACTAGATGCCCTTGCATGAACTAACACTGCCTTGAATGCACAGCTTACCACTGCTTTTCGAATTATATGCTCTTGAAAAATTGTAAGCAATAATTGTCTGAAAGAAATATTGTTACCATTTCTATGGAATCAAAATAATCATGCTTATATTTAAGTATAATAATGCATTACCACAATGATGTGTGATATTCCCAAAATTGTATCATCCAGTGACTGCTTTGGATTTCGTGTTTGTGAGGTGTTAGTTCCTCTTCCTATCAGTACTCTCAAAAGAACGCCATTTGTACAGAACATGACTGATGAATTCTTCCCTCCTTTTGACTCTAGACGTATCTACAGTAAAGCCAAAAAAATAGAATAAGACAAAGAAAAATATTTTGACATATAATGCACAGAATTGTCACAGGAAACATAGATTCAAGAAAGCTTTCACATAAAAAAGCTATACTTTCTATGTTTCCACACATGACCCTGGAAACCTGGAAGCACTTTGAGGAACACTTTACTCTTTTGACATTCACAGCAACCATACAGTGGACCTAAATAGACTTAACCCAGAAATACATCATATAGAAAAATAACAATTTGTTAATACCTTATATCCAACTGTATCACCAACAGCCTCACCTCTTTCAGCAGATATTCGCTCAGCAACTGGATAGCAAACAGAACAAAGGATAACTTACAAGCAATAAGAAGATACAAACTCAAAAGAACTCTGAATGTCACAATGTGTGTCAAACATACCTGAAATAGCTGATATCCGACGTGGTTGAGTGCATATGATCTTACATGATTCACCTTTGCCCCACATATGATCCAATATGTATTGCGGAACCTATATAAGAACATGGATAGTTAGCCAATAAACGAAAGGGAAAAGTCCGGTTTACACCCTCGAACTAAGATTCAAATAGAGCAATAATAGATATGTTACATTTTTAGAAAAAATTCGGTAGTAGTTCGAGGGTGTAAACCAGACTTTTCCCTAAACCAAAATGCCATTCCCACCCCACTGGCACCAAATCAGCACCAAAGCTATACAATTCACATATAACTCTATAGGCACCACAAGAAATCCATCAAACTTTTCTGGAAACAGTCTGCTTGAGTGCTGAAGTAATTAATGTATAGCAGACCATTTCTTGTATACCAGACAAGAGATAGCAAAAGAAACTCTCTATACATAAGTACATCTTACAAAAAAATTACTGGCTCAAAGCAGAAAAAGTGCATCTTGTTGATAACAACAAGAATAGCAATTGCTCACATCAATAAAACAGAAATAATTAAAAACACTAGAAGAAAAAACACAACAAAAAAGGTCTCAATTTAATGCAGGAATGAATACAAGATTAATCTATATAACAACTACTTCATGGTCATATTACATACAAATTGTTGAAAGAATTTGCACCTGGGTGGTTTTACCGCAGCCTGTTTCTCCAGAAATAAGAACCACCTGGTAAGAAATACAGGGGAACCAATTTGATATCAGATGAAGGTGAAAGAAATCGTCTGGAGAGCTGGCAAAGTGTAAAATGCATGAAGGAGAAAATAACAATGATCAGTAAAGTAAGAAACATTTTGCTGAATAAATGCCCTCTGATTTTATTTTATTTTATTGCTTGGAACCAAGAAGCATAAGAATTGAAGCTGTGATCTAGCAAATGTTAGATATTTTCTTCCATTTATAAATATGTCGTGTCTATTGCGTGTAATATAACCTTTACCCCCAAAAGGAAAAAAAAAAGAGAGGAAAACAGAGAATCCAGCACCCAGTTTAAAGCATGTATGATGTTGAAGTTAGGATACAACTTGATTCCATGGTTGATTACCTCTTTTATTACCTTTGAAATATTGCAGATTTAAATATATAACTTTCAAATGTGAGAAACCTTTGGGGGAAAAAACGATACCTGGTGATTATCCAAAGTTGAAGTGATAACATCCTTAAAGGATGAAATAGGAAGCTTCGATCTGCCTTCCATGATCTGTTCACAAGTGAACTATAAGCTGACAAGAAGATTGTCTTATAAGTAAGACTAATAAAAGAAACAGCAAATTACTAATTGCAGTCATTTATAAAAAGGAAAGAAAGTAAGATAATATTATCTAGCCAGAATATACAACCTTCCTCAACTGTGGGGATCCATTTATTTTAGTGGAAAACATCTCAACTTTCTTTGTTATATCATGTTTGCTCATTGCTGGCCTGCAAAAGGCAGTATCTGTTTTCCGTTTGATGTTTGCAGCCTTATCACTAGAATTCCGGTTGGCATCTCCATTTAAATCAGCGTCATCAGGAGGATAATGCGTAAATAAATCCTGCAAAACATGTCTCAACTCTTCAGAAAACCCAAGGTGGGTAGGGCCTTCTTCCATATCAGGCCCCTGCTTCCGTTTACTTTTATAAACAGAGAGGCGTCGCCGTGTCCCAACCCTGTAGTTTACAAATAGAACTCAGAATAACAATGGCATATACCAAGCAACTATTGTACTGCAAAAATAACATTAGGATGACGCAACTGAAAGATGCACCAAGACTAGGCATAGATTCCTTATAACTCTTCACTGAAAGAATTCTGCATAATGAATAGTATTTATCTTACTGACCCAGAACTTTTGGATTTCATGCCCATTTTTCTACATATCTCATGGATTTCTGCTCGCTCTTCTTTGGATATATCAGCTTCAAATGTGTACACTGCAAGGTAAAATTGTCTAGGTGTCACTTTGTTTAGCTCACAGGCACAGCATAACACCAAGGAAGAGACCAGCAATCTATGAGGCATTAACATAGTATATATGGAGGGGGCCTGTACTTAAACTCAAGTTAGGCCCAATGCATGAGAAAGGGATGCCATCAATATAAGAAGCAATTATTACCACCTTACCGACCTTTTAAGCTTAAATAAAATTCTAGCAACCCCCTGCCCCCAATTATAGGTAGTTTTGGCTTTTCTAACTACATAGTTTTTTACTAGATATATCTAGATGGATAGTGAAAGTTACGTACCTAGAAAAGCCAAAATGACCTATAATTTGGGAAGGAGGGGGTACCAACATTAAACAATTAATTTCACGTAGGGGCATGTGCTTGTCCTTAATGTGCACCCATTAACACACAGACATGGAAACATACAGATGGCCAACCTAAGAAAACATTTAAATTTTGGGTGAACATGAATTCAGATTAGCAACAGATGGGCAAGGTGCAAATATTAAGTATCTGTATTTGTGAAAAACATGTTGATTAAGAACGATGTGGATGAGAAATACTAGTAACCCTCCCTTATAATATTATTACAAGGTTAAGGCGACCAACTGTCAAGCTAGAAACAGCAGTGCAATTGGTTATAAGGATTCAGGACAGAACTACCAAAATAATTCACGAAGGAGGTTGTAACCCAAAGGCGCTAATGAACAGGATCACAGGCTCACAGTACTAGAATCGCCCTATTCTAATGGAGCAAAGCACCCATTGGAAGAAAAAAACGAAAAAAGACAAACCAAAAGGACCAAATGGCGCACAAATGGGCAAGGCCTGAGCTCAAATCGCCCCCAAGGCCCCAAACCTTAGACCCCAAGCGCGAGGTCCCCCAAGAGACGCATCGACACAACCAAAAGCACGCTCAAACGCCTCCCAATCCGCGACTCCAAAGCGCAAAAACAGCCACCAAAGCAAGAGGAAGCGAATGGGTGCAAACCCTCGGCGTCGGAGGCGCGGAAGTCGTCGAGCGCCTTGGAGACGCTCACCAGCGTCGCCTCGTTCATCGCGCCCGCGGCAGACGGGCACTTCCCCTTCCCCTTCCGCCCCATCCGTTCGTCCTCGTGCCCGTACTCGCCGCCGCGAGGCTGGCACGGTGACTGGGTGGCTTCCTTCGGTGCGGCGCGAGCGGTTTGGCTGGAGCGGCGGTGTAGCTACCCGGCGGCGGTCGCTTTGTGTCGACGGTGCGCTGTTGCGGTGCGCCGAGGGAAAACCTAGAGCGAGTCGAGGCGACGGGGGCGGGGCGCGGGGGCGCAGAGAGTTTGGACTGACGGGCACACCAGACAGGTGGGTCAGCCCATGGTTGGTCGGTTAGGACGAGAGTTCGCGGGCGTGGAACCGTGTGGAAGCGGGCCACGAGCGCGCTTGCCGTTCCAGGTTTCCAAGCTTGCAAGGCCCAGCTGCCCAAGCAGCCATGGGCCATGGATATTAGAATTTAGAACGGGGATCTCCAAGGAGAATATTCGCATCTCTCATGTGCAAATTTTCTTTGACAGGCTCTCATGTGCAACTCTGCCGGCGAGGCGAGCTGTTCAGAATTTCAGTGGTGGTGATGATGAGCACATCCCACTCTACCAGTTGCCATCGCAGGCTCGCATCAGAGCATCGCCGGCTAATAAATTCTATGCACCTCGGACTCCACCGATTCGCCGGCACAAGGACACCGACGAGTCACGATACAGGTGACATCTCGGCTTGAATAGCACCATCCGACAAATTGGGACGACAGTGGACAGAACAAGCTCGCAAGTTATGCGGAACAAGAGAGGCACTACACTTAACAACTTCGCCTGTTGGTCTGTTGCGTCCAAACATGTACAATTGCTAACTAGTTGTATTTCAAACTTTTCTTTTGTCTCGCTCATTATTCGAGTTGATATTTATACAAAGCTGGCCAGTATTCCTGTAACAGTCAGTAACAATACTAGGCCACAATCTTCTTGCCGCTTGTAAAGCTTTTTTTCTCAACGGCGTGTAGCTCTGAAGAGATAAAACAACCTCAAGCTCCTCTGCCTTTCATAGAGTGAAGTAAACTGGCGGCGGATGGATAATCTCCATCTTCGACCTCGTGACATTGCCGGTGAGTACACTCTCCGCCGTGGCCTCGTCAGCCTGGAAAGGCTGCACCTGCGCGATCCTCTCGGGGATCGCCTGGCCGCCCTCCACCCGAGCAAGGACCTCATAGTGTGCTCTCAGCTTCTTGGGCTTCGTCTTCCACTCCGGAAAGTTGGACCAATTCACCTCTCCCTCAGCAAGCTTCTTCTCCACCGCGAACGCCATCTTGACATAGGTTTGCGCCGAGGCTCGCGCCTTCAGCAGCTTGAATGTCCCCTTCTCGCCTGCTTTCTTTCCGAGGACCGAGGCCAACAGCTCCTCAAATCCCTGTAGGCTACCATCTGATCCGTTCAGTGACAAGAGAGGCCACAATTCAGTATTGGGTGATTCATCCCCATCTTCAGTGGCAGCAGGAATTGCCCCTGCCCGTGAGGAGAGCTCCACTTGGCCTGGGGCCAACCGTTTGAGCTTGAGCTTGTCTTTCGGAGACATGGAAGGAGTCGAGGATAAAGAAGTTGGCCCCTCAATGCGAATAGAGAGCAGGGGCTTCTGGTTAGACCGGGCTGCACCACGTAGGGCTTGTGCAATGGATAGTAGGCTCGAGAGGCGGCCCTTGTAAGTGGTACAGTTGAGCGGAAGTGGTAGTTCAAGTGGCAACCGGAGGCTCACAGCCCTGGCACCCTTCACTGTTACCACTGCACCATCAGACAGAACAACTTTCTTCAGTGTTCCCGCATCCACGTCATGCTGCAGAGAAAATCAAGCATAAAATTAAGTATTTGTTATGGTGAAGGTTTAAGATAATAGGTCTACATAATTCATATCAATAAATAGAGATTAAAGGGTAACTCAAGCAGCCAGAATGATTTACTTGTCATTAGATTAACAAGTTATTCGAATTCCTGTTTCTTTGATTCAATTAAGCCATGGTATCTAAATAGAAGGTCTTGCAAGAGTCAGGTAGCAGAGGCTGCCAGCTTAAAGTACATCAGGGAATTCGTATTTTAAATTTACATGTCAAGTATCAGGATATATGAATTATCCAAGTTATCTCTAGGAAAACTAACTTGCATATATCAGACATACTTGCTCACATGGAAAAGCAGTAAAGCACAGCTAATTAGAAACCTTGAGGCGCTGTTAGAGTGAGATTTATGTAACATCACTGCTCTCAGGAGTGTAGAATGAAAAACCATAACCAAAATGCAGGGTCCACATCCTAGTTACTCAATCTAGTAGCTTGCAATTAAATCAGCAAGGAAGCTCCATTATGCATCGGATATCGGATAATTCATGAACAAGCATGCATCTATAGCAAAAAAAAAAAAGACCCAGTAGTACTCTAGAAAATAATCATCAAAATCGCTTCAATTCATTCTTCTCTTGCATTGCAAAGAGAAAGAGAAGACCCAGTAGTACTCTAAAAATTAATTTTCAATTTCGCTTCAATTCATTCTTCCCTTACATTACACAAAGACAGAAGTTCCCTTTGCTGCATTTTTCTTTTCGAGAAACTTTGCTTGAATTTATGTTCTTTAAAATCTTCAAGCAAGAAATTGAAAGAAAGTGATGCCAGCTAAATCCTATCATATATAGCAAACTTTTTGGGCAAATCAGTGATCGAGACAAAGAAGAATGTAGCTTTTTATATGCTCCAGACAGCGATTCTTATTTTGATAATTTGAGCTCTACCTTCTGACTTACTCAGGTGTACGAGAGGAAAAAAAAACCATTTAGCTTAACTTCCTGATCTTAATGTTCTGATTCTATCACAACTTCACCAGCCCCTGATATATCCCGATTTCAATTTCGATGCCATTCGGGTGGCATGCTTTACCTTGGCAATAACACCCTTTCAGTCTCTAGAGTCTCACATATAGACCAAGCAAGAATCATGGATACACATTTCAATACCAACCAGAACAAGAGCGTTACGATTCACACACTTGTAGGGGAAAAACGAACTTCTGCGCTTACCGGCAAGGCGAGCCTGACATCGTCGCCGTCCTGGATCCAGAGCTCCATGGGCCCGGCGAGCTGGAAGGGCGGTAAGGTGGGCTCGACGACGCTCCCTTTCCCCGCCCTCCAGATCTCGGCGAGCGCCGTGTCGTCGGCGTCGGCCTGGGAGCGGAAGATGGGGAGGTCGACGAAGTCCCAGCGGTTGACGTCCTCGAGCAGGCGCACCGGCAGGACCTTCCTGCCGACCTCGATGTCGAACTCGTACGACACCGCGTGCCCCACCAGCGCGTCCCGCACGTCGAACCCGGACACCTTGAGCCCCTCCGCCTGGAACCCCAGCCCCTTCACGATCGCGTCCCTCAGGTCCTGCGCCGCATTCGGTACGCACCCGATCAGATCAGACCCCTAGGACAAAGGAACCGCGGCAATAGAGGAATTTGCGCTCGATCTCACCGAGATGGCCTTCGGCACGGGGGGCTTGGGCGCCGCCGAGGCCTCCGGCTTCGCGAGGCCGCGCGCCGAGCCGGCCACGAGGAACAGCGTGAGCGGCAGCGCGAGGAGCCGCCATCGAGCTCGAGCGGCCATGGTTGCTGAGAAGCTGCCCTTCACTCCGATCGATTCAACCCGGATTTCCCTTCTCCTGCTGCTGTTTCTTCCGGAGGGGAGGAGAGAGGAGAGGAGTTGGATTTGCTACGCCCTTTTTTTAGGCTCGCAAATTTTCGACGCGGCTAATAACGATCCCTCGAGAAGGATGACAAGTGGGGCCCTGGTCGGTCATGCCGCGACGCCAATGGGGAGTACGTGGAATTCTCCAGAGGGTGGACTTCTTTTCCCTTTGGAACTCGGGAAAACTGGCTCGTTTGGCCGTGGCTCTTCCATCGAGGGTCGATGACGAGGAACACGTGTAGCCGACCAATGAGGAGCGAGCAAAAGATTGCGTGGACGGCGCTGGGTCGTGGCGGTTGCAGCGCGTCGCCGGTGGTCACCGTGCCGTGTGCAGCGCCACGCCGACACCTGCTGGCTGCTCAGTCACGCTGGCGGCCGGAGTGGCGGGCCGCCGATGTCCGCAAGTTATTCCTCGGGGTTCCTGTAATTAGGCTCTTTTAAATGTCCAGTTTTTTTTGCGAGGAACTGTCCAGTTTTTTAACATGTTTAGCTGCGACTGAAATCACTACTGTCATTTTGTGCACGAGAAAAAAAAAGACCGGAGTAATGTGTCATTGTGGTCTGTTGAACAATTGCCATCAGTTTAATGGTGGGACACTTTCTTGTACAGGCTGAATAAAATGATTTAGTTTGTCCGGATAAGAAAACATTAAGAATAACAAATCCGTTTCAAGCGGCAGATCGAAGTTTGCCAGACACTCTAAATCGATACGGGCGCATGAGGCTCTAAACCAGTGTAAGATGAGAGGAACACACAGAGCCAAACAAACAAAAGGAGAATCGGCAAAATAAAGGTCCCACAGAGATTTGAACTCGGGTTACCGGATTCAGAGTACAATGTCCTAACTACAAGACCATGGGATCCTTAGCGTTCATCAGAATTTAAGAACTTTTTAATGTTATCTACAGACGCGGTGCTCCGAACTCTGGAAGGAACTGTACTACGAGAAAGACATTGATACAGTACGTGAAGTGAATGTTTGGATCACGATTGTTCTGCACTCGCTGTACTTGGTTGATTACCATATCGCAATCTTGTGCGCTTGCTCAGAAAATGGCCTGAAGTCTCGACCTGTTGCACTGCTGCTTGCAGCGCCGAATGCTAGTCTCTTCAGAGTAGCAGTGCAGACCTGCTGCCGCTGGAAAGTGGAAACACTCAGCACGCGCGGAACGCAGAGAACGCTGGAGGCCGGCGCGTCCCCGCGGCCCGCGTCGAAAGCCTGCGATGTTTTTTTTTTCGGAAAAAGAACTTCGTCAGCCGTATACAGTACTCCCTCACTCCCATAAAATATATGAATCTCATTTTTTAAGGCAAAATTAGCAAAAGTGTAAAATTACGCATGCGCTCCTCCTGCAAGCTTCAGTCCACTCGCCAAAACTCAAATGCAGTCATCATCTAGAGTATTGTTGGAAGTTCAGAAATTCACATAGACTATAATGGAACAATCCTATCCACACAACAACAATTAAATATTGAGAGGTACAGTTGGGTGCAAGAATATTGTCCACACATTTCAAATTTTAGTTTTCCTCCAATTGCACAGCCTATAAACCTGCATTACACCTGCACACCAGATCACTGGATGCACTAGCTGCTTCCATTTCCTCCTGCTTCCGTGTCCTCCTTCCTCATCATGCCTTCCCTGCTTCCATTTGCTCCTCGCTGTGCAATCTTTTCATCTTCCATTCCATTACAGAGTGGCAACTATGGGTTTTGATCTGAATGTAGAACCACAAGGTCTGGAAGAAGCATTACCAGACTTGAATAAGCCGCCAGACGCCGCTAGACAGAGGTGCCTTTCAAATCTATGGTGCCTTACCAGACTTGAATGAGGAACCACCACATGAGGAAGAACACATGCAAAATGATGAAGGGCAGCAAACCCAGATTGCAGGAGAGCAACAAGAAAATAATCCAGGTTGGATGTCTCGTAACTTCATCTCCACAAATAGTATGAGTGGAACAATGAAATTTGACATATGCAAATGTGCTGACCTTTCTTCCTTGCATGCTGGTGATGCAGATCATCAACCAAATGTGGGTGGGCAAGCCCTACCAGACCTCAATGTGTTGCCCACTTATGATGACTGCCAGGCAGATGGAGATGTCACCATTGTTGTTCCTGAACAAGATTATTTTGATCTCATTTTACAAGCTCCTGCGCAATATGAAGAAATGCAAGAGAGTATGATCACTAACCTATGCTATTCTTCTATGCTTTTCGTAATTATGTAAAAAAAATTAATTTAATCAGATTACCAAGAGCCCACACATGACTTACAACTGCATGCATAATAAACAAAATCAGATCTGAGATTCTAATATGAACTGCACAGATTATGTGAATGGCCAATATGCACTAAACAATTACCCTTGGATTTTGTTTTGTAGTCGATGATTCCTTCTTTGTGACCATGGATGAGGACATGCGCACGGACGAAGCGGACATTGTCTTCAACCAAGATGCCATACATGGCTCAAGCAACGAAGATAGACATGCAAATGCAAATGTTTATAGCAGGTCAAAAGATCTTACTCCAACTCAAAGACAACAAATTTATGAAGCTTTGCTTGAGAGAAGTGTCAACGGAAAACTAAGGGAAAACAGTACAACTAAGGTTGCTGAATTGTTGAATATCCACCGATCAGCAGTGTGGCGGATTTGGAAGCGTGCAAAGCAATGCTGTGATTTTGGACTACCAGATGATATCAGTTCAAGAAAGCCCAACAGTTCTGGCCGAAAAAAGGTTCAAGTTGACTTATCACAAGTTAAAACTACTTCGATGTGCAGAAGATCGATTTTAAGATCTCTAGCTGAAGCTCTAGGTTCAAATAAAAGCACATTACATAGGTTGTTCAAGCAAGGACTCTTAAGACGACACTCTACACAATAAAGCCTTACTTAACGGAAGAGAATAAAAAGGAAAGATTATGGTGGTGTATTTCAATGCTCGATCCAGGTACATTGCATACTGATCCAAAGTTTATTGAAATGGACAACATCATCCACCTGGATGAGAAGTGGTACAACGCCACAAAAAAGAATATGACCTATTACTTGCATCCAGATGAGGATGAGCCCCACAGGACTGTCCGCAACAAGAATGGCATTGGAAAGGTCATGTTCTTAACTGCAGTTGCTAAGCCTCGGTACGACGATGAAGGTAATTGCACATTCGATGGCAAGATAGGCATCTGGGCTTTTATAAGGAAGGTAGGCGAACATATATATACATGCTTCAATGAATTAGTTTATGTTATGTGTTCACAAAGGTAACTTGTGTACTACTATGCGCAGGAACCTGCTAAAAGGAGAAGTGGTAACAGACTAAGGGGGATACTCATCACCAAGACAATGACGGTTGATAGGGATACTATGAGATCGTTCCTGATTGGTGAAGTCCTATGGGCCATCAAAACTCGTTGGCCCGTAGAAGATGCAGGGAGAACGATCTGGATTCAACAGGATAATGCTAGAACTCATACCCCGATTGACGATGAAGACTTTGCAAGAGCAGCGGCCCAGACTGGGCTTGACATCCGCCTCATCAACCAACCTCCTAATTCTCCTGATATGAATATCTTAGATCTAGGATTTTTTGCTTCTCTTCAGTCGAAGACAGATACAGTGACCTCTGGAAGTCTGGATGAATTGATTGCAAATGTCGAGAACGAATTTCGAAATTATGATGTAAATGATCTAAGAAATGTCTTTCTCACACTACAAGAATGCTTGATTGAGGTGATGAAGGCTGGTGGAGGAAACAAATACAATATCCCTCACATGAACAAAGAAAGACTAGAGGCCCTAGGCCTCCTTCCCAGATCCCTATATTGTGATACGAGAGTGTGATGCAGTCCCTGGTTACCTAGTTCCTCTAGGATTATGTAGTATAGTCATTTTGCTCCCATGGTACTGTAAAATATCAATATGGGTAACTAGTTGTTGTAGTTTTATAACTTGGTACATGTACTGCTACTGTGATACTTGCATAGGTGATAAAGTATGTGTTTCTTGCTACTATGATGATTTGGCTAAGATAATTTAGTAGACATGAACAGAAAGACATTATTTATTACACAAAATCTATATTAGTTCACATCGCACCTAACAACAACATTAGTTCCATTGCCACCTAACTGGGGTGCATGTAGCCACCTAACTCGTGGTTGGTGATCTGCCTTTTTTTTTAATCGGACCTCACTAAAAACTGCTTTGTACTCTAGGTTTTCATTTATTTTGGGATAAGATTTAAACCATAGGATTACATGTTTTGTGGGACAGAGAGAGTACGCTGATACAGAAACCAGTACAATGACGGCCTGCGCCCATCCGTGCTACTGTAAGATTTTAAGGCCCAGCTAGCTATGTTCACGTGCGCGATAGCCCACGCAGAAACAAGTACACGCGTCATGCACCACGTCACAAGGGCCCCCGTTTTCTCGCAGGCTCCACCCCAACTCCAACGAACTCCTCTGCTCTACTCAGGCTCGTCGGAAGTCGGAAGCGACAAGCGAAGCGAGCAGCCGAGCACCTCCCTTCGACGATGCGTCCGCTCCGCCGCCTCGCCGTCCTCCTCGTCCTCGGCCTCCTCCCCGCGGCCGTGTGGACCCTAGCGCCGCCTCGCTTCCCGGGGCCCCAACCCCGCGCTCGGCCGGCAGCTAATGGGGTAGGGGGCTACGAGTACGAGACCCGGTACTTCCGGCAGCGGCTGGACCATTTCAGCTTTCCCGGGGTCGGGGACGAGGACGAGGCGGCGGCGTTCTTCCAGCAGCGGTACCTCGTGGGCCGCGGGGGTGGGTGGGCCGGCCCCGACGGGCCCATCTTCTTCTACTGCGGCAACGAGGGCGACATCGCCTGGTTCGCCGCCAACTCCGGCCTCGTCTGGGAGGCCGCCCCGCGCTTCGCCGCCCTCGTCGTCTTCGCCGAGGCAATTATTCTCCCGCCGCCTCTCGTGTCTCGTCTCGTATTCGTGTTCTGCTTCCCTTTCCTTTTTTTTTTAACCCCCAAAGCATGTAGTCATCTCGCGAGCGTGTCGTTTCCCTTGTGTGCTGCAGCATCGTTACTACGGGGAGTCCATGCCGTTCGGGAGCAAAGCCAAGGCGTACAACAATTCCAAGTCCTTGGCGTATCTCACGGCCGAGCAGGCGATTGCTGATTTCGCTGTGCTGCTCACTGACCTCAAGAGGAACCTATCCGCAGAGGGCAGCCCCGTGGTGCTCTTTGGGGGCTCATACGGTGGAAGTAAGAGCTGCCTTGAACTCTTGAGTTTTGATTATGCGATACATGGCGATTTAGTGATCATTGGGTCTCAAAATTCAATTCTATGCTGCTACTGATAATGTTCATTGGGGGCAGTGCTAGCTGCTTGGATGAGACTCAAATATCCACATATCGCTGTTGGAGCTCTCGCATCATCAGCTCCAATCTTGCAGTTTGAGGACATCGTCCCTTCTACCATATTCTATGATCTCGTGTCAGATGATTTTAAGGTTTGTATTTTGCATTATATTGTGTTTTTGGATGAATACGAGGAATATGACACTAAATTTTATTTCTGCATGTATATGTTTAGAGGGAAAGTTTAAGCTGCTTTCAGACAATAAAAGACTCTTGGAAAGTCTTAGATGAACAAGGAAACGGGCAAGATGGCCTTCTGAAACTAAGCAAAACTTTTCACCTTTGCCAGTGAGTCATCACCCATTACTATTTACTACCTTTTCTTTCTTTACACTGAGCTCTTTTCTTAGTTAAGTACATTTTTTGCAGGACCCTGAAAACAAGCGGGGACCTTTCAGATTGGTTGAGCTCAGCATACAGTTATCTGGCCATGGTGGATTACCCAATTCCTTCAGAATTTCTCATGCCTTTGCCGGCCAATCCTATTAAAGAAGTTAGTTCTTACACACCAATTGCCATAGATTGCATATCACATTTCTGCTTATGCTTTGGTTCAAAACAATGCATAAGTAAATAATATTTAGAACAATTTCAAAATACGCTGTTATTTTTCTGCATTGTTTATAGTATTCTGTTCCAATAGACCAATAATCACAAGTAGTCAACAGATAAATCATGATGACCCTGTCTTGCTGTTTGCGGACGCTTACACTAATTATCTTGTTCTATTTTATCAATGCTGTCACTACTTAATAGATTATACTTTCTCTATTTCAGGTGTGCAGGAATCTCGACAGCCAACCTGAGGGTACTAGTATTCTGGAACGCATATATGCAGGAGTAAATGTATACTACAACTATACTGGTACTGTTGGGTGCTTTGATCTGAATGATGATCCCCATGGAATGGGTGGATGGGATTGGCAGGTCTTGAAACCACAGTTTCAATTAGTTTGTATGCATTACATTTCTTTGATCTATGCTGAGCCACTATATTGTGTTGCTTATGGTTCATTCTTGGTTAAAACAGGCTTGTACTGAGATGGTAATGCCTATGTCCTACAGTGAAAATAGGAGCATGTATCCACCATACAAATTTGATTACGCTTCCTATGCTGAGAATTGCATCAAAAGCTATGGTGTCAGGCCAAGGCCTTGGTGGATTACTACCGAATTTGGTGGGCATGTAAGTTATTGTTGTGTTCAATAATTGCAATATTATCATACCAGCTAGCTTCTTTAATAACAGATCTCCAATGAAAAAAACATGAATCTTGTTTAGATGAAATATTTTTGGTGATGTTTACCCAATTAACCCAGACTTTTAACAGTCAAAATCCAAACTTGTGTAAATACTGGTAATGTCTTCAGCGAACATATTTCGAATCCTGATTAGGATGTTCTTGGTCTTGGCCAATGTACGCCGTTGGCGCATTGAAGCACCAAAATATTTATTAAAGTGGCTTATTTAATATACAATCCATGCTCCGTATTTGACCTTATTTAATTCCCGTCCTGTGGCATTTGACTTGTGCTATACTACCATTTAATTGCACGGGAGATTACACACATGAATGCTGAACCTTATAGACATGCTATATATTGCTTAAATTTTGCTAAACTGGTTCTACTATGCCAATGCCTGCTGAACTATTTTATCATGTGGCGGAACATAATATATAGAATGGTTGTGTGATTTCGTCTACTGGATTTTTTCCCTCTCTTCCAGAATATTACTTCGGTCTTGGAAAAGTTTGGCAGTAACATCATATTCTTCAACGGGCTTCTTGATCCATGGAGCGGTGGAGGGTGAGCAAACATCACTTTATCTTTTGATCTGAGCCATTTCATTGCCTTGATTTTTGACAAGCTATCATGTGAACATTGCAGTGTCCTGAAGAATATATCTGAGAGTGTCATTGCCATTGTGGCTCCATTAGGTACTGTGCTGTCCCCATTATACCTTCAGTATGTTTATGCAATCCATTTGTACTTCTTAGTTTTAGTATCAACCAATGCTTATTCAGCCCATACTTAATGCAATCTGATATTGCTTCCTAATTTAGATCTAGAAGTTAGTAGGTAGTGCATACAAAGACTTAAAAAGTCAAACTGATAGTGAACAATATTGTTTCTATACACTACCTCTTGGTACGATTAAATTTCATCATGAAGAGGTAAATTGAACTGATAATGGCTGACACACCATGGAATTTTATCCAGTATAAATACACGAATGACATAACCGTGTGGTCCGTGTCATGTCTTTGTGAAGGCTGCTTTCTGCTTATATACTGCTTCATTCAAGTTCTCAACCGCACATCAAGTGTTGATCTGTACCAAGATGACTGCCATGGTTTTCTGTTTTTACTCAGGTGCACACCACATCGATTTGCGCCCGGCAACTCCAGAGGACCCAGGTTGGCTGGTAAGCCTGAGAGAATCAGAACTGAAGATCATATCTGGCTGGTTATTGGACTACTATGGGGCGAGAGGGGCACTCTTCCAGCCTGTGGCTGTCAAGGGCTCCTCAGCATCCTAAGGAATTACCGTCGCTCAGATCTAAATACATGATCTCAGAAATAAAAAAGGTCCCATCTGCGTGGCTGCAAATGCCAAGTGCCAGTGCCAGCCACAGCCGCTGCTGCGTCATGGAGAATGAAGATCTCCGTGTTGGTCGGATAATACTGAATCGTCTGCTCCTGCATTCTGTGCCATACCAGTGATATTGCTGATGGCTCGCAACGCTATCAGGTGGCGCATGCATGTACTTCATGGCTAGTGAGGTCAGATAGAAGAGCACTGGATAATGTAACGACGCTTTCGCAGCCGGTCAGGTAGACGGGTACTGGGCTGATGTGGGTGCCGTGCCATTTTGTAAATAAAGCGCCTGTTTTTCAAATAACGCACTGCCAGTGTGCGCTTGGTGCTTGGTGCCCAACACGCCGTGGCGTGGGGACAAAAAATGACGAGCCGCCAGGGGGCTGCAGGCCCGGATGGGCCGTCAAAGTCAAACACGGCCCCACCTCGGATGCAAGCGGGGCCGCTGCGCCACTCCCGAGCAGAGCAGCTGCTGAGCTCTGTCCTCATCCAGATGGCCACAGTCCAACCCGATCCACTCCGTCTGTGGGCGCCACCGCAACTGCACCGGCCAATTTGCTCGCTCAATCGCTCGCCTCCCTTTTCCGCCATCACAGCTCAAACGCAGCGGGCGCCACGCCGAATCCCACCCACCAGCACCAGCCTTGCGGTTCCGCCGCCCGTGTCGCTTTCCCATGGGCCCTTTGACTTCCCGGGCCCACGTGCGCAGGCACCGACTCGTCCTAGTAGCTTGCAGGGGAAGGAGGTGGGCAAGCGTTTTCTATCCTTCCTCCAAAGCGGCAGCAGCAAAGGCGAGCATTTCCCGCAGCGGAGCGTTGGACCGTTGGGCAGCCCGCAGCCGCAACAATCTGTACGTCGGGTGTGTCCCACTGTCCCTGACGTGCGGGCCACAAAATGAACGGGCCCGCACGTCGGGCTTGTTCAACGCAGCTGTGCTGTGTGGGCCAGTAGGTTTGGTGCTTTTTTATGCAGGAAGGTGTCTCCTCGGATGCTTCTGTGGACCAAGACTACAGGGTGGAGCTACGAGGACCAACATAATCCAACAGAAGTCCTATTTTGCCCCCCTTTTTCACGAGGACTAGAGATTTAGAGAGATTTATAAGTAGATCGAAAAAACTATAAACCAGTAACTGGAGCCAGAGCACTATTTTGTGAATCACTAGGTTAAATACGAAAATTCTAGTGATAACGGTATTGAATAAATAAATATGCAGGAACCATCCAAATAAGGCTATAAGGGTGACTGCGTGTTTTTTCTTTTTTCTTTTATGGTACTGCTTGTTTTTTCTATGATATAATGAAACACATACCACTTAAAAAGGCTTGAAACACACAACTGGCCACCCTTCGAGGGAGGCGATCCCCAACAATACTCATGAGCGTATGATCAAAGCCAACATTGGCATGATTGAAATTGTGCCGAGCCTTATCTCAAACTTTAGGCAAGCTAGAATTGGCCACCCAATTATAGAATCCAAAAATGTGGCTATTGACTAGAAATCCGATGCCTAATATAATTTAGAAGATGACATCAATGAAAAGGGTGCTTCTTTCCTAGATTATTAAGGAAGGTTATACATGAAATGGAAGAGGTAGAAATACGCTATATAGCATCTTAAAACGACGTTAAGCATCGCATTTGCATGTCCTTCTATGTTTAAGTATCCTAATTGTTTTTAAAACGGAAATGAAAACAAACTAATGCACCATAATTGTTTGCTGGTTCACCCCTACAGCCATGGAGTAGCCAACAACCACTAGCTTCTAGTAAAATGGAAACAGCTGCTAAAAGGAAGCTAGTGCCTTTATTAATACTATGTAATAATGTAAATAAAAAGGGGAATAGTATCCTACCATACAAAAGGTCACGGTATCACACAGTTCATCCCAGCTGGCGTTGCCCCATAAACGGAAATAAAAAATTGGAGAATCTGCGAACAATCAATTCCTCACCGCACGTACAGCACCGAGTCCTCCGTGCACCCGGTCCACGGAGCACAACGCCAATTCGATTTCAATCCCCTCGTCCACCCATCGAGCCAAACCCTTTTTTCTCCCTCCTCCCACCGAACCCGAGTAAAAACCCTTCTCAGCACGAAGACGCAGACGCACTGCTGCCCACGAAAAGAGAGCCGAGGAAAAAGAGCGAGAAAGAAAAGGAGGGGCGGAGGGGGGGGGGGGGGAGAGAGAGACCTCCACTCACCCCCGGCCGGAAAAGCACTGAGCCCCCCGGCAGCGAGGAGCGCGTGACCTGGCCGGGGTCGCGAGCGGGCGGCGCCAACAGGATCCGGTAGGGTTCCGGCGGGCGGGAGGGCGGGACCCCTCGCCATGGCGAGCCCGCGGTCGGCCGGCGCCGGAGGAGGTGCAGCGGGGGACGAGGCGATCTGGAGGAAGCTCCGGGAGGCCGGGTTCGACGAGGACGCCGTCAGGCGCCGGGACAAGGCGGCGCTCATTGGCTACATCTCGCGGCTCGAGTCCGAGGTAATCACTTGGGACGGATGCGCCGGATTTTGGTTTCTTGGAGACGTGGTCAGCGGTTCTTGGCTACCCTGAGTAGTTATAGGCGGAAGTTCATTCGCGGGGAGCTGAATAGAATTGTTCGGTCAAGAACTTGGGAAAGCAATGGCGAGATTCTGCCGGCGGGGAGGGTAGGATTCAGGGGAGGGAAGATTTCTTCTTGGCGTTTCTTCTTGTATTTTTTTTTACGTTTCTTGGGTACTGCGGTGAGTATTGTGCCAGATGAGTCGCCCTAGTTGAAAAAGCTGTTTTCTGATTGGTTATTGGTATATTTGCTGGTTGCAAACTTGTACGGGTATTGCTCAAGCTATGCTGTTTTTCTTTGTGTTTCCCCGGTTTTCTATTCAGTTCGATATTCCGCGAAGCCCAGTTAATGCGCCAAGTGAGCTGGGTAGGATTGTTTCAGTTGTTTCAAGCGTACTGGAACAGTTGTTTACGAACTACATTTGGGGTGAGTTCTTCTGCTGCCAAGGGTGCGACAGAAATTGGACCCAAGACATGGTTATTTGGCTCTGTGGAGTGGTTGATGAGCTGTTGGAAATAATGAACTTGCCACAGTATTGTGTCACCATTCGCATTTATTTTCTACATGGTAAATTGTCGTTACCATTTACTCTGTTTACGTTGTAAAATGTTGTTTTCCTATTGGTACTGTGAGTGTTCCTTGATCTGTGCCAGAGTGTAATAATCTAGTATCTTGTAGTATGCTATATTGGTTTTCTGGTTGCTGTTGCTTACCTTTTAGGATTGCATGTTTTAATCTCTCTAAGGGCTGGAAATTCTTCGTTTCTTAAACAAATTGTGAAAAAACTCTTTGTGCAGATTTATGATTATCAGCACAATCTGGGGCTTATTTTATTGGAGCGGAAGGAGTTGGCATCTAAATATGAGCAGCTTAAAGCTTCTTCTGAGGCCACTGAGATCATGCTCAAGCGTGAAAGAGCTGCCCAGCAGTCTGCTTTGGCTGAAACAAGGAAAAAGGAAGAGAACCTAAAAAAGAATTTATGCATTCAGAAGGAGTGTGTATCCAATGTAAGATTCCATCTCAATTGACCATCTCGATGTTCTACTATCTCAATCTTTTGATTCCATGTCTAGAACCCAAAAGGTTACGTCCTCCATTTGTTTGTCAACATGCACACTGAACAATTGACAATGATGAAATATACTCTACTAGAGAGTTAGTATTGACATGGATGTTCAAATTATTGTGAATGCTTAATTATTCGAGGCTAAGAATAAACGTACCACCAAATGTTAAGCTCGCTGTATTTTCTGTGCACGATGTATAGTGACATTGATCAATCAAGTTTTAATGTAAAAATGTAGTGAGGTGGGAGATCTAAATTGAGAATATTATAGTGAAGTGCCAATTGTTTCACTAGGATCTGATTTTATGTGCAACTGAAACAAAAACTTTGTGTTTCTTGCTGAACATGTGTATATGATCATTGGTAATATGTAAGGAACTTGTTAGGATTCGAGCAAAAGATAACACCCAATTTGTCTTCCGACTTGATTTCCCCCCGAAATAGGATTGCATGGGACTTACGTGTTGTACTCCGTTTCACTCGTTTAACAGTTTAATCTTTTGCTGATTCGGCTTATTCAATGTAGCTTGAAAAAGCATTGCACGACATGCGTGGAGAAGCAGCTGAAGTAAAAGTTTCATATGAAGCCAAACTATCTGAAGCCCTTCAAATGATAGAGTCTGCACAGAAAAAGTTCGATGAAGCAGAAGAGAAACTTCTTGCTGCAAAATCCTTGGAAGCAGAGTCAACTCGGACTCGCAATGCCTCATTGAGAAGTCTGCAAGACATTGAAGACCGTGAAGATCAGCTAAGAAGAGACAGAACTTCTTTTGAACTTGAGTATGCACTCAATTTTCTTGTGAAATTAAGTTGGATTTCCTAACTGAAATGGTTTAATTTGAGTTCTGTTTCAATTTTATCTCTTCCTGATTTAGTAATTCGTGGAATTGTGTGGTCTGATGTTCTGTTAGAAATGATGATTTTGTTTGTGGAAATATTTCTCCTGTGACTTATTTAAATCAAGTATGTTATTGCAGGAGTGCATCTAAGGAGAAAGAGATTAGCCTCCAGAGAAAATCATTGGATGATACCAAAAAAATTTTGCATGAAAAGGAGCAGGCATTACTGAAAGAACAAGCACTTCTTAATCAGAGGGATGACAACATCCTTGAGAGGCTTGGATACATAACACACTCAGAAAAAAGATTGGAGGAGGAAAAGTTGAATCTTGAAGATGAAAGGAAGGTTCTCATGGAAGAAAAGAATAAGCTGGACCTGAAAATGCAGGCAATTATTTCTAGGGAGGAAGTATGTATTGTTTCCTTTCCTTCTTTTGTTAGCAGAAGTGCTTTGTTACTTGTGCCTACTGTACAGAAATTCCTTTCGTTATTTGATTCGCAGCAGAACTTTGTTAATGAAATTGTATCTCTGACACAGAAAATGCTTTGTTTTGTAGGCCATAATTAAGAAGGAATCCTTACTTGATAAACGCGAAACCGAACTATTGGTTTTGCAAGAGACGATTGCCAGCAAAGAAAGGGTATGATTTTCTAGTATCAGTATAGTTGATGTGTGAATAGTTAACATCTTTGGTTCCACACTTCTAAATTGTGCTGATATGGCTGTAGGCTGAAATAGAAAGGCTGCGCCAGGAGCAAGAAGTTGCCTTGGCGAGAAGAAGGCAAGAATTTGACACTGAGATGGAGATTAAGCTCACTTCTTTTGAGGAAGAGATAGAAGCGAGGAAAGCCCTGCTGGACCAGAGGGAAAATGCCCTCAGTGAGCAGGAGGATTCAGTAGCACAAAGAGAACAAAATCTCAACCTTAGACTTGCAGAGTTAACAAACAAGGAAGAGTTTTTGGTGACGAGATCAGATGAGTTAAATGAAGAAGAGAGAAAGCTCTCCTCTCACAGAGAAGTGGTGTGCGCTGAATTACAAAAAGAAAGGGAGGAAATTCAGAGTATGAAATTGGATTTGGAGAAGGAAAAATCTTTCTTTGAAGAGGAGAAGCGCGAAGCGATTCAAGCTCAGGAGAAACTACTAATAACCCAAAATGAGAGAGAAGATTTGCTTATTTTGCAGATGAAACTTAAAGAAGAAATTGATAGTCTGAGAGCCCAAAAAGTTGAACTTATGGTTGATGCAGAAAGACTGCTAGCAGAAAAAGAAAGATTTGAGATTGAATGGGAACTGATTGATGAGAAAAAGGACGAACTACAAAAGGAAGCAGCCAGGATTGCTGACGAGCGAAGAGTTATAGATGAACATCTCAAGAATGAACTTGATATCATCAAACAAGAGAAGGAAAATCTCCGAATTCAGTTCAAAAATAGTGCAGAATCCCTCGCTTGTGAACATAAGGAGTTCATGAATAAGATGCAGCAAGAGCATGCTAGTTGGCTAAGCAGGATACAACAAGAAAGAGAAGATCTTAAGAGAGATATTGATATCCAGAGAACAGAATTACTGAATTCTGCAAAGGCAAGGCAGATGGAAATAGATTCATATCTAAGGGAAAAGGAAGAGGAGTTTGAGCAGAAAAAATCCAAGGAGCTTGAGTACATCAATTCTGAAAAGGAAACGATCAGCTCAAAACTAGAACATGTCAAGCTTGAATTGCAGAAACTTGAGGATGAAAGGAAAGAAGCTATGCTAGAACGAGAGAGGAGAGAGCAAGAGCTGTCTGAAATAAAGAACACTATAGATGCCCTTAACGAGCAACGGGAGAAGTTGCAAGAGCAAAGAAAACTGCTTCATTCAGATCGAGAAGCAATCACACAGCAAATCCAGCAACTTAATGAATTAGAAGAACTGAAGATTGAAACTGAGAACAAGCAACTGTCTTTGAGACAGTGTGGGAGATCAAAGCCTGGAGATGGTGATGAGGATCAAAATGCTAGTCCCAAGAAGTGTTCATCACCAAAACTTATTCTTGGAAAGAACTTAGATGTGTCCCCCTCTGTTTCAACACCAATTTCTTGGGTTCGAAAATGTGCTCAGGTGATATTTAAACGCTCTCCAGAGAAGAGTGCTAATGTCAATGACCCTAGCTTAGTTGGAAATGGTGGATTATTTGCTTGTCAGCTGGAAAATGGTGCTGGGGAAGTACAACATGCTGTCGAGAAAGTTGGGAGAAAGAGGCTTAATAATGCACTATCTCATGATCATAGTGAAATTTTAGAGCCAAAACGGAAGCACAAGAGGAGCAGTACTCTGACTCGGAGAGTGAGAGGAAGGGAAATTGATTCTAACTGGTATCCTTTCTTGTTTACAAAATTGCTTCAGTTTTATCTAAAATTTTGGAAGTTATTCTTACTATGTATTGTCATGTCTAATGTCAGCAGTCCATCTGTTCTAGAAGAAAAATGTTCTAAGAATGAACACGACACAGTCCCAGTTGGTTTATCTGGGAAGGGACCGGGTTATCCAAGACCAGGAGAACTGGCTTCTTCAGATGTTTTAGATATTCCTGAAGCATCTGAGCCTTCGGAGGAGATTTCAGTGGTGGTTTCTCAGTGCTCAGTATCTGTTTCTGGTTAATGTTTTGCACCTTGTTTTTTGAATCGAGTAATGCTGAGTTTGATAATAGCCTCGTGGGCTTGTGGCATCCCACCTTGTTCTGATATTACATCTATACATATGCGAACAAAGATTTGCTTTTTCTAGGAGTTCATTTAATTTCTGCACAACAAGCTGATAAATATTGAAACTGTTATTAATCTCCTAGATATTGCATGAACCTATGCAAACCATGTACGGAAAATTGTACATTGCGAGTATTAGTAAAACCTCTTGTGTTCATCGTTTCTATTATGTTTGTGTCATGCAATTTGGAGTTGCTTGCTTTTATAGTGGAATTTGTGCCAAATTAATGTGTCATGTTAGCAGTAAGTTATTATCCATTTTTTAGAGAAGTTATTCAGCATTTAGTCATACAGGGCACCTCTTCTTTAGCATTTATCTTACCGGTCTCCAATTTTTTGCCTTGCCAGTCTGACGCTGAAGCATTGAACGGAGATGCTGAGGACAAGGATGAACCTGATGAGGACTCTGATGACGAAGGCGAAGAGGAAGAGGAAGAGAAGACATCTTCAGCGAAGAAGCTGTGGCGCTTTCTCATCACATGATCACCTTCCCCATGTGATAATAACACAGCTAAGTGTAGGCTGACAGTTACCTGTCCAATGAGGATATGCAGTATTGTGAGCAGCGCCGCCTTATTGTAGCTTCCATGGCTTTGTCATACCCAGCCTTTTGGGGTTGTAGAGGAGGGAGGTACTGGTTTGGTTGTGTTATTGTGATCAGCGCGTTGTTTTGGATGGCGCTGTAGGGTCCCCCACCTGCTTCTTTTATCTGTTCCCGTATCCCTAAGATGGCTTCGACGTGTAAAGTGATTGATAGATTCCAGGTTGGTGTAAAAATGATTTGTCGTAGCAAAGGCAAACACCCGCATGGTCACTAGCATTGTCCAAAAGTGTTGTAGCGTTTGCCTTTCTTGTTTCAGCTGTGTAATATAAAATAGGTGATTTGACTGATTTGTGGCCTGCATTTATTATTGGCTTAATTATGCCATTGCATGTGCATCAAGGTTCGAGATCACAAGCAAGCAAAGCAAATTATTGCTCTTTATTGGTTATTATGAATTATAATACTTTATTATTATCCTTATTCCTTAATTTATACTTTATTCTAAATACCTTTTGGTTATTTGTATTGTCTAAATATAGTCTTAATTTTATATTTCGCACCAGTATCTCGGAAACTTTGGTAGGGGCCTCGCTGCCGTCATTAGAAAAAGAAATCCATCAATTTCTGTTTGACGATCTCCGCCGGGATGTGAAACGCGATCGTCAGCGAACGATAACGACGGTGCTGATATTTCAGCGTCCTCAATGACCGCGTCTCGGAGAGCAAACGCAGCCGCCATGAGACCCGGCCAGGCTTCCATTGCGCGCAGGTCAAGCTGGTGGAGGAAAAAGCCCATGTGCGAGAGCTCGGAGAGACACGTGTGCTGGCTGCCTCTCAGCCGCCGCCGCCACGCGGGCTCGAGGCAGCCACCGAGGCATGTCCGGTCGCTGGATGACGAGCTGACGACGCCAAGATGGAGGAGTTCGTCAGTCACCTTCGACGAGTTCGCAGGGGCGCATGTACTTGCATTTTTTTTTGAGGGGTACGCATGTACTTTTTTTTTAGAAACCGGGTTGTATTTTATTAATATAAAAATTTATATTCTAAGCTCTTTTGTCAGATGGCCGCCGGCTCTTTTGTTCCTCCGGCGAGCGTGGGTACGCATGTACATAGATGCAAGATCACAGAGCTCGTTACTGGGCCTTCTGGATCGCGAGTAGTACTAATATTTATAGCCTGAATCTGAATGGAGGCCTCTCAATGTTCATGAGCCAGCCCATAGGCCGTCGTCAGGACAAGCAAATGGAGGTTTAAAGATAACGTCGGGGCCCAGGCATTGCTTGCAGAATACTGCGACTACAACTTTGTTTCTTTGATTTTTGTCATACCAAAGACCTCGAAACTAGAACTCCAATGGGTGAAAACATATTGAGTTGACCATGCTCGTTTAAATGCCGCTAAATATTGTAGTATTTTACTCTCTGATCGGCTGTTGAGCTAGTCCAACAAGGCACATGTATGCATGATTTGTACGCACTGAAATACTAAAAAGAAAAAAATCTAAATTACCCCTCTCAACTATAGCCAAAGTCCAGATAACCCCTTAAACTATTGTTTGGTTCATTTTACCCTAAAGTATGCTCTTTGGTTTGAATTTACCCCCTAATACAATTTGTCCTTTTTCTCCATGCATAGGTGGAGTTTTAAGTTGAAATTTTACAAGATGATAGTACATCAAAACATGTTAGAAACAATACATCATAATCTTTTATTATTATTTTGATAGGTTAGGATATTTAATAATAAGTTAATTCTTGGAATTTAAAATTATATAAAAAAAATAACGATAAAAAAATTATAAAATTTTTAGTATGCATTGTGATGTCCAATACTACCCTGTAAAATTTTAAATTAAAATTCTATTTGTGTATGAAGAAAAATAGATAAATTATATTATGAGGTAAAATAGACCAAATGACATAGTTTAGTTGTTGTGCAGTGACTCTCACGGTAAATCTCTTACCTATTGCTTTTTAAAAAACAATATTTTATTTCACTTTCATCTTTTGAGAAAAATTACCACTGCTTCTTTTGGGCCGTGTGACGAGCTTTATCTACCCTGGGGCCTAGGCCCTGGGGAACGACGACGGCGGACGGCGCAAGCAGCAGCTTTCGATCGGGCGGCCGCGTCCAGGACGCCCGGGAGCAGCGAGCGAGCACACGACGACGACGGGCGGCCCGCCCCGGTGCAGCGAATCTTGATTCTTGTGAGTTGCGCTGCCCGGTTGTGGCGCGACCCGCGAGGCAAACTAACACCCGTTTCGAGACTTGGAGAGCCAAATAGTATCATCGAGATCGGAAGCCCAGATCCATTCCGTTCCTAAGACGCATCATTCATCCATCAGGGCCAGAGAATCAGACAAGCGCAGCGATGGCGCCCATGGACTCTGCACTGCAGACGGCCAGATCGCTCCCGTGTACTTCCTGAGCCAGCCAGCATCAGATCCAGACCGATCGACCCGAATCGTAAGCACGCCTCCAAACCTGCTGCTGCTGCTGCTGCTGCAATGCATCGTTACTGCAACAGGAGTGGCAATCATAGGATGGCCCAGGGCAAGGCATCGTGCAAGCAAGGTACCGGCCGGTACGATCACGCCCGACGTGCGCGATCACCGGTTCGAGCACGTCTGGATCTGCTCCGCTGGCGATGCTGCCCTTGTGTCCCCCTGGGTCTGCACAGCACCTGCGATGCGTGGCCTCCCCAATGGCGACGCTGATACCGGGAGCTGCGACAGTTACAACAGGTCCGTGCATAAAAATCACAATTTTGAGTGCTAACAAAAAGGTCAATAACCTAGGTTCAGTTTTGAGCACATTGCCGGAGCTTGTATGTAAAGAGGAGCTAGAGCTAGCATGTAAAGATATTTGTCAGGCTTTTCCCTAGGAAAAGTAAGGGGGGTGGGGGGGGGGGGGGGGGGGGGGGGAGGGAGAGAAGAGAAAGTCAGGCGCTCTGGCTGGATCCTCCTGATTAAGCTTTGGCTGCGGTATCATTCACAAGACCGGCTGCGTGGGTGCATGATCACGGCACCATCGGTATAATGTGTCATTGTTTGCGTCATTGGTCAGGGCTCTAAGGAAACATTTATTCCACATAATACATGCGTGATCCTTGCAGATTCCCGAGGAACTTTATCTGACGTGCCTGGAACCAGAAGAAACCCGATCATTTCTCATTATCTGCCCGATGAAAATGGAGGAGGAAGCTGCAGGCGATGCAAGCCTGATGACCCCCTTTCGCCTGTCGTCCCGTACCCCTCACACATGGCCTGGACAGTATTCGTCCACGGACGGACATCCAGGCTCCACGACTGCGGCGCCTGTGCCTGCACGGCTCGCTGCAGCACCTGGCAATGTCCAGCTTGCTGCACGTCCCAAACCAAGGCCCATGGACCTACCAGGCGCGACCAATGGAGAACTAGCGATTCAAGCGCTGGTGTCGGGACAGATCGCCGTCTCCTCTGTGCTATCACGAAGGCATGGGTGCTGCCTGGGCGCAGCGGAGAACCTGCAAGGCTGCAAGGTCCGATCTTGGTGGTGGCGGCTTGTTTCTAGCACATTTTTGGCTCACCATTTTCTACCCTTCAGAGATAGAGAGAAAGAGAGGAAAAATGGATGGTGTTCTCGCGAGTCTACGGAGCAGCTCTCTGCACTTCGATCGGATTGTCATTTTCGTGGAGGAGGGAGAGCGAATCGGTCCCTAGAACAAATGTAGACTATCGCCCCACGTTCATGGCTACCATGGTCCTCTTTGCACCACGAGCAAAAATGATGGAGAGAAGCTGGCCCCTCTACCTCGATCTACCTGTAGTAGTAGTCCACAACATGGAGGGCCGGGCCGGCCGGCCGGCCTCAAACATTCAGGAACGGCGCCACATGGATCCAGCCAGCAATGTCCTGCAGCCAGAGATTGGCTGAAAACTACGGGACGGGACGTTATCCTTCCAAATTTGATCTTGAAAATAATCTCAGTAGATCGAGCATGTATCACCACGCAGCGTCTCCGGTCCAGCCAAGTGGCCAATCAAACCGAGATCTGGTAGCTTTGCATTAGAGCAAGTACAATAATAGTTTTATAACCAAGTTGAGCACGAGGTCCTATGTAGTGGAGGGGAAAAAAGAGGAGAGAAGATAGTTTATCTCTCACGCAAGAGACAAGCCGAGCATTAGTTCCTATGTAGTGGTGGGATCAGATGAGAGGAGATGTGAGAGTGAATAGAAAAGAGAAGATAATAAATGACAAAAAATAGTAATATGTAGACAAGTAATAGAATGCTTAATGTATAATTTAGCTCTTATATCTTAACTAATACCTAAGCACTTATCTTTATTATTAACCTTACTCTTAGCACTAAACTATTTCTTTTTCTGCTCCGTTTCCTGGAAAAAACCATACTGTATGTCCTGGGACGGACGCATGTCTGATCCTGTTCCCCTGATTGGATCTCCTGATCCTGATGTCCTCTTCTGCTCGATTACATGCAGATTATTAAATTCAGACTAAAGTTAAATTTGGGCTGTTTCTGTTGTTTAAACATGTCATGTTTATCTTACCGTCAAAAGTTGGCGCCTTTTTTCTTGCACTATTTTGAACCCGGTTGCTGGATTACGAGCTGACCAGGCCAAGATAATGAAGGAGAGTTCGCCAAGCAGCACGAGGTGTACCATCACCTTCTGGACCCTGAAGTCTCACCAGTCAGCGTCGGTTTGTACAGCCCTAGTGGTGGCAGTTTTCGTTGGGTGTGCTCCTGCAGACCGCAGTGCTGCACAGGGTCTGAAGAAAACATCCACAGGACGCCCATACACTGCCACTGCCAGAGTGCCACCCCGGCTTTAACTCGCCTGCAACTTTGATCCGTTTTTGTGCTGTCGCGCCTGGCCTGTACTCCCTCTGCAAAGCCTCTCCAATCAAATCGGGTCCGGTCCATGAACGGCGTGCTGTAAGTTCGGCGATCGGCCGGCCCAAATTATTGATGCCCGTTTGGTGGAGTGGATGCTAGAACCCGCCTGCAGTAACTCCACCAAGAATCGCACCTCGATCTGGAGTTGCTGATTGATGCCCGAGTACGCGCTCGATCTCATCCGATCTGCCGAGCTCCATCCATCCAGCACGTGAAGCGCCGATGCGTCTCATTGCTCCGACGAAGCCCGGAGCACCGAGCACCGAGCACCGAGCACCAGCGTCCGCTTGCTCCTCCGGGCCCGCCCCGGCCGGCCGGCCGGTCTTCGGGAGCCGCCCGGCACCGCAGGTGCAGGCACGACCGACAGAGTGGCGGCCCCGGTGGGTTACCCATTCCCGGACGGGACGGGTAAACGGCGGTTGGTGACTGACAGGCCCAACCGCGGCCGTAACATCGTCGTGCGGCGCAGTCACCGGTTACCAGCTGTCGGCCGGCTGGGGCAGCGCTGGGGTCGCCACCGACAGCCCCCGCCCCGGCTCCACGAGACGAATCATTCGCCCGCACCTCACGTGCCCCGTCGCTTCCGCTGCCTGCCGTGCTGCCGGTGCGGTTGGTTGCGCGCTGCGTCGCACGCTCTCTCCCTGGCGGCCCCGCGCCGGGGCGAGGCGGACGCCTGTCGGATCCCGAGGTCGCCGTTTTCCCATGGCTAATCACTCCTGTTATGGCGGATTAGTTAATTGATTGAGCCGATTAGCCTACCGAGCGAGTGGCGTGAAGGCCGCTTTCCACCTCTCCTCTGTCCTCCCGGGCTTGCTCTCCAGCTGGAAGCCTGGAAGCAGAAGCGGAAGGTGAGAAAAAAAAGGAAAGGGAAAGATGGGGTTTTTAATTGATTACTAGGATTTAGGAGGTGGTGGTCGCGCTAATCATAGGGGCTCATAAAGGTCGGACTTGTCCGAGCTCAGGCGGATTGGATCCCCCCGCCGCGACGTGGTGCGCAGCTCCTTCTTCCTCGCTCTGCTGCCTGCTCCCTCTCACCTCGTGCGCGCGCGACGCTTCTCCCCCTCTTCGTGGGGTCGTGTCCGGCCGGCCGCCTCCTACCTCACCAGCATTTCCCTCACTGTCCCTGCTCGTATTAATCTTTGGCACCCTCCCTTTCCCTTGTGTGTCGGCGTTGTCCACCTCGGCCACAGGCGGTTTCGTTGATGCGCTGAGGTGCTGTGCCGACGGGGAGGGGGAGCCCAGAAGCCGCGGCGTCTGGGGTTGGGTCGTGCTGCGAGGTGCCAATGGCGCAGTCGTGGGGGCGGGAGGCGCGGGGTGGCGGCGGGACGTCGGTGGTGGTGAAGATGGAGAGCCCGGACTGGGCCGTCCCGCAGTCGGCGGCGGCGGCGGCGGGGGCCGCGGGCGGCAAGGCGGGGCGCGGGAAGAACGCGCGCCAGATCACGTGGGTGCTGCTGCTCAAGGCGCACCGCGCTGCCGGGAAGCTCACGGGCGCCGCGTCCACCGCGCTGTCCGTGGCCGCCGCCGCGCGGAGGCGTGTGGCGGCTGGGCGGACCGACGCCGACGCCGGCGCTGCCCCGCCCGGGGAGAGCCCCGCCCTGCGTACCAGGTTCTATGGTTTCCTCCGCGCCTTCCTCCTCCTGTCCATGCTCCTACTCGCCGTCGACGTCGCCGCGCACCTCCAGGGCTGGCACCTCGCCGTCGACGTCCCCGACCTGCTCGCCGTCGAGGGGCTCTTCGCCGCGGGGTATGCGTCCTGGGTGCGCATCCGCCTCGAGTACCTCGCGCCGGCGCTGCAGTTCCTGGCGAACGCGTGCCTCGTGCTCTTTTTGATCCAGAGCGCCGACCGCCTTATCCTGTGCCTCGGCTGCCTCTGGATTAAGCTGAGGGGCATCAGGCCTGTGCCCAAGGCCGGCGGCAAAGGTTCGGACGACGTCGAGGCCGGCGCCGGGGAGTTCCCCATGGTGCTCGTGCAGATTCCTATGTGCAACGAGAAGGAGGTGAGCTGGAAAAGCAAACAAAATATTCGATTCTCTGCCTGATTCCTTTGTTGGGATGTGTTCAACGTCGCATTTGGGGATTGGGCGTTGAGTACCCTAGCCGCATTAGTGGTTGCAAGATCGAAAGATTCGGTTCTGAAGCTGCAATTGTGCGGGCTCAACGTTGGTGGACACTGGACAGGATAATTTAGATTAGGGAATCTTGGCTTTAGTGCCACTAATGCAAAATATAGGATTCTAGGTATCATTTGGGGGTTGGAGTGAAGCTTAGAAATGGAATGAAACGGTTTGTTTTGTGGCAACAAATCCAGAAAGCACTAGACATGGACACATGCTTGCTACCGACATTTTTTGGTGGGGTTTTTCTGTTATCCAAGTGTTGGTGGGTTTACTGTTAACGATCCGTTTCTGCCTTTCTGGGATTGGCGTTTGTGGTCAAGGGGGAATTAAAGTCAGTTTTGGGATGGGGCGCTGGGGTGATTATAAAATACCGCACTTGTGTCTGTCTTGTTTTGCATTTCGGCCTCCCAATTCCCAAACACATTTAGAAAGTTGAATAAATAAATAATTTTCAGGAGCTCCAAACGTTGTACTTGTCTTAGACTTGGAGGAGGAAACTGTTAAAATAAATGGTTATTACGTTAGCATCTTTTAACGGTTTACTAAATTACTGCTTCAGAAGAGGCTAAGATTAATTACGTTTTGAACAATCTTGAGGCGGGGAACTAGTATCAACTAATGTGTGCAGTTATTTTTGGAACTTAACAAAATTTTCCATTCCTTTGGTTTATATGTTTGCAGGTGTACCAGCAATCTATTGGTGCTGTTTGCAGTCTGGACTGGCCAAGGTCAAACTTCTTGGTGCAGGTGCTAGATGATTCTGATGATGCTGCCACTTCAGCTCTTATTAAGGAGGAGGTGGAGAAGTGGCAACGTGAAGGCGTTTGCATATTGTACCGACACCGGGTGATCCGTGATGGCTACAAGGCTGGAAATCTCAAGTCAGCCATGAACTGCAGCTATGTAAAAGATTATGAGTTTGTTGTTATCTTTGATGCTGATTTTCAACCCCAACCAGACTTCCTGAAGCGAACCGTGCCCCATTTCAAGGTTCGGTGGACATCTTGCTTACATTTTTTTTTTAATCTAAGGATGAGTATGCGCATTCTGTTGTCTGACTCAGCTGTGTGGGACTTCCAGGGAAATGAGGATGTTGGATTAGTTCAGGCAAGGTGGTCTTTTGTGAACAAGGACGAAAACTTGTTAACTAGACTGCAAAACATAAACCTGTGCTTCCACTTTGAGGTGGAGCAACAGGTTAATGGGATCTTCCTCAATTTCTTTGGGTTCAATGGAACCGCTGGTGTGTGGAGAATTAAGGCACTTGAGGACTCCGGTGGATGGATGGAGAGGACAACAGTGGAGGACATGGATATTGCTGTCCGAGCACACCTGAAAGGCTGGAAGTTTCTGTTCCTTAACGATGTTGAGGTACCTGCATAAATTTTGTAGTGCCTTATCAATATTTTATTTTGTGTTCAGAGTTGTGATTACAATTAAAATGCTGTTACACAATTAACCTTTCAGTGCCAGTGTGAATTGCCGGAGTCATATGAAGCATATAGAAAGCAGCAACATCGATGGCATTCTGGTCCCATGCAGTTGTTCAGACTCTGCTTTGTGGATATTATTAAATCAAAGGTATGGACCTTTCCTTGTATGAATGTTCTGAAATTTTGATTGCAGAGCATAATAACAAATTTAAATTTTAAGAACCCTTTTCACAAACTGTAGGATCACCCTTCATCGTTTTCTTCCTGTTTATAATATTTTAACTACAATCGATGTGAGAATTCAGCATGATGGACTCAAAATGGGTTTCTCGAGACTTGAAACTGGTTCCTTATTTTGAAACCTGCATGATTCTTGTTTTGGCCCCTCACAATTTCAAGCACCTTGAATTTTGTTGAAGAAACAGAAGGGAGATATAGATAAAAAAAAGTCTTTTAGGTAGATTATTTCATGTGTCAGTGCCGGCTATTCTTTTGTTCTATTTTAACACGTGACCAGATTTCCAATTTGACATTCTGATTTACTGTCTCGCCCTCCACTTGAGGCTTGTTGTTTTTGTATTCCTGCTCTTATCCAATGCTGCAGTGAAATTTATTTAGTTTTCTACAAGTAAATGTTGGGTAAACTGAATTTACTTGAAAAAAAAACTGGGGCTTGTCCACAATACACTTGTATCTAAGAAAATAACATTTAAATACAAAGATAATCACTAACAGTTCAAGCACTTACGGATGTGTGTGTTTCTTTGGTTTCTGGGACTCAGTTCTATATCATTATATATTCAGCATTTGATCAGCATGTTTTCTTCCCAATTTTTTAGGTAACATTTTTTTGGATCATTGGACTGCGGCTGACCTTTCTTTGTTTTTTTTGCAGATTGGTTTTTGGAAGAAATTCAACCTAATATTTCTTTTCTTTCTCCTTCGCAAACTCATTTTACCCTTCTACTCCTTCACTCTTTTCTGCATCATCCTTCCCATGACAATGTTTATTCCTGAAGCTGAGCTTCCTGCTTGGGTTGTGTGCTACATTCCAGCAACCATGTCCTTGTTGAACATCCTCCCAGCCCCCAAATCCTTTCCATTTATTGTTCCCTATCTTCTATTTGAGAATACCATGTCAGTAACCAAATTCAACGCCATGATTTCTGGTTTGTTCCAACTCGGGAGCGCCTACGAGTGGGTTGTCACCAAGAAATCAGGACGTTCTTCTGAGGGCGATCTCGTTGCCCTTGTCGAGAAGCAATCTAAGCAACAAAGAGTGGGATCTGCACCCAACCTTGATTCCCTAACAAAGGAGTCAGCACATATAAAAAAGGACTCCATGAAGAAGAAACACAATAGGATATACAGGAAGGAGCTAGCACTCTCCTTCCTTCTCCTAACAGCTGCAGCTCGGAGCCTGCTTTCGGTCCAGGGCATACATTTCTACTTCCTTCTGTTCCAAGGGGTCTCATTCTTGGTTGTTGGTCTGGATCTAATCGGCGAACAAATCGAGTGATAGAAGACGAGTGATGGAATTTATTTTTTGTGGGAGCGGGCCATGCCAGCAAAAGAGCAGCGCTTCGGGTGAAGAGCAGCATGGTACATTACTGGATGCATACATGACTACACGAGAAGACCTGATTTCGATTACGAGGGGTTATAGTTCGTCAGGGATACTGAAATGGTGGAACGTGGAATTGTACAATGTAGATATATGGCTCGGGGCTCTGGACTTTGAAAGGCTTGGGGTTTTAATTCTTTTGTAAGAATCTTCAGTGGTTAGATGGGTTATTCTTGGTTGACAGTTTACCTTCAAAGGGAGATACTGTTGGGATCCATGTAATTTGAGCAATTGCTACGAATGCATACTGGATTACTGATACTGTGATACTTGTTCGTTTCTTGTACTCTCACTTGTGGATAGAAAATTGTCCTGTGAACCCAGCGAACGGAAGGAGTTGTGCGTTGGTGCGTCAGCCGTCAGGAGTAAACTTATTTATGAATCTGTGAAATTTGTGAATGCAAGGGGGGCAAGTATTGTATATGGGAGGAATGCTTAACCTATTGGAAGTATGGTCGATTACTGTTTCTTCTATCTTTCCATCTGCATTATTCGCAATCGCAACTCGCAACAGTCTACTGGGACTAGTTAATCTGTGTGAATTTTCCTGTGCGATGGTGATGCCGAATTGCGGGTATGTTTTCGTCAGCCGTCATGTCCTGGTTGATGGAAGGCAGGCTGGACCTGGACCTGAAGGTGGAAGCACACTCCTCAGGACTCAGGTGGCACGCGTGCTAGACGCTCTTCTGTATGCTTGCCGGCTGTCACGTGCTACGACACAATAGGCCCATCCAAAGCAAGATACGGACCAACCAAGCAGCCTATACGGCCCAGCTCAAATGAGCGAACGCTAACCCGGCCCACCTAGCCAGCAGTTCGGGCGGACTCCCAGGTCCCTCTGCCCCCACACGAACACGACGCCTTCGCCGCCGGATTTGCGACCCCAACTCCGAGCGCCGCCTCCCCCTCGAATCCTCGTCTCGCGCGCTGCGGCCAGGCGTCCGACCAGCGTGCCGGGTGTGGACCTCTCAATTCCACATACCGCCCGCCCGCCCGCTGCCGTGATGGCTGCCGCTTCCGTTCCACCAGCATCTTCCTCCGGCGGCTGGGACTTCACCTGGTGAGTCCTCCCTCCCTGCCCCTCTCCCAGCCTCCCTCCTTTTTAGCCTTGGCCGCCTGGCCGGCCGTGTGTCGATGCAGTCAGATTCGCATGCTATCGTAGCTCACCCTTGGTCTGTTCGCGAACTTAGGCAGCTTCCTTGCTCAGGCAATTTGCCTTTACGATTCCTTTGTGCAGTGCGACTGCAGTTGACCGCTTGATTGCGGTGCCCTGTGCTGCCCTGCAGAGTGGTTTGACTTCCGGATGCTTGTCTTGTGTTCGACGGATGTCATAAAAAAAAGGTAACGTCATTACTTAGGCAGAAAATGACTCTCTGGGTTCTATGGGCAACAATAGCGTGAAAAAATTGAGGCTGCAGAAAATGACTCTCTGGGTTCTATGTTTATGTTCTCTGGGATTGCTCATATGGTTGAGGGTGTGGATGGACGTCTAGACCACCCAAGTTCAAATACTCTTCAATGCAAACTTGAGTGCATATTTCTGCTAAGTAACTAAGCAGCTCCTCCTAGATGTATTATAGGCATGTATTTTCTTGAATGATTGTTGGGAGGGAAAACCGACTGAACTTGTGGAAATTGGTTTTCCGTAGATTTAGTTTGGCAAGCCTAGCCTTACTGTGATGTCGAGCGACTAGAGCTAACTTAATATCAGTATCAGTCGCTTACTTGGTTCCAGATTGGCTCTTCAACACCGTGCTCTTGTAGTAATATAGATGATATTTATTGATCTGTCAGAAAATTGCAATGATTTTATTTAAATGTTACCCCTACTGTGCATTTTGCTTCTTCAGTAAGTGATTTCTGGGTTGAGTGCACAGTGCAGCACTGATATATTGTTTCGCAGTAACTTTGAAGTTGATTATGAGTCTGAGGAACATGCATCCATAGTCTACAAAACGTTAGCAGTTGACAAGGAGGTAAACTAGCTTTATTCTACTAGTATTTTTTTTTTTTAAAAAAGATCATCTGCGTTCATGTACTTGTCCAATTATTATTTGCCAGTGACTTTGTGGCCTTGTATTTCAGTTGCAGCCTGACAAGGTCAAGAGGGAGATGACTCTATCAGGCAGCAAGCTTGCCGTGTTAGTATATCCGTTCTGGCTTCTCTAACTGCTGTGTATGCATAGCTGTACCAAGGGTAAGACTGAAGTCCTCTGATTTGTGAATTCAGGCACTTCGCAGCAGTAGAGGCCCGGTTTCTGCGAGCATCGTTCAGCGCATTTGTTGATCTTATGGGACTTGTGACGAAGCTTGTCGAAGAATATGGTGCGGCCAAGGAAGGGCGTTCTTGATGAACAATTTCATGCACGGCAGTACGGCACTATGGAGTCCGTTTTAGTCCAGTTGTGGTTGGACGGTCTGTATCAGTGGAAATGCTTTTGGTTGGTCAAGCTAGTGTATCAGTGTATCTGATCTTGATTAGTCCAACCCTACCTAGAACAGTGATTTTCCCCCCCTGCATATTCATGTGAATTCAACTTTTCTTCAAGTCAGCAACATTAAAGAAAAATGCACAGATAAGAACAGGTTGTACTGCGCTCACTGTCGGGTCACTTCATTTAAGATTTTCAGACTTATCAGAAATAGCCTCGGCGGATATGATGTGCGTACATGGCGAAGGCATGCGCAACCGGAGATAGCCTTTGCCGATCTCTTTTTTAGAAAATGGTTAAATCTCCGCACACAGCCTTTGCCGATCTCTTGGAGCTATCGTATTGTATTGGCACATATACATGATGAATTCTGCCTTGTGCAGTCGTGCCTCCGATCCGGTTGCCAATGGCCATCCGGTTCAAGACTCCCAAATCGGTCTAACACGACGAGACTGCAGGCCTATACGTTGTCGTCCTTGCGAATTGTGATCAAGATGAAACACAATCCTCTTGGTATTTTGAATACTGTGATTGCTTGTAAGCGCAACTCAAACAGTGGAGCTGCGAGCCCCTCCTTTTGACTGACGTGCAGATTCTGTCCTGTTTCTCACGAAATGAAAAATGGAACTCTGTATACACATCAACATGTAACGTGATAATCGATAGTTGGCAGCTTTGAATGATTCTAATATATTACATTTTGAATCTCAAACCAACAGCAGTTTGCTGGGGCAGTGATACAGTAGGAAAGCAGAACAGCGTGTGGAACTTTATGTACAGCGAAAGACCGACTTCGTAGATGGATCAACATACAAGGATGCCTCAGAGGCATCCTGATCCTGCATTGCTGCTACTGCAATCCGGAGCTACGAACTTAATAATTTCTTTTTTTGGTAGCAGCCAGTGTTCTTCATGACGACCATATAGGTCCACTAGGTGATTGCATAAGAGCAGTCCCTTAGTCATCCTCTAGATCACTAAAGGATACATCTTCCTCCTCCCCAGCTGAAGCGGTTTTGCCTGTTTTGCTGGACACAGGGTCCATATCCTGTAGCCAATCATCTACTTCTTTTTCATCATCATCCTCTGGAGGGTACGGGGTAGACTTGTCCGTGGGTAAACTCTTGACCTCAGTTTTCACCACCAGCTCTTCTTGAATTACAGACTTGTCAATTACTTCAGCCTCAGTGGTTGAAATTGGATGCTTGTCAGCCTCAGCTTTTGGGACAGGAGCAGAAGTTGGTTCTTCGAATGATGGTGCTTCAGGCATTCTACTCTCATTTTGGATGCTTGAGGGTGACAGGACACTATCTTCAGGTTGTGTAGAGGGGAGATTCCTGTTTTCTGGTGATAGTTTGTTCTTTGTTGATGAACTTTGCAATAATTCTTCTCTTGCTTGCAGGATCTGCACAAAATAGAATAATTTTAGGAGGGGGCAGATCCAACAAGAAGTATGTATGCACACTTCTAGTTTCTACTTAATTAAAATGTAGCAAGAGATTGCAATTCCAAAGTTTCCATTTACCATCAGATATATTAAGTTCTCAGTATAGTTTCTATGGATGGTATATACATGCTGAGTTGTTGGCTGTCCGAGAGAATACCGACAGCAGCATGATGTGAATATGTAATCTGCTGACAAACACGGGCTGTAGTACAAGTCACAACATTATGTTAACAATGCAATTCTTCGTGGTTTCATGAATCATAAGCGCATTTGACTAGATTTGGAAGGCTTCGATTTTCATAAACAAAATTATCCCCACCGCAAGAATATCCAAAAGAAATGATAATATTGAACATACATGTCTAAATCCCACTCTGTTACCAGATGGAACTCGGGAATGGACATATACAATGTTCTTGATCAACAAAGGTTACATATGAAGGGGAGATTTGCATCAAGAGCAATCATCAAGCTTTGTGCCTACATCATCCAATACTCATCAAAAGCGTGCTTGCATCATCTATCACACTACAATGTCACCGTTGGGCTTAGTTCTGCCTACAATCTATAGTTGTTACTGTAATCCCATTAACTCAGGAATAAAGAAGTTATTTAGGATTCAAGCAAGAATGTGTAGATGTGATGATACACGCTGGATATATGAGTTCCTTCATAGCTCGTAGTAGCAGTATTAGTACAGTATCCTGCAGTCACATTGCTAATTTTCTACAGATAATGTTAGTCTGATCTTGAGTAATAAGTAAGATCAGGATGAGATAAAGTGTATAAAAGGTTGGCTAGCCAATTTTGCACAGATAATTTGAGCTCCATTAAACCCAGCCCCAGGTTTGTACCAATCAATTTAAGCTCAGCTTATTCACAATGAACTGCTTCATAGAAAGGATAATACGCCAATTAACAAATAGAGAGTAGAAAATGGTTTCCAGATAAATTATCTCACATCTAAAAGACCATTTGATTTTAGTTCATAATCCATAAGTAATTTGATTTCTGCTAAGATCTATGCAAGTTGCCTTCCAGTCAAGGTCTATAAGCAGATGTTTCTTTAGGATAGTTGTATTCTATTGCACACAATAAACACAAATTGATAATCCATACTCAATTAAGAAAAGAAAATTTTACAAATAGAAAGAAAATAGAACAAAGGAGAGGAGTATACTTGCGGTGTCGAAAGAATTTCAGCATCTTGCTTGTTGAGTTTCGAATGGAGAAGCACAAAATAGATCTTCCAAAAGCATGCTTCACTCATATTGGTAGAGCAAAGCTCAGTCCTGAGGTATGACAGGATTGGCACAAGATGCTCAATAGCCACTGCATGCTCATACTGTGCGTCTGACAGTTCAAAATCTAAACACATAGAAGCATATCATATATAAGTAAGGACCTGAAGAAATCAATCTGGTACAGTAAGGAACATGAGAGTATGTGGCATACATCATAAATGATGCCATGATGGAATGACATCAAACTATTACCAAGCATTCAAGTTCAACTCATATATGTTGAACCTATAATTGTCAACTCCAAAACAGTTCTGACCCAGTACGCATGTTTGAGTAAAAGTACGGTAAACATCGACAGTATGATAAATATATGACGTAGAGTCTGCGGTTTCGTTAAACCAACATCTACACAAGTACACAACATCACAACCAACACAAACACAACTCAGACAACTCATCCGCAGACCGCAGCAAAACCGTTGTAAATAGGAGCAGATATACTCGATTCCGACATAAACAATGATCCTCAGTGGGCAGTGATTCCAACATAAGCTTAGCAAATGCATCATATGGATGACTAGAGTTCAGATGCTAAACTTAGGATGGATAAACTAGGTTACAGTCCAGAAACCATAATGTCAGTATTAAGATTAATCACTCGAACAAGCTTATGCTACAAAAAGTCAACCCTCCGAATCTCCAATTCTTCGCTTATCCACTACTATAGTGACAAAATGAACGCACACTTTGCAAGAACAAACGGTTTGACGATCGATGAATCGATACAATCAAATGAACACAATAAACCGCTCAAGCACTCCGATCTGAAGCGCTGGTTCTTACCATCCGCATGCCGGTCGTCGACGAACAAGGGGAAATCCAGCCACGTCTTCGGATGCTTCGAGATGTGACTAACGAACTCCACCACCTCCTCTGTTACACCAACCGCCTCTCCTTCCACCTGCCCCTCCTCCTCCCCGGGCACGAACGGCAGGAACGACGACGCGATCCTGGAGATCTCCGCCACGGCGCCGGCGTTCGACAGCATCGAGATGCCGGTCCTCACCTTGCCGCCTATCTCGGCCAGGTCGCTCCGGATCCCGTCGATCCGCGGCGACTGAGGCCCCTCTGCCGCCGCCGCCGCCTCCTCCTCCTCCTCCTCCTCCCCCTCATCGGTCTCGCCCTCAACCGGCGGTGGCGCGAGGAAGGAGGCGACGCCCCAGAACCGGCGGGTGAGGGACTCGGTCAGCTCGGAGATGTCGTCCTTGACGCCGCGGCTCGGGGTGTCCGGCTGCTCGTCGGACTCCTCGGCGTCAGCGCTGGTGGGGTCGGATGCGCGCGGCGGGCTCTTGTCGCTGGAGGCGGACTCGGATTCATCGTCGTCTGAGTGGGCGGAGGAGAGGGTGGCCGCGATGGAGCGCGCGAGCCATGACATCGCGGCGAGATCGTGCCGTGCGTGCGGACTGAGGGCGGCGGAGCACTGGAGCGGTGGGCGGTAGGTAGAGTGGAGCGGCGGAGAACGGGGAGTGTGACGGGAGCACTGCAAAGGAGGCGATGATGAGTGCGTGTTCGGCACGGTTGCGTCTTTGGATAAAAAACAGAAAATTTCTTATTTGATAGCGGGAAAATGAGTTATTTCTTTTTTTTCCCTGAAATTTTCTTCGTTCCCTATTTGATATTCGTTTCAACTTTCGTTCCCTATTTGATACTACCATCTGTTACTTATCCCGTTAGTAATCGTAGGCCCCGCTGTCACATAATAACGTTTGGGTCCAAATTACCCCGCTCCCTCCTCAACCTCTCCAACATGGGCTTCATCGCCGGCCTGTTCCCCAACGGCGAACTCCACCCCTCCGACCGCCGCGCCCGAGTGCGCCGTGGAGCTCGAGGACGACGGCGACCTCGCCTGCGCCGCGGGAGAGGGAAGGGAGAGGGAGGGGCGCCGCCGGCCCGAGTGCGCCGTCGTCGGGCTTGGCCTGCGCGTTCCGCAACGCCTCGAGCCTCTTGGCCTCCATGCGGTCCCTCTCCGCCTGGGCGGCGGAGCTGAGGCAGCAGGCGACCATGCCCTCTCCCATGGCGGCGCCCCCGGCCGCCGCGCCTTGGACGGCCTCCACGGCCTTGACGAGCGCCGCCACCGCGCACCCGGCCGCGCTCGTGGCCGTCGCCCACTTGGCCTGGATGGCGCGCAGCGAGATGGCACTGCCGCCATGGACGGCTGCTGCTGCTCATCCCCGCCGCACACCGCGGGCCTGAGGGAGGGTTGGGGGTTCCTCCGTTCCCTAGCACGCGCGGACGCTGGGAGCGCCGCCACCATCGGCCGCCGCGGCCCCCAATCCCGGCTGAGGAGGAGCTCCGCCGCAGCCCTGTGGAGCAGAGACAAGAGGGAAGGCGGAGCAGAGAAGTGGAGAGGAGGCCCGCGCGTCCCTCCGCGACCGCGCCAGCGCCGGCCTCCGCGCCGCGCTAGCCTCCGCGTCCTCGTTCTGGAGGGGCACGCGCAGCAGCTCGTTCGGCTCAGCGTGACGGCAGCATGGCAGCGGCGGCGTGGCTTGGGAACGGGCGCGGAAACGATGCGAACGCGACGGAACGTGGAGAGCACGACCTTTAGGAGGTTGCTTACGTCCGATTTGAGCCATTGGGTGGGCGAAACGGTGGCCGGAGGGGTGGAGTTCGCCGTTGGGGAACAGGCCGGCGATGAAGCCCATGTTGGAGAGGTTGAGGAGGGAGCGGGATAATTTGGACCCAAACGTTATTATCTGACAGCGGGGCCCACGATTACTAACGGGATAGGTAATAGAACAGACGGTAGTGTCAAATAGGGAACAAAAGTTGAAACGAGTGTCAAATAGGGAACGAAGAAAATTTCAGGGCTGACTCATTTTCCCAGTGTCAAATAAGGAATTTTCTCAGAAAAAAACGAAAAATCGGCGGTCGTGATCTGGCGCCACACTGCCGCCACAGGTTTTTGTGTTGATCCAATGTTAAGCATCGTTTCTGTCCGGGCATCAGAAAATCTTTACCATCCTCTTTTGATATAGTTTCGAGATCTTGCTTGTTTGGTTCTCTATCATATAGTTTTTATTTTCGCTTATAGACGGTGAACTTTTCAAGTTTACAGCAGCAGACCATTTTTTTATTGGATGCCCACTTAAGAAATTTTCAAGTTTCCACCACTAGGCTAGTTTAATATACACCTAAAGGTCTTTTTACACATTATTAGCCGTGTAGTATTTTTTCATCCTCTTATGAAACAGTGAGGTCACCTCTCTATCCTGCCATTAGTTTCTCAAGTGGTTTGTCATATGATGAAACCAGCTCTGTCCCTCCGGTTTTCTCAAGTGGTTTGTCGGACAAATGGACAGTGATGAAACCAGCTCTCTCTCTCTGATTTCCTGCGGCAATCAAAATCAAACGCCGTCACTTTCTGCAGTCACTCGCGCCGTCGCGCATGGCCGCGGATGTTCCATTTGTGTGTTTCTAGTCTTCCCCGTTCCCTTCAAGATTCCGGAACGAGCGGCCAATTCACGGCGGAAAAAGGAAAATCTGGCGTGGCATGATTAGTACAGCCTCAGTTGGGCCCCTGATTTTCCATGGCTGACCCTTGACAATTCTATTTACAATACGTGCCAGCGTTGAAGAAGAGCTGCAGCCAACACGTAGTGATATCAGGTCCCCCTTTCTGGCTTCTGATGCGGAGGACAGCCATCAACTTCGGCTGACACATGCGTGCATCCGGGCACCAATGAGCCATCAGCCGCCGCGCGCGCGCGTTGGCCGGCTCAACTCAAAACAAATTTGCCGATGAGATCGACCCGATCCCACAAACCGTGGACAAATCCCCCACCATTTCCAGCAGAATATTGCCCAAATTCTGACCATTTCCCTGCACGGCCCGTACAAAAAACCCCGCCGGCCCCACGCGGCCACGCCATCTGCCCAAGCCAAACAGCGTTAAACAAAGAACAAACGCCAATCATCTCCGAAGCAAATCACCGCTACTTCTTCAAAGAGCCAGCATCTGGACTTTGCCCGATTCAGCCATTCAGGGGGAAAAAATGGGAGGAATTTGCCGCGTTCAGACGAGCAGGTACATTGTTTACAGGCAGTTCGTTTCAAGGGAAAAAAATGTTTACAGGCAGCCCGGTGGAAACACCCATTGGTAACCATCATTGCGCTCATCACTGCCCCCACACAAGCCGACGTAGCCATCGCGCTGACCTCCTCTCCCGGAAAAAAAAATCGGTGCAGGAGGGCTGCAAACCGACTGCTGTGCAGCCCCGCCCCCGATGGCCGACGCGTGGCGATCTGACGGAATCGACGTTCCCAACGAGAAGGGGCGTCTGCGCAGGCTCCTCACGCAGTCAAGGCTCAGAGCCACAACTGCTCTGAGCTGCAGCGAGGAGTCCAGCTGTCCAGGCACGTCGGCTCATCCTCGCCGTCGCCTGGCTCAAAGAAAAACGTCGCGGCCATCATGGTTCAGTTGTCGCCGCCGGCCTCGCGAAGAAGGAGCGCCACGCCGACGACTAAGTCCGCCGCCGCTGCTGCTATGGCCTCACGCTAGCCTACGGCGAGGACTCCCATGTGACGTTCCTGGCGAAGAAGGTCTCTATCGCCATGGGTGTGCTCATTCTGATCGCCTCTCCATGGCTTTTTTGGAAGCTAATGTTTGATTCACCCAACTGTCAATTCTATTCCGATGCATTCCTTTTGCTTCTGTAGGTCATGTTATTGAGAATGAACACTCAATGCAAGTGCACTGGATTGACTGTTCCAGGTTCCAATTGGAAGTCATCTCATTGGATAAACATACCAGCCATGGTTGAAGATTGCCTACACGGTACAGCAATTTCACCTGATTTAATCACCCTAGGTTTCACTGATTGAGAGTGATGATCGACTTGTTAGTCCTTTCTTGCTCCGCTTGCAATGAAGCAATTCATGGTGTTGTAATCATGTAATGTCCTCGTATCCTGCGATTCAATTGCTGCAAGATGTGCACGCGTGCAGGGCAGTTGTGCTGCCATTCCCCGCCCGCTAGGACCACGCCAAGCGGTGACGGGGGAGCACTCGCCGTAGCCCAGCGTACAGCAATAGCAACAACGGCGGCGATGAGTTGTCCGCGCGGCACTTCGTCTTTGCGAGGCCGGCGGCGCGGCGACAGCTCAACCATGAGGGCCGTGGTGTTTTTCTTTGCGAGGCAGGCGTCGGCGAGGACGAATTGATGCGCCAGGCAAAGATGCTTCTGGAGCCGACGCACCTGGACTTGTCGCCGCGGCTCGGAGCCGAGCCTGCATGTGGAGGCTGCCGCGCCGCAGACGCCCATTTCATCGCAAGCGTCCATTTCATGGAGTCTCCACGCGTTGGCCATCCGGGGCAGGGCTGCACAACAGTCGGTTTGCAGCCCTCCTGCACCGAATTTTTCCCCCTCTCCATCACTCCTGCCGCGCTATAAAACTGCCGTGAGCCTCGTCGCCAGTCGCCACGCATCATAGACACGCTAGTTTTGTAGTGTCCGTGCTTCTCTCTCGCTCTCGCTCTCTCGGGATCGGAAGCCAAGTCCGCGCGGTGGTGCGCGCGCGGGGGGATGAAGAAGAAGAGCGGCGGCTGCAGCGCAGGCGGATGCCTGGGCGCGCCGGTGCGCGCGCTGTCGCGGGCGTGCGACTCGGCCTGCGACCTCTACATGCGCGGCATGTCCGGGTGCGCGCGCCGCGTGCCGTCGGGGTCGTCCGCGGGCGTCGTGGGGCGCGGGTTCGGCGGGGCGGGCGCCGCGTCCCTGCGCCTGCGGGTCAGCAGTTCGGACGGCGCCGAAGGTAACGACCTCGTCCGCGCCGCCGCCAGGCGTCACCAGCGCCGCGTCGCGGCCGAGCCGGCGGAGGAGCGCGTCGGCTGCAAGAAGGGCGGCGCCGCGGCGAGGCAGAGGCGCGTCGCGGCCGAGCCCGCGGAGGAGGCCGCCGGCTACTACGGTGCCGCCGGCAAGGCCCCGATCATCAGCGCGGCGGCGCCGGGCGCCTGGGCCCCGGCGCAGAAGAAGGGCGGCGCGGCGGCCATGGGGACCATCGCGGAGGACGAACCGTGCGAGTTCGGCCCCGACGACGCCTGCGCCGTTGTCCCCTCGCTGAAGCCGCCGCGCCGCGCCGGGTTCGGTGCCGTCAAGGCGGGGGCCGACGACGTGTTCGCACGCTGACGGATGCATGCGAATGCGACGCGTACTGGTCGTCATCGTCCTGCCTGCCGGTGCAAGATTGCAGAACTAGATCTCCCCACTCTCTCTCTCTCTCTCTCTTTTCTCGTCTTGCTGTGTAAATTATTCTTTTTTTTTGCGAAACCTGTGTAAATTATTCCATGTATCGTTGATAAGAAAATCTAGCGTGAGTGTGCCGTTTGAAATGGTATGTGCACTGGCTACTACGACTCTTTAACTTGGTTGCATCGAGAAAACTGCATTAGAACTTGGGTCCTTGATTTTGAGTTTTTGAGGTGAGCTTCACAAGCTGCAGCATTCGTGCCACGGCCGGTAATTGCACGACGGTAGTGATCGATCGAACAAATCGTGACATGGGCATGAAAATGTACGGGCGAGACCCCCTGCAGCACAATCTTACGGTCTGTTTTCTGAACGGGGATCCTATATACTCCTTCCGTCCTATATTATTGGTCGTTTTGACTTTTCTAGATGCATAGTTTTTGCCATGTATCTAAATATATATCATATCTATGTGCATAGTAAAATTGATGTATCTAAAAAAATCAAAACGACTAATATTACGGAGGGAATATCTAGCAATTGGGTGCTTCATCTCCTGACAACACCTCTTTTTAGATTAAATCTCCTGACAACACCTGAATTTTACCGTCATGGCTATTCAGGGTAGATTTACAGCCGGTGAAAAGCATCAGGGTTGGCACGCAGATGGTCTCTTTAACTTGGGCGTTAAGCTTTTGCATATGTGCATCTCCACGCAAAAGTTGTGGAAGCCGCGGAATCCGACACGATCGACCTGATGCTGCAGCGCACGAATGGAGCGACGTTCCTTTTGCTTCCAGAGCATGGCCAACACGCCGTAACCTGATTCCTGTCTGCGAGGCCTCTTTTTTTCTCCGCGCGTGCACGACATTTCTCGGTGCTGAGCGCGACCTCGCAAAATCTTATCGTTTCCTCGGTAGAAAACGATAAGATTTTCTGCGTTCTCGACGACGGCGACGGCTTTCTGCGTTTATCCAATGATGTGATGTGGAAGTGCAGTGACTTTGGAGTTTTTCTACACTGGCCACTGGGGTACCTGTCAGTCAGTCAGTGTGTCTTGCTTTCTGATGCCCGCCCGGCCGAAGCAATTGGCGCCGTGCCGTGTGGCGTGTGCAGGTCGTTCGTATCTCATCGAGGCTTCCATTTGCCATCATTTGCTGGCCTCGCGCCACGCGTCAAGTGTAGCACGCTGCACCCCTCCGTCTAGAATGCATTAGCACTACTTTATTGGTTCCTTGTGGAAAAACAATGCATTTTTTGTCGTCTATCAACTGTGCGTAAGCTAGCAAAAATGTTCAAACCGCATTACTGGAAAATTAGTGCAATACAAATCGCCAGTCCGCCCTCGAACACTAGTCCAAACCATAAGGTTTCCCTATGCAAACCTCTCTTTCTACCTTCTCGAATGAATCCAGCGATGCTACTGCTTTCATTTTCTAAAAAAAGGTAAGGTTTTTTCAATTCCCGTTCCTCTTAAAAAGCAGTATCACAAATAAATCTCTACATAAACAAATATTGAAAGATAGATGATGTGCGCACAGGATCTGTGCCACTTAACGGCACTGTTGAATTACACGGCCCTTGTCATCGACAACATGGCGCGAGTAATAATTTAATTAATCTCAAGATATGACATGACCAAATAATTTCATTTATCTCAACATATAACATGACCAAATTTCTTGAAAGTACTTACAATGGTTGAAAAATGTCTTCATGCATTTATTGCAAGTGTGCACGTCCATGCGTATACAAGTGATCGTGTCCATAATGTGTGCTTCACAAAACAAATTATAAATTTACACATTTTCTTGTTATTATGTAATACCCGTCTCAAGCATCGTAGGCAAAAGACTATATTTAGATTATACTGATAAATAAATTAAGTTTAACTGGTTTCCACGACCATGATTAAGGAATGGCATGACATGAACCATAAGAGATAATTTAGGCCCCGTTTGGATTGGAGTTATTTCTATGGGAAAACACTCCTCCACGATCAAGCTAATAATATTATTAATGTTGAAAGCAAAGATATATGTGGCATTTGTATTCTTCCATTCCAAACACCTATTCTTATAAAAAATCTTGTGTTTTTAATCCTTTGTTTTAGACCTATGCCCCATTTTTATTCCTCCCTTGGATTCCTGCATTCCAAATATGCCCTTCTCTTGGGAGAAGCAAAGGAATTTTATGGCGTATTTAGTTCCTTCAAGCTAAGTAACTAAGCCTATCTTTGTTTTCGTGCTATATTTTTTGTGGCGCATAAGTTTTTTAATGGGTCATTATGGTTACCTTGTTTCCATACTTGACCCTGTTTGTTTACTCGCTTAGATTATATAATCCAAATTATTGCAAGCTTCCCTGTAGATTATATAATAAGCTGTGTGAAGGTGTTTGACAACTTAAATTATTTGGGGTCTAGTCTAGTGATTTGGATATGATATGATCATATGAAATAAATATACTTTGGACAACCTATGACATTATGGGGATTTAGGGTCCAGATTAAATAATCTGAATAATAAATTATAGTGTTTGTTATCCATGTGAGATTATATAATCTAGAGGGCAAACAAACATGCACTTAGATAGTTGGGCTTGCACTTGATAGAAGTTGAGGTCAAGTGTTGTGTTCTATATGAGCTATGGAGTGAATCTTGCATACAGTATGACCATAGACTACGGAAAACATTATAGATTCTATGATATTGGGTCGCCTCATGGAGGTAAGTAGGTAGCAACTTCTTTTCCCTGTTCGTTGTGATAGGTACCATGCAACGCCTGATGACCAACTAAACTTACCACGGAGGACGTACTAAAGGCTCCCAAATGGCTTCTCAACCATTTTTAATTCGTTACAGTGGTGTCCCTAAAATCTCACCCAACTTTCATTTTCTCTCAAGTGAAAACATATCCTGTCAGCATCTAGCAGTGCCAGTCGGAAGACAAAACGAGAGAAAAGAGAGTGAAGTTTCTTTTGTTTTTAGGATTATAGGAGAGTGAAGTTTCGGTGGGCCAACCGTGCACTAGCCTAGAACACGCCTAGCAGCGCTGTCACGAGAAGAAAGCACGCCACCACAAATCCCGGCCGAAGTCCATCCGATGTCGATCCGACGGCCCCCACACCCCGCCTGCTGCTCGTGCGCCCCTGCCCCCGACCTGAAAACGGCGAGGCACGGCGTTCCCAGCAGTTCACTCGCACGCGCACGCGCACCGCTCCACTCCCTCCATTCAGTCCGTCTCGAGAGGCTCCCCGCACCGAGCTGGCGGCTCGGGCCATCCATTCCCGGCAAGGCGGCAACCCTTCCTAGCTCCTACCCCAACTTCGCCGCAGGCGCCGGAGCGTTCCTGCTCGGATCCTCGCTCCCGCGCGCTCCTCGTCCGGCTCCGGTGATGTCCGGTGGTAACGCGTGGTCGCCGCTCTCTTCGCACGGATTTGGGTACGTTTCTCTAGCGGTTCTTGTTCGATGGTTGTTCCATTGCCGATTCGAATCCGTTTCCTTCGATCTACGCGTCGGGGCGGCATCTGGATATGTCCTAGATTAGACAATTTTGTCGTATTGAGCGTTCTTCTGTGGGGATAATTTTATAATTTTTTTTGTTGAAAGGCACAATCTGTTATCGAGATGTCGGATCGGAATCGGAATCGGAATCGGTTCCCCCAGTATTATAGTAGGATTACTAAATTGCGGGGATTTAGGTTGGTAGCGGTAGCTCCTGATCGTCCTGTTTTTATGGCTCTTGTCGTCGGATCGTGCCTTGAGTGAATGATCTCCCCATCCTGCAGATCGGATTCCAGCGGCATGGCGAGCCGCGCCGGCGAGCCTGTGGCGAGGACCAACAGCGGCGGCGGAGGCAGCGGAAGCAAGGACTCGGGCAGCTTCGAGTGCAACATCTGCCTGGACCTGGCGCAGGACCCCGTGGTCACCCTCTGCGGCCACCTCTTCTGCTGGCCCTGCCTCTACGAGTGGCTGCACGTCCACGCGCACTCCCAGGAGTGCCCCGTCTGCAAGGCCGTCGTCGAGGAGGGGAAGCTCGTCCCCCTCTACGGCCGTGGTGGCACCTCCACCGCTCCCCGTGCGAGGTCCGTGGCCAGCGTGCAGATCCCCAGCAGGCCGACTGGGCAGCGGCCGTCCACCGCCCCGCAGCCTGACCACAACAACCATCACCCGCACCAGAACCCATGGTTCATGGGTGCTGGCGGCGCCCCTGTGGCTGGTGGCCGGTGGGGAAATTACACTTTCTCGGCCGCCTTTGGAGGGCTGTTTCCTTTGCTGAGCTTCCAGGTGCATGGGTTCCCGCAGGCTACCGCCTATGGGCCTGCTGCAGGGTTTCCTTATGGCTATGGCCATTCTTTCCATGGGTGGCATGGGTATGGCTTCCCACGCCAGGCGCCACAAGGCCAGCAGGTTGATGTGTACTTGAAGGTGCTGCTTCTGGTAGTTGGTGTGCTTGTAATTGCCAGCCTGATCGCATTTTAGATCATGCGTAGCTGGAGATTTTTCTCATCCTTGTCGGCGTGACGTTGTGCATGTTAGTGCTAGCAGGATTGCATCACAGATAGCTCCCATGGTTTGATGTCAGCGTGGAGAGAAGAAGTAGAATGATGTATCGGCTGGTAATAGTACTTGTGATAATCGGTGGCAGCTGGTATTTTCATCGTGTAAAGTTGCCATCGAAGTTTATAGGTGCATTTGTTGTGCTCTTCCCTTGAAGTTTGACCATGTTCATATTTCTTCAATGAAGTTTGCAAAATTATTTATACTATCTTGTGTACTTATTTTCTTCCATGGTTATTGTCTTTTTCAATTACTATTTATTGCTTGGGTAATGCTTTGGCGAACTATGCGATCTAACCATTGACAATTTCTCCTGCATTATTTAGGTCATATATGAATCCTTATTGTTTGTTCATGGAGGAGAAATACATCATTACTTGTTCCAATTTGCAGTTCAGCCTGTTTCTGAATTAAAAGATGGCCAGAAACCTTAACCACTGTGCATATTCTATAGGTTTTCTTATTTATCCATACTTTGTGTCCTGTTATTTTTTACTTTGGATAGGAGCTTGTATTTCCTGTATAAATGGTGGATATTAAGTCCAATACTCCAAGTATAATAACATGAAATCCTGCCCTCCTGCCTGATTCAGATTAGAGTAGTGTTGAATCTGGGACACCCAACATGCCTACATTTGCCTTACTTTGCATTCAGATTAGGAGATCTATTACAAAAATTTAGATTATAATGACATACTACAACACTTAGGCTTGTAACAATCTATGTTATGGACGTGTTATACTTTTTTTTTCTGATGCTTAAGTTCAACATTAACATGATGGACAAGCATAAATTTATATTGTTTCAACATTGTCTCCGGAATGATCTAAAGATTTCAAACTGTGTTCTGTATGATGGGAATATAAAGTCTATTTTAGGATTTTGGGAATGCTAAACATCAATCATGAGAAGATGACTAATCATTTCTTTCTTTATTCCGAGTTTTGAACTATCCAGCTTGTTGATTAAATATTTCCCTGCAGCACTTGAGATGTATATCTTAGAATATTTCCTGGTGAACATTGGTGCAATGAGCAGCACAACAAGTTTCTAGTACTGCATATGATGAGCATCTCAGATCTTTGATGTTTGATCTTGCCGTGATGTTAAATAATACTGAAGTTCAATGATCACTACATGAATAGACATACTGTTGTATATTTTGTGTTTCAGATTATCTAGCACTAGATGCAGTTCAAACATGAATCAAGGACAGTTAGTAGAATCTGTTATGTGATACTGTACATGATTTATCCCATCTGTGAAACAACTTCTTTGTGCTCCTGAATACTTTGAGATATTGTAATTCTGTCTGTATGTTGTTCATACTGGACCAGGATTATGTGACAGCATATCCATAAACATTGAGGCATGGAGCTGCACAGTCCATATGAACTCTGAAGATTTTCCGCAGCTGCAATCGTGACGTTGACACTGCATTGGCCATTGTGCTTCTTTGAGTTGTCTTTATTTCATATCCCTTCTGCTTAGCACTTGTTCAACACATGATTTTTCTTTTTGTGATGAAGTGAAAACCCAACCGCAAAATGTGCCCGAGGTATCTCGCGATGGTAGTGATTCTTGTAGCTTTGATTAGCCTCCAGATCACACCGTTGCGCGTTGGGGTCATATAGAGTGCTAGCACCAGTCCTGAAGGTGTGGATAGAATTTTCACAGGTGAATAAGTAATGGAAGGAAACACTTTACTGCATGCAAGTTAGACACCTCCAGGTTCGAGGCTTGATTTTTTAGCTGAATAGCCTCGAAACTGACTAGTTGTGGGTTCAGACTTCAAACTTTTGTGGAAACAAATTGATTTCAGCTGATTGAGCTTTGCTCATGGGCACTACGGATGCTGGGACTGGGAGCACCCTGATGAAATGCTCAAGGTGACGTATGGTTGGTTGGTGCCAGGCCAACTAGCTGCATGGAACTTCAAAAGTCTGCGACCAAACTGGAACCACGAAACCACCTCTTCAAGCAGAGGAGAATTCTGTCGAGACACTCCGCTTCCGCCGACGCATTTTGACTCGCACCGTCACGCTCACAGACCGTACACCTGAATCGCATCCGGGTCACACAGCCACAGCCGCCGCCCGCCACACCTCCTCTGTTCAGAGTTCAGACCGGGCTGCCGCAGCAGCTGAGCTCTGCACCGGGGCGTCGTCGCCGGCTAAGAGCGGGCTCGAGTTCCGGCGCCGCGCGAGCTCTATCCACAATGGCTGCGCGCGGGCACCAACCCCTCTCGGTCTCGGTCCACGTCGCGCGCAGGCGGCGCAGCAAGCTAAGGCTAGCACAGCAGCCGTAGCTCTAGCTCCTCTCGATCGGTGTCCTCATCCATGCGGGACGTGCGGTCAACCCAGCTGCGAACTTGGACCCCAACCTTGACCTGCACGTACAAAAGGAGGCCACGGCTCGTCTCGTCTGGTGTCCTGGTGCGTGTACGTGCACGCAGAGTTCAATTCATACGTGCACCGGAAGAGTCGGAGCGGAGATGGCGCCGGCGCCGGCGGTGTCCGGGCGCACGAACTGGTCGGGCGAGTGCAAGAACCTGTGGCGCGTCGCGGGGCCGGTCATCCTGGTCTCGGTCTTCCAGTTCCTGATCGCCTTCGTCACCGCGGCCTTCGTCGGCCACATCGGCAAGGTCGAGCTCGCCGCCGTCTCCATCGTCAACGGCGTCATTGAGGGCCTCGCCTTCGGTCTCCTGGTAACGATGATCCCCGACTGCGCGTCAACTCGCATGCGCTGCGTCATGTTAATGTTATAGCGCGTCCGCGTCCCTGATCCCGCTTCTCCGATCCGTTGCGCGCGTCGCAGCTCGGCATGGGGAGCGCGCTGGAGACGCTGTGCGGCCAGGCCGTGGGCGCCGGGCAGCTCCAGATGCTGGGCGTCTACATGCAGCGCTCCTGGATCATCTGCCTCGCCACGTCGCTCGCCCTGCTCCCGCTCTACCTCCTGGCGTCCCCGGTCCTGCGCCTGCTCCGGCAGTCGCCGGCCATCGCGGCGGTGTCCGGGCGGTACGCGCGCTGGTGCGTGCCGCAGCTGTTCGCGTACGCCGTCAACTTCCCCATCCAGAAGTTCTACCAGGCGCAGAGCAGGGTGTGGGTCATGACGGCCATCTCGGGCGCCGTGCTCGCCGCGCACGCGCTGCTCAACTGGGTCGTCGTGGCCAGGCTCGGGCGCGGGATGGTCGGCGCGGCCGTCGTCGGCGACGTCTCCTGGTGGCTGCTCAACGCCGCGCAGTTCGTGTACCTCGTCGGCGGGTCGTTCCCGGAGGCGTGGACGGGGTTCTCGCGCAAGGCGTTCGCCAGCCTCGGCGGCTTCGTCAAGCTCTCCATCGCGTCGGCTGTCATGCTGTGGTTCGTGTCGTGAGCCTTCTTCGTCGTCCTTGAGTTCACTTAATCACTGCATCGCAAACCTATGGAGTATTGACACATGTCTGTTCGGTACAGCCTAGAGATGTGGTATTATACGGCAGTGCTCATTCTGGTGGGGTGCCTGAAGAACCCAGAGATTCAAGTTGGAGCGATTTCCATATGGTCAGTGCCACTTTGTTTCAGCTCTTCTAGTGGCATCTTCCTGTGCTTTTTCTCTGAGAACACGTTGGCAAGCCTGTCCGCCTGTGTCCCTTGTGAATCGTGATGATTCAATAATTATATGTTTTTTTGGTGGTTGTAACAGCATGAACTATCAGCTATGGACGCTGATGGTTGCTCTTGGGTTCAATGCTGCAGTAAGGTAATGCCCCAAATTGCTTGTGCCTCTCGGCACCTTTCTTGTACTATTTCTGAAGAGATCGCTGTGCTCTGACCTGTTGGCAGTACTGATCACTGACATACATGGCTCTCCCTTTGTCTCTTGTTCCTCGTCAGCGTTCGCGTCTCGAACGAGCTTGGCGCCAACCATCCGAAGGCGGCCAAGTTCTCGGTGGTCGTCGCGACGACCACATCGGCCGCCATCGGGCTGGTCTTCACGGCGGTCTCTCTGGCGGCGAGGAAGCAGATGCCTCGGCTCTTCACAGACGACGGCGCGGTCGTCAAGGAGACCGCCAAGCTGGGGTACCTCCTGGCCGCCACCATATTCCTCAACAGCATCCAGCCGGTGCTGTCAGGTACCAGAACCTGCATCGCGCACTGACATTTTTCAGTTGAAACACAGACGCCCGCAGTAGTTTCATTCATGCATCATGCTCTGTCGCTGATGGCCGCAGGGGTGGCGATCGGTGCCGGGTGGCAGTCCTTGGTCGCGTTCGTCAACATCGGCTGCTACTACCTCGTCGGCCTGCCCCTCGCTGCCGTGCTCGGCTTCAAGCTGAAGCTCAATGTAACAGTAAGACAAGGCTGGAAGATCTAGCGCTGCTGTTTGGTGATCTTTTTCGAAGGCGATTCGCTGATCTTGCATGTTGTTGCAGGGGATTTGGGTGGGGGTGTTGATTGGAACGGTGTTACAGACTGCGATTCTGTTTGTGATCCTCGCCAGAACCAAATGGCAGAAAGAGGTGTAGTACCAGATCGTATCTCTTTTTTTTATTATTTTTTTTTTGCTCCTGATCCTCTGAAACATTGGGTCAGGCTATGCTAGCAGAAGAGAGAATACGGGCGTGGGGAGGAAACGTTGAGCTGCCACGGACTCAAGAACCAAGATCAAGCGAAAACATTGCTGCACCGGCCTGTTTGACAGAAAACTAACTATTTGTTGCAGAATAGAAACAACAATTGTTACCAGTTTCAGGCATCTGAATCATCCAGGGTGTGAGGTGTGTAGTAGTAGTAGTGTAGTACTACTTGGTAGTAACAGAATTTGACAACAAACCAGATCGAGTAAGCAGATACGATCTTCGATATGACGAAAACAAAGGCAAAAAATAAATTCATATGAATGCTGATCATGTTCTCAAACATCAGCTAGTTACAAAACAGTACGCACGGAATTGAGCCCTGATGAGTTGGGCATGCATCGCACAAATCTAGTAGCCAGACGCTGCTCTTCGGAGACGAGTTGATGCGGAAGTTGCGACGGCCGGCCATACAGAACATTGCATCTGACGATCTGAAGTTGTGAGCCCATCGCACGGGCGTGAAGCGCGACGATCGATCAGATCTTGCCGGGCAGCTTCTCTCCCTTGATCAGGGGGTTGGCGCGGGCGATGGTGTCGCGGCCGGCGCCCTTGAAGTCGAACGCGCAGCCGTGCTCCTCCGCGTACCGGTGCCTCCCGCAGAAGGTCTTCCCGCAGCGGCACACGAACCCCGTCAGCCCCACCTTCTTGCAGCACGCCGCGCACCGGCTCGGCTGCGCCTTCCTCCGCCGCGCCAGAGACGCTAGCGGCGGGCGCCGCCACCGCCGCCGGCTCGCACGCGGATCGCGCGACGGGTTCGCACGCCGTGGCGGCGGCGGAGGCGCCTGAGCTGACGACGCTGAGGTGCTTCTTGTAGACATGTCGTGCGTGGCCGGGCTGCCGAAGAAGCCGCAGCCGGCGGCGCACAGCTTCGCGGCGGGGGCGGCGGCGCTCTCCTGCGGCTGGAACGACGACATCGTGCGATCTGAGGGGAGAGGACGGGACTCGGGACACGATCGTGATCACGGGGTACGGCGGTCGTAGGATTCAGGCGGTGGACTTGGGCGTCTGGATGATCTTCGCGTGAAGTCGTGGGGAGAGTGCTGGCGGGGACGTGGGGTATATATCGATGGGGCGATGGGCGATGCCACGATGATGGGTGATGGGTCGCTCCGACTTGGAGTCTGGCTCGTCGTCGAGGACCAGTCGGGACGGAACTCCGAGTCCGGGTCTGTGCATCGACCATCGAGTAGGAAAACTAGCGAGCGAATTCCTCACCGTCCCCTCGCTTTACCGCTGCAAGCCCCCCCCCCCCCCCCCCCCCCCCCCCCCCCCCCCCCCCCTTCTCGCTTTACTGCAAAGCCCAATATGTGGTCGGGCCCATCTGGGCCTTTGTTTTTACTCCTTTTCTTTTAGCGAGGGGGTTCGGTCTATTATTTACTTTTCCCCTTGAGGACCGCTTCAGCCCATTTAAGAGACAAATGTCCGATTTTACCACACGAAACTGCAAGGTCACGCGACGCTAAAACGAATTAACGTGGAACTAAATTATTGTCTGTTGGTTTCTAAAAAAAATGTTGGGCCCCCAAAAAAAGGGGAGAGAAAAATACCTTACTCGGATCGGAGGGAGTACGTCTTATCTCCTTTCGAGTCACGGTAAGTACATTTTTGCTCGGGCCTTAATTTGCCATCCATAACTTGATGGGACTCTAATTTGTTTTACTGGACCGTACCTCAGATTCGCCCTGCAGCCATGACTGTATGTATACAGGCCGGCCCACCCTGCAAGTGCAAGCAGGCGAGTGGAATACTTCCCATAAAAACAAAGCACAAATAAATCTTAAGAAAGATGAAGCTGGGATCAAGTACACGTGCAAGTGTGCTTACGGTACCGTACCTATCTTTCTTAGGACCCTAAACCATTTCAAACTTAATCCTCGTCTGGTGTGGCCAGGTACTTGCGTGGGCTACGTTAAGCGCGCCGATCTGATCAGTGATCACACCTTTGCAATCTCATGATTACCTTGATCATCTGGTACTCAAAGCATGCGACAGTCTGTGCACCTGGCAGTCTGGCACGCAGAGGGCGGCGACGGTACGTGCACGTTGGCGAGTCTGGACCAGCAAGGGCAAAGCGCGCAGCAGCAGCGGCGGCAGCTCTCCTTTAAGCACGCTCAGCTCCGCGGAAGCATCGCAACCTGCAAACGGCTCGAGCAGCCGGAAAGGGCGCGACGCGCGCGCCGAAACTTACAAAAGCCAGCGCGCCCGCCTCGGCCTCGCTGGCTCGGCCGAACCCGCGGGGACCCCGTCCTCGTCGGCCAACCGGCGACGACTCACCCCGCTCGTTCACGCAGCTTCAGTTGACCATGCGCGCCGCCGCCAGCGTCCTTCCAATCCAAATTCTAAGCTCCAAAGCCGCACGCGCGGCGGCCTCCCCGACTCAAAGTGGGGGGAGGGGGGCAAAGCGCGAGGCGAGGAGCTTTCTTCCGCTCGCGTGTCGGGCAAAGCCGAGCTGGTCGAGCCCTTGGGGGTAAACCTCGCCGGAATCCCGCCGCTTTGGTATTTTCTTTCTTTTCGTCTCCGCCCCGCTCCGATACGTGACCGCGGCCGTTTTGCTGGTTGGTTTCCTGGAAATGGAAAGCCGACCCCGACGACAGCCAAAACAACAACATCAGTGTGGCGACGAAGGCGTTCAAAGCTAATCGATGACGATCGGATGCATCGTTCTAGTAGCGTTTGGCGGCTACTAACAACGTACAAGCCGAGAGGGGAAAAAATATGTGTAATGCAACTAGGCAAGTCATGGTGGCAGCGGAACGCTTGCGTAAGCCGTGAGGAGACGAGAAGCAAACCTGGCAACCTGGAGCGAAGTTCTAGCGGTATCTAGCTTCGGCGGCAGGGATATCCGTATCCCTAGCTATCTAGCTAGCCTTACCAAGAAGGATCCGATAGCAACGCACGGTTGCATAGAATGGAACACCTAGCATAGCAAGCTTCTCACGGTGTTCTCCATGCATTGCTTTGGCTGAAGCTTTTGTATTTGACATCACGCCTACAAATTTGATCAAGGATTTCAAATGCAAAGTTATTACTCTGGAGGTGACGGCGTTGTCTTTAATCCTTAGTAACCTGTAGTGACAATTGGTCTAAATTAAGAAATGCACGCGTCCTCCGTTTCCACCACGATCAGATCACTACCGGAAGTGCCTGTATTTTTCCTACCGTCCCTTTGCAACAAGCAACTGGCAACTCATGCTGCGTCCAGCACTGTGTTCCTGCAAAAGGATAACTTATCTCCATCGCCAATTCACAGTGGACCATCGGATGGATCGATCCTTCCGAGCTCCGACAGAAAGCACGGAAAAAAACAGAAAAGCCCCGTGAAACTTCCCCCACTGCGCACAGTAAAATACCGACCTGAGCGCTGCCCCCCCCCCCCCCCCCCCCCCCCCTCGCCTCTCCTCGCCTATATATACGCCCCCACCCGGCCGCACTGTCTCTTTCCACGGCCGCAGTGTTCACCACCAGCTCGCCGGCAGCCTCAGCTCGCGCGCACACGTCGTCGCGAAGGCCGGAGAGTGGCGGGCATCGAGGTGTCCAGCAGGGCGTCGAAGCGGCTGTCCCCGAAGCGCAGCGGCAGCTTCAAGCTGAGCCTGCCCGGGCTGCTCTGCGGCCAGTGCAAGGCCACGGCGGTGTCGTCGCCGCCGGACTCCCCCACGGGCAGCGGCGGGTCCGGCGCGCGGTCGCTGTCGTCGTCGTCCGCGTCGGCGTCGTCCTCGGGCACGTCCCGCGGGCGCGACCGCATGGCGGAGCTCCGCGAGATCTTCCGCCACTTCGACCGCGACATGGACGGCCGCATCTCGGGGCGGGAGATGCGCGAGTTCTTCGCGTCCATGGGCGACGGCGGCCTGGCCGCGCTCGGGCAGGGGCAGGGGCTGGGGCTGGACGGCGCCGGCGGCGGCGGGGATGACCTGATGCTGGGGTTCGACGACTTCGTGCGCATCGTGGAGAGCAAGGGCGGCGAGGAGGAGGAGCGCGAGGACCTGCGCCGCGCCTTCGAGGCGTTCGAGGCCGTCAAGGGGTCCGGCCGGATCACGCCCCGGGGGCTGCAGCGCGTGCTCAGCCAGCTGGGCGACGAGCCCTCCGTGGCCGAGTGCGAGGCCATGATCCGCGCCTACGACGACGACGGCGACGGCGAGCTCGACTTCCACCGCATGATGAACCAGGACTAGGACACTACTACTATTTTTTTGTTTGGATCGTTCGCCTTTGCCCTTTGAGTCCTGATTCGTGTTGCCTGTAAACCGTTCTGCAGTTTGTTCGTGGTTCGTCGTCTGCGTGCGCGCGATGGGCGCGCGCGTACGCGGCGTGACTTTTGGGACGTGCCGCCTGTGTGTGCTTGGAGAGTCTGGTACGTACGAGTGTTAAAGAGTGTTCTGGATGTTGTCACGCGCTGCGTGCATGCTGTTGTTAACGTCTCTGTGTTTGCCAGTGCTGACGGATTTGCTGGTTTCATGCGCATACAGCTAGCGTACATGTTTGGAAAACGGAAACTCTAGCCGTAGCGATCGAGCTCGGCCGGCGCCGCGTCCCTTAGCGTCTGTGCGTGGAGATACAAGTGCAGCGGTGACATGGGTCAGCTTAGCTACCTTGTTCATCTTTATCCGACTTACTCTAAAATTTGGATCACTCCATTTCAGCGACTTTTTTCAGTCGACCCGGCCCAATGACCCAGATAAAGACAAAGTTGCATCCCTAAATTCCCTATCATTTTTTCAGTCGAAGTTCCAATGAATTTGGAGACTATTTGTCAATTCTTTGGGGCTAGGCTACACAGAATGCCGAAGTTACCACAGTGTGTGCGCACGTCGAGGAAACAACTACAGCTACTCAGCCAGTTTGAATGATGTAGAGTAGTGGTACGGCGCTACCGGCAATGTTGTTTTTCTAGCCTGGTCAACGACTACCCACCTAGACCCAGTCTAGTCTCCTTTCACGTCAGTCCATGGTGTGCAACTGCGCACTGTGAAATGCAAGCATCTGTTTCATACTTGTACGAGTATATTACAAGATGGGGGGCACCGGCAAGCAAGCAAGTTTGTTGGTTCCGTATGTTACATGGTTGGTGACATTTACATGGATACTGCTCAGTTCGGAGCTCTACCATTCCCCGCCATAAGATTTTCAATGTAGCGCCCTCTTATCGACATGACCACAACCATTATCAAAAATATCACGCCTGCGATGAATGAGGTTAGTCCCACAGCTGGCCAAATCGAAATCTTCACGAAAATGGTGATCCCAGCAGCGACGAGGATGACATTCAACACCAGCACGCAAAGACACTACAAAGCAATGAGCAGAACAGGGGATTATTAAAGTGTAAATGTATAATGAAAAACCATTAGCAGACAGAACTGAAAGTAAATTGTTTTGAAACAGGGAAATAAAATTCGAGATAATGCTGGACTTACAGCTTTGACATTGGCAAGCCCGATATCCTCGTCCAAATCCACCCCGCCTCCTCGAGTCTGAGTACCGCTCTCGAGATCAACAGCGGCCGCATGCCTGGGCTGTTTTGGTTTGGCCCTCCCTCCTCCGGTTTCGACTACCGGCGCCATCGTTCTCACCAAATTTGCTTAGTGATGACCTCCTGATCGACTTCTCTATTTGCTTCCAGTACCTTTTCTACTCGTGCGCACGTGCTGCTCTGGACAGGCGTGTATAAATTCCGCCAACACGTGCAGCGTTCCAATCGAGGGCTTGATGTGGTGGAGAGGTCTTCCTGTATGCGGCCAAATTTATACGGGCCCCGATAGCCGCGGTGGAAATTAACGGGAATGAGTCCGTCTCGGTCAAGGTTTCCGAGCTGGCCGGGAACACGTGCGGACGCGGTGCGGCGAAACCGAGCTCCATTCGGTTGGAGTGGAGCTATCGGAACGCTTGTGTCGGTCGCGTTGAAGTTCAGGAATTTGTGTCTGCGCGTGAGTTGAGCTAGCTTGCGGAGTTGTGTGCATATGAGTTGAGGGGTTGATATTCTATTCTGATCATCGAGATTATTTCCTCTATATTAATTTCTTCCGCCAACTAACATCTAATGTATCCCACATATCATACTTTTTTATTTTTTTCCCTTCTTTTTTCTCCATCTCCCCCGTCCACTCCCCCTCGGCCCACCCCTCTCTCTCCTCCCGACAGCGGCGAACAGGCTCCAGGCCCTGGTTCCCTCTCCGGGGGCGCTCCCTGCGACGGCGGAGGTCTGGACCGGCCCGCGGCGGAGGAGCCAAGCTGCGCGGGCCGCAGAGTGACGGGTAGCTGCAGCGGGTTGGTTCTGTGGCGGACCCCACGCCACGGTGGTAGGTAGCGGATGTCCACTGCCTCCTCTGGAAATAGCGGACGAAGGGCCTTCCGGTATTGTAGCATACCAATTTACAGTACCCGTTGCGAGATTTTTCTGCTAAAGGGGTACTGCAGGACGGGATGCAGTACCCCGTTGCGGACAGCCTCAACGAGTCTTGCATTGGGCCTTGTCGAGAGGACATGACACAGTGGCAACAGTCTACATGTGCCTTCCTTTTTCTTCTTTCTTATACGGAAAAATTGCAATGGCATCTTGGCTCTCGCTCCTACGTATGACATAAATTATTCCATACAATTATAAGCTCCAAAAATACTTCTAAAGCATGTTTGGTAGAGCTCCGGTTCCTTCAAAATGGCTCCGGCTCCTCTAATGGAGAAGAAGCCATTTTGAAAAATATTTGGTAAAATGGCTTTACCTGTTAGATTGGTAAAATGTCTAGATTACTGTTTCGTGCATTTTCTTTTTACATTTTTCTTCCTTTCTTACTTTTTCCTCTCCTTTTCTTTTTCTCTCCCCTTTTCTTTTTTTCCTCCTCTTCCTCTCTTTCCTCCTTATCGCTTCTTCTCGGCCACCGGATGCTTGACTCCTGCCCGTCTCCCCGCCCGCCGTCGGCCCGCCCGACTCTCCTGCCCGCCTCCGTGGTGGCGCACAGCCGCTAGATTGGGCCCCGCCTCAGCGTGCGTCGCCGGCCGGCGTCCGCGCGCCCGTCTCCCGTCCACAGCCAGCCGCTCGCCCGCCTCCACCTCCACGTGCGCCGCCGGCCGGCCGGCTCCCGGCGGCCTCCGCACGCCTGTCTCTCACCTGCTTCCATCCTCCTTCCCAAAGACAAGGATGGAAACAGCGAGGAGGAGCGCGTGTCCGCCTCCTCTTTGGAAGCTGAAAAGGGCTTCACTTGCAGCTCCTGGGATGGAGCTGCTGTGTTTGCAGCCCTTTGGCAGGGCTCCGGTTTTGCTGTGATTCCAAGTGAATCCCTTTGGCAGGGCTCTCCCCTCTGCATCTCTTTCTTTTTCTCTTGCTGCCCGCACACCCATGACCCACCTCTCTCATCCTCGCAACCCGAGGCTATAACATTGTTTCTACCATTCTCTTAGTATTGTGCCCACCATACTACTACTAGTCGGTGAAAATATAGGGAGGCTTTATTTCTCTTTCTTTTTCCTTCTTCCTCTCTTTTTATTCTTCTTCCTTCTTCTTTTCTCCTTCCTCTTCTTCATCTATGGCTGAAAATTGTTAGGGGGGGGGGTTAAGGCTGGGTCATCTCGGCACGAGCGGCGGAGCTATCTACATCATCATTGCCGTTACCGACAATGGCAACCTGGGCGTCACTAGGAGAGTGACCCTCAACATTGGGTCAATCGTCAGGCAGGCCGGCGACGGCCAGCATGTCCACGGCGTGGGTGGAAAATAGGTCTGCACAGTGGCGTTTTGCGGCGAGGCTGTCTGTCGCGCGCAGCTGGCGCGACACTCGCCCGGGTCTCCATCCCGGCCGTGGCGGCGCAGGCGCTCACGGTGGTGCAGCCAACCACGGCGACGGTGAAGCTATCGGTGGGCACGACAATATGTTCATGGATGGAGCATGTACCATCACGGTCAACATAGGGGAGCTGGAGAGGTTGGTAGCTGCTCGTAAGGTCACCCACGACAGCGGGTAGGTGCAGCATGGCGACCGGCGTGGGGCCCGCCATGCTGTCCATCCCGTGCATGGTGCCGCGTAGGCCCTATCGGGGGCAGGCCCGTCATGGAGTCCACCCATTCTGTGGCGATGGAGGCCCTCTCGCCGGATCGGTCGTTCGGCATCGCGTGGCCCCTAGCGTCACCGATTGGAGCACAAGATAATGGATGCAAAGGTATGTGATCTGAAGGTCTCTTTTTTGGGCTTTGTTCTTGCAAAAAGTCTCCTTTTGTTCTCCATTCGTATTTTTTGATTCCTCTCTTTGTCTCTTTGTAGCTGCAATCAACGATTCGTCCGGTCATTGGATGCATGGTGGTTGCTATTGTGGAATTTATTGGGGCATGTATTACCCTTGCTCCATCCAATGGGTTTAAGACAGCCAACATTGTTTTACTCGTTACATTTGCATGTGTGGCACCTGTATGCTTGTTGATGATATTTGCGCATTACGATGGCTCATCAGCCAACAAAGATTCATCAGCCAACAGACATTTTTATGCTGGCTTGTTCATCTCCTTCTTCTTGTGGTTGTTTGTGAGCATCGGCATGTTTATGGAGTCAAGTCTGCTGCAGCTTCATAAGGCTATCTCGTCTTGCATTATCCATCTACTCATGATTGTTGTCTTGTGCTATTGGGGTCACAACTTCTCTCATCCTATGGTAATTTAGAGTGTTATTTTCATTTGTATTTATTTTTGTCTATAATGCTTCATTTTCTTGATATTTAGTAACATCTTGCATTTTCCTTTCAACTCAAAGTGTTTCAGTAACTTGATGAGGTGCTGCACCGTGGTTGAGCTGCCGTCGCGCCAGGAGCTGGTGGAGGTGGAGGAAGGTGGAGTAAGAGAAGAAGGAAGATATGCCTGAGGGTGAGGAGCGGGAGCAGCTTGAGGGTGAGCAACACCCTGATGATGACGTGCATGACGAGCACCAGGGCGAGCACAACGAGGCTGCAGGTGACGATCACCACGGTATAATATAACAACGTTACAATAACTTAGCTAATATAAAATATTTTACAAATATGTAGGCATAATACATATGTTTGTCTATAAACATGTATCATTCTAATACATGATTTATAAGCAAGTGAAGAATTTTTAAAATTAAAAGAGACCTTTATAAGCAAGTGATTTATAAGTAAGATCTTTATTGACCTTGAGAAGGCGTATGATAAAATACCGAGAAATGTCATGTGGTGGGCCTTGGAGAAGCACAAAGTCCCAACTAAGTACATTACCCCCATCAAGGATATGTATAAGGATGCGATGATGTTTGTCCGGACATGTGATGGTGACACCACTAACTTTCCTATTAACATAGACCTACATCAGGGGTCAGCATTGAGTCCTTATTTATTTGCCATGGTAATGGATGATGTCACAAGGGACATACAAGACGATATCCCTTGGTGTATGCTCTTTGCTGATGATGTGGTGCTGGTCGACGAGAGTAGAGAAGGGGTTAATAGAAAGTTAGAGCTGTGAAAACGCACGTTAGAGTCGAAAGGGTTCAGACTCAGTAGGACCAAGACCGAGTACATGATGTGTGATTTCAGCACGACTAGGCATGAGGATGGAGATGTTAGCCTCGATGGGCAAGTGGTGGCCCAGAAGGATATTTTTCGGTATTTAGGATCGATGCTTCAAAAGGATGGCGACATTGATGAAGATGTTAGATATAGAATCTTAGCTGCCTGGTTGGTTGAAGTGGCGTCAAGCTTCTGGCGTCCTATGTGACAGAAGGGTGCCACAAAAGTTAAAACTAAGTTCTATAGGACAGCGATTCGTCCGGCGATGTTATACGGTGCTGAATGTTGGCCTAAAAAAGACGGCATATCCAACAACTGAGTGTAGTAGAGATGCGGATGTTGTGGTGGTTTTGCGAGCAAACACGAAGGGATAGAGTCCGGACCGAAGTTATTCGGGATAGAGTCGGGGTGGTACCAATTGAGGAGAAACTTACCCAACATCGATTGAGATGGTTTGGACATGTCCAACGGAGATCCCCTGAGGCGCCGGTGCGTAGTGGGGTTCTAAAGCAGGCCGAAAATGTAAAGCGAGGTAGAGGTAGACCTAAACTTACTTGGGACGAGTCGGTGAAGGGAGACCTTCAGGAGTGGAATATCTCCAAAGAGGTAGCTTTGGATAGGAGCGCTTGGAGACTCGCCATCCACGTACCTGAAGATCCGTGATCTTTATTTTTTTTATGGGTTTCATCTCTAGCCTACCCCAACTTGCTTGGGATAAAAAAGGCTATGTTGTTATTGTTGTAGACCTTTATTAACAACCACACTAACAAACTAACAAGTCTAGACACAAAGGAGCACACCGTCTCTCTATTCACACAAGTTATGTCATATCTCAATGAACATTGTTTCAGCTACAAGACTTTAGGATGATAACTTTGATGGTCTGTTGGCTTTTGTGGATATTTAATAATCTATAGCATTTCTAAACAAAACATAAGCTAAAATAGTGCTCTCTTATAACCATATTTAAAATGCATACACTATCATTTTTATGTATCATGCTAATATATTTTGTGTATAAAATCTTAAATCTAGAAACATCTTCAAAAGTATCAAATATCTATATTACCTTGCAGGACTTGTATATCTATTTGATTTTAGTATCATTCTAGAAGTTCTATTTCTTTGTGAGGTAAAATATTTTATATGTGGTACTTGGCATGCTATGTTCATGTAATACTTTTGAAGAAATAAAAAAAATACTCTAAATATTTTCTAACAAATGCAGGAAGACTGAAATAAGAAAAATGAGTTTGGGATTGTCATTGAAAATATCTTTATAGGCCCAAGTATTCTTCTAATATAATCAATATTATATATGTGACATATTACCATATTAGCAAAATCATAAAGTTTTTAAAAAGTTTATTGCTTGTGCTTTGTCTCTCTTAGTATCCATTTCTTGTTCCTAAACCTTGGGCAGATCAAGGTGATAATGACTTGTTTACTAGCTAATGCATGATCGATGTTGTTGTTTGTGTAGGCTGGTGTGGAGGAGCTGCGAACATAGACGCTCATGGATTCGAAACCACAACGTGAATTTCCCTTGATGTTATGGCTGAAGTTGGGACTCTATGTGATGGCATGAATTTTCCTTGATGTTATGGCTGAAGTTGGGACTCACTGGCGGACCTATAGGGTGGTACGGGTATGCCATGGACCACCCTAAGATCCGGCCCACCAAAAAAATATCTGGCCCACCCAGCTGACAATTGCTGCGTGCTGCCCTTGCCCATCGGTCTCCTCTGCTTCTTGCGTGACACCGCCGTCTCCCGTCCCTCGCGCCTCGCGTCTCGCCCACGCGGCCACGCCCGACGCCGCTCGCCCACGAGGCTACGACGCCAGCAGCTGCCGCCCGCCAGATCCAAGCCGGAGCCGGCTCGCCCAGTCATCTACCGGCTGTCGCGTTGCCGCCGGCGCCGGCCCGCCCCGGCGCACGCAACTGCGCTATCGCAGGCCCCAGTCGCGGCTCAGCGGCTCGCCACCAGTCGCCGGCCCGCCCCGACATCGGCCCCGCGAAGAAGAGGAGGTCGACAGGTGCTCAGCTCGGTCAACCCCATTCCAGCCAAATCAGAGGTAAATCCCCATTCTCCTCCTTAACCCTAGCCAATAGACCAGTGAATGATAATTGATGTATTTCATTTTTCTGTAGATTCCATGAACAATGAAAGGGGATGGGGACATTGCATCACTTTTTGAGAAGCATAGAAGCTTGCTGCTTCTTCTCCATCCGTATCGTAAAGAAAGTCGTTTTGGACAAAATTTAGGTCAAACATTGAGAATATAAATCATGAATAACTTTCAAAGCTTGAAAATATGAAAACCACATGAATAGAATTATCTTGAAAAATACTTTCACAAAAGTATACATACATCACTTTTTAATAAATATTTTTATAAAAATAAGAAGTTAAAATTATGCTTTGGAGATCATGCCACCATCCTAAACGACATCCTTTACAATACGGAGGGAGTATATGCAAGTATTGAATCTAATTGCTTACATACCGAATTGCTTGTGGAATTTATTTTTTTTTGCTGTGTTCCGTACAATATCAAACTGTATGATAAATTTTTGATATGATATATTCTAAGTTTCAATCCTAGATCCGCCACTTTTAGGACTCAAATCATGGCAATGCATCCTCAACGCTAGGGTTGGCAACCGTGGCCCCCATCAGCTCTAAGCCCACGATGGTCACTTTTGCGCCTGCAGATGAGAAGAAGTCATGCCACGACTTTCTCATAAAAAAAGAGCCGGACAATTTAATGTCACGATTTCTACGTACTCAATCTGTTTGAGATCTTTTCCAACTTCGTGACTCTACATTGAATGTAGAGAAAATTCTTGTACGCCATTAAAATTTATACGGACAATTTATTATCATGACTTTCTTATCACAATTTTTTTGTTTACATGAATTGTGCGTTTTATATTCCAGCTTCTACTGGGTAGAAGAAGCCCGCAGGAGTGTAGCTGTGGCAGACGAAGGGAGCGAAGTTACTCCGATCATCAGGTACCTTATGCTTTTGCCCACTACCTCTCATGGGCCCAGCAGAGGAAAATGGTTGTGTGGCCCAAGATCTAAAAATGACAGTCCAACAATTGAGTCGTTCAATTTTACGGGAAAAATCGTAGCTGGACTAGATCGGCGTGCCTATACGCGAGTACGCGCCAGTGATCAGGAGGAGTATGGAGCAGCTGGCTATCGACCTATTATATATGCCCAGGAGAAGAAAAAAAACTACCTTTTTCGTCTTCACCGAATCGAAGTCCCGTAGCACACATCCGAGAGCGCCCATGTGTGCACAGGGCCAGGGTGGTTCGGAGAACTCTAAACCGCGTCGACCTCGGCTTCGGCTTCGGCCAGCGCCACGGCGCATCGTCCAGGCGCGTCACCGTTCGGAATCGACACGAAACTCCTCCGTGTCCCCAACCCCAACGCAGCAGAGCCTCCATAACCGCCCCCCCCCCCCCCCCCCCCCCCCCCCATCGACCAGAACAGGACGTGCACCGAGGATATTGGCTTCTTGTGGCCGAGGAGACGAGACCGGCACGCGGCACCACGGGTAGCGCCAGGGACACCAACAAAGCGGGGGGGGGGGGGGGGGGGGGGGGGGGGGGGGGGGGGCGCCGGGGTGGAGCTCCATCTGGGGAGTCCCGGACATGGAGTTCGACCTCGAGAGCGGCCCTGAGATCAAGGGAGACGAGCCGATCCCGGAGGAAGACGACGCGGTCGACACCGTCACGTGCTGCGCTGTAAGTCGTTTGTGTGCATGTGACACGCGCTGACCTTCAGCTAATCAGCTCCTGCTGCGTAGCACTCTCAATCTGTTTGCAGAGAGACAAACATATCCTCATGCACTGTTGGGATTTTTTTTTTGCAGAATGTCAGCCTGGTAGCTCTGTTTTGCATCCTCCTCCTCGTCGCCGTCTTGGCCTACGCGAATACGCCATCTGGGCCGGCAGTGGCATTGACCGCCGTCGCGGTGACGATCTGCTTGGTGCTGATGCTTGCGATCACGGCGGCGAGAGACAGATACATTGGCAAGCGCATGGCGGACAAATGGACAATGTCGGAGCCCAGAACTAGACGGTGGCAATGGTGTATGTGTAGACTGCAATGTCACGTTGTATCAAATAGAATGGCACCATTAAACCTAATGCTAGTATTATGGTGCCTCAGGTAGTTCTGCTAAAGTGTGTTCACAAACAAGTGAATATATACTAGCACCATACTTAGGCTATCCGCACCGCGGAGCTCCAAAGGAGCGTGAACTGCAAATTTAGAGGTGGGGGAGCTGCACCGCAGCCCTCTACCCCCCTACCCTTCTTGCAGTTTGCTACAGTGAAACTCCATCCGTGGAGTATCCCGCACCAGCCGCTATCGTCTCTCTCCAACTCGCCAGGCGCCTCCACCTTGTCCTCCTCGCCCCTTTCCCGCGTCCGTTGGTGGTTGACCAAGCAGGGGGAAAGAAGAGCTCCGTTGGTGGTTGATTTGGAGATTGAAATAGAGGTCCATCGACGGCAGCGTTCTTTGTTTACCGAGCTGTAAAAAAACGCTGTCATATGGGCCATGCCTCTTTACAGGCGTGTTTAGGGGTGGCGCGGTGCTGATAGCCTTAGTTCTGCCTAGATTGATTGTATTATTTTTCTCTCTCAAAAAAATATTCCATCCCTTTTTAAGGGTCCTATATTAAAAAAAATGTGACGTTTGTCCCTGATTCTTCTTGGCTGATGCACACAAAATCTGCCAGCTCCTCTTCATCCGTAGTTAGTACTATTCATCTGCTACAGCATAACGTGTTCAGCGAACCAGCTGTCCCAGTACCGTCAGGTGAGGCCTGAACCGCCGGGGGATGGAAAGCAAGCAGGCGCCGGGCCGGGCGCTGCACTGCGGGCCGCGGCCGAACATGTGCCGTGCCGGTTGAGCTAGCCAAGCCCAAGTCGCGCCGTATAAAACCTGCACCGCCGGGCGCCGGCGCCGTCTCCAACGGTCGGATTACCAAACGGTTCGAATTTCGAAAAGCTCAATCCCGTCCCCACACCCACCCTCTCCATCTCTCCGGCTCACCGCCTTCCACAATTCCCCCACACCGCCGCTTGGAATCGAATCGACCACACCACGACGCGCGCCGCCGCCATGGATTTCCCCAAGCGAGAGGGAGCTCTTCCCCAAGGTGAGGGCCCGACCGGATCTGACCCATCACCCCTCTAATTCGCTGCAGTTCTGTGCTGAGTTGAGTTCCCTTCGGGTTTTTGTTCTTCTCGCGCAGGCGCCCCGCGGAGGAGCCCCCAGACGATGAAGCCCGGAGCGGCCACGGAGGCCGACGAGAACGCGAGCCCCAAGCGTCCCGTGGCGGCGTGGGCCGCGTCGCCGCAGAGGAAGAGGGTGCTGGGGGAGCGGAACGACGGCGGCATGGAGGCCGCGGCGTCGCCGCCACCGCCGCAGCCGAAGCCCGCTGCGAGCCCGCCTACGCTCACGGGCCGCGGCGCGGGGGCGTACGACCCGAAGACGAACTATACCACGCCGCGGCCGGAGTTCCTGCGCTACGACCCTGAGCGCCGCCGCGAGATCCTCCTCCGGGTGGCTCGTGCGGCGGAGGTGGAGTACGACGACTGCTCCAGCGCCGCCTCGGGCTCCGCGGCCTCGGAGGATGACGGTGGTTCCGTCGCCTCGGAAGCGGCGGCCGCGGCGGCGTGCCCCGTCTCGTCTGCGCGATGGAGTGACTCTGAGGCCGAGCTCGACGACAGCGACGAGGAGGAGGAGGAGGAGGTGGCGGCGGCCCCACCGCGTCGGGGCCGGTGGGCGCGGCGGCTATTTCTTCTGCTCGTCGCGGTGGTCTGCTCGTTCTGCTACATGTCCTGTATGAATCCAGCTGCCTCCTCTGTTAATCTAGTAGAAGATGGGTTCGATTTCATGGGACCGATTGGGGGCACGTACGATGCTAGTGATCAGGAAGTAGATTCACTGAGTTTGTTAGGGACAGTTTATATGATGGGTCCAGAGGACGTGCTGGAAGAAACTGAAAATCAATTTGTGCACGGGGACAGTGAAGGTGTGGTTCATCTTTATGACCAGAGAGCTTCTCCAAAAAATCTAGTGGCAGCTATTATGATGGGAACAGCTGATGTGTGCCTGCATGCTCCATTGGGAGAATTGACATGCCAAATTGGGGGTGAAAGCAGTGAGAATGCGGCTGATTCGAATGAAGATTCTGAAGTAGATGAGCACAAGCCAGAAGTGGCAATCGAGTCATTCAAGAAGAATGAGCAAAGCTGTGAAGTTAGTGCCTTGGGTGGAAACATCTCATCAGATCCCATTGGTTCCAGCTCCACCCACACCGCTGACATGGAAGAGCGCAGTTCAGGATTAGACCATCAAGAGGAAGGGGAAGATCATTCAAATCAATCTGTGATGCAGTTGGTTTCCACAGAGAAGGCAATGGAATCATCAAGTGACAAGCTGAATGACAGGGGGAGTTTGGAAAGCGAGGAGTTGAATCTTGACACTGAGCTATGGCAGTATGAAAACACAGCAGAAGCTGCAAAAGAAATATGGTCTACTGCAAAATTTCTGTGGTCTGCTATGAAACCTCACTTGCTGCAGATATTGGCATGCTTGCCTGTTGCAGGTTTTTTGGCTGTAATGCTCAGGTACTTTCAAAGATCAAGAAAGATGGTTGTACCTGCATCACAACATATGCCTTCAAAGTCACCTGCAGAAGTGCCAGCTTTAGTTCCCCATCATACTGTGCAGTTGCCAGTAGTGCCTCCTTCACCTCAAGCTGTGCCGCCTGTGTACTATTCAGAGCAAGCTACACAACTGACAGTTCCAAAACAAGGCATGTCTGGCAGCTTGGAGGTTCCTATGGAGTTGCCATTGCCCAAGCCAGATCCATTTATCAGCCTTAAGGTCCCTGTGCAAGAGCCATTTCCCAAGACAGATCCATTTGTCAGCATCAAGGTTCCTGTGGATCATGGGAACTGTGATCAGAAACTTCAACAACGAGATGCTTACAATACAAAGGCTTCAAATGGTGACCTTCTGAATCACAGAGATGCTGACAGCTCCAAGCCTCCAGTGGTCGAACTACTTGGAGAGTTCACATTTGCAAACAGCTCGAGAGGAAGGGCTATCAAGAGCTTGAATCAGTACAATGGAGATGCTGCAATTCAGGAATTGTCAGAAAAGGATGTGGACAAGATGCAGATGAATTCAGGCATCAGCCAGACCCATAGTGTTCAAAGAGGAAGAAAAGAGGTAAGTCCAATCCTTCCTAGTTTCATCGTGTAGTATATTCAGCACTCTAGTTGTGGAAAAATGTGGTTGCATAGTATGAGAAATATTTCATCCAGGAGAAATGCACCGGATCTCAATACTCATGCACTCTAGTTACCTAGAAGTTCTTTTGTCATGCACTCTAGTTACCTAGAAGTTCTTAGGAAATCTATTGATGATTGTTTTTAGATGAATTAGGTGATGAGTTTTTTTTTTTGCAGTAAACGTATACCAGCATTTGATTTTTTTCCTTCATGCTAATTTTTCTGTGGGGCTGTGGGGGTCACATTACTAGTGACAATTTCTCCAAGCATAGATTAACAGCGACAGGCATCCATTTGTATTGGTACTTATTTTAGTTTCCATGGAACGTTTCAGTTCACATCCATTTGTCATGATAAACCGACAGGTAGTATTATCATTGTTGCTATTGCTCTCATGATCTGTGTCCACTACACCATAAAACTATGCATTTGGAAATTTATGTATTAACATCTATATGTTCTAGATATTTTTCATATCATAATATACCTTCTGGATTCCAGCGTTACCTTATGATTTTCTTCAACAGGAGAGCTCTTTAAGAAGAGAGAAGACGGATGCGACACCATCTCCACTGACGCCGACTCCAGTGAGACGCTCAAGCCGCCTCCGCAGCAAGGTGACTACACCTTGAGCAAGACCGCCTCCATTGAAGCATGCTTGTCGACTACGGATGCTGGTTTGTTCTGTGACGTGGTTGATAGCCGTGGGGGACAACAACACCTAGCTGTTACCCGAGAACGCAGGCTTGGCTACTGAACTTTAGGAGCTGGGACAGTCTGTCAGTGTTACCTGAAAAACTATCGCTGTTCTGTAGCCGTGTGAAATCTGTATCAACTCCTTTTAATGCTCATGCTCTTGTATTTCTCGTACCGATGGCTACACTGTAATGAATAAATCGGTGGAATTCTAGTGTATCCAAGTTCTAAATCGGTGTCACTGGAATTTTAGCTGCTGATTTGTTGTACGCACACTGCCGTCTAAAACGAGGCTGTAGCTGTGGTATTATGATGCCACGGTTGAGACAATGCAAGAGTTGATGCATGTAAGCTGTACCGCGCCGGGATTCCTCGTTCCCGACTTCCTTTAGTACCCATGGATTCGGAAAACCAACTCTCATATAGCGGGCCGTCCCGTCCCGCCCGCCCCCGCACTGCATATGCGAAAAGAGAGTTTATCCAATGTCACAGTGCTGAGGCCGTCTCCAAAGGCAGTCGAAATCGCTAGCGGATGGCAGCTTTTCTCCAGCGTGGAGGATAAAGAAGTAGGAAAAACCAGCGCGCTAGCGAGCCTGCGGTCGATAGACGCGAACGCTTCCCAAGAAACTCACTGTCTCTGACTTCTTGGTCCTACCTTCTTTCATGCTGTATAGATTAGAGTGCATCGAGTTTCTTTCGTTTTTATATTTTCTCTCACATGCCTAACAGCCGGCGATTTTGGCCACGTCGTTGGAGACGGCCTAACTGATCTAGACTTTGTTGGGGTGGTTTGTGGGATTTGGGCGCGATGCTAATCTCTTTTTTTGCAAATTCCCCCCTAATCCCCAGCGCTGGATCCCTCGTCGTTTCGTTTTCCAGCGGCGCCGCTGCCGCCATGGAGTCCGGCGCGCGGAGTTCGGCGCCCGCGATTCGCCGCCGCTCCGGCCCGCGATTCGCCGCCGCTCTGGCGCCCGAGGACCAGCTCCGACGGCTTCTCCGAGGCCGACGGCTCCAGCACTGACCGCCCCCGCCGCGCCGCGCAGGCCCCCAAGGCGCTTCACCGGGTCCACCACCGCGACCGCCGGTGATGGCCGCGGCCTCGGTTCACCGCGCGACCGCGCTGCCGCCGGGCAATGGCGAGGACGCCGTCCTGGCCGAGCGGCCCATGGCACGGCACGTTAGAGGGTTAGCCGTGCCATGTCGATCCGTCAGCACGGCCGATCCGCCGTGTTCGTGCCGCATACAAAGGGACGAGGGAAAATTTACCAAAAAAAAAGAGGTTAGTATCTGTTGAGGGCGGGTGTTTTAATATAAAATTAACCCACCTCTATCCCTAGCCATTGGATGAGCATCCTGTGGTCTTGATTGGGAGTTTCCAAGGTTGCACAGCAACCCTGTTTCCACCGGATACGCTGGCCTCCGGGAAAGAGTACAAAGTCTCCAGCTATGGGAAGGCAATGAAGGGTCGGTGTCGGTGGACTCGCTATAAAATCTGGATGGGCGGGTGAATCGAGACGTGCCATCGCGACCGCCAATCTCACCAGACCCCACGCCGCCAATCTGACCAGACCCCGCGCCGCTCCGCGCCGCCGTCCAAGCCATGGAGCACGCGGAGGCCGCACGGGACGAGGCCGCCTTCTCCGTGCGCGCGCTCCGCCACATCGCCAGCCGCCCCGGCGCCCGCGCCAACCTCGCCGTCTCCCCGCTCTCCCTCCACGCGGCGCTCGTGCTCCTCGGCGCGGGCGCGCGCGGCGCCACGCTCGACCAGATCGTCGCCTTCCTCGGCCCCGCCGGCGGCGGCGCCCACGCCGCGCTCGCCTCGCACGTCGCGCTGCGCGTGCTCGCTGCTGCTGATTGCGGCGGCGGCGGTCCCACGGTGCGCTTCGCCAACGGCGTCTGGGTCGACGCCGCGCTGCGACTCACCGACGCCTACGCCCGCGAGGTCACGAGGCACTACCGCGCCGAGGTGCGCTCGGTGCACTTCAAATCCGAGGTAAGAAGCCCGCGCCCAACGCCTACCAACTGGTGCCTTCTCTCTGCCGCCGCCGGCACGGACCCTCTCACCCTCACCTTGTACCGTCCTTTGATTGCTTGATCCAGCCAGAGGAGGCGAGGCGCCAGATGAACCGATGGGTCGAGAGCGCGACGGCCGGCCGGATCAAGGACCTCATCCCCGCAGGCTCCAGCAGCATCGCGACGCCGGCCGTCCTCACTAACGCGCTCTACTTAAGGGCGCCTGGTCGCGCCCGTTCAACGGCCGGTTGACGCACCACACCGCCTTCTACCTGCCCACCGGCAGCCAAGTCCGCGTGCCGTTCATGTCGAGCACCAGAGACCAGCACATCGCCCGCCGCCCCGGCTACAAGGTTCTGAAGCTTCCCTACGCCACCGCGCCCGGTGCCGGTGGCCAGCACCGGGTCTTCTCCATGTACATCTATCTCCCGGACGATCGCTGCGGCCTTCCGAGCCTGCTGCAAAACCTGAGCTCCGACCCGGCGCTGCTCGAGAGCTCAGGAACCATGCGGAGCAAAGTCCGCGTGGGCGCGTTCATGGTGCCCAAGTTCACCATCTCGTGCGGAACGGATGCGAAGGAGATGCTCAAGGCCCTCGGGCTGACCCTGCCGTTCGACCCCGTTCTCGCCGACCTCTCGGAGACGGCGGAGTCGCCGCCGGAGCCGCTCTTCGTTTCAGAGGTCCACCACATGTGCTTCGTCGAGGTGAACGAGGAAGGGACCGAGGCCGCCCGCGGCGACCGCCGTCATGCCCTTCCCTGGCTGTGCGCCGCGTATAGTGCCGCCGGAGGACTTCGTCGCCGACCATCCGTTCATGTTCTTGATCAAGGAGGACCTGATCAGCGGCGTGGTGGTTTTCGCCGGGCAGGTGACGGACCCATCGCTTTCGCCCTAAATTTGGACGTGCAGGCGTGCGCGAAGTGATCAACTTGTTCGCTCAGTCCCAAAATTTCGCTGTGGAAGCGTGCATGAACTGATCTATCCTCGCATGTGATCGCTCATAGAATTGTATAATCGGCTGGTCCAGATTCATGTTTTGCAGTAGGGCTAATACAAAAATAGAGGTTCTTGTTCTTGCATAGACGTTTTTTTATCTGAAATGCTTTGAGTTTGAATTTATTATATTGATAAGGGATTGGATGTTCTGTGAGGTAAAGCTAGCTGCCTTAGAGCAACTTAGAATCCCTATTTTCTGAGTTTTCTGAGTAGGGACTGTTCTAATTTTTTGGGCTCTAAATTATAAGCTCCACCAACTCCAAATAATTTTATAGCCAAAAGCTTCAAAACTCTAGTTCAAATAAACTTGGAGTATCTCTTTAACAACTCCATAAACCTCCAATATCAACCGCAGAGCCCCGCCGCCTGCCTCCCCTCCCGACCGCACGGCCGCCGGGGCAGGTCCTCCTTCAACCACCACAACGCCTTCTCGGGCCTTCTCCTTCAACCACCACAACGGCAGCAGGGCGAAGCAGCGCTCGGGGTACTGGACGCCCGAGCCGTCGTCGCCCAAGGTCTCCTGCATCGGCCAGATCAAGCGGAGCAGCTCCAGGCGCCAGAGTGTCGACCCCTACGGCAAGAACGGCGGTGCCTGCCCTCGTCCGCCCCGAGCCCGCTCCCTCACGCACGAGCGTGGTCGGGGGAGCTCCGCCGGCGGCCGGCTCACGCGGCTCCCACACGCACGCGCCGGGAGAGCTCGCCCGCCCGCGGCCGCGGGGGAGAAGTGGCGCCCCCTGGCGGTTGCGGCGGCAACGGCCCTGCGCGTGGCCCTGATCTGGTGGTCGTGGTGGTGCGGCGTGGAGCAGCGCGCGTAGATGGCGGCGAGCGTGGCCTTGTCGTCGTTGATCTTGGCGTGCACGACGGCGTCCCAAGGAAGAATAACATACAAATTGAAGGATGACATGTGGGGCCATGAGTTTGGGGCAAAAAGGACAATCCACCCTCAAATGCCTCTTTTCTGGAGCTGGGGCACTCTCCATGCCAAACATACCATCCAGCCAGTTACAACTCCACCCAGAGCCAGCTTCATCTGAAGTTTTGGAGTGGAGCTGCTCCAGTAAGAGTGGAGTCATGCCAAACAGGCCAGTAGCCCCTACTCTGTAGCGTATAGCCTCTATTTTCATATGACATGTGGGACCCGTACGATCAGTGAATCAATTCTTTATTTTTTTATTTCCTCACCCACCTTTCTCTCTCGCAGTCTTCTCTCCCTGAATTTCTCCCTCCCTGTACTCATCTCTCGTACTCTCTCTCTCCCTCACCGCACTTTTCTGAGATTGGGGCTTGTGCCACCCACTCTCCATGGCAGATCTGGGCTCGAGGTGGTCAAAGCATTGGAGCAATGCCGTCTGGGCTTGGATGGCTGACGCATGCTTGAGATGGAGGCAACGGGCAGACCTGAGCTCGGAAGGGAGCAGCGGTGAGCATGCAACAGCTCGGGCCGGCGGAGCCGGCATCGCAGCTCGGGGGTAGCGGCGCGGGCATCGCAGCTCGGGCCGGGGCCGGGGCCGGCGGCGCGGGCATCGCAGCTCGGTCTCCCTCTCCCTCTCCATGCCCGAGCTCGGTCTCCCTCCTCGTGCTCCTCCCTCTCTCTCTCCCGAGCTCGAGCTACCAGCCCACCTCCTTGCCTTGAATCCATGGAGGATCTGGGCGCGTGCGTGGACGAGCCCGCGAGCAGCGGCGCCGGTGCTCGAGTTCAGGGCGACGATGGGGGTGCTCGAGTGGTGGCGGGGGTGCTCGAGGGGTGGCGGCGGCGGCGAGCGGGCCACTGTTCGGGGGCGGCAGCGCTGGCGGCGCAGCAGCTCGGGCGCCGGCGGCGAGCGGGCCACAAGGCAAAGGAGAGGAACAGTAGAAAGGAGAAAGTAGGGGCCTCCTTGGTTACCCGTGGGAGATGGGGCTGGAGAGGGGAATTTGGGTACCTCTCTAGAGCAGTGATCCAAGTAGAGGTTCTGTTGGAAAGGTTGGAAAGTAGAGGTTCCTTTGGAGTGAGTATTTTTTCTTCAGTTCCTACTTTATTCCTAATTTGTAAGTAAAGGCTCGAGCAGAGAGCAGAGGGCTTGCTGAAGATGCTTTTACTTATTGCTTACTTTGTGTGCCGCCATTTGACCAATAAAAAAGAAGACGGTTCATCGTAGTACCGTAGTAAAGTGGATTTGCTACGGTACTAGTAGGTAATAATATTTATATATTTATATATTTTGAATCCCAATTGCTACTCTTTCCACCAAATGGCCATTTATTCTTTTCCGTAACGTTCTCACTTCAGAGGAAAATAAAATATTGGAATGTGCCGTGTTCTCTACTAACGTGACATTGGGTCGCTCGTTGGTGTCGCAGCGCTGGTGGATACTGGTGGCTGACAGGTGGTCCTGCAGGGGGGTGGATGCCGGTGGCGGCGGCGGGGCGGCGCGATGCTGGTGGCTTCCGGTGGCCAACAGATGGTCCTGCGGCGGATGCTGGTGGACTCCGGTGGCCAACAGATGGTCCTGCAGCGGGAGCTCGCAGGTAACGGCAGCGCAGCGTGAAAGCCGGTGGCCGATAGGTGGTCCTCCAGGGCCCTCTGCGTCTCCTATATGTATAGTGGATAACATAATTTTCTCTTTTTTCAGATTATTTTTATTACTTAAATATCTTGGTAATAGTTAGCAAAGTCCAGTATTGTGCATATCTGAATTTATTAGTGAAAAATGAATCAACAGCTCTAATATCAAAGAGTGTATTGTCGCGATTACATTTGCCTAATCAGTACTCCTACTGCGAGCCGTATCGGATTGTACGAGTATTACGAGCCCAACTGGACAAGCAAAGTTGAATCCACAAATTCTCAACACAGATTCCAAAAAGGTCAAACTAGCGCAACGGAACTGGAGTGCACCAGACCAGAGTACCGAGACAACCTATGATGCAAGAGTAAACACGCGAGGATTGACCAATTCATCGTGCCAGTTTCCAAATCGTAATTTAGATCGAAACCGAAGGGTTGGTCACTTGCCCGGCGAAAACCACCACGCCGCTGAGGTCCTCCTGGATCAGGAACACGAACGGGTGGTCGGCGACGAAGTCCTTCGGCGGAGACGGGCGCCCGCAGCCGCCCATGGCGGCGGCGGTGGCTGCGGCGGCCTCGGTCCCCTCCTCGTTCACCTCGACGAAACACTCGTGGTAGACCTCCAACACGAAGAGCGGCTCCGGCGCCGCCTCTAGCATGTCGCCGAAGTCGGCGCGGACGGGGTCGAACGGCAGGGTCAGCCCGAGGTCCCGCAGCGTCGCCGCGGCCTTGGTCTTGCACGACACTTTGAACCTGGGCACCTGAACTCGCGCACAGGGACCTTGGCCGTCAGAGTTGCGGAGCTCTCGAGCAGCGCCACCGGGTCGGAGCCCAGCTCCTGCAGCAGGTTCGGCAGGCCGTCGTGCGCGTCAGGGAGGTAGACGTACATGGAGAACGCCCGGTGCTCGCGGCCACGCGCGTAGGGGAGCCTCAAGACCTTGTAGCCGGGGCGGGTGGCGATGTACTGCTTGCGGGTGCTCGACATGAACGGGACACCGACGTGGCCGCCGGTGGGCAGGTAGAAGGCGCCGTCCTGCGTGAGCGAGGCGTCGAACTTGCGCTCCCAGACGCCCTTGAAATAGAGCGCGTTGGCGAGGACCGCCGGCGTGAACCTGTCGATGGAGCCTGGGGGAAGGAGGTTCTTGATCCGGCCGGCCGTCGCGCTCTCGATCCACTGGATGATCTGGAGTCTCGCGTCCTCCGGCTGGATCAATAAACCAGACACGATTGTGAGGGATCGGAGAAAATTTCCATGGCTATAGATCAGTGGCGGCGAGAAGGTAGTTGCCAATTGCTGGTCGCAGAGCTTACCCTGGATTTGAAGGGCGCCGGGCGCGCTTCGGCGCGAAAGTGCTCGGCGGCGACGCGGGCGTAGGCGTCCTTGAACCGCAGCGCCGCGTCGACCCAGATGCCGTTGGCGTACCGCACCGCCGGCCCGCCGCCTCCGCCAGTGTTGTCGGCGGCGAGCACGCGCGCGGAGAAGGTGGCCACGTCCCGGGCGGCCGCCGTGTGCTGCATGGCGACTGGCGAGCGGCGGCGGGCTGGGCCGGCCGGCTGCTTGACGAAGAACGGCTCCGATCGCACGCGTGGCACGAGTAATAGGCAGTGCGGTGACCGGGACGCGCGTCGCGTTGGACAACGCTGGTTGTGCCGCGTCGCGTAGATGTGACGTTTAGGGTTTTTCTTGCTGCTAAAGTTCATCTAACGAATCGTACGGCTCAAGTCGTGACTCGTGTACCTTCCGGACCTTGCAAAATAAATCCTGTAATTTCTTAATCATTACTGTCATTGATCAGTGATGGTCATCTCACCATATAAAAATGTTAGCAGATTTATCCTATAATGTAACTTTCTTGTTTAAAATAAATTATTTTTAGAGATATCGTTAGCCGAGGTCAAAAATATTTCATTCTCTTAGTACAACATAAACGTATGGGACGAAGTGAGTATACATAGTGAAACTTATATACCCTGCCCTAACACAGCACAAGTGGTATTCTTTGTATTCGTATGCTAACTTGCTTAATTAATTGGCTGTATACAAACGTGTAGTAGTAGTAGTAGTTTTTCGTCGCATCGTATTGAACTATTTTGAAATAAATAATCCGCAGAATATGTAGAGTCAGCATTGCTAGCTAGCTACAAATATGCGGCAGAGAAGCAAGCCGTCATGGCGGTGGACTCGGATAATCTCCAGAGTGTTTGATTCCAAGTCAAATATGCACAAATCAGCGTCGTCCTCCACGAGATTCCTCATGAAGTATATCCGGTTTGCATCGAGCCCCAGAGCGCTTGCCGGGCAGGATGCTGCCATGTTCGCATCCTCCAAGAGGAGCACGGCATCTCCAATGTCGTGCACCCTGAGCCAACGCACGCGTGTCGAGGAGGAGAAATCCATCCTGTACACATCGATGGCGCCGATGTTATCCGGATCGAAGTCAATGAAGCAGACGCGAACGAGAAAGAGTTGATCCTGCGACTCAACCAGCCACTCCCTGCCCGAGCACATCCCGTGGGGGAATCGAACAGCCAAACCGTGGACATCGAAGCACTGGAGCGTGGGGCGAGTGGTCGAGAAATCAATCGCGCACACTTCTCTAGTCGAGTCGATGAAGTAGGGCTTCTCCTGGAACGAAGCGATCACGGAGATGATCTTCTTGGTCGGGAGGCGATACGCCGGCGGCAGAGGGTAGTCGCCGATGTCGTACGCGTAGCGCCTCCAGCTCCAGCTGCCGCCATCGCCGGCGGCGACGGTGGGGCAGTACCACACGACGGGCGCGGCGCGGCGGAAGAGCGCGACGATGCAGCCCGGGCGAGTTGGGTCCTTGTGGGAGAGGAAGCACTTGCAGCTCTGCGGGATCTCACAGTCGTCATCATCTTCCCATGTGTCCGGGAGGGGAAGCCTGTCGCCGGTGCGAGGGTTCACAGGCAGGCCGGGGACGACGCGTCGTGCGCCTTGGCGAGGAGCATCCAGCCCGGCGGCGTGGCCCAACAAATGGCGTTCCCCGCGGCGAGGAGGCCGTGCTCCAGGTTCTCGTGCAGGCTTTTGCTGCGAGAGGCTGAACACGAGCATCTCGTCGTCGGCGTCGGCGTTGTGGACGCTGCGGTGATGGAAGACGAGCAAGGGCAGGCGGGACGACATGGACGGTTGGAGCGCACCCTTTCCTGCGTGTTCCACCATCTTCGATTCTGCTTCTTGATTGACGATGGAGATGATGATGGTAGAGAAATGAAGATCAAGAGGTGTCAATTGCCCTGCCCGCTCTCTGTTCTGTTCGTGATGTAAAGAGGACACGAGAGGTTGGCCGGTTTCTCTCGCAATGCCGTGGCGATCGAATCGGTGTTCGCCTTGGATCTGTGTTGGATTCCGTTTCCGAGGCCGACGGCGTGGGGAAGCAAAAGTGCACCTGGGCAGCGTGAGCGTGTGCTAGGATCCTTGAGGTCGTCGGCCTTGGGCCTTCCCAGCTATGGTGGCGGCGGTAGCGCACCGGACTGCGCGGGGACCGCGTCGTTCTGCGAAGGCGGAGGAGCGGAGGCGCTAGAACCACGCGGTTTGAGCGTGGCAATCAAAGCCCCTGGCGCGTTGGGGATCTGGGAACAACCTGTTGCAGATAGGCCACGACGACGAACGGGCGACAGGCGTTGCCGCCGCCGGCGGCCCCTGCAGCCTGCACTATCCTTCTGTCTCCTTGCTACTTCCTCCATCCTAAATTATTAGTCGTTCCCTCCATTCTAAATTACTAGTCGTTTTAATTTTTCTAAATACATCAATTTTGCTATACATCTAGATATGATACATAGAAAAACTATGCATCTAGAAAAACCAAAACGACCAATAATTTAGGACCGAAGGAGTAGTTGCTATACTAGACGTCGTGCTAGACTCGCCGTACCTGAAGGCGCCGCTTTCTGCCACCGCGGCTAGGCCCCGGACCCGGGTGTTGAGCGCGGGGAAGAGCCCAAAACCAGCGCTTGACTACCCCGACGCGCACAGCCGCGAGGCCGTGCCTGCAGGCTGCACTGCTGCAGAGCATGGTTGATTGGTGCAGGAGCTCCCTCCGTAGCCCGCAGGGCTAGATTTCGGCACAAGGTTTAACATAGTTCGCAGATAACTGAACTGAAACACCGTATAACAATAGCAATACTAGCTGCCAGCTTTTTCATATAAAAGAAACACTATAGTAACCAACAATTATGCACAGTTTTCACATAAGCCCTACAAGTTCAAAGCTCTCAAAACCCTTAACAGAGACTAAGTTGACATACATGCAGTACGCAAAATTGTTATGTCGCCTCCACGGTTGTTTCCCTGGGCAAAATTACAACCACCATACAGTCAGAAGGATGAGGTGGAAGTGCTAGCATGCCACAGACATCAGATGTGGGTGGAAGGATGAATAGTAGCCTTGTCCACATGGAATTGACAGCAGGAATCCTTATCACACCAGCACATTCTCTATTTATCAGATAGGATATAAAATCCTGGAACTGCAAGACACAGAACATTAAAGTTAACCAATTGGCCATTAGTTAGCGAAGAACGCAACTCTGATCATTATGTTCTGCATGATATCAGACAACCACTCAAAACAAGTGCATGATATCTCATGTTTCCAATATTTATCTACAATATAGCATGTACCTCGACCCTAGAAACAGAAATTTCTCATTAATATGGCAACAATATTGTTCTGTCATGGAAAATATGAATAAACAAAATGTCCTAAAACTGCAATCAGTTGAACTATTGACACACACAAACGCAAAACATCTACAAACTCAAAATTACAATACATTGTCACAAATGCAAAAAAAAATCCCTACTAAATAAATTACACAAGAAAGGGACAGCAATAATTTCATTTGCTTAAGGCTTAGTGCAAGATTATAGTCGCAAACACACAACGAAGTATCTGATGGTCTTATATCATTGCCATAGATGTAAAAAAGAAAGAGAAACCAACTAGGTTCAGGTAATGTAGTTGCCAGTATCGATAAGATCATACCCCTTTCTGATCACCATCTGAACAAGGCAAAAGCCGGCAGACTTCTCTCTGCAGTGGAAAGCAAGAAGTTATGGTTTCTCCAAAAAAGAAAATCCCCACAGTGAAAAACACAGTTGCATTTTTGTCTGAAACTTGACATCTACCCTTAATATTAAAATCATTCCAACTTAGACCACAGAAATCAAACAGTAGATAAACCTTCCATTAATTGTAGGTGATTTATAACCCTAAAACTGCAATTTTAACATGTGCGCACTAGCATACTGAATTATGATTATTATCTTAACATCAATGCGTTGACTGCACACTCAGTGAGCATCAAGTAATTTGGCTTGAGTCAAAATATATATTTATATATACGACTGCTCACCTCAACTTACACATCTTAAAACATAGGGACCATGTCTTACAAATTTCTTAGCATACACATTTCCTAACAGTTAATACCTGCATTCTTAAACCAATTCTGTAGCATATGCAATCAAACCTTAAAAGCTTTAATAGCTGTTATACACAAAAGTACAGAACTTTGCCACAGACATGTTATTACTAGATTTGTCATAGAAAGTACTTTCAAACCCTTGCAGTTTTAAATAAAGCTTATACTAAAAGGCTTTGTTGTTTGTTTGTCTGTTGTTGTTGTTTAAAGCTTATACCACAGTACATATAAAAAAGTAATTAAATGTGATACAAGAGACCTCGTTGATGTGCAAAACTACAAACGAAAAGGAATGGATGGAGTAGTGTCTAGTAGAAATTTCCTGTCTAACTAGTACAATTCCTCACCCTCACCAGCAGTATTTGAGTTATTAACAGCATAGACAGGGCTCATTACATGTGTTGCTTGCTCCATCTACCCTTTTGCATAAAATAGTGAGCTGAGCCAGGTGCCAAAAGATTCTATTTCTAAGGCTACAAGTTCAGTGATGACCATGTACCATTAACTGAACCAGACATCAAGACTCCAACAAAAGCTAAATCAAAACACACAGGTGTCTGCAGGGTCCATAATCAACTATAAGACATGGAGCATCAAAACAACTGTAGGTTTGCATCACAAATCTCTAGTTTTGTTCCAAAATTCAGGTTCAAATTAGAGCAGGGAATATTGATCTAATTACTTAAATTTCAATGCCATCATTTGGAAGTAAATGAAAGTAACTAGATATCCATTATGGAAATAACATATAACAAGTTTAGCAACACCAGTATTAAGTATCTGAGCACCTAAAATATATTTTTCATGTACCATGGACCTGAAATGCAGAATGTTCTTAAGGCACACTTCACATGGTATGTGAAATTCGTGCCTTAAGTACTACAAGAACAAAACAACCTTTCCTACTTCACCGAGGACAACATAATAGTAAAAATTACACTAGGCTGCAAATATTTCTGAAATGGAATATGGTCTTCTGGAAACTTACTTTACTAGGTGGGGTATTGGAGAAAGTTGTCTTCACGTGCTGGAAATCTGTGCGCTTTGTCACATCTAGTTTTTCAGGCCATCTGGAATGTACAAACAAAATGATATTAATCAAACTACCATATTCATAATAGAAATAATATAGTAGCATGAATTTTTGTAACCCTTACTCTGCCGGTTCAGAAACAGCACTTCCGTATCTACAGGCATCCAGCTCTACTCTACTTGCATAGACTCTGCAATAATTCAAGCTACTTTTTGCAAGAAACCCCTGCCATCGAGGATGAGAAGATGGCTTTTGCAAGTCAGAAGAGTCAGCAATAGGTTGAGCCGGAGGAGGAGAATTTGGAGGTGGAGGCGCTGAAGGTGGTTGGGAAATAGGTAGTGGAGGTGGAGGTGGCATATCTAGAGGTGTAAATGGTGGGGGAGCTACATTTGGTAGAGGTGGTGGCGGTGGCATTTTCTCAGAAAGCTGCGCTGAACCTCCAGGAAGCTGTGCAATAGGAGTAACAGAAGAGGGTATGAAAGGAAGAGGAGCTGGATTGACACGGAAGTTACTTGCAGGCATCATGCGGGGAGAAACATGACTGAAGGGTGGTGGATTGGGGGTAGTGTTCTCCCAAGGACTCCCTGGACCATGATATACAGGACGAACAAAGGAGGTTTGAATAGGTGGCGGTGGTATTACAGAACCATGGTGTGTGGAAACAGGAGGGCAGGGAATAATTCCTTGTGGAGCTCTGTTTGTATTTGGAGGAGGTGGGCCTGCACATAAAGCAAGACATTGTTATATTGGAAACTAATCATGTACAAGCTCGCAAGATTTCTGTTCCATTAAAGAAAAACTAGACTTGCCATAAATAGGTCGATCCCCTGGTGTTGCATAGCCTGCGTGATATCCTGAAACTCTTGGATTCCTGTAGACGTTTCCAAAAGTAGAATATGTAAGTAACAAGAAGTGTTCCTTTGGGGCCATATAAAAGTTGTAGCAGATTACATCATGTGGTCAGCAGCTATAATATTTTTTTAGAGATGTATAAATAAACAGCAGGACAAGGAAGTCCATCGGGGTTTTGCAGGTTCAATCAAATAATGAACATCCAGACCTCCAAATGTTGATCTACATGTACTGCACTTAAACTCTGAGATATAAGCATAACATACAAGCAGCACAACATACTTGATTGATGGTAAGAGGGGAAAACAGTAAAGGCATACAAGGGTCATATAAAGTGTTTAAGCTTCTGCTAGCCACATGAATTGACATTTACTAATACGTCCAGAAGGCGGAAAAGAAGGGGGAAAAAAGCTTGGCATAGCTTCTCACAATGGACACATTCATCAAACAGTTTCGTGATGCAAACTTTCATGCACCTGCAGCACTCTGATCAAATATGGTGGCACCAAATATTATAATAGAAAAAGTTATAAATTGTCATGTCCTGCTTGTATGTTGTTTCCATATGAGTAGTGTGATTGCAGGATGCTAATATCACATATCAGCTATACCTACTTAAAACAAATGGACATGCACAGTAAATGGCTCACAACATACTGTTCATGTTGACCTTGAATTGGTGAATTACCATAAGCATCTTTGCATGTTTAGATTCAAAAGGAGATTCTGCACAAGATTAAATCTAGATAAGCAGGAATGGCATGCTAATCGTATTATCGTAAGTTCGTAACCAACTAGGAAACACAAAAATGTTCCTTAACAGATCAGTGGCATATGTGGCAAGAGTAACTTCCCAGCAGCCAACAAAAGTGTATGTATGTTTATAATGGCATATTATTTTTATTTCCTATGAAAACAAGGAGTCATGGCAACCAATGCAGTTGACTTTATCCCTCATACATATCATGGCTTAATTCCAAAATTGCATGGAAACCTTTAGAAAATTCACTTCCACAGGAGACGCATCTTTAGCACGTTTGGGAGCTATAATCATATCACTGGCCAAATTGCAAAATAACAATAGAAGCCACCGATGTTTTATCTATATAAGAATTAGGGGAAAGGGAGGTTAAGCTGACCTGATATCTTGGTGGATGCTGTTGTCAGGAAAACTCTGGCCAAACAGTGGAGCAACAGGCAACACTGTTTTATCATGAAAAGATCCTGCACTGCTTGTCCTTGATTCAACAGTAATTGACTTCAGCCCAAATCGTGCACCATGCAAGTGTGATCTCGCACAGGCAGCAGCATCTTGTGATCTATAAACTACAAAGCAGTTCCCATCAGATCTATTGAATTGCCACCTAATGACCTCACCAAATCGAGAGAAGGCATTGATTAACTCCATGTCAGGGACTGAGTTGTCTATATTTTGCACCAAGAGTTGATGACCAGATGTATTCTTATCCCTGGAACAAACATCTGAAGGAGCTTGGCTCCTAATAAAGACTTTTGCAGTAGCTGCATCAACTGCCGTCTCGAATTCAAGAAGCAAAGCATTTTCACCAGAGAGATCAGTAACACCACATGGCCTCTTCAACCCTGCAGCCTTCAATTCATCAAACACCTCGTCTTTGTCTTTTTGGTTCTTGCTTTTAGCAACATAAATATGGCGGCTTTCACCAATAGCTATACCATGAATAAATCCCTTACTACCTACAAGTCTGTCTAAATATCTTATTTGAAGAAAACCGCCCCAAATGGAGGAACCCTGCATAAATCCAAATGCACGCACAGCATGTACTATGTTTCTATATTCAACTAAGGAAAAATCTTTGGGTGGATAGAACAAAAAATTTGCTAATGGACCAAACTCCTCAAACTTAGATCTGACTAATGCCTCTGCAGCTCTATTTCCCAACGAACCAACCCAAAGTTCCTTCGAAACTGAAATCACATCCCTTTTGACATAAGCACCATAAATATCAAATGGTTCAGAATATATGTGCTTTGCCTTCCCAAAATGTTGTTTTGGGGAAGTAAGTGATGTAGACCCTCCAGCAGAAGCATACGTGGATTTTGGCGTAAGGGAGTCAGGTCTTGTACCTTGATGCGCTGCATCAGAGACAACACTTACTCCTTTGCATCGATCCATTTTTGCATCTGCTGGCCTATCAGATTTCTTATTATCAGTATGAACCATGTCCGTATTCTTGTTCTGTGCAGACTTGTCTCCGTAATTATCTTTTTTCTCAGTTTTCAAAGGTGCTCCCTGCTCAGATGAAGAAACTAGTTCATCTGGTTGCATATTTTCTCTGATATTTTTGTCGAGTTTCTCAAGCACTAATGATTCATTGCCCATATCACTTTTATCCTCAACAGGTTCTGACAACGAGCCCAAAACTTTCAAACACGATGACACCTCTGATACCACAGCAGGTTCACAGGAATCACATAATTTCTTGTACCTTAATAATATCCAATGTCTCAAAGATGGATGCCTAGAGATGGCCTGAAAATGAAACCTAGTAAGATTGTAAAATAAATAAGCAAAAGAGATTCAGAAAAAAAAAGAGGCTAGTTATAAAGCAGATTTTTGCAACAAGATAAAGTGGAAGGTTACAAAGAAGTCCCTAGTGATCACAAACTTCCTGAGTAAATTTTAACTTAAGTGCAAGCAGAACCTTGTGAAGTAAGCAGAATACGAACAATGGATCCTTGATTAAATAGGTATGCTAGAACCCTTTATTGTCTTAAATGGGTCACAATTCAAAACTATTTAATGGAAAGGTGAAATTCAGCAGTAATAGAAAAAAGATCCATACCATTGTAATGTAACACTCATTTGACTCCGCGGCAGAATTTTCCAAATCAACATTATCATCGGATGAAGGATTTGAATCAACAATCTTTTTGGTGTCAGACAGATTTCCTTCTGTCCCTGAAGACTGTCCATCAATCTTATCATCCAGAGCATCGTTTGCAGCATTCCTGTTCAGATGACAGGTCAGCTGATTTAAAAGGTACAGCCCTTCTCCTTTTACATCATCAGATTCTGCAGCAAGCAGCGTAAAACAGGCTTCTAGTACATTCTCTGGGAACAAAAGAAATATGCATAGGAAGCAAAATGCTCCCAATTCAAATAAACTGTCAAATGTTGGTTGGTTGGCACTCCCCAACTCCAGCTTTAATGTTTCTAACAACTTCATAGGATCCTGAAGCATTAAACGTTTTATAGAGTCCATACGATGGATATCCTTCCCCTCAAAGGTTGAAATGAAAAAGGAAAGAACAGTTCTATAAACCGCAGAGCAGATTCCTTTGATAACAGGTGACTTGGGTGCTTCAGAAGATGCTGCAGAGCATATGTCAGTTAAGCCAATGATACAAGCTCTAACTGTCTTGTATGCATTAGTACTCGAGTCCTTCCCTCTTGTTACAGTGGCCATGTTGCATTTGTACATGTTGATGGTAACTTTAGTCGCTGCCTCGAGTGCTGTAGGACAGTGTGAGGCAAATCGAGGGATTGGCAAAGACAGAAAACATTGTACGCTTTCACAACCTGCATGGATAGACAAGGAAAAGGATATTTGTAAACATGGAAGAAACTGATTGTTTACTTGAATAAGAAGCTTTAGGTCATGCAATGAAGTGCAGTTGTACTCCAGAAATTTTATTCATAAATATGGTTCTATTTGTTAATCAAAGTGAGGCATAGTAAAAGATGATGCATTTAAATCTAACACGTCATGAGCAAAAGGTGTAACAAATAATGAAAGGACGGCAAGGCAGATAAACTTCGAACTCTTTCAAGATTGTGCAATGCTCGGTTTTATATAACACGGAAAACAAGTCTACAACAATGTAACCTGGGTATCTCCCTCCCCCCACCCCACACCCACCCACCCCACCCCCAAACCACCACCACACCACACCGATCTCCTCATGTACTTTGAAAACCTTGTCCTCACTATTCTAATCAAAGTGGTCACAGAGAAAAAGTTGGGCATCCATAGTAAAGTACAAGCTTTTAGGAATAAGTTCTATGGTTCCAGAGATAATGAAGCCATTTAATCATGAATAATGTTCTATCTAACCTTAAAGATGCACATATAACAAACAACATGTCACGATTTCAACAGTCTCACTTCGGTTTCAATCAATGATGCAGTACTATTTAAATCAATTTTTGCTTCCAAATTTTATTTACTAGCACAGGAATTTTATGCAGAATTTATCATTGTCTGTGTACACTTTATTTGTCACATCATCAAATCGATAACCATTCAAGACACTGGCTTAATGGAAAATGCACAACCAGAGAAGTTAATCTAAGATGCCAAACTCTTTAGTCAGTTGCAAATCAAACAAAAGGAATCGGGGAAAATGAACAAGCTACTACAAAATCCTTTGTGAAGCTGTATATTCCTCATGTCAGATTACATGATTCCATTTGTTTAGCATCTGAATTCCCAGGCTATTAAACACAGTATATGTTTTCCACCCTCCTGATACGAGCTAACAACCAGACTCTAACACAGAACAACTGAAGGAAAATAGGAGGAAGTGCCCAGAAGTTCACCATCCATCGAGATTGCAGCACAAACAAATCTAGTTTCGAATGTTGAGCCGTTCAAGCTTACCCAGGTTATACCAAATCACTACATCAATCAACTAACAACGAAAGCAATTCCAGTTTCACTGTACGTGACGAGGGGGAGAGGGAGGGGGGAGTTTAGCCACCTCGGGAGGCGGAGATGAGGTAGAGGTAGTCCTGTTCCAGCTCGGGCGTGAGCCCGAGGTCTTTCCGCTGCCCTATGTAGCCGCGGATACGGCGGTAGTGCACCATGACCTTGCACAGCTCCTCCCGATTGCGGCGCTTTTGAAGCTTCTCCTCCTCCAACGGCAGGGATGCCGTTTCGGTCGAAGGTGGGGAGGAGGTTGAGGGCGCCGCCGCAGCTAGGGTTTCAGGAGGAGGCGGCGGACCAGCGGAAGGAGGTGCCGCGGGCGCCGAAGTGAAGGCGGGGCTTGGGTCCTGCGCGTCAACTACCCTCCGCTTCTTCGGCGGCGGCTCCGCCGCCGGCGACGCCATGATCGGGATGCTCGGGGTACAATTTTGCGACGGTTCGGCCTCCTCCGATTGCCGTCTCTCGCCAGTGCCTCCCTGCGACTGAGACAAACCCTGAAACAAAATGGAGTTATTGTGCAGCGGTTTTGTTAACTGTGAACCGGCTTGTAAAATGTACGCGAACTTCTCGTGGCTGACGGGTAGGGCCATAGGACTTACCGCGGCAATTTCAACGCTGGTTGGTGCCGGAGCCCCTTCCTCCGGGCACGGTGGGGTGTCGACACGGACCGCATGAGTGAGGTTCTCTAAGGGCCCGTAGAACGCAATGGAAAAGGGTAACAACGGCTACCGGCGGTGAGGTCAGCGGTGGCGGTGGATTTGCTGATGGATCTACGGCAGTGCTTCTAGGCATGCTAATTGTGATTATCGGTGCTGAGCATGGCGGCGGCGGCGGCGGATCTGTCGTCGGTTCATTGGCAGCGCCACCGGACATGATAATACGCACATAAGAAAAAGATCACCGGTAACACGGTTATCCTTAGATCTACCTCAATTGTGGTGCTTAGATCTACATCGGTGTCAGATTGCGGCGCATAGAGGAAAAAGGACGATAAAGAAATTGGAGAATTGAGTGTGGCGGCCAGTTGGGAATGGAGGAAGGGTAGCGAAATTAATATATGCGGCTTACAGGATATTTGATTATGTTACTGAAGGCCCACGCGATTACGGCGGCACCTTTTCCCCTTTTTACTGCGAGATTCGGCCCATAATAAGTGGATGGTCTATTTTCACCTGTTTCATATTCTACTATCACCATACTCATTTTCTATTTTCCATATCATCTTTTTTTCTTTTACCTTCCCTTTTGTTTCGATAATTCTTTTATTTTATTTTTGCCTTTTCTTTCTTGCTATTTGGAACATAATTTTTCGCCTTAATTTCTATAGTTTCAATATGATATTTATTTTTTTAGTGTGTTCGGAACACATTTTCGTGTTGTTGGAATATTTTTCTTGCCTAGTTAGGATATTTTTTCCTTTAATCTTTCAATTCTAGTTATTATTTCCCGTGTTATATTTATATTTATATTGCTCCATGGTATATCTTATATTTTATTCTTAAAGATAGAATGCATTGTTGTGACATATTTATGATATTCCAGTAATCAAGAATTAATCGTTGTATTCTGTAATTAACATTTCTATATAACACACATATATATAAAGCTATAAAATTTATATCTAACATGAAACTTTTATTTGAGCTTTGAAAGGAATGTTATTTCAAAAGAAATATAGTTGGAGATGGGGAAGAGAAGAGTGAAGGTGGCAGTCACGTTAGCACGAGGAGAGGGCGAAACCTGTTTTTGGACCTACACGACGCCAAAGCCAATTTAAGAGGACGTAATCTTCATTTTGAACGTATAAGCACATAAACGATCTCGAAAAGTCAGGTTTAAAAATAGTACATAATGTGAAGGTTATGAATTGAAATGCTCATGAAATGTAGAAATATAGATATTACTATGCGGGTGAAACATAACTAATAATGCCAAAAGACTTAACACCTGATAATACGTTGGGCATGACATCATCGTGCACTGACGCAAGCTTTCAAGGGCAATTTCATCTATTCTCATCTCTCGCCTCTATACAGAAAATAATTATCTTAATGATCAGGGTGTGTTGTGGCTAATTACTGTAGTTAAATAATACCTGCAACACGAGAATTGAGTGTGCCATGTGGCTAATTGCCTAATTTCAGAATCGAAGGGTATTCGCCCGCAAAATTTACCTTAAAAATATCCCAACAATGGAACCTCCAACGTGGCATTCGTGATCTTTTTCTTTCGCGCGGGAACAGGGGAGGAAGGCAGAAGGAGCCCCAAAGTTTCCCGCGTTTCATCGCCCCAAACCAGCCTCCCGCCTCCGAAATCTGAATCCAGCCAGTGTCGCCGCCGCACCCACACCATCGGTGCGCGCCCCTTTCCCACCGCTCGAGCACGATGTCATCGACGAGGGATCTAGCCATAGCCTCTATCTCAGCTGCGGCCGGCGCCGTTGCTGCCGCCGCAGCGCTGCGCTTCGTGTCTTGCTGCAGGACATCCTCCGTCAGGCCCCAGAACCTGTCCCTCGCCGCCAACGGGTCCGCCCCCGAGCGACCGCTGGGAGTCCCCCTTCGATCCCGCCAAGAGGGAAGGGTTCGTCCCCGTTGTTTGTCCTGCCCTCGTTGGTGGTCCGTAGCTGAGTTCAGCTCCTCTTAAGTATCCTGTGCGGATTCGTGGCGTTTGTTTTTGCAGGTATATCTCCTGGGACGACTACTTCATGGCGATCGCCTTCCTTTCGGCTGAGCGGTGCAAGGATCCTAACAGGCAGGTAAAGTGCATTTGTGTTGGGCTTAAAAAAAAATCGTGAACCTTTGTGCTGGATGTAGCAACAAAGCTGTTTGTGCAAATTCCTTATTGATGCTGGAACATGCACATGCGTATATCTCTTGTTACCTGAGATAGGTAATGCAGGTAGGATTAGGAAGGAATGCCTGCCTGATCAAATGGTCAAATTCTATCGAGTATCGACCTTATATTTTAGTCACACTGCTGACAGAGGCTCACTTCGAAGTTCTTATCCCCACGTGTGATGCTATCTGCTAGGTAGTATTTATTCTGCTTATTGGATTATGGATTTTTGATCCTTTGCAATTTATGATGAATACAAAAATACCAGATTAACAATGGCAATATTATTATTCTATTGCGAAGCTTTACATTGCTGTAGTGAACAATTCAATAAATCTTCGAAGCTTAAAGCCTTTGAAATGCTTCAAATTTTATAGCAAGAAAGCACTTTGATAGGCTTCATGCGTACTTTATGCGACAATACCGCAATAAATTTATTACTCCATTATAGCCTCAATGTTAAAATATGTCACTTTCTGCTCTATTTGTCATAAATGGAAGAGTGGGGAGATGATTGTTTTGACATCCTTTGTGTATTCATGAAATATATATGTCTTAATATGACACGTTATGTATTTTTTTGTTTCTTTACATATATCATGATCGAATTATGAATTGATTATATGCCATCCATATAATCAGGTTGGAGCATGCTTGGTTAGCCAAGAGGGAATAATCCTAGGTGAGAGATGAAGCTGCAGAATTCTTTGTACACAGTTGTCAAACCAATTTTTTGTATAGACAATAATGAGTATGCTGATATATTGTGACTATGATACTGTGTATAAGCATATCCTCTATTTCTTGGTACCGAGCATTTGTTTATGTATTAATTTGGTCATGATTGTGCCTGGTGTATTGGAGCCATTATGTGTGGAGAAATGCTGATGTGTGGATATTCCCGTGATTACCTTTGATGCTTTTGTCCCAGCTTTGCTATTCCAATATATTTCAAAGAGTTGGCTGCAATTGATTTAGTAATAATGGAGCACTAAATAATTTTAATAATTAACATGACATTTGTGGCATCTTTTCAGTGATAAATTGATAAAGCCTATCTTGGCTTACGACAATATGCAGCTTAGTTCATAAACTTATTCTGTTTGCTGATTGCTGTACTTTCTGTGATGGGCCTATTGTGATGAATATAGTTGTCATGCCCAACTTCTTCAAAGCTGCATATTGACTTTGATAATATAACTCAGCTTTTGTCTGACCAGGAATTGGCTACAACGGCTTCCCTAGAGGTTGTTCTGATGACAAACTTCCTTGGGCAAAGGTACATTTTCTCTTATCTGAAGTTCTATTTTGAATCTATTAGCCGGGGTCCATTGAATAACAAGTGGTAGCAGATTACTTCATAATCTAGTCAAATACCATGTGCTATTTTCAAAAGGCATTCACAGATTCACTCTCACTTTAAATAAAATTGCATCTTTTACATATGATGAAACAAGCAATACTATTCTGCCAACTCTTTTCTATTTCAGAAATCTGCAAAGGGAGATCCACTAGAGACAAAATATCCGTAAGTAATGAATTTCTCCCATCATTCCTAGCCCTTGTTTAGTTCCCCGTGTAAAGTTTTTGAAATAGAATTTTTTCACATTTGAAATATTAAACATATCTAATTAAAAAACTAATTGCAGATTCCGTCCGTAAATCACGAGACGAATCTAATGAGCCTAATTAGTCCGTCATTAGTATATGTTTACTGTAGCAATACTGTAGCAATTTATTGTCTAATCACGGCCTAATTAGGTTCATTAGATTCGTCTCGCGATTTACAGTCCATTTGTGTAATGCAATTTCTTTTTCAACTACATTTAATACACCATGCATGTGTCCAAACATTGATGTGATTGATGTGTAAAAATTTTGACGGGGAACTAAACAATGCCCTAGTTTCATTGCCATCCTTATTTTTTTAATTGATACACACCAATGTTTTCTGGACTTATAGAGACAACACACTTAGTAAAGACAAAATAGTTTACATTTATTACTGTGTGATTTCAACTAAACTATTCACTGATCTTGATCCTAAGCGCATAAAATTGCCCGCCTCAATTCTAATTTGAATTTTGATGGGGGTAGCTGAATTATGTGTAAATGTATGCTTGGATTTGTTTTGGTGAGCAATGCACAATAAATGGATGATGAAAACTAGTCATGAAACAGCCATAACATGGTGATGATGACTTCAGCTCCTCGCTCCTCCGAAGCATGAAAGCAGCATCTTGAATGGGATTTTGTATATGCACTCGCCAGGCAGTAGCCACAATTAACCTCAGAAACAATATAGCTGCATTACTGCTTGTAGATTCATCAACTATCATACTTTGTTGCCAATTTTTGATCGAGTTGCTGTCCATGAATATGTGCTTTTTTGTTTCTTTATCTGTTCCACCCTCAGTTTCATTGCCTTACGTTGCCAGATTATTCTGTATTTGACTATTTGTTGATTATCTATAGCTAATCTGGCTTGCACAATCTGTGTATGAATCATGGGTTTTGTGTTGTTTTAATTCTCATGATGAGGGAGACAAATTCTCATACTCAAAGACAGTTTCCAATAGCAGCGCTATATGCTAAATTCTAACCGATTATGTATATTTTTGTTATCCTGGCAGCTATGTTGTTCATGCTGAAGTTAATGCAATTCTAAATACAAACCATGCTTCAGCGGCTGGACAGGTCTGGTCATTTCAGTCTCCAATATCAAATACATTTCATTCAACTGTTATAGAAGCCTTACTGTTTTTATGTGTTTCTTTTCTCTAACAGAAATTATATGTCACCATGTTCCCATGCAATGAATGCGCCAAGATTATCATTCAGGTTTGTCTCTTTGTAGGATCACATGATGTTAGGGTTGCAGCCTATTGTAACACAGTTAAATTTACCCCCACACTGGCAAATATGTCGACATTCATTCTGTTTTCAAGATGTATCCGCAAGTTTCTTACTATGCATGCTGCAAGCATTCACCTAAGATTGACGCGCGCTTTTGCCTTTGCATACCTTACTGAAATATTGAGAACTTCCCCTATTAACTCTTGGTTGCTCAATTTACGAAACTTAAGCCCCTGTTAAAGCTTGACTTTGCTCAACTAAGCAAGGTTGCATACACACTGCAGTTCAACAAATTACTAGTTTGGCATACACATGGTAGTTCAGTTTGATTCCTGTTCAGCCATTCTCCTTCCACTAAATGTCTAGAAAAAAGACAGTCATCACAAATTAACTTGTTCGTGTAATTCTAATACTTATTGTTTTAGTTCTAACAGCATGCTGACGTTCTTACAGTCAGGCGTATCAGAGGTCATCTATTTCGTCGAGAAAAGGATCGACAACTCAGCTGATGTTTATGTCGCCTCTCACAAGTTGTTATCGATGGCTGGCGTCAAGGTGCCCAAAACCTTCCTAGTTTGAGTGTAGCTGATGTTGGCATATATCAGAAAGCATAAACACTTCCCTATGAACCTTCTGCAGGTCAGGAAGCATCAGCCCCAGATGGCGCAAATACCGATCAAGTTCCAGGAGCCATGAAGCTGGTACTCGTGAGCGAATAAATGGTGCAATGATCGTGTCAAATGTGACAAGTGACCCTGCCAGCCTCAGCGTTCTCAGCTGGCATGCAGGGTCAGGGACAGACCACTTCCTTGCTCTTAAGGGAGCTGTTGTAACTTGTAAAATCATAAGCTTGAATTCGTACTGGTAATGTATAGGCATTTCAAATATCCTTTCTGATACCACACTCCTGTCGTGTGTCGTGTGGCCGTTGTGTTGCCCACTGGTTAGAAGATCACCCTCTTCATAAATTCTAGGCGTCGTACGATGACACATGACAAGTCACCGCACATGTGTATTTGCTCTGCAGTTTGCACTGTAAAGACACAATTTTTTTAGGACAAATCATGATCAACGCTGCATGGTAGTAATATGGTATGCAAATCCGATGAGTGGTGAACTGGTGATTACCAACCAAACCGACTCTCACCCCAGCCCTCGAGGATTCAAAAGCCTTTTGGGGGGTTTGGGAGAGCCGAAAACCACGCGCCCAATCGCACTCCAGCACACGCCGTCATGGCTGAGCTCGCCGGCCTGCCGCCACCTCTCCGCCCGCCCACCGCGCCGCCTCCACCGGCCGTCGCGCGCGCGCTGCACGCGATCAACACCTGCACCTCCCCCGCGGCCCTCGGGCCAATGCGCGGCGGCATCCTCCGCGACCCCGCGCTCCTCCGCAACACGACCGTCGTCTCCGCCTTCTTCCTCGCCTGCGGCCGCCTCCGCAGCCTCGACCCCGCGCTCGCCCTCTTCGCCTCGCTCCCGCGGCCCCACGTCTTCGTCTTCAACTCGCTCCTCCGCTCCCTGCCCCCAGCCCCCGCCTGCTCGCCACTCCCGCTCTTCCGCCACTTCCTCGGCCTCGGCGTCCGCCCCAACCGCTACACCTTCCCGCTTATCCTCACCTCCCTCTCCTCGCTCCGAGACCTCACGGTCGTGCACTCCCAGGTGGCCAAGTCCGGTTTTGCGCGCAACCTCCATGTCAAGAATGCCCTCCTTGCGCGCTACGCGGCCTGCGACCCAGACCTGGCGCACGCTGAGCAGCTGTTCGACGAAATGACACGCCCGGACGTCGTCGCGTGGACAACGGTGATCACCGCGTATAGGAACCGCGGTCGCAGTTTCCAGGCTCTGGCCGCCTTCCGGCGGATGTTTGCTGCTTCTGTTGCCCCCAACCGCGTGACCATGGTTTCCGCGCTTGGTGCCTGTGCAGCGCATGGTGCCCTCAACACGGGCGTCTGGATCCATCGGTACGTGCAGAACCAGGGATGGGAACTGGACGTGGTACTAGGCACCGCGCTTGTTGACATGTACGGGAAGTGTGGACACATTGCAGAAGGGATACGTGTGTTCTCTGAAATGGTCGAGAGGAATGTCTATACTTGGAACTCTATCATTGGGGCACTTGCTCTGGCACAGGATGGAGAAACAGCTCTGCAATGGTTCTTCTGGATGGAAGCTGATGGTGTACGGCCAGATGCTGTCACACTGATTTGTGTTCTTTGTGCATGTGCGCATGCTGGGTTTGTTGATATTGGGAGGAAAATATTTAACTTGGTTGTTCAAGGCGAGTATGGGTTTCGACCTGGGATCAAGCACTTTGGATGCATGGTTGACCTTCTTAGTCGTTCTGGACACCTGGATGATGCCTTCAGGCTTGTTGAGACAATGCCATCACAGCCAAATGCTGCCATCTGGGGCTTGCTATTGCGGGGTTGCAAGGCCCATGGTGACTCAATATTGAGTGAACATGCGACAATGCGGCTGCTAGAGCTGGAGCCTGAGAATGCATCACATTATGTGCTGCTAGCCAACTTGTATGCTGGGACAGGGAGGTGGCTGGAGGCAGAGGAGGTCTTAAAGTGGATGAAGAAAAAAGGATTGACAAAGGATGCTGGCTGGAGCCTTAAGATATTAGAGGACAGCTCAAGCACATATATAAGTGACAGCGATTTGATGGAATGTGCGCTCTGAGGAATATTGGATGGTCAGTTAGCCTGTACAGTACCATGTACATAAGCATGCTCTTTCTTTCACTCTGACCTAGATCACCAATGTTGTCTTGGAAAGTGAAATTATAGACAGACGCTGCTCGGATTACTACATTGACCTCTCAAGTATGTCATGTAGTGGGTGAAGAAAAAGGGATTTGACAAAGATGCAGGCTGGAGCCTTGGGATGTTAGAGGACAGGTCAGCGAAACATACAAGTGATGAACATTTGATGGGGTTCTCTTTGTGACTCAGTGTAGAGAGGTAGGAAATGGGGAAACACCACACACCCAATCAGGGAGGGGGGGGGGGGTGACAAATATATATATAGCCAATGGGCTAAGGTATACAAGGAATGTAATCAAGTATACATGGAAGGTGAATAATCACAATAAGCACCCAGCTAGATATACATATCTAATACTCAGTCAATCTGTACCATGTAGAAGCACACCCCTACTGTCACTACCAGTTAGATCACTGATGTTTCAAACTGGAGCACAAATTTTATGACACGTAAAAGGTTAGTAAGGAGAACAGCTTTGGTGATAGTACATGTAATTAAGTGTTGTCGTAGAAACATGGTAATTTTTGGGGAAATCAAATTAGTCTTTTACTCTCACCTATGCAATTCTTAATTATTTCCAAGTTCTAGAAGCAATATGCTAGATACAGATTTGGACCAATAATACTCTGTTAAATGTATTCCTACACCCAGGTAAAAACTTGTGTTCCTACGGTTCTCTGCTCAAATAGTTTTATCCTGGAATAGGAAACTTTTGCAGCACTGTTCATTAAATGGTTAAAATTAGCTTGCTGACGATATTACTTCTGAGTTCTGCTTCTTGGAACTAATTTAAAATCCTAGCTACCTACTAGCAAGTTTAGATTTTGTGCAAAAGATGACACCATTGAATCATCCCTGCTTCTATGGTCTTGGTCAGTTTAGCAGGAAGGCAAACTTTGGTTTGTCAACAGGCCCTACTGGCTAGTGTTGTGGTCTTGTGGGGATCGAGTTTCAGGTTGTGTTAGAATATTGCCTAAAAGACACTAACTTTGTGCATCAGTATCATAAGTGTTGCCTGTTCTGGTCTGAGGAAAAAACAAATGAATAAGACAACCCAAGTTGGTTGGTACTTGGTACTGCTGTGGAACAAGAAAATATCTACCATCCTAGCTCTTCATGGTCTATGGAGTAGTGTGGGACCAGAAAGAAACTTCTTATCTGATGGTGACTCAGTTATGTAAAGAAGCTCGAAACACATGATATTGTTGCTAGGTGAGTCCGTGTCTGTTTATTGGTTACTTCTTTAAAATATTAACTGGATCCACTGCTCATATTTCAGTGTTCTTCCCAAGCAGATTTATGTTTGAAACCATATTTTCCTGAGATTCCTTTTCGTCTTATTGTTTTTATCTTTTAGCATGACTCATCAATATGTATATCCTACCATCATAAAGGTGCACAAAGCTTCCAATGGGACGATGCTCTTGAGGAGATACTGTTACGAAACATGGCTCCTCTGACTCCAAGACTGGTAGTGCCCATAGATGTGAAGAAGCAGCCATGGGAGCAAAAGATCCCTCTCCATAACCGCTGGCATCCAGATATCCCTCCTGTTGCTGATGTAACTGAAGGGGAATTGTTCCGCGTTGAGATGGTTGATTGGACTGGAGGGCGGGTTAGGGATGATAACTCTGCAGATGATATCAAATTCCTTGATCTCACAATTGTAAGTTTATATTTTGCTACAGTTGGAGATCTGTTTGGTTTTACTTTATTATGCTGCTTTCATGGTGAGAAAAACTGACTAAAGAATTCTACAGACTCGTTACCTTAGTGGGCCCCTAAGAATAGTTGATTCTGAAGGGCTTCCAGCTTCACCTGGTGATCTTCTTGCAGTAGAGATCTGCAACCTTGGTCCACTTCCTGGTGATGAGTGGTGTTATACTGCAATATTTGAAAGGGAGAATGGAGGTGGATTCTTAACTGACCACTTTCCTAGTGCAAGAAAGGCCATTTGGTATTTTGAAGGAATTTATGCATATTCCCCTCAGATACCAGGTAAAGATTCTTCTTATTGCTGGGTGTGAAGCTTTGCAGTTTTGGATCTTCAATAATTCTGTTTTCTGTGTTCCAGGTGTTCGTTTTCCAGGATTAACTCATCCTGGTATAGTAGGAACTGCACCATCAGTCGAACTTCTTAATATATGGAATGAAAGGGAGGAAAAGTTGGCTGAGACAAGTCCAGAGACTTTTAAAGTGTGTGAAGTCCTACACCAGAGGCCCCTTGCTAATTTGCCGACCCCTGAGAACTGCTTACTTGGAAAGGCATGATGAACCACCCTCTACCTCCACTAATAGTGTTGCTTCAAGATTTATGTTTTCAAACTGCAAATGGTCGAATCGCATCTGTATGATTAATCTTTTTGTGTGACCTCTTGCACCAGTAAAGCAGTTCTATATGCAGATATTGTCTAGCAGATCTAAACTATGTCTTGCTACCTGTTGGTTTGTACTCCCTCCGTCCCAAATTATTAGTCGTTTACTCGTTTTGGCTTTTCTAGATACATAGTTTTTGCTATGCATCTACATATATGTTATGTCTACATCCATGAATCTAGAAAAGCCGAAACGGCTAATAATTTGGGAAGGAGGGAGTATGTGCCATGCTCATAGTTAATACAATGTTGTTCAGATTCAGAAAGAAACGGCTGGATGGCACAAAATGGCAAATGAAGCAGCCAGAACTATTCCTGGAAGGGAGAATGGTGGGAATTGTGACATAAAGAATCTAAGCAGAGGTTCCAAAGTTTATCTACCAGTATTTGTTGAAGGAGCAAATCTTAGTACTGGTGATATGCACTTCTCCCAGGGCGATGGTGAAGTTTCATTTTGTGGTGCAATTGAAATGAGTGGATTCCTTGAGCTCAAGCAATAAACCTTGTCCTTATTCACACTTCAATACTACTCATTACATTATGTTTAATAAACATGTCTGACATCTTATATTTGCCCAGTGGACCTCTAATGATGGACACAAACAACCAATTGTGTCAAATCAGAATATCAGATCCACTAGTGTAGGAAAATTTCATATTATTAGATTCCATCATTTTTTTTAATAAAGATACTAGCATTAGTACACTAGCAACAGTCATCTTCATAGCTGCTTGCACATGGGACTTCTCAGATAGCTCATGATTTCTAGTTCATATATTGTAGTATAGTGAACTCACTCCACTAGTTTGTTGCGATGTGGCCTGATCAATTTTTCTGAACCCTACAGCCGATGCAAATTAATATAGCTGGACACTGACTGTGTCAGTTTGATAAATAAAATCTGCCTATGCAAACTCACGTTCCCTTGCACTCTTCTCAAAATTGACAGAATCTCTTTTGTATTCTTTATAGGTGTGAGATCATAAGAGGTGGGATGAAAGAATACTTGACCCCAGTTGGTCCAACGCCACTACATGTGAATCCTATCTTTGAGATAGGTCCTGTTGAGCCACGTTTCTCAGAGTGGTTAGTATTTGAGGGCATCAGTGTGGATGAGTCTGGGAAGCAGCATTTCCTTGACGCATCAGTTGCCTACAAACGTGCAGTTCTGAATGCCATCGAATACCTTTCCAAATTTGGGTACTCCAAGGAACAGGTAGGCAGTAGGGTAGCTAACTGTTATCCTGAAGTATCATGCCAGGTGAATATTATCTTAACATCGGGGATTGGGGATTTTATACAGGTATATCTCTTACTATCATGCTGTCCATGTGAGGGTAGGATATCCGGAATAGTAGATTCTCCTAATGCAGTGGCAACTCTTGCCATTCCTACAGCAATATTCGACCAGGTTTGCCTTCAACAGACCAACACCAATTTCCTTCTCCTAAAGTTTATTAGATTAGTTAAACCAATTTTTATATATCATGACTTATGCCTTTTGTCTGATGTTGGATCTAAGTATTTAACATGAGCTACTGGTACTATATGTGTTATTAGAGAGAGAGAGAGAGAGAGAGAGAGAGAGGTAGTACTTGCACGGTCAGTCGTTCATGATTCATGAGTAGGCTGTACTAATCACAGCAGGTCAGTGTTGATGCCGATGAGATTAAATTTTGTAATAAACATCAGGGCACTGATGTGTGCCAAATTACTTCTTGAAGTGTGAGCTGCACTGGAATGATTATTCAGTATGAGTAGATTTATATTAATTTTACACATTTGTTGGAACTTGAAAGTAGATCATGTGAATAAGCCTGATAGCACTTGGCCACTGCCTCAGTGGCATGTATCACCAAATTATTTCTTATATTGCAGTCAGTAATACAAGGGACTCAAACATTCAAAAGCACACTTGCTCCTAACAGTTGCTGCTAAGATCAAACTAGAGCTACCTGTAAATATTACTTCCTGGATATTACATGAAGCAGTCACAATAGGCAGAGAACATATCATTTTCAGTAAGGATCAGGCCGGATTTCCTTACTACTTCAAGATTGAACTTGACCTTCTCTACTCGTTAGAAAAAGTAGTCAAGTATATACTATGAGTCTGCTCTGCTGGTAGCATTACTTTATTTTTAAAGTTCCAAGGGTTTAATAGTAATAGGGAAGTCAAGAGAGTATATTCTTCCTTCATGGGCATTCTTCTACATTAATACTTTTGTTTAAAACTTCAATGCATAATATTTCAATTGCTATCGTAGGATATAAGGCCAAAACACTTGAGAGGGAGACCAGGACCAAAATTGATAAGACTTCCAGATCTTCTGAGCTGCTCAAGTGATGGACACCTTCCTGTCACCCAAGACCAAAGTGGTAGAAGTGAACCCTAGAGATGAATATGGTCTAGAAATTGATTAGTATCCTTCTACTTATACATATAAATAATCATCTTTATTGTTCCAACTTCCAAGAATCATCTATGTATGTGGCCTGGAATCCAGAATGTAGATCTTTAATTTGTCAGGCAATCTGAATGGTGCCATATTTTCTATATTGCTACAAAGTTGTGCTATGAGTAATGTCAATAAATTAATTTCGCTCTCTAGAAGTTTTCTTATTTAGGGTGGTGATTCACATCAAAGTCACTAAAGGAGTGTGGTACTATGATCCGTGTTGCCAGCAAAAGTAGTAATACCATGTCATCCCTTGAATGAATATATAACAGATTTACCTAACTTGTAAGATTCACTTTGTCAGATATTAGACCAACTTGTAACAGTTTCAGATATAGGCCCCAAGTTGGATGTATTCAGGTAGGTTTCGGTTTATGGAGAGGGAGGGAGAGTAGATATGTTGTAATAATGTTTGATTGATGCCTAAGTAACATAATTATAATGTGTAGTCTAGCACGCCACTATAAAAATGGATTGCATTGGAGTATTTAGTAGAAAGGGTAGAGGAAGAACGAATCCAGGTGAGGGGTTTGGTATGTCTTTCTTGCTCGGATGGTGTCTACCTAACGAGTGTCATACACTCGCTCCAAACATACACATGCAAACATAAGCAGGGAAGGCCTATTATGACACTGGACCAAGACTGACATTACCGAGTCTTTTTTTATGCTGATGTTACCAACTTACAATTACAAATACACATCATTCCCACTCAATAAATAACATCACACACAAGCAGGAGTGAAGTAAGAGTTGTGACACGTTCAATTTTCTGCTTTGCACTCAAGAAACCAAGATGCACTGTATAAAGAGATGTATAGGTGATGGGTATTAATGGACTGTGCTCTGTGAGAAGCATTGAATGGTTTGGTTAGCGCATTCAGTCCCTGGTAGAAAAGCATGCCCTTCCTTTCACTCTGAGGCGAGTTAGATCACTCATACTGTCTTGAGAACTGGAATTATAGACTTCCTTGGACTCCTAAAATGGCCTCTGGAGGCTGAAGGGGTCCTAAAGTGGGCGAAGAAATTGAGTTTGACAAAGAATGCTGACTGTAGCTTTAGGGCGATGTTAGAACATGTGACAGGTCAGAGAAATATGAGTTATAGATATTTGATGGAATGTGCATTGTGATTCAGTCTGATCTATACCATGTAGAGAAGCACACCCTTCCTTTCCCTACCAACTAGATCACAATGTTAGGAAGCTGAAAGCACAAACTTTATGACATTGAAAAGACTCTAGTGAAGATGAAGCAGCTTTGGTGATAGCATGGTTCATTAAGTGTTAAAATGCTTATTTTTTTGTGGAAACCACTTGAGTCTCTAACACTCGTTTTGTGCAATTCTTTTATTATTCACAGGTTGTACCAGCAATTTGCTGAATGGGATTTGGATTAATAATATTTTCTGAACTGTATTTTGTATACGCTGGTAAAATTTGTATTCCCACTGTTGCAGGAGCAACAATTATATCCTGTAATGGGGAAGTTATATGTACTGCCCATAACTCCTAAAAGTGAAATACTAATGTAGTTCGCTGCATTATTACTTCTGAATCCTGCTTCTTGCAACAAATATAAAATTTCTACCTACCTACTGGCTTGCTGCAGATATTCTTGAAAGCAGCCAGCTTTAAATTCTCCCTGCTTCTATTGTCCAGTTTAGCAGGAAGGCAAACTTTGTTTGGTAACAACCCCTAGTGTTGCGGGGGAATGGCATTCAAGTTGTGTTGGAATATTGCCAAAGACAAAATGTGCACCAGTACCTAAGAGTTGCATGTTCCAGCCTGTGGAAAACACAAATGAAAAAGACAAGCCAAGTTGATTGGTACTGCTATTGTACAAGAAAATATCTCAGCATCTTAGCTCTAGATAGTCTATAGGGATGGGCAGGACCAGCAAGAAATTTCTTACCTGATAGTGACTCGGTTATCTAAAGCAACTCCCATCATATGAATATTATTGCAAGGTAAAACTGTGCCTATTCCTTCTGTAATATTTCTTCGAAATGGGATCTTGAATTATATTAATCAGATCCGCTGCTCATATTCAAATGAGCTTCCCGAGTGGAAGTTTGTTTGAAAAATGTTTTCTTGGGATTCCTTTTTGCCTTCATGTTTTTACCATTAGCAATCTCGTCAACATGCATATCCATTATAAAGGTGCACAAAGCTTCCAACGGGACGAAGCTCTTGGGGAGATACTGTTACGAAACATGGCTCCTCTGACTCCAAGACTGGTAGTGCCCATAGATGTGAAGCAGCAGCCATGGGAGCAAAAGATCCCTCTCCATAACCACTGGCATCCAGATATCCCCCCTGTTGCTGATGTAACTGAAGGGGAATTTTTCCGTATTGAGATGGTCAACTGGAGTGGAGGACGGGTTAAGGATGATAACTCTGCAGATGATATGAAATCCATGGACTTCACAATTGTAAGTTTGTATTTTTCTTCTGGAGATGTCATTTAATTTTCTTTTGTTCCAGTGCTTTCATTGTGAGCCAAACTGACTACAGATGTTCCACAGGCTCATTATCTTAGTGGGCCGCTAAGAATAGTTGATTCTGAAGGGGTTCCAGCTTCACCTGGTGATCTTCTAGCAGTAGAGATCTGCAACCTTGGACCACTTCCTGGTGATGAGTGGGGTTATACTGCAATACTCGAAAGAGACAATGGTGGTGGATTCTTAACTGACCACCTCCCTAGTGCGAGAAAAGCCATTTGGTATTTCGAAGGAATTTATGCATACTCCCCTCAGATACTAGGTAAACTTTCTTGTTGTACCCGCCAAAGCTCTTGCCAGTTGCTTTTTAAGAAAAGGTTGTTGCTGGGAATGAAGCTTTCCAGTTTTGGATCCTTCAATTATTCCATTTTGTGTATACCAGGTTTTCGTTTTCCAGGATTAACACATCCTGGTATAGTGGGAACTGCACTATCAGTTGAACTTCTTAATATATGGAATGAAAGGGAGAAAAGATTGGCCGAGACAAACCAAGAGACTCTTAAACTGTGAAGTTCTACACCAGAGGCCCCTTGTTCATTTACCGACCCCAGTGAACTGCTTACTTGGGAAGGCATGGTCAAATTTTTCACTTTAATGCCTAGGATTAAATATAAAATTGTTTGCATTACCTACAATAAATTGAGGGCTTGCAATCACCCAATACCATCTTTTAATAATGTTGTTTTTCACTTTGGGAAGGGCATATAAGCACATACCTACAATTAATCTTTTTGTATTTCCTACAACTCAAGTAAAGAGTTCTATATGCATATGTTAGCTAGCAGATCTAAAGTGTTTGATTGAAGTGCCATGTTTGTAATGAATACAATGTGATGCAGATCCAAGAAGGGACTGCTGAATGGCAAAAATTGCAAACGAAGCAGCTAGAACTATTCCTGGAAGAGAGAATGGTGGGAATTGTGACATAAAGAATCTAAGCAGAGGTTCTAAAGTTTATCTACTGGTATTTGTTGAAGGAGCAAATCTTAGTACTGGTGATATGCATTTCTCCCAGGGAGATGGCGAAATTTCATTGTGGAGCAATTGAAATGAGCGGATTCCTTGAGCTCAGGTTATAATTTTTTTTCTTATTTACACTTGAATACTACATGTTTTATTATGTTTTATCAATGCGTCTGACATGTCTAGATGACCACTAAGGATGGAACCAAACAGCCAATTGCATCAAATTGGATCCACCAGTGTTGAAAAATGTTTTATTATGACACTAGCACCATCCATCTTTGTAGCTTATTGCAAATGACTTTATCAGATAGCACATTGTAGAATATGAATTAGTCAATTTATAGGATACAGAGGCTTATTGTGAGATTTTTTCCATATTGTGGTTTTGTACTTTCATGGCATTGCTATAGTTGATGCTTTGGATCATATAAGCATTGTGAATTATTTGTTGAGATCAAACTCATCTGTCTGTAGCGTAATCAATCATTTCTGAACCACATTGGTATTTTCAACATTGCTGGTCCTGATGGGAATGTGTCAGTTGGATAAATTAAATCCGGATGGTCAATTCTTTTTCCGTTGCATGCTTCTCAAAAGTTCTCTCTTGACTCATGTGCTCTGTATAGGTGCGAGATCATAAGAGGTGGGATGAAGGACTACTTAACCCCAGTTGGTCCAACACCACTTCACGTGAATCCTATCTTTGAGATAGGTCCTGTCGAGCCATGTTTCTCAGAGTGGTTAGTGTTTGAGGGCATCAGCGTCGATGAGTCTGGGAAGCAGCATTTCCTTGATGCATCAGTTGCCTACAAACATGCAGTTCTGAATGCCATTGAGTACCTTTCTAGATTTGGGTACTCAAAGGAGCAGGTAGGCAGTAGGGTAACTAACTATTATCTTATCATGCATGCTGAATAGTATTTTAACATCAGGGATTGGGGATTTGATACAGGCATATCTTTTACTTTCGTGCTGCCCTTGCGAGGGTAGGATATCTGGAATAGTAGACTCTCCTAACGCAGTGACAACTCTTGCCATCCCTACAGCAATATTTGACCAGGTCTACTTACAACAGCCCAGCCCAACACAATTTTCTTTGGTCTGTTTACTGTTATACGCATTGAATTTGTTGTTGCTTCTTTTAACTGTTCATTAATAGATTATTTAAACAATTTTTTAGATTGTGACTCGTTCGTTTGGTCTGATGTTGGATCTAAGTATCCATCATAAGCTGCTAGTTCTATACATGTTATCTGAAGAAACAAAATTTACTGTACAAATTCATGAGTAGGCTGTACGAACCACCACAAGTAAATGTTGAATTTGTTGATGCTGATAGGACTGACTTGGGGCGTTTGGTATGTGCCAAGTTACTCCTTGCAGCTTAATTGGGCAAGGTTGGTTCGATAAGCGTAGACAGGGGTGAAGCCACGGTCAAATCGACCGTGGTGCACAACCCAGGGAAGTAACGTAATTTTCCATGATTATATGGTGAAAAAATATTTAGTTAGTGGTAAAAAAAGATTTACCCTGGTGCATGGGCACCAGGGAAGCTTAACGTGGCTTCGCCCCTGAGCGTAGACTAGTATTACTTTCTCCATTTTATAAAAAATAGATAGCCTGATCACACTTGGTCGGGGGCATGCATCACCAAATTATTTCCTGTAAACTGCTTGCAATAATAATGAAATAAACTCAAAATATTCTAGAATACACATTTCCCATAACACTTACTGTTAAGGTCAAATTGGAAAAAACAACTTGGTAGTTTTAAATATTAGTTCCAAAAGGTTACATGAAGAGGTCACAATAACCAGGTGAGATATTACTTTCAGTACATCCAGGTCAAATTTGCTTGCTTTGAGATTAAACTCAGCATGTTCCTGCTTATTTTTAGCCCTTTGGCAATTATGTTTCCTACATAGTTGTTCTTTTTTTTTTAAAAAAAGAATACTTTTCATTTAAAATTTCAGTGCTTAACATTTCAATTTCTAACATAGGATATAAAACCAAAACGCTTGAGCGGGAGACCACTTCCTGGACCAAAATTGAGAAGGCTTCCGGATCTTCTGAGCTGCTCAAACAATGGACACCTTCCTGTCACCCAAGGCCAAAGTGGCACTAGCGCGCCCTAGTGATGAATGTGGTCTAGAAACAATGTGGATGCAAATAAATCGAATGTATCTTTTTCACCTTTGCTACAATCATGTTTGTGCGTAGCCTGGAATAAGAAATGCGGATCTTCGATCTGTCAGGTAACCATCATGTGTGCGAGTGAAGTTTTTGCCTTTTGTAATTGGGAGTCATGTCCTCCTCGCTGTGAGTCTGTGACTGTTTACTGTTATGTGCTGCCGGTCTGGTTGGTTCTCTGGATGCCTGAAACCGTGAGCTGATGGTTCCTTAGTGTTATGCCGGACTGCTGGAGAACTGCATCGGTCCATCGTTTTTTCCGGTGAGACCAGGGAATAACGCCCTTAATAATAAACTCTAATACCGCATGGCCCCTCGTTTTGCCAGCAAACGTAGCAATATCATCATGTCCTCTGTATATGAAACTGAAACATGTTCAGCTAACTTGTAAGATCCCCTATGCCATAGTGTTGTTGTCAAACAGTCAACCCAAGCAGTGTCATTAGCTCCCCTAACAAAAGCAACAAACATACACACAAGCAAAGATGAGCAGGTACTTCGAGAAGGCCTATTATGATATTGGGCCAAGAATGACGTTACCGTCTTACGATTACAAACACTCGTCATTTCCACTCAAGAAATGACATCACGCACAGGTACGTAACCACCAGCAGTGGAGTAGCTTGATCTAATACCAAAGAACCAGGCATCCAGATGGCTGGAGCTAGTAGCAAGCAGGAGTTGTGATACTAATTCACTCCTCTGCCTTGCACACGAGGAACCGGAGAACACACACAGTATAATAAGCGACTGGGAAGAAGGAAGTAGTAGTAGTGCTAGCAGGCTATAGCGTCCAGCCCAATCTGGGCCACGCGATGCTGGATCCACCCACCGCGAATGGATCTGATCTCACTTCCTGTGCGGGCTGAACTTGGGGCACGCCGGGCTGAAGTGCTTGGCCAGCACCCTAGAGTTGAGCAGCTCGATGATTGGGCCGAACGACACGCACCTGGGCGCCTTGTACTGGTTGATGGACGCGCCGCGCGAGATGGCGTAGTCCATCACCTCCTCGAAGGTGCCGCCGCGCACCACCCGGATCTCCAGCGGCCCGATGGCGTCGCCGTTGCGGAGCTGCCGGTACACCGCGTTGAGCGCCTCCTCCATCTCCAGGCAGCAGCGCTCGAACACGGCCGCCTCGGGCATCCTGCCCCCCGCGCCCTCCCGCACCATCAGCTCCCAGTACACCACGTAGTGGCCCGGGATGGTGGCGGCGTCCGCCTGGCTCGTGTACTCCACGATGCCGGCGCCGTAGGGCGCCAGCAGCGCCGCCGCGCGCTCCACCGCCGCCTGCAGCTCCGCCTCGTCCGTCTTGTCCGAGTCGATGCTGAGGAGCACGTTCTTGCGGCGCACGAACCGGAACTGCGGCGCCGCGTTGTGGAACCCGGTCACCTGCAGGATGTCGCCGACGCGGTAGCGGCAGAGCCCCGCGTAGGTGGTGATCACCAGCTCGTACTCCTTCCCCACCTCGGCGTCCGCCAGGTCCACCAGCCGCGGCGGCGGGCCGTCGTCCCTGCCGGCCGCCGCCGGCTCGCCGGCCGCCGGGTCGTGCGGCAGCAGCTCGAAGTAGCCCATGTTGGGCATGATGGTGTAGGACACCTCCGACGGGTCGCACATGGGCCGGAGGTTCAGCCCGAAGTAGCACTCGGAGGAGGCGTACATGGTGCACGCCATGGGCAGCCCGCCACTGTAGTACCTCAGCGTCGGGATGTACTGCGCCATGGCGCCCGTCACGATCACGTCCAGGTACTTGGTGTTGGGCCACACCCTGGTGATGACGCCCTCCCAGCTGTCCTTGGCGCACTCGGCCTCCACGAAGTCGGCGAGGGCGCCGTCCGGCGCGAGCACCTCGCCGACGGCCGCCCGGATGGACGGCTCGGTGACCCGGGCGCTGAGGGTGCCCGTCCGGATGTCGTGCGCGAGCTCCTTCCAGTGGAGCTGCAGGAAGCGGATGGCGCGGAGCAGGCCCGAGGCGAAGACGGCGCCGACGCGGAGCACCTCGGTGCGGGCCAGCAGGCCGCACAGCATCTGCGCGTACATGGACTGGAACGAGTCGGTGCAGAGGATGGCGGCGGTGGGGCTCGTGTACACGTTGTAGGGGTCGTAGGGGCGGTGCTTGAAGTGGTCGCTCTTGTAGTAGCTGGTCAGCACCGGCCGCGCCGGCAGCCCGCCCGGCGTCTTCGTCTCCGACTTGATGAACAGGAAGTAGAGGCCCTTCCCCTTGTCAAGCCCAGGCACGTACCTGATAGATGCAAATCATCCATGCATGCAGCATGCATCCAGATTAATTAATTATATAGATTTGTGCTAGCTCCATGCATGCATGAACACAAATGTTTTTTCCTATATTTCAAAAACTCATAAGATAATTAATTATTTACTGCCGTCGCCATTTTTTTCCAACCAGGGCATGCATGTTGCCGTGTAATGCGGCAACAAGTACAGTTAACAAACTTTATCCAGTGTGTGCGCAGCAAGTTGATTGGCTCTACCTTTGAAGAAAAAAGAAAGTTGATTGGCTCCAAATATAACTAATCTTCCACACTGGTATATGGAGCTAGCACATATTTCAGAGCGAGAAGGCACTGCATTTTGTCGCGTTGCCTACACGGTTACACGCCCCCAAACAACTTCCCGGTTACGTATGCAATGGACTTTGGGCTGCCACGGCCTTATTTTAGCAAGGTGGAGTTGGACGACGCCGCAAATAAGAAAAGGGAATCTTGGCGCCTAAAAAGTAGAGACGGCAAAATCTCTCTTTGGCGTCTAAGATACAAACTCGCATTATTTTAGGCCCGGTCTGAATGATTAGCCACGCCTCTGCCAAGCTGCCTGCTGGCTTATTAGCCTCCGATCCTCACAAAAAAAAATCTCTCAAAAAAATAAAGTGACGGATTATGAAAACATGTAGAAAGATGTGTGAAACGGACACCGTACCATTATTTTTTCAGTTAGTTCAATTTGGTAAAAAAAACAATCAGAGATTAGCTTAAGCCCTAAAAATATAGTGCATGCATCACCAGCTCATCAGCAGCTCGGTGGATTGCAGCCGAAAACGAGATTAGCTCGATCACTTGAGCCTATCGCCTCGGCCGGGTCAAAACGGGCAAATAAATCAATCAATCGAAAGCAAGCTGCTACTAGGAGACACATAATTCGATTAGGGCGTACACACAATTCGATTAAGACTGTAGAAATTAAGAATTACTAACTGCTGGATTATTAGGAGGCAGGGCAGAGTAGTATGTAGATGGGTCACCCACGTACAAGTTCATGACGGGCATGAGGAGGCTGTAGAGCATCTGGCGCCTGTCGAGCTCGTCCTCGATCGTCGGCATTAGCTTCCTCTCCCCCGCCGACGTCCCCGAGCTGCACGCGCGCATTTGAATAAGCAACACGTCAATTCACCCACCGATTAATCAACCGTTCGTTAATCTATCCATCGGTTGCAACCATTGACCGCGAAACCGATGGATTATTAGAATTAATCAACGGATCGGTCAATAGCTAGCTATCAGCCGCTGCTCTGATTTCGAACCTGGTGAGGAACTCGGTGATGGGGTGGGAGGAGATGATGCTGGAGCGGTCGCCGTTGGCGATGCGCTCGATCTCCGGGCGGAGGTCCTCGTACGTGACCACGGGCACGCGCGCCTTGAACGCGGCGCGGTCCGTGCGCCCCTCCATGCCGTGCCGCCGGAGGTACTCGGCGCCGCCGTTGCGCGCCAGGATCTCCGCGAGCACGCGCGCCTGCTCCGCGTCGAAGTTCTTGGTCTTCTCCTCGATGAACTCCAGCTTCTCCGCGTCGCGCTCGCACGCCGCCACCCCCAGCGCCGTCACCCTCCCCTTCGCCGCCGCCGCCGCCTCCGTCGGAGCCATACCCGGAAGCAAGAACTAAACTGAACGGAACGGGGGGTTTAATTTCTTCGGCTAGCTACCTCAGCTCAGTTCAGCTGAGGGCTCTTTGTTTGCTGTGGTGGTTGTTGCTGTTCCTTGCCGGCTTGCAACTCTCTCAGTGGAGGTGGAGGATGCCGTTGCGGGGGCAGGTATATATAGCGCGCCCGGGGCTCCCCCAGCGCAGGGCCACGGGCGCCATGCCATGCACGTCGGGGGCAGCGAGCCCGGCCCGGCAGCGGGTGGCCCACGCGGGCGTCACTGCCCGCGCCCGTCGGGAGCACGTGGGCCCGCGCTGTCCGCCACGTCGGACGGGCGATGGGACTCGCGGCCGGCGCGCCCGGCAGGGACCATCGGGGCTGACGACGAGGCGCGCGCGCGCGGCCGGCGCTTGTCCCGTCCCCGCCGCGCTACCTAGCTGCTGCCTTGTGCGTGCGACGGGTTTAATTTGGCTCGGTTAATTAGCCGACCGGTCGGGGGCGACGACGCCGGATTAAACTAAGCGGGGGGTTGGGGAGTAGCCCGACACGGGTTAGAAAAATGGGGTGGCCGGGGAGGCATGTGTCGACACACCGGCACCGCTGTGCAGCACCACCAGCAGGGGATATCAGCTGGGTAGGATAATGGGGGATGCCACAAGCAAATGGAGGGAGGTGATGGGGACCCGATGGAAATTTGGGATTTCCCTTCTTGTGTTGAATGCTGGGAAGAACCAGTTGGAGATCGATGGAATGAGGAGCATTGACGGCTCAGGAATTTCCAAGGGAATATTTTGACATTTTATTTGGAGGAATTTCTACAGACACAGTGTAGTAGTAGGGATTAACTGATAGTACTAGGAAATTTACCTACTTGTTAAAAAGGTAATAACACGAGTTAAGCTTAATTTCCTCATTAACTGTCCATGTATAGTCAGTACGTACTAGTACAGTTCAGCTTAGTTTACCAGAAGCTGGCAGCTCAATTTTCAGAGTAATATAAACTTGGAGCATGCTCGCGATAGATTTTGCTAAATCCTACCAACCACATATCATATTCCCTCTTGGGTTCATCGAAATGTAGGATGCCGGGCTGGATTTAAACCTGTTTGTTTTCCATCTTCCCCTTGTCATAATAATCAGCACGTCTACTCTCCATTGTTGTTCGTTGGACTAGTGCTAGAGTTGGATACGCAGTTTGGATCCCCTGCCTATCCGTGACTGGCAAAGAGCCAAACGTGTTTTCCGTGCCCATCGAGGCGTGCATGGCCTCTACGGGAACGGTACCCGTTCCACGGCTGGATTTGACATGCACGTTAACATCTCCGGCGAGCTGGCGCCGCGCGCGCGGAGGCGGAACACAGGTTCCAGGCTGTGCGTGTCGTTCAACCCCCCTCTCGTGTCTCGGTTTCACCGTGACAGCGACGACTCCCAGTAAAATATTTGGGATCAGTACGGTTTGGCTTCGTGTGGGTAATCGGCTCCGGTCAATTTTAGTTATCTTCATCAGTAGTAGTAGTAACAACGGGTCTGAACACGTTAGCCAATGCAAAGAAGGGTTAGCTGGGAGGAAAAGGCTGATGGCGACACGTGTCGCCGCAGCGTCTTTCATTGAAATTTGTATCCGAGAGAAGCTTGGCCTGATGGCATACTCGCCGATGCCGTCAGTAAACTCGTGCAGCCTAGACAAAGCTTCTCCGCCGGATCAGATCGCTATACGAAACCACGACAGGGACGTGTACGGGCCTCGGTTCGGGAAGCCGGGACCGTGCATGCACCTCTCTGCCGCCGCGGCACCAGGGAATCGACGCGGAAACAGACGGCGCGGAGGAGCGTAGCTGGCAGGGCCAAGACAGGCCAGCTCGCCGCCGCAGCGCGCGTAACCCCCACGCGGCCACGCGCGGCGCGTGCTGGCGGCGTCGTGCCCTGCGCGCGCGCGGCGCCGAGCGAGCGGACGAGCGGGAGCGCTGGCTGCGCTGCTCCGACCGAGCCCAGAGCCGCGCCGCGCCGTTCACGCGCGCGCGAATCGCGGGCGGGCGGGCGGCGGTAGCTTGACTGCCTTGCGCCGCGGCCTGGCCTCGATCGGATAGTCGTAGCTGGATGCGCGCGCGCGCGCGGCCGCGGGTGGGTGTGATGACGGTGCCGGCGGGGAGCCGTGCGGCGCACTCAGGGTCCGGCCGTCAAAAGCGCAGCGGCGACGTCACGCGCCGCCTGCGCGCGTGGGCGAGAGCGTCCCGAAACCGCATGGCATCTTGCATGCATGCTCTACCTCCGTAACCAACCGATCGCGGGCGTATCCAGTGGTGCATGAACGCTTGCTTTCGCAAGGAACACGGGGGCATGGGTGCATGTGCGGCCGGACGAGATAGCGTACTTTTCGCAGGTACGGTATGTATAGGCTAGCTGGAATCTCGCTCGTTGTTTGAAAGGCAAGTGCAACTACGGTGAATCTTTTCCGTAACTTCGGTGTTCAATCTTTGTGGTCGTGCTAGAATCAGAAAATAATTGTGTGATACTGTGATGGCTGTAAGCTGTTGATGAGGAAGCGGAAGCAAAATGTAGCGAGGATTGTGATCCAAATCTAGATCGGCAAGTGGTTATTTCTTTAGTTTGGCACTAACAAATTTAAAAACAAGGTCACTGGAACACCAACTTACTCTACTCCCTGTTGAGTGCAATCATGTCTGATAAAATTAAAGAAATGAGAAGAGAAAATGAAAGGAACACCACTCCTACCTTATAATATATTTCCAACACGGAATGATATAGTTGATCGATGAAAATGATAAGGCCCTATGTTAATTGTTTATGCCTTCGTATTTCCTGTGACACAGTTTTTTAAAAGAAATAAGAACACCAAGTCAAGGAAGATAATTTTTTTAAAAAGAAGAAAAGAAAAGAAACATCGCTAGCTAGTAGATACGTTCTTGCAAAAAAATAAAAACAAACGGAAATTCAATCATACTCCGATCCTTCCCGAAGAAATATACCAAACTGATGATTGATGACGCCTTATCCTCCTTCAAATTAAAACCCAGAGGCTGCAATAACCAAACTAAATAAAAGACTAAAAAACAATGTAAGTTTATAGTAGTATCAAGAAAAAGACAAGGACGCGGCGGTGTAGCATCACCCTCAAGTCCAACCATCCGTCCTGCTACTCTCCTAGCTACCTGAACCAATTGCGCACAATCCCCACCGCACCTGATGTCTGTTGGGATGGTCCATGCATGCCAAGTCAAAATCTAGAGCATATTCTACACGGAGCTGCTGCTCTAGCTCAGCCAAAGAAGCATCCAGCACCTGGACGACAGACGTTGGAAGCCGGTCCGTGGATCCATCCAATCCTGCACCACGATCCACCAACACAGGTTGATGAAAACATGTTAATCTATACGAAAGCACCACGCATGACCCATACGTGATGTATAGCTAGCTCTCTACCCCAATTACATTAGTTTACCTCGCGAGATCTGAGACAAAGATGCTCTCTGTCCCTGCGCTCTCCTTGCCCGACGCAATGCTTGTGATGGCCAAACGACGAGCAGGTCGCTGCAATCTGCTCCTTGAAAATACTGGCAGTGGCTGCCTCGCCTCGTTAATTAGCTAGGGGGAATCCCCCAACCTCCTAAACCGATTATAAAAGTAGCATGTGCTGGAATAGGCGAAACTAATATGCTCATTAATAACCGTCATTTTCTCTGGTAGTACGAGCAAGGAATTATCTGAATGGGTATTTATGTATCTGGACAATGATATATATCTAGGTGCATAATAAAATTAATATATTGTGGAGATAAAATGGTCTACAATTTGGAACGGGCAGAGTAATTAATAAGTGTTACGGAATACGGATGCTTAATGTTTGCTCGAAGCTAGGAGTTTATAATTTCGTAAGGGATACATGCATAGACTATGCATAGACTGTGGCCATGGCAGTTCATGACGCAGAGCCGGGACATTATCCGATTATCTAAGAGAAGATACGTGTGGTCGAGTGGATGTGCGATGTGTGTGTGCACCTCATTTCGTCGTCAACGATGGGAGAGTGAGGGCGACCAGAAGGGGGAAAAAAGGGCCGGCACTGGCAGCCGCTAGCTAGCTGCAGCGACGTGCTTGGAGGAATAATTCCTGTTGAGCACGGGCCGCGGGGGGCGTTCGTTCGTTGGGGTTGGACTGGCCAAGCTCAACTAGCAAAGCCCCCTTTGTTGTGCCCTGATTGATTGGTGCCACTACTGCCGTGTGCTCCGTCCCGAAACCAACCGCGGATCTGATCGGCGAGCGAGCGAGGCGTCAACTCCGGCGGAAGAAAAACGGAGCCCCCGGCCGCGCCCCTAGCTAGCCCAACGGCGCGTCGGATGCGTGCGGTTTGTTTGCCGCGGCGAGTTCTCGATCGGCAAGAAGGAGCAATTGGGGGAACGAAAGGGACGGGATGGATGGATGCTAGTCGTCGCTGCCTTTCTGGTGGCCGTCAATCAGCTGATGCGCCTGCACGCGCCGATCCGTCAGATTATGAAAAGCTACATGTCTCATGTCTGTCAGCCTGCGCACCAGTTCATGTCAAGGTTGATAGTCTATCTAAGCGATACACTTCTCACAGGTTAGTCTAGTCCGGATGATTAGCTGGGAGATCGAGAGACGCTGTTGAATTAGCGGCGTGCTTGGCCGGCTAGCTAGTGGTGTAGGTGGCTAGCGTTGATTAGGTTATCCGGGGCGCTCATGCACGTATAGCTTGAGCGCTTGACTTGGTGGGAAGGTTGTCGCCCCTGTCGATGGTCTTCTTGCTTTTGGGGGAGGTAGTCTTGGACCGGTCCTACCTCCTACGTGCTGCGTCGTCCTACCCAGCTGCCCCTAATCGGGCATTTCCGGTGACATCAGTTGGGTTGATTTGCAGGGCAGCGGAGCGAGACGTGCTCTGCAAAAGCCCATGCGAGAGAGAGAGAGAGAGAGAGAGAGAGAGAGAGAGAGAGAGAGAGAGAGAGAGAGAGAGAGAGAGAGAGAGAACGAGTGCTTTTTGGAGAGCTCAAGGCTAGGGAAGTCGTCGGTTGTTTTGGGTACAGGAGCTTCATCCCTTTCTCTACTGACCAGTTGGCATTGCATATACGCTGTACTCAGCTAGGTTGATTGGCTACATGCTAGCTTTTTTTTTTTTGGAAACGTACATGCTGTAGTCCGGCCAAGGCCAGTTTTTTTACTGTCGATCGAATACCCGGGTACAGCCGACCTGTTATTATCGAAAGGATTCTTTTTGATAAGTTTATCTGGTGTGTTCCATGAAACAGCGACATGATAGTAATGTCCTGAGGTGACTCTGGCACTCTGCTTAGACTAGTATTTTTTTTTTTGTAGACAAGGCAATGCAATAGGATCGAAACGCACAATCGGCTGCTTTGGAGCTACTGTCGAACTGTATTTGGAGGCCTGTGCAGACACAAGGATACGATGAAGAAGAAGCTTTATGATTCAAAAAGAAAGACAGAAGGATGTAGAGGGAGGCCGGCCGTGCTGTTTGATTGCTTCTTGACTTCGGTTGACCGGAACACACCGCGCGTGGCTGTGTGCATGTTTGTGGCCAGACTCACCTCAGCTGCATCAGGAACCTGCACACTGCGTGCCCGCCACCCTACCTACATTCGAGAGGATGCGTTAACAAAAGGGAAATGCTGGATCTTGTCGGGCGACACCCCCTGATTATTCTCGAGCCCCAAAAATACAACCCCGATTCGGCGATGATTCTTCTTCTCCGACGCGAGCATCATGTCTATAGCTAGCTGGCCTCGCGCAGTTCAGATAAGATCAGATCAGTCCGCGTCGTCTCCGCGACACCGTGTAGACCATATATATGAAGCTACCCGCTACTGTGTAGCTCATGTTGGGGCTGCATGCGGACCGAACGGAAAAAGAGGCCGACCGCGCGCATCAAGCACCGCCCCAGGCCCCCAACCGGTCGTCGTCGTCCAGCCGGACCGGACGAGGTCCCCCCCGGCCGTGAGTCGGCGCGCCCAGACTCCAATGCCGCTCGCGGCGGGCGCGCACGCACGCACACGCGCGCGCTGCCGGCCGGCCTGCGTGCTCCGCCGAACGTAGCCACGCGACGATGCCGCGCCTACGCTAGCTAGCTAGCTATGGTAGCACGCTGAACGACCGACCGACCGATCGGCCGGTCACCGATGATTCACCGTTCAGTCGTTCACCCACCCTCCCTGTGGCCTCTTCTGCTCGCGTGGCCGTCGCGGCTCCCGCCTCCATGTGATGCGCGCGCCAGTGCGGAACCCACCGTACGTGCCCGCGCGCGCGGGACGGTCGGTCCGACGACCGCGCGTGGATGCATGGGTGCGGGGCCGCGGGTCGCCGTCTCCACCAGGCAGCAGCCCGGCACCCTGGAGAGCGACGCCTGGCGCGGCGACGCCGCCCGCGCGCGCGCGCTTCCTGGGCCATCTCCATCGCGCCGCACGCGCGCGGCGCGCCTGCCTTTTGCCCCCAGCCGAGCCGGTGAAAGCTCGACACGCACGCGAAGGACCGAGTCCAACGGAGCACGCCCGCGTTCGGTGTAACAGTGGTGGCCGTGATCCGGTGATCCCCGCCTGATTGACCACACTTCGCCCGCACCGTCAAATCCCGAGACTTTCGAGCTCCGAGTGGGCTTTTCGCCCCGTCCCTTCCCTTTGTGATGGGGCTGACGGAAGCTCAGAGTGAGTGAGCTGCACCGGGACACCGGCCGCCGCGAGCTGGAAACCGAACCAGTCGCGGAGCGGGAGGGGACCGCACGGCTCTGCGGCCGTCCGACCGAGGGACACCAACGGGATGGCACGCTTCGGTTCGCTTGTGTCTGACGAGAAGATTGGCCGAATCGGGCCTATGACTTCCGCTCATAGTGTTCTCTTTCTTTCTTTCTTTCTTTAAAAAAAAAAAGAAGAGAAAGGAAGAGAATCCAACACACCGTGAACATGAGTCCATGGACTGTTCCCAGTAGTCGTTGCTGTCCTGGCGACGTGCGGTCCGCCGGCCGAGCTGCACCGATCCGGGCCATCCATCGATCGGTCGCGCTGCTGGATCGGTCGGTGTCACCGGTTCACTGTCACACGAGATACATGTTCCAGTGGAGAAACCGGAGTTTGCACGCTGGATCCTGACAGGCACCACTGGTTAGTTATCCGCCGCGCGCCGGTCAGCAAGTGTCCACCGGGGAAATCTCAGGTGACGCACCCGCGTATCCTCCCTTGATATCCACAAGCTTTTCAAGGAACGGACCTCACGAGGTCACATGCTAGATTGTGCGGCCGCACGCACTGACAGATTTGGGGATCGGATGATGTTTTCTGAAAGGAAGGGGTCAGAGGATTCAGCTTCATGTTCAGGTTTCGGTGCTTCACTGCAGTGATGTGTGGCTGCTCTGACCCAGAGGCAGCTTTGTGCTGAATTCGTGGCTAAGTTCCTGGCTGCAGAACTCCGTTTTCATCTTGCCAACTGGGCAGGGAACCGCGCCTTGATTATCCTAAATTGACAACAAAATTCTGCTTCCGTTTGCGCCCTGGGCGCAGGACATTCTCTGCGGACAGATTGACCGTGCTGCGTGCATCCGGTCAAAGTCTGCAAATCTGCAGCGAATTCATCGCCAACGATTTGTCTAAGACTTGAGATGCGGACCATGCATGGCGGCTTATCTCTTCACGAAATTGCCAGCATAAAATTTAAACAAATAAATAAACAATTATTAGCTGCGAAAGCCAAGCAGCTGATTTACTTGGACCAAAACCAACGGCTGGGCTGCGCATGCACCTTGCCGGTCGTCTGCACCGCACGCTTCGCTGATCGAATCTGCTGTCGTGAACCGGCCGGCTTCGTCGTCGTCAAGCCGCCTCCAATCCGACGTAGCTTATCTGCAGCGTCACACTCACATCACATCTCTGATCCGTCTAATGAAGAACACAGCACTGGTTGTAGGATTGGGGCTGCCACTAGCAGAATTTGAGCCTCACGTTCGGCGTTCCATGCCAGGCTGTGTGGCTGCTCTAGTGCTCTGACTCAGGAGACAACTTTGTGTGCTGTGCCTCCCGTTCGTTCCTGTTCGTTCGTGCTGAAAATCCTGAATTCCTGTGTCTTAAATTGACAGACATTCTGCCTCAATTTGTGCCCAGAGCACAAGACATTTCCTGCAAGCAGAAAACTACCGTGCTCTGTCCATGCCCATCCGGTCAAAGCCCGCAAATCTGCAGACAAAATCAGCAGGAAACGACCTGTCCAAGAGAGACTTGATGCAGCATGCATGGTGTTCCCCAAATTGCCAAAAGAAAACCAAACGATTCACGGAGAAGGCCAAAGCAGCCGGCGCATTTGGCCTGAAACCTTCCAGCTCGGCGCCTGCCGGGGATCGTCTCTCGTCTGCACCGCACGCTCGCCGGCCGAATCAAACTGTCGTAACCCGGCCGGCTTCTTCAGCTTCAAGCTGCCTCCAACGTGGCATGTCTCCAATCTACGATTTCAGCACACAGTGCCTGTACTGATGATGGAACGTCACGGCTCCGGAACGGGAAAAAAAACACACACAGTGCCTGCACGATCGGCCGCTGACTTCATGTGCTCCTGACCTGTCATTTCTTGGTCCCCAAATCTCTTCCGCTCGACGCTACGCCGAGCTGTCTGTCAGCTGTGTGGACTTTGCACGGAGGAGCAACCAGGTACGGTCCATGATGAGGTCTCGTGGCGTGACAAGTGGCCGTGCCAGTTTAGCTTGCGCCGCTGCTCTGCAATCGGATTCCCTGCAATCTGCGCCCCGCTTGCCGTGTCTGCCGTCGCAAACTTCCGCCTCTCTTATCCTCTTCTGGGCAGGAAAGTTTGGCAACTGAAGTTACGGGGCCTCACGATCTCCACAGGATTCTATCCGTGTAGTTTCCTCGCGCCACCCCTCGTGGAAACAGGCACCGGAACCGCAATGCTTGCTCATACGTTACGGTGCACGAGTCCTACACGGGGCAACCGTTCCGGAAATGGGCTGTGAGCGCCGCGGCCAGCCAACCCCAAGTGTTAACATCACGGTGACCGTATCGGGACGTGCCCACGCGAGCACGGAACAGAGCTTGCCCTTGTGGAGAAAAAACATTGTCCCCGGGTGCAGCATCAATGCACCATTATCCTGAGGTCGAATCGGTTCGATTCCTCCGGACAGGCTGATCAAATTGAGAGCTAAGTAATGGGGAAAAAACACTCAAGCATGCGTAGTGCTGGTCGTCTTGTGGAAGTTGTAGTACAAGAACGGGACTAGACAAAGCGTGTCAGTGGCAAAGACGGCCCCTCATACAGTCATACTGCATTATCTGGTGTCCCCATCGGGGAATTTCATCAGCTGATAGGGGCCGGATGACAGGTTTAAAAAATAGGAAGATGTTTCTAAATACTTTAGCATCAGAAGATGTTCCCAGCATCTTAGCATCATCTATGACGGTTTCGCCCTGAGCGGCTAAGCACAGGATCTGCTTGCGCCAGGCAATCGATTGGTAGTCTGATCTCTCCGTAGTCAGCTCCGAACCCATAAAACTCATGAGATGCCAACGGAAGGACCGGTTTGGAGCTCCATTCACATCTTGATGAACCACGTATGGGCATACCTGCATATGTTTTCACAAATGGAAGTACTGTCATGACCACACTTCAAAGAAAGTGAGCAAGGATACATAGTATTTGAGTGGCAAAAGCACATCGAAACCATGTCAACAACAACATAGTCTTTTGTTCCAAGCAAGTTGGGGTAGGCTAGAGATGAAACCCATAAAAAAAACAAAAATCACGGATCTTCAGGTACGTGGATGCCGAGTCTCCAAACACTCCTATCCAAAGCTACCTCTTTGTAGATATTCCACTCCTGAAGATCTCTCTTCACCGACTCGTCCCAATTTAGGTCTACCTCTACCTCGCTTTACATTTTCGACCTGCTTTAGAACCCCACTACTTACCGCCACCTCAGGGGATCTCCGTTGGACATGTCCAAACCATCTCAATCGATGTTGGGTAAATTTCTCCTCAATTGGTGCCACCCCGACTCTATCCCGAATAACTTCATTCCGGACTCTATCCCGTCGTGTGTGCCCGCAAAACCACCGCAACATCCGCATCTCTACTACACCTAGTTGCTGGACATGTCGTCTTTTTGTAGGCCAACATTCAGCACCGTATAACACCGCCGGACGAATCGGTGTCCTATAGAATTTACCTTTTAACTTTTGTGGCACCCTTCTGTCACATAGGACGCCAGAAGCTTGACACCACTTCAACCAGACAGCTGAGATTCTATATCTAACATCTTCATCAATGTCGCCATCCTTTTGAAGCATCGATTCTAAATACCGAAAAGTATCCTTCTGGGCCACCACTTGCCCATCGAGACTAATATCTCCATCCTCATGCCTAGTCGCGCTGAAATCGCACATCATGTACTCGGTCTTGGTCCTACTGAGTCTGAACCCTTTCGACTCTAACGTGCGTCTCCACAGCTCTAACTTCCTATTAACCCCTTCTCTACTCTCGTCAACCAGCACCACATCATCAGCAAAGAGCATACACCAAGGGATATCATCTTATATGTCCCTTGTGACCTCATTCATCACTCAATGTTGACCCCTGATGTAGGCCTATGTTAATAGGAAAGTCAGTGGTGCACCATCACAGGTCCGGACAAACGTCATCGCATTCTTATACATATCCTTGATGAGGGTAATGTACTTAGTTGGGACAAGGAAACCATGTAAGTAACAAAAATGACGAGGACAAGCTTCCGAAACTCTGAACAAATCAGACCTACCAGAAGATGACCCCCAGATCTTTGGTTTAGTTCAATGGAGATTAGGTGCCACCTTATGCTTCAGACTTGTCAGCAGGTCTGAATTTTCTGTTCATGTTATCAAGATAACCCTGCTCGCAAAAGGATCATTGTACATGTCACCAAAGCTGATTAAGAAAATTTCAACTGAATGAGCTATATATCATCCTTAATGAATCAACTAAAAACATGAAAAGTCACCATGATATCTGGATTATGTACCTGGAGTATGCAAACTGCAGCAAATTTATCTGTTATTGTTTTGGCCTCATCTCGATTTTTTAGATTCAGAGGATGTAAGAGGGCTTCAACACACTGTAGAGAACACGACAACAAAATCAATCAAATTGCTTCACTAACAGAGAACTTCATAAGGGAGATGGGAAGAGAGTACAAAGGTGAGCCATAGATTCCGGAGCAACACTAATGAATCCAATGATCACCCTAGTGTATTACAACAATTCAATTTACTATCCCAATATGTTTGAGCAAGAGTGCTCAGAGAAGAAAACGGAATTCACCTTTGAGGTGAAATTTTCATCCCAATATGTGTAGCACAGATCATCAAGTTTCCCTGTTTTACAAAGTTCTCCAGCAAGAAGCCTTACTTGAACTGCCTGATTTACAGAAAAGAGAACATTAGAAAACATAAAGTGGAACAGGGTGAACTGTTCAAGAGCATGAGAACTTTACATTTGGAGAGTGTTGACCATGAAGGTTGTATGGATAGCCCACAACAAACCCAGCTAGGGAATATTTCGAAGCCTATCCAGTAAACAAAGTTGAAATCAGAGATAACATCTTTCATGTCTACTAGAATAAGGTCAAAACTGCAGAAGAACGAATAGGTTCAACAAGAGAAGTTGAAAATTTACAGCCTAGTGAGTTGAAAAAATACTGCAAAATTATTGACAATATTCTGCTTTAAATCTCTTTTGACATTTTTGTGGACAGTGTCAAACCAGAATATTTTGGGAAAATACATGATAAAATAAAACAAAATTGGTAAAGAAGCCTGAGTACCCAACATCTTACAGTCACTGGGATCCCTCATTCCTCTTGGGCAGAGGTAAATTTGAATTTAGTTTACAAATTGCGAAAATAAGCTCAACCAAATACTTAAAAAGAATGGTGGGATGTGCCATCACTCATTATACCATAATGCTGTGTAGCAGACTGAGTACTCAATCTTTCGCTAAAGACTAACTTTTGATATATCCACAATAGAAATGATGTCAAACTTAACACGATATTCAACATACCAATGTTTTGAAATCATCTGCCATCAAGTTGATGTTTGTCTTTGTCCGACTCAAGACACTGCAAGAATCATTCAGTACAAGTACAACCAACTGATTAGCTCGAGAGTAGAAAACAACAGAAAAATCTTTGGTCAATAAGGAAATAGATTTAGATTATCTACTGCATGGACATTGTTCTCTTTTTCACAAGACACATCAATGACTATAATGGAAGCAAGTCAATTTGTCAGTACCCACTAGCCAAGAGAATAAGGCGCTATCCTGTCAAGCTTGTAGTTAAAGTCTTTCAGACTCCTTTATTTCTTTAGCAAGGAGAATCTTCTCAGACTTGATAGATAAATTTATGACAACAACATAGACAATTATTGCAAAAATCCTTGATGAGCATACACTGAAGCAAATTTGATACCGCCGGCCCAGCCAGGAAGGGGAAAAACAGTCTAGGCCCATCAAATTCTAGTTTGACCAGCTTGGCTCAGACTGACTGAGCATAGTACAAACTGCTCGAAGTCTGGGCGGAACAGGCCCACAAAGTTTACCACCATGAAGATCTACCAATTGGTACACACACAGTTTAATAACCACACATCTTTATTGCCATATAATTAGCACAGTTTTCTGTGTAGCTGTCCATTTAGTTTTAGACACATACAGAGATGGGCAAATGCATAGTCTTTTCCATTTTTCTTTTTACCATCCAGTAAGGCTAAAACCACATAACTGCTCAGCATTTGATACCGCCTGTTCTTAAAAGAACTTTTTTTTTGGGGTGGGCTGGGTACGGATTAGAAATAATTGGTGTTGCTTCAAAATGCAGAGCACAAATACATAGGCATTGATTCAATCATAGAACATTACTGTCTTGCATAGAGCAAGTCAGTTTCCGATTGGAACTAGAATACAATGCCCGCGGATCAATGGTTTTGGTGTCATACAGCAAAACATGACGACTGAAAGAATTCACAAGCGGGGCCATTCATGCACAAACATTCATATGGAGAACTTCATGCATCCTTATATCAAAAAGAACTAAAGAAGTCAATGCTAGAACTAGAGTACAATGAAATCACTGATTTGTGCTTATGCCAGTTAACATAGGAATAAAAGCAAACCCTCGAGACATAGCACTAACAGCATCGAACACATTGCACGGCGGCCAGAAGTTGTTGGAGGCGCTTACCTCAGAGGCAAAGCAATCCTGTTCTTCTCATCGGAGACGGCCAGCCCGACGTACTTGCTGCCAACGTCGAGCCCGAGCAGCCTCGCCTTCGTCTTCGACCCACCCTCCAGAACCTTCCGGAATAGCTCTTCCGCTTGCAGCAGCCTCATTGTATACCTCAACGCGGCCGGCGATGGGTTCGGGGCGACTGCAGCACAGCCGCGCAGGCGGCGCCGACGGCAGCGGCGGCGGCGGAGTTAGGGGAACGGGGACTGCCCCCCAGATAAGAGGAGGTAAAAGGAACTGAAATACCCAGTTTGGACGGCCCAGATTAATAGAAACAACCATCCGACGGCAGATGGGGCAACGGTGCCCAAGGCAAGTCTGGGTGCCCACCAAGCCCCCACCACCAGTCCACCACACTACACTTCGGCCGCTGCAGTCTTGCAGACCGCAGGGGTGAAGCATCCATGGCGGAAGAGGCGGCGCAGGAGCAGCGGAGCCCCACGGCGCCCCGCCCGGTCCGCTGCATCGTCAAGCTAGGTACACTCTCGCGCCGTCCGCCACTACATGCCTCCTTTCCTTGCGTGCCTGTACGCCTCTCTGGCATTGGTTGATCTGAAAAGCTCCGTTGGGTAGCGCAGGTGGAGCGGCGATCACGAACAAGGGCGAGCTGGAGAGCATCAACGAGGAGAGCCTACGGTCGGCGTGCGCGCAGCTGCGGCAGGCCATGTCCGAATCCGAAGGCGATGGCGCTCCGGAGAAGGTTCTGGGGATGGACTGGAGCAAGAGGCACGGCGATCCGGCCGACCCGGCCGTGGACGCGGAGTGGATCGCGGGGATGGCTGGGCTGGGGCTCGACACCAATTTCATAGTCGTCCACGGCGCCGGTATTGCTCGGGCTCTGAATTGACTTTTGTCTTACTCCTGCAGCTGAAGTCGACCCCACATGACGGTTCATATTTTTGCTTTGGAACTTGTAAGCTCAAAATGTTATGTTAATGTCTGCATTATTGATAAGCTAGTAACATGGCACAAATTCCTCTCAGCGGAAGAGCAACTGTGCACATTGGATTGCGTGGCTCGGTTCTACACTGCTCAGCTGTAGTTTCAACTTTGATTTTATAGGCTCTAGGATATTCCTTCGTGAGAGATATTTCTAAGCCACTGTTAGAGATTAATCAATTTACCTTGGCGTATGTAAGCCTTAGTGCCTTACGAACTATTATTAGACCGGTAGGTTTTATGAAGCTAGGCTCTGAATTCTGAAAAGTTTAGTTTTATAAAGGTCTTACAATTTTGCTTCAGGGTCTTTTGGCCACTTCCAAGCAAGTAGATCTGGAGTTCATAAAGGAGGGCTGCATTCGACACTTGTGAAGGCTGGCTTTGTCGCTACAAGAATTTCAGTGAGGCCCCTTTTGATGTCTAATATCTTGTCAAATGTTTCTCCTTTTCTTTTGCGTATTCTGGAAGCATGTTGTAATGCAATAAACTTTGTAATTTAGGTCACTTCTCTTAACCAGGAAATTGTTAGAGCCCTGGCAAGAGGTATGCAATTTTTGGGATCCTTTTATGTATCTTTGTTTCTGTGTAGTATTATGCCTCATGCCAAGGATGGTCTGTATTGTGTTATTTCTCATATCAATGTTGCAGGTATTAGAGTCCATGATAATGTTTCCTTCTTGTCTGTAGTAAGATATGCTTATGTTTCCTTGTGTCTAGTTTTATCGTATATTTATGTTCTTATTTAACCCATGATCCCATGCAAGGATGTATCATCGTTTGTTAAGAACAATTTCTGCCTTTATCTGCAAATCTTAATGAGCTTTCATAAATTGACAATGATATTACTTGTCCATTTCGAAATAGACCTTGAATAGTTATTACTAGATTGTCAGTTAGAATCAGTGGTGAGTAAAAGACTTACGGAAATGCATAATCTTTTGCAGAAGGAATACCATCTGTTGGGATGTCACCATTTGCTTGTGGGTGGTCTACCAGTCTAAGAAAAGTGAGCAAACTTCAAAGCTATTGCTTTTCTTTCATACCATTAGACATCTTCTTGGAATTATACAGTTGTTTTACATCCATACATACCTAACCCTTTTGAAATATGCATTTGCAGCTTGCATCAGCTAATGCTTCTCAAATAATTCAGTCACTCCATGCTGGCTTTGTCCCTGTAAGTTTTTTTTACCAAAGGTTTTGAACCACAATCCCTTCAGAATTTCATATTTGCCTAAGCTGTTAGCATGAGTCATCTGCATATCTAAGAAACATATGGTGTTGCTGGAGTATGTATCATATTTATTAGTTACTTCTTATACATGTTCTTTTATGCATCATTCAAATCTAATTGCACTGGCAGCCTGGTACATTTTGATAGTCATGGTGTGTGATGCATGCTAACATATTGTTGTAGGACTTATGTTAGTGCCCAGTATGCATTACAGAACAGGATGCTAACATAATTAATTAGTATTAATTAATTCTAAACATAGAGGAAGCATTACATAAGTTCCATGAGTTTTCTCAGATCTGTATGTGGAAGAAACATAAACATTATCAGCAATTAAGATAATTTTTTACTTCAGTATAAGACCCATGTTTCTTGCAGGTTCTGCATGGAGATGCCGTTCTTGACGAATTGCTGGTGAGTTCTTGAATCAAAGCATGTCTACTTTCTCCTTTAGATTTTAGTATTATATAGAGGCTTCCTGGACTACAAAGTCCATTTGTTCATTAAAATTAGAACTGATCTTATCATTCGATTACCAGGACTGCACCATATTGAGTGGGGATGTAATTATACGACATCTTGCGCAACTTCTAAGTCCGAAATATGTTGTATTTCTGGTACTGTTACCTTCCTTTTTCATGGCTTTAAAATTCTCTTGTATTAAATATCAATGGAACATAACTTGGTTCATCATATTCTTTTTTTGGTTATATTGTCTTCCTTTTGATACTGAAATTTGGTTTTGTTCTTTTTTCTTCATTTGATAGGCTCGCTTTCTTTTGCTTTTCTTATCATATTTTACTTCAAATGTGCCATTCATTTCTTACAATAGATAATTGTATTTTTTTATCTGCTAGTCTGAAAATTGAGATGTAGACAGATGTCCATGGAGTATATGATCGCCCTCCAACTGACCCAAATGCAGTACTTCTGAAGGAGATAGGTTAGTATTCACTTGGCATGTATTAATTGGGCTGCCCATAATATCTGGGTTTGACTGTTTGATATGCGAGAAAACAGAAAAATGTAATTATAGTTTTTTTGTTTTGGAAAGAAAAAAAAAGAAATGAGTTGATGCTACGAACCTCCAACTGACTTGTGCTAGTTAACAGAGGTGGATGGTAAAGGGAGCTGGTCTGTTGTAAAACCTGCATTACTGCAAGGCAACAATAAAGGAGGTATGGCGCTGTAATCCTTTTCATGTGTATGGTGATGAGCTAATGATCCTAGGCCCTAGCACTGGTGCAGCTGTGCCATGATGCTCCTCCAAAGTTGGACGACTATAAGTACAAAAAAAAAAGTTGGATGACTATACATGGCTGTACCTGATTCTGGTAGCTAACTGAATAAGCAAAGGCACTATAGTTGCTAAGGCATCATTGAGAATATTCTTTTATCTCTTCAATAACTTGATAATCAAATGCCCGTACCTTCTATATTGCTTCTAATTTCTAAACCGCTTATTTGTAGCTGTCGGGATCAATGTATGGTATTAGGCCTAGAAACTAGTGAAAATTGGTGACCTGACTATATTGCTCAAAACCGCTTATTGTAGCCTGATATGTCTGCTATGTACTGCAGTGGAGATATCAGTAGCTGCACATGACACCACTGGCGGAATGGAGACCAAAATACTGGAAGCTGCAGCGATAGCTAGGCTTGGAATTGATGTTTACATTACAAAGGTGGGAATGCTCGCAACCTTTTGCCGCTTTGAAACACGATAATGTTAAGATTCTCCTAGCAATTTTTTATTTCAAATGACGTGACATAACTGATAACCCCGGGCATTTTCGATGTGTTCTGTCATACAGGCTGGAACGGAACACTCGCTGAGGGCTTTAAAGGGGGATGTGAGCTCGGACTCTGAAGACTGGCTTGGAACCATTATACGCTCTTCAAAATAGATTTTATTTATTGCAAAACATTCGACGTTCACTAGTGATTTTTTTTTGTAACACTGTTATATGATAGCTGGTGAGCCTTCTATTTCTTCCTAACTGTGATTACATATTGGTCAAATGCGTCAGTTTGATGTTACAAATTGAGCTCGGTAACTTTGATTTGGTTGATAAAAGTATCGATTGCATTGATCGGAAGGTGCACGAACTCATTTCATGGTTTTAGCCGTTTTATTTTCTCAGGACAGATTTGCTGTGTTTCCTTAGCCAAACATGACCTAGAACAGTATAACATTCATTTGAGGGATATCAATACTTACAAGAAATACTCTAGTAATAGGTCCATTAATTAAAAGGAAAAAGAACAGTCGTCACTCTGTTCGGCTTGTCTGTCTCTCACAGAATACTGTTGAATTTGCTGAAATCTGCCAGCTAAACATATTGATTTTTTTTGGAAAAGTAAGAATAGTCAAATTTGTTTTCAACCTGGGCTGATCCAGTGCTGGTGTGTGCAGTGTGCTTCCAGCGGGACCACCACCGGCACCGGGAGCTGGTAGTAATAGTATCTGGGCCGTATGGAATGCAGTTTCCGCCTTTCCGGAGCGGGGCTTGGTGCTGCAGGTGAGGCGAGGAGGCTCCGTTCATCTCTATCCACAACAACCGTAGCAGCAGCAGAGTACGCCTCCGCGGCTCCGCCCTAACCAACGAACAGCAGCGCATGCACTCGGCCACCTCAGACCTCACCTCCCTTTCCTTCCCCGTTGCGCCGTAGTCGCATCCGGTAAGTGAGCTATCCCTCCCACCAATGGCGGACCTGGGATTCCAGAGTCACCAAATTACGGTTTTCGTGCAAAATCTAGACCTGCTCACCGCTGTAGAGCGCCGCTTCCCTGCCATGCGCGGTCCCCGCCAGCACCGGCTCCGAGCGGGGACCGCGGATGGCAGCGGCGCGGTGCCGGGGCTGGCCCCTCGCTACCGGACGCCGCTCGCGCTCCGCTGCGGCGCCGTCCACCGAACGCTGGCGCAGGCGGGGGCGCGGGGCTGATCAAGTCAGCCCAGGCCCCAGGCCCATTTCAGTCTCCGCCTTTCTCGCGCGCCGTTGTGTGGCGGGGCGTCCCGACTCCCGTGCGCGAATGGGCATTGAGACAAACGTGATTGCTTGTGACTGTGAACATATTGACCAAAATCTAGAGAGTCTGGAAATAGTTGTTCCTTTGCTAATTTTAAAGCTGCTTGCTGTAAGTGTAACGTGCTCCAGGCTAAGTTACTATGTTGATGTTATAATTTCAGTTTGTGCTTTGACGGAGTTGGAGATGCCATCAACCACCTGTGCAATCCATTGAGCAGGGATCGAGTTGCCCAAATTGTGGTGATTGAAGCGTCCCAAGTTCCAAGCACATACAATGCAGGGCATCTCTATATGCGGTTCAGTTGCCTCACCCCATGGAGCAAATTGCAGAAGGGCTTGTGTTGCAAGGAACAGTCTGAGGCTGCCATATGAGATTAATGCAGTAAGCCATGGAGCTTACTCATGCCACTGGCACATGCATAAACTACACATAAAGACCAATGGCAGAAGAATGAATGCTACAGTAAGAACTAATGCGAGATGGTTGTTTGGAGGAGAGGGGCGTAGCAGTGATGCAAGGCTGGAGCGCAGTGAATCTGCTAATGAAGATATCTTGATCTTCTACTTCCAGATGGATTTACAGACCCGGATACAAGTGAGTAGTAGCTTATTAGCCTGTACTTATACTGTGAACAGAAGCTTTTTTTTTTGCGGAAATACTGTGAACAGAAGCTACTCCTTCAGCTGCTACTTTTTGTCATATGTCTATTATTTTACGATGTATAGTCTAGCTCACAATCAATTTACAGAGAACTAAATCTACTGTCATTACACTACACTACTGTGATCAACTAATACTTGATACATCAAGTTTGCAAGTCCAATCTCACTCTTGATTGTTTTCTTTTTCACCAGTATGCATTGAATATAGAACAATTTGATGTGGCAAAACAATTGAGGGAAAAACTCACTGAGGTAAGATAACAACTTTACTTCAAGTTCAACATAAGAAAATACATAGGATGCGACGTTGCTAACGAAAAAAATCTGCCTATTTAGATTGAAACGGAAATAATTAGGCAACGTGAAGCTAGAAGAGGTTCGTCAAAGACTGAAGCTCAGGACAAAGCTCTGGATCTTTTACGTGTACGGTATGTTAATATTTCAATTTCTCCATAACATTAAGATTGGAGACACCTGCACATGTTCTCACATACACATCGTTTCCATTAAGAATTCATGTGTTCTGGTATTCTACTTCGTTATTTAGCCTATACCTTACAACAAATCTGAGAAGGGGGAAGTGGTTATAGGACAGCCTCCATTTGGAATGTAACTTCATCTTTTCCTTTTGTTGCAGTGCAGACTTGCAGAAAGCTATTGACAGTGAAAACTATGCTTTGGCAGCTGGTTTGCGTGATGAAATCGCCAAACTTGAGGTATACCAAACCTGAGGTGCATCAGTTCTGTGATTGTTGTGTTTTCAGTGATTATAATGTTCAATACCTTACACTTGAACTTCAATAGGCCGAATCTCTTGCAGTATCTGCTAAAGCTCTTGCTTATCAAAATGTGAAATATGCATTTCGACTAGGGCAGAAAGTACGTCACAAGGTACATGGTGAGTACTTCCATACATGATACATCTAAATATACTTCACCTTTTGCTACACATAATCTCAGTGGATAAATGTAGCATTTTTTTTTCAAAATTGCTGGCAAGCAATAAGGACAGTCAAAAACTTTTTAAACTGTTTCCTCTTTTGGAATAATAGAAGACTGCTCAAAATTGTCAGCAACTTTGAGAGGCTTGTTTATGCTCGTATTCCCATTTTTTCAGTTCGGGGTTGCACCAGATCTATTGAACATTTATACAGTTCCAGCTTGGATTGAACCAGAACCACTGAAAGCGAAAATATACATTTATATAGATATTTATATCAGCTTTGTTAGTAGGTCTATTTCGTTTATAATATTTCCCAATAAATTGATAAAGCTTATCTGTGGCTTTATTCATCCTTATTTGCTGTGGCGCTTAATTTTGTAGTTCAGCAGTTGGTTTCAATTCATCTTCCTTAATTTTGTGTCATCCTGTACTCCTGTTGAAGGATATAGAGGGGTGATATGTGGCATGGATCCTGTATGCTGTGAATCCAAGTCATGGATGGAGACCGCAAATGTGGAGAAGCTGTCTAAAGGTCCAAATCAGCCATTTTATCAGGTAGATGCCGCTTCCAATTTTGTCTGTAGCTACAGTTCACAGGTCTCAGTACTTTCTTCTCGTGGTATCTGCAAACTATAGTGCAATGCTATTTTTGTCAAGTTTACAGTAAGCTAGAGCTGCACTAGACTAACGTAATGGTAACATGTTATATATGACTATCCTGGCAAACGCTAAGCATAGCAATTCAGTTGGCCTGATCATAGTTCTGTAGTTGCCTCTAAAAAAAAGAGTTCTGTAGTTCTTGAATGGGCTTATGCATACGGCGTCTGAAATATATGATTTGTACACATTTGCATACATTCATGTATCATGACTCTGGTACTCATTGTTCCCTTTCTCTGACTTATTTATCATCAACTATAATTAATATTGCAATATCATACATATTAGTATAGCAATATTATCATATGAATCAATATAGCAATATCAACAAATGTGAATTGCATTTTTTTTCTCCTGGCCCACATCCTCCTTTTGGGACCATTCTTTGGTATGCTACAATGCCCCGAATGCTGATGTGGGCATCTGGTCTTTTGAAGTCTTTGACATGCTATGTGATTTATTGTTGAATATGTCAGGTCCTGGTTGATGTATACGTTGATCCAGAACTACTTGTTGCATATGGTATATTTCTTTTCTTCTCAGTTGATATTGGTTTTAATAGATGCATTTGAATTTGACCTTTTTAGATACTGTCATTGTTATTTCGGCAATTTCATGTTTCTTTGTGCAAGTGACCTTTCATTAATAAGCCAAATGGTGTATGAAAGTTAAACCAGGATACATGCTATCCAAACAATTATCTAAGATACCTTTACCTTTTTAAGAAAAAAGTTAACTTATGGCATGGTGATGTATGGTTTTCACTTTTTAATTTCAGTGGCAGAAGAAAATCTTTCAGCAGCTGAAGAATCAGAGAAAGTGAGGATGTGTTCCTCATCTCATACCATATGCTCGGTTATTCAACTCATTTACCTGCTGAGCTTAAGTAATGCGGTTATCCTTCATTTATCACTGCAGGGAAGGTTTGATCACCCCTACATTGAATTTCTATTCTACGGTGAGGACACGGCTGGGGACTTCATCCCTATCAAACAACTACGTGAGAAGTATGACCAACCACGTTATGAAGCTTCTGGAGATGAAAACGACGACGATGGCGACACAAGTAGCTGAAGGGCAAGGTACCACTTAAATGAAATTCATGTATCATCAAATTGTCCTGCATACTAAACTTAATCTGTGTCTGTGCAGTGCCTTCATGTATCTAAAGTTGTTTTTGGAACCATTCTGATTCACCACACACCGAGATGTGAATTATTGAGGTATCTGGTACAAGTGCAGATGTCAATACAACCATTGGCGAAATGCTCATCAGTGAAAATGTGCAGTGGATAAACTGCATATCACCCTTGCAGATTGGAGGTTACTCTTCTACAGTTATAATCTCACCAGTCAATGAAAAGATGCTTGGGACAAGTTACATCTGCCTTGCTTTTTTATTACCCTTGTAGATGTTCTGTGTACAGGTCTCCCATATCATCTAATTTTCTGCACCACTTACTGACAATTGTGCATATGTCATACTTGCAACTTCAGTGGAGTTTAGAATAATTTTCGCGAAGGCTTCACGTGCAGTTGTTTGGATTCCGCTTTCGTAGTTTCGTGGATACAACAGATTTGTTGAGTGCGTGTAAGCCTTTCTGTTGGGATAGATTCCTGAACAGTGATAAAAATACACTCATGATGCAATCGGAAACTCTCTCTGCATTTCGTCTTGCCAAGATGGAGCGCGGAAACGTCGTGGGCTCCCTCATTTTTTTTTGCACGAACTCTGGGTAGATCTTGGTTGCTCTTGAACTCTTTAGGCTACGGATCGGAACGATTCAAAATCATGGTCGCAGGCTCGCAGCTACACGCACCTCGGCCTGGCAACGACCCGTCCAGCCTCCTTGCCGCCTCCAAATCCAACCATAGCCCTTCCTATTCGGCTGCGGCGGCGCACGGCTGGCGGGGGTGACGGGGCTCGCCAGTGCGGCTTGCAGGACCTGCGGGCTGCGGCTGCGGGGCTACGGACGAGTGCTGAGTACCACAGCGGCCGCGCACGGCGCACCGGCGGGCAAGCGTCGAGGGCTCGTCGGCGGCAGGGAGCCCATGATGTCACGGCGCGGCACTCGAGCTCGGCGGCACGGCGCCTCGGCTGCGGCGGGGCAAGGACGGCGGACGCGAGACGGCGGCGAGCAGCTAGCGAGCGGGCAGGTACGGCGGCCGAAACAGGCAGCCCGTGATGTTCACTTTCACCCCTGCTCCAGTGCTTCGTCCCGATCCCGACCGGCGCCAATCATGCTACGTTCTTTCGACCGGTCCGAAACATCTGCGCAGAGCCCAGGAGGCCAGGACACACGGCCAGCGCTCGCCCGCGCCGCCGCGCCCCCCCCCCCCCCCCCGCTCCCCCCCCCCCCCCCCCCCCCCGTGGCCCCCGCCCTTTCGTCTCCATCCAACAAGACCTCACACTGCCTGATCCTACCCACGCCACGCCTGGCGCGCGCTGCGGTCAGCACTCCGCCGCAGCCGCTGCGCACGCCACAGTCGCGTCGCTCGCTCCCACTCCTCCCACATAATGACCGGACGTCCGGACCGGCACAGCGCGCTCGCCGCTCAGCACCGCAGGACGCACAGCTGCCGCTGTTGACTTCCACTCCTCTTACTACCACTAGTCTACTCCTACTCCTACAGCCCTACTCCTCCATGAAAAGGGGGCCCGGCCCGGCCACGCAGCTGCCGCCGCCTTCCATTCCATGGCACGCCCGCTGCACGACCCGCGCCCATCCCTGTAACCACCAACTCCCCATCCTCTCGCGTGCGACGGAAAGGCACGGAAGAAAGAAAACATTCCCACTCCACTCCCGCAACCGAAGCGGCGAAGCCCCCCCTCTCTATAAATACGTACGTCTCGCCCGTCACCTTCCCCTGACCCGCAGCTCAGCTGATCTCTCGACTCCCCGCTAGGCTCGGAGCTCTGTGGCCATGAAGGTAGGCATAGCAAGAGGAGCCCTCCTCGCCGCTCCGTCCAGCGACCAGCCAGCGACGCCTTGCCTTTTCGACCTCTGTGGTATGGTATCTCATGTTGATCTTGCGTTCCGAGTGCAGAAGGCGCGGGCGAGGCGGCAGCGCGTGCCGGCGTTCGGGGAGTGGAACTACGACTACGGCGGCGCCGGCGACTGGCCGGTCACCCAGTACTTCGACTCCGCCATGCAGGCCGGGCTGGTCGTCGCGATACCGCCCTCGCCCAAGCCACCCAAGAAGGTGACTTGACTACTGGGAATGCCTGATGCTGCATACTGCTACCTTTACCTTTCTTTGACGGTATTTCAGTATTTTCTTCTCTTCTTTTCGAGGGAGATAGTGTTTCTGTGATAGAGCATTAGCGTACAGTAGTTCGTCTTCGTGTGCTCTGTCTCTCACTAATCATTGTTTAACTAGCACTTGGTCAAATACTCAAATGATTACCGTCATGATCCAGTTAAGGTCATGTAGTACGAAACTCGGCTTATTACCCTTTGCACCATGACATGCTCTGTCTGCCTTATCAGATATCTTCTTCTTCTTTTCTCAAAAAAAAATATCTTCTTTTTTTTTAGGGAAACTGCTCAGAGATCTAAGTGCTGCCACCAGTAAACACAATTTTTTAATATGCTCGTGATGTTTTGTTCCAAAAAAAACATCACCTGTATCCAACACTACTTGTCCACTTCTACTGGTTTTCAAGCTGGGTAACATTGCATTGTTGATGCATTAGCAGGCGGTGAAGTGGAGTGACGGTGCCACCCTGGAGGCGGAGGACGGGAAGCAGCGGCAGCCGGTGGTGGTGGGGCTGGGGCTGGGGCTGGGCGAGCAGGGCGCCGTGAAGAAGCAGGGGAAGCAGAGCCGGGTGGCCGACGCCGGGGCCCACGCCTCCCCTGCGTACAAGGCGTGCCGGGTGGCCGTCAAGGCCGTGGACCAGGACCTCTACCAGATCCCGCCCGACATGCTCTGCCACGACCCCAGGGTAAATCCCTGCCTCCTCACTCATAAATCATCTGAATAACTGGTGCTCTTCATTCAGTCAGCTAACTGCAGCCACCGCGAAATACAGTCGATTTTGCGCCTGTCCCCATTTCAGAATACTCGCTGGTTAGTGGTTAGCGTACTAGTTGAAAGTCTATAGAGCCATAGTCTTTCTAATAACAGTACTAATCCAACCCAACAACCCACACCGCTTGATAGTGGCATCATTCGTTGAATGCTTATACCAACCTACGATCAACTGGGGGAAAAGCAGTCACAATCAGGAGAAAAGCATGCCGTTTTTCAGTCAGAAGGCAGCGCTAACCACATCACTGGTTCAATACATTGTTCTCCCTACTGTTCCTTTTTTAAGACCATTGGAACCTAGTGTAAGAGTCTCATGTTTTTTTCTTAATCCTGTGCAGAAGAGGGTGACGAGGAGGAGAAGCGCGTGGATGGGCTGCCTGGGGCTCAGCTGCGTCGCCTAGGGATCCGCCGCACCGCCTGCCCGATGACTGCTCATCATGAGTCGCCAGCCGCCTTGCTCTGTGTGTGCGCCTCCCCGCCCCGCTCCTGTAAAACACACTCCGTACCGGAAAACCATGGCCATGATGTTGTCACTAGTCAGTAGTCACAGACCATCCCTCTCTCCCTCTCTCTCTCTCTCTCGTCATCTCTTTGGTGTTTGGTCGTCGTACGCGTGTAACCAGTAGGACGGGCGACGGACGCGACGTGACGTGGCCGTGCCCGGCCGGCCGCGGCAGCGTCATTTCCCCGTGCCCGAGACCAATCGATCGCTGCTTTTCCCGCGTCCCGTTGGCGACTTGGCCGGCTGCTGGTGCTGGCTCCGTGCGTGCGTGGAGTTTACGGCCCCGGCGAGGCCGGCGGAAAGGCCGCGCGTGTGTGTTTACCCATGGGAACCGAAAAAAAAGTTTGATGTAACCCTAAATAGTTTGAAAGAGAAAAAAAAAGCCTTGTTCCACGGCTGTCGCTGCCTTCGTGTTATTGCGCGATGATCGATTCCCTTGGGGATTTGGAGTCCCCGACGGATCAAATCACGTCGGGGCGCTCAACCACCTTGGGAGGATGCTTTGTGTTTGGTTTCGATGTCGGTCGCAGAGGGAGTTGGTTGGTTTAGTTTTATACTATATCCCGGATGTGTTGCATTTAGAAACCAAATTAAATTACTTCGATCAAGCCATAATCCCCCACCCAATGTACGAAAATTCTCACACAAAGCCAGGTCGTTTTGAACCTGCTTTCCCCATCTCCCGATCGCCTGATGTATGAAATTACGGGGATGGTGAGTAGCATGATGGCATGTCCACTCCCCAGCATGCCACTGATGGCAATACTACTACTACTTGATCGCTGCTTTTTGTTGCCACTTTGGTGTTGCGACTTTCCACCGGCCTTTTGACCTTTTTCTCCCCCAATGTAATTAAGGGTGCCTAGTGAAAAGCTAGTGTCGCAGTGCAAAAGGTCGGTTCAGCCGGTCGCGCAGAGTCTTCTCGAGAGGGGAGGGGGAATGTGAAAATGAGGTTAGTTTCCTTGTGGGTGCCACTAATTATCAGGTAATCTCCTGCATGAATGTTTGGTGCCGTCATGACAGTCTGATTGGGTTGGTTGATATAGTACAGTATTAGATAGTATTATTGCTCCTCATTATTGATAAATCACATCAGCTCTCTTCGTCTTGGGACTTGGGATGCATTGGTTCTGATGGTGTTGGAAGAAGCTTTCGTACTTCTTCCAAAGTTTCTAACAGGTTTTTCCTTTGAATGCCTGTGCATTACTATTTGAGTGGCTCCAGTATATAGTCATGGCCTCATGGGGCTCATATATGAAACAGGAGATAACATACATGCGCTATTTATTTTTACAAAATCAGGATGGTTGGTGTAGAAATTTAGGTCAAACGAAAGTAACTCAAATGGTCGGGATGTACATTTGCTCCCTCAATCCCCTCAATTGAGCTCAGTTGCTACACCACAAGGACATTGTAGAAACCCTAAGAGCGAGGACATCTATCCTTTTTTCTTCTGATGGCGGCAGCATGGGCATCGATTGTCTGGGGTTTTCCCATGTTTCTGTTTTAGAAAGTGCCCTTCAACCCACCTTTTTTGCCAAACTTTCAGTTTCTGTATTTGCTGGCCTCCTGCACAGTGCTGGTCCCACCAACACTCGTAGCCCTACCTCTAGCTCTCATCAGCGTTGCTAGCCTAGAGTGTTCATTTCCGATCCTCTCAAGATGCAGCTGTTGGACGACCATGGTGAAGAACTTTACAGTGAGCTAGATCCTGTCTATCTACTCAGTTCCGTTTCTGTTGTCTGGTATCCCATCGATTGCATCTTGACGGTCATGACTGCATTTTCTCGTGCACATTTCTAACGCATGCCCAACAGTTTTCTATAAGCACACAGCTTATGCCGGGGTAAATGCTAACGTGATCACGAGCTACAAGTCACTGTAGATTATTGGGTTTCAGCTAACTCCAGCAGATCGATGTAGCTGAAACGTCTTATTGGCTTCTAATAAGCTGCAAAAAGGAACGCAGTGCCTGTACAGAATACTGTTGTCACTGAGCACAGATGGACCACTTTTTTTATGGGAGCAGACTAGCATGGACCTGCAAAACTATGCTATGCTGAATGCCTGAATCTCTTTGAAACTCTTCCCAGTCACCAAGCAGAGCTGCAGAGACAAGAGTGATCCTTCTAGAAAAGTTAGCTGCCGGTATGCCCTTACTCGTTAAAAACTTGGAAACTGTAGTATCTACCAATAAAAAACTAAAACTGTCCATCATTTTAGTTGCTGCTGTTTCATGGAGAGCATTCACATTTTGTGATGCATATGGATTAGATATCTCTGTGCACCAAGCCATGGTCAAACTAAAGGACGACAGATCAAAAGACCATGGTAAACTTGCCTGGTTTTGCTCTGTTAAGCCAGACAGACGTTAGCACAGCATTGACAGTTCAAATAAGGTTTCGGACCAAACACTTTTGAAAATCTTCATCGAAGGCAGAAATGAAAGACGTGGCAGAAACAAGAACAAGGAAAATGCAATGAAAAGTCCGAAACACGGCACTCTATAGTACTCCTCCGTTCCAAAATATACTTCGTTTTGGTTTTTTATATTTATAGATTTGCTATATATGCATCTAGATACAATATATGTTTAAGTGCATATTAAAATTTATGAATCTAGAAGTTGAAAAAATAAAACCAACTATATTTTGAAACGGAGCAGCTAATATAGTTGCACAACAGTGTCACCCATATCTTCGTGCCACGACAAGAAAACACACGCGCATTTGCATCGCACGGCCTAGCCCAGCCCACATTCCACTCCATCGTAAATGCCGCTTTTTTTCTACTGGATCGGCGCCGTATGTCACGACGAGGCCTTTCCCCGCTGTCGCCCGTGCAAAGCCTCGAAAGACCGACGTGACGGCGATGTGCCGTGTCTCGGACCGGTTCCAGTAGGAGTATTACCTGCACCACCGCCTGTCCGCCTGCCCTTTCGCTGTGCTGCGTCCTTCCCGGTGAAAGCAAGCAGAAGCAGTGCCGCACTGCCACTCCCCCTGGCCGCCTGCTCCGCTGCTCGTGTGCTACCAAAGCTTCTCTTCAGTTTTCAAAAAAAAAAAAAACAAAGCTTCTCTTCGAGCGGCAGTGATTGTGGTGGGTAAAGGTTGATGCAACCCCCTGCCGTGTCCGTTCGTCGTGAGACTTTGTGCCGGCCGGGCCATCGGGGAGAGGGGACTGGGGGAATGGACCTGTCGTTCAGGCGAACGAACAAGGCGGGCGCCTCAGCGCCTGGTACAGGTGATCATCGATAAAATTGCAGGTCACTTAACCTCTTATTTCTTCTCGGTTTACAAGATAACGCTAACATCCAGTATCTGTAGCTAGTTAATTGGAAGGGGAAGACGTCGAACAAATATTTTTCTAGTTTGTAAACTTCCAACCAGGCCGTGTTTCATGAAGTTTCAGTGAAACTAACCTGACGGCAGTGCCAGGTACAGACAGATGACCTTGACGTGAAGTAACGCTTAGTCATTCTGGAAATATATGTTAGTGCTCTAGTGCTAAGAGTGGAACATATACACATCACACAACACGTGTGGCGAGTTTGAAGAAATTTGGAGGTCTTTAGATAGTTGAAACACGAATGAAGAAGAGGCTAAGTGGCCTGCATCTTTTATCACCTATCAGGCCCCTCGTTCGTTACTGGCATAGGCATACTCCCTCTGCCTGCTCGTGTACCACCAAAGCTTCTCTTTGGAGAGCAGAAAAAAGCTTCGAGCAGCAGCTTCTTAAAGGTTGATGCAACCCCTCGCCCTCGGTGTGTCTGTTCGCCGTGAGACTTTGTGCCGGCCGGGCCATCCGGCCATCGAGGAGACTTTGTTCTTTAGGCAGCTGGTTATTAACGTCTCGTCGGGTCTGTATATCCAGGGAGGCAGGAACACAGGCTCGACGATCATGTTCTGGCTCGCGGACCATGTCTTCGGCAATGAGAAGGAAACATTGTTGGATGGAGGCGGATTGGCGGAGGGTCGCGGTGTGTAACCTTTGCTTAGAACATGGGCCTTGGGCCATCATGATTGTTTGGTTGGGACTTGGGGAGTGAGCATGTGCTTGGTGGAGGCCCATGCGGGGTGCTCGGGAGTGGACAGGAAAGCATGCGGCTCAATTTTCAATATATTTCTTTTTGTGCACGCGAATGCAGCTTAATTTTCGTAGGAATTCAGGAGATTTTTTTTCGTGCTTCAAACGGGTCTGAAGCTAATCCATCTGTGCCAAAGTCTCTTTCACACGAATTCAGTAGTAGTAGCTGTACCGGACTTCTATTTGTACGAGAATAATTTTTACCTATTTCTAAAGCAAGGATTGATTCATTGGTCCGTCAATTGAAATCCTAATCGGAATAGGACAAATCGATCGAAATCCTAATCGAAACCATACAAATCAATCGGAACTCCAATCAGAACTGAACAATGCACATGTAGTGAAAGTGTACAAAAATAATAATCTCATATACATCCGGATAAAACTTATATTATCCGTAGCAATGCACAGGCATGATGTTAGTAATAATAAAATGTACCTAATCTTCATCGCATGACCGGTTTGTGAGAATCAATCCAATGGCAAGAGTTTTCTAATGTTGGATTGTGGTCGTATTTTAAGAAATTTTGCAAAGCCCAAGCCCAGTTTATTTATGTTTATCAAAACGATTAATTTGGTAACAAAATAATATAAATAAAGTAGTGATAATTTTTTCCATGTCAAAGTTGCAGCTGGTGCAATGTGAAAAATTTTAACTGAAAGGCATGAAATTGGAGTAAAAAACTAGAGGGATCTTGGCTCAAAGTTTTGCAAACTAATCAAGTAAATGCCCCTACGTCCAACAGAACCCCCATAATAATAATACAACCTATTTAAATTGCGAATATGGACTACTGCAGAAATTTTCGAGTTTGGCCACCAACGTGTAACATAAGGCCTTGTTTACATTTATACCGTTACCATTTTTTTTATCATCTCTCTTTTCGAGTTTGGACAAATTACCGTGTTGCAGAAATTTTCGAGTTTGGACAAATGTAAAAGCAAAAGAAAATGAATCCCTATAAATGCTCTGTGTCGGATATCATCTCTCTTTTATGTACCGCCTTATTGACAATTGTGCATCTGTCATGCTGGCAACTTCTGTGGAGTTTAGAATAATTTTCGCGGAGGCTTCACATGCAGTTGTTCGCACTCTCCTTTCGTGGAAACAACAGATTCCGTTGAGTGCTTGTGCAAGCCTTTCTTTTGGGAAAAGATTCCAGCCTTCCAGGGGGTTGCTGTTGTTGATGATAAAATACAGTTGAGATTCTTTTCAAAAAATAATGCAGTCAAGATGCTAACGAAAACTCGAGCACATTTCTTTGTGCCTGCCAAGATGGAACGCCGAAACGTCACCGATTCCTTTTTCTTTTTCTATCTCACGCGACCGCTGGGTCGGCCTTCGTGGTACGAAAGATACCCTTGGGACGATTTTAAAATATGGTTGCAGCTCCATTTTTTACCGTCTGGTGACTTACCGCCCAGAACACATGGCATCGGCCATCAGGATCAGGTGACGAGCCAAGTAGCACATCCCGAATTCTAAACTGCAGTGAATGACGCGGTCAACGTTCGCCGAGGGTGCAAGTGTGCAACCTAGTTGCTCCTTTTGTTTGGGACATGTGATTTCCTGATTCTTATGGGAATTGAGCTACCAACCCAAACATAAAAAACTGAAAATACAAATAAACCATGAGCCCAACATCTAACGTTCCTGTTACTACAAAGTATCCCGAGATTAGAAAGTCTAGTAGCCAGCGTTCTCTGTTTAAATGGCAGAGGCAGACCCTCAAATGCCCGGAAATGATGTAAACTCTCCTCCAAGCAATTCGCAAAAGACAAAACTCCGGAGATTATCACGCGCCTAGAAAGAAAAAAAATAGAAATGGCAAAATTGCCAGTATCCAGTCTGGCCCGGGCCACCGTTCCCGACACGGGATGCGTGAACACCAGTACACCTGTACACCACCCACCAGACCACGACCCACACCGTGCCGCCCTGGCAACGGCATGGCCACGGCCACCAGCCCAGCCGGCAACGCCACGCGCCACAACGGAGCAGGCCCCACACCTGCCACCTCCGCTGAGCGCCTCACCAAACACGGGCGCGCTCGAGCTCGATCGAGACCAACCAACCAACCCCGCCAGCTAGCTCCGCCGCAAACCGGGACGGGACTGGCGGGCACGCCCGCGCGCGGCGCCCCCCACGCGACCCGACCAACCCCGCCGCGCCGCGCACGTCCCCGCGACGCTTTCCACGCGTCCGGGGCCACCCTGACTCCGATCCGCCCTCCCCGTCCTCCTGGCCTCCTTTCCTCTACCGGCTCGGCCGTCTCCTCCTCCCTCCCAAGTCCCACCTTCTCCTCCTCCAAGGGTCGGAGTCCAACCATCCCCTCTCGAACACCCCTCCGCACCACCCGGCCGCCCCCCGCCTACAAATAAGTCCCCCGGCATTTCCAGGCCTCCCACCCTCTTCCTCCTGCCTCCCGCCCTCTTCCTCCAGCAGTCCTGCCTCCCGCAAGCGCCCCGAATTCCAGGTGCTCGTGGCGGGGAGGTAGGTGCCGCCGATGGAGTTCAAGGTGGCCGCCAAGGCCGCGGCGGCATCGCTCGCGCCCGCGCCCGCGCCCGCGAACCAGGTAGCGCAGGGCAGGAGCCGCGTCAGCTTCGTCTCCGGCCCAGCGCCTACCAGGACCAAGGCGCTCCGCGCGGCCAGCAACTCCGCGACCCCCGTGGCCAAGTACGTACTAATTGGGCTCCTCCTAGCTAGAAATCGTTGGTTGTCACGAACGAGTGCTGCGCTTGGTTCCGTGTGGGGGGTTTGTAGGCTTGTGCTTGCGCGTGTGGGGGCTGGGCGGCTGGCTGTAGTGCGGTGATTTCCTGTGATGATCCTGGAATCGGGTTCGGATGTGCTGTAGCAATCGGGAGGGTTGGTGGTCTCGCGTTTCCGTTTCTGAGATTGGTGCTTACATGCTTTAGATACTGATTGCATGATTTCAGGCGTCCAATTTGTGGCTGTTTTGCGGTAATTGTATCGGCAATCCTGGCTGTTTTTGCGGTGATTTTATTTGACAATTTTTTGGCTGTTTTGCTTCCCACCGTGGCCAAGTACGTACTAATTGGGTTCGTTCTAGCTGGAAATCGCTTGTTGTAACGAACCGCTGTTGCGCTTGGTTCCGTGGGGGGTTTTGTGGGTTTGTGCCTGCACGTGCGGTGCTGGCTGTAGTGCGGTAATTTCCTGTGATGATCCTGGAATCGGGTTTGGATTTGTGTTGTAGCAATTGGGAGAGTAGGTGGTCTCGCGTTTCCGTTTCTGAGATTGGTCCTTCTGAATCCGACCATACATGCTTTAGATACTGATTGCATGATTTCATGTGTCCAATTTGGGGCTGTTTTGCTATAATTGTATCGGTAATTCCTGGTTGTTTTTGCGGTGATTTTATTTGGCAATTTTTTGGCTGTTTTGCGATCCACCTGGGCCGAGGACGTGCTAATTGGGTTCGTTCTAGCTTGAAATCGCTTGGTGTAACGAACGACTGTTGCGCTTGGTTCAGTGCGGGGGGGGGGGGGGGGGGGGGGGGGGGGGGGGTTGTGCTTGCGCGTGTGGTGCTGGCTGCAGTGTGGTAATTTCCTGTGCCGATCCTGGAATCGGGTTTAGATTTGTGTTGTAGAAATTGGGAGAGTTGGTGGTCTCGCTTTTCCGTTTCTGAGATTAGTCCTGAATCCGACCATATATGCTTTAGAAACTGATTGCTTGATTTCAGGCATCCAATTTGTGGGTGTTTTGCGGTGATTGTATTGGCAATATCTGGCTGTTCTGCGGCGATTTTATTTGTCAATTTGTGGCTGTTTTGCGAGCCACCGTGGCCAAGTGCGCACTAATTGGGTTTGTTCTAGCTGGAAATCGCTTGGTGTAACGAACAATTGTTGCGCTTGGTTTGGTTAGTTGGTTCCGTGGGGGGTATGTAGGTTTGTGCCTGCCTGCGCGTGTAGGGCTGGCTGTAATTTGGTAATTTCCTTTGCTAATCCTGGAATTGGATTTGGATTTGCGTCGGTTATCAATTGGGGGAGTTGGTGTTCTAGCATTTCCGTTTCTGAGAGTACTCCTGAATCCGACTGTCTCTGTTTCAGAAATTGATTGCATGAATTCAGGCTTCCGATTTGTGGCTGTTCTGTGGTGATTGAATTGGCTGTTTGTGGCTGTTTAGCAGTGATTGAATTGGTAGTTTGTGGCCGTTTTGCGGTCATTGGATTGATCTCCTAAAAGTTGGGGAAGTCCTTGTTGAATTATCTCCTGAGAACAGAGTTTATTATTGTGTAAAAAATGGACATGGTGTTGATATCCTCTGAAGTTGAATTATTTGGTGGTAGAGTTGTCTTGGAAGGCATTACATGTTTACATTGTTGTAACTAAACTGTGGAAATTTTTCAGCTATGTTGCTTGTCACTTACACCAATAATAGATCTGGAGACTTGGTGGTAAAGAGTTAATAGTGTACTTTGACGACTCATTTGTTGTAGTTTCTTTGTGATGAAAGTTTGTTGAATTTTTGTGAAACTATTCCAGAAACGTAACTGGAATTGACATGGAGCACTATGGATGTTAACTTTGTTGCTTTTTGCAGAAAGACTTGAGACTCTTATGTTATCCTTGAATGCTTTCTTTTTAGGACAGCCAGTTTTAGCTATACAGAAGGAACTGATCATTCTCTATCTTAATGTTGCACTTTTGTTAGGGAAGAGAGGGTTGATCGAAGTGAAATGTTGACATTGGATAGCATCAGGCAGACTTTGATTAGACTAGAAGACAGCATCATCTTTGGCCTCTTGGAGAGGGCCCAGTACCGCTACAACGCTGATACATATGATAGCAACTCTTTCCCGTTGGATGGTTTTGAAGGATCTTTGGTTGAATACATAGTTAGAGAAACTGAAAAGCTCCATGCCCAGGTGAATTCATTTGGATTTTTTAAACAAAAAACAGTTGGCCATGACTTGCTAAAGAATAAAATATGCTAATGTTTTTTTTAATATAGGTTGGGAGATACAAGAGCCCAGATGAGCACCCATTCTTTCCAGAAGATCTGCCTGAGCCAAGGTTGCCACCTATGCAATATCCAACGGTATGCTTGTTCTTGGATCTCAATTGCTTCTCTCGATTACATTTGTAGATCCCTTGTCAGTATACCACTATTGGCAAGCTAATACATCATTTTCTTCATATAGGTAGATAAATTGACTTTGTTTTGTTACAGTTGTTTAGCACCTGACTTAAAAGGCCTGTACAGCTCATATATTTAGCAATGCTTGATTAGTGAACAACATATAGGCAGTGTGATATAATCAGTATTGTAAATGCCACGGATCTTAGATACAAAACACTGAAAAGGTTCTCTGTTTACTAAGATACTCTACTTCTCCAATATATTATGGAATGAGCTGTATAGCTCTTTGTTGTATTGCATTGAGTTGAAATAAGCAGATAGGTCGTTTATTTTCCTTATTAGCTCCCAAAATGATGTCCTTGCATTTGCAACATGTGCTCTTTTGACTTTGAATAAATGCAAAGAGAGCTCCTACAGAACCTTAGGTGGAGCAGAGGTGAAAGTAGCATTTTATGTTTTATTCATTGATATATTACTTAGCATTTTGCTTCAATTCAGTCATCGTATGGTTTGACCTGCATGAATCTTGTACTGTGCAAGCACTGCCATAGTGTCATCACAATCCATCTGCTACATGAAACATCTGTTTATGTTGCATTTGGAATGTTATCTATTGCAAGACTCACAATGTGTATTTCCATGAACTTCTTCCAAGATTTCAGATGGATTCATATTTCGCTCTTATCCTTTGCATAGGTTTTGCATCCCATTGCTGATTCTATCAATATCAACAAAAAGATCTGGAAACTGTATTTTGATGAGCTTCTTCCAAGATTGGCGAAAGAAGGAAGTGATGGTAACTATGGATCCAGTGCTCTTTGTGACACGTCATGCTTGCAGGTACAGCTAATGTTCTTGTCAAATCCTCTTACTCCACTTTACAGCCGATATTTATATTGAATCCTCTTACTCCACTTTACAGCTGATATTATGTCAAATCCTCTTGCTTGTGTTAAAAGACTTGTGTTTATGTTAACAGCTGAACACAAGCAAGTACTTTGGGTCCACCTGTGCTTGTGTTTTAGTCAAATAGTTTACTGTGAAAACTCCTTTTTAACTCTGCTGTAGTTTTCATTCGGTTCAAAGAATATATTTTAGCAAACAAAGCCAAACCCTATCTTCAAGTATCAATCCATGCAAGGTCTTTCTATTGCGTAATTTCTTGAGATGTCATTTTCATAGTATTGAGCTGATGTTCACTGGTGACTTGTGCAGTTTTGCATTTGTATAGTTTGGCGCTTATTCTTTGTTCATTGTTTTATCATTCAGGCACTCTCTAAAAGAATCCACTATGGGAAGTTTGTGGCAGAGGCCAAGTTTCAGGAGTCCCCAGAAGCTTACAAGCCTGCCATAAAAGCTCAGGTCTGTGCTTCTGCTTCTCGCTAATATGTCTGCTACTGCTATGTCAATTCTTCTTGTTTTACTTGCGAGTTTCAGATCAAATACGATAATTCGGTTCCTTTGCAAACAACCCATTTGTCTATTTCTTGTCATGTTTCAGGACCCTGTTCAACTCATGCAGCTTCTCACATACGAGACGGTGGAGCGTGCTATCGAGCACAGGGTTGAAGCCAAGGCCAAGATCTTCGGGCAAGAGGTGAACATCGGCGCTGAGGACAAGGGCGCCCCACCGGTGTACAAGATCAACCCCAGCTTGGTCGCCGGACTGTACAGGAGAATCATGCCGCTAACCAAGGAGGTTCAGGTCGCTTACTTGCTTAGGAGGCTGGATTGAGTGCGCTTATACTGCTCTGAACTCCCAGATTCGAACTTCGTGGCGTTAGAAATTACTTGAAGCCAGAACGTCAGTAGGTATCTCACTTTGGGAACGGGTCGGAGAACATACCGTGGGTGGAGTTGTGGCAGGAACATGCAGAACCATCATGTGGAGTTGTCGCGTACTCGCATGTGCATGTAGCCTGTAGGGGGAGCACTGTTAAAAGACTTGAATGCTGTATGCGATGCTGGGTCACCTTCGTTGGTGGGGTACCCTTGTGAAAGTGAAACCGGATGCCGAATGGCCGAACCATCTACAGTATCTCAGAATTATGATGATCTTGCCTTGGTACCTTTTCCTTCTTCCTTTACGCGTTGGTTCTTTTTTCTTCTTTTTTTGCGTTGGTTCCAAAATTGGGCAGTCTCGCGGACTCCTGGAGTTTTTTTTGTTCATCTTCATCAAGCTGGTTTCCCGTAGCACGCGATGGGTTCAGCAGAATCCGGATTTAGTCTTATTATAAAATAAAAAACTGATTTATCTGAGCGGTATGATCTATGCCCCACAAATTGTTTCAGGTGCCAAGCCGTGACATTTGAATGAAGATCAGTGTCACGAATGCTGGATGCCCTAGTGCTTCCGAGTTCCGAACCACGATGATGTCTGGTGCGAGATCCTTCGGCAGGCGGCCCTGCACCAAACCCGCGTTCCAAAACGATGCTTTTGCGGTTTGCGCCATCCCAGGTCCCTCTCATTATTTTCAGTAGATGCCGCATAAAGGAACGCCACGTACATTTAGGATGGTAAAGGTATTTAATTTTTGGTCTACCAAATCTAAGGACCGGACTCTAATCTTATACAATTTTTAAAAATATTAAGGGCTAAGTTGGGCCGTGAAGGGAGTATTAGGGCTATGATCCATTACTACCCCTACATACATTGAGGAATGGAGATGAAACCAAGAAATGTTTTCTAAAAAACTTCTCAATAATTGATTTGTAAAAACCTTTCCCCCCAGAATTTTAACATGCTTTCACAGTTCCTTTAAATGAAAAGGAGACCCAAGTGGAAGAAAACTACTGCTGTGTTCCTACAGCCGCTTAGCCATAGTGTGCAACGCCATAGTGGCCACATCCAATTCATCGTTTGGAAACAAGTCTCTGCTCCTGCTCCCGTGCTCCACGATCCACGTTTAGGATGGCTGAAACAAAATTTGAACCAGAGGAGTCGCCTCGAAGAAACACGGGGTTTGATCGCGCAGACGTCATGTGCAGACCCCAGGTCCACAGGTCACGCGAAATGCGTTTACCATGAACCCAGAGCAAAACTTGTGTTCGGGCTGCATACGGTTTCATGCGCATCGGCTTACAGCCTGGCTGCCGCTACCGAGTAGTTTCACAAGTGCAGAAAATGCATGTATACAGGTACGTGCTTTGCATGCATCCACTGCAGTAAAACAAATTCCGCCTTCTTTCTCTTTATACGAAAAAAAAAACCCTTAGTCCAGAAAGAAAAGGAACGCACATCGATTCCACTCCATAAATGCCCGTTCCAATTCCCGAATTCTGTCCACATTTCCACCCCGTCGCCGCCGCCCCCTGTCCCGCTCTCTACATCTCGTCCTCCAGAAATGGCGACGTCGCCGCGCCGCCTCCTCGCGGTGCTGCTCCTCTTCGCGTCGGCGGTGGCCCCCTCCGTCGCGGTACGTTTAGTCGTCGGCGGCGGCAAGCACTGGGCACCCAACGTCAACTACACCGAGTGGGCGGATGGGCACGAGTTCCACGTCGGCGACTGGCTCGGTATGTATCATTCTCTCCCTTGCACAGGCTCAGAACGCCTTGACGCCGAAGACGCCCGTGCGCTGAACCTTGCTCCGCGTCGATGCAGAATTCGACTACGAGAAGGACAGGTACGACGTGGTCCAGGTGAACGAGACGGCGTACGCCAAGTGCGACGGCAGCAGCCCGATCCTCAGCTACAGCCGCGGCCGCAACTTCGTCTTCCGCCTTAACACCACGGGCCGGGTCTACTTCATCTGCAGCCGCGGCAACTGCTGGAACGGCATGAAGGTGTCCGTGCTCGTCCAGCCCGCGCCGCCGCCACCGGCCGTGGCGCCGTCGTCGTCCCACGCATCGCGCATGGTCTGGCGGTGGGCGGCTCTCACTGCCTTGGTGGGTGCGGCGGTGCTGGTGCCGTTGCCGTTCCGGGTGTGAACGGAAAGGCTCAAGCACTGGGGGTTCAGGCGGGGCCTTCCTGTCATGGTCTACAGCTGTTTGCTACCGTGCTACCCGTTTTTAGCAGCCTAACGTAGTCGTGTGTGGAAGGAAAATATCAAATAATGGAGAGTGAAAAATGAGCCATGGTGAACTGTCAAGGTGATTTAGACGAATTTTGCATGATCTGATCCTGCGCTGCCAGTAGCCACACACATAGTACATCACAGCAGGTCGTGGTTTGACAGCACATCACCTGGTAACCAACCATACACTGGACTTTTGAAGCATGGGCATCAAGCCAACACAAGTAACGATCTAGCAGGAATAATGGAATATGACGCAACTACGTTTAACTGTGAAATAAAGAAGAATGCATACAAAACTGTGGTTTAATGCGTGATAACCACAAGTTTAAAATTCTATGGTGACTGAACCATCACTCTCCATTATAAACTTCAAAAAAAAGAACGCGCAATTTTGGAGCTTAAACCAAAGGGAGGTCCCCATGCGAACATATTTGTACAAATTATAAAGCTATTTGGTATAAGCTTTTTCTTTACATCAGGTTCAGTTGCCAGCTGCTGCCTGCTGGTCTCAGCCTTGCCAAAAATTGGACTTAGCAGTCCTACGAAAATATTAAAAGCTGTCACATGTCGCCAAGAGCATGTATCAAGAACACCTGACAAATTCTGAAAGGAAAGCTAGTACTCTGTCTAAATTTTAAAACCCTGGCAGCCCTGAAATTCATTGGGCATGGGAAAATTGAGCGAACTTCTTTTCGTTAGCAGTGAACTGGAATTAAAGGATTAAAAAAACTCAGAGATGCAATGCTCACAAGGTCAGAGTACCCAAGGAAGGTAACCTATCATAGGAAGTGGGAGCATACCCAACTTGCTTTCATCTAAGGTTAGAGATCAAAAGGGGTGGAGTGTCATAAAAGAGGAGAGCTAAGTCTTTCTTTCCATTCCTTCTTTTAGAACAGGAAAAGGGCGGGCCTGGTGCAAGCGGTAGAGTCTTACCGCCTGTGACCGGAAGGTCCCGGGTTCGAGTCGCAGTCTCCTCGCATTGCACAAGCGAGGGTAAGGCTTGCCACTGACACCCCTTCCCCAGACCCCGCACAGAGCGGGAGCTCTCTGCACTGGGTACGCCCTTCTTTTAGAACAGGAAAGCCTGGAGTTAGCATAACAGAATGATGGGTTCAGGTTGTTAGGTGAGGTGGATAAGTGTGCCATAGATCTATTGGATAGAGAACCCTCAAGAGATCATGTTGGAGTCCTTGATAATTTCATATAGTGAGATGGCAATCTCAATAGTCAGAAGTATTATGACACCCCACTCCAGCAGATCTGACCGTCTATTTTGGAGGACTTCTTGAAGAAAATGGATGTTGTGCTGTTACAATAATAAATTATAAGCACAAATGCAAACTCAAAAGGAAAAAAAGAAGTAGTTTTTTGCATTATAGATGAATTCGTACACGAGGCACTTACCTCCACAAATTTCAGTTTGAAGTCGAGGCTTCCAAAACGCTGATTCAGTTCATATTCTTCCCGAAGATACTCCAGAATTTGTGCATAATTTGCATTTTTCCAGGCAATTTCTGACCTGGGGAAAATCATGTTGTTAAATGACAGAAGGTACGTGTTCCCAGAAGAAAAATTACATTTAGAAAAAGCAACCAGCGAGTCAAAGCAGAAACATGGGGTGAGTGCAACAGAGCCAACAAAAATATGATTAATTTGGGGATGGCAAGCACAATGCTTCTTAAAAACAGTGAGTACGGTGACAAGTAATGTCTAATCTCTAAGTATGACGATCGAAATTATCGATCTTTACTCAAAGCACTGGAACAAATTCCAAACTAACAGCATAAATCCCATGTGAATAGCAAATTCCCTCACATGGGATCAATATATTCTTCTGTCCATAAAATATTTAACTTCACACATGTCTTATAGGAGATAGAGCCAACCTAAAAACGAATATGGTGCTTGAGGGTTCAAGAGATACCTGTCAAAAAGACCAAGTCTGATGATGACATCCGCAAGATTGGAATTAGCTTTGCCCACAAGTTGAAAGAGCTTCTTTCTTTGCATGGTGAAGTTGCCAGTCTTCTCCATAACACGATTAATTTCAGTGAATTCCTCAACCATATCATCAACCTATCAAAATTGGTGTTTAAGTTTAGAACTTTTAGACAGCTTTTAATGACACAGACACCATGCAAAAGATCGTTAACTCTGCTCAATTTCAATACCTGCCGGATATAATGATCAAGGGCAATACTTTGACCAAGAACACTTGAAATTATACGAATCCCATCTGTGTCTAAACTTTTAAGAACTATATAATCAAGACCTCCTTTCATCCATGTTGTCAACGATGGTTTCTCAACCACAGCATAATCTGTTCATTGCAAAATAGATGTCATTAATCTGATACATATTTTACTCTGAACCTATATCTTTGCGAAGAATTAAGCAGGGCAGTTTTAGGGGCTGTACAACAAAGCACAGTTGCAGTCTCAGAAAAAGGGAAGCAGTGGCAACTTATTTCAGTGAAAAACACACATCTAAAGCACAGCCTAGGCATGCAATGACTCTCTTTAAGTTGAGTTCTATGACATGTATGGAACATTATCTTTGAACATCACATGAGAGAGAAAAGGGAGGCAGCTAAAAAGCAATAAACAGGACTCGATTTAGCAGATAATATATATGAACAGGAAGTGAATTGAATGGACATACCATCTTTTCTCATCTCTGGAAGCCATCCTGAAGCATGTTTCCTAATTATATCAAGATAATATTCAGCTTCATGATCAGCAATGTTGAAAAGCACAGCAGAACCATATTGGAAAACGACCACATAGCGATAGCAAAATCTGTTGTCCTTCACTCCAATCTCCTGCATAAGTATCAATCAAGATCACAAGGAAATCAATTTCGGCAGAATAGGCCAATGTCAAAACAGCATGTCTAACGGTTTACCAATTGTGCCTGAGATTAGTTAATTCTAGATTTCACCAGGCCCTCCAACAAAGTGATACTAAGCTGTAATCACTAACCATAATCTCAGGCGGGAATTCAGAGTACCGAAGTGCAATATAGTTGAGCGTACGGGTCGATGGAGGTACGATATCACTCCCGTGTTCCGCTTGCATGCTCTTCAGATCAATGCTGCCACAAAGAGGAGGAAAAAAAATTAAATGAAACCCCATCATTTAAGTTCACTGCGCCAATCGGGCTTGTGCAGCCTTCCAAATAGCACGGTTGCACACAAAGTTCCCTCGCAGAAAAATCATCAAACACCTAAGGAGCAAGCGTGGGCGCGATTCGGCGTGGTTACCTGGTGGAGAGGAAGTAGGCCTTGACGGGGATGTAGCGCGCCGGGCCGTCCTCCTCCTCCTCATGCGGCGGCGTGGGAGCCGGGGCCGACTCGGTCGCCGCGCGAATCCAGGCCCAGTACGCCGAGCCGCCGAGGCCAGAGTCGCGGGCCTCGTGGGGCGCGACGGCCGCGACCGCCGAGAAGAGCCTCGAGAAGGGCGAGCCGTGGGCAGCGGTGCCGTGGGGCCCACGCGCCAGAGGGCGACCTGGTGGTGGTGCTTGTGGCGGCGGCGGCGCGAGGAGGCGGCGGAGACGGCAGCACGAGCGCAGCCGCCCCATCAGGCAGTCGAGTTGGCGAGTTGCAGGCTCGCAGGTGCAGCCGCCAACCTTCGCGACCTCGCCAACCGCGCCTCTGGAAAGAGGATGCAAATGGGGGCGGGACCCAGCGCGCAGGGGGAAGGCCCGTACCGCAAGAACCAGGGGGTTGGGCCACGGCCCGTAGGTGATAATCTGGAGGGCAAATTCCTTCCATACCATCAACTAAACATCTAATCCCGTGTACGCCACCAAAAAAACTCCAATGCCGTGTACGCCATCAGCGCTAAAATTCGCACCCACGAGAGCCATCGCCGTTCCGGTCTCCGCCAGTCCGTCACCCTCCCTCCTTCTCTCTCGTTCTCTTGTGGCGGCGGGCCCACAGCCCGACCTCCGCGTTGCGCTCCCTCGCCCGGCAGCACTCCGCCGCGCTCGCCAGGCTCGTCGCCGCGCCGTCCATGCTGCCGAGGTCCGCCGAGGGGAGGACCATGGCACCGCACGACGATGAGGAGCCCGGTGACCCGGATAAGCTGCTCCGCCGAGCAAGGAGGGGCCGGGCGCGGCAGCTTCGGTGGCCGGCCGAGCAAGGCGGAGCCGGGCGCGGCGGCGCTGCCCGCGGCCGCGGCGGAGTCTTAAAAATAGAAATCAACCCTAAACTCCTTTCAGATTTATGCAAATTTCAAACTTGAAGCCACCCAGCCGGCCAGCCTCGAGTTTTCTAAATTCCTAACGCTGCCAAGTCTTTTACAGGAATCCCAGCGCTTATTACGATAAGACAGTAGGAATACGGTGCATTTTCCACAAATGGAGTTTGGATGGACGCAGTTTTGCAATGAAGTGATTTCTGAACACCAGTTCAGTTCAGTTTATTGCGCAGCGGCTTTCTCTCACTGACTTGTGCTGGAAAGTGCTGACTAGACCCTAGTACACCTGAATAAATTCCACCACGATTCAGTCATTGCCCTCATTTTGTGACCAAACTTATGGAAGTGTCGAACTGTCGACCATGGCCTGCCCAGCTGATCTCATGGTTTGGCTAAGGCTGAACAACACATTGATAGCCTGAAAAAGTCACCAAAACGGACGGCCGGCCGTAAGTGCAAGTTGAATCAGATCTCTATTAGTTATAACCCTGTTTACATTTTCATAAAGAAAGCATCTCTTCCACTTTAGTGGTGGAACTGCTTGCCGTAACTACACTACCAGTAAATAATTTTGAATCAAATCTCAGCTATATTTAAACATTAAAAATTCAGGCGTTCACTATCCACAGCGCAACTGCGAGAACTGAATCGAAGGAAAGTAATTGCTACAACACGGAGTTGGTAAGTGCATTGTTAGCATGAAGCAGGCAAAATGGCCGAGAGAAGTTATTTCTTCTTCTCTACTTTTTCATCACAGGAACTCAGGGAGAGCTGGACCACATTAACCAGCAGTACTCCACTGTCAGAATCCGCAGGGAACAGTGATCGCCATTGCAGCAACAGTGAAATTAAACGGAACGGGAGGATCGGAGAAACTCACATGCGCAATGAGCGTGCAAGAGTCTAAGAGATCGAGGGCTTAGATACCGACACGAAACTTAACCTTTTCCGGCAAGCTTGCAACAAGAGCCAACGCATGCATTAACAAGAACCTGGAGGACGAATCAATCTACTAGTAGTATTATATAGTACTACAAGGTACATTCACTACGAAAGAAAGCAACCAATCTACCCGTCTTCATTATCAACGAAATGGAGTGCATGCTAGTACTAAGATTGGATCTACTGTAATAATGAAAATCTGAGTACATTGCATAGGTGCATCATACTCCATTGTCAACCCATTCCAAGCAATGACAAAGAAAGCTAGCGATGCAAGAATCCTCGGGGAGGGAAAAAAAGGGGGAAATGTAGCGCGTGTCCCGATCAGTTGTGCAGCCTATTGGGCCCGCTCGGCACGAGCCGCTTCGACACGCCGTAGCGAGGGTCGATCTCCTCGCAGTCGAGGACGGGGGCCGGCATCGGCAGGTGGTGGCCGCCGCCGCGGCGCCTGGCGTGCAGCTGCTTGCACCACGGTAGGGGCCGCCCGCGCTGCAGCTCGCAGAGGCGGGTGAGGATGGCCTCGTCGGGCTGCAACGCCGCCGGCGCCCTCGCCGTCCAGGCCTGCTGCTCCCGGGTGGTCGTCTCCTTCGGCGACACGGTGACGTCGGCCGATGAGGCCACGAGGAGGGAGGCTAAGAAAAGTAGGCAGAGGCAATGCGAAGGCTTCGTCATCATTGGCGCTCGGCCTCTCTTTCTATCTCCTTGTTGGGGGTGGTAGGCTTTTAATAGCAGCGCGCGGCGTGAAACGGAGACGAGCGAAACGACCGCCGGCAGAGCTAAGTTTCTGTTGACCGGCTTCGCATGGATCCCGTACACTTGTATAACAAACTTGCTATTTTTGCGCGGCTTATCTACATTTTTTGCGGATTATTTTTGAGCTGTTCGACCCCATCGAAACGAAAGACCCCTCTCGTAGTACTACGAGATGGAGGCAAACTTATCACATGCGATCTCATGGGCCCGATCGAAATCCAATCGATCACAAAGCTCATAATGCGCGGCCTTCGATTCGGCCCATGGGCTTAATTAGGTTCATTTGTACCGCCTAGCGGCCTAGGTGAAATTCGCTGACATTTTTTACCGGTAGTAGTAGTTGTTGTTGTATAAAAGACGTACAACGTTTTGTCCTGATTTTTACGTGAATCTGTACGGTGACAGTGTCACTATCCCAGGAAAATTGCTCACTCTATATTTTCGAAGTGCTTCACAGGTCACACTTGTAAAAGTTGAGGTAACATGAGTGCCTATCTTGGCAGCATCACGGTTGCATGTTAATACAGCGGCAATAGCCGGCACAATTACAAGAGAAGGAGTTGTACTCGTGTATCTCTCGGTTACAAACTTGTATAGCAATCTATTCTATCTCTAATTCTATCCGAAACATGTAGAGTCCAAGCATCCTGGAGATTGATACATAACAATAATTCTAACTGCCTCCCTCATTCTAAACTTTTCTTTCTCTTGAGATTTAGATTGACCTTCAAATCTTCTAGCTTCGCCACTGGTAAAGCTTTTGTAAAACCATCTGCAATTTGATCCTTGGAAGGTATAAGCCGAACCTGAAGCTGCTTCTTTGTGACATGCTCTCGCACAAAGTGAAAATCTATTTCAATATGCTTTGCCCGTGCATGAAAAACTGGATTAGCTGATAGATAAGTTGCACCTAAATTGTCACACCAAAGAATTGGCAGCTGACTCAAGTGTATGCCCAATTCTGCTAGCAATGACTCGAGCCAAATAAGTTCCCTTGTTGCATTGGCCATTGATTTATACTCAGTCTTAGTAGAAGAACGAGAAACTGTTGCTTGCTTTCTAGCACTCCAAGAAATTAAATTCGGACAAAAAAAAACAGCAAAACCACCCGTAGACCTTCGATCATCAACACTACCAGCCCAATCGGCATCAGAGAATGCACTTAATGTATTTGCACAAGACTTAGCAATGTTTAATCCAACATCCAACGTATGCTTGATATACCTCAAGATCCTCTTGACGTTTGTCCAATGAGTAGTGGTTGGTGCATGTAAAAATTGACATACCTTGTTAACTGAAAATACCAAATCCGGTCTAGTCAACGTAAGGTATTGTAGTGCACCAACTATACTCCTGTGTCGAGTGCTATCCTCACCTTCTAGCAGAGTTCCTTCATGACAAGACAACTTCTCTTAAGCTGATAACGGTGTAGTAGCAGGCCTGCAGTTATTCATGCCAACTCTGACCAATATCTCTTGAGCATATTTTGATTGAGATAAAAGCAAATTCTGGTCTTCTCTTTGAACTTTTATTCCTAAGAAGTAACTAAGATTTCCAAGATCTTTGAGAGCAAAGTCTTTTTTTAAATCAAGGAGAAGAGCAGTCACGGCTTCACTGGATGAGCTTATCACACTAATGTCATCAATATATACGAGCATGTAAATTATCACATCAGACTTTTGATAGAAAAACAAAGACGTGTCAGACCGAGAAGCTTTAAAACCAAGATCAACTAACTTTGAGCACAACCTTGCATACCAAGCTCTTGGAGCTTGTTTCAAACCATATATTGCTTTATCAAGTCTGCATACCAAACGTGGCGCATCAGAACTTTCAAATCCAGGTGGTTGTTTCATATAAACCTCCTCTTCCACAACACCATGCAAGAACGCATTCTGTACATCCAACTGTCTAAGACACCATCCTCGCGAAACAGCTATAGAAAGCACGAGTCTCACTATTGCAATTTTAACCATGGGACTAAATGTGTCCTCATAATCTATCCCATACCTTTGTCTGAAGCCTTTGGCTACTAACCGAGCCTTGTACCGATCAATGGAACCATCTGCCTTCTTCTTAATTTTGAGCACCCATTTGCAATCAATTAAATTTATTCCCTTTTTAGCTTCCACCAGATGGCATGCCTGATTTCTCAACAATGCATTTACTTCATCTTGCATAGCTTGTCTCCACTTAGGATCACTAAGTGCTTCTTCCAAACTTGTTGGTTCTCCTGTTGCAAAAATGTTTCCATACCTCACAGTGTCATCAGTATACTTCTTAGGCTTGACAATGCCACGCTGGAGCCTGGTTTGTCTTCTTGGAGGAGATGGTACTGGCTCAGGAGAAGAAACAGGTTCTGGCGATGCTTCTGTACTGGATGGCGATGTTGTGCTAGACCCCGGAGCAGTCGTAGAAGATCTAGGTGCTCCGGTCGTGCCACACGGCGACTCCACAGCGGAAGACGGGAGAACAGGCGGAGGAGCCTCCCTTGAGCCGGCACGTGTCGAACCCGGAGCGGCGGGCAAGCGATCCACGTGGGAATCTTCCCACGCGGCGAACCTGCGACGGTCGCAGGCGGATCCGCACCGAAGTCTAGGCCAGCTGCCGCAGGTGGATCAGCCTCGGATCCGATGCCCAGCGAATCTGCTTCGGTTCCGGTGCTAGGATCTTCTGCGGCGCTGCTGAATGCTGGTGGAGATATTTCATGTACATGATTTTGTGCACTGTTTTCATCTGAATTCCCTGCAGCCTGTTCCTGTGCAACACCACTATCTTCATGATCATTATTAGTAGGGTTAGTAAAACATTGATCAATACAATCTACACCCCCATTATCTAAGAGATTGCTAGGAAGAAGAATGATGTTCTTTCGGAGTTGAGCGCCGGCATTCGGATGCAATTGAGAAAAGGGAAACTGATCCTCATAAAAAACGAATCCGTTGAAATATATATCCATCCTGATTTAGCATCTAAGCACTTAAACCTCTTGTGCATAGAGCTTTAACCAAGAAAAACACATTTGATAGACTGAAAAGAGAGCTTCCTAGAGTTATATGGCCTAAGATTAGGCCAACATGCACATCCAAACGTGTGGAGAGAGGTGTAGTCTGGTTTTTCATGGAAGAGGCGTTCAATAGGAACTTCATAATTAATCACCTTGCTGGGTAGGAGATTAATGAGATAGGTGGCAGTAAGAAAGGCTTGATCCCAATACTTAAGTGGCATAGAAGAATTTGCTAAGAGAGCAAGACCTACTTTCACAATATGACGATGTTTACGCTCGGCTGCACCGTTTTGTTGATGAGTATGGGACAAGAGACACGATGAGAGATTCCTAACTTCTTGAAGAAGGAGTTTAGCTTTTCATACTCCCCTCCCCAATCAGATTGCATGGATATGATCTTCTTGTTGAATTTGCGTTCAACAAGCTTCTGAAAGTCTTGAAAAACAGTGAGCACATCGGATTTTTTTGCAACAAATAGATCCAAGTGTACTTGCTATAATCATCAATAAAGCTCACATAATAGGTGTATTTTCCTACGGAAGCAAGGGCAGGCCCCCAGACATCTGAGTAGATCAGCTTAAGTGGAGAATTTGACACTTTATTTGAACTAGAATAAGGAAGTTGATGGCTCTTGGCCATTTGACAAGCTTCATAAACTGAATTTGACTCTTTACTAGTAGCAAAGAGAAGACTATTGCTATTTATGACACGATCTTCAGTAGGAAGGGCAGGGTGTCCTAGCCTACTGTGCCATCTCGTAGTGGATGGTTTATTGACTCCATAATCTTCTTTTCTTTGGGCTTCTTCAACCAAACTTGGGCCAAAAGGGTAGAGTCCACCTTGACATCTACCTCGATGCAGAACCTTCTTCGTTTCCCGGTCCTTAATAAGAAAGAAGTTAGGATGGAATTCTAGAAAAACATGATTATCACGCGCTAACTTATGAACCGAGACCAAATTCTTGTTAGCACGTGGGACATGAAGAATACTTTTAAGATGCAAATCTCTATTAGGGGTATGTAGAATTGTATGACCAACATTACTAATCCTCATACCTGAGCCACTGGCAGTGTGTACTTGATCACGCCCATTGTACTTGTCATGGACAGATAGCTTCTCTAGTTCCCCTGTCACGTGATGTGTAACTCCACTGTCAACATACCAATTTGTATTGTAGCCATAATCAGTGGTAATTGCACCAGCTATCTTGTTGTGTTGGTCATCTTCTTCATCTTCATCATATATGTACCAACATCTTGGAGCTCCATGTCCTTCTTTCTTGCAGATCTGACAAGTGGGCTTGGTGCTAGGTCCCTTCTGCTTGTTGTTGCTGCGGTTCTGACCTCCACGGCCACCACTGCTACGGCCGCGATTGCCATGACCGCGGCCTCTTCCTCCTCGGCCTCAACCAGTTGCATTGGCCGAGGACTGATATATCCTCCATCATGGTACATCTCCAAGCGCATGTCATACGCCAAGAGTTGAGAATACAAATCGCTCAAGGAGATGGAGCCAACTCGGCCAAGAACAGACGATACAAAAGGGTTGTATTCAAAGTCAAGACCGGTAAGTATATAATGAGCCATCTCATCATCATCTATGATCTTACCAACAACAGCAAGCTCGTCCTTGATCGAGCACATCTTGGTGAAGTAGATCGATGAGGACATGTTGCCCTTCTTAAGAGTAGCAAGCTTCATGCGTAGATTGCCACCCTTGTCTTGGAGTGCGCCGAGAACATCTCTTCGAGAGACTTCCAAGCTTCTATCGATGTGGTCGCCGTTGCAACCGGTGCTAATGCCTCTTGGGTAAGATAATTCAGCAGGTAACTCAGCAATTGCTGATCTTTGGCAATCCATGAGATATACTCTGGCTTGCGCATGGTCTCCTTCTTGTCTGTCGTGGCCACCTCAATAGTTTGGGGCGGCTCTGGATCAGATCCATCGAGAATTCCCATGAGCTGGGCACCGCGGACGGCAAGGAGGAATTGTGCCTTCCATAGAAGGTAGTTGTCGCGGGTGAGCTTCTTCAAGACAACGCCAAATTGTGCTGACGCCGATAAAGATGAGGACACCATGGATCAACTTGGAAGGTGTGTGGATGTATTATGGAAGAGTAACTCTGACACCATGTAAAAATTGAGGTAACGTGAGTGCCTATTTTGGTAGCATCACGGTTGCATGTTAATATAGAGGCAATAGCCGGCATAATTATAAGAGGAGTTGTACTCGTGTATGTCTTGGTTACAAACTTGTAGAGCAATCTATTCTATCTCTAATTTTATCCGAGACATATAGAGTCCAAGCATCCTGGAGATCGATACATAACAATAATTCTAACAACCGTAAGAATTGCGCTGCTCTCCACCGTGCCCTGTTCCATCCAGTTGACCGAGACTAGTTCTTTTTCGTCTCGACCTCACAGTCATAAATTGATCGGTCGGTAGAACTCGCGCCGTCTTTAAATAAAAAATGTTCTTCATCCCATCACCTTCAGTACATGCCCTGCCTTACGTCCAGTCTAGGTACTTTTGCCTTTCGGATCTTCAGTGAACTACATACTAGCTTACGCCTTACATGGTTTAATTTAATTTGTGCTCCTGCACTCCTGCTGCGTTTGTTCAAAGTCACAACAAAGTGGTCGCTTTCTCCTTCCAAATACGTACCGCCCAATAAGCCACAAGTGCATTTTACTATTCACGTTGACTGCGTGGTCGTGAAATGGACAGAGCGGATTGCATGCTCGTTTCGTCCGCTTCACGCACTCCGGTGCGTCACGCTCCTCTACCCGAAATCGCCAGCGGTGACGTTAGTCGCTAGCTAGAGGGGCTGAACAGGACCTGGATGCCAGAAGATGTCGTCAGGATATTGCTTTGGTTTGGCTTCATCCCATGACAAATGTTCCGAGGGCACCGTCGGCGTTCGCTGCACGGCCGGTGCGCCGCCGATCGATTCCGCGCCACGGCCAGTGCGCCACACACAAAAACTGTGTCTGGCACTCTGGCTGGCACTCTGGCTTTGCTCGGCAAGCGCATGCGGATCCCAACACCAACAGGCCGCCGTTGCTAGATCTGAGACGGTCGATAGGGGAGCGAGCAGCTAATAGCAGACCAACACCCCCAGCAGGTTACGGTCGTTCTCATTCTCATCAGAACTACTTGATGCATATTACACACACACACACACACACACACACACACACACACACACACACACACACACACACTAATAGTTCTATTAAGCTAGCGTCTACTATGGTACGGAGTAGCACGTATAATATAGTAGCCTGTGCTAGCTTATGCTTTAAGCATGGCATTTCATTCCGAACTGTATGTGTTGTACTCAATCACTCGATTGGCGGTGCTTCCGTGGAGAGATGGGTTATCTGGAGAGATTTTTTTCCATTAGCGCCATGTCGGTGCTCTGCCTTATTGCACCCACATGCCACAGTACGCAGGTGCTTGCGATGTTTCACCGAACATCGTACCGGCTCTAGCGTTTTCCTCCGGGTTGTTTAGCTGTCTAGTTTTTGCTCACTTATGTGCTGCCAGCCTGCCACAAAAATGGACCCTTCATCCATCACAGTTTATGGATCACTCTCATGCAAGAAAGCAAAAAAAAAAAACAACAGTAAATGGATCTGGGGGAGACACACACATCCAAATGTGACGGATAAAAACAAGCGAAGGTTTGGCCTGCGGGCATGCGAATCTCGACGTCTCGGTGGCGCACTACCGAGCGTAATCGCTCGCGTCTCCGGTGCCGGGCGAGGTGGGAAAAAAAAAAGAAAAAGAACTCGTACGAAAGCGAAAAGGAAGCATCTAGACGTGCGGGGCCATTGACCATCGGGGCTGCCGCACCCACTCCACTCACCAGCCACACCCGCGCCCGCTGCGCCCTCCCAGCCGGTCGCCCGCCTATTAAACGGGGGGCCGGCCCGGAGCGCCACTTCGCGCAGCGAGATCGACGCAGAGAGAATCCCAAAGGCCAGAGGGGGCGGGGAAGGAGACGAAGAACCGAGGGGAGGGAGGGAAGCGCCGGAGAGGAAGGCGAGGCCATGGCTCCGATGAAGCTGTACGGCTCGACGATGTCGTGGAACGTGACGAGGTGCGCGGTGGCGCTGGAGGAGGCCGGCTCCGACTACGAGATCGTGCCCATCAACTTCGCCACCGCCGAGCACAAGAGCCCCGAGCACCTCGCCCGCAACGTACGTGTCTTCCCCGGCCGCTCTTTTTTTCCCTTTTTTCCCCGCCTGGCAAATACAACGGCGGTGCTCCGTTTGCGTGCTGATGGTGCTGCGGTCGTTATCGTCGATGGGTTATCTGGAGAGATTTTTTCCTCTCGCGCCTAGCCTCTCGCAGTCTCGTCGGGGTTTTAGCCTTTTAGGATTCAAGGCTAGGGTTTGGGTGGGGGAGTTGGGGATTCAGGATTTAGGAGATTTTAGGCGATTTACCGCATTCTTCCGTCTCCAATTCCAGCACCCACCACTGGCGCCACTCACCTCTCACCATGGGGTGTAAATATGTGCGCAAATGTAACTTTTACACTCTTGACCATAGCCAAGATTTGGGCTGTACGAAGTGGATTGAAATTCACTTATACTCGATTTGGGCTAATAAGAATGTCAAAATTATTCGCTGCTCGTCTAGTTCGCCCCTCCTTATCCTGGTCCAATTGTTCTTCGCTTGGTTTGATTCACGTGCTGGATTGTTGTTTATATGATTTGATCAAGTGCTAGCAACGGATAGAAAGGACAACGGGAATTTCAGATATGAGGGGTTTACAACAACAACAGCATAGCCTTTTGTCCCAAGCAAGTTGGGGTAGAAACCCAAAAGAAACAAAGATAAGAGGAACACAAAAAAGACACAAGACAGAAGGTAGAGATAGGGGTAAACAGAACCAGAACCAAAGGTCACGGTTCAGGCACGTTGATTGCTAGTCTCCAAGCGCTCCTATCCATAGCTAATTCCTTGGAGATATTCCACTCCTTAAAGTCTCTCTTAACCGACAAAGTCTCTCTTAACCGACGCCCCAAGTCAATTTAGGTCGACCTCTACCTCTCTTTACATTATCGACCGGCTTTAGAACCCCATAATGCACCAGCGCCTCAGGAGGGGTTTAAAGCAGAGAAATTGATGACTATTTTGGACAGGTCATCGAACTGGTAACTGATTTAATATGCAGGATGTCTAAAATCCTATAAGTCTGAAAATTTGTTAGGTGCACAACTGTGCATTCTCTTTAAACCGTTTCAAGAAGTAAAGTACATGCTAACAACTCCTTTTGTGTACTTCTCAACAATTATACTTCTGACATAAAACTAAAATCTTTTGAATATATGTATGTTTTGAGCTTGTTTATGATAAGTGACGTAGCATGTATCACCTATCTGAAATTTAACATGATGTACACAATCATAAGCTAATTGGAAATTTTAACTGGCGAGTATGTAATGTACTAAAACATCTGATTTTTGGAACTCTGTCCTGACTCTTAACAGCATTATCCGTTTCTCTGCAGCCATTTGGACAGGTTCCAGCTTTGCAAGATGGTGACTTGTACGTCTGGGGTATGATCCTATGGCGATCCTTTTGAGTTGTTTCTAGAATGTTCTTGTTGTCGCTATTTCATTTATTGCTGGTACGTTTACCCGTTTCATAACATATGACGAGGTTAGCACTAAGTTTAAAAAAAAGGTATCTCAGCTTTTCCTGGAAGCACATCAGCTGTTCAGAGTCCTTGACTAATGGAAACCAACAACTTTCACACATTTGTAATACGGCATGATGAAAAATATTCTGCCTGATAGCAAAATGCCATTGTGCTGTAGGAACTACTTAGGTGGCTTGGTTATCTTGTGCTCCAGTTTTTTTTCCACACCAGTCCAATGATGAAGATTTTTGTATTTATTTATATGTTGCCCATAAAAAATTAAATTGAAAGGGACCAACACCTTGACTTTTAATCGACTTGTTCTTGTCGTCGAATGAACCTGTAGAACCTTTTGTATCTACCAATGATGTTTATTTTTTCTAACTTTGTTATTATTCTCCTCTATCAGAATCGCGTGCAATTTGCAAGTATGCAGCCCGTAAAAACAAGCCGGAGCTGTTGAAGGAAGGCAGTCTTGAGGAGTCAGCAATGGTGGATGTCTGGATGGAGGTGGAGGCCAACCAGTACACCTCTGTGCTGAACCCCATCCTCTTCCAGTGCCTCATCAGTCCTATGCTTGGGGGATCCACTGACCAGAAGGTTGTCAAGGAGAACCTTGAGAAGCTGAAGAAGGTGCTGGAGGTGTACGAGGCGCGCCTGACCAAGTACAAGTACCTGGCTGGAGACTTCCTCAGCCTTGCTGACCTTAACCATGTCTCCGCCACCCTGTGCTTGTTTGCGACGCCCCATGCCTCGGTGCTTGACGGGTACCCCCATGTGAAGGCCTGGTGGTCTAGCCTGATGGAGAGGCCATCTGTTCAGAAGGTTGCGGCTCTGATGAAGCCATCTGCTTGAAGAGGTTGTCCTTGTGCAGGCGGTTCTCGGAATAAGCTGTGTTCTGTTTCAGTGTTTGCTTGTTCAGGCTCTGTGCTGTTATGATGTGCCTTCGATGTTGAATGTTCATGCTTTGTGCTAGGATGCTTGTGATCGGGTCTTGAATTGTACTGAAATGAGCATTCGCGTGCTCTTTGTCTGGGGAACGATATGATAATAAACTCTGTTAGGTGCCTGGAGCTAGACGATTTCTCATTTGTGTCTTCAGTGCTGGTCACTGGTCAGGTTTGCAGTTTGCTGTTATCATGTCAAAACGTTCTTGTGCATGGTCCAATTGGAACAAGCTCTAGATGGTTCAGTCGATACGCCCTTCTAAAAAATGGAGGTGGCATGTTTAGCAACATGGATCAGCTTGCTGCTTTGCCTGAAATTAATGGATGGACGGTTTCCCTCGCGGTTTACGAAGTTGAGGAGCAGAATCTTTTCTTTTTAAGGAATTGAGGAGCAGAATCTGTTGAGAACTCTAGTACAAAGATAATTTTGAGATAATACAACTCAAACCCTGTCACTGTTGCTGGATTTGCATCAGATTGCAGATTGCAGATACATCCATCTTTTCCTTTGCATCTTCCACGAAAGAAAGTATATGCTCAAACAACTCTGTTTCTCCAAAGAGAAGTCAACGTGTGTACATAGCTTTGCTTCCCCCAAAGAGGAGATAAAAAGCTCCACACTAATGGCCTCGAGCCATCTGGCCAGCACTAGCAGTCTGCCACATCAGAGCACACAAAGCTGCTTTGTGTGGTGACTTTGCTTTGGAGCACGATGGCCTGTAATAATCCCGCCCCCAAAGCAGCCGGAAAAACAGCCGTCCGCGAACGCCGACGGGGCAGGCGCAGCTCCGTCCAAAGCGCGACAGCCTGCGGTGCGGGATGGCCGAAACGCGCTAATAGCGGTAGTAGAGCGCGGCGTGGCGCGAGACTCCATTTATTGGTGACTCGCCAGCTAGAGAGAGAAACCCCCTCAAGTGTCCATACATCCTCCACGACCTGATGGCGAATCCGGTGTTCCTGCTGCTCTTGCTGGCCATGGCGTTCAGAGGATCAGGTGAGGCATCTCGCTTTCGTTTTCGGCTACGAGCAAATTCCTGATTCCATCCACAAGTTGCGCACGTCGCTGAGCTCGCAGAAACATCAGGCATCAACTAGAGGTATCCCGTATCCTTGTCAGTCCTCGGCACTGTCAAGACGTGTTCGCCCAATCAGACAACCTGCAAACTCATTGTCCAAACATTCCTTTCCTCCGTATCGATACATCAAGCGCAGAACTTCAATTTGCTTGTGTGTGTGGCATGGATGCAGACGGCTCGTGGTGCGTGTGCCGGCCGGACGCGACGGACACGGCGCTGCAGAAGACGCTGGACTACGCGTGCGGGCACGGCGCGGACTGCGCCGCCGTGCTCCCGACGGGCCCGTGCTACAGCCCCACCTCGGTGCGCGCGCACTGCTCCTACGCCGCCAACAGCTACTTCCAGCGGAACAGCCAGGCCGACGGCGCCACCTGCGACTTCGGCGGCACGGCCAACCTCACCGACACGGACCCGAGTAACCCACACGCTCCGATCCCCTTCCCCCTTCCTCGCCGTCCACACGGCTGACCTTGCAGCATCTGCTTCCCGATCGTGCCTAACAACTATATTTTTGCTGCCGGTTTGCAGGCTCCGGAACCTGCAAATACCCTGCGACTCCGAGGTACGTAGGATTCGTAGTCGTAGCTACCAAACTCTGTTCAATGTTGGGAACAAATCACACGGGACTGACGTGTTCTTCTGCTCTCGATTCCGTTGCGCGTGGGATGCAGCGAGGCGGGGACAAGCGGCAACGCGACCGGCACGGGCGCGTCCTCTCCAGGCTCCGCGAGCAACCCTGCGACGACGCCCAGCACGGGAGGGAGCTTCACGACACCGGTCGCCGCGTTCGGCCCCGTGCCCAGCACCGTCAGCGCCGCCACCGCCGCCGCGTTCGCTGGCCGCCACGTTCTCCTCCTCGCCGCCGTCTCCGTCCTGTCGTTCCTGGCGCGCTAGATAACAGACTTGCAGGACCACCAGGCAGCCGAGCGGCGTCAGGAAGGGCGTCTCCTCTGAAATCCTCCGGCGCGCACGAGGCTTTGGTGTCAGAGTGGGGGCCTTGGCTTACTGTTTCGTTCTTCTCTTGTCATATTTCTCGCGATTTTCTTCTGCTTTTGGATATGAATATGAACCGAATTTGATTGCTTCACTTGGACTCCGAATTCTGTTGCGTTTCACTACTCGAGTCACAGTTTCCTTAGCGCACGTGCGCTGCTAGCAACTGGCAGCGAACGACGCACCACTTATGATGCTTTTATGTCACGTGATCCAGCAGCAAATACATCTTATCTACTCAGACCAGCTTCATGTCACGGAGTTCGAACTCAATCGATTAAAACTGCTAGCACCACATGAGTATGCTGCTCTCCGCTTCCATTGTTCCACCAGAGGCCTGCGTTCATAGTTTTTTATATGTTTCTGTGGGTCCCACCATCAAACTCAACATTGGAGCACTGGAAACGTGCTTTGCGTCAATGTTTTTCCTCTCCAAATTCGACACGGCATTGGAGCTGCCCTTAAGTCCTCACATTGTTGCCTTCCTTGTATATTATTTCTTACCATTTTTCCTAGTTTCAGTGTTGTGTGCATAAAATTTTTAGGGTTCCTTCTTAAAAGTTCTTAACATATAGGTCTAAAGATTTATCCAATATATATTATCTAGATTTTTTATTGTGTTGGCTTAATTTTTTAGGCTTCATGTTTCAAAGTTTTCATTATATGGGTCCAAAGTTTTATCTGATAATGTTATTCAAGTATTGTGTAGCATTTAAAATTTTTCCTGTTGGTAGATTCATTGTCATTTTCCATATGGTTTCACCTATGACTTATCTTTGTATCTACAACACTCTTGTAGATACATGGAGAATATTAACTATGAATATAAGTTAGAAATATAGAACTTTTTGTGTACGTGGTTGTAAGTACTTCAAATTAGAGTATTAGGTTTTCGAATACGTTAATTGAAAGTTAGCGGTATAGAAAAGTTTTCTATAAATTGTTTGCAAGTTTTTTATATCCAAATATAAAGTTTTAAATATGTGAACTCAGAGTTAAGAATGTACAAATTTTTTTATGTATGAGTTAAAAGTTTTTCAAGTTCAATTATAAAGTCTTGTATATATACCTTACAAGTAGGAAATACTTTATTTTAATTAGCATATTTTCACGTTTGAAATATAGGGCATAAAACATTCAGTACGTGATTTTTGGAAGTTTTACAAAATCAAGTGTAAAGTTTTGTACATGTGATTCAAAAGTTTATGAAATTCACATTAAACAATGCTTTTGGGCACTCAGTTAATTTTAGGAAGGATAGAGCGTGAAAAAATGATATAGAAGTTAGCTTGTAACTAATTAACACGAAAATCTAGGAAACTAAACATGGAAACTAGAAACTGGTGAAAAAGTAGTAATTACGTAAGCTAGCTGCTTGCTTTTATGCACCCGCGCCATTAGCAAGTGGCAATACATTGCAGACTTGCAACTAACCTCTCACTGCTCGATCGGCATCAGTGTATTAGCAACGTATAATAAATATAAAATGTATTGGCCGCAAACTAATCCCTATGCGCGCGCGTCGCTAGCAGGCACCAACGAGCATTCGCCGGCAGCGCGCAGCAGCGAACGCGCGCCCATTAACGGCCCCGCTCGAGTCGTACTGATTTCATAGCTAGTGAATAATTGACCTGCAGTGCTCGGAAAAGCTAGCTATCGCTTGTGTTGCAAACAACGAATTCATTGTCTGAAAGATTTTTTGCGTGGTCCGTTTATTTGTAGGCTGTTTGTTATGTTGTTTCGGTCCATTAACTGTTACGGCCGGCCTATTTACTGAGCACTGGCCATGTTGCCAGAGAGAATCTTTGCAAGCAAAAGAGGACAAACATGATAATATCACCCACACGCATGCAAATTCCAACAAAAAAACTATAACTATTAAACTGAGCATCTAAATTAAATTTCGATGGCACTATTATCTTTAGACCACACATGCCTATATTCGCACAATATTTTTTAAAAGCATTTTTTTCGGTACTAAATACTTAATTGTGGAATCTGGGAACAAATATTTTAAGAACACTTACAATGTTTGCGATGTGTAATATTTTGTTCGTCGTACATTATTATTTGTTCGTTACGTTTAACTTTTTTTCGGAAAATAATCATTTATTCGTGCTGTTAAAATATTTATTCCCAGGAATCGAAATTCATTATTGAGTATCAAAAATTATATTTTTTTAAAATATAGGCATGTGTTATTTCTTATTTTGAAGATCTCGTCATAAGAAAGATAATGGTGTAATCGGAATTTATTTTAGATGCTTAGTGTAGTAATTATAGCTTTTTTTTAGTTTTGAATTTGTATGCATGTGGGTTACGTCAACACTTTTTTCTACTTGTGCATGCATGCATGCATGCATGTGATCTATTCTTTTTTGTTGCTAATGGGCCTCAGCCTATGGGGAAACCGTCGTAAATGACATAGCGGTGCTCCCGCAATCTTTTAAAAACAACAGTCCAACAAGGAGGGAATTAATTTTTATTCAGGTGATGATTTAAAAATTATTACACAAGTGATAGCTAGCCGCGCCCTGCCTGCCTAGATTTTCCAAAAAAATGCTTTTACTTAAAAAAAAATGTCTTGACTGTCCACGGTCAAGCTGCACCGTGGGCTGAATGGGCTGAAACGGACAGAGTTTTCAGAGCTAGTGGGCTGATTCATAGCTGGTGGGCTGATTTCTATGCATGGCCAAGGGGGCGCGGAGCCGCGGATGCTGTCGCGCGTCATCGAGCACAAAAAGCAGGGGCGCGTGCGTTCACCTCCGCGCACATCTAGGCTCGAGCAGCACTAGCTCCTCAATACACCGCCCGTTGTTTGCGCGATCCACTTATTCCTCGCTCCCAATGCATGCCTCGCCATTGCCACCTTCTACATGTCCCGGCTCCTGGCCTCCCGTTCCCCCGCTTGTTTCTCTCTCTTTTCTCCCCTCCCCCTGTCTCCGGCAGGCGCGCGCTAGCTTAGTTCTGCCTGCTCCACCCGCCCGTCGGTCGGCATTGATGCGCGGCGAGGCGACGCGGCGGCCGTGCCATGAGGAAGCTGTGCCCGAACCTGGACCGCGACGACTCCCTGGACACCGTGCTGGAGGTGCCCATCCCCGATGAGATGCTCATCAACGCCCCCGGCGCCGACAAGCGCCGCGGCGCCGGGGGCGCCAACATGCGCGCCTGGCTCAAGAACCAGGCCTTCGACCGCGCCACCGTCGACGGGGCCGCCCCCGCGACCGCCGAGCTCCAGCTCTTCCTCAACGTCGTCGGCTCGCCGCTCATCCCCTGCCCCGTCCCGCACGACCGCGCCTTCAGCCGCTCCATCCGCGACTCCTCCATCGTAAGCCGCCCATCCGGCGATGGCGTGCATGCTTCGTTTTTGTCCAGAATCTCGGGGAATTGACCCGGTTGCGTGAACGATCGATTGCAGCAAGCGTCGACGGCCAAGTACATCATTCAGCAGTACATCGCCGCGACGGGCGGGCAGGCGGCGCTGCAGGGGGTGCGGAGCATGTACGCCGTGGGCAAGGTGCGGATGTGCGCGTCCGAGTTCCACCTGGGCGACCAGACCGTCACCGCCGCGCAGGGCCGCGCCGAGGTCGGCGGCTTCGTGCTCTGGCAGAAGACCCCCGAGGTCTGGTTCTTCGAGCTCATCATGGCCGGCCACAAGATGAACGCCGGCAGCGACGGCAAGGTCGCGTGGCGCCAGTCCGCCGCCGAGCAGTCCCACGCCTCTCGCGGCCCGCCACGCCCCCTCCGCCGCTCCCTCCAGGTAAATATAGCATCCGGGCACATGCAGCCAGGCATTTGCGTTCGGCCAGATGCATCTTCGATCGTGCTCCTTGCCGCCTCGCTGCAGGGCCTGGATCCGCGCTCGATCGCCAACCTCTTCTCGGACGCGGTGTGCATCGGCGAGAAGATCCTCAACGGCGAGGAGTGCTTCATCCTGAAGCTGGAGGCCGGCGCGATGACGCTGCGGGCGCGGAGCGCGCCGGCGTTCGACATCATCCACCACACGGTGTGGGGCTACTTCAGCCAGCGCACGGGGCTGCTCATCCAGCTCGAGGACTCCCACCTGCTCCGCATGAAGTCCGGCAAGGGCGCCCGCCGCAGCGAGAACATCTTCTGGGAGACCAGTGTGGAGTCCGTCATCTCCGACTACCGCTACATCGACGGCATCAACATCGCGCACGGCGGCCACACCACCGTCACCCTCTTCCGCTACGGCGAGGGCTCCGTCAACCACAAGCGGAAGCTGGAGGAAACGTGGACGGTGGAGGAGGCCGACTTCAACGTGCACGGCCTCACGACGGACTACTTCCTGCCGCCGGCCGACCTCAAGAAGGACGTCGACAACCGGAATAAGTGATCGGCTAGTGTTCGATTGATTGCTGTTCAGTCCAGGACATTGAAATTCACCCAGGCAAATTTTTTGATAGGGGTGGCGGTAGTTCTATGTTCTTCCATTTCTCTCCTTTTTCTGATTGACATTGCAGAAGATATGAGCATGCATATGTTCCTCCAGAAATAGAATTACTTAATGATTATTTTTAGGACAAAACATGGTTACATCATGTACAGAGTGTAGAAGCTATAAGGGGTGGGAGTTTTGATTAAATTCTTTGATTTTGGCTGGTAATTTCTGTCAAACATTTGATAGTGTACCAAATTGTCCTTTTTTTTTCTCGAACGCACAGAAAAACTGCGCGTCGTTGTAAACAACCACACACATTGCGGCCTAACAGCTATGGCAGCAACTCCCCCAGCAACTTTGCCCCAGCCATCTTTACTGAACTCTTCAGCTGTGATGAGCTGATTTCATACTTTACAGTTCAGTATTCCATGTAGCTATCTGTCTTTATCACTTTGGGGGATTCAAATCTGAACCGGTAGAGCAGCACATATCTTGGCATTTAGTGCAGGTAAATTATTAAACGGATCAGGGTCCCTGCTCCGTTTCCAAGTGAGGCAGGTGGGCAAGTGGTGCTGCCCGAATGGCAAGCCTTCCAAGCTATTTAGGCCCAAGAACATCTTTCAATCTTTTATGGACGATCGTTGAACAAATACCCGTTGTTCCATCGCAAAAGATCGTGCCAACTACAAATCTAATATTATCCTTTTTGAAAATACCAAATCTAATATTATCTCTAGCTATCCCCGTAAACAAAATCATTTGATGCATTCCGTCGCGTAACTAATTTAACTTTATTTGTTCATGGTTATTGCAAACAAGTCCATACGGGGATCTAACTGTACAAAGCGCATGTAATTGGTTTATTAATACCCATCAGCGTATAACCAACGGATCGATAGTGGCTCACGATGGCCGATCCACGTAGGAGAGAAGAGGAGAGAAAAAAATCGTCAATATACCCAGCGACACTTGCTAGCACGTGGATGGATCCACACCGTGCGGGTCACGGCGCTGCAGTCGCAGGCTGTACAACCGTACCGTGGCTGCCGACATGGAGCACTGGGGTGAGCCGCGGGGGAGGAGCCCAGGAGGCGGAGATGGCGATGAGGGTGAGCTGTGCAGAGAGGATGGGTGGTAGCGGTCGTGGCAATCGGCGAGCGGCGCGGAGGTAGAGCGCGTGGAGCGGGCGCCCACACGAGGTGTAAGTGTAGCCGCCGGCGCAGGGAGGAGAGGCTGGCCGTGTCTGCTGGTGCCTAGGAGGAGGAAGGACGCACCGCAGCTGCCTGTGCACGGTGCGAGGCATGAAGCGATGCTGACTAGGGAAAAGATGCGGGAGAGAGAAGAGGGGTTGATATTAAAAATCTTGACATTTGTGGTAAAAAATGTTTTAAAATTACTGTAACCAGGTATCCTGTTAGACCACTTATGTACAGTATTATCTCTAGCTGACGTAGATAAAATTATACATAGCAAGGTATCTACGTTATTACGGGTCCTCTCAAATCCAACTCAAAAATATATATAGAGTAAGATATCTACGAATGTTATTGCTGGTTCACTGCAAACATGCCTCTAGTTGACTTGGTTAGATGGCTCCAGTAGCACTCCTTAGGTTCTGGGTTCGACTCCCCGTGGGAGCGAATTTTAGACTGAGTTTAAAAAACCCCCTCGCTAGCGTGGCTAGGGTTTGAAGGATTTTCTCGATCGAGAAGTTGGTTGCCTCTTAATAAAAAACGGACTGTTGGGGCCGTCGTACCCCACCCGATTGGCTGGATTCAAAGCGAGAAGTCGGTTGATGGAAGTACGAGCGTTAAAGGTGGTTAATTGAAATAGAATGGCTTGGAATTCGTTACTTGTGCATCAAAAGTATGTGGTTAATTGAAATAGAATGGCTTGAAATTCGTTACTTGTGCATTTCCAGATTAAACTGGCAACTTATTTTCTTTCTCTGTTTCCCCCTTTTCAAACTTTGATCTCACAAATTATTTATCTTGTTGTCACTTCCTTTACAACGCGCGAGGTGTTCAATGCCACTATACTTTTCTTCTTTTGATTTCTTTCTGGACTCGTGTTTGTCCTTGTAGGCTTAACTTTTTCTTCTCTTTTGAATTTAGTCACGACTATTCCCTATCCTGTCGTCATTGGCCTCACCCTTCAGGCTCGGGGTAGCCCTTCTATGCACCCATGCCCCTTGCCGGGGATGTCTTCTGGTGTGATGCTTGGTATAGGCCGAACCAGGGGATGTGCATGGGCTGAACTACTGGGTGACCTTTAACGTCGTCGTATTCACCCGCACTCTAGAGAGTTTCATTGCCTACACTATGGTGGCTCAGATGCGAATCAATGGCCCGTACACCCCCGCGCAGGCTCGAGATTTCTCTTGGATGGTTCCATTTATCTTCTTCTTTGTGGGCTACCATTACTTCTTCACATATGACATTATTTCTAGGTAATATTTGTTTTGTAATCTACCGAACTCATTACTCATTGGTTCTTCTTGACATTTGTTCCTTCTTTCTTGCTAATTTGTTGTTTTTTCATATAGATATGGTACACACATGTCGGACTAGATCGCTACAGGGATTTTCAGTGGTGCTCTCCTCATGTTTACCCTCTTCCTCTGGGTATGATTTCTCTCATGCTCCGTGGTCTTTAACGGAGTCAATGTGTTCTTTTGTTTTTAATGGAGTCTAGCCAGCGGTGTCGGGTGGCCCAGAACCAAGATGATGCAAAGCTGCAAACATTAAGCCATTGATGCGCTCGGGAGCCGTCGCTAAAAGCTCGATCAGCGAGCCATGTGCACCGTGTATGTCCCGCACTCAACCAGATCAACCGCACTCCTCATCTTTCTCTTTAATCCATCGAACATCAAGTCTAGGAGTAATAAGGAAGTATATGTATACCGAGACCCAACCTCCATTGGAATTCATAAGAATTTGCAAATGACAAGATATATTTATAACTTCATGTAATGAATTATCTAGAGAGCTAATACATGCTGCCTATTTATTATACTCTAACCATGTCTTGCTTTTGTTTTAGCCCCCTCCCCCCCTCCACTGTCTCAAGTGTTTGGTTCCACCGCAAGTTTGAGTCAGATGATCATGGCGCAACAAGAATGAAGTTTCGAGGAGACGGAGAAGATAAATATGTTCTGTGGGTATGGGATATCTATTTGTTCATACCCCTATGCAATGAATTAGATACTACAGTGCAATCTTAGGAGGAGTATTCAGTGATGCTTTTGACTCAATTGTTTTTCACATGTCTTTGTGGGACAATAATAGTGTGACAAGTTTTGAGATAATTTGTTTGATCTTATTTTTGTTTGCTACGGTGAAACAAATAGTAAATATATATAGATAGCAGGTTTATAGCAAAGAGTTAATGTTGGTTATGTGCATTTTAAGGTTCCACCAAACAAAAATACATTTGATGGAAAGATGGGCCATGTAGCTGCATAAACCAAATTTCTTAGCAATTATTTGTGGTGGAGAATAATTGTTTTTGTTGTTATTTTATTTGTTTCTTGTATTGTTATGGGTCTCTCTACTTGAGTGCAACTTTTTATCCATTAATTTGTAATCTTAATACACTCAAGTTTGATTAAAAAGGTAGCTTGACCATTGGCTACTACTGAGAACTAATTGTGGGTGCTATACTTAAATTCTTGTGAAGTTTGGACCTGATGCAAGAGAGTTCTAGAGTTTTCCTAAAAGATCATCATTTTCATGTCCCTTTCATAAATCATAAAATTGATGGTGAAACATGGATCCTCTTTAGGAGATATTTTAATGGCAATGATTCACTATTTTGTTGTGATCATAAGGTTCAAATTTCACGATCCTTGGAGATATTTCATTCATGATTTTAATTTTTATCTTTTTTCTCGAACGCGTTGGAGAACTGCGCATCATTATATTAAGAAGCAATTTTAATTTTTATCGTGACTTGTTGCGCATAGACTTTTCCCCTTGAACTCACATGGTGCTTGAAGCATCTGGTGTAAGCAACAAGTGAACACATTTGAAATTTGGTTGCTTTTCTTGGTCCTGAAAATTACTCATGTGCAAGCATTATTTGAGTTTTAGTCACTTCTTTATGTTGCTAAAAATTACTTCAGTGCAAGCACTCGATGATGCAGTGGGAACATTTTCTTGCTGGTCTTCTCTTTGTCGTGTGCGTGTACACGCTGATCATTCGATTGCTGGTCCCTTGGAAGCATCATGTGTACACAAACACGTCGTTTCGCGGTGGCCGCCCTCTTCCTCGTCGGCGTGGCTTCCTCTTCTTCCTTGCGAGCAGGATCTCGACGGGGCGGGCGCCAGCCGGAACAAATACCAATGCTACGTTTCTGTGCATCCAAACAGGAATCCAATTTGGTTGCTTTCCAGGATTCCAAAAGCCAATTCAATGGTCATCAAAACAACAGAATTTGAATGGTGACTCATTTCCATACCATGGTTGATTTGGTATTGAACCCAATTCAATACCATACCCTCCAATATCAACATCCAAATGGAGCTTCGGTGAACTTCTGCAATGTTGTAAGGAATTCTATGCAGAAAGAGGGAGCCGTGAAGAAACGTCAAAATGATGCAAGTTGGGCAGAACAATACATCACTATAATAATTCAACTGTACCATTCTAATACAAACCAAAGAAGAAAACAGAAGTAAGGTGGAGGGGGCTGAGGTATCTCTTCACTGGTTTAAGCTTCAAACTCGGCAAGAATGCTGCAGTGACTTTTGAGTTCCTTCAAAAAGATCAAGCAAAAGTGTCTCCAAATCCTCGGGTCTATACTTGATGTAACGATCTCGATGCCTTGAGCCATCAAGGAAGCTTGAATATCTTCCCACGAATGTCCTATAGGCCTGTATAACTTTCAGGGATATTGAAATCCGGACATCATCACGAAGTTGGTCGTCTGGGACAGACCATGCTGTCTGAACTCGATAAACCTCTTCAAAGGACATGTTGAAATTTTTTATCTTCTCCCTGATGGTTTTGCGAGAAGCAGCATCACCAGCAGCACACAAGCCATCATCAATCAGGTAAGAGAGGACATTGTTCCATGACGCCCTCTCATATCTCGTAGCTTGCTGCTGAAACTTCCTGTTGTGAATCCGGATCCAGTCATCACCAAGAAAGCTTTTGAGATCCGAATTCTTCACTTTCTGGACCATGTAGTGGATGTTGTTCATCATAAAGATGTTCTGTAACCGATCATCTCTGTACAATCTAGACCCAGCTTCAAGATTTGCCTCCAAAATTGCAGCAACAGACTGTAAATGCAAAGCTGTTGCTGTGAAATTAGGATATGCGTTTGCCATCAACTGAATGTCAGAAGCAAGATGCAGGTGTCTTCGATCTGTGTCCTTGAAAAGTGAATCAAGAGGTTTGCTGTATGCTGTGAGAGCCCTTATGTAGTTCATAACATACTTTGTAAGTGGATGCACTTCTCCACGAGCCACTGCATTTGATGAACTGTATGATTGGATGGCATACTTGAATTCTGCAAATGTCTTTCTTGCAGATTCTCCCAGTTGAAGTAGTGCTTCATGATACTCATTCAAGATCATATCATCATACCCTGATTCAAACAGGGATTCAGCTTCAGGGAGAAGATCATTCAGAACCTCATACATATCAAGCAAACGAAAAAGCTTTTCCGTTTTAGGAGGACCAATTGCTACAGATACATAAAAGCTCAGAAGTTGCATGACTAAGTTAAATGAAATCTCATAGAAGCACAAGTCTGCAGTTGAATCTGTAAGTTCACCAAAGACATGATTGCTAAGGCGCTTCTCACTTGCAAGGTAGACTCGGATAAAAACCCTCATTGCTCGGTTCCATCTCCTTATTAATGTATTCAGTTTGTTCCAACTTGTGTTCATAATCTCTTCTATACTGAGCTTGTCCAGACGAAGAGACCCAAAGTACTCATCTATTGCATTCTGCCGCGAGTTTATATAAGCCTGGCAGCACTCCTTATCATAGCCATTCAGGAACATAAATTTAGCAATGGACTTGACAGCAGAGAGTGCACCAGGTTGAATCAAATCAGGAACAAAACGTTCCGGTCCTCCAGTGACATCATTTGGTGTTGCCTTCCCTTCTGATTGTTCCTCACTGAATGAGCTGCTTGAGAAGTCTTCCACACTACCATCCTCTGTAGAGCGAAAAGAGAGAACTTCCTGTTCTAATGGCTGTTTGTAGTGTGTAAGAAGATAAACAAATTCCTCTTCAAGCCTTGCCATTGCCATTTCAGAAAGGTCATCGGCATACACAGTGAGTTCATCCAGCTGCTTGGCTTCTCCACAAGGTTCTAAGCTCCTTAACCTTTCAGACAGTCGTCTGATTTTGTACAGCACTTCCAAGTACTCAAATGAGTCCTGGGGATCATGGACATGCACGGAGTTGTCAAAATCCAAACTAAGGATCTTCTTTCTCAATGCCTTAAGCGCATGTTTAATATTACATATCTCACTGTCTTCTCCCAGAGTGATGTTTGAGTATTGCTTAGCTAACTCTGCAGCCATCATGTTATGGACCTTCCCTGCTTCATAAGTTTAGCACAAAGATCAGGTCCAACTCCAATATTTTTCAGAATTGATAATTGAATTTCTGAAAGCTACTGATGCAAATAGCTAAATATAATAAAAATCATAAGTGCCGAATAAATGGAAGTAAGCAATTAAACATTGATCCACGAAAAACGAAAATCAAACATGATTTTTAAGCAGCACATCTTTGAGACTTGCAAGCACAGCCATATAAATAGCAAAGGTGACGTAGAGATTGAAAAAAAAAGTGAATAAAGGTAACATCACAGTTAAAGGTGACAGGGTCTAGAACAATACAAACTAATTATCTTGTTCGTTCTTCATCCAGTCATTTCCCTTTTCTCTCTTCCTTATTTCTTTCTTAAGAAAAACAGTGGTGAAAAAATTTGATCATATAAGATTCCACCAGCCCGATGGTTTAATAATCCAGTTTGCTCTGGTTCAACAGCAAGAACAGGACAGGCTCCTCTTATTTCTTAGAACAGTTGGCGCAGGTTCTCACACTAGCTAGAGGCTTAAAGCAGTTCTTGGGGGGTAAAAATGCCCACACGAGCAAAACATAGCTAAAATAATTTGGCCATAAGCATCTTGTATTAAAGCGGGAGCGCGAGACCAAACTCGAGCAGATATTAACTGACACACAAGAAGCAAACGATAAGGAACTCTGCAAGAACCCCTCCCAAGGCAAGGATAAGAGACTCACCGCCGGCACCGAGGAGCTGCCGCTCTTCGCGGACTCCGGCGGCCGCCCACGGGACCTCCGCGATCCCAGCCAGATTCAGAACTCGGCCCGAAGCAAGCTCGAGGAAGAGAGGCCGGCGGAGGGATAGGGAGATGGAAAGAGAGGAAGAGGCGCAAAGTGCAAAAGCGAGGAGAACGGAATACGATTATTGGGGTGGTGGTCAGTGGAGGGGTGTGGTGTGGAACAGTACAAGTCAAGTCAACCCGAGGGGAAGCGACGGCGACGGGGAGGGGAAGGAGGCTCTATGTCTGCGGAAGACGCCGGCGAGCGGATGGGGACGGGGGTGGTCAGCGGACGGAATTGGAACCGGGGTGCCGTGGCGCCCGGGTCTCCCGCTCTCTCGCTCGCTCGCCCATGTTCCTGTCCGGTGCCCGCTCTGCCTGTCCCTCTCGCCGACGGAGTCAAGGACGACAGGCCATCGCGTTCCGTTCCAACGGGAAACGAGACCGTTCCGTGGAAACGGAGAGGGGGCGAGCTTTCGCACTAGCTGGCTTGGTGGGAGAGCCCGCCTTGCGCTGCTGCAGAGTGCTGACTTTAGCGAGTAGCAACCGCCTGCCGCCAGCTCTCCCTCCCCTGTTGTAAATGCCCCGGTCCCACCGACTTTTTGGGGTGCATCTCACATCATCAAAGCGCTCCAGCCATTGATCTCACCATTTTTTCTTCGTTTTTGACTGGCGAAACTTTTTTTTAACTCAAATCTGAACAACAATCCTAACGAACCAAAGCAAGAACTTGGCAAAAACATGTATGACCAGTTGACCCTTGCAATTTGCACGGTACTACATGTTACACCCAGCAAGGACGGCAAGAAGGAACACACAGTGACACAGCCATGAAACCGGGCTATTCTACTTCGACCTGGTACCACTGCACGGACCCGACGTCGCCCTCGATCTCGAGCACGCACACGGACCTGACGAGGTAGGAGACGGCGTCGTCGACCGTGTCGAACCTGGCGAGGTCGGGCGGCAGCTCCTCCCCCGGCCACCGCTCCAGCCAGCCCTTGAGCCTCGCCTCCAGCTCCTCCCGGGACACGAACTCCTCGTCCATGCCGGGCTCCAACAGCACGTACGTGTCCGACTGGATGTCCGCTCGCTGCCTCCGTGCTCGCGCGGTTACTTTCTCTGTAACGGAGATCAAGATACAAGCTTGGACAAAATTACCCCATGGCGAGACTTGGACCGGGGATCCGTGGCGTTGAATTCCCGGTGGTCGCTTCCACAAGGCCGTGGAAAAGGCCGCGGCGGCGCCACCCGGGAGCGCGACTGCCCTCGGCGATCGCCGGCGGGGCAGCAGCGACCTCCTCGTGCCTGCGTGGGAGGAGACAAGTCAGGTACAGATGCGCAGTGGTGGGTGTACGGAAAATGCCAAGAAAAAACATTGAGCACTGCTTGACTACTCGTGGAAGAGCGTTTTGTTTCACATGCAGGACTTCTCCACCATGATCCGGAAAGGATTTTTTTTCCCCTGGGGCTTTTTTCAAAAGGTTGTCCGGTTCAAAAGTGGACACAGTCTGGGGAGCCAGGTGTGGATTTTCGTGCCAAAGCTGGGGATCAGCGGAAACCTCTTTCCACGTTTCCATGCTGGGAAGATGCTAAAGAATGGAAGGGAAGGTTGATTTCTTGTTTGTCTTTTTTTTTATAACGATTTCTTGTTTGTCTGTGATTCTGTGTTCGGGTTCTAGTGAACGTAGTCATAGCCTACCTACTTCGGTTAACAACTGCAGGGCGAGAATAGTTTTCTTTCTCTTGCTAAGTCTGGTCAAAAGGGTTGTGCTTGGGCACACAATCAGTCCAATCACAAAGATATTATCCGATGAAACTGTAGGCCCGGGGGGGGGGGGGGGGGGGGGGGGGGGGGGGTTGGTTCTTGCTAGACCTAGACTTTCAGCAATGCAGTTAAGTGCGGACAGTTTAGTTTTAAGCTGACTAGATGACTTGTTCAAGACGCCGATTAAAAAAACTCTGCAAGATCAGTCACCGATCCAGTAAAACAATCTAGTGTGCATGCATGCATACAGTTTGTTAGTTGAACTAATATACTATGGCGTGTTGGCCCTTGTATTCGGTGACTGATGCTTCAACAGGGAGAGGCGGAGAGCCATGGTGTGCAGCGTGCTACTGCCACTTGAGCAGAAGAAGAGAGGAAAAGAGTGGTTGGGAAACTGAAGTTACCGCTGAGCAGTCCGCCGGTGGAGCCGCACTCCGGCGGGGCTACCGCCGCTGCCGCCGTTTCCATTCTTCCTTCGCTCAGGTTGTGTGGCCTGAAATCTTCTTTATCCTTTCAACAGCTCCCACACCTGAAGCTTGAGGTTATCCTCCGCCGCATCGAGATTGGTGACGAGAGCGTCTATTTAGAGAGAAGACTGGTTCCTTTCAGTGAGGACAGATAGGGACATGCTACCACTGAACCACTGGTTTCCAGTTGCATTCTAACACACTCTGGCATGTGAGTACGACTGCAGGACGACTGTGCAAACACTAATATCCAATTCAGAGACCAATTCAACTAGTATAATGTGATGATATGATATGAGCACTTGCCAACTTGTTCATCGTGGGATGAGCAATGAACCATGGTACAGAATCTATCAAGTACGACTCGTGCTAACAGACTACCTACCAGAAGATAACTCGTTTCTTTAACCTTTCAAGGTCAAGTAACACCATGACACACTCCTGCAGTCTTGCAAGTAACAATTTTCAGCAACACTAAAATGATCAGAGACCTTCATATGCTGAGATCATTTGACTAATTTTTACTAGGAGGCTGTTCGCGGTCTCATCCTTCCGGTGTGGGAATGTCAATTCCTGGTACCGGTGAAGGGTTCCGGTGAAATCTGTAAACAGACCATCAACCCCCACAGTGTTTATCCAGAAATCATATTCAGCATAGGGATCCTGATGAAAGTTGAAGTGCAGGAACTGGTTCTCATTCCTGTACGTGTATGGGTGTACCTGCACAACAACAGATGAACAGACTGCCGTTTAACATGTTTCGGGGTAGATATTATTTGAAACACATTCTGTGGGACAAAGCAAGTGTAAAAAAGGTGCGCATAGCAGTGTAATAATTTGGTGCACATGTTCTTTGCAGCAGAAAGTTTGCACCATAATGCATAGCTAAACACAAGTTTAATGAGAGCTCACTAAAGTGACTAATTCAACCAGAATTTGACTAAACCAGACCACTTGTTACTGGGGAATGGAGCGCACTCCTCCCAATTCAACACATAGGACAAGGTGAGGATCAGGAGTTCAGGACACAGCTGTGAGTAACCTTAAAAAAAGAGAGCTGTGCGTTGTTGAAGGTTTTGGCAGCGAGGTGACATGTTGTGTCCCAACCCAATTCATTCAGTGATTGGCCAGAGTTTTAGTCGATGTACATGATGCCAGAACTACAAGGCAGCCATGACGTTTTATAGGATACTTTTGGTTACCGGTGACCAGATGCATTTAGACAGACAAACCTAGAAGACGACAGTTAACAAATGGAAGTTGGTCCAACTAGCATCGGTTACTCTACAACAATCCATGTAAAATCTGAACTTAAGATAATTGCAATGGTTACAAACAAATGCTGTACCTGTAGATTATGAGCATGTGCCCGTGCAACAAGATCACTTGGTGGCATCAAGTAGTTTCCTGCAGCTGGAACAATGGTATCTTTCCATGGACCAAGGCCGACTACGTATTTCCCAATGTATGCAAGGTAGTCATCTGAAGTGATTTCCCAGTATGACTGCAAATGAGAAATGACATAAGTAATATCCAAACTCCAAAGACGTTCTTCTGAATTTGCAAAACATGAACCCTAAAATCTCAGAGATTGGTTTTTGCTATCCAAACTGTTTTTCTTTCATAGCATTGGAACAAAAGGGTCAGAGACACTGTTACATAAAGGTTAGTACCTGGTTCGTGTCTTGTGTTCTCACTGTTATATCATCAATCAAAAATACCTTGGGAGAGTCAATCAACTTTGACACATGTAAAATGGAGGTAGGAGCAAAGGATTGGATAAATAATGGCTGCTTCATCCAATTCTCTGACATGTATTGACCTTTGTATCCATATTTAAGCAAGGTATCCACAAATTTGTCCTCAAACTTCTTTCCATCAGCCCACTTGACCTGTTCAAAGTAATACAAACTCATTATGTTACACCAGAAATTGAGAAGTTAGCCCCTTACATTGTCATGAAAAATACAACGACGAAGTTTTGCACTATCCAGCTCATCATCGTCAAGGATAACTAGGAAAAATATATCAACTACAATATTGCTGTCACAACTCATGTGCCAGAAGAAGAAAACATAACAGCAAATTGATCATGTTTGTGATAAAAAGAAACTCTTTTATGAGACATGAACAAGATATAAAGCAACATCTTCAGTCCTAGTCATTTGGTAGATAACAGTTACTTTCATAAGCTAAGCAACCAGCAGTTGTTATGATAATTCTACAGAACGTTCGTATATAACATCTAAGCAGAAGTGTCTGGTGGCAGTGACATAACTAGAGAATACCGCAAATCATAATGAAGTGCATATTTCTTCATAAGAACAAGGGGACTTACATGCTTGTTGATAAAAACCGGATCTTTAATCTCTGGATATATGCCAACAGTTCTGTCCGCATCTAGGGCAATTGAAATGAATTCTTCAAATGTGATGATTGAAAACATACCTACATGGCAGGAAAATAATGGATTGCTATTGTTAATCCCCAATTACACTCTTTCATGCCAGTTATGGAAATGTGTTCATTATTCAAGTCAAGTCAAACATAAAATAATATAGCTGTACTAGTTCGAAATAAACTAGGGCTTCTTAAAGGAAATGGGTTAAGAATAACAACTATGCTAAATCAACAAATAAGAATCCTAGATTGTATTAGATGATGGGAAGAAATGTTATTGAAAAAGGAGCCAACAAATCACATCCTATACATTTCTGAGCTCTCTAATTAAAACAACAGAATTCCTTCCACGATTATTATTGCACTCATATAGCTACTAAGCTACAACAGGGGTATGTTCATTACAACGAATAGAAACATATCAAAATATTCCCATGAAGAAAAAATCAGAATATTTTGCCAGGCACGTGATGAAAAAATAAATGTTCCAGCTAATTGCCATATTTTGTTGATAAGCAGCAAATAGACCACCACCAGCAGGACATTTCAACAAATGCACATGCATGCGCTAATAATCGCTTCAAGGATCTTTAAAGAGCAACAGCATGGTCATATAAGACGAAGTATCACATGAAACAAATATGATAACAAAAAGAATGCAAAGGTTATCCATACCATTGTACTGTTGATCTCGGAACGAGTATCTCTGCTTCACTTTAAGTGTTTTAAGTTCCTCCAGTGTGAAGTCCACTGCAAACAAAACTTCAATATTAGTTTAAATAATCAAGAACACTTATCATTCCTATTGCACCCATTATAGCAACATGAAGTTGAAACTATCAATATAATTTCTGTAAATAGTGTTCGAGCACTTGCATGTAGCAAGTTCCTGAATTAGAGTCAACAAAACACTGAAGGGGTGCATAAGTGCATTATTATATCCTTATTGCCTAATTACTTTTCATGTAGCAGATATTTAAATTACAATGGCAACAAAATGAGTGAAGGAATCAAGGTTGGTTGTAAGATGCAAACCTACAAACCATCCAGTAACATTAAACCACTCCACTTCGTAGGTTCTTTTTCGATTGGCAAACTCCTTGCGCTTGGCAACATCAGTTGTCTCATCAAGTGTTACATCATGAAAACAGATCAAGGCCCCATCTTTGCTAGCAAGGATGTCAGTCTCTATAAAATCTGCACCTTCCTCAATAGCCCTCTGCAATAGGAATTTTTTTTCTGTTAAATGTAATTTCCATTTTAGAATGCCATATTGTCCAAATACTACAAAAATTTATAAACTTGTCATATGTGAATTCAATAGTTATATGCAGTGATCAATATCTGCAGGCCTTTTAGAGTTTAGGTGTATCTGCTTATGAAAAAAATCTTATTCCATTAGCAAAATAGAAAAATGAAATCCTGCTACAGTTATACGTGATTGCAATTTTCTGACAGTACCAGGTATGCAGCAGCTGTTTCTTCAGGAATTTCCCCGTTTGAGCCACGATGAGCAATGTTATATGGTCGAAACATCTGCATGGGCCTTTTCTCTTCATTCTTCGTCTTACTTGGTAGTGGAAAGAGAGGTCTAGCAACTGCCAAATGTAATAGTAGCAGAAGAAAAAGAGGCACAAAACCTGCAGGGATGTTGATGCAGATAAATTAGAGATACACCAACATGCATAATGCAAATGCAAGTAGATGGAAAGTTTAAAATGTTCTTTTAGCATTTTTGCATGCTTTTTAGATATATGTAACCACAAAACTATAAGATCATATTTGTGCTTTTTTGTAATTCGAATAGTACTATTTGATTGTAACATTCGTGAGAAACACTTGTATAATTATATTCCGATAGTGTGTAAACAGGCTCATATGTAACACTTCTACTAGAATTTTTTGAATCAATAAATGGGCTAGAGCAGAATGCTTCAATTTTGAATAATGATATGTAAACTATTAGCTACACAACATAGCTTAAGGGGATATGTAATCCAGAAAGATTAATCATGGTTCGCATACACATCTTGTCAGGGCTGTTGATCAAAGATATGCCATCAGTTGCTCATTGTGATTCTATCATGGAGATCTGTTAAGAGATTTAGGTTGGAGCTGTGTTGATAGAATGTGCAAGAATGTCAATGCTATATGCAGAGAACGTGACTAGCCATGATATAACATACAGAAGAAAGAACAAATCTAGTTGTCACTGCCTTTGTTTTCTACTTCTTTTGCACATGCATGTAAGAATAGGCATGTTTGTGCAGGAAAGATTCCTTGCAGTTCAAAAATCCTCTCCATTTATTTTGTAGTTTTCTTTCTTTTCTTTTTTTTTCTCGAACACGCATGCGTATCTTTGTATTAAGAAGAATTTTCTTTTCTTATCTGTTGCTCCTCCATCCACTTTGGGTCATATCTCACAACTATCGAGATCAAGTTTTCGAATTTCATTTACAGTGTTGATTCAGAATGGAACGTGCCATTCATCTCTTCTATTTCCACATAGGGCGGCATATGAAATCAGAACAAGTCTTAACACATCAGAGTATATCTCTTCAATAGTTCAGTGTGAAATTAGTACCATGATCTAATTTGCCCCCATCAATTTCCCTATTAAGCAGCCTCGGAAGGCACCAAATCCACGTTATACCCGATCCAGCCATATCAACCTCAGAAAGTCATACCAAATACACACAGAAATAGCAATAGGTAGGCAATTCAGAGCAAGCTCGTTCTACATCCAACTAATGCCGCCGCCCTGAAAATCCTAAGGCGATCCCACAAAGCTTAAAAAAAAGAGAACGCCTAATCATCTACAGCAATCAGTACAGAGACACCGGGTTTATCAAATCGGCGGGCAGTTGACGAGCACTGCAGCGAGCATTCGAAAATCAGGAAGAGTCCGCCAATCGAGGAGAGGGTCACTTACAGAGAGAAGGGCGCATGGTGCAGCGGTGCTCCCTCCCCCTCTCGCCCACACTCTTCTTGCTCCACTTCCCCTCCCCAGCTGTCCGCTATATGTGAGCGAGCGATGCAGCGAGCGACGGTTTCAGGGGAGAAGAAGCGGAGACGGCGCGGCCCCTCGCTCCGTGCTGTGCGCCTCTGCCTGCGGCCCCCCTCTCTCCAGTCCACTCCCTCCCGCTTTTTCTTTCCGTCACGCCATCATCCCTCAATCGCCATTACCACGACGGAACGGGACGCACTATCCAACCAATCAATGCACGCCCCAACCAATGAGATCGCCCTACGGCTACGGCCTAGAATCAAGCTGCTATTCACTGACAGGTGGACACAACGTCACGCTGCTTCTCCTGGGCCCACCCGTCTGCGAGAGTGAGTGGACGCGTGCGGTTACACGTTTCCGGCGCGGCTGACGGAATATTCTGCGCATAACTCCGATCGCGCTGGCGAACGTGGGAATCTGCGGTTCCCGGGCTCCCGCGCCGGCCTGCTTCCTTTCTGCGCCTGCGTGGGCTGAGCCTGCTCCGCACAGCCCGCGTGGGCACTAGGGAGGTTTCCCATGTGCGGCCCACGTTCTCCGCCCAACAGCACCCGGCCCGAGCCCATCGCCGTTTCCAGTGCGTTCTCGGCTTCTCGCCGCATCGGCTGATCTCCCCATTCCCCCTCCCCTCTCCGTCGATCCCACAACCGCGCCGACCTCGATGGCCTCCGCCGCCTCCTCCGCCGCCGGCGCCGGCAAGTCGCTGTTCCAGGGCCTCCGCAGATTCCTCAAGAAGCCGTGGGAGCTCACGGGCCCCTGCGCCTCGCCCGAGTACCGCAGCGCGGTGCCTGGCGCGCTCGAGTACCGCGTCAAGTGCCCGGCCACCGTGCGCGACGATCGCGACAAGGCCATCGTGCCGACCTCCGACCCGGAGACCGTCTACGACATCAAGTACTTCACCCGCGACCGCCGCCGGAACCGCCCGCCCGTGCGGCGCACCCTGCTCCGCAAGCCCGACCTCGAGCGCTACATGGCCGCCAAGCAGTTCGACCCCACCAAGGACTTCCCCGTGCCATACGTCAACACCACCGTCGAGGAGGACGATAACACCATTGGCGGAGGCTACCAGAAGTGAGCCAGGAGGTGAGTGTTGTTTCGTGCTGCTCTTAGATCTGAGCTTGCAGCTAGGGCTTCGTCTCTGCTGGCAGTTACTCAGATGCTCATTTTTAACGTTTAGAATCAGGGATTATTCTAAAAAACGTTTAGAATCAGGGATATTGATGTTTGCATAAACGACCTATTGCTGGATAGTTGCAAATCGGGGGGCGGCAGGGCAGTTACTATGACAGAGTAAACTTGAATTGAAGCTTGATGCCTATGTCGTGTCTGATACTTGCATATGTAATAGATAATGTGATAGGCGTGTATGTCAGACAAGGCATTAGTATTTAGATATTGCTATTGTCTTTATGGCGTGCATTCGTGTTTGGATGGATGAATGTTTATCCATTTTTGCTTGTAATTTGATATATGTCCGAAAATCCTAATTCAGTTGGTTAGTGCTTGGGATTTCTGTAGGCATAAGCTTTCACTGTTGAGTAGTCAACTTAAAGTTGAATTGTTTCACTAGGGAACCTCTGTTATATGTCTTATATTAGGGATTTTGTACTGGTTGTGGGAGGGATTTAGCTTGTGACGAGTACTGCAATGACAAATTGTAGCATAACCTTTCCACATCGGATGAACAAATTTTGAAAACTTGCATGTTAGTATGCTGATTTTCATCCACCAGAGAGGAAACCTCATATGGAGGTCAACTTCCATGATGATTGATGAATAGTCCAGCAGTTGCCAACCACTATCATTGTTAATATGCTAGTCAATGAATAGGATATATATCAGGTTCTGTAGAGGTACTTGTTTCAACTTGCAAAATCTTGGCCTGAATTAAGTGAATGGGAATCTGATAAAGGAGATTGGGAATCCTTAGGGGTTGTGGCAAAAAAAATGGATCTGTGGATACGACGAAAAATGGACACAATGGGATCTGAGCCGCTGAGAATCCTTGCGTTTAGAGGCTTCTGCTGACAAGCTGATTGCCAAACTTATGCTATTTACCAATATCGATAAAGATTAGCTGTGTTTCAATTCTGCAAAGAAATTGTACGTTTCAAATTGAATCTAGCTGATTGTTTGTAAATCATTATTGTCCATATTGTTTGATGAGTTTGTTCCCTTACTCTCAAAGTGTTCAGAATCTCAGGTGTTCAACATGCTTTTCATATCAACTGTAGTATCCATTTGTTTTCATGAATAACCTCTTGTGATCTTTTATCAATGCTTATCATTTAGCATATCAATTGAGACTTTGGGAGCATTGCAGTTGCTATTTATCAGTTACTTTTTAGTTCACAATGAAACTAGACAGTTCGACCTACTAGCTGAGGTTTGGACCTTGAAGGCTTGAACTGTAGCTAGCCCAGATTTGAAGTGTGGAAGTCATGTCTAATTATTGTCGTCTTTTATATGGTTATGTTGCAAGAAATGTTACTGATTTGATGCTGGTTCATTTGTCAGGCATCTATGTTGTTGTGCTGGGGCTCCGATCTTGATGTTGAAGCTGCATCATTTTCATTTCTCCTTTTAAATATCCATCTCTTGTTCCCAGTGAAATGTTTCTGACTGTAAAAGATAATGGCTGCAATAATTTGGCACTTGTGGAGCTCACCGGATGCACCTCTCTTGCAAGTTGTATTCCAAAACTCTGTCAGCCTGATACGGATGTTATGGTTTGATGCAAACTTTTAAGGTTTCTGTTCAAATTATAGATATTACTACATTAGATTGTTCTTTCGCTTAGTCTAAATGAAACTTTATGGCAAATTACATATAAGGCTAGAGAAATGCTTGCGAGTTACAAACACGAAACAACATGACGGTAAGCACCTGTAATTAGTTATAACGACTGTAGAACTCAACAGTCATACTCCGCTATGTTTAGGATCAGTCTAAACGACTGTAGAACCATTAACAATACATTATAAAACGGTAAGGAATACAAGTTAGACATTCGGATTGGGTTTTCTTATCACGGTAATACAACAAATAAAAAGAAAAATTCGTTCACAGTTGATCCAGAGATAAAAAAAAAAGAATTGGCGTTCACGAGATATGCACAGGACTTGCAGGATCACACTAGGAGTACCCGCCTTCCATCAGTAAAATATATGCATGTGTCATTGACGATACATAGGGTACAGTACACACACAAACCATTTAGGCAAAACGGGTTCATCTCCATTCATTATATGCCTACAAAATATTTCATGAATTTTGGAGATAATTTGATAGTTGTTTTAACCCAGAAAAAAGAGGGAAGAGTATATGCTTATTGTACGAAGAGTTAATAGAAAAAATAGGCGGAAGTGTCAAATACGGAATGAGAGTTTAATTCGGTGTGAATAAGAAAGTAGAATTCTTTTAGTGTCAAATAAATAAACCTCAACTTTACAAGAGTCGAATAGGAAACTTTTTTAAAGCAGATCCGACAGCTGAGCTTCGATCTGCAGGTTAACGACGGGGTGAGCCGCGATCCGCGCACTCCATCTTCCACCATTTCTTCATATTTTTTTGGCCGTGTGAGCAATCTTGGGAAGCGCTGGTGTTAAGACCAACGAGAACTACAAGGGCTGTCACAATAACGATTACATCACAATAGTCTGTGATGTATCGTCACCACCTGCTGCTATCATATTGGACATGATGGTGCTTGGCGCTTGGTTGCAGACTTGCAGCACCTCTCTATTGAATAGAGGTCGGATGTCGCAACCACGTATCGACGCGGGGTGGCCCCCTACTCCATGCAACTCATGGAGGACCCACAAATTTCCTCATGAAGTTATCATCATCATGAGCAGTGAATTACGCTACTCGTGCAGCGGTACATGCATATAGAATGGCTCTGATCACTCTAATATTTATGTTTAGTATAAAATATATTTTTAAAGTAAAAAGATCAATGTTACTCCCCTCATAAATCTACTTCGTCCGTTGAATCCCCTGAACAAAATTCAGATTCAGTTTACTTTCCAAATTATTTCAGTTATTCCAATCTACCTCTAATGAGATTTTTCTTTTTTATTTCTCCACGTAAGACTTTTAATTTCTAATTTTGCAAGGTGACTTGTAATGTGATGCCCGATGCTAAAAAATATATTATATTTTTTATGATTAGTTTTATGCAGAATTATATATCTTAAATTTTCCTAGCTTAAGGAAATAATCATGAAAAATTCTTATTTTGTTTCTTTAACATAAGACATCATATTCTCTATCCACTCATTAAATTTGAATCCATAAGGCATTGTGTTCTCTATCGACTCATAAAATTTAACTTAAAATTCAATTTATACACGAATAATTAAAAAATAAAAATCTCATTAAGGATAGATTGGAGCAACTAAAATTATTCGAGGGAGTAAATTGAACCTAAATTTTATTTAGGGGTCAAGCAAACAAAGTGGATTGGTTGAAGGTAGTAAAATATATTTTTTTCTCCTTTTCAAAACTATGGTAGCAATTGTCGCTGCTGGAATTGGGCGACAGGTAAACTACTCGACAGCGTGTGTGTCGTGCGTCGTGATCGGAGGTGGCTTAGCACATAATGACTCGAGGGATTATACTGGTTCAGGCGAGAACGTCCTACGTCCAGTTAAGGGTCATTCGGATGTATTGCTCGAGCCCAGGTGCTCGTGAGGTTGGGAAGTACAAGCTTTTTCGAGTGCTAGAGAGCTAGGTGTTCTGTCTAACTTGACTTTTGTTGTCTTCTGTTCTAATCTAAAGGAACCCCCCTCTTTTATAGCTACAGGGGGCATGTTACGGTGAATTCCTTGGAGGAGAAGGATTCGGGAAGAAATATCTTTGACTCAGGCAGTCGGGCGGCCCAAATCGTCAATGGGCTTGTACAGGTGGTCAGTTGACAATGTCCTTGGTGGATTGCGTAGTCCCGAAGTCCTAGGGGTCTTTTGATCTTGAGCCTGTTCGCCGGATTTGGTCAGTCAATGGGTACGGGAGCCCTGATGGGACAATGCGGCCATCCCAGGGGGGGGGACAGTTTGCATGTCAAGTCCCATCCCGACTGATAGTTTCTTGGCGATCAAGCCATGGTGACGGCAGGCCTGATCATCACAAGGACCAAGTGGACGCCACAGTTCCGGTCCTCTGTTGTGGCAGAGGCACAGTGGCCCACTATTCGAGCGTACGACCCGGGAGGGCTGCGCCCACTTGGTACGGCTGGGTATGACCCTTGTGGACCAAGCCGGGGAGTCCTTAACCAAGTGAGATTTTTCCTCCCTGCAGTGACCTAAGTCATTCGGGAGTCTGAGAGGAGAGAGAGAGATGGTCTCTGCGATCCTTCAGCGAGCCTCGAGCGGGGGCACTCGGACTCAGCGTTGTGGGCTGTGGAGTTTGCGTCGAGGAAAACCCCCTCGACGAGGCTCACGGGTTGGGACGGCCCACAAGCGTTGTGTGGCCAAAAGGCCCGCGGATGCGGGATTTGTTCGGACCTTGGTCTGACTGACTAATAGGCGGGCCCACTGGTAACCCTGGTTCTAGTGACCCAACAACATTATTCTTTTATTACCGGTCGAAATTTGGAGACCCAACCTATATCTACATCCTCGTACATATAGTCAATATAGTTGAACCATTCAACATGAGGAGTAGTGGTAACGTTGGTCTGGTGTATCTGATTCCCATCCTCTCCGTTGTCCTTTTTTGATGCAGAGCAACATATGGTCGACGTCTTGTGTTTTCTCAATTGAGTCATTATATACGCGAATTACTTTCCGATGAAAAAACAATTGTTGTCGTCTTCTTCCGCACTAGGTGATACGAGGGAGCTACTCAAACGACACAATTTCAGATGCATCTCGCTCCAGTCCAGCTGCATGCATGCTGTGCTCCCGGCCACGACGCGTTGGTTAATTTGAACGAACGCCAGGCAGAGGAATTATTGATCGGATCAGTCCGATCCCGTGCCCAGATCTGCATCCCCTCTGCTAGTTACAGTAGATTCTGCAGTTGTCCATGCATGCATATAGATCGAATCATCGCTCTGATTGCTATAATCTCTCTATTTAGTACATAATATATTTTCAAAACAATGCCAAGATATTGCTCTGATCTTCTTTTAATTACTACCCGTATATATTATATATCAAGACCCAGCAGCCCTGCTCACGTCCAACCTACACATTTAGTCGATAGATAGTTCAATACGAGGAGTGGCGGCGGCCTGGCATACCAAGCTGATTCCCATCATGTCCATTGTCCTTATTTGGTGCGGAGCAATGCCTATTTTGTGTACGGCCTGTACATCGTCGTCGTCGTCGTACCGTCGTCCCCGTCGTCGTCGTCGTCGTCGTCTTATGTTTTCATTCTCAACCTTGCATATCATTATATATACTGTTGAACCAGCAGGTCGTCTTCTTCCACACAAGGCGACGATACGAGGGAGCCACTACTCAAACGGCACGGTTTCAGGTGCTTCCGCCATCAACTCCACATCAAAAGATGGCAGCAGTAAGATCTACCTGAAATTTTGCATCGAGGATTTGTGCAAGGGGAAAACATGCTATTGCTGCCAGCTGACAAATCAACCGTATGTTACTTGTTACCACACGTGGGATGAGTGCAAGGCGATGTGCCCTGGGTGCAACCCTAAGTGCCCACAGCCGCCGCTGGAGATCATAGATCGGCCGACGAACGCCACCTTGTAGCTACGGGGTCACATGATAGATGACCTTAAATAAAATCCTCCGCATTGTTGTTGCTCGTTTCGGCTTCAATAATAATATTTAGCGTTGCTCTCGCTGGTTTGTTTTCAGTCGTTTAGCAGTAGGCACAAATGGCTAACTGTCATGTTGCTCTCTGATCCAGTCTTTTAGCAGTACGCACAAATTAAATTTGCACATGAAGCAGTCAGGAATCTCGCTCCGCTGCGCTGCCCTTTAGTTACGTCTGCTGGTTGGGGAAATACTAGGTATCTAGGGCCGAACGTACCACTAGCTGCATGCTGCCAATTAAGAGGTGTTTTGCATCCTTAATTGCAGCACAAAGTGTCACCAGTAAAAAAATAATTTTTTGCTGGCGCCTTCCATTCTAGGTACGGTGCTAGCGGTTGGTACTGGACGCTGCCAGCACTAATGTTCAGATGGGGCAGTCGCTTACGGACAGTCTGTAGTAATGCATTTACGCTGGTGGGTCACCTAAGCAACCGCCAGGGCAAATAGTTTCAATTTTCACTGGCGGGTGCTTAGGTGGCCCGCCAGCACAAATAAATTGCATGTGGAAATTTAGAAGGATATCCAAATCCATCAAGCATTACATCAGTATGACTGATTTCAAGCAGAAAATATTGAAAATTATATATGGTCGCATACCACATATGATTCAAATTCACCAAACATAAATCAAACACATAGTCTATCAACATAATTATTCTCATCCGTCACATAGACAAATGGTCCAAGTTCTACATCTCACAATTACAAAGAAAACAAGCCTAAATATTGGTGCAAATAGGTATGCCTCGCACGTGCAGGTAGACCCAAACCGTACCAAATCCAACTCCATTATTCATGTTCAAGTCATGTCCTCCCATGCATGCATGCCACGTACTATTCTCTCCTTTTTTCACGCCATGGGCCAGTCCGTTCTAAGTCAGATCAAGTGAGCTTCGTTCCCAATACACTGCATGCTTCTTTTGTCTCTGGTGTTGCTCTAGCCGTCAAATCCGCTGCCTTGCAAACCTGGCGATTTGTACCGGCTCTGCCCACCATCAATCACCCTCAAATCCAAACCCTAAACAATCCCATGCATAATCCTAATTTCTTTTAAAACTTTGGCGATCTATTGACTTTTCAAGATGCATGACGGAGCAGCAAATCCATATAGAATTAGAGTTAGCATGCGTCTTTACAAAACACAATACATATGCAGACGCTCACATACAGGCACGCGCACACTTATCCTTATAAATATACGCACGTAACTTTACTTCTATAAGCATATTTGGGAGACTAACTACGGAAGTTACTATCTAACTGCTATCTTTTCCTATTCCCTTCCTAGCTTAGGATATTTAAATGGTGACATGTACTCTTATGCTGAGTTGATTATAAGCATTGTTGGAGGTGGCCTAAATGAAGGCAGCTGCCCTTTTACGTACGGTCACCACTGCCTCGATCGCGCGCAGAGGCCCATATATCACACACCTCATCATATAGCCTGATGAGCGACGACAAGTCGACAACCATGCGTCTACCCTTGTGACGACCGACGACTAATCAAACCTGACCATTGCTCAGCAGCATTTGGTATATATGTACCTGCCGCTGCTGCGTGATAGCTGGGCACTGGCCGGCCTCCTGCAGCCAGGCGGCATGCATGCGCGCGGGGCGCAACGGCCAAACGGATGGAAGGAACCGTAGTACTCGCAGTCGCAGGACCCAAAGCAATCCCTTCATGCATGCACGCACGCACGCATCAAGACCACCATTTTTTTTTCTAGACAGACAGATCGATCTACCACGGTGTGTCAGGACACACAGGTGGTGGATCGGATGAACTCCATATTACACTCCGGCCACTGGCGACGAGTTGCTGGACCCGCCGCCTGCCTAGCTATCAGCTGCCGCGCCCTTTCGATTCGATCGTACGCGGCTCCAATCCCCGATCGGCGATCGCCATCTCTCTCTCGGCGCCGATCTGCCTGGATCCATCCGTCCGTCCATGATGGTGCTGGGAGCTAGCAGCCATGCGTCCCTCCTGCCTCGCCTCGCCTGCGCCCAGTACATGCATGCATGCGTTTCCGTTGCAGCTGCTGCGGCACGCAGGCGGCGACACCGTACCCCGCGCTGCGCACACAAATAAACTCAAAGGCCGCCCATTCATTTCCCCTGCTCGCCTCCGCCTGCCTGCCTGCAAGACGCTAGTGGCCGGCCGGCGTCTGTTCTGTCCCCAGCGCTAGCTACCTCGCTTGCCGGCCTGCCTGCCTCCATCCATCCATGACCATCCTCCTCCCAAAACACTGGACCACCTGTATGCCTCCCCTCTCCTCTCTCCTTTTTCAGCTCAGCCCGCAGAGGCTTGCAGCCGTGGCCACCCGGCATTGCAGGTTGCAGCGCGTCAAGGCGTGAAGCCATGCGAATTACTGGGCGCATGCTACCTAGCTTGGACGGCCTCAAAAGGAACGGGCGGGGCCGGCCGGCAGCCGGGCCGTGAAATCATGAAATTGGGGACGAGGCGAGGCGGGGTGGGGACAACCGGACAACCACTACCGGCTGGATCTGAGTCTGACTGCAGTGCATGCATGCTGAATTGCTGATGCATGCCCTGATGCCCACATGAGACGCAGCTCTCGGCCTCTGGCCTCTGGCCTCTGCTCTCATGTCTCGTATAGCCGGTATGTCTCCGTGGATCAGCAGATGATGGCGACTTGGTGCATGAGGGCCTGGATGAGCGAGGAAAAATGGGAGGAGAAATGTCCTAGAAATGGGTGGGACGACGACAACGAAGACGACCGGCCAGCGGCCACCACTAGCTCCCAACATGTCTAGCTTGTTTTGGATCGGATTGCCAGTTGCAACCATATCCATATGGTCGATCCTGCAGGGAAAAGTTTGTGTGCATGCATGCCCAGCTCCAGCTGATCGAATAGCTGATATGGTATGGCATCCTATCCTGCAGGCAAAAGTATTTCCGACCGCTTACTGCAGGTGAATCCATGCATGTCCAATCCATGCTTTGCCTACATTTACAGCAGGTGTGCACTCGCACATGTGTCCTCCCTTTCGCGTTACTGCTCTGCTGCCGGCTGGGGGGACCTCTGATGAGTTGTCCCAAAGGAAACCAGCCCATCATGCTGCTCTGATGACCAATGGGAGCTGTGTCACTCGTCACTTGATGTGTCTGTCTCTCACTCTACTAGCACTAGCAGCTGACAGATTAGATGGAACATTATATCCATCTTTGCATGGAAAGGTGAGAGTGCTTAATTAGACACATGATTACTATCAGGCCGGGGAGGGGGCCGGGTGTGCTAGACAGACAGCCCCCTGAAAGCTAGGCATCAAGACATGGTGAAGATGCTCTCGCTCGCTGCAACAGTTACTTATTATCATGCATGCATGTAAAGCTCTGCAAGTGTGATGTCAGAGAGATCGATGCATCGCTTCTGGGTGTTATGTTGCAGTGACCCAGTGATGCAGCTAGCCTGAATGTCCCAGCAGTGAACGAGAAAGATAAAGATTATATTGCTGCAGAGCATGCACTCTTGGTCGTCTCTCGACATATATGTAATCAAAAGAAAGCTGGCATGCATGCAGCTCCTTGTTGGGAAGGAAACGCCAAATCACAGTGCATGCATGCAGTGTGTGTGGGAATCATCACCCTCTTGGCGAGAACGCGAGAGATCATGTTGCAAAATGAGCGGCCACTACTGGCATGGCCAGCAAGCTAGCTTCTGAAAAAGTGTGTGCTGAATTGCCGGTGCACGGAAGAGTTTATGAGAACCTTAATACGTTTGATCAACTCTTTAACCCCTCTTTATATGCTGATCCAAGCGGGCAGCACAGCAGGTATCAGTGGGTGCTAGCTGACTGTACAGAGCATTGTCTCCAGACCATAAAGCAGCAGTGCCACTATTGTGATCTGATACATGCATGCATGGTACACTAGACCTATGTAGGTTGAGCCCTATGCGTACCTTGCACTTCATATAACATTCATTCATATTCACATCGGGGGAAAAAAACGATAAAACCAAAGGAAAAATAATAGGGCACCATAAACAGAAGCAATAATGTAGCCAAGATACATATATACAGTAGTTGAGTGGGGGAAGTGCAATATATTTATCATGTTGGTTCTCATTTTTGTTTGTTATTGTATTTATACAGAAAGTTGAGGCAATGGACATTTTTAGTGTATTTATATATGTGTGTATTTATATCTTTAATTTATTGATGACACTGCATATTTTTATTAACTATATATTACATTTTTTAGCATGCGGAAATGGTAATGGGATATGATCCAGATTATTTTCACTTTTGGATGAAAACGATTACTTCCAAATTTGTGACTTTTACTGACATGAGGATTGATAAAAGTTTAGAGAGTGGTCCTGCAAGTTGGTGCCCAAAAAGAAGGATGGTCCCAAGACTAAACTAGCCCTCCTAGATTTTGATGTTGAAAGATTTGTAAAGGTTGTGTATTTTGGTCCAATATGGAATGAGCACATTATGTAAACAACTCAACCTTGCCCAGATTTTTTCGTCTTATCACGATTCAGCAAAATATAATGTTAAGATGCCAGCAAAAATCCTATGAAAATAAATAGCTTAGTTCAATTAACTTTTATGCATGGAAGATTAATTAACAAAAACTCTGAAATTACAAAATTTCAGGTCAGTGATTAATTAATTTTTTCAAAATAGAAAAGTCTCAAGTTAAGAAGAATGCACCCGTACATGCACATACTAGACATCAACGTCATTTTGTTGAGCATTTAAAGAAGCATATACACATAATATACAGGCTACGTACGTACTCCCTCCATATTGTAAAGGAAGTCATTTTGGACAAGGTTTAGGTCAAATATTGGAAATATAAATCATGAATAACTTTCAAATTATTGAGCTTGAAAATGTGAAAAACACGTGAATAGAATTGTCTTAAAAAATACTTTCATAAAAGTATACATACATCACTTTTTAATAAATATTTTTATAAAAATAAGAAGTCAAAGTCATACTTTGGAGACCGTGCCACTGTCCTAAACGACTTCTTTTACAATACGGAGGGAGTACATGTATCTTTATTTTGTTATTCATTTGTATACTCCCTTCACAGCTAAAATAGTTTAAGCTTGTTATAAGTCAGACTTTTTTAGCTTTAACCATCAATTAATAGCAACAAATTACAAATAGTTTTGTAACATAAGCTTGGTGCTACTAGATTCATCATGAAAAATAATAATTTCATAATATATATTTTTATTTTTACAATAATATATATATATATATCTCATAGTAATTATTGTTGGTAAAAGTTTTACCTTGTAGATCGTGTCAATATCATAAAAAAGACTTATATTTGTGATCACAGGTTGTATAATACACTAACACATATCTTAAGCTTTATTTTTGCCACAGGTAAAAGCTAGATATGAAGCATGCATATTTTATGTTATGTGTACGGCCCTGCAAAATTCTAGACGTACTTCCTAGTCCTTACATACGTGCATGCGTACTTTGCATAGATACTCCTCTCCGTCTGCGGCCTACTCTTCTAGCAGCTACTTGTACATGGCTTTTATTTATGCCTTGGAGCTTAGCTGCTTGTTATCAGCTCGGCTGCAGGGTCCAGGGTCAGCGTCAGCCGCTTACCACTACGGCGACGGAGAGTGAAGGGAGACGGGGAGCAGCAGCAACAGCAGCAGCAGCAGCAGCAGCGCATGGTGGTGGTGGTAAAAGGACGGGGGGATTGGACAGCGACGCTGATCATTTATGCCGCCGTGTAAATACCCACCACAAGCAGCTAGCTTCGCAGGTCGTCTTCCACATCCTTCTCATTCATCTCTCCCCACTGCTAGCTTCTGCAGCTCTCAAGCTAGCTGCTAGCTAGGGTTTACGGCGGTCGGGGTCCGGGAGCTGGCGGCCAGGAGCGGGCAGCCGAGTTCGGCGGCGGCGAGATCTGCTTGCTGGAGGTCGCCGGCGCAGAGGAAATTCAGTTGATTTAGAGGGATTGTTGCTGCCCATTTCTTGAGATCCTGTAAGTCCTCCGTCCTTTGCAGCCTCTCTCGTTGCTCTTGATTTGCTAGTTCGTGATGGTTTCTTCTGCGGATTTGAAGATTGCGAAAGTTTTAGGCCTTTTGTCTTGGAGTTATTAATTTTTGAAACCTTTTGATGGTCGTCTAATAGAATATCCCAGATCTATGCGCGGATTTGTTCACTCTTCTTTTTTGCTATATACTTATCAATTATCTGGAATTTTTAAGTACTACTTGAAATTCTTTCATGTTCCCACGGCTAAAAAGCTTTCCCGCCGTAAAACAAGCTGCAGAGATGATCATCGTTGTTTCTCTTTCTTCTCTTTTATCTTCTTTTTGGAACAACCTGCGACGGTCTGGATCTGACCGAACCTTATGATTTCAACAAACCATCTGAACGCTTTGTGTTTGCTAGCCATGATTGCGAAAATACCCAAACCATAATACTAAATACTCATCATGTCCAGCGTTCTCCTCATCCCAAAAATTATGTTCCTTTGTACAATTCCACAGATCAGTATTTTCGGCCTCTCCATCTCACCATCTTCTCATTTCCAAGAGCAAAAAGAAACCAATCCATGTTCGAGTACGATGTATTATTCATAGTCTTTGCCTGCAAAAGCTAGCAAAGATGTGGAGGCAGCAGGCCGTTCAATCATGGAATCATCCCCTTGCCCGGCACATCATGTGTGCATATAGTAGTGCCGCTGCCGCTGCCGCGCACCGATCCACGGCTTGCTGGGGCGCTCACCTGCACTGTTTCATTCCGCTATCCCGCTGTTCCTTGGAGCGAATAAAGCTGCAGCGCTTTCCCCATTCCCCAATGGAACAGTGGCACACATTAACCTGTGTAGACCCTGCCGTGCATGAACAGTGCTCAATCATGGCCGCCATTTCATGCTGAATTGTTGCTTGCAACGATGCTATAATTAGCGTGTTGTTTGAGACTAACCCGTTGCGTGCGGTGGATGATACGACATCGACACTACAGGGAAATTATTCCGGTCTCCGGTGCTGCGGCGACGATGGCGAGCACCGCCGCGCTAAGATGATACGCGGCAGCAACCAGCAGCAGGCGGCGGACGAGGAGCTAGCCCGGAAGAACGCCGCCGTGGCGACGTCGCGGCAATGGTCGGCGCAGACGGAGTCGCGCATCGTGCGCGTCTCCCGCGTCTTCGGTGGCAAGGACCGCCACAGCAAGGTGAAGACCGTTAAGGGGCTGCGCGACCGCCGGGTGCGCCTCTCCGTGCCGACGGCGATCCAGCTCTACGACCTGCAGGACCGCCTCGGCCTTAACCAGCCCAGCAAGGTCGTCGACTGGCTCCTCAACGCCGCGCGCCACGAGATCGACAAGCTGCCGCCGCTCCAGTTCCCGCCGCAGGACCTCATGGTAGGCCACCTGGCGCCCCCCATGCCGCTGGTGCACGAGGAGAAGTTCGCCCACATCGCCGCGGCCGCGGCGCTCGCGAGCGACGGCGCCAAGGCCGGCCAGGGCGATGTCGACATGGACGGGAGCGGAGCCGGTGGCCACCACATGGGGAGGTCGTTCCCCGGCGGCTACCACCGGTTCATGGGGCTGAACAACGCGTTCGGCATGGTCAGTAGCGCAATGGCGCCGTACAACAGCTACACCGGAGAGGCATGGAATAACAGCAGCGTGCATGACGGCGGCGGCGGCGCCGGCTCGCCGCAGGTGGCAGCCGCTGCGGCCGCTCACCACCACTCGCCGTTCCCGTCGTTGCTCTCCTTGGCTCCAGGGCCGCATCAGCTGGTATTCTACTCCTCGGAAGCTGATCAGCAGTTCCAGGTGGATAACCTTGGCTCGCAAGGCCTGTCCTTGAGCTCGGCAAGGGCTTACAATGATCAGGCTAGCTAGACTACCGACGAAGCTTCGATCGAGATATTAAGGTAGGAAATAATGCTCTCTGATCCCAAAGTCCCCAACTACTACATAGCTGGTACAAGTGTGACGACATTGGTTTGTAAGTGCCTTTTAATTAAGCCACAATTAAGCTTGTAATGATTTCGTAATTAGTATGATGCTAGACCAGAAACAGAATAAAATCTGAGGGGCTTGCTGCGTACGTGTGTGCGCGATACGAATTTGTTACTTCTTTTAATACACAAAGGAGTAATAGTAGATGTGTGCTGGCTTGTACAATAACAATATGGAATTTTTTATATTTTGTTTTTCAATTAGACATTTGTTTGGCTATATGTTGGTTTTGGTTGTTATTTTCTTTTTGGTTTCATGTTGATGAAATATATTCGCATGTCATACTTCATAGTTTGTTCTATGCATGCATAGTATTTAGGGTTTAAGGACATGCATGTTTGGGTGAGGAGACCCCATCTCCCCTGAAGTCTTAGTATAGTTCTGAAAATAAAGTTTCCACTGGATTCACCCACATTCAGAATGGAGCTTAAAAGGTCAAAGTTGATCTATCATGTATATATCCCACACTCCAATTAACAACTGTAAATTTGAGCTGCAAATATTCTAAATCTGCTGAGTGTGATATATAAACATGATAGAATATATAAACTACTAACAATAAAATTTATTAACATGCAAACTCTTCTTCATGGCTCACATTTTATACATATACTTTAAGTGGGAACTTTGGTGGATATATGAGATATATCTCACGCACCATCCCATTCTTCAAAAAAAAGTATATTTTGCCCTCTCTATCACAAGTTTCAAGGTTTCCTCTTTGTTTCTTGCGTGGTCCTAATCATATATGCAAATTAAAGATGTTCCAATTAAGTGTGTCAGATGTACCATCCTTAAAGAGCCTCACCCGGGGTGACATGCATGTTGTATTAAGGAAGAATTGCATTTTGAAGCAGATTGTCATATTTTTTTTCTAAATCATTGATGACACTTACAGTGATCTTCCCGTGCATCCATGGCATAAAAATCATTTAAAATATAAAATAACTAAACAATTGACTTATGTTTCATATTTCTTTACATGGTTGATCAAGGAAGAGTTACCTTCATGAAATGAAATCGCTACATCATCTGCCACGGATCAATAGTGAACATTAGCGCATTATGTAGTACTAATAAACCTCTTTAATTAGATCACCTATAGCTAATTCTATGCTATTTTATACTCCCTCCGTTTCAAAATATTTTAATTTTTCTAAATTTATAGATTTTGCTATGCATCCAGACATACATTATATCTAGGTACATAGCACGTACTATGAATCTAAAAATGTCAAAGCGACATACATTTTGGAACGAGTATTCTATCAACTAAAATGTTTACATTCAGCCAGGATATGGTAAAAGTGTGATGCTAAATCATACATACAGCAACTTGCCCATTTAATTAACCTGTTAAGGGCTTAAAATAAAGGGCTTAAAACATACAGCTACTAAATTCTGGCCATTAGGCCTATATGCATGTTTCATTACGGGTGTGTTTAGATTCTGTAAATTTTTGGACGAAATTCACTGTAGCAATTTTCAACCAAGATTAGAAGAACTAAACATGATCTAATTATAAAACTAATTACACGGATGGACGGGAAATCGCGAGATGAATCTATTAAGCCTAATTGATCCATCATTAAGTCTAATCATAGTCCAAATAGACTTAAAAAAATTCATCTCGCAATTACACCCGAGGTTATTGAATGAATTTTGTCAGTTATCCACATTTAATACTACTAATTTAGAATCTAAACACTCCCTACGCCTCAAAATGGTAAAGCTGCGAGAGGCAGGCGAGACCGCGAGAGGGCAAAATCATCAATGTAAACTCTGAGCGTACGCGCTCTCCTATCATCATCCTGCGTCAGCCCGCGGCCACCAGCAGCACTGGCACCGCCAAATAAAACAAGAGGATGCGACATGATGGCTCATGCATTTGTTGGCGCAGACCCACCAACTAATGCACATACAACTAGCTAGCTAGCTAGTACCTAGCATGGCTCTAGCTCGACAGCATGCGTTCATGCCCTTTAGCGAAATGCACGGTGCATGCTCCTACTCGCACATGAGGCCGATAGACCTGTCTGTGATTTAAGCCGTGCCCGTACGGCCTGCTTAATCACTCACCCATCATCGTTCATTTAATCCTGAACCCAAATCATACCATCAGCAGCACGATCAGTGCTGGGATCAGGTACTGTGTGCCATCCTGTCTGTTTTGACCCTGATCGAGGCCAGAGGAAGGGAAAGAAGGGAAAGCCTAACGAGAGTCGCTATCCCTCGTCTTTTTCCATCACCTTTGCTAAAGCTGAACCTACTACTAAATCTCAAAGCTAGCGGACTTTCTTTTTGCTGCACTCTGGCAATCGATCTGGCACATCTACACCCATGCCCGCATCATTCACACTACCCTCTACCAGCAAAAGATACCAGCCAGAAGCAGGAGTACATGCTAGATGCTCGCTCACAGGATCGAGCGAGATGATGGCGGATCGGAGGACAAAACGTTTCCTGCAAAGAGATCGAGAGGGGCTAAGAAACCTTCCAAACATTTGCCCCTGCTAGCTGTCTCCATGGACAAGACAGTCAGGCCAGGCATGCATGGACACCTATATATCTGATCTGCAAAGACAAAGCAGCATACGCATGGAGCCACACGGTCAGGGCGAGCCTTGGCCTGGACCATCGCGTTGGGGCACGGATTAACCATGGCCACGGGGTACAGGAGATCCGAGCGATCGAGGGGGTGGGTGGTGGTGAGGCGAGAGGACGTAGGGTTGATCCGTTGATGAGTAGTAAAAGACCAGGCCGGGAGCTGCTGTGGGGCTGGGCTGGTGGGAAGGACCTTTGGTAAGTATAAAGCGACCCGTCATGCGTAGGTAGCTAGGGTTTCGCATGCATGCATGCAGAGCAGAGCGGATCGATCCATCCATCCACCGTGTGTGCCGTCCATATCTTAGGCCATGCATGGACCAATATATGCCCTCGTTCACACAACGAAGAATGGTCCCCGGCCTGCAGAGCGAGACATGGTGATAGATGCCGATGTTCCTGCTGGCTGCTGTGTGCATGCCTCCAATTAAGCTCTATATGATCCATGGCTCCCACCATCATTCCATTCCCTTTGCTTTTGCTTAAGTTAACAGCTTGGAGTAGAGGCTACTAGCTGCTAGAGCAAGTAGCAGCAAGTTGCCGCTAGGCCCTGGCTACGACCTCTCTTACTTGCAGTCACACTACTCGCGTGCTGCAAAAAGCTGAGCCTAAGCTCATGCATGAGATCGCACTTTGATCATCAAGCGGGCTGAGATGATCTGAGCGTAGTAGCAGCTAGCTGGCCGGCTGGCCTGCCCGATAATTGCATCGCATGCTACTCCTATTAGATCATGGTTATGAGGAGCTGTACGTAGCGCCTAGGTTAGGTTGTTTATGCCGGTGCAGACGGCGAACAGTGCGGCGTTTGGCCGTGTCTTTGGGCGGCCGCCGGCCAGTAGGTAGGTAGGTAGGTACTTACAAGGGACCAAGTGGCATCGCCCGAGCAGGCTATCTTTCACTCGCTCACTGGATTCCTTTTGGGCAGGGATCATCAGTGTAGGGAACTGGGCTACACTGCAGATGGGCGCCTAGGTAGGTTGTACTGTACCGTGTGCTGCTTCGTCGTCGTGCAATAGTTTTATAGTCTTTTGCGTCGCCTTGCATCATTCTTCGTTTAATTTACTGTGCCCATGTGCTGTAATGCTGTGCATGGCAACTTCTAGGCCGCATGTACACTGTAGGCTTTAGGCTGTACAACATACGTATGTCGTACGACATTCTGCATGCATGCCGTCGTCGGCGCCGGCCGTTGTGCGGACGTACTCCGGTGTGTGCATGAGCACACCAGGCAGGGGCGGGCCACTCTCTTGCGCTGCAACGTTAGGTCACCCAGGCAAAGACACTGCCCGTGGCCCCCCTTGGTAAGCAGCCGACCCATCTTGGCCCTTGCACAGTTGCGCATTGCACTGCAGCGTGACTTCAGACTACGTGCCTAAATATATGCATGGGCAGATGCCAGTCAAGACTCCAACCGCGCTAGCAGCCTTGCAGGGCCAGCCAGGCGACGACGCTTCCGGCCTTCCGCCACCACCACCGGTCCACCCCTGAACCTGAGTTGACTAATCCACGGCTCCGTCAGCGTCCGCCGGCTGACCCCTTTTTCCTATCCGGCGAGGGGAACCCCGTGCGTGCACCCGTACCGCGCCGGCGTCATGTACGGTGTGCGCTCTGCGCATCAACGCGTCACGTGGGTCGCTGAGCCCTGAGGCGCGCGCTCCACGACGCGGCAAGCCTGCCAGGCCGGCCCGGCCCCTCCCCCCTGCTGGCACCAGGCACTGCACTCCCGTCACGTTCCGCGCCGGCCGGTTGCTCGGTCGGGCGCGCGAGCCGGCCCGCGCTCGCGGCCGGGCATGAGGCAAGGACGGTACAGTACCACCAGTCCACCACCCTCGAAGGAAGGGGCCAGGGCCACCCTAGCATGCTCCGAGGAGGAGGCTAGAGCCTAGAAGTTCCAGCGGGCGTACGTACGGGCCGACGTGTCGCCCGAGGGCGGGGCGGGCGCCGTGCCGTACGCACTCGGGCGAGGCGTCACCTCGTCAGATGATTGCGACCAGACACGGCTCGTGCCGCGGAACGGAATCATTTGAGCTCGCAGCGTACGGATCTGCTGGTGAGCACATGTTCCTTATGCGACAAGGCGGCGCGGCACGATTGCACGAACCGCTGCCCGCCGGGACGGAGGAACTCGTGCGCACGCGCGCGGTTCACAAACAACGGACGCTAGAAGAAGCAACTTGAATGAAACCAGCAACCTCGCTGCCCGAAGGTCGCTCTCGAACCTCATCATCTGAGGGAGGAACCCTTCATTAGACATCAGCACATCACATGCAGTTTCGCGGCAGTGGGCGTGGCCTCACGCTTAGATGACGAGAAGCATCTTCGAACATCAGTTATGACAAGTAGCATGGACAAGAGAGGAAAGCTTTGCCTACAGTAGCTGTTGCGGTTGCGGTTGCAGAGATAAGTAGGATCTGGTACATGAATCTTTCAACACGCTTCTTGAACCATTCATACAGCTCTTCTCTGCCGTTCTCTTCCCCACTTTCTATCAGCAAGACAGCAAAACCATAGGCCAGCCGTAGCCTCTTATACTCGAATTTAAAACGTGCCAGCTGGGATCGGGTTCTTCTTCCGTTCAAGGGGCAGTCATTGCCAGAATAAAATCGCTAAAAAAAGTCAATGCTGACAATACCCGCTACCACATTATCCTGGGCAGTAAGTAGCATGCATGTTCTAGGAGCCATCCCCCAATGTCAGTGAGTCAGCAGATGACAACAAATGCAAATTTCAACCCAAGGGGCCACAGGGTGAGCGCAGATGGTTGCCTTTGCACTTTTGGTCCACTTATATAGAGCTCGAGGATCAGATCCAGCCTTTCCTAATTCGAGCCCACACAAGAGCAGCAACCAGGGCACCACCTAAATGAGCTGAACCTGATACACGGCCCTGCCCCTAAAAAATGAATGAGATCGGTTAGCCCCACTTTGGAACAGAAAATGGCGACCAACATATAATTCATGAATGTTAGATAACCAATTACTGTATAAATAAATAGTATAGCCCAAGTTGACTCTTTTTTTTAAAAAAAAATGAGATATACAGATTATGTAAGCTTACAAGAAATGTACCAGACACATAAGTTCATTGCGTAGCAGATCACACTAGTGACAATCAAAAGTATACAGAGTGAAGAAGGGTATACATATTCATTTCAAAATCCAGCTGAGCAGAAAGGTGCAGAAGATGTACACCAAAAAGGAAACATTACAGCACAGGAAACATCAATCCCATATACCTATATGTGAAGAATAGTATATTTTTTCTAATAGATCAGAACATTCCCACGCCAAATGTTGTATGGTCAACCACACAAAACAAGCACCTCACAAACAATCCCTGCACCTGAAGCCTTATCCCACACCAAAATTAACAAACAGGGGAAGGAGAGGCCCTCCCACAGACAAGCTCCTCCGAGGATCCCCAATTCCCCATGATGAGGAAAATGTCGGGATTAGTTCTCTTCCCAAATAAATTTTTCACTAATCTTCAATTACTGCACATGTTTATTTTTTCAATGCTTCAATTCAAATGTGTATGCAGGTATTAATCCAAATGTATAAAGATAATTCATACTTCCACTAAAGCTGTATAACATAACAAAGTCCTTTTATTTTGGTGGGGCACCAAAGCCCCAGGATATTGGGAAGACGTTTTGCAAGGTAAAATTGACAACCCTGAGTTTGTCAAAACTCTAAAAAAACAAGACGGGAAGGGGCAGACAGCCCACCCACTTTGGATTAAGAAGAAAGCAGAGCTCGAACCCGGCTTTGTCAAAACTCTTGAATGATGTGCACAAGCAACAGAGGCACCTAGGTAAAACATAGTGGCACCCAAAACATTCACTTACTAGACAAGAAAACCAACGGGACATAGAGCCATAACACATACCTTCTTGACCCTATACAAATCGGCAGCAATCAAAGCAGCCCCCTGAAATGGAAAAGAAATAAAGAAATTTTGTTCTGAGCAAATAAATGCTTAGCAGATTTTTTTTAAAAAAATGAAAAGAATCTCACCATAAATGCAGCTGGTATAGGAATTAAGAAGTAAAGATAGACCAGTCCTTTGGGATTCAGAAAAATCTGAAGGAGGATAGTTGCATTGACTGCAGCACTTGCACCCTGAGTGACATGACATGAACAAAGTAGAGCAAGTCAGATTTAGAACACAGTGATTTATGTGCAATACCATCAATAATGCCCATACAGTCGTCAAACACAAAACTGGATTAAATTGCTGTATCGTATTACATGGGCCCACTTACTCCTAGGTAAATGATGAATAATCTTATTCCTAATTTCCTATTTACTTTTCGGGTATATTGGGCAAAATTTGTTGACTCAAAAGTTTCATTATCCATGCAAAGTTTAAGACAGTTATCTTGTTTGGAGTATGAACTGATGAATGATGTTTATTCCTACTACCTCCGGTTCACAGTACTAGTTGATTTAGGTTTGGGCACAGGAATTAAGGAGATCGATAAAATGACCATCTTACCCTCAATTAATATTCTATGAAGTGTGCATACAAGTGGAAATAGTTATTTAATTATGCAATTAAAGATGGGTAAGACTAGAAAAGGTAGGCCAGATTTGCCTAGAAATTGTAGGACAAGTATTTTGAAGATTGAAAAGAAGCTAAAACAAGTACTGTGAATCGGAGGGAGTACCTACTTTCCTATATATTGGGAAAATTTTGTAGATTAAAAAAGATTCCATTACCCATGTAAAAGTTTAAGATAATTTAGCTTGGCGTATGAACTGAAATAAGATTATATTGTTGGAAAGGAAACCACATACAAGTGCAGGAGCTCTTGAAGTATCCCATCCAACATAAACCTGCAGGAGGACCATCACATATGTCAAAAGAGCTCATGAATTTTCAAATCGCTAGCAAGGAACTGCCTACTTTACAGACCTTTCAGAGGTGAGTATCAAAATGGATAGGTTGTGAGCCTGAACTAATCATTATATAGGAATTTAATTCAGTATTGACTGTAAAATGGACAGTTTGGAACCATATTGCTTGATGTATATATACACCATGCATTCTTACCTGTTTCCATGGAGCTAGAAATGCCTTTTCTAGCAAGAAGAATGCCGATCCAGTAAGTGCTCCAGCTACATACAACTTCAACAGAAAAGCCGAACCAAACGTCCTCGCAATCTGATGCAGAAAAATAAATAAGGAAAAGGCAATTCAACATTTGAAGCAAAAGGGAACGAATCATTAAAACAAACACCAGAGTACGAGATGGATAAGTCAGTGTTGTTGGAAGGAAAGTAAATAATACATATCACACTGCACAGTACAGTAGTACACACCATATCCAGTTTCACGTTTTAGATGCTTAATATACTATGTTTAGTTTTTAAAGCACGTCTCTTCTGATATAGATGTTGAGAAAATGTAAGACATAAATCTCACGAGGAATTGTTGCTGCACATCTCAGAAGGGAATATTGAATACAGGTGAACTGCTACACAGGAGTACAGGTACAGGACCTGCGGCCGCCTGCATCTGTAAATGTTCCTGCATTGAGCCCTAACTGGCACACATAACCCTGGATCTGGTGGTAAAGACATAAAGGCCCTTCATTGAAGCTAAGTTCTTATGCGTAACAACATGATACATTTGAATATTTGATGGAAGACTCTAAATTCAAACCAGTCAAACAGTTATTTTGTATGATGAAATGCTAGCTTAGTTGTTAGGTATATTTGCCCTTCATAACATTAGCATATCCTCCTAATTTCAATTCATGGAAGGCTAGTCCTATCTCCTAGCAGAATGAAGGACCCAGCTAAGTTGGAAAAGGCAAGCCAGCTGGGGTATCCTTTAAGCCAGCATCACTTCAGAAGGACAAGTTTCGTGCTTCCATGCAAGAAATTTGATCCTTGATTTCCTCGAGAAAAGAGGCTGAAAGAATAAAACAAGGCCAAATGCAATGCTATTTGTACTTTCATATGACAACATCCATCCATCATTTCCTTTGGAAATAGCGGGCCAGGACATACCTTAGTATAAACTAGGATAATATAACGCAAAAGAAAATATCGTGATTCCATGGTGAATTTATTATTGTGATTGGTCCTAAATCATGTTATGATTCTGCATTCTTATATTTGGTACCTGCATTCTGCATTGCACATTCATATATGAGTAATATATTTTCACGATCCATGGCTGACAATATTCCATCAAACAGTGCTGCACACAAGTGAAGCCAGGCTCCTGGGATTAAACAGTCTTAGCATGCCATCTCATACTTTTCGTTTTCTTTTCTAGGGTTTAAGAACGTCAAAAGTAGCATGTTCTAATTCTAGACCTAAGGTTATGCACACGAGTCGCACATTGATTTCCCATTCACTGAATACTCTTTTCACATTGATTCCCTTTGGGGCCTCCCAACCGAATTATATATGTCCACCAGTAACATAAAGGAAGAGTGTGTAACTTACACTTGTCCCAAAGAAGTAGAGGCCAATCATATTGGAAATCAGGTGATGAGACTCGGCGTGGCTGAAAGCACTCGTGAGCAGGGTGTGCAACCGTCCCCTTTTGAAATTGTCCAGCGAAATCTGCTCCATTGCAACAACGATCAAGTAATCGATATTATAATCTAAGAACAAGTCCCATGATTGATCACATCACTAACCATGAAGTGCCTCCTCATGAACCCCGGATCAGCCACACGCCAGAGCATGAAGACGGCCACATTCACGCCGACGAGCGTCAACACCACCCCGTCGGGGGACTGCATCCAGTACGCCCTTCGGTAGACACCAGAATCCCAAAATCACGAAACAACCAAAACAACTCCCGAGTAACGTCACGCCAACCTTAACCTCACCAGGGCACGCCTTGGAGAAAGGTGGACGACGCGAATTGACACTCCGACCCCTGGGCCTTCCCTCGCCGCTGCAGCGAGAAGAGATCGAGGGAGCTGGCGCTGCGGGCGGCGGCCAACAACCGGGAAGCGGTGCCCCCAGAGAGGCGATTCCATAGGAGGTGAGCCGGCGGGGAGGGGGGTACGGGTGACGGAACGGAGGGGGGGTGGAGGAGGCGGTGGTGGTGGGGTTGGATTTGGGGTCTGGGTTTTGGGACCCCGCGGAGGGCGTGCTGCGCGAGAAGGGACTGGAACTGCAGCAGCTTCCTCCTCATGGCGAATTGAACTGGCTACGCTACGCCTCCAAGGCTCTCTTCGGCTGCTCCGGCCGCCGTCTCCTCCGCGAATGGCGCTGGCCGGTGGCCGCTCGGTTCTGTTCCGACCGTCCAACTCCGAGATGGGGGAGTTTCGAACTGAACTTTCGATGGGGAAATGCCGGATTCCCCACTTGCCGTCTCGAGCCGCCAATACCCTTTCTTTTAGAGGAACGAGCCGCCAATACTCGGTCACGCGCGCGGGTCGGGTGCGTGAGGAGTGAGGACTGAGGAGGGCCTCCTCCTTGGCACGTGGAAGCTGGTTAAGCAATGTAGTTTTAAAATCCAGTAAATTCATATTAAAGATTAGATCCAAATTAGAGATGTAACTCTAAAATTTTAAAAAGTTAGAAATCATATTTTTAAAATATAGTTTAACATTTGAAAAATGTAGATTCAACATTTTTCAGAAACACAAATTAATATTTTAAAAATAAATACTGACATTAATATTTTTCACAACCAATTTCAATATTTAAAAAAATTAATTCAGTATTTTTAAAATCTAGTTCAATATTTTTCTTGAAATAGATTCCTCTTCTTCTCCGGCGACGACAGCGGCGCGCTAAGAGCAGCGGCGGCGCGCGTGGGGCCATGGGGAGCAGCAGCACGCGCGGAGCCATGGGGAGCAGCAGCGGCGGGCCAAGCAGCGGCGTCGGGCGGAGCGTGGCACACACATGGGTGCCATGGCTCGGGAGCGGCGGCGGCGGCGCGCGTGCGCGAGGGAGGAGGGAGCAGCAGACGGCGGCGGACGGGAGGGGGAAGAGGAAGGATGGGCGTCAATCGGACGGGCCACGTACTTGCGTACGAATCTCAAACATTGGTAGCCATATAAGAAAAAACTACCAGAAGCCAGATAAATTTGGGAGCGTGCAGACCTATCACATAAGCACCTGCGCGTGGCCCACTTAGTTCTAGCGGCGCGACGGTCCACTAGCGGTTTATGGTTTAAGGGAAAAATCTAACTACCGACTAGTCGCGCTTCTTCGCGACCGCGCAACTCTTCATCCCAACAATCCGTTACCCCCCTCATCCAAAGCAAAACACATCAGTCCAGCAATCCGATGCCAACAACAGTAGTGGACGGCCTGCTGTGCACGCGGCCCACGCCTCCATACCCTCTACCTCCCTCACGTCCTTCCCCTCCCTCCCTCCCTCCCTGCCTCCCTCCCTCTCCTTGCATGTTTTTCTATTGAATGATGTTTGTCTATAGAAATATTTTATCTTCTTCATATTACCTCTATGTTGAGAACCGATTGCATCGTTGTGTTCTACGCGACGAGACGGAAAAAACTAGACCCCACTTGCAATGTTTTGACGATGTTTGTGAACTGGTAGTAACTTATGTGATGATTTATTTTCTTTTCTATAACAACTTATGTGTATATCGGCTTACTATAGTAACAACTTATGTGCATAAAATTTTTTATTTTGTGTCAACTTATATGTACGAGTGTATGATAGATTTTGTTTGCGGTAACTTATATCTTATATATGTGGCAACTTATGTGTATAATGAATTCTGTTTTTTGCTAATTTTTATTTAAATGTGTAACAACCTTTATTTTTCTGACAATTTGTATTTAAAACTTATGTGTAGGACAACTTACTCATTTTCAACTATTTATATGTATGATATCTTGTGTGTATCTATTTTTATGACAACCTATGCTATGCTTATAATATATTATGCTTTTGTGGCAACTTTGCTTTTATTATGACAACTTATATGTATAGTCACTTATATCTTACGTATGTGACAATTCATGCGTATATTAGATTTTATTTTGTGGCGTCTTTGTTTCTACGGCAACTTATAAATATTTTTTATAGCAACTTGTATCTTATATCTATATCAAATCATGTATATAAAATTTTCGGTTTTTGCAACTTAAGTGTATAACAAATAGCAACTTATAATGTGGCATTTTACATTATATGACTTTTTGTCTATTAACAATTTTAGAAAGTACTATAGGAACTAATATAACTACAGTAGCAACTTATAAGGTAGATATATTATGATTGATGTATATTCTATAACCAAAAAATACTAATGGTTGTTACATGTTATGCACGTAAGTTAATATTATATACACACTAGCAACTTATATATGAATATCATAGCAAATCATTAAATAATATCAAACTCAAATTTACACATAAGTTGCTACTAGTGCAAAAGGTCTTCAAAATATATGTAAGTGGAATCTAGTTTTGTTGTCTTATCGCATAGAATACAACAGTGCAATCGGTATTCAAAACGGTGATCATACGAATGAGATAAAATATTTTTTATGAACAAATTGCATGTTAAAAAAGTCCCATAGGCATGCTGTGCGTGGATTGGAAAGAGAGCAAGTAAGGGGTAAGACTCGCGAGGTGAAGGGGGTTACGGGCGGTTCCGTACGGAGAGCAGCCGAGTGGAAGGGGTTGCGCGCTCCACCATAGCGCGACCCATCGCGCGTTAACGTGGTCCTGGTTTAAGGCTCACTTTGCTTTTTTTTCCTTTTTCCTTCTGAACATGAATTTTTTTCTATTTTGTTCCCACGGAATATTTTGTTCCACTAGAATATTTTTTTATTTTTAAGAGTAGAATTGGATCCAAGTGAACAAATTTTAATCTTTTTTCTAACGGAATTTTTTTCCAACATAACAATTTATTCCGATCATTGGAAGCTGCGAGCCAGCGGCCAAAAAAATTCACGGCCCAACCGGATCTACTCAGTCCAAGAAAAACTAAGTTGCGGGCTGGCGGGCCGTTCTGTGACGGATCCACTCGAGATCACGCGACTGACCCTCCAGCCGCTAGCAGCCTTATAGGAGGCCAGCCACAGCCAGGCGACAACGACATCTCCGCTTTCGCCACCGCCACCAGCCCACCACCACCCGGTCCACCCCTGACCTTGAGTTGACTAATCCACGGCGGCTCTGTCAGCCGCCAGCCGATCCCTTTTTCCTATCCGGGAACCACGTGCGTGCATCCATACGGCGCCGACATCATGTGGGTCGCTGAGCCCTGAGGCGCGCGCGCGACGACGCGGCAAGCCTGCCAGGCCGGCCGGCCGCCGGCCCCTCCCCCTCCTGGCCACCTTGTTGCTGGCGCACTCCCGTCATGTTCCGTGTCGGTTGCTCGATCGGGCGCGCGAGCCAACCCGTGCTCGCGCCCGCCGGCCAGGGAGGAGCCAGGGCAGGACAGCACGACCTCTACCCCCTCCGGATTTGGCCCTCGTCTCCGAGTTTGAGTATGAGATCCAAATTCTTCTCCAAGTCGGAGTGGGATTTAGATTGCAGGACCTCCGCGTAGGTGGAAGCCGTGTTACCTAGTCCGAAAGGGAATCGGGTATGCTCTTACGCAAATCGGGTCGGGCCCGGGCTGGAAAGTCGTGTTGGACACGAGTTGAAAACGCGTCGAAAACGAAATTCTCCTCGATCTCCGTGGCGAGATACGGATGCATCTCGTCGAGGCTGTCGATGAACTCGTCGAGTACACTCGAGCAGCTCAGAGACTTCGAGCTCCATGGTGTCGGTTAGGTGGCTGTCAAAGCCACCCGAGCCATTGGCGATGCAGATCCAGGAACCGAAGATGAAGGTTGCGCCCTTTTCGAGTACGGCGCTGGTGAAGTTGCATGAAGCCATCAAGTTCTCTGGTGGATGCTCGATGAACACCCCTACTTGGCCCGCCAGTTGTCGGTGTTTTACCACCAAGCCTACCTAGGGATACCCCCCGAGATAGCAGGTTGTAGGTAGGCAGGGTGGGCATTCGGTTCTTCGGTTTGGTTCGGTTCGGTTTCTTGGTTTTTTGAAGAAATTTGGTTCTAGAAAATAGAAACCGATCGGTTCTAAGAAATTTCGGGAAACGAGTATTTTGGCTCCGGTTATTTCGGTTCGGTTTCGGTTCTAACCGAACTAACCGAAATTTTTTAGCAGAAGGTAATATAATAAGAAATATATATATATATTCTATAGCAAATTTAGACGATACTTTCTCTATTATAGAGAATAATAATTGAGAAGGGAACAATCATGATAGAGTAATAGAAATACATAGCAACTGAAATATGACACAACAAATATAAACAAAATATACTCTTACAAAATGCAAAGTTTATGTTATTCGGTTCTTTCGGTTAATTTGGTTACCGAGAGTAGGAACCGAACTTTTTCGGTTATTTCGGTTCCCAGCTTTCTGGAACCGAACACGAAACCGATTTTTTCGGTTTCGGTTATTTCGGTTCTGTTTTTGGTTATTTTGATTCGGTTTTCGGTTAATTATGCCCACCCTGAGGTAGGTGTCGCCGAGATTAGAAACTCGAAGGTGCAAGAAACACAAATGTTTAGACAGATTCAGGTCGCTGAGAACGTAATACCCAACGTTCTGTGTGGTTTGTATTGCCTTGAGGTTATGAGATATGTTTTGGAGGGGTCCCTGCTCGCCCTTATATAGTTTGGGGGGACAAGGTTACATAAAAATCCTAGTCGGGGACGGTCTGAGGAATTCTACCCGAGTACGATTCGGTTAGTTTTCTTACATCCGACTGGTTCTAGTTCCATACGACTAGTTACAATATGAATAAAGTATGATCTATATACTATTCCCTATATGTAAATTAAGTGTGCAGTCCCACTGCCCCGGGTATAACACCACTCTAAGATGGGGAAAACGGCGAGCGGCGGGTGCCGTGCCGTACGCACGCGGGCGCGTCATCTCGTCAGATGATGGCGACCAGACACGGCTCGTGTCGCGGAATCATTTGAGCACGCAGCGTACGGACCTGCTGATGAGCACATGTTTCTCGCTCCCTCCCTACCAAGATAAATACAATTTTAGAACGCAGCACCTAAGTTAATGCTAGGTATAAAATTGTAAAAATACTCCTTATCTTTTGTGATAAGTGGATGAGGTGTTAGTTGTTTTTTTTTAAAATCTTCTAGAAATTGGCTTGTCTTTTATGATAAGTAGGTCAAAATTAATAATTTTTATGGAACAAATTTTAAACTTTATATTTGTAATTATTTTAGGATAGAGGGAGTATGCGACAAGTGGACCCCCCGAACCGTTGCCGTCCGCCAGGGCGGAGGAACTCGGGCGCATGCGCGCGGTTAAAAAAAAACTGACGCTAGAAGCGGGGGAGCTTGAATGAAACCAGTAACCTCACCGCCCCGGGGGAGCTTGAATGAAACCAGTAACCTCACCGCCCTAACAAGGTTCGCTATCGAATAGAGCCGGGACTTGGATCGTGCCATTTTCCTGGGCTAAGGCACGATCTTTTGGCACGACATGAAGCACAGCACGGCACGAAAAAGTTTTGGGCCGTGCCAGCACGACACGAGGATCGTGTCGTGCCTAGAATCTTAGCACGATGGGCCATATAGCACGACCCGCATTTTGAGCCGTGCTTAGACCGATACGGCACGAAAATAGCCCGTTGGCCCACATGTAGGTCGATGTTCTACTATAACATATTTTCCCCAATTTAGTCTCTTCTCATTCTTTATAAAGTTTTTTTTCTTATATTAGTCTGAACATTTTTTTTCTCTTATCACAGTAGTAGTGGCAATGTATATGCATGGTATGTTAGCCGTGATCATCTTATATTGTAAGGACAAGTATGCAAGCCGACTGTAAATATTTTTAGGCCGTGCTTGGGTCGGCACGGCACAAAGACGTGCCGGTGTGCCGTGGGCCGTGCTTGGGCTTAGTAAAAAATTTGTTGCGGGCCGGGCCGGCACGGCCGGGCCCTAGTCCCAACTCTACTCTCGAACCTCATCGTCTGTGGAACTCTCACTAGACATCAGCACATCACATACTACAGTTTTGCGGCAGTGCATAGCCTCACGCTTAGGTGACAAGTACTAGCATCTTCGAACATCAGTTATGACAAGTAGCATGGACAAGAGAAGGAAACTTTGCCTACAACAGCAGTTGTGGTTGCAGAGATAAGTAGGATCTACTCCGCAGTACATGAATCTTTCAACACGCTTCTTGAACCATTCATACAGTTCTTCTCTGCCATTCTCTTACCCACTTTCTATCAGCAAGCATAGGCCATCCGAAGCCTCATATACTCGAATTTAAAACATGCCAACTGGGATCGGGTTCTTCTTCCTTCTTAGGGGCAGTCATTACCAGAATAAAATCGTTAAAAAATCAGCCATGTTGACAACATCCGCTACCACATTATCCGGGTCGGAAGTACCATGTTCTAGGAGCCATCCCTCAATGTCAGTGAGTCAGCAGATGACACAAACGCAAATTTCAAGCCAAGGGGCCACAAGGTGAGCGCAGATGGTTGCCTTTGCACTTTTGGTCCACTTATATAAAGCTCGAGGATCAGATCCTCCAGCCTTTCCTAATTCGAGCCCACACAAGAGCAGCAACTAGGACACCACCTAAAGGAGCTGAACCTGATGCATGGCCCTGCCCCTAAAAAAATGAATGAGATCAATTAGCCCAACTTGGGAACAGAAAATGGCGATCAAAATATAATTCATGAATGTTAGATAACCAATTATTGTATAAATAAATAGTACGGCCCAAGTTGACCTTTTTTATATATAAAAAAAGAGGAGATAAACAGATTATGTAAGCTTCCAGGAAATGTACCAGACAGACAAAGTTGACTGCATAGCAGATCACACTAGGGACAATCAAAAGTATACAGAGTGAAGAAAGGTATACATATTCATTTCAAAATCCAGTTGAGCAGAAAGGTTCAAAAGATGTACACCAAAAAGGAAACATTACAGCCCATGAAACATAAATATCATATACCTACTCCTATATGTGAAGAATAGTATTTTTCTCTAATAGATCAGAAAATTCCCACGCCTAACGTTGTATGGCCAACCACACAAAACAAGCACCTCAGAAACAATCAGCCTTATCCCACACCAAAATTAACAAACAGGGGAAGGGGAGACCCTCCCACAAACAAGCCCCTGCGAGGATCCCCATGATGAGGAAAATGTTGGGATTACTTCTCTTCCTAAATAAAGTAAATGTGATTTTTCACTAATCTTCAATTACTGCACATGTTTCTTTTCCAATGCTTCAACTCTAATGTGTATGCAGGTATTAATCCAAACGTATAAAGATAATTAATACTTCTACTAAAAGCTGTATAACATAAAAAAGTCTATTTTAATTTTGGTGGGACACCAAAGCCCCAGGATACTGGGAAGAGGTTTTGCAAGGTAAAATTGACACCCCTGAGTTTGTCAAAACTATAAAAAAACAAGACGGGAAGGGGCAGACAGCCCACTCGCTTTGGATTAAGAAGGAAGCAGAGCTCGAACCCGGCTTTGTCAAAACTCTTGAATGATGTGCGCAAGCAAGAGGCACCTAGGCAATGAACACAGGCAACATAGTGGCACCCAAAACATTCACTTACTAGACAAGAGAACCAACTGAAAGGCATAGAACCATAACACATACCTTGGCCCTATACAAATCAGCAGCAATCAAAGCAGCCCCCTGAAATGGAAAAGAAATAAAGCAATTTTTTCTGAGCAAATAAATGCTTAGCAGATTTTTTTTTTAAATGAAAGAATCTCACCACAAAAGCAGCTGGAATAGGAATTACGAAGTAAAGATAGACCAGTCCTTTAGGATTCAGAAAAATCTGAAGGAGGATAGTTGCATTGACTGCAGCACTTGCACCCTGAGTGACATGACATGAACAAAATAGAGCAAATCAGATTTAGAACACAGTGATTTATGTGCAATACCATCAATAATGCCCATAAAGCCATCAAACACAAAACTGGATTAAATTGATGTATCGTATTACATGGGCCCACTAACTCGTAGGTAAATTATGAATAATCTTATTCCTATTTACTTTTACGGTATATTGGGCAAATTTTCTTGACTAAAAAGTTCCATTATCCATATAAAGTTCACAGTTCACAGTACTTGTTGGTTTAGGCTTGGGCACAGGAATTAAGGAGATAAATAAAATGACCAACTTGCCCTCAATTAATATTCTATGAAGTGTGCATACAAGTGGCAATAAGTTATTTAATGATGCAATTAAAGATGGGTAAGACTGGAAAAAGGTAGGCCAAATTTGCCTAGAAGTTGTAGAACAACAATTATTTTGAAGATTGAAAAGAATCTAAACTACAAGTACTGTGAATCGGAGGGAGTACCTCCTTTCCTATATATTGGGAAAATTTTGTAGATTAAAAAAGATTCCATTACCCATGTAAAAGTTTAAGATAATTTAGCTTGGCGTATGAACTGAAATAAGATTATATTGTTGGAAAGGAAACTGCATACAAGTGCAGAAGCTCTTGAAGTATCCCATCCAACATAAACCTGCAGGAGGACCATCACATATATCAAAAAAGCTCATGAATTTTCAAATCGCTAGAAAGGAACTGACTAGTTTACAGACCTTTCAGAGGTGAGTATCAGAATGGATAGGTTATGAGCCTGAACTAATCATTTCATAGAAATTTAATAGGTGAGTATCAGAATGGATAGGTTGTGAACCTGAACTAATCATTTCATAGGAATTTAATTCAGTATTGACTGTAAAATGGACGATTTGGAACCGTATTGCTTGATGTATATATACACTGCATTCCTACCTGTTCCCGTGGAACTAGAAAAGCCTTCTCTAGCAAGAAGAATGCTGATCCAGTAAGTGCTCCAGCTACATACAACTTCAACACAAAAGCCGGACCAAACGTCCTCGCAATCTGATGCAGAAAAATAAATAAGGAAAAGGCAATTCCACATTTGAAGTAAAAGGTAATGAATCATTAATACAAACACCAGAGTACAAGATGGATAAGTCAGTGTTGTTGGAAGGAAACTAAATAATACATATCCCACTGCACAGTACACACCATATCCAATTCCATGTTTTAGATGCTTAATATACTATATTTAGTTTTTAAAGCACATAAGTCCCACGAAAAATTGTCGCTGCACATCTCAAAAGGGAATATTGAATACAGGTGAACTGCTACACAGGAGTACAGTACAGGACCTGCAGCTGCCTGCATCTGTAAATGCTATTTGTAATGCTGAAAGAGGCTGAAAGAATAAAGCAAGGCCAAATGCAATGCTATTTGTAATTTCATATGACAACATCCATCCATAATTTCCTTTGGAAATAGGAGGCCTGGACGTAACTTAAAGTTTAAACTAGGATAATATAACGCAAATGATCGCGATTCCATGGTGAATATGTTATTGCAATTGGTCCTAAATCATGTTCTAGATTCTGCATTCTTATATTTGGTACCTACATTCCACATTGCACATTCATATATGAGTAATACATTTTTCACAACCCATGGCTGATGATATTCCATCAAACAGTGCTGCACACAAGTGAAGCCAGGGCTCCTGGGATTAAGAGTCCTAGCATGCCATCTTATACTTTTCGTTTTCTTTTCTAGGGTTTAAGAACGTCAAAAGTGGCATGTTCTAATTCTAGACCTAAGGTTATGCACATGAGTCGCACACTGATTTCCCATTCACTGCATACTCTTTTGACATTGATTCCCTTTGGGGCCTCCCAACCGAATTATATATGTCCACCAGTAACATAAAGGAAGAGTGTGTAACTTACACTTGTCCCAAAGAAGTAGAGGCCAATCATATTGGAAATCAGGTGATGAGACTCGGCGTGGCTGAAAGCACTCGTGAGCAGGGTGTGCAACCGTCCCCTTTTGAAATTGTCCAGCGAAATCTGCTCCATTGCAACAAAGATCAAGTAACCGCTATCATAATCTAAGAACATTGATCTCTTCACTAACCATGAAATGCCTCCTCATGAACCCCGGATCAGCCACACACCAGAGCATGAAGACGGTCACATTCACGCCGACGAGCGTCAACACCACCCCATCGGGGGATTGCATCCAGGACGCCCTTCAGTAGACACCAGAACCCCAAAATCACGAAACAACCAAAACAATTCCCAAATAACATCACGCCAACTTTAACCTCACCAGGCCGCGCCTTGGAGAAAGGTCCACGACCCCTGGGCCTTCCATCGCCGCTGCAGCGAGAAGAGATCGAGGGAACCGGCGCCGCGGGCGGCAGCTAACCACCGGGACGCGGCGGTCCGCGCGTACGCTACGACGGCCGCCGCGCTCCTCGGGAGGAGGGAGGAAGCGGTGCCCCCGGAGAGGCGATTCCATAGGAGGTAAGCCGACGGGGAAGGGGGTGCGGGTGACGGAGCGGAGTGGGAGTGGAAGAGGCGGTGGTGGTGGGGTTGGAATTGGGGTCTGGGTTTTTGGACCCCGCGGAGGGCGTGCTGCGAGAGAAGGGACTGGAACTGCAGCAGCTTCCTACTCATGGCGAACTCGGCTGGCTACGCTACGCCTGCAAGGCTCTCTTCGGTTGCTCCGGCCGCCGTCTCCTCCTCGTCTGGCGGTGGCCGCTCGGTTCTGTTGCGACCTCCAACTCTGAGATGGGGAAATTTCGAACTGAACTTTCGATCGGGAAGTGCCGGATTCCCCACTTCGCGGAGGAAGGTTAGAACTGGGCAACGCAGGTATTCTTCAGTTGGGCCGGTTAGGGTTGCTGCTGGGTCTACTAAGAAGCCCAGCCAATGGGGAATTTCGGGGGCCATGACTTCTGGGCCTCGGCCTGTTGTGCGTCGAATACGTGTTTTTTGATCGAACGGGTGAGATAGAGCCACGTCGTGCGGCTGCAGCGAGGGAGGTTGTAATAAGGGCAAGCAGCGCGAGGGGACTCGGGGCGTGACAGGGAGAAGAGAAACCCCCGGCGGCGCGAAGCGGAGGAGGGAGAGTTCATCGGAATTCAGCGATGTCGAAGCGGCAGGGACCCCCCAAGCACCAGAACAGCTACGCGTGGAAGCCGAACCTCGGCCGGAAGATCAACGAGACCGTAAGCCCACTGCCTCCCCTCGTCCGCCGCCCTTCGCCGAACTTGTCGATAGCCTAAATCTCACCGTTCGAAACCCTCGCCGCTGCAGGAGCCTGGGGGCAGGTTCCGGCCTCTGTCGGAGATCACCGGCGTCTGCCAGCGCTGCCGGGACCAAATCGACTGGAAGCGCAGGTGGGCCTCATCGGTTCTATTGACTCGTCGGTGTAGTTTCGACTGTTTTCGTTGCTTCTAGGTCCGATTCGTTCTTCTCCTTTTGCAGATACGGCAAGTACAAGCCAATTGTTGAGCCTGCAAAGTGGTAACTCTCTTTCCCTCTGATTGTTTACTGTTTGGCACATATGCTGACCATGAGCAAAGGTGGTGCTGATGGTTTTCTTTTGGTTTGGCAGCCAGAAGTGCGGGAAGCGAGCTGTCCGTCAGGCGTACCACAATGTCTGCAGAGGTGAATTTCAACTGCTCAATCTGTCATGTTACTAGGTCTGGTTGTGAACTAGTGATATGTTGGATTGTTACTGATTTTGATTGCTTTTGTTCAATGCAGATTGCTCCAAGGACCTCGGCATATGTGCCAAGTGCTGCACTCATGTCAACGCGCTTGTTGGAAGGTGATCCCTGCTGTTTATTACTATATTGCATTGGCATATCTGCATAATATATTTTGTTTGATTAATTTGCAATTGTAATTTAGGGACGCAAATGAAGAGGATAGTGAACGCAAGGCACTAGAAGAGGTTTGGTTCTGTTATATTTGAAACTGGCTTGCTGTGAACCTAGAGGAATATTGTTTTGTGCTGATGACTGAGTTGTTTTTCAGGCTATCAGAGGTGCTAGGGAAAGAGAAAGGCGCACCCTTCTTCGCATTGTGAGTACTTCTATTCAACTCTTCACACAGAATAATTTTTTTGTACTTATGCATTTGCCTCTATTATCAGTAGTCTCCGTGATGCAATAAATTAATTAATACTGGATTAGGGAGTCATGAATCTGGAAAGGGAATTCATGTTCTTGTATTGTTATTGTTTGACAATGTCAGGATCCTTATGCCTGCCTTAGTAGAAAAAAAAAAGAACTCTGGTTCCTTTATTTATACTTGTGTCTTCTATTTCATGTGACATCCTCTACTTACAATTTATGTCTTCCAAATCTTCAGCTCTATGTTATCCTATTTGAAAATTCTGCAAGCATTTTCGTTCTGCGGAATGTTTGAACATGAAACATCAGTCATATTGGTTCTACAAAATACAAACCAGCTTTGCTCCAGAGCTGCCCCTTTGAACCAGTGGTGGAGCCAGGCCCCATGCTGCCTGTGCTGCAGCCCGGGTCCTAAGCCTAAATCACAGTGGTACAGTAGACTAAAAAATAGGTAAAATGTTGAAGCTAGTAAGAAGTTAGCTATTCACCCTGGGGCTTGATTTGTTTCTGGCTCCGCCCCTGCTTTGAGGCAGGGGGGCGTTCTGGCAAGGTTCCATTCACTAAATATTAAGTAACTATTAAAATCCAATGCGGCATTTCAAGAATTGGCGTGGACGCATTCATATTGGATATTGATGCTAGTCTCTTGGTTGAAAATTAAACAGGTATTCTGTTTGATGATCTCATCTATGAGCTGTTAGTCTGTTATCATTTCTCCCTTTGCATAGTACCAGTTAAAACTTCAAATATTTGTCTCATCGTGTTTTTCAAATGAATCAATTTTCTTATTTGTGTGTGATGTGCAATCCATTCCGTTGTTGGGAAAATTAGTCTATACTATTCTTAGTGGATATGTATTGTGTACGGGGTGTTGCTGGATAGATACTACCAAATTCTACATTACATTAAAAAGTACTGTGCATATCTTTATAAAGAAGCGTTGAAACGACAGAGAAATGCTTTGTGGTTGTAAACAATGGGAATTGTTATATATAACACCATACATGGGATATAGTACGTTTGCTCTGAAACAAATGCTTAAGCAAGCTGCTTATACATGTAAATGCAAGAGACCAACATTTCTACTCGAGGTTATTGAGATGCAAGTGGAGTGCGATTATTGTTCCCTATTGTATACTGATGAAGCTCTAGTTCCTATTCTTGGAGCCGACTTGAACCTTGAGACAATTTTTGTTTTCAACAATGTCAGTTGTTGATCTATGTATTTATTTCAGCACAAACTCTCTCCGATATTATTAACATTACCCTTGGCAGATGAACAAAGGCAAGGATGGGGACAGTGGCTCGTCAGTCCCAAAGATTGCTGACAGAAGTCGAGAAGGTGACATTTTTCCTGCCGCGTCACTTGATGAATACGCAGATCAAGCTAGAGAGCAAGACGATTCTGATAAAGAGGCCGGGGACTTCGTAGAAGATTAGGTTCTGAATGCTCTATTTGGTAGAAGTACTTCGTTGCTGTAATGAGGTGATGCTTTTCAGTCCATGTTAGGCGCTGAAGAAATACTATCGCGCTGTGTCATAGATTTGATGTTCGTTTGATGGGGTTTAGGATTGTTTCATACTACCTGTTGTTTTCTTCCAAAGATTCGGATTGGAAGATGTTTAAAATTTCCGAGTTACTGCTCTACTGCGTTATTTTAAAAATGTTGGAACTGCAAGTCTCTTCTATAGTTCTGCGCACGCTATCGGGTGATCGACCATTTTTGTGTTCCATTTCAAATTGTTCAGTCGGGATCGGGGCTCGGGAGGCCATGGCCCACGGGCCACGCGCCACGGGAGAAACCGTTGTCAAGCGGGTGCCTGGCACGTGAGCAAGGAGCGCACCACTGAGGATGTAGCCACGTATACACTGGCCGTGTTCTATCTCTAGGCTATTTTTTTTAGCCCCCACTCAAATAGCCCTAGAGAAACCAGATATTTTTTAGCCCCCACTCAAATAGCCCTAGAGAAACCAGATAGGAGGGTTATTTCTGGGCTATTCGTAAATAGCTCACCCTAAAAAACTATTCCCTCCAATGGGTACTATTTAGGGCTATTTTGGATGGGGGCCACTGATTCTCTCTTTCTCTCTCTTGTTAAAGTGGCAGCCAAATGATTGGAAAAGTATTTTAGGAGCTAAATACCTCTTGGATCCAAACAACTCAAGGACTATTTCATTGAAAGGCTATTTTCTTAGGATAAATTTTAGCGCTCAAAATAACCCTTGGCTATTTACAGGGCCACTGTTGTCCCACGTCGCGATTTGTACTGCAATGCAGGCCACAAAACCATGGAGCTAAGAACAACCTTCCCGAAGTGCCCTTTATACAATTGAACTTTGAAATCTGATAATTGACAATGTTGAATATTTATATTAAAGCTAGTCTTCTCATAAAACAAAGTTTAAATTCAAAATAAGCTTAAAGAGCTTTGAAATGTGTACATCAAAGCTAATGACAAAGGGAACTACAACTACAGGTGAGCTAGATGAGGAAAGAGAGAACTAAAGTAAAATACAAAGTACACGCGATAAAATTATTTGTGGTTAATTCACACATTGCAAAATCTTTACATTTCCATGCAGGTAAGTCGTAACACTTAGACACATATTCTTATTCACGTAATGCTTAGACACGTCTATTCTCATGCGGTAAGTCGTAACGCTTAGACACATATTCTTATGCAAGTAACACTCAAATAAACTTATTCACATGCACGAAAAAGCTTGTATGAAATTCTACCTAGTTACACGATCCTTAGACACATTTATTCTCATGCAAGCAAGCCGTAACGTGTAGACACATATTCTCATGCATGTAACATTTAAACAAATTTATTCACATGCACGGAAAAGCTCGTATGAAATTCTACCTAGTTACATTTATCTATACGGATAGGCACATAATAAATAGAAACATCTTGTCCCTGCCTACAAATTACAAAACCGCCAATTTTTACCCAGGAACGAAAATCCGGCCACAAATGCCACTGCAGCTGGCGGGGGCATTTTGGTAAATGAACCCAAAGAAACGGCAGTCCCTCCGGCTCCGGCCACAGTCCGCATCACCCCCGGTGCTGCAAGAAAAAACATCCCACAGGGAGCGCACACAACCTTGGCTGGAGGCGGCGGCAGGGCGAATCTCCGCAGTCTGAGATAACTCCACGCTTCCCACCATCCCTTTCCCCACTCGCCGTCCTACCTCGCCTCCCATTTTCCTCTCCCCAGCGAATCCAACCCCACCCCTCCGTCCCCTGTTACGCCAAGAGCCAAACCCCTAGCTAGCCACCCCGCTCCAGAAGCTCCCTCCCCTAGATCTCCCATTCTCCTCCCGGCCGCGCTGCCGATCCGGCGATGGCGTCCAAGGCGAAGCTCGGCGAGCTAATGTGGGAGCACCGGCTCCAGGCCGCGGCCCTGGTGGCGGTCGTGGCCGCGACCGCCGTCTCGATCTCCGCGCTCGGGCCGAGGCTCGGCGCCGTGCTGTCCTTCTTCTGGCCGCTGCTCGTCTCCACGGGGTTCTTCCTCGTGGCCGTCGCCGTGCTGCTCCGGATCTCGCCCCCGCCCGCGGGCGCCGACGAGTCCGGCAAGGAGCTCATCGACTTCGTCGCCGGGTGCCGCCCGGAGCACCTCGTCCCGGGCGCCGCGGCCGTGGCCGCCGTGGAGGCGCCGCCGGAGCCGGAGATCTAACGCCCGGCCTGCCGGAGGAGGAGCCGACGAGGAGGCTGGCTGGCACCATTCGAGCTTGCGGTCCGCGGCGTGCTCCGTCGGCGACGCCAGCGGTGGCACGGTGGGGGCAACCTGTACGGGCCCACCTGTAAGTGCCGGGTGGGCTGCCCCGGCCGGCGCGCGGCCGTGGCTCGATAGCGTAGGACTTCTGTTCTCCATGTCTCCCTGCTGGTCCGGTGTAACATACCGTGGAATTCAATAATGAATCATGCCATAAAATAAAAACCGTACTCGCCGGAGCGATTTGTGTGTGCGCGGTGCGCCCTCCGCCCCTCCCTACCGTCTTTCGCTGTCGAGGTGGCCTTCGTTATCCTCGGCCACAGGACGCGAGGCTTTAGCTCAGCATTATGAGTGGTGATTCATGCCGGGAAAGCGAAAGGTGAAGGAGAGACCAGCTTTTCTTTCTCGTCATGATCTAGTTTTAAGTCCAGTCTAGCCTCGCAAAATTCCATATCTGCATCTGCCATCTAGCTTTCCCAGGTCTTGCGGTGACAGCGGATTAAAGCGAGGTTCGGCTGGAGGTCAGGCCCTGGATTCCACTCTCGCAATCCTCACTCATCAGTCACTAACTCGCCGCAGATCTCATCCCAGTTCGAACCCGAGCACCACTAATCTGCATCCTTTCGGCGTCAGCCGTTGTTGGGACGCCGGGAGCCTGGGCCCTGGGGTCGTCCATTTTTTTCTCCTCCTCGGTGCTACTAGTTGCTAGACCGCCGCCAGGTCACGCGTCACTGGATGACCAAATGTCCAGAATGAGTTGATGACCGACGCCTCCCGTCGCTGTCCTCGGGAGGCCCCCACCGGTCATACAAAACTTGGGTCTGTTCAGGAAGGGCCGCCCGGGTCGTCAGTCATCATCGTCACTGCCCTCATAGTAAATTTCGATATGCTTTCGACTCTGAAGGAAGGGCGCTATCTTGATACGGTCACCCCGCAGTGGTCAATGAACGTGAGATAAAAAAGAAAATGAAGTCATGGTGATCCGCGTGCTAGTATGCGTGTGTATTTGATTGGCATCCACCATTATACCCTGATGTCACTGTCGATGTAACTGACGTAGGCTATATTCGATAAACTTTAGTGCTTTTTAAGTAGTGTCGTCAAAATTTGCAGATTAAAAAGCGATATAATCATGAGATACCAGTCAAGATTACGCATTGAACTACAAGACTAGGTGCATGGCTCTTTCAAACGAAATAGGGAGTAGTCTGTTTGGATGGACCAAAGTCTTAGCCTATCCACATGGTTGGTCTTATGTTGGAAATCGAGGTGACCCTAATCCTCACTAAGTTGAGGACCTACACTTATAACACACCAACTCACTCTAGAGTCGGTCAGCCTCTTTAATTTCTAATTACTTAGTGTATTGGGTCATTTTGACGGCAGAGCCGCTTTTTCACTTCCGGGTGGCAGAGCCTACCAACAGATGAAGCTGGCTTCCGGGTGTTAGAGCCGACCTACGATGAATCCCAGACCCTTTGTGATCCCGGGTGACAGAGCCAACCTTCGATGGATCACAACTTATACACTAAGCACTTAGGTTTAACCGGGAGACTAACACTTACAAGAACAAGACTTTATTATAAGACAACAAGAGTGCACAAGAGTACACACCACTCTCTTCTTTAGTGGCTAGCCTAGCACTCACCCTTCTCCTCTACCTAGCACTAACACCTCTCATCTACCATGCTCATGGATGGATACAATGGCAAGGGAGGGGGTCTCTATTTAAAGGCTAAGGGGAACCATGGTATTAAGCCAAGTGTCCCCTTGTAGAGAACTGCAAAATATTCTAACATTTTCTAAATTTATTTATTACTAATTCTAGAGTTATCTATAGAAAATATCACATTCTTGCATGATGGAGAATACTCTAGAAGGTTGCCTTGCATTCCTTTTAACACTCCCCCTCAAGGCAAACTTCTCTATAGAGTCGTCTTGCAGACCATGCCGAGTGCCTTTCGAAACTTCTCAAACTTTGCCTTGTGAAGACCCTTGGTGAGAATATCAGCAATCTGTTCTTGTGTACTGGTAGGAACCATCTCAATCTCTCCCTCAATTACCTTTTCTCTTATGTAGTGATAGTGAACTTCTATGTTCTTGGTTCTTGCATGAAGAACAGGATTTTCTGTCAAACGAATAGAAGATAGATTATTACAGAAAATTCTTACTTGGTATTCTGCCGACTGGTGGAAGTCCTGCATTAACTGCTTGAGCCAGGTGCTTTTTTGTGCTGCCATTGCTGCAGATCGATACTCTGCTTCAGTACTAGATAATGCCACACTTGGTTGTCTCTTGCTGCACCATGATATGGCTCCCGATCCTATACTGAAGAAGTATCCAGTAGTTGATCGCCGTGTGCCACTATCCCCAGCATAATCGGCATCACAATATCCTATGACCTGGCAATCTTTTATCTTTTTATATATAATACCAAAGTTGATGGTGACCTTGACATACCTGAGGATACGCCTGACCGCATCAAGATGAGGCTTCTTTGGATTGCTCATGTATCGACTGACTACTCCAACTGGGTAAGAAATATCTGGTCGGGTTAGCGTAAGATAGATAAGACTCTCAACCAGTTGTCGATACATAGTTATGTCCTCCAAGTCATGCCCTTCATCTACTTGTAGCCTCACATTGGGATCCATAGGAGTAGATATAGGCTTGCAGTCAAGCATTCCATACCTTTGTAAAACATTCTTGGCATATTTCTGTTGGCCCAGAAATAGTCATTCCTTTGTGCGCTCCACCTCAAGTCCAAGGAAATGCTTCACCTCTCCAAGCTCCTTCATTTGAAAGCAGACTGAGAGATTTTCTCTTGTCCTTTGTATTTCCTCGGAGTAGTCTCCCGTGATAATCCAATCATCAACATAGATTAGGATTACTGCTATTCTTCCTTCCTTTTCCTTCACAAATAAGCTAGAATCTGATGGAGCGACTTTGAAACCACTCTGTACGAGAAACTCACCGATCTTCCTGTACCATGCGCGTGGAGCTTGCTTCAAGCCATAGAGTGCCTTCTTCAGTTTGCAAACATACTCGGGGTGGGTCTTACTGTCAAAGCCTCTTGATTGCTCCATGTAAATATCTTTTTCAAGTTCACCACGTAGTAATGCATTATTGACATCCATCTGCCACAACTTCCAAGACTTGCAAGCAGCCAGTGCTAACAAGACTCGAACGGTTGTGATTTTTGTCACCGGGCTAAATGTTTCTTCGTAGTCTAGCCCATACTTTTGAGAGAAACCCCAAGCAACAAGTCGAGCTTTATACCTTTCAATTGAGCCATCTGGACGGATCTTCACCTTGTAGACCCATTTGCATGATATGAGTTTTACCTCATTCAGTCTTGGCACTAAATCCCACGTTTGATTTTCATTTAGTGCCTTAATCTCTTCTTCCATTGCCTTACGCCACTCCAGGCCTTTTATTGCTTCTTCATAAGAAGATGGCTCGATGGTTAATTCATCAACAAGGGCAGCATTGGCATACCTTGGGTTGGGCTTGCTTTGCCTTGTTGTCCTCCTTAGTGCTTGACTAGGCTTCTCAAGCTCCATTTGTGGTGGATGAGGGTCTTCATGTGCCATCTGATGTACACCAGTCATCCAAGGACTCTTGGCTTTGCTTGGTGAGACCTCTTTATCTCCTCCTGGAGTTAGTGCCTCCTCCTCCTCCTCTTCTTGGATTTATTCTGGATCCGCCTCCAAATCATGTGGATCGGGTAGCTCAACATTTTCAGTTGACCATCAAGCAGAAGCTTCATCAAATACCACATTCCTTGAGGTGTGGCACTTTCCTGTGGTTGGATTGCAGCACCTCCAACCGTTCCTTGCATCATCATATCCGATGAAGATGCACCGAATTGCCTTCTTCTCGAACTTGCTCCCTAGGTGATCAGATGCAAACACATAATAGACGCAGCCAAATACTTTAAGATGACTCACCACCGGCTTCTCCTTCCATAGCAGCTCATGAGGTGACTTGAATCCCAGCTTGGGTTGGGGCAGCCTATTAATGACGTAGGCTGCTGTTCTCCTACACTCGGCCCAGAACCTTCCAGGTACGTTGTTGGCATGGAGCATACTCCGACAAGTTTCTGCAAGATGGCGATTGTTGCGCTCCGCTACTCCATTTTGTTGTGGAGTATTTGGACAAGTCAATTGTCTTCTTATCTTGTGCTCCTTAAGATAGATAGTGAGCTCATTTGATAAATACTCTCTCCCATTATTAGTGCGGAGAAACTGAATTCTCATGTTGAGTTCACCTTCTATCTTCTCCTTAAACTCCTTAAATTTTATGAAAGCCTTAGATTTCTCTTTCATAAAAGAAACCCAGACGTACCTTGAGAAGTCATCAATAAAAGTCACCATGTACTTCACCCATCCAAGAGATATTTTCTTGACTGGGCCAAAAATATCTGAATGTATCAACTCCAATGGCGTCTTGGATCGATGCTCCGATTCCTTATAAGGCAATTGATGAGCCTTTCCGTATTGACACCCAACACATACCGTGTCCGTCCGGATATCTACTTGTGGAAGTCCTCTCAATACTTGCTTCTGCATTATCTCCTTCAGTTTACTATAGTTAATATGTCCAAGATGAGCATGACAAAGATCACCTGCCTCATTCCTCCTAGTTTTGTCCACATATGCGGACTCAGCGGAGAGGACATACACCGATTGTCTCCTCCTTCCTTCCATGATGGGTGTGCCGACCACCTTTAATTTTCTAAAAATTGCCACACTTTCTGGCCCAAAGAGCACGTATTTTCCTTCTCAAGTTGGAGTTGTTGAGAACCATACCTTGGAACGACCGCCTTCCCAACATGAGAGATGGATAATCTTGAGTTATCTGCCATCAGCACCACTCTCCTTCCCTTGTAGTCGGCCACGTCTTCTAGTTTCTTGCAATCACTGGTCATGTGGTTAGAGCACCCAGAGTCGATGATCCAGTCCTCCTTATAATTCACCATCGGATCAGTTGCTGCTGCAAAAGAAGGTGCCTCCATGTCCTCCTCCAACTCATTTTCTTCAATTTCTTGAGAAAAATCAGTTTCAACATCCCACTCTTCTTCAGTGATGTATGCCTCCTCCTTTTTCTCTCGTGCGGTAGTGGCCACATTCGCTTCAAAGCGTCTTACGTTCCCTTCAAAGCGCATCCTTGGTAATCGGCATTCTCAAGCGAAGTGGCCCTTTTTACCACAATTGAAGCATCCATCATTCCTTTTCTTGGTTGTCGTGCTGATCTTCTCGTTCGTGAGATCCCCCTGAAGAGTTGCGTCTCTCCTTTGGGTGATGCTTGCCACCATATGTCCAACTTTTCTCGGGCCTTTCTTGCCTCTAAAATGGACCCTTCTTCTTGCTTGTGAAGAGCGCCTCCTCCTGCTCCTTTATAGTAATAGTGCCCATCCTTTTTGGCTAACTCCTCCTGATTAGCCAATAAATTTTCTAGCTCTACTAATGAAGGTTGAGTAGGCCGTCCACTCACTGCGGCTATAAACCCATGATATTCGGGTCTAAGGCCATTAATGATAATCCTCCTCATACGGGCCTTACCAACCTTCTCATCCGGTGCAAGCTCGGATATCTCTCGACAAATGGATTTTACTTTTGTGAAATAATGACTGATAGTCAGAGTATCTTGAGAGATAACTGATAGCTCCTTCTCTAAGAGTTGGAGGTGTGCTTCATTCTTCTTGGAGAATAATTTTTTCAGAGTCTCCCAGGCTTCCTTTGGGGTCTCCGCATCCCGAATGTGCTCCAATAGGTCCTTCTCAATGATTGTCTTCAGTACGAACATAGCCTTTCCCGCCTTGATGCGCCATTTTCGCAAGGCATCGGCTCCATCCTTCTTTGAAGAATTATCGCCACTCTCCTTTGGTGGAGGCACATTTTCGGTTCCTGTAACAACCTCCCATAGGTCCTGACCTTGTAGGTAGGACTCCATGCAGGTCTTCCAGTAGCCATAGTTATGGCTATTGAGTTTCTTTATCCCACCAATTGCGCTAGCAAGATCTGCCATAGTGATTGACGCCCAGTGTCAAGATAGCTTACTTGGTCCCGGACCAATGAGCTTCACAGTTCCAGACTGTGCACCGGCAAAGTCTCCCCTTAGCACCTTGATATAGCACCGAAGACAGCAAGCACCCTGTGCTTCTTGATGCCTCCTACAGACAGTCCCGGACCGCCAAGCTCTGATACCACTTGTTGGAAATCGAGGTGGCTCTAATCCCCACTAAGCTGAGGACCTACACTTATAACACACTAACTCACTCTAGAGCTGGTCAACCTCTTTAATTTCTAGTTACTTAGTGTATCGGGTCATTTTGACGGCAGAGCCGCCTTTTCACTTCCGGGTGGCAGAGCCTACCAACAGATGAAGCTGGCTTCCGGGTGTTAGAGCCGACCTACGATGAATCCCAGACCCTTTGTGATCCCGGGTGACAGAGCCAACCTTCGATGGATCACAACTTATACACTAAGCACTTAGGTTTAACCGGGAGACTAACACTTACAAGAACAAGACTTTATTATAAGACAACAAGAGTGCACAAGAGTACACACCACTGTCTTCTTTAGTGGCTAGCCTAGCATTCACCCTTCTCCTCTACCTAGCACTAACACATCTCATCTACCATGCTCATGGATGGATACCATGGCAAGGGAGGGGGTCTCTATTTAAAGGCTAAGGGAGACCATGGTATTAAGCCAAGTGTACCCTTGTAGAGAATTCCAAAATATTCTAATATTTTCTAAATTTATTTATTACTAATTTTAGAGTTATCTATAGAAAATATCACATTCTTGCATGATGGAGAATACTCTAGAAGGTTGCCTTTCATTCCTTTCAACACCTTAGAATAGCTAAAATAGGTTTTCTCGCGTGAAACGTGAACAGACATAAATGTGTTTTGCTAACCGGCCTAGAAAAATGTTCTATTTGTATAAAGGGCTTGTTTGGATTGTGGCTGCGACTCACTATGCAAAATTATTGGCGGTGTCTGCATGCACGCACAATTGTATTATCCAACGTTAACTTTCAGCCTCTTTTGTGTGCAAAAGATATTGTGTTTTGACATTTTGTCACCGCTTATTTGAGTGGGGTGGTGGACTAACCTATTCATCATCCAAATAATGATACCTAAATTTCGTTACTAGAGGTTGATATCAATCATGCGATTTTATACCTTTAAAAGGTCGTATACAACATTTAGAGGATGTATTTCACTTTTCCGAAGTTTATGGAGCTGGATAATCATGACACATTTTAAGTTACCATGTTAGTGGTTTTTTGGTGTACTACTAACGGTTCTGAGCTTGTTTTGGTCACATTTGTATTTGGAATGGCTAACCCGCTATTCCTACGGGTTAAATTTGTTCTGATTTTTTACCAAGTTAGCGTAATTCTAAATTTCTGAATTTCACACGCTTGCCTGCTGACCTTTAAAAAAGATAGTAGTAGAAAGTAGCAGAGTATAAGGACAACCGATTATTGTATGATCACAACTATGCACTAGTGTTGGTACAATAAATCTCAGAAAAGTCTGAAATTAACAAAATAAGGGAAATCTCAAATTCTGAAAGATTCCCAGCGGAAGAGGAAGGACACCTCGGCAAGATTACACCGGCGTAAGTCGTAATCGCAGCGTGCATTTACCATAGGGGAATGGGAAATTCCACAGTTATTTTGGTTTTCAAAAATCTCTCTCTAATCTCTGTTCTCCCCAAGGGGATCTGCCCAAAACGCACCTCCATCCAAAAGCATATGCCAGCCCGTCTGACGAGTGGGGCCGCACGGGACTCTTCCAGCCCAGCCTTCTCTCCTGTCTCCACTCCCCCCACTCGGCCCTCCATCGCCATCGCCCGCCCGTCCGGCTATCCGCCTCACCATTCACCGCCCCATCGGCCGCCTCGTTAAACCCTCCGCGCTAACCGGGGCGGAACCAATCCAAACCCTACCCAGTGACCCCGCATCCCGCACCCCTCTCGCGCAAGCCGCGCCATGTCCCGCGTCGCGAGGTCGCGCTTCCTCCCCAGGATCTCCGCGCTTTCCTTCTGCACTGCCTCCCCTGCAGCTGCCGCCGCTTCCTCCTCCTCCTCCACGCCAGCGGCGGCTGCCGCCGCCGCCTCCGAGGCTTCGTCCACCTCTGGGGACCCATCCTCCCAGCCGCCCCCGGTGGCCCGCAAGCCATGGGGCACGCTCAAGGTCGCCGCCTTCGCCGCCGTGTCCGCCGCGGTCGGCGCCACGGGCTACGCCAGCTACGGTACGGCTCCCGATCCCTGCACCGCGCTGGGTCTGGCGGTTCAGGTTCTCAGCTTCGCGGTTTCGCCCCTTGTAGATTCAATGCGTCCTGGGTTCTGTTTAGCGTCCTGTGTCTGTGTGTGATTCGTTCTCTCTTTTTTTTTGTGTGTGTTTTGTGTGTAGCTTATTCTCTAGAGGAATTGGATCAGATGACACGGGAGTTTCGGAATAAATCGAAGCATCCCATTCCTGAAGACGCGTCCGGCTTCGAGGTAATTCTGCAACATGTCAAGTTTGGGTACCTGTCGTTAGAGATATTTCGTTAGTCGTACAAAGTCACAAGCAGCAGTGCCTTATGGAATTAGGAAATGTGACCTCTGATTATGGGAGATCTGATTAGCTGTCTATAAAGGACTCTCCAATATCACGGTACTATTCAGGTTTTTGAGGTGACTATTTAGCAGCTAGCTTTGGAGCACTTTGGTTTTAGTGCATTTCATGCTTATTGTTCCTTCCAAAACTAGCATTACATGATTCCTGCCTTTCGAGGACTTGAACATATAATAGGATGATAAAAGGTTTGAAGGATGCTCTATGGTATGCTTGCGTTCCGGGTATATAGGAGAACACCTGAACTGGAGTAGTACAGGACCAATAGTGTTCACTGTATTTCAACCATGTAATAAATGAATTATTTTTCTTCTCTGCAGAAGTTTCAGGCTATGGCTTATTCAGCAGCTATGAAAGGTAGGGACTACTATATACTTCTTTACTGCCTCTGGACTCCGAGTTGCCAAGCATGTACTGGATGCCTTAGATCTTTTTCCCTGGCCCCTTAGTACTCAGAACTGTATGCTTTGTTCTTGTAGCTCCTGTTGCCGCTATTGAGCTATACCTGGATGTCAGGAGCCAGATTGAAGATCAAATTCGGGTCAGTAATGGTATAATTTTTTTTTTCCTTCGTGGATCCATGTTGGATATTGTGAAGAAATGTCCAAAATCATACTGATATATATTTACCATAGGGCTTTAGTGAACCAGTATCAGACAAACTCCTTCCAGATCGTCCTCCTCAGGAACAGCACATATTGACCCTAGTTCTGGATCTCAACGAGACTCTTGTATACTCAGATTGGAAGGTGAATTTTTGTCTTTCATACAAACTTTTTCAGTTTTGTTACATGACCTCTTGTATATGAAATATGAGCCAAAATCTATTTTTCTTTTTGAAAAAAACGTAAGGTTAATTGTTCATATGGTTTTCTATCGTGTTCATTTCATATGTTTCCCGCCTGATTGAGAGGCTGGAGACTGCTTGATCAAACTAATACTTTTTTTCTTAAAAAAACATGCATACAGCGTGAGAGAGGATGGAGGACTTTTAAGAGGCCAGGAGTGGACGCCTTTCTGGAACATCTTGGGAAGTTTTATGAAATTGTTGTGTATTCTGATCAGCTTAGTATGGTAAGTTTATTAGAACTTTCAGTTGTTCGCTTGTATCAAATGTGACCTGGATGAAACTTTGTTACATGTGCAGTATGTTGATCCTGTCGTTGATAGGCTGGATCCAAAGGGCAATATTCGGCACAGGCTATCAAGAGTTGCAACTAAATACGAAAATGGAAAACATTATCGGGTATGTGGGACCTTACCTGCTATTCTGGTAGCAAAGTGAATTGTTGTATATTGATCCTTTTGCAGTATTTAAATATTTTATATCCTTTTGCACGGATTTTAGGATGCCAAATAAAAGAAAATGGAGGAAGTAGCAACATCACAAGTTCCAAAATCTTTGAATCTTCTTGTATATGTAACTACTTCAAGTCCTATGTTGATAGTTGAATCTTTTCCATGTGCAATATTCCCGTCATAAAGATGGGTTGGTGTTCGGCTGTTCTTCAACCACTTTCCGTTGCAAGCCATGCAATTATTTCCAACTAAGATGATATGTCCTGTTTCAGTGGCTAAAACTTATTCCCAATTATGTTGCTTAAACTTATGTAAGTATGCGTGCCCAAAGGGTAAAAATAGAGCTTCAATTTCTGGGAGGGGTAGGCTTGTCAGAACTCAGAAGTCCTGCGTACTTTTATTATGGCTATTTAAAGTAAAAATCAAGGAAGTTTATTCATAATGATAATCCTAGGTTGGTCAAGTAATTTCATTCATTATGATATGATCTCCAATCCCATTTTCATTAGTTGCTCATTGTTGATCACCCCCTATTGAGTGCTTTTTCCAGTGTTTATTCTTGTTCTTAGTCTGAGCAGAAAATTTTTCTCCAGAAAACTGGTAGTTATTGTCCTTACTACATTGTATGAGGCATTGTGTACTCTGCCATGATTCAAGACTGAACCTTACTTTATGATGTAACTACTAGGATTTATCGAAGCTGAACAGAAATCCTGCTCAAGTTATTTATATCAGTGCTCATGCTTTGGAGTCAAGTCTGCAGCCTGAAAATTCTGTGCAAATTAAACCATGGAAGCTTGAAAATGACGACACTCAACTGCTTGATCTTATTCCATTTCTAGAATGTAAGCCTTGGAAACTTTGACCTTTTGATCCTGTGAGGCTTTGTGTTTCCTCTTTTTAGTTTGCTAACTTTTTTTTCCCTCTCTCATTTTTTTGCAATCTTTATAAACTATGAAATCCTGTAGATGTTGCTATGGCAAGACCTTCTGACATCAGGGCCGTTCTTGCATCCTATCAAGGTAGTGACATTGCTGCCGAGTTTATTGAGCGCTCTAAGGAACACCAAAGGTAAGCAATTATTTACCTATGAGTTTTATCCCCTTTTTTTATACTTAATGGACGACACTGACTATTAGGCGTACCCAGTAGCAGGGCTGTGCCGGCGTAAACCGGGGCCCTGTACAAAATTCTAAAATGAGGCCTACTAGAGTAGCGAAATAGAACAATTAAATATTAAATATAGTATAGTGTAGGGCTCTGATCAAATATCTGATTATTGGAGGACACTTATGATTCTTTTACAGTAAATATATCCATAGCTTCTTTCTCAAATTGAGTTAAATCATCCATTTTTTGTTTCGTTTTACGCTTTTGGCTGCCGGAATCTTAATTTCTAGATCGATTTGCAAAAGACTTGACTGCAATCGATCTTTGTAACACAAAAGTTGAAAGAACAAAAAATATAATTAAACTATTGAAGATTCAAAGGATACAAGTAAATCAGTACACAGTTGGAGAAAAATAAATACCTATTTACCTTCTCCTCGAGCCGCTGTCAATTGCTTGCAATAGTTGTTGAATTCGTCGCCTGCCGCCTGCCCCAGTGTCGCGATCGTCGTCGCAGCGTCGCTTGCTGCCGCTGCCGCTTCGAGCGCGAGTCATGAAGATGAATCAGCAACTGGGCAGCTAGCAGGCACCAGGCAGCGGCCAATCGGTGGGCCTTTTCTTTTGGCCAGGGGTGTGTGTATCTGTCCGTCAGTTCTCAGTTACATTTGGGCCGATAGTTAGAAACAGAACAGGACAGGAGCTGGTTTTTAATGGTTTCATCCAGAGGTTGCGGAGAAATTTTGGGGCCCTAGAAAATCGGGGGCCCTGTGCGGCCGTACGGGTTCCATGGCCATGTGCCGGGCCTGCTCAGTAGTTGCAGCTCCTGTGAAAACAAATTGTTGTCATGAGTCATGACTATGACTATCGTCAGTTGATCCCAGTTCCTATGAAAGTAGTTTGTGGAAAATATGCCATTGTATTGGGTCTCTCGTGTTCTCTTACTTTTGTGCAAACTTTTCCTGAGGGAGTATAGAATCACCTGATTTCCTTATTTGAGTATATTAACCTCATCCAGTTTTGATATCTTAATTGTTCAGCAAACCTGTTTGCTGCAGCATAAGACTAAAAATTGCTGTCTTGTGTCTTCAGAAACCATGATAGATCTACCAATTTCTTAAGATCATTGACGTTATTGAAAAACAAATTTCATAAGCTTGGTCGTTCTGGTTTTAGATTTGAGGGCACCTTTTTGTAATTTTGGCACACGTTTTAATTGACCAGTCATTCTGGTTTTAGTTTCGAGGCACCTTTTTGTCATCTCCCAACATGGCAGGGGCCTATTTCTGGTTGATATTTGTAGTCTTTATTTTACAATAAATATGGACAAATTGCAACTTAGTGTGTTTGGTTGTTTGACTGTTCATTGCTGCTAAGCTTTCCTTTTTTAAAAGCTAACTAGATGGGGTCATGGGTGTAAGAGCAAGACAGGTTTTTTACTTTTGTGGGTCGTGTATTGATTTTTAAGGTACTTATAACATAGTTATACAACATATTTTTCCTCAAGGATTGTAACATGCTGGGTAAATGATATACAAATAGATCATATGTGCAGTTTGAACTGAGGAGGTGGTGGTATTAAAAAAAATGCTGTAACAGGATTCTCATTTTTTCCTTATTCACGTGGTAGTTCATGGTTTCTTTAGTTGATTTAGAACTTGTATTAAGCTTTTATCAAGTACCAACAATGTAACTTTGCAGGCGCATGCAAGAACAAAAGCAATCAGGGCGCATATGGCGGCGATGATGACTAAATCTGTTGGAAGGAAAACATATTAATCTACACACTTCTATAGACACATCAAACTTTTGGCGCTTCAATCCAAATTGAAGTGAATGAATCCATCGTGCATGGATTACTATTTGTCAACTTTTGGAGAGATCACCCTTGGCAGTTTTTAATAAATGTTTCCATTTTGATGGGTGTCTTACAGTGATATCAAACTTAACCTTTTCAGAATTTTGGTATCAAGCATGATATGCCATCTTGGCCAACATTTTGAAAGTATCTTTATGGCAGATTCGCTTGCATTGATTTTAGATATATAGATAGAACCTGGTATGATCTGTTGAACAAATCCACTGCACGCATTCCAGGTTGGCCGTCTTCTTTGACTGGTGAGAGGGCAATATTTCTGTTGATTGTTGCAATCTTGTGAAATGTACTAGCTTGAACGGCAAAAATAATGACTGGTGGATGAGTTGAAACCGTTTTGTGGGTAATTACCACTCTCCGTTTCAAATTTCACGTTTTGGCAAATATATATATTTTGCTACGTACCTAGATACATGAATAGATATGGTATCTGGTAGTGGTCTGCGCCCACCTTTTGGTCAAAACTGAGGAGGATTTTTTCAGGAAACAAGCACTAGGCTAGGAAAGCACATCAGATCCAAATTCCGTTTTCTCCGGACATATCTCTTTGCTCACTTGATATATAGAATACATATATTCAATACGTTGATCCAGGACAGATGTGATTAGCGGCGCGGGGTCACCGTGGCTCTGGTGTTCACATCAACGGAAGCAATGATGCTGCGTGTAAACAAAGTTAATAAGCAGGAGTGAGTAAAGCAGACCTGCATGGATAATTATGTACGGAGTACGTATGTTCAAGACCAATCGGAATTGCAACAGCGGATGAAATTGATAAGTGTCCCCGTGTTATCACACAAGTTGGTTGACGCAGGCCCAGTCTGGAACCAGGAACGGAAACGGTGACGAGTTAACCTTGGTATTTATCGTGGACGTGAGAGCGTCGCGTGGCACGCTCCGTGTCCCTTGTCCACCGCAAAGTCCCGGTGGGAATGGACGCTCGCGCAAGCCACCATCTCACAACAGGTTGTGGCGTACCAGAGGGTCGCGCTCGCGGCCGACCGTGCGGCGCAGCAGCAGCTAAGCTCGTGGCGATGCAGGCGCGACCTCACCCCGCGTGCCTGCCGGGCAGCCGTCCGCTGCCGGGCCTGGCGGTGGCGGGCGCCGGCCTCCTCCCCTCGACAGGCAGCATCAGCAGGCGGACTCCCGCCGGCCAAGGGGTTGCCACCAGCGTTCGCGCCGTCGACGGTGCTTCTGCCGCGGCCGCTGTCGCCGCGGCTGCCGACGCCCCGCTCCCGCCCCCGCAGGTCACCTGGCAGATCGTCGTCGGCGCCGTAGGTGAGTCCATACACATGTTGCCTCGTTTCCCCTCTCGGTGTCTGTTACTGTTAGCTCCTCCAGTTCGTGTGTCTGACAGAACAGGCTCTCGGCTGTCCTCTTTTGCAGCTGGAGTGACGCCTTTCGTCGTCGCAGGGATCGAGTTCAGCAAAAGAATCGTAAGTGCTGGGCCTGTTTTATCTTGATCACAGAATGAATTTCTGTCAATCTATCGCTAATTATGTATCGATCATTTTAATTACCGTCCTTCATTTGACGATTGTTTTTTTTCTTTCTTTCCGGACCATTCAAGTTGGCGCAAAAGAAATGTGAGGTCTGTGGAGGTTCTGGCCTGGTAATGAAGAAAGACTATTACGTTCGGTGCCAGGGGTGTGGTACGTACTATGCTTAAGTGTCACTTTAGCTTCAGTGTCGAAGAAAATCTGACTAAGATTTGTTGCCCTGTTTCTTCCGTCGTAGGTGGTTTTCTCCCATGGATGTCTTGGAGAAGATTCTTCACGGGCTGAACGTGATCTATCATCAGTATTTTACTAGCGGTGTTGCTAAAGATGGATATGGGGATATATATAGGGAAATTTGTGAGATACAAGTTGAGCTACTTTGTGTTTGAAGTGTCTTGTAACTAAACCAAGAAGCAATATAAGCATATAGAATTGCTCGTGTATGCCTTCGACTTGCACACAGCCAAATCGGTGCCATTGGGATACCTCACGCGTCCGAGTGGTGCTCATTATTTTTTTTTTGAACGAACGCGCACAGACTATGCGTATTTCTATTAATATAGAAGGAGAAACAAGCGAGAGACCGGCTATCTAAACAAAGGAAAAACAGAAAAGGCCGCGGCCCAAAAACCTGTACAAATGGCGGCCGGTGGCACGCCACTAGGAACCAATGAGGTCAGCAAGTTGCCGCGCCCCCGCAAGACCCCAAGCACGTGCCTCCGGTTGAAAGTTCCTGCGTTCCTCTCTTTCCAAATCTCCCAGTTAACTAGCAGTAGGAGCGTTTTAAGTGCCTTAGTCGGCACGTCCTTAAGGTTCCCCATCAGGATCCACCACTCCTTTACTGAGTGCGTGATGTCCCAATGACTTGGTAGCAGTTGGTGGTAATGGACCCATCCGGCGATTAGGGTCCACACACGTTTAGTGAAACGACACGTGATTAGGAGGTGATGCGCCGATTCTGGTTCGCGCCGACATAGGGGGCAAACAACATTCCTCGGCCAGCCTCTTCTCGCTAAACGGTCGGACGTCCAAACTCTGTTCCTGATGATGAGCCATGCGAAGAATTTGCACTTTTGTGGTGCCCATAGCTTCCAAATGAGCGGCCGTAGATTCATTTTGATGGAACCGAGGAATTGCGCCCGATAAGCTGAAGCTGTAGAGTACTCCCCGTTTGCCGTCCATTTCCACCTGATGGTGTCAGCCACCTCCGGGTTGAGGTGGACACCTCGCACAACCACCCAAAGGTCAACGAATTGTTGTAGATGGTCCGGGCTGACACTTGGGCGTAGCGTGATATCTCGAATCCATTGGTTGTCAGCTATGGCCTCGTGGAGCTTTCTATTTTCCCTTCTAGACATGGAGTAAATGTCTGAAGCAAAATCCTTTGGGCGGCATCCCGCCGACCAGGCCGAGTGCCAAAAGGAAATTTTCCGGCCATCTTCAATCCGGATTTCAGTGGAGGCCGCGAATAACAATTTAATTTATCCGTCTCGCTGCATGGCGTGCCCATGCCGACCCAAGACTTTTCCGGCATCTTCCATTCCTGCAACAACCACCGAAGGTGTAGAGCTCTTGCAAATCTCTCAAGGTCTAGAAGACCAGCTCCCCCTAAGTCCGTCGGCCTAGCAACCGTTGGCCAATTGATTTTGCACTTTCCACAGGTGAGTGTTTCGTCCCCCGTCTAAAGAAACTTTTTCCGAAGCCTGTCGACGGAGTCGAGGACATAAGGCTGTAAGGAGATAAACGGGTTGGGAGGAGAGGACCGACTTAGTGAGGGTCGCGCGGCCGACCTGCCTGATGTTGCGACCACGCCAACTGGACAACCTCGTCGCAACTTTGTTGACCAGAGGTTGGAAGTCAACTTTCCGCAGACGTCTGATTGCGAGCGGGAGGTCCAGGTATTCAATCGGGAAACATGCCCGCACAGCCGGGAGGCCAGCTATGACATCACAACAAATTGGAGCGATCGAGGACTTGTGAATGTTCGTTTGTAGTCTTGTGACCTGTCCGAATAGACCCAGGAGGTGAGTCAAGGCTTGAACCTCCTGCTTTTCAGGGCGTGGTGCTCATTATTTGCGTTCCGTGCACGGTCGAAGTTCCGCCGAGTGTATGTGGGCTCTCTTCACTGCCCTTCCTATCACGATCGAGGTGCCAAGAATCGAAACATTTCGATGCCAATTCGTTTGATCAGACTACGGAGTTACAGTACGCATCTGTTGCGTTACCTGATCTTTCATCGAGTTTTGATCGGACGGTACAAAAGACGCCTCCAATCTCTAAAAGCGGCGTTTCCCCAAAGTCAAACTTCCCGAGCCACCGCCCATGGCACGTGTATAACATACTCTATTCCCTTTCTTGCTCGGCTTCCCAGATCGGCGCGTGTCGCGCGGCCATTCCCCCCATTCTTCTCCCTTCGACCCTTCCCGCCGTCTCCCCTGAGCGGCGAGGGGTCAGCCAAACCAACAAACAACCTACGGCGGCCGGCCTCGGCCCGGAGATAACGCAAACGCGGATCGAGGCCGCGCGCGGCGCGGCGCCCATCCTGACCCGCAGCCTGGAAATCGCAGAGCGCAGCTGGAGATCTGCAGTTCGGGCCGTGGGCGGGGGCGGGGGCGGTGTGCCGTGGCCGCGGGTAAGCTGTTGTTCGTTACGTCGCGTAACCTCTCCCGCTCCCCCTTATCTGCTCGCCCGTTTCTCCGACTCGGACGCCGACGCCGGCCTTCCCCCCTTGTCCCCACGCGTGACGCGCCCACGACGCCTCGTCGTCCTCTTGTGATCCCCCCATCTCGCTGGTCGCTGCCGCCTCCTCGTCACGACGTCACCCTCCCGGCTCCCCCCGACTTGCCAAACTCCAACAAGCCAGGCGCCCATGCCCCCCGTGCGTAGATAGCTGTAGCCAAGCAACCCTCGCCCTCTCCGGCCTTCCAGCTCTAGCGCCGATCCGAGCCGATTCTGCGATCCAGGGCGCGCGGTCTCCGCGAGCGGGGTGACCGGGTGACTCTCGGCGTGCCTGTGCCGTTGCCCGGCATGGATGACATCGCCAGCGAGGCGCCGGTGGGGGCGTTCGCCATCGGCCCGTCCACGGCGCTGGGCCGCGCCGTCGCGCTGCGCGTGCTGCTGTGCGGCTCCGCGGCGCGCCTGCGGCACCGCCTGGCCGCGGCGCCGCGCGCCGCGCTGCACCTGGCCGCGGCGTGGCTGCACCCGCGGGACAACACGCGCGGGATCCTGCTTGCCGTCTGCGCCGTCGCGCTCCTGCTGCGGGGGCGGCGCGGCAGGGCCGGGCTCAGGGCGCGGGTGCAGTCCGCCTACCGCCGCAAGTTCTGGCGGAACATGATGCGCGCCGCGCTCACCTACGAGGAGTGGGCGCATGCCGCGCGGATGCTGGAGCGCGAGGCCGCGCCGCTCCGCGCCACCGACGCTGACCTCTACGACGAGGAGCTCGTCCGCAACAAGCTCCGCGAGCTCAGGCACCGGCGCCAGGAGGGATCGCTCAGGGACATCGTCTTCTGCATGCGCGCAGACCTGCTCAGGAACCTCGGCAATATGTGCAATCCCGAACTGCACAAAGGGAGGCTGCAGGTACGTAATGCTCTTGCTCTGCCATCACGTGGATCGGACCAAATTCCTCTGAGACAATTTAGTTCAGTTTATTATCAAGGTTATAGCAGTTTATTTATCTGAACAAACCACAATCCAAATTTAACTAGGAGGAAGCAGCACATCGATTTAGCTAATTTTAGTGTAGTTTGAATGTTGGACTGCTCATTTTGGCATATCGGAACAGATCTGTGACTCTAATTTAGGGATGGACAGTTACCATTTGTACATATGAAATATGATCACTAGACTTGACTAATCAGATTCTGCTCCTAACCATATGAAGGGAGATACTTCGTTGCTGAATAGGTAACTGGCTCAAAAAGTTGAACAAGTAGTAGTTATTTATCATGTTCCTCTGAGTTACAAAAAGTAATCAAATACTACCTCCATCCTTAAATATATGACTTTCAGGACAAGCTAATTAGTTCAAAAATGATTCAGCCTAAAGTTATCACTATCAATCTACAAGTGACAATGAAATTGCAATATAAACATATTGCATCTTTTGGATATTTTTGGTCACCATGTTTGTTCACCCATTCGAACTTGAAACAAGTGTAGCACTATGTTGGTCATTAATGTGCTTTAATTGTAATGTTCTTACTGTCCAGGTGCCTAGACTCATAAAGGAGTACATAGAGGAGGTATCGACTCAACTGAAAATGGTCTGTGATTCGGATTCAGATGAGTTGCCGCTCGAAGAGAAGCTCGCATTTATGCATGAGACAAGACATGCCTTTGGTAGAACAGCCTTGCTGCTAAGCGGAGGTGCTTCATTAGGATCATTTCACGTGGGTGTTGTGAAAACCCTGGTGGAACATAAACTTCTGCCTAGGATAATTTCAGGATCAAGTGTTGGCTCAATAATGTGTTCTATTGTAGCAACGAGGTCATGGCCTGAGCTAGAGAGCTTTTTTGAGGAGTGGCATTCCCTGAAATTTTTTGACCAGATGGGTGGGATCTTTCCTGTGGTTAAAAGAATTTTGACACATGGAGCTGTTCATGACATTAGGCACTTGCAGGTGCTTTTGAGAAATCTTACCAGCAATTTGACATTTCAAGAAGCTTATGACATGACTGGCAGGATTCTTGTTGTCACGGTGTGTTCTCCAAGGAAGCATGAGCCGCCTCGATGCTTGAACTATTTAACATCTCCTCATGTTCTTATCTGGAGTGCAGTAACTGCGTCGTGTGCTTTTCCTGGACTTTTTGAGGCCCAAGAATTGATGGCAAAGGATAGATTCGGTCAAACTATTCCTTTCCATGCTCCGTTCTTATTGGGCATGGAGGAACGTAATGGTGCTACAACCAGGCGCTGGAGAGATGGGAGTTTAGAGAGTGATTTGCCCATCAAGCAGTTGAAGGAACTATTCAATGTAAATCATTTCATAGTAAGCCAAGCCAATCCTCACATAGCTCCACTATTGAGACTAAAGGAAATCGTCAGGGCTTATGGAGGCAGCTTTGCTGCCAAGGTATGTCAAATAGTTACTCCATATTACACTATTCTTTTTATCTATTACTGTCTTATTTTCCGTTGCAGTGCAGAGATAACCTTTTTTTGACAGCCTTTTAGTTCATCTTATAATGTAAAGATGATTCTTCTTTTCCCTTTGATTGTTGTATGGCATTCATTCACATTGGGAATGGTAATATGTAAATGGTTCAGTAGCATAAAAAGATACCACTAGACCCAGTAAGGGGTAGCTAGAATTATTTGCTGCAAATATGAGATGGATTGTAGTTCATTCTACTAAAGTAGCTGGCAGGATGTTATGATGTACTAATATGTGTGTTTATTGTTTTCTTGTATTTAGCTTGCTGAACTTGCTGAGATGGAAGTTAAGCATAGGTGTAATCAAGTTCTGGAACTTGGATTTCCGCTAGGAGGATTAGCCAAATTATTTGCTCAAGATTGGGAAGGTGATGTCACAGTCGTTATGCCAGCCACTCTTGCACAGGTCTGCAATGTTTCTATTCCCTCTCTCCTTTCATGTAAATATTCTTTTAGTATTACATGCAGATGTCAATTATTGACACAATATTTAATAAACTTACACATGATTCCTTTCGCTCTGTCACCAGTATTCCAAGATGATACAGAACCCATCTTATGCTGAGCTTCAGAAGGCTGCAAACCAAGGTAGGAGATGCACTTGGGAAAAGCTATCGGCCATCAGGGCGAATTGTGCAATTGAGCTTGCATTGGATGAATGTGTTGCCCTCCTGAACCACTTGCGTAGGCTAAAGAGGAGTGCGCAAAGAGCATCTGCCTCACAAGGACATGGTCCTACAATCAGGCTCTGCCCATCTAGGAGGATTCCATCCTGGAATCTCATAGCAAGAGAAAATTCAACTGGTTCTCTTGAAGAAGAGATTCCTACATCTCCTACACGTACAAATCATCAAGGACCTGGAGGAGTTGCTGCATTATCTAACAGAAACCAGTATCTCCAGAGAATTGCACATGACAGTAGTGACAGTGAATCTGAGAGTATAGATCTACACTCTTGGACGAGAAGTGGTGGCCCTCTCATGAGGACAGCCTCAGCCAACAAGTTCATCAGCTTTGTTCAGAATCTTGAGATTGACACAGAATGCAGAACAGTTCCATCAAGGGAAGACGAGCCTGAGCTTGTGACTCCAAATGCAAGTAGCTTGGCAGCTCAGGCAGTCAGTAGAGAAGCAAATGACAGGAGCTTGGAGAACTCAGGTTTAGATTTTCATGATACTACTACTAGAACGGCATTTGGCCCTTCAACGAGTATCGTGGTTTCTGAAGGCGACTTGTTGCAGCCTGAAAAGATTGAGAATGGTATTTTGTTTAATGTTGTAAGGAGGGATACTCTCCTAGGGTCTAGTAGTGGAGCTGAGTCTCAAGGATCTCCTCGGGAACCAGATGTTGAAACAGTACAGACGGAGTGTCTCGATGGTGCATCAGCTTCTGATGATGATGACATGGAACTAGATGTGGTTGATGATGAAGCAACTGATCCCAAGAGAAGAAATAATCTACATCATCAGGGGTCCTCACTGGAAGAAAATGTACCTCGTCCCTCTTCCTTAAGTTGTGAAGATGAAACAAACACCAACAAACAAGAAGCTGCATCAATTTTTGATATATGTACAGAGATCCATCTGACCACCGTCAGCAAAGAAAATAACCAGTGGGAAGGGTCTTCAGAGAACACAGAACTGGAAGCAGCAAAAGAGTAATGTCCTGATGGTAATTCAGCTGGTAGGGAGGGTGGAGTTGTCTAAGGTGCTGCTAATTAGAAGACTTCCTCTCATCCTAAGGCATTAGATGCTGTTTTGTGTTTTGATAACTTGCTAGCTATCGTGAAGTGGATGCAGAAGCTGTATGCTTTTCAAGTTATGTAATAGGGAAGATCCAATGGCTTTGGCTCGATTGAGGAACCAAATATGTTACGTTCATTGATAGAAGCAAGATTCTAACATCTAGGAGGAATGAAAGTAACACTAGAACGATACATAAAATGGGTATAATCTGGGCATTGAATTTAAATTAAGTGAAAAACTAATTTGGGTGACAGCAGTTGTCATCTCAATTGGTATTGCAGATGTCCTTTAAGCAGTGGAGACAACTGACAAGAAGTACCAGGGCCTTCAATGTTATGGATGCTGATCCAAAAAGGTCAGGCATAATCCATGCCGTGCTGCCAGCAATGCCGCTGGTGTGCTAAAGAAAGTATTGTCATCTTAAAGGTGCGAAATCAACGGTGACGAGATCAGGAACGACTCCAAGCCTTTCTCTTACGTGATGGGCGATGGTGTAAATCTAATAGCACAAGAATCAATTCAGTATGGTTTTCCGTCTAATATATGCCTTTATGGTGAATGTGGTGTGTAGACCAGGATGCAAATGTAACCAACTGTGAAGTGAGACTATGATGCTTCGTCCATAAGGAGAGAGCTGGATGGCTTGATCTCAGTTGGCATCTCATTGCTGGAAAGTGTAGGTGCCTGTATGCGTGCGCGTGGGCCTGATCATGAACCGCTCCATCTCTGATCTGGGACTGGGCCGGGAGCTATAATCTTGGATCGCCAGAGCCCACTGATGATCACTTAATGAGAAGTTATTTATTTTCGGCCCATTTAGGAAAGAAGACGGCACTGACCGAGCGCGGTCTGGGTGGACGGCGTGAAGCTGCTGCTGCCAGGCGCGAGCCGCGAGCTCCAGGGTCGGACCGGTCTGTGGTCTGTCCCTGCCCCTCCCCTGTGGCGACCGAGTCAGCACGAGTCGGTCGTCACGCCGCGCGATGCAGATAGCGGCTACTACGCTGTTTCATCACCATGCGCTAGCTGCAATCACGCGGCGAGCTGATCCCTCGAACGCCGGCCGTTCCGTGTCGACGACGAGACGGCCGGCGACACGACGCGCGTTCGAATCGCACGGACGCACGGCGGCCTCGATAACTCTTTGCTTGATCGCGCGATCGACGCGAGCGGATCTTTCTTCAGGTTCAGAGTCTGCGTGCCATGGGTCATGGGAGAGGATCTTTCTTCCATTCCGCACATCCCTCCGCGCCCTCACCACACCTCCGCGTGCCTTTTCAGCTTTGTGTCGTTGTGCGCTAGCTGATCGATCGGTCGTAGTCGTGGGACGGACGGCCCCGGTCGCTGATTTGACCCGGCTCGGCTGGGGACAAAGACAAACCGTGCTTTTTCCAGTTGGTCTCGTCGCTTTGGCTTTGGGGGCTACGCGCCTCCGTGGAATCCACCGCGGGGCGCCAAAGCGAGATGCCCTTGCCCTCACGTACCTTGTCTTTCCTGCATAGCAACGTCGTCCGACGAAAAGAAGAGTACGAGGCCGAGAAGGGGCTCGGAATGTAGGCTAGCCACGTGGCGTCCTGCCGGTGTGGGCCCGGACGGCTCTCTGCGTGTGACCACCAGACGTACAATGATGGAGTGTACGTGATAGTGAAATTTTAGCCACGTAGAAATATCGTCCTAGGCCCCTAGCACTTTTAGCGGTTAGCACTCGAGCAGTCCCAACTATGGTGTTAAGGGGTGGTGTCTAGAGAAGGGGTGGTGTCTAGAGGAGAGAGATCAATAAATATGCATATAGACACTACCTCCCTAATGCATAGTGTCTACAGTGGTTTCTATGGGGAAGAGAATTTAATAGCTCTTTGCATGTAAAGTCAATAGAGGAGGATCAACTATGGCAGGTCATGTAACAAACACAGCTGTGGCAGCGACATCCATCTCATTTAAATAAAAAAATATCAGGTGCACATAAACATATCATGTTGACACCAACTAACTTGAAGATAGATAACGAGTTCACGAAGATAACAAAGTATCGGACTCAAACTGATAGTCTCATGACAGCAGTTCATCAAAATAAAGAAAAATTTAATGTCAAGTAGCATGCATAGACACCATCCATAGTTCACCAAAATAGCATGACTCAAACTGGTAGTCTCTCGCGAGCAGTTCATATAGCAGCACTGTAACATATAATAGGACACTACATGATAGGATAATATAAGTAGCCTGATGACATCGAAAGGTAGAACTTCAGTAGACACGAGCAGTTCTTCAGCTGCACAGCAACACCAAATTGGCACAATCTGATCTGTAAAAAGAAAGCCATATACATGTCAATGTCAAAATATTGTAGAAGATTCACACTAACAAAACTATAAGAATATGAATTATACTAGCTATATGTAACACACAGATACGTACAATCACCTAATTAATTAGAATTTCCAAACTTCTGCCATATATGCTCAACCAAATCTGATTGAACTTGTTTATGAGTATTACGATCACGAATAGTAGTATTTCTTTGTATCACTTCTTCCATTTCTGGGTTAGGACCTTGAGAGATTGTAGCTTCCTGTACAGTAGATGTGCTTGCTGTCTCATTCAAATCAAGAGAAATCCGCTCCAAATCTTTCTCATTTTCAATTACCATGTTGTGAAGAATGATAGAAGCTAGCATGATATTATCAAGATCCCCTTGATCAAATAGACGTGCAGGCCGTTTCAAAATACTAAAGCGAGATTGCAAAATCCCAAAAGCACACTCAACATCTTTCCTTGCTCCTTCTTGATGTTCTGCAAATAATTTATGCTTTTCTAATTGTGGATGACGTATTGACTTTACAAAAGCAGCCCATTCTGGGTATATGCCATCTGCAAGGTAGTAGCCATTGTTGTATTGCCTTCCATTGACATGGTACCGCACTTGAGGACCTTCCCCTCTCAGCTGCTGAACGAACAAAGGTGATTGATTAAGCACATTGATATCATTGTTGGATCCAGTAACACCGAAGAAGGCATGCCATATCCAACGATCATGTGATGCTACCGCTTCTAGAATCACCGTAGGAATACCTTGATCACCACGGAGTATACATTCCCTTCCATGCAACTGGGCATCTTTCCTAATGCCAATGCATACAGTCAATGCTCCCTAACATGCTAGGGAATCCACGCCGCTCACCAATCTGCACTAAGCGTTCGACATCTTGTACAGTCGGACATCGCAAATACTCTTGGCCATACACCTCAATCACACCCTTCACGAACATATTCAAGCACTCAACTCTAGTGCTTTCTCCAATCTTCAGGTACTCATCAAGTTGATCTGCAGGGCTGTCATTTCCCAATTGGCGAATAGCTACTGTGCATTTTTTGAGTGGAGATAACCCTGGGCGGTTAAGAGCATCCATCCTCAAAGTGAAATAGTTACTCCACTCACCAAGGGCCTGAACAATGCGTGAGAACAGGGGCCTTGTCATCCTAAATCTTCTACGGAAGATCGTTTCATTGTAGAGTGGATCCTCTACAAAGTAATCATTCATTAGCCCCTGTTCAGATTCTGCATAAGGCCTATCAATATACCTCCTTGGACCACTTCGCCGGGTAGGTCTCATGTCTTGTCGAGCTGCAACTTCAGACTTCAATTCAGCAACCATATGATCAGAAATATCACCTAATATGCTGCTCACCTCATCCAAAGGGTACAGGTCCATTGGATCCATGATGCTCACCTCATCCAAAGAATCATCATGGGCAGGGGAATCACTTGGCAAATTTTTTTCAGATTGGTGGGACATGATTGTGTGGATGAGGGAAGAGAAAAGAAATAGAGGAGAGAGAAGAAGGAAGATAGAATGTGCAAGCCACAGGGTAGTCCTAGCGGGGTTATATATACATAAATGTAACAGGGTAGCTGAATGGATTCACAAAACTAATTATGTTCAGACTAGCATTATGAAAATAACCCACTGGACTACCTAGAGACTATTAGTGTTCTCCACAAGTCAATTAATCTGCATGATCTCTACAAATTCTCCACTAGTCAATTAATTTGCATGATCTGTATAAATTCTCCACTAGTCAATTAATTTGTATGATCTATACAAATTCTCCACTAGTCAATTAATTTGCAATCAGTCAAGAAACATACCTTAATTATCTTTAGAAAATAGGGCCAATTTCATGCACTCCAATGCTTTGGATCTCTTAGCCTTTGCTTCTTCACTAAGATCACTTGTGGGAGCACACAATAATAAGTCCCTGTAAAGGTCTAGCATTTTACTCTTTGTTTGTTCCTTGGCTACTTCTAGCTTCTTGTTTGCCAAATTTTTCTGCACCTCCGCAATCTTCTCAGCCTTACTACTTGCTTCAATGAATTTGTCTAGTTTATCGCTGATAGCAGAAATAGCTTCTGGTTCCTTTCGTTTTCCATTTCTCTCATCTTTGACCTTCTTATGTCCAATAGGACGCTGTTTCAGTGCATCCTCGACATTCATGAGATGAGCTGGGTCAGTAGGTGTACTCTTTTCCTTTTCCTTGCTAAGTTTCTTCATATATGCAGACCACTTTTTCTCATGTCGTAATATCCTCCATACATGCAACAAGGTGAAAGGCTTGTCACTATGTTTAGAGGCATATAGCCGCATTGCTTGATCCATCTTTTGGTCGTCACTCATGCCACTTTGATGTACTTTGGTGATTCTTGCATAGCAGCCATTGAATCCAGTGACTGGTTTCTTAATGCGCTCCCAACGCAGCTTGAGTTGGTTCCGGTTTCTCATACGGTTACACTTTGTGCTACTATTATATGTTGAAGTAACATCTGACCAATATTGATATGACTTTTTATCATTTCCATCAACCGGATCAATTGAATTGTGCAGCCAAGCACTAACCTACATCAAAGAAAAAAATTAAATATTTAGTATAAAAGGAAAACACTTCTAAAAGCATAATGACTGAAACCTTGGTTACCAATCTGATATCTTCTTCATTTGACCAATTCAATCTCCTATCCGATCTAGCATCTGATGTAGCATTAGACCTAGCATTGGTTCTAGCAGGCTGGATAGTGTCATCATCCTCAACATCAATTGTTTCTTTATCTTGTGATCCCAATTGTGCAGCACCACCAGCAGAGCTGCCAATTGGTGATGGAGTACCTTTGGAACATACAGAAGTTGGCGAGAATGTAGAATGGTTCATTGCTCCTCCAACGAAATGGAAATTTTCTGGTTACTGGCTTCCATTAGGAGAGTTCACAAATGGAAGCTTATGACTCTGTAGCATATTCATGAAACCACCTAGTGAATATAGCCTGAAACAAGTTAACAACAAAAAGAGTCATAGTGTGAAATCCAAACAAAAATATCATTAGTAATAGACAAATATGATAACAACAACAACATCTATGTTCAGTAAATTAGCTCTATACATGCACATGTATTCAGATGTTAAACAAATAAAATTCTGCACTACTTCCCACACCCTCATTCCTTTATTTTTACCTTCCCAGCACCAACTGAACTAATTTCTAAATTTGCAAACGCAAAATATAAGCAAACATATGTGTAGTCATTTAAGATGTATGGTAATGTATGAGCATCATGCGAGAGAGAAGCAAGCAGCAGCAATAAACCATTTTAGTCAAATCAAACAGGAATATGGAGAAGCAATCATACCACTCAGAGTTGCCAGGAGATGGTTGAATAGCAAAGGATGGGCCAAGAGATGCCGGCGGCCACAATGGACCAGCGGCATGAGTACCAACAACAGGAAAGGCACCACCGGCTTGTGGACCAACGGCTGGAACTCGAGGGACCCGGTCAACATCCCCATCGCTCGGAGCACCGCCGGCGACTGGAGCAATGGCGGCCGATTCCCCGGCGGCCCGATTGGATCTCGACTGACGCTTTTTTTGATTCTGACCGATTCATTGTTGCTTACTTGTTGGGGGTGGTTTCTTCCTCAGGGATGCAAGGATTGGGGGTTGATTTGGTTGGATCGACGAACCCTAAATCCTAGGAGAGGATGAGATATATATAGGGAGGCTGGCCTTGACACTGGATTTTGGCGCCGAGAGGTTCAGAGCTCGCCAAAAATTCGCGGCGATTTAGCTTGCGCGAGAGAAGCTGCGCGCGCGCTGCGGCCATGGCGGCGGGGAGGCTGGCGCAGCGGATCGAGATGATAAGGAATTTGCGGGGGGAAGAAATGAGCCGCCCGGCCCAACGCAGACTCAGCTGGTTTCCTGTGTCTTGGAACGGCTGCCGAAATCGTATCGTGCATGCGACTCAGTTTCCATATTTTTCCTTCTCTTCTTTGATTCCTATACCATATTAAACTTTTGCTTACTTGACAGTCTAATTAATGCTATGGACACTAGGTGATGTGGAGGATTGGGGATGCCCTTACTCGAGCTTGATGTCTAGAGCGCGAAATTCGGTGTCGCGAAATGTACACACTGGATACTCCACTACTCCTAGCTAGTTCTCCTACACATGGGAATATACGAGGAAACAACAACTTATGATAAGCGTGGCAGCCTGGCAGGTATGTATCGATCGGACGGAGCATTATCCATACGCATCTATGGCGTATGTACCAGTCTATTACGTGAGCGTCTAGCGATAGATTTTTAAGAAAAAGAAATGATTATACTGTCCACCCATAGCTTCCACTTGCTAGGATCTACTCGTAGGTTATACCATGCCTTTGATCAATTTTTTTATATACTCAACTAGTGCTTTGAACCGACACTTTCATATGTTCTTGCCTTGTGTGCCCTTATACTTAGGTTTAGGTCGATGTAGACATAGAGCATGCAGTGGTATATATACCACTTGATATATTTATAAAGTATTAGATCCGAAACTTGCGCAACATTCAGACTCGCTACACGCTTACACCAGAGTAGCAACTTGCTTAATTCAGTTTTCGTTCCCACCTCTCCAGACTCCAGTTCCACTTCCACCTATCCAGGAAGGTTCTGGGCTGGGCTGGGCTTAAGTCAGTCTCGGGCTAGGTTTTAGGCCGAACCTAGAGAGAGACCACGAGCCCTGGGTACGGTATGTACAAATTTAACCTAGGCTTTGCCAAGACTTGATTGTGCTATCGGAATTTCATAAGCTCGTGGCTACTCTCCTTCTATAATGCAGAGATACGCAGTTCTCATGCGCATTCGATTAAAAAAACTCATGGCCTTGCGGCCGCCGGCCGATCCGACATGCGCGCGACCACGTCCGGCATCAGTGGCAACAATACTGCGCGGCGCGCGGTTGCTCCACTTCACGCGCATCACCCTAGCTAATGTATGACGCATGCGTGTCGAACTACCCCACCAGCATGCCTACGTACACGCCCAGGGGTTCGGTTCGGCGAGGTGATGGCAACAGAGGCGTCGCCTATCCCCAGAAGCTAGCGGCACGCGCCCCGCCCGCCCGGTCACCGCTCACGCCTTTGGCGCGGGGCGGCGGGGGAGCTCGCGCACGGCTGCCTTTCCATGCGCGCGCGCGGGGTACGGTGGTGGGTGGATGCCGCGTCGTCGGCCAACAAACTTTGGTTGCGACGAGGGCGGAGCGCGCCACGTCGTCGATCGATCGACCGGGGACTGCGATGGCTGATCGCGAGGAGGGGCTCGATCCCCCCGGATACCTATCGGAGGCGCATCATCATGTCGCAACTGCCACGGCGCGGCGATGAATATCCGGCGCGGCGGGTGCAGCATTATGGGACCGTGACGCCGCCGCCGCCGCGCGCGCGGCGCGGGCGCGGGGGACGTGTCCCCCGGCGCGACCGAGTCCAAGGAGTACATCGTCGTCACTGCCGCCGGCCGCCGCAGCAATCATTCGATCGCGGACGCGTGCCGAACTTCGGGCCGCTGCCGGGGTTCCATGCATATGCACGCGCGCTGGTGATTTCGATCGATCTCGGTGTGCCGATCGTGAACGGCCTGATCGGAACTGGGGACAAATGCGCTTTCGACGGTGTCCTTCGCTGCTTTTGGTCTACGCCGGCCCTCGGCGTTGCCTCGGTGGAATCCACCGCCGGCCGGGGCGCCAAAGCGAGAGATGCCCTCGACCTCTCGCTCATGGCGCCTGCCTCTCGCATCTTTCCTGTACAACAACGTGCTGCAGCTTGCGAGATTAAAAGAAGCTAAGGAGACCCGCCTCGTGGCGCCCTTTCGGCGACCGGCCGGACCCGATCGACGCGTCCAATCAGAACGGTGGACGCGACGTCGATGCACCCAATGCTGCGACGCCTCGCGCATGTGCGGCGGCGCAGCGGCAGGCCCTCCTCCTCCTCCTCCCGACCGGACTTGCCGCGACCTCGGACGTACAATGATAGGGTAGGATCAGATCGAGCCACATGGGTCCGCGCCCTCCGTGCAAAAATGTCCGGTAGTTCGTACGTCGTGAGCACTCGAGCTGTAGTAGTGCGCGAATTTCTCCGATGGGTACCCAAATCCAGCCGTACTACTGCCTAGATACGCCCTAGCTAGCGGTTTCATTCCTCCTACCTGCAGCTGAGCAGCTCTGTATTCTCATCATCTCACGGCGAATACGTGAGGAAACGGCAAATGGTGATAGGTTGGTCGGTGCTCTGTGCACATCAATCAGCCGGGGGCCGGGGTCATGATGCAGTCCCTGGATCTCTGCTAAATATGGAAAATGGTGCTGTCCATCCATTGTTGCCACTTGCTATGCTGTAGGTATTGGTACCATTCTCTTCGTCTAAGGCCTCCTCCAACAATAGTCGACGTCGCTGGTTTGAGGTGAGGTGGCGGAGAAAGGAATTGCAAAAAGTGCTTCGCTAGCTTAGTATCTCGCCACTAGCGTGTTGTATAGTCACCGGCGCGATGTGTGAGAGAGAGTGCAGATACCAAAAAATGCTAAAATAATTTCTATTTTTTTTACTCTTTCTAAGCTCCACCTCAGCTGGCGAATTCGCCAGTGCTGTTGGAGACGGCCTTAAGAGGGTATGCTGACTCATCTATCCTAACCACCCAACTTATAATTCAATTTCTACTATCCAACTACCTAGCTTATTAAAAGCTACATGCTGACTCCCTAGCTACCGTGTAATAAGTTGGGAGGATCCAAACCGAACCCACTGTTTCGAGGGCAAATACCTTTCAACGTGTACATGAGATGTGACCGAATGTCCCTAATCAGCTATTTGTACCTGTCCTTGCGGTGTGAGCCGTTGTAGTTACACATGTGGTGTGTTGCACTGACGGTTCAAGCTTTGGTAGCATTTGTAGCGTACTAGAGCTGAAACTTGATGCTAAGGTAAGACTCTCCTGGCGAGCGCATGCAGAAGATAAGCATATATTCTTTGGTTGGCTGCTAGTACAAAGCAAAATCCTCACGGCTGACAAGCTGAAGGCTAGACATTGGCCATGTGAACCTAATTGTGCCCTTTGCGATCAGGAGCAGGAAACGGCTGTTCATCTTTGTTTATATTGTCTTTTTGCTAAGCAGGTTTGGCTACTCGTCATTAACTGGACGGCTGGTTCAGTTAGAGTGTCGGAAGACCCTTTAGAAGATGTTGAAACATTGTAGCGGAATAGCTTGTCTTCTTTGATGCAGGCCCAGAAGCACACGGTGGCGGCATTGCTCTTGTACACAACCTGGAATCTTTGGAAGGAAAGAAACCGGCGCGTCTTTGATTCAAGGTCTCTACCGCCTCATCAAGTTTTTAATCTGATCAAAGAAGAGGTGCTTCTGAGGAAGGTGGCTTGTGGCCATCCAGTGGTGGATTTATCTGTTTCTAATGAGTAGTGGAGCTTTATTTGTTATTTTGTAATATTTTTCTTAATTGCTGAACTGTAAACTCTTGCTCCTTTTTCTTAAATGCAAAGGCAGTGCTCCTGCCGAATCTTTCAAAAAAAGGTAAGACTCTCGTCTACACAAGAATAGCAGCTTTTGCTTGAGTTGTCGTCCCCACCTCTCCTAGGTCCAGAAGAGGTATCTAATGGCTCAAGAAAGTAGCTAACTGGAAAGAGCCATGTCTTTATGCTAACATGCATGTGTTATGCGCTAAGATAACACAGTAAATGTACTTACGCAAGACTTAATAATAGGTGTTGTGATGTTTGGACTTTGGAGTATCCGACTATCAGGCGAGCAACCTGCACACGCGGACAAAAAGACCCCCATCCCCTTACGCTCCATGTTCGAAAGTTCCTTGTACCTACACCTCCCAAAGTCTAGTGATAATCTTGGCGCGGCCTCCAAATTGAACCCCCATCATCAGGTTGTTCGGCACGGGCGCCGAAAGCCAACGCCCGCCCGAGCCCAGTGCAAACTCCGCCGGAGTCCGGGCAAGCAACGACCAGGCCACACACCAACTACTTGCAAGCCTCAGTGCAGTTACTGCCGCGGTGGCGCCAGCCGTTCCCGTGTCTGTCCATGCCCATCCATTGCGCGCGTCTGCATCATCCCTAGCACGAATCCAACTCGAACGCAAGCACTTGCCTGCAGGAGTTGTGCTTCCATAATTATCTGCGAGATGGATGCCCTTGATGGCTTGATCATGATCACCCATTTGTCGTCGACGGCAGCCGTCAGGGATTAGATTAGGAGACAGGGTTGGGAACTGGGAGTGAGCACCGAGAGAGTGAGATCACATGTGACGGCCGGCCGCCTGCAGTGGGCACGGTTTGCGTATATATATAGTCGATCTCCCGTCTTGTTGGTTGTTCAGTGTTGTAGCCAGCCTCGCTCCCTCCGTCCTGAGCGAGCATGGAGGTCTCAGCCATGGAGGAAGCCCTCCCCAACCCCAAGGCGAGGAGGAAGGGAGGCCTCAGAACCATCCCCTTCATCATCTGTAAGAGCATGCATCGAGCGGCCATGCCTAGAGCGCACATGCCCAATTCAGTAATTCTGTTCTACTTACACATGGCGTGGACTCGTTCATCTGATGGGGATTTTGATTCCTGTTGGCGGCAGCGAACGAGATCTTCGAGAAGGTGGCCACGTTCGGGCTGACGGCCAACATGATCCTGTACCTCACCGAGCGGTACCTCATGTCGAGCGCCTTCGCCACCGTCGTGCTCTACAACTGGAACGCCATCTCCAACTTCCTCCCCATCTTCGGCGCCGTGCTCGCCGACGCCTGCCTTGGCCGCTTCCGGGTCATCGCCCTCGGCTCATTCGTCAGCCTCTTTGTAAGCGCCGACGACGGTGAACTCAAAATCGACCCCCCACGCGTTTCGTTCCTGCACTGCCTACATGCTGATCCTTGCATGCTCTTGGTGGTGCGGTGTGGCGTGTTGGCGCGGATCATCAGGGGATGTGCCTGCTGTGCCTGACGGCTATCCTGCCGGTGTACAAGAGGACCCCGGAGTGCGCGGTGCGGCTGGCGGACTGCGTGGTGGTGCCGTGGCAGCTGCCGCTGCTCTTCACGTCGTTCGCGCTCATGTCCCTCGGGTCGGGCGGCATCCGGCCGTGCACGCTGGCGTTCGGGGCGGACCAGCTGGACAAGCGGGACAACAGCGCCAGGAACGTGAGGACGCTGCAGACCTTCTTCAACTGGTACTACACGGTGCTCGGCCTCTCCATCGTGTTCGCGGCCACCGTCATCGTCTACATCCAGCAGGCCAGGGGCTGGGTCGTCGGCTTCTCCGTGCCCGTCGTGCTCATGGTCACCGCGCTCACGCTGTTCCTCCACGGCTCGCCCTTCTACCTCAAGGCGGCGGCCGACAGGAGCGCCATCCTCGGCCTCGTGCAGGTGCTCGTCGCCAGCTACAAGAACCGCCACGAGCCCATGCCGCCGGAGACGGCCGACGCATCGAGCTTCTACAACAAGGCCGGCTCCAAGCCCAGGACTCCCACCAACAAGCTAAGGTACGGTACACTATTACAAACAAAAATCTGACACCGAGGCACTGCACAAATCTGAATTCTTCTTCATGATGCTAATTGAGAAGCGTGGCATTTCATTAATTAATATGGCTGTGCTCATGGACATGGTGCAGGTACTTGAACCGGGCCTGCGTGCTTAGGAACCCCGGCAAGGAGCTGAGCGCCGACGGGGCGGCGTGCGACCCGTGGAGGCTGTGCACGGTGCAGCAGGTGGAGGACACGAAGGCCGTCATCCGCGTGCTGCCGATATGGTCGACGGGGATCTTGCCCGGCGTGATCGTCGGGCAGCAGATGTTCCCGACGCTGCAGGCGAAGACGATGCAGCGGAAGGTGGGCGGCCTGGAGATCCCCGCGGCCACCTTCGGCGTCTTCAGCATCCTGACGCTCACCGTCTGGGTGGCCGTGTACGACCGCGCGCTGGTGCGGCCCCTGTTCCGGCTCACGGGCCACGCGCGCGGGCTCAGCCTGCGGCAGCGGATGGGCGCCGGCCTGGTGCTCTTCGCCGTGGCCATGGCCGTGGCCGCGCGCACCGAGAGCGTCCGCCGCGCCGCCGCGGTCGCGGAGGGGCTCCGCGACTCCGACCCGCGCTCGGGGCCCCCGATGCACATGTCGGCCATGCGGCTGGTGCCGCAGCACTGCCTGACGGGGCTCGCCGAGGCGCTGAACCTGATCGGGCAGATCGAGTTCTACTACTCCGAGTTCCCCAAGACCATGTCCAGCATCGGGGTGTCGCTGCTGGCGCTCGGCCTCGGGTTCGGCGCCGTGCTGGGCAGCGCCATCGTCGGGGTCATCGGCGCGGCGACCCGGAGCGGCGGGCACGACGGGTGGCTGCCGAGCAACCTGAACAGGGGCCGCTACGACGACTACTACCTGGTCCTGGCGGTGCTGGGCGCGGCCAACGTGGTGTACTTCGTGGTGTGCGCCTGGGCGTACGGCGAGGAGGGCCGGAACCGGGTTGCGGCGGCCGACGACGCTGCGGTGGAGGAGGACGGCAAGGAGGAGCAGCACGAGGCGGTGGTCATCTAGGCGTAGGCCAGCGATGGGCTTTTGAGCAGTAGCATGAACAAGCGTTGATCTGATGAGATGGTATCTTTCTGTGGTGTAAATCATCGTGGTTAAATGTGTTATGTATGCCAACTTATATGCTAATGTTTCAAGAGAAACTAATCTTCAAATGTTAATATGGTAACGGCTGTTGCAAGTCTGCAATGTCGCATGCATTTTACGTGCACTCTTCAGAGTTCAGAGATAGAGAGGACTTTTCAGTCTTCAGGTTCACTTGCTTGCCGCACCTGCGCTACCCACTCTTCCCCTTTCCCACGTCGCGGTCTCCTTTCCGTATAAAGCGCATCTAGGCCGATATATGCTAATTGTAAGTTTTGGTGATTAATGATGACTAACGTGTGTTTTGAAGTAATTATCGATCAATAGTTATGCCGCATATAAAATATAAAAGGAGACCTCTCAATTTTAATGAAATACGTGTCAAGTACTCGAACATGAAGATCAAGGATCTTTCTAGTGTCAAAATATCACAAGGAGATGAAGGACACTTGATTTAGATTAGGGTTTATAGCTTTTAGTAGTTGAGCATACTATTAAGAGGGGTTCTCGAGTTAGTAGCTTTACCTAGTGACAATTGGCCTAGAAAATATGCACACTTACTCAAGCTAAATCAAAAACAACTCAAAGAAGTCAGAGGAACACATGTAAACAAATGAAACTTGAAGAAGCAATCAACTCCGAGTCCTTTGATCAAGTTACAAAAGGAATGAATGGGTCGGTTGAACCGACGGTCCTAAATTGCACGGGTCGGTGCAATTGGTATTAACATGGTGTTCAAGTCAGAAAAACCCTTTCAGAGTCGGTTGAACCGTCGCGTCATGATCGGTTGGGTCGGTGCATTGTTAGTAGCATTAGAGAGATTGAGAATTGACTTAGAAAAGTCCTTCACGGTCGGTTAAACCGACACTCAATATGTCAGTGCAATGACAGTCGCATCAGAGAGCTATTCAAGCTCAGTGCAGGAATTCCCTTAACGATCGGTTAAACCAACAGGTTTTATCTTCGGTGTCGGTGCATGGGTACGTTGATTGCACATTTTACTCAGTACCATTTTTCTAGACTGGCTAAAGAAAGTCTTCATGATTGGTTAAACTGACGGTATCAATAAAAGCGTCGGTGCATGCTTCGGTTCAATGACATCAGCCAATAGTACGGTGTCAGAATAGCAACGACTACTATTAGGATTCAGAGGGGTCGGTTAAACCGACTCGTAGTGTCGGTTAAACCGACGCTATGTACTTTCTACAAGTAACGGCTACTTCTTGTGCTCTGGCCTATATATACTTATTCCCAGGTTGTTTGGACTGCCTTTGACATCTTGAATACTTGAGGCCACCCCAGAGCTAAAGAGATACACTTGAAGACATGAGAAGAAGAGTTTGAGCTTGAAACTTAATCCAAACACAAAGAAGCATCCATTCTTGAGTAGCAAGTGTGCTTGAGCTTAGAGCCAACTTAGTGTTAGGTCAAGTAAAGTCTTGAGAGCTTGTTACTCTTGGTGTTTGACGGTACCTAGACGGTCTTGGTGATCGGTTAGCTTGTTACTCTTGGTGTTTGACGGTACCTAGACGGTCTTGGTGATCGGTTGCTCTTGATGAGCTCTTGAAGTTTGTGGGAGCCCCAAGAAAAGAAGTTGTACACGGTGCGAAGCTCGCCGTTCCGGAGATGGAGAAGGAGCATTCTTAGTGAAGCACTTGCGTTTTTTTTTATGCAAGGGAGCCATACCCTTTGTGGGTGCTCCAACGTGGATTAGGGGGAGCGTCAACTTCTCGATACCACGGGAAAAAATTGGGTTGCCTCGTGTCTCACTTTTACACTCAAGCATTTATATTGCACTTCTTATTGCTATCCTTGCATGTTTGCTTATTTGTACAACTAGGATGATCATATGCTAAGTATGCTCTCTTGACTAGATCAATTCTTGATAGTGTGATCTTGCAACTAGGAATCATGAGCTTGTTAGTGTGTTATCCTATATAAGACTGCTCAATTTAGTGTGCTCTAGTTGATAGGAACAAAATTGTAGATTGGGCAACACTAGTGTAGGTTAAGGATTCGATAAAATTCGAAAAAAGTTCTAATTCAACCCCCCTTCTTGGACCTCGATCCTTTCACCGTAACTGCCGGTGCCACTGCCAACACCTCTAGTGTGTCATGTGTGATGGTCCCTGGAGTCAAGGGGCCAAACTCATCTGATCGAGTTTGATACCAAGAAGATGATTCCAGTTCAAGTTCACAAATTGTGCAACTCTTTTTTTCTTCTAACAGTTGAGTTCTCTTCGGTGGAGTTGAATTCATACTGTTAGACTCACATGAGGCGCTTACCAAGCATGCCCAGAGCTGTAGTTTGAAGTGCCATGGATATGAATGGTACAACAGAAAATGTTTAGCCATTTAATTTTTAGTTTTACACAAAATATACGAGTCCACTAGATAATAACTATATCTGGATTGTCTTTGTGACATGCATCTTAAAACAGAATTGAAAGACATATACCTGAAGAAAGATTGAATTTAAAGAAAAAAGATACTACTACTCCGTTCCAAATTACAATATGCATCTAGATGTACACTACATCTAGATACATAGAAAAATTATGTATCTAAAAACTAAAACGAATTGTAATTTAGGATGGAAGGAGTAGAAGGGATCCTACACCGGTGATATTTGCATTGATAGGTTTGATCTTAATGTTCATGAAGAGATACTTCTGGATTTAATAGTATGACCGCGCATGTCGGAAGGCGCCCATAAAACCCAACTGTATCTAGGACATTGTTTGGAATCTTGAACTGGATCTCTTCCAATTAAATGGAAAAGCCAGAGCACCTGATATTTGTCCTCACAAAGTCTCTTCCAATCAGTGCTTTAACATCTCACAAAAAAAACATACACACAACATTCACCGTAATCTTCAATTCTCCATTACTGCATTTGCACACACCTGACCTCCCTGCGTGAGCTCATGCCCAATGCAGAAATGGCTCCTTCTGTTGACGGCCAAACAACAGACAAATTAGCCCGCGTTGCCACAGTGGCACCTGCATTAATGGAGTTGCTTGAGGGTACAGCTGCAAAAAAAAAAACACTAGCTTCGTGGTCAACACAAACACACTGCAGTACTTGTGCTGTCGTCGTATCGCCGTTACCAGTCCCAACAATCAGCTGCCACTCACAACATTGAGCATTTAAGCCTTACTGGACCTCTCTGCATGGCGCCTTGTCATCATTTCTGATGATTTCCCGTCTTGTAGCATCCAATTTTTTTGAAAGGTAAAGGCAGGAGTGCTGCCATATCATTTAAGGGACAGAAGCAAAGTCAGGACTCAGGAGTAAGATTACATAATGAATTGAAAAGTAGCATCCAAATATTGATACGAAAATATTAATAGGCAGCTTGGAGCATCACAGAGAGGACTGAGGGCATACATCTCATCTGCCCATCCATATGCACCTGCAACTCCTCACTTCTCCCATGCCGTGAGCTCTCGGAAAACTTGCAAGAAACACACAGGAGCGTCTGACAGTGGGATGACCAACAAAGCAAAGGTATCTGCTGACCTGCTCTGCTCTATCTCCCTCTCTCCTTTCTGCTTCTCTATCCCCGAAGGACAAGCCCCCGGTGATCCGCGCGTTCTCCGGGGCCCCTTCGCGCCGATTTCCTGGCGAAACCGCCCGCACTCCCCCGGCCGGCAGGCGCCCGGCGTCGCCGCGGCGCACGCAAGCGTAGCCGCCGGGCCAAACGGCTGCGAGGGGAAAGAGGGCACGGAACCGAGTTACATCACCGTGGGCGACGCATGCGTGTGTCAGTGCGTGCGAGTGTCGGCGTGCGAGAACAGTTCACGCCAGGCACCGCACCTGCTGCTGAAACTCTTGCCTTGCAGGTATGCAGGAGCCGGAGATTCAGATGGAGCTGGAGGACCAGGGCGGCGACGGAGGAGATGGGGCGGTCGGAGTGGAAGGATGGCAAGGCGGGATCAGAGCGTTGCCGTTCATCTTCGGTACGTGGTTTGTTGGATGCTCAGTCTCCTCTCGTGTCGAGTTTGGATGGGCCTGCACCGGGCAGAGCCCCCCGGCCCAATTCCCGCAGCTTGTTTTCGCGCTGCTGATGCTGAACGCGTGACACTGACACGGCTTTAGCGTGCCAATCATCCCCCCCCCCCCCCCCCCCCCCCCCTCCTCTGCAAAAGTAGGCAGGTTGAACTTGGCCAAATGGTGATGCAATGCAAGTACATCGGCAGCTCGTTCACCTTGCTGCCTCTGCGTCACTCATCCAGTCAGTGAAGGGACTGGATGCAGCTTGCACACGGCTGCACTTGCAGAAAGGAGTAAGTGGGGTGCACACATCTTTCCCCTAGGTGCGGCACTGCTGTATCATCAGGTAGGGTGCAAAACTGAGGATGCTATCTTTTCAAAAAAAAAAAAAGAGGATGCTCACTCATCAGTGACGAAACATGGACGAATGATGAGGCGCGTATGCAAATGGCGCGAAAGAGAAATGTAACTTCCTCTCGCAAAACCCGCGAAAAGCTCGTAGATGAGCTCGCCGTTACTCCGCTATCATTCACAAAATAGCAGCCTCCTTTGTTGAAAATTGGCAGAACCTCTCAATCTCAGCATCCAAAGGGGAAAAAGTTTAGAGGAGCCACCCCCGTCTTAGATGGGCAAGCAAACGGAAACGATGGCGATGTGCGTGCACATGCTGCTGCGTTCCAGACGAAAAGAAAAAACTTGCATGCGAGGGTTTCACCTAGACGGGAGCTACTAGTAGCTGTCGGCCTTGTGACCTACCTACCGTCTACCGATGGAACGGCTATTTAGCGCCTGATCCCGGCGCCCTGCTGCGAAGATCCAGCGGCGCTCCTCCGGCCAAATCTTTCAGTAGCATCTGCCGATTTGCGTTTGGTTTGGTCTCGGCCGCGCTGCGCCATGGAGCCCTCTCTTGCTGCTGAGACTGAACCGGCAGCAGGAGGGTGCTTCAAGGGGAAGAAGGGCGGGTACAGAGCCCTCCCATTCATCTTCTGTGAGTGTTCCTCTTCCGAAACTGACTGCAAGTGAATTTCAGAAGAAAACGGATGCCAAGGCAACAGTGTTCTTCTTCCTTCGATTTTTTTTTCTTATTTTCCATTTTGTTTTGTTTTCTGCAACCCTTTACTTACCCACAAGTTGCACTGAATCTTTTCATCTTACCTTTTTGACCTCCATTGCCCCCCTTCAGTTTGATGGTGAATTTGTTTCGTGTTTTTGGATGCCCAGTAAATGAGATGCTGGAGAAAGTTGCTGGATTCGGGCTCAACACCAACATGATCACGTACCTGACCAAGAAGTACCACCTGAGCACCGTCACCTCCCAAACGATGCTCTTCGTGTGGAGCGCGATATCGAACTTCGCGCCCATCCCCGGCGCCGTCGTCGCCGACATGTACCTCGGCCGGTTCATGGCCGTCGCGCTAGGCTCCGTCGCCTGCCTGATTGTAAGTGCGCAGCAGAGATCGGAGGTTCACTGCCTTTCTTCTTCACTCAGCGGAAGCAAGGGAGTTTCTTATAACGCCATCAAGTGATCGCTTCCGTTTCTCGCTTCACAGGGGATGGTTTTCCTGTGGCTGAGCGCCACGATCCCCGGAGCGCGGCCGCCCCCGTGCAACGACGGCGAGCAGTGCGCGACGCCGGGGGCGAGGCACCTCGCGTGGCTGCTCTCCGGCTTCGCGTTCCTGTCGCTGGGCGCCGGCGGCGTCCGGCCGTGCTCCATGGCGTTCGGCGCGGACCAGTTCTCGAGGCACCCCAAGGAGCAGCGCTCCAGGATCCTGCAGGCCTACTTCAACGCCTACTACGCGTCGATCGGCGTGGCCTTCACCATCGCCGTCACGGCCATCGTCTACCTGCAGGACAACGTCGGGTGGAGCGTCGGGTTCGCCGTCTCGATGGGCCTCATGCTGCTCTCCACGGTGAGCTTCCTCCTGGGGTCGGGCCTCTACATCAAGGAAAAGGGGAAGAGGCTGATGTTCTCCGGGATAGGCGCCGCCGTCGGCGCGGCGATCAGGAACCACAGGGCGCGGTTGCCGGCCAAGACCGGCGATGGCGTGTACCACCACCTCAAGGACTCCAAGCTCACTGTCCCCTCGGACCAGCTGAGGTACGTCACGTGTGAGAGAGTGAGACCCAAGATGCCGCGGCAGCGTCGTTGAAGATTGAAGAATAGATGCGTCATGCTGGTTTGACTGATTTGACTCTCACGCTGGACGCTCAGGTTCTTGAACAAGGCGTGCATGGTCTGCGCCACCAGGGAGGACACGGACTCGCCCAGCGGCAGCGCGACCTCGGCTGCCGCCCCGGAGCGGCACGGCCGCAGCGGGAAGAGGCTGTGCACGGTGGACCAGGTGGAGCAGCTCAAGTCGGCGATCCGCGTCCTGCCGATCTGGTCGTCCACCATCTTCCTCGCTCTGGCCATGAACCAGAGCTTCGCGGTGAAGCAGGCCGACACCATGGACCGGCGCGTCGGCAGGGGCCGGTACTTCGAGGTGCCCAGCGGCTCGCTGGCCCTGTTCAACATGGCCACCATGTCGCTGTGGTCGGCCAGCTACGACAGGTGGGTGGCGCCGGCGCTGCGGCGGCACACGGGCAACCCGCGCGGGCTCAACATGAAGCAGCGCATCGGCGGCGGCCTGCTACTCGCCACCGCGTCGACGGCCGTCTCCGCCGCCGTGGAGGGCGCGCGGCGGCGGCGGGCGCTGCGCGGGACCACCATCTCGGCGTTCTGGCTGGTGCCGCAGTTCGCGCTCGTGGGGCTCGCCGAGGCGTTCGGCGTGATCGGGGAGATCGAGTTCTTCTACACTGAGCTGCCCAAGAGCATGGCCAGCTTTAGCATGTCGCTGCTGTACATGGCCTTCGGCGTGGGCAACCTGGCCGGCGCCCTCATCGTGAAGGTGGTCCAGGTGGCGAGCAGGCGCGGGGGGAAGACGAGCTGGCTCGTGGACGACCTGAACGCCGGGCACTACGACTACTACTACTGGCTGCTCACGGGGTACGGCGTGGTGAACTTCGTCTACTTCGCCTGGTGCTGCTGGGTGTATGGCGAGGAGGGGAAGAACGTGGAGTGGGAAGAGGACGACGACGGGGAGCAGCCTATGCTGTAGTCCCGTCATCTTTTGCTGATATTACCATGAAAGAAGCTTGTAGGGTTGAGCATTGAACTTCTGGAACCTGACGCCTCTGTGTTCTTACCATGTAAGAAGCTTGTAGGGATGAGCATTGAACTTCTGGAACCTGAATGTGCGGTGATTCTCTTCCTATAAAGTCACTACTGCCCGCTGCACAGTGGTTAGAAACTTTTCTGACAAAGAAAGAATGAAATGTGTGTGCAGTGCAGCTCAGGCTTATCTTTGGCTATATATATACTGAAGAAAAAATACAATAAAATATGAATGGAGGAAGTTTTGGAAAATTATTGTTCCATGGTGAGGAAATAACTTATTTGCTAATCGCTATGACGAGTCCACCTTACTAAACTTTAATGAAACGAATAAATAAAGATACCTATAAACTCAGTAGCTAAGCTCCTAATAATTTCTTCAGCTCCTTCTTGTTAACCTGAAATAAGCAACGGCTAATTCAGCTGCAAGATTAATACGAGAGTATAATCCAAAAGAGATCATATCCACACCTTTCCCATGGCATTGCGAGGAAGAGAATCCCACAAGTGCAATCTTGTTGGAATCTGGCATCCACAGAAAAAAAGAATCAGCTACGATGTCAAATGAGACTAGCATTTGAACTTGGGGGTGATAAGGCACTGTCTATGTAAATGTAGGTCTAACAAGATAATAAATGTCGTAAATGGTTTATGAATATCTTTCTGTTAATATAACATAAGCTACTGACACTTTCTGTTAACAAATTGAAAATTTTATAATGTCAGGCAACAGAGAGCACTTTGGGAAAAGGCACCAAGCGAAGGAAAAATTCTGTGAAAAGAGTGTGAGAGACCCTACAAAGCAGCTAGGAAAAGGGGGAAATGGTGTAAATTGCAAACCTTGTATGGAGCAAGCTTATCTTTCGACCAACTTGTCAATGCTTCCAAGGTTAGTGCAGGCTTTGAGTCCTGCTCCGCCATTTTCTTCACATCCTCCTTAGGCACAATTATTGCACAAATAACCTCCCCATAGGCTTCATCAGGCAAGCCAAGGACAGCACATTCCAATACAGCGTCATGCTAAAGCAAAAAATACACCAGATTAGGTAACATGTGTAAGATATGCAAGTTAATATCGTCAAGTGACTACGCTTCAAAAGTAGTTTCCAGCGTATGTAAGCTACCTCTAGCAGCACTGCCTCAATTTCTAGTGCTGACAACTTATAACCACCAACTTTCATAATGTCAGCATTTGTGCCTGCATAAGTTAGTACAAAAAAACTACAAATGAGGCTGGAAGCAATCCAAAACTCACCCCAGGCATAACACCATGAGGTCATGAAAATAGCAAGCAGAAAAACATAAGTGTGCGTGCGAGTAGAGTGGGACTTACGTCCTAAAATGATGAAGTATCCTTCCTCATCTACAGTTACTGTATCACCTGTCTTGAAGAATCCACCATCAATGAAGGATTCTGATGTAACCTGCAAAAAAAAAATTCACCATTTTCAATGATGAATTCATTGTATATTAATTTCTCAGAATGCATCCTTCACTAGTTCCATTACGGTTAAAATGTTCTAGTAAAATTTTCACTTGTGTAGTACGCTTAGCGAATCATTGCATTGCATTTATATAAAATACGCATCACTGCATTTAAATAACAAGATGTATAGTTTATAGCCGTGGTTAGTAAGAAGCAGGAACTTCCTAAGTGGTATGGAATGTTCCCTCCAAAATTGTACACCACGATCATCAACTAAAACAGCACAATCGTACCTCTGGTCTTTTCCAGTACTCCTTGAAAAGTGATGGACTTCTAATGCAGAGCTCACCAACTCCAGTTGTAGTTTCAGTTCCATCATCCATAATAATCTTAGCCTGAGTCAGAATTCAGAAAGATGCCTTACAAGTTACAAGCTACGAAGCAATGCAGAATACACAGAATATGATGTTTCTAACTCCCGTGAATTGTTCATCGTACCTCAACACGTGGAAGAGGTTTACCAACTGTACCTTCTTTCCGGATACCATGCAATGGATTAGACAGTGCCATGACAAACTGTAACCAATAAGTCTGTCAAGAGCCATAACGTGTACAGACTTAGATGAGGAAAAGCTGATGTTTTTTCTTTTAAACGATTTACCTCAGTCATGCCATAACGTTCCAAAAGACGGTGACCTGTTACTTCCTCCCACCGCTTCATAAGTGGGGAAGGAAGAGCTGATGACCCGCACATCTGCAGTGATTCAATGAGTATTAAAAAAAACCTTTTATACTTCATTGCATCAGTCCAGTGGTCTACAGGAAAACCAACCATTAAGCATCTATTACCCACAGATGTAAAGTCATGAGTCATGATAAACCAGGAAACCATTTTGCTTTAATGCACAGAAAGAATACTTAAAGAATGTAAAAAGGAAACACAAGCATATCTGAGCTCACACACGCACGCAAAAACTTTTAGGTTCTTGCAGTATTAGAGTCCTCGAAATTAAGTCATATATTTAAGACCACTTGGTCCTTGAATTTACAGAGTGTAGTATATACCTCAAGGCTCAAGGGCCTTAATTAAGTGTTTCTACAGTTGATTGAACAAGCATAGCCACAGAGACCATTCGACCTTGCAGATTCAATAGCAGGATCCAAGGGTCCATGCCCATCGGTCTTTCTTTAAATCATATATCATACATTCACGCTTTTAAGCAACTTTGTACATAGCAGGTAACTGTGAGGCTTTAAGAGCAAAGTAAGAGAGATTCAGCCGAACTGAAGACTCAGTTTCAATGAGCATGAAGTACTTACCATTAACCTCAACTGCTTTGCAGCATAAGAACAGGCGGATTGTTGATCAGGATCCATATTATCGTACCCTTGCAGCAGACGTGTATACATGGTTGGAACCTGCCACAGCAGAGGTATTGAAATACCTTTACTTCTCAAACAATATGAAGACACATCGGCATATCTCAGTTTGGCATGAATCTGGAGATAGATTGCTATATTATCATAGAGAATCATACTCCAGTAAATACTGTAATGGCCTCATCATTTTTACTGGCATCGTTGGGATATGATTCCCTCCATCTCTGCCATATCCCGCTTACGCTAAATTTCGGAATAAACTCAACCTGCAATCACAAATAATATATGTTACCATGAAAGGAACTTTGCAGATGTGCTGCTGAAAAAAGCTTCATTGTTTACATCTCCTAAATCAAATGTAAACGGATCTATTATTTGCACAAAAACAAACTGTATCGAAGACCAGTTCACCTAAACTAAAATTTGATCAAATAGCATTATCTCCTAAACGGATCTTTTAGAGATTAAATAAAAGTTAGGGAGGGAAATTACCACTGATCCAGAGTAGAGGGGTGCAAATAGTGCATTGAAAAGGCCATGCACATGTACACTTGAAGTTAAGGACTTCAACAATAATGACAAAAGAAATGGATATCCCAAACACAGTCATAAGTGGCACTATAAATGTTCAAATTAAAAACTGCAACAGACCTAACTCTACTTTAACTCCTATCCTGGTACATGAGTTCAATTTCGTTTTTTAATTGAAGGGAGTGGTGCATGTGTTTTATATTTCAAACCTGAAGGATCATATAACAAGTAACAGTATGTACAAGAAGAGTAAAGAACTAATGGTACCAAACATTTTCCTATGGAGAAAGAGAGAAGATGTCATGTACTACCACTGCGCTTAAATCCACTCTATGCCGACCCACGTGGAGCTGGCAAATGCATGCATAGCACCCAGCTAACACTTTCTTCATCTGCTTCAAGTACAAGCATTAATATAGAGGTGCTATGTTACGAACATTTGGATTCATATCTCATGTGCTGTTCTAACCCATCACAACTCTTCATGCAGGACCAATGCCAAAGCATTACTACGCCTAGACAGCTACTAACCGGTGTTGCTAAATAGTGATTTCTTCAAACAAATTAAAGGTGTGGACTTGAAAAAAAAATGCAATTTGAAATATTAGTATATGATGGCGTGCTAAATATTTAAATAGCAATAGCATTAATTGTGGATATGATGCAGCGGGAGACAGTGCAGGAATTGATCTTCACTTCGATATCCCCATGCTTCTGATAGCATTTGGACCTGCCAAATCAGTTAGGATAAATGTTACGTACACCATATCATCAATTTATCATGCCAGCTAAAATGGTTATAGAGCAACTAAAAATGTCACACAAACCACAAAAACTCTTAGGTCAATCAACTGTAATAACAAAACCATGGAAATGTGGCAAATATACAGAAATAGAATCAGCAAGGTAAGCAAAAATATTAGCTTCTCTTCATTGTTCAACAGTCTCTAGAACCATGTATATATCCATTTAAAGATGAAAAGTGCACCTGAGAAAGGATGCCCTTGTGGGTGTGAACGACTCCTTTTGGTTTCCCAGTTGTGCCACTTGTGTAAAGGATAAGAGCAGGATCATCTCCTGTACAATCAAACTCCAGGAAAATTAGGTTGATAGGAGCTATCAGCAGAATATTTGGAATTATTAGTGAATAGTGAGTAAATGCTCACAGTGGAAACAGAAAAAGGGAGTATCGAATTAATACTGTAAACACAAAAGCAGACCACATAAACAGCAAGGAATATCAGCCACTAAGTTCAAGATTCAATAAGAAAAAGGAGATGAGCAATTCACCTTTGATTTTGTTTGAACTGTTGACCTCAGTTATTAAACTAGAGACTGATGAAGTCACCTCATTGCTTGAGGGTTCTTGGGGATTTATTTCTGAAGGTATACTAGTGATAGATGGAAGGAGAGAACAATAAGCAGAACACTTGATAGAAAGGTTCTCCATAATTTCATGATGCTCCTTGGTACTTAAAACCATTGAAATATCCTATAAATCACAGCAATTAGAAACCAAAGAACGAATTTATTTCGCTAGTTTTCTACACTTTAAAAAATCCATAGATTGCAGTACGTGTTAGAACATGTGTAGCACTTGCAAAAGAATGTAAAACATTATGATCATGTGTGACTGCAGATAAAAGTTTTACCAACAACTTTTGTAATTAAGTTCATTTCTTTTTCTTTTTTGCACAGTGCAGTTACCATCATATTTTTGTACAAATTTCTGCAGCACGCATGTTCTGTGTCTTTGTATGTTACTTTCTTTGTGAATCTTTTAAGTGAACAAGTGTACAGACCAAATTAGGTGCAGAAATCCACTTTAACCGCAAAATGCATTGATTTGCACACGATGTTAATGCATATGTGTAAGCTAGAAGATGTCCAATTGTCCCATGTGACCAACTTAAGAGTTAATAAACACTGCTAGCTACATCTACATGGTGCTTTTGCAGTTCTTTCTAAATAAAATTCTACTTACAACACAAAGATGAAAAGAACCATAGCATGGCAGCAGAAAATGGAGCATTTCATTTCCATGTTGATATGTTGCAAAATGAAATGTTGCTGTAAGCTTGGAACAAACCGAATCGTTCATGACATGAAGAAGCTCAGCTTCTGGATAGCTAAGTGCAAGGGGAACTGCAACTCCACCAGAAAGCCAGGTTCCAAATACCCCAGCAACAAATTCAGGAGAGGGTTTAGCCACAATGCCAACACGAGCTCCATGAAGGAAGCCTGTTCCATATATTCCTTCCAAAGAAGAATTTTGTATTCCATTCTGTGCCATCTAAAAGAACAGAAGAAGTAAGGTTTTGCTTGTGTATTATCAACTGCTATTAAAACAGAGAAAACAGTAAAAGTTATGTTTAACAGAATTCTGTAAGGTAGACTTATGCATTAACCATTTGGTCGTAATAAAATTGATTACAGAAGCAAACTCCTGCAGATATGTTTAACAAAGTTCTTTGCCGTTAACAAATGCATTGAGCTACTAAGCCAAAATGAAATGTCTGGGGAAGCAAAGTACAAAGTAATGTGGAGGATCCAATAGGTCAGCGTATCCTCAGAAGGTAACTTGGAGCACGAAGAGGAGATGACTGCATATGCTCATCATTATGTAACTTGAGGGAAGAGCAATGAACTTTGTAACAGATTAGGAGACAGGCTTACTGGTTTTTTGTGCAATTAAGACATTGATGAGGCCTTGTAGCAAACATGCAAGGACAATGACAGGACAGACTTAACTGCTTGAATGCAAATATCTGATTCCCCTAATCAAGATGTTCCAATCAATCTGTAGAGCATCCCTGGGAACCACATACACCAAAAGTACCCTCCCAGTTTCCTACTTGTGTCCACCAGGACTGCTTCAGAAGTATGAACTTACATCTCATTTGCATTAATATATTTTGTCAAAGGACTTTGGTTCCAACGTTATGAGTGGAAGTTATGTCATATTGCACCCAGAGTCCCAGACAAAGGAAAAAGAAAGCTAAGAGAAAAATCATATGAGAACGTGGAAGGAAGTCAGGATTCAACATTCTAACCACCAAGTAACTGAGTGAGCAATCTTAAATGAATATGCAGAGCATAAAAGGAGCTGTGGTACATTTTTGCTGCACAAAATGTTGTAGACATCCAGGGAAGCTGCAATAAGCTGGACAAGGCTGTAACTCTTTTTGTCAGCTCTTATTACTGCATGGACGCCATTTGCTGAGCCATGCTTAAGGACTTCTTGAACCACCTCCATGAATGTATGGGTGTTCTGTGTGGCGCTGTATGCTAAAGAACAAACAAGGAAAAGAAAACATTAGAGAACAGAAATGAAACAGATTGTACAGTAATCTAATCAGATGCTTCAAACCATAGCATGAGAAATTGACGACTAACAAAGTAACAAACTAGGAGTCATGTTCTGAGAAAACAGTCAGAGGCATTCCTCTATGAGATCAATCAGATGACCAATAACCTAGACCCCTGCTTATTGGATAAACCTATGAAGCTCATTCTCAGCCATGCAAGGGTTGTGGTAATTGAATTAAAAAAAAGGTTGTGATTGGAGGCAGCGCAGCAATTCAATGATAACTACTTCACAATCCAATAACAGAAGCAGGTCAACGAGAATCCTGCCCGAGCAGACCAGCAATGTGAGAAAAAAGTGGTCTATAGGCAATAAATGCTGCACTACTGCCCACCTATATACACTGTGAGACCAGTCCGTATGGAAGAATTTGTGGTCGACCATAGTGCTATGGTCTGGCAGTAAGGAATAAAAAAATTATTTGTTCCCCCCTTCTCTCCTTTTGGTGAGCTACGGCTGGTTTCCTGCTCTTAAATTTTTTTACTGTAAAGGGCCCATATTATGGTTCAACTAGACATTAAACATTGTGCCAATTACCCATAGCCAAAGCTCATTTTACTTGGGCCCACTTGTAAAGACCGCTTGGGCTTTAAACATTGCTGATGCCCTCTACTAGGACTCTAGGAGCACAGGACAACTGCTCCTTTGTACAATCGCTAGAGCTCCACTGGTCCACAATTCGGACCATATCATGATCCATTGAACCGTTTATGCATCAAAAATCCGCTGATCGGCCTCGTTGATCCGCAACCACTACTACACCTAAAACCTTCTACGCAGGGCATCCGCTGAGCGCCTGAGCGGCTGTGGCAAAACGGCGAACACCTTCCATTCTGCCAAGCCAAGACATCATAATTGAGTTCCGCGTGGTCCAGCTTCGGCGAGGAGTCACCGAAACTTGCCAGCTCAAGCGGGTGATGCCGTTGTGGCAAAACGACGATCACCTGGCGCTGAACCGAAACCGAAGCTAACAAAAAAAAACAGAGAGAGGGGAGGAAGTGGAGGTGCTGACCTGGGGAGGAGGAGGAAGAGGCTAAGTGGCGTCGGAGGCGAGAGAGGACGGTGGAATAAGAGGAGCAGCAGCGGAGGCGGAGCAGGTGGGGGAAGGAGGCGTGGGCCGCGCGGCGATTGAATGGCGTCATCAAGCGCGCCACCGCCCCACGCCCCCACCCCTGCGTCCGCATTTATGGGCGGTTCCGGGCTGGTAGGTGTGCGGCTGCGGCGCGCCTCGTGGGTCTCGTGTGGCGCTCGGGGTCGGGTGACTCGGGTCTCTCTCGCCAGTCACTGCTGTCTTGGGCCGCTCGTAGTACGACTACGAGTGTCCCCCGCCCCAAGGTTGGTTGGCCGGCAACGGAACGGGGACGGGAGCGCGGTGGGCGGTGGGCGGGCGCTGGGGCGGACCCGCGGCGGAATGGTTGGTTCCTGTTGTCTTTTGCGGGTTAATCCTCCTCTTTTCAAAAAAAAAAAAAGTTCGCTTCCTTCTCCGGCGGCTGCGCTGGCGCGGCCGTGTTCACTTGTTTCTCCGGCGGCGGGGCGACCAGGAATTCGGGATGCAACTTGAAAGTCATCACGCCGAGCAGTGCGCTGCTCAGCCTCGATTAGTTGCATGCGTAAAATTTTTAAAATGAAATCTTTTCATATTTAAAGTATTAAATATAGATTAATTAAAAAATTAATTGTAGATTCCGTCCGTAAATCGTGAGACAAATCTAATGAGCCTAATTAGTCTGTCATTAGCATATGTTTATTGTAGCAATTTATTATCTAATCACGGTCTAATTAGGTTCATTAGATTCATCTTGCGATTTACAGTCCATTTGTGTAATGCAATTTTTTTCAACTACATTTAATATATCATGCTTGTGTCCAAATATTAATGTGTAAAAATTTTGACGGAGAACTAAACAAGATCTCAATCGACAGTTACGACAAGGCATGTCGGAATTTGAAAATGCCTGCCCGTATTTTTTTCTCGCGATTAAAGAACGGTACGCATATAAAAAATTAGACGCTCCAACCCATGTTGGAAGAGATAAGTGTCGATGTTATAATTATTATTTTTTATTATGCGCAATAAATGTTATATGAAATATGATGTTAATACTACGGTGGAAATTTTGCATCCTCAAATCGGATATTAGAATCATTTGTATACATATTTTTTTATTATTGCAAGTATTGATTTTTGATGTTGCAACTATTATTTATCAATGTTACGATGGACCATCTGTTGAAAAATCCAAATCGGCAGTGCGCTACAAATCCTAAACTCAGCACATGTATGGTATTTCCTTAGTTGGAAATATTACACACATGATCAAGAATGTTTGAAAATGATTAATATATACTTGTAATTTATGTGCGTGTTAGGTTTTCCACCTTCATCCGCCAAACCTAACTTGTCTCGTCGCCGCAAAATAACAAACATGCTTCAGCGACTGTCATAGCTCCGCACAATTCATTTTTATCGCCACAAGCGCAGCCCTGAATTTGTGCGACCCGAATTCAGAGGCGTTGTAGCCTCGCCTTGGCCGGTTACGGCTGGTGATCGAACATACCCTAGATATTATGTGTTATAGAATAACAAGTTAGTGTAGCTATAGGTTGATGACAATAATATAAAATCAATCCTTTGTAGGCAATTTGACTTGTAGATGTTTTAACATAGCAAATGTTTTTTTAAATATAATTTTGTATCATTAGTCATCTACCGGATTTAGAATTTAGATTTTTTTTCCTTCATACATTTACGGTAAACACAGTATAGGATTGAAACACACCAACAAAATTAGGAGTAGCGGAGTCAAATATCCCACGAGTAGTCCTTCCAACGTTAGAAACCCACATATAAATTTTATTAGAAAATATTTAAATCACTTATAGTTACACATGCAGCTACTACCTTGGCCGTCCAGATGGCTCAAGATTTCGAAAAAGATACTTTCCTTCTGTATTTGAAATGGCAAAAGCACATGCACTTACCTTTAAATTTCCAACTGTTGGAACAACCGAATTGTGACATGAAATTCGTGTGGTTGACCATTAATCCGGTTGAAGGACAAATGGACAGTGAATCAACAGAATCGGACTCGAACTACTGATATCCGCCACAGGGTAAACCACCGCCTATTTGAAAATAGATTGCCTTCAGTAATTCGAGTAGGCAAGTAGGGTGTTCCAATTCTTTTTTTTCTCCAAGTAAATTCCGTGGTCGTAAGGGGAGGCCTTGGTCAATCAACTCACCGCCATTGACCAGGGGGGACGAGACCTTGTGCCTTCCTAGTACCGAAGCATCTTTGCCTGGTTGTTTTGTAGGCACACATCTAGGGTATCCATATAGGGAGGGATCGCCCATACGTGGTGCGAATGCCCATTGGCACCTATCTTATCTGAGCCCGTCATTGCATGGACTTTGGACAGCCGCCCGTAGCATCATAAAGAGCAACAAGAAGGGCTTAGCAAGAATCTTGAAAGTGGATTAAATCTAATTTGAATGCAATTCAGGGAACCTGGAAAGAAATCCACCGAAAACGTGGAAATAGGGTCAAATAAAAAAAAGTAAATTGCACTTCTGGTCTCTAAATTTATCCTGAAATTTCACCTAGATCTCTAAACTCTCAAATCGTCCATCTAAATCGTCCATCTAAGTTCCTAAATCGCGTAAAGTGGTTCATCCGAAGTCCCAAATGTACCACGTGAGCATCCAAAGCCACGTGGTGCCACGCCGGTGAGCATATGCAAAAACCCCCCTAAATTCCTGTCATCCTCCGATTCGATCCCTCAGCGCGGCGCGGGACCGGCTGCGCGGCTCCTGTTCGAGGCGGCGACGGCGGCAGCCAGCATGAGGGCTGCGGGCTACGGCGGCCGGAAGGAGCACAACTGCACGCGCCCGTGGGGCGTTGTTGGGCTTGGCCGCTGTAGCCGGCCGTGCGGGCGGCTGTGGCGTCGCGCCGGCGCAGGAGCGGGGCTGCCGGCTGCAGCATGGAGCTGCGGGCGGCCACCGGCCAGATGGTGCTGTGGCCTACGAGCGGCGCCACGCGGGCCACGGAGGCGGGGCCGCGAGCGGCTGCGGCGACGCGCCGGCGCGAGGGCGCAAGAACGGGGCCACCGGCTGCTGCAGCCTGCAGCTGTTGGTGGCCACCGGCCGGCCGGTCCTGCGCCTCCTGCACGAGCTCTGCTGCAACGATTGAAGCTTCATATGGGGGAGAAGGGAAAGAGGACTAGAGGAGATAGAAGATAAGCTCAAATCTGGATACAAACGACGGCGATCACTCGTCCTGGAAATCCGAAGAAGGGAGAGGAAGGGATATGGGGCGATGGGCAGCCAGAAACCGACCGAGAGAGGCGCGAGCGAGGCAGCAGAGCGCGAGCAACGCCAGCAGGAGCACCGCCGCGGCGAGGCGCGAGGAGCAGAACCAGGGCGGGAGCAGCGCCAGCGGGAGCAACGTCGCGACGTCGGCACGAGCGAGGCAGCAGAGCGCAAGCAGCGCCAGCATGAGCACCGCCGCGCCGAGGCCAGACTGCCGCCGAGCTCAATTCCAAGCGAGGCGGCAGTACTTCGGTTGCCAAAGAGCGACGGGGAGCGATGGAACGAGTTCATCTTGATGTGGGGAAGCTCGTGGTGGTGGTGGATTGAGCTGGCGGCCAACACACGTGGCGGGTCGGGAGGAGGAAATGACGGCAACGGGCTCCCTGCGGCTCCGGCGGGCTTCTAAGGCGGCGTCACTGCGCAAAAAGGAGCAGAAGGCAGCAGAGCATAGGTACGCGGACGAGCGGCGGGCCGGCAAGAGGGACCCGAGGAGGAGGGGCACAAGCTTAATGGGCGCGTGGATCAAGGATGGCCGACGGCAGAAGGGCGAGGGGATGAGCGAGGGAGGCGCTCGAGAGGATGGATGGACTAAAAAGTAAAAGATGGTAGAAATTGGAAGGGTCTTATGTATATATTCGCCAACGTGGCATTCCACCTTAGCATTGGACGCTCGCGTGGCATGTTTGGAACCTCAGATGGATGAGGTAAAACTGCGGAAGGTGTAATGCAATTTACTTAAAAAAAACCTTTGCTCGTTTCACTCTTCCCAATTCTCAAACCGCAAGATCCTCGGATCGAGTACAATGGCGGCGAATTGATCTATCCAATTCGAGCCCTCCAGTTCCAGCATGGACCCCCAGCACCGTTCGCCGGAGTACAATGCCCTCCTCCTTGCCGGTCCGCGCCTCGGCCCGTTAAGGCAAGCCCATGCGCGCCTCGTCGTCGCCGGCCACGGGAGCTCCCTGCCCCTCACCACCAAGTTAGCCACCCTCGCAGTCGCGACCGGCGCCGCCTCCTACGCCCACCTCCTCGCCGTCTCCCACCCCGCACCGGACTCCTTCCTCTTCGGCGCCCTCACGCGTGCCGCTGCGTACCGCGGTCTTCCCGCCGCCGCTCTCACCTTCTACCGCAGCCTCCTCACCGCTGCCCTCCCCTTCTCCAGCTTCGCCTTCACCGCCGTCGCCAAGGCGTGCGTTGATCTGTCTGCGCTCCGTGTCGGCATGGCCGTCCACGCTCACGCTATCCTCTTTCGGGTTTGGCTCCGATCGGTTCGTGCAGACGGCGCTTGTTGTGCTCTACTCCAAGTGCGGCCAACTGGCCGTTGCACGCAAGCTGTTCGATGCAATTCGTGACAGAAACGTGGTCGCTTCGAACGCTATGATTTCTGGGTATGAGCAGAACGGTCTTGCTCAGCGGGCGATTGAGGTGTATAAGGAGATGCAGATGGTTGGGGAGGCGCCTGATTCTGCGACATTTGTGGCCACGCTATCTGCTTGTGCACAGGCTGGTGCTCTGGACTTGGGACGTGAAGTGGAGAGACGCATTGTTTCTGGAAGGATGGACATGAGTGTGTTTCTTGGCGCCGCCCTTGTGAACATGTATGTAAGGTGTGGGCTTGTGAACAAAGCTCGCGAGTGGTTTGACAAGCTCCAGGAACGAAATGTGGTTACATGGACTTCCATGATCGCAGGATATGGCATGCACGGACATGGCCATGAGGCGATCAAACTATTCCATCTGATGAGGCGCGAAGGGCCACCACCCAACGACGTCACTTTTGTTGCAGTCCTATCTGCTTGTGCACATGCTGGGTTGATTAGTGAGGGCCGTGATGCTTTTGCTACAATGAAGAGTGTTTATGGATTGGTCCCTCGTGCTGAGCACTATTGTTCTATGGTTGATATGTATGGAAGGGCAGGACTTCTTGATGATGCCATGCAATTTATACACGACTCTATACCTGGAGAACCTGGACCTGAAGTTTGGACAGCTATGCTTGGTGCATGTAAGATGCACAAGAATTTCAACCTTGGAGTGGAGGTGGCTGAGCGATTGATTGCCCTTGAGCCTGAGAATCCATCTCATCTTGTGCTGCTTTCTAATATTTATGCTTTATCTGGTAAAATGAACCATGTTGAGAAGGTACGGAATACCATGATCAAGAGAAGATTGAAGAAGCAAATAGGTTACAGCTTGATTGAGATTGGGGGTATTGCCCATTTGTTTCGTATGGGTGAAAAGTCTCATCCGCAAACTCGAGATATTTACCAATATTTGGAGGAACTAATCCATAAGATTACTGAAGCTGGTTATGTGCCTGAAACTGACTCAGTGCTGCATGAATTGGAAGAAGAGGAAAGGGAGTTTGCACTAAGATATCACGGTGAAAAACTGGCTGTAGCCTTTGGACTCATGATGAGCGCTGGGAGCACAGCTCCAATCAGGATAATAAAAAACCTGCGGATATGTGGGGATTGCCATCTAGCTATCAAATATATGTCTGCTGTGGAGAATCGAGAGATAATTGTCAGAGATAAGCATCGGTTTCATCATTTCAAAGATGGAAAGTGTTCTTGTCAGGAGTATTGGTGACAAGGCCTCCTGTTGTAAGCTAAAATGTGCAAGATGTTAGTTCTCATTGTCGACCGTGCATGATTCCAGGTTACTGCAATGTTGCAGCTTTGTAACTGAAGCATCAACATAGTAGGTTGCAGAACGGGCTCTGATTTCTTGGAACGAGCTACCCTGCACACATCCAAGAGCCTACCGTTTCTCATGGGGTTTGGGCTTGTGGCAAAGTTGATTATGTCCTCTGTTCTCTAAGATGCTCTGAACAAATAGTATAACCAGTCTGACAGTAATCTGAATTTCGTATGATCATCCGTGCAGACCAAAGAAGCTGGTTGACAATCAATCTAGCATGCTACTTGCTGAAGATCACTTTGTCGTGCTTGAGGTTAGTCCTTTCTCCTGCCCATAACCGAATACAAGCAGGGGCTTCTCATGCAAAAGCCACACCGTTCTTTGTGCTGTGAATTAATGGATAAGCAACCACTTTTCAATCCTTGTTCCGCAAATTGCCCTTGCATACTTGACCTTCCTTCTTGTTGCCTTATCTAAGCATTTGTGACGTCCAGTAGGATATATTTATCCAAAGTTCCAAATATTATCTGGGGGTGTTTTTCACAACATTTAGACTGAAGGCTGGTAGCATGCTTATATCTTTTATATTGCTTACGATCACTCTGCTTTGCTGTGTCCTGACTGTGCCTGTATACTACTCATACATACCACCCTACCTAGTTAGTTCCTACCATCAATCAGATGAGTCATGAGAATGGCGAACCAATGAGCAATAATCTCAACAATCAGTACCAATTATCTAAATGTGTTATATGTTACAGGTCATCTATAAAGAAATACAAAATTTACATCCTTTTTCACAGTTAGGTCATTTTTTGTGAACCACTGGTCGATAGTGCAAGTTTTTTTTATCAAGTCAACATTTATAATTATTAAAGAATTCCACTCTGGCAAAATGGGAAGGGGCTGACCCGCTGAGCATAGCATGCCATTTTAATAGGTGTATGCATCTTTCAGTGTCATGGAATATCCATTTGATGCGTCTTGAGCACATACTGTGATGAAATGGGGTCGTTATTTGGCCTTGTCCGCAGGCTGCCGTGGTGCTCCAGGGCTGGCTCTTGTTTGCGCTTTGGTTCCTGGCTTCCTGCACAGGAAATTGCGAGCTTCACCGTTGATGCGAGAAAGCGTGGTTTCAGAAGGGTCTGATGTGCTCGCTGTTCTTCTTTCTTCTGGTGGCGGGTGGAGTGGAGCTGAGGCAGAACATGTGTTCGAGTGATGCACCAACCTCAAACGGCAGCTTTTCACGGTCCTGCTGTTCCCCTTGGTGTCGGTCGCGAGCTCGCATAGCTTGATTCGTAACTGTAACGCGTTTCTTTTTCGCGAACGTGTATAAATCCATCAAGATCGCAAAATGTAATGCGACCCCGATAGGGTTTTAAGCATAGATAGCTCTCGATTAGGGGCGGTTAGGGGTGGTTAAGGGCTCTAAATTTTAATCTAGATAATCTAAGGGTTGGATCGTAAAAGAGCCGGACTCTAATCTTATATAATTTTAAGCTAAATATATATAAGCGTCAAATTGGACTGTGAAGAAATCACTAGGATTATGATTCATTACCATCCCTACTCTCGATACATTTTTAAACTCTCGATTTTGTGCTCACAAATTTTGTATAGATAAGCTTCGTGGTCACAACTCACAATGTCCTGACTCCCAACTGTATATTGCAATATTTGCCTATATACCCTAAAGTGAAACATCAATGCTGGATTCCTTATTTTTGTAACACGGTTAGCTAGAGTACTCAAAAGTCAAAACACATTATCTAAAAGATCAGCACAAAATTAGAATTTGAAGCACGCGGCCCTTTTGGAAAGAAACCCACCGGAGCCCATAGAGGGAGCCCAAGGAGCCCACGAACGAACTGGCGCTCATTTCCTCGGGCTCAACAGTGGCCTGCTGGCCTCCACCGAAACCGAAGACTAGTCACGCCTTTTAAAAACCCTCGCGCGAGATTGAGCTCGCGGCGAAGTGTACCTTCCCGCGAGTCCAAGAGTAAATATGCTGACAAGTGGGCCGCACCTTAGCTGACCCCATAGGTCATGAGACGGGCTACGGTGCAGCAGGTCCGGGAGCTTCTCCCAGAAAAAGGAACTCCACAAGGGACAGGACAGATCACATCGCGCGATCGAGACCCCGCCGCCCCCCCGCCGCACCGCCCCCTCACACTGACCGCGCAGCCCCACCGGGTCCTCGTTCCGCGTGGTCCACGTGTCAGTGGCAGACGCCGCGTGCGCGTCGCCCCTGCGACGAGCCGAGCGATTCCGAACCCGTGGAATCGAACGGCGAGAGGCCCAACAACCCCACATCTATGAATTCAAGCCGCAGGATGCGCCCCGGCCGCGCCCTCGCCGTCGGATGGCGGGTGGCCTGGCGGATCCGGCCGTAGAATATGAATTTGATTTCGAAAGCGAAGAGTGGGAGAGAACAAGGAGAGAGAGAGAAGGGGGCAGTCGAGAGCTGCAGCTAGAGGGAAAATCCACTAATCCCCCCACCCCAGCTCTCTCAAAATCCGCCATTCCCCTCCGCCGCAAACACGCGCCGAAGCTCGCGGCGAGCGCCGCCACCCCGCACTCGGCCGCGGGGCATCCACCCCCTTCGATCTGGAGCCGGCTGCCGCGATCTCGCCGCGGGTCCCCGCGGCCGCCGTGAATTGGGTTGGCGTTGGCGTTACTGGTGGGCGGGGGCGTTTTGATCCAGCAGCTTCCGGGTTGAGTGGATGGCGGGGAAAGAGCAGGGGGCCGGGGGGCCGCCGCAGCGGCCTCCCGTGCCCGCTGCGTCCACGCAGCCGCCGATTAAGAAGCTGGTGAGGCAGCTCGACTTCAACACGGCGGCGTTGCCGGGGAACCCCGCGATGGCGGCGGCCGCTGCCGCCGTGTCCAGGGCGCTGCAGCCGAGGACGTTGCCGGTGGGGTTACAGCACCCCCCACAGCACGCGAGGGCTGCCGTGCCGATGGGGGTGCCGCAGCAGCTGCACCCGCGGGTGCTGCCGGTGATGCGCCCGCATCAGGTGGTGGGGCATGTGCCGCTGCCGCGGCACGCGGTGCCGGTGGCAGTCCCCGTACCGCAGCTTCGCCCGGTGCCGCCGCAGCCAGTGCAGCGGCCCCCGGTCGCCGTTCCCTTGTGAGTGTTCCCGTTCTGAGATGTATATGTAGTGTTGCAGTTTCGAAATTTCCGCCTCTCTGTTTGGTATGGGGCGCTCATTTCTCTCGACGAGTGAGTGCGTTGTTGTCTCGATTCATATGCTGAACTTAGGATCGTTTCTGATTTTCTGAGCGTCGTCAGGAGCAAGTTTCCAAATTTTGACTTGTCATTCCTTGGAAATGAAGACACGTATTTGCGTGAGATGATCTTATTTGTTTAAGCATTTTTAGCACTTTTTTAGTATATTCTCCCTGCTAAGGATCCAAATATCTCTAGCTTTTCAGTTTGAAATTTGCATCATGCTCCTGCAATGTTCTAATTATGCTTTGGGCCCTTGTACTGTAGGAAGCCAGAGTCACCAAAACCGCGGCCAAGACTCTATGATGGGAAAGATAGCACTCCCACGAAGAAGAAGTGCTGCAACTGCAGAAACTCGAGATGTTTGAAGTTGTAAGCCGGATTCTGTCCTTAGCTTGAGAAGAACGCAATATTGCAAAGGGTGTTTTCTCAGGAGGATTGTGTTCTCCTTTTATCAATATGGATTCTTTGACATGCTGCAAAAGAGGCATGTGGATTGTTGGGATAGTCAAAATATTTATATGTCATTTAGATGCAGAATCTGCTTGAGCAATGGTCTTTACTGAACTCTATTCGTGATTTCAAAAGAAGCTAAAGTGCTTACAAATGGTGCTTAGACTAGAGTTATAAGCTATGTAACACGCTAAAAGATGAATATCACCAACTGCTTGTGTCGTCTGCTTGTTTATTATGTGTAGGGATGTACATGCATAGATGTAGGTTAGATGAGTAACACCGATTATAATTTATAATACAAATAATTTGGGAAATATTTCCAGCACCACTTCAACCCTTCATATCACCTCCAAATGCCTCATTTCCCACTCTCCACAGACAGGCAATACCAGTGTGTCATTGTTTTGACCTTCATATTAAGACATCCCTTTTTGAAATGTGAAGAATGTACTGCCGTTTTGATACTCTTTTCAGCTTTATGGGTTGTGTGTACTGATGCTATCCATCTGAAATCTTTTAATGGTTTCGTACAGGTACTGTGAATGCTTTGCTTCTGGTGCTCACTGTGATGGGTGCAACTGCACCAACTGTTTTAACAATCCTGAGAATGAAGTTGCCAGGCGTGAAGCTATTGATGCTACATTGGAGCGTAATCCAGATGCATTCAGGCCTAAGATTGGGAGCAGCCCACATGCGAATAGGAATAATGTATGTTCTATGGTCCAAGTATTGTTTACATAGTTACTCTCGTAGGGAACATAATTTCTATTCGTTATGCCTTTGAGTTTAATTTAGTTATAGCAGTGTCCATGCTCATTTTAGAGATCATAGTTTATTCTAATTAAGAGTAGTTGAATTGAAACACCATCCTAGTTAGAAGAGGGGGGGGGGGGGGGGTATAGAACATTACATGTCTAGATAAGTCTATACCAGAAGTTACCTGTGAGAACTTGACAACTGAGAATTTTCATTTGACAGGACTTCATCATGCCTGCAATTCATTGTGCCTGAACCGTGACCTTTGTTTCTTTTGGGTTTCATCTCTAGCCTACCCCAACTTGCTTGGGACAAAAGGCTATGTTTGTTGTTGTCTAGTTACTCATAAACATAAGACCTCTTAGGAAATGTGTATCAGTGTAGCTACATTTGTTCGCGGCATTTTTGAAAATCCAGATTGTAGTAACTACGAATTTTAATCCTCAAAAGTCAAAATCAACATACCAATATTCCATATTTGATAGTTCAGGATGGAAACTTTCCATTCTTTAGCCTTAATCAAGCTCTTGTTTCTTTATTAAACTATTGCATTATTGATTGGCTTCCTGTCAAAACTATATCCCAACAAAGTAGGAAAAAGACAAAGCTGGTGAGGCAAAATGTTTGCCACCTCTGCCCCAAGTAAAGAAGTGTGTGTTTTGTTTCCTTCCACTTATGATATGAAGTACTACCTCTAGCCACAAAAATACGCTGTTCTATAGTACGTGGAGTCAATCTTTCATAAATTTGAACATTTCTACATAAATCTTCTTATATTGTTGAAAAAAAATAAAATTAATAGATTTACCAGCAAAAGTACTTCAGTGCCATTATAATCTTATTGAATTTCTATAGCATATCCTTAGAAAAATTGACGTTAAAAGATGTGCATCTGAAACTGTATTGGTACTCTAAAGAACAAGGAAACTGTACAGCAGGTAGTCTTTTTAGTTAAAAGTAATAATGTTTTCGGTAGGAGCCCCATGTGCATATTTTTTCTTGTTAGTCATATTAACAATAATAAGTAAGAACTATAGTTAAGTTCATAGCCAAATATGTTATTCCATTATTCCACTAACCTTAGACTCTAATCATATTCATATGTTTACTTACCCAATACAAATACATATCTTCTTTTCATTATTGCATCTTTCATTTAGGCCATGTTAATTGGGCTGCCATGCCATGCATCATTAATTATAGTCCATGGAATTTTCAGGAGGTGGCTAGCGATCTCCCTTTAGTAGGGAAGCATAATAAAGGGTGCCACTGCAAGAAGTCAGGATGCCTCAAGAAGTACTGCGAGTGCTTCCAAGCTAATATACTATGCTCTGAAAATTGCAAGTGTATGGATTGCAAGAATTTTGAAGGGAGTGAAGAAAGAAGATCTCTTTACCAAGGGGATCACAAAAATTCCGTTAACATGCAGCAAACGACAATCGCAGCTGTAAATGGTGCTATTGGAGCTACAGGATTTTCTTCTCCTTCCACATCAAGGAAGAGGAAACACATTGATCCATCACTTGACCATTCAAATAAGGAACATGTAGCGCAAAGGAATGGTCACCTACCTCAGGTAATGGTCATATCTAAGACTTCAGCATGCATTGTTTTTGCCTCGTTTCTTTACCGTGGCATAGCTTTGTCTTCTTGAGTTGTTGATCAGAAGCAAGCTGAAGTACTTTATTTTGTCACTAGGAGTGTGAATTTTATAATATGTCGTTCAGACCATGAACTTGAGTTGACGAATATTGTTTCTTGATACTAATCATCAACATATATTTGCACATCACTTTTCTTTTTACATGATAAAGCAGCGTGGCAGTGCTAGCTCCTTATTATGAAGCTACAATTACTTTTATTATTTTTGGGAGAACTCAAAATTATTCTAGAATAGAATTACAAATTAAATTTGACTTTCAGCAAGAAGATGAGATGAAGCTACCCACCAGTTATTATGAGACTCCAATAAACTAGTGCACATGCTTCATTTTTTAATGAATCTATTTTATCAGAAGAATGCAGTACCCGATGGTTCAATTCCAATAAGCCAGTCTGTGCATCCTCCCACTCTGGGGCCCTTTAAAGTTACCTACAGGTAACTACTAACTGCCAATTATTCAACATTTTCATAGAACGTCTACTCTATCTGTTTTTCATTGATGGGTTTATGCCATCGCACTTCAGGCCCCTTTTAGCAGACATTGTCCAAGAAGAGGACATAAAGGAGCTCTGTAAGCTTTTGGTGGTGGTGTCAGGAGAGGCTGCAAAGGCATATGCTGGTATTGCTCTTGCCATTATGCTAGTTTCACCTTTAGCAGTTTTATCACTTTCGTATGACAAAATACCCTGGTGATCCTACTTGCATGCATGAGTTATCTTGGTGATATTCAGTGAAGCAACCCACATAGATCAGCACCCCTTTCATCCAGTACTATTTTTTTGCAGTTACATTGGTTCAAAGTAGGATCCTATCTAAATTTTTATCATCCTGTTTACGTCATTTCTTGAGCCTGGAATTTGGATACTGATGAAGGTTTTTTTCGAAGTTTGGATGAGATATAGGGGATATAAATGTTAATGCTTCATCTCTCCACACAGAAAAAAGTGCAAGATACCTATCCAGTTATTAGGGCTTTGCTTGGATGTGCAGGCATTACCTTACATATAATGGTTAAGAACTCAAGATTACCATTTTTTTTCCTGTTGAAATTGAGCAAGAGCTGGCAAATAGTGGCAGCTGTAATAACACTTCGTGTTTCTCAGATCATATACGTGTGTTTTTACTGTGTGTTTACATCCTTGTCCTTCAATGTGCTATTTTTTATATTTATAACTATATACGTATGGCCACATTACATGTTGCACTAGTTCATTCACCCTGAGAACCTGCAAGCATGCTGCATGCACTCCTTTGTGTTAAGAGAATGCCACCAAGAACAACATATAGAGTGATTTACATAGTCTACATAAGGGGCATTATTTTGACGGTTATGTGCTGCTCATTGTGTAATTAAAAAAAAAGCAGGCAGGAAGACACAGGAAGATAGGGATGCAGAGAAGGAAGATGAAAGCGGGGGACAGAAGGAAGATGATAAGGCAGGTTCCCGAGGGTCGACAAACCATGATAGAGAAGGAAATGATCAAGATCCGGATCAAAAAGCATCAATCAATGACAATTCAAGCAGAGGAACTCATACGGGCAAAGCTGTTCTAGAAGAATCCAGGCCTAACTGTGTTGATGATCAGAAGTCCAATAGGCCTATGTCTCCTGGAACGCTAGCACTGATGTGTGATGAACAAGATACAATGTTTACAACTTCTCAAAATGCTGCTCCTCAGCAGACAGTAGCTGACAACCAGAACCAATCCGAACTGTATGCAGAACAAGAAAGAGTTGTGCTGACAGAATTCCGAGATTGTCTCCGTAAGCTTGTGACATGTGGAAGAATGAAAGGTACACCAAAAGTTCCCTTTCACCATGCTAACTACTAACACAAATCCTTACACGTGTTAATGCTTCATCATGATATCTGTTCCATGTCATAGTGATATCTGTCTGCATTGATTAATTTCGATCCATCTGACTGAATGGATTTATATGGTCTTGTGTTGTCTCATTGTCTGGCTTAAGAATTTTGGTTTCTTGCTATCTAATTTATACACCCTGCTTTACAAGCGCTTCCTTCTGTGGTGTCTGAGATTGAGAATCCATTAGTAAACCTGGGAAGGCTAAAATGTATATTGTGTCAGATATATCTTTTGGCTTTTGCTATTTGCTCTATAAGACTAGGATGATTTTAATCCTTAGTTTTCTCCCCTGCAGAGGAAAGGTACTCCATGGCGATCAAATCTGAAACATCTGGCCATCCCGGACAGGTAACTGGTGTTTCTCGAGTACCATATCCAAGAGTAGATGTACCTGCTGTTGTAAAAACATTTCCACAGGGTTCCAGCAGTCATCCTGTTGCTGGAAAACCTGTTACTGGGCATTTGGACAAAAACTGAAGCCTGAGAACACATGTCCCAGGTTTGTATTTTTCGGGTGCAGCAATGATCAAGAGCATCATGTTTGCACCCTCTTAACAGGTTGATCAGATACATGTATCAGTCTTGATCGATAATTTAGAAGCTTAGAGGATCTGATTTATTCTCATTGGTTAGAATAAGTGTAATGCTGGCATCTGATTAGTTTAGTCATAAATGCACTTAACTGTTTCGTGTCTACATTTTAGTTCCTCCTTTTTCTATTTACCTCTTGAAATTTCATCAATTGGCATACTAACAATTGGCATGAGATAGCTCCATATAACATCCAAGTGTTATTACCGCCAAACAATTCTTTGGGTGGAAATACCGTTGACCACACTGGAAAGCTGAACTGGGGATAGAACAATAGGAGGTCCTATCTACCTGGACTGGATTCGAGCCAAGCTGTTGCAGGTTGGGTTCTTATATATATTTTAAAAAAAAGTTAACACTGCAAAGATGTGCCCATTTGTCTCTGAGCCACTGGTGAATTCCATAGCACCAGGATGCGTACTGGAGGAGCACTTGCGGGAGACAATTCATTTCGTTAGCAGGTGGAACAACTGTGCAGCCGTGCATCCATGAATGTTCATGTTCTTGCACTGTTCTGCAGCTTTTGAATGTAAATTTCCCTTTCATCCTTGAATATGAAATCAACCGGCCGGCACAGGTTGAAGAATGAAATTGGTTCTGTCGTTGTGTTTATTTGGCTCGTAAACCAAGAGGTCCAAGTTATGCTACTAGGAGAATGGTTTTAATCACACTAACCTGTACAGAAAATTGTTATTTTGCCTCTAGAGTGAAAAACGGTAACACTCGTTTCTCGCGTTATTTGCACACAGTTAAACATTACATCTCGCCAGGCCTATAGAGCGCCCATAAGGCCATAACACAGTGCTGTTGTCCACTGTTGCGTCCGAAAGTTACTGGCCCAAGATTCGAGATACTGTGCTTTTGATGTTCTCCAGAAACTCTTGCCTGCAAGTAGTATGATCTAATCAAGCCACCATCTCATTAAAAAAAACTAAACAACCCAAAACGTTCAAGTTTAGACTCTAACAAAACGCAAACCCCTGGGAAGCAAGTTAAAGTACCTCTTTGGCTTGAAGAGGAGATTGTTGTAGATGAACAGCTGCAATGTCAAAGGGAGTTGACAGTGAGGGCTCACAAAAATGTACCAATACTAAGAAAATCATTTAAAAGATGGGGGAAAAAATGTAGCCTAAGCCCTCAAGGGTCTGGGCTATAACTTACCCAGGCAACTACAATCCCGATTAATTCAAAGAAAAGAGGAAGAACCGGGAGCTTATCGATGATCTGAAGGTGAATCAAACATGAACAAGATTAATCTTATCTGGCTTGCAGCAAAATACTCTCTTCGGTTCGGAATTGAAAGCTGCAGATCTGGAGACATGTCAGTGGTCACTTACCTCAACGAGATTTATTGAAGCCCATAATGCAGCTACGGATGCAAAACCTATTCCAGCTAGAGCAAAGATGTCTTCAGCAGTGCTGAACTGTTTCGTTTAAAAAGGTAAAATCAGATACAAGTTTAATTAGTTTCCTTGATTCATATAAAACGCCTCATCCTTATGGAAGCACTAATGTCACTGCACAAAAGCATAACGCCAAGGCACCAGAAAAAAGTATAACAACAAAGTAGCTGGACTGATCACAGACGCATCGGGAGTACATTGTAATCAGCAAACATTGATTTTTCTTTTCCTGTATTGTCAGTGTGGTGTTCCCGAGCAACATAGTATCAAATCTTGAAAGGCCAAATTTGCAGTTTACAGTACACCGAAGACCATGAGTCAAGTCGCATCACATTTTAGAGCTCGAGTTTCTAAGATTGACCTCGTCATATTCTAATTTTATCCTCTAAAATAATATTCTATCCTCATTACGAAATTTTCTCCTCTGGATCCAATTTTCCCTTACCCATCCATTCTTTGTATCTCTCCTCTATATCAACTGCCAGCTGCGGGACCCACGTGTCAGACTTCTTTCTCATTTTTCCCTCACCCCGCCCGACGCCCTCTCTCTCTCTCCCTCCCTCTCCCTCCCCCCGCCTTCTCCCCGCCGGCTCCCCTCCTCCTGCGCCCCCTCCGCCTCCTCCTCCGGCGGTCCAGATCCAGCTCGCGGGGCGCGGGGCATGGCGGTGGCGGCGGGCCCCCTTCTCCCCCCGCCTTCTCCCCGCCAGGCCCCCTTCTCCCCTTCCTGCTCCGGCCCGCCGGCTGCTCCGCACCGCCGGCCGGATCCGCGCGCGGCGGCGGTGCGCAGGCCGAGGCCGGTCCCTGCGGCCGGCGAGGGGCCGGGGCAGAGCTGCTGCCCGGCACCGGCGCCATCCCCTTCCTCTCCCTCTCTCCGCGGCGAGGCACGGCAGCGAGCTAGGCAACGCGTGGCCGGAGCGGGGCGGGGCACCGACGGGCGGCGCCGAGCCTCACTGTGGCCGCCCCCCCCCCCCCCCCCCCCCCCCGCCTCCTCGCTCCGCCCAGATCTAGCCCGAGCCTCACCGGAGCAAGACGGCGCCGGGTGTGGGAGGGCCTCTGGTCGCGCCTAGCAGGAGGCCGCGGGCTCTGCTCCGGGATCTCCGCGCCGGCGGCGGCTCTGCGCCGGCTGGGCCTCCGGGATCTGGCGCGCGGCGGCGGCACCGCCCCTCCACTGCTGGCGATTGACGTGGATCCGGGATCTCCACCGGCGAGGGAGGACGGCGCGGCGGCGGCGGGCCTGCGCGGTGGGGCAGCTGCTGCTCTCCACCTCCCTCCTTCCCTCTCTCTCCTGGCGCGAGGCAGTTGGGCGCGGGGCCCGCGCGCCACGGTGGCGGCGTAGCGGAGGCCGCTACCTCCGCTCGGAATAGCGGACGGACGGGCGTACGGGATACAGGACCCCGCTGCGGATTTTTTACGCTACCGCTTACTCCAGGGTGGGGTAGAGTACCCCACTGCGGACAGCCTGAGCAGCTACAATAAGCCACGAATCAAAGACAAGAAACTCACAGAACTCTTGACGTATCTCACAACGCTCCCGGACGATTCCGAGCTGTCCCGCGCGACCTTCGCAACGACGCTGCGGCTCCTGATCCTACCTGCTCCACCGCATTGCAGAACACATCATGCCGGTGTGGAGAAACCATAATAAGGCAGAGCATGCTGCAGGGCTAAAAAGATACTAATTCACCTGAAAGTCTGGGAGGCGGCCGCCGTGGGAGATGGCCGGAGAGGCTCCTCCTGCCGCATGGCGCTAGAGCCGCTGCAGGCTGGACGGCGGCGAGGGCACAAGCCACCATGGCTGCCCACCCCTGAGAGTCGTCGCAGAATGAGATGGAACTGTGAGGTTTCCAGGCGATGGATGAATGATGTGTGTGTGTGTGTGTGTGTGTCGTTGAGCCGAAGAACCGTCTTCCACACCGGATGCGAACCGGAGCTCTCTAGACCACTAACGCGACATCGGATGTCCAGTTTGCAGATTGCCCCCTGCCTTTACGTATATTTTGACTAGCTCCCCCGCCAGATGGAAGGTGGTGAACAGTGACGACAAAAAGGCATTACAGACTCCGGTCGGTGATGGGGATCGAACCGATAAACAAACACCAGATTCCTTAATCAGGATGGGCACGTCCTGCTTGACACCAAACAAAGCGCTACACGCAAGAATCCAACCGGCACCACCACTGCTGCGGCGACCTCGCACGTACCGGCGCGCCCGTGACGAGCCCTGCGCACGCCGCTGCGCCGCCCAGGCGTCCCAGCCTCTCGGTCCTCAGAGGCTCGGAGCGGCACGCTCCCCCGCGGGAGAAGCCCGTCGTGACGTCGTGACGGGCTCGCGTGTGCCTGTGCCTTTCACCACGTTCCCATCCCTGCGCGGGGCCGCCCCGCGCCAAGGGGAGATCACGCGACCGCTGGCCACCTTGTCTGTTGTCTCCTTGCTCTCGCTTGTTTGTCCCCGGACGCTCGCTTCGCTCTCGTCTGCGCATGCCCGTTTCGGCGCTATCACTCGCTCGCTGTAGAGGCGAAGCGAAGCACAGGGAGCGACGCATCGCCACCTGCAGTCCTACTGCTACAGTGCTCCCGTCCTGGTCTCACCGTCTCGGGCGTTTCTTGGCGCCGCGCGTGGAGATTAGCGCGGGAAAGGTGGGGGAGGGAGATGGACGCGGCGGAGGCCGGCAAGGCGGGGACGCAGCAGCAGCAGCAGACGGGGGCGGCGTCGACGAGCGGCGCCGGCGCGGCGGTGCCGTTCGGCAGGTCGGCGTCGCGGCTCGGCGCGCCCGGCGCCGAGAGCTTCGACGGCGCGCTCAGAGTACGTCGAGCGCGGCTCGTCAGTTCTGCTCTGTCCTGCCGCGTGCTTGTATAGTTACCTGACGGGTTTGGCAAGTCTTGCTCGTGCAGGAGCTCAAGGATCTGCGGGCACAGCTGCACGAGGCCGCGGACTGCTGCGAGAAGGCGTTCCTCAAGACCGAGAAGAAGAAGCTGTAAGCCCATCGCAGAGCTTATCTCCTTGGTCCTTGCGATGTCTCCCTCTGTTACTCGAACGAACACGTTGTTTTCGTCTTCCTTTGAATTTAAGTGTGTGCTTATTTTTTTTCCCGGTGAATTGAAGGATTCTGGAGGGTACAAAGAGTTACATCTGCGATGCAGTTGTAGCTGTGGTTGATCACTTGGGGACTGTTTCGTCCAAGCTTGAGCACAAGCTGCAGGAGAAGACTGACGTCACACAGGCAGAACGAAAGATCAACTTCTTGAAACAGGTCGGAATTCTCTTTGCTTGCAAACTGGACGATGATTAACGTACACTATAAATCTCCAATTGGATTACTCATTAGTTCAGTGATCTTCAGATTAGAGACTTAATTTCTTCTCTGTCACTACAATTCAGGAAGTCCCTGACCCAGCTGATAGGAGAATGATATATTTTTTTTCCGGACTTCCGCTCTTCTTTTGATAAAAAGTTTCCTGTTCTATGTAACAAACCCTTCTCTACACAATGCATCGAGTACAATCTCGTGCCGATTCATTCAAAACAGAAGTTTTATGAAGTCAATACCAGCATCTGCATGCTGCATCGTGTTTCTCTCGTAGTTCATGAAAGTTCTCTCATAGTTTACTATGACTTCCAATGAACAACGACCAAATGAGATCTCAATGATTCACTGAATTTTTCTGTGATCTGTTCATGGCACCAGAGACTTTTGACATGCGAACAGTATGCCATTTCCCTGAAGCTTCTGACTGTACGAGGAGACCCTGATGCCATTCAATATCATCGTCGCTACATCTCACAATGTAAAGCTTTTTAAGTTTGCTTGCAAGCTATTTACATCTCACCATTTCACTAGAGGGTCATTGGTATACATGATTGAACTACATCATGAATTACTTACTGCAATCTATCCACGTATTTATGTAGTCCTTTGGTCAGATGTCATTCATGTCTGAAATATTGCTAGGAACCATGGAAATAGTAAGGAAGGATTGCATAATTTTATGTTTGAACAATGTACCTTTTATTTGGTGTCATTTGGCTCAATTATTTCAAAATTAACTGGTTTGCGGATAGTTATGGTTGCGTCATCATTGACTTAATTGCCGCTGTATTTTCAACAGCTATTCAAACGACGAAACAGGAAAATGGTGCTAGCGGCTCAAGGTCTATTCTCACTACTTGTTAATTTTGATTATTTCGTTCTCTATTTTCTATGTAAAGCATGCACCACTTACTAGATTTTGCGACATTTATTTACAGTAAAAATGATCCGGAAGTCCTGAAAATTACTGGCCCAACACTATCTGGAGCTGGCCTCACTCTCAAGCCTTATGATGTTCAACCATCCATCGGTAAATAACAAAATATAGTATTGGTGGCCATGTTTACATGAAAAAAATATGGTCCTCAGTATATAGTCTTGTTCCTCTTATGTAATCCCATATGTCCTTATCGTTTTGTTCATTCTTTTAAAGCATTAAGTTAGCAAAAGTTTGATAGTTCGTATCTGAATAGTTATTCTGTAGCGAGAGCGTGACCATAGATGCATCAACAGAGGGGGAAATACTGTCTTTTTTTTCAAATTGGACTAATGTTTATCATGCGCTCAAATTTCTGTCATATAAGGGCATAAGTTAATCTTTGTTTGTTATCATTTCAGTAATCATGATAGGTCTGCTATATGTATATTGATCTGGTGCTCTGTTAGTCACCTATCAAAATTGTTATTAGGGAAAGAAGATACCATGGCATCTGCAAGTTTTGATGACAGCCCAAGGTACCTAAGAAGATCATTTTCTTTTAGGGCAGAGGTATATCTCGCTTCTATGTACAGAAAGCCTGTATCTGTTTGATAAGTGAAAGATATTTCTATCCAATACTCCCTTCGCTTAAATTATTAGTTGTTTTGGCTTTTTTAGATACGTAGATTTTACTATGCACCTAGACATAATAACATCTAGATGCATAATAAAAATTATGCATATAGAAAACCCAAAACGACTAATAATTTGAAATTGGAACGGGGGAGTATGTTTTATGGACATTGCATTGTATATAGACAGCACCAAATAAATCAGATGCTTTCTGAAAGCGTGTAAAGATTTCTGTGACAGCTTGTCTTGACCAGAAGAATAATTTTCATTGAACTTTTTTCAGGATGTCCACATTATTCTTGGTGATGACCGCAAGAAGAAGGCCAATACTGGGAGTAACATCTTGTCATTTCTCAAGAAAACTAGGCGGCATGCATAAGCTGACAAGCCTCAAAAGCGGCAACAGGATAGTGTAGCAGTACCAGCACCCTCTCTCTTTTTTCGGGATTGTGTAACAGTAGTGTAGTACTGAAAGCGTTTGCTTGATGAACTTATTACTACGTCCTCGGAATTCTGTGGTTCATGTGTCAAAATTCCTTTTTTTGTCATATAAATAGGAAAAGGGATGACTATTAGCAACAGGAAGCACTGACCGTTAAGTCCTTTTAAGCTCTGTACAAGAGCAGCAAAAGGGCACGAGCACGTCCACATTGTCAACTACAGTAGTTAAGTCGTGTGGCCAACCTTGTCGTTGCCGTGGCGGCGAGCAAGGTGGGATTCTTCAAGGTAGCTGGGCAATGCCCAGAGCCACGACGGCACGACACCGAGCAGTAGTAGTTTGCTTGCATGAACAGTGGAGTAGAGGCACACTCAAATGAGCATGAGCTCACGACATCGTCATCTCATTCATGATCACAGCGCCGTCGCGCCGGCTGCGTGCGCTGCACGCCCCGCGCGCACAAGCACAACTACCATTCAACCCCTAACTGCCTGTCCGCCGGCGTCTCCCGGCACGCAGACACCGTGCGTCTGATTATCGGCCAAGCTTTAGATCGAGCTTTATTAGTTAGTAAAGCACCCTGCAGATCTCTCACGTAATTCTTCCTTGTTCTCTTCCCCTTCATGCCAAACCCTCGATCAAGCCTGCGAAAACAAGGGGTGCTCTAGACAGGCCATAGGCTTCCTGGCTCCAGGTCCAGGGCCGGGCAGATGGGATCCAGCCGACCGCCGCCGCGCACCCAGGACTTCTTCCCGGCTCCGGCGCTCTCCCTCTCGCTTGTCCGTCGCCGCCGATCGACTCTCTAATTATCTTCCCTCGCATACTGAGCAGCAGCCAGCAGGGCATGGCATCAGCACGCGCCTTTCGTGCGCGCGCGTGCGTGCGTGGAAGGAGCTAAGGAAACGCGCGTGATCTTGTGTAGCTTATTGACATGCCGTTTTTGTTCGTTCGCTGTGCCTGTGCAGGCGGGTGGGTTTGGCCGGAATGAGCCGGCGGCGTCTGGTGGGGAGGAAGTGGATGCTGGCTATGACGGGATCAGATCACGACCAGGCGCGTCGGCGGAGATCAGCAGCGAGAACACGGCGGCGGGAAGCCAGTCCGGCGGCGGTGCGTGGTCCGGCGGGGAGGAAGCAGCGGGCCATGGCGATGGGGGCGATACCAAGAGGAGGAAGAGCTACCACAGGCACACCGCCGAGCAGATCAAGGCCATGGAAGCGTGAGTTCTCGCTGTCCCCTCCTCCGTCCGTAACCTAACGGACGTTCAAAGTTATTGGTCATGTCTCTACTTGCGCGTGATGATCTGCGAACCATCATCTGAAAAAAAAAATAATTCCTTTCTATTGGATTGTTTCCCCAACAAAAAAGGATAGATCACATGCATACATGCAGATAAAAGTGTTGAGGTCACCCACGTGCATGCAAATCTAAAATTTAAAAAGCTATAACTACTAAACCAAACATCTAAATTAAATTCTGATTGCACCATTATCTTTCTTATGACGACATCTTCAAAACAATACCACACATACCTATATTTGCACGATATTTTAAAAAATATATTTTTTAATTCTCAATAATAAATTTCGGTTTCTGGGAACAAATATTTTAACAACACGAACAAATGATTACCCAGAAAAAAAATTAAACGTAGCGAACAAATAATAATGTACGATGAATAAAATATTACACAACACGGATATTGTTCGTGTTCTTAAAATATTTGTTCCCAGATTCCGCAATTAAGTATTTAGTACTGAAAAAAATGATTTTAAAAAATATTGTGCATAAGCATATGCGGTCTTATTTTGAAGATCTTGTCATAAGAAAGATAATAGTGCAATTTAAATTTAATTTGGATGCTCGATTTATTAGTTATAGCTTTTTTTAGTTTCGAATTTGGTTGCATGTGGATGACGTTAGGACTTTTATCCTTTTTGCATGCATGCAAGTGTCTAGTTAAATTAATTTATACGTGGTCATGCACAGCACATGTAGCTAGCAAGCATGTGCAGCTAGCTATTAGGCCAATAAATTTGCATGGAGGGGTAGCTATTGGTCAAATTAATTAACAAATTGGTCCAACAATGGATCAACAATTTGTAAGAGAAGCGATATATAGCCGCTGCGGGTGGTGAGTGCGTGCGTGCATACAAAACACGAGAATTTTCTGTGCGCGTAATTGTTTCTTGGGCCGGTCCGACAAGACCATGGGCCAGATGTCTCCAGGAGACGACCCCAAGACATGCAATGCAAGCCCAGAAGTAGCACTAGGATGATAGTTTACTCATCTTGGTAGCATATTATTCTGTGGCACTCGAACAAAGCAAAATTGAGGTCCTCAGATCAGTGCTAAGCTGAGGTGTTCTTTTGAATGATCAAATGACCAGGGTATTCAAAGAGTCCCCGCATCCAGACGAGAAGCAGCGGCAGCAGCTCAGCCAGGAGCTCGGCCTCTCCACGCGCCAAGTCAAGTTCTGGTTCCAGAACCGGCGAACTCAGATCAAGGTAACTAGTAGGCCGCATCAGCCACCGCATGCATGCTGTTCTACAAGCAGATTGGTCTCACAGATCACGAGCCGGCACCTGGCTAACTTGCGGCTCGATGATCTGTTCAGGCAACCCAGGAGCGGCACGAGAACGCGCTGCTCAAGTCCGAGCTGGAGAAGCTCCAGGAGGAGAACCACGCCATGCGAGAGCTCGTCAAGAAACCGCCACGCTGTCCAGGCTGCGGCGCCGCCGCCGCCGCGAGCACGGAAGAGCAGCAGCTCCGGCTGGAGAACGCCATGCTCAAAGCCGAGGTTCGCTCGATCGCGTGCGCCACCATGTCGCCACCTCCTTTTTAGCCCTCTGCGCGGGGTTGCAAACACTGACACACACGGCGGACGTGGAATACGCCGTGCCGTGCCATTCAGGTAGAGAGGCTGCGCGGGACCCTGGGAACCCCCGCCGACGACGAGCTCGCGGCCCCGGCCTCGCCGTCGCGCTCGGCTCGCACCATCCGGATCGGCACCGGGAGCGTAGCAGCCGATGGCTGCGGTGGCGGCGTCGGCCTCTTGGGACACGACAGAGCGAGGATCCTGGAGCTTGCCGGCCGCGCGCTGCGCGAGCTGACGACGATGTGCTCCTCCGGGGAGCCGCTCTGGGTGCGCAGCGTGGAGACCGGCCGCGGCGTCCTGAACTACGACGAGTACGTGCGGCGGTTCCAGCGCAACGACGATCCCGCCGGCGACCAGCGGGCCGGGTGGTCGGTCGAGGCGTCGAGGGAAACCGGGGTGGTTTACCTCGACACGACGCAGCTCGTGAATGCTTTCATGGATGCGGTACGCCACAAGTCTTCACATAGCCTTTTCGGTACTTCAGAGTATGTTGAAACTTGAGGCCGTGACATGTACACGTACACTGAATCGCTGAAATTTCGTCTCTGAATTCTTGCGCAGAACCAATGGATGGAGCTGTTTCCTACCATGATCTCGAAGGTCGCGACGCTGGCTGTGATCCGTGCCGGCGAGAACGACGACAAAGACGGCGTCGTGCAATTGGTAGTTCAACACGTTCTAATCTCCTCCTGATCGAGAAATGGTCTGTCTAAATTCTGACCGATTGCTGGGTTCAGATGTTCGCAGAGGTCCAGACGCTGACACCACTGGTACCCACGAGGGAGTTCCACTTCCTTCGCCACTGCAAGAAGCTTACTGCCGACAAATGGGCCGTCGTCGATGTCTCCCTCGACGGCGTTGAACCGGATGCACAGACGTCGTCGACGGCTTGCAAGTGCTTGAAGAAGCCCTCAGGGTGCGTCATAGAAGAGCAGACCAACGGCCGCTGCAAGGTAACGCGATCCCACGAACACGACATGGTCCTCACAGAATCGAATCATTGGCCGTTCCAACCGAACGGCACCGTGGAAGTGCTAACTGCTAAGGGTTCATCTGCTCGTGTGCGAACCCAGGTGACCTGGGTGGAGCATGTCAGATGCCGCAACGCCGCGGTTCCGTCGATGTACCGGCCGGCGGCCGCGAGCGGCCTGGCGTTCGGCGCGAGGCGCTGGGTGGCGGCGCTCAGGCTCCAGTGCGAGCGGATGGTCTTCTCGATGGCGACCAACATTCCGACAAGGGACTCGACCGGTAACAGCTACTTATTGCTGGACATGGAACGTGCAGCAGCATGGTCGATGGGCGATGGCTAACTTGAAATTACGGACCGCTCGACTCGTACGTGCAGGTGTCGCCACACTGGCAGGCAGGCGGAGCGTCCTGAAGCTCGCGCACCGGATGGCATCGAGCCTGTGCCGCGTCATCGGCGGATCGCGGGACCTGGCACGGAGCGGACGGGCGCCGAACCGCGGCGGCGGCGGCGGCGGCCACGACGTCCGCGTGACGTCGCGGAGGAACGCCGGCGACCCTAGCGAGCCGCAGGGGCTGATCGCCTGCGCCGTGCTGTCGGCGTGGCTGCCGGTGACCCCGGCGGCTCTCTTCGACTTCCTCAGGGACGAGTCGCGGCGGCACGAGTGGGACGTGATGCTGCTGCCCGGACGGCCCGTTCGGAGCTGCGTGAGCGTGGCGAAGGGGAAGGACCGCGGCAACTGCGTCACGGCATACGTAGGTTTCCGCTCGTCCCTGACGGAACGGAACCAGCCAATCATGCCATGTCAGTACGTCTCACTGCTGCTCTCCGGATGCCAGGCCGCGACATCACCCGCGGGAGATGGAGATCGGGAGGGCGAGTGGATCCTCCAGGACAGCAGCACCAGCCCCTGCGAGTCGACCGTGGCGTACGCGGCCGTCGACGCCGCGGCCCTGCGGCCGGTGATCGACGGGCACGACTCGAGCGGCGTGGCCGTCCTGCCGTGCGGCTTCGCGGTGATGCCGGACGGGCTTGAGTCCAGGCCCGCGGTGATCACGTCGTGCCGGAAGGAGGAGGAGGAGGAGGAGGACAGGGCGGCGGCAGAGGCCGGCGGATCGCTGGTCACCGTGGCGTTCCAGGCGCTGGCTGCCAGCTCGTCGCCGACGGACGACGCGCTCCCGGCGGACGCGGCGGAGACCGTGGCGGGCCTGGCGTCGTGCGCGCTGGGCAACATCAAGAGAGCCCTGCGGTGCGAGGGTCGTTGATTTACCGGAGGCGTTGTACGGGAACAGTGTCACAAATGAGAACGGACTGGAAATCTTCCTGAACGGATATACTTGCAAAATGCCAAAAATATGTGCTTACAGTATATACTTGTTTCAGCAGGGGAAGAAGGATCCCCACTTAAATATTTTGACCACAGATCTCGACAAACAAGCTTGGTGATGGTTTTGGCGCAGAGCGCAGGCTAACCACAGTTTCACAAGCTGATGAGTGGTGATGGTTTTGGTGCAGAGCGAGGCGTCGCTGCAGGGCAGCTAGAAGACACAATAAGATAAGGCAGCGATTACATGGAGATTTTTTAACGCCATCCATTCCATATACTTGGAGCATGTTGAATCCCGTGACGACTCAATATATCTGAGGATGATGCACTGCCATCACCCGTTTCTTCTCCAGATCCGGCCGCCGGCATCGCCGTCGACGTCGAGCTCCCCCAATCGTGTGTACCACTTGCGCAGCGACGATAGGATCGCCAAAGATGTGCGGCGGCACACACCACGATTACGAGCCGCATATCATGGAGCTCGCCCTTGCCGGCACGTTATCCTTTCCAGAAAAGAAGAGTGCAAAAATGTCATCCTGGATTCCTGGTTCCTGCCACGCCTGCCCCACACCCCCACGGCAGCACACGGCGCCGAGCAAGGACCAGCCCGCACGCACACGGCGCCACGGCGCGGCCACGCGTCCGCCCAAACCAGCCATCCACGTCACTCCCCGGCCTTTTTATAGCGACCCGGCGGCCGCACCCGGAATTTGTCCCGGATCGCGCTGACGCAGACGCGCACGCCGTTCCCCGCTGCCAGCCAGCTCTCGGTGCCCCCGCCCCGCGCCAAGCACGCGCACGCGCCGCGCACGGTAGCCCCGCACCCCGGATGGCCCCCGCTAGCGTGCGAGCGGCGCAGGCGCAGCAGCAGGCGCGGGAGCCCAGCCCCAGCCCCAGCGCCGACCGCAGGTTAAGTACGCTGGCGCGGCACCTGCTGCCTTCCTCCCCACGAAGAACAGCGGCAGCAGCAGACACCTCCGCCACCCTCGAATCCTTCCCCACCATGGCGTCGCAGGTGGCCTCCGTCTTCGCAGGCATCGCGCAGGCCCCGGAGGACCCCATCCTCGGGGTAAGTCCGCCCCGCCTCCTCCTCCCTCTATCTCCCCGGGCGATCTCGCGCCCCGCTCGCCGTCGGTCCTCGTGGGTTTGCTCCGGCTGATCGGTGCTTGTTTGGTGCCTGGCGCAGGTGACGGTTGCGTTCAACAAGGATCCCAGCCCCGTGAAGATCAACCTCGGCGTCGGCGCCTACCGGACCGAGGTCAGAGGAGTTTGGGGATTTGGTTTGAACCTTCTATCGCCCCTTCTGTTGTTTTGGATTGGAGGTGGATTTGACGCCCCTCTTCGTGTTCTGATCCGTGCAGGAAGGGAAGCCCCTCGTGCTGAATGTGGTCAGGCGCGCCGAGCAGATGCTGATCAATGACCCGTAAGTCTTCTGTGAGATCCAGATGATCCGCGTGATTTCGTGATCGTGCCCCTGGGCTTATTGAAAGTTCAGGCTTGAAGTTCCTATGAATCCTATCTCCTCCCAAGTTGAAACAAAAATGTATTTAATACGCACCTTAGTTCGACTGATACTTCCGTTAAAACCACAATAATTTTTGACTCATGTCTAGTGCTCTGTAATTGTAGGTGACCTTTTTTCTGAAAGGAATTGTAGGTGACGTTTCTGTTCTATGATACCGTTTTTGTTTCAACTGTTTGAGATACTATCTTTTTTTTTCTATCTTTCAACTGTTTGAGCTACTATCTTTTTTTTCTATCTTATAACACTGGGTCCGCTCTGTTGTACTTACGTGTAAGATTATTATTCCTCAGTCGCTTGCAATTGCGTGTATGGCTTTCCCTCTACTCTTTTTGGTTATTTGGCCCACTATATCTCTGTAGATGATCTAGGTACCTGGAAAATTGACCTCAATTTTGTATATTTTTCGGGTGTGCTTTGTCAACGCTTCAACGTGTCCCGTTGTGTGTCTACACTTCTGCGTGTGGAAAGCTGTCAGCGTGCAAATTTATGATATCTTGGAGCTGTATCTTAAATATGATTTTTCCCCCTATGTCTAGGTCTCGTGTGAAGGAGTACCTACCAATCACTGGTTTGGCTGAATATAATAAGCTGAGCGCTAAGCTTATCTTCGGTGCTGACAGGTATTGTTCTGTGAGACTTATCTACCCCGTTCCTCCCGTTGGTGATTTTTATGGGTTAACTGCTCCCATTTGTGATATTTATGTGTCGCACTATCAACTGTGAATTCTTAGTGTTGAAGTCTAACTACATAAAATATCTACCTTCTTGGCTACCTTTTGTGTTTATCTCTGTTTTACGACACTTCAGAAAACTGATTATGTTTTTCTTTACCTCAAAATGGAACAGCCCTGCTATTCAGGAGAATAGGGTTGCTACAGTGCAGTGCCTATCAGGAACTGGTTCTTTAAGAGTGGGAGGTGAATTTCTTGCAAAGCACTACCATGAGGTAAAGAAACTCTCTCCTTTCAGTTTTGCTGCTTCACTTGATTGAAGTGCATGATTGCTAAATCATACAAATTTCTTCCAGCGCACTATCTACATCCCAGTACCAACCTGGGGAAACCACCCAAAAGTCTTCACCCTAGCTGGATTGACTGTCAGGAGCTACCGCTACTATGATCCTGCAACTCGTGGTCTTGACTTCAACGGTATAACTTCAATTTTTCATGCTGCTATAATCCTGCAACCTGCTATTATGCTTTAATAATGCGAGTATGCTACAAGATCGGGGCACTTTCACATGTATTGTATATTTCATATTTGCAAATTGTGTCATGGCTCTGTCATTGATCCAGGATCTGTTTTTTAACAGGGCTCTTAGAAGACCTCAGTTCTGCTCCTTTAGGATCAATTGTACTGCTGCATGCTTGCGCCCATAACCCTACCGGGGTAGATCCTACCATTGATCAGTGGGAACAGATTAGGCAGCTGATGAGATCAAAATCATTGCTTCCGTTCTTTGACAGTGCTTATCAAGTATGTAGACGTACCCAATTTGAAATTGACTTGACACAGCAAAAACACATCTGGTTGTCTGATGTCACTCATCAGTCACATAATTTGTTGATTTTTGTTCACTTCACAGGGCTTTGCGAGTGGAAGTCTTGACAAAGATGCCCAGCCAGTGCGCATGTTTATTGCTGATGGTGGTGAATTGCTCATGGCTCAGAGCTACGCTAAGAACATGGGAATGTATGGAGAGCGTGTTGGTGCTTTGAGCATTGTAAGAGATCTTCACTCTAGCTCTTGTTGATTTCACTCAGTTCTAGGTCATAAACTCAAGTTGTTGGCATCGTCCTCTGGTGTTCAAAGATTACTATACAACTTGTAACCCAGAGCTATCTTTGCTTCGCTTTTGGAGATGACTGTTATATCTTCCAATCAAGTGCAATGCTATAGGATTGATTGGTGCATGGAAAATTTTGTCGCAAATGTTCAAATTTGCCTCTATCTTTTATTTGTCACTTTAGATATGTCAGTTCATATAGTTCTTATCTGTTTTGTTATGGGAGATAAACATAAATATATTTTCTGTGGACAGTTTAGATTGTCAGTCGCTTGTAGACATTGATGATTACAATTTTGGCCTTTAGTTAGGGTTAAATTGTTTCACATCTTTAGAGTTATACATGGATGTGGAAATTTAGTAGTCATAAATGTTACAGACGATAGTTGTTTCTTTCCATCGTTCTAAAATTATCTGTCTACAGTACTTACTAAGTTTGTCTGTTTGTCTTGTACACCTTAATTATTGAAAGAGGATAGTTTTTCTACATTGTGCCCATCTGAACAATCTTTTATGCCTCAGAAGTTCATAATACTCATATTCATTGCAATCCATGTGTCAGGTATGTGGAAGTGCTGATGTAGCTGCTAGGGTTGAAAGTCAACTCAAGCTTGTGATTAGGCCTATGTATTCAAGCCCTCCTCTTCATGGTCCCTCTGTCGTGGCAACCATACTCAAGGACAGGTAACACTAGCTATTGCAATGCCATGTTTCTGGGTGGATCCAGTGAATACTATGAAGCACTTAGCTCCTTATATTGATTTCATTTATTTACATTTTAGTGAGATGTTCCACGAATGGACTGTGGAACTGAAGGCCATGGCTGATAGGATAATTAGCATGAGGCAACAGCTATTTGATGCGCTAAAATCCAGAGGTAATAGTTCCTGGCTACTCCTGTATCCTCCTTGCCTGCAATATGGTTAAATGTTCTATGTGAAGCGACTTGGCAGTCTCTTTCCCCTAGTATTTCTTTCATGATATTGTATTGAAACTATGCAACTTGGTGCCATGCCTTTCTTTGTCCTGGATCGGTGCTATTGATTATTTGGCAACTATGTAGTTGAATCTGCTGCAAAGATCCTCTTGGGTTGTCAGCAACTATTGTGCAAAATAACAGAGCTTCCTCTTTCTCACCTCACTTGATTCAAGAATTGAATCTGACATTAAAATATTGAATCAATCTACGTTTGAAGTATTTGGGGTGCACTGTTAATCTGTGCCGAGAATCTTCTATTAGATTATGAATTGAAAGGTTAAATGTTACATTCGCTCTGCACTAGTCCAGAAATTATTATTATTCAATGTGCTGTTCCTTTCTGTTGTCTTTTCTTTGAATAAAAAAGTTTTCTGGCCCTATCAGTCTACCATAAAGTTGCTGAGTCTTGTTGACAACGTACAGGAACTCCTGGAGATTGGAGCCACATCATTAAGCAAATTGGTATGTTTACTTTCACTGGGCTCAATAGCGAGCAAGTGGCCTTCATGAGGCAAGAATACCACATTTACATGACATCCGACGGGTAAATGTCTAATTCATTTTTTTACACTAGTTTATATATGTACGTGTACTCTTGTATCTGTGTAATTACTACTTAGTACTACTAATTGTGGATAAGATTGGAGTTTCCCTAATTTAATAGTTTATTAGAGGTATAGCTATAAATCACTTGAACACTTTGGTATTAATATTTAAGGACTTTTAAGGACATAGTATAAGTCAGCAAAATTGATCTGCACTCTTGAACATTGATCTAGTGACCAAGATTAGTTTTCTTGCCACCTTATTAGGGAAGTCCCAACTGACACTGCCATATTGAAGACGAGTAAATTCTTCTTGCAGGAGGATCAGTATGGCTGGTTTGAACATGAAGAATGTGCCCCATCTTGCAGATGCCATACACGCTGCAGTTACTCAACTGAAGTGAGTGGCAGCATCTCGTCTTCCTCCATGGATAAAATCCAAATCACCTACAGCAGTGTCCTGAGGACTCAGCTAGTGGTATTTACTGGCAGAACTCCTGTAATTTGCCTTTTAATAGACATGTTTGACTCTGTCGTCGGAGCAGTTTTCTACTGACGGATTCAAACATCATGGTGCTTTCAGACACCAAATATAAAAAAAACGCACATGCATATGTTTTTTGCACCATCAGTGCCAAGTATTTATCCTACAGCATCAGCGGCCTGTAACAGTTTTGTGAATCTGCTATTTGCCTGTTGTATGCTTCCTCTGGTCAGAGGTTCTCCAGTTAGTATGTATTGCTGCTTGCTCGAGTGATAACTAAGGGGGAAAAAATATGATGCTAGAATTTACTTCGTGCTTGTATTGCTTTGTGAGCAGAGGTTCTAGAGTTAGTAGACTTGCCTTGCTCGAGTGATAACTAAGGACAGAAATATGATGCTTCGTGCTTGCAGTGCTCCGTAGTTGCAGTCGTGGTATTCAGTACTTGTGTTCCTTTGCAAGGTGCCGCTAGGGCTCTGTTTTTGGCTTGAGAATGGACACAGGACGCGGCAGTTTCCACTGTATGTTTGTTTCAGGTCTGGTTATTCTTCATCTCGCATGTGTGATCTGGAAGGCCATGTAGCTCTAAATTTCTCTATTTATTGATGACTCTGATACAGTGGTCAGTCCCTTAGTTAAAACCATACATGGGAGAAATCAGGAAGACAACACGACGGGCTACTCAAGCGAGAGCCCAGTGTTTTAATCCAAAATATATACTATGTACACTACCACCACACACACGATACATGCAAAATCTCGTGCCGTGCCGTGCCGTGCCTTGCCGTCTCTAATGGCGAGCCGAGGGGCTTCTGTTCCCGCTGAGGAAGTCGAGCTTGTCCATGTACGTCTGCTTCAGGTTGGTCATGATGTTGGGCAGCTTCATGAGCCTCCCGTCGTCCTGCGCCGGCAGCTCCGGCGGCGGCGGCGGCGAGCAGTCGTCGTTCCTCCCCTCCGAGTCCCCTGTCCAGCCCATGAAGTCCAGCAGGGTCGTCCCGCCGTCCTCTCCCCCGTTCTGGGGATCACGGCGTCCGGCGCCCTCCGCCGGCGCGTCCCTCTTGGCCTTCTCCCTCGCGACGTTGTCGGCCTGGATGACGTCCTCTATCCGGGACATGACGTTGAACGCCAGGCTCTCCAGCACCCTGGAGTAGCTCTCCAGCAGCGCGAACCCGACGTCCTGGAGTGGCCATGGCGATCGACATGCGTGTTTGTTTGTTAGCACACGAGACCTGCAAGAGATTACTGCTGGTACAAACCGCCACGGATGCTCACCCTGTTCTCTTGGATCTTGGCGATGTCGAGCGTGGACTGGGGGATGCCGGGGAACCTGTGCTTGATGATGAGCAGCAGCGTCTGCGCCCGCTCCTCGAACTGCTCCCTCTTCTCCTGGCTGACGGCGGAGCCCCAGGCGGACTTACCGTCCTTGTTGTGCACCTTCCGGTTCCAGATGATGACCGACGCCTCGATCCGGTCCTTGAGGTCCAGGATCTTGTGCTCCGACGTCAGGTCCACCGTCGACAGGAAGTCGTCCGGGTCGAACTCCACGTCCGTGATGATCCGGTACAGCGCGTCCCCGAGGCTGGCTCTTCCGTTCTGCAGGCCAACCACCACCCAAGCCATTGAGAAACAAAAAAAAAAGTTTCAGAAACGAACACTGTTTTTATTTGCATGAGTTCTTCTTGTTCGACGACCTTGGGGAGCGTGTCAATATACGTGTCCGGGATGCTCATCTCCATGAGGCAGTTGGCGTTGATGGCCATGGCCGCCTTGAGCACCTGGTTCACCAGCTCCTTCTGGTGCAGCAGCCAGCCCCTGGAGGGCTTGGACAGCCCGGCGGGGGGCACCTTCACGATGGGGATCCACCACTTCTCGTCGGACCTCTGCGACCCCTCGTTCTCGCTCTCCGAGCACGAGTCGCGCTTCACGTACCAGAACTCGGTTCGCTCCTTGAAGTTGTCCAGGTAATCCTGCCCCACCGTGAATACCACGTCGCATCGGAATTCCCAGTAACGCGTGTTCTACTTGAGTTATAGCGGTTGAAACATGGCATGTGCTTACGAGGAGCATCGTGTCGAGTTTGCGCAGCGCCGGAATGTTCGCCTGGAGATCCCGTCTCTGCTGCGTCCCCATCACCTGCAACGAGCAAGAACAGAGTGTTATAACCGGAGTGGAAGAAGATCGGTCCGGGAACGGCGATGGCGATGGCAATGCAGGATTGCAGGTGGTGGTCGCTGAACCTCCATTTCGGTGCCGTTATCCAGGACTTGTTTCTTGGCGACGAACTCGACGATGTGGTCGGCGACGGAGAGGAGCCAGCCGACCTCCCTCTTCCACCTCGCCTTCCTGTCCGCTGCCATGGGCTCCAGCTTCCGTTGCTCGCCGAACACAGAGGCTGCAGGTGAACGAAACATCGTGGTTTTCAAGTGACATTCCCGGTTTGGACAGGAAATCATAACACTATTTTGGCATGTCACCTGCGAGGTTGGTGACGGCGTTGGAGAGGGCGAGCGCGGAGGGCACCCCTTTCCCGGACCCGGACATGTCCTCCCCGAGCAGCAGCTTGGCGAACTTCTCCTTCATCTGGTCCATCTCTGCACGCAACGCGACCGCCTGACGCCTCGTCAAAACCCGGCGCCGCGACCGGCTCGGCGGCGCACCCATCCAAGCGATCTCAGAGACTCGGACTTACCGGAAGGCCCCGCGCTCTGCTCCCGCGCCTTGGGCGCGGCGCTGTCCTTGTCGACAGCAGCGCCGATCTTGGCCGACCCGCCCGCCGGCTCGGTGCTTCCCCCCTGGCTCCGCAACATGAGCTCCTCGTCGGCCGTCTGGCCCCGCTCTTCCTCCTGCGCCATGCCCTGCGTCCGCCGCACCGAGCTCCGCCGCTCTAGCTGCGCCCCGGCGCTCGCGGCCATGCACCGTCGACCTGCCGCGTTCACGTCACAGCCGGCACCCCATCATAATTCATACACCCGGCCGAGCCGCATCCCCATGGCAACGGCAACGAAAAGGACTCGATCGATGGCGGGGCCGAAGAAAGGAAGGGAGAGAGAGGAAGATCACCATGATGCCGGCATACCTGCAACGGGTGCGGCTTTCGGGACCTCGAGTGTCCCCGGGAAGGATGAGCCAGCCCAAGATGGTGCGCTGGAATGATTAGCTCCGAATAATGGATGATTCCTGTGGGTCTCGGGTATCCATGGATCGGTTTCGATGGATCGTCATCGGTCTTGTCCGGAAAGGGGAGGCCCCGGGCCGGTGGCGAAGGGGGAGAGGGGAGTATAATTAGGGAGTGGCACTCGCTTTATTATTAGAAAGCGCCTGCCATTCTTAGCCTCTGCCCCCTCCCTCCCTGCTAGTGCTTCTCTTATTGAACGGCCCGGGAGCTGGTGGGAATGTGGGATGGGTGGAGCTAGACGAAGAAGCCCCCCCTCACTCGCTCCTCCTGCCGGATCGATGCGCCTGGCCGCTGCTTGCACACCATGCATACAAAAATTACAAATGGATGAGACCGCACTGGCTGAGTGCCTGAGCCACATGTTTGTTTGTACGTGTTCTGCAATCAAATGCCACGCTCTTTATGCCACTGGATGAAGCTACTGTTCGCGACGAGGAACTTAGGGTACCATGGCAGCAGAGAGAGAGAGAGAGAGAGAGAGAGAGAGAGAGAGAGAGAGAGAGAGAGAGAGAGAGAGAGAGAGAGAGAGAGAGAGAGAGACGATCTGGTCAACCTCGCCTTCCTGGAATGTGTGATTTCTTTCACGTAACGTGTCCCTCGCTTACAGTTGCTGCAACAGAAGCCACAGTTTAGCGAGATCGTACGCCTCCCCTCCATCGAATAGCCTCAGTTGCAGCCTTGCAGGTACCGATAACACCGTCTGTCTGCAATCTGTGGATCAACTCCAGACCCGTAGCGGAGGAGCGGCGGGTCCGGCCGTATAGAGGCACGCCATCGCGTTGGCCGTGTCGACCGCGCGACGGCCGTGGAGGCGCAGGCACAGCGGAGGAGGTGGTCCGCCGCGCCTCACCCGCCCCAGTTCCGGCTTCGTCCGCAAGGATTACACCGCCGTCGTCATCCAGACCGTGTTCCGGGGCTACCTGGCGTGGCGCGCTGCAGATTGAAGAGGCATAAACGCTAGAGGCGGGCGGCGGGTGGCAGCGCAGCGTCGCCGGTGGCCATTGCCGCCGGCGCCGAAGGTTTTGCAGAACAGCCCCTAGTAGTTGCAAACAACCCCCTGGTTTGCATATTGCCCCCCAACTATTTACAAATAGACCCTATTTAGGATTGCAATTAGTAATCGCGATCCGATTATTCGCAAATTACCCCCTAGTATTTACAAATTGACCCCTAGTTTATCAAATATTATACAATAATGGTGCTCTGTCCTGGTACTCCGTATGTCTGTTGACCTGCGGCCGCTTGGCGGCCGCCCGCCGCCGCCGTGCTCCCGGCCGAATTGCGCAGCTCTGTCGCCCTCCCAAGCCCTAGAACAAGCGCTCTTCGGCAGTTCGGCTCCCTCTGTCCCTCAGCTAAGATTGGAGGCGCTCGTTTCGTCCTTCGTGGCAGCGGTGGCTTGAGCTCGCGCGGAGGCTGGGACTGGGAATGTCCGTCGCGGGCCGCAGGTGCACACTGCATCTCCTCCTGGTCCGCGGCGACCCACGCGGTGGCCGGAACCTGTGGGGCTACCACCACGGATGCAGTCGTTGCCAATGAACTCGACAGGATCAGCAATGTCTGAATGAGGAATTGAGGATGGCCATTCAGTTTCGTCAGAGCTGGCACGAAGATTCAGGTCGTTCAATCGTACATTCAGTTTTAGCACCTGTAGCCTTAACATGTACTATCAGAAGGATTTGAGAACTATCGATAGTACCATCACGCGTAGGAATTGTTTAGGAAATAACTTTTCTGTATTAATAGTTCATTTTCCTTTTGCAGTGCAGAGATATGATGTTTGTAAAATAGTAGAAGACTAAAGCTAAATGTTGAATTTGATTGTACTATCCCAACACCCTATGTCCTATCCTTCCTGGAACACCAGCATGAACACCCTCCAACCTCCATTTCGACTATTCCTGCCTGTATTAGCCACTCGGAAACTTCCTACTTCTGTAATCTGTCCAATTGCTCACGAAAAAAACGCACCATGATGAAGACCCATTCATTATTCCTGAACTATTCACAGGGTGCAGGGAAAACTCCATGCGCCTCCCTGTCATGCCTCTTAAGCTAACATTCTGGAAGCAGATCGCTTCATAAACCGCACCGGCCACTGACTCTAGGCATTGGCGCACGCTGCAGGTCAACGCCAACAGTATCACTGATAAGCAGTTAAGCACAGATCCTTGGAAGTGCAGTTCGGTCGTAGCTGTCCTCTGAATGGCCATTTGCACCTCGACTGAACCTTATTGGTCTTCAGCCTGACGGCTTGCGCAGAATTCCATATATGGAGATCACGGACAGGCACATTAGATATGCCTCCTGACATCTCGCTTCCGAAACCCACACCTGATGACCTGAGCATGTTGGAGTTGTGCCTGAAACCCTCTGGATGACAATGTTTGTACTCGGTTTGGCAACAGAGATCCCATACTGATCCCAGCCACTCTTGACAGCAACAACACTCTCGATTGATACAGGTCTTCAGTCTTCAATACAAACTTCTGACTTCTGAGCTCGAATCTGTCATTGTTCATCAGGAGAGATTGGCAACGTTATCTATAATGCACATTCTGAATGATCACTTGATGCTACCGCAAAGCACGAGTGGATCGAGCGACCGCGATGACATTGCGAAATGTCGTAACAGGCACAACGGACAAGCTCTATCGTTTCTGGCATCTATTTGTAATTTGTTTTAGGCTTGGAAACAACGCGTCCGACCTTAGCTCAGTTGGTAGAGCGGAGGACTGTAGTGTCTGCAGATAAATCCTTAGGTCGCTGGTTCGAATCCGGCAGGTCGGATATTTTTTGGGGCACCTTTTTTTTTGGCCTTTCCTGAAGAAAAGCTACAAGGGACTGCAACTCTGATCCTACCGGACGTGCTTCGCTGCTAAGAATGGATTTAAATTATCCCAATACTTTCAAATTTCCATTTACACATCACCAAATTCATCCACCTGGATTTCAATTTCGTTCACAAAAAAGCAATTCGACCAGCGATGAAATCCACCGTTTTCGCAATCTTGCCAATGTTACATCTACCATCATATACAGCCAGCCAAATTCACAGAGACGCACACGCCATCTTGCTCAACAAAAGCCGGAGGAAAAGATAACGTGCTGCATCTGATTTTTTTTCCCTTTGATGTTACTAGCTAGGTGCCACCAGCCTGATGCTACGCTGCCGCCCCTTTGAAGATGAGGAACCTGAGCGACTCGAGGCGGAAGTAGATGAAGCTCCCCTTGCTGTGCGTGAAGTAGCAGCCGAAGCTGGAGCCAACCACGCATTGCCACCCCGGGCCGTGGATCGTGTCGAACTCCTGCAGCCATTCAATCCAACCCAAGCTATTGAGCATGGTTTCATTCCCTCCCTGGGAGAGCACAGATCTCACTCTTGCAGAGTTCAGAGAGAGAGCCAGAGAGGTGAGCGCGGGGGCGGGGACGGGATGGTTACCTTCTTGATGTGAGCCGCGATGCTCCGGCAGTCGAGGACGTCGAAGCGGTCGAGGGCCCTGGACGCCGCCGCCATCGCCTGCGCCTGCATCTTCGCCGGCATGTCCGTGTCCTCCACCATCGCCTTCCCTTCCAGCATGGTGGTTGTCCGCTCGACCGCTCTCCCCTGCACCGCTGCCGCAGCCTCGCCTAGCGCGCACCACCGCGTGATCCGAAGAAGAAGAACACTCGGAGAGACGTGCGCGGATCTGCCGCCTGCCCCTCCATCCCTCACGTCCTTATATAGCCGGAGAGGGAGGAGATACGGGATGCCGTCCACATGCTTCCGCGTCGAGCTGACGTGCTGGCGACTCCGGGCAACGGGCAGCGACCGGTTCGTTGAGCTTGGATGCTTGATGGCTTGATCTCAGTTAGCATCACATTGCTGTGGAAAGCACGCGTCTAATTAACGATTTTGAACTGGCTGCTGTGATTGTTACTACTAGCCTTGGCGCCTGGAAACCATGGGTGCTTTGCCGTGTCGGGTATGGCCAACGCCACGCCTAATTTTTTTCTCTTTTTTTCTATTGGGCGCGTGGATTTTGGCGCGCCGGTTGGTTTCGGAGAACCCGGGCTAGCTTAGCAGAAACGTGTAGTTGGACAAGTTGTTAGTACTAATCTCTCGTCGTAGAGAGAGTTCTATAATTGCGATGCTGTTGGTCCCCTATCCATGGGCCATGGTGAGCTCCCCACGTCAGCGCGAGGCTGGAAAAGTCCCCGGGGCTGATCTGATCGCCACGTATAGAATAATCAGCTGGGCCCACGGCGTGCGTTCCGGATGGGGGCTCGGTCCTGATCGACGGGAGCACACAGCCCGATGCATCCGTGATTCCTTGTCTTTTTGCTCTAGTACCAGTAGCGATTTTATTTTATATGGTACGACGGTTCATTTTTTTTCCTTTGATGAACTCCCCTTCTTTTTTTTTTGAAAGGTATTCATTCCCTTTCGACTCTAGAACTTTCCTCGAAACAAGCCACACGCATGTGGTGCTTTCTCCCCCTCCTCTTTTTTGTTTACGGTTGGGGTCAGCCTTCCGAAGCCCCAGGACCCACCTTTGGTCCACTAACTGGCCCCGTCCAGGCCCAGCGGCCCATTCGACCTCGCGCTACCAGGCCTCCCGCCAGCCGCCGCCACCGCACCACACGCGCGCGGTCGAATCGGCAACCAACCAAGCAACGCCGTCCGTCCCCTACCGCGCGCCGCTCGTCAGGTTTACCAGTGCACCGTGCTCATGCGGGCGCCCCTGCAGCGACAAGAGCCAGCGGCGCGTGAGCTTGCTCATGATACGGCGCGTTTGTCGCGGTCAGGCGCACGCCCCCTGCTCCTGCGCTCGGCGGCCAGCCAGCCGTCCGCACCCGCGCGTGCGTCCCCCCTCCCTCCCGTGTCTGTACTCTGTAGTGCGGGGCGTGCGCATCGTCCACCACGGTCTGCTTCCCTCCTCTCCTCTCCTTGAGACGTCACGGTCCCTCCTCTCCCGTGCGCCGTCTTTCTCACCACCGGACTGGACCGCGGCTCGCCCAGCATCCACCTGGGTTGGGGACAGGAAAAATGTACGGATGCATAGAAGCAAAACGGTAGGAGACCATTTTTACTGGGTTGGGTTGGGGATAGTACCAAGTACTATACTAAGCTAGGGACCTCCCCACAACGATCTACAGACACGAACAGCTACAAGATCAACGAATCAAACAATGGCCTAGCTACAACACACAGCTATAGTCTGAGTTCTACTATGCCTCCGCTCAGCAGTCTGAGTTCTTCCAGTGAGAGGCGGCCGCTTCCACCTCTTTTTATCTCTCGGCAACGGTAAGAAGATCGCCGGCGGTTCAGTCAGGCCGGAGGGAAGAAGCGGTTGAGGTTGAACGGCAGGCTGTAGAACTCCTCGTTCCTGCTGTCCCCCTTGAACGACCGGAACCGCACCCACCACGGCAGCCCCCGGTCGTTGCCCGCGTCCTTGGTCTCCAGCGTGTTGTCCAGGAACACGGCCACGATCAGCCCCACCGTCGGCGGCGACGAGAAGATGGTGTTGATGTAGTCGTTGAACTGCAACATTCCCAGGCCATACCAAAAATAAAAAACCCAAGTTAGCGACATTCTTCACTGTCCAAGCCTGAATTCTCAAATGCTAGGAGTAATTGCTAAGCCGATCCTCGGTACTGTTTGACTTGGAGCCACGACAAGGGGGGTAAGGTGAAAGAGAGACGACGAACCCATCCGGCTTTGGTGTGCGCAGGACCACGCTGAGCGGCCATGGTGTACCGGAAAAAGTACTCCGGCACGGAAAGGCCAAGGAAGATGGAGACGCCCACGATGAAGAGGTTGCGCATGGAGTTCATGTTAGTGAACTGCAAGAAGGACAGCCCCACCGCAGCTGAAAGTCAGATAAAAGACGAAGCGTCAGTCTCGGCGTAAACCAAAGCGCAGACTGGACACATTACTCGTGTCCAGAGAGGTTTCAGGAATCAGGGTGACTGACTAACCGACGAGCCCGAACAAGACGCAGTACACGGCGGCGAAGATGGTGAACGGGATGGAGGCAAACAGCGCCCCGAATTTTCCTGCAGCAGATAAGCGAACAGTCAGGAACACTGTTTCTCGCATTCAGAGACATGATCTGCAAACAATTCAATTGCTAGATGGTGGAACAGTGGCTCACCCAGCATGGAGAAAAAGATCATGAAACCGGCAGAGATCTGGATAACCCGTCGGCTCCCGATCCTTGTCGATCCAAGCAACCCAACGTTCTCCCTGCATTGGTGTTGGAACTAGTATCAGGGCTTGAGGAAATATCTGTGAAGGCACTGTGATGAAAGTTTTGGTGTTGGCACTCACACTGAGACAGTGGAGCCAGTCCCCGTTCCAAAAAGGCCATCAAGGAGGATGCCGATTCCCTGATGTTTCCACAGAGCGTCTTTTCAGTTTTTGTGCAGCTGACAGAACATGAAAAGAAGAACAATCATGGGCGCGAGAAAGCATTTACCTGCCATCCAATGCCTCTACTCAGGATATGAGCTGGAGGTGGAGTCGCACTTGCAAGACGAGCAGCAGCCTTGTAAGAGGCTGTGGACTGTCCAAGAGAGACATCGTTGAGGTCAATTTGTCGTTACTGAGTTGCAAAGAAAGGATCCAAGGCTGCACTGAGTAACTAGGGGTTGTCACCTCTATTAGTGAGACCAAAACAGCAGACACCATACCAAATGATTGGCCAGCGTTGAAGGTTGGTGCCCCCCATTGTAGTGGGTAAGGAATCTTAATCCTGGGTCAAGTCAATGTATCAGTGGGCTGAACAAAAAAAACACCAATATATTGATAGGAGCAATAAGGATCATGAGTAGGATCAAGATAATTAGGAGTACCCACAGACAAAGCGTCGCGTTCATATCACTGAAAACATGAAGGCTAGACCAAAAAAATTGGTTCAGATTTGCGAAATCCGAATATGCACCGTAAATTTTTACCATACACACAGCGCCTAATGCTAGACTGAACATAGAGCATCTTTACATTTACACGGCACACCGGCAACAGATTGGCAAGGGGACTAACCATGGGGCGGAGGAGATCAGATTGGCTCGGTCCGTGCGGCAGTTGATCTGAGTGACCTCAGTGCTGTTTTTATAGGCACCACCCGAAGTGAGGATTTGAGCATATGCCCATACCAATGCAATACAGATGAAAAGGGAGAACCTTTCCAGTATGGGAATATCTTTTATTTGCACATTCTTCAGATACTGAGAAAGAATAACAGGCACACATTAGATATGCGTATGCTTAACTTCACATGCTAAATTCGGTGGATAGAAGACTGAACTAATTGGAGTTGTTTGTCAAACCTGAGAGAGTACAACAAAGAGAATCAACATTGGCAAGCCGACCTCAACGCATCTCCCAACCTGATGCAGTATCAGACGTCAATTGGATGAACGAAAGATTCTTATCAACGTATACACGTTTGCGTGATCATGCGGACAGACTGAGAGTATGAAATGAAGATGGGGACAAAGCAAGCGGTACCACAGGGAATCCTCTTTCGAAAAGGCCAAATCCGAGCAGCGCGACCACTGGCGCCATCCCCACTGGGCTGAAGAATCTGAAAGAGGACATGCATTTCCGCACCAATCAGTAAAGGCTAGGCACTGTCAAACCTGAACTGAAATGTATATACATTTTGTGCATCGATCTGTTCTGATGCAGGAGCACTAGAATGCTTGAAACTGTGAAGTGTGAAGAAAAGCACCTGGAGAAAATACCCCAGAGTTGGCTGTAGCCCAGAATGATCTGAATACTGGAGGACACTATCAGCGCCCCCTGTATCGCCCTCATGGTTTCGAGGAACCTCTGCGCAATCAACAGATGAACAGACAGCAGATTAGACCCACCGCCTCGTCAGAAACAGCAGAACAGGCGCACGCAGTTGCTCACCTCGTGTCCATCGGGTATCGCCGCGAGCGACGGGTCCTGGATGATGGCCACGATCGGGATCACGAACGCGTAGGAGCCGCCGATCACCGTCGGCAGCCGCGTCCCGAAGAGGGATTGTAGCAGCGTGTTTATCCCCGTCACGAACAGCAGCGTCTGCACCACCCGCACCCTGTCCCCCTGCGAGCAGCAACACCATTCCCCAAGCGGTAAGGACGCACCAAAACATCACATCACCGAACTGATGCTACCAAGCAAGAACCGACACGAAGGAACTCACATCGTCGCCACCCATCATGGGAACCAACACCGCCGGGATCATCACCGCCGTGCCGAGCGCCAGTATGTAGTGCTGGAATGCCAGTATGATCGCCTCGCCTGGACATCCAAAAAATAAGAAGAAAAGGAACAAGATTCAGAGAGCGGAATCCCAACCGGAATATGAAGCATTTCCAGCTCCTAGCTTGGATACGCACCCCAGGGAGGGTTGGAGTCTATGCAGTACTCGAATCCCTGGAGCTGCTCCATGGGCGGATGGCTGATCTCCTCCGGCTTCGCCTCCGCCATTGTCCCCCGACGAGCTTTGCCTATTCAACCAAAAGGAGCCAGAAACAGGACAGGAAAGAGCTCTGTCTCTCGGTCTCCTCGCTTAAAATCACCCCTCCGCCGCACGCCTGTTCGGTTAGTGATCCCGCGCGCTGGCTTTCCTCTGCTGGGCCTCTCTCGGCAAAGCGAGAAGCAGCAGCCAAGCAGGGAGATAGAGATGAAACGCCTCCACGGGGAACCGCCGCCCGTTGCTGGCGAGCACCAGGACGAAATCTGTTAGCTAGCCGGAGAAAAAGTTGCGAGGATGAGAGGGGGCGGGGAGGGACACTAGCGGCGGCGGCCGGGAGCGACTCCGCACACTGGCCAGCGGCGTCTAGCAGCGGCGAGCACAGGGTGGAGTACGGGTCGCCGGCCGGCCTCTCTTATCTCGTGCTGTGCTGGTGCTGCCACCCTTTTTCTTTCCTGGCTGGCCTTTTTATCGCTGGCTGGGCTGGGTTTTGGCTGGTGAGGGGGTTTAATGCTTTCTCGCCTTTGAAGCCTTTGTCGCCTTTGAAGCCTTGCTTCCCTCCTCTCGGGGAACTGGCCGTTGGTTTTTTGGCTGTGACCAAATTGCCCCCCCTGTTTTCCACCTCGTGCTCGGCTAGACAGCTGCTGCTAGACTACTGTTCTCCACGTATTGTTGACTGCTGCTGTTCGGTTTTCCTTTCCTTCTTCAAGATTTGGGAATCTTCTGATTAAAGCTACTAATCTAATTGTTTTCAGATTTTATTCATCCCAAATCTCAAAACTTTAGTAGATATCTATCATATTAACCTAGTAGAGTATAAGTAATTATTGCAAGACACAGCAAGTTTTACTTAGTAGAGTATAAAAGGAAAACAAGTTTCCTTTTCAGAAAAAAGGATAAAAAACAAGTTTATTCTCACAAAACCTAGCTAGGCTTTCAGATTCACCCATTCTTTCCCTGAATAACCACGTCAACGACAAAAAGGGAACCGAGAGGGAGGGCACCTGCACGTACATTTTTCCTGATTCCGGCCAACCGATGGGACAATTGCCCCAATTAGATATCCACAGCGTCACCTGACGGTCCTGGCCCAAGACCAGAGGATAGCTGTTCTTTCCCCAGCCCCCTCCTCAAATCAAGTGGTGCACGCCAGCGCGTGTCCCCGGCTCCCCGCCCACGCCCATAGCCGGACAGAGGGGAGGGGGGGGTCAGGCAGCAACCGGGCAAGGCAAAGTTACCGTTGGGCGCCGCTCGCCGCCTCGCCGTGCGGGTGGTCGGACCGATGTTTTTGATCGCATTGCTGCATCGTGGGACGAGCTCGCGGAGGCAGCGCGAAGACGCAGCAGCAGCCCCGGCGAGCGGCGAGGCAAGGAGGAGCAAGCGCCTTCCCCGGCGGGGCCCGCGCGGGACAGCGATCTGAGAGATGCCTGCCTGGCGCCCTGACCGCACGGAGACCCACGCACGCAGCGCCCGCCGCGACGCCGCTGCCCATAAAACACCTGCCGGCCGTGCCATGGTCTTCAGCACCAGAAGCGACGTGAAAGGCTCCCAGCGTTTTCTTTTTTTACTGCTGCTTGTGAGACAAAGGCCACGGGCTACAGTTACTCGCGAGGGCACTCACTGTGCTTCTGCCGCTGCGGCGCGGGGCCCCGGCGATCCACCGGTAGTGGTAATTTAAGCGTGGTTACTGCGGCGAGAGGCCAACGGGAAAGTCCCTTTGTTTTGCAGTTGCTCAGCTCTGCTCGCCAGATCTACGGCGGCGTGCCGCGCTGCGGTGAATTCATGGACGCTCGTCGGGCCGGTCGGTAGTAATGAGCTCCAGGGCGCCAGAGACGGCGGTCGCCTTGCCGGTGGGTGGTGACTGGTGACGGTGGCCGCCGCTTCAGTTCCGGTAGCTCGGCCGTGGCCCGTGGCGTTGGTCGCTGACCGATTGGCTCGTCGCGGGAGACATGCCGTGAATCTGGCTGAGGTGAGAGACGTGCACGGTGAGCCTGTAGCGTTTACCCTCTAGTACGCCGAGGTACGTGCATCTACAGCACTGTTCCAATGAGTGCTGCCCGTCAGTGGCAACATGCGGAACTGTACATCCTCCGCGCTGCGCCCACTGCGCGTTGCCCGTCAGTAGTACTCTCAGTTACTGCATGCAGAACTGCAGACTGCGTGATGACAACAGCCCTGAAACATCACATGGATTTGATGATTGAAGCGCCACCGACGGTGGTGAGATTGATACGATCATACGAGCAGGCGCAAGAGCGATGAACACTTTGAGGCAGGGCACATAAGTTACCAGCTATCACAGTGCGCAGACTACAGCAACAGACCTGGACCGTCACATGGAGCTGGTGAGTGAAGACCCACACCGATTTCTGCCTAATGCAAGCAATCTGATATCTTGGTAAAATGGTAAGCGTTTAGCTCTTTGGCTTACAGATTACTAGCTAACAATTGAGAAATCCCAACATAACTACCGACTGTAATAGGGGGCCAGATTGCACTCAGTATTCTTTCTTTTCCTTGGCTTAAAATGTTTAGTTTCTGGCAGGTGTATACAAGTTGCCCGGGGAACCTTTTCTAGAATACAACTCTGGATCGATCTTGATTTCTTTTTCCTCATCCACATTACAAAACTTTGTCAAAAATTCCAATGGTACACTGATGGCTCAGATGAAGAAGAAAAGGCAGCACTAAGATCTTCTGTCTGACTTGTAATCACTTCTCTTCTCTTCAGCTTCTTTTCTCTTTTGTTGCCTGGAAAATAAAAATGGGATGTTATAATGGAACTAACTGTAATTGAACAATATGCAGTTCCTCTAAACGAATCTTGCACCTTGCTATCATGTCAATTTTCATGGTCACACAATCAGATCCACCAAATATAATATATCGCAATCCCTTCAGTACTTTAGTCATCATTATATAGTACCATTACAGGATAGGGAAATTTTTCTTTTGCCGCTAAGCAGACCATTAGTTTTGATTCTACCGTTCATTTTTATCAGGTTTTTTTTTGCCACCCTTTTCTCATTCGCTTGTTTGTTTTTACCACTTTATGCTAATTTTTGGTCTAATGCCCGATCAAAAAAAAATTGGTCTAATGCTATCAGTTCGGCATATTCGACTTACCAAATATGGCTTCAATGGCTGTGGCTGTGAATAGCAATCATATATACTTCTAGCCGTGGTAATTTTGTCACTTAGGGTTTCTCGGTAGTAACATCAAATTCAAACATTGTTTTATTCATTCAAACATGGTGACTTAATTGCAAACAGGCACCTAATGGAATCATAGCAAAAAAAGAATAGGTGAAAAAATGGATGTTAGCCAATGTAAGTGCTGGTATAATTGCAACAAATTTTCCGAGCAAATAAAAGGAGACCAAAGGTGTGAAGCATCAGCATTAGTTGATCTGGTCGTAATATCAAGGACAACTGTGTGTGTGTTGGGGGTTAGGGGGGTTGCTAATGGATAATCTGATCACGTTAAACAGTCATGTTGAAACAGCAGAACTTACGCAAAAGCAGCATATCCAGCACCAACATTAGCAGAAGTTAAAAGTGCTGCAGAAACTGTTGCTGATAAATTGTCGTGTCCACTAGGAACTGCAGGGTTCTTAACATCCCCATCAACCTAACAAATAGCAGCAAAACACAAGTCAGCCTTGAAGATCAACATTCAAAACAAGGATAAATGCCTTGAGTGGTTGATTAAACACCTTATCCCATTTCGACTTCTTGTTTGGCCTAGTCTCTTTTTTTACGCCTTCTGCAGGTACCGGAAGTGTCGCAACACCAGCTAAAGCCGAGTATATAATAAATGTCAATATTATCAAATAAATATTTGTGGGGCAAGTGATGATAATCTGCCAAAACAGAACATGCAACTGCTTCATGTTCACTATACCTGGAATCTTTGGCATTGATGCACCAATTGGAGGTTGTACTCCTCCAGGAATAAAATCAACTTTTGGGCTTTTTTTCCTTTCCTGTTCCTTCCTCTCAAGTTCTCGCTTCATGTCAGCTTCTGCACTCAAATAGAACACATAAGATCAAGATTGGAATACCATTATATATCAACAAAGCAGACAAAACTGTACATTCAGTATTACCATATTAGTGATACCATTATTTTGGTTGGTGGTGGTTGGGGGTGGGGGTTAGTAGTATGCGACAGAACAAGCACAAATCCAATAGATTATACAATTTTGAATTCATTTCAGAAAAAAAGAACATTGTTCAGCAGACCATTCCATACTCTGCCCACCCATCTAATTTGGTACATATAACTGCTGGTGGCATGGTCGATATGGAGACATAGGAATAGTTGTGTGTTTGAAGGGGCTTCGCCTAACTTTAATATCACCATGCAATATTAGGGATGACGACATTCTAGAAAGGTAGAACAATGGGATATTTCCTAATTGACTATGTGTCACTATTTAGCCATTAAAGGAAAGCTTTTTCTAACACAGAATTATCTAGCAAACAGCAATACATAACCCAAGAGGATAGTATATTGTATAAAAACACATACCTATCTCATCATAGTAGTCAGCTTTGTCATACCCGTAAGGATCAAAGACATCCTTACTGAAACAGGTTCCTATCTGATCAATTTCTTGATAACGCACAGCGTGCTGCAAGAAGTCAGGATTTCTGTAGTCCTTCCTGTTGCGCACTTCAGCGTTAAAGCTCTTTCCAGCCCTTTTGTACGCAAGGAACCTGTTAATTTTTTGCTGCACAAAATAGAAGTACAACGGTAGAATGAGTTTCTAAGTAAATATTTGCAGTAAGAACCAACCCAAGAATAAGTATTAAGGTGCATAACAACGTAATTATGCATTCCTAGCACAAATCTTACATGAGAAGAAACAATACCAAGGAGTTCATAAAACTTGGAAAAAGAAGCAGATGACAGAAGAAAAAAGAATAGGAGGGCCTACAAGCATTAGATTAGATGAACTGATGAAGTAAAACTATCACATAGGACATGGCCTTTTCTCGATAACATCCTGATAGCAGATGCAGGTGTATAAATGTCTATAGAGATGTTCAGCTTTGCCTTCTTATCAGATGCCAGCATGATAGTTTCATCCATTTTAATGTAGAATATGGAGTTCATCTAACACAGTAATAAGAAAGATGATCTGTATGAAAATATGACTAAGCTGTTTATGATGAAAAACAGGTTATAATAGTTTGATCAAAGGATAACCTGTAATGCTGCAGAGCATTTTCTAATCACAGGTGGAGGAAGGAAAGGACTCAATGGATCATCATTTTCACCATTAGTTGAAACATCAGTAGTTTCCTCCATCTGGGCATCTTCAATTTCTGCTCTAGTTACATCTACTGCCATGTTCGTCCCTACTTGGTTCTGCTCAGGCGCATCAGGATGCTGAGACATTTCTGCTTGAGTATTTGAGGTCATAATATGAACTGTACCTGAGGGAGTTCGTTCTTCAAGCTTCCCTAGAAAAGAGAAGGGCATTATATTAGATAATCTGATGGATGTTTGACAATTGACAATACAATGACTAAATTGCTCCAGTCAGGAATGGAAAGCTGCTCTACGCATTTTTTTTCTACAGAGGTCAGGACTATACACATCAAGGATCAAGCAGCAGATATAGTTAAAGAAACAAAAATATCAAGAACTCCAGCTATGTGGTCAGTCCATAGCATTCCAATAAATGATGTATTAAAGAATGGGAATGCACATATTTTTGCTTCCCAACAATCAATCATTGTACAAACTAATAAAAATAAATGCAAATTTTTGAAAGCATATGGCATGTGCTTGCCTCTGGAATGACATCAATTCAATTTCACAGCTTCCTGAGATCGACAATGCACTTCCAGCAGTTAAAAACAACCACAGCTTTACAAAATTGACTTAACCAAGGTACTCTGGCCAAGGCTAAAGCACCTACATTATTGGTTCGTGTTTTGAAAGAATGCACTTCAGAGCTCTCAACAAATGCACCAAAATGTCAAAATTTCACTCATTGTACAAGATGTACAACAAATTTCCTAGCAAAATTTATACATCTGGAAAACAGATCAAGGTGTGTCATCTAACTAAAATGTTGCAATAAGATTTAATCGAAACAGTATACAAAATCTAGTTATTATCATAAAACCTATCATTTCTTTCATTACAATGCCACACTACTACCCAACAGTCCACTAGATCTAGTTGGCTATCATAGAATTTTATTTATTTTTCATTGTGATGCCACGCAAGAGATTGCAACCCTTCCTACATTAAAATTGATCACATCTTTGTGTAACATTAGAAACCGTCAAGATCAAGCAGACCAAAGTGTAAGAAGCCAAGGATATTAAATTTAGTTGCACAATACCCATATCAAGGCATGGCATAGACAGTCAAACATTCTATCAACTGGTTTCACCTAATGATTTCATAATAACTACCAAGTATATGACCAGTTGCAATTAAGGCATATAAGGTGACATTGTCATCCATTCGAGCCATTTGAACAACTCTAGCGATAGTGTCTCATTACTAGGCCATGTGCCATCGCAGGTGTATTATAGCATGCCTACTATGCATGATATTCACATGGAAGTAAAAATTGGTACTATAACCATAAGCAGAAATGCAGAAAGAACATAAGAACATGTCAGATTCAGATATAAATCCTTAGTTCTGCACAACAAAATTTGTGTGGAGGTTGGACCAAATTTATTTTATTTGCATTATAATTTAGCAATGTATGGTCACAGTCAGCACAATTACACAATGCATGAAAAGTAATGAACATGACGAGTTAGAACTTACCCTCATCAACCTGAGCATCTGAGCCAGATATGTGTGCGCCACTCATGATCTCCCCATCCTGCAACCAATCCACACTAACAACATCAATTCAGAAAATCAGCAGGTCGCGAGCAGCAGTACTGAACACATACTTCACCGGCTCTACCTCCTGCTCGGGCGACATGGCCATCTCGTCGTGCGCATAGTCCACGATTGCAAGCGCACCTCGCCGCGGAGGGCGCGGCAGGTCGGGCGGCGGCGCCGAGGATGGGGCCCGCAGCGGGGAGGGCGACGACACCGCAAAGTGAGACGAAGAGCGCCGCGAAGGCAGCGGCGGGAGCTGCCCCCGCGCCGGGGAGGGGTGGGGGCTCGCTAGGGTTTTGCGGCCTGCCGACTCCTCGGGGAGGGAAGGCGACGGAGGCGCCAGGCAAGGGTTGGGATCCTCGCCCCCGGCTTGGAAGGGCAGCGGCGACGAGGAAGTGACGGCGGGCGCCGCGGCGGCGGCGGGCGGCGCCGGGGAAGGGGGGTTGGGCTCGTCGGCGTCCTCATCCTCTTCCTCGTCGTCGTTGTACATGGAGAAGAGGGCAGCGATGCCCTCGGTGTCGGACGCCATGCCGATGTGGGAGATTGAGGGAGGGAAGGGTTGGATTAGGGGAGGAGGATGCGAGGCGAGGACCGCGACGGCGAGGAAGGAGGCGGAGGATTTCGGGACTGCGGCAAAATAGCGTTTGGCGAGTCTTGCGAATGTGTGTTGAGTTGGGGTGGTGTTCGAGTCGGCTGTAGACGATGACGGCACGGGCCCAACGCTCAGGCCGTAGACCGTAGTCTAGATTCCAGGCCCATGTTTTTTTTCGCGGGAAAAGGTGCTTTGCTTACTCAGGAAAAAAACGGCAATCATTTCTTTTCAAAAAAATGGCAATACCTCCAGTCAAGTATAGTTGATTTAATTTTTTTTAAGAAACACGGTATAAACGCAGACGCTTGCAACACGCACGCACACTCACCCCTGTGAATACACGTACGCAATCTTACCCTATGATTTACTTGACCGAAGAGAGTAATCTTGTATACTCATTGCATAACATAATTACTACACGACTAGCTAATTGAGCTAATTCACGGGCCACTATTGTGTCCTCTCTTTCATACACCCACTCTTAACCTTAGGCGATTTTAAACTTAGGAGAGCAGCTCTGGCTTATGTACCTAAGGGGTACCAGAACATGTCAGAGAAAAATTCTTTGCTACTTCATGCATTCATGCTGGAGGGTGGAGTGCTGGAAGCACCATCTTAGTTTAGGGGCTTAGGGCTTCATTTTATACCGATGCTTCAATAAAATTGTGTGCTTTTTGCACCCATCATCTCCACGGGAATAAAATGAAATTTCGGTGGGTATAACTTTTTATGGGATATGAGTTGACTGTTTAGCTATACGCTGGAATATTTTGTTCTAGATAGTATCTCGATGACGTGTCCATCTTGAGAGGATTATACACTAGAGCTGCTCTAAGGTCATAAGTCATGGCTACGATGGTAGTGGAGATTGTTGGCAACATATGGCTACGGAAAAGAAAGAACACCATTATCACGGTATGAAGCAGTTTGTAAGAGCTAACCCGGCCTGTGGTATTGATTTGAATCTTGTCCTTAAAAGAAGCAAGCGTGATAACCAATTGGTTCTGTTGCCATGCCATACCTTACGCGCAACACAACTTCTTGAGCTTGTGTTCGTGTCTTAAAAGAAGTGGTTCGTAGGGTAAATATAATCCAAGCAATCATGAACAAGGTGCACTCAGATCCATACGCATGAAGCATGATGGTTACCAAGGCACGTACAACTCAAACACTCACAACGCATGCACACTCACTCCTATGAACGTACGAACGTTAACCCTACTCCTATAAGCATTTTCGAAGACTAAGCCGGTAAATTCTCACGATTGACGAAATCACCACAGGCGCCTCGCTGTCAATGGAAACGTCGCCTACCACTAAAAATACAAACGCTATTAAATTCTAAAAAATTCGCTTCCACGGGGCACCCCTGTTTGTTTGTTAGTACCGGGTACCCGGACATGTTTTATGAAATCAGACCAAGCACTTGGCAACTGAAACTTATTGTACACGGGATGCTTTCGGTAGTGAACTTGTTGATAGACACACGGGCCTAGTGCTTCCAGTCTTCCTCGCGTAGTTTGTGGCTGTGAGCTGCGGAATAAACAAGACATGACACCATTTCCTAATGGGCAACCTGTCCATCACCCGTCATCCCAGCACGGTTCGGTTCCGTTTGCACCTATCGACTGCATCAGCACGATCGGAATCCGGTACGGGCTGCCGTGAGGTTGGGCTCCCTCTTGCTTAATTCTGCACCACTACACCAGCGCGGCATCTTCGCCTGGAGCCATGTGGGCTTCCCATAACAGGCCGGCTCCAGCGTCCAAACTTTCCTTTTATACGAGGAAACCGCCCCAGGTCGCACGGTCAGCTCCGAACTGGCAACCCTTGTGCGTGGCTCCGCCAGCTTCCCCTCTGCTGCCGCCACAAGCAGCTAGCCTTTCTCCAGTTAGGCGAGGCCTGTCCGTCCCCGCCAGCACGTCACGGAGAGAGGAATCGATCGGCCGCGCCGGAGGAGGACGGGCGGATTCGGCCGTGTCCCTTTCGCCGCGTATCTTTCCTGAACCGCGACGCCTTGCTCAGCCGTGGGCATGGCGGCGACACGCTCGGCGTGCGCCCGACTCGTTGCGTGGACGGGCGGGAGACATTGCTGTTCTCCTGACCCGCAGGCATCATGCGCTGCAGCGGGATGTTGCGCGCGTCATCAGGCCGGCAGCGAAGCGAGTGTTCCTCGGAAGATATTTTTTTCTGGCTGGTTGCTCGTCCGTATAGTAGACTGGAGTGGTCACGCGCCCGTAACGGAGAGCTGGTTCGCTGAACTGCTGACGTCGTCAGAACGTTCTCGCGCCGGTCTGTCGTGAGCTGTAAGCCTACCTGTAACCGTAACGCTCGCTCGCAGTCATAGCCAGATTTCCGTTTTACGTTGCCGCTTGCCAGGCTTGTGCCCACGCGAACCCCACGAGCTCGGTCACGACTTCACCACGCGATCCCCGCGCCTCCCGCGGTCGCGCTCGCGCCGGCCCCCAAAGTCCGCGGCGCCACACGACGCGACGCACCATTTGTTTACGCACTTGCGCGGCGCGACGCGACGCGACGCCCCGATTTGTTTACGCGCTAGATATGGTAGTACGCGAGCTAGGTAGTATGGCAGGAAGGAGATAAATCAACGGCCACACCGGCCTGCCTGGGCGGCTGGGCGACCTGCCTTTCCCTCTCCCGCGGCGTCGAGACGCACCAGACGGAGCCGCGCGGCGCGACACCTGTCCGCCGGCCTCGCCAGCTCCGCGCTCGCGCGCGCTCCACGTACGCCGGCACGCCGCGGCGTCGCCACCTCGCACGCTGCAGCCTCGCTCGCGCCTCCTTGTCTCTTTCTTATGTTTTTTCCCCGTGAAAGCAACCTTATTATTGCCTGCCGTGGCGGTGGCGCAGTTCTCGATTGCTTCAGGAAAAAGAACGGGCGGGAAGGAAAGAAGAAGGGAAGGTAGAGAGGGGCACCGGATTAGCGGCACGCTCACGGCTTGCGCCAAGGTAAGAACGGGGCTGGAGCTAGCGCGTGAGCACCACCTGGGATACGGCTGGCAGGCTGTTAAGGCCTCTTGTGGCGTAGCACACGCCGTTGAGAGATGGAGTAATCGCGTGAAAGGGGACGGGCTCTCGAAACTACGGCACCGGCTTTTGTGTGTGCTCGGAAACGTGAGTGGGAAATGGAGTGTTCGCATAGACGAACTAAGAGATGCGCCGACTGTTGCTTGCCGAACTTTGATCGGAGGGAGATAGCTAGGGGGGGGGGGGGGGGGGGGGGGGGGGGGAGGAAGCAGTATGCTACCACCATTAATAACTTATTGGCGAATATTGCATTGTGAATTTTATTTCGAATAGTGCATTTGCTTTAGGCAATGCTCAACTACTCTTTATATTCGATAGGAAAGGGTAGAGCTTGAAAAACATATGGGAAAGTGGAAAAGTTCTCGGCAGCTCTTTTTGTGTGATTGGTTTCAGTTTGATATTGGGCAGTAATGTTTGTGTGGGTTTTGCTCACAGCTACACAATCAACTAACCATATGTTGAACCGTTTTGGATGAATGAACGAGGCTTCCAACACGGGGCTCTATGACTATAATCAAATAATCAACTTTATCTAGTATATACCTTGAGTTTTGACTCAAAGACTTGCTAAGCTTTTTGAATCCAAATTTTCTATAAATTGAAAAACTTAAAGTTAAAAGAACTACCTCTAATAGCGTAAAAGGCATTGAAGTCAAGCAAGGTAGAAGTTTAGTTTCAATTTTTAACTCATCATATAGGAGATATCGACTTATAGAAAAAAAAAAGATAACAGTAAGCATGGTTCAAAGAAAGAGAATAAGAATGTATGTAGACATGCCCAATGGTGCACCTTGAACATGTTTGGAGAGGGAGGGGCAGGATAATAAGAGGTTACAGTATGTTTGATATTTTTTGATAGCATTTAAATGGTGAGAAGTATTTAATGAAGAAATATTTTCAAATCTAGGAGAAGCCATGACCACCTTTAGCCTCAAGAAGCTCAGTCCCTACATGCGATAGAGGTAACCTTGCCCCTCGTTGATGATAAGGCGCCACTACACAGATCATCAAATTAACGTGCACGAGGTAAAGTAATGACTTGTCATGGTATATAGAGATGAGACAATCATGTACACTAATTGTTTGATACTCGAATAGGATGTTTCCTAGATCATTTCCCGATAGGAAGACGGTGGTCGGTGGATCGGGAACTTTGGCAACGTCCGGAAGTTTCCGACAACCACGATATATACTAGCGCAAACTATTATTTAAAACCATTACATCTTTTATCAATTCATTTTGTAAAAAGAAGTTTCTGCTAACAAGCATCCTAAAACTGTTTTCTAGCCAACAAATTCTGGAATTGAAGGCAAGTAGCCAACTTTACTTCACATGACCCTTCATCACTCCCCTAGAAGCATCAAAAAGTTGTTTGCAACTGTAGCGCTTTATTATCCTGCAACTGCAGTGCTTTGCCATTTTCCAATTAACAAGTGCTTAACTTTCCCCTTGGTTAATATTTTGTACTCTAACCAATACGAAACGCACGATTCACGACCCCTAAACTAGGGCAAATCACAGAAAAGCCGTACCACACCAAGAACCGCCATCCACGGCCGACCTGGACCCATCCCAGCAAAACACGGAAACGGCGAGGGCGTAGAGCAAAAGCACCCACTCCCCCCTACCCCTAGCAAAATTACAAACGAGCCGACGAAAAATCTGCACCCCCAGCCAGGTTGCAGGACCATAAGAACGCGAACGGCGACAGACTCTGGCCCGTGGGGAAGAGAGAGAAGAAGGGGGAGCATCTGCGAGGAATTAATTTCGCAGGGGGCATTCGAACTGCCGGCCGCACCACCTAATCCCCGCAGCGCTTGTTTTCCCACCGCCCGATGGCGGCCACCACGCCGCCGCCGCCGCCGCCGCCGCAGTCGGAGGCGCCGCCGTCGCCGCAGGCGGGGCGCCCGGCCCCGTCCGCCGCCGCCGCGGCCAAGCGAGTAGCGGCCGGCGCCGGGGGGCTGCTGATGGGGAAGTACGAGCTGGGGCGCCTGCTGGGGCACGGCACCTTCGCCAAGGTGTACCACGCGCGGCACGTCGGGACGGGGGAGAGCGTTGCCATCAAGGTGCTCGACAAGGAGAAGGCCGTGAAGAGCGGGCTCGTCTCGCACATCAAGCGCGAGATCGCCGTGCTCCGCCGCGTGCGCCACCCCAACATCGTGCACCTGTTCGAGGTCATGGCCACCAAGTCGAAGATCTACTTCGTCATGGAGCTCGTCCGCGGCGGCGAGCTCTTCTCCCGCGTCTCCAAGGGCCGCCTCAGGGAGGACACCGCCCGCCGCTACTTCCAGCAGCTCGTCTCCGCCGTGGCCTTCTGCCACGCACGCGGCGTCTTCCACCGGGACCTCAAGCCCGAGAACCTCCTCGTCGATGAGCACGGCAACCTCAAGGTGTCGGACTTTGGGCTCTCCGCCGTCGCCGACCAGTTCCGCCCCGACGGCCTGCTCCACACCTTCTGCGGCACGCCGGCCTATGTCGCCCCCGAAGTGCTCGGCCGCCGCGGGTACGACGGCGCCAAGGCGGACGTCTGGTCCTGCGGCGTCATCCTCTTTGTGCTCATGGCCGGGTATCTCCCTTTCCATGACAAAAACCTCATGGCCATGTACAAGAAGATTTACAAGGGCGACTTTCGCTGCGCGAGGTGGTTCTCCAAGGACCTTGCCAGCTTGCTGATGCGTATTCTTGACACCAATCCAAACACTAGGATCACTTTGCCTGAGATAATGGAATCTCGCTGGTTCAAGAAAGGATTCAAGCCGGTCAAGTTCTACATCGAGGATGATAAGCTGCACAGCGTGATAGATGATGAGGATGGCCTGCTGGACATGGGACTTGCTGACCCTGTTCCTCCTCCATTGCCACCTCCGCCTCCACCTCTACCTCCACAAAAGTTTGATGGTGATGATTCAGGGTCGGAATCGGACTCATCGATCTCATCCTGCCCTGCTTCGGTGTTATCTGATGAGAGTCAGAGGCCCCGTGGGTCCCTCCCACGCCCAGCAAGCCTTAATGCATTTGATATCATATCATTCTCAAGGGGATTTAACTTATCAGGGTTATTTGAGGAGAAAGGGGATGAGGTGAGGTTCGTCTCGGCTGAGCCCATGTCGGATATCATAACGAAATTGGAGGACATTGCAAAATTGAAGAGTTTCAAGTTGCGGAGGAAGGACTGGCGGATGTGCCTGGAAGGTACTAGGGAGGGAGTTAAGGGGCCACTAACAATTGGCGCGGAGATATTTGAACTCACACCGCCCCTTGTAATGGTGGAGGTAAAAAAGAAGGCGGGGGATAATGAAGAGTATGAGGACTTTCTCAACAAGGAACTGAAGCCAGGGATGCAGCACCTTGTCCACCATATGGTTCGAACCCCAAGTATGCCTACTGATGCGGAGTAGGTCAAAAGGTAATAATTTTCCCTCACTTCTGCTTATGTTAACATGAACGATCAAACAATCAAGTAGAATATGGTATTAACTAATGCTGGACCTAATAATATTTATTTGCAAGATTCAGTTTCTGTAATTTAAAATCATATGTTCTACTCTTGGTCTCTTGCTGATTCTGCCATGATGTTTGCATTGCTAATACCATGTGAGCATTAATGATTTTTCTGATCCAAATATTCTCGTTCTAACATGAGCAAGTTCGTTTCGGTAATTGCATGTTGCTATTTTTTTAAAAAAATAAACACATGTTAAGGATACACGTGAGGTCTGAAATTGGCTGTTGACGGATTACTGAAAATGCATTAGCCCGATCAAAAGAAAAGTTAGATTTCAAGCATTGTAGGATGATAATGTGGTGGACTCCATGTTACATACTGTTGTTGAATGTAGCTGTGAGCAATTCACACTTTTTTTTTGTTTTTTCTTTCATTGATGTTATCACCACACATGGTAATGTGGTGTAAAGTGGAAAAAAGAGGGATTTCTTCCATTTTATTTTCATCGGAAAACTGTTTCCAAAAGCTTTTGAGCATATACTTGGTCCAAGTTGTAATTTTGGGATAAAATGACATCTCTCCGTAGGCATATAATTTAGGTTTACGTGATGTATGGCGTTTCCCCTCTATCATAAAATTATGAAAATGTTATGATTTGTTCTCCCATTGAAGTTATTCAGGTTTACTTGTGTGATGATGACAGTAAGTTGTGTTCGCCATTATTGTATGTTGCAAATTGACTTGTGGGGTTCATATGTTGGTGGCTTACTGGCTTTATGCTTAGTTTCCTTTGTGGTAACGTACTGTTCCATCTCTGATTGTTTCATTATTAATCCATAACCATCATCTGTTTCCCACTAATGATAGTATCTACTTTATTGAATTCATATTGAGCACTTTAATTTGATAAACACATTAGTCATAATTGTAGTGAAAAACATGGAGCACATTAACACTTAGCCAGATCTCGCTCACATATTGAGAGTCGCACAATCAGGAGTTGCTGCTTTATGGAATTATGGGTCAGATTGGTTGAATGAATGATTAGATTGCTTGTAATCCTGTCAGAGACACAAAAAATTGTTATTTTAGGTACTTTTTATGTTGCTTGCCTTTTTGTAAACCTGAAGATATCAAGATATCTTCTTACAGCAGTCTACATAATGTTCCTTCAAATGATAAAGTAGATCTTGTAGCATACTATCATCCAATAGGACCATATATTTCTTGGCAGTTGGCACATGTAAATGTTTGGCCAATAGGGCATGGATCTTGGAGCTCTGCATGGTGATGTGATGTGTTGAGACTTACAAGTTGTCAGATATAGGTTGTAAATAATTTGGTTTAGTTCTCACCAATCAGAATGGAACTGATGTTTATTTCATTTACTATAACTTGTGATAGTACTATGAGTAGATGAATGGACTGCTGAACCCATCTGACAATTGCCTTCACTCACTGCAGGTTCTCAAGGTAACAGCAGCACTTCACTTGGAGCTAATGGGGGCAGCAAAAGGCGACATCCGGAGCGGCAATGAGGTTAGAGACCGAGTTGAGCGCAGCTGACCGGAAGAGTTCATTTAGTTGGACAAAGACCAGTTTTTGCGCTACCGTAGTTCCGCCGCCGTCGATGAGCTCCTCACCCTCATGACTGAATAAGTCTGTTCCTCATCGGGGGAGGGAGGGAGATTGTGGCTGTACATACTCCGGATGGTCGGTTGGTACCTGGTACCTGAGCTGAGAACAGGTGGTTGTTGAATGTACTATCGCAGGTGGTGCACACCTGCTATTGGTTTTAGGAGCAAATCGAATAATTTTGGTTAAATCATATGCTTTCCGGGACCATCTGCTGTGTCTCTCCTGATTGCTGAATCGGGCGCATCCTGGGCTGCACATGCGCTGGTCGATCGGATTCCGGATCTTCCATTTTTGATGCCGCACAATCGTATGGAGGAGTCCGGATTTGGGCAGATCGTGATGTTTCGGACTCTCCAGGGGTCGTCGAAGGACCGGGGCGCGGCAGGAGGTGCGGCCGCGGTCGACCACGTGAGCCCCGCCGGCGGCGGGTGGCCTACCACCCGCGGCGCGCGTGGGTCGCCGGGCCCGGGCACGAAAGCGCGGCGTGCGGCTGCGCGGGGCTCGGGGTTGGCGGCGCGCGTCAGCGGGTCGGACCCCCCACTGCTGTGCTGTTGCGCGCCCGTGGAGATAAAGATCGCATTGTCAATGGGTCTTGCGTCGCCGTCGTCTCTGTGGCCGTGGCCGTCTTCTTTTTCTAGATTCGCCGATGACCGCAGGTGGGGACCGGCGAGCGACGGGGGAAGGGACGGCGATGGGCGCGGCTGTGTTTGATTTGGCTGCTGCTAAATTTTGTCAAAAATGTCTTGCCGATTGATACCCTCTGAACATTTAGCTTGAATACTAGTATATTTAAATGGCATGGTAGATTTAACTGCAGAGAAATGTTTTCGAACAAACATATCTCTACGCTAGCTCCTTGGAACATGTTATAAAAGACACTCTAGTTGCTTTCGAGAGACTGCCCACGTAATATCTGCTGAGTGAAGGCGGAGTATTCACTGGGTCAAATGTTGACCGGAGAAGCTCTCACTGAAACTAACTGCGCATGCTATGACAATTGGCATCTGATGTTCATCCTCATCCACAGAGCTATCTTTGTTTTTTGAAATTGCAGTACCCAGCAGGATGGTGAACATCAGATGTAGTATGCCACCAGATGGTTAACAAGCTGGATATCTTATTACATGGGCGAATTCAGGATCACGCCCTACTCAGACACTTCATGATTTTACCAAGCGGCGAGTCATCGCAGTACTTGTGAAGCCTGATCTCATTTTTCACCTAGAAACAAATTTTGGTGCTGTTTGTTACTATTACAAAATTTATTTGAAGTAATATCCCAGTTTGGTTTATGTAGGTATCATCTGTGTTGTGCTGTATTTGACATACTTTTCTTTAACACTCTTTTGTGCCTTCATTTATTTTTATACACATTTTTTCTGCTGTCAATGTTTATCATACAGTCAAAAGTAGTTGCATGCTTAGTGATTACACTACGAATCACATGATTGTATTATTTGTATAGCCTTTGTAAGAATTAGTAATGCTTTGTGTGGTGATCTGAGTTGCTTACTCTTTCGTAAGCACTGTTGTTCAATTGTTGCTTCATCTCATACTTAAACTGTTTACTTGCGGTTGGAATACCTTGAGGAGCGTCGCCTCAAGGATCTTGTCAAGAAGCACTCTGAGTTCATCAGTTACGCCATCTCCATGTGGAAGGAGAAGACAACTTATAAAGAAATTTCTGATGACGAGGATGAGGAAGAGAAGAAGGATAATGAAGAGGACAAGGTTGAGGATGTTGATGAGGAAAAGGAAGGGAAGGAGGAGAAGACGAAGAAGATCAAGGAGATTTCTCATGAGTGGTCATTGATCAACAAGCAGAAGCCCATCAGATCACAAAGGAAATGTATGCCGCCTTCTACAAGAGCTTGACAAATGACTAGGAGGAGCATCTAGCTATGAAGCACTTCTCTGTTAAGGGTCAGCTGGAGTTCAAGATTGTCCTACTTGTTCCTAACTCCTAAGAGGGTCCCATTTGATCTGTTTGACACCAGGAAGAAGCAGGACAACATCAAGCTATATATGTGTCGTGTGTTCATCATGGACAACTATGAGGAGCTGATCCCTAAATGTCCGAGCTTCGTGAAGGGTATCGTTGACTCCGATTACCTTTCCCCTCAACATCTCACGCGAGACGCTCCAGCAGAACAAATCTTGATGGTTATCCGCAAGAATCTAGTGAAGAAGTGTGTCGAGCTCTTCTTTGAGTCTGAGAACACGGACTAGAAAAGTTCTATGAGGCTTTCTAGCGGGTTTCAAATAAAAAATATGAGGCCTTCTAGAAGAACCTGAAGTTTGGCATACATGAGAACTCCTAGAACAGGAACAAGATTGCTGAGCTCCTGAGGTACCACTCGATGAAGAGCGGCGATGAGCTGACAAGCCTGAAGGACTACGTCACCAGAATGGAGGAGGGACAAAATGACATCTGCTACATCACTGGCAAGAGCAAGAAGGTTGTGGAGAACTCCCCCTTCCTGGAGAAGCTGAAGAAGAGGGGCTACGAGGTCCTGTACAATTGTACATGGTTGATGCCATCAATGAGTCTGCTGTCGGTCTGCTCAAGGAGTTTGAGGGCTCTCTACCACCAAGGAGCGTCCGAAGCTTGATGACACTGAGGACGAGAAGAAGAGGAAGAAGGAGCTCAAGGAGAAGTTTGAGGGGGCTCTGCAAGGTCATCAAGGAGGTGCTGGGCGACAAGGTTGAGAAGATGGTGGTCTCTGGCCGTGTTGTGGACTTCCCATGCTACCTTATTACTGGTGAGGTACGGCTGGACGGCCAACATGGAGAGGATCATGAAGGTGCAGGCATTGAGGGACTCCAGCATAGCGGGCTATATGTCAAGCAAGAAGACAATGGAGATCAATCTAGAGAACACCATCATGGATGAGCTCGCAAGGGCGCCAAGGCCGACAAGAATGGTAAGTCAGTGAAGAACCTCGTGACGTTGCGACCACGCTACTCACTTCCGTCTTCAGCCTGGACGACCCCCCAAGTCCCCAACACATTCGGCGCAAGGATCCACCTTATGCTCAAGCTCGGCTTAAGCATCGACGAGGACGAGTCGCCTAAACTCAGCCTGCCATTTATTTTAATACCCTCAGTCTCGCAGCGTGAACTGTTTCGATGCTTTTGGCTCGTAATCCGTTCTGCGTTGCTCGCTAGGCAATGCGGTTTGGATAAGACTCATGGAGTCACGGTGCTCTGTTGAGCAGTTTCGTCTTTAGCTCGCTTGACTGCACGGGAATCCTAAAGCAGGCCCGTGGCATTACTTATGTTATCGGGGCTCTCGTCATATTTGAAAAGAATATTTTATTTTAATCATCAATATTCTCGTCTCTATACTCAGTTTCCCGCACTCATTATCCGCACTTATCATTTTCTATATCATTTTCTGTGTACCAACTGCCCACCCGCGGGTCCCACACGTCACCCTCACCTCCTTATCCACCGCCCCCACCCCTCTCTCTCTCTCCCCCCCACCCTGAACTCTCCGCCCGCAGCACCGCGCCTCCCCCCCCCCCCCCCCCCCTCCCCATCCCCTCCTATCGGCACACCTCGGGGCCATGGCTAGCGCGCGGGCCATGGCGAGCCAGCGCGGGCGCGGGCCGGCCTCCCCTCCCCGGCGCCCTCCCTCCTGGCGGCGGCGGCCATAGGCGAGCTCCGGGCTCCGGGCGGCCACAGGCGAGCTCCGGGCTCCGACGGCGGCCGGATTCGCCGCACCACCACGCGCCGTGCCTTGCCCTCATCCCCTGCTCCCAAATCCTGGCGGCGGCGGAGCTCCGGCTCGCTCGCGCGGGCGTGGCACCCCCTCCGGCCACGCCGCGAGCGCCTCGAACACGGCGCGCACCTGCACGACCCCCGGGCGGCGGCGGAGCTACGGCTCGCTCGCGCTCGCTCGCGCGGGCGTGGCGCCCTCCTCCTCCTTGTCGGGGATGGGCTCCCACCGCTACGGGCGCTCGGGGCGGCGGCCCAGCAGGCGCGCCGCGAGGACCACCGAGGCCATTCTACACCTCCGCGAACAGCATTAGGGACCGGTGCCCGTCGCCGTCCTCGTGGCTCACCGCTGGTGCTCGAGATGCCGCGCGCCCTGGCCTGCGCCCCTCCTCCCCGCGCTGGATCCAGCGGGGCGAGACGAGACGGAGCAGGAGCGGCGGCGGCGGCGCGGCGAAGGGATCCGGGCTTGGGCTCCCTCTCCGGCGGCCCCTCGGGTCCTCCGCCGGCGCCCCCCTCCTCTCTCTCTCCCTCGTCCTCTTCCCTCCTCTCGCTCTCCACCTCCCTTCCTCTCTCTCCCGGCGCGAGGCAGTTGAGCCGCGCGGGCCCCGCGCCACGGTGGCGGAATAGCGGACGCCCGCCCGTCCGCTTCGTAGAGGAGGCTTTAGCGTGCCCCGCTGCAGGCTTTTTAATGGAAACGGGCACGCTAAAGGGATAGCGGGAGCTATCCCGTGCACTTTTCTCTATTGGCTTGTGAAACGGGCAAAAAAATGCTTACCTCTTTTTTGCGGGTAAAAAAAATTCTTACCTTGTCCCCTGAGATGTCTATATTGTCATTTATTCGGAGGACCTAAGATTACATTTGGATCAAAGTGTTAATAGATAAAAATACTAAATTTTAGCACTAATTTATTCAAATGAAAGTGCTAATGGACGAGCTAAGCTTTAGCTGAGATTTAAAAATTCTTAAAAATTTTAGCATATATATAAGTATATATATAAGTGCATGCTAATATATGCAACTTTGACTCATCCAAACATATTGTAAGTCTTTCGTTCTCTTGGAGTCGTGTTAAAAGAAGTCAAGCCTACCAAACGGTCCTCGTCCCGGACGTGTACGGGCGTGTGGGCACGACTTTGCATCGTGCAATAGACGGTAAAACGTCCGCTTCTTACAGTGACAGATTGGCAGGCAGTAATTAGAGCGGTTGTTGTATGCGTGGAAAGTTTGATCCTTCAGTCAGGTACAGCACTATTTTACATCACGTCAAGCTTACTCCCCGGTCGAGGGGAAGACGATCGATTCTTGCAGATCGAACCATAGCTAATTATCTTCGATGGCAGAGTATTCCGTCATCGCCGTAGCCTTGTTGCTGCAAGCTACCACCGCGCTGTGCTCTTCCTTGCCAGGCTGCGCGAGTTCATGCGGCGACATAGACATCCCCTTCCGGTTCGGCATCGGTTCCGGTTGCCACCTACCCGACTTCAACGTTGTGTGCAATAGATCCTCGGCGACGGCACCGTCGAGGTACTCGAGATTTCGGTCCCCAACTCCACGGCGGTCATCAGGGACGCCGTCCGGTACGACGCCGCCACGGGTGACGGCGCATGGGGCCTGGGCCTCGGCCTCGGCGGAGCGGACGGTCCGTATTACCTCGCGGAGCGGCGGAACCGGCTCAACGGAAGCCGCGACGCCGTCGGCGCGTGCACCGTCTGCGCGCGGGCCAACCACCGGTACTAACCCGCGGACGAGTGCGCTGGTGTTGGCTGCTACCAGTCGGCCATCTACGCATAATGGTATCAGCATTTGTTGTACTTTAAATTCATCTTTTAAAAAATATATTCTATCCTAATTATCGATATTCTCTCCTCTGTACCTAATTCTTCCGCACTTATTCATACTCTATATCATATACTATGTATCAACAAACACACGCGTCATATTCTATTTCACACTCTCTCTTTCCCTCCTCATTCTCTCTCTCCGCGCGGCAGGCGGGACGACAGCACCGGCGGGCTGTTGGGCCCACGGGGTTTAGCATGCGACCTCTGTTCCGCTGCATTTCCAGGATTGAGGGGAAGGTGGTGTTCAACAAGTAGCACTCCAATTTCATGTATTCACCAAACAGCACTTGTTTCACAAAACGAATTCGTAAAGTAGCACTTCACATACTTCTCTTTTATCATTTCTTCATATGCAAATAGACCAAATCACCTGCTGGCACAACGACCTCCCTTTCTTGTCTTTCCATCCATATTGAATAGTGGAACAACAAATTTCGCCAATGCCAAAAAACACAGATGCAAATATGATGTAGCTTTCAACATCTTGCAATTCGTTGCTACGCGGATCCTTGGTAGCCATCCCATTATTTTTGATCCCCCGTAGTCTACACTGTCTGTGACCTTCGTAGAGCTGAGCATTTGGTTAAATTATGATTTCGGTTTTAGCAAAACAACCACCAAGTTGCTATAAAATTAAAAGCATACCAAAAATGCATCAACCATAACAATAAATAAATGAAAAGCAATACGTTCAAAAAAAAAGCAATCGTTAAGTCCTCTAATAATAAATAGAGTCTCATACATATACACCATATATAAGAGATATAATTTTAATGTCTCATATCACACCAGCACACATATTTTGGTTAAATCAACTATACTGGTTAACACAATGCAAATATTGAATAAATTACCTATCATCAATTACCGATAAACATATTAGGCGACCTTTTAGACTCATACCACACTAGTACACATAAATTTTGGTTAATTCAGCTTACAGATAATTTTTGGCCAATTAGGCTCTAGCCTGGGAGGTAAAGGAGTTATTGTGTTGGAGAATTAGTCGGTAAACACGAAGGACAAGTTGGTCTTTTGTATTTGGGTAAAATATGGCAAAAAATCAAAACAAGGGGAAAAAATGAGGACCAGTGCTGTTTTGTGAATCATGAGGGTGCTTGTTGTTCTGTTTTATGGATACACGAGTTTTTTTTCATAAAGCTTCCATTGAACTTAAAGACAATGTACATCAATGAGATCCACCGGATCCCATGATACATTTTGGAGCGCTGAGATAACAACACAACCCAACTAGTGATTCTGAGATTGACAAGAGAAAACAACTGAACTGTGACTAACCACCGTTTTTGCCTGCATAGCAAGGCAATGAGCTAAACTATTTTTCTGTCTCGAGATTTTGATCACCCTAAAAGCGCAGCTATTTTGGAGATTCATGATTTGCAACAAAAGCGGCCTCAATCTCCAAAGAGAATTGGCCTCTCCGTTTTTCAACTGGAGAAGAGCTTCCCTGCAATCTGTATGAAAAACATCCTCCTGAATCTGAAGAGCTTGCACCACCTTGGCCGCCACAGCAAGACCAAGTAATTCAGCCATAAGAACTGAACTAACCATTCCTCGAGCCCTAATATGCAGCGAGTTTTTGGATGCCCAAACCTGCAAACAGAACATAAACTCCCAAACCTGCATTTCGGAGATCATGTCCCTGGGGGCACTGCTATTTCCCGAGTTACCGGTGCTGTTTCCCGAACATCACTTGAAACAAGTGTTGTTTTATGAATTCTCCCCCAGAATGATGGTGTTGCACCATTTTATTACCACTAGCTAGTCATCTAGCCGTACTCCGGCACAATTTAGTAATTTTAAATTTTTGAGATATAACTGTTACAAATTCATAGATAAATGTGCGACTCATTGCTAATCAAAATTGGTTTTATTTACTTTCTTTCATTTCTTCATATCTAACTCAATATTTATGGATAATTACGTGATAAATTTTAATTTAGGTACTGATTACTCTGTGTTTTCATCTCCATCCATAATTAAACCCCTTTACATTGCACCTCTATGTATGTGACATGTGTTAGCTCTCTATGTGTTTGACATGCTTACATGTATACATGGTAATATCGTGACACACATCATGCATGTATACATTGTGTTAGCGTTTTGTACATTTAGTGTTTCCTATATTAACTAATTAATGACAGATTTGGGTAATTTATAATGTAAGTTGGACTGTACTTGTAGTATTTTTTTTATAACGATTAGTATTTCCTATGTTAGGAATTTAGATGCATATTTATGGGTTACTATATGTTACTCTAATAATGGTAGAGGTGGATACTTTTGATGCAAATTTAAAACTTTACTTTATACCATTTTTCATAATGGGATAGGTGAGTATTTTAGATAAAATATTATATGTTGCTTTAAACTATTTTCTATAATGGTAGTGGTAAGATAATTTAGAAAAGATTTAAAAGGTTACTTTAAACAATTTTCATAACGAGAAAGGTTGTTAATTTTTTTTGAAAATATGATAGATCTAATGGCTATCATACTCAATGGTGGCAGAATTTTTTTAAAGACAACAGAAAAGGAGGGGGGGGGGGGACTTAGAGTTTCATCTGCAGTAGGAGTGATGGCTTTGCTTCTGCTATTATTTGAGCAATATTTGACATGAATTTAAGTAAGGTTAGTATCCATGATCTTAGAGCAAAATGCACAGTAAAACAGACATCCATGTGTGCCTAGAACCGCTCAGCACATTCCAAAACCAATGAATCTGAAGCTTGAAGCACAAAAGGAACATGCCTGCCCTAGCAACTTGAAAATCAGTAGGAAAAAAATATTAGAATGGAACTTACTGTTCCAAGATCAAGAGAGGATGATGGACCATTGTACAATTGCTTCATAGATTCCATGTGTATCTCTGCAAATAAGCATATAGACACAATCTGCTCTATGAAACACCAGAAAATACTTGAAAATATTAATAATAGGTAGGCATGCAACACTTCAAATTACCTATATTCTTGAGCTCATTTAATGCAGCCATAAGGTAGGTCTCTAACAACTTAATCTTTTCCCTGGTGGTAGTCAATAAGCAATGAGTATTGCATGTTAAAAGATGCAGAATATTATCTATTAATTATGCTGATATTAAGCATTAGCATTAGACTTTACATGTGGTGCATTTCTCAATCGTTTCCGCCAAGTGAGTCCCTAAGAAAATTTGGATAGAGTAAAACAGTTGACAACGAATATCAGATAAGAAATGCATCAAGGCAGCAACGAGTAATGCAGCCCATGCCAAGTCTACCACTAGCCACAAACCAACATATGCCCCTATAAATATTAAATGAAGCATCAACTTCCCCACTCTACATACTACATGGTTGACGATTGAAATAATGTAGTGCAGCTGCATTGTTACTGTGGCACCCCTACTCAAGTGCACACTGCAACTAACACATCAACTGCTTCATTCTCACTGTATCTACCACACATACATCACAACTGCAGCAGAAACATGCACTCATTGTCAAATGAGCCACTTGAATGCATTAGGTAATTCTTTTTCATTCTAAAAAACTCCCCCAATGCTAGCAGTCCATTTGAATGGTATGATGTAGATTAAGCTGACTTAAAGAGTTATATGTTTTTTGTTAGAACTTGAGATGCATGGGCACATTGTTAGTTTCGCATTACTAGTGCAATCCACAAAAATTGTTAGTCAAACTATGAGCAGGTCATGGCAATGAAATTCCAAACATGCAAGAAACGTACATTTTGTGCGCTGCTCATGCTCATAATTTACTAAGAGCAGATGAGATATTCCAAATAAACTAGCTAATAAAATATAGGCACACGCCTATTTTCCATCCATCAACTCTTAAAAATACCAAATATTTTTGGAGTTTCATCCATCATCTCTCAGCATAGAGACAGAGAGACTTTTCTCACATGTTGAGTTGACTTGGTAGTTATACATGGCTTGCATACATGCTCATTTTCCCACCTGGTACATACCTAATTCAATTTTCCCCTGGTACACTCCCTTAGTCCAAAAAATGGCATCAAAGTAGCACGTATCAATACTAAACCAGCCCATAATAATTAATACTCAGCCAGCTGATACTAACTCTAAGACAGTATAGATCTGGGTTGTTGAAAAATCAATTCCGCGCCATTGCCATCTATTTCTACTTCAATGCTCCACAGTCCACACAATTGAGCTAGGAAAGAAATACATGGACTTTCGTACAACTAATTGCTCAGTAGGGGAACCTGTGTTAGTACAATTACCTGGCGCCTTGCTGAGGTGCTTGGAGAAGGCACATTGCAGGTAAAAGCGATGGAAACACAACCTTTCAGCAGAGAAGGACCTGATTTCTTCCAGTTTTTGGCTTTTGGTATTGATAGCAAGCACCCAACCGTTTGGATCTATTGGCTTCTGCTTGGCAATCATGTAGACAACATCGTCGTGGTACAGATCCAGCATGGGTGATGAGCTTATCACCTTATTCAAGATTGGCTTGTTCTCCTTCTCATCATAGATCTCAGGAAATAAATAACATGAATCTGAGGGCAAAATCTCATCAGAGTTGACAGTGCAGAACAACTCCCAGTTAGAACTGACCGTCCTCTCAAACACGGTGGCCCTCCATTGAGGCTGCGAGGTGTCGCTGTCAGCCAACTCCAGAAATTCCATCTCGATGAACCTGAACCGACCGTTTCTGAAGGTAACATCCCGAATCGGATCCAAAGAAGGATCGTAACCATCAGAATTCACCAAATATTTCTCCTTATTGGCGGCCAGCAATGTGGGGAGTTGGATCAGAAGCATCTCAGGGTCCTTGTCAACCTTTTTGCACAGCAGAATACCGAGCTGGAGATCAACCCAGGCCAGCGAGTCTCCTGAGACGGAGAACACTTTGGTGGGATCAAACTCGTAACACAAATCCGCGCCACACGACACCCGTGGGTCCTTAGTACTCCGTGACTTGGTCTTGGTCGAGAAGACTTGAGATCATACCTCACCCGATTATTAGCCCCAATTCGCCGTACCGGAACGACGACCAAACAGTGCTCGCCGGCGACGCCACAGGATAAGATGCCAACATACTTGGAAAGAAGGCGAACCGGATAGGGTTGCGGTAGACGGTAGAGCGACGGCGTTCCTGGGCCGGCCTTGTAGACGAAGACGTCGTTGAACATCCGTCTGCCGTCGCGCTCAGGGAAGAACACGCTTATGAGGAGGAAGGCGCCATCCGCGCCGCTGACGCAGGCCGTGGATTCGCCCTCCGTCAGGTCGGGGCAGTCGATGACGTAGTGGGAGAGGCCTGGAGGATCGACGACTTCGAAGGACATGTTGATGGGGCGGCCGGCACTATTCGTGCCATGGGCGGTGGTCTCGTTCTCGCAGCGGCGGACGTGCGCTACCGTGTCGAGGAGGACCCAGGATGGAAACTCGGAGCATCGAGAGGGGGAAGCCTCGTGCTCCGTCATGGCGGATCGGCGAGACGAGGCGGACGGCAGCATGGAACGGGAGGCGGCGCGGGCAGAGATTGGATATGGGGATTAGGGTTTCCTCTAGAGTTGCTGGGACTCGGGTGGGGTTCGGGACTGGTTGGTGGAGAGGGGCGCACATAAGTTTTAACTGGGCTGGATTGAGTCGGTAAACTACTTGTTGTCTTCTTCGCGGTAATAAACTTCTCCGTCACAAGCCCAGCTACGGCCCCTTCTGGAGTTCTGGTGGGCTGTCGTGGTCATGCAAAGATCCTCGACCATACTTTTTTTTATATCTTTTTTACTACTAGCAAATATGCCCGTACGTTGCAATGGGAGAAAAAAATACTTTCTTACCCCTCGGACAACAGACATGGTTCAAAATTTACTCCCTCTGTTCTGAAATGTAGTGTATTACTCGGACAACAGTTATTACCAAAATCAATGCCTTATAATTTATGACTGCATCGGTTTTAATCGTTAAAATAGTAGTGTATTACGATAATAAAGAAACAAAGGCTAAAGAAAATAGGTCTACGAAGTTCCATTTCAATTTGTGATAGATCTAATTATTATAGGCTATGTCATCACGTTATTGCCAACGTGAGCTTAAATTATGGATTTCATAATCATGATAAAAAAAAAGTGTAAAAGCCCATTCACTACTACAGAATGATCCACCCCGAACGACTATCACCGCCTGAGACGGTTCGATTTCAATTTTGTCAAAATAGGTCCACAAGGTTCCATGACCTACATCAGTTTTAATTGTTAAAATAGTAATGTATTATGATAATAAAGAAAAAAAGCTAACATACGGCGCGGTGTGGAGGACAGCTAACATACGGCGCGGTGTGAAGGACGCCGAGGCTCGCCGCCACCGTCGGGGAGAGGGGGAGAGAGAGATCACCCAACTGCCCAAGTGTGTAGACCGAAAAGGTAAAATAGATAGACGTCATGCGTCCTAGGATCCTGGATGGACGACGGATGCAACAGGCCGTTTCGAACGATAAAAATACGGACTGTTGGAATAGAGTCATTACCTATATACTTTACAGTGTCACCAAAGCAATTAGTTCAGAATAATATAAAACCTTATTAGTTAGATTCATGAAGCTTTTCGTTTTTGCTACAATTCTAACGCCAACTGCAGTATAGTATTTTTTTTAACATTACATGATAGTAATAAATGTTAAGAAATTATAGGAAAATGCTTCGTAAAGTATACTTTGGAATGATTATATGATTGTATGATTTGATGCGTCACAATCGTAGGTCAACATGGTTTGGCGGTCTGCAGAATGGATACTGATATCCCAATAATTAGTCAACATTACATATAGCTCTAGATTTTATCATCGTGCACAACTGAATTGACTAGCCTCAATCACCATAATTCTACAACTGACCGAAGTGGGCAGTAACTTGTTAAGTTATTAATCTAGTTCATAATCCTTTCATCAATTAACTACTACTACTAACAAGTAATAGCCTTCCAAGATTAGAAAACAGAACGAGATCGACTGCGTGTGCTCTTCATTAAGAGATGGGATAGATTCTCAGACGGGGGCTGTCGCTGGGTGAGAGACCTTTGCTCCCAACCATTGCATCCGACGGAGTTCCTCCTAAAGTTAGTGAAAAGAGGCTCCTCATTTCCTCCCCTCAACACCACTGGACAGTAATCGCCCAGCACCTCCTAGCCTCAGATCTCACCGAACCGAACACATCAAGCCCCAACTTCTCTCGCCAATGGTCGCCCACCATCTCAACCGTTGCGCAGAAGGGCACTGTCTCTGTCTCGGTCCGGCCGGGCCTTCACCCATGATCACCTGGAGAACTTCCCTTGCTTCCCATGGCCATGGAGAAGAACCCAGACACCCAGCTGATCATGGGCCGGTACAGGCTCGGCCGCCGCCTCGGCTGCGGCAACTTCGCCAAGGTGTACAAGGCCCATAACGTGGCCACCGGCGAGGCCGTGGCTATCAAGGTGTTCAACAAGGACGCCGTGCGCCAGTCCGGCATGTCGGGAAGGTGAAGACCGAGGTGGACGTGATGCGGCGCGTGCACCACCCCAACGTCGTCCGCCTCCACGAGGTGATGGCCACGCGGTCAAGGATCTACTTCGTCATGGAGTACGCCGCCGGCGGCGAGCTCTTCGACCGCCTCGCCCAGAGCACGCGGCTCCCAGAGCCCGTGGCGCGCCGGTACTTCCAGCAGCTGATCAGGGCCATCGAGTTCTGCCACAGCCGCGGCGTGTACCACCGCGACCTCAAGCCCGAGAACCTGCTCCTCGACGCGCGCGGCGACCTCAAGATCTCCAACTTCGGGCTCAGCGCGCTCCAGGACGCCGGCGCCCGCCTGCGCGGCGACGGCCTGCTGCACACCGCGTGCGGCACGCCGGCGTACGTCGCCCCCGAGGTAAAGAAGATCTGGTCATATGACATGTGTGGTGTGTGTCTCTTCTACGCATGCACTAGGCTGATGAGAAAGTGCAACGTGTTCCTTAATCATCAGGTGCTCCTGAAGTGTGGCTACGACGGCGCGAAGGCGGACATCTGGTCGTGCGGCGTGATCCTCTTCGTGCTCCTGGTCGGCTACCTCCCGTTCAACGACACCAGCCTGCCGTTGCTGTACCGGAAGATCACGCAGAGCAACTACAAGTGCCCGCCGTGGTTCTCCATCGACGCGCGCAAGCTCCTCGCCAGGATGCTCGACCCCAACCCCAGGACCAGGATCACCATGTCCAAACTCACGGCCCACCCCTGGTTCCAGCAGAAAGGATCCTGCCCACTCACCGACCGGCCTCTCGTCCCGAGAGAGATCCCCGCGCTTCTCGGCAAGGAAGCCTGCCGGTGCCAGCACCACCGCGACGAGGAGGAGGAGGAGGACGCCCGGCAGAGGAAGCGGTCCAAGGTGACCGCGTCGTCGCCGACCATCGCCGTGAGGCCGTCGAGCATGAACGCCTTCGACATCATCTCGCGGTCGAGCGGGCTGGACCTATCCAAGATGTTCGACGAGGAGCACCGGCCGGAGGAGGCGCGGTTCGCGTCCAGGGAGAGCACGGCGGCGATCGTGTCGAGGCTGGAGGAGATCGCCGAGGCGCGGAACCTCAGCGTCAGGGTGAGGGAGAAGGGCAGGGTCGAGATGGAGGGCGGCCGGAGGGGCGCGCTCGCCATCGAGGTGGCGCCGTCGGTGCACGTGGTGGAGATGAGGAAGACCGGCGGCGACCCGCTCGAGTTCCGGGACTTCTACCGGCAGGACCTGAAGCCGTCGATAGGCGACATCGTGTGGTCGTGGCAGGGCGGTGATTCGCCGCCGCCGGCTTCCGTAGCGCGGAGACGGGCCACCATGTAGCGTTCCTTCCTTCGTGGCTTGCCGATAAATACACGTCATCCCATCGGCGTCCGGTGTTGTTGTTCACCTAAAATCTACTCCCGGACCCGCAAGAGTGTTTCCTGACACAAAATTCTCCTTGGAACCGCTAATAATCCCATATAAAATTCATGTCTGGAGAACTGGATTGAACTAAACTGGCCAAAAATTCATTGCAAGAGTCTAGTAGTACCTAGTAACTCGCCCCATCCCACTGCACCTATAAATGACCAAATAGACTGCACGGCACGATCCGACCCTAAACCTTATTCGGCACGGCACGGCTAAGAACGGTACGGCTAGGCACGATGTCTTAGCCGTGCTGGTACTGCGTGCCTGGCCAGCGACCCATGGCACAACACGTCGAAGGATTAGCCGTGCCGTGCTGACCCACCAGCACAACAAACTCGTTGTGCCCCGTGCCGACCCAGGCACTAAAGGATGCAGGCCATCGGCGGCGGATGCAGGCCACCGGCAGCGGAGGACCGGCGGCCAGACAACAAGACGATAATGAGCTCTAGATCTGAGTGGGGGAGGTGGGGAGGAGAGGCGTGAGGGTGTAGGAGATGAGATAGCCCACGATGCTGGCCGGCGGCGGAGGAGAACTGCCGGCCGGAGAGGAGGAAGCGGCAGAGGAACGGGGAAGGCGAGGCCGCGAGAAGGCGCGGGAGAGACGAGGAGCCGAGGAGGTGCGGGATTAGGGTTTGCGGGGGAGGGGCGAGCGACGCTGACGGCTAATATAGCCAGCGCCCTCTGCGGATCGTTAACAGGCCGAGCCGCCCCAATGGCTAGTAGGCCGAGAGAATTAGCTGTACGTCTAATCGAGTTTGACCCGTTAGCCGTGTCAGGTCCGGACCGATACTATGAGCCGAGATCCCGACCCATAAATAGCTATCGGGTTGGATCGGCACTACCCGATTCTTGGTGGCTCGGGTCAGATTAGTACCAGTCCGGGGCGGCCCACCGGGTAGAGCCCGTTTGGCCATCTATGCTGGCACCACTCGACGACCATTTCCTCCCCTGACCCCCACTGCCGCCAGTAAATTAGCCAGAGCACAAGCAGACGCGACTGGGTGAGCCACCGGCCACGATCCACGCGGCGCGCATGCAGGCACGCGGCAGAGAGAGCTGCCGGCTGCCCCGGCACACTCTCGGCTGTCGCTCGCCCATGCGCCCGCCGGCCGCGCCGTGCGCGGCCAAACGGCATGGCGCGCAGCGGGCGACGGTCCATGCGGGGCCTCTGCTCCAGCGTCTGCCTCGTACGCCACGCTCGGCGAAAGCGACGGGGGACTGAAGGCGACGCGAGAGAGAGACGAGGCCGGCCTGAGAGCCCGCCGCCCCCTAGCTCGTCCGCGCCGGCTGCCCGGTGCTCACGTCCCGGCGCCGCTGCCCGGCCCCGTCCCCGTCCGTCCACCTCATGTCCGGTCGTCGGTACACGGAACTGAAAAGGTGAGCGCCGGTGCGGCGCCTGAAAGGCCAGCGCCGCCCACTCGATATTGCAAAGCCGGCCATAGCTAGACCAGACTACCATTGATGGGCGTACAGCATTGCAGCCCAGAAGGCCAGGCAGGCAGGCGGCCATTAACAAAGATAAAAACGAGGAGAAGAGACGTCCACGGCTTCCTCCCAAGGTTTTTGCAAGAAGAAAGGAATCACGACGCCGTGTATATAAGAGCGTGGTTCACCAAGGGCATAGAGAACAGGAAAGACAAAACGAAGAAGAAACGAGCCAGTGGAGAGTGCACAATACCACACACATATAGGATAATAGTTACGGCGGTTATAGGTTCTTAGAACACACATGCATGCAAGAGCTTTGTACAGGCTAATGGTGATCGGTCTATAAAAGGGCAGGCGGTACTAGAGGTGGTTGTTTCAGATGTTGCAAGAAGGGCAAGCAAGGGTGAGAGCGAGGAACGGCGAGCCTGTCATGGGGTCCGGCGGGCGGCGGCGGCGATGTTGGCCGTCACGGCGCGCGGCCCGGTGAGCCCCTGCTGGGCGCCGGCGCCTTCCGTGCGGCGGCTCCAGTCGCGGACGGAGAGGTGCAGCTGCTTGGCCGCCGCCAGCATCTCCACCGCCTGCCGCGGCGTCAGGATCTCCGTGGCCATCGCCCGCGTCGTCTCCATCCGCAGCTCGTCGGCCTCCGCCACCAGCTGCGCCAGCCCGGCCCTGTAGCTGCTCATCGCGGCGTCCACCTCGGCGTCCACGCCCCCCGGCCCGGCCACCCCGATCCTCCCGACCGCGCCGTCGCAGCCGGTGGCGGCGGCCAGCTGCGCCGCCGTCGCCGCGGCGCGCTGCCGCACGATGGGGAAGAGCGGGCTGTCCGCGACGTCCTCGTGCAGGGTGGCGAGGCGACCCGAGAGGGCGTGCTCCTGGTGCAGCGTCCGGCGGTGGAGGTCGTTGATGAGCACCAGCTGCCCGGGCGTGATCCCCATCCTCCCTCTGGGAAGTGGGCCACGGCCGTTGATGAACTCCTCGACCTGCACCTCCAGGCCCTCCCCGGAGAGGTTGTAGAGCAGGCGGATGGTGAGCGAGGGGCGGCACCCCCCGAGCCAGAGCATGGACCTCTCGAAGGCGGAGCACCAGGGCGGGGCGACGAAGGCGGTGCCGTCGCCCGGCGACAGCGCGCGCCGGCCGGCGACGTAGTCCTGGTACCCGAGCATGCACCGCGCCACCACGGCGCGCAGCTCGGCGTCGGTGGCCCTCCCCGAGGCGGCATTAGCCGACGCGGCCTCGAGCTCGGCCAGGCCCGCCTCCTGGCCGGCGATCCACCGCCGGTAGCAGGCGACGCTCCGCTCCATGTCCACCCCCTGTCGAGGTGAGGTGCCGCCTGCCAGCAGCACCGGTCCGTGACGCTGGACCGACTGATGGTGACGAGCGAGTAAGCACCTGGGCCTCTGTGTTTCCACTACTCCGTATATATGTACGCCTTCCTGTTTTGACCTTTCCCTCGTTTCGGTTTTCGGCTGGCCCTGTGGGCTTGTTTGATCTTGATCCTTCGATCTGGTTCGTCAGATCTTGCTCATCTCGTTCTCCGGGCTCCGGTTGTATGAAAGCAGGGACGGCGAGGATGCATGCGAGTGGGGACTTGGAGCCTATCTGGCGTGGATCCCTATCTGATGACGGGTACTTGGTTGGAGCCGACGACCCTGACGAGGATCTCTATCTGATGACGGCGACGAAGCCTTTTGGAAAGCAAGAGGACAGGGGAGATGACACTGGTCGTGGAAGGGCGCGCTGCCCTCTTTTTTTTCCCGTGGGCGGCCGAGGGTACCGGAGGCCGGAGCGCGGAGGACGTGGGGGATGGGGGCGGCGCATGCCGGAGAGCTCCCGCCGCTTCCAGGTTCCGACCCCGCGCAGGTACGGCCGTTTCGTTTGTGCTTCCCACCCGGCTCTGGCTTGCACAGCGACGCGCGCGTGGCTCCCGGCTTGGATTTTGTCTATCGGCCTCCATTTCCCCTCGGTGTTCCCACTTAATGTGTTAGGTAGGTTGTAGGTAGGCCATGGAGGGCATGTGTCTACTGTCTAGTCGTTTGTGCCTGCCACAATAGTGCACAGGCCGTACAGTCGTCGGATAATGTCATGGCTGCTTTTCCGCATCCATGGAGAGTTGTAGGATAAGGTGCTTTTTTTTTTCATTTGGAAAGCGCTCTACTACTAGACTGGCCCAACCCTTTAAACTGTACTTCTGCTTCCTTCTTTTCATTATGTACTGCGATTTGGGATTTAAAAAGGTCCAATTTGTAAGTTCTGGTTATAATTTGACAGTTTATTTTCGAAACGGTCGGGTTACTATACGTCTTGCCACCAACAAAAGGAGTGCCAGTACTTTCTAGCTTGATTGATTGTGCATTTGTGCTGCACGGGCGCACTCTTCAATCTTAATAGATACTCCTCCTTTGTCCCCTCCATGAACGTATAATTTACTAATTCCTTTGCGCAGCCCCTGGATAATCAAAAGATTAAACGGGCCAGATAATTCATATTGTAGAATTTTTTTCTTTTACAAATTTATGGCCCAAGACTCTAGTTGTATGGAAAAGAAAGCAAATTATTTCCCAATCAGATATAACTTTGGCTATGTAAAATCCTAATAAATTATCCTGCATATCAGCCCCAACGTACTTTTTTTTGAGGCGAAAGCCCCAACGTACATAACCACCGTCATTGCCAATGTGCTCGAACAGCACCCAGTAAATGGAACGTCCTTTACATAAACGTAGCGATAAAAAAATTATAATAATTGCCATAGTAACACACAATACATTTCTCATGAACCGTTTGGTTCTGCGTTTTAAATTTTGAGAGTATTGGGAAGTCCCTAGGAAGGTCAGATAAGTACGGTACCTCGAAGCTATGTGCCATTATGGGACAAAATCAACCATCTATGGAAGAGGGCTCATGCTGGCACTTCTCCATTTGCTGTGTATGCTTCTCATTTTCTGCCTTTTCTTATGGCTCTATATTATGTCACAGAATCAACCATTTATGGCAGCGATAAAAATACACACCCTTTCCCAACAGTTTTCCAGGAGCGGCAACAATCTAGTTTTTATTATTATTCTCTTGTGTGGCCAATAACTTTTCTAGTATACTCCCATCAGGTTTTTGTGAGAACCGTCCAATTTGCACTCGCTTTATATGAAGTTATCGATTAATCCATCAAGATGAGAGCTACCCACATGCCCGTCTCTTAACGCGCCACGTGCTAATCCACATCTAGAGGCATTTGACCAATACAAAATCACATAAAATGAAAGCAAACCCGGTAGTCCCGGTATGTATTCAACAACATGCCCAAGATCAAGCATACACATACCGTTCACAAATCTATACATTAACGATGAACCATAAAGAGCAATTTTTAAGCATAAAAAGTGGTACAACAACTAATGTAATGTTACAACTTCATGACATAAGAGGTTCAGATCTGAAATTTAAGGTACAACAAAGTCTTACAAGCCTTGAGCTCATGAATAAAATTAAAAGAGACATGAATATTAAAGTTTAGTGCTCATCATATTCTCGCAAAAAATACACTACGCAGCGGATAACTTAATAAAATCGTTACAAGGCAATGGCATCTTGCTCAAGGCGCCATCACAAACACACCGACCTACTCCTCTCCCGCGCCGGAATAGGATGAAGAGGGGTAGGAGAAGGTGTAGACGCGAGGAATTGCGCCGAGGTTCACCGGAGACGACGAATCGCGGTGCCGGCGGCAAGGAAGAAGAGGAGGTGGCAGCTACAATGATGGTGGAGGAGGAAGGGGGCTAGGGTTTCGAGGCCGGGGTTTTAAAGGAGGGGGAAGGAAGCGAGGGTCCGCGCGAGGCGCCTCGGGTGCCCGGCCACGCTGGCCCAGCCAGCGGCCGGTGATGGGGTGCCGCCGCCCCGGCTGCCCAACGGGCAAGCGAGGAAGAGCGGAGGAGGCGGGGTGGAGGGGCTGACAGGTGGGGCCCGGGCGAGTGGGAAAAGGAAAAACAATTGTTTGAGTTTAAAAATCAAAAGTAAGATCTTTCTGGGCTCCAAAATTCACGAAATTTTAACTGGAGGTAGAAAAATACACAATTAACAAAAGTCAACAAGAATTACTCAAAAATCTTATCTGGTTTGGCCGCAGAAAAAAGAACAAAACAGCAGTTTTTCACCCTTCCAACAATTTTGTGGCTCGAGTCAAAGATCATAAAATCCTACAAAAATATTTTAGAAACACCATTTGAAATCTAGTATTTTAATATTAAATTGGGGGGCACAGCTGCACAGCAAAAACTAAACTTTCTTCACAACCACACATTCACACAAGACAAATAAATAAACAAACTTATGCAAACAATGTTCATGATGCTTAATTATGCTTTAATGATGCCCATGATGAATTTGTTTAAAGTTTTAATCATGTTTAAATTTTTTGATCGTGACAGTTTTCAAGTAACTTGTATCTGTCTGAATAGTTCTATCAAGTAACTAACGACATAGTAGTTTCTAACAAACTCGTTACCCATAGTGATGGTATGGAGTTACCTAAATAACTAAATATGTTAGAAATGTTGGCCACTTGTAAAGGGATTGTGCGGAAATCTTAGCAGTCTTGTAGTAGAAGGGGCCAACAGCAACAATCTTCTCTGCTTGATGGCACGCCGCGCTAGCGTCCTAAGCTTCGAGTGCCGAGCATACCGCACCCCCGCGCGCCGTGGCGGCCTCCCGCAGTCCCGCGCGGGGAGCGCGTCGACTAGGCACGGGCCACCGCGCGCGTAGAGGGCAGAGCGCCCTCCCCCCTGTCCATCGCGTCCGGTCCTGTGCGCTCCGTTCTCCGGCGGCGACACGACGGCACCGCGCGCTGCCGTCGTGCCGAGACCCCGGGACGGCCGCCTTCGACGTTCTCTTCTTCCAAGGGTCTCCCACGCCGTGCGTGCCCCGAGGAGCGTGGCGCCCGTTTTGGGCGCTTCTCCTCATCGCGATTGGCCCGCGCGCGCGTGGACCGGACCGCGCCGAGGCGCGTCTCCTCCGGGTCATCCCGCGCACCAAGGGCTGTGCGCCACCGCGGCTCCACGGCCGCAAGGTGCTCCGATCTGGCGGAGCGCGAGGCCGGATCAGGATTCGGGAGCTGGCCACATTGGCTAGTGGCCAACCGTAGCTGCGGCGCGACGGCTGCTCTGAGTCTCTGACTATTTGGGATGCGTCTTGAGCACGGACTCCGGGGTTCTCGGTGGTGCGCACCGATTGGATCGGGCCTTCCTTTTCTCTGGAGCGTCGTGGAGCTCCGTTTCTGAAATTTATGGAAGTTTTGTCTCTGTCTCTCTGAAATCTGAAGTCAGCAAACTCCCGTGAACTCTAGCGACGCACCGCGCATTTCTCCCGCCTCCCATCAACCCTTGATGGCTTGATGGATGAAGATAGCAGTAGTGCTTTGGCTTTGGATCCCTGACCCGAGACCATTCGTATCTCATATGGGCACCAACATAACAGTATCCGAAGAAGATGGCATTGGAATCCTAGGGCACGCGACGAGAAAAGCAATACATGAAGGAAATTCTCAAAGCCCAGTTTGCAACTACGGCCTATGGGAGCGGCTAATCGGCTAATTAATAATGGAATTCAGGGAGAGATATGTAGTAGGAGGAATGCAGTAAAGAAGGCTCATACATGGATTCCTCCTGAATGGCATTTGCACAAGCTGAAGTCTTAACGTTGATGCGGCTGCTGCTAGGGAAGGAACGGAAGGTGACTACTATCGGAGTTGTTTGGCGCAATGGTCAAGGGATGTTTGTTGTAGCAAGTGCTATGATATGCCCGACAGCTGACGCTGAAACTCTTCAGCAATGGCGTGCGCAGAGGCTGTTGTGCTCGCTGAAGATTGTGGGACTCACATGTCCAAAGTACCTAGACTGGGGGATTAAGTGGCCAAACATGATGGACACCTTCCAAAGAAACTTGCAAATTAAACTTAGACTTTCCCTTTCATGACGTATCCCTAGTTTCTCGAACTGACACCGTCGAACCTCGACCTCCTTTGTGACTGCCATAAACTTGCACATGGTTTTGTTCTGAAAACTCTTCATTATCTCAAGGCAGTGCATATTATATATAACTGGGATCAATCACGTGGGCGGCCTCTTTTTTTTTTAAACAGATAACAGACACAGACGCTCACAAAAAGCACGCACACTCATCCTTATAAATACATGCACGCAATCCAACCCCTATAAGCACCTCCGAGAGACTGAGTCGGCAAATTCTCGAGATTAACGAAGTCACCACACCACTGAAAGTATAACGCTGTTAAATTCTAGAAAATTCGCTCCCACGTAGAGTTGAACTCAGAACCTCAGATGTTACTGAGGCTTTTGTAACCACTAGGCTAGGCTACAGTCACTTTCGCACATGGGCCGGCCTTCCTCGCGTTCTCCTCCTCCTCCTGGCTGCTTTGGTCGTGGGCCGAGGCCCAAGATTTTTTCTGGCTTCCCGGTTTCCGCGTACGGCCCAAGCCGTGTGTCAAGCGCGTCCACAGCTTAGGAAAAAATGTAGGGAATATAAAGTGGAATATTTTGCCTTTCACAAAAGAATATTTTTTTCCCACTGGGATACAGAAATAAGAAGCCACCCCACCTAAATATCTTGCTGGGCGCCTGGGCTTCCTTTAAGCCAAAAGCTATTACATTCTGGGGTGCAGAAAGAGATAAACTACAGTTCAGGTGATTGCTAAAGCTCAGTGCCACAGCTATCAGCAAACCATCTCGTGCAGGTGCCTGGTGCAGCGACTGCTTGTGCTGTTAAAGCATTGTGCAGGTGCCATGCTTCCTCTAGCCGTTCCCAAACAGCTTGCATGCTCAGCCATAGTCACCTGTGTTCTGGGACAGAAACGTGAAACATTTTCGTTCTTGCAGTGTAAAAAATCATTCAGAGTGTCGTTTTTCATTCTCGTTCCTCGATCCATCGTTCCGGAAACTTCGGTGACTATGTGCTCAGCAACCTAGCCACGTCCGCCAGGCTAACCGAAGGCACGGCTGGTGTGGGACATGCAGCCACAGAAAATGCATTCAGGAGTATTTTCATGGATTGATCTGAGCGGCTGGAATGACGTGACCTGCAGAGGGCCAGCCGTTGCTCAAACGGAAAAGAGCAGATGTGGCTTCGCTCAAACGGAGTATCTCGCAAATTCTAAGCGAAAAATGTATTCGTGCGGCGCAACGGGATCTCGGGTTTCAGTCCATTTGTTTCCGCTATCCACCGGCGAATCGTGGATTCCGTATTGCCCCCTTCCTTTTCTTTTCTACTACTAGTGTGCCCCGCACTCTCCGGTTCCATTCTTTCCCATCTCCCGTGCCCGCCGGCGGCTCGCGATGCCCCCGTGGCGCCGCGCCCCCGCCTCCCCGGGCGCCGCCGCCGCCGCCGCCGCAGCGCCTTCCTCGGAGCCCGCGCGGCCGCTCGCCGGAGGGAACGCGAGGGTCTCACCGGAGCTCTCCGCTGACCGTGATGTGGAGGGGGAGGAGGGGCGCTGGTCGGCGCTGGTCCCGGAGCTGCTCGCCGACATCCTGCGGCGCGTGGACGCCGGCGCCGAGAGGTGGCCCGGGCGGCGCGACTTCGTGGTCTGCGCCTGCGTGTGCCGCCGGTGGCGCGAGGCGGCCCTGGCCCTGGCGCGGCCGCCGCGCCTGTGCGGGGGGATCACCTTCCTCGCCTCGCTCAAGCAGGTGAGGGCTGCCGCATCGAACCCTGACGGTACGCCAGCGTCATTGCTTTTGTTGCGGCTTCAACGTCAGGCCGTCAGCCGACGCTTGTTTGGCTTTTTTAAAGAATCTAAAAGGCCGGTGGAGCATGCGATTCTGGTGCCGCATCTGCTCCTTTAAGACCAAAAAAATGTGAGGCATCGGTAGTGCTCTAACGTCAAAATATCTTTTAGTGGATGCCGATTCCACTCCCTTTCAATTACTTTGACGCATATCCACATGATTAAAGTGCTCGCGGTCCTTTTCTTTTTTATGGAGTAGCTTGCGACAAATGTTAAAGACACATTTTCTTTGTATGGATAGAAAACTTGACCGCTTCTTGTTTAAACTTATTCTATTTCTGAACTGTTGTTACTTGAAGTACATTAGTCAACTAGGGTAGAAGGATATTGTTGGTTGTTAAACTCAGTTTAGGTAACTAGTGCTGGTTTGCTACTGCCCCAAGGAGAATGCACTTATATTTTGATTCTTATTATGTTCTATGTCACTTGGTGGATGCATCCGATTTTGCACAGCCTGGACCTAGGGATGCACCAATACAATGTTTCATCAAGAGGAACAAGAAAAAATCGACTTTTCACCTCTATCTCAGCTTAACACAGGGTATGTTGGTTTCCTGTCATCTTGGGACGGTACTCATTATGATGTATGTTTTCATTTTGGCTTGGGATCTGGAGAATTATCACATGTATTACAAAGAGGACCACGATACACCTAGCTCGTGGTCTATTTCTATCAATGATGTGTGCATTGATATGTTTTGAACTTCAGATGGTTCTGTTGACCCTCTTTGTAAATTAAGGACTTTATCACTGTTTTTCTCTTCTGATAACAATGCATTGAGCCAATGAGGAGTGTCAGATGGTTAGCTGTTAAAAAAAAATCAACAATATGCAATGTTGCAATGAATTCAACCTACATGTTTAAGTTCTTAGCCCTTTCCTCTTTTGATATCACTAGTAGCTAAATTGCTACAGACATCATAGTAATGTATCTATACAACTTTTGCTAAACAAATAGCGCATATAGCTTTGTGATACTGTGTTCTCACCAATATTTGGTTTAGCAGCATTAACAGGTCAAGGGAAGTTTCTGTTGGCAGCTCGTAGGAACAGGTGTGGGTTGCGCATGGAATATATTATCTCTATTCGCGATGATCTCTCTCATGGAAGCCATGTTGGAAAGCTAAAGTGAGTCCTAAATCTAATTGTGCAATAACTTCAATTCTGATTTTTCTCAATTGCATTTTACTGGGCGTTTCTGTTTCCTTTATGCCAAAAAGAACACCCTAAGTTAAGGTCATTTCAATTCAATCTACTAAAGCTGTTGTTGTAGAATCTTAGATGTTAGCTATCACAACATTGCTGAAACTTTTCAAGAAATGGCTTTCAACTTTATTTATTTATATCTATTAATATAACTCATGGTTTCTTTAGTTGTGAAAATGGTCACATGCCATGCATCTGCATAGGAAAGTGCTTCCAATTGCCTGCAGTTACAACTTTATCCACTGTCTACAATTCTTTCAGCAGGATATCATGTAAGATGTTCCTTTTGATGTGTTTTACACAATATTGTCCAAATGGCCTGAGATGTAGTATTATTTTGACCTATAATTTTAACTGCATATTAGAAACTACCTTCATCTGTGATGAGTGAAAATAAATAGGTTAAAAGCCGAAGTGCTATATTTATCAAGTAGCTGCGCTTGTAGGTCTGACTTCACGAGAACAAAGTTCACCATTTATGATCAGCAGCCGCAATATGAAGGTGCTAAGTTGCCAATCAGCAGATGCAGACGCTGGCTTGCAAGCAAACAAATAAACCCACTCATTTCCACTGGCATTGTTGACACCGGGGTAGTGTCCTACGAATACAATCTTCTCAAATCAAGAGGACCAAGAAGAATACACTGCAGTGTCCAGTGCCCTGCCGATGATGGTACCACGATAGATCCAGAAGAGGCTAATCAACCCAGCACCCCTTTTGTTTTGTACAATAAGCTTCCACGATGGCATGAGCATTTGCAGTGCTGGTGTTTGAACTTTCATGGCCGGGTTCTGGTTGCCTCTGTGAAGAACTTCCAGCTTATTGCTCCTGCGGGCACCGGAGAGCCGTGGGGTCTTCAGAATGACGAGACGGTGATACTTCAGTTTGGAAAAATTGAGGATGATGTTTTTACGATGGACTATAGGCAGCCTGTGTCCGCATTCCAGGCTTTTGCGATCTGCCTCACCAGTTTTGGCTCAAAGTTGGCTTGTGAATAGGTATCTATGTATTTCATCGTCCTGAATTCTACGGATAGCCATCAACAGAACCAGAATATCTGCTGATTCTAGAGAAAGGGGAAATACCCTTTCATCAGTTCATGATCTCCCCATCAGTTTGCTGTAGGTAGATCAGATGGCAGCTTTTGAGAGTGTCTCTTGTGTATGTAGTTGTCTAGAATGATATTCTCAGTTCTCATTGACTCTTGCACTTTGCAGTTCATCCATGACTTGGAACTAGTTGTAGTTAAGCTGGATGAACCAGCTCACAAATTTCATTTCCCCGGTTTTCTAACTAGTCAACTTCTGTAATTAGGCTCGATGGACCGAGCGTACCTCACAAATTATAGTTTTTCAGGTTTTCTAACGCAGTCCCCGGTTCAACTAATTGACTGTTTTGTACCCAAAACTAGAGCCAAAGTGCATCGGTTCGCCATGTTTAAGGAACGCAAACAGGCAATGTCAGGTCACTTCGAATTTAAAATTTGAAACAAAATGGGCACTTAACTCCTGACAATTCAAAAGGTAAATACTACTAGGAGGAAACCCATGATGATCATTTAGGTCAGGATGCTTGAAGCATGTCACTGTTTTTTCCCTTTACCAGGGGGCGAAGCTCTACGATCAGGATACCTCCATTTCTACGCTTTGAGAGTTGTCGACTTGATCAGAAGCGCCATCGCTTTCAGAGCTTGCCTGCATTCAAAATAAATAAAAAAAACACCGAATCATTCAGGCATTCAGCAATCAGGCAAGCTCCAGCCTCCAAGGGGACAGGACCCCGATAATGCTTACCGGCGGAGGCGCGGTCTGGCTTGCGCTCCATCCGAGCAGCCGGCCGACGGCGTCGGCGAACGCGCGGTGCGCCAGCCTCCTCTTGGTCCGGGCGACGGACCCGGCGTGCTGCACGAGCGCGGCGCAGCCCGCGAACCTCTTGCCCAGCCTCGCGCCGCTCCCCTCGCACACCAGGCACAGGAACTGCCCCTTCTCCCGCTCCACCTCGTAGAATCCCCTCAGCGCCGCGTCGCCGCCCAGCAGCTCGCCGAAGAACCGAGCCGCATTGCCTTCGTCGTCGTCGTTCTCCTCCTCGTCGTCTTCGATCTGCGCTTCGAAGAACGCGCGGCAGGACCTCACGGCGGCGGCCTGCGGGTGCAGCGAGACCGCCGCCGCAACTTCGACCGCGGGCTGGGGCGCGGGTACGGCGGGCGGGCCCCAGCTCCAGGAGTCGGCTTCGGCCGGGTCCGGAGGTGGCGGCGGGTCGCACGGCCACGGTATGTCGGGCTGCGGGCTGGCGGATCCGGTGGCGGCCGGACGGGGTGGCGGGGCGCCGAGAGGTTCCCACCGCGCAAGCTCGTCGGCGAGGCGCTCCTGCCGCTTGCGCTCCTTGCGCTTGCGGCGCTCCTCGCGCTTGAACGCCTTGGACTTGGCTGGCCGGAGGGATTGCTGGCGGTGGCTGTTAGGGTTTGGGGCGGGGGAGAGGAGGGGAGCGTCTCGCTCGGTGTCGGACTCCATAGCCGTGGCGGATCGGGCCCCGTCTTTCCTCGTCAAGCCCCGGCGACGTGACTTGTGCCTGCGATGAGCACAGGGGCCGTCTGATCGCGTCACGCGCATTGCCAAGGAACGGATCAACGGATGAGATTTTATCTCGGATAGTGCAAATGTGGCCACTTGACATCGGACGCGCCGATTATGTCCTCTATCGATCATTCATTTTTGGAGAAAAAACGCTTAAAATTACTTGAGTTGGTGATTTGCTCGTAATCCTTTCTGAGCTGATCTTCGTGTATACATTGATGCAGTGTGGTGGATCTTCGTATGAATTATGATTTTAATACATATATCTTGTGAAATGAAATTCATACATTCACAAAAAAAATATTTGTATAATTGATTAGTAAATCAACGTGTACTGTATAATGCGTGTATTGGCTCGAGATGCAATACAACACAAGTAGTTTTGGTCAGTGTCCTATAAAAACCCTACCAGTATCATTACCAACCAAAAACGGTTTCTATTTCCTAAGTCCCAATAGCTCTCTCTCTACTATAGATGTAGTATATCTTATTTATCATATTGGCACCCTATATAAACTTAATCGTTTGGCTCATTGGACTCGTCATGTTGAACAAGGCTAGCCTGGCAATGCACTGAGAGAGAGCTGGGCTTTGCTTTGATGAGCTAAGGAAAAAGCTTGAAATCGTAATAATCGCACATCCTTCAAAGAGAATAACAAACAACTGAGAGAGAACCGTATTGCCGCCATTTTCAGGTGTCGACTCCTAAGCATGACATGTGCCGTCTGGCAAGGATCAGAATACGTCTTTTTTTCCTGTTAAAAATGACATGATACTGATATTTTACAGGTGCTACCGTTACTGTTATTATTGGCAGACACAACAGAGCGCACTGCACTCCCGAATCTAGATCCCCGCTTGCTGTTCCCCTCATGGTGTTGACTGTTTGACCCCTGATCGCAGCAGTGCTCCATCCCGATTCGACGAACCGACCCGGCGGGCCACGGAGGCGGATCCGCAGGTACTCGGGGTGTTCCCGCTGGGACCGAGCGCACATTTCCGCAGTGCCGCGTGCCGCGACCCACGACCGAGGTTCAATGAACGAAGCACGTCCTTCCCTTTCCCTCGAATCTCGATCCCGGCGCCCGGCGACGCAACCAGAGGCCGCCTGGCCGGCCGCCACCCGAGGCGGGACGCCACGACGCAGCGCTCCTCGCCGTCCGTTTCCGCCGCGCGACACCTGTTCGCCGGCCCGCGCGTGGCCGCCGCCTATTCTAGCTCGGCATCGTACCGTGTGCTCTCCACTCAAGCCGCTCGCCTAGATGCCAAATGCCATGCCGTCCTCTTTTCCACAGGCAGCGGGGGGTGGGGTTCGCTGCCGTATGGGAAGGACGGGGCGGCGGGGAGCGCGCCTTGGACGAGGCCTGCGCGCCCGGTGGCCGACCGGCTGGATGGTTGTTGGTGGCGCCGGCCCCGGCTGCACGAGGAACGCGTTTCGATTGTAAAATGAGCGCCCGAGATCACGTCGACAGGTTCGACATGGCTGAGTGTTTGGTTTGGAGCCATGCTGCCCGTGACACGCTGGCCCTATGCGGGTCTGGTCCCACATGTCATAGACCGAGGCATTTGCTGTGCGCTCACGTGCCGCACCCGCCCTGCCCCACGTGGGCCACCCACCGTACCCCTTCAGCGTACGCGGGGGGCGGGGGCCGGGGTGCCAGCGCCGGCGGCTACTCCTGGACCGAGTCCTCGGTGCACCACCTCGCCGACCGGCTCGGCCTGCCCTCTCCCAGGCCCACATGCACCGCGCGTATGAGACGACCACGCGATCCGAGACCGGGCCCCGCGTGTCATGTCACCGGCGTGGGCGGCGCATGTCGACGGGTACATGGCACTTGACCTCCGCGGCCGCGCCGCTGCGCTCTGGGGCCCACACCGCCACCACCTAGTACACCCTCGGCGGCTCGGCGCATAAAAAAAAAAAGATGACGCAGGAGCAGCAGAAATGACCCGTTTCGGGCCGGGGCATCCTTAAACTCGCGTCTCCTCCCTCGTCCCCACTCTCCGCCTCGGCGCACCCCAGAGCACTAAGCCCTGCCCTACCTCCCGACGCGCGCGTGCCCCCCATGGCGCGGCGGCGCTGCTGATGCCTCGCGGCGTCGGATCGGGCGCGGCGGCCACCAACCCTAGCCGCGTGCGGAGGCGCTCGCCGATCCCCCGACGCCCAATCCGCCGGCGCGGATCCTACCCCGCGAGATTCGGCCCCTCGTCTCGTCTCGTGCTGCCTAGGTGAGGTTCTGGCCTCCGGGTGCGTTGAGGGGATCTGCATCCGTTTGCGTGTCTTCGAAACCGAAACCGCCCAGCCCATACTCGAGCAGCGACCCACTCGACTGGCCAAGTGCCGACCCCCTGAAGGTAGCGTGCGTGCGTCGCCTCAATACCGTGCGTGCGCGCGCTGACGCTAACCCTGTCTACGAGCGGCGGTTCAGTGACCACCTCTGTGTAGCAAGGGAACACCCAAGTCACCCGGCGGCTAGGTATTGGCCTCCCCTGTATCCCCTGTATCCTCTACTTGATGATGTGTCCTTAGATTAGTCGATGAGGGATTGTTTTTTTTACAGCAGAGTATTGGGTTAACCAAGGCTACCATATGTATTAATAACCTGATCAAGCACTTCCCGAATTATGAACTTTTGTATCCTTCCAGTCAATTAACCATATGATTTTTGGTCTGGAAACATGGTACTAAGGTTAGCATGATTTAAATTATTATGATTAATGCAGTCAATGTGTCTTAGTATAAGTTGAATGTTTTTTGGCATTCGGCCGCAGGATGTCTGCACCCATAGGAATTTATCTATATTGCTCGTTTGGTTGGAAATAATTGGTGCAAGGGAATGGGAGTTCAGAGATATGAGACTAAAATTCTCTTGTTTGTTTCGTGGGAGGGGGAGTTCACGTTGGATGGGGAAAGGGAGTTTAGAGGCCCAATTCCCACCGATCTCTTCCCATGGGAAGGGGTGGTAATTGGGAGGGAATTGTGCTTTGCAATGAAAACGAATGATCTTAACCGTTCATCATGAATTATGATATGATTTCCCACATTAAAACCCACATAGCACATACCAAACAAAGGATATGAATTCCCTCTCCAACTCCCTCTCTTAATTCCCTTCACGAACCAAACAAGGGACTGTGACTAAAAATCAAACTCCCAAGTGAATTCCCTCCATCAACTCCCACCTCTATTTCCCATGCCTCTTCCCATTCAGTTGCCAAACGCACCCTATTGCCACCGTTTCTGGGTACGTGGACGGATCTGTCTCATTATTTTCGTTATTTTGGTTTAGCAATCTGTCGGTATGGTCTTTGGCTAAATGCCAACCATGTCACAGTAATCTTTATAATGATTTTGATCAGAGATGGGTGTTATATGGTTAATGAATAATGATGATGGTTTGTAGTGGTAGTGATTGGGCTCCTGTGGTCTTTAGCTGAACCTTGGTGGTATATTTCAAGTGAGTGATTGCTCCTATACTTGTGGTGCGATCAGCTACCCAAGAACAGTTGTTAATTCATATGCTCATTGAGTTTTCCATTTATTTTTCTACATGAGACCTTTTGTTTTTATCCTCATGTATTGTTGTTTGAGAGATTAGTACTTTCGTGTATTAGGATAGCCTGCAGAAATATGTGCCTAAAATCTATAGAAGTTATATTTTGTTGACTGGGTGGGGGTTGTGCTCAATGGTGCTAGCTTTTTGGCATATCCTCTATAGGAGGGAGAATGGTGTCAATTTGTAAAACAAGCAAATCTCTGTGGTATCTACTCACTTGTAGACTTGAATGTATAGCAGCTCCTACTACTAATGAAATTGCAGCATAATTTAGTAATTCATATGATCTTGATTTCTGGTTGCCTTTTTTTTTGCAGTCTACTTAATTCTCGCCTTATCCCATACAAAGTGCACATTTGTTACACTATTCTCAAAAAAAACTACACTGTAATGATTTTATATATCAATCAATCTGTTGAATCTACCATAAGTTCCTTTTTTCTTCATAATCTTTGCTTTGAGGAGACTGTTCCTGGGTAATCATGAAATGTACTTATGTTACTTCGGCAGGTGCAAGGATAGGCTTGCTTCAACAATACATCTGTGGATCAATTGAGTTGTATTTTAGTCTTCCTGTTGTGGATTAAAGTAGGGGTTAAGAAGTTTGACAATTGGTATCTTTTCGAGAATACGTTGAAGTGCAAGATGCCAAAAATAAAGAATCTCTCCAATGCGTGTAAAGTATCATTTTCTCCAGACGGGCCCATATCTGAAGAGGCACTTGAGAGAGTCCGTGCACTGTTGGGTGAGTCAAATTTAACTCGAAATCAGATACTAACTCATTTATATTTACTCTAATTTTGGAAGTCTATACACAATTATGGCTGTGATGTCATTTTTTTGGTGGTAAACTGTCTAGTTTCTGGATGGTGCAATTCTTGATCTCGTCTTTGTATGTTTCTTTCTAAACAGTGTTGTTTCTGTAAACAGTGATATTTTCCACTTTCCCTGTTTTATATCAATAGCTTTCAGTTGCTGGCAATATTCACTTGATCTAGTTTGTTTTTTCGGTCGGTCAACTTGATTATTACTCCTTGAATATCTCTGCGATACTCTTGAATTCAACTCTTGAAAATAACTGATAAAGCAACTGAATTCAACTCTTGAACTTTAACTGCAATCAGGCATTGGGGGTGGTGGTGGGTTTTGGGTGGGTGGTGTGGGGGGGGGGGGGGGGGGGGGGCTTATAGTTTTAAATTGCTTGGAGATTTTACAAAAAAATGCAGTGCTGGTGTTACCCTTACAGTTCAGGAATGTGTTGTTTTGCCTGCATGTCTGATATAAAATTGTGTTTGAAATTGCTGTTATAGACTTTATTTCAGTTCGACGTAGAGTTAATATTGGTTCTAATGAGATAAAACCATCAGCAGACATGAAGTATCACTCATGTTCCTTTTCACAGATGAGATAAGGCCTTTAGATGTTGGCCTAGATAATGAAGCACAAATTGCACGCAATTGGAATAGTTCTACACGTCCATCAAATGGTAGACGGGGACGCAATGGAGCTAACCAGTTCACCGCTCCAATCAAATATTTGCACATTCATGAATGTGAAAGTTTCTCTGTAAGATCTCTTGTCATTCATTATTTCATTTTTTTTATGTTAACTATGTGCAGCTTTCAGGAGGATAGATAAATTGGTTCCTCTGCGGTGCTCACTGCATTCAGTATTTACTAAATGTACTTATGATTTTGCAGATGGGTATATTTTGTATGCCACCTTCTTCAGTTATTCCACTTCATAATCATCCTGGAATGACTGTACTTAGCAAACTTCTTTATGGAAGACTGCATGCTGAATCTTATGATTGGATTAACGTACCTGATCATCCAAGTGATCCATTACAAGGTGTGTTCTGTCATTTGAATTAGCTCCTTTGCTTAAATACTGCTGGAGGAGATAGAGATATGTTTATTTATCACCAAGATCATATGCTATTGATCATTTGACTAACCATTGCCATTATTCTTTTCGATAATTTTGTACCTACATGTTCCTTGATGCAAGCCTTGCCCATTGAAATTTGCAGCAAGACCAGCAAAGCTTGTCAGGGATTGTGAAATGACTGCACCAGAGACGACCATTCTTTACCCTAATAGAGGTGGTAACATCCACACTTTCAGAGCCATCACACCTTGTGCTCTCTTCGACGTCCTTTCTCCACCATACTCTGCTGAGGACGGACGGCATTGTTCCTACTTCCGAAAGTCTCTAGTGAATCAACCACCTGGTACATGGAGCCCTCGAAACTTGAATTCTCAACTTGTATGTTTAATGCTCATGACGAGGTTTCTAACTTTCGTTAATTTTTTCCCTACCAGTTGTTTCGCCGACCGAGATAGATAGCTCACAAGTAGTCTGGTTGGAGGAGTTGGAGGACCATCAACCCCCAGAAGGCTTTGTGGTTGCCAGAGGTCTGTATAAAGGCCCTGTAATAAGGAGATAATTTGGTTGGGGCATGGTATCCAGCGAACTACGGATCACCTGAAAGAGGATGCAGACTTCTAGTATCTAATGCATGTGAGTTCTAGTATGGCAAGCACCAAATGGTCACTGTGCAGTCCATGGTTTACTTTGTACATGTCAAAGTGATCTGTGATAAGTTAACAGCAACTTTACAGAACAAGAATGGATGTTTATGGTTTGACCAGAACTTTAATTATGTGCGCCACTGCCGGAGTATCTCTGACCTAGCTATACAGCTGTTATCAGATCAAGACCTTGACGTACATAATTTTGAGCTTAGTGTAGCATAGCAGTCGTCTTGCTGTACTAAGGAGATCAATTGGACATGCTTTTTCACTTAATGGTGTGGGGGTACCATTTTGTCTCTCGGCGTGTAATAGCATCATTTGAAGTTTGTGGGATCTTGTCTGTACAGTCTGGCAAAAAAACGTCACATGAGTTCTTAGTGCACGAAGTCAAGACCGAACAGGACTGATGTGGGTGGCACTACGCCACTTTGGTAAACAGATGCGATATTAACAGAGCATAAGAAAATATCTTAGAAACCACAAATAAAAAAGGCACATGAGCGTTCTAGCTGAACAGCACTATAATCCACTCAGCAGTTGACCCTCATCCAAAGACTAATAGTGATCTCAGTGCACGAAGTCAAGACCGAACACGACTGATGTGGGTGGCACTTCGTCACTTTGGTAAACATATGCGCACTGTATCCCGATAAATTCTAGTGCCACCGGTGTCTGACATCAGTCTACCTCTTTCTTTTAAATAAGAATGTACGCACTTACTCGCTCTGGGGTTCATATGAGGTCGTTTTGCTAATCGCATGGCAACACCTTCTGGAGAACCTCTAAAACCTTCGCAGTTGGAAGCTTTTTTCCCCCATCTCCCCGGGACGAGGCCCGACACCATTTCCATTGCAGTGACGGAAATACAGATCGTTGTGGTTTAGAAACAGAGATGAGAGAGAGCTACCTACCTGACTAGAGCTAAAGGCCTAACATAATAGGCATCACAGAACCAAACATAAGGCGACGATACACACGCCAAGAAGGGATTGCATGAAAAGTGGGAAGCTTGTTGGCTTGTTGCCAACCAATAATAACAATGTATAGCAACTAGCAAATGCAATAAGTCAATAACTAGATATGAAATAGGATGAACAAACTTACTGCCAGACACAATTATTATCGCACCAGATAAGGCAATAGCAGATGCAGTTCTATGTTTGTACCAAGCACAACTACTGACATATCTATCCAAAAGGAGAATGGCAAGACTGCTGGGAACACAGGATGACAGGAGATACAGTTATGCATGGAAATGTTTCAGGAATGGAAGGCTGACATGTTTTGACATTTTATTCTATGGTGCATCTGATGCAATTACATTTTGCAAACAACTCAACCTTTTCATTGGTTTGAGTACTATTACATGATTTCACTATGGACAGTAAAGAAGCAAGCAGAAGTCATCCTGTATAAATATAAGATTCACATCAAACTGAAACCACCACCACACTGACCATGAGAAACATACAGAACACAGTCTATCAGACATGGCATGCGAATTCCAATTGCCAACAACATGGTTAGCCAGCAGCTGCTTCAAGTGACTGCATCAGCAAAAAGAGGAGGCACATCTTAGGAGCCGTTGAGTGCTGGTGAGGTATATGACCCTGTTGGCCCCCAAGGCATCAATGTCATGAATGGATAAATATTGGTCTTAAGTGAGGACATCATATCTCCGAATCCATTGAAATTGGCTTTTCTACCACCTAAGCAAGAAATGCACACAAAGATATGAACAATGGCTTCATGATGCGTGGACAGATAAGAAAAACATAATGAAATAACACAAGACATGCAGAACAGAGGAAAATTAAGTCTTACATCTGCAAATCGTATTTGCCGTGGCCTGGAAGGTTTATGATCATTCTCCTTTGGATGCACTGCGGCCCAGGGAGCTTGTTTCTTCGAGTGTACTTGAATTCCAAGAAAGGATGGTGGAGGTGGCTTATTCGTCACGGATGGCAAAGTGCGAGAAAGCCATGATTCTGAAGGTGATTTTGGGACAGGTAAAGGGAGCAGAGATTGCAACGGTATGATTTCCTTTCTAGTAACATTATTGTCTTCTAAATGTGATGGAACCTCCTGATTAGCATCATGCGTCAAATCTTTTCCATCATCCAGTGGGAATGTAGGTTCTCTAACTTCAGAGATCTTTTCAGTCAACGGGTCATTGACTTGATCTTTCACGATAGAGTTCTTTCCAACTATCTGTTGCCCACCAGGCTGAGAATCACACATGTTTGCGTTCAGAGCTGCCCTTGTATCCACAAGCACACCCAAGTGGCATGTTTCTGAATCAGTATCTCCATGGTGATCCATTGAATCTTCATGCCCTGCTACATCTGGTCCTGAGCTCATGGAACTTGATCCCTTAAAACTACTATGATCTGATCCAACCAACGAGGTTCGGTCATGGTCTCTCCCGAGCGAACCAGAACCATTGCTCCTACTTTCCTTATCATCCCTATCTCCTATTCTAGATGACACATTTGCTTTACTTGACGGTGACATCACAGCATAGTTCCGATATGGCGACATGCCACCAGCTATGGAGGGGTGATATGGTGAAGATCCATCCCCAGTCTGTGAATCGCTCCAGAAAGTCAGATGATTCGACTCACTCGTCACCTTGCTCCTACCATCCTCTCCTTGACCAAGATATTTCTGCTCCAACTTATGCTTATACACGTCCTCCCAGGATTGCTGCCACACAATAAAATTCAGAAGGTTAGAATTCCTAGCACCAAGAACATGAGACATAACTATAGAGCTGAATTCAACAGCATGCAATGTGCACTGGTATTAGTACCCCGTTGGAATCGCATCCTAGTTGCTTGTTCTGCGAGCTCCGGGCAAGCGGACTCTGTGCCATTTGGCCCCTGCCTTTGGATGGAAACTGTCTGCCTCGCCCCCGCCCTTGGGCCTTGCTGCGCTTCATCGCCGGCATTGGATTCAGGAGCAACAAGGAGGTTTTCACACACAATCCAGGGAGCAACCCACATCCCTTGGCTGAAAACCCCCGGGTACTATGCACGTCATAGTCATCGTCATCCTCTTCATCCTCCTCTTCATGCTCCTCGCATCTGGGATAGGCGCAGGACAAGTAATTGGGCGGCAGGTGCTGGTACGGCAGCTGGACAGGCGCTCTCCTCATCCGATCGTCGCCACTGCCCGCGCTTGCCTTCGCCGCGGCCGCACGCGCGTGGGCGTGGTCGCAGCCAGAGTTGCTCGTGCCGCCGGCCTTCCGGAAGGTGTACTGAGGGGAGCCCACGGCCACGGCCTGCGCGGCCGGGAGGAAGCGGTCCATCATGAGGCCCCGCGCTTCTGGCCCGGCGCCCGGTCCGGAGTCCACCGCGCCGCTGAGGCCGCTGACGCTGCAGTTCATGGCGAATGATTCCGTGCGGGAGAGCGTGTCCAGCGCGTCGGAGAACCTCTCCTCTTCCTCCTCGCCGTCGCCGTGCGGCTTCCGCAGCACCGCAGCCACCGAGACCGCCTCCTGCTTCCTCGCCTCGACCGCCACCACCTCGTGCGACGCGGGGGCAGCCCGGGAGCCGCGGTCGGCAGCACCGTGAAGAGCCTGGAGATCGAGGTCCGCCAGGGCGTCGTGGTACGGGGTGCCGCCGCCGCCGCCTACCTCCTCCCGCGGCGGCGTTGGCGGCGCCGCGCGGCGGGTGCGGACGCTCTTGGGCTGGCCCGGGCGCTGCTCCCACACGAAGGGCACGGCGCCCGGATGCCGCACGGGCCCGGACTTGAGGTCGGGCTTGTACCGCGGCGGCGCGTCCCCCCGGCGCGCCGAGCGGAGCGGCGCGCCCAGGTTGATCCGCCGCTGGTCGCCGCCCCGCTCCCCCATCGCGCGGTCCGCCCGCATCGCCCGAGCGCTGCAGGCTGCAGCGAGCCCGGAGATCAGGAAAATTAAAGGGCCCGCTTCGCTTCGGCCGCCGGGAACGGGCGGGGAAGCTCCGCAGCTCGCGAGCGTTGGAAGCGAACGAGCGAGAGGGATCTGCCTGCGTTGCGTTGCGCTGCTGGCCGCGCGCCGCCTTTGCCGTGCCGCGGCCGATGGTAATAACAGGAGCGCCCCGGCCCGGTCGCGAGCGAGGCCCAGCCAGCCGCCTGCGCGGCTCCACTTCACTAGTGGTCAGTGCGGAGTGACACGGTGGGGGTGGGGCGGCGGCGCCCGGTGCCGCAGCCCCGCAGGGTTAATGCTGCGCGTGCGGCGCGGGGATGGCGACTCGGGCGGGCGCGTGGGCAGACCTCCAAGCCCGACTCGGGGTGCGGGGGGAAAAGTGCGGTAGACTTTCCGGGGGCGATCCGCATCCGTCTAAAAAGGTGGTTGCCTCGCCCCCGCGGTAGTATTCTATGGCCGCTCCGCACATGCACGGCCCGGCGGTGGATCCCTCCTCTGACTTGCTACTACAGGCACTAGCGCCGCCGTGCTTCAGGGTTCACACGGACGACGACGTGACCGGCTGGTCGCGTCAGCGTTGTCACGCCGGCGGGAGGGAGGGGCCGCCGAGTTAGGCAGGTGCTGGCCGCGGTCTCCGTCAACCAAAATTCGGTCGCCGGGGATACAGAAGATACCCCATCATTTCCACGGTCCTGCGGATCACGGAGCCCTGATTTTCTACTATCCATTTTGCATTAGGAGCAACTGCTCTCCTTGGATTCCTAACGAGCGAGCAGCTGAGCTGCTTTTGCAGAGGAACAAAACAAAACCAAACAAGTGAGAGACCTCCTGCTCCACCGTACGGCATGGGGAACGCGACAAGGACATGCGCCTCTGCTGCCAACTGGACGGCCAAGGATCGCCAGCGTCATGTGGGGTGATCGTCCGCCCCTGGGGATCGGCTCCCCTTCGCGGCCGCACGCCATTACTGCGGAACCTGCAGCGGCTAAACCACCTGGGCAGGTGCGTCTTTGTCGCTCTTCGTTGCAGCGGACGCAGTGTCGTCGTCGGCTCGTCGCTTATCCGTCGTCGCCCGTGCAGATCACGTCGTGTCAGGTCGCTCTCTCTGACAGCCACCGCGAGGACGACGGGGGATGCCCTTGGGCCTGGCCACCAAGAACTCTGCGGCGACCATTGCCACAGCTGGGGGACTCCAGTGGATCAGAGGTGGATCAGGAGACGAGGGGGACCAAATTCAAACAGCACACGGATCCGTTAACCTCGTCAGAATTGGAGAAAAAAAAACATGTGATTCCGCCTTCCTCAAGGAGAGGATAACTTGCCTAGATTAAACTGCTAGTAGTAGTAGACCAGTACTAGCGGTAGCATTTGACAAACTTTGAGAGGCGTCGATCGCTCGCTTGCATGGTCAACAATTCCAGCGCTAGGCAGCAGGGGTGGCAGATGACGCGATGGCGTGATGCCTTCGGTAGCCGTTGACCATGCATTCATGCTTGGCTTGGAAACTGACGAGAAGTCGAGAAAAAGGGAGCCAACCGCGCCTGATTCCGATCTAAGTAACTTAGCGCTTAGTAGCGGATTCAGGCTTTAAGCCACTCATGTAGATGCCGTGGTGGTTGGTGCTGCAAATAGCACCACGTGGCTCGTCTGCTGCCGGCCTTCAGCAAAGCCCTGAAGCCAAGGGGAGGGCGACGGTACTGAAAACCACAGGCCTACAAAGTGACCGCAGTACTGTCTACGGTAAAAGTCGCACCGATCATGAACACGGGCTTAACTGCACAGGACGGACCGACGGAGCAATGCTGGATCTCATCTGAACACCGACCCAAGGCACCGTAGCTCACCAGCTCTAGTAGTACAGGCACGGCAATCAATCCTCGGCATTGTATACTCGGCAGATCCTGCCGCCTGTTCATGCATGGTCGGAGGCCCGGTGTCACTAGCACGGTCCACCACTGACTAGGAGTAGATGGGCAGGCGGCGATGGTCAGTGCAGGGCGAGGCGGCATCCAAGGGATCGGATGGGATCGGACATCGGAGGCACGACTGCACGAGCGCACGGCCGCGCGCGAGCCCTGCCAGTCTGAATGCAAGATCGAGCACCATGCAGGGCAGCACGGGGCAAAGGGATGGAATGGTCGCGGTGGTGTGTGAGTGAATTCAAGGTCGCCGCGGGGCCATGGATGGGGCACGGGCCGTGTGAAAGCGAGCGGGCGTTCCCCACCTCCAGGCGCCCGTTACTCCTGTCGGCCGGCCGGCAGGGGCATCCGCGCCATGTGCGCCCGTGAGCGCCTGCGTCCCGACGATCCCAACCCCAACCCGCAGGCTTCGATCGGCTTCGGGCGATCCGTGGCCTGAGCTCTGAACCGGCCGGTCGTTGCTTTCATCCATTCATCAGTCTCGACCGTTTCCTCTCCACGGCCGGCCGTATGCGTAACTGCGTCCATCTACTAGACTCCGTACGCAAGGTACGAGTGGTACCGGCCAGTGTTCGGTTGTTGAGGGGATGGATCACTTTAGCTACGCGGGTGCCAGCAAGGTCAGTAGTAGGCGTCCCGGCGTGCCCACTGGGCTCGTGTACTGACACGAAGTGTTTCCTCTGCTCCGTGGTGCTTCGCTATTACTACAGTAATAGTAGTATAGTACTACTGATTATTGATTAAAAGAGCTTAGCTGCAGTGTTAGAAGAGCACGGATGCCAGACGCTTCGCTGAACGAACAACGAATCCAGAGCCGGCCGGGCAAAAAGGTTCAGGCAATCAGGCTTCAGACCTATCTAGCACATCATGCGGTACGTTGTGGCCTTTTTGCAAATGGTTCCGGCAAATTATCTCAATCCACGATCGTTGCCCGGACTGTACTTGCTCGCTCTTGTCTTCAGCTCGCGCGCTACCTTTTCGCCTGATCGAATCGGGTGACGAGGTGCGTGCGTGCTCCAATCATGCCGCCGCAGCACCATGTTGAAGGCGTGCTTCTTTTTCTCAGCCTCGGATGATCCACATCTCTCGATCTGTCTCTCTCTTGTTCTCCAGCAACCGTTCCGGCAGCATAGCGCTCCCCGGGCCCGAGGGGTTCATGATACCTCATCACGTAACGTCGAAGCAAAGAGGAGACCCCATGTACTAGGACTAGTGCTCCATGCTGTGAGAGAGCTGCATTATTAAAGGTTCTGTTGGACTCGTCCTTCTCACCAAATTAGTGGAATCCCTTAGACCCTTATTCGCAATCAGTCGTTTAAGATAGTACCCTAAATGGTTTTGTGGAGGCGACAGTGCATGTGGTATCGAAGAACCTCCCACTGTCGAAAATCACAAGACTTTTTTCTCTCTCTCATTAAAACAAAACTTCAATCAACAATTACCCTATTAATATCTTTGTGTATCGATGCAGAAGTTTTAAAGTAATAAAGTAACAAAAAAATGTATTAATAAAGTAATTATTAGTCAAGAGATTTTCCTAACAAAATGAAATATACATCATGTCATTTTAAAGGGAGGGAGTATCAAACAGATCATGAGAACCAAGCATAAATCAATGGCATACATTGATACATAGATACATATATAGGCTTATAAATTGTAATCCTAGTTGGACCTTCCCGTTGGCCCTTTTTTTTCTTTTGTTGAAACGAGCGCGGCAAGAAATCTCTCTGAAGTTGGCCCATTGGAATTCCATGCCCATAGTCTAGTCTGATGACGCGTGGGTCCAAAATAGGCAGGCCCAAAGAATCACGTTTTATATCTGGGCCGTTAAAATGGGCCCTTTTGATTAATCGTCGAAGGTGTCCCCAAAGTTACTCGGGCCCAAATACCTTTAGCTCAACTGGAATGGTATTCAAACTTGCTGTCCCAGGTAATATGATATTCCAGAGTCCAGACATTGCATCTTCAACCCTGATGGTCACCTTTTAGGTAATTATCAAAAAAACAAAAACTTTAAGGTCAGGATGTCAATTGTCACGTTGGTAGTATTGTGTGATTCTGGTCCCAGTATCCCATGCGTGGCTCATGCATGCGCACTAGGCAAATCCAGAACCGTGTGGCTTAACAACACCCACACAACGAAAGAGGCTTCACTGTTTGGTGAATGAAAGCGGATCCAAAAGAAGGCCCGCCAGATCTAATCCTAAAAGGCCTGAGCAGATACGATGTTCTGCAGCATTTTCCCTTTGCGGCTCTGTCTTTAGGTCGACACCGATGCGTGGATGCCTGAAGAAACGGGAAGATGCAGATAGAGTGCACACTGAGAAGAAATGACGAAAAGAGAAATGACATTCTCTATTTTAAAAAAGAATCAGATGTTTTAGGAAGCAGTTCATGACATCCAGGCAACTAGGCAAGGCATCAAGGCATGCAGCCAGAGTCAGTCTTTACAAAGCCACGGATATGTTCCTCGCGTCACGGAAATTACTCGGCACCAGTGGAGCAGGTACTCGCTGCCTCTGTTTTTACCGCTTCTAACCCGACCCGACAAAACTCATCTCTCCTGCGTGCTCTAAAAAATTCAAGCCCTTAGCCACTCGATCGGTAAGACGGAGGAAGAGCCACAAGAATGGATTACCAGCTTCTGGTCTTCGTTCCAGGAAAAGAAAAGATCCACATGCGGCACGCACGAGAGGCGTCCGCGGGGTAGGGCCGACGCCACGCCATGGAAACTGGAAAGCCGGAACTCGCGCTGCCAATTGCCAATCGCTCCCACCGGGTACGAGGCGTGTGTCTATCTCGTACGCGCGCGGGTAGCCACGCCCACGCCCGCGCGCGCGCCCCCACCACGATCTCCACCGATCTCGAGTGGAACTACAGCAGCCTGCCTTTCGACGCCGGGGCGGACGAACGAACGAGGAGGAGAAGCCGACCGCCCAATCTAGATCCGGATACCCGAAAGATCAAAAGCCTATGACAGCCAATCATGCATCGAGCTTACTCGATGAGTGAAAGGAAACGAGGAATCACCATCGCCTACCCGATGCTTGCAGTCCACGTCCATTCCATGCCGTCACTCTCGGCGAAAAGCACTGGGAGTTGCACGAAAGTTAAAACTCTCCCGTCCAACCTCAGTTCAACTCACCATAAAAAGGAGATTCCGCCAGCGCCAGCTCCTCGCGGGCCACATTGGCATGCCCCATATAGCAACAGCACGGCTCCATAGTCGTCCGAGTGCCGAAGTGGACCTCGAGTTGATGTAAATAAAGCAGCTCGTCTGGCCTGCGATCTCTGCTGGCAATTGACCGTGACACCGGAGCACTAACCCGGCTGTAAAGATAGATAGAGAGAGAGAGAGAGAGAGACCCGCCGTTGCTCAGCCGTTTGACTTTTGCCAGCCCGGGGGGCGGGGTACGTGGTATGAATATGATCCACCGATCGCGAGTCCGGCCGGTCCCCCACGCGCACTCGCTCGCCGCGTATATCTTTGCGTCTGCGGATGAAGAAGTGGCGAGGTGGTGCTCTCTTTCTCGGACGCTAGAAAGGAGCTCTACGGCTGGGTACCAGTACCACGGCCCAGGCCGGATAAGATCGGATCGTGAGGCGGGGCGGGATCCTGACCGGCCGGCGGCGCAGTGGCAGGGCGCCCAGGCGTGTGCTCTCTGCGACGGCGGCCGACCTGGGGATGGGGATGGGGACGACGGAATGGAACCCATAATTGATTGGCGCGTCATGAGGGAGAGGGGCCGTGTCTGCGTGTCGCCGCGCGTCATGCATCCCACCGGCGAGATACTTGGCGAGGAGGAGGTGGGCCGGACCGGACGGACGCCACCGGTCATGGGTCTCCAGCTTTCCGGTGACAGCGACGGCGCAACCGGGGATCAGATCGGGCAAGGAATCATTGGCGGCCTTGTGCGCGCGCGCCTGTGCTTGCCTGGAGCCTGATGCCTGCCGGCCGGCCTGCGCGGCGCGCGCGCGTTCTCCGCTCTCCGCTCTGCGCTGACGCCCAGTCGCCCACCTGCAGGCGGAATACCTGGACGGCCGAGTCAGTTCGCTGTTGCCGGCGCGCGCGCTCTGCTGTGACGCCCACCTGGCCCGGTTGCCATGCCGCGGCTAGGCGTGGCTGACGCTTGATCCGGTAAGGTCGGCACGGTCGTCTCGGGCTCTCGGCGCGTTGCAATTCGCGCGCCGTTACTTATCTCGGCCTAGCTACCAGTACTTGCTACCTGTTCTGTTCAGGTTTGTGTGCAGCGACGCTGACACGAAAGTACCAGCGTTTCGGCATCAGATGTGATCCCCACTGCACGACTGTTTGGAACGTAGCCTGCCATCAGATTCCAAGAAGAGGGCAATATTTTTCCGTCTTTTTTTTTAAAAAAAAAGTGGAATATCTATTTTTTTTGGTCAATGTCTGGGGAAAGGAGTAGCAAATAAAGCATAAACTTAAACAGGACGAGAAGATTTACAGCAACCATATAGCCCAGTTCGTTTTCACCAAAAAGTTCAGCGTCATGCCTCATGACCAAGAGAGACGTTCCACCACACACTCAAGGCTCCTAGCTTCAGCAAGTCTCTCGTCGTCCCCATTCCATGCACGGCCATGGCCGCCAGAGATATTCCAAGGGGCCCAGAACGATGATCCAGCACCAGCTCGATCTGGTGCCCCGTTGCCCAGGCTGGTACTGGTTGCACATCGGCGAGCCGACCGGCTGGCCATGCCAGTCGATCGATCGCTCGGTCCGGGATGGACGACGCACGACAGCTTATCGCAGCCAATGCGATGCGAGCTCAAGGCAGGCATGCATTGGTCGATCGAATGAATGAACGGACGCGCGCATGCGACCAATCTGTCGTTACAAGTTGGGTATCTCCCTCTCCTCTCGCCTCCTTCTGTGTGACCACCGGCACCTTCCTAACTGTCTGGTTCGATCGGCCACCCCTAGCTATAGCCTATAGCTCTCTCTGTCCCCTTCCTAGGGCGGAGACAGACGGCACTGTGCCGCGAGACCCCAGCACAGTACGTATTGCTTTCGTGACGCGTACATGCACGCTGCATTGACGCACGCGCGCCAAGATGTATCGATCGTCCCCGTCCGCGAGGTGGTCCGCTCAGTTGTTATGCCACGAGGATTGATGCCCTAATTGTCGCACTGAAACTTGTCAGTTTGCGTAAGGTGAAATCTCAGGTAAGGTGCATCAGGGATATACATATATATTATATATGCATATATGTATATATTTATAATGGGTAGCTGGCATGGATGATGGATGATTGAGTGATCCTCAACTGGCCAGAAGGAATTCGATCGACACGGGCACCACACACTGGATGCATGGCAAGTGCATCAAGGATTCAAGGGCTCAGGGCTGCCCGGGCTGCCCTAATAGTATATACTATGGCGCACTGTTTGTTGGTGCTGCCACTTTCGAAAGAACAAAAGGAGGAAATTAAAGGGCCCGGACAGCAAAGCAGTAGCCATCTTGCACAAGAAAGGACGAAACAAAGAGGGAGGAGAAAAAGAAAAGAAAACCAGATGCACGCAATCATCTCCCATACGAGCCATTATTGTCGCACCACGACGACGAACAAGCTCAAACGCAGAGATCTTCTTGCTGGTCAGTCTTGGCACTTGGCAGATCAACACTCAACAGCACACGGCAATCAGCCGATCTATCTGACTGACCGGTCATACTATAGGACACCATAAGGATTAGGGTGGCGGACATGCGTAGGAGCTGCCAGCCCAGAATCAAGCGCGCTAGCTTTGCGCTCACCGTTTCTGCGAAAATTTGTCCGGATCAGGACGAGGAACAAAAAGAAAGGTTTCAGATGATGGCTGATAGCCTGTACTGTTCGTACGATCAGATGGGGAAGCGTGGAAGCTAGCGTCGGGGCAGAGAGAGTTGCGATTCGCCACGGCAGATCGTGATCGTCCCCTGGCGGAAAGGCGAATCGCGCGCGCAGAAAAGGCGCTTCAGCTCTCTGACGCAGGATGACCTGAGAACAGTGCACGAGCGAACGAACGGCCCCAGGTCAGCGCGGTTCCAGCGTGCGTGGCCGGTCGCTGGACATTCACAACGTGCGGTTTCGAGACCGATCTGCCGTTACCTACGCGCGCGCGCGCGCGCGCGTCTTTTAGCTGAGTTCGCCGCAGCTTCACCTGTCTCGTCGAGATCATGAGTGATCTTGGCGGTGCCAGAAAAGAATTGACAGTTGCGGACGAGCGAGACCCGGCCCCTGTTACTGATTGCCTGTGCTATGACCTACGAGTGGTTGGAGCTGCACGCTAGTTTTCTGGAGGTTTCAACGCTGCATCGTCTCTCGTAGGAGTTTTCATCCTGGAGATCGAGGTCGCCGGCCTTTCGTTCGGAGCCAGGGATTTGGATCTGCTAGCCATGCTGTAATTTTACTATCCTAGGCCCGAGTGCAGACCTGAGACCTGGCCGCCGCCGCACGCGCAGATGATCCCGTCCCGTTCGTCTTCATCCCCGAGCGGTCTCGCCGTCCCGTTCCACGCTGCTCCGCCGGGCCGCTACGCCTCGCGCTATCTATCCCGGAGCCCCTGTCCGCACGCTCCGCCCTCGAGCGGCAGCAGGAGGAGCAGGAGATCGACGACGACCGGCGGTGCTGGTGCTGGTGCTGGTACTGGCGCCGCTGTTCCCGGGGCCAGGCGGGATCGACATACAGTACGCATACGGACGCGGCGCGGGTGGCGTCGCGTGCGCCGCGTGCGGCCTCGCGGGCCTCCGGCGTGCGTGTCCGGCGCCCGGCAACCCTCAGGCTCTTTTGCGGCCTCCTACGCGGACGTATTGGACGGTATCGGAATATCATATGATTGCCACCACCAGTAGTGTATTGTTCGTACGCGGATGGATGCACTGGATGCTAGCGACGGCCTTTTCATACCTTTATGCCTTCCCCCCTGCCTTCTTTTTTTTATAAAGAAGCGATGTATGACTCCTCAATTCTCATACCGGTGAAGAAATACGAGCGTATTATACAGTTATGTGGGTCATTTTGCCCTGAGAAAGTGAGAATAATGCACGCCGACTGGCTTCTGGACTTTCTGTTTTGCGAGCTTTGGATGGGCCCAGCTTTAGCATCCCAGATTCCCGGCTGCCCGATTCTGTTGAAGGCTTGGAGCACACATGCATCGATCTGCAGAACGATCGGAGACATGCACGCGCAGGTGTAATCTGGGTTCAGAGCACAATCATTCCCCGCGCGATGCTAATTGTCCCTCTAATCAGCCGCGCACCTGTCGACGGCATTACGCGCAGGTCGCCGGAGCAGGGGCACGATCGGCTGGCCTCCATTCATCGCAACAGCGACGGCACGAGCCAACACATCATATGCCGCCACAGACACTTGTGTTACTGCTGCTCCCCGCGCTGCGATCCCTCCTGGCCACTCTCGCCTCTCCCTCAGCTGCAGGTCCAGGTCCGCGGCAAGGCGCGCTCCAGGTCCGGGTTTTGCAGAGGATCCCGCGCGCCCGCCGGCGCACATGACGCGCCCATGGGAGCCAGTCGCCCAGTCCCCTACCTCGCTCGACCTAGATGACCCAAGTACAAGGTTGGGGAGGGAGGGGTGGCAATGCCAATGATTCAGGGCCGGGGGGGTTCCACACCTCCACTACTGCCAGGGCCGGCGGGCCAGCCAAGGGATAATGTGCATGAAAGGCAAAACTGAGTGAACAGGAGCCGGATTGAATTCACAGTTCCTACTAGTCGACTCGTCGGTCCCTTCCCTTCCCTTCCCTTCCCTTCCCTTCCCTTCCCCCAGACCACCACTTCTTTGTGTAGTACATCCTCCCATCCACACCACGTTCGAACGAGTGAAACCACCAACAAGAGAAGACCAGAGTGAGGCAGTGAGCAGCGGAAACAGTAGGAAAAAGAGGGGGAGCTGCAGCTCCCGCCACTGTGGAGTGGACTACTAGTAGTAGTTGCAGTGCTGCTACTGCATTGTTGGGCAGCAGCCGCGGCGGCTGTGCTGTGAACTGATCTCACGAGAGAGAACAAGAACCAGTTCCCTCTTCCGCCCGTGGCCGGTACAAATACCCCGTGTCCGGGCGCATCCCCTTCTCCAGCTAGCTCGGCTCTCGGCTAGTATCCTAGCAAGGTGCCGCTATATAAAAGCGAGCAGCTCGGACATACCCGCACCAAAAGGACCCAGGCCAGCGGAGCCTCGGGAGCTCGCTGCCTCGCCCGCTCGTGCGCACATCGCCCAGCTCGCGTTCGACCCTCTTGCCGCCGCCATATGAGCTAGCACGCGGCCGCCGGGAGGTGAGAGGGATAGGCCAGGGAAGGATCGGTGACGGTGAGGTCCGCCGGGGGCATCGATCGATATGGAGACCATCAAGTGCTGCATCGCGTGCATCCTGCCGTGCGGGGCGCTGGACGTGGTGCGGATCGTGCACTCCAACGGCCGGGTGGAGGAGATCAGCGGGGGCCCCGTGCTGGCCGGGGAGATCATGAAGGCGTACCCCAAGCACGTCCTCCGGAAGCCGCCGTCCACATGCCCGGCCGACGGCGGCGGCGGCATCGTCGTGCAAAAGCCCGTCATCCTGCCGCCCAATGCCGAGCTGCAGAAGGGCAAGATCTACTTCCTCATGCCGGTCATGGCCGCCCCGGCAACCGAGAAGGCGCCGGCTCCGGCTCCCGAGAAGAGCGCGGCGCAAGCGGCGCCCGCCGCACATGCCCATGCATCCGCGGCCGCGGCGGCCAGGAGGCGGCGGAGGAGGAAGGAACACGCCACCGCGCGGGAGGGACCGCCCGCCGGCAGCGCCGCGCCCGCGCCCGCGGCCGGGCCGGCGGCGGGCGGCGGCGCGGAGGGCGAGAAGGAGCGGCTGCTGGCCAACGAGAGGTACCTGTCGGAGATCATGAAGGAGAAGGCGTCCACGGCGAGGGACCGGCGGCGGGGGCGCGTCGCCGTGTGGCGGCCGCACCTGGAGAGCATCACCGAGGATGACTTGTAATCAAGCAAGGTGTCTTGTTTCCCTTTTTTTTTCTCCATTTCTTTTGGCTTTCATTGCTACCGGAGCAGTAGTGGTAGTTCTCCTGGCTCTCTCTTTTGTTAATTCCTCCTCCTTTGCCTGCCCTCTGGCCTTTATTTTTTGCCATCTTTTCCCCGGCCCGCGCCTCCTTTAGAGCGCCACCATCATCGTCCTCACATCTCCCCTGCTCACCTCCTTTACAAGGTGAATCATGTCTTTGTGAAGAAAAAGATACAATTTTTGCTACGCTCCTTCTCTTTACAGTGCATGATTAGGTGATGAAGTGTACAGTATCGACACTAGTATTGATTCCGAGTTGGTTGTGTGGGTAAATCTCTAGCAAAAAGTAGGAGGGAGGTGTAACAGATGGATCTTCTCCCCTCCCTTTCTGCTCAACACCCCATGCTCAATTGCCCACACTAGGAGCTCCAAATTCTATTCATTTCTTCTAGAAAGTGGAGCAGTAACCTTGATACTGGTGCGCCCCCACTTGTAAAATCCTCCAGAAAATTTTAGAATTCCGTGCGGCGGCCTACATTCCATATTTCCCTCTCCCTTTTGTGCTGCAAGACCGCAGCAGGCAGGAGAGAGAAAGAGAAAGAGAGTAGAGCTGCAGAGCTGCTGCTGCTGCTGCGCCTGTGCGTGCATGTTGTCCTGGCCATCCATCCATCCATCCATGATGAGCATGCGAAAGTTCTGAGAGGCGCTAGCACTCAATGAGTAGACCAATCATTGCCGGCAAGGCCCCATGCATCCGCCCTCCTCCACTACCAGCGAGAGCCGAGAGCGAGTCCAGGGCGGCATGTTTGGACGGAGCTTCAGCAGCTTTAGAGCCCGGCCCGGGCGCCGTGCAGCGCTGTGGCGCCATTGACGCGCATCACCCAACAACCGTCGTCGCATCGCGGTCGCAGCAACCAGCTGAAGGGAGAGGATTAAACAATGCTATTAAGCCGGGGATTAAGGATAAACCTCGCCCCGGCTGGAAAACGCTTTAATGGAGCTGACATGATCGATGCATATATGCATCCAAATCCTCTTGGCTCGGCCCCAATCGCATTGATGCGTTAGGAGTTTCGCTTTGGCTTTAATGATTTCGTCCATCTCCGCCGTAGGGGTTACAAGCCGAAAGAAGCCGGAAAAAAAATGAAGCAGAACAAAGTGAAACAAAGAGAGCACCGGAATTACTCTCTTCCTTTAGCCTGCTATTTAGTTGCTCATGGATTAGCTTTTTCTTAAAACCGTTGTTGATGGATTAGTTAGAAGCGACAGTCTGACGGTACATTTATGTATGGTTTTGAATATAATCATCTCTACTCATCACTAGCTGCTACTAGCCACGACATATGTATGTATGTATGTATGTATGTATGTATGTATGTATGTATGTATGTATGTATGTATGTATGTATGTATGTATGTATGTATGTATGTATGTATGTATGTATGTATGTATGTATGTATGTATGTATGTATGTATGTATGTATGTATGTATGTATGTATGTATGTATGATGTATGTATGTATGTAGTGGCAGTATAGTTTAGCATTAGAGTATGGATACACATGCTACAATATAGAAACGCAAGTTGTTGCGAAGCCCGAACGGAGATTGCTTTTGCCGGGGGTTGCCGACCGCTGCATGATTATCGATCTCCTCCCAACCATCCGCACACGCACCCCGGTTATATCCAGTTTGTTTATCAACCCCTCAGTTTCATTCCCCAAGGAGAGTGCGGGCAAATCTACTCGATCGATTTACTATTGGATTTGGAAGCTCGCTTTGCTGCCCTAACGGGGCGCACAATCAGTAGCTCCGCCCCTTCGTTCTGAAAAAAAAAAGGAAGCCCGGGCCGCCGTAGGCAGCACGACGCCGTCGACAGGGCGCGCGCCGCGGCGGCCTCGGCTCGATCGCCCCCCGTAACCGGAATGCCAGAAATCTTTGCATGATCATTGCTCCGGAGTTCGTCAGGATGATGATTGCCCGGTATACTTTGGCCGTCACCAAGTCAACTGTTGGCCAATCACAAAGCTACGAGCACCTTTAGTCTATCTTCTGTAGAGGAAAGGGAAGTTTTTTCAGCTCATTTATAGTTTCTTTTCTTCTTTCTCGATCATCCGCTCTATATTTCACTTGTGATGTCCTAGATCGATTACTAACTGACAAAGCAAGCTCGATTGACTGGTGACTCACAGTGGTTACTAGCTAGTTTGCTGTTTCTTCGTGCTGAGGAAATTAACAAGTTAGGAATTGGGAGGCCAGTCCATGGTGGTGGCACGAGTTAGCTTGCTCCATGGATAAGCCGTTGTGAAGCTGCGCTGCCCAGTTTTGCAAAGGAGGCAAGTGGGTGCATGGAGGAGCGGTGGTGCGGTAGCTTGATATGCAGATTAATGAAAAGGGGGCCTTTAAGCAGCTGCCACTGCAAGCTGCTTAAAAAAGAATTGATTGGGCGCCTGCATGTGTGCATGTGTCCCCGGAGCCCTTTTCAGATAGATATGCGCTAACCGAACTGCCCTCTGTAGGCGCCCTTCGGGCTTTAGTTGTAGCACTACTACCATACCATACGACCCTAGCCTGCCATAGCTAGCTCGTGCCTGCAGCGACATGTACCGGAACGTGAAGGTGTCGACCTAATTAACTACCTGGCCGGCCATTGCCAACTCCCGAGAGATCTCGGGAGGGAGGGAGGGAGGGCCGGGGATTGCTTTAGTTTAGAGGCCACTGCCAACTCAAAAAGCTCGCAGCTCGTGTGCACGCATGTGTGGTGTGGTGTGGTGTGAGCACACAAGCAAGTGATTTCCGTGCGCGTCGTGAGGGGAGAGATAGGGGAGGGAGCGCGGAGAACTGGAGAAGATGGTGTGTGGGTGGGCCGGGCCCCCCCAAAAGCTGTGATGATCCCGCCTCGGCGTGGGCCAAACCCATCTTTATATAGGCGCGCAGAAGTGCCGTGGACCACAGGCACCATCATGGCGATGCCTCCACGGCGCACGAGCTAGCGCTCCATCGCAGCAGCAAGCTAGCAGCTGCTAGTGCGAGGTCGTCTCGTCTCCCTCCCTCGACGGGTCGCCGTACCCCTTTTGGGCGTCGATTCAATTCCCCGTCCGGCGGCCGAGTTGGTTGGAGCTCATGTGCTCGGACGGGCGGCCTTTTGGCGAAAAGCTGGAGGGCTCAACTGCTTCCAGGGTAAAAGTGTGGCGCCCAACCGATCTCGGAGAGCAGCAGCAACGACTGGGTCTGGGTGATGGAGCGGAGCCACCAGCTCGTAGCTAGCGATGGATTTTGACATGAGACAGTGCCGCTGATTAGCGTACGTAACCCTCGTCAGATCAGACCACCACCACTTGTTTATTTCAGTTCCTTCCTCTCTTTTCCCGTCAGGCACTGATCGTATCATCAGTCGCCGTCCAAGGCACAGTTCTGATAAACATCAGCTGTGGGTTAGTGTTGTAGATAGCTGTTGCCATGCTCGCTGTGTTCTTGTCAGCGAACTGCTTACCGCGTGGCGTGGTGCCCTCGTCACTCGGCAGATCTTCGTCGTGAACTATGGAAGGCGACAGTTTCTGTCAGTGGCCGCTTCAGGAAAAAAATAGTTTCAGTCAGAGCAACATCACATTGCTTCAAAAATATCCTTCCCAGATCCTACATATGCCCTCAGGAAACGATGAAGATAAGGGGGCGAACGCGACACCAAAGAAAAGTAATGTTAATCGAAAAAACAAAGCGAACGAATGCCAATTGGCGCACTGTTTTGTTTGCTGTACGCCTGTACCATATGCGTGCAAAAGTTATGTTTAGGCCCAAGTATTGAATTTCCGGCCCATGAACCGAGTCAGGCCCGGATGTTTGGTTGCCAGAAGGCTGCTCAGTTCACCAAGCCGAATCTCAAAGCCCGTGCGCGGCCCTTCCTTTTTTAGTGGTTTCTCACGGCCCATCCAGCCCATGTAGTCTTGCGTGACCCTTTTTTAGTGGTTTCTCCCCGGTCGCGAACCTGCTGCGCGACCTGCACAAGAAAGCCAGCTGGCCCAGGTCCTCCAACGTGCGGTGCGGCTGCTCGCAAAAAGAGCGAGGAGGGCGCTCGTGTGCTGTGGTGGAACGAGGCCACGGGGATCGATTCGATTCCCCACCACGTCCTCCCGTCCTCCTCCGGTCCTCCCATGCCCATGAGACCGCCGGCATATTCGCGCTCCACTCCACCGAAAGCAGAGAACCGACGCGGAGCATAAGTTGTCAGGGACTTTTTCCTTAAGCACCCTGCCCTCGGTGCCCCCGATAATGCCACGCCTTTTGAGCTGTGGGAGCTTGTGCCCCATGTGTTAGCGCACGAAAGCTCGGCCTCCTTTGCAAACCCGGGGCCGTAAAGCGGCAAGGGTGCGAGGCAGTAGGTGTACAGCGCAGGCGCAGCTTGTATAGCTGCGGCGAGAGTTTAGCTGCGCAGACACCATGCAACGCGTCAGCGGTCAACGGTGCCTAGGCCTCATGCTTTAATCATTAATTAATCAAAGCCGCTACGCTAGGGCTCGCCGTCTCCTTGGAACCGATCGCCGATCCGGCGGCCGTGCTGTGCCCACGTGATGGCTGCTCCTAAAGCCGGTGGGCCATCGGCCACGCACGAACAGGATTCGCTCAGCCGATTCTTCAATTCAAACAGCCAATGAACCAGCACAAACTCTGCAGGCAGTCAAAGCCAAATTTGGGACGACTGAGACAAACGTTCGGGAAACCCTGCCACAGTGCTAACAGTACAAAACAACGCGAAGGAATGAATATATGTGCATTTCAAAAGGAGCCCTTGGGCCACTTCCCATGGGCCCCTCCTGTCAATTTATTGAACTATACTGTGGTGTCGTGGTGTGCGTCCTTGATCTCCTGCCATCCACCCGTTTCGTTCCACGGCGTTCTCCAACCCCCCAAGCTTTGTTTTCCCTCAGCGAGCCGAGAGCGAGCGGTTTAAAGGCACGCCAACCGGAATTAAAGCAAGGAATTCCCCAGCGGGGCGGCGACACGCACCAGGTGGGAACCCGAGCGCCACAACTCCCTCCCTCTCGCGAGCTCTCCCCCTCCCTCTGCTCCCCTTTCTCGAAGTCGAAGGGCGCTGCGCTATCTCCACAAAGCCCCCGCTCCCACGCGCGCGCCGCCCTCACCGCCGGGGAGGCGGTGCTCAGGGGGAGGACTCCGGACCGCGCCGGAGACCGCCGCCACCTCTTGGTACCTCCCGTTTCCCCAGTGAGAGCTACCTCCGCGCCCTTCGCTGTTACGCCGTCGGAAGTTCCTGCTTCGTTTCAGCTCTTCAGTTTGTCGGTGCGGACCGCGAGGCGATTAGTTCACGGCGATGCTGTTCCGCCGGCGGCGGCTGGGTGATTCGGGGGGAATATGTCAAGTCACGGCCCGCGAGTGCTAGCTGTCCACCCGTCGAATTTTGTTAGCTGGAGGGTGCGGCTGGGTTTGTTAATTGGGACGATTTGGGACGGCTCTGGATGAGCGGTTGCGAGCGGCAATCAATAATCGCGAGAGCGATGTTGCTTGTCCGTTGCGCGGATCGCTGGCGTTGTGCAGGCGCGTGGGCGAGGCAGGCCATAGACTATGCTACTAGTAGCAGTAGGCTTGACAATGACAAGGCTCGTCCCGTGCCACAGGAAGGGAAAGCCCCACCTCGCTAATGTTTTGGGGTTGCGGGAGGGGAAAAAAAACAATCACCCCGCCTCGGCAAGCCCTAAACGGCAAAGCCCCACCTCGCTAATCCCCTTCCCTCATTCCTCCGCCGGTCTTCCCGTACCCTGGCCGGCGGCGGCCAGCTGACGGCGCCCCCCGCCGTTGCGCGCCGCCTCGGCTTCCAAACGACGGCACCTCGCTGGTGAGAACCCTAGCCTGCTTTGAGTTGGATGGGTGGGTTGCTCGTTTTGTTATTTCCTTTGCTGTGAGCCCCGAACAAACCTTCCTTCCGGGGATGGGTTCTCCAATCCGTCCAGTTTGCCTTTTGGGGGGAGTACTGGCTCGTGTTTGATTTTCCAAAACTGCCAGCTGAATCCACTAAAAAAAAGCAAAAAACAAAACTGTCAGCTGAACCCCAGTCCCCACGCCTGTGTTTGAACCCCACTTTGGATTCTAGCTTATTGCTAGACTGAGTTTTGCTTGCCTGGTGTTCAATCAGTTAACCATTGAGTTTTGTTAGACCAATTAACAGGGGTTCTGCGCCGAGGACCTTTTTACAGAATCAATTCTAAACACTCATTGATGTATCCATATGTGTATTAATTGCTACATTATTTGTGCTCATCTCATAATCAAATCTGGTCTGCCTGCCTGTTTTGCTTTTCATTTCTATATAGATTTGACTTTCGAGTACCGGTGATGCAAAGGGACACCAGCTCTAGCGATGCTTCTGCTTCTCACACAGGGCGCGTTAGACGTCGGAGACAGCCAAGTGAGGTTAGTAATTTCTTCTTTTTGCTCTTTATCGCATTCTGTTTTCTCCATATATTTCAGATAATACTTGCATTGCAGCATGGTACAAAGCTTGAATAGCAGCCTGTTTCAGGTGCTCCTTTTTGTAACTAATCATGATGATTTATTCAGGCTACTGAGGATGGGAATAGAGCTAATGGACAGCCGTTGCTTGTCAACGATCGGAACAAGTATAAATCGATGCTTATCCGTACATATTCAACAGTATGGATGATTGGGGGCTTTGTGTTGATTGTTTACATGGGCCATCTATATATCTGGGCCATGGTTGTTGTGATTCAAATATACATGGCTAGAGAGCTTTTCAACCTACTCAGAAAATCCAGTGAAGAGAAACAACTGCCAGGGTTCAGGCTGCTGAATTGGTAAGCTTTGGGTCGTTTTGATTCTACTAATTTCAAACAGGAATTTGTCAATCTCACAGCTGCCATGCTTTTCAACAGTACCTTTTCCCCTTGTGTTGTTTATGTACAAGGTTATTTCCCATTGTAGGCACTTCTTTTTCACGGCGATGCTGTACACTTATGGGCGCTTTCTTAGTCGGCAGCTTGTGAATACAGTAACTTCAGATCACTTACTGTATAAGGTCGTCAGCGGCCTAATAAAGTACCAGATGTTTATTTGCTATTTTCTTTATATTGCAGGTAGGTTCAGTACTTCCTGCAACATGTAATGATTTAGAATGTTTTAATGTGATTCTGTTCTAATTATGATCTTGATTCTTGCATTAAAAGATTTTATCCAAACGGGCTATACCCTCTTGATAACTTATTAATATATTACTGTCTGCTATTCTACGGTTTAGCTAGAGCAATGCCATGGTAATTCAATTTTACTCTGCAATTTTTTGGGTAGGCATTGTTTGGCTGATAGCTGATCAGTTGATTTAAATGGGAAAATTCACCTTTTGGGTTTGGTGTTATTATTCATATGACCATCAGTGGATGGAAACGTTACATTCAGTAGTTTTGATTATTGGGTTTGATGCAAATGTCCACTGCCCAATTTTCGTACTGTACATGCCTGCCTAAGTGGTTACCGTTACGTACATACTAGTTACCTTTGAAGTGTCTTCGTTCACTTGATTGCATGTGTTGATGGTCATGCTTTAACGGATAACCTGCTTATCTCTAATTTCTAGTTCATATCTGGCAAAAGGTAATATTTGTGGCTCCCTTGATCCAGGGTTTGTATGGTTTATTTTGACTCTGAAGAAAAAGACGTACAAGTATCAATTCAAACAGTATGCGTGGACGCACATGATACTTTTAACAGTTTTTGCACAGTCCTCGTTCACTGTGGCAAACATATTTGAAGGGATTTTCTGGTAAGTGATTTGTTTCGTTATTAATGCCCTGTTCAGAGTCTTATTGTTTTGGGATATGTGGAGTGCTTCGCCATTTTTGTTCAGTTTTTAGGTATTAGACATGTATTTATTTTGTATTGCCATCGGCATCTGGAAGATTCCCTGTCTTCCGGAAAAGGAATCCTAATATTTTATCTTTCATCTGTTCTAAACTTGCAGATTAATTAGAATTTTGAATTTCATTCTGCCTTACTTTACTTTTTGTACAGCCATAAAAAGAAATTTTCCGCACTTCCATTCTCCGACACTATGTGCCTCTCTACAGTATTTAGCGTCCACATTTGTTACTTTAGTAACATTACTACCATCCCCTGCTTTAGCTTTATTGACCTGTATGAGCTTCTGTGATGGTGAAGGCTTCTAATTAGATCCTGCAGAATATCTTTTGAATACTAATGTTGGTATAATGCCCTGTGCCCCTGTCTGACTTCTGTGCCTTTTGATTCATTCTTGCACTTTCCTTTTCATTGGAAGGTATATTGTTCTGTTTTGTTTCTTCCTTCTGAGTTGAGTTTGAACTATTTTATGCCAATGATGCATATAGCGGAAGATGTGTGCTCTTTAATTTACTAAGAAATTGATATTATGCTACAACTGAAACTGATGAACTCCATGCATCTACAATGCTATGTGTATTCAGGTTTCTTCTGCCTGCTTCGCTCATTGTGATCAACGATATCTTTGCTTATTTATTCGGGTTCTTTCTTGGGAGAACACCATTAATCAAGTTGTCCCCAAAGAAAACTTGGGAAGGTTTTATTGGTGCATCAGTGACAACTATCATCTCTGCATTTCTGGTGAGACTCTTGTTAAATTCCCCATCAGGCTACTTTTTACAGCAACATTTGATTTTTTTTTCTTTTTTAAATGATGAAAATTGCCAGCAGCCTCCCCTGTGTTTTTGTACATGTAACGGCCCCTTGTCTTGAAGTACAGTCTTACTTATGTCGATGTCTCTCATCTAAATAAGAGCCTTTAATTCTATATTTGAACATTAAGTGTTCTTACTGATGTGTTATAGTATTGTCCACTTGTGTTTTTCTGTATGGAAGTTTGGTGGTCAGAGACTGCGTTACAGGTTACTAATTACACGGGCACCCACCTTTTCTCTTGTTAGTTATTATCCACCACCAAAACTCTGACCTCCCTTCTCGTTGATCACTTGCACATCAGTTGTGTTGCTCATATATTTATAGCGCACTAGGCGCTTTTCCCATGCGGACCTCAACAACAGAATTATATGTACAAGAATATGTTTTGTCCATTCTCTAGAGAAAAACAAAAACCCTCAGCGCTTTCTCCATGACTCAATGTTGTTTAACCATCTCTCAAGCAATGCCTGAATCAACACATACTTCCTTTCCAGCTTTCATACCATCATCCCTTGTGCTGCTCTCATTAGAAGAAAATATAAGATACAAGGAATGGTGTAAACCCTACCAAAACACACCCCAACACACAGAACTAGAATATGGTGGTGCCAATTACAAAAAGTATAATGACGGGCCTGCACTACAGGGCTAAATACCTGAGGCAATTTCTTCTTAATATAATGAAGCGCAGTTCTCCTGCGCTTTTGAGAAAAAAAAATACCTGAGGCAAGCAACTTATTTTCTTTCATTATCAACCTTACAAGTCAAAAACATGCTGCAATGTGAAGATTTGTGTTGGTCCCTCAGGGTTTATATTTTTCTGGGAATACACCTCTATATACAAACGCTTGAAGGTTGGGTTTTCAAATAATAATCCACTAATAATTTCTGTCTGTAAAAATATAGCTATTTGTTTTTAGTTCTAAATGATATGCTGTTCATTTTTCTTTTTCCTGTGGCAGTTAGCAAATGTAATGGGCCATTCCCAATGGTTGACATGCCCAAGAAAGGTGACAGAAATTTTCTTCTGAGTATGATTGTTGTATGGCCAAGTTGCTACTGTGTTACTAATTTTCATGCAAATAATTTCAGGACCTGTCAACCGGGTGGCTTTATTGTGATCCTGGTCCAATGTTTAAGCCGGAGCATTACTCGTTGGGAGAATGGGTGCCACACTGGGTGAGGAAAAAGTCTTTTTGCTCAATTTAATTATTTTAATATTTTCCTTGTACTCTAAATTGGTGTCTTCATGTAATCATGTTCCCAACCATGAAGGTTATCTCAAAATTACTGTGATGATCTCTTAAACCTTAGAGCTCTTATTGCAGTAAAACTTCTTCCATGGTTATTGACAGTAATACCTAACCAACTAGTCATTCCAAAAGGAATAAAGTTTTTCTTCCAAGTCAAGAGGTGCTTGCCCTAAAAAACACCTGGTTCTGTTTTTGTTGAGCTGAAGGAAAGAATACTAGTACAGCTAGAGGTAGCTCATTGATGCAGAAACGGCTGATTTTGTATATTAAACTTTAACAGAAAAAAAGATGGGGATGGTATTATGCATTCAACTTCAATTCTTTTTTGAGATACCATCAAATTAGTACACTTACACTCAGCGGAAGAATAGTCAGATGGAGACTCTAACAGATATCATCTCATGGCTGCTACATGGGATGACATGTCATGTTTATGTAGTCAAAACATAGCCATGATTGATCTCTTTCTGTTAATGTTGCTGTATGGAACATGATAATTTTAAATAGCTTGCAATTTGGATACTTGGTTAAAAAGGTAGCTAGCCATTTGAATCTTGTAAAGGAGTCCAATTAGACCATGGGAAAAACAGTGAGCTGTATGTCATGGATGGCACACACATGGTCTGAGTAGGAGAACTGAGCCTAACTCAGGTGGTGGGAGGTGTATAGGTGTGCATAGCCACCACCCAGGTTCATGTCATGTTCAACCTGAACTTGGGTGCCTATTTCTTCTTACTTGCAATGCCACCTAGTTCCTTGTGTTGGCCTTTCTTTTTTTCCCTGTTGATTGCTTGAGTATTTTTGCATGTGCTTGATCAAAACAGAAGATTAAAGTTTGCTTGATTCTTTTTGCCATCCCAATATTATCTTTAATCTATTGCTTCATCATTGGTTTTGTTTTTATCTTTCTAGAGTTTCTAGATCTCTGATTATTGAACTTTATTTGATTGCATGTGTCTCTTAACAGTTCCCATGGAAAGAACTTGCCATTATGCCCGTGCAGTGGCATGCTTTAGCCCTAGGTCTGTTTGCATCAATAATAGCACCATTTGGAGGGTTTTTTGCGAGTGGCTTCAAGAGGGCTTTTAAAATAAAGGTATATACTGCTTCATGATTTCACTAACTTTAGGGTTACTTGTATTATTTTTACTTCAATTGATAGATATTTTTTTCAAAAAAAATTATAGGATTTTGGTGACAGCATACCTGGGCATGGGGGAATTACTGACAGAATGGATTGTCAAGTAAGTATCTCTGAGAAACATTCTGGCTATATGGATATGTTGCTGGCCTATATTTATGCAAGCTTTTAGCATCCTCATTCTATTGATATAGCGCAACAGGCCTTTGGGCTGTGGCTAGTCCAAATAATCAGTTATAAAACTATCATTTGAACCAAATGTTTAATCTGATGATGACAGGAGTAGCAACTTCATATTATATATACTATTTCTCCATTTAGCTACATTTTATGCTGCTCAATTTGTTTGGGCTTGATCTTCATGTGTCTTTATAGATTGACCCATAAACCAACTAGCAAAATTATGTTGAGAAAGTAGAAATGATGGGAATGAAGCCTTTGGTATATACATTGTTGTAAATAAAGCTTGGGTAAGTGCAACTGGGGCCACAAGAATGGCTATGTGAAAGCTTCATTTCAAAATACATATGTTGCTGGTAATTGTCTTGTCCTTGTGTTGATAAATACACAACGGTTTGTTTCATATTAAATAAATAAAATGAAGGGGGAAATTCCGCCTTCTGTGTTTTCCCTTGCTCCAAGCAGAAGAAATCTCATGCATTAATGTCATGATCAATATGTTACAGCTTAAAATAATTTTTTGTATGCTTTTCCTCAGATGGTTATGGCAGTGTTTGCATACATATACCACCAATCATTCATTGCGCCGCAGAATTTCTCTGTTGAGATAATCTTGGATCAGGTTAGGATCATTATACCTTAATACTTATTCCATTATCTTGAGTGGTTCTCTCTTCTTTTCAGCAATTTATCTTGTGTGATTCTAACCAGTTTCTACCTTCTGTCATTCAGATTATAAGAAACCTAACCTATGAGGAGCAAAAATACTTGTATAAGCAGCTTGGTGAAATCTTCCATGAGAGGCAACAGATGCAAAGCTGAGAGTTAATGTGCTTATTTGAAGCATGATGTGTTGTGTATTTAAGCCTTCGGCTCATTCTGTCGCTCCAGATTCGTGTATAGCAGCATCGCCCGAGTGCACGACGATATAGCGAGTCCTTGTTTAAACCACTGTACAGAATGGTAGAAAGGAGAGAATGAATGTGTTTTAGGTGCTTTATTCGCTCTCCACTGACGCTGCCTTCTGCAGTTTATCATATACGCCGTGCTAATTCTATCCCCTTATCATCTTTTCTTCCCTCTTATATTGTGACAAAGGGGCCTGGAAAGCTGTATTCTTGCTTATCACTTTGCGGTCCTGATTCCGGACCAAATGTTCGAGGATGCATAGAATAAGAGGGAGCAGGGCAAATTCTTATTTCCTCGCTTTTTCTCTGCCATCAGGCTCTTCGTTGCATGTTTATTGTAAGTTAGCATGCGTAGCAAAAGAAATGTTCCCGTTCCCTTTTCCTGCATCCTTGTGTCGCATCACTGTAAAAGTTTATTTCTACACTGCATGCGCCGTTGGAGGAAGTGAGAATGCTCACAAGTCAGGTAAGCCATGACCATGAAAGCGTTATGACATCTCCTGGCTAGTGGCCACCAGACTCGGATACCTTCCTTGTGTGCACACGGAAACATCATCGGAGAAAGTAAAGCAGGCGTGACACATCATCATGGCTCGAATAACCGGTGTCTCCCTTCCGATGCCCTTTCGCCCTGTGCTTGAGGCTCACCAGTACCGGGAATGGAGGAACCTGTCGATGCTTGTGTTGAGCAATGGTTAGTACGAATCAACGATCATCAACACGCAACGGTTCTACCCTTGGATATCCGCTCCGTGTTAGGCGTTGTTGCTATCTGGGTTCTGATGCCTTGTGATCAGGATAAGCATCTCTTGTAAATCATGGCAATCGCCGATGTGATATCTTATTGCATGATACGCGATCGATTATGATGTGTTAGTGTGAGCATCTACCAGATCTCTTTCTATTGATTGAGGAAACATGTGCATGAGGATTTTTTTTAGGAAACATTGCATGAGGATTGTTCTTAAATGGAAATGTATCAATAGTTGCATTATCGATATACTGTTGTGAGGGTCCTGGAAATGTGTGTAACTTTGGTCACCAACTGACTAATGGAGAAAACTGGGCAATCACTTGGCATGTGTTTGGCTCCACAAATGAAGCAGGACATGACGTGTCCATCCATTTTTTCGAGCTGACCCACCCTAATCCCTAAATCCAAATACAGGATACTATCCCCAAAAAAATAAGGACCATCTCTTTCCTCATCCTATCCCAAAGGTTAGGGACAGAACCATCCCATCACATGTTATCCCCAAACTAGTGGTTGTGCACGTGCCCAGGCACGTGTTTGAAACTAATTGTATATCAACTATACTTGATCATAATGTCTCCAATTAGTTCATTCACAGACCATAAATGATTAGAGAAATATATATAAAGTCCAATTCACCAACCATACCAAATAGAATATTATATTATATATTATAATCTATAATAAAATATCTCAAATATATATATATATATATATATAATACAGGGACCACAAATACATTTGTCTTATTTCATACACAAAATTGAGCACGAAGGACTATCTGGATGGCCATCATGATTTCAAAACATCCCTGTATACAATATTTTTGGTTCGCTTGCCAGTAGGATCTATAGCAATGTTTCTCTTAGCTAAAACCCATGTTGTCTCACGGGACACACCTCTTGACAGTGCCACGAACAATTGCCCATGTGAGAAAACGGGCTCAGGAAGGTAGACGCCAACATGGGGTATTGTTTGCCCTTGTGTTTTATTTATGGTCATAGCAAAACTCAGACGAATCGGGAACTGTTTCCGTTTGAACTTGAAAGGAAGTGTGAGATCTTCCGAAGGCGACATAGGTATCCTCGGTATGAACACTCTATCTCCTGCATGTTGACCATTCACTATTTCAGCATCAGTTGCGTTATTTTTAAATCCCCTCACCACAAGTCTAGTACCATTACATAGACCATTGTGAGGATCTAAATTGCGCAGCAGTATCACAGGGCAATTCTTCTTAACTCTTAACTCATGAGGCGGCAACCCATTAGTGTGATTGAATTGAGAAAGTCTAATGGATAATTATTCCGAGTATCGTCATCAACAGAGTCAAAGCTATAAAATACCTTTGCCTTCCCCGGGAACCTTTCAATCATTAGTGCATTCACGACATCAACGTGCTCATTCTTAGTGGAAAGTATAGCGCGCTCACGCATATACTTTGCATCCGAGCAGTTCTCTACAATATTTGGAAATATACGATTGATCAGCAAGTCAATAGATCCATCATCCTCTGGAGCATCAATAATGATGTCATCAGCTAGCTGAACAAAATCATTCTCACATGCTTCCTTAGTGCCATTTCCAATCCATAATAAGTACTCTGCAAACCATGTGTCAGATTGTGCTCGCATGTTTTTTTGTCAATCTAATCCGATGAACACTTTCCCATATGTAAGACCTCAATAAAGTAGCATCGGTGATCTGAGCTCGTGTACCGCGAGCAACAACAGGAAGAACCTGGTGAAAATCACCTCCAAACAACATAACCTTACCACCAAAAGGCAACGCACATCCCATAGACGATAATCTTCAGCGAGAGAATCAAAGTGTTTATCCCATAGACGACGTATGTTGGCACATTCACAAAAAACAGCTATAGTGGCAAACGGCCTTCTGAGGGCACAAGGCATCCTGAAAGTTGCGGACTCTGTGAGATAATCGTCCAGTGACTTGTCAGTCTCCACTAAACCCATAGCCTCACAGGCATCTCGAAATGTTACATATGTAACACCATGGAAGTCCTTAAGTATTCATAGGAAGTTGCACCACGAACATGATTTAGCAGCACTCGAAGATAATATTGTTCCCCTTCAGCTGGATTTGCAAAAACCAATCTTCCAATCTGAGTCCTTCTCTTCCTTGGCTTCCAAAACTTCCTAGACTTGTTCCATGTGTAGTGTTCTGGAAATTCTTTGTACAATGATTTATGTGCTACTGGGTGTTTTCTATTCACCTTGAAATACTCCGTGAGCATAGACTTTTGTGAATTCACATGACTCACAACATCATTCGAATTATCCGTGGACTGGACTTATACGCTACCACATGCATGCCTGGTAGGTGAACTTGCATCTGCAGCATAGGTGGTGACATGGAATACAATTTAAAACCATACAACCGGTTTACAACCTCTATCGCAGTTATCATTCTAGAATCTCTATACTGTTTGATCCCATTGATTACCTTCCGGCCACTATCCTTAGGCTCAACTGTGTATGAAGCCCTATCATGCCTTTTATATATGTATTTGTATAGGTACTTAACTGACTTGATGCTGCTGCATGCCTCCACATTGATATGACAGTTATATTTCATAACGAGAATTGGGTTGTAAGGCACTGCCCATCTGTTATCTAGCCATTCATTCATTATTTTTACTTTCTGACCATCTTCCCTCCTCCTATAAATCGGATATGAATCATTTCCTTGCTGGGTACCTTCACTGAACTGCCGAGGATAACGGAACCGACATTGGCCATTTATCATGCACGGACAATTCTTGTTGAATATACCACAAGGACCGTGCATCATATGTTTCAATACAAGGCTATGTAACTCAAGATACTTTTTCAGATTTGGAATTTCAGCATATATATATCGGTCATAGTTGCTAGGACTCTTCAGCTTACTGCCTGATTCCATAACAAGCAAAAAGTGTTCATCAGGTAGACCTCTTTTTTGAAACTCTGTTACATGAGCCCATGCTGCAACTTTACCAAGATGACCCTTCTTGATCAAGAAATCATGTAGGTCCAATAACTTTGCATGATACACTCTGGCCACAATATCAGGTCGGTCTTGTGGTGTCTGACTTGGCAGAAGCTCAGAAGTAATTTCCGGCCAATATGGGTTACATGCCATCGTCACAAAGAAATCAGGTTTCCCGTACCGTGTAACCAATGTCATTGCATCCATAAATCTAGCTTGCACATCACAGTCACTTCCAGGAAAAACCTTACTCAGTACAATCCTAAGCCCGGCTTTAGATGCATCAGCCTCTCCAGTTGCAAGTGTGTTGAGTAGGCCCTGTTTGGAAAAATGCAATTAAAATCATTTTAATTTCCAACCCCGCGTAACAAACATAAAGGTCAACAATAATAAAGTTCGGCAATTACTAATTACTAACCTGGTAAAGATCGGTGCGAATTAAAGCCTGGTGTTCAGGCTTAGAGTACCAATCTAAACGCATTGACTCAACCTTGATGTAAATATCAACACAAAACTGTTGGAATAGACGACCAGCGTGAAAGAACACGTTGAACTCGCCCTCACGAATTTGCAGTTTGAAATAGTAGTATTCCCTTTTCCCTCAGAACCTCCTGTGCATAACAAAGAAATATAATTTTATAAACTTACTATATAATGTAATACTTCCTGAGATTGAAATATAATACAATATCAAACCTGCTCTGTCGCCATCTTCAACGTCACTTTTATCGTTTTCGCTACAACGGTCATGATCATCTAGCTCTGTAATTTACAGAAACATATATATTTTAATTACTGGTTATCAACACAGAAGGAACTTACAACTACTATTATATTAATTTCATCATTCATTAGTATAGATAATGCTGCATATTGTACCTTCCAATTTACGCTTTGTGTATATCCTTTTTGGGTTAGATGGAGGAGGTTCTTGAAACTCTATTTGCTTGTGCTCCCATCAGTCTCACCACGTGGAAAAAATAATGGATAAGCCAATGAATCATAGCAACCATGATAAGCTCTGATGTAATGTGGACGATCTTCTTTCCCATATATGATGATGCTCTGTGAAAACCTTTGCTGCGCATCATTCCCATCAACCCAAATGGTTGCAACTTGATCCATTGCTGATGCATTGTACCACCTCTGATCAACTGATATACTGGTATTCAACTTAATTGTGCATTCCGTCATATTAGTAAGTGTTCCAAGATATTTGAAAGCTGCAACATACGGGTCGTCCCGTACAATATTTAGAATCAAACGAATCAAAGCTACATCTAGATTCGGTGACCTCTTAACTCGATGAGCAATACTATCATTTGTGTCATAAAAGTACAACTGCATATGACGGGGACCATTGCGACCGAGTAAAAGCTGATCAAGTCTATGGTAGATTTGTCCATGAACTTTAAACGTAAACACACCAGTACCCTTCGCAGTTGCAAGACGCTGGTCATGGATACCCCAAAACTTGTAAAAGAAAAGTGTGAGTTGAAGTACCATATATGCTTTCTGAAATACTTTGCATCTCTGTCAGTTTGGCTGGAAAACAGTCGTTGTAATTCCATGGGTACGTCTAGAATATATATATTAACCTTCCCTTTCATGCAACATTTCATGCAACAAAAGGCAGGACCTTCTCCGGAAAACCTCTTTGCACGATATAACATACAATTTTTTGCCTTTTTCAGCTCATGGGGTTTCTTGGACAAACCTTTATACACAGCATCGTAACGATCATTTGTTATATGAACTGCATCAGGTTCTCTTGCATATTCATAGTGTACATCTGTAATAACATAAGATTCCTCATGTTAATGTTAACCAAATGACAAAGCAGATGCACATATCATTCCCTCAAGAACATTACATGAAGAAGAAAATTACCTTTTTGGTGGTACACCCTAGCCTCATCATCCTCGTATAGATCAACCCCGTCTTGCTCAGGATCCAATTGGTCGAAATCATTCTCTGTATCAAAATTTAAAATTAAAATTAAAATAGATTAGGTACATATTCACATGGCTATCCATACTAATTTCATGTATTGACATACCATCGACTCCATGGACTGGATCGTCAGGTTCCCATAAACCTGAATCGAAAACTCGTGTATGATCATGGCCATTATTAATAAAGGCCCTTGTCCTCGCACCTGAGCTTTGCCGAGTTATCCGGTTATGCATTACATCTGATCTGCTGATAGCTGTTTGTAGTTCTACATCATCTGAATAATAGCGATACTGTAATTTCCAGATAAGCTAAAAAATAACTTGCACATCATGGTGTACTTGGCAAACAGTTCTTTTTCAGCCTTCTCCCTTCATTAGTTTTCATTATCTTTTCTTGTTTTGACGGAGACGACATTTCAGCATACCTCTTTTTGTTTCTCTCTCTTCTACTACTTCGAGGTGAAATTTCATGTTCGTCGTCTATGTTAAAATAATAATTTGGTTAGCTACCAGCACAACAAACAGAATGAACAGAAAGAGCTTACATTATTCACCTACTACAGAAGCAAGCCCACACTCTTGAGTAAAACAAGACATGTTTGTGCCGATGAATGGTGGTTCAGAATGCAGAGCTGTATTAACCAAGGTACACCAACTCAGATAAGATACAAAATACAAACTATCTAAATATAAATATCAATGCCTAATATCAAACCTCATAGGGAATGCAAGTTGCAAACGCTTATAACCAATCAGTAATACCTGTTTCCACGGTGTTTGGGTTGGCCATAGGAGTTTTGCTCTGGTACAAATGCTCCGTGTATATGAATCATTGCAATGAAGCCAGTCATCAGAATCATTTACCCCAATATCCAGTAGGACATCTGCACACCAACATAATGATCTGAAAACATTATCCAGATCCACATGCATTGGGGTGTAGTGTGTTTAACAAACCAGTGTTATGGTGCTCGTCAGATGTGTGATTTGTTTGCTTACTTGCCCCAACACCCTGTACTAAATCTGCAAGCAAAAAAATTAAAACTTTAACTATAGACCATCAACATGCACATAATATTTTGCTTATACATTAAAAACGTGCAAACCTGCAGTTCCATCCACATGCAACATAGCCGAAAGTGGTGTGTTTGTCAATCCTACAGTTCCAGCAACATGTATGGCTGCCGTCTGGGGTGTGTCTGTGAAACGCGTACTCCCAGAAACGTGCAACAATGCCGACTGGGGTGTGTCCGTTAGTGCTGCAACATCTAGCTATCATGAATTATCTAACCATTCATCTGTATGTTATAGTTTTTTAGGAAAAAAATTTGAACAAACCTTCTGATTGCTTCTCCGCCTTCCTTCGATGATAGTTTTTCCTTTTTCTTGCATTAAGTTCCGCCTTCTTATCTAGCGGCATATTTGCATAACAATCTCTAGCTTTTTGACGCCTTCTGTTTTTTAGTTCATCATCTATGGAAGAGTTCACACATACACTGATTAGAAAAAAAAGAGATTCATTGGTAAACAGAATGCATCATCAACTTACCGTCTTGATCTTGAACCCTTGCCCTTTTAGAACCAACACTTTGTCTGGTTGCGTTGGTTATATCTCCAAGCGCAACATGTTGATCCATCTGGACGCATGATCGTCGTGGTCGAGCTGAACGATCGCGTTCGCCACCTCCTTTGTCGTGGCCGCTCTCCGTGGTCGCTAGCTCGCTGTGGTAGCGTCAGGCGCCCTGGTCGCGCGCTGTGATCGCGACCGCCGTTGTTATCGAGCTAAGCGATCGCGACCAGCAGGATCGCCATGGTCGCGTCCGCCGCCATGGTCGTGCCACGCGCCTTGGTCCCCGTGATCGCGTTCGCCGTTGTGGTCGCGTCAGGCGCCCTTGTCATGTGTCTTGATCGCGTCCGCCGCCGTGGTCGCGTCCGCAGCGTGAGGATGAGGATGGACCAGATGGCGCGTGTTGCCCACCTCGTTGGGTCGCGCGTCCGCCGGGGGTCGCGTCCGCCGCCGTGGTCGTGCCACGCGCCTTGGTCGCCGTGATCTCGTTCGCCGCCATGGTCGCGTCGGCACACGCGGAGCTACGGCGCGCGGCACCTCGGGTGGGGTGGACGGCGTCCGTGGGAGAAGGCGTGCAACGGGGGGAAGGCAGAAGGCGTGCAACTGGATGGAAACAAAAACAATGCCTCCGTGACGTAAACATAGAAACAAAATTTTGGACGGCTTCCGTGGGGAAGGCAGAAGGCGTGCAACATGGATGGAAACAAAAACAATGCCCCCGTGACCATGCGGCAGCAAACATGGAAACAAAATTTTCGCAGCAATTCTTTCCATCCAGCCAATTGTGGGTACAGGTGGGCTGGTAGAATTGGCGGGGTGACAAAAATTTTTAGTTTTGGGGGAATCATTTTCCTTCCCTCCATTTTGATGGTCCACCCTGATCCTGTCAAACACCCGGCCTTACATGTGGGCCATTAAGATGTGTTTTGTGAGGGGAGTGGGTGGATTAATCTTAGTGAGAAATGTTCTCAATTCTTTCATCCTTTATAGTATAGACTAAACACACACACTTTATATCACGGGCATGCTTCCTCAAGCCTAAAACATGATGGAGAAAAATACAAACAATTCACTTATACTTCTCTAATAGGCTCCCTCAAGCCTAAAACATGATGGAGAAAAATACAAACAATTCACTTATACTTCTCTCATAGGCTCCCTCAAACCTAGGCATGGAACATAGGAGTCGGCTACAACCATTTTGGCTAATTGTGTTCGTTAGAAATCTCTAGTCTTGATACCAATTGAATTGTATGCACCAACTGGTTTAATCCAGAAGTTTAAACTGATGAAGATAATTAAGAAATTTACCTAAATTTCTACATATATAAGATATGTTTCTAATGATGTGTTGAAATTGTGCATAAATGAGCGAGACGATACGTAATATTAGGCTAACAATCCGATTCATTTTAGTCGACCGATCTAAGCCTGTAGCACTGCATCCCTCACTTCTCTTGTGCTTCTAACGACGACTTGCTCCCCTGCCGTGTCCTTCAACCTAAGGCTCTGTTTTTTTTTCCGAACCAAACCTAAGGCTCTGTTTGGTAGGAACTTTCAAAACCATTTCTCTTCATAAACAAGATGATCTCTAGTCTCTACAGAACGGTAATCATGACAATCCGTAAAAAACGATCAAGGATTCAGAGATAAAACCAAAAATGTTTCCCGTATCCAATTAGAGACTTTTACCGTATCCAATTAGAGTCTATAACGTTTCTCCGAGAAACCGAATCCCCGAGGAAGTCTCCGATTGATTCTTGCCCGTGATGCTATTTGTATCAACATGCTATTTCCTTCACCACCTGACCACCTACCAGATCTGCTGCCACATCGCCACCGTACCTTCAACTTCCTCTAATCCCAGAAGGAATCAAATAAATCTCTCTAGAAAACGCAAAAATTTAGTCACCGGAGGTTTGAATAAATTAACAAAATTCTTCTACAGAAAACAGAACTCCCGGCGGGCCTCCAACACGAGACCAGAAGGCGGGAGAATAAACGCTCCACTTGGGCCGTCACCACTACAATCCAGCCACCCCCGTCTGCACAAGCGACGGTCCTGCCCCGTCCTATAAATAGCTAATCGCACCAGATAGAGGGTGTCTCTCTCCGTCGCAGGAAACCCGCTGTAGCATCAAGGAACGATTTTTGTCGTGTTGATCTCCCCCCACCCCGCCCCCCGTCTTGGCCTCGCTAGAAAAAGAAGCCTGTTCCAGGACCAGGAGAGGTGCTTTCCTCTCCTCCCCCTTCGATAGTTCGATCCAGTAGGATTGTAGTCTATTTCCTAGATCTTGTTTGGGCATCCGTCCTTCTTGGAGTGGTACAGTCCTAGTTCGTACAATGGGTGATTTTTGTGGGTTTTGATCGGCATTTATTTTTTGCATTCGAGAAAGCCCTGTGCTTTCTTGGAATCCGCGGGGTTAGGTCTCGGCGGATCGTCCTCTCGCAGCGAGAGGTTGTCAAAACCCGTGGGATTCGATGGATTTCTGGGGTTTTCTATTCCTATGTTAATTGTGTGGGGTTTTGATTCGTGTGCTTTCTGTTTTTTTTTAAAGAAAACTGTGTGCTTTCTGTTGCAGGGGTGCGAGAGGGGAAAGGAAGGGTCTTGGGGAGACGGAGATGGCGCGCAATGCGGTGGACAAGGCGACGTCCATCGACGCGCAGCTGCGGCTGCTGGCCCCGCAGAAGCTCTCCGACGACGATAAGCTGGTCGAGTACGACGCCCTGCTCCTCGACCGGTTCCTCGACATTCTCCAGGACCTGCACGGCGAGGACATCAGGGAGACGGTAATGCTCCGATTGATTCTTGCCCGTGATGCTACTTGTTCCCTTCTTTTTGGTGCTGGCTGTCGATTTAGGAGGTAGATAGCACGATCATGCTCGGAAATCTGTTTATACAATTGTGCATGCATGGATCGCGAAAGCAGAGGAATCAGATACGGCATTTGGGCCTTTTGGGTTTCAATGGTGATGTTCTTCACATATGAATTTGCCACTCACTCTAGAGGTGGAAGTTAGTGCTGCGTTTAACAAAATATAGTAGTAGTGGGGCTGCACCAATTTTTCTCCAGTTGATGATCACTCCTGTACAAATTGTACTTTGTGTTTTTTATGGTACATTACCATGATGTTCAAAACTAGTGGGCTGCCATGATGTGCGAATCACTTGCACTATAATTATGGCCTTCTGATAATCTTTTAGTGTTATATATGCCCTTTGAACTGTTTGCTGATACAAGGTAGTTTGTGGGTCGGATTTATTTCCTTTTCAGTATATAAGTACGATAATAGAATGAAAGCTACATTTTTTTATGCATCCGTGTATCAATACACTATTTTACATGACTATATTGTACCACACACAGTATGTCGCTTCTCTTTGGCTACTTCTGGATATCTGTTTGCCCAAATATCTTTACAATGATGCAAGTTTGTTCTTCAACCCACTCTACTTTTCAGTGGTAAATTGCAATGCTGTAAAGGTCTCCTTTTGTGTAAATAGGTGCAAGAATGTTATGAGTTAGCTGCTGAGTATGAAAGTAAGCTTGACCCCAAAATGCTGGATGAGATTGGGAATGTGTTGACCAGCTTGGATCCTGGAGACTCCATTGTCATAACCAAGTCATTCTCACACATGCTTATCCTGGCAAACTTGGTTGAGGAGGTCCAGATCGCATACCACAGGAGGATAAAACTGAAGAAGGGTGACTTTGTTGATGAAAACTCGGCAGCAACTGAATCAGACATTGAGGAGACATTAAAGAGGCTTGTGCATCAGCTTAAGAAGTCCCCTATGGAGGTATTTGATGCTCTGAAGAATCAAACCGTTGACCTTGTCCTGACTGCACATCCGACTCAGTCAGTCAGGAGGTCACTACTCCAAAAGCATGGCAGGTTGGTTTTGAAGCTTGCTGAATTATTAGAGATAATAGGATAAGATATTTTTATGGAATTAAAATTCTTCTATGAAGAATTATAATAGAATAGGATAACACAGTTTGCTCACATTGAATTATACATAGACCTTTCTAGAAAACATGTTTTTCCCTCGTTTTTCAATCCTCTCTTTTTATTGTGTAAATATAAATATTTCCTTGCATGGTTCTGTGGTAGACCACCCTTTTGAGAAACAACAGAAATCGAAAATTATTTGATATTCTTGAGGCATGTTGAATCATATGTGCCTTTTTAAAGATTTGAATTCTTTTACCTTTCAATCTGCAGGATAAGAGACTGTTTAAGCCAACTTTATGCAAAGGACATCACTCCAGATGAGAAACAGGAACTTGATGAAGCACTTCAAAGAGAGGTAGTTTCCTTATCTTGGATACTTTTATATGTTATTACTTATTAGTGTTGTATAATTCTATCTCTGTAATAGCTAATCAGGAAAACTTTGTCATCTTCACTAAAGATTTATTTAAATGGTTCAATTATCACATATTATTTCTTATCTACAGATTCAAGCTGCCTTTAGGACTGATGAAATCAGGCGGGCGCCTCCTACTCCTCAGGATGAAATGCGTGCTGGGATGAGTTATTTTCATGAGACTATATGGAAGGGTGTACCCAAGTTTTTACGTAGGGTTGACACTGCCCTTAAGAACATTGGCATAAATGAGCGGGTGCCCTATAATGCCCCTCTTATTCAGTTTTCTTCTTGGATGGGGGGCGATCGTGATGGTACATGGCATCTATTGCATGCTCTCTCTCTCTCTCTGGTCTATTGGATACTTTTTTGATAATGTGTTGAATCATGCAAATAAAAGTTTGCAAAAAAGGAGTGCAAGTACAATTCTAAACTGATATCCACCACAGGGAATCCAAGAGTCACACCAGAGGTTACAAGGGATGTGTGCCTGTTGGCTAGAATGATGGCTGCTAATTTGTACAATGCCCAAATAGAGGACCTTATGTTTGAGGTAAAAATAGGACATATTTTTATATTAGAATACTGTAGTTATATTACTCACGAGAACTTCTTTTTTTACACACGCAGTTATCTATGTGGCGCTGTAGTGATGAGTTACGTGTCAAGGTCGATCAGTTACACCATTCCTCCAAGAAAGATACAACAAAACACTATATAGGTGCAGATGACATTATAATAGTTTTTTGTTTAACATATCTTATGTAATACCTTACACATTGTCTATCATCTGTTGCCAAATATTTAAAACTGGCCGCCAACCTATGCTTTCACATGGGATTGAAACTGGTGTACTTTTATATATTGTATTGCTTATGATTAGTATGGATCCTCATCAATTAGGAACAGAAGATGACATTTTAGAACCATATAATAAATGCAGGTCCAGTTTGATAGTTTATTCTATCGGGTTATGAATCGAACATTATAAACCGCATGAATCTGAGTTGCTGAAGACTGATTTATGAGACATGCAGATCAGAAACGTAGCGCAAGTGGTTCTAACCAAAGTCAATATAGTGGGAACTTTGAACAATAAAATCCTAGTGCGATTAGTAATTGGAAAAAACGGGGCATTTCCAAAAAAAGGGCAAATCTTTATTACGAAAAATTTAGGCCTTAAGAATCAGAAGCATTTTGAGGTTGAGGATTTGAAACATGCATTTAAACTAGGGTATCAGGTCTGATCCAGAAGCTATATTAAGAAACAGCTAAATATCATTAGGATTTGCATTGAGTATATGGTGCTTTCTTTCCAACGTTGGAGTCATGGTCTTGATATCTGAAATCTAAATCATGTTTCTCTCTCTTTAGTTTGTCTCTGATATATGTGGACGTCTATTTCTGACTTCTACCATGTTTGGTCTCGATTAGAATCATATCACTGTGGAAAGTATTTTCTGAGAGATTCGTGCCATATTCATGCAGCCTGTAATATTTAGGTTGGCATCATAGGCAATTGACATGAATTTACTGCATACTTATTAACCTTTTTTGTGTGTGCTTTTTTTTTTGCGTTCTATTCCTTCATATTTCTGCAGTTTATACATAGCTAGGTCAAGTTAATACATGCTGACATTGCTTTTCTTGGATGCAGAGTTCTGGAAACAAGTTCCCCCCAGTGAACCTTATCGTGTGATTCTCAGTGATGTCAGAGATAAACTCTACAACACACATGAGCGAGCACGCCATTTATTAGCAAGTGGGTTTTCTGAAATTCCTGAGGAAGCAACCTTCACTGACGTTGAACAGGTATCTAAAGTGAAACAGCGGTGTTCGTTTGATTTGCCTGGCTAGGATAAAAAAAAAACTCAGTTCCGTACACTTTTAGTATGTATTAAGATCAGATTCTATGATGTTCGGTAACAGGTTGAAACTTTCCCAAGATAATGGACATTGTAACTGTTTTGGAACATATTATGTGTCTTATGGATTGAAGCTTTCTTCTTTTGCAGTTTTTGGAGCCTCTTGAGCTCTGTTACAGATCGCTCTGTGCCTGCGGTGATCGCTCTGTTGCAGATGGAAACCTTCTTGACTTCTTACGGCAAGTGTCTACATTTGGACTAGCCCTTGTAAGGCTTGATATCAGGCAAGAATCTGACCGGCATACTGATGTTATGGATGCTATAACTGAATACCTGGGAATCGGATCATATCGTGAATGGCCAGAGGAGAAACGCCAAGAATGGCTACTCTCAGAACTTAATGGAAAGAGGCCATTATTTGGTCCTGACCTTCCCAAATCAGATGAGATTGCTGAAGTTCTAGAAACTTTCCATGTGTTAGCTGAACTTCCTTCGGACAGCTTTGGTGCATATGTAATATCTATGGCGACAGCTCCCTCAGATGTTCTTGCAGTTGAGCTCTTGCAGCGTGAATGTCATGTGAAAAAGCCACTGAGAGTTGTGCCATTGTTCGAAAAACTGGCAGATCTTGAGGCTGCACCAGCAGCACTAGCCCGGCTGTTCTCTGTTGAGTGGTACAGAAACAGGATCAGTGGCAAGCAGGAAGTGATGATCGGGTATTCAGATTCTGGGAAGGATGCTGGTCGTTTCTCTGCTGCTTGGCAACTGTACAAAGCCCAAGAGGAACTTATCAAGGTTGCTAAGCTGCATGGGGTTAAGTTGACTATGTTTCACGGGCGAGGTGGGACTGTGGGAAGAGGTGGGGGCCCTACCCATCTTGCTATACTGTCACAACCTCCAGAAACTATTCATGGATCACTTCGGGTAACTGTTCAAGGTGAAGTCATCGAGCAATCCTTTGGAGAGGAACATTTGTGCTTTAGAACCCTGCAACGTTTTACAGCTGCTAGTCTTGAACATGGCATGCATCCTCCAATTTCACCAAAACCAGAATGGCGTGCTTTAATGGATGAAATGGCTATTGTTGCCACAAAGGAGTATCGATCAATTGTATTTGAAGAACCTCGCTTTGTTGAATATTTCCGCCTTGTAAGTCTTCAATTTTCTTTGCTTGTGTTTTCCCTTTTACATACCTGCACTTTCCTTATATTGGCATGCAAATACTACTATGATTTTTTTTTATTGTAGCTTTTATTGGGTCTGTGGCATTTCACTTTGTTTTCGTGAATTGGATATTTTTCAACCTAGTCCTGAAGATTAATTAAAATACAGTACTGTTCCAAACCGTACATCCACTGTTATGTCGTTACTCCTTGTAAAACTCTAAATTTATTATTTTTTTGTAACGATTCTATTTGCGTGCATAACTAATCCTGGCATTGTGTTTTTCTTTCGAATAGGCAACGCCGGAGTTGGAATATGGAAGGATGAACATTGGAAGTAGACCATCAAAAAGAAAGCCAAGTGGAGGCATTGAATCTCTGCGTGCGATTCCTTGGATCTTTGCTTGGACGCAGACTCGTTTCCACCTACCAGTGTGGCTTGGTTTTGGTGCAGCATTCAAGCATGTCTTGGATAAGGACATACGGAATCTTCAAACCCTTCAAGAGATGTACAACCAGTGGCCCTTTTTCAGGGTCACAATAGATTTGGTTGAGATGGTGTTTGCCAAAGGTGATCCTGGTATAGCTGCTCTGTATGACAAGCTTCTAGTTTCCGAGGATTTGTGGTCATTTGGCGAGCGCCTTAGAGCCAACTATGAAGAGACAAAGCAGCTTCTTCTACAGGTGATTGTCTTGCACCTTTGTGCATTTCTTCCCCCCATGTAATGTAATAGGAAAATGAAACTCAATAGGATTGACCATAAACAAGTTAAAACAAAACCATAGGATTCACTGCATCTTGTCTCATCCACCGCAATGTGATTTGCTGGATTACAGGTCGCCGGGCACAAGGACCTTCTGGAGGGCGACCCTTACCTGAAGCAGAGGCTGCGCATCCGTGATTCCTACATCACCGCGCTGAACGTCTGCCAGGCCTACACGCTGAAGCGCATCAGGGACCCCGGCTTCCAGGTGAAGCCGCGGCCGCACCTGTCAAAGGATATCATGGACGCCGGCAAGCCAGCCGCGGAGCTGGTGAAACTCAACACCACGAGCGAGTACGCCCCGGGGCTGGAGGACACCCTCATTCTCACCATGAAGGGCATCGCCGCCGGCATGCAGAACACCGGCTGAAGCAGAAGAATCCGGTGCCTTGTTATTCTGAGCTCTGGTGTAGCCGTAGTAGGGGGATCAATGGATCATGGACATCTTGGTGCACCACTGGCTTTGCTAGCGCGAAGCAGTTGCGTGTTTAGTATGCTATGCTACATGCTTACCCATAATAATTTCACCTAATATTCCTTTTCGATCATCATCACTTGTTTCGAGAGAGTAGGCCATCATGTTGCCAGCGAAAATAACGGCCGGCTGAGCCGTTTGGTGCTGGTAATGTTTGTGTCAAGGAGCTAGTCTGGTGAATACTATTTGTTTGGTTAGATCATAGTGTCTTCACTGCCGCACGGGAGCTCGTAGCAGGCTGCAGAGTGGCCCCGCGGCGTGCAGCACGAGCCGCGACAATGAGAGGCCAGGGCAAGTGGAGCCTGGACGCGCACGCTGTTCGCGACTGAGCACGGGGCGGGCGGTGGCGCCGTCGTCCCCGTCCCGGCGCGGCGGCGAGGTGATGCGATGCGATGCAACAAGCGTGGAGGCAGCCTCCCCCGCTCGCCCACTGGGCACTGGCCTCCGGCGGTCCGGCCGCCGTGCGGGCGGCCGGGCGGGGGAGTCACAGCACGACGGACCACGCTGCGAGTCCGTGCCCGGGACGAGATGGACATCGGCCGGGCTGCTCCACTACTAGTCCACTGGAATATCGATGTGGCGCGCACGCGAAGATCTAGGCCTCTCACTTTTCAGTGATATGGCTAGGCCGTCAGCTTGTCGCGTCAAGGCGGTTACGCAACGGAACGGAACAGATGCCTTTTCTTTTCTCCATTGCTGGAGAAAGAAGCACGATCCCAGAGAGACAGAGAGAGAGAGAAGCACGATCCAACTCGCACCTCTTTTCTGCTCAAATTGTGTTTTTTTTTCTAAATGCAACAGAAGTCAGTTGCACCTCAAATTAGTACCACTAGTACTCCAAGTTGAACAGCGTACTTTACGGTTTGAGCACTGGGCGTAGCCGTATCTACGCTGCGTGACAATGCCGGAAGGCCGGACCGGACGGACGGCCTCCGAAACCCATGATGCCCACGCCGTGCGTTCCCGTTGTTGCTCGCAAATTTATGCGGCCTGTCCCCTACCCTTCTCGCACGCCTCCATGTCTCGGGGGTCCCCGGAGAGGAGAGCCCCTGCCCGTACTCGCCAGACCACCATAACTCCCTGGCGCTCGGTCGCACTTGCACAGTGCCCCGCCAGAGACCGCGGCGAGCATGACCAAATCATTGGCGAGGTAGGCGCGGCGCCGGCGCGAGCAACTCACCGAGGATCGCGTCGTCCCGTTCGGTCCGGACAAGCTCCCAACGAACGAGCGAGCATGCAGACCGGACGGGCGGGCGTTCCCGCGCGCGCACGGACCACGCACCCCGCCGCTGCCGCTCCCTCCCAAACTGATTGATGGCCGTCGCGTCTCCCGGCGCCGGCACCAGCAGCAGGCTGCTGCGAGCAGGCGCGCAGCGACCAGCTGCCGAGGTAGCCGATGCGGCGCGACACGTCGGCGGCCGGCGGCAGGGGCTCACTCTGGCTCTGCCGCCGCCTGGGCCCCCGTCGCGCCCGGCCCGACGAGGCCGATCGCGCGCGGATCGTATCGCGGCATCGTGACCCGTGCGAGAGGCGAGGCGAGACCGACCGGCCGGGCCGCGGGCGGAGCCGGCCGCGCTGTACCGTGGCCGCGGCAGGCGGAGCCCCCGCAGATGTTGACCGCGTGCCCCCCTCCGCCCGCGGCGTCCGTCCGTGCATTCACTCGCTCGCGTCCGCCGCGCGCTCCCAGCACACTCAGACTACTCATTGATTCACTCATTCACTCCGTCCGCTAGCTCTGCGCCTGCGAGCGAGCCCTGACGGTGCCGGGGGGCGGCTGGCGCTGGCGCGCACGGCAAAAATAGCCAGCCGGACGGGCAGGGCGCGGCAGGGGGACCGGGCCAGGCCCTGCGCTGCGCTCTGCGCTGCTCCGCTCTGCTCTCCGCGCTCCGACGCCGGCCGTACCCCCCGCGGCGGAGATCTCCATTAATTTGGCGGTGACACGCCCACGTTCTCCTGGCCGCGTGCGCGATCGATGGATGAATGGATCCAATGGACTCGCTTGGTCGCCAGCGCCAGCCGCCAGCACGCGACGACGACGCCGGGTTCGAGTCGGACTGTTGGGAGAGGTGGTTTTTGCTTGGAGCCGGCCGGCTGCTGCTCGAGCCAGAGAAAACCAAAGCTCCACTTGTGCGTATTTCTTCTGTATGAACCAATGCAACACGAGGATTTGATCCATCAGCTGGAACATTGTCGAAGGTTGGGGGGGGGAAAGTACAGAGGAATTCATAGGCCCAATCGCTGGGGTCGTTGCTGCTTTTGTTCCCCCTGGTTTTCCTGTTTTATCCCTTGGTCTCTGTTTTTGGATTAATCACGGTGCAACATCCTAAAGCGTCGCTCTTGGATTATACCAAGAAATAAAAAGGCAGCAAGGTTTGGCTTTTCCAACCTAAGCAGCACCCTCTTTTGTCCGCGCCAAAAGCTACCGCCAGTTTTTTTTTTATAGGGGCAGAGTTGCAAAATGCACGCCAAAAGCTCACCTCTTCCCACGACGAAGAAAGGGATAGATTCTTGTTTTGGATTGTTTTATGCCCCGAAAGCAGCCGGTCGATTGGAAAGCGTGGAAGGTGCCTTTGCATTTTCTTAGTAGGTCGGTTTCTTAGTACACAAGTTACGCTCGCGTTGACGCTTGGAGCCAACGTTCTGGCCGTAACAGAATAAGGCTCTACATCTTTAATAATTCAAAGAAATCATCAAAATATTCTTTTGCAGGCTAAGCAAACGAGCCTATAACTTGATCCAACTTTTTCTTTCTTTCTTTCTGAGCTAAGCATGCACCCGCATTGAGATTGTTCCAAAATCTTAAAGAAGACCAAAAACCGGATGGGCATCCATGGACTTTTTGGGTAAAATAATGGCACATGCTCGAACGCGGTGGAGGTGGGATCGACTGACGAACCCTAGAGAAAAGAGAAAGAAAAGGGCCAGGGAAAGGAAGGCCACTGCCGTGCTCGCTCTTTTCCTTTATTCTAACCCAGGAGAGGAGACTAGTTTAAGTCGACGCCCCCAAAAGTGAGCAGCACGTCAGCTCGGATTTCCGGGGCAAAGCCATGCCCATCCGCCCCCAGCCAGCCAGCCTGACGGCACAACACAAGTAGTAGCAATATCCTACTGCGAGAAATCCGGTGACCATTTCATCCTCTGCGACTCTCTGCCTGCGTGGCCTCCATCTCCATCCCATCCCGTGGTCGACGACTGCACCCAATTGCCAATTGCGATGCGCCGACCCGTGCTCCCCTGCAGTCTGCAGAGGCTGCGGACTGTACCCTACCCCCGGCACAATCAGGCATCCTGTTCGTGCAATCGTGCAGCCGCAACGGTATCCAATCCTCAATCCAGCGGTACGTGTCTGGGTCAAAAAAGAGTTGCTAATTGTATGGACGGATGCGACACGATACACTCGGAGACGAGTGATTGAAGTGAATGCTGGCAAGAAAAGAAAAGCTTCTTCAGCTTAGTCAAAAGCTGCAGGCTGCTGTCGATAGCATTGTGGTGTTCTGCAGTCTGTAGCTGCGTCTCACTTTCACCGGAAGGGAATGGACGGCCGTTCATGTGTGCCTGCTCGCTGTGTCATGTGTGGCCTGGCTGTCGTAGAGAATCTGTGCTTCAGCTCACTTTCCGAGCCAAAAGGCGATACGGCACAGCCTTTTGAAGCTGCCATTAGTTGGGACTTCCACTGAAGCCCTCCTTTTTTTCCAGAACGAGGCTTTCTCTAAAGTACTTTTCGGACTCGCTTTTTCCTGCGCTGCCCAGCGGATTTCCTACGCCGCGCCTGGCAGCCTTTCGCATCACTGCGGCGCCCAGAGCCACCCAATCGGAGGGGGTCTTTGTTAAAAGCAAGGAAACAGCGTGTACTCGCAGGGGCGCCCACCACCATCAGCAACTTTTGGGGTTAGTTAAACGTACGTACGCTTCCCTTTGATGCATGCTTGGGGAGCGGATTTCTGGGAGGGTTTAGGCGCCCCGGTGGCGGCGAAATCTGTTGCCGTGCGATCGGTTCCGGGATGGATCAGCGGTGTACCCTGCGCCCCCCGTGCCCCCGAACAGTGATGAATTGGAGTACCTCAGCTTTTCCTCGGGAGTGCAACAAGTACAAAAGGAGTTTGGAAATGGAACTTTATTGTATGCCGTCTGTTGTTAGAATTATTACTGTGTGGTAGTGTAAATTATGGTCCTATTGAAGCACTTCTAGTTTCCTTTGGGAAGGACGTGACAGCTTTAGTAACCTGTTCGCAAGTAGTATGAAGAAGAAAACTTAAATGCTCGACAGTGGTGGACCTCGACATAGTACTTTTGTGGATTTACGATTCGAGTCTTTTCCTGTCTTTTTTAACTTGAAGTTTGCGATACTTATTGATTTTGTACCCGTTCTCGTGCCATTTCATTTATTCATCTATTCTACAGTAATGAAAATTATTCGCTGCAAGAAATATTTCTTTAAGCTTTGTTCCGCCGATTATATAAAGAAATGATGATTATGTAGTAGTAGATTGGTTATTTCAAGAAGTAGGATGATTTCTCGGAACCATCATGTGAGATGGATTTAAACATTATATCCATCCAGTGTTCTTTTGTACAGACCCCATATACCGCCCGGCGCCCCAAAAAAAATGACACATAATGGTTGCAAGGATCAAATAAAATGAAAAAATTGTTTCCATACAACATAGGAAATCCACAGTTAGTTTATTCTTGTATTATGTTGTTGATAGCACTGGTTATGTTAGATCGACTTTACCGTTGAAGATGCCCTTGCTGTACTCCGCATCTAATCTAACACGGGCAGTAGTATTTACAAAAGTACTCCTGAGGCCAGCTTACCGGTCACCAGACGGCCCGCGGCATCCCGGCGCGTAGAGGATCCGGCGGGGCACGCCACCCTCGCTCGGGCGAGGCGCCCCCATCCCTTCGCTTTTCCGCAACAGATTACCCCCGGTCCACTCCCAACCCCCACACGCGCGCAACAGTGCTTTACAAAAACCGCGAGATTCTCCTCGAATCACAAACCCCACATGCATCCACCCTCCGACCCCGATCGATCATCGCCGCCCGAAAAACCAGCACCAAAATCACCCCACGGACCGACCCCCTCGCCATTACAGACAGATCACGCCGCCGCTGATAAAGTGCGAGGCCGGAGGGAGGGAGGGAGGAAGGAAGGAAGGAAGCCAACACCGCGCCACCCGCGGCGTAACCTTTTGGCCCCTTTTCCCCCGCAACCCGGCCGACTGAGCGTGGGCGTGCGTGTGTGTATCCGTCTATGCGCCGGCGGCTCCCGTCGTGCGGGACGGGACGGGCCTATGAGCTCCAGGGCATTTAAGTAGCAGCGACCCCCTTCAACCCCGCCCCCTAGCTATAGCTTGCTCTCTCTCTCTCTCTCTCTCTCTCTCTCTCTCTCTCTCACCGCTGCTGAGCGAGCCTCCCTAGCTCCACCTCTCTGCCGTCCTCTCTGCGCTAGCTCCACCCCGTTCTCTCTCGAGCTGGTGTTTCCTCTTTGCTTCCGAGGCAGTTCGGATGCTATCCCACGTCGAGATGGTCCCCGCGGCCGGCGGGTTCAAGCTCTTCGGCAAGGTCATCACGCAGTGCGCCGAGAGCGCCCCGCCGGCGCCGGCGAGGAGCGCGCGGGAGAGGGACGATCCGGACGAGCGGGACCAGCCGATGGTCAAGCGGGAGGCGGCGGACCACGACTTCGCCGAGAAGCAGCAGCAGCAGCACTCCGGCGGCGGCGGAGGGGCGGCCGAGAGCGGCGGGGAGAGCAAAGGGCAGCAGCAGCACCCGCGCCCGCGGCAGCCGCAGCAGCACCAGGACACCGCGGAGGCGCGCGCGGCCGCGGCGGCCTCGTCGGCGCCGCCGCTGCCGTGCCCGCGCTGCCGGAGCCGGAACACCAAGTTCTGCTACTTCAACAACTACAACGTCAACCAGCCGCGCCACTTCTGCAAGGACTGCCACCGCTACTGGACCGCCGGCGGCGCGCTCCGCAACGTCCCCGTCGGCGCCGGCCGCCGCAAGAACCGGCCCCTCGGCCCCGTCGTCGCCGCCGGCGCCGGCACCGTGCCCGCCCACCTGCACCACCACCACCGCGCGGCCGCTGCGGTGGCCGCCGCCGCCGCCGCGGCCGGCGCGGGCTTCGTCCTCGGCTTCCCCGGCGGCCAGCACCCGACCTCCCCGTCGGCGGTCTACGCCGACCGGTGGCCCGTCTGCCCCGACCGCCGGTTCTGACGTGACGACGATCCGCCACCCGATCAGCCTCGCGGGCCCCCGGCTGGGTTCGGATAGGGAGCTAGCTAGGCTGGTTTGACCTGCGTAACTTGCTGCTGAGGTGGGGGAGGCTGCCTGCCTGCCTGCCTCCTTGTTGTACGTGCGCCCGCGAGGCGCCCTTGCACAATCACCAAGGACGACATGGAAAAATGGCCTTTTGTTTCTTCTCCCTCTATCTCTCCCCGTGTCTAGCTCGGCCGTTTCCTTCCCTTCTCTTTTTGTTTCCCAAGCTTTGAATAGAGCTTCTCGTAGCTAGCCTGCAGCCTTGCAGATGTGTGTAGCGCAATGTAAACAGCACCGGCGAGTTGCCAACTCCGTGGAAACGAAAATCTGTCCGTGCCTGCGTGCGACCCATGCTGCCATGCAACTCCTGTCCTTGGAGTCGGTGCTCACCTCATCATCGTCGGCTCGCTCGGCCCGACCCGAAGGGATGGGCACGGGCGAGCCGCCGATTCACCTGCGCGTTCGTTCGTTCCTCCTCACATTCCTGGGAAAAGGTGTCGACGGGAGTGAAACCCTGGAGCGAACCGTGCTCCGCGGATCTCGAGCTGACACAGTCGCAGCTGGCAGCATGGAGATAGCAGGGTGGTGAGCGAAGAGAAGACCCATACCCATACGGCCACGGCCATCAGGCCATGCCGCTGCTGGAGCTGTGGCCGATGTTTGACCGCGGCGGACAAGACGGTGGGCGGGGCGAGGCAAAAGGAGGCCCGGGCCTGCTGCTACATGGGCGCGGTGACATTTCCGTGAGTCGGCCCAGCGCTTTTCACCACCCTTTTGGGAAGTTTCATCGCGACGGGGGGGCACGGCACCTGGAGCGGCTTTTACCGGCCATCAATGCGGCCCCCGCCCGCGAAAGATCGCGCGGCCTTTACTAAAAGCGCCGGGAGATAAATATTCCAACCGTCGACACGTCAGGTGGAGTCATGGATGTGGAGACGAGTCAAGACCACAGTTATTAGGACCGGACAGGACCAGCCGGTCCGACCTGTTAAATCGGGAACCAGAGCCCCGACCGGCTCGGTTCACTTAAAAGATCGGCCATGCAATCGAATCGGGTCGAATCATTCGAAGCGTCCGGTTTTTTTAGAAAACCAGTATAAAACCGGGTTCTGAACCACGGTGCGGACCGCTGGACACACGACAAAGATGGGGTGGGCATGTTGGGTGGGAAATTTCATGCAAAAATAGATGGGAGAGTGGTTCGAACTCTGGTTGGGACCTCCAGAACGAAGAAATATACCACCAGATCACGTTGGACTAGTGAACCATTGAACCGAGCACTCTAACGGTTTGATGAACGGTCCGATCCTAATAACTATGGTCAGTACCAGCCACCAGGGAAGGAAAAGGAACACCACGAGGAACAAGAAGAGGGCTACTAGACCTAGCCGGCTAGCAGTAGCTGCTGCCGCCGCTTTGCGGGCTTTAATTGCTCGCAAAGTTACTTTTGCGCGGTAGCGGCCGCGGGAGCGCTGGCTTTGCCGCGGGTTTACTGCTCCCTCCCCGCCGCGTCGTGGACTCGTGGCGTGTGGTTGGGAGTTGCGCCGCAGCCGGCAGGGGCAGGGGGACCTTCTCCCGCGGCCTGCTCTGCTGACAGCTCGCCCGCAGGGGTGGGCCAGAGCCGCCTGACCCCCGGGACCCAGCTTTCGGTTTCACAACGAGCGGCTACTTAATGAGTCGTCTAATAATCGTTCCGACCTGGTGGTGTGTGAAGGCCCGGGTATGAAATGAAACGCTGCAGTAGTGGAGTAACTAACAAAAGTGCCGATCCATCAATACAAGCTGCGCCTTTTCCTGCTACCCGGCGGCCAGCGTAGCAAGTCCCTGCTGCTTGGCGACGGCCAGCCCAAAAGCGCATCCATCATGGCGTGCACTGGCGACTGCCGACTGGCGACCTCCTCTTTCTTTCTTTCTTTCCCCCACTGTAAAAAGGCCCCGACGACTCTGACCGCAAAAGGTCGGCGAAGCTTGCGGTAAACTTCACCAGGCAGCAGCTCTCTCCAGCCGCATGGGGGCAACGGCGCTCGCCATCAAAAAGCACCGGAGAAACTGCGGTCTCCCGCGGCACCGATCGGGAAAACGACGTGTGGACGGGGCTCGTCCTGGTACATGCGCGCTGGTCTCGTCCTCGTCTCCCGTCGGTCGGGATGGAACATGGCTGGGACGGTCTGGATATACATGCTAGCCGATGCGTTACCATTAGTGTGGTGTGCTGCCCGCTACTCCGGACTGCTCGTGATGTGGACGGACGGTTGACGGCCACGGACGGGCTTGGGGCGCTTGGTTTCATTTGATCTGCCAGTTTGGTACTGACTCGGGGACAAGGACCCGGTACTATGAACCATTAACTCGGCCGTCTTTTTGTTAATGCAGGGGACATGGACCCGGGCGCTTTATTTCCGCGCTGCAATCAAGCGGAAGAGCCCAAGAAAGGAAGATACGTGTAGCCCTCAAGAAAACGATTCCGATGGGCATATAACACCTGCTGGTTACTGGTGAGGAGTAATGCTTACCCATGTTAGGTAACTTCATTCACATTGGCTAATTGAACGTCCGTACCTTCACTTGATTTGACATGGATGCTCGTATTATTTCTGAATTTATTCTCGGAGGAGGAAAAAAGAAGAAGAGCTGGACCAAAGCTAAAAGATGGACAGAAAAGTGCACTTTAGAGTAGTCTGATTGATCGATCATTGCGTGCTACTACACGGAAAGGTTCCCCTTTGTGATGGCATTTTGGCGATCAACTTGAAAATTGCGTAAAGGCACGCAATTCTGACGTGGGGAGCCGACCCCTCTCGCACCTTGAGCACTGCCGGCCCAAATGCGCAGACGAAGCTTAGGGCCAAAGTAGTAGCCCTTGTATAGGAGGAACGCACGCTCTCCATCCGTTTCTGCAGTCAAAACTGTCTGGATCAGTTGGCTTAGCTCGTTTGAGTAAAATATAGGGCAGCCAAACCCGAACACTGCCGCATGAGACCGTGAGAGCAGGCGTCAACTTGTCAAGTGTCGAGCGTGATCCATTTGATCAGACACGAGGCGTCAGGCGTCTAAAGGCTGTAACGGTAATACCATTCGTATTGAGAGGAAAAAAAAGGGGGCCAGCTGCAACAGCATCCGAAGCTAGAATGTGCGAAAGTGTGCGGATAGATACCTTACCTTTAACTGATGAATGAACAAGTCACTGGAAACGGGGGCTCCTATATAACTTCCGCAAGATGTATAAGCTATGCATCTAGGCACATTAGGCTCATATTAGATTTAACATTTTTAGAGAAATAGTTCAACATTTGAAAATAATAGATTCGACATTTTTCAAAACCGCATACATCAACGTGTTGAAAAATACTACCTTCAACGTTCAATATTTTTTATAAACTATTACAACATTTCAAATGAAATAGAATAGATTCAACATTTGTTAAAAACTAGATCAACATTGTTTCAATTTATCTTCTCCGATGCCGGCGCAGCCTTGGCGAGGCACCAGGGTGGGGACCCGCCCGCAGCGGCAGGGAGCAGGCGATGGCGGCGAGCGGCGAAGGCCTCTGCGCGGTGGCGCGCGGCGGGGAGGCAAGGCGGAGGACAACGGCTGCGGCGTGAGGCAGAGTGGAGGACGGCAGCGGCGCGTACGGCGAGGAGCAGGAGCGGAGAGGCGGCCGGAGGAGGAAGACGAGATGCTGGGGGAGAAAAAATTCAGATGACTAGTAGGGGTTGTACGAATCTCATAGTGGAAGGTAGGGAAAAAAATTCTTTCAAAAGATGTACATGATTTCCGACCGGAAACTAGAAACTGGCAGTTTGTGTGAACTGACTGATGTATGCATTTATTGGGCTGGCTATAAAGATTAATGGGCTATAAGCGCGGCCCAGCACTACACATACTAGTACCATTCAGGCCCACTGAAAAAATAAGTCACCTTGTCGCCGCCGCCCCCTTGGCGCACACGGTCCATCCCAGGCGTACCCTGCAATCCTCACGCCGTCACGCGCATGTTCGGTGCCCTCCTCGTGCTGAGGCGTTGAGCCACCCGCCCAAACCCTCCATTTCCGCCGCGTTTTGCTCTGACGAAACGCGCCATGGGAAGCCAGATCCCAGCAGCGCTGCGCGCCTGCGCTACCGCTACGCGCGCGTTCGGTTGGTGCACGCCAGCGAGGTGGCCGGCGGCTGCTTGCGTGCGTGCTCCGTGGGCCTTGCATTCCAAGTCGGCATCGTCGTCGTTTTTTACGCGCCGGAGCCGAACGTGGAGCGCGAAGCAAGCAGTCGGTGCGGGGCCTGTACTGAAAACTGCTGGTCAACTCCTTGCCCTGATGCCGACCTCCTCAGCTCGCGGGCGCGGCACATGCTTCCCGGGCGCGGTAACCGTTACACGGCACACCCACATGCTCTCACGCGCACGACACGAACATATATGGGGGATCCACCACACGAACTGCTGGCAGAATACAGCTACAGCATCATCACAAGCTGATTACCTGAACTTGCATCGCCATTCGCCATTGTCAACAGCCTGACAAGAAGACTGAAGAACTCCCTGCCGGGTTGATCGATCAATCTGTCCAGCTCGAAAGACGAAAATGACGGTGAGTTCCCTCGGTTTGTGCTTGCATTTTTCATTCAATCTGTCGGCACCATCATCCCCTTTTTCTGTGTCTGGCTGATTCATCTCGGTTGGATTGGATGCTGACCCATCATCACCTTCGTTCAGCTCGTGGAGATGTGCGTGCACATGGACTGCCCCGGGTGCGAAAAGAAGGTCCGGAAGGCGGTGCAGCGGCTGGAGGGCGTGCACGACGTGGAGGTCGACATGGCGCACCAGAAGGTGACGGTGAACGGGGACGTGGAGCAGAAGAAGGTGCTCAAGGCGGTGCGCCGGACGGGGCGCCGCGCCGTGCTGTGGCCGCAGCCCTTCGCCGGCGGCGCGGCCGGCGCCGCGCACGTCCTGGCGCAGCAGCAGCTCCTGTACGATCCCGCCGGCGCGGCGGGCCCGGCGGGTGCCGCCCACGCGGCGCGCCCGGGCTCCTCGTACAACTACCACAAGCACGGCTACGACGACTCGCGGCTGTACGGCGCCTACCACCACCACGGCGCCAGCTCGGCCGTCGCCGGCACCAGGGCCACCGACTACTTCAGCGACGAGAACGCGCAGGGCTGCGCCGTCATGTAAGAGTGACCATCGCATGCTAGACAGCACCGCGGCACCGCCGCTCCATGCTTTGTTGCGTCCATGAGACCATGGCCCTTATTTTTTCCCCCGAACTGACCGATATATATGTAGTAGAAGATTTGACAAGGAGGAAGACACATCAAAATCCTCAAATGATGGTTCTGAACAGCTGAAAACATGTGTTCGACCGCTAACAGGGTCAAATATTCGGTGATTTCGAATCCAGGATTTTTTATGTTCAGAAAACTAAATGCGTCACCGCTCGTTGACTGTTCTTAAAGTGTTTGGGCCCTGCTGAGTCACAGTATGTTCTCAAAGTGGAATGTGCTGCAACTACAAATGTTTCTGCCTTAACTTTGATTGCTTGCTTGTGAAAATCTCCGTTGCAGAGGGAAATGACCGGTACCCAGAAAGTTGCTTCTGGGAACAAACTTCAGAAAGAAGCATGTCTGAACTCTGAAGATGACAGAATGAGCAGCTCTATTCCTACTATCGTGGCCAAAAGTCGCGTTGCAGAGTGTTCACAATTCACAAATAAAACTAACTAGGCAACACTGGTCAAGAAACGTCTTGCCCAACCGCTCGAGGAAGAAATAAAAATGGTGCCCAGCCCAACAGTCTACCCTCATCTTTCCAGAGCACATCACAGGAAAGAAAATCTGAGGAGAAAGGATCCTTGCCTAGAAGAGAAGGGATCCAGAAAGAGTTGATGATATTACTAACCAAATGCGCGGTGCTCATCAAGGAAACAGCTTTAGTTGACGGAGCAGGTTCGCCTAATCGGACAATCTGAACCAATTCTCCGTGCAAGGCGCGAATGAAAAGGAAGAACTAACCTAATCGCCCATCTAACAGCGAGAAAATTGTAATTATAAGACTCCAAACAACGCGCTTCGCATATTTGCCATTTATAACATTGTCATCGTAGAAATAGGATTCTAAACATTAACACCTTGATTACATTGCCATTTTGTGTATTTTCCCTCTTTTCTTTTTTTCTTTTCATGTATTTGAGCTGTGGGAAGACCCTTTTTGTCCCTCTTTCTTTCTTTTTTGCACCCCACACCTACTCGTCTGTTCGTAAGACTCCCGATCGCGAAAACTAGGGCCGGCGTAGTCTCGGCGTTTCTCTCGCCATGGAGGAGCCCCCGCCCGCCGCCCTCGCGTCCGCTCGCCGCCAGCCCCTGGCCACCGCTGGCAGCCAGCCTCTGGAGTCTGGACACCGCCGCCTGCCAGTCCCTGGCCGAGGAGCCCCCGCCCGACGCCTTGGCCGCCGCCGGCGGTGGCCCCTGGCAGCCAGGCCATGGCCGAGGCAGCACCGGCCCTGTCCGAGGCCGCCGGTAAGAGCATCTGCTATCTGCCACCGCTGCTTTTCCCCACCTCAAACCGTCTGTGTTCCTGTGCTTGTTACTGATGATGATCTTGCTACAAACTTCTCATGAGTAATGGCGTTAGCCGTTAGGACATATACATCTGTGTTCCTATGCTTGTTACTGAAGATCAGCATGTGCCTTTGTTGCTTGTTCTTGTTGGTTTTCAGCAGTGCTAATCGTTCGTGAAGTCAATTGCTTTTTGGCCGGCGGAGGCGGCAAGCCTGCCCAGGCCGGCGGCGGCATGCCTGCCTGCCCGAGCGACAAGCGACAGGCCAGCAAGCCTGCGTACCGCTGTCTCCCTCTCAAGAACAGACGAGTAGACGTGGGGTGAAAAAAAAAAGATGAGGGACAAAAGGGTCTTTTCACAGCCCAAATACATGAAAAAGAAAAAGAAAAGAGGGGAAATACACGAAATGGCAGTATAATCAAAGTGTTGATGTTTGGTGTTCTATTTTTAGGATGACAATGTTACAAATGGTAAATATGTGAAACGTGTTGTTTGGAGTTCTATAATTACAATTTTCTCTCTAACAGCGGCAACAACTAACAAAATCTGCAAAAGTGTAAAAACCGATCGAGTTCATAGTACTGCAACTACTGTCTGCTTCATTCACCACGGTCTCCTACTCACGGCGTCACTGACTCAATGTCATGCTTGCCAGAGCCTGTGAATAAGAACAGACGATTGATTTGCTCGCCACCACCCTACCCCAATCCGTGTACGATTGTCTGACGAATCACAAATCAAATGCATATGTCTCATTAAATCAGGAACCGGAGAGGAAAACGAAGACAATTCATGGCGGAGGCAGCATCTACCATCCCGGTACCAGAGATGCGCATCAGCGCATGGTTGCGGCACCGGCAAGGCCGCATAGGCTGCCCTGTCCCGGGAGGAGACGCCGCCGCCGGCGGAACCGCCTGCCTGAGCCCATGCGAATCGCGCATCTTGCTGCCCGACAAGAGCCGGCAAGGGGAGATGTCGTGATAGGGAAGGGCCAAGAGAAGGATGGGTTTTGCTCTAAGGCTGGAAGGGAAGACGGGGAGGACAGCGGCGGCGACGGCCGCCGGTGGACGAGACGAAGCCGAAGCCGTACGAGTCAGGGGGATCGACCGAAAATATACACTGCATATTTTACAAATCGACCCCTCATTTGGATCGAGACTATTAATCGCGATCCAAACCAGGGGGTTTTTTCCGAAACTATTCGATCCTATATTTACATACACACCCCTAGTTTGGATCCGATTAAGAATCGCGATCCAAATCAGGGGGCTTTTTGAAATTAAATAATTCAGTATTTATAAAAATACCCCTAATTTGGATCGCGATTGATAATCGCGATCCAAACAAGGGTGTATTTTGTAAATATTTTGGGACGGCGCCGGAGCAGCGGGCTCATCGCCGGCGACCTTCGCTCGCCCCATCGCCATCCATCCCGGCGACCCCCTGAAGATTCACCGCCCATCCGGTGCCCCTGTCCCCCGCACCCGCGTCGCTCGTGCTGCCAGATCGTCCGCAGATGCTGCCGCGGCGGCGCGACGGGAGAGCGGTGGTCCGAGACGGCTAGGTGGCTACGGCGAGGCGAGACGAAGCTCGAATCGACCAAGAACAGAACTGGTCCAGAGTTGCATGTCCTACCAGTTTTACTTTTTAGTTGCGAGAGAGATTCGCATTTTTCATCACAGCCTGCTGCTTCTGTTCATCTTGGCTGCCCCAGAAGGGATCGTCCACGCCTGCCGGCTGCCACCAGCTCGCCGGACTCCTCCTTGCGCATCTCCACCGCTGCAGGCTGCAGCCGTGAGTTTGCCCTTCCGGCTCGCCACCCGCCCCTCCATCCCCACCTCCTCCTGCGACCGAGGCAGCAGAATCGAGTGGTGACGAGTGGATAGAAAATGGAAAGATTTAGGTGCGGTGTTGGCGTGTCGCTGCCAGTGAATGGTGATGCATAGCGGTGGGCGAACGCACGTTGTGGTGTGCGGGCGAGAAGTAGGACACGGCGTACTTGGACGGTGACCGCCGGCGCGCCCTCTGCCTTGAGCACCACCGCGGAGCACACGCTGTCCACCGCCGCCGCGATCGCCCCGCCGCCCCGGCGTGCCACCTCCCCTTCGCGTCCTGCGCGCGCGACACCGCCCAATGGGATGCTGTGGGCGGGCGGCAGATGACACCAACGGTGAGCGGCGCGCGCACGCGGAGCGAGCAGAGGACGCGGCCGGGCTCGGCGATCATGTAATATTCCTTGCACGAATAGTTTATTCCGCGCTGTGCAGTAACCGCACGGTGAACGTACTCAACCACACCGCTCGCCTCTTCCCTGCGACCCTGCCGGGTTAGCAGCATCAGTGCATCACCGGTGCGCTGGACGAGCGGCGCGGTGACCCGAGCCGGCGCCGCCGCACGGCGTCGGCCCACGCCCCACGGGGTTCTCGACGCCGCCGAGAGCAACAGGGCAGGCACGGAACAAAAGCACCCGGTTCGGTTCTACCCCGCGAGCCAACCAGACCCGATTCTGGCATAGTGGCATCCCCCCTGGCGAATGGGGTCTCTCATCCCCTCGGCGGCCACGCCCAGTGGCCTCCGCCTCCTCACGCACTTAAATCCCCCGCGCCGCCTCTCCGTTTCTTCCCCATCCCGCGCCCTCGCCTTCTCCCCGCTCCCTCGCCTCGACCATGGCAGCGGCGCACCAGGTCTCCGCCGTGATCTTCGATCTCGACGGCACCATCCTGGACACAGGTACGCACGCGGACCCATCCAGCCTCCTCGCCGTCCCGAGCTCCGTTCCACTGGCGCCGTTCTGTACGGGACACGGACCGATCAGATAGACTAGGATACTAGATGCACATTTGCACCACCGATCGCTGTGCTGTTCTCGGCGTGAAGTGTTGATTGTCTGGGTGCAGAGAAGGCGACGAGGGATGTCTTGGACGAGTTCTTGGCGGCATACGGGAAGGTCCCCGACCCGGAGAAGGAAGAGAAGAGGCTGGGCCAAATGTACTTGGAATCAACCACCGGGATCATCAGGGATTACGGATTGCCGCTGACCGTCGAGGAGTACTCCAAGGCGATGCATCCACTCTACCTGAAAAGGTTTCTTTTCCGTTTTAACATGTCTGTAAAACATCACTTCACCATGTGTCCATTTACAAGCACTTAAGTTGGGTTGCTGTTACTTTCTCCCCAGGTGGCAAAAGGCAAAACCGCTTCCGGGAGTGAAGAGGCTTGTCAAGCATCTTCACAAGAACAGAGTGCCACTCGCAATTGCTTCAAACTCCATCAGGAGAAATATTGATCACAAAGTTCCGAAACTAGAAGGTACGAGGATGACTGTTTGCTTAAGTCTGTACTTTATCAGCGGCATAACTAGATATGTCTTTTGATCTATCGCTCTTGGAGCAGGTAAGTATACCTATACTGAAGGAATGCAAAGTCTTTCGATGTGATTCTAAGGATTTGTTTTGGTGAAATGTGCTATGTATACTGCTTTACTCATTGACTGGGTGTCCATACTGAATTTCAGACAACATGATCATGTAAGTAACTAAGCATTGCTAGCCCTGATGCAACATGGTTCAGACAAGTTAAAAAACGAATTTCGAACTAGTAAGGAATATGCTTGTCTATCTTTAGTCGGTATACATTTTCTTATGTATTGCATTGGGTTCTTAATCCATGTACTAAGAAACTCCTTTATTGTTTTCCAGATTGGGGAGAGTGTTTTTCTGTTATTCTTGGTGGAGATCAAGTACCTAATGGAAAGCCTTCCCCTGAAATGTGAGTATCTTTAGCATTGTTGACCAATCATCCATTGTTATTGCTATTTAACTTGCTATCTCTAGTGCACAACTGTTGTGCTGTTTCCATGCAACATATTCTTATCTTTAGCATCTTGTGTGGAACCTGTTTATTACTGATCACGTATCCTGGAATCTACTAGATTTCTGGAAGCTGCAAAGAGACTTGGCGTAAATTCATCATCATGCTTGGTCATAGAAGATTCTATGTAAGTTCAGGAAAAACTTCTCAGCGAGTTGCTATCTTGTGCCCTCGCAAAGAAAAAAAAGTTACCTTTGTTGAGCTGTTGCGCATGATTCATAACTTATCAGAACACTCCTCAATGTTATTGAAAATCTGATGTGCAACCAAATGATATAATTTTCAGTAGATGCTAGTATGCCATGATGAGTATGTTTAAAACGGATCCCATATAGCTTCCATTGGACTCAGACGCACAAATCACAAATTTAAGGCATCAAATGCTGAAATTTCTTAGCAAAAAAGGTTTGGAATGTTCATATGCAAACCATTTATATAATTTCCTTTTGTTTTCAGCGGCATTCTATTTTCTACATAAAACTTTATAGCATGTTGTACAATACCTACATTTACAAATGTAACATTTTTTAATCATGTACCTTTTTATATAGAAAAAGGTCCTTCTGCAATTCTGAATCACACTTTTCTCATTTCTTTCCATTATATCCTTCATGAATGAATGTCCAAGATTCTCACCAGCAAATTTCCTCTCTTTTTTTTTTCTAATCACTCCCCCGCATGACTTATCTTTCTTAAATATATTTAAGTGTCATGACCTTTCCAAATCAGTTTTATCTATTGGATGCACTTCTTTTGATCTAGTGGAAATTATATGGATCACAAAATAATCAATAAGATATTTTGTATTTATTCCCTCAGATAAGCCTATCAACTGTGCTGAAATGGTAAATTGTATGCTTCCAATATTGATGCATTAAAAGAATGCACTTGTTCTGTGCTATTGAGTTACACTTTCTGCTTCCTTGGTGGTATTTCTTAGTGTTGGAGTCAAGGGTGCCAAGGCTTCTGGGGCAAAGGCGGTTGCAGTACCATCACTTCAAAGTCAGAGGAAGCACTATTATATTGCCGATATCATCCTCTATTCGCTTTTGGACTTCGATCCTGAGCTGTGGGGTCTTCCTCCATTTGAAGATAGTAACTCTCTTCATTGACCACTGATTTTATTTTCTTATCATTAGTTCAAAATCTTATGGGTGACATTTATTGTAGGCATTCAAGGTGTTTTGCCCATTGATCCCTTACTTTCAACTGCTCAAATAGGCGATAGAATTTTAAACAATCTTCATAGGGTAGTTTCAGGTTAAACTCTTTCTGACTACTCTTCTTATATAGTACTATTATTTAAATACCCACATTTTTACTTTGATTATATGTAAACAGATGAACGTGCCTACGACTGTATTCCTGACCAAATATCAGGAATTTATTTGGGTTGGGCCAAGTCAAAAGTGCATGGGTTCTCTAAGGTGGTCATAGGTACTGGGTGGGACCTTTCACAGCAGACCCTCGAAAGAGTGATGGTTGGTACTTTTTTCTCGTATTTGTGGTTGTTTTCATCTGGGAGGCTAGTTGCCTAAACATTCCCCTATAGTTCTAAGTTTTTTTTCTGGCACAAGATCTGTGAACATTGGTGATCTACTAATATTTACTGACAGATTAATGCATAGCAAGGTTCGGCACTTTTCTTGTATGCTTATTTGGTTTGTTGTTTTCCTTTTGCAGGTAGTAGAGTTTCTTGATTCCTCTGGCAAGATTGAAACAGATCCTGTGAAGCTTCTTTTAATTGGTTACATCCGGAAGCTACAAAGCACAGTAATAACCATCTCTTAAATTTTACTAGAAATTAAAGAATCTGACTCCACTGTTTTTTTTCATATTGGTTCATAGCCAACAGAATGGCTTATATATTTTAGAGTAGAATGAGAGAGTACATTAGATTATTCTGAGTCCATGGAAATATATGACAGTGACAACTGATACTAATAGTACAAGGAAATAGACTACTAGTAAACATGGAGAATAAGAAAGATAGTTAACCTAACGGCTCGTCCCAAGCATGACCAAAATAGCCCATTTCCTGGAGATTCTGTCTGACGTTATGTTGACTTCTCATGGCCCATGGATATATTTTCATGTTGCAAGCTCACAATATGATTAGAGTGACTCAGACATAACCTTTTTTGCAGGATGATATATTGCAAGCTTTAAGTGTAACTGACGAAGACAGGAGCATTGCAAGGGACGCATTGGACCTCCCAACTTTCTCCGAATACGCCCACGACCTTCATTTTACCTGAGAGTGACCTTATCTTCGCGAGCTCTCACACCATTTCCTCAGGTTTGGCATTGCTATTGTTAGTTACAAACATGACGGCAGCTGCATTTTCGTCCAGGATACATCAAATACGTGTTATTCGAAGAAGAGGAAAAAAGTACAGAGAAAAAAAAACGTGATTGATGTTACCATATGATGTAATAATTGATTAGTCTTCATGTATTATAAAAAAATATCATTGCATCTGCACCTTCCTTAAGGGCAGAGTGATAGAAAAATTTGTAAGCATGAACGATTGGTATAAATGAACCACACAGGCATTAAACGGGACATGCAATGATTTTCAGATTTCCATCATATTTACAGAGGCGAACAATAATGGATTCACCCTTTCTTGGCAAGCATACAGTCCAACTGTTCACGTATCGGGCTTGATTACTTAAGCCTCTACGCAGTTTACATTACACACAGAGGCCGTTGTTTGGAGAAGAATAAAGAATAAACAATCAAAGGGTTAGCATATCAACACTTCTAAGACCTCGCGGGTGGGAAGTAGGAAGAAATGGTAGAACCCCGTCTCTTCGTGCTCGGCTGCTTCGGTGGACGGATCCAGCCCTGTATTTCTCTCTGGATCTCTGGTGGCAGCTCCTCCACTACTGCTGGATCGATATCTTCAACGTTGAACATCCATGCGTTACTGCCAGAGTGTTCATCGCCACCGTTGGTGCTGCTTCTGTCTGCACCTTGTGCAGACACATTGTGTTCTTCAGCTCTGTTTGCTTCCAAAGAACTCCCAACTAACATCACCACGAGAATTCAGCAAACAGAGAGACGCATCAGTGGTTAGATTGGTATTAGCATCATTGCATTCGTATAAAAGTAGTCCACCAAACCTGGATGACTGCAAATTAGTCCATCGGATTTTCTTTTCTCATGGAGGGCAGATTGACCCTGTGAAAAAAACTTCAATATCGAGGAAGTTCCCTAATATCAAAATAAAAAATCTTGGGTGAGTTACTGACAGGGAAGCTAAGAATTATTTTGAAACTTCTATACTGCCAATACAAGAGTGAAATATTCAAAAATTAGTGAAGTGAACGAAATTAGGACATGTTAAATCAGAGACTTAGGAAGCCAAAGGTAACATGGGGTGTGAACAGGCCATGTTTTAATCATTACTCATACAAGCACAAACTTCTGGGATGTCTGTCATCTAGGAACTTGAATATCAAGCAACCAAACAAGCAAAAGACACAAACAAAGTGTTTCATTGACCAACTGCTGAAGAATACTACTCCCTCCGTTACAATTATTCCAAATTGTAGGTTGTTTTGTCAAATCTAGATACGTAGTTTTTGCTACGTATTTGGAACGGAGGGAGTACCTCACAAGGAATCAGTTTGATGGTATCCAGTATCCACAGAGGAGAATAGGACAAACTGACCTTAACTTCAGGCAACTTCTTTGAGATTCTTTTTTCTTCATTCGCTGAACATTGTTTGGCTGAAATCGCTGAATATCTTTTACCGTCTTCTTTCTCTGAGGTTGATAGCTCGCATTGTTCTTCATGAATTGGCGTCACATATACATTGTTATCTACAGAAGCACATAGGCATATCAGTAAAGTAAGAGCAAAAATTATTTTTGCAAACAATGGACACACTTGAACTCAGGAACATCACCGAGAGATGGATCCTCCGGTACAGATGAAGAATTAGGTATAGCCGGAGATGCAGAAGAACTAGGACCTTTAATGTATCTCAGGATTGAGCTTGTTCCCTAATGAATGAAATAAGCTAAAGTAAGGAATAAGAAGTTAACAAAATGCATTTGTGATTTTACGTGGGGCATGTGTCTAAATATGAATAATGACAAATTGCACAACCCTGGCAGCATTTGCTAATATGAGAATAAGACACCAAAATTTAGAAATTGATTGAAAATAAGGCTGCATACATAGTAGCGCAGATTAAATAATAATTTAGTTGTTCATTTTGCTCAAAGTTCATTTGTATTTCAGGAAGCTAGAAGCTGGCAAAATTTCCATCTAAAAAAGGCATATTTGTCAGTATAAGCTAGTGCGATATCAATATATGTTTTGTTTGAAACATTTTAAAATTGCTAATACATCTTATCAGGAGATCATAATCATTGACGTTGCTCCTTGTTTCTTTAAGGTGACTGGACATTTAAAATGACAAATGTATCAAATCATCAATTAGTAAGAAAGTTATTGTAAGCATACACTTGGTATATCAAATATTTTGCTTGCAGTAACAGAAAGAGATGTTATGCTCCATCCAGTGTTCTGAGATTCTAAAAAATCGTGAAGTCCAGATTCAAATAGCTTCATTGCATCCTCTTGAATTTTCCCAGTCCCGTAGCGCAAGGGACAGGATTTAGAAGGGAATTTCTTCATTGAATCACGTTCATTTTCCTGCAGCAAAAGTAGAAAAATGAGGACACTACGGTGCATAATGTGAAATTGAACTAGATACATGCTGATCATTTTATCAGATATTGCTCTAGAAGTCTAGATACGCTAAATTAATCAAAGTAAAAGAAAAGATATTGCACAAAATACCTTAGACGCTCTGGCATGAAGAGTGAGCGTTTGAGCAATTCTCTTGTTCTGGTTCAGGTCAGACTGAATTCGTTCACTTAATTCCTCACAAAGTTGATCCAGCCAGCCTTTGACCTACAACATTATGAGACTGATTGAATCAACAGAATTCGAATCTTAACACAAATTTTCCTAAACTCCTACACAGAAATGGGATTTTTTTTAGCCATACATATGGGATCTGACTCAGGCAGCATGAAAACTTATTTAACTCAGGTAGGGTACTGCTGACTGCATCTAGTATCCCAAGGCCATCAAACTATCGAAGTGCAGCATTATAAAGCACCGATATAATTCCATGTGTATAGCATGCTGCTCACCAAACTATTATTTGAAAAAGAGTAGCATGCAATCAACTGTAACGCCTGTTTACAATGAGTCTGGTGTAGGCTCTACAAATGTCACTGACATGAACGACATGAGACATAAGTTTGTATATGAAACTGCCAAGTTTTCTTAAGAAGCCTCTATGGCTGATCATCCAATGGCATGTGGGGTCCAGATTCCAGACCTACAATGTGACAAGGTACCATATTTTCAACCTGTTTCACCCTACTTAACCCTGGTTCTTCGAACATTATTATCACATATGGTTTTCACAAACCAAAACATGTAATTGTTTAGATGCTTATGCTTGTTGCAAGTAACCAAAATTCATAAGGTCTTCAATGGACCTCTCAGATACCCTGTTTCTTAAGCAGCCAAAAATAACTAAAGATTTGGCTTGAGAACAACGAAAATGACAAGAGTAAGCATTCTTACAGAAGCGCTGTTCTTCAGTGCTTTTGGTCCAGGAAATGTCTTTCCACAGCCGTGACTCTTCGGTAGAAGACGATCCTCAACTTCTTCTCCACTGATGCCCCTAGCAATCTTCCATAGCCATGTTCTGCATGAAGTCAAGGCTTATAAGATGAAAGTATTAGACACGATTGTAAAAGATGGATGCAAGGAAGCATGGTTTTGCCATGTTTGATACAACGTACCTACTATCAGTAAAAAGTTATGTCATCCACTAAAAGCTAAAGGGAATAAAAACTCCTAATATTTAAAATGCGATATTATATCTTATATATAAGCTTACACCTAAATTGGTCAAGGCAAACTATATAATAACACGTTGATAAAAGCATGAACATAATTACCCAGTATTTACACCATACTGCTCTTGTAACTTTTCCTCTGTAAAACTTAGAAGATCACCAATGGTCTCGACCCCAAGATCATCCTGCAACGAACTTCCAAGCTTACCACCAAGCTGTTTCCTGGATAATATGGTTATTCTCACCGTTCAGTATCACACCATGCATAGTTTCAAGTAAAGCACAATGTTGTGTGATTAAGGTGAAGTGTCAAAACTTTTCCCAGGAAAAAAAAAAGCAGAATCCAGCAAGGACAGACTACAGAGGCGTCATATTAGATCATTACATCTTCTTCACAGGTAGTGATGCTAGAAAATCTTGAACTGATGAAGAAGGGACAACTGTTTGTTGAGCAGGCTTGTGCATTCCACTGACAAGTTTAGCTAACATCTGTGCAGTATAAGAACAATGAGTGGAAGATTGTGATAGGAAGAGAAAGGAATCAAATTACACAGAAAACAGAAATACAGGAATTTGAGCTGATTTCCTGAGGATGGCAAACTTAAGCAAAATAATAACCATGAACTATTGAACATTTTTGTCAACAGAAAGAAAAACATCTACTCACTATTATTATTCATTATAAACCTTATTGTGAGAGATCCCAGCAGAGCATGTGAATTGGGTTTCCTCCAGAACTCTGATTCGTAGCTGTGCAACAATTATAGCTCCGCATGCCAATAACTTATCCTCGTAATCAGCATCTGATCGACAAAGCCATGCCCTCACATTCTTTTCCTTCTCGTTGGGATCCTGAACATATCATGGCTTATGATCATGTTCATATCAAATCAATCAATAAAAATAATTGTGAAAACATTCTTACAGAAGGAAGGCCTAAGATATTTGACTTTGCTGCCTCCATTAAAATCTGCTCTGGTGAATCTGGGGGAGCTTGTAAGAGCATTTCCTTTGCTGCATCGGTAAGGTCAAGATAAACTTCGTCAATGGATGCCCGTTCACACTTCCCTTTGCTTGCAAGGATTGCAACAACCTGAAAGTTCAGAGGCAAAATATAAACTTATAGTTCTATGTATGCCATATAAGTCCGGCGCTGTTAACTAGTAGTAAACTAGCCTACACTGGTGAACCTACCTCAGAGCCAGCACTCCTGTAGAGATTAAGGTCGGCCTTGCCACGCGCCACGGGCACCTGAACGAGATTAATACCAGGACAGACCCTCTTGGCCTCATCTCCACGCATGGACCTGAATATGCACCAGGAATCCGGATGTCAGGGCCTCAGCAAATTGCCAAATTCCGAGGGAACGAGACTGTCGATCAAGAAACGTCACTCACCTCTTCACACCAAACCCGCGAGCCTCGTAGCTGACAGCGATCAAACCGCCGCCTTTCCAATCGTTGTACTGCACCACGGCGGTCGGCTGGCCCCTGAGTGCCGGGTTTCTCCGCTGCTCCACTGCGGCAAAGCAAATGGCCACTCTTTCAGTCGAAGAACGGTTGGTCATGGGTGGGGTGGGAGAGGGAGAGGGAGAGGCAAGGAAAGTTACGGACCTTGGACGTAGAAGCAATCCATGTCAACATGGGCGATCACCCGGGGCTCCTGAGGCTCCCGCCTTGCCACCGGCATCCCCTATCCTCTTCTCCGGTGTTAAAAATAATCGCTGGACTCTACGTCAGCCCTCGCCTCCCAATTATTTCGCCGCCCCCTTCCCCTTTCTTCGGTTGACAGGGGTGGGGCTAGTAAACAAGCGCCACGGCAGGTCGGGAGGTAGCAATCCCTAGCCTAGGTCCGGTCGGCGGCGGCCATGGCAGCCGTGAAGGAAGGTTTCTTCGTCGTTTTTCGAGTTTTCACGGAAAGCTTATTTAGCAAGAAGAAGAAGATGGATAGACAACTACACAAGGCCCATTTACTAGAACAGCCTACGGCCCACTGAGAACAGGGCCCAAGCCCGAGATTAATATCATTGGCTGTGCGTGATTTCCCCCCGAAGAGGGAAAAAAATCTGGGAGATAGGGATTTGCAAGCTGCAGCCGTGCGGTCGCTCCCCCCTCCCCCCGACTCCGGCGAGAAGAAACGACAGTGGCAGCAGTCGAGACTCCACTCGGTCGCGGTGGCGGCTGCCCGTTCTTTTCCGTCTTCTCCTCCTCGAACGACGGAGCACAGCACGCTTGCTCTTCTGCTCCTTGACTAAGGTAGGGGGAGAGGATGAGGGACAACTCGATTTCTTTGTTATTCTGTTTGAATTTTAGCTAGCTACTAAATACTACTTCATCTTGCTCGCTTAATTTCATCGTCTGCTCCTTTATAGAATGTTTTGCTTGAGGAACTATTGGTCGCCCGCATTTGCCTTAGTACGGGAAGGAGCTACTGTTGGATATCCTCGGGAAGGCGCTACTGTTGGACATCCTCTAAAGTTCAATTCTATAGTGGTGAGCTTAATTCTACTCTGTGGCGTGCATTTGGTTGTTTTAGAACTGCGGCCTATCCTGATTCTTATTTATTGCAATTATGCAACAGGTTTGCGGTGCCAGGGGTCCAAGACCGAGATATCCCCGTGTGTGGAAAACTCGTAAGAAAATTGGGACTATCTCCAAGTCACAGAAGCTTGTCGAATGTGTGAGGTTCTTCTAGTCTCTCTGTTTATACTCCTGTGCAGCGTCCCGTTTAGTTGTTGAATTAACTTTAGGACATTCCCACAACCCCACATACAAGGAAATATCTTTTGGTTCAGTTTTGCAATAAAATTTCAGTTTTTCTGTACTTGTAGAAATCTCAGCTGTTAATCCTGCCTGGTTTCGTTCGAGAAAAAAAAAATCCTGCCTGGTTTCATTAACCGCTTTTTACCAAATTTAAATCACATTGCCTGTAAAGTATAGCTTGTGTAGGATGCCTTTGCAAATACACATTTTTGTATGGAGACGCTATTGAATTGAGTTTCTGAAACTATCAATATTTTATCATCCCGTGCAGATTAAAGGTCTATCTAATGTAAAGGAGGAAGTTTACGGCGCACTTGACTCATTTGTTGCATGGGAACTGGAGTTTCCCTTAATAGTAGTAAAGAAGGCACTGAAGACACTTGAGGATGAAAAGGAATGGAAACGAATAATTCAGGTGTTAAACGGAAGTTCCTAGTTTTGGTGTGAACTATCTTGTCTAAATTAATTTTCCTACATATTGCTGTCAACTGTCATCGGTTTCTAGTGAAATTTTCATACTTACTGTATTGTAAAATGTAATTATACACAAATTCCCCTTCCTCGGACAAAGTAATCTCATCCTTGGACAAGTCAACAGCTAACTGCTCCCAATTCTAGAGAACAGAATTATCTGCTCCCTTTTAATAGTATAAACCCTTTTTTCCTGTATCAAGACTACAGATAGGATTATTTTCTCCTTTACAATAGCAAATTCTTATTATGAATAGAAACAATGACCACATGATTCATGATCTAGGTTATTAAATGGATGTTCAACAAAGGTCAAGGGAAGACAATGGGAAGCTATTACACCTTGTTGAATGCTTTGATCGAGGATGGACGGATCGAGGAAGCAGAAGAATTATTTGGAATGATATTCTCACGATATATGGAGGGTTTGCCTCGTACATTTTTCATGAGAATGATTTCTTTGTATTACAGTGTGGGAGCACATGATAAGATGTTTGAGGTAGGAAATGATGCTTTTTCTTAGCGTGTCATCTTTTAAATGTGCATTTGAATCTAGTTGGTCCCAGTTGCATTGAGGGGCAGTCATTAACTTCAGAGAAGTGAAAACTTCCTGCTAGTAGTGATATATCAAGGATACATAACATTATCATTATGCCAAAGTTTTTTAGGTTTTCTTTTCTTTGATGTTACTTTCCTTGCCACCGAGCAGTGTAGAGGTCTGGGTATTTCTCCTGCTTCAGCGTGGCTTTAATATACATGGTCATCCATAAGGTTAGAAATAGCATTGATAGCTCCTATCCAATATCCATGTATATCGCTCCAAGGCAATACTACAAGATGTATAGTTGTTTGTGGAATTTTGATGGGATTGTTTTCTTATGCTAATCTGACTCAGTACCTTGGACCCTGTCTTGCATAAAGCCACTAGATACCTTAAAGGTTTTAAAGATGCTAGAAGCTTAGCCCTCGAGGGGGTTCATGTGCTTATTGGGTTTCTCAGGGGAGTTAAGCATAACAATAGCTTCTACATGTGGAATTTCTTCATGGAAATAAGAAAGTGAATCAATTCTGAAGCAATATCATGCAGATGTAGTTCTGAGACACATGATTTTGCTTAGTGGTCACTTTGGTCCATTAGCACAGAAACATCTATAAATGATGGTGTCAGATTCCAATTTCCAAGGACTTAAATGTGTTCATTCACGGGACATTTGGATTAGTGTAACATGATAGCATAGGGCTAACCCCTTTACATACCGTTTTAGTGAAAGTTGAGGTTTGGCCTCATACCATTTTTTTCCTTGTGGTAGAAAAGCTTTACTCGACAGAAACATGAGTAGGGGATAATCATATAAAGTGTTCTTTTCTTACTGTATGATATCTTCTTCGTAAATTCTCCAGGTTTTTGCTGATATGGAAGAACTAGGCGTAAGACCTGATGGTTCAATTGTCAGGATGCTAGGTGATGTTTTTCAGAAGTTAGAGATGGTGGACAAATATGAAAAGTTAAAAAAGAAATACCCACCACCAAAATGGGAATATCGATACATCAAAGGCAAGCGGATCAGGATGAGGGTTTACCCTGATAGTAAAACCAAAGAGGCGGCAAAAGGAGACCCTGACACAGATGAACTGGAAGATCCAGAAAGTATACACCTTGATAATGAATTGGAAGAAGCAGCAAGCTTAGGCCTCGACAGGAATGTATTGGACGATGCAGCTTCTGGAGACCTTGAGTATGCATAGATCAGAACTTTCATTTGGTATTTTCGCACCTGCTTAATCAAAGTGGGCAAGAGCAAAATGAACTGGTAAGAATGTACTCACTCTATTTAGATTGACTAGATGAAAACTATGTCTAGTTATGTCGTCAATAGTGCTCTCATGACATTACGGTGATTCTACAACAAGATACGTTCTTCAGAGTACCAGATCGTTACTTGATTTATCTGGTTTGATTGCATAAGGCTCATGCTTTATAAAGAATGCTATAAAATGTAGACATGGTATTAAGACATTAAGTACAAATTGATATCATTTTTCTGTGCTTGTAATGAGTTCATATTTCTGCTTTCCTCAGTTACCCTGCAGCTTGAAGTACTGAAGATAGCCACTTTCTGCTGCTGCCATGCTTGGAAATGAAAAGGCAACTCTCGTGTTCAATGGATGTCCAGCAGTAGTGTCGCATATTCCATGGCTAGCTGTATCTGACTGCTTCGCGAAGAACTTGTGGTTGATTGTTAAAGATGATATTGTGGAGTGGGCAGTACCATTGGTATCTTTGCTACAGCAAATCGCGTAAGAGTTCTGTATCTCTGAGTATAGACAGCCATCTGAGACACAGGCCCATAGCAACTAGGATGAATGTATTGGTTGTACTTGTCCGTTGCTGATAGATCGATGTAGCGAAATCCCTGATCGTGCGTACGGTCCTATTGTTCAGCATGGAAAGACACCATTGTTTGCACATGGAGACAGGAGACTTGTCTGCACTACTACTATGAGCATCAACCTCTGGACTCCTTCAAACAAAAAACTTCACATTTCCGCTTGAAAAAAAAATCAGATTGTAGAGATGTCTTAACCGGTTGATTTGCTAGCACCGCGTGCGTGCGCAGGGCATTTCCATGGTTGCTTCGGGTGCAAAGCTGTATGGGCAGCGACCAGAGGAGAAGACATGAATCGCCATGTAGTCAACTGGGCCATAGATGGGCCGGGGACTTGGCCCATTCAAGTGTGGCTGAACTCGAAGGCATCGGGTCGCCGCGGCCTCGCCACAAGGCCACAAACAACAAACAGTGCGACTCCCCCTCAAAATAAAAAATAGAAAACGAACAGTGCGACTGCGGCGAGAATCCGGCCGTTCGGCACTCCATCGTCGCCTCCGCCGTCGGCGTCACCGGACAAACATTCTCTCGTCTCCCTCCCTGTGCCGCCGCCGGCCGCACCCATTCATGCCACATTCTGTGCTGCTTCAACCTACTACCAAGGCAATGAGGCGAAGGCAGCCATTGCTCGTCGGCACACCTGACCGGGCGCGCAGTCCTGGACCAACCACGGCCGTCAGAGAGGGTACCACACCACGCCGTGCCCCCGTCCACCAGCCTTTGCCCCTGGCCTCCCTCTCTTGTGTAGAAAAAGGCTACGCCCCGAGCCCAGCTCGCCACCAACAGTAACTAGTGGAGCGGCGCGGCGCACGAGAGGCGGCGCAGTAAAAAACTATCGGCGCGCACGACGACTCACGCGTGACCGCCGCCGCGGATGCCGAGGGAGACCGCAAAGCTTGCTGGGCGGCACCGCTTCCCGCGGCGGCCGGCGGCAGGATTGGATTTTCGGAGGCACGGCACGGGGGTGGCGTGGGCCATGACCCCGGCGAGCAAATCCGTTTCTCTTGTCCTCTGCGCCGCTGTTGCTTGCCAGCATTCCACTTTCGCAGGAGTAGGATTAACAAGGGCGGCTTTGCAGAACTGTTTCCTGCCACTGCTTAGCTCGAGTTCCGAGGCCAATCAGTCTCGTCTTGGCATACTTTAACTCGAATAAAAAGAGGGGGAGCTGTGAGTGGACACTGACAGAGTGACAGTGCGTTTTCTTTAATCATTTCGCTGGAGATTCATGAGCGAGCAACAGGCTCTGTGATCTTTGCTCCAATGATTATCGCTTGCATTGGTGTACGACAGTAGGAGGAAGCAGTAGGAGCCGATTTTAGGATAACATTTTGTCACTTGTGTGTTTGCTGTACCTGTACAGATGGGAGGAAGTTCACCAGACAAACCAAAATACCCGTTGACTACAGTCCTAAGTATTACACGCCGAAGGAGGTTTCTGAATCTACGTGCTCAGATCGCTCAAAGATAGTCCTTGTCCAGCTCACTTTTAACACTGGAGGAAGGAACGGTGGAACCACGTGAAAATGGGTCCCATAACATGAGTAGCATTTCACGTTGCCACGCATGAGACAGTAGCAGCATGCATGCATTTGATCTCCCAAAGGTTGAGTCTACTACATCAAAAGGACACCAATACCTTTCAGAAAAAACAGATTGTGGAATTTAACCACTGCCATTCTTCACGAGCCCGGTGCCTTGCCAATCTGGTTACTGACTAATCGTCTCTGACTAAGCGCGTTGAGTCGATCCTAAGTTACTACTGAAATATTGACCGAGACGTTTCGGGGTGTAAAAGTGTAAGACGTTCCGGACATTACAGTCTTTTTCCCTGAGCAGGCATGCTGTGAATTCTAGCTGAACGATGCAAATCAGTGTTAGGACATTTGTGGTTTCGCCTGGTACCTCTCAAGAAAGCCGAAGATAGTTGCAAACTTGCAAAAGGGTGCCGAGTCCTGCAAAAAGAAAATAAAAACAGTAAACTGCAAGTACACGCATCCTCGAACCGAAGATAGTTGCAGCATGAGAACTTCCCTGGCGACACGACGAACTCGAACTGAACTTTGTTTATAGCTTGCTTTCCAAGACGGTGTGCAAATGAAAGCTCCCAAGCAGTGCCCACGAAGCACACGAGCACGAGGACCCAAGCACGCACGACGCATCCTTTCATGGGCCTAACTTACCTCGCGTGTCTCGTCTCGGCTCGCTGGGTAGACGTGCACTCCAATTCCCACCGGAAAAGGTTCCGGCACCTTTTATCTGCACTGCATGTTAGGTCGATTCGCGGATCACTAGTTGCGGGATCGACTCGGGATTTTATCTCTGATTCTAGTTCTAGCATCAAACAGTCGTGCACGTGTGCGTGCGCGTGTGCGAGATCAAACCGAGAGGGATAGGATAGATTACCTTGCTCTGAGGAAGACGACGCCATCACGTTCGTTGGTGGCGTCTGCGCTCGGGCAGCGTCGCGCAGTGGTGATGGTCGGTGCAGATCCGCTCTGTGGCGGCGGTGGTCGGTGCAGTGCAGCCGGTGGAGCTTCCCGCCGCCGCAGCGCCACCCCTCGGGATCGGGTTAGGGTTTAGGTGTAGGTGGGGAGTCGGGGCACGACGATCTTTGGCGGGCGTGCCCCCCGGCCCCCACCTCTCTATTTATGTGGCGCTAGCGACATAGACCCACCACCGCGAGTTGGGTTGGGCGCCCCGGATCAGGGCGCGGATCAAGGCTAAGGCCTTTGGGCCTTAGGTTAGAGATCAATCCAACAATCTCCCCCTTGATCTCACATTATCTTCCTCTTTCACTTTTCTATTTTCCTTATCTCATCACAGATTTATGTATAGGGCATATCTCATCGTCACGCGCAACTGCCGATAGAATCAATAGCCACAATACACGCCTCTGTTCAGAAATAGATTTTGTATTCCTTTTGGGCCTCTATTATCCAGAGATCATAGGCTGTACCTCATTCCCATGCCGGCTATGTGCTCCATGAACACGCTGGGTGGTAGGCGTTTCGTTAGCGGATCCGCAAGCATATCTTTTGTTCTTATATGCTCGAGACTTATGGTGTGATCCTGAATTCTATCTTTTATGGAATAAAATCTTATCTGTATCGACTTGGTAGCCGTGCTCTTCTTGTTATTATGAGCATAAAACACTGTTGGCTGGTTATCGCAGTACATCTTTAGTGGTCTTTCTATAATGTCCACCACTCTTAAGCCAGGTATAAACTTCTTTAACCATTCTACCTGTCCGGAGGCCTCGTAGCATGCTATAAACTCAGCATACATCGTCGATGTTGCTGTGACCGATTGTTTAGAGCTTTTCCATGAAATAGCTCCCCCTGCGAGAGTGAAGATGTAACCCGTCGTGGATTTTCTATCATCTTCATTTCCCGCAAAGTCTGAATCTGCGTATCCTTTAATCTCTAAAGAACCGCTTCTTCTGTATGTTAGCATGAGGCCTTTTGTGCCTTTCACATATCGCAAGGCTTTCTTTACAAGTTTCCAGTGTTCTAGACCTAGATCTTTCTGAAATCTGCCAAGCACATTAGTGACAAATGCTAAGTCAGGGCGTGTGCACACTTGAGCATACTGTAAACTTCCGACTGCCGAGGCATACGGAACAGTTTTCATCTGTTCTTTTTCATATTTATTTCTGGGACTCTGAAAGTCTCCATATCTGTCACCCTTGACTATTGGAGCAGGAGTAGGTTTACTCGCATGCATACTGTATTTTTCTACAATCTTTTGTAGGTATGTCTCTTGTGACAGACCTAGCACCCCATTTCTTCTATCTCGGTGAATCTCAATCCCTAGCATAAAAGAGGCTTCACCAAGGTCTTTCATGTCAAAATTCGATGACAACAATTTTTTTGTTTCTAATAGTAGACTGACATCACTACTCGCTAGTAGAATGTCATCCACATACAGTACCAGGAAAATATATTTCCCTTTCTTGAATTTTGCATAATGCAATTATCTTCAACATTCTCTGTAAACCCAAACTTCTTTATAGTCTCGTTAATTTTCAAGTACCACTGTCTTGAAACTTGCTTTAATCCATAAATGGATTTCTTTAAATGACATCCCATATTTTCTTTTCCTTTTACGACAAAACCTTTAGGTTGTGCCATGTAAACTTTTTCTTCGAGATCCCCATTTAGGAATGCCGTCTTTACATCCATTTGGTGCAATTCCAGATCGAAATGTGCAACCAAGGCCATAATTATTCTGAAAGAATCTTTACATGAGACCGGAGAAAAAGTCTCATTATAGTCTATTCCTTTCTTCTGTGTAAATTCTTTTGCCACAAGACGAGCCTTGTATCTTTCTATATTCCCTTTGGAGTCACATTTTGTCTTGTAGACCCATTTACAGTCTACTGTTTTGGCTCCTTCAGGAATTTCTTCTAAGTCCCAAACTCAGTTGGTCCTCATCGATTTCATTTCATCTTCCATGGCTTCAAACCATTTAGATGAATGTCTGCTTCTCATGGCTTCTTCGAATGAGATGGGATCATCTTCCATTCGAAACTCTTCTGTGTTATACACTTTATAATCAGCAGGAATAGCTGATCTTCTTTCTCTTTGAGATCTCCTAGGAGCCTCTTCTGTTCGAATGTTATCTGCTGGAACCTGTGACGGCTCCCCCTGATCTGTGGCAACGTTATTATCTATAGGATCCTGAAGGACAGGTTCCACATTTTCATTCTGTGTCGCCACAAAAGGGATCAATTCGGGAACTGGCATCGCAGTAACTCGTACCGCCGGTGTAGTCTCAGCAGGCAGCGAGAAAAATGGTTCCTGAATCATTGGAGTGGGTGCGTATACCCGCTTCTCCTCAAGAACAATCTTTCGAACAGTTGTGTTTCCCCGAATCATCTCTTCTTCTAGGAAGGTAGCATGTCTCGTTTCTACAAACTTTGTAAATCTGTCTGGACAGTAGAAACGATATCCTTTTCATCTCTCTGGATAACCAATAAAATGGCAACTCACTGTCTTGGGATCCAATTTCCCAATGTTCGGGTTGAATATCTTTGCCTCAGCAGGACTCCCCCACACCCGTAGGTAATTCAGTGAGGGTATCTTTCCTGTCCACAGTTCATACGGTGTTTTTGCACCGCTTTACTGGGTACTCTGTTGAGAATATAGACAGCGGTTTTCAATGCCTCCATCCATAAACTCACTGGCAGTGTAGAATAGCCGATCATGCTTCGTACCATGTCCATCAAGGTACGATTCCGTCTTTCAGCCACTCCATTCTGCTGAGGATCGCCCGGCATAGAGTACTGGGCTACTATTCCTCGTTCTGTTAGGAACCTCGCAAAAGGTCCTGGAACCTGTCCGTATGGGGTATGCCGACCGTAGTATTCCCCTCCACGGTCAGAACGGACAACTTTTATCTTTAAATTGTGCTGATTTTCAACTTCAGCCTCGAATTTTTTAAATTTATCTAATGCCTCTGATTTCTCTTTTATTGGATAAATATATCCATAACGGGAATAATCATCTGTGAACGTTATGAAAGAGTCATAACCGTCTATGCTTTTAACTGAGAACGGTCCGCAGATATCTGTGTGAATTAATTCTAAAATACCTGCGCTATGCTCAGCATCTTTCTTTGTTATCTTTACATATTTTCCTTTAATGCAATCGATGCGTTTGTCTGAGTCTGAGAACTCAAGAGGAGGTAGAATTTCATTCTTAACCAGCCTTTCTATTCTCCCCCTCGAAATATGGCCTAAACGACAGTGCCATAATTTCGACGATATGTCTTGAGTTCTCTTTCATTTTCTGTTATTATCTGTGGTTTCAGACACAGTCGCATTCACATCACATACGGAATTCACACTTTCACGTAGCGATAATAAATAAAGATCATTTCTTCTAAATGCAATCGAAGCAACTGTATCATCAAATTCTATTACACACATGCCGTCTCCAAAACGACATGCAAATCCATCGTCATCAAGACGAGATACACTAATCAAGTTTCTCTGGGAACATAAAATACATCTTTAAGCAATAAATTAAAGCTTGTGTCGAGCTCTAAGAGGAGGTCTCCAACCGCCTCAACATCTGCCTCGACTCCATTTGCGACTTTAATTCTGTTTTCTTCTCTTCCCGTAGTTCTCGTTGAACGGAATCACTGTAAAGAGTTTGCAACATGAATTGTTGCTCCTGAATCAATCCACCAAGTAGATTTCGAATAATCTTTATACAAGGATTCATTTACAAATGAGATAATGTTCTCACCTCGTTTCTCCATGATCATCTTTAGATAGTTGGGACAGTTTGTCTTGTAGCGTCCCTTCTGTTTACAGTGAAGGCACTGATCCTTCTCCACTAGAGGTTGGCCAAACTTGGGCCTGTGCTGCAGCTGAGCCATCTGGGGTCCCTTTCCTTTGGATGAAGAGGGAATATCTTTATTGTATCTTTTCTTGTTCACATAGTTTATGGATCCACCATGTGCATTCTTTATTCTCTCTTCTTCTTGTACACACATCGCTATGGTCTTTTCAATATCCCATTTTTCAGTGTTCATGTTGTAATTGACAACAAAGTTGTCAAACTCTTTTGGCAACGAAGCAAAAACCAAATGAACTATGTGTTCTAGTTTGAACTCCATATCCATTGGCTTAAGCTTGTTGTTAATGTTCACCAAGCGATGGATGTGCTCTCTTATCCCACCTCCCAGGTACCTCTCTGTAACCAGTTGTTTGATCAACTGGGTAGCATAAGTTTTTGAGGAGCCAGTGTACTGACTCCTTATCTTGTCGAGGTACTCAACGACAGTGGGAAGATCTGTGATTGCCCCCAGAATGGCGGGCTCTATGGTGTTCTTGACCACTGCCAAATATTTTTTGTTGGCAGGTAGCCACTTGGCATGATCAGCGTCATACCTCTGTTTGCTCGCCTTGTAGGCGAGCTCTGTTTGCTTCCAAGAAGCATCTGTAACATCTTCCCCTCTGACCGGTCTCTCAGGTTCAACTGGAACCGGTGCAGTAAGGACCCAATCTAGCTCAGCCATGGTAAAGAAGAGATCCAACTTTTTGTACCATTCATTATAATTGTCGCCTTTCAGAATCGGAATATCCTTGATGGAAACCATCATAGGAAAACCAGCTGAAACAGGTTAGGTCAAGTGAGAACAATATAACAATAATTACAAATGCATAAAAATCATAGTGTTGTCATTATCAACTTTGGTCAGAAAATAACAACATTACAATTTAATCTGAAGTAATAATCTGTGAAATCATAATATTGTTATCATCAACTTTGGTCAGAAAATAACAATACTACAATTTAATCTGAAATTATCTGTGACTCAAAATTTAAATTATCCCTTTGGTTCAAATTTAAATTCAAGTCAAAACAATTATCTGTGCAGTGGAAACATGAATAAAATAATTCTATTTTGAAGCAAGATCTGTGAAAATCTGTATATCAATTCTCTAAACATTTATCCCTTTGGTTCAAAATGAAAAGAGATCAAATTTTGTGCAAAAATATTCAAATTTGCTTCAAAAATAGAATGAAAAATATCAAATGTTACTGTTCATCTGTGAAAACGGGCCAGAAATCTATTACTGTGCAGCCCGTTACTGTTCAGCCCGTTACTGTGCAGCCCGTTACTTTGCAGCCCAAAAACCACGTCCGCGGCCCGGCCCACTCGCGAAAACGGCCTGCTACGGTGCGGCCCGCGGCTAACAGGCCGCAACCTGGGCCTGGGCCGTGAATCCGGCCCATCCCGCGCGCGCGCCGGCTGCCCCCCCCCCCCCCCCCCCCCCCCCCCCCGCGTCGATCTCAGCCGTCCATCCAGATCGGACGGCTGAGCGCGCGTTTCGGGACGTATAAAAGCCCCGCGGCCGGCGTCGCGATCGGAAACCCTAGCTCATTTCATTTCTCTCGCCCGCGACTCTCACATGGCTCTCTCTCGCCTCTCCTCTTCCTCCTCGCCTCTGGTCGCCGCTTCTGCCGCCGGCTTAAACTCCGGCGCGGCGGACGGCATGGCCGTCGGGCACCTGCTGGCAGCCGGATCTACCTCGCCATCCTCTCCTTCTCCCTCTCTCTCTAGTTCCCTCGCCCTCTCCCCCAACTTTTCTGTTCCGGCCAGAGGCTACGCCGCCGCGTTCGTTCTCAACGCCGGCGGCCGTGCCATGGCCGGATCTACTTCTCCAGTACCCAACTCTTTGATTTCTTGGCTCGGTGTGCGTCCACACGAAGCAAAAACTATGCCCTATGGGCCTCCTCGCCGGAGTCGCGTGCGTCTCGCGCGCGGCTCCGTCGAGGGGATCTCTGGGGTACGGGAAAAGAGGGATACGGCGGTGGGAAGAGAAGGAGAAGAGAAGATCAGCAAGAAGGAGCAGAGGATGAAGGGCCAGGTATGTCGGGTGGGGTTAGATCTAGGGTTAGGGTTAGGGTTTCGAGCTTTTTCTCGATTTCTTTCTTTCGATTTGCATCTTTTGCTCTATTTGCTCGATCCCTTCCCCTTTTCTTTCCAAAACCTGTGACAACCCTGGTAATTACATTTCTAAAATCAATGTCATTAGCCTAACTCTATGATTAAACCAACTAATGAAAGGGTGGAAAGAATTAAAACGAGTTCAGTTGGAATTCAAATTTAAATTGAGCACATTGGTTACTTTTGAACTTTTAAATTTAACTTTCAAACCATAAGCCAAATGAGATTTTGCCTGAAACCAAAGTTGTAGAACTTTTTATTTTGAACAACTTTCGTGTTCAAAAGTTTTTGAAATTCAAATCAGAAAGAGGAGAAAACGCCCTGTTTGCACCCAGCCCCCTGAAACTTTTCGAATTCTTGCATCCAGGCCCCTCGCCCCCCCCCCCCCCCCCCCTCTCTCTCTCCTCCACGCCCGACCGCCGCGCGCCAGGTGGCCGGCGTCGCCTGACCGGCGCGAGGCGCCAGGCCAGTGGCCGCCGCACCACCCCGCCACGGCCGGCTTTGCCCCGCCCCCATGCCGCGCGGCCAGTGAACGCCCGCGCGTGCACGCGACGCAGCCGCGTCCAGCCCCGCCGCCCGGCCGCCCAGTCGCCTCGCTCCGCCGTGCTGCCCCGGCCCCCGCGCCCCGCCAGTCGCCGCGCCCGCCCTCCGCCCGAGCCGTTGCCGCTGCTGCTTCACCACTCCACGCCCGGCGCTATCCCACCGCGCCCACGCCATATCTCCGGCCGCCCAGTCACCGCGCCCGCACGCCGCACGCCGCGCCGGCGTTCCGCTGCCGCCCGCCGTGGCCAGTGCGCGCCGTGCCGTGCCTCCGCCCCGCGCGCTGCCCAGGCCCCTCCGCACCCCCTCCGGCCCCTATAAAAGCCCCTCCCGGCCACGCGCGCGAGCCCCAGCACCCAGAACGCCCTCGCCGTCGCCATTGCCGCCACCGAGCGCCGCCCGCCCGTGGACAGCCCTCCGCCGCCGCCCACCGCCCAAACTAAAGCTTCAGCCACCACTACATCATCCCCCTGAAGCTCGCCGACCCGCCCAACGCCGCCCAGAGCCACCGGAGCGCCGCCGCCGCCCCTCCTCGCCGTGGACAGCACGACCCCGACCTCCTCCGTCCAAGCCGAGCCCCTGAGCAGCTTCCCGACGCGCCGCTGAAGCTCGCCGACCGGACCACACCGCCCCAAGCCCGCCGGAGCACCGCCGTCGACGCGTGCCGCGCCGCCGCCGCCTCTGCTCCAACGCCGGCGAGCCCTTCCCGGCCGTCCCCCACCTGAACAACACCCCCACAAGGTAGCCCTCGCACCCCTGAACCTTCCCCGACCCTCGCCCCTCGCCGCCGGCGAGCCCCCCTCGCCGGAATTTCGGCCGGACGCCGTACCCGAGCCGCCCGAGGACCCAATTGCAAGAATTTAAATCTTTAGAAGGGTCTGCGCGTAAGATTCAAGGACCTAGTTGTAAAAGAAAGTTTCAAATCTAGATTCAAATTCAGTGAACTTGTAAAATTCGAATAAAATCGTAGGAAATTCAGAAAAATGCAAACTCAACTGTTCTGGAATCCTTAGAACAAACTCTACCACTTTTGTTACAAAAGGTTTCTCAGAATCCCAACATATTTTGCTCTACATTAAATAGAAGCTTTAATGGACTTATTTTGTACCCACTGTTGTAGGACAATGCTGACTCTAAATTTTGGGCAGTAAGTTAGTTGCTTAATGTTTAGGATTGTTTAAAAAGATCAGGCCCAAATTTCATCTCTAGCTTTACTGTTTATTAGACTTAGTTTCATATCACGTTTAAGTAAAATGTTTTATCCCTGCAGTTAGGTGGTGAATCACCCAATGAAACTTTTTCTATGCTAATATATTGGTACCTAGAAGCCAGAGAAAAATTAGGAGACTTTTTATCTCACAGTAACCTATTTATTGGATATGTGTGCTAATAACATACATTAAATCCAGAAAATAGTATCTTAGCTTGGAAAATTCTCACATTTTTACTGGGAGATACACTAGGTAGAGGTTGCTGTGTAAAAAGTTCCAGGGACAAAAACCCTGTGTAGTGTCCTGTAAAAATGAATCCTTGAATAGCCTAGGTGTAGAATGTCATATTTTATATGCTCTAAATACTGCATGATAAATCCTACAAAAATTACAGTAGCTTCTGAATGCTTAAGTGAAAGCTCTGTAAAAATCTTAGACTCATTTGTTGCACCAATTGTTCTGTACAAAAAGAACAAGGATCTAACAGCAACTATGTAATGTATTTTTCATAATTAATCTGTTACATAAAATTGGCCGAAAATTTTACAGTAAGCACATCTATCCTTGATGTGCCTAAATCCAAAATTTCATGACCAGAAACTATCCATTGTAGTAATTACTCTCAAATCGTAATCAAGCACCATTGCCACGACTTAAACTTGTGCATTCATGTAGAATCGACGACTCTCGCCGACGGAACTTACGAACTGGTGCCCGCGTCCGAGAGTGAGCAGCGTGAAGCTCAAGCGAATCTAACTGAAGCTCTTGAAGACCCGAGCCCAAGTTCGGAAGATCCCCAAGCGAACTGCGAAGGCAAGCCCCGGAGCATAACCCATTCTTTCCGAAATTATGCAACTCATTACTCTTTGCTTGCGCATTAAGTTTATAGGAGTTGAATGAAAACTTAGTTGCATGATATCAGGAACCCTTGCTTGAAAACTAGACGTAAGGTTCGATAGAATGCTGTGCTAATAGGACTCCGGTAAAAGTCGAGTGATTTCCTGTCACTCGCGAGAAAATAGGAGTTGAATGACTACTACACGCTGCAATCATAAGGACACGGACGGGCTATGGAACGATGGTTACGATTGAGGCCCGTCTGTCTAGTGAAAAATGTTAAGGCCGCAGGGTGTGGTAGTGATGGTTAAGTCTTTGAACGTACTAAACACATGCCGAGATTATGGGAATCGGTAAGCTTAAGTACCTGATTGGCCCGGCAAGGGGACGGCATCCTACCCTTTGAACTTCGGTCCCATGTGCATATGGCGAGTGCAGAGAGTGGTCACGACCCGGCGCCGAACCGTGGCGTGGGGCTCTTGTACTCTCGGAGGGTAGCCCCGATCCACGACCCGGAAAGAAAGGGGAAAAGTTGCACGTGTGACTCTAGGGAGTAACCACGTGACGTGTGTTTGGGTTTCCCTTGCAAGGTTAAGAAATTCGATTCGAATCGTCCGTTTCTCACGGCTATTGAGACTGCTTAACCATTTTTACCCACAGAGTAAGAAGAGGAACAATGATGATGAATGAATTGGTTGGATGAAAAATTTAATGCTTCACCATGTATGCTTTTAGATAGCTGCTTATCTAGACTGGCTAACGAAACTAGAATCTTGAGCTAAAAGTTGAAAGTAAGGACCCACTTGTAGATGCTTTTCGGCAAAACAAACCCCTGAGCCAAAAAGCCTTGCATGTCTAGAGTCAGTGGAGTAGATTCCACTACACGAGTAAGTCTTGCTGAGTATTAGTATACTCAGCCTTGCTTGTGGCTCATTTCAGGTGAGACCTTCGAAGAGATGATTGCTAGCTTGACTTGGCCCTGCACTCTTCCCCCTGGTTGGTCGGTGGAATGGGATGCGCCCCCGTCCAACGGAGATAATGCCGAGTGATGTCTCGTACGGGCTTCATCGAGACATTCTTTATCGTCGAGTAGTTTCCGTCGTTTATTTCAGCTGCAACTTAAACTCTGAAAAACTTATTTATGATCCTTGGAGTACTTGGTTTCTAAATTTAAAACTTGGTCTGTAATATTCACTTATGCTAGTGTTGTAATATTTGCTGGAATGTGGTATTCTCTGGGCTCATCGTCGCATGAGCGTTTGTATGTATGGCGCTCGATCCGTTCACCGTGGTTGTATCGGGAGGTTATACCCGACAGACCAGTGGATTACTCCGTTTGAAGTGTAAGGTTAACCGAGAATGCCTTAATGGTGATGGTTAATACACTTGAGCCGGATTAATTCAGTTGGTTCTGCCACAACTGGTATCAGAGCCGTAGCTGGTGCCACAGCTGGCAACAGCGGACACCGGAGCCAAAATACATACGCCAGAGAATGCGAGAAGCCTTAAAAACTTGTTTTCATAAAACTTGACTAGAAGGATGTGTTGCGAAATGCGTTGGTACGTTAAGGATGGTGCCTAGTTCGTAAAGCCCTAAGGGATTATGGGAAAATTTTACTAGGTGGTTGTCTGACTTATGAAATATTATCAACTGACTTCCAGCACATTACTTTCTGTCAAAACTTACTTTCTGCACAACCGACCTTAAATTCTGTAACGACGCACCCGTCGCTAAGGTAAGAAGGTAAGGATCCTCAGCCAACTGAGAGATCTTGGCCTTCCTGTCGGTGATGCGAACCGAACGCTGCCCTCAAGCAGTGGCTTACTTGAGGTGCTGCCAATATGCCAACTGATCGTTGAACATATTGGGAGTAGAAGGTTTGGCGCAGGGTATGGCGATCGCTGTTCATACCCCCGTCTCATGACGGTACCCCCGTGAATACGCTATCTCGATAGCGTATGTTAACGTCGTCTGTACGGCGGGAATTGTACAGATATCGTTTCTATAAGTAAACGGTAATGGATACGGACGCTTTCATGAGTGCTGGCATGAAAGGTTCATGAAGTATAAATGCTTGTCAATCTTCTGCAGGTACACTAACCGCGATTACGATAAGATAAGGAACGATTAGAAAGACTCGACTAGCTATTATAGCGAGAGCCGTATTGTGTATGCCACCGAGACTATCTCGTAAGACCAAAAGCATTTGGCAGTTATTTTATTTTGTGAGGACGAATAGGACGTGCATACATCATGAACATATGTATCTGAAATCAAAAATGCGTTGTATGAGAGTGGTAAGGTTATTGCGTATCTAAGTGTGGTTTGCATAAGGACTATCTAGCGAATCTGTCACAAATCTGCCATGACCAAAAAGAGCGATTTATTGACCCAAGAAAATAACCTTTTCTGGAGAAGTCCATGTTGAAATAATTGTTCCAAATTTCGTGTTCTATCTTCTGTTCAAAAATGAAAAATTCTGAACTTATGGATAGTGAGAAATAACAGAAACCTTGGAATGTCAGAATTCTGTCCAGAATAAGCCCTTCTGCCTCTTAAATTTTTAGGGCCCCTTCCTGCGGTTTTCTGCAAAAGAGCACAACACGAAACTTGTCCCAAATTTACCCAGGTAACTGCTGTTAAACTTTGGTAAATTTTGGCTGGGTAGATTTTCCCTGGTGTACGAAACTCTAGCCCTCTGTTCACTGAAAATTCTGGGTAGACAGTAAGGTAAAACCTGAAAAGAAAGACCATCTTAGAGACCTAATTAGCTCTGGAGTTGACTAGCAAAGTTGTTCACAAATACCTTAGGAGTGATCTGGTGAAATTTGAGAATTTTTGGATTAGAAATGTGGAAGTTATGGTTATTTTTGCACACTGTACCGAATCTGTCCTTGTGCTGTTTACAGTTTTTCACTATCTCACTCCATTTGATCTTTTGTTCAGATGGCCGAGCCTGTTGATATGATAGTGGATGAGGATGGACGCGTACACTCGCAGTGTCTCCACTGGGAGGGCTTTCCCTCTATTTTGTGGGATGTTCTGCGTACCGCGGGCTATCTAATTCCCCCACGTTACGCCGGACTGGAGTTTGCAGAAAATGGAGTTACCCAGTGCCGTGTCAACGTGACTATCTTTCCGCACCCGCTACACCCGGAGTGGCCCACCTTGGAGCTTGAGGCTGTTGGTCACCGTTTGGCCGATACTTGGGAGCTTGCAGCCATGAGGGCGCTCACCACGTTTTGTGCGCAGCGTCCCGAGGTTGTCACACTCACTCCCATTGGATTGTTTCCTGCTGCCCAGGGCAACGACCCCTTTTGGCTCACCAGGGTGCAGCACACACAGTACTTGGTAGACTTTCATGCCCAGGAAACTATTCATACCTCCGTGCGGTGCATGAGTGCACTCTACCGGCTTCAGACTCTCCAGAGTCAGGCACTTGTGCAGCTCACTGATCTTGCTCAGGCCTACCACATGATGGCAGATACCAGGGATGAGCAGATTAAGGAGCTCAGTCAGGATCTTGAGGACAGAGATGCTCAGATTGGTCAACTTGAGGGCCAAATCCAGGAGCAGGACGCTCTCATGGGTGAGAGAGATGCCACGATAGCACAGTTGGAGGAGCAGCTCCATGATCTGAGCCTTGAGTTGGAGGATGCTAATGAGCACATTCAGTGGCACCATGATCAGAATGACCATCCCCACGAGGAGGACATGGAGGAGGATGAGGAGGAGCCACAGGAGATTGATGGTATCTCCGGTATGGATTTCGAGGGTGAGGTACCACAGGCACCTCAGATGGGAGCTCACTCTCCTGCTCACAGCGAGTCGTCCGTCAACGACTTGGATGATTTCTAGATGACGACCTAGGAGGACTTTTGCACATACTCCTCGATAGGGTAGCCTAACTTTTGGCAAGTGTTGTAATAGGCTAACTAGGAGTTGAGTAACTCTTTTGTGTTGGGTACACCTGAACCATGTGGATACCCTCAGCATGTAAGGAACGGCGATAAACTTTGGTGATTTCGTTGTAATTTGGTAAACGATGAAATCCACAATCGCTGAGACTTGTCGGAATTTTTACCCATGTCTCCTTGCATTTCTTGGCTGAGTGTTGAATACCAGACTTGTGCTAAATTTTGTGATCTAGGTTCTCACAAAAATTCAGCATCATTGGACCTCGCTAGTTTAAGATATAGGCGAAACAGTACCGATCAATCTGCTGAAAAACAGCTAAGACAGCAAGGCAAAGGACGAGCTTTTTCGACCACCTTAGCCATAGTTCTAGCACCGAAGTTAAATACCAAAGTGGTGCATTCCTAAATTCTCTGACTACTGCGAAAGTTTGAGATGTTTTGGATGGACCCACAGCAGGCTATGATTTTTCTCGTAGCAAACAGGGATCCTGTCCATACTTCTAGCTGTGACTTCAGAAGTCTATGACTACACCAATTATTTATGAATCAAGGAAGTAATATGGATCGCGTTGCTAATGGTAACCTTTCACGTTTCAGATGGTTGGATCAACACGTGGCAACCCCGAGGGTTTTGGTGCCGGTGGCAGCCGCTCGCGACAATCGCCACCACCCCCGCCCAGTTTGGTGGAAGTGATGGCCGCTCAAACCGAGCTGCTGCGTCAGATTGTGCAAGGACAACACCAGCAGAGGGGTGGACACAATGCTCACCAACCCCAAGCTGCAGGATACACGGATTTCCTAGGGACCCAGCCGCCCTTGTTCCATAAGACAGAGGAACCCCTGGACGCAGATGCATGGATTCGCACTATCGAATCCAAGTTCACACTACTTGTGGCCCCATGTTCAGAGGCCAACAAAGCTCGATTTGCTGCGCAACAGCTTCGCGGTACCGCTCGACTGTGGTGGGACCACTATTTTGCGATGCTCCCGGCTGATCATGTGGTCGACTGGGATGAATTCAAGACCGCGTTCCGGGCACATCATATTCCCGAGGGTCTCATGGAGAGGAAGTTGAATGAGTTTCTGGCACTTACCCAGGGCACCCGCACCGTGCTGCAGTACGCCCAGGCGTTCAACAACTTATGCCAGTATGCGGGCTATCACGCTGATACGGATGCCAAGAAGCGTGATCGTTTCCGCCGAGGTCTGAATACCAAGCTCAAGGAACGTCTGAACCTAGCCAGGGCTGACACCTACAACGAGTTGGTCAATATGGCCATTACCCAGGAAGAATGTATCATGGCGCACCGGGCAGAGAAGAAGAGAAAGGCACCCGCAGGACCATCAAGTGTCCAACCACCAAGGTATCGCATCGTGCAAAATACCGCACCCACAGCTCCACCAAGGGCCCCGCAGCCAGGAAGATGGATTGCCAGACCCCCACAGCAGGCAGGCATGGTACGACCCCCGATGCCTCCACAGAATGGTCCGAGGCCCATTCTTCAGCAGTCTCTTCGACCTAGCCCCGCGAATCGCTGTTTCAAATGCGGGAGTTCCAGCCACTTCGCACGAGAATGCCCTCAGCCTGGACAGCCCAACCAAGGTCAAGGATCCAACCCGAACACCAAGAACAGGGGCAAGAGACAGACCCTGCAAGTCAAGCAAGGACGGATTAACTTCACCACGCTTGCAGAGCTTCCTGAAGGAGCCCCAGTGATGTCGGGTACATTATCTATCCATAACAAGCCTGCAGTTATATTATATGATTCTGGTGCATCGCATAGTTTCATAAGTGCAAAATTCGGTGCAAAAGTAGGCTTGGATGTTTGTCACACCAAAGGGTTGTATATGATATCAACACCGGGTGGTAAAATTGCTTCAAACCAAATGGTCAGACAAGTACCAGTCAAATTGGGTAGTAAAACCATCAACACGGACCTTGTCCTTTTACCTCTTGACGGCATGGACATTATTTTGGGAATGAACTGGATGGCTATGCATGGAGTCACACTGGACCTTTCTTCCCGAGCCGTTGAGATAAATTCACCTAGTCACGGAGCCACTACCCTTTACCTACCATTCCTAGATTGTACGAATTCCTGTGCTTATAAGATGGAAGGACTTAAGCTAGATAATATTCCTGTGGTAAACGAGTATGCCGATGTTTTCCCGGATGACTTACCAGGAATGCCACCGGATAGGGACATTGAGTTCATCATTGAACTTCAACCGGGCACTGCACCTATATCCAAAAGACCATATAGGATGCCCCCTAAAGAATTGACAGAGCTGAAAATTCAACTCCAAGAACTACTGGACAAAGGTTTCATTCGCCCTAGCGCGTCACCTTGGGGATGTCCAGCCCTATTCGTAAAGAAGAAGGATGACAGTTTAAGATTATGTGTGGACTACCGACCTCTCAATGCGGTAACTGTTAAAAATAAATACCCCCTTCCTCGTATTGATGTACTCTTCGATCAATTAGCTGGAGCCAGAGTCTTCTCAAAGATCGATCTTCGTTCGGGATATCATCAAATCAAGATTCGCCGTGCGATATTCCTAAGACTGCCTTCTCCACACGATATGGACTATATGAATTCTTGGTCATGTCCTTTGGACTCACCAATGCCCCTGCCTACTTCATGTATCTCATGAATTCGGTATTCATGCCCGAACTTGACAAATTTGTCGTAGTGTTCATCGACGACATCCTTATCTATTCCAAGGATGAGGAAGAGCATGCCAAGCACCTTCGCATTGTTCTTCAGCGACTCAGAGACCATCAGCTCTATGCTAAGTTTTCTAAGTGTGAATTCTGGTTGGATACTGTAAAGTTCTTAGGTCACACGATCTCCAGCGAAGGCATAGCTGTTGACCCCAGCAAGGTACAAGAGGTGATGGATTGGAAACCCCCTACCTCTGTTCATCAGATTCGCAGTTTTCTCGGCTTAGCCGGTTACTACCGCCGCTTCATCCCGGATTTCTCTCGAATTGCTAAGCCCATGACTTAACTGTTAAAGAAGGAAGTAAAGTTTGTATGGGATGAGAAATGTGAAGAAGCTTTCCACACTCTCAGAGAGCATCTGACTACTGCACCTGTGTTAGCTCAACCCGACAACACCAAGTCGTTCGATGTGTATTGTGACGCATCGGGTACTGGTCTAGGATGTGTGCTTATGCAAGAGAATCGAGTGATTGCATATGCCTCACGAGCATTTCGGCCCCACGAACAGAATTATCCCACTCATGACCTTGAGCTTGCAGCCGTCATAAGAGTGCACTATCTCATGGGTACACAGTGCAATATCTACACGGATCATAAGAGTCTCAAGTACATCTTCACACAAGCCGATCTGAATATGAGACAACGGAGATGGCTAGAATTAATCAAGAATTATGACCTTGAAGTGCATTATCACCCCGGCAAGGCTAATGTAGTCGCTGATGCACTAAGCCGCAAGTCCCATTGCCATTGCTTATCCATGGAGTCCTACCATGAGACATTGTGTGCAGAAATGAGGAAGCTTAACATGGAAATGGTTTCCCAAGGCACTCTAAATCACATCTTAGTTGAGCCCACTCTTCACGACCAAATCGTCATGGCACAACTACATGATGAAGGAATTAAGATCATCAAACAAAAACTCTCTCTAGGTGAGGAGAAGTACAAATGTTTCCACCAGGACCATAAGGGAGTTCTGTGGTTCGAAGGTCGTATAGTCGTTCCGAAGAATCGTGAACTCCGCAAGCAAATTCTGGATGAGGCACACCTTTCCAAATTCTCTATCCACCCCGGCAGTAGCAAAATGTATCAAGACCTAAGGCAAAACTTCTGGTGGACTAGAATGAAAAGAGAAATTGCTACGTATGTCTCGGAATGTGACACGTGCCAAAGAGTAAAAGCTAGCCATTTGAAAATAGCCGGTACACTTCAACCGTTACCTATACCATCCTGGAAATGGGAAGACATAAGTATGGACTTCATCGTTGGACTACCAAATACTTCCCAGAAACATGATTCCATATGGGTTATCGTGGATAGACTCACAAAGACAGCACATTTTCTTCCGGTACACACCACCTATTCTACCAAGAAATATGCCGAGATTTACCTCGATCGTATTGTTTGCCTGCATGGAATACCTAAGACAATTATCTCCGATCGTGGTCCTCAGTTTGTAGCACACTTTTGGGAACAACTGCAAACGTCTCTTGGCACTAAGCTGATTCGCAGCTCAGCATACCATCCTCAGACTGATGGACAAACGGAAAGAGTAAACCAAATTCTTGAAGACATGCTGAGAGCCTGTGCCATTCATTATGACAAGAATTGGGACAAATGCCTACCCCTAGCAGAGTTCTCATACAACAACAGCAATCAAACGAGTTTGAAAATGGCACCCTTTGAGGCCCTGTATGGACGAAGGTGTCGAACTCCTTTGAACTGGTCACAAACCGGAGAATGTAAAATAATTGGACCCGACCTGGTGATCGAGGCAGAGGAGAAAGTAAAAGTAATACAAGCAAATCTTAGAGCCGCACAAGCTCGACAAAAGAGCTATTCTGACAAAAGGAGGAAGCCCCTAAAGTTCGAAGTTGGCGATCATGTCTATCTTCGAGTTTCACCAACCAAGGGAGTGCGAAGATTTGGAATCAAAGGCAAACTAGCTCCCCGTTATATTGGTCCTTACGAAATCATTGAGAGCTGCGGACCCGTAGCCTACAAATTACGACTGCCCCCTCAGCTCACGGCCACCCATGATGTCTTCCACGTATCTCAACTCAAGAAGTGTATTCGAGTCCCTACCGAGATTGTGGAACAACAAGAAATATCGTTAGAGCCCGACCTCTCGTATATCGAACATCCAGTTAAGATTTTGGATCAAAAAGAAAGAGAGACCAGGAGAAAAGTGATTAGAATGTATAAAATACAATGGAATCACCACACGGAAGAAGAAGCCACCTGGGAAACGGAGAGCTACCTGAACCAACACTTCCCTGGGTTTCTTATCTCAACCACTGGTATGTGCACCCACGCCCACACTAAGAATTACCGAATCTCGGGGCGAGATTCTTGTTAAGGGGGGAAGGCTGTGACAACCCTGGTAATTACATTTCCAAAATCAATGTCATTAGCCTAACTCTATGATTAAACCAACTAATGAAAGGGTGGAAAGAATTAAAACGAGTTCAGTTGGAATTCAAATTTAAATTGAGCACATTGGTTACTTTTGAACTTTTAAATTTAACTTTCAAACCATAAGCCAAATGAGATTTTGCCTAAAACCAAAGTTGTAGAACTTTTTATTTTGAACAACTTTCGTGTTCAAAAGTTTTTGAAATTCAAATCAGAAAGAGGAGAAAACGCCCTGTTTGCACCCAGCCCCCTGAAACTTTTCGAATTCTTGCATCTAGGCCCCTCGCCCCCCCCCCCTCTCTCTCTCCTCCACGCCCGACCGCCGCGCGCCAGGTGGCCGGCGTCGCCTGACCGGCGCGAGGCGCCAGGCCAGTGGCCGCCGCACCACCCCGCCACGGCCGGCTTTGCCCCGCCCCCATGCCGCGCGGCCAGTGAACGCCCGCGCGTGCACGCGACGCAGCCGCGTCCAGCCCCGCCGCCCGGCCGCCCAGTCGCCTCGCTCCGCCGTGCTGCCCCGGCCCCCGCGCCCCGCCAGTCGCCGCGCCCGCCCTCCGCCCGAGCCGTTGCCGCTGCTGCTTCACCACTCCACGCCCGGCGCTATCCCACCGCGCCCACGCCATATCTCCGGCCGCCCAGTCACCGCGCCCGCACGCCGCACGCCGCGCCGGCGTTCCGCTGCCGCCCGCCGTGGCCAGTGCGCGCCGTGCCGTGCCTCCGCCCCGCGCGCTGCCCAGGCCCCTCCGCACCCCCTCCGGCCCCTATAAAAGCCCCTCCCGGCCACGCGCGCGAGCCCCAGCACCCAGAACGCCCTCGCCGTCGCCATTGCCGCCGCCGAGCGCCGCCCGCCCGTGGACAGCCCTCCGCCGCCGCCCACCGCCCAAACTAAAGCTTCAGCCACCACTACATCATCCCCCTGAAGCTCGCCGACCCGCCCAACGCCGCCCAGAGCCACCGGAGCGCCGCCGCCGCCCCTGCTCGCCGTGGACAGCACGACCCCGACCTCCTCCGTCCAAGCCGAGCCCCTGAGCAGCTTCCCGACGCGCCGCTGAAGCTCGCCGACCGGACCACACCGCCCCAAGCCCGCCGGAGCACCGCCGTCGATGCGTGCCGCGCCGCCGCCGCCTCTGCTCCAACGCCGGCGAGCCCTTCCCGGCCGTCCCCCACCTGAACAACACCCCCACAAGGTAGCCCTCGCACCCCTGAACCTTCCCCGACCCTCGCCCCTCGCCGCCGGCGAGCCCCCCTCGCCGGAATTTCGGCCGGACGCCGTACCCAAGCCGCCCGAGGACCCAATTGCAAGAATTTAAATCTTTAGAAGGGTCTGCGCGTAAGATTCAAGGACCTAGTTGTAAAAGAAAGTTTCAAATCTAGATTCAAATTCAGTGAACTTGTAAAATTCGAATAAAATCGTAGGAAATTCAGAAAAATGCAATCTCAACTGTTCTGGAATCCTTAGAACAAACTCTACCACTTTTGTTACAAAAGGTTTCTCAGAATCCCAACATATTTTGCTCTACATTAAATAGAAGCTTTAATGGACTTATTTTGTACCCACTGTTGTAGGACAATGCTGACTCTAAATTTTGGGCAGTAAGTTAGTTGCTTAATGTTTAGGATTGTGTAAAAAGGTCAGGCCCAAATTTCATCTCTAGCTTTACTGTTTATTAGACTTAGTTTCATATCACGTTTAAGTAAAATGTTTTATCCCTGCAGTTAGGTGGTGAATCACCCAATGAAACTTTTTCTATGCTAATATATTGGTATCTAGAAGCCAGAGAAAAATTATGAGACTTTTTATCTCACAGTAACCTATTTATTAGATATGTGTGCTAATAACATACATTAAATCCAGAAACTAGTATCTTAGCTTGGAAAATTCTCACATTTTTACTGGGAGATAAACTTTGGTAGAGGTTGCTGTGTAAAAAGTTCCAGGGACAAAAACCCTGTGTAGTGTCCTGTAAAAATGAATCCTTGAATAGCCTAGGTGTAGAATGTCATATTTTATATGCTCTAAATACTGCATGATAAATCCTATAAAAATTACAGTAGCTTCTGCATGCTTAAGTGAAAGCTCTGTAAAAATCTTAGACTCATTTGTTGCACCAATTGTTCTGTACAAAAAGAACAAGGATCTAACAGCAACTATGTAATGTATTTTTCATAATTAATCTGTTACATAAAATTGGCCGAAAATTTTACAGTAAGCACATCTTTCCTTGATGTGCCTAAATCCAAAATTTCATGACCAGAAACTATACATTGTAGTAATTACTCTCAAATCGTAATCAAGCACCATTGCCACGACTTAAACTTGTGCATTCATGTAGAATCGACGACTCTCGCCGACGGAACTTACGAACTGGTGCCCGCATCCGAGAGTGAGCAGCGTGAAGCTCAAGCGAATCTAACTGAAGCTCTTGAAGACCCGAGCCCAAGTTCGGAAGATCCCCAAGCGAACTGCGAAGGCAAGCCTCGGAGCATAACCCATTCTTTCCGAAATTATGCAACTCATTACTCTTTGCTTGCGCATTAAGTTTATAGGAGTTGAATGAAAACTTAGTTGCATGATATCAGGAACCCTTGCTTGAAAACTAGACGTAAGGTTCGATAGAATGTTGTGCTAATAGGACTTCGGTAAAAGTCGAGTGATTTCCTGTCACTCGCGAGAAAATAGGAGTTGAATGACTACTACACGCTGCAATCATAAGGACACGGACGGGCTATGGAACGATGGTTACGATTGAGGCCCGTCTGTCTAGTGAAAAATGTTAAGGCCGCAGGGTGTGGTAGTGATGGTTAAGTCTTTGAACGTACTAAACACATGCCGAGATTATGGGAATCGGTAAGCTTAAGTACCTGATTGGCCCGGCAAGGGGACGGCATCCTACCCTTTGAACTTCGGTCCCATGTGCATATGGCGAGTGCAGAGAGTGGTCACGACCCGGCGCCGAACCGTGGCGTGGGGCTCTTGTACTCTCGGAGGGTAGCCCCGATCCACGACCCGGAAAGAAAGGGGAAAAGTTGCACGTGTGACTCTAGGGAGTAACCACGTGACGTGTGTCTGGGTTTCCCTTGCAAGGTTAAGAAATTCGATTCGAATCGTCCGTTTCTCACGGCTATTGAGACTGCTTAACCATTTTTACCCACAGAGTAAGAAGAGGAACAATGATGATGAATGAATTGGTTGGATGAAAAATTTAATGCTTCACCATGTATGCTTTTAGATAGCTGCTTATCTAGACTGGCTAACGAAACTAGAATCTTGAGCTAAAAGTTGAAAGTAAGGACCCACTTGTAGATGCTTTTCGGCAAAACAAACCCCTGAGCCAAAAAACCTTGCATGTCTAGAGTCAGTGGAGTAGATTCCACTACACGGGTAAGTCTTGCTGAGTATTAGTATACTCAGCCTTGCTTGTGGCTCATTTCAGGTGAGACCTTCGAAGAGATGATTGCTAGCTTGACTTGGCCCTGCACTCTTCCCCCTGGTTGGTCGGTGGAATGGGATGCGCCCCCGTCCAACGGAGATAATGCCGAGTGATATCTCGTACGGGCTTCATCGAGACATTCTTTATCGTCGAGTAGTTTCCGTCGTTTATTTCCGCTGCAACTTAAACTCTGAAAAACTTATTTATGATCCTTGGAGTACTTGGTTTCTAAATTTAAAACTTGGTCTGTAATATTCACTTATGCTAGTGTTGTAATATTTGCTGGAATGTGGTATTCTCTGGGCTCATCGTCGCATGAGCGTTTATATGTATGGCGCTCGATCCGTTCACCGTGGTTGTATCGGGAGGTTATACCCGACAGACCAGTGGATTACTCCGTTTGAAGTGTAAGGTTAACCGAGAATGCCTTAATGGTGATGGTTAATACACTTGAGCCGGATTAATTCAGGTGGTTCTGCCACATAACCGAGTCCAAACCACAACCTAGTATAGCTCTGGTACCATTGTTAGGTCGATTCGCGGATCACTAGTTGCGGGATCGACTCGGGGTTCTATCCCTGGTTCTAGTTCTAGCATCAAACAGTCGTGCACGTGTGCGTGCGCGTGTGCGAGATCAAACCGAGAGGGATAGGGTAGATTAACTTGCTCTGAGGAAGACGACGCCATCACGTTCGTTGGTGGCGTCTGCGCTCGGGCAGCGTCGCGCAGTGGTGATGGTCGGTGCAGATCCGCTCTGTGGCGGCGGTGGTCGGTGCAGTGCAGCCGGTGGAACTTCCCGCCGCCGCAGCGCCACCCCTCGGGATCGGGTTAGGGTTTAGGTGTAGGTGGGGAGTCGGGGCACGACGATCTTTGGCGTGTGTGCCCTCCAGCCCCCACCTCTCTATTTATGTGGCGCTGGCGACGGGAGCCCACCAACGCGAGTTGGGTTGGGCGCCCCCAATCAGAGCGCGGATCAAGACTAAAGCCTTTGGACTTTAGGTTAGAGATCAATCCAACACTGCACCCTTCTCCCCCATCTTCCCCTTTGTCCTCGCCAGCCGCCATCCGACCACCTCCCGCACCAGGCCACGGCTAGGTAGTACGTCTCGATAGCCAAGAGGAAGAGGCTCCTCCAAGAAAAGGGAGAACACTGCTCACTGCTGTAGTACTGCGCCATCCTGGCAGGCATCCTGCATCTTGGGCTCCTCTTGGCTCTTGCAATCAGTCCAGCCAGACATGCCATTGTAGTCGTTCCCATTGTGGTACGCTGCTTGCGTGTGGTGCTGAGTAGCTTCCTTTGGTGCTCGTGCTGACTGCTGAGACATCCTCCCAGTTGGAGTGGGTGCAAGCGTCGCGGTCGGTTGCGGTGCTTCTTCCTCTTGGATGCATGTATGCGTTTAGGCGGGCAGGTGATACCTACGACTAGGAGCGGCGAAATATAGGCCGCTTCACACTGACATCACCCCCCGCAGCGTGATGGTTTTTTTTTTGAAAACTTTTTTCTGAAAAGTTACGGTGTGATGTTCATCCTGCAGAGCAGTAGGTCAAGCAGAGACCGTGATCGACTACCCTCGTAGACGTAGTAGCATGGACTTTTGCATCGTGTGCTGGAGCCGTGGCGGATCCGGCAGGAGGCCGGGCAGGGGCCATGGCATCTCATCCCTGATCAAAATACGCCTTGTTAGAGGAAACGGAGCGGTGAGCCAGTGACTCCATGGCTCGAAGCCTCGAGCTGACCCTGACATCTACATTTAGTCTCTGATGAAGTGATGCCCATCTTGTACCGCACCTTGACGGGGCCTTCGCCTGCTCAAAAGCCAAGATTAGATTAGGCTACAAATGCGCTGTACGGAGTAACTGCCGATGGGGCCGCCCGCCCGGTGGCGCGCCGACCACCTGGATCGCGAATTATGGGGAGCGGCTTCGCCCGGCAGGCCGCATCTGCCTAAATTGATTTCCCACCCATTCGCCCAGTCCCCATCACTTTTTGCCGGACTCCTCCCGCAATCCCGCAATTTCCACTCCCTACATTTCTTTAAACCCTCCTCAACCACTTGTCGGTTTGCTCAGGCCTGGATGGGCAGCGTTCTTGAGAGCCTTCATGGAACAGCGGCAGGTTTTCACGCTGCCCGCCTCCACAGTGAGGCCTCGTTTGTACCCCCGGGTAAAATTTTTTAAATAAAATCTTTTCACAATTGAAGCACTAAATATAAATTAATTAAAAAATTAATTGCTGATTCCGTCCGTAAACCGCAAGATAAATCTAATGAACCTAATTAGTCTGTCATTAGCATATATTTACTGGCAATTTATTATTTAATTACGGTCTAATTAGGTTCATTAGATTTGTCTCGCGATTAAAGTCCATTTGTGTAATGCGATTTCTTTTTCGACTACATTTAATACACCATGCATGTGTCCAAATATTGATGTGGAAAACTAAATCAGGTCTAAAGCTAACACTCAAAGGTTAGAGTAGCAGCTGTAATCGAGCGCAGGGCGTGAATGAGGCCCATAGATTGCCGCCTGATTGCCTCAAAAGCGGGGTATATCCAGTCCCATCATCGTTCCCTGCTAGCGGGGGAAGAGGCGGTTGATGAGGTTCTCTCGTCACACAGCAAACTCAGCTTGGTGAACTACCCGCACGATGTGTGTGTTCCGGAGCACCCATCGGCTCTCGCATCCAGTATCGTGTCGTCTCGGAGCGCAGGTCCAGCGCTCACCAGCTCCACCTGCGTGTGCCGCGCGCGCGTCTGCTGGTGCTCGTCCCCTTCTGGGCTCCTGAGCCCACTCCTGCCCCCGTTTCGAGCTGCCGGACAGCGGCGCGCAGGCATCCCCGTCACGTACGCCCTACGTGCAGTGCAGGGCACTTTTCCGAGCAACTGTGCCACTCGCTCACTGATCAGGGGAAGGAAGGGTTGCCAGCCACACTTGACAACCTCCCCCCATGTGGCCCGCCTCACCAACTCGGTACGGCATGCCATGCCCCGCCGCGACGGCCCAACCCAACCCGAACTCTCACGGCGGAACCCCAAGCGCGCGCGCGGGGGCGCCAGCATTTACACCCGGGGCGGGCGGCGTGCACCAACCAGCCAGCCAACGCCCGCCCCGAGCAAGAGTAACGTTGGGCGGAGGCACCGCGCCACCGCTCGCCGCTGGCTGGCTGGCATGGCTTGCTCCAGTGATTTTCGAATTTGAATCGCGCACCTCGTGGGAGACCGGTCGCGTCGGGTCATGGGAGCCGGCGCCTCGACCCCCATTTGTTAATACCCAAACAAATTCCCCCGTCCGTTTCCACGAGAAAGGCCTGGGCCTCGCTCGCTCGCTCGCTCAAAGCCTCTTCCTGTTCTCTTCTGTCTGCGCCCGCCCCCCCCGCTCGCCTCCGCCTTTCCATGACCGCAACCGCAACGTCTCTCTCCTCACACCTGCTCTCATCCTAGGACGCCCGGCCGCCCGACTGCCTGCCTGCGCACGCCGGGAGGGGAGGGGAGGCTCGACCGCAACCGCTGCCACGAGCTCGCGGAGGACCATGCCGAGATCCAGGTGCGCGCCGAGCCGGAGTTGAAGCCCACCTCAGTGCCGTTGTGTTTTCGGGTCTCTGACGGGCCTTCTGATTTCACTGCAGGGGTTCCGAGCCGCCGCAGCGGGCGTCGCCGCGCGCGCCGCTGCACCTCAAGACGACGGCATGCTCTGAGGCGAACGGCGCGCACCACCGCCCCGCCGTCGACCGGGCCAGCCCCAAGGTCGGGGACCGCCACTCGCCGCGCAGCCCTCTGCCCGAGGCAAGTCTCTCGTTCTCGTTTCCGCCCATTTCTGTGACAACTGGAAGAAAGGCCCGGAGGAGTGTTTGCTTGTTTGGGTGGTTTGTGTGTGTCTCACTGTTTCGCCGGCGGTGGGGATGTGTCCCGCAGAAGAAGCGCGCGGCGGGGACGCGGGTGGCGGAGCTGGAGGCCAAGCTGGGGAAGCTGCAGGGCGAGCTCAAGAAGCTGCAGGAGCAGCTCGCGTCCGCCGAGGCCGCCAAGAAGGACGCGCAGGTCGCGCTTGAGGAGGCCAAGAAGCGCGTCGGCACCAAGGGGAGCCCCGCCTCCGCGGCGACCTCTCCTCTCTCCGCCCCTTCGGCGGGGGTCGAGAGCGCGAAGAAGACGGAGGAGCTGAAGGCGCCTCCACCGGCGGCCGAGGAGGAGGAGGACAGCAGCATAAACTCGCCGGCGACCGACGTGTTTGAGGTCGTCCCGGCCGAGTCGGGGGACAAGGAGAACCAGAGCGCGGCCGCCGCCGCAGATGAATGCGAGGTGGTCAGCTGCGGCGAGAAGGCGGGGGCGCTGCCGGAGAAGGAGGTGGAGGAGGAGGAGACCAAGAAGATGATCGAGGAGGAGAGTAAAAATGCAGCTGCGGAAACCGACGCCGCGGAGAAGGAGAGCCCGGAGGTCGCGGAGCTGAAGGCCAAGCTGGCGGAGAAGAACACGGAGATCGCCGCCCTCGCGGCGGAGAACGCCGAGCTCAAGAAGCAGGCCGGGGAGGCCGCCGAGGCGGCGAAGAAGGCCGCGGAGGACGCCGCGGCGAGGGCGTCCCAGGCCGAGCACGATCTGAAGGAGGGCGCGGCGCGGGAGGCCCGGATGGGCGAGCAGCTGCGGGCGTCGGAGGTCGCGCGGGAGGCGCTGGACGGCGAGATGCGGCGCCTGCGCGTGCAGACCGAGCAGTGGCGCAAGGCCGCCGAGGCCGCGGCCGCGGTGCTCGGCGGGGACAACCACCTCACCGGGCTGGCCGGCAACGGCAACGGGTGGGGCTCCCCCGCCACAATGCCCGACGACGGCGACGACGAGGGGTTCGGCGGCAAGCGCAAGGGCGGCGCCGGCATCCGGATGCTCGGCGACCTGTGGAAGAAGAAGGGCAACGGCAAGTGAAAGCCTGCCGGATCGGTATCACAAACTCGGCAACGGTGAGCTCGCTCAGCCCGCCGCAGCTTGAACGCCATGCCTTCCTCGCACTAGCTTAGCACCATCGTTTTACCGCGTTTTGGTTCGGATTCTGCTTTTGTTTGTATGATGATGAGACGATGCTCGATCGTGAGACTGAACTATGCCTGTAACGCCCGACGCTGCACTGCATTGCTGCTGCTACCTCACTGTAACTGTAAGGAGCAACCAAGATGGTTTGGTGTTTTCCTGCATTGCCGTGCTGTTGATGATAGAGCAGTGATCTTCTTTTGAGGTTTTCCCGCATTGCATTGCAACTTCTGAAAATACCTCTTGCCCCTCGAACCAATCGCAGGGTATCATTGCTACGCGCAGTAGTCTTCAGAAAATTTCGGTTGGATCAGAACGAGGTCCTAGCATAATACCTGTGCTGATTGCATGGTGGGTATTCATGATGCTACGGGGATATGATTGCATCCGATGAGAGGATTGTTGGCGACGCGGCCAGAGAGATTCGAGCCGCAATGCATTAGCATCTTGGTGATGTGCATAGGACCACCTGATAATTGGGGCTCAAAATATCTGGTGCTAAATCTTCGTTGTGTCGCAACAAAGTGGACCCAGCCGATCATGCTGCGCCGCGCCCATTTCTCACACCGGCCGCTCCCGCCAAGCCACGATCCTCGGTGGTCGTCTCGCGCGCCGCATGGCCGTCTCCACCGGCTCCGGCTGCTTCTGGTTCTGTCGCCATGGCGATGACGCTGCTTGGCGGAGGCAACCAAACCAACGTGGCCGATTGACTTGACCACCGCGGCGGTCGCGAACATCGAAGCTGAACCCGTTCCGGAACCACGCCGTCTCGTTGGGCATCAGTGGGCCCGTCTCGGCGTGGGCCGGATAGCCATCGTGGACTGGGCCCGATCACGCCAGTAGCTAGGTAGAGTATGTTGTTTTCTTTTTCAAATGCGGACATTTTTTGCTTCCGTATCATCGAGCCGGGCTGACCTGAAAATCGTAAGTCAACCTCTAATTACTTTCACAAGCACTAGCTTAACATGAGAAGGGATGCATCACTTTCATAACATGATTATATTGCCGTATTGGTTGGCTGCACTTCTCTGAGTCTGAGCAGTGCATACCAAGAAAACCATTGCTGAAATTTGGTAGGCTCTGCAAATCTCAATGGAATCAAACCGAGATGGCTGGCGGCTGCACCTGCACGGTTGTTGCTCATGGTATGATTGCTCCTGATCAGAGGATTTTTCGGGGACGCAGCCTGAGATACGGGCAGCACCGAGAGTGCTCTATAGAGTACGTAGGCGATACTGACGACTCGTGAATTCGTTTCGAAAACGACCAGTCTAAACGCAACAAATGTCGTCGCCTGGACCATCTGATGGCTGCAAAAAGGCCTGGCCGGCTGAAAACGGGGAGTTGCAGGCAAAAGACGACGAAAAGCGCATGTCCGTGGAACTTTAAATACATCCTTTAAAATGATTATTACGTCTACTTTTTATTCTCTATATCCATATATCCAGTTATTTCGCACTCATCCATCCTCTCCTACCTGTACCAACTAACACAAACACAAACGGGACCTGCATTTCAGTTTTTTTTTCCCTCACCCGACGCCCTCCCTCCCTCCCCTCTCTCTCTCTCTTCTCGACGCCGGCTCCCCTCCTCCCGCACCCCCTCCGCCTCCTCCGGCGGCCGGCGCCCCTCCTCTCCCTCCACCCTCCCCCTCCCTCGGCGGCGCGGGGAGCAGGGGCCCCGCCCCCAGCGGCGGGACTCGCGGCGGCACGCGGAGGCCGGCCGGCCCCTCCTCTCCGGCGGCGCGCGCGGAGCCCCTGGATCCCGATGGCCGACGGTGCGGCGGTGTTAGCGGCTGCCGGCGCGTGGCGGCCAGGCCGGAGCGCCCCAGAGGGCAAGTCAGGCAGGCGGTCGGCGCGGGGGTCGACCACGACCCAGCTCAGCTCGAGCTCCGCAGGGGACACGCTGCGGCCGAGGCCGGGGCCGGGGGCGCGGGGCTCCCACACTCCACGTTGTCGACGCGGAACGGCGAGGTGAGGAACCAGGACGACCACTCCATGCATTGCACGCTGCACAACACCTCGCTGTTGCCCTGGCTTTTCCCGTCCCTCCCCTGCCACGGCTACGCCTTTTGCAGCTGCCTGCCTGCCTCGGCCAGGACTGAGTGTGGAAGCTCGCTAGCTGCATCCGCAATGCTGCGTGCACCCTCCAAGCACGCACACGCACTGTGGCCTCACAGCATCGAGGGGGGAAAAGCAAAAGCGGAACAGAGCCGAGCAGGGAAGTTGGCAGGTTGCAGTGGAATGCAAAGCGGGGGCCGGCCGGGGGGCGCCCTGCTTTGCCCGTCGCGTGCTGTGGCGCGGGGGCAGAGCGGCATGTCGCTAGCTGTTGGCGCCCTGTTGCAGAGGCCTCTTTCTGCGGCCTCCGTGGCCCGCGGGAACGTACGTCCCCTCCGGCCCTCGCCGCTCGCCGGCGTCGTCGCGCGTGGTCGTGTGGTCCTTCCTCCTATCTTTTCGTCCCATGAGCTCGACGTGTCTGGACCCTGGGCTGGGCTGGACGGCGACCCGCCCCGCGCTGTTGCCATTGATGAGGACAGCCTGCTCCCGCGCAGGGCTGTCGCGTTCGCATGCATGGCCTCCCGAGCTCAGCTCACCAGTCACCAGACCAGAGCCGGGCTGCTGCTGCGCTGCCACCTCCGGCCTGCGCGCCGAGCCGTGGCATTGGCATCCATGGACGCGTTGCGATGGCTGAGGACCGCGCGCGGCGCGTGCCGAGAGCCCGAGACCGGCCGGTGGGCACGAACGCGTCATGGTACCCGTACCGGCTGCGCGGGCCGGGACTCGAATCGTCTTGGCGCTAGCGCTACCCTTTTTCGCTTTACTGCCGATGGACGCCGCGCCGGTGGCTGCCGGCCGGCGCCGGGTCGCCCGAGTGGTTGCGCCGCTTTATTGGCGCCGCATGTGTCTCTGTCCCTCCGACCCCGACGAAGATGGCCGTCCACCGCGACCATGTGGCGTGCGTGCCCGACCCGAGCTGAGATCGACGACCTCATAGCTCCTGTAGTCCTGTCCACCCAAAGCGCCGCCGGTCTCCGTCCGTATGTGCCACGACGAGCTAGCGATCTACTCCATAATAAAGCACCCATCAAGCTCCTCATCCCCGTACGTGTTCGTACGATCGCCCATTCACTACCAGAGACTGACAGCGGCGGAGTCGTCGGGGCCATTTTGTGGCGCTCACTTCATGGATCAATGCTGTGCTAAAGCTTTGTAGCTACCATGTACCGTCACGGATCTGAAGCACGCAGGTGCGGTGCCGGTGCGGGTGATCGGGAAACATGTGCATGTCTCGAGTCTCGACGCGACGCCAAGGTCGCAGGTCGAAGTACACGCGTAGATTCCGGGGCCTGGGAGCAATAGTACACGCGCACTGTACACACAACACCTGTTGCGGACACTTGCAGCGCAGGGCATAGTATACATGGCCGCGGCTGTATGTTTCAGTAGTTCTTGCGAGCGAACAGCACTCGGTGTTAATGCCGCCCTGCCCCGGTGTAGCTGGAGCAGCCGCCGCCGAGCGCTTGGTTTCGTCTGGCTTGGGTGACGCGTTGGTTGATTCGAGTGCACGACGCGCGCGAGCAGGATCGGGAGGCAATGGCATCTCCCTCATCTGTCCGAGAAATGATTGCCCGAACTCTTCGGGGATGCTGCCCGGGCCGGGCGTTGGCAGCATTTATAGGGACAGGAATGCTGCTGGGCTAGTCGGCCCGGTGGCCATCCCGTCCTTCAGCGGGCCACATGCGGCCCGTTACAGAAAACTCGGGCCCGCAGGGACTCTGCTCTGAGCCTTCGCGGAGGCCCAACGCTCAACCTTGTCCCGGCTCCGGCCCATTTCTGTCTGCAAAACCGCCGTCTTGTCTCCCCACCCATCTTTTTTTTTTTGAAGGCGTCTCCCCACCCATCTAGAACCTTCTCCCTGCTTCCAAAACCCGCACAGACCCTTCATAAGCCGGCGGCAGAAACGAGCGAACCGCCTGCCTGCACCACCTGCCCACCGAAAAGACGAGAGGCTGCGAGAACGAGCGCCGGGAAGAACCGAGAGCGCCCCGGAGATGTCGGCGGAGGAGCTGCGTCTGGAGCTGGACGAGCTGAGGCAGCTCGAGGGCCTCGCCAAGCGCCCCCGCGTCCAGTCCCTCCTCGCCAACGAGATCCGCAACGTTGAAGCCAAGGTTCCATCTTCCTCTTTCTTTTCTTTTCTTCCCCATTCATTTTCGTCTCCCCGCCGAACCCACTCGGCGCTTCGGCGGATGCCGATTCGACTCTTTCGATCATCAATTTGCGATGTCTGATTGTGATGTGCGATGGCAGTTGGCGAAGGCAACTGCACCAGCGCCCGAGCCGCAGGCGGCGGCTACGGCTGCGGCTGCGGCTGCGCCTGCACGTCCTGGTTTGAACTACGTCACGTTGGGGTCGTTCAGCTGGGATCAGGACAGCGAGAAGATCAGGGTACGTTGTTTCTGAGTACACAGCCTGTTTGTATAATCCAGCATTGCGTTTTCTTTTATCAATTCGTATAGTCTTCCAAGGCATTAGTCAATTAGGGATATTAAGTTCTGTAGATTTTCAAATCTGCACTTTGTTTGGGTGGCAACGCTTTCATTTTGGATCAAGAGGAAAAAACTGTGCATTAGGTGAAAAACTACAGTGGAGCAATGTAACTACGATAATTTGCCTGCCAGTATTTTTCAGTGCCAATGGATTACATATCGACATGGTCTGTCATTCATCTATCTGTAGCAGAAACTGTTGGAAATAAATTTTAAAAAGATTTCTTATCTTCTCAGAAAGAAACTTATTCATTTTTCTCATCTTTTACTATTCCTCCATTAGTCCTGACTCTAGAAAATGATGCGCAACAAGTGCAAAAAACTAGTGGAATCAGCCACATTTGTCATAAAGCTACTACTTATAATTTTACTTGATGCGTCATGGTGATTATGCTGAAGTAATATGGTGCTAAGTATGTTTAAATCAATTCAGCGATTTCTTCAGCTCAATTAATGTAGTACAATTCGTGCATAACAATGTTGGTCCGCTATTTAAATTTCTAAAGTGATGTACATTCACAGATGTCTCGTGTTGGTGTTTTCATAATATTTTTGCTTTTGATTGTACCCATCATCAGATTTATATTTTCCTGGATGGGGTTGAGCAAGAGAAGGTGGAGACTATTTTTAAGCCAATGTCAGTGGATATAAAGTTTCATGATGTTAACGGCAAGAATTATCGGTGTGCCATACCAAAACTGAACAAGGAAATTGTTCCTGAGAAATGTAAGGTTGTGGTGAAGCCTACAAAGGTTGTTGTTACCCTCTGCAAAGCTTCTAAAGGCAACTGGTTAGACCTGTACTTCAAGGAAGACAAGGTACTGACTGTGTTGAACAAATCTGATTCTCTTTGTGATATTCAAGTTTCAGATAATTGTAATCTGTCTGATATTGGATTGCCCTGAACGACTGAAAAATGGTCTGTAGGACATTACTTTTTTATTCATTTTGTCTATAGGAAACTGAAATTTTGTAGTTAGACATTAGCAAATACCTAATAGAAATCATGTTTTCCTCTGTTCCTTAGTCGAGTACTAGAGTATCCAGTTCACATGGAGGCATTTAGGAAGAAAGAACATGGACTTAGGAACAAAAAACTTACTGACTGATACTGATTTATCAAAAGGGACTGATAAACATTCGTGCATGGGCAAGTTTTGTGTTATCTTGATTGCTTGGACTACCTGTCAAGTTCAGTTCACATTATTGTTGGATCACTATGCTATCTTCTATTTCAGTCTTTTATTTGTTTACATCTCTGGTGAAAATGGCTCAAATGTTGGGGGAAAGAAACATAGTTAGAAGCTTTTTTTCAAAAAGAAAAGGAAAAAAACTTATACAGCTCTATGTGAGGATATGTTCTACATGAGTGCAAATTTTCAAGTTTAAATTCTATAATCTTTAAAAGATATAAAAAAGAAACTTGCGTATTTAATAACTTTAAACTTGAACTTTTGCAAACATGTTTTATATTTTATTTTGAAGACTATAATATATATTTTTTAATGAATCTGTACCATGTCCAACCCTTGTTATCTGGCCACTTAAAGTTCCTTGTCTGCGTTCCATAGTGTCCAAGTAGTTCTTTCTCCTTTCGCCGTTATTAGCAAAAAAATAACTGGTGCTTTTGCTGACTTTTGTTGGTTCAATCTGTGGAACTAGTTAACAGCAATATGTGCAAATCCTAAAGCACCTGTCTGAATACTGCTTGGCTGGTTACAACTTACAAGACATTGAGTTTGTTAGAACTGGTCAGACTAAAGTTTGTTTTTGTTGACAGTTCAAGCCTAGCATGGACAAGGAGAAGGATCCGATGTCTGGAATCATGGACTTAATGAAGGTAAATTTTGTTCCCCACTCTCATGGCTTAAATCAAGATGTTTTTTGTGATCATTCTGTGAATTAGTACATTGATTCGCGTGTGCAGAACATGTATGAGGAAGGTGACGAGGATATGAAGCGCACAATAGCCAAAGCTTGGTCCGACGCCAGATCTGGGAAAACGACTGATTCATTGAGTGGATTACGTTGAGATGGTATAATCGGTCGATGGAGACTGCGCTAGCCCCTGCAGTGTGTTTTGATGGTTGAAACAGCGTTTACAGTGTGTTGTACAGGTGCTAGTGCTGGATTGTCATTTTCTGACGGTTGAATACCAGATATATTTAAATATCTCCTTTTGAACGAGGAAAAGTTGTGTGAAGCTCTGTGAATGTGTTATGCCTCTGCTTGCAAAGCCGTACTTGTGGTTGTGTGACGCTGCTGATTCATTCCGCTTGCCTTTATCGTGTGCCTGGGCGCCTCGCTTCTCTATGGTCTCATGGTCTGGTGTTGCCTGTGCAAACACTCATTCGACGTGGCGAATGACGAATGCTGACAGTCCCCGATCAGTATCTTAAAGCTTGGTTAACGAGTTGGATATCGTATCAACAATAATAAAAGGAATCTAGACCTGCTCGCATTCAGTTCAATATAACTATTAACCAGTGAACATCTCTGAAGGTACCAAACATTTATTTGGACACGCAACCAAACAACGAATCAACGTTTTGGTGTAAGACCAGGGGCTTCGTGAAAATCTCAGCCTGGCTAAAGAGACCTGCCGAAAGATATGAGCGCAGCCAGCACTACAACCAATGATGGGAAATTGCAATCTACCGAGGAGCCTAGTTACTAGTCCAACCATTTCGACACAATGTGATCCCCATCCACATGTGAACTAACTGATGTGCTTGGGGGGAATAGCTCCACTCCAGTCCAGCCCCATGGTTGAATGGAACATCAACCTGCAGAGATGCTCTGAACATCAGAAAGGAAAAGGGGATCGCGGTTTTCATTCAGGCTGGTCAGATTTCGTGCAAATCTTACCTGATAATCAAGCATGCTCTGAACATAGAACCTGACTCCCATAGTCCTGGTTGAACTTTTCGTAGCGATGTGCATGGAGATGGGCTGATGGCCTAGTGTTCCTTAAAGCAATTTCGATATCTTCAGGTTTCAGAGGACCGACCTCAGGCAGTTCTGTGCATCCAGAAAGAACCACAGAAATATGAGATATGTTGATGACGATTGATGGAACTCAAGAATATATATTTTAGTGTTTAAACCGATGTCAATGTGGGATAAATTGCAGTAAAAATTACAAGAACCAAAACTTACCTTCCTCTGGCACCAACTCATCACTGGCTTCAAGAACCGACATCAGACGTCTCAGTGGTTGCATGGCAGCTTCTTTGCACACAAGACGAATATCTGAACCAGAGTAACCTTCAGTCTTCTCAACTAGTACATTATACGGGACTTCTAGCTTCGAGGTAGTTGCTGGCAGAAGTTCCTCAAACATTGCTTGCCTTGCTTCAGCTTCAGGAAGCGGTACAAGAATCTGATGAACAAAGACAAAACAGAGGTCACATCAGTCCATTTGTCAACAGCTTTACATGATAATGTAAATTCGCTACTAGACAGTAGACTTACCCGCTTCTCAAGCCGGCGCAGCATAGCGGCATCCAATTCCCATGGTAGATTTGTAGCTGCAAGTACAAATACCAAGTCGTTTGTCTTTGTCAAACCATCCATCTGCAATAAACATTGGCATTGGCATATAAACAAATGTTACATTTAAATCTGGAGGACTGTTTGATGGCACAATTTCAGCCAAGAAGACATCAAATAAGAAATCAGCCATTACAAACTAGGCGAACTAATTTATACTTGACATCTACAGATAAGCAGAAACCTGAATAAGTAGTTCAGTCTTCAAGCGACGACTAGCTTCGTGCTCACTACGAGCTTCACCACGCTGGCTGATAATGGCATCTATTTCATCAAGAAATATTGTGGATGGTGCGTGATGCCTAGCAAGCTCAAACAGAACTTTGACAAGCTTCTCTGAATCTCCTGCACTTGCATAAAAAAACATTCAATTTTCCCTGTTGACATTAAAAAAATTGCACTGCAACAACACATAAGTTCTGTGCCCTCTGCTTAGAGCTGAAAGTTGAATTACGCAGATCGAAGGGACAAAAGAGAATGTGAAGAAACGGGGAAGGGAGGTAGAATCAGGAGTTGGGGTCTTGGGTAGTGTCAAGAAATCATACCACGCCATTTGCTGACAATTGATGATGCTGAAATGTTGAAGAAGGTGGTTTTGCACTCAGTAGCGACCGCTTTTGCCAGCATTGTCTAAAAAATAGTAATACTTTAAAATTGAGAGGCTTGTCTTTTTAGCAACATTACAATAGCATAAGTGCATGATAATATACACCCAAATGATCAACAAATAGTGAAACTCTGAACCACAGCAGTATCACTATAGATGAAAAGGAAAAGGAAAATAAGGCATAACCTCACTATACATGGCTAGTGTATTAAACAGGTGTTCATGTACAAACCTTTCCTGTCCCTGGGGGGCCAAAAAGTAAGATGCCTTTCCATGGAGACAGGAGACCAGTGAAGTATCTGAAGACAGGACAATGTATTAGTGGAAAAAAAAAAAGGAAAGACGGGTGCTCATTTTGTCATTCATATGCCTTTCCATTTTGTCCAGTATCCCTATCATCCAAAATATACAATACTACGCACCAACATGTTCTACATATTTTTTCACTAAATTTGATTAATGACCCAAAATAGAAGACCACTGTTTTAGACAAAAGAAGGCAAGAATGGTATATTTAACTTCACTGCTTCTTCCCAGCAGCAATGGATTAACAGTTGTAAAAATTATGATGAGAGACTAATATTGTCCTTAGAAACATTTTTCTTTCAGCATGAAACAGCTAACTTACTTTGGGTACTTTATGGGCATGACAACTGCCTCTTTTAGAAGGCGTTTTGCATTCTCTAGTCCTTTGATGCTCTCCCATTTCACATCTGGACTCCCACGAATAATATCCCTGTAAGGTCAGATGAAGGGATAAAATGTTTCCGTAGCTAAACGACACACTCCCTGATTCTTGAAGCCGCAGTGAAGTTGGAATACCTCAACAATGTCTCCGCAAGATTACGCATTTCAGCTGACTCGAATGGTGGTAGAAGGGGCTTCTGGCTGCAAAAGTTACCACCAAAAAATGTTCAATAATATGTGGTTGAAACAATTCAAAGTTATCCGTGAGAAAACATTGTTTCAGACATAACAATAATGAAATACACATGATAAAAAAAACTTCAGAAGGTAGAAACACTATAACTTCCATATTAGTTAGTTCTGCTTACTATGCATCATCGTGATTCTATCCTTTCGAATTATTCCCTTGGCTAATACGTTTCAGCACCATCTAATGGGAACAGATTAAATTCGTCATTAGCTAATACATTTCAGGCTTTCAGCACAAAACTCCTGCTGGAAATTGTCCCCTTCCCAGTTACATTGAAAAGGTTCTTGAAAATCTGATATACGTCACCAGATATGTCGCGTGTTCTACAGATCAATTCGTACAACGGAGTATGGAATTGGCAAGCAGTAAGGCAACTGGGCAAGGGACCACAATCTTTGAATCCCATTTTGCTATGTTTGTCACATGATGCTATGGCATAAAAGGGACTGCATTGTGCATTCAACCCATTCATGCATTCAGCGAACTAGCCAAAATTGGGTTGAGTCGGCACCCCATTCGCTATCTATATCGCTCTGCCGGTTCCCCAGCAAGAACATTCCGAGAAAAATGCACTCACTAAGTCAAACCCCCATTCCGAGCAAGATACAGCAATTGCCCAAACCTACGGCTCGAGATCTGTTTTTAGCAACCCCGCATCACATGAGCGACAAAGACGCAATGCTCGAAGATCGCAGCACCGACAGTGTAAAGTAAGGTAGTCCAGAGCTCTCACATCACTTCTGCAGCCCCATCGCGAATCGCGGCGGCTCGGACCTGGGTCTGCCTGGCCTGAAACGAGATAGTTACCGGGGATCAATCAGCGGACCAGAACCAGCGAGCAACACCCGCATGCATTCGGGACACCAGGGAGGATCGCAAGCAAGCCGCGGGAGGCAGCACGCACCTGCTGCTCGAACTGCTCGTAGACCGCCAGATCGGCGGTCCTCTTCGGGGCGCTCCCGTTGGCTTCGCCGTTGGCGCTCCCGTTCTGCTCCGGCTCCCGCTCCTTCTTGCCCCCGAATCTGGACTCCCAGAACCCCTTGAAATCCTGAGAAAACGGAGGTAGTCAGGTCAGCAGACCGCGGAGAAGCGAGGGAAGCGAGAGACGGGGGCCGCGAAGCAGGGAATCCTCGCTGATACTTGCCATTGCTCCGCGGCGGCGCGCTTCGCCCGTTCACCGGCTGCCTGTCTCTGGAGCCGGGGGACAGAGCGAGCGAGAGCGAGCGGCGCCGACGAGTGGTGTCCTCTCGCCCGGTCCTCCCCGGAGACTCGGGAAGGCGGGGGCACGGGAAATAGAACCGGGCCGGGAATCGTACGGTGGGCCCCGCAGACTTTTGTCGAGATGCCGACGGGATCGGAGGTAGCCGATCAGATCCGGCCATCGCCATCGCCCCCACACCAAGGGCCGGCGCACGCGTGCCACATGGGGGATTATTCAAAGTTTCAAGCTCACCCTGCTAGGCCGCTAGCTTCATCGCCAACCATGCAAGTAAAAAACTTCGTGCAGGTCGCCAGGCCGTCGGGCCGTTTGATCGGGTGGGGGGATGCGTCGTGGTCCGGCGACCGGCGGTGAAAGTGAAACAGCAGTGGGCTCTGGATCGATGAGCTGCGCGTGAGTCGGGAAGAGAGGCGGCGCCACTGTTTGCGTAGAAGCGTGACCGCACGGGTGGGCTTGGTTGTGCACCAGTTGGCCCTGGCTGCTCCAGCGCTGATCGAGATCTCGGATGGCGACCTGCCACTTGCCCTCCTCCGTGCAGCACCTCTTCACATTGGAGCCACGTGGACAGCCCATAAATCCAAGGGCGGACGGCAGACGCGGCTCCGGCTGCTGGGACGCGATCGCCGCGGCTCCAGGCATAGCGCTAGCTCGGCTCATGTACGTGCGACCTCTTCTGCTCGGCTCCCCAACTCCCTGGACTCTATTTTTTTCTTAACGATGTGTGCATCTCGGATTGTTACTCGCGGTGACGGCGGCGCAACTTCGGACGAGCTCCCGCCATGCCAGGAGGTGGCCCAACTCCAAACGACGCCCATGCGATGCCGGGAGGCGGCCAGGGTGACGAGGCAGCCGCCATGGCAGAAGGAGGCCAGGAAATCGACTCAGCCGTCGTTCCCTCATCTCATCTAGTGCCAATTCCATCTGCCCTAGACCATGACGTGCCCTCATCTCTAATTTACATTGGTCTTTGATGATGCACGCAGTACATGCCATCTGCATAATACTGATTCGTGAATATATGCTAGATTGCACAGAAACCCAATTCGATCACCTTGGAGACAGTGGCAAACGAAGCAGCAGAAGAGGTAACAGATTTTATTTAAAATTTAATTATCATTCCATTGCGATAAGCCATATTTAATTCTCAACTCATTGTACAACAAGTGGTTGATAAGGTTGTGCAAACTGTGATTGTTCCTGAAGTTGGAATAGCTTTTGAATCGGAGAAGAAAGCTTTTGACATGTACAATACATATACAGGCAAGGTTGGGTTCAGTGTTAGAAAGAGCAATGCAAAGCGCCGAGGAGATGATACAATATATCTGAAATATATGGTCTGCAGTAACCAAGGTCAACAAAGTAAGTTATCAAAGGGCACCACAAGAACAGGTTGCAATGCTCGTGTTCAATTTAGTGTCAGCAGGGAGGGGATTTGGACAGTGCAAAAGGTTGTACTTGATCACAATCATTACCTTGTTAGTCCAAATAAAAGGCATAAGTTGAGGTCCCAACGAAATATTATAGAAGCGAACATGCAACTAATTGGCCAGATAAGGGAAGGCGGGATGAAGCCAACACAAGTTTACGAGTTTATGAAGGAATTTTATGGAGGAGCTGACAAAGTGCCATTCTCGAAGATGGATTGCAACAATGTGATTGATCGTCAGCGCAAGAAGTACTTAGAATCCAATGACGCGCAAACACTTTTGGTGTACTTGAAAAACAAGCAACTAGAGGATCCATCATTTTTTCATGCAATTCAAATAGATCAGGAAGATGGCAGGATCGCTAATTTTTTTTGGGAAGATGGTCAATCTATCATGGATTATGCATGCTTTGGTGATGCCATGTCTTTTGACACCACATTTCAGACTAATAAGTTTGAAATGCCTTTTGCTCCACTTCTTGGAACTAATCATCACAAGCAAACAATAATTTTTGGGGCTGCATTGTTGTTTAATGAAACTATTGAATCATTTGTTTGGCTCTTTGAAACCTTCCTAACAGCAATGGCAGGCAAGCATTCAAGCACAATTTTCACTGATCAAGACGCGGCCATGGCAGGAGCAATTGCTTGTGTTTTCCGAAATACAAGCCATCGGCTATGTTTGTGGCACATTTATGTTAATGCTGCTAAACATCTTGGACATATAATTCAAAAGCATCCTGAGAAGTTTCTACCTGATTTTAAGAGATGTGTCTATGAAGATAGATCGGAGTTTTACTTCAAAAAGAAGTGGCATGAATTGTTACGTGAGTACAACCTTGAGGATAATCAGTGGATGAGAAACCTATATGATTTGAGGGAGAAGTGGGCTGCTGTCTACCGTGACTCATTTACAGCTGATATGAACTCGACTCAAAGGAGTGAAGGGATGAACAATGTATTCAAGAAAAGATTTCGTAGGAAACTTGGTCTTTCAGAGCTCCTTGTAGAATGTGAGAAGGTTTCACGAAGCCTTCGTGAAAATGAATTGGATGAAGATTTTAAATCACGTCGAAAAATTCCGAGTCCTTAAGCCCCAAATTTACTTCTAATGAAGACTGCAGCAGAGTCATATACAAGACGGATGTATTCAGAGTTTGAGGAAGAATTTATGGAACAATTTTCATTCTCTTATAAATTATTGCAAAGTGAGGGGTCAATCTTGACATATACAGTTATGCATATGCACTCTGATTATGGGGCAATAGTTGTATTCAACAAAGCAGATATGACCATTACATGTGCTTGCAGAAAGTACGAATTCATAGGTATGTATACACATTTTAAATTGCAATAATATGATTTCTAATACAAATTGATGAAATGTGGCATCCATATCTTATAGGTATATTGTGCAAGCATGCTCTCAAAGTTTTCAATATCAATGATGTTTTTGTTTTGCCACCGCAATATATATTAAATAGATGGACAAAATATGCAAAGAGAGGATTTTATATTGAGAAGCAGGAACCGAGGAAGAAAGTTTGAAAACACATGCTGCACATATTTCACGAAAGACGACATCTGTTGCATTAAAGAGTTCACTGTCAAAAGAACTTCTTAATGATTTGGAGAAAGCCATAGATAAGTTGGACTTGGAAGCAGATATTTCTCTAAGCAAGATAGAGGAAAAAGCTAGTGAGATTCCTGTAGTTTCGGTTGACTATGCTGCAGACACATTAAATGGCAAAATATCATTTAGAGTTCCTCGGGTGGTGAAAGGCCCAAAGAGTAAACGAGAAACCATCTTCCTAGATAAGAAAATAGAGAAGAATAAAAAAAGTGGTAAAAAGAAAGGTATTGATCCTACTAAACCAAACTACTTTTTTCCCATTCTATGCTTATAAAGTTAACTTCATTTGTTTGATTATAGGAAAAAATTCAAAGAATACAGCAGCAAATAGATATGCAGGTGCTGATACAGAGCAATTTATTGTAAGCCATATTACTTGGACTATATTCACTTTTTATATTTATTTATTAATATGCTGTGCTTTATGAATAATTTCAAATTTTGTGACATAGGATCTTAATGCTAGTAGCTTTGGTGGTAAAAGTACAATGCCAAACTTTGCAAATGATGTCTATGTGCAATCTTCTGCTATAGCTGCTCCGTTGATCCAAGAAGGATATGCGAATGCCACGATTTCGCACTTTAATATGCATGACAGTTCTTCTACCATTGGAGCAGCTTACATCCAAGGAGGCTATACAAATCTCTTACTTGGAGTTGATCGAGCTGCCACAATGCAGACATCTATTAAGAGATTAAATTTTGATGGAGTTCCAAATCCAAAAAATATGTAATCTAGCTGTGTTACACTAAAGTTAATTTATTTTTATTTTCACAACAATCACATTTCTGTAACACATCCATCAGATAGCATATTTGAGAACATATCAGGCACGTATATTTCTGATAAAAAACCATTGTACAGATTACAGATATGCACCCATATTTTTCAGTGCCTACAACTTGCATACAATAGGTTACAAATAAAAAAGAGAATCATCAAATGTAAATTCGTTCAACACTATCACCTTTAGGTACATTTACAGTGTTGTTTGCAGCCTTCAATAACATGACTTCCAATTAGGAACCTGGAATGTCACGAGGAAACACAGTCAATCCAGTGCAATGCATTGAGTGTCCATTCTGAAATTTCCAATGTCCATTCTCAATCTTATCACCCACAACAGCAAATGGAATGCATCAAAAACTGTCAGCAGATTCAATAGTACAGGTCGATGTGAGCTGATTCAAATTGGCTAGTTGACAGTTTTATGCTTGCTGTATTATTGAATTTGTAAGTACGAAACATTCGCTAAATCTGTGGCTCAGCATGTCATTCTCGAGTTATTATTAAGACCTAAGAAATGAAATCAGAACTAGCCCCCAAGAGGTATGACTGATATGCCACCCTCTGGAATTCTGCAGTTTCATGCTGGACTTGCAGACACTACCTCTATTGCTGCCTTTTCCTGTTGAAAATGCAGGTTTATTTTGGAGCTGTGCACTGCATGAAAGCATAAGGAGTATCAGCGGTAATATTCTGCAAATCTGGAATTTTCTGTTATCCATCTCTTTCTTCTGCTCTTTTTCTTCAAGTCTATTTTCTGAATGTTTAGCATTCAATCACTTTGCACTTGAGTATAATGGAATGAAAGGGAGAAGTAGTACTGTTAGGCAGTGTCCATGATCATGTGACCTTGCAATCCCAGAAAGTTGGTCAAATGAAACAACATGTTCACATACCAAACCAATCGAGCAGGCAGTTACGAGCCAGGAGGATACTATATTAGCTTATACCATCGAGGCTCAAGAGCAACACCAAGAGCCCGTTTTGCGGGGCGGTTCCTTCAAATTTGGTAGAAGCGGCGAACGGCGGAGGCGGAGGCGGCGAGCGGCGGCGGCGGGCGGCAGCGGGCGGCGGAGGCAGCGAGCGGCGGCGGCGGGCGGCAGCGGGCGGCGGCGGCGGCGGCGGCCGGCAAGGCAGATGCGGCGAACGGCGGAGGCAGCTGCGAGACGAGATGCGACAGCGAGACGATAAGGAACGATTGCATCTTGCTAGGAGCCGAGCCGCACGTACCTGAGCCGAGCTAGCGCTATGCCTGGAGCCGCGGCGATCGCGTCCCAGCAGCTCGAGCCGCGTCTGCCATCCGCCCTTGGATTTATGGGCTGTCCACGTGGCTCCAATCCGAAGAGGTGCTGCACGGATGGCGCTTTGCAGCCCTCCTGCGTAGAATTTTTTTGCCGCATGCCGGAGACGGAATTATTTGCCCGCTCGCATGTCACGCCGGAGCAGCGGGCACCGGCACTCGCCCGCGCCCCGGGCCCGTGAAAACTGCCGTTGGTTGTGACTTGTGAGGGTGAGGGCACGCCGCCGGGACGGGATTTCTCTGCAATAGTCCTCCCTCACTGACGTGTGGGGCTAGGCCCACATGTCAGTGTCCAGCGCCGCTCGGGCTGGCAACAGGCCCCTTGCCCCTTTGCCTTCGCTGAAATTGAAGAAGACTCCGACGCTCCAGTATCCCCAAATGGAAGGAGCGTGGCATCTCGCCAGCTAGCGCATCTTGTTCGGCTGCGCGTGGCTCATGCTCACCCCTAGAGCCCTACTAGCAGTGCTGATGCAAGGATGCATGGCGCTGCACCCCGGATTCCCAAGATGACTCCCTCCTCCGCCGCCACCCGTCCGAACTCACTTGCCCGATATCTGGCCCACCTCGTATCAACCTGCCGCCCGCCTCCGCCGTCGGTTGTCCCTGCCACCCCCACCCTCTCCTGTAAGATCGCTGGTGATCACCGGACCCCGGCAGCTCCCACCCCGAAGGTCCCGGACTCCGGCCGCCGCCGGCTCAAGGAGGAGGAAGAACAGTATCGTCCTTCTGCGACGTACTCGCGCATGCGATAAATAGATTCGCCGCCCCTGCCTGCCTGCCTGCCACATGCACACATCAGGATCTTCAATCGTCAGTTAACCATACGTATTTTTAATACTGCTAAAAAACTCGCACGAATCAGAGGAGGTGCAAAACAAAGCACAATGATGCCGTAATCCCTGTGCTTGTCATGCACTAACCATCTCAGTGGAGGCTTCTGAATCTGCGAGCACCGTCTAGTTTGGATTTTTGGGCAACCTAAAGTTGTTTCGCTGTTGGGTACTAGAGTTCTTGGGATATCTTTTTAAGGGCTTCACCTGTTTCACACAAATTGAGACATCATAGCATGAAATCGTTTTATAATTTCATGCTAAAATGAATTAGAAGCCATATAAAATTAGTTTTTTATTTCACCGATTTTGATTCTACTGGTGAATCTTTTTGAGAGAAACCCTTCCAATCGGATACATAGATTTTGCAAATACGCTGAAGCGCCCTGGTTACAATTGCCTAATGCCATCCTTTTTTTATTCCATAGCTGTGCAGGCAAGGCTCGGCAGGGCAGATCACCACATAGTTTATTGTGCACGTTCTGGACTGCAGCCCTTGAGAATTAACAGTTAACTAGCAACCAGATATTCTCTGCTCGGTCCGTGGCCTGCAGCATTGCTCCCGCTGATGCTGTGCTGTGATGCAGAGGCAGGCTTCGCTGCTTCAGCGGTGGTTCAGAGAATGCATGCACCTGCATCGTTTCCCCCGAGACGATTTTTTCAGATGAAAATTGAACAGAGCCCCCGACCCCGCGCCCTACGCCCTACCTGATGCAAACCAGACCCCCAGCTGACAAGGCAGCCGTGATTACGAGGTTGATTAATGCATGAACCTGATGGCATGAACTTAATCTAGACGGAGGTTGAGATGGGATGGCGAAGGAAACTGTCCCCTTGCAGTTTCAGCAGACTAGAGAGATACTTGTTGAGGCCAGGGGGGAAGGAACAAGGCCTGGGCTCCTGGCCCAGTAGCGCGGCCCCTCGTCCCACCAAAGAAAGGGCTGGCCCGATCCTTTGCTGGATTGCACCATCCAAGTCCGTTCTGGCGTCGTGGGACGTGGAGGCCCACACAGGTCCCGGATAGCACGAAACATGCAGGGCCCAAGTGGCCAGCCTGTTCATGCGGTCGTCGTGGCCCATCTGGGAACAGGAGTGACTGGCAGGCACAAGCAGAGGAGCAGCAGCACATTGTATGTGGCTATAGCACCTGGCAGCTGGCACAAACATTATCCTCTCCTCCTCCCTCCGCCGCCGACCGCCGTACACGTGCGTGTACGTTTGCGTCCGGGGGCCCAGAACAGAGTAGAACACGGTGGTGGTGCGTGTGTAATGAATGCATGCATCATCGACGCTGCTGGTTCAGGTGCGTTGGTCATTTGGATTTGGGTGCCAGCGCACGCACATCACCCTACGCGAAGGATCATGCACGGCAGGCACGGTTCAGGCATCCGGATTTGGACCCGGTCCATTCTTTTTTCGCATTACGCGTGCCCCGCGCCCCCGTGCAGTTCGGGATCCAGTCGGTGCCATGCCCAGCGGCGACCCGAGCTGGGAGGATCCCCGGACATGGTTTCCCCTGACGATATCCGACTGATTTCAATTCAAAATCGCCAGGAGCAGAAGCTTCGGATTGGCAACGACACCAATGTCCAAACGCGACGGCATACGGCACAGCTGGCGCCGGGGCCGGGCTACCGGCTTTGCGGAGATCCGTGGCTCCTGCGGCGCCGGCGAGAGGAGTATATACTGCTCGCTACCCAAAAATGCTGCCCGTCTCTTTGCTGGAAACGGTATGGCAGCAGTACGTGGCTCATTAATCGTGGATATAATAAGACCAGCATGTCACAGGCCCCGCTACCCCACTAGCTAGCCCCCGGCCCCGTCGTGCTCCTACACCAGCTGCTAGTGGCTAGCGCCATGCCAGGGCGGCGGCAATAAGGGCACGTTTGGTTGCTGGCCGCTGTCTGCCCTGCCCTGCCAAATCGTGGCCTGCCCAAATTTTGGCGTAGGAACCAGCCGCCCAAGATTGGCCGGAGCGGAGCTGAAAAAATGAACTGCATGCGTGCAGCGGAGCAAGGGCCGGCGGCCAAAATTTGGTTGCCATCCAAATGGTGCGCTTGCCCATGGTCAACGGCCAATATTTGGCCTGGCCACTCAGGGTCCGCATCCAAACACGCTCCGTGGCCGTGGCCCCGTCCGAATCCAGAAACACCTCGAGGCGCAGGGTCCCCCTCCCTAGGCGGCTCGCCCGCCCGGCGGGGCGGCGGATCGAGCTAGCCGAAGCTGCGGAGCACGACGCAGCAGGAGCCAGCCAGGCCAGCACCCAGAAACCAAACCATGTAACAGCGCCACCTGCCATGCAACAGACGACCACCTTATCTCGTGCCTCTCGATACCCAGCCCGGGCGTGTTCTATGGCCGCCGCGCCGCACGCGCGCGTACCACTGGTGCGACATGGTGCGCGGCACGTAAAAGTACGTTCGCGAATTGAAAGCCGCGTCGCGGTTCGAGCCTTTGACCGCACGGGCAGCACGGCGCCGGGCAGGGGCAGCAGCGCGCGGCTGCAGGGATCGGGCTGGCACCACCAGAGCTGCCACATGCGCGTGGCCGGTCGCCGCAGTTCCCCATTGGCCTGGCCGGGGCCGGGGCCGGGAAGGGGGCGCAGCGCGCTGCGCGCGGCCAGCGGCCAGGCAGCGCGTCGCTGTCCGGGTCCAGTCCAGGCTCCAGGCCGTCCCTCGCACGCTCGCAGTGGATGGACGGAGCATTTGCAGGTCGAGCGGTAAGAGGCAAAGGGGAGGTCCACATAGGCACACAGATCCTTCCATTAACAGTGCTTTACACCACGACACACGTATTACCGGCCCAAGTACAAAAGAACCCAAAAAAAAAAACCGAAGCACACAAAAGCAGCAAGCTAATGTGAAAGCTAGTGAGAGGTGATCGTCCTCGTCCCTTCGCTCCATGCTGTTTCGGTTAACGCTAGCTGCCGGCGGCCGCCCATCGCCCGCCTTGGCGATCCAGCATATGCCGAAATAGGCAAGTAGCCCCTCCTCACCAAACAGGTCGTTAGCACCTTAGCGGGGACCCTGCACCCACCACAAAGATCTACATCACCTACTAGCTTTAGTTTAGCTACTACTGGCCGATCCCCAGCTGTACACATCCACATCTTTTATGGGAGTAATCTTCTTCTACCTCGCCATCATCCCGAACCTGCAGCGCAGCCGCAGGTAACTTCCTCGTCGTCTCCATGCCCATGGTGCGCGGCATATGCTGCTGCCGGCCGGCGCCTGGAGCTGCTACCGCTAGCTACATGCCTGCCTGGCTGTCTCGTAAAAAAGCTGCTGGTGCTTGACCGGCCCGCCCAGCGGCGCGCGCGCCGCTACTTCTTCTCAAACTGGGCCAGTCTGTTGTCGCCGAGCCTCGTTTTGTACGCGGCCTTCTTGTACTCGCCCCACGTGAACTCCCTGTACAGGCTCTCCTCGCCCTCCCCCAGCAGCTCCGGCAGCGGCGCGATCCGCTGCGCCAGAGGCGGCCCGCCGAAGTAGATGAAGGAAACCCTGGACTTGAGGCTGTTGGTCACCACCCGGTGCTTCACGCTCCTGAACCTCCCGTTGGTCAGCACCTGCGTACACGCAGCCAGCATGTAATCTGTCAGACAGATCAAGCCATCAAGGATGTGTTGCTGCGGTGATGAGAAAAAAGGTGGGCTTATTTTAATGGTGATGTGAGCTCAAGGTTCTGAATTGACTGGCCGGCATTCCGTGTGTGTCCGTGTCAGCCGTTTGACTTGTTCACAATGCGTGCACTAAATTCTAATAGTATCCACATCACCACAGAATCTAGCTTGCTGGAGCGGGACTGTAGAAAGCGAGTGCGAAAAATCGAGAGGGCCACACACAGAGAAAAGAAAAGAAATAGTGTCACGTGTCAAGGCGCGCACCTGCAGTGAGTCGCCGACGTTGACGAAGAAGGCGTCGCGGTCGGAGGGCACGGACACCCACTGCGCGCCGTCGCGGAGCGCGATCTGCAGGCCGGACGTGCCGTTGGAGCGGAGCACGGAGATGAGCTGCGGGGCGGTGTGCTCGCCGAAGCCCGTGGCGCTGCAGCCCAGGCCCTGGAGCGCGGGGCAGGGCGGGTAGTGGTTCACGCGGAACACCTGGTCGCTCCCCTGCTCTGTCACCATTGCGCTCAGCGCGTCCGCGGCCGCAATGCCCAGGCCCTCCGCCATCGCCTCCAGCACGCGCACCGCCACCTTCCGCACCGCCGCGATGTACTCGTTCAGCGCGGCCCTGTATTATTGCCAAGAGCAGCAGCGCGGGGTCAGTCGATGCCTGTCGCCCGAGAGGCTCAAGAACTCGGTGGTCGGTGCCCGTACATAAACGACTGCACCGGCTGGCCTGAACAAAGCCGGCATGAGCACTCACCGGAACGCGGCGGCGGCGGGGACGGTGCAGGCGTCGGAGAGCGATGCGGAGTCGACGGCGAGGAGGAGGTACTCGAGCCACCCCATGTCGCCATTGAGGCCGATGCGCTTGCTGCCGTACCCGAACGGGTAGGCCGGGCCCGCGCGGTCCTTGTCGGCCTGCGCTTGCGCGAAGAACCTGACGGCCTCGGACTCGGCCCGGTCCATGGTGTCCGCGGCAACGCCGTGGTTGACGACCTTGAAGAACCCGAAGCGCTCGCAGGCGTCGACGATCGTCCGCGCCGCGCCGGGGCTGGACAGGTCGACGACCGGCACGGCGGCGAAGCTGTCCCTGGGCCCCGGGGACCGCAGAAGCGGGATCTGGTCGACGACAGGCGGGTTGGCGAGCACCACCATGGCTGTCTGGTCTGGTTTGGTCTGGTCTGTACGGCACGCGGGGGGGAGCTGGAGCAGAGCTCGAAACAGGGCAAGCACGCCGAGAACAGGGGAGGTCGAGTCGAGGTGGTGTGCGTGTGTACTGCGGCTGCTCGCAGCAAGTGCATGTTGGGGAGAAGTGCGAGGGCTCGTGGGGGCATATATATAGATCAGCCGGGGAGGGGGAGGTGGGGCGGACGGACGGGGAAGCGCCCGCCCGGAGCGAGGGGCGGCACCTGGGCGTGACGTGGTGGCCCTGCGGGGCCCAGCTGACAGGGGGAGGAAAAGGATGCATCGGGGGGTGGATCGGGTCGGACTCGCGCTGGGTGCATGGTGGCGATGGAGCCAGGGCGGTCGGGGGCCGGGCCGCGACGTGTCCGGACGCGATCCACCGGCAGCGCCCGCCCGGCGGCCGCTGCATGCATGGCTCAACGAGAAGCGCATACTGGGCGACCGCACGTCGGCCAATGGCCGTATCCCACGGCGCCCGGCCCCCGGCCCTAGCTCCTGCTCGTCCCGTTAACGGCGGCCGGGACCGGCGCCGGCCACCGATCGGGGCAGACCGGACCGGATCAGACCAGGGCGCGTGTAACGTGCAGATGGTGCTCGGTTAGGGACGGCGCACGAGCTGAGATGAGATGAACCTGCCCGCGATCCCGTATCCTTTCTCGGCAGGTCGGTGGCTCGGCTCGTCAATAACCGGCACGGCTGGGTCCGAACGGCACTACTCACAACCCGTTCCCGTGCCTCCCTGAATTATTCTCGCTGTCGCCGTGGGGGGTCGGAGATCGGCGCCCGAGCATCCAGCCCCGGGGATTAGGCGGCTGTGTCGCCGGAAAAAGGCGGGCTATGTGTGGTTGCGCTCAGGGTCAGGGTCCGGGTCGGGTCCCCACGGTCCACACGATGCGTGCCCCGTTAGTCCACGCCGCACTCCGCACCGTCCATGTTCTCCAGCTCAGGCGTGCGTCGTTTGACGCCCTAGTTAGCGGATAAGCACTGGTCGCTGCGGAACAGGTCGCCAGGTAATTAAAGTGGGTAAGTGATAAGATCGGAGTCAGAGCAGGTAAAGAGATGGTACTTCCTACAGAGGGTGAAAAATAAATTCATTTTACAGGTAGACCCGGTCGGCCATTGTCCAGCCACAGCGCATCTCTCGTAGTTTCAGCTGCGATGCGCTGAGCTCGCCTAGGCTAGCGCAGCATTGGGAACTGGGAAGCAATGCCTCGCCTTGCTGAGGCGGCGGCGGTAGCGGCACCAATAATCGGCGGCTCGATGGTCCAATCCGGCCCGCGGCCATACAGCAGGCAGGCTCTCGTGAGCTCGCTGCTCGCTCGAATGCTCGTCCGTGTCTCGCATGTTCCGCCGATCCGGCCGGATGAGCACATAGAAACCGCAGACGAGCGGCGGCGCCGCGCGGCGCCGCCGGCAGGCTGACAGGGCACGGTGCCAGGCGGCGCCGACGGCGGGTTGTTGGTCTCGGGTCGCGCGACGCTTGCTTCGCTCGCCAGTTGGGGTCGGGGGCAACCGGCAACGCGCGCGCGCGCTTCGATCGCATAAGAGCATGGCTAATAGCAACGCCGACCGCCGCACGCCATGATAGTACTGGGCCCTGCTAGCTCAGCCAATAGCAGCGGATGCAGGGGCTCTCCGCCTGCGCGTCGCCAGACGCCCACCACCTTCCCTCTCTTCGTCCACGTAGATTCTCAGCCCGCTTTTCGTCATCCATAATACTTGCTCTAAGAGCAAGGATAATAGTCCCAGCGAGCAGCGGGCGGAAAGAAACACCAGCATGACTTGCATTTATTGCTGTAGCGGCAGGGGCGGCAAGCGGCCAGCAGCCAGCGCATGCGGCCAGTGAGCTGCAAGCGCAGCAGCAGCCCAGCGAATGAGAGCGTGCAGCGCGCGTATCCGCCGGCTGAGCCCGCTCACTTCTCTCTTCGTTTCTCTCCTCCACCTGAGATCTCGCCGGCTCCCCGCCAGCTACTCTAAACAACTGCTCACGGTTTCGGACAGCTTTCCAATAAACATCTCCGTACCGGCGTACTGGGGCGCGCATAAACAAGTTCGCATTTGCTACCGCGCGGCTCATCAGCTGTGTGGTGGACTGGTGGTGTTGGTGTTGCTGCTGCTCCCAATTATTGTATTGCGCACCTGCCAGAAATGCATGCCTGGTGGCTGGTGCGCGACAGACATTCCGATCCCGAAACTGCCTTCCTCTGAGATTCCAAGTGTACAGACTAGAGAGAGAGAGGCTGACCGGCCGGTCGCATTGACCGTGTTGCCGAAGGAACACCAGATCCGACCATTTGAGGATAGAGCTGGACCCAGGTACACCTCGACGACGCAATTACCTAAACCCTGGAGTACTTGCGTACCATTGCTGTACTTGCGCTCTCCAAAAATATGCTCCTCCTGACGTGGAGATCTTGGAGCCCTGTGGATGGCATGTGCGCTTCGTCCAGGTGGTTCGATCTTCGAGCTAGTTTACGACTGCTGCTCTTCCTCTCGCGAACTCCTGTAACAAATCTGACTCTGGTGTCACCGAGAGCTGAAGCTTGATCCGTGATTCTCCCGGGGGGAGACTACGATCCTGATGGAGGTGGGAGAGCTCACGGTCACGGGTGACGCGAAACTCGAAGAAGAAAGAAAGAACGGCGCGGAGCTGCTGGCCGCAAGTTGCAACGTGCAGAGCAGGAAGCGTCGCCGCTTCAGGATCCGAGAAAAAGAAAGGTTTTTTTTTTGCGAGGGAAAAAGAAAGGGGTTGGTTATATGTAGTTGCGTGCGGAGGAAATCGGGGTGTGTATGCCCGACCCCGACCCCGGCCCCGGCTCTGTGGTGTCCCCTGCGTTTCTTTATTCCGTGATTCCGTCCGAGAACTGTAAAGCAATCGATCGAGATGACAGATGAGCAAAAGGAATCCAGCACGCACCGTGTACTACCTGGCCTGGCTGGTGTCTACTCTACGTGCACCCGTGAGGACGGGGAGGGGAATGTTGGTTCGCTGGTCAAACCCGCGCGCGGCCGGCCGGCCGGCACCTTTCTCGGTCCAAGGGACGCGGGAAACAAATAAAAACTACTACGTGCACGCCCCCTGCCTGGATGTTTCGCGGAACGCGGCGCACTACGGCGTGCACTAGCTAGTAGTAGTAGTGCAGTGCAGCGTGCACTCACGCGCTGTCGTGCCGTGTGCGTGATCCACGCGACATGGGGAGATCGGTCGTTCGATGTGCATGGCGCGTTCGTCGCTTTTACGACCAGTCCACTACGGAGGCCATCACACGGAGTAGCAGCATGCAGTAGGCCAGTAGCCAGTTCTTGCCTGGAGTTCATCAGTCGAGCTGCTATACTAGCTCATTAGCTAGTAGTAGTAGTAGCTAAGGTGGTAGCGTACATCACCCGAGGCAGCGCCCACAGACAGACAACACCAAAGGCATCGCAACCAACTGCTCGCGATGGCTGGCTGGCCTCCAAGAACACGACCATCCCTGAAAGTGCCCCCCGGTGCGTGTCGTGCATGGCCGAATAGCCAACGTGGGAATATCGCCTCAAAAGTCGCACGCACCACCATATCTCTCCAGCTAGCAACTGGCACTTCGTTCTCGAATGGGAACGGACGGCCAGCAAGTAAAGCTCGCCCGGCGGGGTGCAAAGGCAGTGCATGAACCATGCACGCACGGCGCCCCCACGCCTGCGCGTCCATATCATCTGCTCCCTCCCTCCGGCCTTCAAATAATAACCGAGTAGGACAGTGATATGGTCACGGCTCACCGCTCACCGAGGGCAAAATTTACCAAGCATCTCCAACATGTTACTCATACCTCATACTCAAAGCGCTCTCTCTCCATTACCAATAAATATTTTTGTATTTTTAAATAGTAGCTGCAGCAGACTATCAAAACTCAATCATAAAAAGAAATAAATTCCCTTCTTTAGGTGAGAGGGAGGTGTGTTTTGCTGATTGCCAAACAATTTTAGGTATTGGATATTACCATGGTAATCTGCCTCAGCACCTTCAATTAAAAAAACATCATTTTTTTATATTGGGGATACTCTTAAACACATTTATAACACTAGCCTATCAACCCATACTCCCGCACGGGCTACTTATAATTAATACAAAAGTAAGACTTATAGCTAATAATTATAATTAATATTTTTCATCTATTAAATATTCTAACACAATACTCTAAAAGATACATATTTATCAATATCTGGTTGCAATAGATTTATTTAGTAATAATTTTTTTACTTTGCATGTTTAATATGTATTGAACAATGTGAACAATATGAAAATTGGTATTCTTATCTCTTTTCTCATACACGAATACGTGGTGACCAACATCATGAGTTGTATTTTTATAAATAATAATATAAATAATATATTATTAATAATAAAAATAGTAATTTAGAATTTTATATTATGTGAAAGACATCTAGGCCCCTAAGTGGGTTTTAGTAATTAATGACAAAACACATGCAGGTTTAATTGTGTTATCTAGCATGTGTGCAGGCGATAAGATGATCAAAGTATTCGAATGGTGAATCATATGGTCCACAAAAATGGAATGAAAAGCGGTGGTTCAAAGATACTTGAAGATTAGAATTTTATATTTGAATTTGAATATAGGAACGCCGTACTATTAAGACGGACTTTGAATCTGCAGGTCTTGACTTTGAAACAGTGCTTGAGTGAACCCCACAAACACCTGTGAGCCACAAATACCACTCAAACATCACTTGAGAGCAATTTGAGTGAAGATCCTGTGTTTCCTAGATTATCCGGGTTGCTGTCCGGAGTGTCCGGACAGCTCGTCCGGAGTGTCCGGACGCTTGGTCCGGAATATCCGGACGTTTACCCGGAGTCTCCAGGTAACCCTTAGCCAACGGCTAGTTTCTGTGTGAGGGAGTATAAATACCCATTGACCCCTTTCTTTACCTCTCTTTTGCCTCATTTTCGCACCCAGCACCGCAGCAAGTCTCCAAGAGCTTTCTCACTCTCCTCTCTTCCATTCTTGAGTGAATCCTTTGAGGGATTGAAGTGAGAGTAGAGCAAGAGCAAAGATTAGTGCAAGTGAGCATCCACTCCGTCTCTTTGAGCACTAGAACTTTGTCAAGCCGGTGAATTCGAGTTTGTTACTCTTGGAGCTTTGAGCTCCTAGACGGCTAGGCGTCGCGTGTGAGTGCTCAAGCAAGTTGCGAGCATCGCAAGAAGTTTGTAATCATCTTTTCTCTCCAAGGAATCCATAGTAAGTGACCTTGAGCTTGAGAAGTGATCTCGCTCTTGGGTGAGGAGCATAGGGGTTCTTGAACGCTGTTTCTTGAGCACTTTCTCAACGAAGACGTAGCTCCTTCGGGAGTGAACTTCGAGAAACAAATCGCTGTCTCTTTGCCTACTTGTTATTTGTTTTCCTTGGTTCTTGCTTGTGCCATCTCATTTCTAGGGTTTGAGGCCGATCTACTAGTTTACTAGTCTCTAGGTGAAACCAGTGGTTGACATACACTCCATAGGACACCCAGGTACCTGCAAATTTACTCGATCTAATTTCCTGCTTTAATTTCTGCACATTTGGATTCGAGTGTTCTTGTCCGGACAGTCCGGGCAAGACCCCCGGATACTCTGGACCTGAAGTCCGGACTCTCCGAACGCAAACCCGGAGTATCCGGGTTTCCTGTTTACTAACTGTTTGAAAAGTATTTTTAAGTTGCAGATTGCCTATTCAACCCCCTCTAGGCATCTTGAGGTCCTTTCATTATGATCCTTTAATATTTTATTAATTATATAATTTAGATTCAGATTATGGGTTAGTTTAACTTTTAATAATGATATAATAGGACTTATATACAAATTTATAGGGTTATTTGTATCATTCCTATAATTGCATAGTTTACATGAAGATTAGGGGGTTATTTTAGATTATTTTTTATAATAACAGAGATGGGTAATTTAGATACATATTTAGGGGGAGTCTCCAATTAGTAATAGTAAGATAAGGAATGTGTAAGACTTTCCAAGTACTATTGAAGGCAAATCTAGCCAAACCATTTTCAAATGTTAATTTGAAATATTTAAGGAGATATTGAGGCGAAAATTAAAACATGTTGAATGCGCGTACTGTCCCAAAACTATAGATATTTAGAAACCGGAAGGAGCATGAGCAGCTAGCCAATAAGGGGCTTGACAAAGCCTGCCAAAAAAAACCAACAAATAAAGAAGGAAGGATGGATTGACGTGCTAGCTTGTTGACGAGACGTCTCCTTCAAATGGTCAGTTGGTCGTCACGCCAAGCATGTATAATTGATCTCAGTGGGCAACCTCTGTTGGTTGCAAGTGACACTGCTGCGGCTCCTCGACGGAAAGCGAGGACACGAAAGCTTTTGCGTGCTCTCGAGAAAGAAGTGGCACGGTTCTGAATTATGATTAGTGACTATCCAGATTCCAGGTTAGTTTTTGACTGCAAGCTGAGTTGATCGGGCTTGGTCTCCATTATTATACCACTACTGATCTAGGCCCTAGACTCCTAGCTATAATAATATAGTCACCTGTGACATGCTCATGTTGGAAGATGAAAAAAGATTGCAATAAAAATCGTTCCCATGCTGGAAGCCTTTGCTCTCGCCGTGGACACGTACCCCCCCTGGCAAGTGACGACTGTGCAGGATCTAGAACAAGTAGTACTTCAACTGGCCACGCGCGCACAGCATATCTACTGCCCGCCAGATGGCGGTTGCGATCATGCGGGGCGCCGGCGCTGATGGGCACTGTCGTGGTACGGTCATCCCTCGCACAGGACACGTTACGCGCGCCGCAAAGAGGGCGCGCGGCGCCGTGCCGGGGCGCTTTCCTGACAGGACGTCTGTCGCCACGGGGAACGGCGCCGCCGCCGCGCTCGGCACGCGGGGCGCGCGCGCCGCCGGGGCCGGGGATCGGAGCCCGCTGCCGGCCGCCACGATCGCGCGCGTGCGAGCGAGCTGCTCGCTGGACGTTAACAGCCGCCAATCCGATCGTGCCCAGGAGAGATGGTGACGTTCAGCGTGCTGCCGCGGATGCCGATGAGAAGTACTGACGAGGAGGGGATCACATAATTGGGATCTCCGCGCGCATGCACTGGATGGAGACGACATGCGATGGAGCTAGCCACGGACGAGACGCCTCTTACTCACATCGAGCGGGTCATGGCCATCATTGTTTACCTAGGCCATCTGCTGGTCACATCTCTCCTAATAAGACCCTCATCATGCGCTGAAAGGATCCGCTAGCCCGCGTTAGGTAGGAGTATCTAGGTTAGCTGAAGCGGAAACTCTTTGAAGGGCACTGCAATAACACTGTTCCTGGAATTATCCATCTATATCCCCTCAATATAATCCACCAGGAATGCACACGAGCTACAGGTTCGCAGCTAGCGATGTGCACGCATCGTCACCACAAGCGCCGCCCTCGTTTATTGAGCCTGCTGGGGGCCGGGAGTAGACATGATAACCCGATCATGCAACGACTGCCAATATTCAAGCACAGGACGCAGGATTGTTGTTTCCCCCCACGACAAAACTGCGCGCCCAAATATTCTCTAGCTAGAATGATCTCTGACGGCCACTTGGAACAGTGGGGGCTCGCTGTCTGAAATCTGAACCGCGAATCCAGCACCAGGGCTAGATGGATCGTCACGCCACGAGCTATCATCCGTCTGCAGAACTGCCGTGTGGAGCACTGAACAGGGACATCTGCGGCCTGTGGGAACAGTGGAATAAGCGCATCCACCGCCGCACTGCACCGAACAAAAGCAGAGCCAGCTTGTGGCACACATCACTCGATCGACATGGCCGCAGCCCGCAGGGGGAGCTGTTCAGTGAGAATTCGGATACCTGAACCTAGTACCCGATTCGTACGGCTGGCGAGCTGGGTACGATGCCAGGCTAGCCTAGGCGCATAGCCAGGGGTGACGCACTGGGTGACTCGGTTCTCAGCGGTTGGTATACACGGAACTGCATTCCTGTTCCCGAGCACTCCTTTGGCCTTTAGGCAATCTGATCATACGTAAAAGGCATTTTTATTCCGATCGATCGGTAGGCTTGTCATTTCGTGGCTGATTTCGTGGTCGTGCTCACCTTTCGCGAGTGGTGCGGCCGCGCGCGTACTTGTGCGGTGCCCGAAGAGGCAGCCGATTCCTCGGCAACGCATGCAAATCCCCTCCGGAAAAGCAAAAGAGATCGCGCGCGATCTACCACCTGATCGTCCCGTCGCTTTTGGGCGAGATCACCCGCGCGAGTGCGGTAACTCCTCGGGTCGGCGGATCCACGCTGCTTGGAGGAGACGCGGTAACAGCGCTTCCGATTGCGGTCAGATACGCGTGCAAATTAAAGCGACAGCCGAGGCGGGATTCAGTCAAGTCCTGGGCGAATGATCAGTATCCGCGCGGCATGCAGCGTCTGTGTAACGGCACCCTTCTCGCAGCTGCCGCAGGGACACTGTCCTGTCCGGATCCCTTATTTATTTGCTCGCAGCCCAGTGGCCAGATCCGCTTCGGCCTAGATTTGCCCATTGGTTCATTCAGACGTCCGGGTAAACGCAACTGTCATCTGGCCGGACAGTGTCATCGTTGCGCGCCGTGTCTCGTCGGAAGTGGGTGTCTCCACTTGCGGGGGAGGAACAGCCGCGCCAGTACGAGCGCTGCCTCTTTTCCCGGCGATCGGATATGGTGGCCGGATCGTGCCACGCGCGTACGCATATCCGATCCACCACGTTTAAGGCGACCGGCCGGATCGGACGGGCGTGGCGTCAAAGATAAGCTCGATGGTAACCAACGTCATTCGCCTATCCCGTCGTATCTGTTAGAAATAAGTTTGTCGGTCACCTCGCACCTTTTCATAGAGAGACATCTTTTAACTTTTATGAAGGGATCTAAACCCCAAAGGATATAATTTTTGGACACACCTTTTTACCATGTATACATATGTAATTTGTTCATTCCATTCCGCACTCTACTTTCTACTTTTAACATGTTATCAGCACTTTCGCTCCCCACCGAATACGAGCACCTGAAGTTCCGGCGTTTTGATCGCTAGAGAAGAACACGCAACTTCTTCCCGGCGGCTGCAGTGACAAGGAAAAACGACATCAATCTTCTGCATCGATCCTCGCCGGGAACAACCGCTGCAGCACCGCCTTCGTGATCGATCGTCATCACCGCGGCCTCCGACAGCCTGGCGACTTCATCGGCAACAACGACCGTATCGGGACCGCACCAACACCAGCGGGCAACGCATACGGAGCGGCGGCGGAGGAAGCCCTCTACTACAATGTCGGCAGCGGCGTCCTGCAATGCATTGATTTGTGACATCTCGCCTGCCATTTTCTTCATCGGCAAAATCAGTTCCTCCACTACGCGAATGCATATGCAAGCATGAAGAATCTAGGAAGGACCAATGCTGACGGGGCATCGATCCACGTTTCGACGGCCTTGCGAGCGCTCTGCGTGGGTCACTGCATGCGGCCGGACACTCCAGAAGAAGACGAACCGGGATGGCCGGAACAGAAGCACGCTACATTTTCAACCTTGGCATGCTCTCGTGGAGTTCGCTGGGCCAAGAGGAAGACCGGAATGAAGAACGGCGACCGCTCGCCGGCGACATGCTCGACCAAGAGAAGAACAGGTGGCCGGCGGCATGATCACCAAGCATTGTTCTCATCAGTTCAACAAGAACAAATGGATAATGCTTCTTCGGTGACTGCCTACACGGTCACTAACCACGACGAGGTCTCCGAGAACGGCCATCGCTACCAACGACAGAAGCAAAATGAGAGAAGAAAGGCTACTCGGCATCCCGGAACAGAATCTCGTTTTGAGTTAAATCTATTTCTGTACATCCTCTTGTCATTCTTACTGTTGCATCGCTAATTGAGTACATATAGATCAAGAACAAAAGCAAAGATGAGAGAAAGGAAAACTCATCTGTACGAAGCGGACGCACGACGATCCCCATCACTGCTATGCCCATCTATTTTGGGCCTATAATGTTGCCACTCACGCTGGGTCAACGAAGGCAAGTTGTCCAATTTTTTTTCCTTGAGGGTTGCAGTGCACCACGGGCCACGACAGGTATTTCTTGGTGACGATCCATCCCATCACTGACGAGAGGAATTAAGAACAAAGGCAAAATGGCACCAAGACATGGACACAGTGAGTTGTTAGTTTGGCAATTTATAACTTATTGCAATTTTAACAATAATAATTTACCATAATTAAGCACCAAATATCATGTTATATGACCAATGAGCTTAATTCAAGTAGAATTATACAATCATAAAAATTAAGCAGTGAAGATTTGACAAATGTCATGCAACAATATGCTTGTTCACGTGGAATTATATGCAAAAGATAAGTGTCACCTCATCATTTTGTACAATACAAAATTCCAACACCTTATATATTGGTCATACACAAAGTAGTAGTTTAGTACTGTTGTGGGATATATACTAATTATCCTCAACGTGCGTACCCAATATCAAAGTTTGGAATGATTAAAGGCTACACCTTTTTTCGGTGATTACCTTAGTTCATATCTCATATTGGTCATACACAAGGTAGTATCATAATACTACCGCGGGATCTACACTATCACATAGTGACTATCCTCAACATGTGTACCCAATTTTGAATATGGTTTAAATAAGGTCTACACCAATAGCACATATCAGTGGAGTCTAAGGCATCTATTGCAATGACGCCAAATTATACCTATAGCAACTGAGTTTCTTGTCCACTAATGTAAGGTCTACACCATTTAGGTGACTACCTTTGATGTGTTAATTCATTAGTACATGATGATAGAGACTATTATCTTGGTGGTGAATACTACTCAACCTCGATAATAGTAGCGTTTTTATCGCCTATTAAAAATATGAGGTCACACACTACTTATAGTTCAACTAGCATTTTGAATCTATAAAATTTAGCATATATTAATTCAAGACTCATCTTGAATTCAAATTTTAAGCATTAATGTTTGCTTAGACAAATAGCATAAAATAGTGCAACATATTTTGGTGACTATCTTCATCGTCTAATCATTGTAGAATAGTAGTGACTTTTTGTCACTTGTCAAATATTGGATAGTCCACTTATAATCAAGTACCATCTTGGTTAAGAAATATGCACATCAATATTTTATGATATGTAATTTACGATCCAAGTAAATTAATTAGATACATGATCAACTCATGTAGGACATGACTAATATTTCGAAAACAGATTTTTTTTCTTGAACTTGCATTGAATGGGATTAATTATCTAGTACAGGAACTACATATCAATGATATTATTGGGATGCTTATGACATCATTGTCACCATAGCTCTACCCAAAAGAAGTGCTAACCCATTCATAAAATAACCACACATGCAACACAGTGTGCTCTGTCTACTCAATTTTTTCTAAAAGATGAGTATTCAAAGGAGCAAGATCCATCAATTTTTGCAATTTCCATTTGAAATTGCTAACAAGTAATGTAATATTGCCCAAACATAAGCAATTGGTTGCTAAATTATTTATCATGATTTTAAGTTAAATGGTAATTTACAAAGCAATGGATCTCTAAAACACATATGTCAGTAATTGCAAGTCTTACATTTGTCCAAAGGTGTGGTTATATGGCTTACATGCATACCAAATTGAGAATTTGGTTTAATCATTTCTCCAATCATTGGAGATAGTCGAGTTTAAGGGGATAAGTTTGAAGCTCACTTCAACAAATGAGATCCACAAAAAAATCTCCATATTATCCTGGAATTAACATTAGTTGAGTATTATACTACTACACGTAGTATAATCATAGATATTATGTATTTGTACATTATATTAATATTTTGTATGAGTTAAAATTCATACTAAAGTTCATTTGGGATACAACTAGATTGAAAAGAAATTTATTTAGTGGAGTACTGCACCGCTAATATGATCATGGAGATCATACTCTCGTTATAAGTATTCAATTATTAATCATGGATGCACTCATGCATCTAAATTCGAGAGTACCGCTATACATTTCCATAATGTCCATTTATATAGTTTTATATTAAAATATATTACTAAGAGTAATGATGAAATATGAGCACTTAACTTGGTACAATGGATAGGGAAACTAAATATTCATAAAAAAATTCTTCTCAGATCATCAAGAAACATATAGCTTGTATTGTGTATAACTCAAGTCATGGGACTTGAAAAGGTTGAGTTGATGTGGTACAACTAACCAAAGGAGTAGCTTGCATACAAGGATTACTCTAATTGTTATGATTGCATATGTGTGTCTATAAGAAATTTGGAAATAAATTTTATCATCTAAACACACAAACAAGCAAGCAATCATTTAAGACGTATTTTGAGATGAAATTTGGGCAAAATCAAACTATACCTAAGTCTACAACAACTGAAGCAGGAACATCAGTTTACCAATATATAATTGATATTGTACATCAATATACAAATTATATTGGAAGGTTATATCCATCAACACTTGTAGTCAGTCACTCCCTAAAGATGGATCATTTTCCATGAGAACCGTGGGATGACATCCTTGGCACCAACAAGCGCTTATGTATCCTACGAACCGCAACATGCCTAATACTGCATTTGTAGAGATTTTGCTATAGCTCAAGATAGCGCAACGACTTAATAACATCATATAGGTGGGAGTCAAAGAGAATATCCACTGATATCAAATGGTACAAAAAGATTTTGATTTATTTTGAATAATTCATGATGTGACTAATGTGGGATATATAAACACTGGCTATCTAATCCTCGTATTGCTAGATTATTGACTAATGTTATGGTAGTAAAATGTTCATTGTGGTTATGAAAATGATTTGTGATGGTAACTTCACATATCATTCCGAAGCATTACATGAATAACTTCACTGAATGATTAATTGTGATTTCTTCGAATCACTTAGATTATCTACAAGGATAATACAACTTGTATTGCTTGGATGATAAAAGGTTATAGAAATGCAATATTACTAAATATATTGCTAAACATCTTGTAAAATTATATTATTAGATAATCTCATGAGATTCGCTCATAAAGTTGTTACCAACAATTACATTCTAGAAACATAAATCTCAAATTGGTATATAAATACATTGATTTTTGCAAGGTTCGGGGGGAGACTCTCCTTAAATTATAACCTATTCAAACATCATATTGTGCTTTTTTTTCCTATAAGAGTTTTTCGTTGTAATGGTTTCTCATAAAGGTGTTAATGAGACAATAAAAATACAAGAATATATGTCATATCTCCTATTTTTCCCATGGGGGTTTTTAAAGGTGATACTCAAGACATATTGGATGTCATATCTTCTGTTTTCCCTACAGGGATTTTTAAGAAGGTATCAAAGATATATTATTCCTTCTCATATTTTCCCATTGGGTTTGGGGGAGGTTATTCGAATATGATCCACAGATCATGTTATTGATCTCCAAACTTGCTTATGATTTTTCCTTTTGAGGTTTTCTCATATGAGTTTGCGATGAGACAATAATCTATATATGATATATCATTTTCTCCTATTTTCCTACTGAGTTTTAAAGTAGTTTTAATGGCATATCAATATACAGTTTGGTTTCTCCTCAAATTTTTCCTACATGATTTTTGAGGAGTTTTTCTCATACAATAATCAAGGATGATTGAATAAAGATGACATGAAGTATACAAGGAGCTAATTGATCAAGGGGGAGTGTTAGAAATAAGTTTGTTAGTGATCAATTAGGTGGCACCCTTTTATAGAGAGACACCTTTTTAGTGGATAGATATGACCTTTCATGAAGGAGCCTAAATCACCAAGGGACATATCCTTTGAACACACCCTTTCGCCATGTATAAATATATAATCACACCATTCAATCAATCAATCAATAAATCATTTGTTCATTCCTCTACTTTTCTACTTTTAACATTATCATCATCGCCCACTGCCTGCCGCTGCGCCCGCGCCCTGCCAGCACCGATCAATCATGCGCCGTGCCATTTGCAACGTGCTCGGCGTGCCCCAGCCACGAGTTGTCGGGACACTGTGGGACAGTGGGAGGGTTCGCTACTGACATGACGGTGTGTTGCTCCTGCAGGTCAATGCGGGAAAGGACACTTGTTGCTGCCTGGTTTGAGGCGCAGGCGATACGTGAAAACCGTTTTGTTTGCTTGGCGCTTCCTGCAGCAGCTATATATATGCCGGTGTCAAGTTTGAATGATGGCACTGGTAGTAACATGTCGAAATCCCTCACTGCAAGGACGTCTACCTACAGTGGCTCATATATGTATATAAAACTTTGCTCGTGCAAATGCAACAAAATTTCGCAAACTTGTTGGACAAAAAAAAAATTGTCGTTACGCTTATCACTCATCAACTTTAAGGATATTAATATACTATACTCCACTTGGTCAAGTCATTGGCCCAGGGCCGCACAGGATGATCGTGGCAAGAAATGGAAAAGAAAACGGAAAAGCTGATCGCCACTACTACAGCCACAAATTGAACCAAAGAAACGCTCCACCCCGCACAGGTTCATCTGAACACATGGGGTGTCTCATCAACAACTAGCAGCATGGGCAAAGTGACCGATAATGGCGGCAGGAGATGAAGACGAGCCCCCCGGGGCGGCCGTCTCCTCCTTCCTCCTGACGCGCATTGCGCGTCGTCACGCGCTAGTGGTACCGTCACCTCGAGCAAGCAAGCGATCTCTCTCTCTCTCTCTCTCTCTCTCTCTCTCTCTCTGGCCCGCGATCACCCTGTGATTAAAAGCACGTGCGGCACTGTTAGCGCCTCCTCTCTTTTGGCCGCCTGGATCTGAATTCATGCTCAAGTTGATGATTGGAGGGCGCCACAGCCTTCGCTCCCGGACACGGAAAAAAGGCTGCGACGGACGAGCGGATCACGGAATTATTGCCTGGAGCCCCGGCAGGTAGTTGCTCAGGGGGTCAGGGCGTTGGTGTGGTGGGGGCGCGGCAGAGGACGCAAGGAGCGGCAGCGAGAATGCGCGGCGTTGTACCGTGGACCGCGCGGCGGGGGCGTGGGGAATGATGATCCCCGGCGTGGAGAGAAAGCGGCACCCAAAAATGTTTCGCACCGATCAGCCGATGCGGAGCTGAGCAACCACGGCGAGGACCCAACGAACCACGGAATCACACCGGTGGCGGCGCCGCGAGGGGAGAGAGGGAGACGACGAAAGATCAATCTCTGCGGGCGGAGGTTCGTGTTCTTCATTCAAAACTGGACGGACTGTTTGCTGTTGGGCTGATGCGATCTGCCTCTAGTTGGGCTTGCCTTCCCCCATCTCGCTCCTGGCGGGCCGACGATCTAATCTACGGGTTAGAAGACATCATGGGCCTATGGAAGCCCAATAGAGGTCTATGTATTTTATTATAAGGAATAGAGGTCTTGTTAGGCTACCAGTGGGAAAAAAAGAAAACGCAGTGAAAATTCGAGATCCAGTCTGAGTGACAAAGTACACGCTCGTTCTGAATCAGTGAAATCTGCCGTTGCATAATTTTAGCCGCTGTCACCGTGGCATTACCAAATTCTGTCGCTTGTTAATTTTCCTTGGGCAAACCAGAAATGCAAATCGAAGAGATCGACACAAAAGAACACAGATTATAAAAGAATAACAAATAAATGATATTATTAAGAAACATAATTCCTCTCTTATACAGGCAAAAGAGAGATCAGCAGCACTGGAATGCCTAAAACAAACAGATCGAACACAGACACTCCCATCTCCTCTCCCTCCCTCCCAGCAATCCAGATCACAGGATTCTACCCCCTTCCATCTCTCGCCCCCCGCGGATGGATCCCAGGAAGGCCAGCGGCGGCCTCAGTGCGCGAGGAAGGCGACGAGTGAGACGAGGGCGGCGACGGCCCACGCCCCGGGCGCGGCGGCGGCGATTCCCGCGGCGGAGCCCATGGCCGGCGCGGGCGCCGGGGCGAGGCTGCCCAGGAGGGCGGCGTCCTCCTCGAGCTTCCTGCTGGCCGCCGCGGAAGCGACGAGCGCGAGGAGCACCGCAGCGAGGAGGACGAAGGCGGTCTTGGTGGAGGCGGCCATGGAGACAGACACGGACGAGAAGGGGAGAGCTCTGGAGCTGCAGGAGAACCGAGGCCGCGGGCTGGGGAGGTGGGGCTCGGCGGACGGCTCCTACTTCCCTTTCTCGTCGGCTTCTCGGGGCTCGCTGCTGCGCTCGAGTGGGGTTTGCGAATGTTTGTGTGGGGATGCGAGGGTGGAGCGGCGGATTTATAGCGGGGACGACGGGATTAGCCGTTGCGGCGGGGCGGGCGCGGCAGCTTCGGAAACGTTCGAATTCGGCGGGGCCGGGGACCAGGCGTGCCTGTTTGCCCGGATGCCTGGTCTTTGGGAGTGGACTAGCCGTTTAAAAGTTAACGGCCGGAGGCGCAGGTGGGGACGCGGGTGGCCAGGGCCAGCGGTCAGCAGCTAGCTGTTGCGCTAGCACGCGTGGAGGGGATCCAAAGCTACAGCACTGGCCTGGTGTGAATGCTTCGCCGGGCTGGGACCAGTGCGAGACGCGCGTGCTTCTCTTCTGTTTCTGTAGTCCTGAGTTCGGTTTCGAGTGGCGCCTGCCGTCCAGGGCTCGGAGGGGGTCCGCTTTGGTTTTCAAACTCAAACGTGTTCCCTCCTGCGCCCTGCAAAATCATGACGGTGGGTGGAGCAAGGGATTGCTGCAGTGTTTTTTTTTTTTGAAGTTTAGGCTGCAGTATTCGACATGCAAAATGGTTTTAGTACGATGAACTAGTCTAATGGTGGCTGCTTGTTTTGCCTCTGGGAAAATTTGATGTACTTCCAAGCAGATCGTGTTAATCGTGTTTGCCATGCGGTTGCAAGTTTTGTTCGTCCAGGAGGAGCAGCGAGCAGAGGAACGCCAAGCTTGATTCCGAACTTGTTAGTTACCGTAAGAAGCCCTAAAAAACCTGAAAAAAGGAAAATAGACATGGGCCTAGCCCAGAAGCAGATAGCGTGTAGACCTATTAACTTTGTTAGCAAGATACCCATGAAACTTGTTATCCAACGATAATTGCCAATCGAGCCCGTTCAGTATTCCTGGGCCGAAAAGCCGAAACCAACAATACTTTCAGGGATAAATTCCCTGAATGCCATTGAAAATTTAACTCATCCCTTAAAATGCCACCCCAATACATGATTTTTGTGTCTATGACATGTGGATCCAGTGGCATTCAAGGATGATTTTAAATTTCGATGGCATTGAGGGAATTGCCTCTACTTTCAGCCCATCTTGTCTTGGTCTTCTGCTGCTGCTATTTTAAGGCAGCGAAGGCACTGCTACACTCTTCAAAGTTTGCGGTTAAAATACAGTAAAATTAGCAAGGTGCCCCGCACAAATAGCGCGGGTAGCTAGCTTTTTTCTGCTAACATTGCGGCCTCTTTTTACTTGAAAATAAATTATTTAAATAATTTAGTTTTGTTGTTCATGACAATAGTTTTCTCCATAATTATCATTTATCACATCTTACACTGTTTAACGCAGGGAGTTTCTAGTCCATCTAGATGGACATGGTGGTTTATTATTTTATTTCAAAATTTATATACTAAACAAAAAGGTATGAGTATAATAGTTTTATTTTAAAATTTATATATTAACATATTCTACATGGTCTCTTATTTAATTAATAATACATTTTCATTTCTTTCTCAAATTTAGTTATTGATTCTTAATTGGTTTTGACATGGATTATTTATTTTGCTATTTTGATAAAATATAGGGTACTACTAATCTTCCAAGTATTTTTATTCTGAATGTAGCTATTCATGATTTATCAATTGTACTTATCATGTATTCTTAGATAGACCATTATATTATTATAAAATTAATTGTATAAATTATTTTTAATTATTATGATAATAATAAGTCCTAATTCAAAATTTATCTATTAATATAATATTCTCTTTGTTCCAAAATATAATTTATTTTGGTTTTTCTAGATTTATAGTATTTATTATGCATGTCTAGGTGCATATTAAAATCTTTGAACCTAGAAAAGTCAAAACGAACTATATTTTAGGACGGAAGGAGTATATTACACATTGTCTCCAAGTAATTAGCTACCCAATCCAAATGAAAATTTAAAAAATATTTTTCATTCTTCGATTCCAAATCTTAATCATTCATAATTGTATATGTCGGACCCTTTATTTACCTATTTTACTTCTCGATTTGCATTAAATGACTTGCCACTCCATTTCTCGAATCGTCTTTCTTTGCTGCTCAATCTACGTGACCTGCCACTCCACTTCAGCGCACTTGCCAATGTGGAAGAGCTCGCGCCTGAGTATCATAGGCCCACCAGTTACAACCATCTTAATGCATGGCTTGGAGGGGATAGGATATAGGAGAGATGGAGAGGAGGGCACTACCCTAGAGATAATGATAGGCCCACCATTAAAGACCAGGCCAGCCACGAGTAGCGTGGATTTTCTGATGAATGGCCAGCTCACATGATCTTTCAGATTTCTCGGCATCAAATAACTGCTTGTTATTATTTCATATATCTATTGACCATATCCGATACGAATACTATTTCTTTGAATTAGTCTGCAACGTTCGATCTTCGTAAAATCAATGGTGTACTTTTCTTTTTTTGATTAACGTAGGAATTTTTAAACCCTCCTGATGAACGTGGTGACTTCTTTAAACGCTCTATATAATATCCATAAAATTGGATGCAAAATTAATCTATTTCCACATTCTTATATTTTCGCTTTAATGTTCCATGCTTGTCCGTTTGTTGCCAGTGTCTCAGTTTTTTTGTCTGCCATCATCATATTTTTGTAAAAAAGGGTATTTGTTGGTTATGTCTAAATATTTGCAGTTGCATAGACTGGTATGGACACTATGTAAAATACCTGACCTAACCCGAAAACTTTGTAGCAGCATGTACAATCCAGGTAATAAATCTGATGTGCTAGTCAATTGGTTCAAACTTGATGTGTTGGTTGATTAGCGTTGTTCAAATACTTATGATCATAGATGGAGATATTATTTCGGCTAGAAAAATTCAAGCAAGATCAAGTTGAGTGCACGAATTGCATTCACAGAAGAGATGTATTTGCACGAATTAAGCATTCATATATACAAAACTTATATATATATATATATATATGTTTTAATTTTTTAATCAGCTGAATCCATTGATATTTTTCACCACTTTGGTTACTGTATATTTTTTATTTATTTTTAGCCGATTTGACAGACTGCATAAATTGGTTCATTTTAGACTTTTATCATCTCCTCGGTATAGTTTCAGGCATGTCTTTTTGTTGTTTCTGACTTCTTTTCTTTGACTTCATTTTCTCGAGCTATTTCGGTCTATTTCTCCATCTTCAATTTTTTTTTCATCCATACGTTTAAAAACAATTAATGTGTTTCGCATCTGATACACCTCGTGGAGAAGTCTCATGTTATCAGTTGCTGAGTTTAGATTGTCCCTCGGAGCTTACTATTATTTCTAAGCGAAGAAGAACAACGACAACGACTGGTTTGAATCATTTGTTATGTATCATAGGCTATCGACTCAGGATAATTTGGCAGGGCTCCAGCTGTAGCTAATGTGACTCAGGTTGTAGCTTCTCTGTTGGAGCAGCTTCTCTAATGGAGACGGGGCCGTTTTGGAAAACGTCCAGTAGAACGACTTCTATTTTTTCATGAATACATGGAAGATGTCTAATGTCCAATGCGCCCCTAGCTATATGACTCGTTGTACATATAAATTTTATTATTTTTCTACAATTTATAATATGAATTTATAACAATATAATTTCATATAAAATAACATAGTAATGAATATAATTATAGAATAAACATTTATTTATTGATGAGGGTGAGCATATTTGTGTCAGGGTCTGTCGGTCAAGGGGCCTGATCGATCTGCTTGGTTTGCTAAAAAAAACAGGCATGTCCTTTTTTATTTGCACCTAATTAGGAACGGATCAGACATGTTTTATGATATCACCTTTCCTTTTTTTTCCTTTAAACCTACTAGAGACATGATTACGGAGGGAAAAGGAGCCCAGGTCCTTTTTACCTTAGAAATACCAAATTAATATGGATGTACTCTTTGAAATAATATCGACCGTTAGATTTTCATAAAATCCGACGGTGCAAATCCTCCTCTTTTTTAGATTAACGTGGAATTTCTAGACCCTCTCGGCGAACGTGGTGGCTTCTTTTAACACTATTGTATTAAAATAATAGATTGATCCCCCACGTAAAATACTTGAACTTATTGTTGATTTTACCCTAATACACGCTTTTTAGCGGTAAGTTTATCCGAGCAGTAAATTCAACATGCTGTGCGTGCTTCGACCGGTGAGACTGCCTCAGGGATCCAGCCTCTGTTCAAACGCACCGACCCGATCGTCTTGATGCGTTGCAATGTACAATCTCTGCTCCATCCGGAGTTTCTGCACATGTGAAGCACGAAGCAGTAAGATTATCTGAGTTCATAACAAGATATACGTTAGACACGGTCGTGTTTAAGCGCTTACTTGCTGAAAGTTGCTTCTGATGATCTGGCCGTCCTCTCTGTTTTCTTGCATGATGTCCATCAGCTTGGACCTGCTGATCCTCAGAATCTGAGATAACTTCGTAGTCCGGAAGGTGAACGGCTGTGGCTTGTTGGACATGACACCAGTCTCCCCAAGTAGCTCTCCCTCAGCTGCTTTTCCATAGATCTGGAATATGAACAGTAGGTGTCTCGTTAGGACGTTAGCAGCAAGTGCTGTAGAGTTCAGACGCCATTATCTTCAGTGTCGTATGCGTTATCTTCGTTTGAAGTGAGGAACTGTCTACTGAGGATGCCACATTACCTGCTCTGTTCCATCGAGGAACGCCAGAACGTCCTGCGGATAAAGCGGACACCCATTTTTGGTCATCATGCAGTCAAAAATCCAAGGAGATTTAAACACTGTCCATTAGGAAGCAAGGTTATCCTGACGACATACCACTGCTCCGGATACAAGAAGATGCAGGTCTGACGGTTTGTCATTCTGCAGCATGACATCCTCTTTCGTTGCGAAGTACTCAGCCTGCATCTCCGTCACCTGCACGGTACAGTTCCGCCAACTTTGTGATTCGAGCGGGCCTCCCTCCGCCGCTGCGTGTTGGTTGTATTTTTTTTTAAAAAAATGGCAGGATTATCTCACCAGCTGCTGGATGAAACCTGAGGAAACTCCCTTGAACAGGTAGGACCCGTGCACAACCGGGAAGAAGAGGCAGAGCGAGATGCTGGCGCGCATCGCCTTGGGGAGGATCTCCAGCGTCTCCTGCTGCTTGAGCCCCTCCGTCCTGAACCTCAGGCAGATGTGGTTCAGCATCTGCTCCTCGATCTGCTGCGGCAGCTGGTTCCTCGCTGCGAACTCCGAAGCCGCCTGGACCATGTCCCTCTGCGGCATTCCATTTTCATGCAGCATACACACGCAGGTCAGAATGAAGTCAGATCATGAGCACACCAGAGCACTGAGCGGCATGGCATGGGCGTACAAAGTCCCTGGTGCGGCTGGTGCTGTGGACGACGAGGTTGGTCATGTTGCCGATGAGGTAGGCGGTGAGCCAGAGATTGAAGAGCATGTAGGCGATGCCGAAGAGCATCTCCCGGGTGTTCTCGGCGTGGAGGTCGCCGTACCCCGTGGTGGTCATCGTCGTGATGGACCAGTACAGGGACGTCACGTAGCGGACCCACAGCCCGGCCTCCCGGAAGTCCGGCATGGAGGCGCCGATCCACGTCCGCCGCGGGTCCGGGTACCGGTCCGCGATCAGGTAGTTGATGCACCCGGCGCAGTGGATCGCGAACAGGGTCACCTGCACGACCCGTGTATTCGGTGCAGAGACTGATCAATTATCCTGCACGGCGAACATGGTTCTGGGACCATGTACAGAGGGAGGAACCATGCTTTGACGTACCGAGATGAGCTTTGTGCAGCGTATCACTGCGTAGTTGAACCGGATGTCCTTCTCAAGCCTATAGCATGGCACTGTTATTACTTGCTTGCACTGACCAGTGTCATGACATGTGCACTGTGCAGTGTTCTACTTCTACTAGTGCTTTACCTTGCAAATAAGGAGCTGACCCTACGCAGCCGCCAAAGCCTGAGAGCATTGAGGAACTTGAGTCCAAGGCTGTGCTCGTGCCGGTTGAACAGGAGGCTGATGGAGTGGAACGGGAATGTCGAGCAGACATCGAAGGCAAACCAAGACGACAGGTACCTGCAGACAGACAGCCCAAGAAGAGAACAAGTTCAGAAGAAGCAGTGCGTGCCATTGTTCAGAAACTGCGGAGAAGCTGTTGAGGTGCTAGCTAGCACCTGACTGCTATTTTCTTGGGGTCGTCGACGAGGAGGTAGGACTTGCTGTCGACGTACGGGACGAAGAAAGTGAGCACGATGTCGACAGCGAAGAACCCGTTGACGACATCGTCCACGATGAAAGGGGCCCTGGGCAGGTACCTCAGGAACGCGAACTCCAGCGGGCATATCCACGCCGAGTACACCACCAGGAGGATCAGAAATACCTCCCAGACCCTGAACGCCACCACAAAAATAAAATCCTTTAATTTCTTGATCGCGCGCAGGTATACAGCAATGCAAGAACTCGTACTTGTAACGGGGATCGTAGGGTGACACGAGGTGTCTCCGGAGCTTGGGAGGCTGCTGCGTCGTCGTTGCACCCAGCGACGGCAGGAGATCGCCGGAGAGGTTGCGGCCTCTGAACCTGGTGCTGCTGTCGCCGTCGACGCATGGGAGGCGTGGCGCCCACGAACTCGTGCGAAAGGAAGGGCATGCCATTCTCGCTGCAGGCCGGTAGATCGTGCTGGTGAATTCTGCAGAGGGATGCCGCGGCATCGTGGCGTATTTATACTGGAGAGGGAGGCCGGGAGGGACGAGGCCCCCGTGCGTGCTCTGTGCTCTGGCTCTGACCAGATGGTCTGTGGGACATCAGTTGTAAAAACGATACAGTATCCTTCCTGCTTTGGGTCTTGTCTCCTTGCAGAGACATGGTGATGGTGAATTGGAATTGTCGGGCGCTTCCTGATTCGCAGAGGGAGTTGTCGATCCCCGATTGCGCCCGGGGTGCCGTTGGTGGCGCGGCCATCGCCGTAGTGGGCGAATGCCCAGGCCGGGCGTTACGTTTACTAATACGTTTTCAGGGGGAGAAAGGGCATAACCTTTCGGTTTCAGTTGCATGCCGCCAGTTATGAAGTTGATGTCCAGTGGCATTCTGATTTACAAGTGGAAATCCTGAGCTTATCTGTATTTTCGTAAAGGCTGGCGATTCCCATGCCATGCGTTGTTGATAAGCGGCGGGAATGTATTCTCGAGAGAATCAAACGACTTGCACAATTTCTTTTTAGAGTCTTTTTACGGTCCTTGCAGAAGTATGATTTCTTTCAGTGATGCCTCCGGTAACTTTCCCAACTAGGATAAAAAATACAAAACTCTCTGAGAAAAAGACATGACCTTCAACTGAAATAGCACATTCTAAAATGCGCATAAGTAATTCAGTAGTAAACGCTCCTGTGATATGGTACCACACTTATACGTAGTGGCTCAGAGATCATATGTCTCGGATTATCTACGGCGCAATCATGCAGTAGATACTAAAATGGATGTCAAAATCGATTGAGACTGAGTTTATGCTTGTCCGATGCCCTAAAAGATACTATCAATGTCATGTTGGAAAGGTTTTTGGATAACTATACCCTCAAGTGCCAGGACAGAATTGATCTTATCAGTCATATATAATGGCTCTAGTGAGGGGAGAATATCATTGTGCTGGCTGGACTTGAGAAAAAAAATAAAATAGCAGTAGGTTGTTTTAAGGCAGCGGATCAACTTGTAATCTAAAAAAAAGGAACAGTAAACAAAAGGAAGCCAACACCCTAAAAATATGCTGCACGTTGTTTAACCAATGCTTTAGTCATGGAACCCCCAAAGAAATGTTTATAGGAGGATCGCTATGAGCTTTTGAAAAGTGATCTTTAGTTCGTCTCCAACCATTCGGCATAGCGCAGAAGCACGGGCCCTGCGTGTGTTTTCCGGCTCTTTTTCAGTCATGAAGCTCATTCTGAGGTGAATATCTAAAGCGATCAGCGCTTTCACTTTTGGATTAGTTAAGCGATGGCGGGGAGGAAAAAAAAATCTTGTTATTCCATTTTTTTATCAAGGCATTACCCAGCTTTTAAAGAAATCATAAATCTTGTTATTCCATTGAGGCTAGATCTTGCACTTTCTTGAGCTGATTTCGACTACCAGAACCTGATGATAGGAATAGTACGTTTTTAGATGAACGGTTGGACGCATGGCGTACTAGTACAGCACACAGCAGCCCTGCAGTAATTTTCCTGTTGGTTTGACCGTCGTTTGGCAGGGGAAGATCCGTCACGTCGATGCTTGTGACAGTGAAACCCGGTCACAAACTCGCAATTCACTTCAGATGGACTCATGGACGCTCGTCGATGACTGTGACAGTGAATCGGGACTTCAGTTCTGAGTTTTGTTTCCCGGTTTCTGAAACTTCAGCATCAGAGTAGCTATCCTTCTCAGTTCGAGCAGGAGCAGGGGACGATATTTGATCTGACTCGTCGGGTGCAGGATCAATCAACAATGGCGGCCGCCATTTTCCCCGCATCCCGCAACAGGTCTTGCTTGTTAGCCGTCGAGAAGGGACGGACGGCTGCGGCAATCAGTGCAGACGATGGCCAGGGGGAGACGGCATCTATAAGCAGAAGCCGGTCTTCGTCTTCCTCGATCTCGCGTGACTTCCAGCGCCCTGTTCCTGGCCGGAAACTGCATCCGTTCGAGTCCGTCTTCTTGGACTCCAAATCCCCGCTGCATGGACACGATCCATGCTTTCCCCAGGCTCGATAGGATTCCCTGTGTCATAATCCATTTCAGTTATGTTCCCGTCAATTACACCAATATTTTAGACACATATATAGTGTATTAAATATAATTGATAAAGAAATCGCATTACACAAATGTACTGTAAATCACGAGACGAATCTAATGAATCTAATTAGGCCGTGATTAGACAACAAATTGCTAGGTAAACATATGCTAATGATAGACTAATTAGGCTCATTACATTGTCTCGTGATTTACGGATGAAATCTGCTGTTAGTCTTTTAATTAATCTATATTTACTATTTTAAATGTGAAAAAATTTTATTTCAAAAACTTTACGCGCAGATTTAAATACAGCATACCGTGCACCTCTCTGCAGCAAATCATCTCGGAACACACGGTGCCTACGCATCACCATCGGTGCACGGCAACGATGCTAGCAGGTTCGTCAGGCCTGTCGATCTGTCAGTAGGACCGAGGACGAAGAAACAGCGTAACCACCAGCCTACGGCTCGGATTCGCATAAGCTAACCATTAGGATCGCCGGTCCGGTCCCATCGCCGTCGCATGAACTGGCGTACTTGCAAGCCCCGTGCGCGTCCGGGATCGTGCGCGCGACACGACGACCCACCTGTAGTGCATCCATCGCGCACCGGACGGTATGGCTCATGCTGGGCATTCGGTTAGTTCGGTTTCTTGGTTTTTTTAGGAAATCCGGTTCCTAAAAATTAAGAACTGATCGGTTCCAAGAAAATTTTTGGAACCGAGTATTTCAGTTCTCGATTATTTTGGTTCAATTTCAGTTATAACCGAACTAACCGAAATTTTTTAAGCAGAAGAAAAGATAATAAAAAAAACATACATGTTCTATAGCAAATTTAGACAATACTTTCTTTATATAGAATAATAATTAAGAAGGGAACAATAATGATAGAGTAAAAGAAATACATAACAATTGAAATATAACATATCACATATAATCTAAATATACTCTTACAAAATGCAAAGTTTATGTTATTCGATTCTTTCGGTTAATTCGGTTAATTGAGAGTAGGAACCGAATTTTTTTCGATTATTTTATTTCCTAGCTTTTTGGAACCAAACAAGGAACCGATTTTTTGTCTCGATTATTTCAGTTCGATTTTTAATTATTTTGGTTTGATTCACGGTTCTCGGTTAATTATGTCCACGCTGAGGTATCGCTAACGCTGAAAGCTGGGTCGTGCGATCATCGTGCACCCCAGCTCGGGTCCTGTCTTTTTTTTCTAGGCAGCTCGCCCCAAAAACATGCGCCTTTACGGTGCACCATCACAACAGCCTCCGCCGGTGCCGATGAATCAAATCAAATCAGTCAGAGCCTGTCGTCTCCTTCCGCCAACTAGAGATGCGCACCTGCATGCACCAGGGTCGAAATGCCGATCTATTTTCACCGAGTGGCATGATTTTACAGACATTCTCACCGGCCGGTGCAGTTCAGGAGCAGCAGCGATGATCAGGTTAACCGCTAATGACCCAGCCCATGCGAACTGCAAGCATGTCAGTAATCCTGCGTCAGCCTGACAGCTATGAGCCAGGTAGTGGCTGCACGAGCACAAGCACAAGCACATCCCTCCTCTCCCCACTCGGCCGCTCCGATGTATCCCACTCACCGGCCGGCCGGTCCTAGGTTGGTGGCAGTTTGATCACTCGCCCGCAGGCCTCGCGGCGGCAGCGCATGTGACCGCCGGGGCACATCCGGCTCGGTGCTGCGACGACCCGCGACGCCGAGGAAATGACAGCACCGAGAGCTGCCCCGTCCCGCCGTCCGCCGGCTTCTTTCAGAGAGCGAATGGAATGCCTGGCTCCCCGTTCGTTGCGTGCACGCGCGGCACCAACATGCCATGCCGTCTTCCTCTGACGTCTGACCCGGCCTCTCAGACCCTGTCCCCGGCTGGCCAGGATCAGGCAGCTCGAGTGCCTGACCGATCGCGAGCCGCGCATGGTCAGCACTCAGCACCTAGCTAGTAGTCGGGTTCGCATCGTGTGCCACCATATGAGATCTTCGTGAGCTTCGAGAGTAGCGTCAGATCCGCCGCGACGTACGCACCATCCATTCAGGGCACAACTGGGGCGTCTCTCCGAATATGCTAGAGCAATCGTGGTGGGCGCAGCGCCGTTGTATCGAGCGATGCAAGTTGCTGCATGTGATTGGTTTAGCATGACTGGGAGATTTCATGATTGGCCTTTTTCTTTGACTTGCATGCGTACAGGTAACAGGGTAGTGATGTCGTTTGCATCTGATCGCTGGTGTTAAAAATGCTAACAGGATATCATCAGCAGCTTATATAGAAGTAGTTGGTAAAGACTTGTGGAGATTTTTTTTACCGCAAGTTCGCAACCAATTGTTTTTTTTAAAAAATTGCAACCAATTGTTTGAAAACCTACTTTTATTTTTTTAACCTAATTTATTATTTTTGTATATACTAACATGCTCATCTTTTTTTTAAAACATAGTACAGATGCAGACACTCGTAAACATGCATACACACTCACCCCTATGAATATAGATGCGCAATCCTATCACTATGATCATCTCCGAGAGACTGAGCCGACTGATTCTTAAGATTGATGAAAGTTATCACAGGCGCACCGTTGTCGACAAACACGCCATCTACAACTGAAAGAATAACGTTGGTTAATTCTACACGAAGAACCTTACAACTAAGCATTATTAGGCATAATAGGTTGCGTACGGGAGAAAATCACATGGCCCAAATAAACTTCATGGCCCAGCCCATGGTCTGGGGTTCTGCTACAATTCATCGTATGGGCCTCTGGCATATTATCCGCCTTGATCCGCACTCCAGCACCGGAGCTGGGCCACGAGATAAAATGTTGACCAGCAACTTCTTTTGGTACGCACATCAGCACCAGTGAAACAACCATAGTGGAGTACTCAGAAATGCCTGATTGGAAATAAGCTCGCAGCCGTCAAACTCGAAAACTTGGGCTTTCTTCCAGTTCGTACCGCTTCCATGCAATTTACGGTGCTCAGAAGAAGCCATGGTTTGAACTCTTCAAATTTTCTAATATACTGAAGAGATGAACTTGAAACATTTCTGAGATTTCACATTACAAGCTCTTGGGCTCTTGGCACACAGACCACACAAGACCATATAATTGCATGCTACTTCCTGAATCACAAATGAAGTAACACAAGCAACCACATATAGGTTCTGGTAGCTTCAGCCTAAGCTCACATTACTCAAACGCGTAGAAACTTCAAGCTTACTACCGAAACTAGCAGCCTCCTCAGAGTTACAGAAGAGGTTTATATATCTTTAACCCGCACCCAGAAATTCAGATTTCAGAGCAGCACCATGCCGACCATACCAACAATGCCGAGAACCAGCCCAACATTTGCCTTCAACCCGGCGGCCACGTTCAAGCCCCAGACGCGGACGTCGTCGATCACCGGCCCGCACAGCGAGCTGTGGTCGTCGCTCCTCGTGTTGTAGTACACGCTGTAGAATGCCACGCGCGTCCTCTCAGCGCGTGCCGTGAACGTTACGTTTGCGGCCTGGCTGGTGGCGTTGCCCATCGGCGAGTAGTGGAAGTTCTGGGCCTGGTCGCCGGCGAAGGCCATGATGGCCATCGGTGGCTGGCATGAGTCCCCCGCCGTCCCCAGCGTGAACGTAAGGCTGTACTCCTTCTGGGGGGTTGTCTCCACCATCTGGGAGATGATGCCCTCCTTGCCTGACAGAAGCTCTATGGCGCGCTTCCCCTGTGGAACCTTGTATTCATCAGAGTCAATGAAGCGGACAGCGCGGTTTGACTCGATCATCCAGCCAGGTATGGCGGAAGTTTGCTCGTCAAGGTTGGTCGGGAGCAGCACACCAAAGCTTGTGTTTGGAAACATCCACGGACCTTCCTCAAAGTCTCCATTGAGGACCACATTATCTGTTGAGAACAACGGCAACACGTATAAGCTTGAATAATTTTAATTGTCCAAGATTTACTTAATTATTACACGTAGGAAAAAAACATGGAAGCTGAAACTGAGATCACATGTCATTCTAAACTTCGAATAAGTCTAGAATCTCATACCCTTTGGCTTGTCTGGAGTGAAGAGCTTCTTGATGGCAACATTGTCAAGGATAGGCCCGCAAGTTGGATCATCCTCCATGCCAGGGTTCATGAACTGAATATGTGCCTGCTCATCTGTTGCCTGAAAAGCCAGGGCATACGCATCCCAGCCTTCGATGTTGTACAATGTCTGCAAATCCACAGTCTGTGATACACCACCTAGCACGGACACATTCAGTGCCTCCAGCTGGGCACATGTACGGGCAGCGCTGAATGTGATAGCATACTCTGAGCCCTTCTCCACCTCCACCACTTGCCCAACACTAGCATCATTTCCTAGCCGTACAGCATGATCCCCTGTCATGGAAATTCAGATGTTTAAACACGGCTAGGCACGACTATTTTCAAAGAATTTATTCAGGGACAGGGACTCAGTGTGGATACCTTGTGGAACAATAAGGATCATGCCACCCTGGTGCTGGCCTGCTGAAATCAGCTCAACTGTGCCATTGATTGTCCAACCAGGGATTGATGATGCACCCTCAGCAACAGACGCAGATTTGACAAAACCACCGGCTGGTGCGGTCTCAAAGTCACCATTGTTGAGCAGGCCTGTTGGGTAAGAAATCACCAAGTCACTATAGTAAGCATCAAGTTTTGGCAATAATCCACTACAAACACAATGTTGCGTTGCTACTGCAACTCAAGAATCAAGACGCTCCTCAACTTAATATCTGAAGTCCACCAGCATGGTATACCATGTTCTCGGAGGAAATTATAAGGGTCTAGCTCTAGCATTTGTTGCATAGGATGGATCATAAGTTTGACCCAGTGAAGTCTAGTACACTATGTGCTGGAGTCTCTTTATGGCATATGTGATAGGTGCTAAACGATTTAGAACCCATAATGAATTTAATGACACTGAATGCACCCAGCCAAGTATTACTGCAGTATCACAGTAAACCCAGTACAGAACTTACCTAGGATATTTTGACTGGGATAATTTTGTGCTTATTATAACTTCAGGTGGTGAAATGGAGAAGGAAAAATCACACTAGTGTTTAAGAAGTTTGGTTTGCAGAGTTGAATCAACCGTCATAAACAAGGGTGAGAAAATTTGGCTCTTATGCAAGTGTAGAAAGTCAGTTAAACCCCCACTGTAGAATCATTTTTTATGGCTGAATTAAACAGTGCCCAGCGACAAACCACTAGGAAAACATGTCCATTTAGGTCTACTAGTAGACCACTTTACTAATTACTATGCTTCATTGTTCTCACAAGGACACCCATGTGACTACGCCTCATCTATCTTATGTGGTGAGGCCGTGAAAGTGAAACATCTACCAACCGTCCTCCCATGGGTACCCTATGTGCTGGTCCAGACCCCCAGACCTAAATGTCCCAAGCACCATAGATCATGGCGTGAATCTGGGGAGGTGATGAAGGTACGGACATAAATATATAGGCATGGACCTCCACGGCACGGCCATCCTTTAAACAAGCCATTTGACCCTTATGGGAGGATTTATTGAGGTTGCCTGCTATGTGCTGCGCTGTTCAACTCCGTTCGTCCTTGCAGTGGTTTAAAAAAAAAGACATGGATTCACTTTTTGTAAGGTGTCTTTCAAGTGTGTGCTTTTGCATTGTGTTATATCCAACAGAACGTCTTTCTCAACTTACAGGGCAGCTCACTGGGGGGGTTACTAGTCATTTTCAGACATACTAAGAGGCATCACATCAAAACATTCCATGCCATAGTAACATGTTCCTTTGGAAAAGAACACATGCTGCACTAAATAACAGGGTAACACAATGAAAGCCCCATATGCATTGGAAGGAATACTGCAAAGCTGTGTCCAACTAAGGGTAATAGGGTATGCCTGGAAAACTGAAGCCACTTCCATATGAACGATGCAGGATAACGATGGAAAGAACAGCGTGGTCAAACACAGGGACAGGCCCGTTTTCGGCAGTTACACAAAGGTGACACAAGCAACAGGACGTGGCCAAATCATTACAGCTAGGCGCTTCACGTTTTTCCTCTGAGCTCTGAAGGATGTAAGCCATGACTACACAGTATTTTGAAGCTGTCCTGTTGATCCTGCCGACCTATGAGCAAATCTTTACTTCGATATACCGAGTCATAGTGAAAGATGCTACTGTAGAAAGGAGGGGAGGAACGGCTTCGCTTTACTCTGAAGTTTGCACGTCTCCTTCCACCTTTCTGGCGAGTGCAAGCATGTCTATTGTGCTCCGAATGCACAAAGTTGCATGCTTGCTCTACATCAGACATCGCACCAAACGCTACTTTTCGTTGCTCTCCTAAAACTTTCTAGTTAGTGCGCCTTGGATGCTCATAAACTCGGCATTGCCAGGATAAACAGGGGACACGGCAAGAGAGTGGAGCACAAATCCCATTCCCTCAGGTAGCGAGATCTGATGCAGGGGCAGAGGAAGCCATCTCCCCTGGATTCTAAGGCGCACAGAGGTGTGCATCAAACCGCCCCCAAGTGAGCGGTTGCGGCAGCGAGGCGCGCATTAGGAGCAGAACAATCGATGGAGGAGGGGCGAGAAGAGAAGGGACCAGAGGGGGACAGGGAGAAGCAGCAGCAGCGTACCATCCTCCACCGGAGCCGCCCAGGCGTGGCGGGCGGCCGCCGCCAGGAGCAGCAGCGCCGAGCACAGCGCCAGCAATGCGCAGCTCCCCCTCGGCGAACCCCGCTCCATCTCCTAACCCTCTCGGCCCCTCCCCTCTCTGCAGCTCCGTCCCTCCTAGTAGCAGCAGAGAGCTTGGCCGGAGTGGGGAACTGGGAAGTGGTAGTGTGGGACTGAGCGGAGAGGAAGAGGAAGGAGACAAGAGGGCACTGTGCTTGCTGGCCTGCTGGGCAGTGCCGAGCCGGGGCCGCGTCCTCGACCTCGTCTGGGTTGGAGGCAGCTCTGCCCCCGCCCACCTTCCCCTGCTTTTTATGGGGTCACACGCTAGGCTGAGCTGATGGCGATGGATTCCCTTTTCCTTTGGCACTTTGCTGGCCACTCTCCCCGCTATTCTCTATTTTTTTCACAGGGCCCCTGTCTGCGTGAGGATGGTGGGTACAGTGGTCAATACTGCTGCAGGGCTCTAGTAGAGACCATGGCATGCTAGAGTGCGCCAGCCTCTCTCTTTTTGCAGCCGTTTTGGTACCACTTTGTCGAGTACGGAAAAGAGCGCGCACCGTGCTCCTCTTTCTATCGAGTCCGTGGCCAAGGTGAGGTCTCCCCGCCGCCCCCCCCCCCCCCCCCCCCCCCCCCCGGTAATCACTGGGAACTAGCTCTTGTTTTTCGGCGACGAAACTGTCATTCCAGGATCTGATTTATAGGTGTCATCATCGTTGAGCTCTTGCATCCCAGGATCTGCACTGCACGTACACCCCGTTCTATCGGTCATGGCATGGACTGAAGAGAGTGAGCTCCTGAATGGCCATCTACGGTGAAGCGAAATGGGATTTCGCTGGTTGAAAGCGATCTTTTTTTTCTTTCTGTCAGGTGCATGATTGCGCGTACGGCGAGCTTATGAAACTCAGCGACAAGCCGATAAGACCACGTACACCCCGTTTTATCGGTCCTGTAAAAGATAGTGAGCTCATGCAATGCATTGCTGACTATTCTTTAGTTTATAGAATTTTTTTATCCATGAACAATGTCAAAAAGTAAAGAGCTATCTGAACTTCAAGATTGCAAGAAGATAACGTGTAGGGTCACTCATATTATGAGCGTGTTTAGTTATTTTGTAATATCTCGATGTAAAACCTGCACTTCTCTTTCCTCTTCTTTGAATGATCAAGCAGAGCTCCTGTAGTATCTTAAAGAAATTTATATTATGAGCTATGTGCTAAAAGCTAGATTATAGGAAGAATTGTCTATTAAAGTGTTTAGAGCTGGGTACTAGCTCATATTTTTAAGAAGACCTTACAAAGTTACAGTGAAGCGAAATGGGTGTTTTCACTGGTTGAAAGAGATTTTCTCTATCTCCCCGCGCATGATTGCGCGCGATATGAAACTCAACGGCAAACCAAACCGATAAGCCCCCTTCCGCGTATGGCGCTATGCTTTCGCTTTAGGCAGGTGGGCGGAGACAAACCGGCTCAAAACCATCAGCATCTCCAAAAGCGACGCCTATTAAGTGCGAACGAGTGATGATGCCGGGGATTCCGCCTTGTGCCGTTCTGTGTAAACCATAGCGGGCTATCCGTAATCCATCATACTGCCCACCTCCGAAACTGAACTGAGCAAGCAGTGGTGTGGTAGTCAGGTCTTGCTCAAGCGCAAGAGCGCGTCACTGTGGCAGCCAGCACATTTACCACTCCCAAACTAGTACGGCCGCTTTATTAGTATCATAAGCTCGGAGGTTTACGGCACTGATGACAGGCTAGTCAATCATCAGACAGGCTAAGTTAAGGGCCTTGTCACTCATCTTTGGGACTCGCGGAGGCCGCGTCGCGGAGCACTCCTTCGCTTCGGCGCTCACACCAGCGCCGCTACGTGGTGTGATACTGTGATGGTGTCGAAACTCGAAGTTCAGGCTTAAAGAAAAGAAGTTCAGATGCCGGAGGCAGGAGGAGACCGACACGATCTCCTGCCGTTCACATGGACACAGTATGTATGGTATGGTAAAACACGGCGGCAGGCCGGCAGCGGCACTGCGTCCGTCTTGCTCCTGCCCACGCCATGAAAGCGCGTGGCCGCACCGTACTCGCCCGTCGGGTCAGACTCTGCAGTGGAGTGGAGTGGAGTGAGGCCGGTCGCTGCCTCTACGGCCTCGCGGATTCGCTCAGCGGCGTGGAGTAATTCCGTATCGGGCATCAGGATCTCAGGACGCGGAGTACGCGTGCCAGAGCCAGACGGCCGGCCCCCCCGCATGTGAAGTGTTGACTTCTACCGCCAGTAAAGAGCTGCCGTCACCGGTAATTAAGTGCTATTAACACACAGTTACTCTGCTAATCCGCTGACCGCGAGGGAAAATGAAAACGAGATGAGAACACGCAAAAAAGCTCTTGCGAGCAGCCGAGCACTGGAGACCGAGCCAGGCATGGACAAGGAGGCAAGCCAGGGGAGTTGGCACCTCCAATGCTCCACCCAGGCAGTGATGCCTCTCCGATACTTCCAACCAACCACAGGATCCAAGCGAGGGTCACATGACCCGCCCCACTCTGAAAAAGGAGGCCCGGATCGGCGCGCGTCGTCATCGTTTTCTCGGGCGCGATCGAGCTGGCCCGTGGTGGCGAGGGTGCCGGCGCGGTGAAGGATCACGGCTGGGTTGGCGAGATCTTTCGTTCCGTCCCCGGACACGGAAGGGTACAGGCGTTACCGGCCCTGATCGCCCCCTTCTTATGGCACCCGAGAAATCGGCGCTCGTTTACCACCTCCATTGATTCCCCCCCGTCCTGGCTCGGTTGGGGCTGGCGTCCGTACCCGTTGCAACCAGCGATGATCTCTTGCCGTGGATTTAGCACAGTACAGTAATGCTCTGGCAAAACGCATAGCCTAAAAATGCATCGATCAGGCAGAAGCTACAGTAACATCGTCTACGGTGGGCCGGTGGCAATGCATGTAACGAAAAGGAAATTGCGCATGCCGTGTAAAAGGAGTCCATTAGTTTTTTTTTGACAAAATCTATACTGAACATATAAAATGGTCCATGAGACCAATCTTTCTCTTATTTTAGTTGGGAAGGACAGGAACTTGCCCGGCTTTTCCGACACAACGGTTTCTTCAGCTGCAAGACTACCTTGCCTGGTCCAGTGCGCCTTAATGCATGCTCCGAGCCACCTAACTGTTCAGAAACTAGAATAAGCCTTGCGCAGAGATTTTTATTTGCTGGATTTTCTTACTGATGGCATCTCACTTGAGTAAAAAAAAACTTAGTACCAAGAGCCTGGGCTCAAATGTTACTCAGGGTTCGCCCATCGCTAGTGACGTGACCGTAAGACAGCAGCCATGGCAGGCAGGTCAAAGCAGCCCCGGAAAAGTGAAAGGAGAAAGTCGGTAAAAATGATCGCCGTTTGCCAGTGGTCGGGGCCAAATGATTGTCCACGTCTCTCTCTTTCGTCCGGCAAGCTCCGGATGAGACACCGGAGGTGGGGACGCGGGGTCCATCCGTCGGTGACTCCATCTGGGCCAGTTTTATCACATTTCGGGCCCCATCACGTCGAAACAGCCCAAATTGTCATGAAGCGCGTGGGCTTTGGTTGTTACCGAGAGCCCGACACCAAAAACTGACGCAAGTCGACAACCCAGTGGGCCGTTCAGCAGCCAGGAGAGAACCCTCTCGCGCCTCTCTCCTCCGGTATATGTAGCCCAGATCGCCAACCGAACCGCCCGAGCCCGCGGTCGCACGCCTCCACCCGTAGCCGCCAGCCGACGACTAGGATCGGCGGCGGCGGCGGCCGGGTGCGGCGGCGCCTCGGCTCCCATGATCTCCCCCTTCCGGAATGGACGGCCAGGCTCCACCTCATCTCGGCGCCGTGGCGCCCGAGCCACTCGCAGTCGCCGACGAGCTCCCGCCCCCGCCGCCGCCTCTCGAGGTGGAGGACGCACTACCCCCCGTTAAGGACGGCCAGGCTCCGCCTCTCGACGGCGTCGCGCCGGGTCCGCTTGCCGTGTCCGACGAGCCGCCGCCGCCTCCTTCGCCGACGGGCGAGGTGGGGGACGCCCTACCCGTCGCGCCCGACACCGTCAACGCCGCCACTTCGGGGGTGCCCGAGGCTGGTACAGGTGGCGTCGAGCTCACCGACCAGATCGTCAAGCAGGTACGCCGCTCTTTCGACCTTGTAATTTCTCTTCTCTCGTGCGATGTTTCTGTGATTCAGTTCCATATGTCGTGTCCTGCGCCTGTGTTCTCTTAGCACCTTCGTGTAGAATTGTAGACAGTATAGGCGTGCAACCGTAGATGGATTATTTGATAAATGTGCACAATGAAAATTGAATTTCTTCAACTTGCAGGTGGAATACTATTTCAGTGACGAGAATCTTCCTACCGACGAGTTCCTGTTGAAATGTGTGAAGAAGAACAAGAAGGGCTTTGGTGAGTAGTGTTTTGTAGCCTAAACACTGATGGTGCGATGCTGTATAGTTCAGATATTCTAGTTACCTAGCTGTGCAAGGTGTACTGTGACTGTAGCTATAATGACATGCTTGGATTTTTTTTATTGTTTAGGATGTGTTTTCTTTTAGTGTACATCACAATTATTTTCCACTAAGATGCTTGCATCAAAATATCTGGTTCTTCATTAAGCATGATGCATATCTGGTTTCTCGTTTTTTGTTTTTCTGCATTTAAAATGCCACTGGTTTTATTTGCCCTAGCAATCATACATTTGCAATGGAGATGAAAATGATGAAATGTGACAGGTACTTATGATGAGGCCTTTGCATTGGTACTCCTGGTGCAGCTTTCTTTAAGTTGTGCCGAGAAGCTTGTTTAGGTCTCCATGAATACCAAATTTGTTGGTGTCTGATTTGCTCCATTCTGTTAAGAAAGTTATACATTGCTCAATCTGCAGAGTGCTTGATAATTATTTCTTGTCCTTCAAGATTTTTGCACTCATTTTTTAGACTTAATTACCTTGATTGTGGGACCATGAAGAGATTTCATTCTGATCCTGTAATCGACGAATGTTGCCTGGTGCCCTGCCATGGTAGCTGAGTCTGGTTGATGCCATCAGGAAAATGATATGTCCCTTACTCATCTGAGTTGTCCCTTAACTGAATGTTGATTAAATTTGAGGTGGTTGTCCTGCTTGTGTCAATATATAGTAGATATTTATATTCTCCAGAACTGTTGTTCGACAGATCTTATTGATCACCTACAGGGTGCAAATTTATGATGACTAAGTAATTTCAGGGGCACTATGTTACCATTCACAGAGATCTGCAGAGTATTAACTTTTTTTAATAACTGGCATAAGTTATGTGTGGTCCTTGCTGTGTTGATGGCCTAACACTTTTAATATGAATTTGTGTGCGGTTTTTTCACCGAACTGAACGGCACTTAGACGAGGTCACTAAACTGACGTCTCTTTTCCCCTTTGTGGCATGCTTTGTTGTTATTGGTCTCGGTTTCGGTTTTGTCTTAAATATGTTTTTTCCCTTTTGGTTATATGTTATGGTTTTTATTCTTTTGTGTTTTCTGCATATAGGTTTGAATTTTGTATAAAACCCATTAGATGTTAGTGCTCTCCCATTGCACACTTGCGGCTGTTTGCTGCTTGGATCAGAAGCATGAGCAATATAATATGAGTTAATCATTGTTTATAAATTTTACTGCTCTATGTTCACTTCACACTGTGCTGCCACAGGATGTTCTATATGCAGCATATATTACAAATGTAAGCTCTCTTCTAATGGAAAATTGTTTTGATAATAGTTCCTATTGAGACTATCGCATCATTTAGAAGGATGAAGAAACTCGTTCAGGACCTCTCAGTAATTGCAGCTGCACTCAGGACATCACCAAAGCTGGTAATATTTTGCTTTTCATTCTGTTTAGTGATTTGAAATGTCGGATGTTTGTCAGGAATGCATGTACGGTTGATATGTCATGGTTTTATATATTTGAGACATAATTGTTCACTTATGCTCTTTTAGGTTGTAAGTCCAGATGGGAAAAGGGTCAGGAGGTTTGGTCCATTGCCACAGATTGAACTGAAAGATTCAAAGGTGAATAGCTGAATCCCTTCTTATTGGAATGTGTCGAATTAGATTATCGGAGTTGTAACCAAATTGTATTTGCAGAAAAGCACAGTTTTGGTGGAAAATCTACCTCCAGATTTCTCCATGGAGAGTATACAGGAAAAGTTCGGTACAGTTGGCAAGTATGTCATCTGGACATTTGTAATAGTCTGTGCTTCTATTACATGTTATAGACTGATTCTGTAATATTCTGACGCTGTAATTTACATTTTTACGTCTCAGAGTTGTGAACATAACAATTAATGATCCAGAATTAGTGAAAGAATCTTCAACTGCTAAGAAGCCGACCTACATTTTAAGTAGTAAGGTATGATCTCAACATCATTTAGTCTTTTCATTATTTAAACTATTGCTGATATTTTAATTGGATTTTTTTAGTTGTGATTCATACTTGTTGATTTTAAACATGGTAATGTGCAAATCTGTATTCTCCAACTACCACTTGTTGTGAACAGCCATCCATTGCAAAATATATTTGATAACGCAAAATAGGATCCCTAGATTTCAGTATTCTTTTCAACTGTTAGATCATTTTTGGTGTATCCTTTCCACCAAACAAGTTGTTTACGGAGCAGATTTGTATAGGTTCATGCCCTTGTTGAGTATGAAGCAGTTGAGGCCGCTGAGAAGGCTGTGAGTTGCCAATCTCCTATCTAATAATAGATTTGGTAAAGTATTGTTAGCTGTAAGTTTAGAATAATCAACTTCGATTCGTTTATATGTTCTGGTAATATTAGGTTACTACCTTAAGTGATGAGAGCAACTGGAGAATTGGGATGAAAGTCAGGCTTCTGTCAAAGGGATCAGGAAAGCATAGCAAATCATCAAAAGAAAATCAAGATACAGTTTCCAAAAAGAATATTCAGAATCAGCATGGAAAAGAAGACCAGCAAACAGCCCTGGAAAAGAACAGCGTTGGTGATTCAGTTGAGGGTAGTAAGGACAAGGAAAATTTGAACTCTGCTTTCACCACTGAGGTCTGAAATTTTCAATATACTTCCATTTTTCTGTTGGCTCTATCAAGTTATCTGGTTGAGAATAGTGCAGATTAGCTTGTTTAGTGCATCACTTACAATTTGCGCTTTCTTGCTGATAATTTGGGCCTTTGTTCTTGAATGATACAAATGCTGGGAGCTCGGTACTGAAAAGTCCATTTACATTTATTTCCTAGTAGAATTTTGCTTGTTGAAATATTATGACTATCTGCATAGCCTTTGAATGTTGCCATCATTATCCTGGATATAGTTTTCTTATAGCCTGTTGTTTGTACATATAGACTGAACACCAACACCAAAAGCCAAATCCTAAAGGAGGGCGAAAAGGCCAGTACAAAGGTCACGGTCAGATTCAGCAAAATACAAACAAACAAGGTATTTATGCACCTACATGCTATACTGAATTTGTGTATGCTATTTTCTTTGTAGCGATACAACAGTCTCTTTTACGGTCTCATGAAGTGTATTCTTATATCTGTGCCATTGAGAGACAATACTAGTTAATTCTCATATTCATTCATGGGGAGTGTAGTTGGCAACTTCTTTCTGTAGAGCAGCGAGATTATTTATGTACCTGATGATTTCCTGGCCTATAAGATTATAGCCACAGCCTCTTCCGCCTTTATCTAGAGTAAATGAGTAATGTCCTGGGATTATCTAGGCTCAATAATTTTTTAGCATGGTTATCCTAAAAACACTTCCAGTTACTTACTTCTGCATGAAACCCTGATCTCCTTCCATGTGATTCCTTGGCTCCATAACAAACATGTAAAAAGCATATTCACATCGTATATGAGTTGTGTAACTCTGCTAATGTGGGATCAACATGGTTTTTTTTAATGTCTGTATGACAGGTTCTGAATCATTAAACAAGGCTATTCCTGGACCAAGAATGCCAGATGGAACAAAGGGCTTTACAATGGGGCGTGGTAGACCTCTTCCACTACAGAAATCTGAGAAGGCTGAAGAGTAGAGCTACCCGAAGAGGCATGTTAAAAACCTAACTGAAGAACCGTGTCCAGAGAAGCCTGATAAAATCTAACTCAAGACATCTATCCAAATACGTTTTGTACAAAAAAAAACTCGCATGAGAATATCCGAGCTGTTTTTCTGCATGCGATGGAACTCAACAAAGGGAATGACTTGTACAGAACCGCAGTTCTCTTTTGTGTTGGATCTTTCTTGTTCTGGGAAAGTAGGTTTTACGACTGTTGCTGCGCTTGCATTTCTGAAGCACCCGTTTCTGCTTGTCTAGGTTTTCTCTAAGAAATTTAATTGTGAATGAAATGACAGTTAAACCTTGCTTGTTTTATCCTGATTTGCGGGCTGTCATGTTTCATGCCGCTTATTTTGTTTGCTGAAGGCAGTAAGGCTGTGGGAGTGTGCGTGTGGCCTGGGGACATGGACCTGCACCGTCTGTGGAAGGAAGGGTCTACCAAGTTGGGACCCTGTTCTTGGTCGTTGGTTCCTGATTCCTTACCTTGCGTTCATATGCCGATAAACTTTGGTTCTAGTTACTATCCCCTATAGATTGCCAGTGTCCGGTGATGACACCGCCCCTCATTGAACAGGGTCATAGGTACACTATGATCAAGCCACAGCTGCGCAGCACGGGCATAGTCACTGTGATTTACTGTCACCTGTCATGCCTTGATGCCATGTTGGATCTTGATCGAGCAGACCCTGTGGGGCTGACCGCCTGACCCTAGGCTGACACTGATTGCGGTCAGGGACAGCGGGACTAGCCGATCGCTGGCGCGCATGTCTAGCTGTTTGGTGCCCGCCCACGGCGCACCCCTTCTTCCCCGTCCACGGCCGCACCCGGCCGCGCTGTTCACCGCCACCGCCGGTGAGCGAAAGCGAGCGAAGAACCCAGGGCCACCAAGGCAATCGCCTATGGGCCAAGCCAGGCAGACCATGTGCCACACCGGAAAAACGGAAGATTTCTAACGGATCGCCGGCCGATATGATGAGTCCCGGATCCCGGTAACTATCGCACGCAGGCCGGAGCCGAGTTGGGCATCGACATACACCGGTGTGGATCATGATGATCCGAGCCGAGACCAGACCACGGCCCTGCTGCGTCGCCCGTACAGTGTCTCTGCACCCTGCAACGCTGCAGGACCGCAAAGCCGGCGAGCGGCGACCACTCCTCACGCCAGCCTCTGATGATTGCTCTACTGGAAGCGATCATTCGGCTGCTGGCGTGGCACCTGCTCAGCTGGGGCCTAGCTAGCCTCCTAGGAGTACCAGCACAGTAACACTAGGATTGATGCCACCGGAGACACAGGACTGTCAACTGTGCTCAGATCTACCATGCTGGGTTCGTGCTGCAGTTCTCACCATCCCTGCCTCCCGTTTCAGTTTCACTTTGACCCTAGTCAAACACTAGGAAACAGTGGCCGGCTGGCTGCCGCCATCGGCGCTGCTTGATCACTACTTATCACGAGATGGGGGCAGTGCCGTGCCGTTGTGCAATGGATAAGGACCGAACTTTCTCACAACGTCCTGGGCGGCTGAACCTGAACCCAGCTCAGAAGCCACATTCATGGCGAACAGGCCAGCCCCTGGAGCTGCTAGGCGCCTACAGCCCCCCTGTCTGTACCCGGACGCTGCAGAATCTCGTACATAACACAAAGGATGTAGATCATTGCTGCTCCTGATCAACTCCAGCTACAGAAACTTGATTTGAGCATCTTGATTTTGCTCTTTTGCTCCTTGATCCACGCTTGCTCCCAGCAAAAGCAATCTCTGATCGGACATCAATGCCCGCTGTCAAGTGGCGTCCGGTCCACATGCCGCGTAGGTGCGAGACCGGCCGGTCACCCGGTCCTCCTGGCATGGCCGACTCAGCTCGCCCACAGCCACTGTTCCTGAGCTGGCATCTCCCACCTCGATCAGGCTATAAAACAGGAGCTCCCCGCTGCAGCAATCCCGCACCCTGCCATGGTCACTGATCTCCTCCACGCCCCCACTCCCGCAGCACCGGTAAAAAAGAGCAGCTAGAACTTGGCTACGATTTTGATCCATACATCACATACATGGATAGCAATAGCATCGAGCCGTGGCAGAGAGAAGACGGCGTCATGGAGCTGCCGGAGATCGACGGCGACCTGCTCGTCGAGCTCCTGGACGCGTCCCTCGCCGCCGAGGACGACGCAGTCGGCCAGCAGCTCGGCATCGCGGCCGACGTCGACGGCGGCGACTGCTGGATCGGCAGCCACGAACTGAACGGCGCCATCCACACGCACCAGGACTGCGAGGACTGCGACCTCGACGCCATCCTGTCCGACTTCGAGGAGTACGGGAGCCCGCGGCCGGGGTACCCGGCGCCGTACGCCGTCTTCGACGACGACGACACCCTGGAGTGGGCGGAGACAGCCGACGCCGGCATGGGCCCGTTCACCGGCGGGTGCACGGGGGACTGGTACATGGACGGCATGGTCATGGCAATGGAGTGGGAGGAGGAGGGCGGCGAGGGGGGCGCCTTCTCGTTTGGGCCCTGCTGCGGCGGCGAGGCTGGCGCGGAGCAGGTGTACGGCAGTCCGCTGTGGGAGTGATCGAACTTGTGGACTCGTATCCACGTGTCAGTGTTTAGTAGATGCGCTCAGTACTCAGTAGATGTGTGCCGCACTGCCGACTGTAACTAACTACCACCACCGCTGATCTTAGGCTAAATTTTGCTGTGTTCATCTCCGTACGTGTTGCGAATTTGGCTCAGTTTGAATTTGCTGAAGAGGAGTAGAGAACTACATTTATGTGCCGTTTGTATGATTGTGCCATGTTCCAGGAACTCAGAAGGCTGTATTTAATTTTCTTTCTAGATTCTAAGGGGTGTTTATATCCAAAATTCCAAATTTCAAATTCCAAATAAATGTTTGCACACATGCATGCGTATTAATATAGTTGATACAAAAATCGCATTACACAGATGATCCGTAAATTACGAGATAAATTTAATGAGCCTAATTAGACCGTGATTAGTAATTATTTTTTAATTAATCTATGTTTAATATTTTAAATGTGAAAATATTCCATTTCAAAAATTTTAGAGAATGCATCTAAACAGCCCTGGTGTGCCGGGCTGCCTTCTGTCAGTATCAGAGCTACTATGTTCAGATGGCTTATGCTCTGTGTAATGTTGTTTGGCTGTAGTTGATCAAAACTTGTGTTTGTGGCGTGGTGCTCAAAGCCGAAACAGTTGATCTATACAGTTTCACACTTTCACTAGTCTGTAGACATTCTTCTCCTTTCCTTTTTTTGGCAGCAATGGTTTTTTTTTTGCTGTATGTGTGTATGCAGCTTCAAGTCTTCAATTCTACATGCTCAAAATTTTTGCTCTCCATTATTACGAGGACTGTTCAGGGCTTCAATCAGAGAATATAGCTGAAAACTAGAGCTGAGCTTGGAGATGAATAGGCTGGTCTTGTATAACCAAGGTCTAAAAGCCACCGAGGATTCCTTCTGTGACAGATGCAATGCAAGTATGAAACGAAAGGGGCAGCGCACTGCGCAGGTTGACCCGATCGACGGAGATTGCGCCGTCGCGCCATTGATCGCGACAATCGCTGTGCGCTCCGGAGGAGGGAGCACGCCGTCTCGATTCGCGAAGCGATGCTTCCAAGTTCCATTCCATCTACAGGAACCAAAATCAAACGGCAGTGGGGAAGGCGCCGGCGGGCCCGAGACGTCGGCGCCGTGAATCGAAGCGCAGTCGCAGAGAGGGGTAACAAGCTGCGAAATGCTCGCTCGCTGCGGGGGCTAGGCGGCGGCGACGAACCCAGGGAGGCGCGGCGTCCATCCATCCAGCGAGGCCTCTCACCGCTGCCGTCCTCCGCCCACGCCGGTGATTGGTGAGTACCTCGAGGAGCTGAAGGCGTCCAAGATCCAGGGGAAGGGGCGGAGGAATCCCCGCAGGCTCACCATCGGCGTCGGCCGCCGGTAGCCGGCGGCAGGAGGGAGGGTGACGTTTTGGAAATTAGCCCCTGATTTGGATCGCGATTTACAATAGTGATCCAATTATTTACACAAAACCCCCTAGTTTGGATCGTAATTAATAATCACGATTCGAATAGTTTTACAAAACCCCCTTATTTGGGTTGCGATTAATAATCTCGATCCGAATATTTTCACTAAACCACCTAACATTTACATATTGGTCCCCAGTTAGCGCTTCTCGTCATCCTCGCGGCCTCGCTCGATCTCCGGTGGTCATGGCTTCCCGTCCGCCGTCGCTACAAGCATTACGCGGGCTCCCTGCTGGCCTGCTGCATCAATCCCGCGAGAAATTTGAAATTTTGCCATCATCAAAAGTGGATTTCGCTAGATTGCCATCAACACGGGAGGGGTGCGCGTGAGTTTCGCTTTTGTTGCTTAACCTGTAAAGGGAAGAGGACCCTGTCCTTAGCGGTTCGGTTAGCTGGGAGTGCTTCTTTCTTTTGTTTACTTTCTTCTGTCAAGGTTACAGGTTCTGGCCCCTCGGTGGCGAACCTGGTATCCTTCATGGGCGCTACGGCGACCCTATTCTGAACTGGATCGGTTAAAAACTCTCTGAACTTCTGTAATTTCGTTACGTATAGTAATGAAATTCGGGGGAAACCCCATGGTGGAAAAATACAATGGTCAGGCGCAGTTTGGGCAGCTCAAATGGAAAAATAAGTGAAAAATAGCAAAATAAATTGGAAAAGGTTGGAAAGGCATTATAGCGTGGTGACCTTGTTTCATAATGGCAATCCGACCAAATCCATTTGCGGGATGGAAATGTCGCGAAGCCCAATTTTAACAATGGCGAAATCCCAAATTTCTCCAAACCGCACCCTGCCATGATCACTGATCTCTACCTCGTCCTCACCACGCACCTGTAAAAGGAGCAGCTAGAACTTGACCAAGATTTTGATCCATACACAATTACACATACATGGAGAGCAATATAATCTAGCAGCAGCAGGGAGAAGGCGGCGTCATGGAGGTGCTGGAGGTCCTGGACGCGTCCCTCACCACCGAGGACGCAGGCCGGCAGGCGGCCGGCAGCTCGGCTTCGCTGGGGACGGCGACGGCGACTGCTGGGTCGACAGCCAAGACCCGAACTGCTCCATCTACACGCACCAGGACTGCGAGGACGGCGGCCTTGACGGCATGCTGTCCGACTTCGTGGAGTAGGAGAGCCTCCAAGCGACCAAGCGAGGTACCCGGCGCCGTACGTCGTCTTCGACGACGGCGACACACCCTGGAGTGGGCGGAATCGCCGCCGGCATGGGCCCGTTCCACAGCCCACAGGCGGCGGCTCCCTCCTCCCGTCTTCCGGCTCTCGGCGGCGGCGACTCCCTCCTTCCGTCCTTCGGCTCTCAGCAGGAGGCGGTGAAGATTCTATCGTCTGCGGGATCTCTGCTGCAGACCTCGTTCCTCCTGCTCCTTTCTGAATCTCGTGGTAGGTTTTCCCTTTTCTGATGAACCAAGTTCTTCACCTCCCTGCTATGGGTCTAAATCAAAGTTCTACATAAGCTCTCTGAATGGCCATGCATTGTTGACTTGTTGTATTACACTGCTGCTTGAATGGTTTCTATGTCATCAATTTTGTCTTAATTTGGCTGTACACATACTTGGTCACACCTTGACAATTCAATTGTACCTTTCAACAGTTTTATTTTGGATGACACAATGTTCACTTACTTTTGATGCCTCCCTGAAAATGAATGGTTACTGTTAAATGTAAGCAAATGTCAAAGTTTTATCAGTTTTTTGTGGGTTCTCTGAAAATTAAGGAGGTTGTATTTTTTGTCAAAGATTTAAGATAAACTCAAAGGCATGATGCTTCATCCATGATTCCATTCCATGTTCAGCTTTTGCTTAAAAAGGGAGTCTGAATATTTTTCACGAGAATGTAAAGGGAGTCTGAATATGCTAGACCTACGGTTTTCTACTCAAAGCCAAGTCACTTAGTTCTGTAATATGCGATAAAAGTAATATTTTTGGTCTATGTGACAGTGAGAGTTCAAATACAAGGGACATTAATTAATGTCTTAGCATTTGGGCTGAGAAACGTCCATATGAAGGTTGTAGTTGTGGTTATTTTTTGTTACCATCTATCAGAGCATACGAAGAGACAGTGCCATTTATCAGAGCATTGCCTTCTGCTAATTGACAGGATAATGTATGTCTACATGGCCAAAGATATTTACTTTCCATTATCCTTGCTAATGTTTACATAGTGCTTTTCTAGTGTTCTATCTGTTTATGCAGTATCTTGGGCAATAATTTATTGGACCATAAGGTTATTGTACACACCAAGATCTTCATCAGAAGGTAAATTACGTTCCCCTTTGCTTTCTTATATGTCTGCATTGCATTAGTTTCCAAAAATTTCCTTCTATTTTTAGTGGTAGACTGGTAGTATCTAGAAGTGCAGCTGTTGATAAGTTTTTAGATCATTATTTGAAGGGTAAAATTGTTTTTGGTTCAGTTGTCAGCATAATATTTCGAATTAATGAATCGAATAGTCAAATTCATGTTATTGCAATCTGATTCATGTCAATCCTTAGGTAGCAACCATGCACATTGAGCTTTCATTTTAGATATTCTTCTTATCTGGACTTCTGGAGTAACTTCAGCAAAGTAAGCCAACTTGTTGTGGCCAAGGATGCATAGGTACTTATGTTATTCAGACTTGCGATTGAAGTTGATATTAACTAGACATTCAATCATGCCCTGATTTTCCTGTACAGGAAACTGAAAGGTGCAGATATCGTTGTTCCTTGCAAAAGGTTATTCAGTGGGGAATTAGCACCATCGCCACCACCGCACCCGCACAATGGCTGCCTGCGTCCTGCTCTACCGCCGTCACCGGTGACATCTTTCAGGAGCATGAGGTGAAGCTGAAGCCGAAGATTGCTGCTGCACACGGTGCTTCCGGAGATTATCAGCCAGCAACAACAGGGATTTCGTAGTGTTCGAATGGTTCTTGAAGAATTAGGAGTGGACTTTAACTTTGATGGTAGTCAGCAACAGGGTGCATGGACGGCATGGTCATGGCCATGGAGTGGGAGGAGGAGGGCGGCGAGGGGAGCGCCTTCTCGTTTGGGCTCTGCTACGGCGGCGAGGCTGGCAAAGAGCAGGTGTACGGCAGCCCTGCTGTGGGAATGATCGAACCGATGAACTCGTGTCCACGTATCAATGTTTAGTAGATGTGTACATTAAAAAAATGGTTAGTAGATGAACTAACTACTACTACCACCGCCGCTGATCTTAGGCTAATATTTGTTGTGTCCTATCTCCGTGTTGCAAATTCGTCCCATTCTGAATTTGCTGGGGAGAACTGGGCTAGTGTTGCAACTGGGCTAGAATTGTGCAATGTTTCAGGGATTCAGGTGTGCCTGGCTGCCTGAAGTCAGTATCGGATCAGAGCTGTGTTCAGATGGCTCGTGTAATGCTGTTTGGCTTTAGTTGAACGAGCTTCTGTATGTGGTGCTCGAGCCAGAAAAGAAAAGGAGACTAGAGCTAAGAGATCAGGAGCAAAAAGTCCAAAACAGAGATTTGGGAATGTAGTACCAATATGGTTCACTAGTCTTAGATATTCTATTTTGTTGCTACATGCCTGCATCTTATTGTATGTCCTTATGCAGCTTCAAGACATGTATGATATACGGAGTACATGCTAAATGGTTCTGCTCTCCATCATTCCGAAGTACTGCTCACTTGTTCAGTGCTTCAGGCAGAGAACAGCTGAAAACTAGTCCGTACAAGTGAACTTGGAGAGGAACAGACTTAAGGGATTCTTGCTAAACGCTTAAAGGGATTCTTGCTGCAAGAGATGCAAGTATGCAACGAAAGGGCAGCGCAGCTTGACCCGCTCGATGGGGATCGCGCCGCCGCGCCAGCGTTCGCGGCAATCGCTGTACGTCACGGAGGGGCGGAGGCAGCACGGCAGTTGGAGAGGTTTAAAGCAAATATACGGATCCAAATATTTACATAAATTCGGATCGCGATCCAAACTCCATCCCCAAGCGCGGCCCGACATCCGCACCTCCCACCTCCGCCGCCCTGCCCGACATCCCCACCTCAACCTAACCTCCGCCGCCCGTCGTCCCCTCCTCTGCTGCCGCTGCCCCACGTCTGCGCCGCCTAGGGTACTGCCTACGCCCCCCCCCCCCCCCCCCCCCCCCCCACCCCCAAGATGAGGTGGTACCCCCGTTGCCTAGGCGACCGTGAAATTCCGCCTTGTCGAACACTGCCCATAACCTCTTGTTGCAAATGCCCACCCACCTACTGAATTTTGTTGCATAGACCACCCAAATACGCACATACTTTGGCCGATTCTGCTTTGAGCTAGGAAAGATCAAGCTAGCCATGTTAAACTTGTTTAAAGATGAGACTTATCCATCATTTAATGTGAATCTCAAACTCCATGTCACGTATTGGGTGGTTTATGCAATTTTCTCTACAGTTTACCACCCAGATTCATCCTCTTTTAATTCTGTTTTAGTATTGGAAAGATGGTGGCCAATAAAAGGAGTGGTGGTGCTATCTCAAGAAGCTTAAATGAGGATAAAAGAACCTGCTTTGCCGCACGAGAGGCAACCGAGCCGCTTTCAGGTTGGCTGCTTCCTCTTCCTTTTTTGCTTCTTTCTTTCAGCAGCTTTAAGTACTCAGAGTTGTGCTGTATCACATTTCTTTACCCAGATGGATTATGGGACTCTAAGCAAGGTGTCTGGAGCAAGCTGAGTGAACAAGTTGCTTTAAATTTGTCTAAAAGCTTTGTCTCACTTGTTTTATCAGATGGTGATTGTCCTATTTTACTCTTCCGGTTGTCAAATTCTATGTTTAAAAAAAAAACTCGACCGGGTGGGGTATGACGGCCCCAACCGTTTTTATTAAGAGGAAGCAACCGGCTTCCCAGTCGAGAAAACCCCCCAAACCCTGGCTGCGCCAGCGAGGGAGATTTTTTTACCCACAGGCGAAAATTCGCCCCACGCGGGGTTCGAACCCCAGACCTGTGGGGTGCCGCCGGAGTGCTTCGACCAGCTGGTCTAGCATCCTTTGGCCAAATTCTATGTTTAGACATTGTTTGTTATGAATGGTTTACGTTGTTCAGGACTCACAGTGTTATTTGCGTCCTCTGGCATAGCTATAGAGTGCCATGCGCATGTTTCAAGGTTCTTCTGCAGGTTTGGTTAGAGCTATAAACAATGAAGAAAACGGACATGATAACGTGAAAGTTGGCCGTGCTAAGCACCACTTATCTTGCCATTTGCCTTAAGATTTTATTTACCATCCTTACTGTTTCCTTGCTTCTTTGCAAATTGAAGTGCGTCACAAAGGAAGGGCTGTCACAGGGTTTCTTGAAGAATATGATTTGGATTATGACATTGCGGTTGTCAAAATTACATCCTTCCTTGATGTTCAAAAGGTACTTCTCCACCGCACCCTGGGCACTATGCTCCATTCTGAGGTAGTAGCTGTTGGACATGACATCTCTGGCAAAATAATGGCCAAAAGTGGGAAGCTTACTTACGATCCAAGGGGATATGAAGATTGTGAACTTATGTTCTCTACTTGTAAATTATCTGAGGTACACTTACATTACAATTTGAGTATTTTAAATATAATCTGTTTCTGTTATGATATGCAACTGAACTTATCTTTGCTTCAATACAAATGATAATGTTCTTTTGTACACCTTCTATATCCTTTCACTTGTTGCAAATGACTGCTCTACACAACTTCTGACTGCTATTGACTCAGATATTGTTCATTTGAGATGAATGGATTTATATTGTTAGATTTATGCTAGAGAAACTTTCTAACACTGAAACAAGTAAAACTTTTGACCGCTGTTGACTTTAAATTATTAACCAGTATCTGTTAAATTTTGTACGGGGCAAAAGTTTGTGGTGATAGGAATAAGTCACATCACTGTATTTTGTTTCATTTTAACCTTTAGCCCTTTATTTTTTGTCTCGCTGTCTCAGGGTTGGGAGGGTGGACCACTTTTTGATTTTTTGGGAACTTTTTTGGCATGAACCTTTTGTCATGTATGGGAGGATCCTTTTTCATGCCAAAGGATATAATTATGGAGCGGCTGGAGTATTTTCAGACATCGCTGCAAAGGTATGCATTTCTGGGATGGACTAAGTATTTGAAGGCGGTGATGTATGTCTTACAATGTTTCTAACTTGTTTATCTATGTTTGTCCCTTTACTTGTTGATCTACTCTCAACTATCCCCTTCCGTTCTGTATGTGAAACAATATATGAGGCCTGGTAGATTTACTATATTCTGGGTTTTTAAGCTGTTGTTCTTTTTTTAACTTCTCGATATTTGTACTTTCAGTTTTTAATGTTTACCCTGTATTAGAATTTGACTTGTCTCCTGTACCAAGATATTTGCATCAACGCCAGCGGTGCTATTGGCATGTGTTGGTGCCTCATAGTTATACTGAGATTAACCATATTGCCATGTCTAATAAGAAATTATTACTTCAGACCACTAGATGGGAGTATGGTGCTTGACTTGAGATGTTGTGTAACATTTGCTCGATAATGTCTTATTCTATCCAAATATTTACCCTACTACTTCAAGTGCCTTGTTTATTCCTTCCCTACAATACTACTCATGGTGGCGTTGCATATTAATGTACTGCTCTGATCTTGTTTACTTCTGGGTGAGTTTCTCACATCGATGTTCTTCCATAGGATCAGAGGACTCGCAGATGATATCCTTGAAGGTGAGTACATGGCCACTCCGATCACTAATTTTGTTTCATTGTGCAATTTTATTTTAAGGTCCTCAGAAGCTGTGCAAAGCTTTTACATCTGTACTTGTCTAGTGACTATTAATTTGTTGTCGAGGTTTTGGCTCGACCAGTTAACATTACTAATAGCACTATGCCCATGAGTGGCACAGAACAAAAAGTATATACTGCAGGATTTTTATAAAATATTTTCTCTAATCTAAAGTTGCATGTGTACCCAGGTGACTTGTTGTACTCTAAGCAAGGTGTATGGGGCAAGCTGAGTGAACAAGTTACATTGAATTTGTCTAAAAGTGTTGTCTCGCTTGTTTTATCAAATGGTGAGTACCTTATAACACTATTTTTTTGGTTGTTAAAATAGAGTAAAGTATAATGCTATGGGTTCCTGAACTTGTCAAGGTGTCACTTAGGTCCATGATGTTTAGAACAGCATAATTAGGTCACTGAACTAAGTGGTCAAGGTCCAAAGCTTGCCTTGTGGGACCTGATTGCTGATGTGCCTGTTTGGTCTCACCCAATGAGAGTTTTGGCAGGATTTGGCCCATCTATTCGACTTTCATTTTGGTCCTCATGCGAAGTTTATTTATATAAGCCAATAAAACGATCATACCTTGATCTCGTAGCCGTAATCAGATTGTTTTAACGCTTCCACCAGAAGTATAATATGCAGCCATGGCAGATGTGACCCGTGCACATCCACTGGAAGCATCAAACTGTTGGCTCTAAAAACATAATACTGCAGTTACGCTCACAAGCAGAATCATGTATCTGATGCAAACTGTTGGCTGTAATTCTAAAAAGATAATATAATACTGCAGTTACGCTCACAAGCAGAACCATGTGTCTGATGTAATCAATTGGCCAATCCAATAGAAGGTGTCAGTAACCTTGCCTCGCTTACATCTACATTTTTTTTTACCATCTGTATAGCTAGCCTGATCGGTTCGTTTCCTCCAATCTATAGAGATATGCAAGGTGTTGATTATAAAGTTCACCAACAAAGTTATCTATTCTCTAACCTGTCTACGCTGGCAAGCCCGAACGATCATGCCATCAGCTGGGCTCTTCGTTGCATGCTTTGTACCTTTGGTGATCCACCTGAACGAGTTTAGTTGCCTAATTTTTCTGTTCTAAACATTGTGGATCAAAGTGACAAACCTTGACAAGTTTAGGACCCGCAACATATTTCACTCTAAATATATGTTTAAACATTGCTTGCTATGATTGAACGATTTATGTTTTGTTGTTCAGGACACAATGTGCTATTTGCATCCTCTGGCATAGCTATAGAGTGCAATGTGAATGTTTCAAGGTTTCTAACTTCAGCAAGTTTGGTTAGAGCTTTAAACAATGAAGAAAAAGGACCTGCTAATGTGAAGGTTGGCCCTGCTAATCACCATGAATGTTACTTTTTTAATTTAAGATATTATTGATCATCCTAGCTGTTTCCTTGCTGTTTCTTTATAGATCAAAGTGCGTCATAAAGGGAGGGCTATCACAGGCTTTCTCGAAGAACATAATTTAGATTATGACATTGCAGTTGTCAAAATCATGTCCTTCCTTGATGCTCAAAATGTACTTCTCCATAGCGCACCATCCATTCTGCTCAATTCTAAGGTAGTCGCTGTTGGGCATGACAGCTCTGGCAAGATAATGGCCACAAATGGGAAGCTTACTTGCGGCCCAAGCAGATGTAAATATGGTGAATCTCTTATGTTCTCAACTTGTAAATTATCTAAGGTACGCCTTGATTATAGTTTGAGTATTTCATTCTGGTTCTATGACTTTAAATTATTTACTGTAGTACCTGCTAAAAATTTGTGCAAGACAAGTTCGTGGTGACAAGGATAAAGTTCCACATAGCTTTGTGTTCCATTGAAGTCCTTAGCCTTTTTTTTTTGTCTTATCATCCCAGGTTTGGGAAGGTGGGCCACTTTTTGATTTTTCTGGGAACTTTGTTGGCATGAACCTTTTTTCATCTATGGAAGGATCTTTTTTCATGCCAAGTAATATAATTATCGAATGGCTGGAGCATCTTCGGACATCTCAGAAAAGGAATGCATTTCTGTCACGGGTTAAATATTTGAATACGGTGAGGTATGTCTTCAAATGTTTCTACTTGCTTGTCTATTTTTGTCCTTATTCATCTACTCTCAGCTATCCCTTTGCCCATTGTTGCATGAGATTTGGTGGATTGGTCAAACAATGTATGAGCCTCGGTGGAATCCCTCAGTACTTTTCCATGTGTCAAGCAATGTCTGAGGCTCAGTCAATTTACAATATTCTGATTTTTTAATCTTTTTCCCTTTTCTTTTCTTTTTCATGATTTGTAGTTTCAGTTTTTAATGCTTACCTTGAATCGGAATGTGGTCTCCTGCACCAGCTCCAGCTGTGCTATTGGCATGTGTCAGTTTATATTGATATTAACCTTATTGACATGCCTAATAAGGAAATTTTTCCTTAGACTACTCTAGCAGGGACTGTGGTGCTTATTGACTTGAGATATCGTGTACTAACATTTGCTCAATAGTTTTTTGTTCTCCTGAAATATTTATGTCCCTACAACTTCAAGCGTCTGATTCATTCCTTCCCTACAATTCTACTCATGGTTGTGTTGCATATTAATGTGTCGTTTTTATTCTGTTTACTTTTCAATTAGTTACTCACATTTATGTTCTTCCATAGGGTTGGAGGACTTACAAATGATATCCCTGAAGGTGAGTACATGGTCACTCTGTGATAACTAATGATGTCTTATTTTACAATTTTATTTGTAAGGTCCTCAAGAGGTGCAAAACTTTACATTTGTACTTCTGTAGTGATTATTAATTTATTTGGAGTTTTGACTCCAACCAGTTAACATCATTTCGTAGTAGCATTGTGTCCACGTGTAGTGATGTTTACACATGCAAATAGGGCTAAGTTGCATGCTTTGTGTAGGAGAGGATAGAGAGATGTGTATAATTGATGGATTTTATTGCATTGAGGCATCGGCCGGTATATATGAGAGTACAAGACTTGGGGGCAAGGTAGCCCCACCGGATACATATGGCAGTCTACGATACGTATATCTACAACTACCAAATATACTCTAACATCCCCCCGCAGTCACAACGGGAGCACCGCAGACGGTGAGACTGGAGAAGAAGCCGAAGGTAGAAACCGTCGGACTGACATCCCCCCGCAGTTGTAGCGTCGATGCGGTGCAGATGCTGCGACTGGAGAGAAACCGGCGAGTAACTCATGTGGATGATAGCCCTTTGCGCCGATGTCGAGAAAGCCGAGCTGAGGGTGAGTAGCCATGGGCGATGATGCCGTGCGTAGAGTCGTCGTGGTCGACGTAGCTGACGAGGTTGCCGAGGACGAGGGAGCCGCACATTAAGCCGCGGGCGCACGAGAATGCGCCGTGAGGGTGGTGGCGCGACGGAGAGGACGCCAAGGACGAAGACGGCGATGCGTCGAGGCGATCGAAGAGGGGGGTGATGCCGAAGTCGACGCAGACACGCCATCGGGCGACACACCCCCGGGTGTCGCCCCCGGGTTTGCCAGACCCGTGAACGCATCGGGGACGATGGCACGCACCGGTGTTGCCAATACCGGACGTGCGAGGGAGAGTGCACCACCAGGATGCCGTTGTCTGAGGGACCAGCAGAGAAGGCCTCCACGCGGTCGCAGGCGCAGAAGACGGCGGGGTAGAAGGTGCCAATGCAACCCGCAGTTGCTGGAGTAGACGAAGGGGTAGATCAGACGGCGACGCTGGCGACGAGGCGGTGCTGGATGAAGCGAGGAGGTAAACCCGGACGATCTGGCGCAATGCCCGATGATCCGGATGACGCGGCAGCGACGCTCGAAGGAAACGGTGAAGAACTCGAACAACTGATGAAGACCATGCGCGCGCTGCGCACACTGACGTAGTCGAAGACAAGGTCGATGACGTAGTCGACGACAGTGAAGGGGCAACGACGGAGGAGACCACGGGAGGCGGCGCTGCTGCCTGAAGAGGCGATGCAGCCGCTACCCTGTGGAGGTGCACGCAGACTCAGGACACCCGTCCCACCTCCGCATAGGCCGCGACCGCGCACTGATCGGCTGATCGGACTGAGGGTGCACGTGCGGGACGATGGACAACGATGCTGCGCGGGTCGGAGTGATGGCGGCGATGTCGGGGACGACCAACGCGAAGATTGTGTAGCGGATGGGCCTGGAGGCGCTGCGGGAGGTGCCCCTGCGGGCACCGCACGCCAACCCGAGCCACACGATTGTCGGAGAAGAATGCCAGTGACGATGTCGAAGAAGCGTGCAGAGTCGACGGGCGGTGGGCGACTGAAAGTGCATCTAGGCCCCAAAAAAGAGTTTTGGTGATAATGACAATTATAATTTGGGATATGATGCTTTGAATGAGATATGTGCAGGAATAAAATGAAAATGAAGCATGAAAGATGAAAGAATGGTCCCAAATTCTTCTATGTATGGTGAAAGAGTTGATGAAATATTTAAATTCATTTTTGGTTTGAAATTGAGTATAGGAATCACCGTACTATAAAGGGGGACGTGTTTGATTGATTAAGTTTGTCAAAGTGCTGCTCATGAGATGAAAACTTAGATGACAAACACAAAAAGTCACGTACACATACCCCAGAAAATTTCCTTTGTCACTACCTCTGTCGGAAGTTCCGACCGGATGTTTCCACTGACTCGGGTTAAGTTCCGATGGATTTACATGTTCCGATATTTCCGTCGGAAGTTCCGACCCCTGTTATTTGTGACCTTTTCTGAGTGATCCAAATATGGGGATGTGCTCGGAAGATCCGACCATAAGTCGGAAGATCCCAGCCTGGACACAGTCGGAAGATCCGACCCTACGTCGGAAGATCCGACAGCAACCACCAGAAACAGCCAACCGCTCTATTTTGGGGGTGGAGTATTTATACCCCCTCACCCCCTCTCTTCATTGTGGCTGGCCTAACTCGACCCGCACACCTCCAAGAGCATTCATTTTACTCTCCCAAACCCCTCTAGAGCTCATCCTTGCATTGATTGACTTGGGGCTTGGGTGTGAGAAGCATTTGAGGTGTGTGACTTGAGGCTTTGAGTTGGTTTCTCCCTTATTCATCTCGAGAAGCACTTGAAGCAAGTTTGATTGATCGATTCGCGTTTGTTACTCTTGCAGCTTGGCTCCTAGACGGTTAGGCGTCACCGGGGAGCCCTCAATCTTTGTGATTGTCCCCTGGAAGTTTGTATTACCCCTCTCTTTGTGAGAACAATAGTAAGTGACTCAATCCTCCTTTGTGGTTGATTGAGAGAGGCAATGGGTTAGTGAAAATCCAGCTCTTTGTGTGCTCCTCAACGGGGACATAGCTCCTAGGTGGAGTGAACTCCGGTAACAAATCTCGTGTCTTATTTACTTGTTGTTGTTCATATTGTTCTTGAGCTAGATTTGACCCGATCTATGTGTTTGTAAGTTTCCGCTGCTAAAGATCACTTCTAGAAGTCTCAAGACACTTGTTGTAAGCTTTCTATTCAAGTAGAATCTTCCTAAACCTGTCGTAGTTTATATTTCATATTTAGTTCTTGTGAGGATCGGAAGTTCCTACCCTCCGTTGGAAGTTCCTACCCAATATCGGAACTTCCGAACAGTTCCGATACTGCGTCGGAAGTTCCGACAGATTTGACAGTTTTTCGTGAAGAATTTGCAGAATTTTCAACAGGGTCTATTCACCCCCCCCCCCCCTCTAGGCCTAGTGTCGGTCCTTTCAGCGACGCAATCTCGATTAGTGATCGAGCAAACAGCAGAGAAATCACCAAAAAAGATACAGCAGCAACAAATCTTCGTGTAGACCTCCGGGGTGCGCATAGCACCAGCCCCTCAATCTCTTATCTCTTCCGTCTCCTACTCGTGACATGGTCAAGTGGTCAACACAGAGAGAGGCAGAGGCAGAGGGAGAGATGGCCGGCGGACGGTGATGGGAGTCGACGGGCGCCAGTGAGCTGCGGCGGCTCCCCGGCCGCGGGCGCCGAGGCGGGCAGCTCCCCGCGGGACGGCTACGGACGCCGAGGCGGGCGGCTCCCCGCGGGACGGCCACGGACGCCGAGGCGGGCGGCTCCCCGCGGGGGAGGCCGCGAGCGGATCGGTGACTCCCCGCAGGAGCGGCTGCGGGCGCCGAGGCGCGCGAATCCCGCCAGGAGCGGCCGAGGGCCCCGGGGCGAGCGGCTGCAGACACCGGGAGGCGGCGGCGCGGCGAAGGGGACAGGGTGGAGCGGAGGTGCCGCCATCGATCCGCCGGCGATGAGGTGGGGACGTCATGCGGAATCTCTGCTGCCACCACGGCAGCACAGGGTGGATGCGGGCGCCGCCGGTAGACCGCGACTGCCACCACGGCAGCGCAGGTCGGTCCCTTAGCGACGGAATCCATGGTGGATGGCGAGGTAGGTCGACGATCTGCTGCTACTTGACGCGAGATGGGCGGCAGATTAACTCGATCCGCCGCAGGGGAGGGCGCTGCCCCCGGCGGAGGTCTCGGGAGGGGGCGCGCTGGTTGCGTGCCGTGGAGGGCAACAGGCGGCGACGCGAGAGGAGGGACGCCGGCGGCGCTAGGGTTAGGGCAGCGGAAGTTTCCCTAGGATCTCAAACCCTAATCTCGTGATACCATGTAGGAGAGAATAGAGAGATGCGTATAATTGATGGATTTTATTGCATTGAGGCCTTGGCCGGTATATATGAGAGTACAAGACTTGGGGGGCAAGGCAGCCCCACCGGATACATATGGCAGTCTACGATACGTATATCTACAAGTACCAAATATACTCTAACACTTTGTAATAAAGTACTATTTTGCACATGTGTAGAAAAAAACAACCACAAGATATGGACTCATGGTTGCATATAGCACACCAAAACAATCACTGGCTCTTTTAAAAGTTGAGACATGTTCATGGTCATGTTCAATGATTCCCTTCTGATGAGGGTTTGCAAAAGTTGCTATACCATTCAAAGTCCTACATGCTGAAATTATGTCCGGAATTTTATGTGAACTTACTATATTTGTATTAGCATATCCAAGTGATAAACACTTCATCTTGTTGCACCAGCAAATAGAGATGCTCTCACTGACCAGGAATATGAGGTTCATAAAATGTTGGGTTATCCCAGGCCGTCAAAGAGTGAGTCTTTTCGTGTACATTTAATTGACTACTAATTGCCCCCTTTACTCCTATGCCATACCACTACCAACTTACCATGCATCTTCAACCAGGGGACATGATCTTGGTAAATTCTTTCGAAGAGCCTTTTGGTGATGCGTATGATAATGATGTTCGTCGAGGTGTATGGAAGCTACTAAAGAAAAGAGTTTCCGAAGGAAGATCTGGAAATGTTGTCTCCCTTGCTTCTTTCAATGGTGATTTTACAACAGTGTTTTCTTTATCATTTCATACCTTGTATGGTCATCACTACCTAATGATCAAAATTACTGTGTCCAGGAAATACGAGATTTTTTGCATGCACAGGATTTTTTATTGACTGTGATGGCAAATGTCATGATAACAATGTTTCTATTATTCTGACTTCTGCGAGCTTGGTTAGAAATTCTGATCCTTTGGATGGTGAAAACAAGGTTATCGACGGCTTGAAGGTTGGTGCTCCTAATTATTTTGTGATCGTTGATTCTTACAAGGTGCTGATTGATTCTCACTGAATCATTTGCAGATTCAAGTGCAACCTTCAAAAGGGCCACTACTAGAGGGGCCACGAATACATTATAATCTAGATTATAATGTGGCTCTAGTTAGTGTCAAGAATTATAATGCCTGCCCTCTTGCAATTTGTAAACGCAATTTGATATATGAGTCTTCTAAGGTGGTGTCTGTGGGGTGTTGCTTTGAAACGGGCAAATTAATGGCTTCAAGTGGGAAACTGGTTGCCTGGTCAGGCTCGCGTAATTGCAAATTGCTTCTCTACTCCACATGTAAAATCACCAAGGTATAGCTGCTGTTATCCCCCCCTACCTTTATATGACTGCATAGTTTTTTGGCACCGTGGCTTCCCCCCCCCCCCCCCCCCCCACCCACCCCACCCCAGCGCCTAGGCAACGCATAGGCATTGTGGTGTAACTAAAACCCTGTGGCATCATGTGGTGACCCCCCCCCCCCCCCCCCCCCCCCTCTCACAATGCCTAGGAATACTGTAATTTCAATTCAAATCAGAAAATGAGGTTGACTTCTATTTGGCATTATGAATGATAACTCTCAATGTAACCTTCTTAGGCCGGGATTGGAGGGCCTCTTGTTGATTTTGATGGGAATTTTATTGGCATGAACTTCTATGAGCCGAAATTGGGCACCCCGGCTGTGTCTTGTGATGATATTGTTGCTGTCCTGGAATGTTTTAAGGAAAAATGGTATGTCTACCTTTCCTTTTTGGTATTTATTAAGTGCTTGTCAGTGACGTATGGTTTCAATTTGCAGGAAGCTGTCAGATCCGTACTTACTTTCTAAGAATCTTGTAAAAGAAGGCTCAGTCGAGCATAATTGTCTATTGAATCAGTTATTTTGTGTGTTATTAAATAGGACTGGTGGAGTTGACAGTTTGTCTAATCCAAATGGTGTGGGTGGAGGTGTTCAAGGAGATTGCAGTGTTAGTCTGAACTGGTACGCTGATTATCTTTACTGATAATTTCATCTTTTTGGCATGAACTTGTTGATAACGGTGTAATACGTGGAAATTAATGACAGGTGGCCAGTACCTCGGCCATATTGGCGTGAGCCAGACAAACCTGAGAAGTCTTATTTGGATGAATATGAACGTAGGGTCCTAGACAGCGGCTGCAAGTTCTGAGTACGTTTGTGGATACATACACATTCTGAAGTAGTCGTTTTTTGAGCTGGCTTGTCTGAGATGCTTTCGTTTGGATGTCGATATTGAAGGGTTTGGCATTGAATTAGGTTCAATACCAAATCAGACTAACTTTGGAAATGGAGAGTAATGCTAAAGATATTGTTTGGATGTAGATGAAATTGCCGGAAGGAAGGAATTCAACTGGGAAGCCAATATTAATTCGCGTTTGGATGAGCATCCCGTAAAATTGGAATTGAACCATCTTCATCGTCTCCTGTCCACCGCTCTCATGCGCAAGAAGCCGCCAGGCCGCTGCCACCAGCCCTTCCTCACGCGGAGGTCGAGCCCACGAGCGGGTGGGCCTCGCGGTGGTGGAGCTCAGGGCCACCGTGGAGGAGGGTCGTGATGGTGCAGGGGGCCGCAGCGGAGGGTCGCGGCGGCAGCGTGGAGGCCCGCGCACGGCGACGAAGGGGCGGCGTAGGGGTTCGCGCGCGGCAGCGTCGGGGGCTGGCATCACGGAGGGTCGCGGCGGCGAAGGAGGGTTGCGGCAGCGTAGGGGTCCGTGCGCGGCGGCGAAGGAGGGTTGCGGCAGCGTAGGGGTCCGTGCGCGGCGGTGAAGGAGGGTCGTGGCGGCGCAGGGGTCCGCGCGCGGCGGCGGAGGGTTTCGGAGGTGAAGGACCACGAGTGGGAGAGGAGTGGGGTTGGACCGCCTTGTTCGCTTGCCTTATTTCGGCTTTTTTCGGCTTATTCCCTCTCACAGAATACTATTGAACCAGCCGAAATTCAACCTGCCGAACCTGCTAAAACTGCCACCCTGAAGGCACAGTCCAATTTCAGTTATTCGACAAATGAAATTCAATTACGTTGAACCTGCCAATATTAAGGGAGATCTGTCCAAACAAGAAACATGGACCGTAGAGAAAATCAAGAGCTATCCAGATTGCCAGAGATGTAATGCTTCAAATTACATGAAAGTTCAGTTTTCTTGACGACCTTACCACAATTTGCACAGTAAACCAATCCAAATCAAAGTACAAAGAATGAATGCACATGTCAATGGAAAAAAAAAAGAATACGAAGAAGAAGAAGCAGAGAAAGAAGAAAACATCCACAGAATCTGAAAAAGAAATCATGATGCAATGTTCCCTCCAGGTTAATGATAAGCAGACTGCACAGCGGACAGGCATGGATGTGCTAGCTCATGAGCTCTTTCTCTGCGCGCACCGGGGGCGGCAGCCCGTGGTCTGAAGCCGCAGCGCCGGCTGACATCTTGAGGTTCTGCTGCTCGTAGACCTGCCGCAGCCTCTCGATCTCCTTCCTCAACGCCTCTTGATGAGCTGAAAAAAAAAGGGAATAAAAAAGTTTATTCAGTTATGACTTATGAGTGATGTCCGTTGAAGCATGATGAGATATAACCCAAGAATCCCGAGTCTCAGTGGCATGCATTATTAGCTCTCTCCATGAATTATCAACCATCTGTGCTGCAGTACTAGTTAAATTATGATCGCCTACCCCGAGTAAAGCATGGTACATTGGTACTCACCATCCTTGAAGATCTTGTCCTGTGCAAGCGCTGCGATCCGCTGCTTGAGGTGGCTGTTGCCGACGGTCAGAATCGTCCGCTGCTGATCCAGAAACGCCACCCGCGGAGAGAGCACGGACACCTCGTTCTGCAGAGCAATTCAACCGTCGATTTTACAAACCAGTACTAGCATGCAGGGCAATCAAGCAACGCCGAGAAACCTCACACACGCATCGCAGATGGAGAGTTGGTAGATGGATTATTGTTCTGAATTTTCCCCTCGATCGAACATTTTTCGAGATTCCGTACGTACATGTGCAGCTTAAGCCGTAATTAACCAATCTTAATCCAGTGGTTTGGAACGCGGCGATGCCATGCTAACGGAAACCGGACAGCCGCGGAACCTTTGATCTGTACCTAGCTTGCGCCATGTGCAGCAATTTTATATATCCATCCAAGCATACTTGACGCCCGGATTGTTAAATGCGACCACCAGTAAATCCTCCAACTAACGAACGAACCAGATCCCGCGCGCGCGAGGAGGAGGAGGAGGCAAGGCTCGTGTCCTACCACCAGCTCGACGATCGATCCGTGCATCCAGCATGCGGATCGATCCAGAGCACTCACTCACGCGCACGGCAGGGACCACGCACGCCACGGCCATGCAGAGGCATGTGCACTTGGATCATGGCGCTACGTGGGGTTTGGTGGTACCCGGCGGGGAGGGAGATCGAGAGGGGTAAAGACTAAAGACACCGGCGTGCGCGCACGGCCACGGGAGGAGGAGAGAGCAGCCAGCCTGCGGCCCGCGGCCTCCATGATCTACGCCGAGGCCGCCCGGCCGGCGCGGCCTCCGCGCGCACATGGGCTCATCACTTGCGGGCGCTGTTGCTATTGCTGGCCAGCCTGTTGTGCATGCCGATCTATCTATCCATCTACCTTGCCTGCTGGCTGTGTGCATGTGCGGAAGTGACAAGTTAATCGCGCGCCTCCCGCCCAGCTTAGTTAATGTGCCCGTGAATTGTGATACCGTGACAACAGGCGCCGGCGCATCAGAATTTTGCGTTGTGCAGAGACCGGGACAAAAAAAAAATTCGTTACAAACTGAGCTAGATTTTTATGTAAAAAAATGTTCCTGATCATCATGCATGCAAACGCATGATGCATGTTGTCTATATCGATCGAGTACGTCTAACGGAGCTGCCGCATCGCGCGTCGTGTTTGCGCATGCAATTCCTCGCGCGATTCTGCTGCTGCGGCCATGTGCACTAATACTATAGTTTCCACTTTCCACGCTTGCACTGCTAGTTTTGTACCCCTGCTCTCTTTGCACCGAGTCAGGAAAGAATGTTGGCAAGATCTATTGGGATCGGTGAAGCGCGTGTCAGTTTTACTATCAGCACGATTTCGATAGAATGATGATCATCTAGGTCCATTTTGAGTAACTGGGTGATCAGCATATTACAATATAATTCACATATGGCACTATGGCAGCTTTTGCCTAATGCATTTGGATACGAGACTAGCTTGACATCGTCGTCTACGCTGAATTGTTGGAATTGGTTTGTTTACGACGGTGCAAGAATTGGCAGAATTTGAATGTCGATGTGATGATTCTGTATACCTGCAGGGTTGTGACGCTGCGCTCGAGCTCGGAGATGTACTGCAGCTTCCGCACCCGCGACCTCTGAGCCGACTGCCGATTGGCCAGGATCCTAGCGGCAGCATTGCGGGCAAGCGTTTCAGGCTACACATCAAGCTGTGTTGCTTGGAGAAGACGCGTCTGCGTGCATGGGCTCGATCGGGGCTCACCTCTTCACCCTCTTGGGGTCCCGGATCAGCTCCGTGGAGGCGGCGGCGGCTGCCTGCCCCGACGCCGGCGCCTGCGCGTCCGCGGCCTCGCTCCGCTCGTCATCGCAGCCATTATTGGCGCCGCCGCCGCGCTTGTCGCCGTCGCTGTCGTCGCTGCTGCCGCCGTTCTCGGACCCCGGCGCGGACGACAACCCGCCGCCGGCCTCGTCGGGGAACATGGACATGAGCCGGTCGTCGTCGAGGCGGTCGAACTCGCCGGCCGCGCCGTCCGCGGGCGCCACCTCGACGAAGGCCACCGAGTCGCTGAGCGACCTGCGGTGCGCGCCCCGCCGCGACGCCGCGAACTCGGCGAAGTCGTCGGCCCACGCCCCCGCGGCCCCGTGGTGGCCCCCCTCCGGCCAGTGGTGCACCGCGGCCGGGATCCTGGGCGGAAGCTGCGCCATGCGCGCGCGCGACACGTACACGGCCGCCGACCGATCCGCCCGCAGAACCCCGCGCTAGCTGGCTGGCTGCCAATGCGCACGCCGGCCGACAGCGAGTGAACCAACAAGCTCTTGTATCAGCTCAGCCGCCGCCGCCGCCGCCGCCGACAGTGCGCGCTCGCTCTTGCGATGGGCGCCGGCGCCCGGAGTTTTGTTTTATAGTGGTGCAGCAGTGGCTAGGTAGACTACACCCCCACCACCGTCCTGGCCCCCCGGGTAGCTTGTGCCGGGCGAGGGGATAGCGACGGGTGGGATTGGAATTGGAGGGTCACATGGGACGAGACTTTTGGAACATGAGGACAGCCTGCGCCAGCTAGCTCCGGCTCCGTCTCCTCTAGCGACCGAGCAGCGAGGGGGATCCAGCGGAGTGGTGCGTGCTACTACGCGTAGCCCGGGGAGGGGAAGGCGTTGGTGGGGGTCGGCGGTTTCAAGTGGCAGCGAAAGCTGAAAAGGGGCAGGCGCCGAGGCGAGGCAGTTATGTAGGTGGGCAGGGAATCCCCCGTCCACGTGCCGCTGTCCGCCCGCCCGCCGCCGCACCCGGATTCGTGCGCCCGCCCGCGGATCGGCCGCCGGCCGGCCGGGCGTGGCGAGAGCGGGACGAGGGCCCAAGGAATGGATCATCTAGCTCGCCGTCGTTGTCGCCCAGAAATGGCCGCGCGCGCCTTGCTCCCTGCCGCCATCGGCCGAGCGATTATTGAGCGTCTCGGTCGGGGGACGACTGGGCGATTACACGCCGCTGTTGATCACATGCCGGGACCTTGGCTTCGTTTTCATTCAGGGCGTCACGGGGAACAGGGCCCGCCCTGGACCACCACCAGTCCACCACCATGGCCGAGTGATGACCTGCTTGATTTGTTTGGTGGCGGTGGCTGGTGAGCAGCCCGCCGCGCCGGGTCCGTTCCTCATGCGGACGAACCCAAGCGGCGGACATGGATGGAGGCACGGAGCAGTGCCCGGGCCGGTAGAAGAAGTTGCCGAGCTTTGGAGCGCCGCGCGTGGCGCGCTCGCGTCGCGTCTTCTAGTCTGTGCCGCGGCTGGGCCGTGTCAAAGATGGACGGGATAAACAAAGGACCGTCTCGTGGCGGCTTTGCGCTTGCGGCCCTGAAAACCACTGCGCGCGTATCGTTCCGTCAGACAGCAGCATGTTCGCGAATCCCCTCGGGATCAGAGATCTAACCGCGTCGGTCTAATTCCCCGCTGCCTGCTATGCTCGGGAATCTTCTCTTCTGCGCATCAAACTACGTAGTGCTGAAGGTCTCATGCCTGCGTGAGTGGCTTTGGCACATGGCTTGCGCCCATGTGAAATGCGAAAAAAACAAAAACAATAACGAGTGGACGTGGCCACGTACTGCGCGACGAAGGCCCAGGTGCTGCCGTAAAGAAAAGGCCCACGGTCCTTGCATGCAACTCTTTCGGCCTAGTAGGCAGTAGCATTTCGGCCTGATAGGAAAACCTAGACGGGCTATGGCAGCAGCGTCTACAAAAGCCCAAGCGGGCCACCTTTTCCCTTTACGCTGCGTTTGGATGCTGAAATTGAAAGGCTTGGTATTGAATTGGGTTCAATACCAAATCAGACTGGCTTTGAAAATGAATCGCAATACCAAATTCATTATTTGAATGTAGATGAAATTGCTAGATAGAATTTAACAAAGTGGCAAATTCCAATTTCTGTTTTGATGTACACACAGTCAAATTGAGAATCGACTCGTCTACTCCAATGCGCCTAGCTCCCATCGCCGCTCTGCTCCACTGCGGTGGCGATGGCCTCGTCGGCGGCGGCGGCCTCGCACGCGCAGAGGGACGGCGGACCCGGCCTCGTCAGGTGGCCTTGCGTGTGGCCTAGGCGGCGGCAACCTCGCGCGCGCGGGGGTAGGGGGCTGCTAGACCCGGTAGAGGCACAGCAGACCCGGCCTCGCCTGGCGGCCTCGCGCGCACGGTGGTTGGAGGCTGCTAGACCCGCCCCGCCGCGGCGATCCGCTCCCGGTCGCCGGCCGCATCCCGACGTACCTGGACGGGGTGCCGCTGCCGGAGATGTAGATTGAGGAGACCGGCCGGCGACGGAGAAGGAGGCCGCCGCCGAAGATGTAAATGGAGGGCGGCTGCTGCCGAAGATACAGATGGTGGACGGCCGCCGACAAGGGCGAAGGAGGACGGTCGCCGACAAGGGAAAAGGTGCGCGCGGGCTGTTGCCGGCAGCCGTAGGGAGGGGAGATGGAAGAGGCGATGGGGCTTCTTTTTCTTTGAGGCGGCGGATGAGGGAGCTGCGGGTCGACTGCCTCGCGATACCGAGGGTCAAGCCTCTGAATTGGGGGGGGGGCGTGCGCGTAATAGAAGTGAATGCCGCACAGTATTTGTTCGCAATTCCATTTTCCACTTTCCTCGACATCCAAACGGCGGCATTGGTGACAGCAAATTCGAATTCCTAATTCCATGCTCCAATGCCAACATCCAAACGCAGCCTTATGGTTTTCTTTGGTGTAACGTGTAATTTTGCAGCTGGACACTCTTCAATGCTTGGTTCTTGCTGTTGGACATTGCTTAATTATATATTTGCCAATGAACGCCCTTCAAGTTTGAATATTTGATATAAAACATCATGTCCATTGAAATAATGATTTTTTTATTCAGAGGATAGAGAAAACAAGTAAGATGACCAAAATACCCCTACAAGGCCACGTTGTCAAGAACTCTCAATATGTTCGCAGATAATAAAATAATTATTTTATTGTACTTTTTGCATGGCAGTGCGATTTTCAGCTATAAACATGATCTTTTCTTTATCTATAAACACATTTCTAGGTAGAAATTATATTTGGCCTTATTACTTGCTTTTTCTCTCTGAATCAGAAAATTATTATTTTAGTGGATATAGTGTCTTGTAGCAAAAATTCAAAATTGAAAAGTGTCCATTTGCAAATACATGATTGAGTAGTGTCTAGTAGCAAAAATCATTATTAAAGAGTGTCCAACAGCAAAATTACTCTTTTCTTTTTAATGCCTCTCGGTAGAGACGTAGTACCTGATCATGTCACTCTAACCCTACATGCACACCTTACTCACACTCAAGCACATAGTCAAGACTTATAAGGCTACAACTATACACAACAACGAAGATCGTGCCCCTAGAACCCAGACTTTGCAGATAATGGACATATCGTACTCCTATTATGTTACCAGGCACGAGAGGCCACAAATTTGTTAACGGAGGCAAACCCCCGGTGAGCGGTGACAGACATGATTTGATTCCATGAGTAGAACCCGCTCGTGGCTGCTTGACCACTACCTCCACAAGCCACTAGAGGAGTACTATCTAGTTTTGTGCAAACTTAAGAAAAATATTATAGGCGGATTTGAAGTATTAGATGACAAAGGAACCTATCTCACAGAGAGAACCATGTAGAATGCATCCACAGCGGGAGAAAATGATAAAATGTGACAACGGGGAAAACGACAAAATATGACAACAGAATGGAGCGGGCTGCACTAGAGATTAAATTGGCAAATGTCGGTCATAACCGTTATCGGAAACCTTAATAGTAGTTCCGTTACTAAATATCGAAGGAGTCACACGGCGTTGCGTAGAGTAGTGAGGTTCGAATTAGTATGGTTGGTGAGAAAGTAGGTAGTACTTAGAATTTGAATTAGATCAAGCGGGTCATATGTGAAATGAGTCAATCTAATAATGTACAGATTGAAACGCGACCGGATTGCAAAGCTAATCTGCGTATTTAATGAAGCATCAAGACCTTGGCATCACAATTCACAACCTTTCCTCTTAATAAAATACGGTAAGAGTTCTTCCCTCCCGGTTGCGTTTTTTTTTTACGATTCACAAGCTTTCATCAAGCGTGTGGGATGAACGAGAACGAGCGAAGGTGCAGTAAATTTTGGCTCGCACCTGCCCACCTACTAGGCTACTAGCGCGCAGACTACTGATAGCGTGTGTAGAAAGCCATAGGTCCAGTCAACTTCTCTCCCGTCTCTTCGCTCCGGGTTCGTGCTACGTCTTCAGCATGTCAGAGGGAGCCTTTTATTAACAGAGGCACGGACCGGCTTTACCAACATACGCTCACTGACATCCCGGTACCACCAACAGTGGAGCCCACCTGTCAGAATGCAGAAAAGCCCGGAAATCCGTATCCCTGGGTACTCAACTAATTAGACGTACCCGCCTGTAGAATACTGTGACACTGACAGTGGGCCGCGACAGGCGTTGGAGCCCACTTGCAGTGGAACAGGAGATTGGGAGCCGGGAACGGAGCGGCGCCCCTTCCCACTTCCCCACCTCTTGTTCAAATCAATCAACTTCCCCTGAGCCAGCGGTTCGCAGTCCGCACCGCCCCTTTGCGGAAAAAACCCTCTCCGGCAGCCCAAACCCCCGCTTCCCCACCCAAACTTAGCACCAAGAAGCCCCATGCGGCTCCGCAGGCGCGCCGGCGAGGGCGGCGGGAACCCCGACTACGCGGCGGTGCTCGGCGCCGCGGGGCTCGGGGCCTTCGCGCGGCTTGCCCTCCCCGACCACCCGCCCGAGGAGCTCGGGCTCGCCGCCACCTACGACGGCGCCTCGGGCCGCATTTTGGTCTCCCTCCCCGGCGCCGCAGTCTCCGCTTCCCCCGCGGACCTCGCGTACGCCCTCGAGCTGCCGCCGGGCCCGGTTGGCCTCGCCGAGGGGTTGGATGGGGCCGTGTTCTCCGACGCCGAGGCAATCGCCGCCGTGAGTGGGTTCGCCCGCGATCGCGTGATTCTGGGAGGCGGAGGGGACGGAGGGCCGGCGTCGGGGGAGGTCGCCGCGGCGCTGCGGTTGGTGGAGGAAGGCAAGGCGTACGAGGTGGACTGGGGCGGGCTGGTGTGGGCCCTGGTGACGGGGGAGGTGGTAGCCGGGACGCCGCGGCGGTACGCGCCGTACCTCCTGCGTCTGATGGAGCACCAAAGTCCGGAGCTTTTCGCGGAGGTTGACGAGAGGTTGCCTCTTCGGAAGAGACGGAGAGGCCAGGCAGTACAGAAATGCCAGTGGGATGATGTTGGGTTCCTTGCGTTGGATGAGGAGGAGGAAGATGCCTCTTTGTTTTATGGGGGGAGCCCGAACATTGGGGACTTGGAGGACATGCCGATCTTCGGTGAGGGCAAGAACGTCGAATTTGTTGGGGGAGAAGAGATACATGCGCAGAGCCAAGAGCTTGTTGATCTTGGACCACGGAATTTCTTCTATTCTGATGTCAAGCTTTTGGGCCATAAGATGGAGTGCGACGACAGGACAGGAGGCTGTAGCCGGAATTCTGCAAAGCAAGATGACTTGACCCCACAGCGGGTGATCTCGATGACCCAATATCAACCTGAATCAAAACTGCAACGCACTTTTCAAATTGAAGATGAAGATGACAGGAATGCCAATGTGCATGTTGGTCTGGACAACTCGTCTTATCTTCCCCAACTGCAAGAGGTGGGGGGCATCCGCAATTATCGAACACTTTCACCATTCCAAGGCCGTATGCAACAAATCCAAGGTTATGTGCCTGCCATGGAGCATGCATACATGGATGTGGAAAAGGCTTGCAGGGATACTCAAGATGAAGCAGAGAGCATTAAGAGAATGGTGATGGAAAAAGGCCACTTAATTGCAGCTACTGTGAGTGATATACAAGAGGAGTTTAGAGTGAGGAGCGCTAGAATGCGCCAACTCGAAGCAAACAGGGATCTGATGTGCCGCACTGTTCAACAATATGAAAAGTTACTTGAGAAGTCTATGGCTGAATTTCAGGAGTATAGGAATAGGATGACGCGTGGGAAAGGTGTTGACTCATATTCTGTGGTTCTTGGTGTCTCTGTTGGGCAGAATCGCGCATGGGTGCAACAAATGCATCATTATCTTTGCCAGAAAATTATTAAGATTGATCAAACATGGTCTTTGAATTCTTCGAAGCTTCTGACAAAGATTACAGAAGTGGAGACAGGCATGATGAAGCTCAATCATGAAGTACAAAGGCTAAATGATTCCAGATCAATTCCAGACCTTAACAATGGCAAGCCCCAACTATGAATTATTAGTATCTGCATTTTAGGTAAATGCTAACATTCATAACTGAACTCATGCATTCTATCTGCAGGCGTGGAAGACAATGGCGAGGGTGAAGCATCGCTGAGTAAGACGGAGGACAGATCTTGTGCAAGTGAAGGAGGATGTCATATCAGCAATACCACACAGGTGTGTTTAGGTCTTTCTGGACATGACTGTTCAGGGTGTGAAATTAGGGTTTACTCTTGAAGTTGATATGTTCATATTGATAATTGGCCCTTGATGTGAAGTGCTAGATTTTTGGAGATAATAACTCTGTCTGCTAGATTTCTTAGGCTTTGGCAAGAGCGGAAGTGCCTGTCTTAATGAGCTATTCCTCAACAATGTGTGCCTGTTACTTCTTTGTTTTTTGTGTAATCTTAATCCTGTTTACGGCCAGCAGAGCCTTTTGGGAAAATTGGAGCAATGTGGCCAAGTTGAGGCAATGACAATGTATATACTGAAAGTGCACTAAATCTGAAAAATATCTTTGACCATTCATGATTTAGGTAGTTCTTGTTTAGTTGTTTTGTTTTGCTGACGCGGCATGTATTTTTCATTACTTTGATATTCACTATAAAATTACTTGCTCTAGTTTAGTTAATAAAAAGACCCTTATGTTTCTGCATCCAATGTATGGTTTTTTTTGGCTACCTTACTAATATGAAGCTTCATTGTGATTTTTCAATTTTTTGACACTTTGGTGTAACATGATATCACATGGTATTGTGGTCCAGGCAGGAAAGCAGCTTGTTGAATTGGTAGCAAACCCTGATCAAAGAAATGACACCGGGGAGAGCATGGATCTCAATGGAGTTCAACGCTGAAGCATGCTATGGAAGTGCGGCCTTACAGGGCACAAGATAGGCAAAAAAAAGTTATCTGCTTGCATTTTGGTTGAATGGTTGGTCGTGTGCAACTTAGTATCATGTGAAAGTGCTGATCAGATTGCACCAGTGTTTTGTCATGTGAACCTTAGATAGTGGTATAATTATACAAGGTTATCCCTAACTTATTAGTGTGTAAGAATGGTTTAACCAGTGGCATGGGTGGTGCTGTGGTTTGGACAATAGCTAGAAGTTTCTGCATCATGTTATCTACCTTATTAGTTCTGTTGAGTATTGGCAAACAATGTGTCCTGCATTGCCATCAACATAGGTGCATCCTACTTGACCGTCTGAATGAAAGCAGAAATGTTTCTATTCGAGGTAGTAGATTGGTTTAGTTCAAGCATTCTTTGTGATGGGATTTGGGATTGGAGCTTGGAGTTGTTTCTGGTTCACAATTTTCTCTAGTTCCGGCTTTTCAGGGATATAAAAAGTTGCTTTGTTTTGCCCTGAAATAAGGAAAGCTGGGAAGGAGCCAGCAGTTGGGAGTGATCATATTACTAGAAATGTTCCTAGATCATGTTGATGATTGACGGATTCAGTTTGATGGCTTATTATTTTAGTCTTGACGTCTGGAACACATGGCGTGGATTTTTCTTTGGCGCAAGCACTAGAAATATTCTACTTTCACTTTGCAGGTTCTGTTTCAGGAGCTCTTGCTGGAGCTTGAGAGATGGATTTTTTTTGTTTTGTTTTCTTTTTTAACGTGGGATAGTTTTTGGGCTCTGCAACCGCACACAACCAAGATAGAGCTAGCTCCAGAGCATTCTTGCGATTCCGGGCTTTGTCCATTGTTCTTTTAGATGTGGATTTGGGCCCGCAGTTTTGGGTATTCTGGTGCTTGGTTGCCTGCTGTTGGTGTGGCCTATTATTGTTCTTTGTATTGTCTTTTGATCTATTCATGCAATGTCTCAAAGTCAAAACCTGACTTCTGTTGTTTTACCGGTGGACACTGTCCACACTCACAGTTTAGCAGCAGTTTGTATGATTGCTTCTGTTTGGCATACAGATTTTGGCTGATTCAATAGTATTCTGTGAGAGAAAAGAATAAGCCGAAAGAAGTCGAAAGAAGCCCGAATGCAGACAAGCCGAACAAAGTCGAAAGAATGGCAGACAAGCCGAACAAAGTTGAAAGAATGGCAGCGATCTAGTCATGGCAGAAAGAAGACACTGCAACCATCAGATCCGTTCAGCTAAAGTTATCTGACGACTGTTTCCTCTTGCACTCGGTGTCACACGCCATCATCAGTGATGTTCGGACTATTTTAACTGACCGGATGCTGAAGCCTGGAGCGTACTCCTGCTGGGGTCAGCAGGCAAAAGTCAAGCGTTGGGCGCGCAATTCGTGTCCACTTTCCGGCTGCGGAAGCGTTTGGGTCTGAATGGCTTCCTTCCTTAGTTCCATCTTCCGTGAAGCTGGCTGGTATGGATCATGAAGAAGCACCAGAAAGTCAGAAGATAGCAGCCTGGAAAGCCAAATGTTTGCTGTCTGAAGATGCCGGAGTTGCAGAGGTTCAGGACATTCAGAAATCAGAACGGTGAGTAGTAGACTAGTTGTTGAAGCTTATCTGGGCCTCGTGTGTGATGACTAGTCATGGGCTTGAGCCCAGCGTAACGCGCTCTGAACTCGGTAATTGAACATGAACTCTTCTCAATGCTCTTCCCCTCTCACGGGCCCCATCCGTGTTCTTCCTCCCCAGCCCTCCAAATTCTCCTCTGCTTATCTACCAAGATCCCTTCCAAATCTTAGCTAGCTACTAGTTCATAGCAATGGGATGGTCCCAACAACATGGACGTGAGTCTGAATGGCGTGGGGAGCGTGGCCCTCATCGCGGCAGCCGGCACCACTGCCCCCTGCTTGCCTTCCGTTGACGCCGAGCATGTCCACGGGAGCAGCAGCACGACACCGAAGAAAACCAAAACGAACGACGCCATCCATCCATGTCATGAATCATGATCCATCCCTCCGTGCAGCGAGCGCGAGGTTACGATCGGCTCGGGTGGCGCTGTCGGTCGGAGACAGAACGGAAACCGGAGCCGTGGCGGCGGCCAGCCGACGGCGGGCGCGCGGCTGGGCGCGGCGGCGAGCGGCTGCCGGATCGTGCTCGAGACCATGTGCCGGGCTGCAAGGCGGTTTCGGTGACTCGTCGCAAGCTGATCCCGGTCGGCTGTCCGATGGATTCGCCTCGCCGCTTTGCGCGGGGTCGCCGGCTCGCGGAGTCCGACGAGCAGGACGCCGCTGGGTGGGCGATCGCGCTGAAAGTCCCGTGCGGATACGTGCGGTCTTGTGATGCGACTAATCGTCGTCACGTCGGTCTCTGGGACACCTCCTCTTTCGCCACCGGTCGGTCTCATACTCCCTTTTGCTACTCCCAGCTCATGCGAGCTCCTTGTCGTTTTACCCAGTAGAGAATCGGGACCATGAAACAAGTTGGGGCGATCGAGCCAAGCATATCGAGTCGGTACTAGTTAGATCTCTCCATGGATTACGGATAAAATATCTTTGTGTGCTCGAAAATAGCTACTCCAGCGGATAAAAAGCCTGCATTTTTGTTGACTGTTTTTGTGTACAAATATCTTGAGCATCTAGCTTTTCTCTGCACTTTGATGCTGCTACCAATTTGCATTGCCATTTGCAGCAGAATTTTCTACATACAGAGCTCCGTTTACATGCTCTGAAAACCTGCTTTTTCATGTGCATCGGTGCAGGGAAGACGCACCCGATCAGCGCAGGATCTCTTGATGTGCACCTGGCCGACTCGGTGAGACCTGATGAGCACATCTATCTGTTCGACTCCACCCCTGGTTTCAGAGTAAGAAGACATGCTGCCTTTTTAAGCTGCTTTCAGGTACTGCTCTCTCTTCTTCTTTTCCCGGTTCGCGGTGCTCATTTGATTCTCCGTCTCTCTTGAGGACATTCTTTACCGATTCTCTGTCTCTTAAGGAGAGAGTCTTTACCCCTCTCTCTCCATCCATAAAAGGAAGAGTCGTGATCACCCGGGTGAAGAAAAAAAAGCTATGGCCTAGATGCAGGCCTGGTTCCAACAGATGCTGCGAGGGTTATCCGCAATCTGATTTCCAGTAGTTCACGCTACCTGCAGCCTACAGGCTACTAGTACGAGTCCTGAACTCTCTGATGTGAAGTCGTTATCCCCCGCCTTATCCGGACTAGCCTGCCTGCTAACCTAAGGTTAATGTAGTTTTGTACTACTGTGCTAGTAGTAACTATAGTAGAGTGGCGGTAGTATTAATCATGCAAAGCATGAAGCTGGTGAGGATTATCTTAGCTTTATCCTTGTATAATCTTCGAGGGCCGAATCGATTCCTGCTAATCCAGAGCGCTTAGTGCCATCGACTGGCCCAAATTGAAGCATCGGAGCACAAACAACTTTTCATGTTCGGCAAGGTTCCCTGCCCTAAAGGCCTAATTAAAGCTTGTTTACTTACTGTAAAGCAAAGCAAACCGCTCGGTCATTAGATATCACGGCGCGAGCTCGCCATGTTTATCTTGCTGTGCCCCCAAACACGGATCCGAGATGCCTCGTTTCTCTATACTACGGAGTAGATCAGCAGATGATCATATTCAAAATTAGGCACTGGAGGCTGCACTACGCCATACCCATATGGAACTCGAGCCGAATTGCTCGCGGGAATGGGATGCCCGGCCGGCCGGCGGGTCCCGTCCAACTACCCATTCACCCGCCCGGGGCTAGTCTAGTGTAGCCGGCCGGCCGGAATCCCGTTCCCGTCGATCTCTTTTCCGGCCCGGCGATCCAACCGAATTTTCCTGGCCCGGTACGGCGACGTCACCGGCGACTTTCCAAGTCACCGGCCGCAACTTTCGTGTTGGAGCGCGCAGCTTTTGCGTCGGACGGGCACTCCCGGCTGCCTGCTTTTCCGCCAGCAGATGCAAAGACTTCGGCGAGGGCAAGTGCGCGGAGAACCAGCGGGTCGGGAGTCCTTTGGGCGACGGCGACGGGCGCGACGTCGCGCTGGAGGCTCGCTGACCCCCCTCCCCGTCTGGTGGTGTTGACTCGTGTGGACACCTCCTCGCTCCGAGCATGCTCCTCCTATGTGAAACCAGCACTTGTAGTGTGATCGCGAATACTATATGGGAACGGGAGGGGAGTGCGTGCAGTGGCCGCGGAAAAGAAGAGGAATTGACGCGAGGGTCAAACCTGCTCATTTTCGTAGCTTCCCCGCGAGTGGTGCTTCTAGACTAGAGCAACCAGCTGCTTATCCGGAATGCGGCATCATGTTCATCCACTGTTGTTTTCTTTAATCTCTGTAACAATTGACAGCACTGCTTTATGGGGCGAGTAAGGGCCGTTGTATGTGACCATCATCGTCACGTGCAATTTGCACCCTTTTTCTTTAATTGAAAAAAAAATGTAGGTTCGGAAAATGTAGGAAGTGCAGTCATACTCATGCACAATGCTGCCAACTTGCAGAAGCGGCCTTAAAACTTTCCAGGATCTTGAACCATTTGTCTACTCAACAAACGTGGAGCATGTTTGTAGTCGAGTTGTGTCAAATGAATTTTTAAGTTGTTGTTGCACCTCTCCAATAGGATCACGCAAAAATGTTGATTGGCAAAATTTAGCATTCAAGTACATAAACCTTTAATTTTTAGGCCCATAGAAAGTAGGCACTCACTCCATTCTTTTTATAATTTGACAATGTAAAATTAATCTTTGACTATAAATTCAGCATATACTTTTGTATTAATAGTTACAAAATCATAATTACACGAAGCTGATGCTATCACGTTTGTAAGTACATGACTCATATTACTTGATGAATTGTTGGTAAAAAAACTTGAACAGTCAAACTGCGCCTTATAAAAATGAAAAGGAAGAGTAATTTCTATCCACATCAGAGTTTTTCGCGGCACTGTAAAAGAAAAGTGTAAAGTCATGCAAGAAAATGTGATCCTGAACCATCGGTTTACTCAACAAACGCGAAGTGTGTTTGTAGTTGAGTTGTGTTAAATGAGTTTTAAGTTGTTACACCTCTAGCTAGATTTGGATCACATGAAAATGTTACTTTAAAGCAGGTCCCACAAAAAGTAGGTAATTTTTTTAAAAAAAAAACATCAACACTACAAAGGAAAAATAGATAAAGTCGTGCAAACCAAAAAGTGACGTTCTTTACCTAAAACCTCGAGAGGGCCATAATCGAGTGAAGTTTGAGGGACAACATCAAGCAACAAAAAGACAAATGTGCCAATTGGTGGAGTGAGACAGTGAGAGTAGGGAAGAGGAAAGCGGGGAAAGAATGTGTTTTTCATACGTTCTAGACACATCTTAATGCCTATATACCGTAGGATCTGCGTATAGGCGTCAATCCATGTTGCCACATATGAAAGTCCTCTAAAGACACATATGCCTAATAGGAACCACTTTGCATATAAAAAGTTTCAGCTTAGCTTTATCCACTAGCCTTGTTACGGGCACAAGGGTAAACTGCAAGCTTCATCCACTGCGGCTAAGCATCAATACCTGAGTTAAAGAGTGGATAAAGCGGAGAATTAAAGATCTTGTTCACATTGGAACAAAACTGTAGAGATTTGGAAGCATGTCACTTCTTTCCAAATGAGCCCTTACATTCATTAAAAAAAATAAGGAGCCCACACACTTGTCTTAGTACTTCTCCACTCACGCAAGTGCGGGATGTACAAATGATGAGGAAAATTACCAGATTAAAAAGGTTTTTGAATAAATAAATAGATTAATTATTCACGGCCTGCAGCTGTCGTTCCAAGTCGTCTAGCTCCCCGGCGTCGGCATGGACGGCGCTCTGCGGCCTCCGCGGCGCCGGCCTCTCCCTGCTCAGCATCTTCATCAGCGACGCGCAGGCGCTGATCCCCCGCTCCGGGGTCGAGCTGCAGCTGCCCGCCTCCTCCTTCACGGCGTCCTGCAGCTTCTCCTGCACCAACCGAGCCGCGCCGCCCTCCTCCTCCTGCGGCGGCTCCACCTCGGCGCGGCAGACCGGGCACGAGGAGCTCGACGCGAGCCACGTGTCGACGCAGGGGACGTGGAACACGTGGGCGCAGGCGGGCAGCGCCCTCACGACCTCCCCTTCCTGCACGGCGCCGAGGCAGATGGCGCACTCGGTGCAGGCGCCCGGCTCGCCCGCCTTGCCGTACACGGCGGTCGGCAGCGCCGCGATGGCCGCGGGGTCCAGCCCGCCCTTCGGGGCCGCGGCGGCCGGCGCCGTGGTCGGCAGCACGGCCGCCGCGCGGCGCCGGTTCCGGCGGCGGACGTGGCAGACGTAGAGGTGCAGGAAGAGGGCGAGTCCGAGCACGGACACGAACGCCGCGACGGCCGTGGTGATGAGCCGCACGTTGTGGGCCCCCATCCCCGCCGGCGGGGTCCGGGCGCCGCTGCCGAACCACGCGGACCCCGGGTCGCTCGCCTTCATCGTCGTCGTCGTCGTCGTCGTCGACATGGCCGCTGGCTGCTCCGGGACAAACACGGCGCGCGTGCGCTCCTCTCGCTACTCCTGACTCCTCGGCCTGCGCGGCCTCGCGGGTGGGCGCCAAGTTTTTGCTGCTTGGTTGGTGAGTGAGAATTGAGATCGCTGGGATGGCGCGGGAGTGGGGGTTTGGTGGGCGTGGTTAGCAGCACCCCCGCGCCTGGTCTTATAAGGTTAAGGGGTCCGCGCCTGCGACTGCGCGCGCCGCTAATGATTCGCGACGGGTTTCACTTAGTGGCTTGCTTAGGCGCATAGGTTTCGACGTGGCCGGCTGGGGCCCGGCGTGGGCCCTGGGCGGTGCCGTGGTGGTGGTGGGGCAGCTGCGGCGCGGGCTCGGCCGAGTGCTCCATTCGGATGTCTGTCACGTCGCGTACTGTGTGTGTGGGGCAGAGCCGTGGCACGCTCGGTGCTGGTATTTGAAACTTCGACGTGGCCATTGCCGTCGCGCCCTTTTCTCCCCCCCCCCCCCCCCCCCCCCCCCACCTCCGACGAGACGTGACGCGCCGGACGGGAGCACGATTCGAATCGCGGCCGGACACGTAGGCCCACCACCACGAACATGACTTGCTTAGCCTCGGAGGTAAAGGGTGAAGGTCCGGTCCGGGAGCCGCCGGGCGGAGCGCAGCGGCGCCGTCGAGTCGTGCGTCGCTTCGCCGACGGAGGCAGGGGAGCAGTTAACCGCTTGACGCTGATGCGGTGGTCGTCCAGCGATCCTGGCTGCGGAGCTGGCAGCGGTTGGCCGGCCGCGCCGTGGGCAATGGACAGACAGGGATGGGAGAGGAGTCCCCGCGAATACCTGCGATGCTTGGTGACGAGCCGTGACACCAGGCAACCGGCTGGTCGGCTACTGAAGCCTCGCCGTCGTGCCAGTGGTTGATCGCCGTCGGAGATGCCGACCGGAGTAACTACAGTGCGAATCGCCGGTGGCCACTTGTCACCTGTTCTGGACTCCTCATCGGCTCGTCCCCAGCTTTCTCGGCCGACAAGGACAGGGCCCTTACCCGATCCGTTTCGCGTCGTTGCGTGTGAAGAAATGCTCAAGTCCTCGCCTTCGTGGAACCGGGCAGCACGGATGATAACCACTCAAGTTCAGCCGTTCATCTCCCGAAAGGGTTCACCGTTCTCTCTCTCTCTCTCTGATTTTTTTTCTTTCCGGTCCCTGTTCTATCGTCTTCTTTTTTTTTGTTGGGTTCCAGGGTTGGGTACGGCCGTACCATAGTTGGTAGACCGTACCAAGGCGTACGTACACAGCCAGTCTACCAGCAGTATCCCAGCCATGTACAGTGTCCCAGTCTCACTGATGCCAACTCCATCCACCCAGAGATTCCAGAGCAGTCGGAAGCTGATCTGCTTCAGGCTTCAGAATCTGAACTCCAAGGGAATGCGACACTCAGCCTTTCCAAATTTTTTTCAGCACTGCACTAACTTCAAACGTTTGACCACTAATTAGTAGTATTAGACGTGGATAATTGACAAAACTCATTTCATAATTCCAGGTGAAATTGCGAAACGAATCTTTTAAATCTATTTGGATCATGATTAGACAACGTCTTGCTACAGTAAACAAGCTCTAATGATAAATTAATTAGACCTAATAGATCTCGCGATTTTCCGTCCATCCGTGTAATTAGTTTTATAATTAATCTATATTTAATACTCATAATTAGTGTTAAAAAATTATCAAAAATTTTTGGCAAATAAACAGGCCCTCGCTTTGGGCAAAGGACCCAACACCAAGTTCTATTTTGCCACTCTCTCCATCCCAGTTCTGCTGGCTGGCCCAGGTCCAAACCTGCATGCAGTAATCACGCCTTGATTCGGCCTGCATCTTTTTTTTTCCGACCACTACTCCGTACTAGGCCAGTTCTTCCTCTGGAAAAGAATCGAAGATACTGGGTGGGCTAGATTTGGGGTCGCGAAGGAAGTACTGCGCTGCTTCAGGCTTCAGAGTTGAAGGGAATGTTGTTACACTATCACTTTGGGCAAAAGACCCAGCACCAAAGTTTATTTTGCCACTAAACCTGCTGGCTGGCCCAGGTCTAAGCCCACTGAAAAGAGATACTGGGCTAGATTTGGCGTGGCAAAAGAAGTGCTGGGCCAGACAGACTTGAGCGCCGCCGGTAACTGGGCCGACCGTGGACGTGGCGGCGATTACGTTCGCGCAAATCTGACCCACGTAGGTGGGTGCCAATGCCACTTCGCTTTTGACTGGAGATTTGCCAAGCATCCCGCGATCGGAGACGGGCCCTATTTCGGCGCCGCGCATCACTTGTCAGTGGTCACCCGGCTTTGGCGCGAGCAAGCATCCGTCGGCGGCATCAACGTGCGTGGCGGCGCAAGCTGGTACTGGTAGTAGTGCCAGCCAGTGGGCGCGGCGCAAAGCAGGAGATGCCGCGCACTCTCGCGCTCCCTGATAAGCAGCCTGCCGAATCACCAAAAGAGGAGACGCGTACGTCGGCTGAGCTGGAGATGATCGATGCCGGTCATTCCTTGGAGGCCCGGAAACCCGACCAGGAACAACCTCGACGAGGTTCGTCGATAGTCCTCACCGGCCGGTCGAAAGCGCCACCGGGTCGGCGGGCGCTGTGCTCGTCGTGCATGAAGGGGGAAAAAAGGCTGGGGAGACGTCGACGTGCTCGGCCTCGGCATGGGCGCGCGTACGGCGCGCTACGTGGCTTTAAAGCGATTCGGCGGACGAGATGCCGCCATTGCGATCGGAGGGAGAGACGGAGGCCTTTCCGGGCGGGAGATGCCGTTGCTGCATCGCGCGCGCGCTGCTGGTTGCAGGACTTGCAGCCTTGCTAGCTGCCACCTTTTGGCGAGCCTTCTCTCGTGAAGGCATCTCCCCCGGATGGTCGGCCTGAGGAGAGAAATCGAGCGCCACGTACATAGGCTTGCTGTGCTCCCCCGTCACCAGTCAAACTTTGTTAGACAAAGGAAAAGATCCGACCTGTTGCGTGTTGGTCAATGCATAGAACCATAGTTGCTTATCATTAATTAGTGTGATATCGGAATGGGGAAAACAAAATAAAACAAAAGACTACACGCAACATTAGACACATAGGTTGGTTGTAGTACTTGAAAATGCACAAATTATTTCTCTACAACCGTACGCAATCAAGCTGACACCCTACTAACCTCTCCCTCTCTGCACGGTGTCTGTATAAACGCTCATTATTATTCATATGTAAGCTACCATATTTTGGGGAATCACACCGAACGCAGAAGCAGCTGTTTCAATGATGAATTTGCTAATAATGTCATTGCACTATTGCAGCAAAGTAAATTCTGGTTTATGCGTGTACTCCCATTTTAGCTAGTGAAAGCTTTTTAACGGGTGATGATTGCATGTAGTATTGGTGACACCGCATTTCCAGCCATTCCCATTTCCATTATATTCATAGAGTGAGATAATTTCACAAACTAGAGTAGGGGACTAACTTAATTTTCATTAATTAACCCATTCACGGAACAAATTGAATGATAGTTTGTACTAAACAGAAGTAAGTTTGGACATGATTAAAAAGAACCGTGCACAGGTTTCGTCCAAGTTTGTAAAGTACCCTTTGAATCTCTTTAAAAGATAAGTACTTCTGTACTGTGTCCCAAACCGGAATGAAGGCCTCCTGTGCTGGTGTAGCATGGTTGCAGTAATAAATAAACTTATTTTATTTTATTTGTTACTACGAGCCGGAACGACAAAGTACAACGGTCTGTGAGCACTATATGCAAAAGAGAGTGGCCATAGCTGGCAACTGGGGATCTGCTCTGCGGCAGTAGAAAGTGACCTATCCTCAGCATCTTCAAATGGGAAAGAGAGCCCGCAATCATTGTGTGCCATACTTTTATCTACCATGTTCTGTGTCTGAGCAAGCTGAGCTATACAATGCAGAGGAGAGAGAGGGGAGCGCTTCATCCTTCTCTGTTCTCTCTAACGGCAGCTTTGCCATTCCACGACGTCCTGCAGGTCTGCAGCAGCAAAACAGCGTGCGAAAAAAAAAAACTTCACAGGAATATGGCTGGATGGATTTGTGAACCGTGTGGTGCGCTTTCCGAAAAGAGCATATAATGTGACGATGACCAGTTTCTCTTTCAGATAAGGGGAGTTGTATCTCATCAAGCAAATGGAAGTACCCCCTTTTTCGTTTTGTGGTAGCCTGATAGATTGCTGTGAGGTCAATGCAATGAGAGGTCGATGCATGCATGGGAATGAGCAAGATGCGTAAGTACGCTTCCATGAGCTGACGAGCAAAAATTCAGAGGAACAAGGAGGCTGACATGCAAAGCAGCAAGTCCCTAGGCTAAAAACACCGGCGGGCTCTGCGCCGAGCCCCTGCCAGATTAGCAGGGCGTTGATATGCCATTGTCCCGGCCCCTTTCATGCAATTGTCAGGGGTACGGCATGCCCATACATGCAATTTTCAGAAGGTTCACAGTCTCCGGTGTGCGGAAAGATACCCACCCAACAGTGAAAGCTAGCAAAGGGAGGAGGAAAGTGGGGAGGAGGGCAAAGATGCCACACTCACTTCCAATAATAGAGGCATGCAATGCATATGCTGCATCGGCGAGCGCCCCCGCCCCGCCGCCCTATCATTATCGGCACGGAGCCATCAGAGGCGACCAAACGGCACAGCACTTGTTGCTGCACTCACCCCAGCTGCTACAGGGGACTAAACTAACTAGCAGGTTTTAAATTCAGCTGCCGGCCGATCTCTTTGTTTATTCACATTGCCCCGATCCGATCCCTTTTGCTGCTTTCTTCTTCCTGCCCTGCCCCGGCGGCCTGCGTCGCCTACAACATAGTATCATTGGAGCCTGAAAATTGCCTGCTAGCTTTACGGAATCAGGATCCAGGGGCCGGGCGACAACCTTCAAATTGGCTAAAGGCCGCCCGGAATCTTCCTTAGAATAATGGGGCGAGAAGAGAAACATTAAAAGGGTCCAAAGGGGGAAACCCATCGAGATCATACCGTCTCATCGCCACCACATCTTGTCCATGCTGAGAATCATGAAAGGGAGAAAAAGGAAAACGAGCAGCAGCAACTAATGCAACAGTAACGGCTGTCTAGTTCCAGGGGAACGGCTTGATTTAAACCTTAGTTATACATGCATGAATAATATAGCAGCAGCAGCTAATTGGGCATTCCATCGCCTAATAAACAAACTCCTACATGAAATGACATACAACTGACCGACCACAGATCCATGGAGAGTGTGTGGTGTGTTATTAGAAAGCTCACACACCTCATCATCATAAGCATCACTCTCTCATCGCCTCGCTTCCTTGCTCCTCCTCGCCCTGGAGCCGCTGGGCCGCCGCCGGCGCGAGGAATCCCATGAACCCGCCGCCGGCGCCAACCAGATGGCTGAACCCGACCTGCCCAGCCATTGCCGACGGCTGGTGGATCGCGGCGAGAGGGTCTAGCCAGGTGCGGGCAGACGACGCCCACCCGCCGCTGGACTGAAGGGGTTCCCCTTGCGAGAAGAGCTGGCTCTGGTGGTCTAGCCCTTGCCGCGCCTGCACGCCGAACATGTAGCCGTCGCCATTGCCGGCGCCGCGGCCGTCTCCCGCGCTGCTCTCCGAGGCGTGCCACGACGGCATTCTCTGGCCGTGCTCCGGCCAGCCTGGGACGCCTGCACCAGAGATCATACCTTGATGGTTCTGGTGGTGGGAAACATGGCTGAAGATCTGGTGGTGCTGGTTGGACTGGAGAGTGAGGCAAAGCTCCTGCGGCTGGCTGCTCGTCGTGCGCGACAGGAGGTCTGGCGGGGAGCCCCTGTACTCGTCGTGGGCGGGGGTGGTGCTGGCTGTCGACGACGAGGGGAACAAGGACTTGACGCTGCCGGAGACGCCATCGGCGCCGACTGAATGTGGAACGAACGAGCCGGCCACGCCGCTGATGGCGCCACCGGGTTTTCCGAACCCGTAGGACGTCGAGGTCACCTGCTCGCCCGGCTCGGCGGCGGCATCTGCAGCCTCCGTGGCAGCCGGCGCCTCTGCCCGGTCCGGGAGCTCGTCGATGGCGGACTTGGCGTTGCGCATGAGCCAGTCGACGGCCTTGCTGGGGCGGTCGTAGCCTAGCCGGTCCTGCACGTCGTAGAACCGGATGGCCGTGTGCGCGGCGAGGCGGACGCGGCGGTCGCGCAGCCCGCGCGCCGTGCACACCTTGCTGTGCCGGTCCTTGCGCCCGGCGGCGGACCGCACGATGCGGCCGCTCCCGAATGCGGTCGCCAGGGCGTCCACGGGCGTCGACTCGCCGCTGCTGACGCCATCTCCGCCTGCTCCTGCCCTCGACTGCTGGTGCTGCTGCTGCCTCCGGTGGTGCTGAAGGTAGCTGAACCCTTGCTGGTGGTAGATCTGGAGCCGCTCCTGCTCCTGCGCTCTCTCCTTCTCCTGGAGCAGGTAGTGCAGGGTGCTGGTGGCGGCGGTAGGGTTGTTGCTCCAAGGGTCCAAGCCCTTGGACAACTGGTTCTTGTCCTCCTCCAGCTTGAGCTATCTCACTTGCACTCCCCACAGCAGGAAAGAAGAAAGAAGAAGGTAGTAGGAATCGAAAGGGAAAAGAAAAACCCCTAATTAATCACCTAAAGAGAGCCCGACTACAGCTGCATGCGATTGCCATGTCCATCTCGCCCCGCGCCAAAGCTCACTCGGCTGGCCATGTCGAGGGAAAAGATTTTAATGGCCATGGGAACGAACCCCACAAGCACAACTCCGTCCGCAGGAGGCAGAACCACACCACCAGCAGCTTAATAGCTCCTGTGCGCGCTGGTGGCCTGGGTGCAGCCGGCCGGCCTCTCTTTTGTGAAAGTGACAAGCAAAAGAGGGCAGTGCAGATCTTATCTCGGCAATCTCTGTGTGTGCAGCTAGCGAAGCTTACACTGAACGGGGAGGAGGAGGAGGGGAGGAGGAGGAAAAGAAGATCTAGGAGGGGAAAAAGATTAGGACCTCTTTACCAAAAGGTGAGATAATTATTAGAACACTACTACTACTCCTTCTTACCTACACCTTGACAAGGACATGAGCTACTACTACCATATTGAGCTCAGGAAGATCATATATATATATCTCCTCTCCAATTTCTGATCTCTTCATTCAATTTCTGTGTGATGGGTAAAGTGTGTAGAGGGAGTTCGAGAGTTGAAAGAGGCTGCGCTAGCCTGCTATAGATTGATAGGATGATGCAGGGAGAGGGGGGAAGAGAGGGTGGCGAGGACAGGCTCGGAGACAGGAGGAGTCAGGGTGTAGGGCAGAAACCTTTGGTGAGATCACGTCTCCGTCTGCTTCAGTTCCTGATTTTAATTGATTAGGAGAAGCCACAATAAATTCGATCCTCCCCCCTCACCCTCCCTGCATAAGACTGTGCTGCCCCAATTGGACAGCCCCACACGCTGAACGATACACCAGCTGATTGCGTGCTTCGTGTATAAAAATCCAAAAATATACCTATATATATGATTCTAAGTTATCCATTGCTTTTATTATTAATATATAAAATACTAACTTACCATTAGCTACTAGTCGAGTACACCGTAAAAGAAAATTCATACACTAAAGCTTGCATTACACCAATCCAAATGGAATTTTATTTTCATTAAATAGGGTGCCGCATCATCATCTTTTTACACAATGGCAAAGAAATAAAGAAGGGATAGAAGAAATGTGTTTCATCTAGTAAAACTATCTGGATACCATTTTCCAACACAAATATAATATGCTCTCCTGCTTACTCTTTCCATCCACAAATTTAAAGACTTATGTTGCCTATCTATTCGGGTAACCAATGCCATGAATGATAGGGTTAAACCCTACCTATTTTTGGTGGATTTGGTCAAAAGTCTTTAAACTTGTGGACAAATTTTGAAACATACAACTCCTTATATTTGTGGGCAGAGCATGTATGTCAACTATGAAACCATAAAAATAAAATGATGTATCGAAATGACTATTTCAATCCTCAATTAAAGACTCTCTTGCGCATGCAGCACTCTTGGACACACCAAGGATATATGAAATCCTCGGCTAGGACTGGCCTACGAAATAGTAGTGGCTGATTTTGCATGATTCAGCACTCTTGGACATGTGCACCAAAGATCCTGAAGTCTAGCTAATTTACTGTACTCAAGTAGGCAGATAATGCCGCTTTATTTACCGTGTACTTCTGATATATTGTAAGGTGGTGAAAGAATATTATACTTTCTACAGGTCCGCAAATGTTCCAGATGATGATGACACCCAATGAGAGTCAAAGTCTTTATGAAGCAGTTGGTCTGACCTGTTGAGTTGTTTATTGGAGTCTTCCCTACATTTGACAAATAAAGCTTCATGACTAGATCAGGCAGGAAGTCATGCAGCATGTTCTGTTTTTTTTTGAAAGTTCATGCAGCATGTTCTTACCAAACCCGTGATCCGGTACGTGTGTTCTTTCTGCCACGCGGTCAAAATTTCGTGAGAAAAGTAGAAAACAGTACAATATACCACTACAGCATACGTGTGTACATCTTTCATTCACCATTTTGTCCAAATTTTGTTCGATGTGAGATTGGATCGGAATTGCTGGTTGAGCACGGAATTCACCCAAACACATAAGGGTAACTAATGATCAGTCAGACAGTCACAATACAGCATTTACCACGCACCTTGTTCTACTATACATGATCAGTACCTGAACCCTAGCTATCCGGCTCCCTCTGGAGGTCCCTATCGGAGTAGACGACGTACGGCGGCCCTCTTTTCTCCGCCGCCGTACCCCCTAGCGACCGCGGCCGGTACAAGGAGTACCCGACCGCGCCATCACGCAGGCACAGTCGCCTTCCTCCCCGCCATTAACTACCGCGAGCAGACTACGCCCCGGTAGCTGCCGCCGAGCTGCGAGAGCTAGCTAGGCGCTGCCGCTGGGCGCTGTGCTTGCTACTAGCCGCGCGCGCCAGATCCATCCATCCATCGCCTCCTCCTGCCTGCCGTGCTGCGCGGGCACTCAATGCCAACGCATGCATGCATGCATTGCATGCATACGCCCGCGCGCGCGGGGGGCCAGTTATTCGAGACCAGAGAATTGGTTTTATTGGGCCGTCCTCTCGTGCCGCCGGGGTCGCGTCCCGTCGTTGCCGTCGCCGTCGTCGTCCCCTGCCGCCTCAGCTCGCTCACTCGTTCAGCGCCTCTGGTAGTAGGTGCGGCGCGGCGGCGGCGCCATTGCTAAACTTGGTTAACCTCTCCTTACCCGAAATAAATCGGTCCCAGGAAAGCCTCTGTGAGCTCCCTCGCTCACATTCAATTGCGTATCATGTCCGGCGCCTTCCCGGCCGGCCAAAAGACGTAGCCGCTGCTGCCTGGTGCCTGCTATGCTACAACTAGAAGTCTACTAGAAGCCCTTGCCCGCCCCGGCCGGCCGCTCCTCGCTGCGCCGCATCAATGCAGGTAGGCTCGGGTCCACGCTCGCCCACGGCCACTTCTCCTCTTCCCTGCGGCCGGCCGGCATGTCCGTCGGCAGCACTGTGGACATGTCACATGTACACCCATGTTACTGTGTACTATGCTGAAACTGAAACTACTGATTCAAAACATGCGAGCGATGCAAGCATGCTAGTATTGATTTTGAAAAGATTATATTGTTAAGCTAACTGCACACGTATCACAACATGCGCGGACAGGTGTCCTCCGGATCAAATAAGTGGGCGCCATCCTTACCAAACAGAATAAATACTCTCGATCTGCATGCTGAAATACAATTATTGGAATATCCGTGCGCCCCGGCGGCGTTGGCCAGTAGTATCTTCGATTCAATCCCAGCGAAAATTTTACGCTCCGAATATATTGCACACTTGCTTGTGATCCGTTTGGCATCGGTCGCCTGGACCTACACAAGTAGCAGCAGCGGATCGCCAAGTCGCCACAGCTAGCTGTTAATGCTGATCACATGAATCTCGAGCACAAGCTAGCAAGTGCACGCATCCCTGCCATCAATATATAGACAAAAAAGCTGTACGCGCGCCTGCAGAATGAATGTTAATCGAACAGGAATTAATACCACGCCCCGGCATGATGTTGCCCCTCGGCGGCGCTCGCTTTTAATTTAAAAGAGGATGCAATTTGCAAAACTCCTGTTGTTTTGGCCAAAACCCAACAAAATTCTACTTCGATCGGCGGCGAATATTTTGTTCCGCTTCGACAGATCGACCGGAGCCAACTGTTGACGGCTACTCTTGCAGCTCCGTCGGATCGATCTCTCGGGACGTCACCGATCGGAGTCTAACCAAGCTAACAAGCCTGTCGATCGAGATGGGCAGATGGCTTCCCTTGCGTACGTGCCTGATGACGCGTCACGCACGTCGCGTTCGCGGTTATGGCTTCGCTTCGCTGGCCGGCCTCCGCCGCGTCCTTTTCCGCCTCTCGCTGCGCTCCAAGTGTGCCGCCGTGCACTCGATCGATCGGGGGCCCAGCCCAAGGCCGCGCGCGCTAGCTAGCTGATACCTGCTGCGGCCAAGCACGCAAGCAAAGCCCGCGCGCGCCACGAGCCGTCTCGGTCGCCACACGCAGCACCAACGCGCGCGCCAGTACCACGGGGCCGGCCGGCACTTCCCCACCACCGAACAGATCTGCCTCCTGTCACGCGGTCACGCGCCCGCCCGACTGCTCGTCACGCATGCGGCCGGGCAGCGGCGCCGGGGCCTCGGCCGGGCGCGCGCGCGGGGGCGGCCGGACGAGGAAGACGCCACGCGCGTGCGTCCAAAGGGGCCTCTCGCGCGGCCGCGCGCAGATCGGTCGATCGACAGGCGGCTCAGGCACGAGCTAGGGCCGCGACAATTCGGCAGGAGGAGGTGGCGACGGGTGAGGGCGACGTGCATGGGGGGAGGGGGGAGGGGACCCGTACGTGGCCACGGCGCGGCACTGGCGCCGCGCGCGCGGGGGCGGGACGTGAAGCCAACCGGCCAGCCCACCGCTCCGCCCTTCCAATGCAGCCAGGGGGAGAGTCGGAGAGAGGCGGTCACGCGCGAGGCCATCGGCACCGGCCGGTCGACTGTGCCCGGCGCTCGGCAGGGGCGAAAGTTTTTGGATCAGCGCCCACGAGGGTTGGTCATTTTTGCACGGGCCTGCCGCGCGGGTCCCCTCCGCCGGTTTCGCTGGAACTTTATTGCGACACGTGAGGCGATGCCAATGCACCGCCGGGCCGCCCACCGTACGTACGTCGTCCGCCGTTGGCATAGCAGGCGCCGCAGCCAGCGCGTTCGGACAATGATGGGCGCGAATAGTCTGGCGGCAGCGGCCGGGGCAGGGTCGCCGCACAGGCAAAGTTCCTGGCGGGGTGGCGCGCGGATGAGGATCGGAGATCTCATCTCGGCGCGCGGTACGCATGTCTGGGGGCTTCCCGTATCCATATGCAGCCGCACCTGACGAGACCACGGCATCCTGCAATGGGGAGCGCCGCGCAACAGAGGGGAACAGGAGCGGCGGCTGACCTGTATTCCCTATCTCGATTAGCTGCCGCGACCGCCATCGATCCGTGCCTTGTCGTGCGCGTCGCGTTCGGAGGTCTGGACGCGCTCTGGAGAGCTGGCGCGGCGGCGACTGATCTGTGTGTGCGCAGGCGCAGCTGCGGCAACCTGCCAAGATCCCGCAGAGAAAAAGTTGGTCTACGTACAAAAGTCAAGGAGGCGTAACTACACATATACACCGGGCCGTGGTGGTAATTCGTTGCAGGAGGGTGGTAGTATAGACGGCGACGCTACGGCGATCTCGGTTTTCTCGTGATGGACCATCGCTCTAGCTCTTTTCCCTTCATTTCAGTTCATGCTGCGGCTGACCCTAGCTGGGAGGCAGGATTTGGCCCGATTGCTGCTCTCTGAGCATCTTGGCGAAACATGTGGATCGAGATGCCCACATGTCTAAAATAAATCCAATAAATACGAGTACACTTGCTAATCTATATAATTCAAATTTTAATAGGGGTGGTCTGGCAATAACGGGTCACGAGCCAGACTGGAATATGATGAAATCGTTCTCGTGCTTAGTTAGATGAACTGAACTATGTAACTAGCCAATTAAAAATATAAGAGTGCTAATTACAAATCAAAGTTTGAGTAAACCTGCATATTAATAAATCCTGACCAGTGAGTGTAAGACACAAGATCATATTCAGCACACGGTGCACCGTAAGATATGATTTGTAGCATGTGGACAAGATAATGAAACTATTATACCTAGGGGTATAGCAACAACAATAGTTATCTGTGGCGAGGAATACCGCAAATAAATAACTAGCATCATAAAAAGTACAACATTATTTTTAGCATGTGTTAATCTATGATTCAAATTCTAATAGGAATGGTCTGGCAATGACGATTACAGATCAGACTGGAATATGAAATCATTCTCGCATTTAGTTAGATGAACTGAACTATGTAACTAGCCAATTAAAGATAAAAGAGTGCTAATTGTAAATTACAGTTTGAGTAAATTTGCATATTAATATAGTGAGTGCAAGATCATATTCAGCACACGGGACGCCGTCGGAGGTGATTAGTAGCAAGTAGCATGTGAACAAGATAAGGAAGCTATTATAGGGATATAACAATAATAATAGTAATATGTGACGTGGAAGACCGCACATAAATAATTAGCATCATAAAAATACATCATAATTTAATTATTTTTCATTAACAATATAAGTTATGAAATAAACATACGTCTAGATTTATGCATTGGAAAAAAAATCAGCATTACGCTGCCACCCACGAGCCCACGAGTGCGCGGCAGGCCGGTTCCCTGTTGGTTGTTTCGTCCAGCCGTCAGCCCGTCACCCTCCTTTTCAAAATTTTCTCCCGTGCACCTCTCTCTCTCTCTCTCTTGGCCTTCCTTTCCTGGCGGCGACGAGTGGGCGAGCAGCGCCGCCCCTCGCCAGGTCTTCGTCGGGCCCTTCTCCGGCGACGAGCATCCACCAGGTAAGCCCGCCCCTTCCCTTCCCTTCCTGCTGCGCGAAATCGAGCATCCCCCCAAACCCTAATGTACCACCATGTCGTGGGTCCGCCCGTAACGCTAACCTGCAGTGAACTAAGTGCTTCTCTATTCCCCAATTGCTTGAATCCATGCTAATATGCGTTACTTGTTGTGTGTATTGGCTCAGTTTCTAGTTTCGTTCCGGTTTGGTGCTTGATTTTGTTCTAAACTCTCGTTAATTCATTGCTACTTTGCACAAACATGAGGCTAGGCTATCAATGCATCCAAAGACAATGGCAGGGGAATTAGGCCCACTAGAAATTCAAGGGGAGGAGTTAAGAGTACCGTGATACTGTCCTGGTTGTTATTAGTTGTTCTCGTTAACCAGTGCCCTTTTTTTTAGTAATCGGACATGGACATGTTCAGTCTCATTTTGAAGCAAATTTGACAACTGTTCCATTTCCTTTTGGTCCCATATCACGATGCTGTTTGTTTGTTTGCATGGGGTGTTCTTAAGCTAGAAAGTTCATTGGGTTAGTGTTAAGACTTTTTACACGTTTCCTCATGCTGTGTTTTTTTGGAGAAAATTACTGCCAGTACTTTATTCAGTTGAGCAAAGCAGCTTCTCCTGTATATGGGTGCTTGGTATAATGTGGTGTCTCCCTTGTTTCAGTTTTGAGGGTAATAGACCTCTTACTGGAAATAGCCTTTTTCCTTTCTTATAACCTTTGTTTGCTTTACTTGTAGAACCTGTTGCTTCTTAAGGACATCCGTTGTACTTTAGGTCATCATTTTGGTTCTCTTGTGGCAGAGATATTCAAAATTCTCATTTCATAGCTGATTGAATGGCGCCTTAAGTATACTCAGTTCTGCAGAGTTTATCATACAAATGTACCTTGATTCTGTACAGATTTGCATTGCCAGACTTTTCATTTGATGACAGGTCTGTTGTGTGGGGGTAGCAGGTATACCCATGTGGCCCAGTGGTAAAGTAGATAGTTGAAGTCATGTTTAAGCCCCCATTCTCCTCCTTAAAATTAAAGGTGCATTGTTTCCAGTAACCCATTGTGTTGCTGACATCTGTAATGTTTAGAGGTAGTTAGTGGATGGTGTTAACTGAATAGAAGTAACATCTCAGAGAGGGAGGCAAGTAATTCAAACTTTTCATAACTAGTAGATTAACCATTTTGCTTGTTTTCCTTCTGTTTGGCTACTTTACATGCTTTAGTCATCATTGAGGTGATTCTCCCCTTCTGAATTAGTTCAATACTAACATAATGTCCATCCATTGACTGTTATTTTTGCTAATGTAGTAATATTTATTGGACAATCTTTGTCTTGCCTCTATTTTTATTTGGTGGTTTCTAATCATCTAATGCATTTCCCTTTTCCTTGAATGCAGCCTGAGTTTGCTGACACTATGGATGAATCACGAAAAAGAGATGTTCCTACTGCAAGTGTTAAAAATATAAGCTCACCCCTTGGTATGTCCTCGCATGAGCTGTCAGTGCTCTATCATCTCAGGTCCTTGTACCTTATTTATGCTCTGCATGGAAGTAAAAATTATTATACTGTTAAAATGAAGATATCTGATTGGAAATTACTTAGGTTCATGTTCATCATACTTGCCTCGTCCTACTTTCTGAAAGTAATCTATGACACTTGAACTGTATCTGCAATTTGTTGCTATGGGTTGATCGAAGTTTTTTCTAATTTAATAATTTGACTTGACATATGCTTGTTATATGTTGGCAGATGAAGATTTTGGAAATGATTTTCTTTCATCTTGGAAGCTATCAAAATCAGGAAAAGACACAATTGACTTCAGTGTTGACTCAGTTCCAAATAGTAGCAAGAAATTCAGCTTTGGCAACCTGTGAGTTCATCTTTCGAAAGATCCATCAACATTTAATTTAATGCAATCGACTGCTGGTTGTTCATGATGGCTCTAACAAATTATTTCTTTAACCAGAGATGATTTCGGACTTGATGGAGCCTTTGACAAATTACCATCATTTAAAATGGGCATGTCTGATCTGGATTTCTCTAGTCCTCTCAAGAAAAAAGTGAAGCACAGCAGTTCAAATGGTGATGATCTTTCTGATGGGAAAAAGGAAAGTGAAAAGGACAATTTCTCCTTCTCCTTTGATTTCAACGAGTAAGTTAAACTTTCTGACCTGAGAATACTGAAAATTGTTTATGATATAGTGATATAGAACTTCATGCTATAAGTTTTTCTGCTACTGGTTTGTTTGCTTACAGGCTGGGAAAGTTTAGTCTTGATGCAAAGCTAGGAATTGAGGAAAAAAGTATGAGTAAATTTACTGGTAAAATTGACCCTGTCTCCTCAGAGGGTAACAAGGATGCACAAAGAGGTCTTTCGGCTAAGGCCAGTGCTATTCTTGAAGATAACAATAGCAAGGACAAACCACAAACACAGGATATTTGCACTTTAAGACCTTCTCATCCGACAATTCATGAGAGTGTAAAGAATGCCAGTGGACCGGCTTCAAATATTAATGCTGCTGATTCATCTGACAAGATCCAAGAACATACCAGTGTTAGTCCTGCAATAATGAAACAAACTAAAGTAGACTCAGTGCCCAATGGCAATCATACAGACCATCCTAAAGAGATATACCCAACAAAAGCAGCTGTTAACATACCTTCTCAGAATTTCTCAGGTAGTGCTCTGTCCGGTGAAGATCCAACACAAGTGATAGCAGATCCTATGAACAGTAAAGGTGCTACTATAGTGGACATTGGTAAAGTTCAGATATCAAGGGAGAGTAATGACAAAGAGCGGTCAATTGGTTCACAATCCAAGGACACCAGCACCATTAAACCCAATGTCTCAGGAAGGCTGGTGGGTCAATTTGATTCCCGGAATGAGGTTGTGGAGGCAAGTGTCTCTCTTAATGAAGGAAATCAAGGTAACCGAAGTTTCAGCGACGTTCATAAGAAGCTTTTGAAGAAGACATCATGTGAGACAAAGGATACTGATGAAGGGACTTCAGGTCATAAGAGTCTCTCCTCTTCGATGCAGAGGTCTGTCTTTGCCACAAGTTTCTTTGTTGACAAAATAAAACCCTTCCTAATTCATCCACTGTAGACTGTACTAAACTACTAATGGTAGTCTAAATGCATACTCTTCCATTATGCTTCTGGTGCGATATGCTTCTATTCATTTTTAGTTCTGATGTAGTGGCAGTGAATCTAATATAGAGAAGTGTGGCACAATGGTTCTATTTACATGCTTGTTACTTTTCTGAAATAACTTCTTAAATTACATGCAGGGGAATCAGAAATGTTGAATCTGCACTGACGAATGAGAGAGGAACTTTTTCTCTTTTATCCAAGTCTACAAATATGAAAGGAAGCAGGGTCGAACTAACTTCAGAAACAGCCTTAAATCAACTATCTGGTGCAAGTAAAGTGATAAAAAAGATGACATTACATCCTACAGATTTGAAAAGGTGATACAAAGATGGGCAGATTAGCATATATTCATGAATCTTAATAGCGTATGGAATAATGAATGTGGTTTTGAATATGCAGGGAGCACAAGCAAGCTAATGCAGGACCTGACAAATGTAAAACTGCTTTGTCAAAAACATACAGCAAGCCAGCATCACATGGGCTATTGACCACCTCCATTAACGCCAAAGGTGACAGAAATGCCAAATCAGGGTAAGAAATTATCATCCTTCATCTTGCACATTATGAATGTGCCATATCTATAATTGGTTCTGCAGGTATTTTTTTTGGGCATGCACAAGACTTCTCGTATTCTTTGGTATTCTGACATAAATTCCATTATTTTCAGTATCTTAATTATATCGGCTATTAGCTGTCCTGATGTTAACCTAAATGAAGCTCACACAAAATGTTTCTATGCTATCTGATTTGCTCTTATATGACTATTTTTTCATTACCAACACTGCAAATCTGACCTATCCGTGCTATCTTTCATACTTTCAGTTTAGTATTTTATCCTTTCTGGTGGTAAACTGGTAATCGCCTAATGTTGAACTGTATGAAGATCACTTTAAAGTTTCAATGTTACCGATCTTGTTTTTTCTAATTAATTTCTATTGGAATTGATGAACCTTCATATTAATTGGAAACATGATATATTTGTATTCATGGAAAGTCTAAATTTCTGACCCTTTTTAAAACTATTTAGTACATTTGTTCATAAAGGGATGTTACAAAAGCAGGGTTGATTGATTCATCAAGTAGAATGGATCGCATCGACTTTGCTTGTTTTGTAGTTTCATTATGGACCTTTGTTGCTTTTTAACCTTCCATGCCATAGGGTAGCTAAAGAGTATCCTTATTTGATATCCGTTTCAAATTCTCAACACTGCTTCTGGCTTCTTTTGGACACAAATTTGTACAATTGTCTATCAGTTTGGTGCAGGTAGAATTAATAGGTTGATTGCTGGACATAGAGTCTAATACTTGATCATTATATGGAAAATTACTCCATGTGCAACAACTGTACTGCTGATTGGCTGATTGATGTACTGCTTTTACTGCGCTCCCTGATAAAATTACATCATTTGACTGTTCACACAATCTGTGTTTAAGTGTAGTTAATTGTGGCCAATTACAACATATTTTCAGCCATATCTATATAGTTATGTAAATGCATTCACTTCTGCAGCTAAAAACCACCTTTTTAGTGTAATTTTGGCATTCTTGAAATCTTGTCAGATTTGATCCCATGCTAATATATTTACATTGTTTTCAGACTTGAGCCTCCTAGCTCAGGGAACTCATCTCTGCTGAATGCTCGAAACAGCACAGCGCATAGCACTGGTCATAAAATTGTTGCAAATCATGTGCTTCTAAAAAGTAGTAATGCTTCTGATTCATTACAAGTTCCTCATTCCAAGGATAATAAAATGTCAACAATTTCTCAACTGGCAGGGGCAAGGTATAATATCTCTATCCTCCGGTTATCCTTTTCCTTCTGAAAGACTGAAACTACATGACTGGCAGCTAAAATAATCTATCTGAATGCAGAATTGCAAAATTAGGAATCAGGAGTCCAATGTCTGACAAGGTTCCTGAGAAGGAATCAGTACAGCTGAGTGGGACCAAGGGTTCCCCTTTAACAACTTCCCAAACCCTTAACTCTGTTCCTGAAGGAAAACCTGCATTGCCTAGCCCAGCCATAATGCAAAAGGTTCCTGAGGCATGTTCTCTTCCTGTTGAGTATTATAGTTCCTAATAAAGGGATTTCCATTTCTAGTTTTCTACTTGGGATTATCCTCACTGTCTTCAATCCATTTTACTTAGAAGCTTAGTTTAAACTTTGTAATCGGAAGCAAAGGTACCTCGCTGAGTAAACTGCTTCCAGAAATATATGCAATTATGTCCTGGGTAGCCATGTTAGGTGCCTTTCTTAATCTTCATTGCAATGCCTTGCGGATGTCTCTCTCCATGGGTTTGAGTTTTATATAATTGGAATTTCTTTACGCTATTTGTCGAACCAATATCATGTTGTACTTGCTGATTTCACATAGGAGTGTGTGAGAGGTTATTCACTCTGTATCGCATAATCTAAAAATATCCCTGGAATTACGGAAGTTCCTAGAATGACATGATAAATAATCATGTTCATTTATATGTAAACTTTATACTATAGCCCATTCACTCTCCCTTTTTTTTTCTATTTTGAGACACTGCATCGTAACTGAACAGATGCACCATGCAACAACAGAGAACTGTAGGACTCATCTACTCAAATATCAGATTTCTAGTTTGTCTTGTAAATGCATTTTATGGGGTTTCAATAAAAGCTGATAATGTATTTATTATTTTTGGTGATATCAGATTTCTAGACTAATTATTTTTTGGTGATAAGTACTAGAATTTCGTTGTCTATAATAAGTTTAATGCCTTAAACTGAAAGTTAATGGGATATCAACTAATTCATTATGACAAGCAGACTGCAGAACCAAAGTGCAGTTATAGGTAATAAAATACAGAAGCTATTCATTGTGTGCCTTTTTTATTAAAAATTATAAAAGAAAAAATAATTATCTGCGTTAATTTAGTAGTAATTTTATTCACGCTGTTAACTTCACTTGTAGGAATCAGTTCTAGATCCAAAAGCTCCTGCAGTGCTCAAACGCATCATGAGGTCTCCAGCTGTAAGGTTGTTAGCAGTATCACATTTGAGAAACTTAATATCTTTTATGACTATGTAAAGTATTTCTATTGGAAGTAACAACTTTGCAAATGATCATGCAGAAAATCACCTCAAATTGTTCCAGAGTTGGGAAATGAAATGGTAGGTGTCATGAAAATTCTGAAGATTTGCAAGTATATCAAATATAGGTCATCGTGGTACATAGTCAAAAGTTCTGAAACAATGATCACTAACATGAATGGAACCTTGAATGAAAAAAAAAGTCAAGAAATAGCATAAATGCATATATTTATTTCGTTTAGAAAATATATATTACTATAGAGACCATTTGTCAATTATCACTTCCGGATTGTGAAAAGACAAAACTTCACTCGCATTTGGAAACAGCATTGTGTTAATTACCATCTTTTTATTGATTTCACTTGTTAGATTCTGGGAAGTGTAACTCCAAAAGCTCATGTGGATATTGCAATCTCTTCACGAATGCCATCTGAGATGGGAGACATTTCAGATCTAGAGTTGCCTATGCTGTTAGAAAGTGATGGAAACTTAGAAAAAGCTGAGGCTTGTAGAAAGGAGCTTGAAGATGTGAGTAAATCTGTCAAACACTTTACCATAAAAGAATGGTCCAATGTTGTATTATCTTTTTCTGGGACGCTATAACTAGAGTACCAATCGCTTTGCTGCATGAAACTACCTGTAGAGGTTTTCTAATGCTTTATTAAGCTTACACAAAAATGGTTTTGCAACTATACCATCTAAAGAAAACGCTATAATGTGAGGATGTGTTGCATCTTAGCATGGCTCTCTTAGAGTACGACCAAAGCCTGGGTTACCTTTTGAATTGATATATAGCCTGAGAACTTAATGTTTTGAAAATTTCAGCTTTTCCTGTCTCATTTAACAAAAACAATTATGTTTTATTCTCCTAATATTGTCACCTTTCTTTAACCTGACCTGTTTGCTTTATCATGATAATTATATTCCTGAGTTGTAGGCAGATGGATATAAATTAACAGTCAGTTTCGCTTAATATTTTCTGTTTGCAGATATGTATTTTATTGAAAAGGAAACATGCAGAAGCTAAAGAGCTAGCAGTTCGGGCTATTGTTAACAACAATACCATGCTGATGTTAAACCACCCAATGTTTGAGGAGAAAATATCCTAGCTGAATGTTTTTTTTTTTACAATTTCAATTTTTTATTTATGGATATTATATTAAACTTGTTATCCCTTCACCACATGAACATTTGCTCGATTCAGAAATTTGCGAATGACCTGAGATCCAAGAAGTACTTATTTGAGGAAGTTGGCAGCATGAACGCTGTAAGTTAGCAAACCCTATTTCAATTTAAGTTATTAAATTAAGCTGTAGTTCATTATAATTAAGTGGTACCTATCATTTTCCGTGGCCCAAATTAACTTTTCATTGGTGGTCTTAGCCTCCACTTATTCAGCCCCATCACCAGTTTTTGCCATCTTTGCAGCCACATCACCAGAAATGCTTAGGTTATTTGATGAAATATGGGTTCCGAATCAAAATTGAGATGGTACACCTGATGTATGCTTATTTACTCTATGTTGCACAACATTTTGATGTGTGCCTTGCATGCAGCCTTATCAGATTACTTTGTTGTCATGTTTTAGGCTGGAAAGAGCTAGTACTGATTGACTGCACAACCATGTAATTTTATTACCTGTATTTTGCGAACTCCTCAATATTGCCTTGCTAGAACCTCTTATGTGCCACGTCTACAGCTATGAGTAAGGCTATCATCTTGCTGATTAGTAGTGCCTTATTTGTCTGTGCACCAATGGGCGCATTCAGTGCTCCTGGTTGGAGATCCAAAATGATTAAATGACTCTAGGTTTCGGTAAATTCAAGTCATGCACTAGCACTACAATGAGAAATAATTCATTTAGAGCATTTTTATATATGGTCAATGAATATAGTTGCTGTGTTTCAATGTTCTTCATCCTGATATTTCATTAGTTTGTTTTTGGTAACTTGGTTGCTTCTGTGCTTGGCAGCATTGATGCAGGATAGGTGTGGGGAAAAAATTGCCTCGTCTTGCTGGAGCACGGGTAATGTAAGTGCAACGGAACAGCTCAGGATCCAGCGTAAATGCAATCTTGAACAAAAAAAAAAAACTATCTTCCTCGTGCATTTTGTTAGACGGTTGGCTTCCATGGACGTGTCCATTCACACAGCATAGCAATTGTTGAGTGTCTATAGCTTCTTATAATCTGATAATTCTGGTTGTGAGATATGACCTTGTGGGCTCAATGACTAGGTGAGCACTATGTCAATCCCTGTCTCCATCTATGCTAATTGGAGTTAGCCTGAGAACACTCACATTAGATTGATGCTGGGGAGAAGTTGCAAGAACAACGAGCGTAGAACAATTGTGGTGGATGACTAGACTGCCCTTTCCAACCTAAGCCTGATGTATAGGGTTAAAAGCCAGTAATTTTTGTTGCTTCTACCTTTAGGTATGTTAGTGTTAAATGCTGGTAAATTTTTTGTGGTCTTCCGTTTAGTTAGCTACTATGGTTATCTAGTTGCAGCACACTCGTTGCACTGACATATTCAGATGGCTAAGAACGTGTAAGACATAGTGGGTTGGTGTTTCTTTCTCATTGTTTACTTTTCGAGCATGCACGCTAGATCGATGTCGTTAGTTAAGCTATAGCTTGAGCAGCTGGACCTCATATCCTCCCACTGTGAAATAATAGGCATGCCTCTACTAAGTTCTACCTGTTCTAGGTTGAGTTTTTCTTGGCTTAAAATTTTTCTAATCCAATTATTACGCTTGTGCTGCGCATTTATGAACTTTGTTTGCCTTTTTAAATGGGTGATATTAATGAAAAGGAAGAGTCCATTTTTTGCCATCCAACTATTGCCTCGGCTTGGTTTTAACCATCGAACTGGAAAACTAGAAATCTTTGACCACCCAGCTCTTAAAACTGTTCATATTTGTCCATCGGCCGGTTTTGATGGTTGTTTTGCTGATGTGAACACCACATGACGGTGGGGCCCACCTATTAGCCCTCTCTCTCTTTCTTCTCTCATCTCCCTCTCTCTTCTATCCCTATCCCCTCACCCTACGCCGCCCGCCACCCAACCCTATGCCTCTTCAGGCCGGCGCGCTGGCTTGCGGCGAAGCTGGACCTCGCCCAGCCGGCAGTGCCGGCCCGCGGCGAAGCTCCAGCTCGCCCAGCCGGCCGTGCTGTCCCACGATAGAGCTTCTCCGTCCTTGACGCCGCCACCAACGAGTGGCCCCGTAGCGTGGTCCTCCTTCGCGTACCTGCCGGGGCTCAAGGCCTGCACGACGTGCGTCGCCCCCATAAGGAGGATGACGACTCATGTGCCACCTCGACGCCCATGGAGACCACGTCATGCGCTCGCTCTGCTTCTTGTCGTCCCTCACCGACGGCGAGAGGTGCTCCCGATGCGGTGAGATCTCACGGTCGGCGCTCGTGGCCCCGCGTTATTCGGCCCGATTCGGCGATGATGCTGGATCTCGATGCTTTCATGGTGGGGGAACTCGTAGGTAGTTTGACGGGTAGGAGAGTGTTGGGGAGGAGGAGCAGGAGCGCTGGGGCTGGTGTCGCCGTCGGAGGAGGCGGGGGAGGTGAGAGCCACCAGTGGCGACGACACGGAGGAGGGCGTGGAGGCGGAGCAGCAGGAGCAAGGAAGATAGAGAGAGGAGAAGATAAAAGAAAAAGAGAGAGGAGGGCTGACAAGTGGGCCCATCGCCATGTGGCATCCATGTCACCAAAACCACCCAGCAAAACCGTCCGATGGCCAAATGTGAACGGTTTTGATAGTTGGATGGTCAAAGATTTCTAGTTTTAGAGTTGGATGGCCAAAATTAAACTTAGGCAATAGTTCGATGGTTAAAAATAGACTTTTTCCTAATGAAAAAGAGATTTTGCTTTACATCCTAATGATCCGGTCACTCAGCTAGTAGTGTAGGACCGGAAGTAGATTAAGTTGGTGCTGCGGAGTAATCCATTAAGTGAAGAACTGTTTCTGATTACGCAGGAAATGTTCGTATCTCTATTTACAGCTGGACACCTGAAAAACACTACCGCTAACGAATAGAATAAACAGGATAATGCCAATGTATTGGGCCGCTAAAGCTTTTCCATAACCTTACACTAATGTCAATGTGGGTTTGACACTTCGGTGGAAAGCCATGTCTGCAATGCTGCATGATCTCCCTCGTGCCGGCCCCTTCGACTAAGTGTCTCAATTCTCATCCTCAATCTGAACCCTCCATTTGGCTTACCATCGGTAAGTGTGAGTGGCCTATTGCCGCACAGCTGATGGGTTTGGGTCTTTGGGACCTCCGTCGCTGAGTTGCAGGCAAAATAGGACTGCAGTGTATGCTCTGTAATTTTTCTTGTGTTTCTGTAAAAGTTGAAGAACTTTACATTGCTACAAAAGTCCTCATTCTTTCCGTTTCATTTCCCTTTCAATTGGTTGTTCCATTGTATTGTGGCTGCCGACTCCTATCCTACCTGTCTCGTCCAACCGTTGGCGCTCTCCTTTTCTTTCATGGGCGGATCGAAACGAAAAGTTTCCAAGATGCAGATGAGATCACTCATTGGAAGGGGATACCGACGAATTCACCCATATGTTTCCACTCGAGTTAAAGTCGGAGATGGAATTTTTCGCTCAGCTCCATGGCTCCGTCAGTTACCCATTGGCAGCTGGTCGCATTCGATCGCGTCGGCTCGCAGAAGGAGCAATGCCTGTTGCTCCGCGTCTCTCGATCACATTAGGAGCACACTTCGGCCACTCCTGATAGATGGCCGGCCCTGGTGCGGGTACGAAGCGACGAGAGTGGTTGAAGGAAGCATCCGTGCAAAGTTCAGTTACCTTTTAGACACTCTCTTGTTTGTTTAAGGGATTGTCAGCCGGCTAAAAAGCCCCCTCAAACTGCCGGTTAACCGCTGAGGTCCACAATTTTTTTTTTTTTTGCCGCAATGCATTAGGCTCGAAAGAAAATGCAGGAGCATTCGTTCTACGAGTCCTATATAAGCACGTTGTGCCTCGCAGCTCCAACCCATCATCGCCTTCGGTTTATATGATCTTCACATCGCCGGCTCCATCTGGTAGACTGGTACTGAGCTCTGTGCAGGCGCTACTGCACGAGTGATAGGGCTGCACCGTCTCTGGCTCTCTGCAGCTCGCGCCTCGCGACATCTCGGGTGCCAGAGAGCCTCCGAAGCAAGAATCCATGGCACGTATGGGTACGGGCCACCTCCTCTGCATCGCCTTGCTGATCTGCGCCGTCGCGTGCTCGGAACCCGCGCGGGTCTTGATAGAACGGCCGGAGAAGACGCCGGCCGGCGGTCGTGGGGACGTCGCCGGAGTCAGCTTTTCCGTCCAGCTTTCTAGCAACTTCAGGACGGTGTCCGGCCAGAGGCAGAGCGCCGCCGTGGTTGGCGCGGCGGCGCACGAGTCCAAGCGCCTGAGCCCTGGAGGACCGGACCCCCAGCATCATTAGGTGACGATGGTCATTGTGGTGAGCTCGTGCGCTGCGCGCACGCGAGCTGCCACCGGAAGATTGACAAGAGCTTATGGTCCACTTGGTTGTCGTTGTCGTTCCTGCATGTTTCTGTTTCTTTTCTTTAATCTTTCTCTGTTGGGGTCAAATCTCCACTATACCACGTTTTGTACCAAGACATTCCACAATAATGCTGGGCCATAGTCCTTCGTAATGAATCCTTTTGCAACTATGAACTATGGTCGAAATTATCTATGTACTGTTCAGATAGTTCAAAAAGGAAGAGAAAAGAAAAGGGCCGATGCGTTCGCTGAATTTTCAAGAACTTGACCAATTCGATGTTCTTAAGGTTCCGAATCGACTCCATTGCATCTTATGTCTTCGTTTGAGCTACCCCTAAGCTCAAACTAGGTGACATTACTGCTCTTCAGCCCTCGCTCCCTTTTAAACAGTACGACCAAGTAAAAATAAAGATATAAATAAATAAAGTACTCTAGATCTTTTAAAGGAAAAAGTCTATATAACCCCCAACGTATCAATGGTGGATCACATCACCCCCTGAACTACAAAATCGAATTTCTAACCCCCTCATTTTTGTAAAATCAGACATTTAACCCCAAGGTGGTTTTGGAGCCCGGTTTTGTTACAGTGGCACAGTTTTATCTTTTTTTATTTATTTCCGCTGAATCTTTGAAAAATCATAATAAATCACAGAAAAATTATAAAATAGAAAATTCAATTTTGTTGGACTCCACATGATTATACCTACACAGTGAACATATAATATGGTATGCTTTAGTACGAAATTTTTGCAGTATCTTTAAATCTATATTTGTCTATAATTAATTAGAATAATTCATATCTGCAGCTTCTATGGTGTAATTGTAGTTAAATTATTATGGTGGGCATATTATTGTAAGCTTGAATTGTGGTAAAAATTTCATACTCATTGGATCACGTATAAGTTAGTTAATTGTCTGATTTTGCAAAGGTGAGGGGGTTAGAAATCCGGTTTTGTAGTTCAAGAGGTGATGTGATCCACCATTTATACGTTGAGGGGTTATATAGACTTTTTCCTCTCTCAAATTATCCGGAGATGACCGTTTCAAAAAAAAAAAGTATCTAGAGATGAGACCACTCGCTGGGATGAAAGAGGGTACCGACGAATTCACCCGTACACATCCACTCGTGTTAAAGTTCAAGATGGAGTTGCTCAGGTATAGTAGATGGTTTGTACAATTGTATATATGTATATATATGTATGTTAGTGTACTAACCCGAACCTAAAAGTAAGCCAAGTCACCTCCGTCAGTTGCCTGTACGCCTACTGGCGGCTGGTGGCGTTCGATCGCGTGGCTCGCACATGAAGCTTTGCCGGCTGCTCTTTGTACCCGCCGAGCACATTAGGAGCACACTCCGGCCGTCCCTGATAGACGGCCTGGCCTCCGGTGCCAGTAGGAAGCAACGCGAATGGCTCAGCGTCCACAGGCTGCAAAGCTTGGTTACTTTCGGAAACTCTCGGCTTTGTTTAAGTGATCGTCAGCCGGCTAAAAGGCCCTTCTCAACTGCCGGTTAACCGTTCAGGTCCACAGGATTGAGGGGTTATTTCTTTTAATTTCCTGCATTGGGCTCGAAAAGAAAATACACAAGCTTACGTGGATGCCACAGCACCGGGCTCTATATAAGACGTGTTCGTCTAGCTCCAGACCCATCACCAGCTTCGCCGCCTTGTATGATCTTTTCATCGTTAGCTCCTCCTGCTCCTGGCACTGGCACTGACCTCTGCGCAAGTGATACGGCTGCATTGTCGTCTGCGCAACAAGCAAGCGATGATGGCACGCGTCGGCGCGGCACAGCTCCTCCTCGTCGCCTTGCTGCTCTCCGCCGCCGTCTGCTCGGACTCCGCTCGGGTCTTGAGAGATCATCCGGCAGCTGTGCTACCGGCCGCCGGCGGCAGCGGCGGGCACGGGGAGGTCGCCGAGATGATAGTGCCCGGGCCGGGGCCGAGCAGCAGAGGCGCCGCCGCGTTTGGCGCGGGCGCGCACGAGTCCAAGCGCCTGAGCCCCGGAGGACCAGATCCCCAGCACCATTAGGCGATGGCGATGGTGCTCGCCGTGGCGGCGAGCTCGGAGCTCGTGAGCTGCCACGCCGGCGAGAGCGTATTCTTATGGTCCGTTCGCTTAGTGCTGCTGTTCGTGCATGTTTTTTCCCTTTTCTTTTGTGTACGATTCTCCGGTGGGGTGAAAGCACCTCTGCATACTGTTTTGTACCAAGAACACAATAATGTTGGGCCATGAATCAATTTTGCAGTTACCGTCATACTGATCTCTGCACTTTTGAACTAGCTCTAGAACAATGCAAGAGCGACTGCGATTGCGGAAGCCCAGGTTCTCCTTTCTTTAGTTTGAAGCGCACGAAGGGCACCTACTGTACTCTAGCAACTTTGGTTTCGTGCTGTGCCGCTGGCACCCCATGCCTCTCCTCAATCCTCACCAATGATTAGCCTAAGCAAAAGTTCGCCCGACGCTTGACCACAAAAGAAACTTATTTACTAATGACCTTTTCTGAAGGAGAATATAAAATTTGAAGGTCGGTTTGGGGATTAACTCTTTAATGTCCAGCTTAAGGAACTGCCCCATACCTCATAAAGTCATAATCAATTTAAGTATGTAGTTAACTACCCTGAACCTGCAAGTAAGACTTGCAGTTCCTAGACTTTAGCCGTGGTTCGTTTGCTCTGTGAGATAAAGACCCATATATTTGCTTTGTTCCACTAGGCGCGAGCAACCATTTTGCTTGCCTACTAGAAAGGCTAAGAATTAGTTTTTAAAAAAAGAAAGGCTAAGAATTGAAGGAAACCGATATTATCATCACCTGCGCTAATATTATTATACTATACGAGTGGCATTCAATTAGCAAGCCTCACCAACCTGACCTCATTAGTCCACCTTTTTTCATTTCCTTCATAATCTTTACCTACTTCTAAAGAGTGGACCGATTGTGCGGTACTTTAATTTTTATCTGTCAATACTCAATAACCGGTGGACCCGACCGTACCCTATGCAAAGTGACTTGTCGATCCTACCCCGGACTCGTGTTGCCTGCGACTTCGTTCGGGAATCAGGTCGCGCGTGACTCGCAGTCGGTGCGTAGCAGAAGACCCCAACGCACGACGCACGCGAACAGAAAGCTAGCGGTGCAGGAGCCTACGCGCATGCACGAAGCCAGCAGCCAGGCTGGAGCCGGACGCACGTGCTGACGTGCATAGAACTTCGTGTAAACATAGATTCAAACTAAAAAAACTAGCAAACCAATTATCCAGATTAAATTCTAATTTGACCATTGTATTTCTTATAACGATATCTTCGAAACTAGATCACACTTAACTATATTCAGATAAACTAATTCTATAATTAGTATTTAATTTAAATGCTCAGTTGCTAAATTGTGCACCCAGCAGTTGCGCCCCTGCTTGTCCTCCTAACGGCTCCCCTTACTCCATCATCTTGTGCGAGAGTGGCAAGTAGCAGCGGCAGCGGCAACTGCGGCACCTGCTTGTCTTCCCAGTGGCTCCCTAACCCCGTCATCTTGTGCGAGAGTGGCAAGTAATGGTGGCGGCAGCAGTTGCAACCCCTGCTTGTCCTCCCAGCGTCTCTTCCCAGTTCCCACCCCTGCGTCTTATGCGGCAGCAGCACTCTGTGGCCTACTCGAACGAAAGCGAATCGCTGGTGGGTTGGGATCAAAATCTACATAGACTAAGAATCAAAGTCGTGTTCAAGTTCCTGTAAATAGCAGGAGCATAAGACGTATCTCTTTGCAGATATGTGAAAATTGCTTGGCCGTCTCCAACGTATTGTCGCCGATACGGTCCTCGCCGTAGACGAAGTGGTCTGCTTTTGCGGCCTCTCGTGCGGCAACCCTAGCGTCACCAGGAGCACGGAGATTGTTATACCTACATCCTATACACAACGTACGAACCGATCTTTCTACCGTTTCAACTTCTTACCTACATCTTGCACACAAGATACGAACCAGTTTTTCTGGAGCATGCGTGCGTGCTTATTGTTAGGCTTGGTCTTTCTGACAACAATTTTGTTTGTGCTTTATAAAATTTCAAGTGTGTCTATCATGAATTTGTTAGATTTAGCCTCTTTGACAATAATTTTATTTGTACTTCATAAAATTGCAAGTCCCTAATGAGTTGTGAAGTTCCTAATAAGCTCTGAAATTTATTTTGCTCGTCTATCATGGATTTGTTAGATTTGCCTATGCACAACGGATTTGTTAGTTTCCAGTTTCATCGTATGTTGTCAGAGCTCGTAAATAGAAATTAAAAATTATCCGGTCTTAATCACGAATAGAAGACCATATTGTTATTGATAGATCATAATATTAGTAAATATTTTCTAAAAAAATTGTCATTCCTAGCTTCATGTTATAAATCGTTTATAACATCGTTTTTAGTAATGGTAGAAAATGAATTATTTCTGTTGCAACGCACGGGCATATGTGCTAGTAATAACTTAACAGCATATCGGCACTGGCAGTGGTCAAGCGTTCCATCCTGATTATTATTACTATTTCAATTCCTTTCTGGAAAGCATCAAATGTTTATGTTCTTAATCGATTCGTGCCGCCGCCTAACGAGAGACGAAACCTTTCACCATCACCGCATCGCTACGTGCGTCCTCACCATCTGCTCGCGCGATAGGCTCTCGACGAAAAGGGCGAAGGGATCAAAAGCTCTCCCGTTAGAAAATAAAACCTGCGGAAAAAAACAAACAACTTTCGAATGCGCCTCCGGATCTCAGTCGCTCTCACGCGCGGCGGTGTGGATCGGCCGGCCGGGGCTGCGGCTTTCTTTCTCTCTCGGGTCTTAACCAATTCAAACGTTGGAGTTTTCCTTTTTATTTTAATATTAATCTCCATTCAAATGCTGGAGTTGGTGCCGTCACCAACGACCAAACACTTTCTCGTTTTCTGCTCGGTTTTGGCGGGTGTCTCGCTCGTCTCATCTCGGTCATGGGAGCTTTTTGCTCGCGAGGCTTTTGGGTTGCCCTATCGCCGCGCGGATTCGTCGGCCAGTTCGGTCGGTACGGATATGGCTATACGGGAGTATTATATTATATATATAAACTGGGGATCAAGCGACTCTTCAAAATTTCGTAATGCCAGTTGACTCCAACCGGGTTATCGATCATTTCTTGATTTGTCATCATCTGGAAAAGGTGGAAATAAATCCTGCAGCCCTCGTCAGACTGTACTGTGTGTTCGTATATGGACGAGGGTGATTGGCATTATATATCGATCGTCTTTTTTTATTATTATGCTCTCCGTGCTTCGCAATCAGCTGATTGGAAAGGGACAGGCACATATATATGTGTTCCTTGCAGTAATTCTACTCTGAGATTTGGTTCCTGATGCTGGAGTGCTGCTTCGCTGGTTGGACCGCAGCAAGGAATGGAATGGAAGAACAGATATCATTGTTCTAGGAAAAATTTAGTTTCTTACTTGGAGAGTCCTTTTACTTTTATCTTTTTACGTTTGAGATTAATCAGCCTGTTCAGTTGAGCTTCCCTGCGGCAGCAGCTGCAGATGAGGCTGCCTGTTTCGTGCCTGCAAGCAGAGCTTCGGCAAACGTCTGCCTGTTTTTTGTCTGCCTAGCTAGATAGCTAGACTTCTTTGGTCCTTCCTGCGAACAATTCTGGCCTTGTTTTAAACCTAAAAAAAATTTGGTCAAAAACATCACATCGAATGTTTGGACACATGTATGGAGTATTAAATGTGGGTAAAAAGAAAAATCAATTGCACAGATGGGTTGTAAATCGCGAGACGAATCTAATGAGCCTACTTAAATTTACAATAACCATCCGCTAATCATGGATTAAGTAGGCTCATTAGATTCATCTCGGGATTTACAATCCATCCGTGCAAAAAAATTTATAAATTAATTTTATTTAATACCCTAAATAGTAAGATTCCGTTTAAAAAAATTTGGTAAAGTGATCTAAACACATCCTATATGGCAATATATATTCAAGTAAGGTCGGTGCAGTACCAGTGCTGGCGGCAGAGATCAGGCAAGCTGGATGAGAGCAGATAATAGCAAGATCGATCAACAAGCACCGCCACACCGGCAATTAATCTTTTTAGGCCGGCCGGAAAGAGGATAACGATGCGTGCACCTCTAGCTAGTATCTAATTAATCCGAACGCTAACAATCGAATACGCGATCCAAACTACTTACTAAACTTAAAGAAGAGGTCATGGTCTGTGGATCCTTTGAGGTTAAAAATAGAAAACAAATAAGATTTTGGGAGGATACTTAGGTGGGCTAAAGATCATTCAAAGATCAATATCCATCAATTTACAACATAACTCGCCAACCACATACTTCAGTAGCGAGTGTGTTAAGTTCAGAACCCCTAAACGTTTCGTTTAGAAGGGCATTGATGGATGAAAATCTTCAAGAATGACTTGACCTGGTAGCTAAGATAGCCAACATCAATTTAGTTGAAGGGAGAGATCACTTCAGATGAAATTTACATAAATACGGGATCTTTACTGTTAGATCTATGTACCTCCACAAGAAAAACCAATAATGCTCCCTTTCGCCACAAATTGATTTGGAAACTAAAAATTCCTCTCAAGATAAAAATCTTCTTTTGGTATCTCCAAAGAGAAGTTATCCTAACAAAAGATAATCTAGTGAGTAGAAATTGGAAGAAAAGTTTGAAGTATTGCTTGTGTAATTGTAATGAATCGGTTACACATCTCCTTTTTGACTGTCACAATGCAAAGGAATTTGGAAGATAGTCGATTTAGCCATAGGGTTAACCCCGCCAAGATCGATTTCCCATATGCTAGGGAATTGGTTCTCAAATTTTAATAATAAGGAGAGGCGTGTCATTTTGATGGGGCAGCTGCATTGTGTTGGATAATTTGGAGATACCGTAATGATATCATTTTTAACAAAACCAAATATTTATCATTTATGCAGTCTATTTTTAGGGGACCTACTGGTTGCGCTTGTGAGCGCACCTACAACATGAAGATATAACAAAGATGCTGTTCCGAAGGGCGAATCTTGCATTGGAGGCTGTCGCATTGGAGATAGCCCATCATGTGTGGAAGCATAACCTCAGGATTGGTTTAGATATTTTTTCTTTATGTATTCCCCTAATTAGCGCTTTGTTTTCCAGTAATAATTTGGCTATATACACTTTAATTTGTAGAGGCCGCAGCTCGTTTCCATTATTAAAAAAAAGCGGCGAGCACTGTCACTGACAGCAGCCAACGATTCCAACATCTTCCATGATCCAACGTGTTGGCGGCGGCCTGTGCCTCCAGGTCGGCCGAAAAGAACACTAGTTTACTCCCCCCGTGCATGTATCAGCGAGAGATTGGTCACCCTGACGAGTCCCGAGTGCGTCCGCCAACAATCTGCATGCATGCACGGCAGCACGATGGTTAGGTGTGAGATGACAGAAACCGGAGCTAGGATTTTGAATCGTTGGTCGCGCCGACATTTTATCCGGTAATATCCTTGTGAAAGGCACACTCTAGCTATAGTAGTCTATACCGAGTATTTACAATGGCCGCCAGCCGGACTGATGGAGTAGCTTTGCTTATTAGACCAGGATCTCGTTCCGATCCGATCCCCTCCACTGTGCGTATTATTAGTGTATTATAATTCCCAATTCTTTGTATAATATGCACCTGATATTTAGGACGGCGTTTTCATAATGCTAGCCAGCCAGCCAGGTGATATGATCAGCGGGGCACTGATGATTACTTTAGATGCGTAATGTTGTGTATATATAAATATATAATTGTGTACCCGTCAAGAGAAGAAAGATAAGATACACAACGAGATCGAGATCTTCTGTTTTGGTGTTATTTTATATATAGTGCAAGGCGTAGGATAAGAAAAAAAAAGGCGGCCAGTCTGGGGTCAAATTTCGAAGAAGAACAACGATATTGTGACGACTGGTAGTAAGTAAACTTACTGTATTTTCCCATACGGCCATACGAAGCAGCTCCAGCTTCTATAGCACGGGCCAATGCAATGTGGGCCACGACCCGCGAACGCTCGATTCGAGTCCGTCCTTCAGCCGACCGCCCGGCCCATGCACGGCCGGCCCACCTGAACTCGCTGCTGTCGTTCGTCGTTAACACCGTTTCGCGCGACAGCCGACAGGGCGACGGGAAGACCGCAGACCGCGCGCGCGCCGCGATTCAACATTTCGACCCAAAACCGCGCCGCGCGCCTCCCGCCAGCTCCCTCATGCCGCGCCCGCCGCCTGCTCGACGGGATGCGACCGCCGCGCCCGAGCCCGCCGCCCTCGGCTTCCCTCTTCAACTCCCTCATCGCTTCCCGCGCCCGCGCGGGACGCTTGGCGGACGCCCTCTCGCTCCTCGCGCGCATGCTCGCGGCCGGGGTCGCCCCGACCGCCTTCACCTTCGCGCCGATCCTCTCGTCGCCTTCCGCCACCACCTGCTGCGCGGCGCAGCTGCACACGCACATCCTCAAGAGAGGGCTGCTCCACTGCGAGCCTTACTCGGGGACCTCGCTGGTGGGGTTCTTCGGGCGGAGCGGACGGTTCGACGGGGCGCTCAAGGTGTTCGGTGAAATGACGGTGAGGAGCGTGGTCACCTGGAACTGTCTCATCTCTTCGTTCGTGCGGTTTGGGCGCTCCCGCGATGCCCTGCTCTGGTTCAGGGAGCTCGTGAGAAGCGGCGATGGCTTATCAGACGGCTCTCTTGTTGCAGTGTTGCCTGCGTTTGGGTCGCCAGAGCAGGTTCATGGTCTCGTGAGGAAAATCGGAATGGATTCCTTCTCAGCAGTTGCAAATGCATTGTTGAATTCATACTGCACTTGCGGTGCTATATATGTGGCAGAGAAGATGTTCAATGAATTGGTGTTTAGAGATGTGGCTACTTGGAATACAATGATAACCGGTTTTGCTAGGAGCAACATCCCGGAAAGAGCTTTCGAGCTTTTCTTAAGTATGCAGCATCACGGTGATTTTCCAAATGAAACAACATTTGCCAGCGTTCTTTATGCCTGCTCCTGTATGAATGGACATGAGCATGGGAAGTTTATTCACGCAAAAGTTATCAAGCGAAATCTCAATACAAGTGTGTTTCTCAACACCTCATTGGTTGATTTCTATGCAAACTGTATTGGTTGGAGGGATGCACATAAAGTAGTTGAAGAGATTCCTGAGAATAGCACCACATGTTGGAATGCTTTGATTTCTGGTCACTCCGATAGCGATGGTCCAACTTCTTTGGTTATTCTGAGAGACATGTTACGATCAGGGATCAAACCGAATGAAGTTAGTTTTTCTGCATCTCTCAAGGATCCTTCTCTTTTGGATCTCCAGCAGATTCACTCGTTAGTGACAAGATTGGGTCATGGTGATAATGACTATGTTTCAAGTGGTATCATATCATCGTATGCTTCACATGGCTTTGTTTCCAATGCCTTGACTTACGGAGTCGCACTGAATCCTGATTCTTGTAGTGTCTCCATGAATGTTTTAGCTGGGGTGTATAATAAAGCTCGCATGTACCAAGAAACTAAGGAACTACTTTTACATCAGAAAGCTAGAGATACTACTTCATGGAACATACTTATTACTGCTTGTGCACGCAGTGGTGATTATCTAGAAGCTTTTGGATTTTTCAAGCAGATGAGAATTATGGGGTACCATGTCGATAACTATGTATTTGTGAGCTTGCTGAGCATTTGTACAAAAAACAACAGTCTTGATCTTGGAAAGTTGATTCATGGGCTTACCATCAAGACCATTTCCGGTTGCCGTGACACTTATGTTGATAATATGTTGCTAGATATGTATGCTAAATGTGGTAGAATTGAAGACTGTCTCAGAGTTTTTGAGGAAATGAAAGATAGGAACCTTATCTCATGGACAGCCGTGATTTCCGGCCTTGGACTTAATGGGTTTTCTCATAAGGCCTTGGCATGGTTTAAAGCCATGGAAAATGACGGCTGCAAACCTGACAAAGTAGCAATTCTAGCAGTTCTGTCAGCTTGTAGACATGGTAGACTTGTGGAGGAGGGGATGAAGATATTCAAAAATATGAAAGCTAATTATTCAGTTGAAGCTGAGATGGAGCATTACATTTGTGTGGTGGACATGCTGTGTAAGTGTGGTCATTTGAAGGAAGCTGAGGTTGTGATTAGAGGCATGCTATTCCAACCAAGTACTGTCATATGGCGCACATTCCTCCAAGGATGCAAGACATATGGTGTAACTGAGGTACAAGTGTTTTGCTAGCAGTGGATTAAATAGAATTCCTCTTGATAAACTGTAGAAGTGTTTTTTTTCATATTAACCCATCAATCGTTTTTGCTGTTAGTTCAATATTTAGAATGTCCGGGATCAAGTCCATTTTTGTTGCATTTGCACATAATGAAGATACCACAAGAATAGAAGATATATAATATCATCACACCTGTTTTGGTCCATCCATTTAGATGTGGACTTATGTATTCTCATTGTTGAAGTTTTTCTGGTAGATACAGTACCATCGTGGTTTGCATCTTTGTTTCCCCACAAATTCATGCTCTTTATTAATAACATCTTAAGTTGGTTAATTACAAGACTTACCCAGTGTTGAAAGGTCGCATTTTATACTTCAAGGAGGCTGATTCGAGCCCAGAGATCTATGAGGATGTCCACACTTACACAGCATGTCCATTACACAACTGTAATGCTACCACTGCACCAAGCCCACCCTATTCTACTCCCTCCGTCCCATGAAAAGTGCAATTCTGCGTTTGAAAAAAATCCCACAAAGAGTGCAATTCTAGAGATTGGATCTCAACTACCTGCCTAATTAAGTGGTTAGATTTGATTTGCATGCCAAAACTAACCGCATGTAGCAAAGAAATGAGGGTATGGGGGTCTTTTCACGCCACCACTAATCTGTCTGAAAAAAAAAGCTAGAATTGCATTCTTCATGGGACGGAGGGAGTAGGTCACAATTATTATCAATCTCACGTCATGCTGCTTCTCATCCTGCAGTCCACCATGCTTTGTGTTATTGTGTAGCAGCAAGAATAAGGAGGCATCTATGATGTTCCCATCATGATTAGACTAAGGCAAGAAGGATGACTGCTATTTTGGTAACCTGGGAACATAGCCCTCAAGATCCAGCCGTTCACATTTTCAATGACAATGCACCCTTGGGCACTTGAATCTGATCTTTGTCCTTTGTGAAGGTTACAAGGGAAGGGAGAAGTGCATGTCCAAGTCTCCAAGAAGCTAAATGGAAATGAGTACCAAGGTAGGCATATCCCAAGGTGCTGTGCCATTACTGATATTCAAGTAATCCAATGAATGTGAAGAACTGAAGAATCATGTCATGGCTTAAAATTGTACTCAGCGTGAAGGATTTACTATTATATTCGATTCAGTTTATTTACTGAAAAAGGGCACTTCCATCGACAAGTATGCCAAAAGGAGGGTAAAAGGTAACGATGATTGTTTTGGAATTGCCAAGGTGCACTCAGCTGCGTACGGTTGATAGTGAGGTTAAACTGACTGGAATGGGTTCAGTTGGTTAAACCAACTGATGTGGACCTGAATTTAGTGCTTAGAATGCTTGGAACTATGAGGATAACTGTTATACCATGTGTCTTTCCTACTCAATGTGTATCTGAAACGTGGATTCCTTTTTGACAGATAACTAATCCTTACTTCTAACCTCTTGGTTTGCTTTTGAATGATTATCCCATATAATTCTTCAAGTTGTCTTTTCGCAGTATGAGAAGGTCAGCCGGTTGTTGCAAGTTAGGATGTGGCTAATCGGTTGCAATTTGCAAAGATTATAAAGCAGAAGTCTAGGACAGAGACACCTACTGACACTCTGAGGTACCTGGGGCTTTTGACGAAGCATGCACATTAGCATGGCAATAAAGCTTATATAGCATCCAAGCAAAGGCTTTTATTGGCTATTGCGTTTCCTTCCCGCTGGGCACTGTCTGCATAGCGACAAAGGTGTTCGTTAAGTAATCGTTGGTGATGGTGCACTCTTGTCTTGATACCTGAAAGGTGATTTGGTCAAAGAATTGAAAGCATTTTCTCACTCGAGACTTGCAATTATCTAATGGGTGGTGCAGATACCTGCAATTACTTATCAAAATGAGAGAGCAAAAATTAATAGTTCCAGAGCACTCCAACTTACCAACTGTAAGTCCTGTAATTATTAATTCTGTCGATCTTGCTTTGACTTTCATTTCATATTGCTACAGGATACTTAATGTATTTTTTGAATTGTTAGTAGCAAAGTGTCATTTTCCCTGGTGCAGCGCCGTGGCACATATGAAGCCTGTTTTTGTGATCTATACATGCTTGAAGGACCCATTTGCACTCAGTGAGCGAACTTCCTGGGGTGATTGCCAAAGTACCATCTCTTTGGTGCATGCTTGAAGGCCCCATCTCCACAAGTGCAGGCGGGATCAGATCAGCAGTTCTCGCTCACAAGTTCCAAGGGCCGGCTGAGACCTGAGAGCGCCTGCGAGTGCCAAGTTCGTAATGTAGTGTGCTGCTACGTCTCTCGGTTTTACTTGAACTCAGGGCTGGGTGTTTGTTTTTGTTGCCTTTGGAATCTTCTTGCACAAAGACAAAACTGCCTCCATACATGTTGCCAGAGTGATCGCCGCTTGTCAAAATAGGACCCACATGTCAGATGCATCCGGTGCTATTTTGGCAATGTCGCAATTTTCGGCTCGTAATTTGGCACCTGAGTTCCAATGTAGTGCTACGGTAACAATTTCTCCCTACACAGATGGCCATATATACCTCTGCAACTGTAAGATAGTGACTGGGATATTATTTCGAGTGACTTGTTCCCAGACGGATCTTGTCAACGTCAGTTCCTGTAAAACCTTTCGGTCCTTCGCTAGCTCTCACATCTTCCCTAGTGCTCCATTCGTAACGGAACCTTCCTAGCTACTTTTGTGGCGCAGCATGCCCAGTCAGCACAGGTACAAGCAGCGGCTGACCGACAACCCAACGTGCAAGGCTTGTTTGGAGCAGTAGCGATCAAATGTAAATGAGAGACACAAAATATGAGAGAAATGAATCTTTGTTATTGATCTCAAGAGTATACATATATATACATGGAGAAGGGTACCATAAGGGACACCAGTGAATAGGTGCTACGAAGGGACACCGGTAAATAGGTGCCACGAAGGGACACCAGTGAATAGACACCCAATGGATGAGATCACACCAGTTTATTCTCAACACTCCCCCTTGATCGAATCCTTCCTTAAGATCAAAAATATTTCATATATTCCTCCAAAAACCCCATGGGAAAAATATGAGGAACATATATGGATATGCCAAGCTCCTTCAAAACTCAGTGGGAAAAATAAGAAGAAAATGATATGGCATATACGACCATCACTCAAACAAAATTCCTTCAGAATTTTAAGAGCAATGCACCTCTTTGATATGTCCTGGATATCTTCCTATAAAAACCCCCCGTGGGAAGAAATAGAAGATATGACATATATTCTTGTATTGATATTGTCTCATTAAAAACTTTTATATGAGAAACCCCAAAGGAAAAACTCATAAAAAGAAAAGAGTGCAATATGATGCCAAACAGGTTATAATCATGCGGAGACTCCCCCTAAACCTTAGGAGGCTCCCCTTGAACCTTGCAAACCTCAAAGTCATCACGTACCAATTCTATAGACACTTTGCAAGTGTGAAATATGGTAGAGACTCTGTAAATAAATTAGCGAAGTAATCGCATATTCAATTTGCAAGAATGCAATATTGCTTTCACATAACCTGTTTGCTTCCAAGCAATACAAGTAACCTTATTTCCATTAAGGTCGGTGATGTGATCAAATCACAATGATCACTTAATGAAATCTTACATACACATGTTATATTACGGCGTGCGAGAATAATCATTAGAGTGTATGCAACTCTCTATGAGAATTCTACCACAAAGATATCAGTTTCTGATACTCATTAACAGGGATTAGTTGAGCAGTATTTTCATATTCCTCTATGGTCCTGTTCAACTCATCCGATGATAAGTTGAGAGTGTTTAGTACCATATAGATATCCATTGATATCTTCTGACTCCCGCCAAAATGGCCTTATTGGAGTAGCGCTATTTGATCTAGCAAGTATTAGCAAATGCAATATCAGGCCTGATGCAACTTGCATGATACTTTAGCACTTTGTTGATACTAGGTCCAATCCCAGGGTCAATGATAATAATCTATCTTTAGGGATTAAACGACCATAAGAGCTGATGGATATGATCTTCCAATATCATCATATATTGGTAGACTGATGTGCATGCTTAAGCTATAAACTGAACCGTGATTTGGTTTTACCCAAATCTTCATCTCATAATCCGTCATAAGATGATTGCATGATCAATTGTGTGGTCGGGAATGATACAAAATCTAAAATTCATTTAGGATTTCAATACGAACACACCTATGCAACCATCGTTGCTGGGAGTAAACTTTCCAAGGAAAGAAATCACCCAATCAGTGTACCACAAACACTGACGTTTTCAAGTCATATATTGACTTGAGTTGTACATAATATATGTTGCGATATTGATTCCTAACACGAAGTCCATTGACTTGTGTATCTGAATCTATCAAATTCCAAAAATCTTCCATTGATCGAATGTAGGCATATAATTTTCACACATACCAAGAGTATGTCAGCTAGGTCTCTCTGTGACCCATATGCTACAAGCTCTTGCTATCTCACCACCACGCTTCTCCAAAGAAAGCATTATGAAAGAGTAACATATTACTCAATCATCATTTAGCGAGAGCGATTCTCCTCAATTGCCACCTTTTATTTGACCCAAAGTGAGTGTCAAAACACTCTTGCCTAGGACTTTTGGTCTGGATCCAGTAGGTGTAAGGCAATATCAGACGGAGAAATGTCGATATTGTAGACTTTGCATAATTGGTTCGACATAACCAATATTCCTTGTGAAAATTTTAACCCTTGAACTCAATGTCACTTCCCATAATAACATAGTTAGGGCGTTCCAATGACTCAGCGCCTGAATATGTGCACACATATGCTACGCACATCCATAGGCCTTGGATAGTAAATATCCACGAGGTGTCAACCAACTTGATACTGATTAGCATTCACTCCATTTATCATAAAAGATTGTAACAAGCTATCTCTCTTGTGACCATACTTCTCCCCCTCTTATTGGAAGTTGAGTGGTTTTCAAATGGTACCTCCACTCTTTCTGGCACAATATAATGATAAACAGATGACACCATGAGTAAATGCATTCCGCAGATTATTTGCAAAACATTGCAAATTTATAAGATTCCGAACCAGTAGTTCAGATTCTTCTTATACATGGATAAAATGAGGGGAGAATATCAATATATGACATTCACTCCTAATTCCTAGCATTCTGTGTGGTATAAATCTCCCCCTAATGCCTGGAATCCTCCTCATAAATAATCAGCATACGGGCTATGAATAAAATCCCCTTTGGATAATCCGAGGTATGCAACGAATGACGGATACTTCAACCTCCAGGATTTCCATGCCCATAAGTGTATGCTGAGGTGGTGATATCAGTATGTGCAAGACATATCTGACCTTGTAAATGGAAAATATTTGATCATCAAATATCCATGTATCCATCAAATAATACTGAGGGAGCCGTATTATTGCAGTTTAATGAATTTAAAATGAATGTGATGTGTACATCCACATTCCACATGCACCAACAGATGTTGGAAAATTCTCAATTCTACCTTGATCACATAAAATAGTTGCACTCTCTTGACCAGAGATTCAACTAATTTATCATAAACCATCATGGATGTAAGGTACTTAATAATATAGTTCCCTGAAGGCCAAACAATTCCATGTGCATGGATTTGATCCCGCGTCCAGGATCAGTTGCTCCAAATGAATAATTTGAGCAACAAATTTGCCAAAAATTGTATCACTCCAAGGGATACAGAATGAAACTATATTATGCATTAACATGCTCTTCCAAGTACCTAGTTGATCCACATGACGGTCGAATAGAGCAACATAAAAATTCTTGAATGTTGTCAAGAAATTTGTATGCTCATATTTTAAAAATTTAAGGTAAGAGGCACCTTAAATTTATTCCCTCTTGTGCACATGATGCACATCAAATCTGAAGATTTGAGAAATTTATTTTGTGACCAACAGAATTGATAATAATTCTGGTCATTCTGGATAGAATGACCAGTCCTTCATGCCAAATCTTTATTCCATCAAGAGAGAATTATTCTGTACGCAACATGCATTATAGGTTGAATATATGTGTAGTAAAATCCAGATGGGAGAGAAAACAATCTTCAAGTGTTTCATTGCCAAACCCGTTGCTTTTGTTAAAAATAGAAAAATATTTCCTATTTAACTCATGTATATCAACATGAATGCCATTTCAACGGATATCCTTATAACTTAGGAGGGTACAAGTCTCATCGGTATGCACTAATGCTTTCTCGATGGTTACTATATACCAATAGGGAGTATGATAGTGGCTCATCCAAAACCAACTATCATAGTATCGTAGTTAGCGATCTTTTAAAAATACTTCCTTCTCTGTTTGAAGAGCCTGGAAATATTTTATTTCCCTAAGTACAATATCCACTAGGCACATCTCCTCATCCATCGGATCATGTACGAATCTATGATATTACATAATTTAACATAAAATTCATGCAAATGCATAGAACACATACCATTGATACTAAACATAGTGTTCAAGTACAAACTTAATATGGACAACATCATGTCTTCTATTATATCCTTGCAAATGACAATATAAGGAGTATAGTTAAGGTCTCCAGATATACCGTTGTACTCGCGATTCATAGCCATATTGTCATTGCTCGAAGGATTCTCCCCCTGTTGCAAAGTCTTGGTGTCACTTGGTCTCGCTCCAACAGTAACAGAGTCCGAAATACCAACCTCATGCATTTTGGAGATGAAGTATACTCCATACTTTCTTCCTTCAGCATTATGTCCATATCCCATAGACATCATATACAGTTCCACCAAATATTTAGGGATATTATATTTCTTAGCCACATGATTACGACAATCCACACTTGAAACAAGTTTCGTGGTTGTCGTATTTGGGTTTAGAAATGTCTTTACCCTTGTTGAAGTGTTTCCAAGGCTTATGGTTTCTCTTCCACTTACAACCAGATGAGTTTCTAGGGTGGTTGCTAGAACCATCCCTCTCAGTCTTTTCAATCACATGCACTTCAGACAGAGGAGCAGTACCTGGTAGGCGCTGCTGAGAGCTCCACACAATAAACTCATGATCTCTGCCAGATGTAATGTACAAATTAATGTATCATAGACCATGAAACCTTCACACGGTATTGTTGAGTGATGAGTCTCTCTGATTGAAGCATTGTAAACAATATCTTCTCAATTTTATCTGCATCAGAGGGCTCTTTCTCACAGAACCTGAGTTTCTGGCAAATTTTATGAACAACATGATTGTACGCATCAACGGATTTGAAATCCTAGATGCGCTACTGGTTCCACTCATAGGAATCCTCAGAAAAGATAATTGTCTTTTGTTATTCATAACAATGCCCCAGAAAATCCCACAACTTTTATGAATCTTCCTCCAACATATACTCAGACTTGAAGTCTGGGTGGAGATGGTTCCTTAACATGTATAAGGTCCCAAACTTTGACTGTATCCGATATAGGCCGAGCTCCCGCAACGGGTGCTGCCAAACACTGGAAAAATCTATGGGTCAATAGATTCACTTTTATGTTCATAGCCCTTTACAGAAATTGTGCCCATCAAGAGCGAGAACCTCTAACTCTTTGGCGACAATTTCACCCACAAAAATGGATGCCAAATATGAACAATTTGGCAATAGACAATGCTTCTTGCGTGGGAATTCAATACACTTGAATTCCATCAATAAATTTTCAATGCGAATTCAATAAGCTTGAATTTCAATAATAAATTCTTAACATAATTGGAATAATTATGTTAAGAATTTAAGATTGGATACGCACGTTGAGGATAGTCACTATTTATAACATAGTGTAGATCCCGCAGTAGTATAGAAATACTACCTTGTGTATGACCAATATGATATTGAATCAAGGTAATCTCTAACACGATCTTGGCTCATATGAATTCAAAGTTCAAATTGGATACGCACGTTGAGGATAAAATCCCACAGTGATATATGAATATCACCTTGTGTATGACCAATCTGAAAAATCGAACTCTTGGTAATCACCAGAAATAGTGTAGACCTTTGTCCATAATCTAAGTTGGAATCTCACTTAGGAATAATCACTATGTGGAAACATAACGTAGATTCCGCGGGAGTATAAAAATACTCCTCGTGTATGACCAACATCGAAGAATATGGAACAAATTATTCCAAATAAGAGAATAACATTGCATTGAACAAAGCATTTGCAATGGGCTTGGACCAAAATTTGCAAGGTAATATAATAATTGAATAACATGATAATGACCAAACTTAGTACAAACACATATGTACAATAATTAAGAACATCAGTGGGCACAGTTTATTATAAATACATGGGCTCATACCACTGATGAATTAGCAGTATGATATAACAAAAGCACCGAGCACAGAGGCTAAATTATATAATACTGCTGTAATCGGAATTAATTGAAAATAGAAAGATAACTAGTCTGTGAGTCGGAAAAACTCTGATTCCAACCCATCACAACTCAGCAGCGCCAGTTCGCACGGAGCCTTGAGCGCATCACCAGCCCCTCGGTCAGCCAGCCCGCTCGGCAGCATCATGCCGTACTCGGCCGTGTGTACAGCCCCGGCCAGCGAGCGTCCAGCCTGCGAGCCGCAGCCTCGGCCGCGCGCCAGCCTATGGGCGAGTCGTCCCACGAGCACCACAGTATGAAGCCGCGTCGCGCTGGCCTGCGTGCAAGCCGGCCCGCAGCCGCATCGCCCCGCCGATCTGTCTGCCAGTGGCCGCGAGTGGGTGGGGCACGCCCGCTCGGCCTGAGAGGAGCGATGGCCGCACGGACCTTAGCCGCTGCCTCTACCAGACTGCACAGGCCGCCGCCGCCACACATATTGCACTCGCCGCCGTCACCTATTCCATGGATGGATCCTCCGCCTGATAGGGCATCGCCCAATCGGATTCGTCGCTCCCCCACCATCCAGGCCCCCGGTTGCTGTTCAAGCCTCCTCTCGTCGGAGGAAGGCTCGTAGCCACTGAGCGGCGCATGGCCACTAGAGAAGTGGCGCTAGCCATTTCAAAGGGGTCGGGACGAGGACTTGTCGTGATCGCCGCAATGCGACGCGCAGGAATCGATGGAGGCGGAGTTGAGAAGCGAACCTCAAAATGGAGCCGTTGCTGATTTCTCGTCGATGGAGAATGCTCGATATTCTTTACTGATTCTTCTCGGTGCTATGCAGTGGCCAAGAAAATTTTTTTTTGTTAACTTTGATGTTCTTCATGATTTTAGACGAAGATGATGCCTCTCGCACATCTTGTTGCTCTATTATTGCGAAGTGTTCTTCATGATTGAAAGACGAAGATGATGCCTCTCGCACATCTTGTTGCTATGTTTTTGCCATCGTCAGTTTCCGTTGAGAAACATTGGCATGATCTTATTCCCGCTCGAATTCTAGAGCAAAAGTGATGATAACGTGTTTAGAGTAGTAGTGGTCAAATGTAAATGAGAGACACAAAATGGAAGAGGAATGAATCCTTGTTATTGATCTCAAGAGTCTATACATTTATATACATAGGGAAGGGGTGCCACGAAGGAACACCAGTGAATAGGTAACACGAAGGGACACCGGTAAATAGATACCCGATCAATAAAATCACACCAGTTTATTTATTCTCGACATGAACATCATCGGAGCGTCGCATTGGTTTCGCGCCTCGCCATCCATCGCCTCAGACGCACAACGGCAGCACAACGCACACGGTGGGGGCCCACGCAGCGCGAAAAGGCGCTGGCCGTTGCAGCAGGGCCCGATCGGATATAGTCGCACACATCACCGCGCGGGAAGAAAGCGGTCGACAAAAAGTTCCCTGCCGCACCAGGCGTGATGCGCCGGGGCCTCTCTACCAGCGATGGTGGCCACGCGGACGGGGCCGGCAGGCGACGTGGCGTGCTTTGTCCTGGGCGCACAATGCGGTGGTTGATCACCACGCCGGCCGGGCCGAAATCGAATCCACCCACCAATTATCCACAAAACGCCCGGGGCCCGGGGGGGGGGGGGGGGGGGGGGGGTGCAAACAAATGCTTGTTTTGTAACCGTTTCACTGTGCGGCCCCGCCTCATTGGCCCTATAAATAGTCAGCGGCACCTGGCCACGACAGGGCACGACCGATACGACACAGACACAAAAACTCTCGAGCCTCGGCACGCGTCCTACACTGATAAACAGCTCACGGTACGTGCATCGGCCGCCTCATCGCAGACGTTAGTTTTCGGCTGTTGCGTGTTCCACACCATCCATGGCTGCTCGCGCCGGCATTGTGCTCTTCCTGTTCGTGCTGGTCGTCGGCGCGGCGCTCGCGGGGACGACGGCGGCCGGAGCTCGCGTCGTCCCAGCAGGCTCTGCTGCCCCGGCGGTCATCGACGTGGCCGGCCGGGCGGCCGGCGGACGGGGCGGCATTCGTCGGGGGAGGTGGAATGTGCAGAGCCTGGACGACGCCCGCAAGCGGGAGGTGCCGGGCGGCCCGGACCCTCAGCACCACAACTAGAGATCCATGACAGGAGGCCAAGGATCGACGCTGCCACGCCTTGCAAGCCATACATGCACCTCCGTATGGCTTCCCAATGGCGCGTAAAGTCGCACGAATATCATTGAAACCATACGTTCCAGCGTCTCTTCTTTTTTCCCCCCTCTACAAATACTGAGTCGGATATCGTCGATCGGTAAGTATAACCATCTGCATTATTGGTTTCAGCCGGCCGTGTTTATTGTAGATGTCATCGTATTGTGACACCATGCATGTGCACGCGCTAGGGGTTTAAACTAGCTAGTGCACTCTTCTACTATATGCGAGTTGTAATACTTAATAATAAGCAAGCGCAAGTTTTAAACCGACAAGCTGCAATGGTGTAATGGCGGGTTGAGCATTGCACGACGACACAGTGCTGATGCATGCATGCATGCAATACTTGTTGCGGAATTGTATAATTTTGCTGTGGGTGAATCTTATCCTTTGGATCGTTTTCTTTCCATTGTTGTTGTAATCTGTATAATGAGCTTAGCGACTGACGATCAGCGTGAACATATACTATGAATGCTTCCCTTCAATAATGTCCTCCATTGGCTAGCTATTGGCATCAGATGATCTGCACTACGCAGCAGAACACACTGACGCACCATACTATACGATACTACTTACATATATATCGACCAAAAGATCGAGCAACTTTAACAGTTTTTATAAAGTTGAAATGATTGGTTGATGTGCGCCGTTTTCATGGATTATGACCAAGCCGGGCGCAGAATTGCGATTAACAAATGCGGGATCACCACGTCATCTGACTCGAACGAAAAGGTCGATGGGTAGTGGGTCTCTTATCAAGATCTCATCAAAGGAAAGGCATTAACTATAGATTTTCTCCGGTGGCTTGTAAAGTCATAGGTGGTAATCAGAAGGGCTTTGTGAAGGAGAGGAATATTTTAGAAGGAGTAGTCATTTTACACGAAGTGATTCATGAGCTCAAAAGTTCCAAAAGCAAAGGGATGATTCTGAAAATCGATTTCGATAAGGCATATGACAAGGTCCAATGGGACTTTTTAGAGGAAGTTCTTAGAGGGAAAGGGCACCCTAACCAGTGGACTGATTGAGTCATGCAGATTGTGCGAGGGGGCAAACTCTGTGTGAACATCAATGGAAGGAGAGGGCCTTATTTCAGAACCTTTCAAGGTCTGAGGCATGGAGATCCTCTGTCCCCAATGCTCTTTAACATTGTTGCAGATGCTTTAAATGTTCTTCTAGATAAAGGTGTTAGCAAGAAGCTTATCACGGGCATTTTGGATGGTTTGATCCCGGGGGGATCTCTCATATTCAATAGCTGATGACACGGTCATCATGATTGATGGCTCGGAGGCCTCCATGCTCAACCTAAAACTCATTATTTATTGTTTTGAATCACTGTCGGGCTTGAAGATAAATTTTTACAAGAGTGATGTTTATGTCTTCGGTGTTGAACAAGCAAAAAAGGAGAGGTTAGCCAACATGCTGAATTGCAGTCTGGGAGAGTGGCCCATGAAATATTTGGGGATCCCCATATCTCCAAATCGGTTGGGCATTGCTGCCTTTGCTAACCTGGGCGAGAAAATGAAGAAAAGACTTGACCCATGGAAGGGCAAGTACTTATCCTCGGGTGGCCGGTTGATCCTCACTAACTCCTATCTTTCTAGCCTACCTACATATATTATGGGCCTCTATCTGCTACCAAAGGGGGTGCAGGATGAGATGGATAACAGAAGGAGGGACTTCTTTTGACAAGGTGCCTTAGATTCTTTCAAATATCACATGGCCAAGATGGATACCTTGTGCGGGCCGAAAAACCAAGGGGGTATAGACATGCTCAACACAAGGATCATGAATGAGTGCTTGCTAACCAAATGGATATGGAAAATCATGAAGGGGTTCGAGGAGACTTGGTATAAACTCCTCAAGGCGAAATATATGCTAGATGGCAATTTCTTTACCTCGGGAAGTATGGGAACTTCTCAATTCTGGCAGGGCCTACACAAATGGGGGGCTATATACCGGATAGGAGATGGTACCAAAACGTCCTTCTGGAAGGACATTTGGATTGGGGATGTACCTTTGAAATCAGCTTTCCTGAGCTATTCCGCATGAGCAGTGACCCTGATGCTTGTGTATCAAGCATGTGGGACTCGAGGGAGTGGACCTTAACTTTCCGTAGGAGTCTCACCTCGGGTGAAATAGATGGCTTCAACCAACTAATGTTGTCCCTACAGTCAGTGCACCTATCGGTGGATGGTGACGAGTTTGAATGGCTCCTGGACAAATCGAAAGCCTTCACAACTAAATCTCTATATTCTTTCCTAACACACAGGGGTGTGTGGGTGCGGGAGTCTGAGAATCTATGGCGCGCTAAAGTACCCCTGAAGATTAAAATCTTTCTCTGGCAATTAGATAACAACAGGCTGCAGACTGCTTTGGCTCTGAAGCAAAGGGGTTGGCGTGGGAGCCATCTTTGTTCCCTCTGCGGCCACGTCGAGGACGTTGACCATATCTTCTTTCAATGTTCTATTGCTCGTCTAATTTGGTGTGGTATTCGGGATACCTTAGAGTGGGATGAATGTCCAGTGTCATGGGCGACCTGGCGGCAGAAATGGAGCAAGGGCGCAATGAAAATTCCCAAACGCTTTGCTCTTTTCCTTTTTGTAGGCATGGCTTGAACGCTATGGGTGAATAGAAACAAAATGGCCATTGAACACTCCTTCTCCAGGAATCCACTGCAAATTTTATACTCCGGGATCTCCTTTTTGCAGAAGTGGCGGCCGCTATTGAAGCCAGCTGATCGTGAGGACACGATCAGCTGACGGAGTTACTGACGAGTCAGAAGAGCTGGGCGGGTGCCCCAAGACCCAGGGTGGAGAGTGCGACAGATGTAAAGGAGCTGTAGTGCTTCCTGTTTTAGTCTTGTTGTTCTTTGTGTTTAACTGGAATCCCCAGTGCTTTGATGTACCGAACCTTTGGCTTTCAAACTAAAACTAAAAGCAGAGATTTATCTCCTTAAAAAAAGAAAGGCATTAACTATATAATATAAATAAAGTGGGTAATAATAAAAAGCATCTCAGTCGGTCTGCTAGTACTAACTATATGGTGGACTCGCAGCGATTCCGCCGGCCGGTGGTCCATGCACCATGCATGCAAAGATAATCGCTACATGCATCAGCCTCTCAGATTTTGGTTGCGGTAGTGTTGCCGCCGCCTCTGCGGGCTCGTCGGGCTACCCATCTGTACGGCCTTGTGGGCTGCGACCTTGTAAACTTGCAACAATTTCCAACCCAATGATAATAAGCCCAGTTCTGATCCAGCTAGCTTCGTCCCCGTGTGCGCAACAGTACTGGGCCCAAAAGCCGATAGACCGAGAAAAGTCAGCACGAAGAGAAGGCCTGGAATCACGAGGGCCTGACAGGTGGTGGTATTCCGTCAGTCTTGCTTCCCCAAATGAAGGATATAAATCTCGGCCGCCGGTTTTTCTACTACTAAAAAGCCTCCAGTGTCAGCGTCGCCACTCCGTGGCTCTACCGGCGGAACCACGGGGGCACCGACACCAACAAACGGCACCGCTTGTGCAGGCACCGCTCCATGGGGACGAGGAGCTCCACCTCACGGGATGCCGTCGTCATTGTCAACCTCACAGGAATCGCCAGTAAGAACGCTCCCCAAATCCCCGAAATAAGAACCTCGATAAATCTTAACAATCTCAACATCGAAAACAAATCCACGAGTAAATCAACCGAACCGACCGATAGAATTAGCACAAGCAGAAATCTCGTTGTTGTGCTTGAAAGGAGTTAGCACAAATCAGTGTTGGATTGATCTCTGACCCCTAAGGCCCAAAGGTCTTGGGCCCTTGATCAGCGTCCTGATCGAGGGCGCCCAACCCAACTACTGTTGGTGGGCCCCCATCGCCAGCGCCATAATAAATAGAGAGGTGGGGCCTGGAGGCACGCACAACGAGGTTCACCGTGACCCTAATCCCCACCTACACTTAAACCCTAGACCGATCGAGAGGGGGCGCTCCGGCGGCGGGAAGCGCCATCAGCACTGCACGGCCTCGACCAACGCTGCCCTGGCGCAGACCTGCACCGACCTCGGCACAGCGCGTCGCTACCTAGCGCAGACTACACCGACGAACGCGCAATGGCGTCCTCGGCCGATCAAGGTATACTCTTTGTTCTCTCTCTGTCGATCTCATCTAGCACACACAAACACGCACACCAGAGGATGCATCTAGAACTAGATCAAGAAGACAATCCCGTGTTAATGCTACTGCTAGTGATCCTAGATTAACAACTAACAATGGTACCAGAGCCATCCTAGTCTAGTAAATTAACTCGGGAGCAGAGAGAGAAAAGGGTTTCAGATCCAGCCAATAGAAGAAACAGAAGAGAAATTCAAAGAAAATCGAAGAACAGAAGCTCAAAACCCTAACCCTAACCTTAGATCTACCCGAAACTCCCCTTACCTGGCCCTTCTCGCTTTCCCTCCGCCGTTTCCTCTTCTTTCCCGTACCCCAGAGATCCCCTCAACGGAGCCGCGCGCGAACACACGCAACTCCGGCTAGGAGGCCCATAGGGCACAGATCCGCTTTGTGTGGATGCACATCGAGCCGAAATCGAGAGAAAACGAGGGGTAAGGGGTTCTGGAAGCAGATCCGGCCATGGCACGACCGCCGGCGTCGTGGACGAACGCGGCGGCGCGGCCTCTGATCGGAATAGAGAGAGTAGCGAGAGGGAGAAGAGAAGAGAAACGCGACAGAGAGAAGGAGAGGGAGAGGAAGAGATGAGCAAGCTCAGGCTCGCCGGCAGACGGCTGGCGGCCAGGCCGGGTGCCGCGCCGGAGCTGGAGCCGGCGACGGCGGTGACGGCCAGAGCCGAGAGGAGGAGGCGAGGGAGAGAATGAACTAGGGTTTTCAGCGCGTCCACCGGCCGAACGACTTTTGTACGAGCCGAAACGCGTGCTCGGCCGTCGGATCGCGACGAGCGGCTGAGATCGAGGCGGGGCGCGCGGCCGGCGCGGACGGGCCGAATTGGCGGCCCAGGCCCAGGTTGCGGCCTACTGAGCCGAGTAGAGCGGTCGCCGGGCCGATTTCGCGAATGGGCCGAGCCGCGGAGGCGGTTGTGGGCTGCCGTTTCGCAGATGAACAGTGCAATTTGAATTTTTTTATTCTATTTTGAAGCAAATTTGAATGATTTTGCACAGAATTTGATCTCTTTTCATTTTGAACCAAAGGGATAAACATTTAGATAATAGAAATAAAGATTTACACTGACCTTGCTTCAAAATAGAATTTATTTTATTCATGTTTCCGCTGCACAGATAATTATTTCGACTTGAATTTAAATTTGAACCAAAGGGATAATTTAAATTTCGAGTCACAGATTAATTTTCAGATTAAATTATAATATTTTTATTTTCTAACCAAAGTTGATAATAACGATATTATAATTTTACAGATTAATTCCAGATTAAATTGTAATATTGTTATTTTCTGGCCAAAGTTGATAATAACAATATTATGATTTCATGCAGTTATCATTATTGTTACAATGTACTCACTTGAGCTAACCCATTTCAGCTGGTTTTCCTATGATGGTTTCCATCAAGGACATTACAATCTTGAGAGGAGACAACTACAATGAGTGGTATAAGAAGTTGGATCTCTTCTTTACCATAGCTGAGCTAGACTGGGTTCTTTCTGCACCGATTCCAGTAGAGCCTGAGAGGCCGGTCAGAGTGGATGATGTCACAGATGCTGCTTGGAAGCAAACAGAGCTCTCCTATAAGGCGAGCAAATAGAGGTATGATGCTGATCATGCCAAATGGCACCCTACCAACAGGAAATACTTGGCAGTGGTGAAGAACACGATAGAGCCTGCCATTTTGGGGGCAATCACAGATTTTCCCACTGTTGTCGAGTACCTTGAGAAGATAAGGAGTCAGTACACTGGCTCCTCAAAGACTTATGCTACCCAGTTGATCAAACTACTGGTTACAGAAAGGTACTTGGGAGGTGGGATAAGAAAACACATTCATCGCTTGGTTCACATAAACAACAAGCTTAAACCGATGGACATGGAGTTCAAACAAGAACACATAGTTCATTTGGTCTTTGCTTCGTTGTCGAAGGAGTTTGACAACTTTGTTGTCAATTACAACATGAACCCCGAGAAATGGGATATAGAAAAGACCATAGCGATGTGTGTTCAAGAGGAAGAAAGAATAAAGGCAGCACATGGTGGTTCTATCAACTATGTGAACAAGAAAAGAAATTATAAAGATATTACCTCCTCCTCCAAGGGAAAAGGACTCCAGATGCCCCAGCAGCACAGCCAGCACAGGCCAAATTTGGGCAAGCTATAGTAGAGAAGGATTAGGGCCTCTATTGCAAACAGAAGGGACATTACAAGTCAGGTTGTTCTGACTAGTTAAAGATGATCATGGAAAAACGAGGTGAGAACATTATCTCTTTTGTAAATGAATCCCTGTATACAGATTATTCGAAATCTACTTGGTGGATTGACTCAGGAGCAACAATTCATGTTGCAAACTCCTTACAGGGATTCCGTTCGACGAGAACTACGGGAAGAAATGAAAGAAGAATTAAAATCGCGAACAGAGTCGAGGCAGATGTTGAGGCGGTGGGAGACCTCCTCTTAGAGCTCGACACTGGCTTTAGTTTATTACTTAGAGATGTATTTTATGTCCTCGTGATATAGAGAAACTTAATAAGTATGTCCCGTCTAGATGATGATGGATTTGGATGTCGTTTTGGAAACGGCATGTGTGTAATAGAGTTTAATGATACTGTTGCTACTATTGCTTTCAGAAGAAATGATCTTTCTTTGTTATCGCTACGTGAAAGTGTGAATTCCGTATGTGATGTGAATGCGATTGTATCTCCAACCACAGATAATAACAGAAAAAGAAAGAGAACTCAAGACACGTCGTCGAAATTATGGCACTGTCGTTTAGGCCATATTTCGAGGGGGAGAATAGAAAGGCTGGTTAAGAATGAGATTCTACCTCCTCTTGAATTTTCAGACTCAGACAAATGCATTGATTGCATAAAAGGAAAATATGTAAACATAACAAAGAAAAATGCTGAGCATAGAGCAGGTGCTTTAGAATTAATTCACACAGATATCTGCGGTCCGTTCTCAGATAAAAGCATAGATGGTTATGACTCGTTCATAACGTTCACAGATGATTATTCCCGCTATGGATATATTTATCCAATGAAAGAGAAATCGGAAGCGTTGGATAAATTTAAAGAATTCAAGGCTGAAGTTGAGAATCAGCATAATTTAAAGATAAAAGTTGTCCGTTCCGACCGTGGAGGGGAATACTACGGTCGGCATACCCCATACGGACAGGTTCCAGGACCTTTTGCGAGGTTTCTCACAAAACAAGGAATAGTTGCCCAGTACTCTCTGTCGGGCGATCCTCAGCAAAACGGAGTAGCTGAAAGACGGAACCGTACCCCGATGGATATGGTACGAAGCATGATCAGCTATTCTACGCTACCAGTGAGTTTATGGATGGAGGCGTTGAAAACCGTTGTCTATATTCTCAACAGAGTACCTAGTAAAGCGGTGACTAAAACACCATATGAACTGTGGACATGAAGGATACCCTCACTGAATCACCTGCGGGTGTGGTGGAGTCCTGCTGAGGCAAAGATATTTAACCCGACCATTGGGAAATTAGATCCCAAGACAGTGAGCTGCCATTTTATTGGTTATCCAGAGAAATCAAAGGGATATCTTTTCTACTGTTCAGACAGATTTACAAAGTTCGTAGAAACGAGACATGCTACCTTCCTTAAAGAAGAGATGATTCGGGAAAGTACAGCAGTTCGAAAGATTGATCATGAGGAGAAGCGGGTGTGCGCACCTACTCCGATGATTCAGGAACCGTTTTTCTCACTGCCTACTGAGACTGCACCAGCAGTATAAGTTACTGCGATGCCAGTTCCTGAGGTGATCCCTTCTGTGGCAACACAGAGTAAAGATGTGGAACCTATCCTTCAGGATCCTATAGATAACAACATTGCCGCAGATCAGGGGGAGCCACCACAGCCTCCAGCAGAGAATGTTCAAATAGAAGAGCCTCCTAGGAGATTTCAAAGAGAAAGAAGATCGGCTATTCCCGATGATTATGAAGTGTATAACACAGAAGAGTTTCGAATGGAAGATGATCTCATCTCATTCGAAGAAGCCATAAGAAGCAGACATTCATCCAAGTGGTTTGAAGCTGTGGAAGATGAAATAAAATCGATGAGTACCAACCGTGTTTGGGACCTAGAAGAAATTCCTATAGGAGCTAAAACAGTAGACTGCAAATGGGTCTACAAGACAAAATATGACTGTAAAGGGAATATAGAGAGATACAAGGCTCGTCTTGTGGCAAAAGGATTTACACAGAAGGAAGGAATAAATTACAATGAGACTTTTTCTCCAGTCTCATGTAAAGATTCTTTTAAAATCATTATGGATTTGGTCGCACATTTCGATCTGGAATTGCACCAAATGGATGTAAAGACGGCATTCCTAAATGGGGATCTCGAAGAAAGAGTTTACATGGCACAACCCAAAGGTTTTGTTGTGAAACTAAAAGAAAATATGGGGTGTCACTTAAAGAAATTCATTTATGGATTAAAGCAAATTTCAAGACAATGATATTTGAAGTTTAATGAGACGATAAAGAGGTTAGTATTTACAGAAAATGTTGAGGATAATTGTATTTATGAAAAGTTTAAAAGAGGGAAATATATTTTCCTGATACTGTATGTGGATGACATTCTGCTAGCAAGTAGCAATGTTAATCTGCTATTAGAAATAAAAGAATTCTTGTCATCGAATTTTGACATGAAAGATCTTGGTGAAGCCTCATATGTGCTAGGTTTGTCACAAGAGACATACCTACAAAAGATTATAGAAAAGTATAGTATGCATGCGAGTAAGCCTACTCCTGCTCTGATAGTCAAGGGTGATAGATATGGAGACTTTCAGAGTCCCAGAAACAAATATGAAAAAGAACAGATGAAAACTCTTCCGTATGCCTCGGCAGTCGGAAGCTTACAATATGCTCAAGTGTGCACATGCCCTGACTTAGTCTTTGTCACTAATGTGCTTGGCAGATTTCAGAAAGATCCAGGTCTAGAATACTGGAAACTTGTAAAGAAAGCTTTGCGATATGTGAAAGGCATAAAAGGTCTCATGCTAACATACAGAAGAACTGATTCATTAGAGATTAAAGGATACGCAGATTCAGACTTTGCGGGAGATGAAGATGACAGAAAATTCACGACAGGTTATATCTTCATTCTCGCAGGGGGAGCTATATCGTGGAAAAGCTCAAAACAATCGGTCACAGCAACATCGACGATGTATGCTGAGTTCATAGCATGCTATGAGGCCTCCAGACAGGTAGAATGGTTAAAGAAATTTATACATGTCTTAAGAGTGGTGGACAGTATAAAAAGACTACTAAAGATGTACTGCGATAACCAGCCAACAGTGTTAACAATAAGAAGAGCACGACTACCAAGTCGATATAGATAAGATTTTATTCAATAAAAGATAGAATTTAGAATCACACCATAACCCTCGAGCATACAAGAATAAAAGATATGCTTGCGGATCCGCTAACGAAAGGCCTACTACCCAGCGTGTTTATGGAACACGTAGTCGGCATGGGAATGAGGTACAGCCTATGATCTCTGGATAATAGAGGCCGAAAAGAATTATAGAATCTATTTCTGAACAGAGGCATGTATTGTGGTTATTGATTCTATCGGCAATTGCGCGTGACGATGAGATATGCCCTATACATAAATCTATGATGAGATAAGAAAAATAGAAAATTAAAAGAAAAGATAATGTGAGATCAAAGGGGAGATTGTTGAAGGGGAGATTGTTGGATTGATCTCTGACCCCTAAGGTCCAAAAGCTTTGGGCCCTTGGTCCGCGCTCTGATCGGGGACGCCCAACCCAACTACTGTTAGGAACTCCCATCGCCAGCGCCACAATAAATAGAAAGATGGGGACCGCAGGTACGCACGACAAGATTCACCGTGACCCCAATCCCCACCTACATTTAAACCCTAGATCGATCGAGAGGGGGCGCTCCGACGGCGGGAAGCGCCACCGGCACTGCACGGCCTCAACCTACGCTGCCCTAGCGCAGACCTACACCGACCTCGACGTAACGCGTCGCTGCCTAGCACAGACTACACCGACGAACGCGCAATGACGTCCTCAGCCGATCTAGGTATACTCTCTATTATCTCTATGTCAATCTCATCTAGCACACACACGCACATCACGCACATCAGTAAATACATATAGAGCTAGATGGAGAAGACAATCCCGTGTTAATGCTTCTGCTAGTGATCCTAGATTAACGACTAACAATCAGAGCTCAAATCAATCCAAATCTGAGCACAAATCACAGCTCAAATCAATCCAGATATCCGAATCACCGCTCAAATCAGAGCACAAACCGAACCAAACGAACAGATCAATCCAAATCTCCAAATCAGAGCACCGGCGGTCCTGCTTGGAGGAGCTCCGGCGGTCCTGCTTTCGTCCCGGTCGTCGTCGTTGGAGCGGTGCCATGGGGGCGAGAACCCCGCCCGCTCGGCACTCGGAGCTGCGCACCGCCGCTCGCGCGGCCGCAGCCCGTCTGCCCGGCCGTCGCCGGCCTCCCTGCTGCCGCCACACCGTTGGCCACCCGGCCGCTCGCCCGGCCGCTGCCCGCCCGCCCAGAGGCAGCAGGCCTCGTCGGCGGAGTAGATGAGCCCGGGCCATGCGACGCGGTTGAGCGGCTTGCCCCAGACCATGTCGTCTGGGGGCGTTGGGATCTGGAGGGCGCTGGTGAGCGGATGGCGGGGCGTTCTTGCTTGGGCGGCTGCGGCCGCGCTTGGGCGGCGGCAGGGCTTCGGAGGAGGAGAGGGCGCGGGTTTCTTGCGGGGGCGGCCGCCGCCGCGCTTGGGCCCTCCGGAAGGGCTTCAGAGGAGGAGGAGACCCAGAGGTAGAGGAGGGAGGTGGAGGAAGCGACGGGGGAGAAGGAGTGGTAGAGGAGGCGGTGCGCGGGGTCGAAGACGTGGAGGCATCCTCCGCCTTCGAGGGCCGGGTGGTGGAGGAGGAGGGGGTGGCCGGTGACGGGAGGCACAAGCGCGAGGCAGGGGCGGCGGCGAGAGGACTTGAGGTGACCGACGATGAGACAGGCTGAGGCAGTTGCGGGAGACGGGTGCTCTGTTCCAGCTCTGTCTGCCGGCAGCGTAGCCGGCAGCCCGGCATGAGCGCAAGCGCGTGGCCGATCGCCCAGCCTCGCCTGACACCAGTAGATCCCTCCAGCGGCTGGGCTGGGAGAGAGAGGCGACGAAGCAGCAGCAGAGCGCTCAAGCAGAAGCTGGGCAGCAGCAGCACAGGACGCAACATGGCCGCGAGGAGCAGAGCAAGAGGAGCGTGTCGCAGGCTGAAGTAGCCAGTGGATAACAAAGGAGTCAAGCACAAGCAGGCAGGATCGGATAAGGACGAGAAATGATGGGAGAAAAAAAAAGAGAAAAGAGAAAAGAGAAATTGTTGGTTTTTAATATATGATTATATTTATTAATTCTTTTATTCCATATGAAAGTAGGGAAAATATCTAAATAGCAAGTTACATAGTTAGGGATATATTGGATATTTCACATCTTACATGTAATTGAAAAATATAGAAAAAATTATTCTACCAAAGATTTTTGAAAACGGTTTCAGCTCCACTGAAAAAGCTGCTTCACCGGAGGAGCAGCCGTTTTTTAAGAAATCGGAGCTCTACCAAACGGACCCTAAATATTGTTACGGTGTATGCCACGTGGGACCCATTCCGGTGGTGCAAACATATCCAGGAATTGAGAGCAAACTTGGGCTAAAATGGTTGTGGGCTTGCGAGCAAACTTGGGCTAAAATGGTTGTGGGCTTGCGGGAAGGATCACTAGGAGCTGGATCGACGCAAATTCGGTGGACTCGGTGGTTCGGTTCATTATCGAGTTAAAACCGCTTCCGCGTCGCGGGGAGGTGTGGGTGGAGCGAGAAAGGCGGAGAGCGAAGAGAAGAAATGGCCCGACGTTTACCAAGGGAATCGTGCATTCCTAACCGCTGTTATCGTCATCGGACTCATAGCGACTCCTGTGCTCCGGTGGGTTGAAGGTGGGTCGCGGCCCGATCGATATTCACGGCTAGGAGCGAATAGATCTGGGCCGAACGTAGCCTAGGGAGTGAGGTCGGGAGGTCCTTTGGACTGAAATAGTCTATGGGCTTCTTTCCATGATATTTTTTTAGCGTAAATCTCTCCTATAAGTTAATTCATTTTTTTCCCACTGATTGGGTTGACTATTGCAAATGGATACATTTGAAATGAGTGATGATCGCACTTCATTAGGAGATCTGACAAATACCATCAGTGGTTGCCAGAATGCATCCAATACAAGGCTGCAACTCATTGACCCTAAACTAAAGAATGTAAACCAGTAAGGGAACGAGCGCGACATGTATCAATATTTCTCGACCAGATGCCGTAGGACCGTACGGATCTCGTAGGCAAAGTTGGATGAGCTGAAGACAAGATATGTTAGAGACACTTTGATGTATTATGCTACTGAAATTTATGACTTAGACAATATATCTATTATATTCTTACCGTATTCTTTAGTATTATTTTATTTTATTAAAAAATATGTGCCCGTAGCATCGCACGGACCTTTAGCTGGTACAAAACTAAGCCCATCTTACCGTACCGTCTCAAGCCAGTATGGCAATATATATAGAAAACTAAGCCGAGTCTTATCGTCTGAACTCAACCCGAGAGACGGCGAGAGGCCAAACCGCCCAAATACGTCATCCCTCTCACACACATTAATCTCTCTTCCTCCTCACCTTCCTCCCCCACATTAATCTCTCTTCCTCCTCACCTTCCTCCCCCCTTTCCCTGCGAAACCAAAACCACCACCACCGCAACCCCTTTCCCTTCTCCTCCAAGCAAAGACGCCCGCCCCGCCGGGCGGGCAAAAACCCTAGACCCCGCGATGTCCGGCTCCGGCGGCGGAGGAGGCTCCCGCAGCTTCGACTTTGGCGCCGACGACGTGCTCTGCTCCTACGACGACTTCGCCGCCACATCCGAGCCCAAGCGCCCCGATCCGGCCGACAAGGTGCCTCTCCGCTCAGTTCCTTAGTTCCTCCTCTGCTCTGCTTTGACCCCCCTTCTCGCGTGCTAGTGTCTAGCCAGTAGTGTCTGCGCGCGAAGCCTTGACCGAGCGTGGGGATCGATTTTCGTTCGACGTTTGTGGCGTCGTATTTTCCGTGAATCGTTGGCTTGATTGGGAAGTTAGCGAGGACAAATGGATTACCTGGACAAGTTCTGATTTCTTATTTAACTGATTCAGATGGAAGGTTTTGTGGGTTCTCATGTAATTATGCATGACTTAGGTTTCTATAACTCCACTATTATCCTCGATATTATTACACGATTTTCATACTTTTATCTATTATAACTCTGGCAAAATTGTGTTACTCTTTTTTTTCAGCAAGCTTTACATGGTATAGATGTCTATCTCCAATGCTTTCAGATTATTGGGCCATATTGACTTAACCCGTTCATGTGATCAGGAGCATGGGGTTATAGATTATGCAAACAGATAGTGAACTTCTGCTTCATGATAGGTTTTAAGCTGAGCTACTTTGTATGTTATCGCGGTAGTGATATGAGAGCCATGCTGTTTTAAACAGGAGCTGCTCTGGTATTTGCCTTTTCCATATCAAATAATCCTATTTTCAAACAATGATGATAGCGGCCGTGATTGTTTGGTTTACCTGACATATCTTCCGAGTGCCTTGGGATCTAGAACTTGTTGATGAAATAAGTCTAGCTTTAGAAAATGTGACTGGGGAGACCTTTCCCAAACAGTAGCTCCTAATATTACCAGGAGGGTACTTGGTCAGGGTCTGCGGACCCTAAACAGTGTGATCTCCAGTATTTATTCGAAGTTTTCTTGCATGCTTGTTTTTGTCAGCATAGGTTACTGTTCTCTTAATGCTAGGTTGAAAATTTTGAGAAGTTTATAAATGTCATAACAGGAATCATCCAATGTTGCTATTATTATAGCCCGAACTAGGAAAAATCAATCTATAAGTCACTAAGAAACTTTGCGCTTTAGAAGGTGGATTGGCCTAACATTTAGGATGATTATTTGCTAAAGGGGTATTTCCATAGATTTGCGATGGTATCCTGGTCGATTGCTGCATATAATGCATACAGTTCTAGTTTCTGGTTGGACTTGTTGCCTGGTTCGATGGCTTTACTCGAATTAGCGTTTTTTTTGTCCCATTGATCCTGTGTTGGTGATAAATTGATAATTATGTTTGTCTTGCATTCATTATTCTCAGCCTTCCCTGTACATTTGCAACAGGATTTTCATGACAGCAGATTGGGGAGACCGTTTGTGAAAGCTTATGAACAAGAAAGTTATGGAAAGGAGGATGTACTTTCTGCTGTTGAGAAATGCATGAAAAAGTATGCTGATAATTTGCTACGATCTCTTGAGGGAATCACTAGTCGGCTTTCGCAACTGGAGATCTATTGCTATAAGCTTGAGAGATCCATAGGTGAACTCCGAAGTGATGTGCTTCGTGATGAGACTGATCATAGATTGAAGTCTCTTGAGAAGCATCTACATGAAGTAAGTAAATTAGTACCTTTGAGCATGACTAGATTTTAGCTAGATGATGCTTCCACATTATTCCCATATTATCTGTCTCTGCAATCTTATAAATCTAGAATCAATATAGTACTATGATCATTTTATAGGTTCAGCACTTCATCTGTATCAGTATGGTACTAGTGACAACCTTTTGAGTTGCTTCATGTGTCATTTTCTTAATGTGATAATTTCTTTATATGAGACCGTCTTTCTAGGATTCTTGTTAATCCAGGATTCAGAACATTCTTTACATGTAATGCTTACTATTCATATATGTTTATGTGTGGTGGATATTGTCAATAGTAAGTTGAGTCCATGTTGTGGAATTTATTTGATAGAGAATCATTAGCTTACCCATTCAGATATGTGAACCTAGACTTCATCTCTTGTTGTTACTTTGAATTTTTTATGTGATGTCTGTGAAGACTTTTCAGCTCATGTTGCTTTTGTTTACTCTATTAGTTATAACCATGCTGGATTGTATAAACAAATTACACATCGTGACCACGCTTAGAATGATGTCATGGTACTATGCATACTTTAATTCAGAAGGCATTTTCACAACTGGTCTACAGCTGTTATGGTCTTATTGATGTGATCTGCGTAGAAATGACAATGCATGGATCAGTAATTATGATGGGAGAATAATCCAGAGGGTCTACTGTCCTCTGGCAATCCATGCTCATTGCCTGTTGTACACTCCCATTCTACTCTTGTTATGTGTCATGGAGGACCCTGGCTAAACCATAGTTGATGGCGGTCCTCTGCATATAAATTGGTAAATGTAGGCTGGAGCATACAACAAGTGGCAGCTGGTTCTTTCCTAGTATATCATGTTCTATCAATTAATTCTAACAAAACCTTGTCTTTTTTGTGGTGGTGAGAAGGGGGGGGGGGGGGGGGTCATTTAGTGCTTATTGTTCAATTTCTACATCTATGCTGTGTTTATGTTTATGTATTTGATAGACCTTTATGCATATGATTCACATTTTCTCTATTTAAAAGTTCTCAACTACATTAAAAATTTAAATGGTGCAGGTGCACAGGTCTGTCCAAATTCTTAGGGACAAACAGGAGTTAGCTGACACTCAGAAGGAACTGGCCAAATTCCAACTTGCGCAAGATACATCTAAAAAGAAGGAAGATGTACCAACACCATCTATTCCTGAGCCAAAGAAGCTTGAAGAAATGCCTGATACATCAGGCCAGCAATTGGCCCTTGTTTTGCCCCATCAGGTGAACCCACCATCACTTGCACCTAGAGCCTCTGAATCAGTCCAACAGTACAAGGATCAACCTGTGCAGCAAGCAGCACCAGTCCCTCCTGTGTCTCAGCAGGACCGCTATGTTCTTAGCCAAGCCATCGTCTACTACCCACAGCGCCAGGACACACAGGGGCAGCAATTGCAACCAGAGTTGCAGTACTTGCCAGCAAGACCCCCAGCTCAAGATGTTTCGGTCCATGCTTCATCCCAATCGCCTCAGGCCGGAAATCAAACACAGCCGCAGTCTTACGCTCCTTATCAGCAGCAGTGGCACCAGCAATCCTCCCAGCCAACTCCTGCACCAGTGGCTCAGCCACAGCAGACTCTTTCGCAGCCATTTCCTCCATCTGCACAGCAGCCCCAGTTGTCTAATGTGCAGCAGTTTCCTCCGCAACCAGTGCAGCAGCCCCAATCTAGTTCTCAACAATACCCTCCGCCACCAGTGCAACCGCAGCAATCTAACCCACAGCTTCCTCCACAGGCAATGCAACCACAGCACCACCCTGTGCAAACTCAGATGAGACCTCAAACCCCACCAAATTACCCCCATTATCCGCCCCAGCAGCCCATGAACCCCACCCCTGAAGCTCTGCCTGGCAATGTTGCTATGCAAGGTCAATACAACACTGCTGCGCCATCAGGTGTGAGCCGTTCTGAAGCACCATATTCATATGGAGGCTTCCCGCCTTCTCAGCCACCGCCGCAGCACAGCATGCAAAGGCACCAGCTACCACCTTCAAGTCAGGGATCCTATGGGCCACCTCCAAGCAAAGGGTCCTATGCCGGTGGTCCTGCACAATACGCACCACAGGGCAATCCGCAAGGCTACGGTGCAGGTTACGGCTACCCGCCGAGTGGCCCTCCAGCAGTCCAGCCACCACAGATGGTGGCCCCAGGTGGTGGCATGAACCATCCGGGGTCGCATATGATGCGTGGCCATCCCTATGGAGAAATGATTGAGAAGGCAATCGCCATGGGATATCCTAGGGACCAGGTGCTGAATGTGACCCAGAGGATGGCTGAGAGCGGCCAGCCGATGGATTTCAACTCCCTGCTCGACAGGCTGAACGAAGCTGGGTCCGGAGCACCCCCTCGAGCGTGGTGAATTTGGTCCAGGTTTGGGCGTCGTTACCGGTCGTGTGCTATGACTTATAACCGTTATCACGCAGCTAAATAAATAAGATTTGAGCTGATGCCGTGTGCTGCTTGTCTGTACGATGTACATATATAATTTGTGAGTTTCATGTAATTGCTGCGGCACGTGTACTACGAACGTATCATTCCAGTTGGACTACTCAGATCTATACTGAAGCAACATTATTGATAAGAATCTTGTCATTTTGTGGAGTGCGATGTCAGGTGATGATTCTCTAGTGTTACCCCTCTACTTACGCATCATCTGGGAGGGTTTCTCCTCCCAAAACGGTATTTTTGGCTTGCAATATTAAGGGGGTATTTTCTGTTATAAGAAAAATCTTCCAAATAAACTAGAAGCCGGTAAAATCACTGCCTTTTCCTTCTGTTTTCAGAGAAATCGGAGCCCTCCCGGAAGGGCTCCCACCTCCCAGGCCTGCTACTAAATTTTGTTTTCGTCACGGCTTGTTATTGATTTTGTTTTGGTCGCAGCTTGTCAACTGTTTTGTTCACAGCTCGTATCTGCTGGATTTAGTAGTTTTGGTTCGAAGGTATAGTTCGTTCAAATTGCTTGTCTTTTAGAATAAAGAAGACCTCGAGAAACAACCGGGTATGGGTCATATGCTTACATTTTTTTACACGTCACCACGCATGTGGAAGTACTGTGTGCATAGATTGGACTGTAGTGACGAGAGGGGGAATTTGGAACTTGCTCTGGTCATATACAAGAATCACGGCCCAGCAGAGAAGAGCATAAAAGCATCTCTTTCTCCCCCTCCGCGGCGAAACGTAAAAACGCCTCTAGTGACTAGTGAGCGATAACAGGGCAACGAGGCCAAGCGGCGAGCGCGCAACGCAAACGAGCTAGGACGAGGGAGCGGAGGAAACCTAACGCCTGCTCGAGACGGGTACGTGAGTCCACTCCGATTCCGCTGCGAAATCTCCTCCCGTGCGGCTGTATCCCCTCAGATTCCCATTTCCGTCTCCAATCAGCTGTAGAAAGGACCGAGCGGCAGGCAGGAACGCAGGGCGCGGGTTCGCAAGGAGAGACGAATCGCATCTCCTCCTCACCCACCGGGGCGGCGGCGGCGACGGGCGGAGGCGGCGCTCGGTTACTCCGGTGAGAATTCTCTCTCCTTTGTCTGCTCAAGAATTCTCTCCCTTTTTTACCGTTGCCGTAGATCGTCAGCCCGAGGATTTCGTCCCGTTCCGAGGTCAGTTTTGGGTGGGGTGGGGGAGAAGGAGAGAAGGAAAAAAATCGATCCCAGCGAGCTCAGTGGCAGTTCCGTGAATAAGGCAGCCCTCTGTTGCCATCGCAGTATCGCACCCAGGCATTCGCTCACGAAGCGGCGGGCCGGCGGCCAACGTGTTTATCCCAGGGATGTCGCCAGCTTTTGCTGCCGTGCCGGGCGTCGCTCACCACCTGTTCTGACAACCTATTTTGCCGCTGACCACTGGGCCCGTGTTAGAATGCCCATCCTTCCGTGCTCTTCGGGCCCGCGACTCAGTCCCTAAGGACTCCTCCGACGGCCCTAACCGTATCGTCGACGGACGAGGCAGCTGAAAATAGTAAAGTTGCACGCACTTGCCATATTCTAAATTCATTTTTTAAAAAGAATATTTTATTTTGATCATCAAGATTCTCTTCTCTATACCTAGTTCTTCTGCACTCATATATCCTCTATATCTCTTCTCTATACCAACTACCAGCCGTGACATCCACGCGTCAGTTTTTTTCTTTTTTCCCTTCTCCTCTCTTTTCCCCTCCCCTCCCCCACGGGCCTGCGCCCGTCCTCCCCCGCCCGCCCGTGCTGCCTCCTCCTCTGCCTACTCCCTCCGCCGGTGCGGGGATGCGAGGGAGCAGGAGAGGGCGCCCCTGCTCACCTCGCGCCGTGCCCCGCGCCCCTGCGGCCGCTGGGAGAAGGGTGGAAGCCGTGCCGCGGAGGGAGCCGGCAGAGGGAGCGGGGCCGTCGGGCCGCGCCGCGGGAGGGAGTAGGCAGGGGAGGAGGCAGCACGGGCGAGGGAGGACGGGCGCAGGCCCGTGGGGGAGGGGAGGGGAAAAAAGAGGAGGAAGAAAAGAAAAAAAATCTGACGCGTGGATCCCGCAGCTGGTAGTTGGTACAGAGGAGAGATATAGAGGATGGATGAGTGCGGGAGAACCGGATATAAAAATAGAATCTCGATGCCTAGAATAGAATATTCTTTCTAAAAAGAAATTTAGAGTATGGCGACGGCCTAATCCGCACACGCCGAGCGGTGGGCCCAGCAGCGTCAGGGGCGGGCTCGTCGTTATATCGCACGGGGAAGCGGGAAAGGGCCAGAGCAGTGAGCCGGGGGGGCGAGGGAGTCAAGTGGACTGGTCGCAGCGGGTCCACCCACGAGCGGCGGTGCGGGGCTCCACTTGCCATTGGCGCATTACCCGATCCGCGCGGCTGCGCCTGCGTTCGAGCACGAGCATCAACCCACCCGTCGTCCTCTCTCACTCTGTCTTGCGTGCTGTAGAAGGACGCGAGTCACGCAAGCGAAGCAGCAGCAACCACCACCGCGGCACTGCTAAACAAATTGCCAACTGGCTGACGTACAGTTCAGGGGACAGCGACCGTGAAGTTTAAACATACGGCGTCGTATTATAACGGGCAAGAAATGGCAATTCCATTTCGAACACGGGGGTTCCGAGGCCGGTGGGGGGGAGGGGGGGGGGGGGGGGGGGGGCGTCTAAATGGAGGAAGATCTTGCAGCCGTGCGATTTTACGAACAGTTCCCAAAATATGTTTCAAAGAGGTCAAGATTTTGTGGAAACAAATGGTCATCATCCGCGCCTACTTTTTATGTTGGCACTTGGACAGAAATGTAGCGATGCTTGCGCTTTTCCGATTAGCTTTCGAGTGCCGCACCGCACGGATGGCAAAGGTAAACAAAAGGCATGTGGGGGGCTTGAAACGGAAGGGATTAGCGCATTAGCCTCCATAGTGCCCTGGAACAAGTGTCACGGTGACAGGGTCCCCAAAGCCGTCGTTATCGGTGATATAGTAGGTCATAAAAGTTTCCAATTTCCAAGTCTTTGTTGTGCCGTCTCTCTTAAGTTTCATCGTAGGATATCTAGTAGTGAACCTTTGTTGGAATTCATTCGGTTTGTGTTCCTTTTGGAATCCGAGTCTTTTAGTTCAGTTGTGTTCGCCACTTTTCGAACGGTGGAATTTTGAAAGTTGTGGTATGATAATCACTGTTCTAGCGACTAGCACCTCCATTGTTTAAGAGCGAACACGGCACGTGAACAGCATGTAGCCAATTGTTTCTGTTGGTACAAAGTGGTAGCAAAAGAAGTTGGGGAATCTTATGCCAGAAGGCCCCCAATATCAAAAGCTCTTGTTCTTTCTCGCCCTTAATCAAAAGTTGTCATGCCTCGCTTCCCTTTTACTGAAGTCAAGACCACTAAACCCACACTACTTACTTCTGTACTATCCACATAAATTCGCTCCAAAATTGTTAAAATTCGCCAGCCGACACACACTCAGTCCTCACACCGAATTTCCAACCACCAGGCCCCCAGCACCTTTCTGTGGGTCTTTGCCACGCTTTTCCTCGTCCCCTAGCCGCCCTACTACCAAATTACCAAATCAGAAGGAAACACAGAAAAGACCCAGCATCAGAACATCCTCGAAAAGATTGGCGAAACCTCCCACTTTCACACACACCGAATTGTTCACTGGCTCACCAGTCACCCCTTTGTAAAAGTCAGTAGATCACTAGATCATCATCTCCATCCAGAGTCCAGACCATATCTGCTCGTCGTCGTCGTCGTCGTCATTGTACCACCGGACCATACAGCGCACGGAAACACTAGCTCGCGTCGCGCGCTCGCGTCCATGGCTGTAGACACCCCAGAAGCAAAGCAAGGGAGCCACACCCCACGACGCCAGCCTAGCCTCGCGACCGGATCACACTTCACTCGCGAGTAGTACTCGACTAGACTGGAGGACTCCGCCGCCTCCCCCTCCCCGAAAAAGCTGAAGCAAACAAACGCAAACGGCCTCATCCCATCACATGATTTCCAGCTCCCACCTCACCGCCGCATCGCGTCACCGCAATCTCCTGGTCCTCCCCAATCCCCCGTACTGCTCCTCCTGCCAATAATGGCTTGATTTCTCGGCTCGCGCTCGTCACTGGCGGCGCTTGGCACTGACGCCTCTTGCCTGTTTTTTCGAAGCTTCGCGTGCCGTGAGGGATGAGCCTCCGCCGCAACCGCCGCGCTGCCGCGGCGGCGGCAGCGGCGGCGGGAGGAGGAGGGGGGTACCCGGAGCCGGCGGCGTACAACATCATCCCGATCCACGACGTGGTGATGCACGGGGAGCACCAGTCGCTGCGGTTCCCGGAGGTGCGCGCGGCCGTGGAGGCGCTGGCGCACGCGTCGGACCTGCCGGCGCCGCCGCTCGCCCGCGCCTGGGACGCCTTCCGCGCCGACCTCTTCGACTGGCTCGGCGCCACCTTCGGCTTCCAGCTCCACAACGTCCGCAACCAGCGGGAGCACCTCGTGCTCCTCCTCGCCAACGCGCAGCTCCGCGCGGGCGGGACCCTCGGCCCGGACCACCCCGCCGACGTGCTGCACCACTCCATCGCGCGCGGCATCCGGAAGAAGCTCCTCAAGAACTACACGTCCTGGTGCTCGTACCTCGGCAAGAGGCCGCACGTCTATGTGCCCAGCGCCGGCCGCCGCGTTCAGGGGGTCGGCCCGGACACGCGCCGCGACCTACTGTACACCGCTCTGTACCTCCTCATCTGGGGGGAGGCGGCCAATTTGAGGTTCATGCCCGAGTGCCTCTGCTACATCTTCCACTACATGGCGCTCGACCTCAATCATGTCATCGACCAGTCGATTGATGTCGAGACAGGGAGGCCATCCATTCCTGCGGTGCATGGTGAGGATGCTTTCCTTGAGAAGGTCGTGACGCCGATTTATAATGTGCTCAAGGCCGAGGTGGAGTTTAGCCGGAATGGGACCAAACCACACTCGGCCTGGAGGAATTATGATGATGTGAATGAGTACTTCTGGAGCCGCAGAGTTTTCAAGCGGCTCCAATGGCCCCTATCTCCGGTCAGGAGTTTCTTTATACAGCCAGGAAATGCTGGGCGTATTGGCAAGACTGGTTTTGTTGAGCAGAGGTCATTCTGGAATGTTTACCGTAGCTTTGATCGGGTATGGGTGATGCTCATTCTGTTCTTTCAAGCAGCTATGATTGTTGCATGGGATGGTCACACTCCTTGGGATAGCCTTCGCTTCCGTGACATCCAGGTCCGGGTGCTGTCTGTGTTCATCACCTGGGCTGCGCTGCGCATTGTGCAGGCTGTGCTTGATGCAGGCACACAGTACAGTCTTGTGAGGCGGGAGACTGCATTGCTCGCTCTCCGGATGGTGCTCAAGGTGTTTGTGGCTGTTGGGTGGACTATCACATTCATTGTGCTCTATGTTCGAATGTGGGATCAGAGGTGGCGTGATCGCAGGTGGTCTTTTGCTGCTAATTCCAGGGTGTTGAACTACCTGGAGGCAGCTGCTGTGTTTATCATCCCACAGGTGCTTGCACTTGTGCTCTTCATCGTCCCATGGATTCGGAATTTTCTGGAGAAAACCAACTGGCGAATTCTATATGTTCTCACCTGGTGGTTCCAGACCCGAACATTTGTTGGACGTGGTGTGAGGGAGGGCCTCATTGATAACATCAAATATACCGCATTCTGGGTGTGCCTTCTCACTGCTAAGTTTGTCTTCAGTTACTTTCTCCAGATTAAGCCGATGGTGGGGCCAACAAAGACAATTCTCAGCCTCCATGACATCCGGCGTAACTGGTTTGAGTTTATGCCTCACACAGAGCGGATTGCTGTAATCTTGCTGTGGATTCCAGTTGTCCTTATTTATCTCATGGATATTCAGATATGGTATGCAGTCTTCTCATCACTTACGGGGGCACTTATTGGGCTGTTCTCGCATCTGGGGGAGATTCGCAGTGTTGAGCAGCTGCGCTTGAGGTTCCAGTTCTTTGCAAGTGCGATGCAGTTCAATTTGATGCCAGAGGAGCACCTGGATGCTCAGCGTGGTGGCCTCCGAAGCAAGCTGTATGATGCAATCAATCGTCTGAAGCTGCGATATGGTTTTGGTCGTCCATATAGGAAGATTGAAGCTAATGAGGTGGAAGCTAAGAGGTTTGCCCTGATATGGAATGAAATTATTCAGACATTTAGAGAAGAGGACATCATTAGTGACAATGAAGTTGAGCTTCTTGAGCTGCCACCAGTTGTGTGGAAAATTCGTGTGGTACGGTGGCCGTGCTTCCTGCTAAATAATGAGTTGCTTCTTGCTCTCAGTCAGGCAAAAGAGCTGGTAGCTGATGACAGGACACACTGGACAAGGATATGTAACAATGAGTACAGGCGATGTGCTGTCATTGAAGCTTATGACTGCATACGTCACTTACTACTGGAGATAATTGAGGAGAGAACTGTTGAGCACATTATAGTCAGTCAACTGTTCCTTGCATTTGATGCTGAAATGGATAATGGGAAATTTTCTGAAGAATATAAGCTAGAGCTATTACCTGAAATCCATTCATCTGTAATCACCTTAGTGGAACTGTTGCTGAAGGAGAAGAAGGATCAGACCAAGATAGTTAATACCTTGCAGACTCTTTATGTCTTTGCAATTCATGATTTTCCAAAGAAAAAGAAGGACATGGAACAGCTGAGGCAAGCAAAGCTAGCACCATCAAAGCCAGAGGAATCCAGTCTCCTCTTTGAGGATGTCATAAAATGCCCGAGCAATGATGATGTTAGCTTCTACAAACAGGTGAGGCGCCTCCATACAATTCTCACATCCAGGGATTCTATGAACAATGTCCCAAAGAATCCCGAGGCCCGACGGCGTATAACTTTCTTCAGCAACTCTTTATTCATGAATATGCCTCGTGCTCCAACAGTTGAGAAGATGATGGCATTCAGTGTTTTAACCCCATACTACAATGAGGATGTGATGTACAACAGGGACCAGCTTCGTCGTGAGAATGAAGATGGTGTCTCGATTTTGTTTTATCTCCAAAAGATCTATGAAGATGATTGGTGGAACTTTTTAGAACGTATGCGGAGGGAGGGAATGACTGATGATGATGAAATTTGGACTGTGAAATATCAGGAGCTTCGACTTTGGGCCTCGTACAGAGGCCAGACCTTAGCACGGACTGTTAGGGGAATGATGTATTACCACAGGGCTCTCAAGATGCTTGCTTTTCTTGATACCGCCTCTGAGGTAGACATTACAGAGGGGACGAAACATCTTGCATCCTTTGGTTCAATTAGGCATGAGAATGATGTGTATCCCATGAATGGTGGTTTGCAGCAACGACGACAGAGGAGGTTAGACAGAGGAACCAGTACTGTAAGCCAATTGTTCAAAGGCCAGGAAGATGGTGCTGCTCTCATGAAGTACACCTATGTGGTCGCTTGCCAGATATATGGAAACCAGAAAATTGCTAGAGAACAACGTGCTGAAGATATTTTGACTCTCATGAAGAAAAATGAAGCACTCCGAGTTGCTTATGTTGATGAGGTCCATCACCAGGGCTATACTCAATACTATTCTGTCCTGGTAAAGTTTGACCAGAGCTTACAGAGGGAGGTTGAGATATACCGAATTAGGTTACCAGGTCCGCTGAAGCTTGGGGAAGGAAAGCCTGAAAACCAGAATCATGCTATTATATTCACAAGAGGTGATGCAGTTCAAACAATTGACATGAACCAGGATAATTATTTTGAGGAGGCACTTAAAATGCGTAACCTGCTAGAGCAGTACAATTATTATCATGGGAGCAGAAAACCAACACTTCTGGGAGTTCGGGAACATGTTTTCACTGGATCCGTATCTTCACTCGCTTGGTTCATGTCTGCACAGGAGACAAGCTTTGTTACCCTTGGTCAGCGGGTCCTAGCTAATCCATTGAAGGTTCGGATGCATTATGGGCATCCTGATGTATTTGATCGTCTTTGGTTTTTGACTCGGGGTGGTATAAGTAAGGCATCAAGAGTGATCAATATCAGCGAGGACATATTCGCTGGTTTCAACTGTACCCTGCGTGGTGGCAATGTTAGTCACCATGAGTATATTCAGGTTGGTAAGGGCCGTGATGTTGGCCTCAATCAGATATCGATGTTCGAAGCAAAGGTTTCCAGTGGCAATGGTGAGCAGACCCTTAGTAGGGATATCTACAGACTTGGTCATAGACTGGATTTCTTCCGGATGCTCTCTGTGTTTTATACAACAGTAGGGTTCTACTTCAACACAATGCTGGTGGTCTTGACAGTTTACACATTTGTTTGGGGACGCCTGTATCTAGCTCTCAGTGGTCTTGAGGCTGGTATACAGGGCAGTGCTAATTCAACCAACAACAAAGCCTTGGGTACTGTGCTTAATCAACAATTCATCATACAAATTGGCCTCTTCACTGCCTTGCCAATGATTATAGAGAACTCTCTTGAACAAGGTTTTCTACCTGCTATCTGGGATTTTTTCACAATGCAAATGAATTTTTCATCTCTGTTCTACACATTTTCCATGGGAACGAAGAGCCATTACTATGGCCGGACAATCCTTCATGGCGGTGCAAAGTACCGTGCTACTGGTCGTGGTTTTGTTGTGCAACACAAGAGTTTTGCTGAAAATTACCGGCTTTATGCTAGGAGCCACTTTATAAAGGCAATAGAACTTGGAATAATATTGACTGTGTATGCTGCTCACAGTGTTATTGCCAGGAATACACTTGTTTACATAATCATGAATATATCTAGCTGGTTTCTGGTGGTATCATGGATTATGGCTCCATTTGCTTTTAATCCGTCTGGCTTTGATTGGTTGAAAACAGTGTATGATTTTGACGATTTCATGAACTGGATCTGGTATCCTGGTGGTCTCTTTTCTAAGGCTGAGCAGAGCTGGGAAGTGTGGTGGTTTGAGGAGCAAGATCATCTACGGACCACTGGTCTTTGGGGAAAGATTTTGGAAATACTGTTAGATCTCAGGTACTTCTTTTTCCAGTATGGGGTTGTATATCAGCTGAAGATAGCAAACAACAGCAGAAGTATTGCTGTTTATCTGCTTTCCTGGATATGTGTGGCTGTGATTTTTGGTGTGTTTGTCCTAATGTCCTATGCTCGAGACAAGTATGCCGCAAAGCAGCACCTTTACTACAGGCTTGTCCAAACTGCTGTCATCATTCTTGTGGTGCTTGTGCTGATAATATTTCTGAAGTTCACAAAATTTGAAATTGTTGACATCTTCACTAGTCTTTTGGCATTCATTCCTACTGGTTGGGGCTTGATTTCGATCGCTCAAGTAATTCGGCCATTTATCGAATCCACTGTGGTATGGAACAGTGTTATTTCTGTGGCACGTTTATATGAGATACTGCTTGGGGTGTTCGTTATGGCTCCAGTTGCGTTGTTGTCCTGGTTGCCGGGATTTCAAGAGATGCAGACAAGGGTACTTTTCAATGAAGGTTTCAGCAGGGGCCTCCAGATATCCCGCATTCTTACTGGCAAAAAAGCGAATACAGCTTGAGGTACTTCACATTTCACAACAAATTTTAATGAAAGCCCGGCCTCTTTACATTTTACAGAGTAACCATGAATTTTGTAGACTAATTTACATGTATCACTATGGTGCATTGTCGAGCATGACTGAAATGTTTCAAGTGACCTGACCTCTAATATTTTACGCCTCACTGTTTGTTATATACTTTGCTCATAGTTAATGTAACCTTTCCATGCATTGGTTAGTGAACAAATCAGTAGTTCCTTCTGTTTGATTTGCTAATCAGTCTGCATCGCAATACTAATAGCTCCAGATAGCACAATAGCCAACTAAGGGCTTGTTTGTTTGCCCCTAGATTATGGCCCAAGAACAACATGGTGAAAGTACACTCTGCACCACCAAAATAGGAGTAATCTCAAATAAGCTGCCCTGGTCCAGCTTATTTCAGACTATTTAGGTGGTCAAGAGTGGCCTTTTACCCTATTGCCCTTGGATCATAAGATAGATTATATAATCTGGGAAGGAAACAAACAGGACCTAATGCTCGATAGCGCCTTGATATAATAAGTTAAAATGGAACGGAAATTGAACTAAATCTATGATCAACGTAAGCCCAACAGCCAACTAAAGCTGGATAGTGCTTTCATTTGAAATATTAAAATGGCACCGAAACTTGAACAAACTCTTTGTCTTATCATCACCGCAATAGGAACAGAATATCCCTCTGTAGCATATGGAAAGTAACTGTGCTGATAGCTGGTCCTAAACTTGTTATACTTGCAATTGGAAATACCATAGCCTGAACTTTTAGTTCCAAGTGTGCAGTTGCTGAATGCTGACTGTTTCCCTGAACAGGTATCTAACTGGATTATTGCGGATTTGCGGTATAGCAGTGCTCCATCTCCTATGTACAGCTTCCTAATTCAATGTGCAAGGGCTTTCTGCTTACTGATATAGCTTAGATCCATATCAAACTATTTTGGTAGCTCTAGCTATCTAGTTTAGGTGTCCAGATTTGTGCTTTTGGCAATGTGGGTCTTCATTTTTTGTACATTGGTAGAGCTAGTTGTGTGTAGCTGATTCTGTTGCAGCACCACCGGTGAGCTCTGGTGAATTATTTGTTGGCCTAGCCCAGATGGTTCCATCTTTTTGTGCTAGAAAATGGTGTGTGTGAATGATAATGCTTGGCTGAAGGTACAAAAGGTTTCTGGAAGGAATTTTCCTGGAGGTGGCTGATCAGATGAGCGACCCATTTGTCTGAAGAAACCGGTGAAAATTCACACAGCCATCGTATTTGTCGTCCCGATGTAATATGCGCTACTGATGCTCGTTTCAGTTATCGACGCATCATTTCGACCCCCGGGTCTGCAGTTTTCTACAGTTCAATGGACAAGGTGGGGGATGGGTGGAGCCGTGGAGGCGATCCTCAGTTTTTTCAGCTGCAAACCGAAGGTGCCGGCCGCATCCGCACCCATTGCAGGCGTGCCGGCCACTGCTAGAGTGCTGTGCATTGCGCGCGCTAACTGCAGACCCAGTTGCTGGCTTTGCCGCATCGGCGAGCACGCGACGGTACTGGCCGCTCAGATGTCCACCTCCTGGCCTTCCACAGGGCTGATAGTTTCAGAATCCATAATGGGCAAGACCCACGCATTTTATCCCCTATATGGTAAAGACGAAAGCGATATATACATTGCTTCCTTTCTCTTTATCTCTCCTAGCTTCAATCCCCTTTATTTCTCCGAGGAGTACATGGAATTCTACCGGCGGCGACCACTAATTTACAGGCGTCATGTGGTTTGTAAGAGCATCTTCAAGAGATTAGTCAAAAAACTAGCCAAATTTACTAATTTATCTACTCTTAAAAATAAATTCGATAAACAGATTCTAACAGACTCTATATGGATAGCTAGTGAGGTAGGCTATCTAAAAATAGAGAGTGAATGAGGTGGGATTAAGAGCCACTAAATTTGAAGAGCCATTTACAGAGTCTGTTGGAGATATTTTTTGTTTAATAATAGCTAAATTTATCTTTACAAAATGATTTAGCTAATCTCTTGGAGATGCTCTAATGGATGATCAGAGAGTCTTCCGCATATTTTCCCTTTTCCTTTTTTTTCATTAGAAGGTTGTTGTGGTCCTGGTCCCCTTACCTAGCCTCGTGCACATTTTTTTGGCAAAATCTAAAATGAGAGAGCTCTTGATCTAGTTTAACTCGAGAGCCCTCTCAGTTTGGAAGGGAGGAGGGTGCGGGAAGGAAAACAAAGGCTGAAAATGGAAAAAAAAAACAAAGAAGGTAAAAATCAAATCGAAGAAGTAATAAAGGTGACCGGACCAGCAATGGTGCTAACTTGTGGACGGGACAGCGAGGCAGCGGTGGCGCCGCCCGCCGCAAAGTGGTGGAGGATGGTGGTTGGACTGTGTCAACGGTGGCGGAATCTGGTAGCGGCAGCGGCTCTTCTTAGGCCGGATCAGCGTGGTAACAGTCGCTGGAGCAGTGGATCCACCTCGGCCTCGGCACTGCTTCTCCTCCACCTAGGGCGGCGCTCCGCCTCGGCTCCACCGACTGACATGGCGACACGCGAGTGAGGAAGGGGAAAGGGAATAGCTATAGCCCTCGAAGAGCTCACCGCTGCTCATAGAGGGAAGGGGGAGGGCCTGTGCAACTCCCAGCCCTACTTCCTTACACTAGATTTGTGACCGCCGAGATCCCCTATGCGCTGATATGGAGAGAAAAATGGGAAAGGGAAATTTTGAAAGAGGAAGGAAGGGGAAGATAAGAATTCTAAATGGGGCCCACCATGTTAGACAATAGTCGAGTAGCACATCCACTGCTCAGAGCGGATGATAAGGAATTATATTTCCACATGCTCCATTTATTTGATGCTAACACTTTTAATAGCCTCTGTTCGTGGTGCCATATGATGTACAATGCTTAGTGAGTTCCTGCGCAATAGCTGCTAGCGGCTCATGTCATCTCCGGTGAGGCGTCGAGGGGCGAGAGAAAACTGGCAGAGCTAGCCCACTCCATGGCTCGCAATCACCAACCCTTCCCGGCTTGGTATCACCAACACCTGCCTATAAGGTCAAGTGGTCCCTGACACGACTCCAGATGTCATCCGCACACCAGAGATGCTTTTATCTCCACAGAGTGCAGAGTGTGACAGTTAGACACTGATGACAAACATATAATGACAAACATATAATATGAGGATGAGGTTGTTAGATTTGGCCAATCTAGAACTTTTTAAGCCCGCAATAAAAATAAATATTTGTTTCTTTCAAGAGATAATAAAGTCTTGTGTCACACTAAGTACATAACATCAAATAGATAGTTTAAAAGAAAAGCATCCCAACTAGAGTCGCTTGTGTTGTGTAGGTGGGATGGTAAGGGAGCTACGTGTGAAGCAAGAGGTCTCGGGAACTAAAGGCCATTTTTGTACCTGTGTCATTTTCTTGCTTGGACGTCAAGTGTAGTAGGGCCTGATTAAAAACAATACTTACATAAGAAGATAAAATGTAATGCTTACGTAGAAATCATCCTAGAATACACTACAAAAGATACCCTCACATTAAAAGAAACTAGATTTGTACGAATCATTGTATACAAAAGTACGAGTAGTGGAAATGGACAATAATAAGATATATCGGACCTTATTTTCGATGGCCATCCAAAATTAAACCCTTATCCTATGTGGTATATATTAAATCTAATTAAGTAATTTGATCGTACAAATCTTACCGGAGAGGAAGAAATAAACTCAAGTAGGGAGTTGATTCACACGTATTAAAAAATCAACATGGTGTGCATGAATGCAAGAAATATAGACTAGAAGTTACTTTTTTATTAGTCCATGAGTGGTTTGTCATGCTATTGTCAATGTTTTTTTATCTGTACATAGTGTTCATAGCTTTGTTCAGCCAAGGTTCAATTTATACGAAACTTGTCGTAGCTGCCTTTTCTCCCCTTGCATGGATTTGCCGCTAGGGAAGGTCTACCACTTCCTGTGAGTTATACTCGACATTACTTGAGATCCACGTTTGATGCACCCGAACCACCTTTGTCTTCGTGTGGACAACGAGCATCTTCTCAACTCCACTAATGATGTGGTGTTGCAAGAAAAGCCGAAGGCATGTTACGTGCACAACAAAGTTACAGAGATAGTTGTGACAAGAGAACGAAGTGTAAATGATTCTTTTGCTGTATAAATAATACTCTGCGCATTTTAATTGATCGTATTTAGTTTTGTCATAAATCAGATTTGTTTAATTTGGACCAAACTTACTAAAAGAACACAACATTTCAATATTAAATTGGTTTCATTAGATCCACCCTGAAGTATGTTTTGATAGCGTATTATTTTGATACTACAAATGCCAATATATTTTTTTGAATACTTGATAAATGTTATAATAGTTTTATTTAGGATAAAATAAACTGAAGTGTAATTTAGAATAGAGGAAATATTTTAATAAGTATCCACTATATATTTAGATTTTTGTTCGAATGGATCTCTTCAGTTCCAACACTCAGCTGGGGAAGAAAGCAGTTATTTAATATGTTCAGTCACAGGCCTACTTTCATTACAAGAATTAACGATCACAGAAGAATAGAACAAATACCCCCTTTTGCATCTGAATTTAAAACACATCTAAAATATGTACTCCCTCTGTTTATTATTAGTCGTTTTTATTTTTCTACGTTCATAGGTTTTACTATGCATCTAGCGTAACGTGTATTTAGATGCATAGTAAAAGCTATCTATCTAGAAAAGCTAAAACGATTTGGATCGGAGGGAGTAGAAGAGAACTTTCTCAATGGTACGCAAAGCTGGTAGTAATTGATGGGCATATATATTGCTAAGATAAGACCGTATTCCTCAATGATAAAAACTTTTTAAAAAGCTTTACGGAAAGGAGGAGAAAGTGATAAAAATAAAATAGCCCAATCTGTCCTATTGGCTCTGGTAATGATAACGCTGGATTTAACAACTCCGCCGCATCGTTTGTGGACTCCTCGATCACCCCTTCCCCTATTAAATCCTCCTCCCCATCTAGGGTTTGGCCACCCCTACTCCAAACTCCGCGTCCTCTAATCCTTTTCCTATCTCTATCCTTCATCCCAATGGCCTCGGCGGCGGCGAAGCGGAAGCCGGTGTTCGTCAAGGTGGACCAGCTCAAGCCCGGCTCGGCCGGCCACACGCTCGTCGCCAAGGTGCTCAGCTCCAAGACCGTCCTCCAGAAGGGCCGCCCCGGCGCTGCCGCCGCCGGCCCTGCGGCGCGGCCCACCAGGATCGCCGAGTGCCTCATCGGCGACGAGACCGGCTGCATCCTCTTCACCGCCCGTAACGAGCAGGGTACGATCCACCTCTGTTCCTGCAGTAATCTGTTCTTTTTGTTTGGTGACATGGGCTTACACTTGTGACATGTGAGCAATCCTTCGCCTTGGGAGATTTGGTTGGAGCGGCGTGCGTACGAATAATCCTTCGCCCGATACATGTGCTGCTTTTGAATACGATTCGATAGAATCTACGTTACTATGTGACACCGTTTCTTAGCACAGCAATCACTACAGTTTAGTACTCCAGTATGATCTAATTTGTAATAGTTGCGTGCTATGTGCTCACAGTTTTATCCCTGTTTTGGTGTAATCAGTAATGCCATCATCCCTAGAACTGGATTGGGAGGATGTAAAGTTTGATCTTAAGGAACATTACCTCTATCTGATCCCAAATATTAGTGTGTCTAGGATTATTGTTAGTAAAACGTAAAATCCATCATAAGAGTACTGCCTCTGATCAAAATATAATTAATGTCTGGGCAAGTTCGCATAGCTTTGACCATAATTATCTAAACAAGTATATGGATTCACAACATGAATTAATGTTACTAAATTCATCATGAAAACACTTTCATAATATATAACCCCTTTCTATATGAATAATATATTTTCGTATTAATATTATTAGTTTGGAGACCTTGTCGATGTGGACATATATATTTCGGACCAGAGGGAGTATTGAAGTGATAAATTGAACCTTGAAGATGTTGATGTCCTGTTAAAATTTTTAGTTTCACAAATGGGGCATCCGCATAGATGCTTGTTTGTATTTCCTTCCGTATACCAATAAAATTGCAACTTCTGTATGTCCTAATAGCAACTGTCTTTCATTATTAAATAAATAAAAAATGGCTCTGTCTTCTGCAAGATCTCTGTTTCTCTAAGGCTAGTATACCATATGTGGTCTTGGTTCTTGTGCAATAATATACTTAGTATGTATGTTCTATTTTTTTCAATAAAGATGAAAGCAACAGCCCCTTGTTGAGTGCTATGAGCTCTCCACATTCATCCTATCTCACTTGTCAACCAGATTTCTATGTAAGCATATCAGTACAAGCTCTGAAATATGTTATATTGAGCTGTTAGAAGATTATTACATGATTTTGGACATCTGACTGTCCATAGGTGCTCTCAAATCTCAATATGTGATGTTCATTCTATGTTTATGAGATTTGCATATTTAATTCTGTTTCCGTTGTGATGATAACATAACATGAAAAATAGATGTACTTTGCATCTTACACACTTGTATTCATAGGTTGTTAGCTGAAATTTGCAGGTCCTCAACTCAATACTACCAGCTTATCATGTTCAACTATGATTGTTATTATGCCTCAAATAAACGCACAAATATCTACCTGAAAGCTCTACTCATGGTTATATGTGTGGTGATATCTAACAAGAGTGTTCCTTTTCACAGTTGACTTGTTGAAGCCAGAAAGCACTGTTATTATCCGCAATGCAAAGATTGATATGTTCAAAGGTTCAATGAGGCTTGCTGTGGACAAATGGGGCCGCATCGAAGTCACTGAACCGGCAAGCTTCAATGTGAAGGAGGACAACAATCTCTCACTTGTGGAGTACGAGCTTGTCAGTGTTGCCGAAGAGTGAAGGCCTTGTTGATCTCATTCAATAACCAGAATGCCTGCTGGTAAAAAAAATCTACTTGTTGCATCAAGAATGAGAACCTGAGATGGAGAAGCTTATGAAGTAGATTGGAGCTGTTGGGTCGAACTAGTGCAAGTTCCTCGTTATCATGCATTTATGTCAATGGATATTAGTTGCTGCAGCGTTGTGGTTGAATGAACAAATGTGATGTGCTGAGCAGTTAATACGCTAATGGTTCTTGAGCTCTTCAGAATGGATTGGTGTGTCTGAGGAGAAATTTGGGTTTGCATTATATTTTTTTCTATTTCAATATTGTTCTACGTAAGAAGATTGCTGCAGCTGGGTGCGTTTTAAACGATTTGAGGGGTACTCGCATGCTCTGCCTATGCTCCAGCCTCTGGCTAACTTGTACTGGTACAACGATTTGGCAGACTTCAGAAAATATGATTGAAGGCAGCCCAAAGCCCCAAATGTGACAATTATGATTTGAGGCAACCCAAACGTGAAAGCACCAGCTAAGAAAAAACAGTTTAGTATAGAGCCAACCCAAGGCCGGTGAAGTGCGACAGCGTACCAATCTGCATTTCTATTCTACAGCTCAACATCCTGAAACCATGTTGCCTAGATAATTTGCATCCGTAACTCCCGAAGCTACATTGGCAGTTGAATGTATCATGCCAAGAGTAAACCACAAAAATCAGCAGAAACTCCCTGTTAAATTTATGCATTCCAGATCTGTGTAATCAAGCAGGTCGTCAAGACCAAAATCTATTAGACACCCACCAATGAATCTCAAGAATAATTCCGTAAATGCTTATACAAACTGGAATCCCAGAGTGCAAAACATGCTAACTGAGACGCCAAACAGGTACTTAAATTCATGAGGTGGTAGTCCATAATCCAGACCAGCTAGCATCACTGCAGGGCTCCAATAATGACAAATCATCCATCTACAAATAGAAACACAATAACCTGAGCTCCAGCTCTTAATTGACACCATAAAAATTAACAGCAATAAAAGCTACTTCTTCTCTATTATGTCCATTTATCATGGACAAAACCAAGGTAACAGAGATGGCAAATAAAAGCATGGTCTAGTCTTCATCCAAGATGACCTCCAACGCACTAATCACAGGCCTATAGAGATATACAATAAAAGTCAAGAAAACAAATACTGTACAAAGATAAGCATTCAATGAGGCTAATAGCCTAGTTATTCACTATTTCGATAAAAATCAACTGGCACAGAGGGCATCTTAAGAACATGGAATATTAACAGAAATTTGTAATAAACATATGGTATCATTGATGTTCCTTAAAATCAGGCCAGACCTGTAGATATGAGGTGAAGGGATAATAATCTGCTACGTTCCACCTAGATATTGTCACACGTCATCATTGCCAGCTGGGCCAATACAAAAGAATCAGTCTCTTCTTTTAACTCAACTTTATAATTAATGATGATGTTACATTCAAATTTAGAAGTGTTATTTTCTTATGCTGAATTCATGAATAGTTCGACTTCAACAAAACTACGGGCACAACTCGATTTGCGAAAGAAATCTCCCGCATTGTCAAAACTTCAATAACAGATAGCTCAGGCACACAAATTGCGGCACAAGACCTCCTAGGCCAAATCATTTTGCAAGGATACAAGGGACAGTAAAAAAGACCTAGCTCAATAGATCATAACAATGCAGAGTTCTTTTTTTTCCAATTGTGCTGCATGTTTACATATTAATGTAAATATGCACAATACAAGAATTTAGACGCGGTTCCATAGAATAAAGATGACAAACTCTTCTTTCCACAAATCATTCCGACGCACAAACTAGTGATGGAACCTAGCCATCAACAGTTATTAGTGATGGCATCTTTAAAGTTATTCACCTTTTGGGGCCCTGAAGTTCATCTAGTTTCATCTTGACCTACAACAAGGGCCACGTGGAAATATAAGATTGATTTCAACATGAAAACTTTATTATCATATTTCAATTTTGAAATAGAAAATGTGTATGGTTTCCATGGTGGTTGCGGATGAGGACTTGAGGAACACTAGGAACTGCATGAGCGCCACATTGTCCTACCCATGTTCATATAGAAATGTTTCAAAGCCGTTCATCTAACTAGAAAAATAGGCTACGTTGGGTAATACTAAGTGTAATACAGGGAGAACATGAAAATATCTGAAGGGATTAGAACCAAAGGCTACAAACAGATTTAAAAAGCTCATTAAGCAACATATTTGCAGTGTTTAGTACAATAGGTTTTTTAGGACATCCTACAAAGGATCAAATATTGTTTTGCGCAGAACTTTGATACTATGGGTGGTCTAGTGAGAGCAATGTGAACTCGTATTCATTCAAATTCAATCAAATCTTTGACACAGGGGTAGAAGAATTAGATTGATCATCCACATGCGGGGGCTTGTGCGTAGTCTGTTCGTTTTGATATACAAAATTAACTTTCTCCACCAAGTTGCTTCTGAAAACAGCATGCTTAGGTACCAAAATTATCCCAAACAAAAATCAAATTATTATCACTACTTCAGATGATCTGAAAGTCACGCGTCTGTAATTTGGTTTCCTTATTATGACTGACGAGTGGTAAAAAAACAGACTTGCTTCATAGCTGTAACTAATATAGTAAAAAAATTAAACAAGGTAGTGACATTGAGACAAGGGCAAACCACCTTCCGAGAGCCAACCGAATCCCTTGCAAGCCGGGGCGGCGAGAAGCGACGTCATGAGCGCCGAAGCCGTGGCGCTGTGCATGGGCATCAGGGACTCCAGACACACGCTGCTCATCTCCACCGGCGACCTACGAATCGGAACCAAAGACATCAGAAAAAAAAATCACCCATAAATAGCAAAATGGGGGAACAAAACGACGACAGTTCCACGGGCCCGGAACCTAAGATGGCGCGCACCTTAGGAGGACGCGAGGGGCAGAGGTGGGCATCCGCCTCGGCAGCGGAGCCGGCCCCGCACGCGAGGCGGCTCTGGCCGCCGCGCTGCGGAGTGACGAGGGGGCACTGGATCGGAGGAAGGATCTCGCGGCGGCGGCGGCCATTTCGGCGGCGGGTGCGGGTGTGGTGGCGGGGCGCGGCAGGAGCGGAGAGAGATGCCAATAAACCCTACCACCGTGGTGGGCTTGGGGAGACGGCGGTGGCGCTCTCGTGGAGTCGTCCCGCACGAAACTGGGCCGGTCTTTTTGCAGCTTTTGAGGGGCTGCTAGAAGGCTTTTGCGAACGGGCCTAGCGCTCGGCCCGCCGGTTTTTTTTTCCCCTGGTCGTGATCCCGTGAGATTCCCGTGCGTTTTTCGTACGTGAGTTGCACGGCAATCTTGCCGAGACGAGCGGTCGTGTGTGGGAGCGGGGTAGGAACCTAGGAGCGTCGCACCAACCTACCTCTCGTGGTCCCTGCGCGTCACCAACCGGACAGCAAAGTTAAGCCTAGTAGGCAGGAGAGGGAGAGCACCTTTTGTGCTGCTGATGGTAGCTCCTGCCTCCTGCCCTTCCTATCCTAACTGGCGGCCTAACCAACACACGTACACTGCAAATACCACGCATCCAAATGCAATTATAACGGTGAGCACTGCTGAGCAACAAGAACAGCAGCTGGCTGTGATCATCCTGAAAAGCACTTTTCAGCCGAGCCTGAAGACGTCCTGGGCTGCCGATCGAGTTTAATGGGCCGAAGGATCTGTTGCATCAAATAAAGTGGCAGCAAGGCCTGAGTTCTCTCTCGAAGCGTCCCGTTCCTCCACACAGCAGCGAAAGGGCGACTCCAAGGCGATTCTTGTTACCGCCGCCGGATCCGCCGGCTTCCTCACCTCCGGTGGCCTCTTTAGGCGCCGATGGGCTGGGGGAGCTGTGGATCCGGTGGGCGGTGTATATATTTCCTACTATTATAGTAGTTTTAGGGTTAGGGTTGGAGTCTTTCTTGAGCTCCTCCGGCGTCGGCCATGTCGTTGGTGGACGGGTTACTGAGATGGTTCGTGGGCAGGAGGAACACAGCCACAGATTCATCTGCAGGAGGTTTGGCATCGGCGATTTTTTCTTTGTTTTCTTCTTCTGCGTCGATGCTCGAATCCTCTGCGTGCTTCGTTGGATTGTCTGTGGTCTTCTCGTCAATGGCATCGACGAATCTGTGCTCCACAACTTGGCTGTTGTTCGTAGGAGACTCAATGCTTCTAGCGGTGCATTGTTCACCGGGTTTTTGTCCCTCCTAGGAGTTTTTCTTTGGAGGTTAAGGCTCCACTTGCCCCTGTATGCGGGTAGGTGTTCTTGGATCCCCTTTGTGGGATTGTCGCTCGTTGACCGGAGCTTGCTGGTGTCGCGACTGGCGTCTGTTACCGGTAAAAGTGGGTTTTGCCTGGGGCGTTCAACGACTGAACAGCACTGTGTGCTGCTGATGGGCTTAAAATTTAAAGACTCTGTCGAATCGGGAATCGGCCGGAAGCTTCATTCTGCATCTTCTTCATTGCGGGAGATGGAGGAGGACCAGCCTGCGGCAGCGAAGGTCGGCGACGGCAAAGGGCACTGGATGCTCCTGTAATGGACTTATGTGTAATTTTATTTTGTTTCAGGGGTACCCGGTCAGGGGTTTGGTTGTAAGAATTCCGTATCAATAAAGCCAACCCTTTCTTAAAAAAAAATAAAGTGGCAGCAGGTACGTGAACACTGGCGACACTGGTTGGTGGGACGAGATGGATCCGAGTGTCCAGGAACGGTCAACGGTTTTGTCATGCGCCGTGGACCGTCAAAATTATGCGCGGGCATGGAGAGAGTGTAATCTAGTTGCACATGAGCTAGCTCATCTAGTCCTCCGTACGGCGGTCTGGTTGGGTCGAGCGCCTGCGTGCGTACTCGACCTCATTATGAATGATTGTAATCCTTCGAACTAATCAATGAAGCTCTCCTTCACCGGAAAAAAAAAAATGGCCGGCGACGGCGATGCATGCCGTACTGCCTCTGTCCGCTGAACGAAATCATGGTAGCCGGTAGGTGGTGGAAATGCCAAGAATGGCCTTAGATCTTGTCATTCTTTTTTTTTCGGAAAAAAAAAATAAAATGAGCGAGGTACTCAGGTGTTCGTGCGAAATCAAAGGGTGGGATTTTTTATCAATCATGTCTTCGAGGACGAAAAGGTTATTGCTTTTTTTTTCTCCCTTCGCAGCCGGACGAAATGCCTTCGATCGGGTACGAAAAGTTGGTACAAGGTCATGGATTAATTGGCTGCTGGTTGGTGCAGCATTAACAACATGGATCCAAAACGTGCAACAGTCAGCAGTTTTGTCATGGACGCGCACAGGAGCGTCAAAATAATTGCGATCTATCCTGGGGTACGGACCGACGTGAAAACGTCAGCTGTGCTAGGTACGAAGTCCACGCAATGAAAATAATCCTGCGGTACGTTCTTGCAAAAAAGAGGGTTTTTAAAACGACATACATCAAGCTGCCAATGGTCCGACAATCAAACTAAATACACACCAAACTATTTTAATTAAACATGCTAACATAAATTACTCCAAACCACACCATAGTAAATGAAAATCAAACCACACCACACCATTAAAGGTAGTGTAGAAGGTGGAGACCTGCAACTAGTGCACGAGCTTGCTGGTACTTTTAATTTCTACGCGCAGGAGGCTATACAGAATACAAAAATTCAGTTGCTCTGCTTTTGATATGAGGTTCCCGTGTAGGTCTAGCCACACTGCTTTGTACGGAGTAGCTATCTGTCATACTAAGTCATCTCCAACAAATTTCAGTCATTTTTGATAAAATCTTATAGTGTGAACGCGAAATTTTATTTCTAGGGTCCGACTCTTGATGTTGGGCCCATATGCAGGTCTAGTCATACTGCTTTGCACAGAGTAGCTGCCAGTCATACTGAATCATCTCCAACAAATTTCAAACAATTTCGATAAAAATTTATTATGTGAATGCGAGATTTTATTTTCATAGTCCAGCTCTTGATGTGAGGCCCACTTATGGGTGTAACCATACTGTTTTGCACAAAATAGCTGCCAGTCATACGGAGTCATCTCCAATAAATTTCAGTCGATTTCGATAAAATTTTATGGTGTGAACACCGGGATTTTATTTCCAGGATCTGACTCTTGACATAGGGCCCACATATACGTCTAGTAACTTGACGCTATTAGTTTTCTAAACCAAATCAAACCGGTTCTGTTGTGAAACCAAAACAAACCGAACTGTTTACTATATTGTTTACTATAGCAACTATAATTTCCACCAAATTAAAGTAGAAACAATGCAAAATCCAAACCATTCCAACCGGTTCCACCCCGAACCATTAGCAGATCGAGACATATATAGTAATGTGCACAATATCAATCATACTCCTCGCTTGAGCACCGACAGATGAACAGTTGGGTGTGGGTAGCATTTTGATCTGCAATACAGTACACGTTGCATTGTACACACAGAGAGAGCTTATTCATCCATTGGTTGCGTGACCATGACGAACTGCGCGTTCGTACGCGTGCACAGGAGGAGCTGCTAGCTGGCTCTTCCCCAAGCACATACTCGCATCAAACAAGGAGCAGCTAGCCCGAGCGAGGTTACTCTGCCATGGAGCACGGAGCACACGATACGATCACTACTGGAAGCGGCAGCACGCTGCGCACGTCACAACTTACTAGTACAATGCTTCGTCTTCCCCTTCATGTTCATGGAATGTATCGTCCGTTCCGGCCTTCCTCCTTGAAGCCGTTCGGGTTCTTGAACTCGTCGTCGTTGCCGTACTGCGGGTACCCCGCCGCCGCATTGCCGTACCCCCCGCGCCTGCCGCCGCCGGGTCGGCCGTACCCGGAGCCAGCGAACTCCTCCTCGGCCTCGGGGCGCGTCCGCATCGTGTTCGACTCGCGCCCGTAGCCGTACCTGCCGGCGTCCACGTCGTAGTAGTACCGGCCGTTCTGGTACACCCGCGTGTCGCTCATCCCGTAGTCCCGCTGCTGGTCGCCCTGCCCCTGCTGCCGCCTGCCGCCGCGGAAGGCCGTGTAGTACCACCGCGGTCGGCCCCTGCCGCTGCCGTCCTCCGTGTACGGCTGGACGCCGTCGAGGTCCCCGGCGCCTCGTGCGGGGGCCGCCTCCTCCTCGGTATACGAAGCGGTGGCCGGCACGTTGGTCGGCGGCCGACCCCTGCCGCTGCCGTCCTCCGGGTACTGCTGGGCGCGCTCGCCGCGGCCGCCTCCCGCCGCCTCCTCGGTCGTACGGGTGGCGGCCGGCACGTCGGTCGCTGCCGCCGCCGCCGCCGTCAGCTTCTCGGCGTTGCGGTGCACGCCGCGGCGGAAGTAGTTCGGCGGGTAGTTCTCCTCGGGGCGGCCGTAGAGCCCGTAACCGCGGCCGCTGCCGCCGGTCGACGGCCGGGAGAACGCGGGCGCCGCGTTAGGGTCCGCCGCGTCCGGCGTGGTGCTGCCGCCCGCCGCCGCAGCCTTCTCAGGCTCGACGGCGGGTTCGGCGCGCGCGGTCTTGCTGAAGAAGAAGCGGCCACCGACCCACGCTTCCGCCGTGACGGCGAGCACGGCCACTACTAAGGCGACGAGGAAGAGGTGGCGAGCAGGGGAAGCCATCGGGGACGAAGAGAGTCGGTGGCCGTGTTGGCTAGCGAGCCACTAGCTACCGCGATCCGGCACTGTGCGGGTTCCAGTGCGCGCCCACTTATTTATAGCCGGCGCCGATCCATCTAGCGACCACCGGCTGCGTGGGGCAATCGGGTTGTTGCATCGAGCAGTGTCAGAAAGCAAATGGGAACAGGCAGGGGCATCTTGGACACGGAGGACGAGATGGATGAAATGAGTGTGGGTGACAGGGTGAGCGAGCGATCAGGTTGGGGGCGCGGCGGTGATCGCGGGCGGATAGAGTGAGGGCGGGTGCAGAGAGCGGGCGCACTGGCGCAGTGTGCATGAGCACGATGGGATTTGGTGCACGCAGAGGGCCTCGCATTGATGGAAGTCATGGCTCGCGAGGTATGAACAGGGGCGCAGGCGATTAGGTTAATTTTCGGCCGTGGGCAGCATCTCGGCAGCGTGAGATTTTAAATGCCCGTCGCTCGCTCCACGTGGGCATCGATCATGAGCTCGAGTTGGTGTCACGCGATGAGAATGCGTATGCTTTGGTTCCAAGCGAGCGACGCTCATCAATCTTGGTTTAGGTCTGTTATCGGGAGCACTCATGTGAGAGTAGTATATGTGCGTCGTGTTCAGACGAGGAGGCACAGATCGTCAAGCGGTGACAGTCTTGTTACTCCAGCAGGACTCTTGTCAGCTGTCAAGGCATCAAGTCATGACAGCACAGATCTCGGAGCGAAAGCGCCTCTCTCTTTGTAAAAGAGAAAAAGAAAGATTGCCCCATTTAGATTGACGACACATGAAATCATTGATGCCCAAAGCGGCAAACAGCCGGCAGCTGCGTTCCTTCTCTTTTCTTGCCCCTTTCCCTCTCCGGATTACTACCCCCTGCCTTTGGTGTCCATGCATCAGACCGTCATGATCGATGAGTCACACGGCGCACCGTCTCAGCCGAGAAGATAGCAGCAGCATCGAGCTGCTGCCCCGTTCACGGATTGTGCGTGCAGCCTGCGCAGAGCTCGATCCCCGTCGCCTCCGGCCACTCTCTGGTGGCTGGTGGAGTGGTGGTGCTGATAGCGTCTTGACCCGGCCTCGCGGTGCTGTTGCTCGTCGCGCCATTCTCGCCGCTCGAGCTGGCCCTGCTGCCGCTTCTCCCATCAGAAACGCGCGCACCCGACCTCGCGCGTGCGGGATCGCTCGACTGAAATGGCCAGAGAGCCGGCGTTGTACATTTCGGCCCAACTCGATAGTGTCAGAGGACAAGCGCTAAAAGCAAGCCCTGAACATGTCATGTCTTCTTAGCCCTTCTGCAGCCGTGTTTGCTCTCCGTCCAGGATAGGGATTCGGCCCACTGGAGCCTTGTTCTTTTGGGCCTTTACTATGGGCCACTAGGCCTTCGCTATACACAACACAGGCTACTACATCCAGAAGTTTTCATAGCTGGCAGGTCAATTCCTACAAGGGAAAAAAAAGCTGGCAGGTCCAGATCGAAACCTAGGCCACGGATGCCTTGATCGAATGGCCATGGATTAAGGATTAAGCAAATGCACGAAATGTTGCATGTAGCTAGAGGATTACTATTGTGGTATCGTTTCTGTAATTTACCGAGTAATGGCTCCGACTGATCACTCTCATTAGCGGGTACGCCTATTTTGCACATAATTACCGTGGTCACCGGTCACCATACAAAGGGCATGAGTTTCTTTTTCTGGTCGGAAACAGTTGGTGAACCATCAGTAGCGTCTTAACGCACCCGCCACCGGAACAAGACACTTGTTCAATTAATGAGGGCAAGAGTGCCCCGGCAAACACCAATACCTGCACGACCCACAAAAAAAACACAACATGACCGTACAATATGGATGTCGACGTGCTTACTGCTGTATAAATCACCCGAAGTTATCTGGAAGAAAAATACAGAATTGTGCTAAAAGGAAGGACAGGAGGACAGGACACAGGAGCACATCACCGCTTTACATTTTGATGAAGAGGCGAGGCCCTTTTCATCGCACGTGAAGAGTTGTTAACCGAGACCAAGACAGGTCCACCCCCCACCACACCGGGGGGCATCGCATGGGTAACACGAGAGCAACCAGCCAGACGGATCCAAAGGACGGCGAGCGCGGGGCGCGGGCCAGCCCCGCCCCTGGCCGGCCGGGGGACGGAGGACCAGACGAATCACGCCCTGGCTTGGCCGGCTGGCCCCCCGCCCTGGCTGGCTACTATAGACGCCTAGCCCCCTACCGGGAAAGCGGACGCGACCCGCGGGGCCCGCGCGCAAGCAGAACGGCTCTATGTCTTGTCACCCGATGTGCCACTCGTGGGCCGTGCCGTGCGGTGGTGCGTGCCCCCACAGGCAAAGCCATGAGCCATCAGCAGGCAGGCAGGCAGGGCAGAGATGCGCTCCGGGAAGAACTCGTCGCCCGCTGCGAAAGGCGTCGTCCCCATCCGGCCATCCGGCCATCCCCGCGTCCGCTTCTGCCGCTGCCTGGCCTACCCCCTTCCCCCGCGCCCGAAAAGACGAGCAAAGCTGAGCGCTGGCGTGGGGTAAAGCCGTAAAAAGGAGAGAGGGGGTAGAAGAAGCAGGGAGAGCAGACCGGGCGCAGGTCACCCGAAGGAAACGTGAGCCGCCCTGCACGGGAGTGCAGCGGAGCGGAGCGCCCCCCGGGATAGCTGCTGCGCGCGCCAGAGTTGCCGCTGGCCCACACGACCGGGTAAACAGTGAAAGCTGGTTGGTAAAAAAGGAGCACGGCGCGCGAGTGTCGCGACGATACGACGGCTCCGCTCCTTTCCATTCCTTTTCCTTTCCTTTAAACGGTTTTACAGTTTTACGCCGTCGCCCACACGAGGCCGGCTCGGCCAGATCCCGTGCGGTTGCGCCACGCCCCGGCAGACGGCAAGCCCCAACAGTGGTGGTCTGGTGAACTGATTGGCCCGGCGTTCACAGTTTTTCTTGGTGGGCTCTGGGCTGGACCGTCTGCTGGACGCATGTGCACGTCGGCGTCGATGTGCAGTGCGGGCGCGCGGGAGCACGCGGCTGCCGGTGGACGGGGGGAGGGTCTAGTGGCCGCCGCCCGTAGTGGCGGGCATGGAACGGGCCGATCCTACCACGTTCCCCGGTTCCCGTATGGCCACGCCACACCGCTTTGCGTGCGCTGAGGTGGACGGCGCACCAGTTGCTCCTACTACTTGCCGCCGGCGCCATCGGCTCCCTTCCCTGTCGCGCACGGAAACGGAACGGGCAGGCAGGCCGGCCGCTCGGGCAAGGCGGTGGCGCGCGCCGCGCGCGAGAGGCGAGAGCGGCGGTGAGGAGGCACACTCATTGCTTAATCATGACCGCGTCTGCGTAGTACGTACTTATCGGCCATTGATTGCGATTGGGTCGGTCAGATCCGTCCGTCCGTGTCCGTCGACTGGGTCGCATTGAAGCGCACCGGCGAAGACATGGCGACCATTTAATACGTGTCCAGCCACGGCATGGAAGCAGGACAGTGCGCAGCTCTGCTCGGCTGCTCCTAGCCCCCGACCCAGAGCCATATGACCTACAGCTGCAGACTATCTCCTGAGCTACGACCGCTACTCATCCCACCTGCAAAGTGCTGCGGCTGCTCCCGTGAAAGGCAGGATGGGCTCGGCTCGAGCCTACTATAATCCGATCAAACGAGCCGAGACGAATTCCAGGTCAAAACCACGTCCTCCGGGAACTCGAAATCACACCGTTGCAAGGCCTGAGACTGAGAGGAGGCCGAGAGAGGGAGAGGAGGAAATCCGTAGTAGGGCTAGGGCGGAGTAATGCGGGAGGGGGAGAGGACGGCACTGTGCGCTCTTTGCCCGAGGCGCTGGCGGGTGGCCTCCTGGCGGGGGAACAGTGGCACCTAAAGCAGCAGCCGGCCGCTGCTTGCTGCTGCGGCCGCGCACGGCGGCCAGTAAGCGCGCAACAGCAGCGCAGCGCGGTGCCACTCCGCAGCAGAGCACAGCAGCAAACGCATCGGCAGCAACCAGCAGCAGGCTAAAAAAAACCCACCCGGCGCTCAGGGGCACAAGGAAACGCCCCGTCCAATCCATCCCCTCACCTCACACCGCACCCCAGTGGCTCTCCCTCTCCTCCCACCCTTCCTCTCACCCGCACACCTCATCCCCACCTCAGCTCACCACACCCTCCTCGGCTTCACTTCACATCACCAGCAGGCCAGCAGCAGCTCGCGAAACAGCAGCGTCATAAAGGCATGGGCGTCGCAGGCTAGCCACAGTGACGCAGCGGCAGCCGGCAGCGGCCCAGGAAGCAACAGCGACCGGCATCGATCGCGGCAGCCGAGGCGGGGGGAGAAGGGAGGAGGGAGCGCGGTCGCCGCAGGAGCAGAGCGGCATGGGGGGGCCTGACTGACTGACTGAGTGACTGACTGGGAAGGAGATGGCTGGAGCGCGACGGCCCCGGAGGCATTAATGGGGTGCTCATCCTCCTCGTCCTCCCCCTCCTCTCCTCCTCCTCCCGGCCGGGTCGCGGTCGGCTCCGCCTTTTAACCGCCTTGCCCTGGAAGGGGCCGAGCGGCGGACCGCACGGGCGCACCACCGCGGGGGGACCGGAGCAGGAGCCGGAACCCTAGTGGCGGCGGCGCGCGCCATGGGCATCGATCTCAACGTGGTGGACGGCGACGGCGAGGAGCGGCGCCCGCCGCCGGCGGTGTGCCGGGACCTGTGGCACGCGTGCGCGGGGCCCGTCGTCGCGCTGCCGCGGCGGGGCAGCCTCGTCGTGTACCTGCCGCAGGGCCACGTCGCCGCGGCCGGCGGCGGGGACGTCGCGGCGGACCTGCCGCCTCACGTGGTGTGCCGCGTCGCGGACATCGAGCTATGCGTGAGTGCGAGCAGGACTGTGCCATATCTGCGAGGTGTTTTAGCCTTTTAGAGGTGGCCGGCGGCTGTATTGGGGCTCCATTGTTTTTTATGACGAGGCTCGCATGGCTATGTGCAGGCGGATGCGGCGACGGATGAGGTGTACGCGCGGCTGGCGCTGGTGGCGGAGGGTGAGGTAAACATCTGCTCGAAATTACCCGATTGGATTCGTGTGCTCACGGGGATCCGCGGGGGATCACGTTCCCCATGCTTGAATAAGATTTTTGGGGTGTCAAATGTGTCAGAGCCTGTTTCATTTTCAGTTCTCGGTGTTGTGGAGCATTCGTAATGTGTGCGTGTGCCTTTTTTGACTTTGGCTGCTCAGGTTGATTTGGGAAGAGGCGCGATCGATGGAATAGGCATTTTTAGTTCTTTCTACGTTGAGCTCTTCATGGTGATTTTTCGTTAGAATAGGCATCTTCGTGTAATGTAGTTTCATTTAGCATGCCTAGCATACTACTATTGGCATATTTCAGTACCTAGTGAATCTTTGTAGCAGTCAGATATAATGAACAAGGACGGAATGTGAGATTAATTTCCTGAGGAATATGAAAAGAATACTTTCACGTTTATTGTCACGTTTAAGCACCAACTGCACATTTTGTTCAATCAGGCATTTGGGAGAAATGTGCGTGGTGGTGGAGTTGAAGGGGACGATGACATGGAGGATTTTGATGCTGAAAGGAAGTCCCGGATGCTGCACATGTTCTGCAAAACGCTCACTGCCTCTGACACAAGCACGCATGGAGGGTTCTCTGTTCCTCGCCGAGCTGCTGAGGACTGTTTCCCGCCACTGGTGATATATCTTTCATTGTGCTATTTGGCTCTGGAAACTGCTCTACCTTGCTTCAGTGCTAAATGCTTTTGATTGCTGTGTTCTTGGTAGGACTATAATCAACTCAGGCCTTCTCAAGAGCTTGTTGCCAAGGATTTGCACGGAGCCAAGTGGAAGTTTCGTCATATTTATAGGGGTGAGATCAGTTTTACACTTTACTAGACAAGAAACGAACAATGCCCTTTTTACAATATACTAGGCAAATATGCCCGTGCGTTGCTACGGACAAAGTTGGTATAAATATCGGATACATATAGTTGCCCGTGCGTTAATTTGTAGGGATGTACGTGATCGTGTTGTGGACGGAGGGCTGGTTTGACTCGCATACAGGATGGGCTAAGGTCCACCTATCAATGACACAAGGCGGACCAAACCAAAAATTTAGGTGGAAACGTTACGTGCTTTAGAAATAGGTATAGATGTGTTTACCAGGTTTCATGTGATTTTTTTGTATGACACTTCTATATGGAACTTACGGGTGTTGCTTCCATATAATTTTATATTTCGGAGGCAAATAATGACCAATTCTAAAACCTCTGTTAGTGTGTTATCTCTTTTTATAACACGTGTACCTAGCCTAAATCTTGGGTGAATATTTTAATAATTAACATGAAATCTGTAGCAGATGTAGCACCAACACTTCAAAATTCCTATTTTCAGGGTACTATTTTTTTTCACAGTTTTGCATTGGCAAAAATCTGACATATGAATTCTGTTTCACATTCTAGTATAAGTAGTGTTTATAACTTTTATCATGTGTGTGCTTTTTATCTTGGAATATTGTGTGCATTGTGAAGATTACTTGCTTTTCTCTGAGCAGTGTTTTGTTTCTTACAAGAATTAGTGTATTTGGACTAATGGTGCAGCTGATCTCTGATATCAGTGTTGCTTGAGTTGTTTTATCATCACCTGTTTCAAATTCAAGCAAGTGATGAAATTGCTTTGCATTGCAGGTCAGCCTCGTAGGCATCTCTTAACAACTGGATGGAGTTCATTTGTCAATAAAAAGAAACTGGTTTCAGGGGATGCAGTCTTATTTATCAGGTAAACACATGAACAATGTGGTAGGCATAGGTGCATTGTGTATCTTATTCACCAAAGTGTTTTTTGTTACCTTTGTAGAGGTGATGATGGTGAACTAAGACTGGGCGTAAGGAGAGCCGTTCAGCTTAAAAATGAGGCCCTTTTTGAAGATTTCAGCAGCGACAGTGCAAAGCAACATACGTTGTCTGCTGTATATGATTCCTTGAAACATAGAAGTGTCTTTCACATTTCTTACAATCCAAGGTTTGTTGATTTAACATACATTATTCATTCTGGTATTGTCTATTTTGCTTTATATCAAGCATGTAATCTTGGCTTGGTACAATATGGCATTGTTGATGACATACTGTAAAAAGTCAATAGTAAAGTTAAGTAGTGATTGTTCTTAAAACATGAACTTTGATACATTTTAGCAACTTTCTCCTTTTCTGTATCTTTGCTGGTAACATATTCCATGCCTAAATCCCTTGACTAACATCTCTTGGTATATATCGTAAGTATCGAGGCAAGCCACAAGAGATGATAATTTGCTATCAATGTTACTCCAAAGCATAGGAATTTTTTATCTCTGCTAATATATAACAAAAATATCAGTTGGAATTCCTGTGAAAGAAGACTTGTATGTTGAATTCCAACCAAGTAAAGAGAGACTTCTGTGTTGGTTGAGAATAATCAGATTTCCATTTGAATTCTTTGTCTGCAGAGCTGCTGCTTCAGAATATATAATTCCATACCGGAAGTTCCTTAAGAGCCTCAACCATCCAGTCTGTATTGGAGCGAGGATCAACTTCCAATGCCAGAATGAAGATGTTAGTGAAAGGTCTGTTTCTTTTTCCAATTAAACTTAATTTTTATTGTACACATTACATTCCTGTTTCTTACATTCTACCTTTTTAGGCGATCTGGAATGGTTGTTGGCATTAGTGAAGTAGATCCCATGAAATGGCCTGGCTCAAAGTGGAGAAGCCTGCTGGTATGCATTTCTGCTGATCATACTGAACTTTAGACTCTGAATCTCATTATTGCCAGCTGCTTGGCAAGCTTTTATAAATGTATGCTCTTTTGGAGACTGGTTGGATTCTGGTAAAGATGGTTTCTACTGCAGTCTTGTTATGGGAGTAAAGAGAGGACAATGCTAACCAATAAACAATGAATTTCCATGCAACACCTTAGGTCTTCAACCGCAAGAGAAATGCAACAACACGAACAATACCAGCCTTGAGCTGTTGTTAACTCGTTATTGTTGGTTGGGCGATAGCTATATGCAACGTTTCATATTTGACCTGGTGGAAATAACCATGCATGCTATACTGTGGCAAGCTTATAAGGATAATTAAATCAAACCACCAGCCTGAATATTACACAGGGAAGACCAACATGGCTTTACCAGGTGCCGAAAACTTTACAACAACGCTATGTGCGCAAGAACTTATAATTTTTTTTGAGGGTTTGATCTTCAGGTACAAGTATTTATCCACAATCAAAGCATAATGGTGAAAATGTCTGCTGTCTAGCAAAAATTGCTGATGTCTTGACTTGCTTCCCTTTTAAATAGGAAATAATACATGCTACGTATACTGAGGATAATTCTATTTATAACTGTCTATTCATAATGAACAACGCTATGCGGATTAAGTAATACTTGGTTGCTGATGTGTTGTCTTTTTGTACAGGTAAGATGGGAGGATGGTTCTGAATGCAGTGGCCAAGATAGAGTATCTCCATGGGAGATCGATATAGTTGGTGGTTCAGTCTCTGCTGCTCATTCTCTGTCCGCATCTAGTTCTAAAAGAACCAAGTTATGTCCTCCGGGAAATTTGGACGTTCCAACAATGTGTAAGTTCTCATAGCACAAGACTAATGTCTGTACATACGTACACTATCCTTGAACTGCTAATTGACTATCGCGTTAGATGTTGCAGGGAATGGTTGTACTGACTCCGTGGAAACTGGAAAGTTACCCAGGGTCTTGCAAGGTCAAGAATTGATGGGTTTTAGGACTCATCGTGTTACGTGTGCTCCTCAAACAGCTGAGGTTGCAAAATTTCAATCTTCTGATGCTAGTAGGTTCCTTACTAGTGCACGAAGCTGCATGTTGAGTGGTCCAACAGGCAGACTTGCAGTACAAAACTCTGGCTTTACCTACCAATCTGTAGGCTTCAATGAATCTATTGGATTCTCAGAGGTCTTGCAAGGTCAAGAAATTTCTCAGGCCGTTCCTATGTTCCAAGGAATGATGTCTGAGGCATGTTCACTGAAAGGTGGATATGGGCTGCGTGGTTATATGCATGCCCCAGCTGCTGTTAACGGATTATCAGCCACAGCTCAAGAATGTTCTCTCACACTATCTACTCCGCCTGCAGCACAAGTGCCCCCTCCCCATCCCAATCACATGTTTAACCAAACTGTGTCGTCACAGCTTGGTTTGGGAAACAAGACTGCTGGTGAAGGTGCAAATGGCAGTCAGCCTCGCCCATTTGATATGTCGTGGGAAGCTCAGACCAGGCCACAGCATGAAACACCTGCTCAAATTAGCTTGGATCAATTTGAGGCTAGGAGAGCTTCAGCACCTGGAGATGCTGCTAAAATTGGGTCTGGTGGAAGGGAGGTTCGCAAAACTAGCTGCAGGCTTTTTGGTTTCTCATTGACTGAGATCTTGCCAGCTGATGATGATAGCGTGAAGGAAGTGAGTTATGAGGCTGAGTGCCAGAATCCACGGATGCTGGACTTGTTTGGGTACAACCGCTCCACCCCGAATGCTGCTCTTCCGGCTCTCTGTGCCGCCCCCTTGGGAATGTGATGCTACTTAAGTAATCTTTCCAAGTATTTTCAAGCACTCAGATTAGAAGTTCTACTTTCCCAGTACCCCAGTGTATGCATAAGCTGCCTTTTGACCTCATTCCCTCCATTGGTCTGCTCAAGCTAGTCATCTGCACAAGTCAAGGAAGGATGATTGGTGAACCATTCCTCTGCATGGCTCACCTCGCCACCCAAAGTATTATGGTTGTGTATCGTGATATGCACCATCGCAACTTTTGTGGCTATCCTTCAGATCCATTGTGCGATGAAACTAACGATGTGCCCTAAAAGTACTTTGCTCGTAGATTTAGATTCATGGGAAGGTCTGTCAGCTTTAATGTACCGGTTATGTGTCTTTAACTGAGCTACTGTATGACTTTTGTAGCTCTATCATGATTCATGAGCCTTGGTTGGAGTGGCCTGCCTAGGTCATGTGATTGTATCAGTATGTAAGACCATTGCTATGTTTCAAGATATGTTGCTTATGGACCTTTATTCTGGTGCATTGTGTGTGGATGCCCTGTCTATTCATAACATGAATAATCATTTTCCTGGTAGCTTACTGGGAGATCAGTCGTGTACAACTGTCTATGAATGTTTGAGAATGGTTATTTGACTGAAGAAACAGCGTGCAGAATAGTCTGCGTGTTCCAGAGGAAATCAAGGGTAGACCTCGATCACCGACCGGATTCCGAGGAAGGCCACGATCTTGTAGCCGCTGAAGCCCGCGTCCTCGAAGATCTTGCGCCACTCGCGCTCCTCCCGCTCGGGGCTCCCGACCACCCCCATCATCATCACGTCCCACAGTAGCTGCGTCTCGGTGGCCTTCTCGTCCGCCGGGCTCGATCCCACCACCAGGTCCATCACGATCACCCTGCCGCCGGCCTCCCTCGAAGGGATCGCCTCCCTGCATCGCCGCAGTAAGCGCACGCACTTCTCGTCGTCCCATCCATGCAGGACCCAGCAACGACGGCGTCATTCCTTGTTCAGTTTCACATTGTAAAGGAGAGTGATGAGCTGATAGCGAAGCGAAGTGGGCGCCGGACCTTGAGGAAGACGGCATCGGCCTTGGGGACGTTCTCGAACATGTCCCCAGCGACGAACTCCACGCCGCCGCGTTCGCCTTGCGGGACGCTGGCGACGACGTGCGGCAGTTCAAGGACGCAGCACCTGACGTGCGGGAACGCGGCGGCGATGGCCCTGGCGGCGCCGCCGGACCCGCCGCCGACGTCCACCAGCGAGGTGAGGCCCCGGAACACGTCGCGGTGATCGCGCACGAGCACGTCCATCACGAACCGGCCGTCGCACGCCATGGCGTCGTTGAACGCCGCGCCGAACTCCCGGTCGTCCTTCGCCACCGCCCAGAGGTCGCGCCCGTGCGCGGCCTCGAACGGGACGCGCGCCGAGGCGGTGCGGGCGTCCGCGGCAAGCTCCGGGACCGTCGCGGCGCCGCCGAGGCGGTGCACGGCGTCGGGGATGCCGAGCTCGACGGCGCACCGGAGGGACATGGACCTGGTGTACGCGAAGACGTGGTTCCCAGCTCGGCCTGCGCATGCATGAGCTGATCGCCGGTGGCGTCCATGGCTCGTTCGCTAGCTTGGGGGCACTCAGCGAGAAGTGACTAGCGTTTGGGCTTGTGGTCAAACAAAACGGCGTTCGTGTTTGTCGTAGCGCAGTGTTTCTACGCCTTTTGAAGATCCAAGATCGGTTCCTAGGTTCTTGTCTGTCCGCGCAGACGTTCCATGGAAAATGGTGGCTGTCGTTTTCATCTTGCAAGTGCGTGTGTTTTATATGCACAAGTCAAAAACTAATGCCGTATTACGAACTAGTAAGAGCAACTTTAGCGGTAGCTTTTGAATCAGACTCTCGAAATGATGAATGGAGTTGCCTCAATTGTTTAAGAGCTTTTAAATTTACTCCATTTCAGTAATAGCTCTCTTCTAACTTATAGAGGGCTCCTAAAGACTTTCTAAGAATAGAGAGTGAAGGAGTTGATCTGGAGGTCTTCCCAAAATAAAAGATCAAGTAGAGTGTATGTTTTTTATTTAACCTTCTAAACTTGGAATATGGAGTGTTTAGAGAGTCTGCTGGAGTTGCTCTAATAGCCAACGTAATCACCTCATAGTTTATTGCTAGCAGTAGGCAAGTTGCTTACAGGATGCAAATTGTAGAGTCAACTACCGGTAGATGTGTGATAGTGTGGCCCTCCCTTTCTTTCTAATATTCCACCTTGGTACAAGTTGTTATTACCATGTAACATGACGGACTTTGAGGCAAAATGAATTTTACAAGAAATTTGGCACAACCGCTACAATAATATGTACTTCCTCTGTTTTTATTTACATGTCATATTGGATTTGTCCTAAGTTAAATTTGGCCAACTTGACCGAATTTATAGAGAAAAATAATAATATTTGCGATACCAAATTTATTTTATTTAATCCACCATTAAATATATGTTGATAGTGCATATGTTGGGTAGTAAAGTTATTGCACTATTTTCTATAGATTTGGTCAAAATTAGCTAATTTTGACTTAGGACAAACCTAATACGATATGTAAATAAAAATGGAGAGAGTACCAAATTTGTAAGCATTAACGATTATACACATCTAATCGGGTTATAATTCATTAGAAATACGAGTGACCAGGAGTACTATCAGACTAACATGTACCAAAATATAATGCATTCGGTCCTTCTTTTTTGAAAAAAAATGAACAGAACAGAAGACTTCTTCTCACATACTATTATTGGTACCGAATTTAGGGATTACAGTGTACTCAATTGCCTGAAATTACCTGAGCCATACTAAGAAAATTGGTTATAGTAGATGGGCACGTTGAGGGAGCTTTTGGACAGCGGCTGCGGCGGCGCTAGCCCAGATAAGTCCGCAAGACATAAGCGCCATGGCCAACGAGCTAGAAAATGGTTCGAGCTGCGAGCTTCTCCATGTCACGACTCACGAGCGCTCTCCATTGTTGTTTGACGTCAAGCCCTCGTGCACTTGCGATTGAGGCCGCGGATGAGTGCGTGGATACAGTGCACTCACCTAACACCAAGACAAGTCCTGACTCCCAACCAAACAAGTTCATTTCATCAAAAAAGATCCAAAAGAATTTAATGTGATTGCAATGTGTATAAAAGAAAGAGGAAAAGCCAAATCTCGATGTTTTTAACCGTAGGATAGATGCAAAAGTAGATATTCCGCGGGCTTATAGTGGAGAAAGGAACGAAGGAAGGCGGGTCTAAAAGTGGGTGGAGACGAGAATATGGTGACGAAGTTAAAAAAATAGACTCTGAGGATGAAAAGGGCATCCAATCTTGATGTAGATTTTATTGGGCGACGATGACGCAACAAGATTAGTCTGAATTAATAGTTACTTCATCCATCCTATGAGAAGTGTAGTTTTAAGATTTAAACTTATCGTATGTTGATTATATAGGATTAAAGGATAGAAATCTAATCGTCGCCGTTAGATAGATTCGTTCGATCGATGACTAAGCGGATTGGATTGGAGTGGATAGCCGTATTATTTTTTATTGAATACGAAGTGAGCGGATGCTACACGGATATGATTACGGATAAGAAATTTTCTGGATATTGAAAATGATGTGGAGTTGGATCAGCGGAAGTAGATAAAAATACTTGGGTAACACATGTTTAGCGTTTTATGGATTAGAAAATCGAATCATTCATAAACCAAAAACACAATATGAAAAATACTCACCTTTGTGGTTCATGACGTGGTTTACAAATCATATCTAAAGTAGTATATTGACACTTCATACTTGATTGTGTTGGCTATCTAAAGTAATAGAATATTCTATTATAAACCTTGGATAATCTGTCTATAATTATTGAATAATCCAAATTCTATTACTTTGAATTTGCAGTGATCATACTGCAATCAAGTATGAAGTGTCAATATACTACTTTAGATATTGAATAATCCATAATCCAAATTCTATACTGATTTTGCTAGTATCGTATTCTACTTCGCATCCGTGCGCAATCGGATTCGAACTATCCATATCGCATAGATATCAAAAACTCATCCACATATCCATAAATTTTGGATTCGAATCAAATTTGAAAATTATCTGTACCACTTTCGCTCCTAGATAAAAAAAATATTTAGAGTGTGGGTTCGATAGAAAAAAGTTGTTGCAGTATGATCACTTTTATGAGGAGCAATGTGATAGTTGTCTTTTTATACCAGCCAAAGTTACACAAAAATGAATATGAAAGTACTCATTTTATTTTAAATTATAGATTACTTTGATTTTTATTGGGAGGAATTTCGTGCGTGTATCTATAATTTGGAACGAAAATTTGGAACGAAGGAAGTACCTCAGAAATGACAGTTCTACAGGGGTGTATTTGCAATTCTTTCTAAGATAGAGCCCCGGATGGGATGACTATATACTGTAGACATAGTCAAAGTAGTTCAAGGGAAAACGAGGAAAAGATTTCGAGGGGACAAATTTCCGGCGATGTCGTCGGCGGCGCCGGCTGCTAGCGCGTGGTCGCGGCCATCTGCAGCCGTGGGGCTCCGCGAGACGGCCTTCTTTCCCGGCAGCGCCAGCTTCGCCGCTACGCGACTCTGCATCGGACGACGTTACTCGGACAGAACCTTGTGAGCCCCCTTATCTCGCATGATACCTTCGATTTCTTGATCCATTTTCTTGAGGTCGCCTACGAATTTCCTGGTGGTGGATCCACTTAATCGATTTGATGGTGTTATTATCTGTTCCTCTCGTGTCCCTCCCAATTTGGATCTCGGTCCTTTTGGGGAGTAATTTCTCTCGTATCGTGCGTATAGATTTGGAATTAAACTGCGCAGATAGCAGATTCTTTGTCAATTAGTCGCTAGTGCGGTGCTCCAGTGGACACAGTTAGGGTGACCCCCAAAGGCAGGTTAGTTTGATGAATATGAGGCCTCCACTCAGTAAACATTTATTTCTTTCAAGCATCGATTGCTAACGCATATTCAGTTGGTTCTAATTCTAAAGGCCCAAACTCCACCTTGTGAACGATAGACTCCCTTTATCCTGATATGTGAATCAACTGCACGTGTAATTCTTAACGAAGTATTTGCGGAACTTTGGACCTAGGAGAGAATGATCAGGAGTGGTATTTGGCTATTTGCACGAATGTGGTTTCAAAACACTTCCCACAAGAAATGCAGAATCATATGCTATTCTCAAAATGGCTCACATGTCATCTTCAGTGCAGGGATTCAAATCGCAGATTCCAATTTGAGAAGATGCGAAATCGTCCATGTTAAAAGTGGGGAGTCCGATGGATATTCAAAAACTGAGGATATGTTGGTCGATGAAGAAACTCTTCAGTCTAATTTGGACAGAGCCATCGAGGAAGAAGATTATGCCCGCGCCGCAAAGATCCGGGATGATCTACGTATCCTCCATGAGGATGCTGAAGCTTCACTCCTCGCAGCCAATGCACGGTTCTACAATGCCTTCAAGAATGGAGATATTGCTGCGATGCACTCTATCTGGGCTAAGGGTGACCATGTGTATGTAATACACCCTGCTGCAGGTCGGATATCTGGTTATGATGTGGTCATGCAAAGCTGGGAGATGGTTTGCAATGCAGATTATGAATTTCCACTGAGTATTGATCTCAGGAACGTAGAGGTTCACATCCGTGGCAACCTCGGTTACGTCACATGCTTGGAGGTGGTGAAGAACAAAGGAAGAACTTGGGGAAAGCAAGTCGCCACCAACATCTTTGAGAAAGTTGATGGGACATGGCTGATATCTGTTCACCATGCTTCGCACATCGAAGAATGAAAAATGCGCAGACACACTTGGTGATCAGGGATGGAAATTTTGACAGAGACCACCATGTACAATTTTCAAAATTTTGTAGCTTCTGTGCACTTAATGGACTATTATGAATTGTGCACCTATATTCCATAGGAGGCTTCAGTTTTTGAAGTGAATTTTGCACCCAATTTTTTATTTTCAGAGTTACTGGCATATATTGTCAGATGGACCATGTACGAGTTGACTGGTAGTTTTACAATTATCTGATGGCAATGGCTAGACTTGGCTTACAAGAAACACAGTCCATATCCAAGCTATTTCATTGTAACCGATCTGTCATACTTCTTGTGAACCATAGAGTCAAAGGTTTTTTTCTGGGAACTGTGGTGTCAAAATTTTTGTTGATAAACTTGTTTGATGAAGTCATAATCTTCCAGCTTGAGGTTGCTGAATTTTTTTACTGGCAACTTGTTTATGATATGTGATGTTTATCTTGCTCGCTGTCTTCAGAAATCGTTGCACCGAGGCATGGACGTAAGTTCAACCATGACACGTCGATAGTAATCCTCACTGTTGATTATGCACATAGATGTGCGCAACACCGTTCAAGAATCTAATTATTTTTAATGATTCAAATTTTGAATTAACAATGCACGGAGTATCTTAGAACATTTTGCTGAGGAGATTAGGTCATCAATCAAGGGGCAGAAAAGAAATTAGCAGACAAATAAAGGGGCCGAAGCGATCTACTTGGCCAATAGGCCTGAACCCGAGGGGCATCGATTCCCACTCTTTCTGCGCCTTTTCTTCCCTTCCTCTCCTTCCTCCTCAAGAAAAAGGAAACGAGGCGAGCAACAACCTCCGCCGCCGCGCACCAACGCCACGCCCCGTTCCCTCTTATGACTGAAGAACCCCGCGCCTTCCCCTCGGCGAGCACAGTCGGAGGAGACTAGAGGAGCAGCAGCAACGACGCGGTCGGGGAGGAGGGTGATGATGCTGCCGCTGGTGAAGCTCGGCTCGCTCGCGTTCCGGACGCTGAGCAAGCCCATCGCGGCCCGCCTCAAGCACAACGCCGGCATCCACACCAAGTTCCGCGGCTTCATCATCGGCATCGCGCAGGTGATCGACACTCCATCCCGTCTGGCTCTTCTTCGTCTCTGATATTTTCCGTACTGCAATCTGCGTTGATGCTTCGATTAGTTTCTGTTTGCCGTGGAGAAACTTGCGATTACTTCTGTTTTTGTGGAATCTCGCAAGTTGGGGCTGCTTGATTGTTTTTTTCTTCAGTACGTGTTGGGTGATGCAGCGAGCTTTCCGAGTTTCTGGTCTTCTTTAGAGTGGCGTATTGTTCTTACAATGATTGGATTGTTGCGTTTGATCGCGTGAGGGATACCTGCGGAATGGATTTTTGGATTATTGCGTTTGATCTCACGAGGGATACCTGCGGAATGGGTTTCTGGATTATTGCGTTTGATCTCACGAGGGATACTTGCGGAATGGATTTATTCAATGTGCCATGCTGTCAGGGATTCAGAAATTTTGTTCTCATGTGGGAAGATGTACTGCCTTGATTCATATCGTTAGGATATGGTGAATGAATTGTTGTTGTGTGTCTATGATCTTATCGTATCCCAAGAGTTAGGTGTGGAGAAGTACATGCTGCTTTTTCTGAATGTTCATACCAATAGGAATATCTGGGTGGTGAGGACATCTCAGAATGATGCGCCTTAAGGGTCAGTTAAACTTGAATTTGCGTTTGATGCTATATCGGTATTGTGCGTGTCAGGTAATGATAGGCCCGATTCATTCTTTCATACTTCGAGAGCAATAGCAATGATACCCCGCAAGAACACGATAAAAGAATTCCACAATAGTCCTTGTAAAACACTTCAAATGCTGATGATGTAGGCACACCATCTTCCGATGGAAATAGCGGCTTGAACATAGAAATATTGTTCAGTGCTTCTGAGGAAAATTTTCACCATGAGGTTTGCATTGTTCAACAACTGAAAATGCAGCAAGTTACTAGCATTGTTCCATCATGGATTCATGGTATTGATTTTGTTGCTATTTTGTTTGCACCTTATGTGTTGCTCCCTTAGTGTGAATTGAATAGATTCAGTTTCTGTAATTGCAAAGATGGAATGACAGTTCTCTGCACCATATGTTATGGGACTGTTGTAACTGATACATTTTATGGCACATTGTTCAGGCAAACCATCGTTTCACAACAAATATGCAGAGGCGACTTTACGGACGTGCGACTGACATTCACATTCGTCCCCTGAATGAGGAGAAAGCTATTCAAGCTGCTGCAGATCTTCTAGGCGAACTATTTGTTTTCTCGGCAAGTATTCTTGATCCGCATTGCACTGAATAGCAAATATCATTTTTGAGATAATGTGAATTCAAATGGATTGACACCTTTTTCTTGTCATGTATGGTGGGAAACTCAGATATTGATCATTTTGGAACCTACAATTCCTTACTTCTGCACTAACTACTCAGATTGGAAATGTGTATTATGTCAAATGACTAGAATTGACGTGAGCTTGCATAATTTCTCAGGTTGCTGGTGCTGCAATTATCTATGAGGTGCAAAGAAGTGCTAGGTCAGAAGCCAGGAAAGAGGAGGTCCGTAAGCAGGAAATGGAGGTAAGATGACTGCCTCCAACTATTCTGTTGGAGACTTTAGTTTATCTTTTAAATGAAACATGACATTGCCAGGATATATTCTGAACAACAAGTGTAAGACAGACTTAAAATTTGATTCTAATCATTTGTAGTTCTTCTATTCTGGGGCTTACGTGATGTTTGATGAGTACTGACAAGTTTCAACCGTATTGTACAGTCCATGCATCTGCAAAAAGAATAAGAAACGAAGAAACATAGATGGCAATTCGACCGCGTGTTAAATCTTCGCAAGCCTCTTCCATGATAATTGACTGTTCATGTCCACATGACAGGCGATAAAGAAAAGGGAGGAACAACTAGCCATCGAAGTGCAGCTCATGAAACAGAAGATTAGCGAGATGGAGCGGAAGTACTCGAAGTGGACTCTTCCGGGGGTACGCGGCTTCGGCATTGCCCAGGCGGCAGCTCAGCCTGCTGGTACTCAGCAGCCAACAGCTGCGTAGTCGCTCTACTGCTGCAACTGTCCATAGCTCGCCGTCCTGCATTCTGAACGGCCGATTGCAGACTGCCTCTGTTTCCCTTGCATTACTCAGTTACATTGATTCGACAGAAGTTGCCGACAAAAGGCTGAAGGTTTTGCAGCGTACGTTGCAGATACTGAATAGTAGCTGAGAGGAATTTGAACTGGATCGATGTTGTTAGCGGATCAGACTGGTGACGTGACATTCAGTTCAAAGTTTTGACATGCCCAAGAAAAGATCTTGGAGCTTAGGAGCTGTTGGTGATGTAATGTACCGGGACATGCATTGTTTTACTGAAATTCCTTTTTGAGGAACAAAAACGCAATTAAAAATGGCCCGGCAAAGGTGATCTGTAAAATTTCCTGTTTGATCCTTCGCTTTGATATCGCAGAACAGGCAGGGGCAGTGAAAATGCACCACGAAGCATCAAGTATCTCGATGCAAGTATACATGCGGCGTGGCAAAAGAAATGCATCCGCAAAATCTTGGCCGTATCTGATATGATTATTTACCCCATTCCTACAGAAACGGAATGATAAAGTGGAACAGCAAAAAAAAAATCCTGACAGCATCAGTCATCAGAGCTATTCAGATTTTCCAAAAAAGAAGTTACTATCATGATTTACAAACGCACAGCTCTTCAGTTCCTGAAGGGGAAGATCTTGCTACCATTAGTCGAATTCTAGGACCACTTTGCCAGGAACTAACTTTTTCTCCTTGGCCATATGAGCTTCTCTTACTTGGTTGATGGGAAAAGTCTTTTCCACAGGTATCTGCAACTTCCCAGCTCCAGATAGCCTTTTTATCTCATGAAGCCCTTCGGCATCAGCTCTCATGTAAGTCCACCAATACTCTGAAATTAAATTGGATACAGGTATCAGGACATCTTATATAAGTGACAGTGATATGCAGCAGTAGCAGGCAACCTACATAGAAATGTGCTTCCATAATGTATTGCGTTCGTAATGAAGATCATAGTGAACAGTGATGAGGAAGCTAAACTTAATGCCACCTACAGAGTTTTACATGAGACACGTGCAAATGTGCATCATAATTTCATAAAACACATCCATAATTTCATGTCCTGGATGTTTTTCTTTTAACAAACCCCATTGAAAATCTAGATCCAACCAGTTCAGAAGGAGCAACTACACCACTTGCTGGGTTAAAAAAAAGACAACCCAGTGCTCTCTACTTTGTGTATGTCAATTGTGCATGGAAATTGAGCCCAATATCCTGTAAAGAATTTGGGGGATTGGTCTACAGGACACTTATATAATGTGCCTTGGTCCGCAGGACACTGTCGAAGAACTTGGTCCGCACCACTCATTAGTATCCTAGAGACAAAAAAAATGAAGGTGCTGCTGACAAAAATTCTCACGGACAAAAAATCACTAAAAATCAGTGTTCTACAGACAAAAATCTCAAACAATTTGATCCATGCTAAATTATAATTAAAAATTGCTAATGAAGGTTGCTTTCAAATATTACTAGCTAGCAGTTACTAGTATTCCTCCTGAGAAATGCTAGGTACAATTTGGGAGAACCCTACTAAAGTTTGGATAGGTTTACTTATGATACACCGAAAATTTTGGGAGATCTGATTGTATTCTACTATTCTTATAAGTTCTAGCTGAAAACATCTATGTCCTTGGCTAGTTTGATATTAACATCAATGCGCCAGTTCGTTAGAATTGTGATCCTATTTAGGACCGGAACCAGGATCCCAGAATTGAGACACAAAACAAACAAAATTCATGTATCCAAAAAAAAACATGAGAATAAAAGCTCATTACCTATTCCATGAGAATAACGATACTGCATCTGTTTCTTTAATAAAGCAGCAGTAGCAGCAGGAAGCCCTACAGCCAATCCATATCTATCTGCTAGTGCCGCTGCTTCTCCCTATCATGTTGCAGGACAATATGATAAGAAAAGATAGGATAGAGATAACAGAAACGCAAAAAACATAAAATGCAGATCGATCACCTGAAGAGTCATATAGTATCCACCTCTCCTAAGAACATTTATGCCAATTCTTTCAGTCTCAGGTACTCCAATGGTGTCTAAAACAGCATCAAACTTTCCTTTAACTGCTGCTTCTGTATCCTGTAAGGCAGGCCATCTAAGATGAACAAGATAGTACTCAAAGCAAGGGAATTTCAATCTTCAAAAGAAAATGCAATGCAGGTAGGACAACAACTATCCATTTATGAAGTAGTAGAAAATACTCATGTTAATTGGCAATAAATCATAGTCCAGAAGAAAAACTAAAGATTTCAGCATCTTCTATTACATGTTTGTATTAGGCTCCACATAACCAGCTAACAGACAAACGGATGTCAGGAAACACCCCCCTCTCCAATTCTATACATACTGATTTTTCATCTCAATACATGGAGAGAGAAAATAGTTACATTAGACCTAGGCAAAAACACAGATTTAAGTGTCTGCAGCGTCCCTCAAATCTGCAAGTGGGAGCAGCAGCAAAGCATTAAGCAGTTCTCCAGCTTCATAGAGCTAAGTGGCAAAAGAACATCTGGTTAGAATTTCCTTTTTCTCTCATGTGTAAATAAATCACCAGCTATTATGATAATGGAACTACAGTGATAGAAGAAGGCCATGAAGATCCATTCAGTGTATTAAGTATCATACAACCATTACATAATCACTCATATAAAATACAACATTTTCTATCCTGCTATATGCGCAGCAAGATTTCACAAGATAACTGGACAAGCAAATAGCATATTGGAGGGGCAAAAAAATTAACAACTTTATTACGTTAAAAGGTCAAATAAAGATAACAGTTTCAAAGGCTATTTACCTCAGCGGTGTAATCAATAGCTTGTTCAGCACCAGCTCCAATAACCCGCTCAATACTTTGGGCTCCACAGGTGGCAGAAACCCCACACCCTGCAGCTACCGCAAGCTGTACAGCAGCTAGCCCAACCGCTCCTCCTCCACCAATCACAAGTACTCTTTGTCTAATAAATTGCAACAGGTTGCATCAAACTCAAGCGAATAAATAAACAAGACTGCAATATGCTTCCAGTCAATCAGCAATGAATTGGCATTTTGCAGAAAATGACAAGAGAGCATGCATATAAGCATGCCCTTTTCGCCTAACTAACAGAATGGTCTTCAGATGAACAACACGAGACAGTTGGGGATCAAGTAGAAGACAAGGAAGGATATGTGCTGGGCAGAGTGTCACAAGATTTTTTTTCTTTCTATTAGTGTTATTTACTAGGAAATTAAGATAAATTCAAAATTATGCAAATTTGTATAGGAGCATACTAACTTTTGCCGGTCCTATGTTTCTTAGCTGTTCTCTACACAAGCATATTATAAGGACTCATAACATTACAAAAAAAGAAGGGAAAGAAGAAAGAAAACACCATGAAACTGTCAGTCACAGATTAAATTTTATAACATTAGAATAGTCTCTAGAGTAACACAATATGAGTTCAAGTGATTGATTGTATCAAACATAAACTGAAGCAGCAGGATAAAAATGTTATCTGCCTATTAAATGGTGCATATATATATAATCAACATACCCTTCAGAAATTCGAGCCGTACCATGTAAAGCACGCCATGCAGTCAATGCAGCAAATGGGATTGCACTAGCCTCCTGCGACATAGCAATGGTTGAATTCAACTATAGAAATTTGTAGTAATATGCTTAGCATTTGGCTGAATTCATAATAAAAAATGTGCTACTTTCCAATAATAAACAATGAACAGGGATAACATTTTGGACATCCCTAGCACTCTTCTTCACCAAAGAATTTGGCGCGTGTCCTTGAAATAAATAAAAAAATGTTGCACACAAGAGAAAACAGGGTCTCCCAATTTCAAATTAGGTAGTATTGTACTCGGCCATATGATCATCCATAATAACGGACATCGGACAGAAATTGATACTAGCATAGCATTTCTTATAATATTCCTAGAAAGAAATGGGGAAATTAATTTAATGACACCTACCGCATGACTGAGTGTAGATGGTTTGGGAGTAAGCTCATCCAGTGAAAGAATTGCATAATCAGCATATGTCCCTCTGAGAGCTGTTGGATGCAATGCACCAAACACTTCTTGCCCAATAGAAAATGACGATGCAGAAGTCCCAGTGGCTGCAACTTCACCGCTAATGTCCCGTCCAATGATCAGAGGTAGGAGAGGCTCGAATATGGATCGTCCATAACCAGATCGCATCTAAACACAAACAACACTTTTAGCATGTAGATAGCAATAAACAACATAATAACATGACCCTAAAGCAGTTTCATAATTCCAATAGCATATAGGAATACAAATTCAATTATGTGTCCAAATTTACTAAGTCATCCATCTACTTTTCTCATGATTCCACCTGCTTAGACAATCTATCATAATTTCAAAATTCTAACCTGATATATTTGCCCAAAGGCAGATAGTACCACGTTACTCGTTTGGGGGTCATAAATTATGAAATGCTGCCCTTTGCCTTTGTTGTAAATGCGTGTTTTTTTCGCAGGACAATGTTCAATGTGTTCAAAAGAGTGAAATCACAGTAAATAATAAGAAACCATTGCAAAGTCATCCATGAATCTAATTTTGCAGAAATGGCGGCCGTTGCTGGCGGGATCTGATAAAGCAAGCGTCGCAGACCTGGGAGAGAAGATGAAGACGTGGTTGCAAAGCTACTCGCCAATCAACATGGATGTTTCAGATATTGTGGAACTCTAAGTGTCTTGTTTTGTCTTTTCCTTTGCTGTTTACTCTCAATCTTGCTTTCAGTTTTTAAATGGGTATCCCCCATTCTTTGTACCGAACCTTGATTGGCTTTCAAGAAAAGCAGAGTTAGCTCCTTTCAAAAAAAAATGAATCTAATTTTGCAGCGCCTAAACCAAGTTGAACCCCCCAACATGCAAAGATTTTTCATTAGACGTTTCCGTTAAAGCCAATGGAGGGAAGGGCGTAGGTCCAAAATGGGGTGCTCACTCGCAGGTCCAGGGGGTTGATGGAGACAGCGCGCGTGCGCACGAGCACCTCTCGCGGCTTCAGATCGGGCACGGGCACACCCTGCCTGACCTCCAGCACCTCCGGCCCACCGTAACGGGGCACCACCACGGCGCGGCAGCTCTTCTCCGCCGCCGCCGCCGCGGTGGATGCCGGCCGCACCCCGGCGATCCGCCGGCGGGCCCTCACCGCCCTCCACCACATCGCGCTGCGGCCTCGCCCCACAGAACCCTAGCGTCTGGCGCTTGCGAATCGCTAGCCGGGAGGCAGCAATGGCTATTGGCTGGCTCGGCGACGCGACGCCCTGGTAGGAGACCGGAGGAGGAGGCGAGGGAGAGTGTGAGAAGGGGTTAAGTATATCGGTTTATGTGATGATGACATGTGGGGCCAGGGAGAGCGGGGCTCAACGTGTCCTCGCGCGAGCAGACGTGGCTCGAGCAGGGTGCGACCGTGCGAGAGCGGAGAGCCGCTGGGCGAGCGGGCGAGGTGTGAGCGATGTGTCCGGTTCCCAGCCAGGAGGCGCCGTGTCGGGGTTGGAGAGATCTCGTCCTTCAAACAGAGTTTATGCGGTCCAGATCTATTGGAGTTGGTAGATCGCGCGAGTGGATTAGGGCTTTGCAACGCTGACACCAAAAGACAACTTAACAATAAAATATTCGACGAATAGAAGAGCTGCAGGATATAAGGAAAGTAAAACAAACAAGCGTAAAAGGTTTTATACAACTGAACTCCGTATGCCAATTGGTGATAACAGTGTAGCTGGAGAACTTGGTCGTGAAATCAAAACGTGACTTACAAACAAAATAAAAGATAAACCAGCTGAATTTTGATGTAGAGGATATTTTGAACCTTAAGTTTTGTTTGTGATTTTTATTTCAATGCTTCCTTCGGTACTATTGAAGAAGACATTGTTGATAGTGGCATGATAGAGAAATCTAACAGCACAGAGAGGGCTAGCACACTAGGGAAACACATTGTTATATTAAAATATGCAATAAAAAAAGCTAGAGCAAAGACAAGTGGATTCAGTTTTATAGAGTTCAGAAAATTGCACAAAGAAGATGTTAGGAGGGTGTGGATAGATGGAGATATAGAAAACTAGTTGGTGAATAAAATCACAAGTCTTATATCACAAATGAGTTATTATGTGAAAATTTTAATCAAAGTTTCCAGTATAAGATTTGACGATCCATTATGAAATTAGGTTTTATAAGTTTAAATACTGGTTGAGGTTGATTTATACAAGGGAAAAAACGGCTTGACTAATGCAATGACATGATAGGTAGGGGAATAGAGCACCACTAGCCGGCATGTGGTAGGAGGTGCTTGTTGTGATAAGGCAGAACATAGCTAAATAGGTGGTGAAATAACATGTAATGGATAGGACATCAGTTTAGAGATGTGTTAGATATTGACAATGTATTTTATGCCGTAAGAAAGGAAGAAAGCAATCAAGGCTGCGGAGGTTCGACGGTCATAGCAAACACGTTGACCTCAGCAAATATCCTTTCTATCTCATAACTTCGTAAGTGGGTTTAGTTCCTCCATTTTGTAAAAAGTCTGGTATTTTGATCCAACTTTCTACAAAATGGATCAACATAATATTGCGAAAACAGCAAACTTTATATTTTACATTTGGCACCCAAGAGGTTCAAAAGAGAGAGAATTTTTTTGGGACCCGAGCTGGACTCCCACTACCCCACGCACCCTACCCTATTGTGAAAAACTTTTTACTGCATCTAAACATCATCTTGCGAAGATCTGTGCGCTTGGAGTTTTTTTACTCCGTGCTTTGAAAGGAAAACGTTGGGACTATGATTATCCGCTGGAGACAACGTGTAAACACACGGAGACGACGGTGGTCTCACGGTCTCACCACCCCGCTGCTATTGGACGGCGCTTTCGGCCTTGACGAACCAGCCGATGCCCCCCCAATCCGCATGCTGGGCCCCGGCGTCGCCCGCCTCCTTTTGCCGCGGCCGTCGCTTTTCCCTAGGCCGCCGACCCCGACCCAACAAAGTGGCAGCCAGAAAACTCGGCAGAGCATCTCGCTTGCGCAGCAGAGCACACGGCGCGCGCGAGGAAGGAAAAAAAAAACACCACGACCCCATCCATTCCGTTCCATCGCGCCCACCGATCGCGGCGGCGGCATCAGGAGCGGCGGCGATGGGGAAGGGGCCGTCGTCGCGGGCGGCGTCGCGGCACCATCAGTTCCGCGCGCGTGCCAAGACCCGCGTCGACGACCTCCAGGAGATGTTCTCGGGCCTCCAGTCCGCGCGCAAGGACTCCCGCCCGGCCGATGCCGCCGTCCTCGAGGCGCAGCTCCAGCAGATGCTCCGGGAGTGGCGCTCCGAGCTCAGCGCTCCCTCCCCGGCCTCCTCGCTCCAGGTACACGTCCCTCTTGCCTCCGATCATTTTCGCCTCCATCTTTTTGTGGCGTGGCTGATGTTTGGTTCGGTGGCTGTGATTGACGGCAGGGCAACACCAGGGAGCTGTCGGATCCGCCATCGGAGACTCTGCGATTGCTGCAGCTGGCGACTGCCGAGGAAGAGGATGACGCCACGAGCAAGCTGGTCGAGCAGCAGCAGCAGCAGCACCCTCCCCCGCCCCCAGCCAACCAGAGCCAGGGGCACGCGCTGGGCTGCCAGGACATGAAACCGGAGCCGCGCGAGGAAGCAGTTGACATCGCAGTGGCTCAGCCGCAGCCGCAGCTGCTGGGTCAGGGGGTTCTGCCTAATGGTGCTCCTGCTGCGGCTGCTGTGTTCCATGATCAGGTATAGTTTATTACTCCTTGTTTGCTGTATGCAAGTTAGAACATTTTTGTTGATCTTAGTGGAATGCCGAGCTATCGGTCTTATGAATAAAACTGTTGGTGCGATGCTAGGATTTGTGGTTGAGTGTGATCATGTGTCAGACGATTTAGTTAGTTTTATCTACTTCGTGCAGATGCCCATGTGGTCTGTCTTATTGTGCTTTTAGTTGGGTTGGTGTGATCTGCAAGCACCTACCCCTCACTAAAACATCTCTTGGTCCTTTCTACGTCTTTGGGGATAAATTTTGCTGGACATATGTGCCTACCCTCTGCTCTCTGTTTTCAAGACAATGGGAGAGGCTTCTCCTGTTCTTCAATAGGATGGAGACTTTGGATTTATATGGAGGTTTTCAGTGTGTTTCATATTGATCTAAGTATTTCTTTTTATAATTTAAGGAAGGTTAAAATTTGTGAGAAGAGTTCAAGTTTATGTCTCTGTCTCTGGTGTATCATTGAACTCACTTCTTGGGACTTGGGGGCTCAGGCTACCTATGGCCCTTGTGTAATGTGTATGCTATTGCCTTCTGATTTGGATCTTATCTAGATGGAATTCAAGTTGATTGGCTCATTTTGTTACTTCTTATCACTTGATTCATTGTTGAGTAGAAGTTTATGGATATAACCATGCGCTTTCCATCCCATTATGGACAACATTGTGGCTCCACGAGCTGCATAATTCCATCTATTTCGTCTTGAGCCAACCTATGCTTGTTTACATTTTCCGTCTATAGTATCTAATCTATACTAGGAGATCTTCTAAGTTCTAAATGCTGATAAAGAAATTAAATTGTTCAGTGAAATGCCACTTATTATCTATTTCGAATATTTTAAGATGCCCTCTATAAAATCACCGAAATATAACACCATTGGTAATTTTACCATTTTGAGGTAGGTGCTGTTGATTTGGGTAGTCATTTTCTCGTCCTTTCTAATTATGCTTACACCCATCATACTGTATACACCATGTTTCTTAACTCTGTGATGCGTGGCTGCTAACTCAACCTAATTCTGTGGGACTAGCCTGGAGTGTTAAAACTTGAGCTGTATGGAAGCAGAAGTAGTGTACAGTGAGGAAAATGAATGGAGTTGCTAGAGGTGTGCTGTCGAATTCACCATGATCCTTTGACGTCTAAAAAATCAAGTGAATGTTGGGGATAGGGATCTTGTGAACTATGCACGTGATAATTATTGGGACATATTGTGTTTTCAATTGATCGTTTTATTTCTTAGACGAAGTATAGTTTTCTGAAAAGGGACTAAACCTGTGAATTTAATATCATTAAAGGGGCAGAGTGCAAACCTGCTAAGGCACAAGTTTACTAATTTAGTTTGTGCATACTAAACTTGAGCAAAGCACTTCGATTTTATCACCAACATTACGTGAGAAGATCATCACCTCTTGCGCTTACCTCAGCAGAAAAGCTTGATCGGGGGGGGGGGGGGGGGGGGGGGTCGTCGTCTAACCAATGATCGTCTGTAGCAGTGAAGGCTGGTGTTGTGGGGTTATACACAATAAGCAGATCTTTTTTTGTTGAAGAAAACAATAAGCAGATCTTGGAAGCCTGTGAGGTTGACAAAGAACATGAGGACCTGACATTGGGGGTGAGGACCAAACAAGATTGGGTAAGACTAGGGGCCATAGAAGCTAGGATCATGAGAGAACCAGGGAAAATTAGAGTTGATTGGTACTTTTTCTTGAATTATCTCATTTTTTATAACAATCAACTGATATCTATCAGAGTTCCTAAAGTCACTAGCAGTGTCATATTTTGTACAATTTTATTAAACCATAACAATTTATTAGCATAATACTCCCTCCGTTCCAAATTGTAGGTCGTTTTAGCAAATTTAGATGCATAATTTTTGCTATGGATCTAGGCACAATGTATATCTAGATGCATTGCAAAATCTATGCATCTAGATTTGCCAAAACGACCTACATTTTGGAACGGAGGGAGTACTTAGCAGTGAATTTTAAATGGTAGAGGCCTACTATTTTACTAATTTTTTTTCTCCTTGAGTATCTTTTTTATAATAAGTTGACTAATTTTAATACATTAGTGATTCTAATGCTAATACATGTATAAAAAGCTTTACAATTACTAGAGAACCAGAACCACAGGATAAAAATTAAATGAATATAAAGTTTCACTTATAGGCAAAAGGTCAATAGTGACTAGTGTATGCAGCATGCGACAGCCGATGGATATCGGAAATGGTGGGGGTCTATATGTTTCTATTGTATTTTGTATGCATGCAAATGTTATTGGAAATGGTGGGAGTCAATATATTTCTCTTGTCTTTTTTGAAGTAAACAACATCATTCTGCTTCCCAATTGTGTACAAGGAAGCTTTGCTTCTGTCTTTGTAGGCTAGTATAATACTCATTTTGATTTTACCCTGCCTGTTGCTTAGCTTTCTTATGTAACTCCTTAGCATTGTAAATTTGTATCATTTAGCTGCTATGTACTGCTTTGTAAGTAATTCTAGCGCGCATGAAATTGGCGCGCCCTTTGATGTCGCTTGTGACGTTACCTTTCTGCCATTTACGTTCCAAATTCACATTAGATGGAGTAATGCTAATTTTAACAAGTTTTCACCTTATCCTTGCAGATGTACTATGTGAATCAGGAGCTTACGGTTGAGGATTTTCTTTATGATGATGATTACAAGATAAACCTTTCTGGGTCTAATCCTGATGTTCTCAATAACCTGGAAGGGATTGGTCAGCTGGAATTTCCGCAGTTCAATTTTCCGCAAGAGTTACCCCCTAATGTTTATCTTGACATGAGTAACTGCGGACAGAGTACCGGGGATGTTTTCCTGCACATGTCAGATTTGCTCACAACAATGACTCCAGCACCTTCGGCATTCCTGAGGCCAAAGTGCGCTCTCTGGGACTGCCCCAGGCCTGCTATTGGATCAGAAAGATGGCATGATTATTGCAGCATGTATCATGCTGATTTAGCTGTGAAGGAAGAGGGCCCTCCAGGTACAATGCCTGTGATTCGTCCAAGAGGCATTGATCTGAAAGATGGTCCCCTGTTTGCTGCCCTTAGTGCAAAAATCCAAGGAAAACATGTTGGGATTCCTATCTGTGAAGGAGCTGCAACTGCAAAGTCCCCGTGGAATGCACCTGGTTAGCGTCTCCTTCATAACTTGTGTCCTCACATGGTACTGATAAATGTTTTTACTAATTGTTATCTCATCTGTATCATTGCAGAACTTTTCGATCTCTACATTTTTGAAGGTGAATCTATCAGAGAATGGCTGTTTTTTGACAAACCAAGGAGGGCATTTGATAGTGGAAATCGAAAGCAACGGTCCTTGCCAGATTACAATGGCCGTGGTTGGCATGAATCAAGGAAGCAGGTGATGAAGGACTTTGGGGGTCTGAAGAGGTCCTATTACATGGATCCACAGCCATCCAACAGCTATGAATGGCATCTCTATGAATATGAGATCAATGACTGTGATGCTTTTGCCTTATACCGGCTTGAACTCAAATCTTCAGATGCAAAGAAGAGTGCTAAATCAAAAGTAGCTTGTAATCCACTGAGTGAAATTCAGCAGCAAATGGTTAGACTCAGTGCAGATAGTCCTGTGGACACCAAACGGACAGCCCGGGGTAGGACAAAGGCTAACCCAATAGATGTCTGTACCAACATCTATTCAGTTCCAAACACCACGGTTCAAGCTAACGTTCCAAATGCTTATCAGCCAGTGTCACAAGTGGACCAGATGACATATTTGAATGGCAGTGTCGTATATGGACCTCATCTGCCATATGGTTACCCGGCTGAAAGAGGTGACTTCTATTGGAACTCGAATGATGGGACATGAACCGGCAATCACATTTGATTTATGGCATATTGCGCCTTCGATTTCTAACACTATCAGCTATGATTATTGGGTCTACTCTATTAGCATGACCCTGCACACCCCCCAATCTTCTTTTAATTGTATCTGGTCCGATCTACAGGAGACCTCTCTGAAACAAGGGATGTCAATGCTGCAGTTCTCTTTTCTGCAGTAACTTTGACTGTGTAATATAGCTTAGTATCATGAAAATAGCATCTTGGTGCGCAGTCGTATAAAAGATAAATCTCCTGGTTTGGTAGACGAGTAACCTTTGTGTGGGTATATCAGTCATTTGATGGCTCCATTTACCAGTCCTGTTATTTATGCATGAATCATGATGCTATTCCGAGTCTGGGTGCAATGTTTATCCTCAAACACCATTTTACTCCTGAAAACTCCCTGTGGTATTTTGCAGGTTCACAAACTTGTTTTGACATTTAGCATAACTTGTCATAACAACAGAAGCACATATGACAGAAGTTGCTCTATGATATAAGTATCAGTCACTGAATAGTTTTGTTCAGAGTGCTGGAGTGTCTGATGCCAAACTGGTAAATAGTTTTGCTTCGGGTGCTGCAGCAGCGGCCAGTGGCTGATGCCAAACTGGTGAAACTTACCATTGATCCCGTGACTAGAGATAGCACGGAGCCATCAAGACTCAAGAGTTCATCATGGATGTATGGTCCCAGCTGTCATAGCTCTGAAAGAGAAGTTATTCCCTGTCCATCTCTGGACGACACCCAAAGATTCGGTGTGAGAATGTGAGATCGTTACGCTTCGAAAGAGAAACAGCATCACCACATATGTATCACGGTCTTAGATGCTCGTAAAAATGTGGTGGGATGCTTTATCGTTTCCGGCAAAAACAGCCTGATAATCTTTCTCGCCGCAAAATAAAAGAAATTCGAAAGACTTTATCCTCACCTGTGAGGGGTCTTATCTATTATTGATGCATTGGTCGAGCTAAAATTTGCTAAAATGAACTACAATATCATGCCATGTACATGCCACACACAATTGATAAAAAATATCATTAGATATCTACTTGCACACCTAATTAATTAGTTGTGTTAACTCTACTCCTCTGTCATGTTCTTTTACTGTTTTTTTTTCTGTTTTCGATATTGAATTTCAGGCTAAACATGTAACATTTGCTTTCTGTGTGGACGAGTCTACAGACGGAGTAGCAGACACCGATATTTCCTTTTGCCGATCGATTAGATCCAGAAAGAAACAGTATTTTGAGAAGTAAACATCCGATGTACTAGATCTACATACTACATCCACAAAGCAGTGCGCAGTGTGCAGATCGAGTGATGGCATTTTGCAAGCAGAGTGAGCGAGCTGAGTCTCCGTTAGCAACCCTGGCACGCGGCCTTCGCAGACCGAGCCGAACGGAAACGGACTGGGTGAGTCGGCTAGTCAACAAAGTCAACTGACGCGCCACCGCACCGCACCGCACCCCACGTTCCCACCCGGTTCCGGCCTGCGGATGGCTGGAGGGCCGAGCCGCCGAGTTCCCCCGTTCTCCTCGCCTAGATTCCCAGCCCACCAGGGCACCAGGCACCAGTGCTAAAAAGAGGTAGGGTTTCCGATTCCTTCCGCGGTTGAATGCCCCCACCCCCGCGTGCAGCTTAGGCGAAGCCCTCCGCTCCTTCCGCCGCGCTCTCCCCTTTATCTGCGCCCGCCGCCGCCATGGGGAGGGGAAAGTTCAAGGGAAAGCCCACCGGCCGCCGCAACTTCTCCACGCCCGAGGAGATCGGTAACGACGCGTCGCCCGCCCCCGTCCCCCTTCCGTTTCGTCCTGTTTGTGAGTGGAATTTGATTTCATCTCTGGAGCTCGCCACGGGGTTTGCCTCCGAGCCGAGGCGGCTGCTTGATCTGATGTCTCCGGCGCGAGGTGGTTTCTGACTGGCCTTGCGTGGTCGAGCAGAATTCGAACCCTACGGGTAGCTTGTTGCGACTTGAGATTCCTGCTTTTAGTCGGCCGCGGGGTTGTGATGCTTTTAGTCGACGCCGCGGGGTTGTCATGGGATCCTATGGTGTATCGGATCGCTGAAGGAAGGGGATTCGTTGATCTAGTTGTTCGATTTAGAAGCTCAGGGCACCTGTTTATACATTCCGTTTGGTTTGGATACATGATCCTTTTTCGAAAAGTTTAGTTGCTTTCTTCATCCAGTGATGCAGTGGGGCAACTCGAATACTTGGTACTATACTTCTCTTGATTCAACAGAAGCTTTTATTCCACCTTCACTGTCAGAGATCTTCACGTAAAAGGGTTTGTGTGAAGTTTAAACGCAGTGAGAAATCAATTAGCACACTCTATCTGGCCTCAGATAAAACTCTTCAGTGGCTGGGTACAGGAAAGAAATGCTACACTAAACCTCTTCCCATATGGATTTTTTTCTCGTTATTTTTGACTTATCATATGGGTGGCTACTTCCTGTGGATATCCTACTAACAGCATTTTTGGCCTATTTTTGATAACCTTTTTTTCCCTCCAAATAATTGCAGCTGCTGGTACTTCAGGTCGCCCGCGCACCTTTAAGAAGGTCAGTACAATTCATTCAATTAGTTCCATCCACACGTTTACTGCAATTGATACAATGATTTGATATTTTTATGTACTAGTTATGTTTGGTGTGGACCATGGAAGATCTGTGCCATGCCCATACTGCAATTGAATGCTCAATTGAGTTTTTGGCAATCATAGTGTTCCAAAAGCGTTAGACATTCTTTGTATTGAGCTGTTTTATAGTTCTGATGATGCCAGCACAACTTAGCTATTGTATTTGCACAGTCTAATGCATGCATAAAAAATCAATATCAAATTTGGTTTCTGTCAGTTATTTGTTGAATTACTGGAATCTAATAACTCTGAAGTGTGCAAATATATGGTTTGAGGTCTATGATCAGCATTTGTTGAGCTGTATCACCGACATCAATGTCATCACAAAAATTTCCTCAGCTAGGTCTACCACTGATTTAAAAGTTATTTATTTGGACACTGTCGCTACCTAGCTGCAAATTTGATTTGTAACAATTGCTTTGTATTGAAAATTAAATAGAAGGAGGAAGAGGAAGAGGAGGAAGAGGAAGAAAAAGAAGAATCTGAGGAGGAAGAATCTGAAGATGAGTCTGATGATAAGCCTGTAAGGATTTCCAATCCAGCTAGTTTATACTCATGTGCATGCTTTGTTCCTAATGAACTCACATGCTATATGATATTCCCAGAAACATAAAGGTACCGAAGGTATTATTCAGATTGAAAATCCAAACTTGGTGAAAGCGAAGAATATAAAAGCCAAGGAAGTTGATGTAAGTTGCTGACTGCTGGTACCATTTTGTTTTTTCTAATCTTCATGTCACCATGCTTTTAGGAGGAAAAAATCACAGATGTCTTTCCATGGCAATGCTGGTATTTAACCTATGTTCTTAGCTGTAATGGTATACAAATGGATCCTTGTTGCTATTTTTAATATTGTATAGTCATGGAGGAACATCTTGTGATATGTAGCTGTCTATGAAATTTGTTATTGTACAATGTGATATGATGTTGTCCTGCTGGATTTGACTTCCACAATTCTTTTGCCATGTATAGCTAATTGTTGTAGTTAGCACTTTTGTTGCCTTGGTCATATTCTATTAGTTGAATCATTTTTGTCCATATGCCCAGCTAACTAAGCTTTCATTGTGCAGCTTGGGAAAACAACTGAACTCTCAAGGCGTGAAAGGTGCATATTTGAGCTAAATGTGCCATTTTCTTATTTTTGGCTAAAGACAGTAATAGGGTGTTTGGTTTTTGGGATGGTCCATCATCTTCTCACTCCTAGCTTTTTTGTTTGTTTTTTTGGAATGGAATGGGTTAATCCATCACTCCACAAGCATATGATTAGCTTAGCAATGAGGAATGGGTTCATCCAAGCAAAATTCATGGGATGGGTTCATGATGGACCACCTCATCTAGGATGATTAGGTTCCTCAAATCAAACATCCCCTAAGTTTGTGTTTTGATATTTGCACTACATTGTCCTGTTATATCTACTTCTTGCATTATCATTTGGCATGAGAACTGCTAAAGCCTGTGGGTAGTCCAGAAATAAAGTATGCAATGGATAGCAGATCAATCTTGCCCATACTCGCTAATTGAAAAAAGGGGCATTGATGGATGGTTGGGAGGAGCTTACTGTCTTTAAACATGTTCTACAAACCTTTTTGGGTTCATCGACTCTATTTTCATGTTATCATGTTCATTCTGTAGAGAGGAGCTTGAGAAACAAAAAGCTCACGAACGTTATATGAAGCTTCAGGAGCAAGGAAAAACAGAACAAGCACGGAAGGATTTGGGTGAGAACTCTTTTGCGCTTTATGATACTCTTCTTGCTGGTATTGAGGAGGTAGCTATAGATAATAATTTGAGTAAGTATTAACATTCATCTGATGCTAGCAATGACTAGTGTTAAACTTTTCACGGTGACTAATATGCAATACAGGCGAAGGGATTAGTACTAACAAAATAAACAATCACGTAATGATATCGCCTTATTTTAAGCACAGGCTATTAGATCTTACTTTTAGTTAAGTTTTAAGCATATAATTATTGCATTTTGGTAGTAGTTGTTTTATGGTTCTAATTTCCACCTGAAATTTAACTTATGAACTAAGCTGTTTCCCCTTGAATGTTCTGCACTTGTGGAATATGATGGTTACCTCTTCATGTACCAAACATTTTTGAAGCTAAGATACATCCTGCCATTTAATGTTGTCCTGTTATTCCAAGTCCAACTCTCCAGAGTTCTTAGCATATGTAAAAATCATCTAAGATGTGTGCAATCTCATCAAATGTTATCGTCAGTTTGTGTCAGTACTGAAACACTGTTCCTGAATGTCAAATAGCCATAACCCTTATAATTGAATGCAGAACGTCTTGCTTTAATAAGACAGCAAAGGGCTGATGCTGCAAAGAAACGTGAAGAGGAGAAAGCTGGTACATCCCTTGCTATTTTTATCCTGCTTCATGCTCTTAAATTTTGTTCTTTAGCAATCGGTTGGTCACAAATATAGAATATTTCTACATGACATCTTACTTGTAAGCTTTATATGGATATTTATGCTTAATCTTTCCAACGATTGGTACCTTTGTTTGGTACATACACTAGTTTCATTGACACACATTTCATATTTCTTGAGCTCAACAAAGTCTTGACTTTCTCCATCTGCATGACAGATAGAAATTCATTCATTTGTTGATTATGGACATGCACTGAAGTTTATTTTATTCGTGGCAGCCAAGGAGCAGAGGAAGTCCGAGGCGCGGAAGTAACTGCAATAATTATGGACCACGAAGGCATGAGCTGCGTTGGTTGGATATTTGTTTCTAATGCGTCTGTTATCTCTTAAACTCGGTCCCTATTCTATATTCCCTTAAAATGTGCGTTGACAGCAGTAACGTAGTCTCGTGGTCGTGGCTTGCTGTAAACTTGATTTTGGCAAAATTGAAATGTAGTAAGATGAGCTTGTGCAAAATTTGCTCCTTTTTTTCCTGTCGAGTTGATGCTGGTGAAAATGATGGGCGAGCCGTCATCCAGTGACCCAAAAACATCTAACTCGTCTGGACTTCTAAAATAAAAGCAAGAGCTATAGAGGGACTGCTCGCACGAGACTAGTGCGCTTTCCACGCCCGCTCTGCTAGACCCCCGCTCTGCGTGTTGCTCAAGGTCGAGGTGCGCACTATGCATGCTATACACTATGATGTGTCTTGAAAAAAAAAGCAAGAGCTATCAAGTCTTAAAATTTAGCCTAGACAATCTAAATATATCTTATATAATTTTAAGCGAGTCAAGTTGGACTGCGAAGAAATTATGATCCATTACCACCCCTAACTGCAACGCACCACTTGAAGCAAGGAAATACATGACCTAGAGCTACAAATCAAGGCCAATCGGTTCCCGTCCCTTTCGACATCTGCGACGAACCACTTGGAAAAAAAACCCACATACATGGAAAGCCGACACTGGTTTGTCCCTGCTTCTCAGCCAATACTCATTGACAGGAGAGAACGGTCGTGATGTTAGAGAAGTTTCTACGATTGAAAAACCACAGCAAATGCTTCACGGCAACTAAAGTGGTGCCATGAAATTGCACGTTGGTTTCGGTCCCCTCTAGATAGGGGAGCTAAGTATGGTCTGAAAACGAAAGGCTGAAAAACAGCAGCACTACCAAAAAAACAAAAAGAAAAAAAGGGAAAGAGAAGGAATAAAGTCGCAAAATCATCTGCACTAGTCAATGCTGGCGTAACAAAGTTATAGGTTACAGATTTATTTGTTTCCTTGCATCCCTCGCTAACACATGCTCATAAAATTGTCAACAAAGCAGCCAGTTCAAACAAAATACCTGGACCTGCTTTTTTCCCTTTCATTTCTTGAACTTCCAAAGAATACTATACCTTCAGAGTCTTCAGGTGTTTCAAAATTCGCCGTAAAAAAACTATAAATAGGTATAATCACCTTACAGCAGGAATCCTAACCGCAGTAGCTCCTAAGTCCTAACTTGGGGCTTATTTGTCAGTACCCAACCACAAGAAACATCATCCGAATCCTGTGTGTACTGTGTAAAACCTGAATGAAACTTCCTAACTTGGGGCTTATTTGTTCGCTTGCCTTATTTCGGCTTCTTTCAGCTTCGTTCAGTTTATTCCCTCTCACAGAATACTGTTGAACCAGCTGAAACCAACCGAAATCCAGCCTGCTGAACAGAATATTTATGTATAGATTACAGTTGAACATTGAACACCAACCTATACATAAATATGATGTGCCTTTTGGATGGCAACCCAGTAACAGTAGCACTGCAGAGCTCGATGTAATTTGTGTCACTGGAGCTTTTAAACCATGGGCTTGTTTTTCATCATCTTACGTTTAGTGGAATCCAAGTACTTCTTCCGAAGCCGTATGACCTTGGGAGTAACCTGATGAGGCTCAGATGTCAATATAAAGCAGCTTAATACTAAATGCCAGTTGCTTCAGGAACAAAACTGTAAGATGATTTGGAAAATTGAAAATCGAGTAAGAAGATAACTCATTTTTTAATGTATAAACGGATAGGAGTGTTACTCCAGCAAATTAGATTTGCCTTTGGACTAACCAGAACTTTCAAGGAATCTCTGAAACTAGCAATCTATTGCAGATGTTACTTTTGTAAAAAAAAAAAAGTTCCCTTTTATTAATTCCGAAGTGCACACCAGAGCTTATTGACTAATTTCTTTGTTTTAATACTGACAAATATTGTATACAAGTATAAAACTATAACTCAATTGACGTGCCTCTGCATACTCATTTCCATTATCTGAGCAAGGTAACATTGCGTCCTATCCAGCTGCAAGATCTTTGGCACAGCCGGACAGAAATAATACTGCATTCTGTCCTACAGGATCTCCATTTCATTTAGAGGTTTAATATCTCACAAGTCCATTTCATTTAGAGGTTTAATATCTCACAAGTATCAACAATCTATTTTGGGAATAGCCTCAATATACTCTTTAAAAAACCAACATTATCAGGAGGATGTCCAACTCTAATCTGACCTAAAGAACAGAGACGGAGAGACCCACCCAGGAAAGAAGAATTCGGAGAAGACATTGGGGTGGGGGGGGGAGGGGGGGGGGGGGGGGGGGTTAGAAGAATGAAATGCTCATGTCCATTTGTTCCATTCCTCACAACAGAATCAAAAGCAGAATTGTTTACAGGATTCTTTATTTGAAGAATTAAGAACACAATACTTGCCTCAATAAGCTCATCTGCAGCAACATATCCAATTGCCTCTTCCAAAGTCATCTGCATGGTTCAACAACTTCTGTCAAGATTTTGTGATAGCTAGGACCTCCCCTTTAGAGGATGCCAAAAAAGAAGGACAATGCTACACTTTTCCCCAAACAAACTAATAAAAGCATCAAACTCAAATTTTCCTCTCATCAGATCTCAGAACCAAATGAGTGTGTACCTAGTATCATATTTAGGGGTGGTAATGGATCATAGCCCTAATGCCTCATTCACAATCCAACTCAGCCCTTAATCATTCTTATCATTCTTCACTCAAAAAACATCCAGCCCTTTTTGAGCCCGATCCTTAAAATTTCTAGGCTAAATTTGTAGGCACTTTACCACCTCTAAATCCCTAATCATATTGCAATAATGGGCACTAGGATTTGCATGGCTGATCTATGCACAGTGGACAATTAACTTATCAATCAGGTCTTGCAGTAAAAGATCAAAAGAGAACATACCAATCGAGGTGGAGACAGCCGGACATTTTCATCCTTCCCAGGGGCTCGGATGTTCGTAAGTTCTTTAGTTCTCACAGGATTCACCTGCCAAAGATACATTGATTTCAAGTACGGAAAGAGAAAACATAGGTTGTGGTAAATATTTGACTATCTTACCTCAAGATCACTGTCACGTGAGTGCTCACCAACTATCATGCCTTCATATGCCTTTCAAACAGGAGGAAGAAAGAGGGATCAGTAAACCTCTTAACCCTAGATGGTAAGTTCTCAACAAAATGAAGTACTGTTGTATTTACCTCCATTCCAGGAGATACAAAGAGGATCCCACGAGCTTCTAAACTCATAAGCGCATGTGAAGTGATGAGTCCCTTACCAACGGATATCTATATATGAACATAGAGAAATTTGTGTCAGTGTCTAACAGCACATCGTGACAGTTAGTCCTATTTATATCAGCAGAACCCCTTTTTGTTCGGTTGCGCTAAATTCTTGGCTAACGGGAGTACCTCATCAACTTTTTATTAAAAAACTGATTTAAGAAGTTATGTAAGCATGTTTGGTCAAAAAGAGGACATGAGCCAATAGAAAATTATGAAGCTGAGGGAAATGGCTTTACCAGAACTCCTTTTCTAACACTGCCCAGCGGACCTCTGTATTTAGCATACGCTGCAATCACAAGGTCAAATAATCATCAAGTCCAGTTAGTCCCCAAGACTCTGGCAAATAGTAATATTCTGCTATAGTGCTATTCATTACAGAATGAATTCGAATTGGTTCAAATGAATGATCTAACAAAGCCCACAATCAGTGTTGCCCATCTTCTCCATGTCATAACTCACAGCATTATGACATAGATTTAGCTGAACCAAATTGTTAACAGTAAAAGCTAAAAGAAACCTGACTGCAACGTTCCAAATAGGGTTGATTCATCATTTCAGAGCTTATTTGTAATCTTGACTTACGACATTTCAATGAGCTATTGAAGCATTAATTACACAAAAAAATATCTCTGCTAAGTGCTTGCATATCATTAGAACCTACACGTGAGTAAATGAGCAGGCCACTCCATAATTTGGCTCATGTTTGGAGGACAATAATTCGAGTTCCAGCCATAGCATAGATCAGTTACAGACTTGAACGTGATTTAACACAACTAAATTATCAATAGAAATATGGCATCATACCCTGAAAAGCACGGTGCATAAATCCAGTTCCACGTGTAAAGCTGCTGAAAATTCCTTTAACACCCACCAAACCCCTGCATTCCAAAATATACCATTTGATGTTATTATGCAATCAAAACTGGTCAAATACTCTATAACTGGTAATGTTTAAATTCGGAACATGGCAAAGTTATTATTTATTTATTCTCAAAGTCAATGTTATTTACTTATGATATCGTGATATTCTAATTGCTTATGCGGTGAATCCTACAGGGAAACGGTAGATAGATATTCTACAAATACTAGCATGAACAGCTAGGGCTAGCAGTAATAGAAGTGACAGTAAATTCTACGGGGAACAGGCGGATAGGTATTCTAGAAATACAAATACAAGCACGACAGACTTGGGCTAGCAGAACAAAGTCCACATTGAATTACATCTACAGGAGCAGTTATTCAGTACAAGTGCACAACATGTGACATAGCATGCTTTTCAAGGTTCTATGATGCAACCAGTCATTAGCAGAAAATACAAAGTACTGACCTAGATGGACAGGTCATGAAGACCCTTGTTCTTCCAGTTGTCCCAGGAACCGGACCCATGTCAACTACTTCACCTTTCCTGTGTGTAAGGGTTTCTAAGACAAATCCCACATGCTCTTCATCCACCTACAATATCTCATTGGTATTCAGAATTAAGATTCGAAGAAACAAAGACAAATTAGCTCATTCACCCATAGGTTCTAGATTTACACCTCAACAGTTACTTCTTCAATAGGTTCCAACCTTTCTCCACGCTCTGTTTTATACCTATTTCAAGGGAGAGAAATGAATAAGTTAGCTACAAATTGCTTGCACATGGAGTTTCCATACTGTAAAAAGGAATGAGTAAATTTACCATATAAAAGAAATATGATATAAGAATGGATATCTAGCTAACTATAGCTTGCTATTACTGGAATATTGTAACTCACATCACTTTTGGGGGTGAAACCGAAAGTTCAAATCCCTCGCGTCGCATGTTTTCAATTAATATTCCTGAAAGATACACAGATCATCATTTGGTATTCTTGAGTACACATTGATCTAAGTATAAGGAATTTCCAAAAGGAGTTAACTGAAATTCAGCTATACAGTAGAATAGGTGGGATTTCATCAACAATCCAGACCTAACTGAAGCTCTCCTCTTCCTTGAACTTCATATGATTCCGATAGTGGTCCAGGGAGAACATTAATTGCCAAGTTTGTTTCTGCCTCCGCCATCAGGCGGTTACCAATTTTTGCTCCAGTTAGCTGTAAAGTAATAGAAAGTAGAGCCATATCAGTAGTTGTTTTTGTGTTCCTTTAATGTATACAATTTTTATACGTTAATGTATACAATTTTTATATGCCTGGCTTTAAAACATTACATACTAGAATGTGACCCTACAAACTAAATTAAGTTAAGTCCAGGCTATCTGTCCATCTTTAGTCAGTACTGAGCAGCATGTGAAACTGGCCTATAATAGGTCTTATTGGATCTATGCCTTTAACCAAATGAGGCTGATCACTAGTGTTCCGCTTTGGCAAATGACAACAAGAAGCATCATTAAGTCCTAACTTAATCTCCAAATTGATGACAAAAATCTGATCAGTAGTTTAGAAAGGCCGGAGGAAGTTTGCTAATGTCAGACAGCAAAAACAAGAAGACGACGAAGAAGAAGTGTGCAAAGCTCTTTGATCTTTTCTGTTTCAGGACTCAGATTTGCACAGAAGAAAGAAAGTAAGAATAATGGGAGCACCATTAAATTCGATGTAGAAGGAAGTTACTTACATGAGTGCCATCACGACCAGCCAACGGTGAATCATTCACACCAAATGTCATAGATATTGTGGGAGGATCCAACTCAATTGTAGGCAGAGCAGTCAATACCTAAAGATAGCAATCACTCAAGTAAATAGTATTAGTAAATTTATGGCAACTGACAAGATCAAGTAGCCAATCAAGACATAGTGCTACCTCTGAATTTGCCACAGTATGTCCAATTGCTGGAGCAGCCAATCCAGCCATTGAAATTATATCGCCAGCCCCTGCAGCCTCTACTGTTACCATACTTGTGCCTTTCTTTTTCATGAGTTTGATAACCTAAATTATTTTCATCAGAAAGACAATAATTAACACATACTGAAGGAGAAAAGAATAGAATTTAGAAGGAAAAAGCACACAAAGTTCTGACAAACCTTTCCGTCTTCAATCTTTTGAACTCCATCATCTGTGTTGCGAAGACCATGCACTTTGTCACCAACACGGACAACTCCAGATCTTACTCTCCCAGTGAGTATTCGTCCTAGATAAAAATCACGTTCCATCATGGAAACCTGTGAAAGAAAAAAAGTGAATTACGACCTCCAAACTGAGATTTCAGAATCACAATTTCATGTGTTTAATTGGGAGCATTCCTGCATGGGACCAGGCCCTTGGTGTGGAGAGGACATTTTAAAGGTAAGGTTCCCTAGCAGTACCACTTTGGTTAGTGTATCGGGAATAGGGTTCGTAAATCAGTGATCGGGTTCATGATTTGGAACTAATATCCAAATATGCAATAATAATATTACAAAGAGAAAAAAGAAGGGGGACATTGCAAAGAAAAGAAGGCAACGCTAGTTAAAGGACCAGCCCATGTTACTCTTAATCATTCCAACCGTAGCAGCACAATGCATGACTGTACAAGCTCTCTTTCTTCACGTCATCCCGCCCCACCAACCTTTCGCTCATCTCCCTTAAACTCCCACGAGGCTACAGCTACTGCCGTCACCAGTTGGTCATGCAACTCATTTTTTGCGACGTGCTCCACCATCCTTCCCGCTGCCCACGCTTTCCTGCTGTTTCACAGGCTCCCAACACCTTGCTTTCCAGCCATGGCCTGTGTGCTCTTGCCTCTGTTGCATTCTCCCGCTACCACGAAACCATGATGTCAGACGGAGTTCAAGATGAAGGCTGCGAGGATGGTATAGCCTCGGTGTCCTCAGTGTTGGAAGCTCTCTTGCTCACTGGACACACGCACAAACAAGTAGTCTTGCTGATAGGTTATAGTGCTGCAATGGCTGTGTAAGATGTAATCTGCTGCTAATCACTCCCTATCTTTTCATGCACAGCAGAGTCGACAATCTGGTCAGCTCTTTGCTGTCCTTTGCCCTGTTCAAGTATGGCAATAGGCCATCACTTGTACCAGTTTGTACCCTAGGTAGTAGTGGCTTAGCTCAGCCATGTCCTAGAGGACAGTGTAGTAAGTGAAATAGTGTACCTTAGGAGGTACTATTAGCTTGTATATATATTACCCCAAGGCAATGAAGCACACCAGTTCAGTTTGCCACATTTCAGAGTGCAGTTTCAGCAGCAGCAGAGCTGCAGCTCGTGTGTGTGTGCTGTGCTCACTCCTTCAACCTCCAGCCGTGGTGTGTGGGTGTGTGTTGGTAAGCTTGCTGCTTACCAGTGCAGGAAGATCAGGGGGCCAACAGGCTGCTGCTTCATTTGCATTGCTTCATATTTATAGTACACAGAGTCGGTTGATGTAAGTCGGTTTGCTGTTGCAAACAAGACAGCTACTTGCTACTGCTGCTAGTGTGTGGGTGTGTGTTGGTAAGCTTGCTGCTTACCGGTGCAGGAAGATCAGGGGGCCAACAGGCTGCTGCTTCATTTGCATTGCTTCATATTTATAGTACACAGAGTCGGTTGATGTAAGTCGGTTTGCTGTTGCAAACAAGACAGCTACTTGCTACTGCTGTTAGTTTGTACATTAGCAGGCTATGGCTAACTTGGCTTCTAGCTACACTAAGTAAACTTCTTGATTAGGAACATCAGCAGCCTACCAATGTGCTGGTGCTCACGCCCAAGTGAGCTGCTATTCATCCTTGCAAACTATGCAGCTCTGATCTGCAGATATGGTGCTCAAGAACAAGACTCACCTATCACCCGGTTTCTCTTTTTTCGTTTGTTTGGTTCCCTCAGACCTCGCATGCCACTCGCCATTTCCGAGAGATTCAGTTGACTCCCGGTTCGTGGCCTCCCTACACGATTCTGGTTACTATGACTTATCCTTCTACAACTCGCTTATTCTTTATTGATACTGTCCTTAACCATAGTGACCATGAACCCAGGTTCAACTAGGTCAAGGATCAGGGTTGTGGGACATGGGTAGCAATTAATGAGGGTCAAAGGGTGATGGATAGGGTATTTGGGATGCTAGCTTGGAATGTGGGCCATGAGCTATCCTGAGTGCATCTTGACAGAACTACCCTCCTCCCATCCACCTGCCCCAAACCCACTCACCCTCTTATTGTTAATGCTGTCCTCTCAACAGGCAGGAACCCAAGTAGCGATTAAGATTACTGGTGACAGTGAATGGGATGCCAAATTGGCGTCATGGATTGTGGCACTAAAGCGAATGTGCTAAGAATGGAAGGCGTTCTTATTCTTCTATTAGAAAATAAGAAAAATCAAACAGAATTCATATGAATAAAGACATCTCTTTAATGGGCAGCGATCCTACCATATGCATAACTGGGGATGGAATTGAAGAATGAAAAAGAAATTGAAATGCACCATCTCAAACAATACCAAATATACTAACCAACATTTGGAATGGGGCCTCAAGATCAGCTTTTGGTGAAGGAACATGCTGTACAATGGAATCGAGCAATGAAGACATGTTCTTTGCATTGTCAGGAGGGTTCTTGGTGAAAGTTAAGGAAGCCCACCCTTCTTTAGCAGATGCATAAAGAACTGGGAAATCTAACTGTTCTTCTGCAAGATCCTAACAAAAGGAGGTCACAAAAAGAAAAGAAAGAACTTCAAAGAAACCAAATTGAAGAGCAGGACTGCACCTGTAGCACCAAGGTTTGCAAAAAGATCAAAAACCAAGCTCTCTACCTCATTGCAGGTTTCTTCAGAAACTGTTTGATGCAGCATAAATAAGTTACTAAAATCTGAAGTACCAGGAACCTATAGATGGTAATAATTCTGAATAGCATTGTTTCATCTAATTTAAAGCAAGTCTATGTATTGCATAAATTTCAGTTTCCAAATAACTGTTTGGCTAACAGAACCAAGACTATTTAGAAGTTTGAATCAAAACCATTTCTAAAGAAACTTATGGCCAAATCATTTTAATTTATTAAATGAATGAACATAAGAAAATATACATTTTAAAGATATTACCGAAAGAACCTAATTTTCTAGTGACTCCTGTTGGGGAAAAAATCATGAAGCATCTACATCGTACTTGTCTTCCCCTTTGCATTATTAAACCAATGTAGCATTCAAAGCTTTTCACTTCAGATGCCATGTAGTCTGCATTTAGTCGTATTACAGTGACAAAGTAGATGGAGATGCTCACCTTAAGACTATTATCAATTAATTTACTTGAACAGACCAGTACAAAACAAAGATGCAGTTCCATTTTAATTAAGATGATGAACACTAAGCTGGTTTCTTTGTAAAAAGAAATTGCCATTTTGTTGTGCCTTTAACCTGATCAAATGCGCTCAGAAAATACTATCGAAATAACTTTAACATCTGATAATGAGCAGACCTGAAGGCCTATCAACCTTGTTGAGGAGGAGAATTGGGCGCAAGCCATACTTCAAAGCCTTTGAAAGCACAAATTTAGTTTGTGCTAAGGGTCCCTCTCCAGCATCAACAACCAAGACAGCTCCTTCCACCATTCCCACAACTCGTTCAACCTGCAAAACAAATAGGCAATAATAATGTTGTACATCGCACCAAAATCGCTGGTTGAGTTGACTCCGGAACCTTTTTTTTTTTTTTTGGGGGGGGGGGGGGGGGGGGGACGTCTGAATAGGACAATCTACCATTTAGGTCCAAATCATAGAAAATTATATGAGGTGCGCGTACCTCACCACCAAAATCAGCGTGACCAGGGGTATCAACCATGTTGAGTTCAGTTTCCTTCCAAGAGACAGAAGTGACCTAAAAAGTACCAGAATCAGCAAGCAGGGTTACTTAAGATGTCGTATAGCATGTTTTATATGGCAAGAAGCAAGCCAGCCTTTGCAAATACAACAATACTTCACTACAGCAATTCATGGAGCAGGACCTTAGGAGATAAGGCTAGTGATAATCAGCAGAAATTATGAACGCCCGATTTCCACATGATCTGTCCAAGCATATTTATCACTCAGACTATGCAGATATGTTAGTTCAAATCAATCTTGCATATAGTATGGTTAAACATCAAAACTAGCTCGGTATGCGAGATATTACATTAGATAGCTGACATGTCAAAGTTGTATCATATCAACAGGTTAGATTAATGCTACATCTTATAAGAGAATGGCACATGGATCATCAAGCAGAACAAACACTTTAGAATAGTCTTTAGGACCAGTCGTGACATACTGACAATCATCATCCAACTAATTCGAATTCACCATCAATAAACACAACGAACTCAAGCAAAGTTCAAAGCATCACTCGGAAGCGCATGTCAACATCGGACAGAGAAGCCAAAATTTGGGAATGGCCTCTGAAACGGATCTCATTTCCTTCTGCTAATTTACATTAAGACCCTTGGTTGATATGCGCGCAACTTGTCAAACGAAATGGTGATAGAATAAGGATCCCCAGCTCCAGACTCCTTAGCCACGCACGCAAGCACGAATCCTGCGAGATGTGTTACCTACCTTGGAGGCAATGGTGATGCCGCGCTCGCGCTCGAGGCTGATGGAGTCCATGGCGCGCTCGTGGGGGATATCGGCGCCGCACTGCCGCAGGAGCCGGTCCATGAGCGTAGTCTTCCCGTGGTCGACGTGGGCTATCACCGCCACGTTGCGGATGCGGGATGGGTCCATGACACCGCTGGGTGTTAAAGCAGGCGAGGCAGCGGTGGACGCCGCCGCGGAGGAGTAGAGCCGGCGCAGGAGGGATGACCCCAGCGCCGACGGGGACGAAGCATGGGAGAGAGAGTGGGCGTGTGCCCGGCTCGCCGACGAGCGGAGACCGCGGAGCAGGAGGGCTGCCGCCATCTCGTTCGCGGCGGCGGCGGCGGGGAAAGGGTGGATCGTGATATTTTTGCGCGGTCGGGAGCGGAAAGCCCACGCCCCGCAGCAGCTCGAGGGTTTTATTCGGGTTTCAGAAGGCCCACTCGAGACCGGTGTTGGGCTGCTTCTAAACAGGAGCCGCCGCCAACCAGTCCGCCGTCCAGTCTCAACTCTCAATTCTCCACTCCCTCCGGCGCCGCTTTCTTCTGACGCGCCCGATGCTACTGCGATGGATCGCGGCCGCGGGGCGTCGTTGGGCGCTGCCGGCCAGGCCCCTCGCGCGCGCGCGCTCGTACGGTAGGGTGGTGGACGCCGCGGCTCGGGACGGGGAGCTCCGGGTGTTCGTGGTCGCGGGCGAGGTCTCCGGCGACTCGCTCGCCTCGCGACTCATGGCGTCGCTCAAGGTGCTCTCGCCTGTGCCCGTCCGCTTCGCTGGCGTTGGCGGGTGCGTGTTCGCCGGTTCTCCCTTCCGTTCATCCCTGTTTTTGGTTCAATACCTCGTGGCATTGAAGTTTTAGTGCGTCGTATTTCGAGCTTACTTGAAAACTCCTGATTCCTGAATTTGTATCGACTATCGAGGTTGACATTTGACTTCTCATGCGAATGCACATTGCCACATTGGTGTAGTGCACGTCTATGGATCCTTGAGTAGCATCTAACAGTTGTGTATATGCTGGTTGCTGTCGAACAAGTTAGAAGCGACATTAGTTTTTGCTGTCGATTAGTGCACGCCTATGGATCCTTGAGTAGCATCTAACAGGTGTGTATATGCTGGTTGCTGTCGATTAAGTTAGAAGCGACATTAGTTTTTGGATGGCTTTCCATTCTTCAGAAGGCGTCACCACACTGGCACACTTGAAACATTGAAATTTGCCGAGGCGAATGAAAAGGCAGGGTCAGAGGTCTACAGCGTTTTAATAAATTTTCAGGCAGAGACAGATATGTTGAAGTTTCATTTTTCCTTGTCAATCACTATACTGGCATGCCATGCTCATCGAGACAGTATTTCTTTTATTTAGGTTTAGCACACTAAGGATACAAGGATGAGGCCACCGTTCTTTCTGATTCTAGTTAAGCTTGATATATATATGACTAGATTGGAGAGGACGGACAGAAATCAGGGGGGAAAACCGTGGCACAATTCTTTTTCTTGTCTGATTCGTCACTTGAGAAAAGTTAATAGTTATCCTGCATTCTTATATCGTTTCCTTCTCTCCAGAAGAGTAGAATACTAGAATTAGAAGACAAAAGTAAGTGAAAGGGCAACATCATACATTTGAACTTGCTTTTCTTCTTCTTTTCTCCATCAGAAGATTTTTTTTTTGTGTGTGTGTTTCCACCATTCTTCATTTCTCTGGTCTCTTTTCTATATTCTCTTTATTTGAAGGTGAAGAGTGAAATTTTCATGTGCTAACTGTGCCCATTGAATGATCTATTCAGCATAATTGCATTATTTTACTTTTCCATCTGCGGTTTGATCTGATCCCAGCTTCAAGTTGAAACATAGATCCTAGCATTTGTTCAAATCTGGCCACTGGCCTTTCATTTCCTTCCCCATTATACATCCTCTTTTTTCAATGTAGGGAATTGATGTGCAAGGAAGGTTTGCAGTCACTTTTCCCCATGGAAGAAATTGCCATTATGGGCTTGTGGGAGCTGCTGCCACACATATATAGTCTCAAGGTGCTACATTGGTGTGTGCCTCATGCTTTGCTTTCTGTTCGTATGATGCACTTGACATTGATTATACTCACTTTAATTCTGCAGAGGAAAATTGAGAATACTGTAAATGCGGCTATGTTATTTCAACCTCATGCTGTGGTTACAGTTGATTCAAAGGGGTTCTCTTTTCGCCTGTTGAAGCAACTGAAATGTAAGGGTGTCAGTGTCTCTTGATTTATTTATTCACGAGGAAATATGGAATAAAATTTTCTGTTGTCTAGGCAGAAGCAATCAAAAGGTTCAAAGTCCTCTACATATCCATTATGTTTCACCATCATTCTGGGCCTGGAAAGGTGGTGAAAGCAGGCTCTCAAAGCTGCATGATTTTGTGGATCACATGTTGTGTATTCTTCCATTTGAGGAAGAAATATGCAAATTAAATGGGTTGCCTGCTACTTATGTGGGTCATCCATTATTGGATGATGCTATTGGCTTGAATATGGTAAAGACTTGTGTAACTTTAGCTTACCATCAATGTCATTACCCTAACAAATTGTTGAATTCAAAGATTTTCTGTCCACTCATTATTCTTTTCCCCAAACTGTTTTCATGCTTTGCGTATCCCCATGTGGCCAGTTAGAGTTTTCTTGCATAAAAGACCTTTTATTAAACCAAGAGAGTCACATGCTGTCATATGGTTGATAAAGTGAATTGAGGATAAAAAATAAACTTAAAAGATGAGGAGGGCAGAGAGCACACGTGCGGTGTTTTAGTGTTTATCTACTGTACTTTTTGTATGGAATAGCTACTGATCATTGTCTTGCGGTTATTTGCAAGTGATCAAATTATTTCATTGTAAACACGTCATTTATATCATGTAATTGAATTATCAAGACTCCAGAATCAAGGTCAATCCATTGTAGTTAATAGGTACATTTGACACATGGGATCACTATTTTGACTTACAATTTAACTCCTTGACTGCACAAATATTTTAGGGACCGGAATTGTCTTCTGACAAGTCTAAACATCAAAAGAGTTGTGAAGCTTTCCGGCTGGAACATGGGCTGTCCCCAGGTAATCATACGCATCATTCTTCTGGTGCTGCTTTTTAGGCGCACAAAATCCTGGATTGTAAGTGCCAATGGTTATATTCTGTTTTGGCTTTTTTATCACGTTTATCAAATTAGGGTGCTATATATGTGCTTTCTGATACATCCATTTGAATTAAATCTTAGGAGGAACTAGACACTGCTTTCCAGTAGCTAATCTGAAGATTGCTGTCTGATAACGATGCAAATTCAAATCTGCAAACTACTATGGCAGTTTGAACTGCCGGTTAATTGAGTGCACTCTTAATTTGTGTTGTTTGTGCTAGGCTGTTGGTGATGGCTCCATTTGGTTGATATTGCAGCTTGATCAATTTGATTATAAAAATCATGGCTGCTGTATTACGGCTGATAAAATTTGTCCTGTTGGAGCAATTATTGTGAATTGTTCTCTTTTTGGAACCAGTTCTGAGTAACTTGTATGGTATGACTGTCAAATCAGGTAGCCAAAACATTTTTTAGCATGATGGCAATTTGTCTTGTGGGTCACATTTGTATTAATTTTCACCTGCAATAAAAATAAAAATACATATGCCAATCGCAAGCCTCCATCTATTGTTTCAACTTATGATACTGTGGACTTGGAGATGACAATATGGTCAGATATATGTTCCACATGCAGTAAACATGACATACAGATTATATTTTCAGCGATGCAAGACCATCAGATTTTATGCAAGCATCAATAATGTTTCATAGCAAGGTGTTGCATATCCACCTCTCTAGAGTTGTCTCAATGTTTCTTAGTGCATTAAGTCTTATTGTGCATTTTTTTTAATAGTGCAGTCAGTACATGTCTGCTTTCTAATGAGATATACACCTTTGGTAGATGCCACAATCATAACCATTATGCCGGGAAGTAGGATGCAGGAGGTAGTTTGAATGCTTCCTATCTTTTTGCATACTGTGCAAAACTTAAGGCATACATTTAATGAACTGTCACTAGTCATCCCAGTTGCTCCACATCGAGATGTGAGGACCTATGTTGAAAAGGCTGTTCAGTCAGGGCCTTTTCCAGTGGTGCTGATACCCGGGGGTTCGCTTAAGGAAAGATATGATGCATTCAGTGTGAGCTCACTTCTCTTTTTATATTAGTTAAGTCTAATCTCAAGCACAAATACATTTCATAATGTTTTGGTCCTTTTTTATTCATTTACTAATGTGAAGATCTTTCGAAGAACCATATCTTCCAAGCAGTTGAATTACAGATTGTCATTCTGATCCTCAAAAGGCTTCATGCTTGGCGTGAACTTCTATAGGGTACGCAGCATAAAATAATATAATTAAAGAGAAATCTAGGCAAATGTTTGTTGGTCAATTAGTGAACTGTCCCATGCATCATTTTTTTTTTACCCATGCTTCTGTCCTTTTTTTCTTAGGCAATTTTATGAAATAAGTCTGTCATTAAGATAGGATGCTACATGATACTGGATAGCAAGTTAGTATGACAACACAATGGACACACAATGGACCTAACCCTGTGTTTTGTCACTGGGAGTATGGGGTTTTAATGGGGTGCTTGAGCAATGCTCTTATCAGATGATTTTTTTTTCGCCTCTAAACATAGCCTCCTTTTTTATTAGGGGAACATGTGTCAGTTGCCATTCCAAAAGGGTACCTGCATTTTTTGTTGATTTTTGTCAGCATATGGATTAGTCAATATTGTACAGCTGGTTATTGCCAACTCTCTGAGAGCAGTTTGTTTTTGACATGCGCATGGATAGCAGTTACTTCTGCCTATGTGGACAAAAGGCTCAGCATGTTATCCTGAATTTTCGCCCACTAAGGTAGATGGCTGTTTTGGTGTTTCCTACCACAACCAGTTACATCATTGGTTTATTAAACTGCAACATATTCAAATATATATGTGCCGCTCTCAAGTAGCAGCTCTTGGTCCCTAACCAGATAGTATATCACACGCAATGAGTGTTACTTCAGGCCCACAAGATAGGATGGTGTGATTATGGATTATTGGATACTCATCAGCATATGTTACATCTTGAGCCAATTACACCCCTTGGTAGTGAAGTGTATTAATCAAGAGTGCTAAAGAGAAATTTCTATGATGTGTTTTTTGGGCTAATGAGCTTGTCCTAAACATCATATATTTGAAAACGGAGGAAGCAACTTTTAGAGTCTAACTTTAGCAGCCAAGTCTGCCTGTGCGAACTGTCATCACAAAACTTTGTTATTGCAGTTACTTGCTAGATGCTGCAGCAAATTTCACTGCACTTTCAGCATCTCGTGCGTGAACTAAGAAGTATTGCTTCTTTTTGCAGGCTAGTAGAGGAGCATTATGTACTTCAGGGACAGCTGTTATGGAACTAATGCTTGCAAAACTACCCTGTGTGGTAGCTGACCAAGCTCATTTCATTACAGAATGCTTGATACACTTGAGGAAAAAGATAAACTTTATTTCTCTGCCCAACATTCTCTTGAGCTCACCTGTTGTACCTGAGGTCCTTTTTCGAGCTTGTACAGCTAAGAATCTAGCTGCAAAACTAAGGTAGTATTTTCTAACATAGACCCTTTTATAGAGTTACAAGGGGAGCATCTAACTATGCAAAATAATCATAAAGAAGTTGTTGACGCCAGATTTTGACACGTGTTGAATCGGCGTCAGGAAAGGAAGAGACTGGCCGATGCGGCACGTTTAAATGCTACAGTTGGGAATCGACCGATTGAGGCTACAGTTAGGGATCGGCCGATTGGCGATGCAGCTTACACCAACAGATAGGGGGATGAAGCCATTGGAATCCCAACAGAGGATCTCAGTCAAAAATGACCTGACGTGGGTCGAAAGAACGATGCCGACTCGGTCGTGAAGCAATGGAAAGAATCCTGATTGGACTAGGAGATGGCGGCAGAAGATTCTGCGGGAGCCCGTTTCCTTTATGAAAATATTATAGATATAGTAGTTTTCTATTTAAATCAAGTTTGTAACGGATCGTAATCGATCAGGAGTCTTAGTCCTAGAGTATAAATAGGAGCCGTCAGGGTTTTGTAGAATACACATCAATCAATCAACAAAACAATCTACTTTTTCATCGTACTTTACTTTTAAGTCGGCGACTTTGCCATTACTTCTTTTTCTTTCACGAGTTCGTACGGATTGGCAGGGCTGCATCGACACGATCTCCGGCCAATTGGTAGGTTCCGCTTATCGAATAACATCTAAGCTATAACTTCGGGCGCATCGCCGTTGTTTCATTTAGATTTATTCACCAGTTATCGATATTTACCAGAATTATAGGTTTTTACCTATTGTTCTAGTTTTATCACCAGTTATCCAGCTTGAGATCGAAACTATCGGCTTTATCATTGCTTTCCCTCGTTCATTATCATACAGCCGATTAGATCTATTTCAAGTGTTGCATCTGTAATAATTGTTTAAGTTGCTCCAGCAGTTTTCTTTGCAATTATTACGTGATTATCGGTTGATCCATAGCCGGTCATCTTCATAGCAAATCGGCCGATTCGCTGATACACTTTTCGGGACAGATCGAAACCTCAGCCGATCGGAACGCCCGGAATTTAATACGTTTATTTCCTTATCAATCAACAGGTCAGATTGACTGGCACGCCGCGCGAAACGCACCAGGGCAATAACCCGAACAGGAGTTAAGCAGATTCTCCCGGGTCGTGTGTCCGACGCTGAAGGTCATCGGCCGATTTCTGACCGATTTTTAGCGCCAACACACTTTTGGCACGCCCGGTGGGACCACCTCGACATCCAATATGTCAAAGACCACCGAAGTTTCTGAGAACAACATCATTGAGGCCACGGAAGCAGATCTCAAGGACGACCAGAAAGAGGAACTGGCAAAACATCTAGAGGACTACAAAAGTATGTATCTGCAATCTTTCAGTCATACCAGAAGCGGGGAGGCAATCAAGAAAGCTCCTCTTCCAGTTCCCCGCCACATCACCATCGCTGAGGATTCGGGCAAGATGTCCGATATGATTCAACAGTCCGTCTATCAGGCTTTCATCGACCAATCCAAAGTAATGACCAACACGGTGTATAACGCCGTCATCAGTTCTCTGGTCAGCGGAGTAGCTCAAGGATATCAGGGGCCAGCATACGCCCCACCTATTGTACCTCCAGCCAGAAGCTTACCAGGCACGTCCCACTCGGCTCCTCAACCGATGTCGACGCAACACGAAGGATACAACACTTTGTTGCCTTCAATGCCTCCAGGGTATAATGGTGCACCATGTTTTCGATCGCAAGCGCCGCTTCAGCCTGTCCAGATTGCTACTGTGCAATCGCTGCCCTCAAACTCAGTGCCTTGGGGGGCACCAGCAACGGCAGCTTTTCCCGATCAATCAACCGGACATGGGAGCTATCCGATCCAGGCGCTGTTCCATTCGGCCGTTCGGCCGACGGTCCCTCAGTATCAACCAACCACATCAGAAATCGGCAGGGGGGCAGACGCCGTAGAAGCACTCAGAAGCACGGCGCCGATGACAATGTACGATGGGGCGGCGGATTCGCTTAGCCATCAACTGCTCAGACGGCCACAATGCAACAGAATCTTGATGTCTGGCCTGGGAGGACAAGGATCAAATTATTGGAGGGGAAGAAGATGGGTAATACAGACGCCTTTGGAAACGATGTGGGATCTCGTACTTATAGAAGGAAGGGGGTAAAGAGATGGTAGGATGCGTCCCATCGGAGTAAAAGCGTTCATAAATGAAAAGCTGCCAAAGAAGACGATCCAAGTTCGAATCGGCGTGTCAACATTAAGAGGGCATTAAATGTTCACAAGATTCTTTACAATTCACCCAAGGAGGGCATCAATAGTCGCAATCGCTCATTGCCTAATTTGATCGGCCGAGTCTAGCACTCTTTGATCGTCATCAGCCGATCCAGGAACTTCTGGCATATGACGATGAAGTTTTATTGCTTCACGGGCCAGGTTATGTCTTTCTTGCTTCAGCTCGGCGATGACAGATGGAAGGTCTTGGAGTCTCTTTTCTTCAGCAACTATGGCCTTGGTCACCTGCTCCATTTCTTTGGCTAGCTCTGCCCTTCGCTGTTTGAGGTGATCTATGGCGCCGACGATATCTGGACGAGAGTTCTCAAGGAAGTTGATTCGCTGATGCACCTCTTGGGCTCGGTGTTTGTAACAGTCTTCTTCCTCGCGGGCTTTCGCTAGCTTGGCGCGATCGGCTATATGGCGCAAGGCCCTGAAAACTGAAGTCTGCATTGACTCTATATATGCAGCAGGATCCAGAGTCTCTGTCGCTTCCTCTGGAATTCGGCCTCTGATTTCATTAAGAAGTCGCCGAATCGACGAAGCATCTCCCACTAATCGGCCGATATCATCTTGGAGGAGGGTCCGCATACTCTCGAGCTTGGCACGAACGTCATCAGGAATTGAGCTCGATGTGACTTGGTGTGAAGCGACCTCTTCATCATCAGAAAGGGGAACCGCGAAAGAGAAAAGACTGTTATTGGGAGTGTCTTGTTCCTGCGAAAGAATATAAAAAAGTAAAGATACGGATTAGCAGACAGTAAGGGGGAATCGGCCGATTTGGGTGATAAGTTTCTTACCTCTTTGAAGCGGATTTCTTTTGCTTGCGCCAACGGGAGTGCCACCCTCGTCTCAGGAATCGGCGCGATCGGCTCATCAGAAGAGGAAGACTCGACGACTATCAGTGCCCTGCTCAAGCCAGCTTCCTGAAAAGGTATGGGAAACAGATTTTATGAATATAATGCGAATAATTAAATCTGATGATATGAGACGCTTGCCATACCTCTGTGAGTCTTCCGGTCGATGTTTGTTGGGGAGGTACAATTGACGCACCCAGATTGGCCTGCATCAAAATCGGTTAGTTTTTGTTGAATATCAAGAGATTGAGTTAAGAAACTCTCTACCTCGGTGAGGAGAATCGCTGGCGTTTCGGCTTCCGCTTGGGACGTAGCCGATTGCTGCGGAGACTGCGCTGGGGCAATTCGTGCAGCCTGGCAGGAGGAAGAGGTTAATATTGGTAGAATACTTAAAAATATGTGAAGTAAGCGGAATTACCTTAACAGCTTCTACCAGCAATGATGCAGCGGCCGCTCCAACTTCTGTAGCAGTCTGGAGATCGACCTCCTCGGCAATCGGCAAAGCTGGCGCAGTTGGAGTTTCAGCCGATGCCGCCGCCGATTGATCAGCCGGTCCTATGCGGGCACGTACTCGGCGGCTTATCTTATTTAAAGTAGACCTTTTCGGCGTTTGCTTCCATCGGCCGCTGGTGATGTCTTTTATGGTCGGGGCGTGATGGCCGATAAGCGGGAATGGTGTGTATGGGCGATTGCTCTCTATCGGCTTGCCACTTCGGCTCCGCGTCGGGGGAAGTTGACTTTCGGACTGAAAAGGGGAATACAAGTTAGCGGTGAGATTGTAGCATGAAAAGGGACAATGTTGAAATTGGCTGGGAGAAAGGTAATACCACTGCACTTGAGTCGATGTTGTCTGGGTCCAAACTATTACAATATGTTGAGGGAGACGAACAGAAGAGATGCTGCTTCCATTCTGCCCACCATAATTTGAATTGTTGGACGGCAAAGGGAGCCACTATCCAGTTGTTTAAATCGATGGTACTGGAATCTGGCACTAGATTGCATAGCCGACTATAGTCAAGGCTCTTGGTGAGTTCATCTCGGAATTTTTCACGGCTGACAAAATAGACTTGAATCGGCAGCTGACCAAAGCCGAATTGCCGTGCTGCGACTGATGGGTTATAAAATTCGTAGGTTGGAAAGTCCTTCCCAGAAAAGAAGTTGGCCGGTAAAATCCCTGGCTTGATCAGAATATCCATGAGATCACCGTCAAAAGAGTTGGATGATGAATCATAACAGACGGGAAGCTCAAAAATCGGCCCTGTCATCTGATACGGATACCAGCTGGTGGTCTCTTCACTGAAGCCGTTGTAAAAACATCTGAAGTATTCGGCCGTTCGGGTGGCAGTGAATTGACAACCAGGGAAGACTGATGTTGCTTCTCCAAAAGAGGTACACCGTCGTCGTATGGTGGGATTCTCTTCTGACTCGATATTGGGAAATGTTTTGGTCTCTATTTGCTGCTGGGAGACCTTGCTCATGTATAGGTTGAGCCAGAGGGTGATGAACCACCAAGGACCACCAGGATTACCAATCGGCTCCCCTTTTGATAATTTGACGCTGATTTGGTGCATCATGTGGTAGGCCGATCCTAACAGATGCTTCCTAAGGGGGATGGCCGATCCTATTGACAGAGCTTCTGCCAGAGCTTGCGTGTTGGATGAAGGGCCAACTGCTCTACCACAGAAGAAGTGCTTCTCTAGCCACATCATTAAGAACGTTGTATGTTCTCTCTGAAATCGTCCCGGTCCTCATGTTTTTGCTGATATACCCCTTCCACCCGCCGATTCCTTTTGTCTCTAGCCGATGGGTTGGTTTGATCAGATAATCGAAGGGTGTATCAGGGGAAGAAATGTCAAGACCGGTCAGCATCAGGACATCGGCCAGGGTTGGAGTCATGGGTCCGTGCCCAAAGAGAAACGCGTTGAGCGCGTCGGACCAGAAATAGGAGGCTGCTATCACCAAGGGTTCATTTTTCTCCATTTGGGACAAAGAAATATCAATGCAAAAGCTGATTTTTAACTCATCCCACTGAACTCTTGTGGACTTGGCTAATCTTTGGTACCATTCTTTCCAGCCAGGGGTTTCATTCGGCCTAGATCTAAAAGCACCTGCCCACTAACCCAAATCCATAGGTGATTGCTTGAAAGGAATTCTATGGGTATCTAAGTTGATCAAATCAGTTGGGTCTGGATTCCCCATGGGACCTAAGCAGATGAGACCAGGGGTTTCGAAAAGGGGAATAGTGATCTGGTGCCTAAATGCCTAAAAAAGGGGGGAAAGGGAGAAAACTGAGAATGGATCTAAAAAGCGCCTGAGCAGTAAGAAGTAAAAGAGGAAAGTTTCGGATGATTATCTCCGGAATGAAACTCATCGTCGCCGATGGAGTCACCGATGGAGTCGCCGATGGGACCGCTGTCGCCGAGGAAGTTGCCGGCGGAACCTCCGTGGTTGGTGAAGTTGCTGATGGCGCCGCCATTGGAGGGATGAAGCCGGTTGCAGGCGCAAGAAAAATCGTCGGAGGATGCGGTTGGAGACCGAGAGGGCGCTGAGAGAAGATGAACAGTGATTCGCTGGGGACGAGATTACTAGGCTCGTGGGGAAGGAGCGGCGGAGAACACTGGTACTTAAAGACAATCCAAGAGAGAAAGGGTAAAGGCGTGATTTTTGCCGCGCCGTCTACACGAATTCCAGGGGAACAGTTGTCTCAAGCGCCCGGTTCGAGAAGATTGCAATCATCATGTAGAAGACCGCGAAACGGAGGGAGATTTTTGCTGCATTTGTTTCGGAGGAAAGATTAAAAAAAAAAGAGTTTCGAAGCAAAAGTCATGTTTTACTCCGAAACTGGAGGGCATGTATTGACGCCAGATTTTGACACGTGTTGAAGCGGCGTCAGGAAAGGAAGAGACTGGCCGATGCGGCACGTTTAAATGCTACAGTTGGGAATCGACCAATTGGCGATGCAGCTTGCACCAACAGATAGGGGGATGAAGCCATTGGAATCCCAACAGAGGATCTCAGTCAAAAATGACCTGACGTGGGTCAAAAGAACGATGCCGACTCGGTCGTGAAGCAATGGAAGGAGTCTAGATTGGACTAGGAGATGGCAGTAGAAGATTCTACGGGAGCCCGTTTCCTTTAGGAAAGTCTTATAGATATAGTAGTTTTTATTTAAATCAAGTTTGTAATGGATCGTAATAGATCAGGAGTCTTAGTCCTAGGGTATAAATAGAAGCAGTCAGGGTTTTGTAGAAGATACACATCAATCAATACAAACAATCTACTTTTTCATCGTACTTTACTTTCAAGTCGGCGACTTCGCCAATACATCTTTTTCTTTCACGAGTTCGTACGGGTTGGCAGGACTACATCGACACGATCTCCGGCCAATTGGTAGGTTCCGTTTATCGAATAATATCTAAGCTTTAACTTCGGGCGCATCGCCGTTGTTTCGTTTAGATTTATTCACCAGTTATCGATATTTACTAGAATTATAGGTTTTACCTATTGTTCTAGTTTTATCACCAGTTATCCAGCTTGAGATCGAAACTATCGGCTTTATCATTGCTTTCCCTTGTTCATTATCATACAGCCGATTAGATCTATTTCAAGTGTTGCATCTGTAATAATTGTTTAAGTTGCTCCAGCAGTTTTCTTTGCAATTATTACGTGATTATCGGCTGATCCATAGCCGGTCATCTTCATAGCAAATCGGCCGATTCGCTGATACGCTTTTCGGGACAGATCGGAACCTCAGCCGATCGGAACGCCCGGAATTTAATACGTTTATTTCCTTGTCAATCAACAAGTCATATTGACTGGCACGCCGCGCGAAACGCACCAAGGCAATAACCCGAACAGGAGTTAAGCAGATTCTCCCGGGTCGTGTGTCCGACGCTGAAGGTCATCGGCCGATTCCTGGCCGATTTTTAGCGCGAACAGAAGCCTTCACTGAATTGCTCATTCGAGTTCCTGAACGTGGGATGTACAATATTTAAGGGTTTGAAGGTTGCCTCTTGTGTTACAGTGCCATCCTTTCAGCACCCATGGTCTTATTTAGAGTACCACCTATTATAGCACAATATCTTTTTGAACGAACATATTATAGCACAATATCAATGTGGGATATGGTCCCATGCCTTTTGCAGGCAGTGGACGATGAGATCCACCAATGGTTCCCCACAAGCGCAAGAGGCCTAGTAGTACTGATAGCCAGTAGCGGTGGATAGCCCCTATGCTGAGGTAACCAAACTATGTCAACAAACACGTATGTAACTTAAGAAGTCCAGGAAACCAGCTGTAACAAGCTCTCTATTCCTTCTTAATGCAATTAATTGCAGTTCTCCTGTGTGTTCGAGAGAGAAAAAAAAGTGGGATATGAATCATAAGTTTTCTGGTTCTCCCTATGCAGTAAATATGCAATTTGACATAAATAACATCGTATACGAACAAGAATAACAACTTATCTGATACCTTTGTTAACAGTAATTCTAGTTTCCATTTTGTAAGAAGTCAGAATTTTTTTCTTAATGCTTCAATTTTTCTACATATGTCATAGAACATCGTTTTCCCTAACGTTTGTCATCTTGTTGTGTTAATTGTTGGAAATAGCAGAGCACCCATGTCAATAGTTGATGAGGTTTTGTGTATGAACAAATACAAATTAGTAATTTTTCAAGGATAACTTAGGGATCATATTATTGCTAGTTAGAAATTACATCTTCCTTGATTTCCTGAGTCGCATTGCATTTCCATTTTTGAGCAATATTACGTCTCAATTTTTATGTTTTCATGTTGCGAATCGGACCTGATCATATTTATCCCATTTCATTGGAACAGCGAGGTTATTTCTAACGATGGCGTCCGTCAGGTGCAAGTTGAATCAGCTGGCCAAGTATTCCAGGTTCTCTATGGACCCATCAAGAAAAGGGGTACTTTATTTGTGGAGAAGCTTGGCTTGTCACCAAATGTCTTATCTCCTAGCATGATCGCAGCGTTAACAGTGCTTTATACAGATAAACATCAAAACACTGTGTACCGGAATTAAGTGGTACAGTCAGAAGCTAAGGAATCTTTTATCTGCCAGTGTGATCATGGTTCCATGCATGTCACTCATCCACGATTGGAGTAGCAAGGCAGCAAGCAACTGCTGATGTAAAGCTTTCAGTTCTGAAGTGGTGTCAGGTCAACATCACAGTTTCATTATAGATTTCAGGCATGTGCTCTAGTGGGTTAAGTGCCAATCTTGGTCATCCTGACTTTTCCATGGTTAGAATTTCCTGGATGTTACAGGGAATCGAGAACTCATGGAGTATGACTGGATGGTACAGATGTACAGTGGGCCTTGGAAAGTATGAATGAACTACAAAGATTTCCCTGCATTTCTGATTTTCTTCAGATCCTGTGGTAGCAAGTCTGACTGTTTGGTAATTTAGCTGCTCATGCTTCAAGGAAGGGGAAAATGAGAACTTATGAAGCCCATTTTGCGATTTCTATTTGATGTCTCCATGTATACCGACTATGTAAGTGCTGATGAGTGGAGTGGTAAATCCTCCAAATACCCCACAAAGTTTGATGAAATCTGATGTGCCAGCCTGCATATCTTTGTATGGACAGATCATTCTTTGGTCGACCTGAAATTGGGCAATGGAAAGGTGGAAACTGGTAGGACTCAAATTTCCTGTCAAAGTGGGTGAAGCATGGATTCCCACGTTGCCGGTGATATGATGACGTCATCTTTGAGCTCAGGCAGACGGTGGGACGGCGAATGTTCCATGGAAAATATTTTGATCTCTTGTTGGTTTACAAGTTGCCAGTGCTATGCGGGCAGTGGACTCCACCGTGGATCGGGCAATATGTCTGTTGCTTTTATGGATTTATTTTTTGCCTGCCAACTTCCAGATGGACACGGTCCTCTCGAGGCTTCACGTTGGGTGTTTCTTTCTCCCATAGCGCACCAAATTATCCGTGATTCCTTGAGCTAACATTCAGGAGCTCCTACTTTCCCAGCTCTTTCTTTCTGAACAGGTACTATCATTGCTTGTTTGGTTAGCCAAATGGATCCTATTGGAATCCGATTCCTGAAATCTTGGCAGTTACGCTATCATTTCGTACTGGAAGTTGACAGATTCTATACGCGTTAGTTCACGCTGAGAAATATTTATGTTAAACTAAAGTAATCATGTTTTCATCTTGAACTGACTATCCATCTTTTTCTTAATGAAATATGTGTTAAAACAAAATGTTGAAGAAAAGCACAAAAAAACATTGGAGCTGTATGAGGGAAAAGAAAAGCTCAAATTGAAGCATCATATTTCACAGTATGTTGAAACAGCTAGAATAGCGATCACTACCGTATACCACCCTAATTCCCTACCAGGCTACCACGGACAGATTAATGCTTAGAAACATTCACAATCATGGGAGCAGCTTCCAGTGAGCCGAGTCATTCCGATCGCAATTTTCTGATTCGCCCCGTTCACTTGGCCTCCGTCACTCCAGCAGCCTGCTTCGCCATGGCGGTGGCCCCGCAGCCCGCGGCGGCGCGGGGAAAGTTGAGCAGCGCCTTGGCGCCCCGCATGCGGAACGCGGCGCGGTCGTACGCCGCGGCGGCCTCCTCGGCCGTGCCGAAGGTGCCGAGCCAGAGCCGCGCGCCGTGCCGCGTCGGGTCGCGGATCTCCGCGGCGTACTTGCCCCACGGCCGCCGCCTCACCCCGCGGTAGTGCCGGCCCGCGCCCGCCGCCTTCGGTGCGTGCGCGGGCGCGGCCCTGCCGTTGTCGTTGCAACCGCCGGCGCCGCCGACCTTGCCCGCGGCGCCCGAAGCGTGCGCCACCAGCGGAGGAGGAGGCCGCAGCGGCGTCGAGGCCGGGAGCGGCGGGCAGGTGGCGGGCGCTGCGGAGCCGCCGCCGGACGCCTCGCGGAGCACGTCGAAGAGGACCATGTCCAGGGAGTCGTTCTCGTTGAGCGGGAGGTACTGGCCGTGCCCGTGCCCGTGCGACGCCGCGGCGCCGGGCACCAGGGAGAGGGACGTGTCCATGCCCGCGACCACGCGCGGGCACGCGGCACTGGCACCGCCGCCGGCCGGAGGCCCGGGCGTGGCAACGCCGCCGCGGCTGCTGCGCTCCAGGGCGAGAGACATGTACGTGTCCATGTGCTGCGCGGCGCACCTGCTCTGCTCGCGTGGGTTAGCGTGGCCTGGGCATGAGACGACACACACGAGAGTGCCTGGTTGATCTTTGCTGGAAGGGAACTTTGGGTTGGGGAGGACTGCCGGAGGGAGCTGTGGCTGCGATATCTTATTTGAGCTGGTTTGCAAACACTGGAAACCCAATAGGGGCTGCGTATATAAAGCACGCAGAATGTGAATTGGCAACCTCATCCCTTGCGCTTCCGTCATCCGGTTCGGTTGGTTGGCGCGTCGTTGAGCACTTGAGCCCACCTTGAAGTTTGAAGTTGTAAATTCGCCACAGGGGCTGCGTAAATGATGGTTTGCCAATCGGCTCCTGTCGCTCGACCGTTCAGTTCGTAGCTTTTCTTTTTTCTTTCTCGTGGCGCATTGACGGAGTGGAGACCGCGCGCGTGGGCGCTCGTGCGCCACACAGGCGTCACATTTCTTGGAGGGAAAGCAACTCGCAGAGGATCAAACAAAAAAAAAAGCATCGTGAAAGGGACACGCGCGTAAAAGTAGCTGCAGAGCCGTGGTTAGCTTGGTCACGGCCCTTAAGGCTCTGAGGTTTTTTGCTATCGATGACAGCGCGGTGCCCGTCCTCTGCATCAACACCACAGTTAGACAGTTTGCGCAGGCGCGTACGCACGGCGTTATCGTCGCCACGGTGCCTACGCGACGCGAGGCAAGCATGCACTGCACGCGCGCGTCGTGCACGCCGCGAGTGTCGGGCGGCGAGGTAGAAGAAAGAGCCAGGCGCCATGTGGACAGGCCACTGGCCCCGTGGAACCTTCCAAGGGCGTGGAAGAGGAGCAGGGTCGACGTCAACATGAAACTCGTGCCGTTCTCGAAGGGGCAGCAGCCAGGCCAAGCCTGCCCTGGCGCTTTCAACCTGCGCTTCCAGAGTCCAGACAGTCTTGGCCTGATCCGTCGATCGGTCAAGGGGCAACAACGCCCAACGGGCATGCGTGTGTACGTCCCTGTGCTTCGCTGAATTTGTTGTCCCTTCAGCGCGTTCGAGATTTCTTCAAGAGTTCTTGAAGGCTAGAGTTCCTAATCCCCTGTTTGCATACAAGGGCTTTGTTTACATCCAAAATTTTAAATTTTAAATAATTATTTGCACACATGCATAGCGTATTAAATGTAGTTGAAAAAAAATTGTATTACACAGATGGTCCGTAAATCGCGAGACGAATCTAATGAGCCTAATTAGATTCGTCTCGCGATTTACGGACGGAATCTGCAATTAGTTTTTTTAATTAGTCTATATTTAATATTTCAAATATAAAAAGATTCCATTTCAAAAAATTTACACAATGGATCTAAATAAGTCCAAGGATGGATTTTTCAACATTGATTTTTTCCAGAATAGGAAAAAGAAGACGCAACCAATTGCTTGTATAACAAAACAAAAGCTAGGACAGTTAAATAGAGATATACAGTCAATTGTTCAAACGAACTTATTACCCCCCGGAAACTTCAGTTTTCCGGTTTATTATTAATGATAATATCGGGTTCAATTTATATATGAAGGACCCAAATGTTTCTCCCCAGGAGGTTACTGACCTGTTTGCTTCTTGCATTTCGGATGAGGTTAATGATGATTTATGCAGGCCGTTCTCGGATGAGGAAATAGGCAACACGCTGTTTCATATTGGCCCATTGAAGGTCCCAAGGCCGGATAGTTTTCCGGCTAGATTCTTTCAGCGGAATCGGGGTCTGATGAAGGATGATGTGGTTGCAGCAGTCAAAGCTTTTTTTTGGAAGGTAATATGCCGGAGGGAGTGAATGACACTGCCATTGTGCTAATCCCAAAAATCCAACACCCAGAGAGGTTGAAGGATTATAGGCCCACTAGCTTGTGTAATATGGTCTATAAGGTAGTGTCTAAATGTTTGGTAAATCGGTTGCGACCTCTGTTGGAGGATCTTGTTTCAGAGAACCAGCGTGCTTTCATTCTGGGCTGATAATGTTCTCATTGTTTTTGAATATATTCATGCCATTCAGCAGGATACAGGGGGATAGAAGAAATTTCTGCGTACAAGCTGTACCTCACCAAGGCGTACGACCGTGTGGACTGGAATTATCTAGAACAAGTTCATTGAAGCTGGGCATTCATAGTCGATGGGTAGAGTGGGTGATGGCCTGTGTCACCATTGTACGCTATACAATTCATTTCAGTGGTGTCCCTTTGGACACGTTCCGGCCTACACGTGGATTACGTCAAGGTGACCCGCTTTCACCATACCTTTTTCTTTTTGTTGCTGATGGTCTATCAAGGATTTTGCACAGTGAAGCAGCTACAGGAGCAATGGAGGGTATCAAGGTTTGTAGGCGATCCCCGGAGATTACAAGTTTGTTATTTGCTGATGACAGCCTGCTCTTCTTTCGGGCATCGTCAGCTCAGGCGGGTTGGGTGAAGAATGCCCTTGCAACATACTGTCGGGCAACTGGCCAGATGGTCAACTTTGACAAGTGTTCAATCTTATTCAATGAGAATCAGGATGTGGAGGTGATCGGTCAAAGAGCAACTGAACGTGCACACAGTAACCATTGAAGCTAAGTATCTGAATTTACCAACCCCGGAGGGGAGAATGGGGCCAGATAGATTCCGGACTATTTCCGAGAGGATGACCAAGTGGTGTAATGCGTGGGAAGAAAGATTATAATTAGCTGCTGGAAAAGAGACCTTAATCAAATTAGTAGCACAAGCCATCCCGGTGTACATCATGAGCGTGTTTCTGCTCCCGGCTACATTTCACCATGCACTGGAAAGGTGTATCCGCAAGTACTGGTGGGGGGAGCTTGCTGGTGCACGCAGGACACATTGGATTTCTTGGGACAAGTTTACTCGAGCAAGAGGGCAAGGCGGCTTGGGTTTCCGTGATCTCAGAATGTTCAATCAAGCATCGCTAGGGAGGCAGGCATGGCGACTTGTGGAGAGGCCGGACAGCTTGTGTGCGAGAGTGTTGAAAGCTAAGTACTACCCAAATGGTAATCTCCTTGATACAGCTTTCCCGGCAGCGCAGTCCCAGACATGGAAAGCCATTGTTCACGGCTTGGAACTTGTAAAGAAGGGCGTGTGCTGGAGAATTGGGTCGGGGGAAAAGGTTAGGATTTGGAGAGATCCTTGGATCCCTTGGCCCTGGTCGCTGCGGTCCGAGGGGAAGCGCCGACCTAGTCGTTTAAAGTGGGTCGCTCAACTTATCGATCAGAACAGGATGGAGTGGAAGGAGGAAGTTGTCAGAGAAGTCATGCATCCCCATGACGCGGATGCTATCCTGAATATCCGTTTGCCTACAAAAGCCAGGGAGGACTTTGTTGCATGGCACTATGAGAAGAATGGCCTATACTCGGTACGCAGCGCCTACCGACTTGGGAAAGGACCGGAAGATGCAGAAAAGGAGAGGGACATACTTCTGCAGCACACCCGTATGGCAGCCCTGTGTGGAAGGCGTTTTGGAAGCTGCCAATCCCCCACAAAATTCTTATTTTCGGGTGGAGGGTGGCTCATGATGGGATGGCGACGGAGGTTAACAAGAGATCTAGGAAATTGCCGGTGTCAGGTAATTGTGTCATCTGTGGCGGAGTGGAATCGGTGATGCATGCACTGGTTCAGGTCGCCTAGCTGTGTTGAGCATATTATTGCTCGAGAATGTAACACTGTTTCTGAGTAATATAGCTCCCTTTCTCCTAAAAAACTCTAGTCCCTCGTTTGGATTTTATTCGATTTTCTAATCCGGGTCATGCATACTGACTTATGAGCATTCTTTAGCTATAAATGTCTCGTTACTATCTAGCATTGAAAGAATAATTTGTATACATGCTGAGTTTAGTATTTGTAAATCTACCTAGCTAAACTACTCTCACAACCTATGAGCATATATGTCTACGCAAATAGTTTTCCCTTAGCCTTAGTGGCGGATCAGGAATGGATTAAGGGGGCTGATTTTCTCCTATCCTTCCTTCTTTTCTTCTTCCTCTCCCTTCCTTTCTTCTTTCTCCCCTTCTTCCTCCTCCTTTCTCCTCAAAAATGGAGGGGACGCTTAAGGGGGGCCGGAGCCCACCTAGACCCACCGCTGGATCCGTCCCTGTGCGTAATTAATTTAGAAAGAGAAATGAACTAGAATGACATGTGTTGACGCCAGATTTTGACACGTGTTGAATCGGCGTCAGGAAAGGAAGAGATTGGCCGATGCGGCAGACTTAAAGGCTACAGTTGGGAATCGGCCGATTGACGCTACAGTTAGGAATCGGCCGATTGGCGCTGCATTGTTTCGGACGATTGGTGAATGGAGTTGGTGGGGGTCGGCCGATTGAAAGGCTAGAGCGTTTGGGCCAATGTGGGCTTGCGCCAACAGATAGGGGATGAAGCTAATGGAATCCCAACAGAGGATCCCAGTCAAAGATGACCTAACGTTGGTCAAAGAACGATGCTGACTCGGTCGAGGAGCAATGAAAGGAGTCTAGATTGGACTAGGAGATGGCAGCAGAAGATTCTACGGGAGCCCGTTTCCTTTAGGAAAGTCTTATAGATATAGTAGTTTTTATTTAAATCAAGTTTGTAATGGATCGTAATAGATCAGGAGTCTTAGTCCTAGGGTATAAATAGAAGAAGTCAGGGTTTTGTAGAAGATACACATCAATCAATACAAACAATCTACTTTTTCATCGTACTTTACTTTCAAGTCGGCGACTTCGCCAATACATCTTTTTCTTTCACGAGTTCGTACGGGTTGGCAGGACTACATCGACACGATCTCCGGCCAATTGGTAGGTTCCGTTTATCGAATAATATCTAAGCTTTAACTTCGGGCGCATCGCCGTTGTTTCGTTTAGATTTATTCACCAGTTATCGATATTTACTAGAATTATAGGTTTTACCTATTGTTCTAGTTTTATCACCAGTTATCCAGCTTGAGATCGAACTGTCGGATTTATCATTATTTTTTCTTATTTATCATCATATAGCTGATTAGATCTATTTCGAGTGTTGCATCTGTGGCGATTGTTTAAGTTGCTCCAGTAGTTTCTTTGCAATCGCTACGTGATTATCGGCTTATCTATAGCCGGTTATCTTCATAGCAAATCGGCCGATTCGTTGATATGCTTTTCCGGACAGATCGGAACTTTAGCCGATCGAGACCCCGAGATTTAATACGTTTCTTTTCTTGTCAATCAACATGTCAGATTGATTGGCACGCCGCGCGAACCGCACCAGGACGATCACCCGAATAGGAGTTAAGCAGATTCTCCTGGGTCGTGTGTCCGACGCTGAAGGTCATCGGCCGATTTCCAGCCGATTTTTAGCGCCAACAGCATGCTATCGTAATTATTTAGTTGACCCATAAAACATCATTGGGTATCCACTTGCATCCCTATGGACCGTCCTTGAATCTTTATCGATATGCAATTTGTTCGGCTGGCCGCGGGTACTGGCCTTCTAGAATTGCCATTTAGCGAGGTAACTCCTTTAGATGAATCTTTTTTTAGCATGCAAATGGTAACAATTCGGTTGGAGAACAAACCTACCACGTGCGGCTGCACTACTGCAGGTTCAGGATCAGTCAGATACACCACGCATTTCAATTCCGATCGAGGAGAGACACGTCATCATGTTCTGATGATTCAGTTCATGATCCCACGCCTATAAATAAACTCTTGTGCAGCACAGTCCGGCAAGCTCCCTCGGCATGAGGTGGCAGGACATGAACGACCTTGCTAAGGCCGGTATCGTGGTGGGTGCAATCGTTGTATGCAGCGGTGGATCTAGGATTTAAATTAAGGGGGACTTATTTTCCTTCTCTTTTTTCTCCCTCCTCTCTTTTCCTTCTTCTTTTTCATCATTTTCTTCTTCCTCTTCTTTATTTATGGTTGAAAAATATTAGGAGACTTTGGGGGGCTCCATGGGCTGCAAGAGGGTAGGGGGGCACCCCCGATCCGCCCTTGCTTAGCCTAGATTATAGAATGTTGAGGACTCGGTAAGAATTCAAAATGTCCATCAGCTTTTTTCTAGAAAACATTCTTTAATTTTGTATAGCTAATGCTAGCTTCTCTAAGTTAGGAAAAGGTTCCATTCTAAGATTTGAGCAATTGATCCTTCTAGCAAGATAGCCTATTATATCGCAAACGCTAACAATAGTACCTCCGTTTTCAAATATATGGTATTTAGACAAGTTAATTAGTTCAAAGTCAAACTAATTTATTTATTCTAAACACCATATGTTTAACAAAAATAAATCAATGTGGCATCAGTCCGTGATCACTGATCAGCACAGTTCTAGATTTAGGTTAGAATAAGTTGAATTTGGTGTCTTCTAGATATCTAAATTGAAATATCACCATATGGACCTCAAGTCCTCAACAGAGATGGGCCAATTTCCGTTGGCGTTGATCTAAAACGGACGGAGACCCTCGGCCCATCGAATTCGGCCCAGCCGGGCTGAACTGTTTGAGATCCCTGGCCTCCCATTGAACTCCTTTTGCGATCCGGAGTCCGGACTGACGAACAGTGTGGTTCACATCAACTGCAGGCAGATGTGGACCCCATCACCAAGTCGTCGCGTCGTCTCCTCCGCTCCCGCCACTCTACTGCTCCGCCTCCTCCTCCTCGCCGGCGCCGCCGACGTCGCGCCACCGCTCGTCGGCGTGTCGCCCCAAGGTGAACGAGCCGCTCACTTATGCACCAACCTCCGCATCTTGTTTCTTCTCTATTCCTCACCGAGTCGTTTCCCCAGATGAGGCGTACTTCGCGACGCAGGTGATCGCTTGCAGGGACGGCTCGGGCTCCTTCCCGAGGAGCCGGCTCAACGACGGCTACTGCGACTGCGCCGATGGAACCGACGAGCCAGGTCTCTGTCTCCATGTCTCTTGGATTAGTCCCAACTTGACCAGGGATCGAGAGTGAACTGTAGAGATCTAGTTGATTTTGTTTTGCCGATGCCGTGAGATCCAGTGCCAATAAATTAATAATGCACTGGTTATTAGACTAGGGGTCAATTTTTCTCTTGTTGGTTGGTCCGCTCTGGTAGAGCTTTCCGAATTCAGCAAAGGAAAAGAAAGAAATTTTCTCTTGTTGGTTGATCCGTGACTTTTGCAGTGCCTTGAACATACCACCTTATACCTTAAGTCATATGATCTCTTAAGCAAAAACCTAAATTACTAACCAGCTGTTCGCACTTGAATATGTCACGTTAGGCCATATGAAAACAGGGTATTGAAACTGTAGGATGATGAGCAGTGGCCAGTCTACGCCCTTCTATCTGTGAAATTTTTACTACCTTACCTGAGTACCTGACATCATATGTGCTGCATGACTGTGGGCATGTCCTTTACTCGATGCTAACAACTATGTGCTAGCTATCACTGTCATAATGGTGTGATTCACATTATTTTGGTTATACAGGTACTTCGGCATGTCCAGAAGGCAAGTTTTACTGCAGAAATATTGGAGACACCCCTCGTTTGTTGTTCTCTTCGTTTGTGAATGATAAAATATGCGGTATGCTATCTGCTTTATAGGCTATGAATTTAACTGCAAAAGTCTGGAAGTTTATTTTCCTTATTATTGAGCTGCCCCTTCTAATCTAGCATTTGGGGCTAGTTGCTATTTACTGTATTGGTTCCTTTGTTGATAGCAGAAGTATTGACAAATTGTGTATGTTCATATAAACTGTTGTGATGGAAGTGATGAGTATGAAAGTGGCATCCATTGTCAGAACACATGTCGAAATAGAGAGGATATTGATGAGGCTGATGATGGTGGCGCCGAGCTCTCAGTAACACGTTTAGATGCTACTAATGAGTTTACCATTAAACATACGATTGGCATCGAAAACCTTGTCCACAACAACATCAACAAAGACCTTATCCAGAAGCTACGAGGTATCGCCCGTTCAGATATCAGATTTAGTTGCATCAGTCATGGGAACATAATTTGCATGCTTGATGTGGTGTCAATTTTTTCCATGTTTGCAGGATTAAGGATGGCTCTAGTCATTGAGCTGGGCCTTGTTATATGTATTTTTGCCTTCTGCATTGCTCGGTGCCGTACTAGAACACGCAGGAGACGGCATATTTTGAAACGTAAGCTTTGGTCTGTGTTTCCATCAATGTGTTCTTCCTCTCAGAAATATTTTGAACCAGCTCTAGATCTAGAATCTGCAACCTTTGGGTTCCTTTGCATATAGGGATGCAAGTGGGTAGTTCTGGATCACTCCCTTAGTTCATTTTATTTTCACTTTTCTTGCTTTAAAATCCGGATTAATTCATTTAGATGTGTACAGGGTCAACCCAATAATCTAGAGAAAAGAAAACTTGCACTCCTACTTGCGTAGCATTGATATACATGAGTTTGTATATTTGTTTCTGCTCGTTTTGTTGGATGTTTCTTGACCTATTAGAAGTTATTTTTGCTGTCATTCAGAACTGTGAAAATGATTAAAACTCAAAGGGGATGTGGATTGGATTCGGATTTTTTGTTGGTTTTATCTATGTGTTTGCACATAAACATTAGAAACTTGCTAGTACTTTTATATTAGACCAGTTCTGTAATCTGCATGCCTGTTCCATCTAGTAAATATTTAGGCCAACTACTAAGCTTATCTTCCATAATTTTTTACAGCCTGTTCCATCTTCAGTACCAGCCTTTATTTTATGAGCTTATTAAAAGCTGATGTGAGCATTGAGCAACGGTTCTTTTTTTTAGCAGGAGCGACAATTCTGTATTAATGCATTGTGATTTATTTAGTTTTGTTGGAAGCAGAAGAAGCTCACCAAAGAAACTGTGCTGTTTTTCAGGTTAGCTGAGCAGTAGTTAGTACAAAGACTGTCGATTGATGCCATTTGCAAATATTAAAGCTTAGGAGGATGGTGGAAAATCAGAGATGGGATGAATGGATTTGCACGTTTTTCGCCAGGTGCATCTGCTGTTCTGAACTTTGTTGTCTAGGAAAACTAACTATGTATATGTTTATAGCAGAAGACAACACGGTCTGAAGTCTGAACTGTGAACTGCTCTGTAGTAGGTACTATGGTGTACTTTTAGTTGTATGTATGTCATTTGTTGCACCATCAACTCTTCGTTCAGTGAGCTGGTACTTATTGCATTTGTGACGTTCCAGACCTCACCGGGCGGAAATGGAACATGGATTGAACTGAAGATAAATTGCAATCATGGGCTGCATTAGATGCGTCTACTCAACTATCAACTGTTGCCGTGTGTTTCATTCTTGTCCTGGGATCTTTGTATAGCAGAAGCAGCGTAACTAGCTCATGGTAAACCAGGACATTACGATGTTACTAGTGCTATATGGCTATATCCACAAGCTTTTTTTTAAAAAAAACTGATGATGTCTCTGGTTTGACTGAATTTCAGCCATCAACAAAAGGAATTATATTTCTTTGTAAAATAGATCTTTCAGAAAGAAGCAACCGAAGTATAAAAATTGTACTACATACGTCTGGGAGTAGATTTTCACAGCAATTTCAACCACACAATATCTCCTGTAGCAGCCAATCGTTGATTTTCGATCGGACGGGTTGGTCCCAACACAGAGGACGGTTCGTCTCTGCATTGACCGCTCCACTGCACAAGATGCTCCGAGACCCTGCCTCACGTACCACCCTGCGCGGCCCCTTGTCCAATTGCCCTCCCTCGTCCCGCTCCACCAGTCCACCACCATCTCCAGCGGCCCAGCGACTCGCGAGCTCCCCATCCGCACTAGCTTTAGCTTTGCCCGCCCACCTACCCCATTGCTGCAGCTCGACACCTTCCCTCCTCTCCTACCTCGCACGCCCCCACCATTCCTTCACGGACCCTTCTCGCCTCGCGTCCCGATACCAATCAAACCACACGCGCAGGAGAGACCCGGGAGCTCAATCCCTGATGGCTCAGCAGCAAACGAGCCCCGAGGAGGTACCACCGATCCCGATCGCGCCCCCAAATCTCTTGCCTCCTCTACTCGTTACCAATGGCGTCGTGTGTTCTGCTGGTGCAGGTGGTCCTCGGGCAGGAGACCGGCAGCGCGAGGGTGATCACCCTGAACCGCCCGCGACAGCTCAACGGCATCTCTGACCGGGTGGTGCGGCTCCTTTGCCCGCTTGCCTTTCGGGTTCTTTCCTCTTTCAGTGAAGCCTTGTGAATTTGCGGTTCAATTGCGTGCGTCCTCTGTTTCTGCTTGTAGGTCTACCTCCTCGCACAGTTCCTGGAGAAATGGGAGAAAGACGATGACGCCAAATTGGTCATCTTTAAGGGCGTACCTTTCTAATCCAGTATTGCAGTGCGCAGACGAAAAATCAAGACGCGATATGCTAGTAATTGTTGGCACAGTATATATGGTTTTTACCATGTGGAACAGTTTATTTATGTCATAAAGTTTGTAACTTAGGCGGACATTTTATGCAAGACCAAGAATGTCTGGCCACCTAATGTGTGATACATCATGCTCTGAAACAATATCTGTTATGGCTCTGTTTATTCTACATTCAGCACCTGTTACAAGTTCCAGTTAGACGCTACTGTTTGATTCTGAATAGGGAGCTGGACGTGCATTTTCTGCTGGTGGGGACCTGAAGATGTTTTATGAAGGGAAATCAGGTATTAACATGGCAGAACAATTCCATGGCGTTGCCATCATATTGTTTAATTTTCTTACCAGATAATTTGATTTCTATTACCATGATTTGCATTTGTGTACAATAAATCATGTCACTTAGGAGATACTAATACTGCTTTCGCAGATGATTCCTGCCTTGAGGTTGTGTATAGGATGTATTGGCTCTGCTACCACATACATACGTACAAGAAAACCACGGTGATGCTCTTGTATATGATTGCCAGAGGGCCATTCTTCATCTTTGTGAAAAAATTATGTTCTGAAAGTCTATGGTCCTATGTTCATCTAGGTGGCTCTTGTTAACGGGCTCGTCATGGGTGGTGCTGCTGCTATGGTTGCTCCACTGAAGTTTGCAGTTGTTACAGAGAAAACAGTATGTATCAACAGTACACCTTATAGGCCTATTATTCATAAAGTAATTTAGCTCAAATTTCTGTCTGTATTTACTTCAATGAATCCTCATGATAATATTACAAAATCTCAAACATGTACTTTTGCACACCTATTTATATGATCTTTTGTACATTATCAAGTTTTTCAATATTGAAAGGCAATCCATTTGATTGCTTGGACCTCTCTAAATGTGGTCTCCCATCCTTTAGGACATTCTAATAGCGTTCAGCTTATCTTTTTTTTCTTCTTTGGTAGATTTTTGCTACTCCTGAGGCTAGTGTTGGATTGCACACAGATTGTAGCTTTTCCTACATCCATTCTCGGCTCCCTGGATATTTAGGTAAGTATTATATTATAAAATTTTCATGAAAAATATATGCATGAGCTTAATTGCGGGCATATTGTAATGATACAACTGGCAAGTGCTTATCAAATGTAGGGTGCTGATTTTTTTTTAAAAAAATCAAATATATGGTCGGGCAAGCATATTGTTATGATGCATCTCATGACAATTTCTCATCTTTTCGAACTATGATAGGCGAGTACCTGGCTTTAACTGGTGCTAGATTGAATGCGAAGGAAATGATTTCTGCTGGTCTTGCTACTCATTTCATCAGTTCCGAAGTAAGACATTCAGTGGCTAGCATTTCTATTTTTATTGGTTCTCATTATTGTTCACTTGGCTGCATGTGCAAATAGTGGGGACTTGGGAGTTGAGAATGGCAGACTGCTTGTTGATTGTGGTTTTGCTTGTGGTTTTGCCTGTAGTTTGATTAATTAAAGTACTTGTGATATGTATGGCAGAAATTGGAGGAACTCGAAAAACATTTACTGAATTTGGACTCAGGTGACGAGTCTGCTGTCCGAGCTGTTATTGAAGAATTTTCTGCAGATGTTCAACCTGATGAAGATAGCGTTTTGAACAAGTACTGATGTCTGATGAAGATAAACTTGCTACACGTATAAATTACTTATTCTATGTGTGGCAAAAAAAAAACCTGACATTGGTATCTCAATCTTTCTTTGATAGGCTTTCAACTATCAACAAATGTTTCTCCGCAGAGACTGTTGAGGACATCATAAAAGCATTTGTAAGGGTTCAATACTCACAGCTTCTCATCCTACTTTTTATGCTGTGAAATCTCCATCAGTTTCTCAGACTATTGTTTACAACTGGTGTGTAATATTCCATGAGTTAATCAGACCTTAAAAGTTGGCACTTTTTTGCGAAAAAGCCCCAGATCTTAATCCTGATGTCAAGTGGAAACCTCTGTATCGTTCCAATTTTATCATACGTCTCTAAAGAGAAATGCTAGTGGAAACGTGGTACAATTAACTAACAATATTTTTCCCAGCACGCTCTAATTGTGGTCTGCGCTAGCTTCAGCGTCGGCTTGAACACGAGGTTCCTTACGGATGAGGACTCCACCGTGCAGCCACCGCCCCTGCCTGTACTGAGACCCGTGCAGTACACCACCTCGAGCGTGTCCAGGCATGACGCGGAGGCGAAGATTTTGTTGATGATCTCCTGGTGGATGGCTACGCTGTGGAGCCTGAGGGTGCGGAGGCAGGGGCACGCGATGTGGGACCACGGAGGCACGGCGCATGTATCGAGGTCGAGCACGGCGAAGGATTTCACGGAGAGCACGTTCTTGGGCCCGCTTGCGGCGGGTGAGGCGGAAGGCGAGCTCGGAGAGGCCGTGCTGGGCGGCATCGTCGAGGATCGGGCGGAAGGACGAGGGCGGGATGGCGTGGTGCGGGGCGAGGGCGAGGCGGCGGAGGAGGAGCGGCGGGGTGGCCCGCAGAGGGGCGTGGGCGTGGGGCTCGTGGAGGGTGAGCGAATCGACGCGTTCGAGGAGCGGGGGGATCTCCTTGCGGAAGTGGGGGACACGGCGGCGAGCGTGGCGGCGGAGCGGGTAGAGATGCGGGAGAGGATACTGCGGAGGAGGTCCCCGTTGAGGTGGGAAAAGCAGTCAGGACCTTCACCGGCCGCGGCGTGACGGCGGCGGCGCTTGCGGGGGCGGCGGCCCATCGGGTCCGGCGTGGAATCCCGGCGGAGACGGGGGAGAGAAGGATTGAATTGGTGGTGGGATGGATCCGGGTCGAGACCGGGAATTGCAGGCTTGCTTGGTGGGATGGAGGGTTATATTTGGCAACTGTCGGACTCGGATCCGCGAGATGAGGCCCATTGGGCTGGTAACAGATGGCAGATGGGCCTCCCCCGTTCATGGTGTTGTATACAAGATTGTCTTATTAATATCATCACTAAATTAATGTTTAGAGACAATGAAAACAAGTTACAAGAACGGCTTGTGTTTTGGTTCGGTGTATTTCAACCAATCAGGTTAAGATAATGTTTGTGCCTTTTTTCATTCTAGAAACAACCTAACAACACGACTTTCGCTCACGTGCGTGGAAGTGAATTATTTGAGTTTATTTTCTTTTTCTATTTTATTGATTAACTTAATTAAAACAAACAATAAAAAATTAATTAAGTATACAAGAATAGAATTTCAAACTTGAGAAAAAATGTTGTAAGTAATACATACAGTAGAAAAATAATAAATAGAGCTTTGATTTTTTTCGCTTAAATAGCATACTCTAGCTTTATAACTAAAATGTGTTCTTTCACCTGATAAATACCATTTTATTGGATAAAAACAACCGTAGGATGGTAGAGTGAGACGATGTATCCAAAGTTCGAAATTACTGTTGGAAAAGAAAAAAAAATCAGAAATCAAAGTAAGAAGAAGACCACCATCCAACAAGGAAAGCATACTCATTGCCAATACGCTCAAGCCACACAACCTGTAAGACCTTCCCGGCCTACCGTAATAAAACCTCCCAGTTGCCTCTCCCCCTGCCAAACATGACCGTTGGGCGCTGTCCCCTTCCTGAGATCCCAAATACCCCACCGCCGCGCTCGCGCACTTGGCATTCCCCGCACCCACGCCGGCTCGACCGTTGCCGATCCCCCTGCGCGCACGCGCTCTCCATCTGGCGATCCCCGCCCCGCGCCGCGAGCACGGGGGCGGCCCGGGGCGTATGGCTTGCGCCGCCGCGATGCCGATCGACCTGTCCCCCGCGCCCACGGCGGTGGCGGCGGGGGATTTGAAGGCGGTCGAGGAGGAGGATGAGGAGGTGGAGGTGGAGGGAGGAGGGTGCGGCGGAGGGGCCGTGGTGGTGGCCGCGGCGGACGCGGAGGCGGAGGGCCACCCCTACGATTTCCACGTGTCCGGGCCGCGCAACCTGCCGCCGCCTAACTGGAAGGAGATAATCAGATCGAGCTGGTAAGAGATCGCGCATCCTGCTTCTTCGCAATCTTGGTTGTGTTTTCCTTCACGGGATGGAGATGTATCTGTGGGTTCGTTCAAGCTGCGGGCCTTGGTTTCAGTTAGACCAGGGGGGCGCCGCTTGGTGTTGCAGCCGGGCACCTTGATTTGCGGCCGCCACTCGGCTTAGATCGGGAGTTCAATTGGTCAATGAACAAAATGCTGACCAGTTGCGCGATGCCCCTCCGACTTTCGTGGTTGAATTAGAATGCAGGGGCTTCAATTGGCCATTCAGATGAAAGGCGTAATCTTTGTTGGATTAAATCATGCAGCCAGAATCCCTTTCAAGTAGCTACATTTTGATTTGCAGTATCTCATTTTATGGTTCGATCTAGAAGTTACTGCACCTTTTACAAGGGCTGCATAAAGTTTCTGGTGATTTCCACCACTTCACACCATTTTTGAGGGTTTTGTGGTGATTTTCCATTTTGCACATAGCATGCAGTGGAGTAGCCGAGTAGATTACTGTTCCTACAAGCAAGGTTAACTTATAGGTGAGTAGAAGAAACAAAGGGAATGCTCCAGCCTTCTCTTGGAGGAAATCAGGAAACAAGAAAGCAATGTGCAGTGGCTCAAGTTTCCTGAAACCTTATTGAAGGAAAAGGAACAAGAAAGTAATGAGCAGTGACTCAAGTTTCCTGAAACCAATGTGTTCTGTTCGTGGGGTAATGACTTCCTAGTATAAAACACGTTTTCTGTGCACACGCTTTTGTCTGTGTGTCCAGCTCTGGTTTCCATGGCGATTAGGAACTTCTTTTCTGGCAATTACTTCACGATTAAGTCTATGCGCATTTCTCAATTTTGCTAGCTGCCATTAAAGAAAATGGGAGAACTTTGATTTAGTAGGTTAGATCAGCTCAAGCAAGTAAACAACTACAAAAAGTTCATATCAAGAGCTCCCTGCAGGCTATAGCCTATATGTCATAATAAAGTGTGGTCATATTTTCCAGGCCATAGGGGAAATTGTCATAGAATTGCCTAGGGACAAGTGCTTTCACAATCAATCAAATACAAGGGAGGGAGGTACATCACAGATTCCCTGTAAACAAGATAATGACATATAAGGATTTTTTATTTGACTCTTTTTTAACTAATTAAAAAACCCTCCTCAACTAAAATATTTAAAATATCCCTTTTGATTAAAATATTTATATGTCAATGCTTTAAAATCATTTTTATTGAAAGTATTGAATAAAAATACTAGAATTCTTGGTATGGAGGGGGAAATGCGAAAGGCTGAAAGCACCCACCTGAAACTAGATGCTACTTTTTTTTTCCTGACTCTTATTCACTCTACCCTTATATTTGTCTGAAATTTTTAATTCTAACATTCTTGCTTTAAATTGATTTGCAGGAAGGATCCAAATTACAAAAGGATGGTAATGGCATGCTTCATTCAAGCAGTCTACCTTCTTGAACTGGACAGGCAAGATCAGAAAGGAGAAGATGATGGACTTGCTCCAAAATGGTGGAAGCCCTTCAAGTACAAGGTCACGCAGACATTGGTGGATGAGAGAGATGGTTCCATCTATGGTGCTGTGCTTGAGTGGGATCGTTCTTCTGCCTTGTCTGACTTCATCCTCATAAGACCAAGTGGAGCACCGAGGGCTGTTTTAGCTCTCAGAGGAACACTGTTGCAGAAGCCAACCATGAAAAGAGACCTGCAGGATGATCTTCGTTTCTTGGTATGGGAGAGCCTCAGAGGTTCAGTGAGATATGTTGGTGCTTTAGCAGCGCTGAAGTCAGCAGTTGAGAAGTTTGGCAGCACCAATGTTTGTGTTGCTGGGCACTCCTTGGGAGCTGGCTTTGCCCTTCAAGTCTGCAAAGAGCTTGCCAAGCAAGGAGTTTTCGTGGAGTGTCATCTGTTTAATCCACCTTCTGTTTCACTGGCCATGGGTGTAAGGAGCATGAGTGAGAAGGCCAGCTATCTGTGGAAGAAAGTCAAAGCAAGCTTGCCACTGAAGGAAGAAGCAACAACACCCCTTGAGAGCTCCAAGGAGGAGGCGGGCGACAAGAAGAGATTGCACACCGAGAAGAAGTGGGTGCCACATTTATATGTCAACAACAGTGATTACATCTGCTGCCATTACAATGCTCCTTCTTGTCCCTCGGCAGCAGATGGTGCTTCCGATGGACAGCAACAGCAACGCAAGGCAAGTGAGATAGCCAGTGATGTTGTCGCAAAGCTATTTGTGACATCAAAAGGCCCGCAGAAGTTCCTTGAGGCACATGGGCTGGAGCAATGGTGGTCGGATGGCATGGAGCTGCAGCTGGCTTTATATGACAGCAAGCTCATAAACAGGCAGCTGAAATCCATCCACACAACAGCTCCAGTGTCATCTCCTGCAAAGTCGTAGTGACAGCTTAAGTTGCTGTTATGAGGGTCGTTAGAAATGCTCTTTCTAATCAGTGGGTGTGTGTGTGCCCTTTATCAACTGAGAATGTTTCATTACTCCGGTGGTGCCGAGGTGGTCGGAAAAAGTTAAATAATTTGGTTATAGGGTTATGTAAGAACAGTATCGACAATTAACACATTATTATTTTTCAATTCAAATGTTGTTACTAGCATAGGCAAATTCGGTGTTAGATCTCTGACTGCACATACTTAACATCCACGTTAAAAGCGTTGGTGCAGCGAACTGAATTTTTTATTGCTCCTTGGATCTTCTTCCAGTGCTGTCTCTGAATATGTCTCGCCTGGTCTCTAATATTCATTCAGATTTATGAATAATAACAAGAAAAGAGAAAATTATAATGTTATTACTTCCAAGGATAAACATGTAAATGCATTGACTCCTCACATCAAGGAACAACAAGATGGTGAGTTGAGTTCCTCGTTTCCTGTCAGGAGCAAAAGAAAGCTACGCGTTACGTATGCACTCCTAATCTCTGTTGAACTACCAGGAGCAACTGTTTCCAAAAAAAAAAAACTACCAGGAGCAAAAGAAAGCTATGTTACCGTATGCACTACCAATCTATGTTGAACTACCAAGGGCGACAAAAATAACCCGACTCCGCTGGGGATCGAACCCAGAATCTCTGGTTCCGTAGACCAGCGCCTTATCCATTGGGCCACGGAGTCCTTGTTGCGTATAGTATATTTATATTATTAATATACAATTTCTTAACCATTTGACCAGATTCAAACTTTGTCATTTAATAAAAATTTTAGACAGGTATAGTTTGAAAACGCAAAAATGAAATAACTTCATAGATTAAACTGTAATAGATTTTATAAAATCACATCTCGAATATTCAAAAACAATGGGTCAAGTATTTTTTTTACACGAGAGAATAGTAGTCTAAGTATGGAACGCATTAGCATAACGGCAAAAGCCCAAGTGCACTGTTGTGACTATCCCACCTGGGATGGTCCTGGCGTCGGTGAGCATTGTTCAGGATCATCACATGCTGTCTTTGATGTTAAGGCGACAGTGAGGGCCTGAGGGAGCTGTTTGCCCGCTTGGACCACGCAATTTACAGCCGCCCACAGCCAGTGACCGTGCTACAAGACTACAAGATTGAGCAGCATTGCATCGTCTTGCTGCGTCGTGGTGCTTTTAGTAATCGTTTGGTAGCTTTGTCCTGTCTCTAATTAAGTAACTAGTGATGCTGCTAGTGTCAATTCATTCTATCTGATTATTTCACTACTGGGAGTGTTGTTTTGCTCTGTAGTCTGTTCTCTTCTGGGCTTCTGGCTCTTACGTACTGTCTTCAGATTAAACCTTTCCATATCGCAGTTAACGTTTCAAGTTTTAACCATGGGTCAAAGTGAATCAAAAGTATGATGTACTCATCGCACACTGAAGAGTGTCTGGATCCAGCCTCGGCGCGCGTGCTGGCCGGGCTGGTAGTTGCACCTGAAAATTCCCCTGCACAGCAGGAAAAATTATCTGTGGAGAGGCAGCCCTGACGAGAAGGAAGCTTCTGCCTTTTCCGGCCGGGGAGGGCAACCGGGGTCCGGGGAAGGCTCAAATAGCTCATCTTTGCCTTGCTTTTGTGATGGAGCCCGATCTCTAATAACACCTATTAACCTACACACCAAATGGCCTTGCTCTTGCAGGAAGCAACCGCGGTGTGGGAGGGGCAAGGCCAACTGGGGAGCTAGCGACAACGAATCAAGAACCCTACGAGGGCAACAGCAAAAAGAAAATATTTGCAATAGCATTCCACGACAGTTCGGAACACATGAATTGCAGAAGAATTTTGTGCGAGCAATTCAACGATAAACATGTAAAAAATTTGTTCTCCAAATGGATTTCGCATTCCGCTGGATTTTCAATGAGAGGCTGATTTGCAATGGAAGACTTCACTGGATTTGAGAATGGTGCCCGTACTTAACTTGCGCACATTGACAGAAAACAAATTTAGTATGGTCCTGCCTGAGATCATGACCAATAAATCCCCTCCTACTTTTGCCTTTTCCCCCTGTAAATCATGGTTGCATGGTCCTTCCCCTCGGCCCTTTCCTTTTTTCCTTTATGATCTCCTTGAACAGCCCTGTCGATCAGACACTCAAATATCCAAATGAATTAGCAGAGCATTATCCTCATCCTCATCAGATTGGACGGAGGATGGAGAAGGCAAAAAAGAAATCAGGATATAGCTGATTCTCTGAATCCAAGATTTCGACAGAGAAATCAGGGTATTCGAAAGATCGGGCAGAGAATGGCTCCCTGCGGTATCTGAATTCTGATTGAAATTTTTTTTGATAGAAATACTTTAAGGGAACCCCCCCCCCCCCCCCCCCCCCCCCCTAAACCTTAATTAGGTGCGGCACCCAGGGTTTGAACCCTGGGAAACCCTGGGCGGGAGCACCCCGACCAGTGGCCTTTGCCACTGCACCGTGAGCCCCTTCGCAATTCTGATTGAAATTGCTTACCAAGAGATGAGATTCAGAGGGCCACGCATTGCTCAATGTGCATTTGATTTGGTTGAACTGCGATCGTGTTATCTCGAAAGCTATGTACAAAATTACTAGATACGTATGGGGCATTGATGAGGCCGTTACAACACCAAATCACCATCACCAAGGAGGCGCCAAAAGTAGAAGGAAACAAAAGCAAGAGAGAGAGAAAGAAGAAATGAAGATCGGAAGGGGATCGACTAGTAGGGGAGAACAGAACGACGATCTGGCTCAGTTGCCGCTCGGATTATCGGCGGCATTGGCGGCGACGACGACGGGGGCGGCGCAGCGCGGCGCGGTGCTGCGGCCGTCGTCGAAGTTCTTGGCGTAGCTGGCGGCGTCGTAGCCGAACGTGATGGGCCTGCCCGTGGCCGCCGTCGGGGAGCTGCAGATGCACTTGGTCTCCTGCGCCAGCCGCCTGAGCAGCCGCCGCCACGCGCGGAGCCCGCACCAGCCGGCGTCGCGCGACAGAACGAGCTGCGCGCGCCGAACGGCGCCGCGGTGCTTGTCTGCCCGCGGCCACGTAGTGGCAGAGGAGGAGGACGAGGAGGAGGCCACGGCCATGCACCCCGAAAGGTTCACGGGGCGGGTTGGCGCGGACAAGTCAGCAGTGCTCGCGCCCATGGCTTGCTGCGGCAGCGTTGCGAGGGAGACGGGGGGAGTGGGAGAGGTGGGGAGGGTGGTCATCCCGGCTGTTATATGCAACGTTCGAGATCTGGACTTGTTTAGGCGTGTTAAGACGAGAAAATAGATGTCTATGCGAGCTCTACTGGGCCACGTGGAAGATTAATGGCATTGTTACGGTTACATGCAAAGTTCAAGAAGTGGTTTTGGTAAACTCTGGGATGAGAAAATAAAGGGGGTCATATACATCAGGAGTGGCTTGGAGAGTTTCAGATCTCCCGTGCTAGAAGCCTAAAGTGAGAATTGGAGTCGTAGATCTTGTTTAGTTTTCCGTCAAAAAATTTTCACATCAATCACATTAATATTTGGACAGATGCATGGTGTATTAAATGTAGTTGAAAAAAAATTACATTACACAAATGGACTGTAAATAGCGAGACGAATCTAATAAACCTAATTAGGTCATGATTAGGCAATAAATTGCTACGGTAAATATATACTAATGATGGACTAATTAGTCTTATTATATTTGTCTCACGATTTACGGACGGAATCTGCAATTAGTTTTTTAATTAGTCTATGTTTAATACTTCAAATGTAAAAAGATTTTATTTCAAAAATTTTACACGGAGAACTAAACAAGGGCGTAGTGTGTTCGAGAGAAAATATATTAAACAGTTTTAAAGATCTTATTGTAAAAGCAGCAACATTATCAGTCTGAAAAAGTAGCATGGAGAGAGATCACGTGGAGATGCATAGCATGTGAGCACTTGGTTGGTGATATCTGAAGGTGACTTGGTCATTATCCACAAATATTACATTGATATACTACTTTTATGGATCTCATGCAAAACATACCATGAGAAGAGACAAGACCACATGTAGAACAATTAAGCTTGAATAATGTGAACACCTCAAAAAGTTTGTCCCAAAGCTACAAGTAAGACTATATATAGTACCTCATTATTCTATATATTTGACGTATGTCATATGACCGGACATTTTGATAACTGCACGCTTCACCTTGTTTAATAGTAATCTTTATGACATTCTCCTAAATGGTGCGTGTCATGCAGATATATGCAGGTCATGATAATGCAATCTGGATCATGTCATGAGCGGGCGCAGCGGGAGCCCAGCAAGACTGCAGCGATGTCATGAGGGGAGACCATCAACTGCACACACATGTGGGTTGGGAGTACCAAATCACTAACTAAGAAGGGCACTCTTCAAGGCAAACCCCACGATCCATGCGCCTAGAAATTGCTACCGGAAACACCGATTAGTGATTTCTCTGCTTCTAGATCCTAATTGCGGATCCACGGAGGATCCGTATGCTTCCTCCATCCTAACTGCGGATCCACCTTCTCGAATTAGTGAAGGTTTTTTTTTTTGAAGAATTCAATTAGTCAGGTTTTGGTGTGTTTGATTCATCCGATGCAGGTTACGAACTTCAAAACCTCATTTTTTGGCACTCGATTGGTTCTTCCAATAATTAGTCCCCTGCTGTGTTTCCCAAGCCAACAGCAAAATGAAATGGCGTTATCCTATGATAATTCTCATCTACGCATTCTGATTGTGAAGGTTGTCTCAGAGCTCAGAGTTATTGGCACCATCTACCCCCTCCGTTCTTAATTAGTCTTAACTAAATGACGTTTAGGGCAAGCTAATTAGTTGAAGTACTTCGGCCAGTACTTGCACATGATGCTGGTGGTCACAGATTTACAGTTCACAAGCTGAAGCGGGTACTGAAGATTTGCCAATCGTTTTCCCAATATCTTAATTAATTACCCAGGTTATGTTGAAACCTCCTAGTGATAAATTTTGGCAAGTAATTATCATTGGGCACAATAACCTTCTATCATGAATTAGTTGAAGCATTCTCTTGTTACTTTCAAAAAACTAAATGAGGTACAGGTAAACCAAAGGGAAAGGCACGATAAATCTCAAAGGAGAAACTAACAGCCTAACCATGAACACTCTCATTTCTAAGGCTATTTACATTTGTTAATTCTTCAACCCACCCCACCCACCTACCCACCCACCCCTCCTGTAAACTTGCAATGTGCATCCTGCCTGATGACTGCAGTCAACGATGAAGCAGGAATTACTGATGGGCCCTGTATCCACCAGTTGTCACAGTAGTGGACGCAAGTGCGCCATTGATGTTCTTCCAGCACATTAGGAGACAGCATGGATGCTAAGTCTTCTTAAATCGGGCTTGACTTGAGGGCCTACAAATGGAGAGACTTTTATAAATCGGGCATGTTCAACTCTAGAACTGAATAATTTCACGTAGGAATACCTTGTTTGAGGATGTAACAGCTGTTCTCCACTGTGGATCCTGTGTAGTAGATGGTCTTTCCCTGAACAAAGTAACCACTCTCGATTCTGTGGGCCTTTCTACCACCTGACGATGAGGCAAATCTCTCATGATCCATAAAACAAACCCTGATGGAACTGACGAACCTACAAGTAATATAAACCAATGCTTCAGCATATAAGCACCAAGAACTAAGTAAATCTAACAGAAATGTCTAGTTTTGTCCACTGTAAATGAGCAGATACAGCAAGGATATAGGATCAGTAATAAGCATACATCATGCTTTCCATTACTCTTCTAATATTCATTTCCATTCATTGCACTTTGATGTGTGAAGTACAAAGTACCAATTATCTAGAAGCTATTCATTGTAATGCTTTGCATCTGCAGACCAAGCAGCATGCCATTATCATGGTAAAACTACAGGCTGGTAATAAGTTGAGAAGAGAGAAAGATTCACAAAAAACACATATGCAAAAAGGAAACTGAATTGCAATGCACTTAAAAAAGTACTGTCAACACCAAGTACCATAGGTAGGCCCTCGAGGACAGAAATGAACATATTTCCGTAAACTGTAGTTTTTAAGTTAGACATCAAAAAGTGCATCATGAAATCCTATAGTCAGTAGGGTAATAAGTAGTACTAGCAATTAGTAAGGATATGGATGGAGGTTAAGCCCTTAAATCTAACAACACATAGCCAGAAACACATGTATGCTTGCAGGTGGGAGCATGGTTGCAAGGAGAGATGCACACGAGATCCGGCCTAGAACCATATGCATATATGCTTGATGGCAAAAATGCATTAAAAATGCTTAATGCACACTACCACTTTTGACCATGAATGGCAATGCCAACACGAACTACATTAAGTACAAGGCCATAGACAAAAGATGTGTTATTTGCCTATTTCTAGGAATAAAGGAACACAAAAATACCTATGAAGTAATATACAAACAAAATAACTGCATTGTAGATGATGTCTGCATCTGTTGAGTACCAATACAAAAGCACCTGCAACAAAAGGTATAGAAAATTGGAGGTCACTAAAAAAGGAACAGCAAAATCATGGATTTACATCAACTAGAATGTATATAAGAACTTACTGGAACATTAGTCACAAGTGCTAGTATAGCAGAAGACGAAAAACAAATCAGTGAGACAGCAGCTAAACTGGCAACCTGCAGGGAAGGATTATCAATTCGAATAGAGGAGCATATGGCTCAAAGATGAAGTTTGTATGTTTTCAAGATGTTAGATCTACGTTTTGTTGAGATACTGCTGACGAATAGAAAAGACACTTCAACATATATGTGTTTTTTTTTAAAAGTGTGAATTGATCACAATAATGATTTTCCCCAGAGGCATAGATTTAAAAGAATAGAATTCCCTCAACATAAGTCATAAAACTGAACAAAACTTGGAAAAATGATACTTTTAAGATATGCTACATTCACATAAAAGTCATAACTACACATACAATTAAATCTTGCATACGGTCAACAAGATAAAGAGATGCAAACCACAGGAAGATTGGTCCTGGGAGAGATGTACCTTCCACTTCTCAGTTGATACAGTTTCGGAACGAACTTTGCTCATCTTCGAGAATAACAATGCACCTGCATGAAAATCCAAGCAAAAAAATGTTACAAAACTGAAGCATCAACCTATCCCATTGATGATGTACAAGAGTGAAAGTGCAACTACAGCTAGCAGTGAACAAATAGCAGATAATTTTATAAGTTGGCCAAGGAATAAGATAGAAATCACACATTAGGATTCTATAATAAAACTAATGCTACTGGGCTAACACAAGAAAAAATGTAAGATAATCTTCGGTTGAGAACAGAAGAGTACATACAAACAGTTTCTCTAGTACAATATTCATAATTCATGAATTAATATCTAGGGCATTTTAATTGCATGTCGTACACAAACAATATTTAATGCTTACCATAACATGCCAGAGCACCACCAAGTACAAGAACTACTACTGCAAATACATCCAAATAAACCTGCAAAATAAAATGTTGGGCATCCATAAAGGAATAAAGTTGCAGCTACATAAGTAATGTAAATTGTCGATGGGATTGGCAAAATTTGTGAAGTTATCAAGAAGCAAGTTGTAAAAACATAAGTGTATCAAGTGTGGGACAAACATTACAAGATATGCAAGTCAATATTCTTTTCTCCAGAACTGATAGTGAACAGCTATCAAATGGAGATCCCATAGTTATAGGCTTATAGTTATAGCATGAGAAATATTCCAAATAGAACATTTAGGCATTGTTAATCAGCAAAAGGACTCCTGGACCACCTATAACACGGTCTGATGTTTGCCTTTAATCAAGAAATTCCAATTATTGACTTCATGTCATCATAATTTAACAAAATGCCTTACAGAAAAATAAATGTCTCAGAATGTCATTGCATAACATAATTAGACAACAGCATAGAGTAGATCATGTTTGGGATGCACAATATAGATAATTAACTCTGCAGTATTGATGCAGAAAAGTTTCAGAATTCATTTAAGATACATATGCTAACAGTTTTTGTTTTGATTGGAAAGCATAAGGGCAACATGGCCAAGTGAAGATCTATTAGCATATGTGACTATCAATCACGATCTAACCGAGAAGGGTCTAGCAGGCTAGCACTGTTTTCTTTGATGGATGCGAACTGAGCCCATGAGGAAGCAGTGATTAGTCAGACCTTCACTAAATTTTTTCCCTTCACTGAATATTGCTAGATGTTTGTTGTATATTTGCAGCCTTGGGAGGGGGTCATGGCCCCTGCTGGCCACCCCCTGGCTCCGCCACTGTCAGCAGGTAAGGAATAGAAAAAAGAGGCAACATATAAACTAGTGCTTGTCTCATTTCTAAAGTGCGCATGATAAGAACTTTATGGGTGTTATGGACAACTCATCATTTTGTTCATTCACCTTGGACTATTGGATATGGGGTTATTATGATACGCTGGCACAATTCTGCATGATTTTTCTTTTTTATGCAATAGAAAAATACGAACATTGATTTAAAATATCTGATAAAACCAATGCAAAATGTAACATAGAAGAATAATCCAGCAGGATGCATACCCTTTTCAACAGAGATGAATCAATAGGGTTTTCTCCTCTACCAACCCATATGAGGATGGCAAAGGCAAACATGACAACAAATGACAGTACGAGCACCTGCACAGAAAAAAATGGTACAGTATTAATTTGGGTTAGCAATAGTTGCTCTGATAGATGGTAGAACTAGAAGCATTAAATGATTAAAGATGACAAAATTAAATTTTCTCCATGACTCATCGAATAAATAAGTAGAGAATCAAGCAATAAGTAGATCTGCATGGGTGAGAAAAAGGTCATGACGATGCAACCAGTAAGTTATAATGATGGGAAAGAAAACTTGCCAAAATCACAAATTTTTGCCGGCTTCCAAGCTGTATTCCCGGGCAACACCTCTGACGGATATTAACAGGATGGATGCCAGGTTTAATTTTTGTTCTATCTAATAAAGCTTCACGGTGACTCCTTACATCCTCTTCATCTTCATCATTTGTCTGATGACACAGGTCAACCCTGTAAGATCATGCTTTTAGAGAAACAAAGTTTTTTTAAAAAAGAAAAGGAAAGAAAAGGCATTGACAACTCAAGAGAGCCAAAAAAAAATGGCAGGCATGTAGCACAAATGCATCAAATCAAAATTTGACCACTAAGAGAGAAAACCTAAGAGGGTCTGTGCTATATTACATGCAGCAGCATGACCTCTGGAGGCACCAAACTATAATCATCATAGCTATAGTCGCATGTCATAATGCACAATGATGTGTCCACTTATCGAATTACCCTGGACACTAGAGATGATCTCATTGAGTTTCTAGGAAGAACGAGTCATTCTACATGCCACAGCCATATGATGGAAGAACATCTATGGGAGAGTGCTACACACAATCGTATTAACAGGCTCGGGCGCCAGGGAGTTCATTTTGGTGGCACTGCCGATTGCCACGCATTGGCAAGGGAAGGCCCAAAGGCAAGGGAGTTCGCCAAGGAAAACCAGCTGTAGAGAGTGATAAACTTCTATACATCCAGGAGATACTTAAGGGTTACAGTGTCTTCTACGTCAACTAAGAGTACTCTTTGGGGTCTTAATGGGCAGCCTCTCACTATGTTATATTTGGGGTGCTTGTCAGCTTGAGGAGAACCTAACAAAGACTAGCAGGAGAATCAATGTGCTGCGGGAACATTTGCATGCGCCCTTGAGCAAGTTGATGTAAAGACCAACTCTTGCCGAGGATTAGAGCTTGTAACCAACAAATCCAACCTTTATGCACATTCATGTTTTTCCCCAGATGGTACTCACATCTGAATAATGGGTACTACTGTGAACATCCACTGACCACTTGAGCTGTTCAACACCACTGTTTTATTCACTTGACTGTTGTGGGTCGAAACTTTTATAGGCTATTACATACGATGGATCTACCACATAGGAAGTAGGTTGTCCAGTTATCCTACTAATGAATCAAGATTAAAAGCATAAATTGCCACCAACAGAGATTCCTATCATTTGGTCCTACTGCTACCAATCGGTTGATTTCTGGTGGCATAAAGAAGTGATGAACTAAGATAAGGTATGCTGTTTTCCTTCTTTTCAGATAGTTCAACCATTACATAGGGTAAGATACACCAAAGGAAGATATAGCCAAGACAGGGATAACTAAGAGGGAAAAGAGGATGAAGGTAGTCCAGAATCAAAATGATAAGAAAAACCTGGCTGATCCTCTGATCATTACAAGTTTTCTTGGGTATCCGTGCTATGTCTCCACCTTTCAAAGAGATTAATCAAGCATAGTACACAACTACACATGCACTGGGATACCAAAGGATATGATTGGCACCCTTAAAAATTTGATAAAACGACATGCATACTATGCCAACTACATACCAAAATCAATGTTCACTGACTTACCAGAATGACAGTAGTAGTAGAAAAGAAGCAAGAAGCAATATCTGTGGACTAGCTGCAAAATAATGAGAAAAGGGCATCTCTTAGATCTCAGGAAATGAAGGAAGAGAAACGATCTTGTAATAGAAGAGAGTAACAATAGAAAAACGATAGTAAATCAATACATCCAGGACATACCCATGAGAACAAATCCACATCCATGCACCCAGCAAATCCATCTCTGACAAGTAGCAATGATGGTAGACACGAAATACAGTAGGAATACTGTCACAAAGAGGAAGAAATTTAACTTATGTTAGTATGAATGATGGTATACATGAAATATGAAATGATGGTATACCTGAAATGTGCAAGGAATATTGTCATAAGGTTAAATGAAAAGGGAGAGTTTGTATTTATTCTGATTCATATCTAGAAGTATGAGCACTTCATTTCTTAAAATTGTTAAGTCGAAACTGAAAATCTCTTCAGGAACTATGATGAATCCACTTAAGGACACCATGGTTAACAAGTAATAACATGTCTAAATAAAATATATTTGTCTAAAAAGGTTAAAAATCAGTGCAAAATCAAGTCCACATTGGTTAAGGAAGTCACCCACATTAAGCTATTTTGCATCCAAACAACCTAAGGACAGGCATAAAAGAGCTGCAATACAAGAATGGCAAAAATAAAAATGTAACCTAGCATCCATTTCCTAATTGTCCCAAAACTAGGGTATACATAGTTACTTTTTCTTATGCATATTTCCTGAATGCTATAGCAGCTACATTCCAGTTTAAGAAAAAGTAGTACTTCTGCTGCCACTTATAGGAATTGAACTAGCATTATCTAAAACTTGAATAGTAATTAGGAACTATCAAAACAAGAACAGTTAAGACAACATATAATACAAAATAAACTATGCAGAAACTCTCAGTATACCCGATGGTAAAGAATTAGAGACCTTAGGTACAAAAGATGAAACAAAAGGATTTATCGAACTAATGTGTCTCACCTACGTTTGATAGACCAATCATTAAATGGAATATCTGCAAGAGATTAGGCATATATCATTAAGGATATGGCAGCTGAGCTCATAGCTCAAAGGGAAACAAATGCTAAGCACTGATTTAAAATGATTTATATCACAATTTTAACTCAAATCCCAAAATCCAGTAACCCATGTATTGATGTGAAAATATGACATATAGCAAGGAAATGTGGTCATGACTTTCAAAACATATACAAATTAAAGAACATAACTGTCAGTTGGTACTATATAGCTATATTCGCATCGTGAGACTTTAGCAGTGACATGCTTGCAGGACAACATTACCTTACCTGGAAAACGTTTGGTGAATATTTCCAACTTTTATTGTCTACGTATTCCAGAATCAAAAGAGTTGGAATAAATGCAAACTGAACTAAATATGTTGGGTCTTACAGTTAGTAACAAAAAACAATAACCTAAATGGCCATCACAAACTGAAAGCAGTTAAGAAAACGAACCAATCAAACAAGTCAGACAAACACATAAAATTAAAACTACAATAAACCATTACAGCTGGAATAGGATAAACATGGTATTATGAGGTCCAAGTTATCTATAAGTAAAAAGAGGACATGTCACATGTTACTTTTTCCCATTTTTAGCTAGCCATTCTAAAGCCTTCGGTTTCAAATGCAAGTGAATATGTAGGGGGGCTAGATGGAGATTTCATTTTCAAAATTAAATAAATATAAAATGACTCCCCTCTAGCTCAAAGTTGGGGCGGAGTAAGTAGTAACTAGCCTAAAACAGCATACCCAAAACCTAGGACAGCAAGGAGAACAGAAAATGGAGATTCCAGATACCTTTTGCCGAGTCCATCCCTGTAGCTGATTGTGCCTGTGAATTCTTGCCAGCTGCACATTACAATGCATAGCGATCCTTAGTGAAGTGCTTGGGAAGATAATATTGAAATAAATAATTTAAGGTGATATGCAATGGCAACTGGTCAAAAATGGTAATCTCTATACATACATAACAGTTACGCTGAATACAATGTAGGAAGAAAGGTACACAATTCAGTAGGATGAAAGTATGAAACTCCCACGTCAAGTAACACCAGAGCAACGCTACAGTGGACAAGTATCATGCCGGAATATCTAGATGGGTCGAGATGCAACAACTAATGCAGCTTATCCTGTTTCAACTGAAATAAGCAAAATTATCAGGCAGAGATGCCCCGTGCTCCTCCGCTCCTTATCCTGATACACCAACCAACAAACATTCATGCCATTCCTCTACTTCCTAGCTCCACCACCAATCGCAAGCGGAGCAAAAAACACGCGACACCAGATCGAGCAAACACACCTGCACGAAGGCGGCGGTCGCAATGGCGCCGTCGACGACAGCGAGCGCGCCCTCGGCCGCGACAATCGGCAGCGGTAGGCAGCCCCCGCCATCGCCGGCGGCGGTAGGGAAGGGACCGTAGCGGCCCATATCGGAGGGCGGGCAAGGAGCGGCGGCGACGGCGGAGGATGAGGATCAGGGGGCGGGCGGGCGGAGCATCTCGCGGCAAGGGCACGGGAGGCCCGGGAGCTAGGGTTTGGTGCGGCCTGGCTTCGGGCGCGGCGCGGCTCGGGCGGAAGAGGGAGGAGGGGGCAGGGGGGGTGGGGGTGGAGGTGGAGGAGGAATTGACTGGAGGGGAAGACCGGGCAGGCAACACCTGTTGGATTGGAAAGCCCGAGACAACGGTTCGATCTGGTGCAGTGCAGGCTGGCTGTATGCCGGACGGCGGACGCTGGGCTCAGCTGACCTCACCACGTCATGCCAGCAAACGTATGGGCCACACCGCCATGAATCACCCTCGGTCCCTCTCGGAGTGTGAAAAGGATTCACATGAGTAATTATAAAATTGCGTCAAGAATCAAAACGGTAAGATTTGAGTGTCGTATAAATTAAAAGTACTTAGTACAGCATGAGTGAACTTTAAGAATGTTCTTATCTTTATAGACATAAATTATGATGTATGGTAGGAGTTCTCTCTCATATTGTAATCATTCAAAATAAGGTCTAGATAGACTTTTAACGATACCAGCAGAAAAATAACTGTGGCTAAATTGCACCTACTCATACGAAATATCACTCCTTAAAATAATCTTGCTCTAAGGTACTTGTTAATTGTTATTATTTTGTTTTACTACATTTATTTATAGATTTTGTTACGCATGTAGATATAATGTACCTCGTAGAAAATCTAAAATAACTGGGTAGAGAGAGTAAATATGAATTCTATGTATTTAATAAAGTTATTAAAGTTATATTTATGAGTTACTTAAAATAACCGTGCACTCAGGTGCTGTTTGGATAACCGGATGAGTTAGATAAATATACATATTTTGAGCCTCATTGTGCTCCCTCGCGACTCCCGCGAGCCAGACCCGCCAGAAAACGGATTTTGTTTTTATCTCTCGGCAGCCAGGCTCTGCGGGGCGATTTGCACGCCACAAGGCAAACCGAGCTCTGCTCCTAGGCAACCAAACTGCTCATCACTGCACCCATGAGCCAGGCCAGGGCATATGCATCAAACCAAACACGCCCTTATTTTGCAGCATGTTGCATCTTATCTATTTCTTCCCTCTCAAATTATTAGTCGTTTTAGCTTTTCTAGATGCATAGTTTTTCTATGCATCTAAATATATATCATGTCTAGGTGTATAGTAAAATTAATGTATCTAGAAAAGCTAAAACGACTAATAATTTAGGATAGAGGGAATACTTGTTGCTCAGTTGTCACAACTGCACACCCCTCATTTCAACATTGCATATTCTTTGTTTATAGACGAGATATGTAAGGGTCTTATTTCATTTCTTGCCTCCAAAATTCATAAATTACCTTTTGCTGCTACCATCAAGTTTGAATTTTTATGGTGCCTCGTATCTAGGCATAGATTTGAACAGAGTATTTTGGATCATGAATTCCTAATAGATTATTCCAATTTCATTGAGTATGAAGTTTGGATGTTCATCTTATACGTAGTTGTCGTTTGACTATTCTTGCAAAGGTGGTTTCTTACAACCTGTTATATTTTTTGTTGACTTTCTGGAACTGCAATAGAAGAAGAACATGGCTATCTGATTTGCTGCACGGAGTTTCCTCTGCTTTTGAGAGATCACTAAGATCATTACTCACTATTATTCAGTAAGCACAACCGAGAGCTTTGATATATGTTAGTTACTTAGTTTCTGAAGAACATGGCTACCTAATTTGATGTACGGAGTTTTCTCGCTTATGAGAGCTCGTTAATATCATTACTCATTTGTATTCAGTAAACGCGGTACTAAGAGCTTTGACATATGTTAGTTTCTATTTTTCTACGCCAAATTTATGATTGCTTTACAATAGACAATCTAGGAAGCTTCTTAAAGTCGTGAAAAATTCTTTATGGAAAGTTGGTGTTGCAAACTCGCTAAGTTTTGGTTCAAGAAGAAGACACGTGGTTCTCAGACCAGGTCCAATCTAGGTAAGATGCCAATAAAACCTTCGTGGTTGTTTATCGTCGTAAAGAATATGAGTTTAGTGAAGCCCATGTTATTCTCGGTTAATCTTGTAGGATGAAAATATGAAGAAAGGCTGGGACAAGACAACTCTAATATTTGTAACAACAGTCTTCGTTTCTTTATCAACGTCTACTTCCTCCTAAAATCCTAACGTTTTTTATAACCTAACCCTCGCGCCGCAACTGCTGCCGCCACCGAACCCTCTCCTCGACGTCCCCTCGGTCCCCCCTCCTCTGTCCTCCAGTAGGTGGAGGAACGGGGATCCATCTTCTTCATGGATCTAGTCTTCTAGTTTTCTTACAGATTTAGTTCTCTAGCGACATCGGTGAGGTGGTGACGACGATGATGCTGTGGAATAAGGTCTCTCCGGCCTCTCCCTACCTCGACGACGACTGTTCCGGCGCCGACGAAGGGCTAGTGAGAGTTGGTTCTGCCAGATCTGAAGGTTCTCTCCAGATCTTTGCAGTTGATGTATCAATCGGGGGATGCAGTTGGCTGGCTTTCGTTGTGGCGACTTCAACCTCTTCTTTCGATTTGTTCTGCAACAAGATATGGTTTCTTCAACCCTCTGTTTTGGTGGTGAAGGATTGCAAGCCTGTGTTGCTTGGGGTATTCCCCTAGCCGATGTTCTTTCAGCGGTTGCTAGATTTCGTTGTAAGCAACGAGTGGTTTTTGCGGTCTTCAAAGCCTTGTGTGGCGATGGCGTATGCAGGTGTTCCTCTCCCTTGCTGCCTTTCCAGTGCATTTTTCAAGCCTCGGCGGACGAGAAACGATCGAATGAAGAAGACGACCAGAGAAATCTTCGATGTAGTTTTATTTTCTTTATATCATTTTGTATCAAGTTATCCTGCTTTTATACCACCAATTATTTTTCTTGATATGAATCAGATATGAAATACCTTTTCGGTGTCTTTCTAAAAAAACATCTACTTCCTCCTCCATCACCATCACCTTCCCTCATGGTGCTAACATCATCTTCAATCCCAGCAACTACAACTCTTCAGCTTGTCTAATGGGCTCATGGGACTGGTTCGAATTTGCTTTGCTTGAGTTTTAAAATGGCCTGAATTGAACGAGTCGGTTTCAGGCAGAATTTGGCTACATTAAGGCTTGTTGTTATCTTGATTGTAGAACAGAAGCTAGGCTATACTTGTGACACATAACTTCTCACCTCTACCACCTTAATCAACAAACACCAGCGTGCTTCAATTTTCATGTTATCACGCGCTGCCATTGCTATCCTTATCACAGCCATGTCTGCATGTTCTGTTCTTTACCTCACTTCGACCTGGTAAAGCAAGTGGGGATATAAAGAGGAACTTGAACTTTCCTTATTTCGTGCATATGATTGTTACTCATCTACTAGAACCTGCAACGATGATTGTTGAAGAATCTCCCCACCCGCACCATTTTGGCCGCTTGAACGTTTCTCTGTCCCATGTACTAGAAAAAGAAAAGACGTGCCGCATTCAACAATAGTTTAGCACAGCCTCGCCATCCACTATTTTAGTACGGCCTCGTCATCTTACACCAGACCCGGTTAGCAGCACCCCAACTTGCTTGTACAATAACCAATTTTCTGTTGCGAGTCCATTTTTCGAAAAAACTATACGCCCTCGTGATTTGGTCGCCGATGGTCCGTCGGATCAGAAGTCGTCCGAGCCCAGAAATCATGTTGCCTTGGCAGGTTGCAGGTTGCCACCCACGCACGACCCGTCTGGTACGTGCGCTGTTGGTCGGAGGACCTGTGCGGACAACGGGTCGGGTCAACGGGATGTCCGCTGGTAAGGTATTCATCCTGGACGTTCCTCGCTGCCGGCTGCTGCCTGCTGGGTCTGCTGGTGGCTTGACAATTCCCTGTCCTCCAAACCAAACGTGCGCGATCGATGCCCGTTCGCATCCGACGCGGTAGTAGAATACGAACGGTGATGGCAGATGATTCCCTGCCCGATCGCCTCATAGTCATGAGAAAGCGGGTTAATGACAGTGATATCTTTGCCCGTGCAAGTTGCAAACAGGTGTAAATAATCAGATTCACACAGCAGGCAGCAGCACATCGCGTGCCATTAGTTAATCCGAAGCCCGTTTCGGCAAGCTACCGGGGAAGAAAACTCTTCCGTCCCGATTGAGAATGAGACGCTCGCGGCCTTCTTCAGTTCTTCTTCCGAGCAGAACTCTGACTTTTGCGCGGTCAATCTTATCCAACAGCTCTGCTAGAAAAAAGGAAAAGCGAGTAGACAGGCCGGAAATTTAAACCACAAACCACTGCGCCCCCGCGTACGCTGTTGCTGTCGCTCGAGCCCGGCAAGCGAAGCCAACAAACGTGCACGGCCAATTCAAGCGAAATCCACCTCAGGGTTAACTGGCGGGGTGCGTCCAGCACATAGATACCCCCCGCGTTCCGGTCTTCGCTTCCCCGGTGGTGTGCGGGTCTGGTCGTAGTCTGCCCACACCGCGAGACGAAATTGCACCAGCGCGCCGCCGGGAGCGAGAGGCGACGCCATGTCCGCTCCGGCGCCATCGTCGCCAGGCACGCCGTCCCCGGGCACGCCGGTGAACCCGCCTACACCGGTGCCACCAACTCCCGCGCCGGTGCCGCCCACGCCAGCGCCGGTGCCGCCGACTCCAGCGCCGGCGCCACCCACGCCATCGCCGCTGCCGCCCTCGCCTACCCCTACGCCGTCGCCACCTCCTCCGTCGCCCCCACCGCCGGTGGTGACACCGTCCCCACCTCCGCCGGTGCCCGTCCCGACGACATCTCCTCCTCCACCGGCGACCGTGCCAACGCCATCTCCTCCTCCACCGGCGACCGTTCCGACACCATCTCCTCCTCCACCGGCGACCGTTCCGACACCATCTCCTCCACCGGCGACCGTTCCGACACCATCTCCTCCTCCGCCTGTACGCCGGCCTCCTCCTCCTAATGACGTCCCCACTTCTCCACCACCCCCTACCGGCGTCCCAGCGTCACCCGCGCCTCCTCCGCCGTCGCATCTTTCGCTACCTCCACCTCCGCCGCCCTCGTCGCCAGGAACGACACTGACTTCGTCCACCTCCAAGTCGACAGTCAACGGCACCGCAGTGGGCATAGGCGTGGCCGTCGCGGCGGTGGTCCTGCTCGGCCTCGCTGCCGGGCTCATCTACTTCTTCATAGGAAAGAAGCGCCGCCGCCGTCCGCCGCCGTCGCAGGGGTACCCAGGTACGTACGCGCGCACAACGCGGTCGCCCTTCCTTCCCTTGGTACGCGTGCGATCAGCGAGAGTAGCGTACTGTTCGACGCAGCGATGTTCCGTCGTGGGCACGTTGATTCGACTACGACAATGCCGCGTCGCAACGCCGGACGCCGGTCCCACCCCAGCATTAGCGGGGTGACCGTGTGACAGAGCGCGATTCCATTTCCACGGCCCCCTAATCACTGCGCGTGTCGCGGGTGACGGTCACCATCGGACGCGCGGTGCTCGTGCGGCGCACCGGTGCGTTCGTGACTTCGTCCTCGTGTCCGCTCGATCGCGAGCTGTCCGCGCGCAGTTGCAATGGTGCCGCGCCCGCGCCCCTTTTACTCGCTACACGCTGCTGGACTGACCGATGGTTTTGCTCCTGGCACCAGCCGAGTTCTACGACCCGCGGCGCCCGGTGACGCCGCCGCACATGTCGCACGCGCCGTCGACGACGCCACCGTCCTCGACGCCGCCGCTGATGCACTCGTGGCAGAGCAGCCGCGGGCCGTCCGAGCCCCCGATGCCGCCGCTGAACCCGTCACCGGCCATCACGGGCGGCACGTTCTGGTACGACGACCTGGCGGCGGCGACGGACGGGTTCTCGGACGCGAACCTGCTCGGGCAGGGCGGGTTCGGGCACGTGTACCGCGGCACGCTGGGCGGGCAGGAGGTGGCCATCAAGAAGCTGCGCGCCGGCAGCGGCCAGGGCGACCGCGAGTTCCGCGCCGAGGTGGAGATCATCAGCCGCGTCCACCACAAGAACCTCGTCTCCCTCGTCGGCTACTGCCTCTACGGCGAGCAGCGGCTGCTCGTCTACGAGTACGTCCCCAACAAGACCCTCGAGTTCCACCTCCACGGTAAGAACGACGCTTCATGCTCGGCGTCCGTCACGGATGCTGCTCAATTGCTGGCATTTTTCAGCCTGACAATATTGGAGCTTGGTATCAGGGAGCGGCAGGCCGACGCTGGACTGGCCGCGGCGGTGGAAGATCGCCGTCGGCTCGGCGAAGGGGCTCGCCTATCTGCACGAGGATTGTGAGTTCTTTGTTCTTGCCCTCTGTTTCTCTGAACGGAATTTCTGAATCTTTTGTTGCTGACAAAAAATGGCCTCGTTTTGGTTTACTCTCAGGTCATCCTAAGATTATCCATCGTGACATCAAGGCGGCGAACATCCTCCTGGATTACAACTACGAGCCGAAGGTAAAGTTGTGAGAGCCGGATGCCATTAATCTGCTTGCCTGCTCGTTTTATCTGAGGTGTGCACTGCTTTTGTACAGGTTGCAGATTTTGGGTTGGCCAAATACCAAGCAGCTGAGGTCACAACTGTTTCTACGCGCGTAATGGGAACTTTCGGGTAAATATTTGCCCTGTGACGTTGTCACACCCAGCAATTTGCTCCCATACGCCATAAAATGCTGGTGCATGTGGTGGTGTGGACTGAATTTGTGCTGTCATTTCCTTTTGTCTTCAGATATTTGGCGCCAGAGTACGCTGCCACAGGCAAAGTGAGCGACCGGTCCGACGTCTTCTCCTTCGGCGTGATGCTTCTGGAACTGATCACGGGGAGGAAACCTATCATGACATCTTCAGCTTATCAGCCTGAGACATTGGTTTCCTGGGTGAGTGCCCTTGTTGGATCCAGTGCTGCCATTCCATGCCGTTTCAACATTCAGTGCTTCATGTTACTATCTCCTTCAATCTTACTCTAGAACTTACAAATTATTAGTTACCAAGCACTCAATCAAGACAGTGGACTAACTACCGGTAACTAGTTCTAAGTTGTTAACGATAGCATCACAATGGCATTGATTCCAAGTTGAACTAGTCTCCTCCTTTTACCCATTCCATGCGCAACTGACTGATGAAGGATCTTCATTTCTGAGCAACAGGCCAGGCCGTTGCTGACAAGAGCTGTGGAGGAGGAGAACTACGACGAGCTGATCGACCCGAGGCTAGAGACCAACTACGACGCGTACGACATGGCGCGGCTGATCGCGTGCGCCGCGGCCGCCGTGCGCCAGACCGCGCGGTCACGCCCGCGGATGAGCCAGGTAAACCATCCATCTCCTTCTCCTCTGCCAAAAATCTCTCCTGCCGAACGCAGCGGTGACAGCAAGCGTAACCAAACTCGTCGCCACTCTCGAATATGACCAGATCGTCCGGTACCTGGAGGGCGAGCTCTCGGCGGAGGACCTGAACGCCGGCGTGAGGCCGGGCCAGAGCGCGATGCAGCGGTCGGACGGCGGCACGACGGATCAGATCGGCCGGCTGCGGCGGATGGCGTTCGGGCCGGGCGCGGGCGGGAGCACCACCGGCACCGGCGCCGGCACCGTCACGGAGTACGCGAGCAGCGAGTTCAGCAACCCCACCAGCGAGTACGGGCTGAACCCGTCCAGCGAATACACGGTCAGCAGCGGCGGCGACACGGGCGAGGTGCCCGCGGCCGCGCAGGGCCAGCAGTGGTCCGGCAGGCGCGCGGCCGGCGACACCGAGAGGATGAGCCGGCGCACCACCGGCAGACGCGGCCCGACGTGACACCGAGCATCCATTGCCGCCCCCGTCAGCTTACCGAGGGACGACGGTGAACTCAGCGTTCGTGCACATGCCGCCGCTGTGGGATTGAATTTTGCTTCTCGTTTACTTTTGTGCTCTTTTTTCTCAGGTTTCCGATTCATGATTTTTTTTTCCGGCTGGGTGGGTGGGAGGTTTAAGTTGTAAATTGTTCTCACTGTGTTGCGGCTCCCCCGGTGAATAAAAAGGTCCAAGATTTGAGTTGCTCGTGCAAAAGGTTGAGCTGTTCAGTGGTACAAAGCGACATTAGACTTGTCAGAATCCTAAAACGATGATAACTTGATAAGTAACCACCACAGCAACGCATGCATGACGTTCCCGACCAGAGGTTTGCATCAGCTGCTGGCTAAACCTAAAGATGACATGAATTATTTCAAAAAAAAAAAGATGACATGAATGGCTCACTAGGTGTGCAGCATGGGTATCCGAATAATGGGATACTGAGCTTCCCCATATGGCATCTGCTGGTGCTGGTTGCTTCATGATGAGCTGCTCAATCGTCGTTCTGAAATATTGCATCAAGTGCCCTAATCTCTGCTCTTGATTGCTCGTTCATCTGGATGATTATTCCATCGCTCCGTGACAGCTGCTGCCTGCTGAGTGGTTGCGCCCGCACCAATCATCAGGCTCGAACCGTTTCCGGGAAGTTCCTGGTCAAACCCGGATGAGATCCCGCGGGCCCATCCCTGTGGTCTCCCCTGTGGCCAAACCAAACGCCCCCTCTCTTTCCCCTTCGCCGCGGCTCGTGACGGCAAGGTAGCAAACACTGCTTAGGGTTCTCTCTCACTAGCCTCTCTTCTCTCTCTCTCCCAAGCGCGCGGAGCACGAACCCCTTGGTAGATCCGATGGCCTCGCGACGGCGCACGCTCCTCAAGGTCATCATCCTCGGCGACAGCGGGTGGGTGTCTCGGATCTTTCTCGTTTTAATCTGAAACTCTCCGACGGTTTCACTTTGCTCACTTTTTTTCCGCGATCCAGGGTCGGGAAGACTTCGCTGATGAACCAGTATCCTGCAATTCGATTTGCGGAGGGCTGATTCCTTCGATTTACTTGCTTCCCCTTGGCATGAAGATGGGACTTAGTTCCGTATAGAACTTGTTAAGTGTTTCCTTAGCTTTGATGCAATTCAGATATGTGAACAAGAAGTTCAGTAATCAGTACAAGGCTACGATCGGCGCTGATTTCCTCACCAAGGAGGTGCAGTTCGAGGACAGGCTCTTCACTCTTCAGGTAGTACACTTGATTCTGTCAGCTGTTGACCCCTTGACCTTAGCTTAAGATTAGGGACAACCTACTGTTTGCTTACTGATGCTCAGAGCAAGTCATTTATGTACAAAATTTCTTAAAACAGTTTCATGGTAAGGCACCCTAAATTTGTTTCTGTGAATTTTCTTGCTGCATTTTGTTTTAGGTATCTTGTAATTCACTTCTAAGTAACTTACAGCATTGTAGGATTCGTGGGCATTGTTAGATTGTTTTCTGAACTGTTTCTGTTAAAATTTAGTATTAAAGAATTTTGTCATCAAGGCATAATTAGACACTAGATAGTGGGTAATTTGAACTGCATGTTAGTGTTAAGGGTGCTGTGGGGGTTGTATTGTCTAACTTTTCTTTAATGGAATGACATGTAGCTCCCCCGCGCATTCAAAAAAATAAAGGTACATTGAACTGCAGTCATTGCATGATCATGAAAAGTTGAATTGCTGTTATTTTGGATGCACAGTAACAGGCAACAATTTAACTTAATCGAGAGAACTCTGAAACAAGTTAAAGCTGTAACGTAGCTCAGAATTTCCATGCTGTTTTTAGCTGTAAAAAGAACTACCACTGGCCCTGATATCCGCGGACTCAATATGAACAATGTGGTTACAAGGTATCCGTAAGGTGTAACGGACAGTGGGTCTATGCTCTTGTATACAATGAAGGCTTCCCTGACGAATTAGATTAGTTTGGATCTTTGTGGTCAACCATAAATTATAGATCAATGGTGTTACAAGTAGACTGAGTCGATCTTTATCTGTGACCTTCTTAGGAAGTCCGGATTGGTTCGCCATCATAATGTTCCCTTAGCATCTGAACCTGGAAACCTTTTCTATGACCTATTACCTGATTTCTGTTAAAATGGTTTGGATTTGCTAATTGTTATAACTGTGAACATGCAAAATGAACATTGGCCTTATTTTGTGTCAGTTTTGTATCCTTTTTTTATGGATTGCATATCCTTTGGTTTCATGTGTACAATATCTGAATATGTTTGTTTCCTGTATATGCAACCACATGTGCATAGAGCCTAGAGGCCTAGGAATATAGGGTTATCTGGACTTGACTTGATTATTTTGCTAGAACCCTGCTTTTACCCGCCCCAACTTGTTCAAAATTCTCTTTTGCCTTTGTATACATCTCATGGTCATGCTTACCTCTGACTGAATTTGTTCTGCTTTATGGATTATGATATTCTACATCCTATATCTGCAGATATGGGATACTGCTGGACAGGAAAGGTTTCAAAGTCTTGGTGTTGCATTCTATCGTGGAGCTGATTGTTGTGTTCTAGTTTATGATGTTAACTCTATGAAATCATTTGATAATCTGAACAACTGGCGTGAAGAATTTCTAATTCAGGTGATGATTCTTAATTCCCGTAATCTTTAAATCCTCGAGTGACCAGTGCCCCGAGATAATCTCACCTCCGAATCCAACTTTTCAGGCTAGCCCATCTGATCCCGATAACTTCCCTTTTGTTCTGCTTGGAAACAAAGTTGATATTGATGGTGGCAACAGCTGTGTGGTATTATTATATTTTATTTTGTCTCTATATATTTTCTAAGCGATGAACTTTTAATGAACTTACCTCCTTCCATCTTAGGTCTCTGAGAAAAAGGCAAAGGCTTGGTGTGCCTCAAAAGGCAACATACCTTACTTTGAGACATCTGCCAAAGAAGGAACTAATGTGGAAGATGCTTTTCAATGCATTGTAAAAAATGCCCTGAAGAATGAACCTGAAGAAGAATTGTAAGTAGATTCTTTTGCTCTCTCAGTATCTTGTTCAAAATGTATAGCTGCTAGGGTTTTCACAATAGCTAAAGATTAAGTATCAGGATAATGATATAATGGTACCAAGCTTTCTGCTATTGGTAATCTGTCATTTCTGCTATTGGTATAATGGTATACTCTCAGAAAAAAAGACATTAAGTATCAGGATAATGATATAATGGTACTAAGCTTTCTGCTATTGGTCATTAATCTGTCAATTCTGTGCAACAATTGAAGTATTAAGTGTTAAGTGTTTCTTGGTTTGTTTTGTTGATGCAGTTTTACCAAAAGCATGAGTTTGTCTTTCATTTCATATGCGCACAATCATGTTTATTTGCACTGACCTTAAAACTGTTGTCATGAAGGTACGTGCCTGACACTGTCGATGTGGTGGGTGGCAACCGGGCCCAAAGGTCATCAGGCTGCTGTTAGGTGAATGATCTTCGGAGGCCACATCAATTATTAAGTATCCAGTCCTTAGTTCCTGTATAATGTCATAGTTCTGTATTTCATTTGTCACCTTAATCGATCACCCCTTCTGTATGAAATCAAGAATTCATGCATCTGTTCTCGAATTGTCACATTACATGCTGTGCAGTTTATAAGTGTATTTATCTTGTGAATACACTACGAATAATATTGTTGAATACCAGCCTGTGCAGTTTGTCAGTGTATTTGTCTTGTGAATACACTATGGATTATATTGTCAAATGCCAGTTTTCTAATAATGCATCTATTGAAGGGTTAGTCTCCTTATTTCCTCGCAGATTCGGCTACTTAAGAACCAGCCTGGCCATTACTCGTGCCACATAATTTCATTCGGACAGGTTCTCCTTATCAGTGTATTGAAGGTGTGCTTGTAACCACGCTAGATTGTGTATTGTTGAGCCAAAACAAGATAGATTGTTTTTTTTTTTTATCATGAGATGAGGATTCCATCATTTCGCTTATGAATTGTCATTGTAGGTGTACCAGGATCACTCTACTCCCGGTTTGGTACTAACAATGCTCTAGTGCCAAATTCAGATTGTGTTTGTCATTAATACCCCGTGTCAGGTCATATTTTTCAAATAAAATGGAATCACTTTAGCTATCCTCTTTACCCATTTTCCTACCATTTCTTATTTCGCGTTTCGCATGCCTTTCCTTCACCTGCAATCTGCTGGGTGATGCGTGCCATCCGCCCCCTTTTCATTCTCCCCCCTATTATGATCTACGATTCGGCCGCTCTTGTTTAAGGGCCAATTTGGCCACTACTCGTACCAGATAACCTGATAGGCCGTCCCTGCACCTTCCTTTTCCCGTGGAGACTCCAAGTTTATCGTCACATCCACTCCGGACTCCGGAGTACACCTTTGGATCGCCGATCCAAAAATACTGCGGCCAGAGTGCCGAAAGGCCGACGACAGCGGATAGGCCGCATCGTGTGCGCCTAGGCGGGGTATCTCAGCCGCTCGTAGTCGTCGGCGCTGCCGCGTCGGACGGGCCGCCCCGACCGGCGCCGCGTCACGTTCCGCGGCGCCGAAGCGCTGCCCCTCCGCCCTCGACCCTCGTGAGTCGGACTGGGATCTCCTCCCCCGACCCCATCCGGCTGCCCGTGGCCGGGGGCCGCTCGCCTCGGTCCGCGCGTCGGGGTCCCCGCTTTCCACCTGCGTCTTTCGGCCGCACACCCATCCTCGTGGGATCGTTGTCCATCCCCGTCCCCTCCGTCTGGGGCCTCTGGGCGAATAAACTCCTGTCACATCGCGTCTTCGCATCGCGTCCTTGCGTTTTGCTCTCACTTTGCAGGCTCGCAGTCGCAGCATGGCAAGCGCGGCGCACGGGGGCGGTGGGCGGCGGCGCGCACGGCACGGAGGAAGGGACGGACGGCCACCGTGACACTATGGTCGCTTCTCACGTTGTGCCCTGGCAAACTGGCAAAAGGCAGCGCGAGTGCGCGGCGCAAGAGATCAAGATCATGAGACCACAGTGACTCGGTGAGGGGACTGACTGGTGTCTGGTGGGCGGAAGAAGCACGCCCAGTTGCGGTTGGCCGTCGTCGAGGGAGGAAGAAAGGGGGCCCTGGTTTGGCTGGAAATAACCGCTGGGTGGAGAGAAGCCGGCGTCGCTGTCGCGAACGACCAGCCGCTCTGACGACGCGACCGACGAGGCCGTTACACGGAAACGATGCGAAGGGATAAGGCCCCCCCGTGGAATTTTTTAATCGGATCCATCGTGGTTCCACGTGGCTGTCCAACCCCCTCGGGGGCGGACGGCGAGGAACCACGAGACCCGGTCCGGCCCGGCGCCGTTAAATACCCGCCCCCGCCTCCCCCTCGCCTGTTTCGTTGCCGCACCGGCCTTCCGCCCCCTGTCCGCCCGTTGCATCCTTCCCCTTCCTGGTTCCCTCCTGCCTGAGCTGCTTTGCCGCCGACAGAGGGACACCTGAATATACACACCGCAGTAGCCGTTGAGTTCAGAGACGGTAGGTAGGAAAAAAAGAGAAAGGAAGAGGAGGTCTGAAGAAGAGAGAGGCCTGATACTGAAGGAGGAGGAGGAGGAGGAGAGTTTAGCGAGATGGTGCTCTACTTCAAGGCGCGGCCGGACGCCGGCGACTACACCATCTACATGGGCGCCGACAAGAACGAGAACGAGGAGCTCATCAAGTACGGCCTCCCCGAGGACGTCTGGTACGTCGTCGCCGCTCGTCGCTCTTCATTCCATCCCGGCCTCCTCTGGTTTCTGCGCCCCGCTTCAGCCGGCCATGGCGATCCGTGGTTTCTGGGCGCGTGCTCTGCATGTTCTCGTTGGAATTCGGTTTCCCGTACGTAGCGGCATTGCGCTACGGCGCATGCGTAGCGGAAGGCAGACGCAGACGGGAACCAGCGCCGCCGCCGGCGAGCACGTGCCGTGTCGTGGCGAAGTTAAGCCCCGGCGCGCGACAGCGAGTTACGGCGAGCGAGCGGCGGGAGCGGATTGACGCGTGACTCGGCCTTGACGAGGCTGGCGTGGACGTCCCATCCCGACGCCTTCCCCAAGTCCCCCAACTAGGCAACTACCAGCCTACCAAGATACGACCAAAAAACTGCAGCTGCGCAACCAGTTGGATGCCCATCGTCATCTCGCCTGGCCGCGCTCTGTCGCTTCTACAAGTCTTTTTGTTCGTCCACTGCTGGCTAGTATGTCTATGTGAATCTAGAATCTTTGGTATGATTCTAGCTAGCACGCAGGGGGACCTCACGACCTCGTGTAGCGTAGGCTTGGTTGCTTAGTACGTTGATCGATGAAAAGATCAGTAGTAGTTTACTCATCTTGCTCGCAGAACCAAACAAGATTAACGTATGGGTTTGACGAGGAGGTGTAATCTATGTGCTGGTGGCGTGTGGCCCTGCAGGTTCCATGTGGACAAGGTATCCTCGGCACACGTCTATTTGAGGCTCAAGAAAGGCGAGACGATAGACACCATCAGCGAGGGCCTATTGGAGGACTGCGCGCAGCTCGTAAAGGCTCATTCCATCCAGGGTACGTCCCCCTTTTTTTTGCAGCATTTGTTTAATAAGCATCGTGTGTTTCCTTTACGTGGCTATATAGTAGAGCAGCACTCATTTAGCTAGGTTTTAAAACTTAGCTAGATATAATCTCACTGAATTTACGCATGATCTAGCGCAACGATGACCCCCTAATTCATGGTTTCAAAGTTTTGTATTTCTTTTTGCTTCAATTCGTGTATTTAAACTTTTTATATAGAAAGAACGCGAGAAACAACCAAACGTGTCGTAGAACAGTTTTTCGCTGTCATGATTTATGGGCGCAGTAGGTGTCCTAGGGCGTTTGGATTTAGGGACTAATTTTAAATCTTAAGTCATATCAGATGTTTGGATATCAGATGTTTGGATGCTAATTAGAGGGGCTAAATATGAACTGACTATAAAACTAATTGCATGAATGGAGACTAGTCCATGAGATGAATCTATTAATTCTAATTAATCCATCATTAGCATATATTTACTGTAGCATAATATTGCCAAATCATGAACTAATTAGGCTTACTGAATTTGTCTCGTGAATTAGTCTCCATTTATACAATTAGTTTTATAATTAATCTATATTTAATATTTTTAATTAGTGTCCAAACATTGATGAGACTAAAAATTAGTCCGGATGATCCAAACGGATCCCTAAAACAATTAGCACGCAAGTGCAGTTAACTACCAACATCTCCAATTATGCTCTGCACGGGAGAATCAAAATAGAAGATGGTGTGACCTGTCGGGCATTCGCCTGCCCCACAAAGCTTCAGCTCCACACTGCATGTTGCGCCAGGAATCTTTTTTTTTTTGCCCCCGACCTATCGATCGATCGATCTCTTTCTCTTTTCCTGCAGCAGCAGCGGCAATGGCCTTTTCTTTCTCCTGTATTATTGGCGCTGCACGGGACCACTTGAATTATCTCCGCGCGTATTGATTTTTATCCGATGTGATTTGTGATCATGGCATGGAAACGTGACAGCAATTGGGTGACGGTCGCGGCTCTGCATGTGCTTCTTGTGCAGGGAACAAGATGAACAACGTTGAGGTGGTCTACACGCCCTGGACTAATCTCAAGAAGACCCCGTCCATGGATGTCGGCCAAGTTGGCTTCCACAACCAACGGATGGTAATCAGTCAGTACTGTCCCCACGAAATGCCTAGTAAATCACCTTGTTAAAATGCCCATGATTCCTTTTTGAGCATGTTAATTGCTACTACTTTGCCCAGTAAAATGTGCAATAATAATGTTAGTAGATAGTGTTGCCAGCTTATTTTGCGTTAGTCAGCGTAGCTCAGTTTGCCTCAGTAAACGTGAGTGTTTACCCTTGCTACATTTTTTAGTCCATTGGACTAATAAAACGTTAGGGCCTTGCTAACTGAAGTTGGGGGTTCATCTCCATTTGAAAAGAAACTGATAATAATATTGTAACTGTAAAGCGAAAAGGTTAGGAGCCACCTCAGTGCTGCGAAAGGGTACCTGGACAGACCACTTGGTCTGGTTGTAGCAGTTTAATCATGTTCAAATCGCCGCAGGCTTTGCATTATTGCAGCCAACCTTTTCCATTATACATATCACACTGAAAAAAGCATTTTGGATTTTTTTTTCTTTAGGATTAGCTAGCATATTGGTTGGACAGATATGAATCCTTTTGGAGGTCTTTAGATTATCTTGTGCCTGTAGCTAAGTCTGGGATCGTTGCGGACGCTGGCACCTGACAATAATGAGCAATCCTGAAAGTGCGAAGCCATGCCCTCTGTTTTCCTTGCTAGCTAGCACAAATTCCTTCTGCGTCTCCAGTTATAATCATGCAACTGAATCTCAACTACCAGTTTTCCTGTTATGGATTATTGGGGAGAGTAATTCACAGTAGCTGTCTACTGATTGGCAGGTCCGTGTGCTGACGGTCGAGAAGCGTGTCAACGAGATCATCAACAGGTTGAATAAGACCCGGGTAGAACGCCGACCAGACCTGAGAGGTGCGTGCACACACTTGCAACTCGTGAACCATGATGGCACACGGCACTTCAATCTGTCCACCCTCTGATCTGTATGCAGCCGAGAAAGAGGCATCGAACGCGGCGGAGAAGGCCGAGAGGAAGATGCAACTGAAAGAGAAGGTACCAGCTGATGTCTGCATCTCCTCCTGGAGCTGCAGGTTTTCATGCAAATTTTTGTAAATCTTGCTGACATCTAGCGCGGCCATGGCGTGTCTGATAATGGATGACCCCGCGTGCAGAAGCGGAAGGAGGAGATGGAGAGGCTGGAGAAGGAGAAGTGGGCGGAGATACGGAGCTACAAGGGCCTCATGGTCGCCGAGAAGATGACGTCCAACCGCCAGATCGCCTCCGCCGGCAGGTCCATGCAGGAGATGGAGGACGAGTTCGTCTGAAGAATTACTGGCGGCGTGAGTCTCTCTCCGCGTGTGTTGTGTGTGTATGTCCATGCTCGCCTGATCTCGATGAGGTAGCCACCTAATGATCGAATAATCATTCGATCGGTTCCTGATATGTATCTGTACATATGCTGCTAGCATGGACATGAAACTACGAGGATATAGAATAGGCTCATACAGTATACCAAACGATGGAACAACTGTCAGTCGAGCTGTTGGGACTTGGGAGAGACGCATGGATCCGATGCGACTGACGCCAAGCTCGAATCATACAGTCTACGTACATGATTATGAATGATGATTAAATCAATCGCTTGTTGTGAGACAAAGTCCAATGACCAATAAATCCATCAACGTCAGGGCGCGTCGCCATCTCTGGATAGCCTCTTTCTCTTTGCTTGCTGAGTGGATATCACGTCAGACCAGAATGTAAGGCAGGTCCAGGCCCGAAGCGCGCACGGGAGCGGCCCTGCTGGGCTGTTCCATCATCCATGTGTGCCCAACTTGGCCTAGAACAAGAGCAGCAGCGGGCTTCTCGGTGCAGTCTCCATCCCCGCCGTGGCTGTATGTTACTTATGTGAAAAATCTCAAAATCATCGTCTGGAAAAATTCACCGTGCGTTGGTGGTTCAATTTCGACCCAATATTATATTCCGACCTATCACTGCGACCCAATATAGATGTCTGCTGTATGGACCAGACTAGCGCTGATCCGTTTAAGCCTAGCTCACCCAAATAGGTAAGGAGATTCTTTCGTTTCTATTCCATTACTGGTTACCCTTCAGCTTACGTTCTTTCTTTTTCCTTCGTTTCTCTTTATATTCTTATTTTCCTTCTTCCATCTTTTTTCTTTTTTTATTCCATTACCGGTTACCCTTCAGCTTACGTTCTTTCTTCTATTCATTCCAAAAATCTTTTCAATCTACTTTTACTTTCTTTATTTTCTTATTTTTCCTTTTATTTATTTATTTTTTTCTTACATTTCTTAAATAGATTTTTTAATCTATTTTATAATTCATTTTATTTATTTTTGTTTCTTACAATAGTATCTGCATAAATTCATAATCGATTTATGCATAATCGATTGTTTGGATAACGAAATTTTTAGAGATTCCTAGTATACATGAGATTGCTCTTGAAATAAAAAATTGTTGTCTCGTCATACATTATATTTGTTCTAATACCAAAATAATTAATTTTAATATATTTTTAATTTTTCAAAAGATCAAGTTTTGTTATTCCATGATATATTTATTTGCTCCATTTAATATTATAAACTTTTTGCATGAAAAATATTTATTATAAATATATGTGTGAAATAATTTATTTCTTTTATATGCTAACTTATTTAGCACGTGTATATATGTTTATAAGAATTATTTTTTGATGTATATGCATTTATTTTTTATGTAAAATTATTTTTCTGCGTGTAACTAATTTATTTGCAATGCCTAATCATTTGTTCGCTTTTGTTAGTGATGTTTAACATTTTGTTCGTAGTATATTATTATTTATACGCATGCTTAACTTTTTGTTCGTAGAAATAATTATTTTTCGTGCTGTTAAAATATTTGTTCCCAGTACCCGAAATTAATTATTTAGTACTAAAAAGATATATTTTTAAAATATCGTGCAAACATAGGCAAGTGTGGTTTTGTTTTGAAGATCTTATCATAAGTGGTGCAATTCAAATTTAATTTGGATGCTTGGTTTAATACTTATAGTTTTTCTAAATTTCAAATTTGCATGCTGTGGGTCACATCATTATCCTCTTTGCTAGCACAGAATCTCTCTCCACCTAGCGAAAACAGTCCAATCTCATCAATGTGCCTAGTTACAGTCCAAAATGCTATCAGCACCCACGGTCCGTGCTTGAGGGGATGATTCATGGAATCATCACCCGAAGCGTTTCAGATGTAAAATGCAAACGCCATATACGGATGTACCTCTTTCATTATGATCCTGCTTCTTCTCTTTTTTTTTTCTGTGACCATGACCCTGTTACATCTACTTCCTTGGCAATAGGCCATGGTCATAGTACATCAGTAGCATAACCTCCAACATTGTTCATTAACATGACATTAATCATCATTTAAAATGTGTGTTGGTAGGATTGTTCTGCTACCTCTAAACAATATTAAGATGATGGAAAACAACGGCTGCCACATTAATAAATACGGGAAAACCTTTTATATTGTGCCTCATGGTTTGATCTCCTCGGCCCTATCGCATGCCTTTGGGCCGCTTGAATGACATGGGGGGTGGGCTGGGGACCGCGCGCAGAAGTGCTGCTCAGCCCGGCAGCGGCGTTGTCCCAACGGCCAACCCACTCCAACCGCAACCCGACGTGCCCGGCAGCGGCGGTGTCACGGGCGCACCGTGGTGAAGCGCCAGAGCGAGCGCAGCGGCACAAGAGGATGAGAGGAGCACGTTCCTGCCGCACAGCACCATCCGGATTCCGGCGGAGACCGGAGTTTGAGCGGCGACTGCTCCCACGACGCGATCACATGAGCGGTGGCAGAGGGCAGAGGCCGCGCTGCCCAACAGAACACCCCCGAGCGACTGCCCTCTCCCCCTCAGCCCCTCTCATCTCCTTTGACAAGCAACTGCGCTGCACCTCCGGTTTCCACAGCGGCCAATTGGGGCGGGAGATGATATGTGGAGAACGAGGCTACTCTTGAAAATTAAAATCTTTCTGTGACAATTAGCCCATGATAAGCTCCAATCGGCGGCAACCCTTTGTAGGAGAGGTTGGAAAGGGGAGGAGACCTGCTGCCCGTGTGGCAGAATAGAGATAATAGACCACATCTTCTTTACTTGTTCGCTGGCAAAATTTGTGTAAAATTGTCTTAACATGATGCTGGGGAATTGTACCCCGGTTTCATGGGACGAGCTGCAAGGGGGCATGCTCGCCCAGCTCTTTGGGGTTAATACTCGACTTAGCATTTTCATCTTTTCGGCCTTCATGTGGGCGCTCTGGAAGAAGCGCGACAAGATGGCCATTGAGAAAGTTTTCCCTAACAACCCAATTGATGTGCTGTACATGGGTGTATCTTTTGTGCAGAATTAGGCTCGGCTGCTGAGACAATCTGATCGGGAGAAAGTACTGGACAGAGTGGAGGCGATGAAGAACTGGATGTCTTCCTACGTACCGCATCATGTGTCTACGGATATTGAATACTTGTAGTTCTCTTTTATTTGATGTTTGCTTCTCTTGTTAAACTGGTATCCCCAGTCGCTATGTACGAACCTTATTGCTTTCAATAAAAGCAGAGTGAATCTCGTTCAAAAAAAGTAGCATGAGATAGGCTGCACGGGTACCCAGGCACGCTGCTGCCAGTGCCCCTGCTGCGGCCGCAGGCCGTCTCTGCGCGCCCCGGCGCTAGCACACTGCCCCCGAAAGCGACCGTCCCATGCATGCCGCGCCGCTCGTCCGTCCCCCAACGCCCAGCGGCCAGCACGTGCCCTGTCCGTCAATCTGCGCGCATCCGACGGCGCAGAGCGGCCCGGGCCCCGCGATCGCGGGGAAGGGCAGCGTCGTAAACCGCGCGCACCGGACCGCTCGTCCCGTCCCTCCTCGCGGCTATGAAAACCTTTCTCGGGCTCCACCCCAACGCGCGCTCGCAGCTGCGCGTGCGTGCTCTGCGTCCACGGGCATGGACGACGCCGCCCTCTTCCTCCCTCGCCTCCTGCTCCGCATCGCCATCGTCGCGGCCATCGCGGGCGCGGCGCCGCTGGACCCGCAACAGCTGCTGGCGCTGCGCGCGCTCGGCCTGGGCGCGCACCCGCGCGCGGACCCCTGCGGCGGCGCGGGCGCCGCGGTGAACGCGTCCTGCGACGCGGGGGCGCCGTTCCGGCGCGTCACGTCGCTCGCCCTCACCAACTGCTCCGGCACCACCTCCGTCTCGGCCGCGGCGCTCGAGGCGCTAGCGCCGTCGCTCCGCGCGCTGGCGTTCGCTGACTGCCCGGACGCGCCGCCGCGGGCGCTCCCGCCGGAGCAGCTGGCGTCCGGCCTCCGGGCCTTCTCCTGCACTGCCTCGCTCCGCCGCCTCTCCGCCGTCTGGCTCTCGCACCTCACCAACCTCACCGAGCTCACCGTCGCGGACACGCCCCTCGCCACGGGCTCCCCCACCGAGTTCGCCGTCGTCGTCTCCCACATGGAGCACCTCACCCGCCTGATAATCTCCAACGCCAACCTCTCCGGCTTCCTCCCGCACCACTGGCACTGCCCCAACCTCACCCACCTCGACCTCTCCGGCAACCGGATCACCGGCGCCATCCCGGACACCCTCACGCTCCTCGGCGGCATCACCCACCTCAACCTCAGCTCCAACGTCCTCAACGGGCCGATCCCCAACTCCATCGGGACCTCATTTCGCTCACCACCCTGGACCTGTCCAACAACACCCTCTCCGGCGGCATCCCGGACACCGTATCCACGCTGCCGGAGCTGGAGGTGCTCAACCTGGGCTCGAACCGGCTCAACGGGAGCATCCCGCTGTTCCTGGCCGAGATGCGGGGTCTCAGGGAGCTCAACCTCGAGAACAACGACTTCGACGGCATGGTGCCGTTCACCGCCAAGTTCCTGTCGCGGCTGCGCGTGTTCAGGGCCGCCGGGAACGGGAAGCTGTGCTACAACCGGTCCGTGCTGTCCGCCGAGATCGCCGTGGGCGTGGCGCCGTGCGACAAGTACGGGTTCCCGGTGCTGCCGCCCCCTGCCACGGCACGGTCGGAGCGCAGCGCGGACTACGACGACGGCGGCGGGGACGCGGAGGCGGACGCCGGCGCCGACGCGAGGGGCGGGCCCAGCGCGGCGGTGCTCGGGGCCGCCATCGGGGTGTCCTGCCTGGCGTTCCTGGTCATCTTGCTCGTCTGCCTCTGCAAGGTGTGCCGCTGAGTGATGCGCGGGCGGCGGCACGCGATTCCTCCGTGTCTTTTGCTGAAGTGGATTACTCGGCTCTTCTGTTGCGCATTGCGCCGTGAAAATGTATGAACTACGGTAGCTTAGGATCAATCGATTCTTAATTTATTCTGTATTTTTGACGCAGTTCTTCGCTCTTGGTCGGGGTTTTTTTTTTTGAAAAGACTCTTGGTCGGGTTTTAAGCCTGAGACCTTGAGCAGAGAATTGCTGTATACAAAAGAACATCTTTTGGTTGGAGGTTGGAACGTCTGCAGGTGCAGGTCGTGGTTTCTCCGTTGTTTTGCGCCTCCATTCTTGTAAAATATAAGGCTGGTATTTCAAGATTAAGAGAGAGCAAGATCAATCTTTTGAAATATAAGGTGGCATTTTTTTTTTGAAAGAGCAAGATCGATGTTTTGAAATATAAGGTGGCATTTTTTTTTTGAAAGAGCAAGATGAATGTAAACCATGCGAGGTAAACCAATAAAAACATGCTAGTGCTGAATCAAGCTGAAGAGGTTGAAACTGGAACATGTTGCTCTCGTGATTCAATGTACGATGATCGAGGTCTGAAACACGAGCCCGTGCATTTGGGCCCTCTGGCTACTGCACAGTGAACAGTGTACATACCAGTATGTTACTGACCCTGTCGAGCTCGCCATGCTACGAAGTACGAACACAGAGCACTGTACTTGCCGGAATCCGGGCATGATTGCATCAACCATCAGCTGATCACGAACTCAGCTGAGGAATTCATGTTCCTACCTGGCATTTGATGGTTGCGTGTCGAGAGTTCAAGAGACGAGAGTGGCGAGCAATGAAGACAGCAGCCTGCGAGCACGCGTCGGTCTGGTGGTTTTCAGTTTTCGCTCGTCCAAAGTGCGGCGTTTCCTGCTGCTTTTCTTCTCGGACTCTTGTGCAGAGTTGGATTGGACGCGAGCCAGCTTCTTTTCTACCCGATTTCGACTTAGCCTTGAGGGCTACGTTTTCGCCAACCGCGCTGCGTCCTCCGTCCGCGCGGTGTGGGTCCCCCTCGTCGGCCCCAGCAGTCCAGCAAGGCAGCAACCTAGTCGCTACGGCATTGGTCGCTTTATGAGTTGTGACTACTGGCTAGTGCTGCTTTTGGCAACTGTGAATACTTGTCCGGCACTACTTGGCCGAGCTCTCGAGTAGTCGAGTATCGAGATACGCTGGGCCATGCGCTGCTTGGCGTATCCTCTACTTGTTTTGTACTCCTACAGCAGAGGTATGATGATACATGCGGCGTATATTCTACCTTTATTACCGTAGTAACTGTAATAAGCGGGCCCGCACGCAGCAGATCACCGCTAATCGGCCACTTTGGCGGTGTCAATTTGCCGCCCGGAATGATCGCCGCCCTCCCCTAATGGAATGGACATTCATGATGGCATGGGCATCATATGAAGCGTTGATTGATTCCCCCGGCCCATGAGTCACGACCCTAACATTAATGCAAGGCCCACCGCCCCGCCGTGCCGAGCCACCGCAGCAGCAGCAGGCCAAGTGTGAAACACACATGCTTAATTCAGTAAAGCCCTTCGAGTGCTCGGAGATTTGGCTTTATTAGTGTAGGAGCCATCACCGCAGCCCGCTAGGCATCATTCGCGGCCACGCCACGCACCGCTTCCCCTTTGATAGGTAGGATTAGTCTGTCTCTGCGTGCTCTGGTCTCCAACGCGGCTCGTGGCAAATTAGGTGGTGGGGTGGTGCTGCTAAGGGAAGGAAGCGTGCCCGCATTAGCCGTCATCAGTGCTTGCCTTTGCTGAAAAAGAATGGGAAAATGACATGGCATATCTGATCTTTGTAACGCTGAAAGTGAAAATGCAGTGCAGGGCTCAGAAAAGCTGGGGTTCAGAAGAGTCCATGCTACTGGATGATGGCAGCTTGTGTGTTTGGTGGAGGATTTCTAAAGACTGAGTGCACGTCATGTTTAGCGTTCACTGACCATGCGCTCTCGTATCATTTCTGCAGCAGGAGCAGGACACTGCATGGAATTCAGTCGCGTACTCATGATTATCACTCATGCAACCATATGCTAAACACCACTGCAATTCCAGGCCCCATCGATGTGTAAATGATCTTCCCTTTTGGTATGAAAGTATATCGGTTCCTTTTTTCCCATGTTCCTATGATTTACACACACTTAAACAGTGCCTGCTCACAATTCAGGCGAGTTTAACACTTCAACACCAAAACTTCTCATAACACATACAACATCAATGAACAATTGGATGCAAGATAGTACTAATCTCTACACCACCTCTCTCAAATCCTGGGGCAAAAGCCCAGAGGCAACAGAGGGAGGAAACCAGCCGTCCTTGCATCAGGCAACCACGTCTGCAACACCAGAAAGCCATCGTCCGCGGCGCACCACCGCCCCTCAGCAGATGACTGTGTTGCAGTTGGTGCTGTTGACAGGCTCGGTGCCTCCGACGAAGGGGTCGATCTTGACCCAGAGGAGGGAGAAGACGGAGGCGAGCAGGACGGACCAGAGCACGACGATGGTGGGCGTGCGGTTCTGGCGGCCCATGAGACCCTTGAGGAACGGGTACAGGTGCATGATCACCCACATGGCGAAGAACACCTTGCCGAAGAGCGGGCCCCACGACTCGTAGCCGCTGTTGAGCGCATCGGAGAACCCGGCCACCACGCCCACCAGGTTGAGCACCAGGATGGTGGTCGGCGGGATCAGCACCGTCGTCCACTTGAACACGTACAGCTCGCCGAACTCGGTGTCGTCCGTCGCCTTGGCCGTCACCGTGAAGTTGGTGTCCAGCCCGGCAATCATCTTGAGGATACCCTGGAACACGGCGAACAGGTGCGCGGACACGCCTCCGATGACCCAGAACTGCTCGTTGCGCCACCAGTCCTCGATGCCGATGCCACTCCACCGCAGCTCCAACACGCTCGTCAGGATGATGGACATGAAGAGGCCAAGAAACCAGATTGTCGCGGCGTTGGACAGCTGAAAGAGGGAGCAACGTCGGGTGAACACTACAGCCACCTGAATCCATAGCCAATGGTGAAAGCTAACCTACCGTTGGAATGATGAACTTCCCGGTGAGCAGGCAAATGGCAGGCAGGCAACAGTAGGCAATAAGAGGAAGAGAAGTGAACGGGTAGACGATGGTGTTGATGTAGGATAGCCTCTGGAGCCATTTCAGACGGCCACCACCGTAACCGTACCACAGCGGGCAGTGCCGACTCAGGAAGATCTCAACGGAACCAAGAGCCCACCGGAGAACCTGGTGCAGACGATCGGAAAGATTGATAGGGGCAGATCCCTTGAATGCAGGTCTCACCGGCATGCAGTAGATGGATCTCCAGCCACGGCAGTGCATTTTGAACCCAGTCAGAATATCCTCTGTAACTGAACCGTAGATCCAGCCAATCTGACATAAAAAAAAAGAACATGAAGTCATGCCTAATGAACATGGCAGGAGTATCTGACGTATCATCAAGGCATGCTGTCATTTTAGAGGATGATACTGGATGACAAGAATGCACACCTCTTTTCCCCATTCACTTTTCTCTTCATATCCACAGCTAATGACATGAATGGCTTCTTTAATTAGAGTAGATGGGTTTGCAGATTCAGGGACGCCCCCATTCTCCATAAGAGTTGATTCAATGAATACTGAAGACAGGCCAAAAGTCTTCTCAAAGCTCATCTGAGAGATAAGCATGGACCTCTCATACTCATCGTAGTCTGCAAAAACAGTGATACCACAATGAACATACTATCTCTGAGGTTAGATCTTCTGACCCACCAGTCTCGTGCACTTACTGTCAATTTCCCGAAGATTGAAAATGGCAGACTCAAGGTCTTCTCGCCGAGAGTCCCTGTTGATTTCCCTCTCACTTTTTTCAACCTTCTTCTTGGGACAGCAACAGCAACACCACGAACAAATCGAAGATTTTGGGAGGGCAGGCAGAGATGGAGGTCCATAACCATACAGCGCTTGCCTGTAGAAACAACAACCAGTTCCCACATAAACCGGGCCTTGAATGCCATCAAGTCCTTTCATGTTAACCTACTCAATGTAAGAAAGGACATATAAAGTTATGTAAAGATAACTAAGAGGCAAATGAAATGTCACTGGCTTAGGACTTACGTCAAAGAACACAACATTCCTATTGGCATATCGATCACTGCGATCAATGCCATCGAACCTCTGTGGGAATTGTACATAGCAGACATCTCTGCCAACATTAGGGTCCATCATGAAGCACATTGCTTCACGGACGGCTTTGCTGTTGTTAACATAGTGATCACAATCAAGATTAAGAATGTAAGGAGCATTTGTCAGGACAGCAGACACTCGGACCTGCATAATTAGAAAATTCTCAGTTAGTTTAAAGTTCAGAGAAAGAGAATCTTGTCATAGAATGAACTTCTATGTATGGTAAATTATTGCTGAAGAATGCGGTACCAGAGCATTCATGGCCCCAGCCTTCTTGTGGTGTTGGTAGCCTGGTCTTTTTTCTCTTGAAACATACACTAAACGAGGAAGTTCATTTCCATCAAAGTCCCGGGCACCAGTCTCACCAAGGAAAACCTGTCACCAAAGGCCACGGGAATGGTAAGAGTAAGCTTGAAGAATAGCTATTGTCAGCATGGAAATTATATATTGGCATTCTAAAAAGGATCAACGTTCGAGAAAAAAAGGATCAACATGCATCATATTAGTTAATAAATTGATCCTGAACAATGAGATACGTTTAGCATATATAATAAGGTCCATTCAAGTAATACCATTCATAAAGAATATATTTCCAAGTCCAAGTGGAACAGCACATGACTAGGTTGAAGCTGTCATTATTGTTTATTAATTTATTTTGCAAGGGAAGGCATATTTTGTATTGACCAAAGATGCAAGAAATAATTAATTGAATATATCAAAAATAAATAAAATTTAAGTTAACATGCTGTAAATTTCAGTAATCGGCACTATACTAGAAACTTGTTCCTTAACAGAAGCACTATCCTGCAATTACTGTTAAAAGGATGTGCAGTATGACTACAACGTCTTGTACACTGATATTTCACTAGTGAAAAGCACATTACCTGGATCATGCCAGGGTGGTCACGAGGATTATTCCCAGGCCATGGTGTACCATCTTGCATGATCCAGCCTTCGTCAGGTGTCTTCTGAGCCTTGGCGACCAAAGCATTTATCCTCACCTTGTATTCTTCATAGTCTCTCTGTATAAATATAACATTGTTTGCATAAACAACAAAAGATATAGCCAGTAATAATAATGAACGTTGTCCAACTGGGAAACCAAGATCTACCTTCATAGCCCTACGCTCCTTGACAAAAGACGGGTGTATCTTGTCCTTCAAGTAGTCAATCTTCTGCGAGAAATAGAACTCCGGAGCTCGTGGCTCAATGGCATACTTCTTGCAAAATGGAACCCATTTTCTAGCAAATTCAGCAGTCTCGGCAAGTGATTCAAATGTGAGCATAGCAGAACCATCATCAGATACATAGCATGAGATCTTCTCAACAGGATAGTCCACAGCAAGAATAGACAGCACAGTGTTTGCAGTGATCAGTGGAGGCTCTTTCAATGGATCCACTGTACTGACAAAGAAATCCACAGGTGCCAACCCAGAATCTTCACCATCCCCGTATCTGTGACATACACGAGAGGAGGATTATTAGATTCTGATGATTACTGATGCATATATAGATAGTATTCTTATGTGCTATTAGGCTCTAGTAAACTAACCTTGCAATCAGCCTATCAACATAAGTCTCTCGATTGATAGGATACCACTTGGGGAATTGATCCAAGATCCAGGAGAAACCAAACCAGATCTCACATATGACTGATGTCATCCAGAGACCAAAGGCACTGTAAACAGGATTGGTGATACGGTAGTGAAAGAAAAGCCCAAGAACTATCAAACGCATAATGATGACTGCTCTGTAAGGTGTGAGCTTGTTCTTTGATATAGGGATGATCCGGGAGAGTGTCTCATACGCATCTGTCAAACTGCAAGATTGTTCGTTGTTACAAAATGATTACAGAGATGTAAGTATAACATTTTTGGGAACTTCATCAGAAAATCCTCTAACTTGAGATCCACAATTAAAATCAGACAGAAATACGAAGCAAAGAAACGATGAGATGGAGACTTTTCTGCCACCTTTGTGAGAAATTAGATGCATAGTTCAAAATATTGTAAATATGCGTATCACCTTCAAGAATTAGTTGAATGTTTTGGTTCACTACTCCAACATAGAGAAGTCCATGCTTTAATATCCTAAAGACAGTAACTACATGAAACAGCAAGTTCATTTTTAAATGCAGATGCTATGGGACCTCATGAGTATAAAACAATCGTTTGACATAAGTAAGATAACCTTACAACGTTGCTGACTATATCAGAACAATGATAATCTAAAAATCATTCCCAACCTCATGTAATCAAATATGATTTAATATAATCCACAATTCATTCATAGTATCACTCCTATTCATAGAAAACGATAGGTCATCAAGGAATCATAGAAAGATCTATAAATGGATGCTTGATCCTTACTCCTTTTCATCCATGATCTGTTCTTCGACAGGTGGTGGCTGTGCTTTTGCTGCAGCCTTTTTGGCTGAGGCTTTTTTCTCGTTCTTCTTCTCCTTCCAACTCTCCACCCTGTTCTTCCAGATGGGTTTCCCAGATTCATCATTCAGTTCTGCGAATTCGTAGTGAGGGTTGAAATTTCAGTACTCCCACAGCATCAGAAGAAGGAAATGGTACACTGACGATGAAGCAAGTATCGTACCACTACCAATTCCCGACAAGCTGCTCATGGTCCTGCCATGGCTTACTTCATCCTGTGCCAGCAAATTTTCAGTTAATCCCAGTGTTAAAAATGCCAGAATTTTCTAGATATGTTAATTGCAGTGCTACCCAGAACCGAACAAGCATAGAGGGGGGAAATTTACCTGGCGATCATTGAGGTGGCTGCCCATGGTGACCCTCTCACGCAGGCCGGCGGCGGCGTGGTGGTCCTCCACCTCCTCTGCTTCAGCGCCCTCGTTGCCACGCGCTGGAACAGAGAGCATTCACATTAGCATTGCCTCCTCCCACAAACTGGCAAAAGTACGATCGCCGCAACGCGCGACGCACCTGGGTCGGCCGCGGCGGCGTACTCCCCGCCGCAGCGCGCGCACGTGGTGCGTCCCTCGGCGGCGTCCTCGTCGAGGCAGGCCCTGCAGAGCGCGTAGCTGCACGCGCGGCACGCGGCGCACCCGTCGTCCCCGCACGCCGCGCACGGCACGGGCGCCGCCGACTCCATCGCGGCTCCTCCTCCTCACCCCGATCGACGCGCGGCCTCGGGGATCGGCGTGCGGCAGCGGGGAGACCGGGTGGGAGAATCGGAATGGGAGCGAAGCGGCTAAGCGTGCCGGAGGTTGGAGGCGTGGTGATATAGCGGCAGCCCATGCCCGGGGGCGGTGCGGTGAGGTGGCGCTGGCAGGCGTGCGGTGGGTGGAGTTGGGGCGTCGGCGTCGCGTCGGCGGGTGGATGGAAAGAATGGAAGCAAAGGGTTGGGCGAGGACTGACGCGCCATGAGGAAGGCAGAGGGAGAGAGGAGGGTGGCGGGGTGCGCGCGCGCTGCGGCGTGCAGCAGGTGGTTCTTCCCCGCGGGGTTTTGTTTTGCGGGGTTTCGAAGCGAAGACGACGGGTGATTTGGCCTCCGTTCCGCCGCGCGGGCGGAGGGCGTGCGTAACCTGGAAGGCGGACGGATCGCGACGAAGATCCGGTGCAGTTGCTTAGCAACTGCACGTTAAGGACTGCACATAATTTGAACCCTTAATTTCTCAGATGGACGGACAGATCAAGTTCTATAGTAGCAAATAGTGATGAACAGTATCCGATGAATAAACTGCTACAGTGCCGCACAGTGATAAACAGTAACTCTCCTTACAGTTGGCGACCACTTAATTTGCAGTTGCTACTGCACAGACGGATCGGGGGTCGCAGGGGTGGGTGGTTGGCGGGTTCCGTTGGTGCGGTGGGGGGTGGGTCCGGCGGTGCGGAAAGAGAAGGAGGAGGAGATCACTGCCTCGCGCTGGGGCGTAGTTTTTTTTCACGACAGCCCTTTCCCGAGATCGCGACGGCGACCGACGGGCGGGAAGCGAGGTGAAAGCGAGACCTTTGCTCTGCTCTTGCCTTGGAAGGAAGTGGATCGATGATATTTTTTTTTCATGTGTCGTCATTGTACTTGTACATCTTCCTTTGGGGGGGGTTTTGAATTGTGATGCCGTGGAGCTTCCAAGTTCAGACGTTCGGGAAGAAACTTTGTTGGTGCTGTACGTGTGTTTCTTGCAATGCGTGCTCCAAGCAGGACAGGGTGGCTGAGTCTATTTATCGCACGAGCGAGGGGCGGCCAACGTATCACAGAAGGGCTAGCACTAGCACTGTTCTTCTTTCTCGCCGAGCTCGCGATGGTGATTGACTGCTGGGGTTAGGGGAGGGGGCTGCCGGGGTTGTGGTGTCCGCTGGATGTAGAAAGAGGGAGGGTGGCAGGAAAGATAGGCACGGGTAGTGGGTTGCGGGGCGGCGGCGGCGGCGAGGACGCCGCCGGCCAAGGGCGGTGGTTTGACAATCGGTGGGGCAAAATTCTAAAACCTGATAGGGAAGTGGCGTTCTCTCGATGGGGACAACACCAGACGGTGGATCCAACGGTGGGAGCCGCTGAAGACATAAAAGATGACCGGCGCCGAATGTCCGCGCTGGTTGTTTTCATCGTGAGAAGAGCCGAGTAGACGAGTAGTATTTTACTCCCTCTTTCTAAAATATAGTTTAGTTTAGTAAAATGAACTATATTTAGAATGGAACAATATATTTTAGAACGAAGAGAGTTGCAGTTTAGCACGTACATACTATCCTAGAGAAACGTACGTTGTGATCCCCGGCTCAACCGAAAAGAAGGGTGAGGGTGTGGTGTGAGTGTGTGGTGTGATGCAAGGGGCGTGGGCCAAAAGAGCGAGATGCACGTTAAGATTCGTATCCAGCCTAAAAGGTTGTCTTGGGCTCAAGAAAAGGAGTAAACAAACTAGCAATCAAAAAAAGGCGTGGCGAGCCCAAAGGAAAGCCCAAAATGCCGAAACACGCCTCGGGCAACTTGTGTTGTGTTACTCAGAATGCCCGCCCGTTCTACACGGAAAAGTTAAACGCAGCAAATAGATAAACAAAACAATTGGGCCGCATGCGAAATTGGATATATCTGCCAACGGGGGGAAATGACCCAGGATGAAGAAGTGCGCAACGGGCCTGATATTCCTTTCTTCTCGATGGGCTCTCTGATTTTTGTTGTCACCTGCTGCGGGAGAGAAAGATTTAGAGAAGATATTTGTTTAGGATGACTGACTCCTATATGAGAAAGTAGTAGCGGACTAAAATTTAGGAGTACGTGTGGATATGCTCTTGGTACCCACCACATAGGTTTGTCTAAACAAAGAAAGAAAGAAAAAAGTACCCCTTGGGATCATGTGAAACAACGAGCTGCATATCGTACTGCTGAGTTCAGCACTGATGCTGTTGGACTATATGGGTGAAGTAAAGTAGGCTCTAATGGGCGACAAACTGGAGCCTTTGCTTTGAACCAGTAAAACAGGAAACCGGCATATTGGGAGGCTGGGAGCAGCCTGGTGCTATTTTTATTCCCCTTTACTTATCATTTTCAAGATGCATCACACGTAGACACAGTCAGGCAACTAACCGTCCAATCCTCTCTTCAAAAAAAGAAAAACGTCCAATCTGTCCATGCGAATATGAGATGGCTTCGGCCGCTGCCGCTTCGTGCTCAACCACTCGTACGTCCTTGAATCTCGATCACATCCACACTCGACAGCACGGGCGAAACGGGACGATCAACGTCTTGGCCGAACCGAAGAAAGGTTCCCGTTTTTATTATTGTTGTTATTACGGTCACCCGAAGTCAATTATAGCAGCAAATATAATTGGGGCTAGAACGAGTCGGATAAGATGACTTCTTCGGCATCGCCAATCTTATAGCAGCGAAAACGAACGAGCCAGGCAACGTCAACAACCAAAGAAGAAAAAACGCCCGGCCCACGCTCGCCAACATTTCTCCCCCACGAGATTACAAAAAAAATGAGCTCCGGGCACGGCCAGCAGCAAGCCACACCTGATCGGCGAGCCCTCTCCTTTCTTTAAGCTATCCTGATCTGGTTCTGAAAAAAAGAAGGCTATCCTGGTAGCCCCTGGCGATGCCAAAATGCCATTCCTCTCCGGGGGGCGGGGGAAAACAGCGCTAGGCCGCAAAAGAGCTCTCCTGGCGGCCGACGGCGCGCGTACGGAACCCAGCGCGCGCGTGTGGGAAGTTTACGTTGCAAGCCGTAGCATCTCGGCGTCCGTGTCCAGCCCCGGGTGGGCGCGCGTGATGTGAGGCCGGTTTTGGTGGCGCCTGCAGGCGAAGCTTCCGTGCACGCACGCGCGGCGCGGCGAGAGATGGATGGGAACGGCCCGCCCGCGCCGCCGCAGCTGTCACCCTCGCCGCCGCTACTGTGCCGTGCGCATCATCACGCCGGGCCTTCTCCTCCGTTAGGCCGCCGCTCTCCAAAAGGTCCAAACTTTATCCCCTACCTTTGCAGCAACCGGGTGGGTGTCCGGAGCACCACCAACTGAACTGGGCGTTTTTCAAGGACTCGAGTCGTAATCCGCGGATCCGTAAAGGCCCGTCCCCATTCGCGCCGCGACGGACACTGTTACATGACGGCGAAGGGGGAAAAAAAACTACGGCAGCGAAACGTCTTCGACTTACCACCGCACGTCTACGCCGGCGTAGGCTTAGCTTAGGATCGAAGAACACCTCCATTTTTCTTCTTCTTTTCTTGTCTTAATTGTCAACACATCGTTGTCCTAATGCGTCGTAGCTAGCCCAGCAAGATATTTTTGCTTCGCCGTCACCCGAGATCAAGTCAAGATCAATCCCAAATTAATACGGGACCGCGATGCAGATCGACGAGGCTCCCGTCGGCCCTGATCCATGACGACCTCCGAATTATTTTTTTTGAAGAAATACGACCTCCGAATTAAACAATTCTTTTTATCGCAAATGATCGAGATCTCCGGCGACCGCCCCGGCCACACCCCGGCCGGTCCTCCATCCATCATCCATCTAGTTTCTTCCTCGTCCAAGCCCACCAGCATGTCAGCAGATTCCGGTTAATTTCGCCTGCTTTAATAATATTATGTGAGAGAGAATAAATTGAAAGAAGATGAAAGTATACGAGCCGAACAGAATAGTTTTTTTTACGGCAATCCCCTCGCGAAACGCGGAGCAAGAACCGGCCCCGCACGTCGCCACCGGCACGGCACGTACTGCACATTAGCCGTTGCGACTAGTTTACTCGCGCCTCCCACGTGACGCCATTAAGCCTCCGCGATCGGGGTTACCGGTTAATTAACACGCCCGCCGAGGCTAATCGGGTCGAGCCATCGAGGGGCCTTTGCGTCCGGCGGGAAGAACCGGCGGGGCCGGGGGCCTCGGCCGGCGGGCCCCGCGTGATGTGCGGTGGAAGAAGATAAGGTGGCCAGGGAGGCAGGTGCGGCAGCCGGCAGGCCAGCTAGCTGCCTCGGCAGATTAACGCGGTGATCATGGCAGCGCCTGGCTTTTGATTAAGGCGGGGTTGGTTTGCGTATGGTCGCTGTCAGGCGCCGGCTATTTTATCCCGTTTATGGCGTAGCCTGCCGCACCTGCCGCGGGTGCGCGGATCAGCATCAGCTCGTGTGCTTGTAGCCAGCTGAACAGGCAATTGGGTAGCGTCTCCATACGGAGGATGCCTACGCGACTACGCGAGCATGACGATCCCGGCCGCTCTATTTACGCGTTGGAAGAGAGACACAGTTCGAAGCTGAACAGGCAATTAGGTAGCGTCAAAATATGTTTGCAACCTGCGCTACAGGGACCAGTTCGGAAGCTTGTCTGAAAAATACTCGCCCACCATTATCTTGGCCAAATACTATTACCATATCCAGGTGGACTACAAGCACAGAGTTACACCAAACAAAAGAAAAGAGATTTGCGTTCCAAGTTCCTGTTTGTCTTTGCAAAGTACAAAGGGGTATCGGCTTATTAGGATACCCTATTGCAACAGCTATAATTTTTTTTTTCGGAATACCTTATTACTTTCACGAGAGAATATATATATCGTGTTAAGAAACTAGGGAATTTTTGCAGTAATAGACTAGGGAATTTATCGGCACCAAGTTTCATCTGTATTCAATTAATACGAGAAATATGGATAACATTACAATATTCACCGGAAGAATAATAAATCATCTCTGTCAGAGAAATATAAATCCGAGCTACGTACAATTGATATTGGCCATGGCAGTATTAGTATAAGATTATAACTTTTAAAAATACTCAATATTAGTGTAGTTTTCTAGCAATGCACGTGGATCATTGATGAGTGAACCTAGCTGTGGCACATCCTACTTGGCTGTACTCTCTATACCAAGGGGCCCGGCCGGCTTCTTTAGTCCCACTCCCACACGTAACTACCGTAGTTTAGATGAGTACATGTGAGGGATCTGGCCTCAATCTTCCAAGTACGAGCAATATTCTAATGGACGCGTACGTACACTTGCAGCAAGGAGCAGTCCTTGCAAGTTTACTGATCTCTGAAATCTGATTGGAACACGTTCAAAAAAGAAATATGATTGGAACAGAGATGCCAGTTGGTACATGCTGCAAACAACGAGCGACTCAAGATCGAACCATGTGTTGAGGGATGGGCGCGAAAATGAAAAAAATATCAGGTTAGTTTTCAAGTTTTTTTTTCTACTTGAGTAAAAGGAAAATGGTACCTAGAAAATAAAGCAACAATGATAAAAATCATGTGAAAATTAAAACAAAACATTTTTAATTGCATATGATGTTTATAAGTTTTACCTTATTTAGCTGATAATTACCAAAGGCAAATTCTTATTTTTTTTCAACTCAACCATTGCACTTGTTTATGATATATCCCTTCCATCCATCTATGCAAGGCATATTTTACTTTGACGAAAAGTCTAACTTTTATAGTTTTTGACATAAAGTTGTCGATTTCTAACCAATACTTGTACGCATTGATAGCATATTTTTGTTTTCGATTTGTTCGTAATATTGATGCCATATTCATACCCGATAATATCGTATTCTAATTTAACAAATGTGAACCGAAAAGGAGGCCTAGCAACGTCTGTATACGATCACGGGCCAACACAGAGTCCGTGCACTCGTACATACATTGTCTTTGGCAATAAAGTGTACGCGTATCCGCACATGCACGAAAAATGTGCGTGCACGGGCGGAGCGAGAGCAAAACAAGTCCATGATTGGCCTGCGCGGAGTGGTTAGGGCGGGGGCGGTCGCGATCGCAGCCTCTCCGCTAGTTTAATCACGGCTCCCCATCCGGCCCGGCCCCAGGACGTCGCTCTCCGCCTCCCGCCCGCCACCCTCAGACGGCCCTCCTCTCCTCTCCTCTCCTCCTCCGAGACGCAACACAGAGAGCGATCCGATCCAAAACGAACACCAATATCCAAGGCCGCGCCAAGCAAAAAAAATATCCCTCCGCGCACCCCGCACACACCCGCCTGCCGGCTGCTGCTGCCCGCTCTCTCCCTCGCCCGGCCGGCCGCCCTGCCCCGGTGCTCCCCGATGACAGCAGCGTCGCCCGCATAAAAAAAGGCGCCCACTAGCGCGCGCACCCGCATATACAAACACGAGGAGGAGAGAGAGGGATCATTGAAAGCTGCACCCATCATCGATCCGCCCCGGCCCGTTTGTTTGCCACCATTTCCCCCCATTCGACCCCCTCCCATCATTCGCCTCGCCCCAATACTCTCCGCCCGCTTGCTTTCCCCCTCGTCGGAGCAGAAATTTTTATGCGCGCTTTGGGAAAGCGCGAGTTAGTTTTGCTCTGAAGCTGCCTGCTTTTTATCCATCCGGAGGGAGCCGCGGGCATTGGGGTGGAGCAGAGGCGAGGCGAGGGATCTGCCCATGTCGTCGGCGGAGGACGGGTACTGCAGCTCGGATTCGCCGCGGGCGGAGTCCCCCGAGGAGTCGCAGGCGGCGGCGGACGCGGAGTCGCCTCGCGCCGGGGCCAAGCGCGAGCGCGACCTCTGCGACATCCCCGCCTCGCCGTCGTCGCCGCTGCCGGCAGCTAAGCGCAGGTACGGGCGTGATTCATCTGTCATGTCTCGTGTGCGCCTCCTCCGCACACGGAGAGAGAGGGAGAGAGAGAATTTGCATCTGTGCGCCCGTGACCCCTGCTGTGCCGCCGCGCTACGGGAATCTGGAAATTGGGGCTGCTACAAGAGAAGATCGCTGATTAGCTCTTTGTCCCTTTGTGTGCGAGCAGCCGGAGATCGGTGGAGAAGCGGGTCGTGTCGGTGCCGCTCGCCGAGTGCGGGGACCGGCCCAGGGGCGCCAGCGGGGAGGGGCCGCCGCCGTCGGACTCGTGGACGTGGCGCAAGTACGGGCAGAAGCCCATCAAGGGCTCCCCGTACCCTCGGTAAGTAGCGGCCTAATTTCCCTGCTGATTACTGGTCTGATTGCCGGTTGGTTAACGACCTGTGATGCTCTGCCTGAGCAGGGGGTACTACCGCTGCAGCAGCTCCAAGGGGTGCCCGGCGAGGAAGCAGGTGGAGCGCAGCCGCGCGGACCCCACCGTGCTGCTCGTCACCTACACCTTCGAGCACAACCACCCGTCGCCGCAGCCCAAGGGCAACAGCTGCCACCAGCAGGGCAAGGCGTCTCCACGGCCGGCGGCGCCGAAGCCCGAGCCGGCGGTCGAGCAGGCTGAGCTCGGTCCGGAGCATGAGCTGAAGACAGAGCCAGAAGCGCCAGAGCAGGAGCTGGAACCGGAGCACAAGGTTCTCGCAAGTCTGGCCGAGCCGGAGACGGCAACAACCGCAACGGTAGCGCCGGTGGCCGAGGAGGACGAAAGCTTCGACTTTGGGTGGTTCGACCAGTACCCGACGTGGCACCGGTCGGCGCTGTACGCGCCGCTGCTGCCGCCGGAGGAGTGGGAGCGGGAGCTGCAGGGGGAGGACGCCCTGTTCGCGGGGCTCGGCGAGCTGCCCGAGTGCGCCGTCGTGTTCGGCCGCCGGCGCGAGCTCAGCCTCGCGGCCACCGCGCCGTGCTCCTGATGGCAGCTTAATCCCCCTTTTCCCTTTCATCTTCCTTCTGGATTTTTAGTTTTACTCGGAGCAATTTGGAGGTTTTAGTACATAGCTAAGATCGATGCGCGGGGGATTATCTGTTCGAGGCCGGCTCCTGCCTTGCTTTCTCTCCCCGTGTTGATTGGGCGCGCGCACGCGTGCGTGCGTTCGCCACCCAAGATTGTCCCGTTTCAGAAGTGGTTTGCGATGCGATTCCAACCCAAAAAGCAGCGAAAGGTTTGGCATTTTTTTTCCCGGTCGCTTCGTCTCGCCATTTGTGATTATCCGATGGGGACACGGCTCGCGACGCGACGGCGTGGTGCGCTCCGCCTGCGCCTGCGCCGCTGCAGGCCGCCGGTAGCGCCGAGCGCGAGCATGCAGGCCTCGTCCGATGCGGAAGCGGAATCTGGCCGCCTGATCCTGACGGCAAGTGGTGGCGCGGTGGCGGCAGGTGGCGACGCGGCGTGCTCCCCGCCCGGTTTCGGCGCCGCGGTGGTTGGGGGGGGGGGGGGGCAGCGGGCAAAAACACGCGCGCGCGATCGAGGCCACGTGCGGCGCGGAGGATGCGGGCGCGACGGATCCACCCCCCAGTTCTCCCTTCCCTCCCCACCTGCGGGTCGCGTGCCATCCGGCCCCTCTTGCCGGTCACGGCCGGCAGCTCGATTTGTTTTTGCGCCACGAGCGCAGAGCCGGCCGGTACCCCGCACCCGGCAGGGCGGAGCAAAACTGCAAAACCGCGGCGCGAGACACTGGCGGCAGGCTCCTCCCGATCGCAGCGGCTACAGCGCGGCTGTGATCGGGACGGATGCGTCGAATTCATGCCTGCGTCGCTGTACGCCGCGTGGGTGTCGCGCACGAGTCGATGCCGTCCGTGCACGGCGTTCCGAGAGGGAATTTGCGAGCAGAGGGGACAAAGACGTGGAGGAGATCCAAAGGCTGGGTAGGGGCCAAAAGTCCGAGCCGATTAAATCCATCCATCCGGTGTGGAAAAGGAAGATTGCATCGAGTTCTAGCCTTCGCCTTCCTATAGTAGGTGCGGCAGAAAAGCGAGCTCTTGGAGTCGCGCGTTCGTTCGCAGTTCTCCACTTTCCAGGGACTAAAATCTTATCTTGGGAGCCAGGACGAACATGTACAGGTAGCGGCTCGCCTGCTCCAGTACATCACACCCCTTTGCTGCAGGAGAGATTCCATTCCCTTGTGTTCCTGTAAAGAAAAAGCTCCAGCTGAGTATTCCACCATCACATGGTTAGGAATCCAAGTTCCATCGCAGTGTTACTATTACCCATGTAATCTATGGGAGCATCATGTGTCACTCGTGTAAACTTGCAGCTAGCACCACATGATCTTGTGTCAGCATCCGATGATAAGATGTCTAGAAGCTAGTGTAAAAAAAATCTTAAACAAGAGAGCTTTGATAATAAATTAACATGGGGCATGCGGTGTACACTGTAGAGCTCGAGGTTTAGAAATACTCAATCCTCTAGAAGGATAAACTAAATAAATCGGTTTTAATAAATGAGTAATACCCCACTAGCAGTGTCCAACGAATATAGGGTGAGCGTGAGACAAAAGATGAGAAGACCTGTCAATAGGAATTTCCGGAATAAAGACTTAGACGAGGGGATATGATTGACAGGTAAGATGTCATCTGAAACGCCATGTCCAGCCAAAACCAAGGTTGCAATTTGCAAACAACAGATCAAACATATGAGGTTATCCCCCTGTTTGGGGGTCAGTATCCGTTGCAGAGGAGAGGGATCAAATCGGCAGGACAAGACAAAGAAGTTGCTGTCACTGACGTCCTGAGAGAGAGACTTGTCAGCTGACAGGCCCGGCCCATTAATCTTTGGAAGCTGGGCTTGGGCCAGGTCCTTTAATCTTTGGAAGCTGGGCTTGGGTCAGGCCTTATTTCCTGCGTGGTTGCATCCATGTAGGATAGAGGAAGTAGTGATATGCTTGGAGCCAGAGAGTAATGAAACTCTATGTTTCCTAGTAAAAAAAATGCTACATGAAGAAATTTGTTTTAGAATATAGGTCTCCAAGTCCCAGTGCCGTTATATAGTGGTTGTTGTAAACAATGACGTATAATAGACATCAGGCATCAAAGAAGACAACCTATTGGTCAGACACCACTGTAAACTAATGCGTATATAATGCAGGTATAGTCTATATTCACTCCCACAAGGGATGCTTTTGTAAATATTTGTGACTTCAGAGTTGAATCTCTTCCACAAATCGTTTTTTATTAAAAAACTAAGTCGACGAACGGAGGAGTACAGAACCTTATTACTATGTGTGTATAGAAAAAGAAATAGAGAGAGGAGTATGTAGAACCTGATGCATTTCCTATCTCATCGTGCACGCGATTAGATAGATCATAGATGAGATAAATCGAGAACCCTGATCCAAGTCTGTGAGCTCCATCATATAGCCTTCGAGTTCCTTTCCTGTCCCTTAACCACAGGCCCAACCGAATTCACGGGATCAGCAGGGCTCCACACATGGACCATCTTTCAGAGCTGCAGTTTGGGCCGTCGAGCAAGAAGCTCAAGCGCTGCGGTCGCAGTCGATCGAGGAGCCCTGGCAGCCGCCGCCGCCGCCGCCGCCTGACGCTGGAAGTTGGAACAGAGAAGTTGAAGACGAAACGTGGAGCCATTTACTGATCTTGGCCGGTGGCCACTCTCTCTTTCTCTCTCCAATGGTGGGCGTTGTCGCTGACTCCCGGGATCGCCGCTCGGGACTCCGAACCGGCGATTCAGTCGAAGCAGAGGGGTGGAAAGCCGCTGTTAGGGGCTCAGCTGGGCGATGAGCAGGGTCTGTCCTAGGCGAATCCGGCCGGGAAGGACAACGGCGCCGGCCGGCCGGACGAGGCGATGCGGGGGGGGGGGGGGGGGGGGGGGGGGGGCGGAGAACGCACGCGCCATTCAAGAGCTGCCTTCCAAAATTCCGATACAAAGAAGGGGGCTATATGTAAATATTTGGATCCAAATATTTGCGAGTAACCCCCTATCATGCTGTTCGGCTGGACCACTTGCGGCTGGTTCTGGCTGTAGCTGCTCCAGCCAGAAGCAGCCAGCCAGCAGCCGCCCAGCCTGATCCAGCCAGAAGCAGCCACCCAGCTGCCAGCCCAGGAAAATTTGAATTCAAATTGTAGGGCCAAGTAAGGTCCTCAAAGGAATTGATTTAGCACCATGAAAAAAATACATACAGCAGCACTTAGTTCTCATGAAAAAATATACGTACAGCAGCACTTAATTCTCATGAAAACATACATGCATACTATCTAATGAAAATACATTTTGATTGCTGCATTACAAAAGGAGCTTTAGGTGACTGCTGCATAACAAAGGGAACTTGGCTCAGTGTGCGTCTGCTTCATTGCTGCATACCAAAAGGAGCTTCAGGTGAGCGAGACCTCCACCACAAACTATATTCGTCCGCTGCATGTTTACAAAAAGGCACCAATTCAACCATACATGAGAGCGTTAACAATATCACAACATCAAAATCACAAGCATGATGAACACTCCGTTACCTGAATCCTAGAAATTCAAGTCCAGCAGTAATCCAGTCCCGGACAGTTGACATGTCATCTTCCGCATTTGACTCGACCCACTGATAAGAATAGTGACTTACTCCAGGTACTTGCATGGTATGAATTGCACGTGAGCCTCCATTTTCCTCCATTACAAAGTTATGGAGTGCAAAGCATGCCACAATAATGCTACGCTGCTTGTCCTGAGGATAGTGAGGAACTCCTTTCAACATTTGCCATTGTTGGGGACGCCACCTTCGGAGACCGCCGAAGGTCCGTGTCAGCAAAGACACACGGAGGTCGAGGACCTGTGAAGGTATCCCGAAGACACCCGAAGGTCGAGGGTCCACGAAGGCCTCCGAAGACACCTCTTCACCAAAGTACCTGATGGCGCCGGTCCCACCCGGAGGGAGGACCACCCCCTTCGGTGGGCCTTCGTGGCAAGAAGACCGAAGATCAGCCGAAGGATGCAAAGGTGGTGAGTTGTAAAGTCAGAGTAGGGGTGAAATTACCTTGTACCCCTGGAATATTCCCGGAATATAGCCGTTGGGGGCTAAAAAGGTGTAATTGCGATCAGGGCAGTTGTAACCGCCCCTATAAATACCCCTGTAACTGTAACTGATGGGACGACTGAATGTGCAAATGAATACACTCTCTTTATTCGTGTCCTGTTATTTCGTGTTGTATACTTAGTTTCCACGGGCTGTTGTGGTGCCTCTTCACCCGAAGGGTACTCTCCACCAACAGTTTTGGCGTCCACTGCGGTTCGTTCCAACACGCCATGGCTCAAAAGAAGAAGCCCAGCGGGACTTCAGCTCCGTCGACCGAAGAGACCGGAGGCGTCGTCACCGAAACAGGACAACAACAACTGGTCAGCGACACAGCCGAGGTCGAAGACATCGCAAACGGCACCTTCGAGGTCCAGCTCGAGGAGTACGGAGTCCCAGCCGAAGACATAGCAGTCTACCGAAGAATCAAAGCAAGACTGGCCGAGCTCGCGGCCAGTGCGCGGGAAGCAGCAAGAACGGCTCAACCATCTACTTCGCAGATGATTACCAAAGGACGCAAGGAGACCGAGACAACGAGCAACGAAGCCACAGAGCAGTACCGAAGGCTCAGAGAAGAATAGCTTCGGTTAGAGCTCATCTACAAGCAAATACAAGAGAAGAAGCGAGCACTGGAGTACGCATACTCCCACCATCCTGAAGGCCTAGAAAGAACTGAGAGCCAAGAGAGCAAGCCCACCGACCGAAGGGTACCAACACCAGGGTACCGCCGAGGCCCAGTCCCATACATGTTCAGGACGAACCAGAAGACTCGGAGGAAGAGTACTATCGAAGCCGAAGAACAGAGCACCGAAGGTCCCGTCGCCACGACGGACCTAGCACCCCGCTCTCCGAAGATCTGGAGAAAGAACTATGGCCACCACGGTTCAACTCAGTAATCCTACCCCAGTACGACGAAGAGGCCGACCCCAGAGAGTTCTTGCTCAAGTACGGAGCAGCCGTGGAGGCAAACGGAGGTGGCCCAGCCATCAAGGCGAAGGCCTTCGTTATGGCATTGAAAGGCTCAGCACAACACTGGTACGCAAGTCTCCCGAAGGGCTACATCCATTCCTAGAGCCAACTGAGATCGAAGCTGCTGACAAGCTTCCGGGGGCTTCAGTCCGAAGAGCTCACCTCATGCGATTTCCACAATTGCAAGCAAGCCCAAGACGAACCCCTCCAAGATTATATGCAGTGCATCATCAAGCTGCGAGCAAGAGCACCAAACGTGGCAGATCTATCCATAATTGATGCCACAATCGCCGGCCTTTGGGTCGGCGCGTGCCAAGACTTTCTCGACAGATGCAAGCCACGCTCTGTGGGAGAACTCTTCGATGTCATGCAATAATACTGCAAGTCTTACCGAGGCCAAAGGAGGAGGCTCGATGCGCTGAACCAAGAGAAGGCCAAAAAGGGTCAGTGGAACAACCAGCCGAAGCCGTGGCACCCGGATCAATCGAAGCAAAACGATCACAAGCAAGTCAACAACGTCTCAGAGGGCGCCGAGCCCAACGAACCACCCGCCCCGTCCAACCGAGGACGAGGAGGAAAAGGAGGCCGAGGAGGCCGAGGCCAACATCAGAGGACACCATTCTGCTATTTCCATGGCAAAGGCCACTGGACAAACGAATGCACTGCCTTCAAAGAAAAGAAAGAAGAGCTTGACAAGAAAGCCACAGAACAGCCGAATCCTGTCAACTATACATCCCAAGAGAACAAGACCACGCCTCCCATCCCAAGCCAATGGCCATCGTCCTATCCACCATATAGCTACAACCCACCACCATATATCCCATCTTACCCGCAGCTGCCACCACCACCGATGCCCCAGCATCCCGCAACCACTTCGGGGCACCGAGCTCCCCCCGCAAACAACCACACCCCGCCATCCTCGGGATACCACCTCAGCTGGACCCGAACCCCCACAATCCCTGCAGTCCCAGCCTACGACCCCGTAAACTACCAACTGCCACCGCCACCAAAAATCGAGCCGGGGCAAATCCCCGAGTCTTCCAACTCACTGAAGGAAAACAATCCCGGAGGCCCGATGGTAAATGTCATCAACCCCATTTCCGGAGGGTCAAACGAACCAGTTAACGAAACGAAGCGGCAGCGAAAAGACTACCTTCGGGCAGTCAACCACGTCTGCGCAGGCAAACACTTCAAGACCACATGGTCCCATGTTCCCATAACTTCCACTGAAGCAGACCTCAGGCTTCAACAATACCCACATAACAACCCACTGGTCATCAGAGCAAACATCGGCAAAAACACAGTACATTTCTTCGGCAACGACGTCGGAAGAATCCTCGTGGACAATGGCAGTTCAGCCGAAATCATCTTGTGGCGATGCTTCGGCCAGATGGGATTCACGGAAAAAGACTTGAGGAAATCCACTTCCCCACTGATAGGCTTCGACGGGAAGAGAATCAAAGCTGTGGGCAAGGCGGACATCAACGTCACCTTCGGCCAAGGGCCAACAATGAGAACGGAGGTCATAACCTTCGACATCATAGACATCCAGTACCCATACAATGCCATCTTCGGCAGAAACACCATCATCAAGTTTGCCGCGGTCATCCACCAGCCTTACCTGTGCATGAAGATTCCCACGGCCGGAGGGGTCGTAACAGTGTTCGGCAGCCAAGAGGAAGCCCGAAGGTGTGAAGACAACACCTCTCAGTCCTCAAAAAACGTACATGCCATCAAAGACCAAAAGCAAACTGAGGACAAAGGCAGTCAACAAGAAGCCGAAGCCCAAGAGGCTACCGAAGGCTTGCAACCGGCCGAACACACCAAAAGGGTACCATTATGCGAAGATGTCCCAGATCGCACAGTAACCATCGGCAAAAGCCTGGAGCAAGCCGAAGAAGAAAGGCTCATCCGTTTCCTCCGAAATAACCAAGATGTATTCGCGTGGTCTTCGGCAGACCTGAAGGGGGTAAGCAGGGATGTCATGGAGCACGTCCTCAAAGTGGACCCGAAGCACAAGCCAGTAAGGCAAAGGCTACGGACAATGTCCGAAGAAAGAAAGAAAGCAGCGCAAGCCGAAGTCCAGAAACTCTTAGACCCCGGAGTAATTCGAGAAGTCCAGTTCTCTGAGTGACTTGCTAATGTTGTCATGGTCAAGAAGAAGAATGGCAAATGGCGGATGTGCATAGATTTTACAAATCTCAACAAGGCATGCCCGAAGGATGACTACCCTCTGCCCAGAATCGATACACTTGTTGATGCAGCTGCAGGATTAGAAATGATAAGCATGCTAGATTGCTTCTCCGGCTACCATCAGATATGGATGCGAAAGTGTGACGAAGACAAGACCAGCTTTACAACACCCTTCGGCACCTTCTGCTATCTGAGGATGCTCGAAGGCCTGAGAAATGCAGGAAGAACTTTCAACAGAACAGTGAAGGCAGTCCTCGGATCTCAGTTGGACAGAAATGTCTCAGCATATGTGGATGATGTTGTCATCCGAAGCCAGAAAAGATAAGACCATGTGGCAGACCTTCGGGAGACTTTCGCAAACCTTCGTCAGCACGGCCTAAAATTGAACCTAGAAAAGTGTGTCTTCGGGGTGAACCGAAGAGAAAACTTTTGGGTTGCATGATTTTCGAAAAGATAATCGAAACCAATCCTGAAAAAATCGAAGCCATCAGACGCATGGAAGCTCCGCGCAACCAGAAGGATGTACAAAAGCTGGCGGGCCGCCTAGCCTCGTTGAACAAAGCTTTGTTGTCAACATCAAGAGACTTAACTTCGGCCTGAGCCTTCGTCAAGTTATCTCGAGCAACGGCATGTTGTTCTTTCTCCGCACGAAGGGCTTCTTTCTCCTTCTCCAGCTCAACTATCCGATCCTCCAGCTTCGGGGCCGAAGCCATGTCTGCCCGAAGCTGCCTTTCAGCGCAACGGACGGCGACAAGAGCTTTCATGGATAAGTCTTTGGCGCACCGAAGCATGTTCGGTACGCCCGAGCTCATCAGCTCCTTCTGCATGACGGGGAAGCAGAACGATTTGCTCGCCTCCTCGAGGAATCCACGCTCCCGGTCGCTGCTCTCGAACCGAAGAACCCCGGCAATGTTCCTGCCGATGAGAACGGATCCGGAGGCCCCCAGCTAACCTGCAACCGAAACAGGGTCAGCGCGACGGACAAAGAAGGCCTCGCTGTCCGTAACGCAACGGTCACCGGACTCCCCCGCACCTTGATCGCCTCCGGCGTGCCCGGACGGCCGAGAAGAATCACTTGACGTGGAGTCGCCGGAGCTCGAGCCGGAACTCGAGGTAGACCGCCTCAGGCTCAAGTCAACGACCTCCGGGCCAGTCTCCTCGCCGCCCCCCCAAACAGGAGAGTCAACCACCTGAACTTCTTCTTCGTTGCTCTCCGGCTCTTGGTCGCTGAGTTCCACGTGACCCTGGGCCACGGGCAGCGCCGGAGCAGCAACGGCGCGCAGTGGTGCAGCCGCAAGGGGACTCGCCGGAGCGCTACCAGCATCCTCCGAAGCACTGCGCGATCGGAGCGGCGACGTCGGGTCAAGAAGGCTCGCCAGGCGTGGGCGTTTGCTCTTGGCAGCACTCTTCGGCGCGGCCCCCCTCTTCCGCTTCTCAAGGGCGGCGGTCGGATTACGGCTCGGGGCTTCGGCAGGTTTGGCCGCCGCCGAACAATACAAGCAGCTCATGGACATATAATCTATCCAGAAATGAATGCTCCGTTGCATCCAATTCAGCTCGAGGAATCCGTTCACGCCAAAGCAGCGGATGCATCGAGAAAGTTCAGTAACAGCTGCAGCTAAGTTCAGTTGCTTGTCAGAAATTAAGCTAGTAACCTGAAACTGATTATATATATAATCAAAGATTACAGTTATATATGAATATTATTATATTAAAAATTGTCCGCACAAATGCACAGGCGGGCTCAGTATCATCAATTGAATATTTGTTGAGCTTGTCTGAAGTTTTAAATTTGTGAAGGGCTAGACGGACTGCCCACCAACAATGTAACTGACCTGCAACATTATCTCTAGTTCATCGAATTACTGTATGTTGAAAGTCTAGTGAAAATTATAATCCAAAGAGGTAACAGTCAAACCTTTTGCATTATCATTTATCAAGAAAAGTTTTATGTCAATTCAGGGACACCGTGTGTGAAATATCAATGCACAGTATGGTTAACCCAAAATGGAAAAAGTCATCACAGTTCGTACAAGGAGGTTCAACCTTTGATATCTGCTTCACAAGAAACCTGCAAAAAAGAGAAAAGGAGAAACAGTTACTACAGATTACATGTAAATTGCAGTGCAGCTTAATTGTAATTGTTCAGAGCTTTTGTCTATTAGAATCAATAGCTGAACGCAAGTGTTTAATTGGAAGCCTGGATTTTTTTCAGAGCTATGCATATTATACATCATGGAATAGAATTGTTATAACTCACAGAATAGTTACATTACCTTGAAAAGTAAATATTAATCACTCTAGGCTTTCTTTATTCCATCGAGAACACTGTTTTAAAGAACCAGAGAAAACATAGTAAACAATTCTGATATTATTTCAGAGATATTCCTCTACAAAGCATACTGACATGCAATCAGTTTTAGAACCATAAGTGGAGAGCATATGTTTTGGTGCTACTTTTCTGCACCTTTTGCATTTTGACTTGAAATTGTTGGGATATCCTATACATAGGATATTACAAAACTGACTCTGAAGCTATAGAGTTAGAAGTTATTGGCAAAAGTAGTAGCCATTAGCCTTCTGTAATTGGCTGAGCTGGGATTTCATCTAACAGCACCATGGAGCTCTGAATGTACAAGTTACATTGGTGGAAGGCCCACAAGCATTATCCAACCTACAAGAGCATAAGCATTTCGAAATACTAATTCAAATGAATTCTAGTTGAAGAAATTCAATGGCCACGATGAACTGAAATTTATTACCGTGGCTGTTGCACCTCTGGTTCATCACCTTTTCTGAAAATGGGAGGATGCTTCAGGTCTGTGCAAGGACAACTCACAGTTCGTCAGTGCATGAGCTCATTCTTTCATGAGTAGGCATCCATTTCAATGCCTTGAAAAAAATCTTTGGTGGCTCTCCATTAGCCTTGATCATCACCATTTTCAGAGAAGCAGACTGACACATGCTTTCATATTAACATACCTGAGATAAAACACAATGCAAACATACACATGACTGCCACTGATGCGATAAAAGAAAAGCTAATGAAATTGGCTCATATAACTGTAGGAATACATTACGAAAGGAAAGGCGACAAAAGACATCAGTTTTAAGTTTTGTTAGTAATTCCACTGAAACTTACTTATCCAAAAACATCAGCTTAGATATAATAAGAGAAAATAAAATAGAACAGAACAATAAAAATCAGCCTGGATATATATGGCGATGAGGAAAAAAAACTTTTGCACGTGCATCTTGTCATCAAGCATCTCTGATACAGCATCCTCTGAAGCCATACACCAGGAAATTAACCGACAAAGTGCTCCGGATTCCGGTAAGAGCTTCATATATAAATAAATCCGTCCAGAATCCAACCTTTCACCAAAGTACACCTGATTACTGTCGAAACTGCACAAATCATAAAATTATTTAGATACAAATGCATATGTAAAGTGGATAATGAAAAGCTTAACTTTACATTGAAAAAGTTATACCTCGTCATCATCCCCTTTGCGTGAGCATCCTGGTTCAATTATGTTCACCTTGGCAACATTCAAATTTTTAGTACCAACAGTTAATTTTGTTTTGTGCTGCCTGATCTTGTTATGCGATCGTACTCCAGCAAATAGCTTATTGCGCACATGTGCAACTGCAACAGCAAAGCCAAACAAGTGAACAACACAAATTGTGATGGGGGATTTGCACAGCAATGCTTACCTCCATTATTGCGCCCCCCCCCCCCCCCCCCCCCCCCCCCCCAACCAAAGACAACCTTGCTTGCTCCAATTAGGCGAATAGTGTTGGAGGCATGCTCAGCTGCAGATCTTGACCCCTTTAGTTCACAAAAGTCCCCTTTACTGTAAACCAAACCACCTCTCCTCTTTAAAATCTCAAATAGTATACATACTGAAAGGTCAAAGGACTGATTTATCTAGTATATATAGTGCTTCTTGGAATGTCTATCCTTTTCGGACGCACGAGCCTTGGTTCCCCTCTGGGCCTTCCATGCTTTCTCTGAGCTATACAGATTACAAAGTATTAGTCAATTATGACAATATAGCATCTAGAAGGCACTAAACTGGTAGGCGCTGATCTGTTCGCATTAAAAGAATCAAATTACTTGGAAAAAAGATACAAATTCATCCTAGCAATTTCAACAAACACGGGCGTCATGGATGTGGACGCCGGCGGCATCATGGCTGTGGACGTCGGTGGCCTCGCGTGTCCATGCAGGCCGGCGGTGGCGGTGGCCACGGCCGCGGCCATGCTAACTTCTGCCTATGGACATCGGCGGCCTCACAATTTCAATGGAATTTGACCTCAGAGAAGATGCGAACAGAGCAGGCATAAGGTATCTCGCGTCTCGGCGAAGTTGTAGTGGTAGTGCATCCGCGCGGCCTCGAGCATCTTGCCATCTTGGACACCTCGTGCGCGGTCTTGGACGCCTTGAGGAAGTGTTCGTCGAGCTTGCGCAGGACGTCGCCGTTGCCCAGCCTGACCGGCTGCGGCGTGACTATGGCGATCCTGGCATTCTTTCCCTCCGTCTTCCTCGACGCCTTCTGCGTCACCACCCGGCGTGCCGCGAGCTCCACCGCCAGTATCTTGCCCTCAGCCACCTCCTCGGTGGCGGCTGCTGCTGCGGAGGCTGCTTCTCGGGTTCGGGCGGCGGCGCGGGCTCCCTTCGATCGGCCGCCCACGACGGCTCAGCGACGGGGTCCAGCGTGGGTGGTGGCGGCGGCATGGCGTCATCGTAGAAGCCGAAGATGTAGTCGTTGAGGAAACTCCCCTCCCGACGCGCCTGTTATCAATAAATGTTGGTAAATTTTTGTTGCATGCTTTATCAGTAGCTTGTCCTGTCGGTAAAATTTGGTTACCAGTTTATGGCTGCAAGTCATGGTTTTGCTTTTGTTTAGTTGCTAGCTATAGTTTTTCTTTTTATATCTGTTGCTAGGCAATTCTTTCCTGCAGATCTAATTTCAATAAGTCATGTTGATCTTGTATAAGTAGTGTTAACTCTTTTAAGATCAGAATGTGGGTTACTTTTATATCACTTGGTTCTATGTACTTGTAGTTAAATAAAAATCCCGAGTACCCCCTTTTTGCTTTATGTCTATGCTTAGCCTGTCTAAATAAGTTATTAAGGTTTAGTTAAAGGAAACACTTCAGGCTAAAATGAGTCTATAATCTTAAATCTTGCATCAACATCTAACTGTTTCTTTTATGAGTTTGTTTGCTGTGTTTAATCGGTAAATGATTGCCCCTTCATATTTTAAAATGTTAAGCATTCATACTCATTTGCATTGCATGTAGATTCCGTAGCTGACTACGTGGTGTACCAGATCATGGGTGACCAAGAAGAGAAGGACCAGCTGGAACAGCCCGAAGACCCAACCCAAGGTCGGAAGGGCCTAAGGCCTTGTTAGCACTAATATTAAGCAATAGAAGGCAAGCCCCAGAGTATAATCTCTAATTTAAAATTATGCAATGTTCTTAATTATGTATTTATGCATTAAGTTGCTAGGAGTTGAATGAAACCATAGATGTATGATCCCAAGTTCCCTCGGTCTTATACTAGTATGTGTAGGTCGTTAGCACTGCCATGCTTAATAGGATCCGGTAGAAGTCGAGTGATTTCCTGTCACTCGCGAGATGCAGGATCTATATATATCTATGGCAAGTGAGAAGAAAAATGAGATGATGTATGAAAGTGGAGACCGAACGGGAAATAATATTGAGATGTAAGTTATGGCAACAGGACAGGGTTCCTAGGTGTCTTAGCCCCGTCTGTGTCGATTAAGGCTCGTTCGTTGTTGGCCCTGCTGATCAAGTTTGAACAGTACTAATCGCATGCCGGCAGTAGGAGGTAGTTAAACCCGGTAACCTTGAACCTCGGTCACTCTGGTGTTTGAGCTGATACCTACTTCTCCGGTCGAGTGCTAGTCAGCAACTCATGGCTGACCCGTCGTAGGTATCGGTGGGGACTAGTTACTTGCGGGTCGAGGGGCGGTTCAACCATTTTGTAGTGGCCGGCGGGAATGATTGATGCGTGTGACTCGACGGGGTTGCATATGTCGTGTGGTTAGGTTTTCCTTGCAAGGATTAAATCGAATCGATTCGCCGCCGCTCTCGGATAAGAGAACCTTGATCACCGAGTCGCATCGTAGTAAAGAAGTGGAATGAGATGATGATATGAGATATGATTATGATATTCTTGGAGAATTAATCTGGTATACCATGCTTGCTCTAGATGTTTATGCAAACCTAGTTGGTACTTGTCACATTAAATTTGAGCTAAAATATTGAAAGTAAGGATTCAATATTAGTAGCTTTCTAGCAAAATAAACTCAAAAGTCAGAAGGCTTGCATACTAGAAGTTGACTAAGTATATACCACCTAAGTCTTGCTGAGTATTAGTTGCTTAGGGTTTATTTTTTACCCCATTTCAGGTATAGCTGTTGCTAGTTGGAGCTAACCAGGATTTACATCGGTGGGCTCGATGTGACGTATCACCTCTTCGTAGTTATCGTTTTGTTTTATTTGTTCTCTTTTAAAAATTTCCTCGGTATAGATTCATTCCGCTGGTATTGCTTATTACTTTGAATTGTAATTTGAAAGTTGTGTTGTAAATATATATCTTATGTTGTGCTCTATTTTTGTAAAATTGTGTCATGCTTGTACTATAAAGTCGTGCGAGACTTCTGGTGTAAGTTTCGATCGAGATTATCCGTGGTTTATCGAGATTTACCCGACAGACTGCCAGATTACACCGTTTTAAGTACGTGGTAACTTGATTAACTATTAAGATGATAGTTAGCACATTTAAACCGGTTTAATTTGGACGGTTCTGCTACACCCTCACTCGGCCTCTGTATCTCAGTATCCGCAGATTCGCTGTCCTCGCGATTCTGGAGATGACGATGCTGCCCGTCGTTGCAGCTTACCTGTGATCCTCTTACCGGTAGAGGCGGGTCTTCTTCGAGGTTGTTGTTCTGCATCAAGAAATCCCGTGAGATGAATTCAGCATGAGGACAGGCGACTTCATCCATGATCCATCCATCGTGTGGTCGACTCAAGAGTTTTCAGCCTTGCAGATACATCGTGAGCCTGACTGCCTGAAGCCCTGAACTAGGTTGGGACTGGCTGGTCAGAGCTCGTTGCTCTGAAGTAACACGCTACTGACAGTGTATCTTCTTCCGCAAACGACTTTGCAGGTAGTTTTACTCCATGTTGTGCTCGTGTTCAGCTGTTCAAGGCATCGTTGACCTGACTGGGAGATATTTGTAGCGCTAGTGCATCAGCACCCACGGTGACCGGCTAAGTGGATTATGATGAAGAGATGAAGATGAACTACTATTGTGGAACTACTATTCTGTTCAGACTTGCAGACTCGTTATCCCAACAAGGCAACAACCAACAAACAGGGCCTTTGATAGAGCAAAACTTGGCCCATTTTTTTACAAAAAAAATTGTTTGGGAGCAAGCCAAAGAGGGTCTCACTCCATTTTTTTCCCCTCCGAGAATACCCTCTGAATGAAGTCTGGAAATGATGAGCAGAGGATCAGATTTCCGAGCACCGACCGACCGACGCCAGGAGGACCAGGTGTGCGTGCAAGGAGCCTCCACATCCGCGCGGTTATTGAAGGCGAGGAGGGCAAGCCACATGCCGGCGACCCATGCGGCATCATGCCGCTCCCCGTCCAGCTGGGACGCCGGTACGGGACAGTACGTCCACGTCACGGTCACTGGCACCAACAGCTAGGCAGGTGATCGGTGGATGGATGCATCGATGAACTGCAGCTGCTGACGGGGCAGGCAGGAGGCTCGGGGCTTGAATTGAACAGGGAGGATCCGGGCCCGGCCGTACCGCGCACAGGCGCCCTGTCACCGTCGCGGATTCGCAGGTCACAGCCCAGCGCAGGGGAAAACAAAGCGTCTCTGACTGAGAGGCGACCAGAGCATGTGAGTTCTTGGCGCCAGCGGGTGTAATCGCATCGAATCCGAATCTGACGCGTCCAAATCTGAAAACCAGGCGCGGTCAATCATCCCGGAATCATTTCTTGTCCTCATTTGCAGGGATTATCTCTCTGACAGTCTCCGGCATGTCAAACTTGCAGGCGCAGCAAAGCGCCAGTGTCAGAAAGAGGGAATCGAGAGGAGAACATTCAAATTCAGGTTCAGAGATGGGAGCCCTGAACAATGAACAGAAAGGACGGGCTGACAGACAGGGGAGGGCCATGGATCGCGCGCGCACAGCTCACGTTTCGCCATTGTCAGGGGGACGGTCGGAACGCAACCGATCGGCGATTGATTGGCACGGACGGACCCGCCTGCCCACAGTTGCAATAATGCTGCTGCGCTCCCGTATTAATAAAGATTCGGACAGCCGAAAGCTCGCGCGGCGGCGCTGTTGCTAGCTAGGACGATCCATCCGCGCCGTGTTCGTGGCCGCGGCGGCCACCCGCTTCACGTGGCCGGCCGTTGGATCGATCGGCTCGCCGCGGTTGACCGGAGCGTTGAGCCGGTCGTCGCCGCGCGGGGTGGTTGGTTGGCCGCCGGCGTCGTCCGCACTCGCGTCGCGTCCGCTCCGGTTGGTACTTACCGTAGATTACGCCGTGAAATACGACGCGTGCAGTGTAGCCGAGTCTGGCGCTGATGTGAACGTGCGGTGCCGTGGGATCATCGTGTGTCGCGTGTGGTGGTGCTTGCAGGCATCGAGCGAGCCATGGGGAAGGCGGGGAGGTGGCTCAAGAGCTTCCTGTCCGTGAAGAAGGACAGGCCGCGCGCCGAGGCGATGGCCGTGGCGGTGGCGACGCCTCCTGCTACGGGGCCACCCAAGGACAAGCGGTGGAGCTTCAGGCGGCCGGGGTAGGAAGGGAAGGCCGCCGCGAGGACCCCGGCGGCGGGGCGCGGCGGGCCGGACGAGGGGCTCGGTCTGTCGGCGACGGACGTCGAGTTCGATCAGAAGAAGCACGCCGTGGCGGTCGCGGTGGCGACCGCGGTGGCCGCGGCGCACGCGGCGGCGGTGGTGGCGCTCCTGTCCTCTCGCAGGGCGAGCCTCGTCGAGGACGCGGCGGCGGTTAGGATCCAGGCCGCGTTCAGAGGCTACCTGGTACGCGTCCGCAGCTCAGGACCGCACGCGGCAGGATTTGGATAATGTAACTCGACCACTGATTCGGTTCATCTTGCGTGGCAGGCGAGGACGGCGCTGTGCGCGCTGAGGGGCATCGTGAAGCTGCAAGCTCTGGTGCGGGGCCAGCTGGTGAGGAAGCAGGCGAACGCCACGCTCCGGTGCATGCAGGCGCTGCTCACGGCGCAGTCCCACCTGCGGGCGCGGCGCATGCGCGTTCTCCAGGAGCAATACCACCTGGCGCCGCCGCCGCCCAGGCCACGGCACTCGCCGCAGCACCCGAGGCACCGCCGATCCTATGTAAGCTGGGTTCACCCACACTGCACCTGCAACACTCTGGTCCCGGGCAATGGCTAACCGCGGTGAGCATGGAAACCCAGGAGATGGACAGGTCGCGCGAGGAGAACGCCAAGATCGTGGAGATGGACATCGGCGAGCCGGCGCGGCGAGACGCGGCGAAGGACAGGCATCTCCTCCTCGAGCACCACGGCCGGTGCTCGCCGGCGCCGTCCCGGCAGCGCACCGACGCGCTGGAGCGGCAGCCGAGCCGGAGGAAGGGGACCCCGCCGAGGGGCGCCAAGATGCAGCGGTCCTCGTCGGTGGCCGGCGCGGCGGCGCGTGGGGCCGGCGGGCAGTCGTCGCCGTGGTCGGCGCAGGCCCGGTCCTGAGGTTTCGGGCCCGGGGCGAAAATTAAAATAGAACCCCTGCTATAAGAACACTAAATAATGAATATTTGTATACATAATTTATACTAATGCTACTACTTAAGTGCATATAAAAATAATATTGACATCAAATATTTATAAATATGAAGTCATAATTGTTAATTGATGATGTATCCTCTCTATGGTTCTATAATTCGTCTACGTATTTTTTTTTCCATTGTCTTATTGCCAAAAAAAATAGAAAACATGTAGAACTCGCAGTTCCTATTTCCTAATGATATCTATCCCTAAGCAATGTGAATACGCAATATTGATCATAAATGAAACATCAATTAATCATGTACACGGCGCTTCCGCAGTTGATGTCAGTCTTCCATTGCACTAGCGTCTCCTATTTTTTTTTTCTATCTGCACTACATACAGAGCAAAGGAGGTGCTAGAACCTGCCGTCGCGGCCGTCGGGGGTCTCTATGCGTGGCCACCCATCAATTGGAGATGAGACGGGTCGAAGAAGAGCAATCTTGGTTCTAGGCGTGTGCACCTGCGGCGTATCGGCAGCATTTTAGGCCAGGCGTTTGTATTCATGTATACACGCACGTCGTCTGCGGGGCCCCTTAGTTTCGGGGGCCCGGGGCGGCTGCCCCGCTCGCGCCCCCTCAGGACCGGCCTTGGGTCGGCGGGCCTAAGGCTGGACGCGTCGAGCGCGTCGCTCAAGGAAAGCGAGTGCGGGTCCACCAGCTCCGTGCTCACCGCGGCCACCGTGTACAGCCGGACGCGGTCGCTCGTCGGCTTCGAGGTGAGAACAAAATTGCAAGATTCTCGTAGCGCCCGGTTTAGATCATCATTGTAATTACTCTCGTCGGCCATGCAATCTTGACAGAGCCTTGTTCCCTCTGTTCCTTCTCCAGGTGCGACGTGGCCTGTACTGAGCTCTTGTTGTCCCTGGTGCATGCCATGGATGGGGTGGCTTCAGGTCTTCCAATGATCCAGGGTTCCTCCTCGGGAGCTCCAAGCAGACGCTTGTGATTAGTTTGCAATTACTCTCGTCAATGCGCCAAGAGAGAGAGCAGTACATAGTAAAATTTCAGACTGTATATTTTTGTAGCCCACTTTGTGATGTTTTGCAAGGATTGATTGGGTGGTATGAACGGATACCACGAAACACAATCTAATAAGGTTTGATGGCAAACCCTCGTGGAATATACGGTACCGTTTAGCTGTGAAATGAGTCCACTAGTGTTAACTGCAGAAACACAGGATGTTGTGTGTTACCGATAGAGCTTACAGGATTAGTGAGAAGAAACCGGTGAAATTCCCTGGGGAAGAAGTAAACGAACGGAGGAGTTGGGGAGCAAGGAGGGGCTTCCCTACGTGCCTTCCCGAAGGCAGATAAGCCTTCTATCTTTAAAGCCCATCTGCGGCCCAATTTTTCCCCGCGTCAGGAACTTCTACCTATATCTTCTTCTATGCGATGGATATCACATGAAGCAGCAGCAGCAGGCATGTGCGCAATGCAGAAGATGGTAGGCTACGGCCCGCATGCATGGCGGGCATGACGTTTTTTATATAGTTTTCTACTTTAATGCTTATAATATTGGATTCAACATATTCATCAACCTAATTCAACATTTTTATAAAACAGAACCAACAATTTTAAAAATATAATTCAACATATTAAAAAAATGCTGAAATAGTATATTACAAATGTTGAATGTCGGTATTGAAAATGTTGAGCCAGTATATTTGAAATGTTAGAAAGTAAAAAGAATTACATATTGGATCTTATTTTGTTGCATTAATGCCAAAGAATACTATAATTCAAACGGATTCGGATTTGGATGTATGGTTTAGAAGAAAAATTAATTTGAAGGTTGAAAGTTGTTTAGGAAACCATCCCGCCCCCTCCTCTCCCAACATGCAGTTGCATGACGTGTTCCGCCGTCCCCGCCTCCTCTCTCTCCGCACATGCAGCTGCACGCATCCCGTGTGAGATCTGTGGGTAATGATCCGACGGGTGAAAAGATGCGCACGAATCTTAAAACACTAGAAGATGGGGAAGAAATCTTCCGGAATATATAGGATTTCCGACCACCCGGTGCAGTACGCCGGAGACGGCTCGGCGAGGGTTCTGGGCCGGGTGGCTCTCGTCTCTCCAACGTCCGACCCGGCCCCTTCCTCTCTATAAAGGAGGCATTACTGCATTAGCCACTCGATCACTAACCCATCCTTTTTCTTCCCAAGTCAACCGCATCATGCCACTATCTCCATTCTGCTGCAGCACGGACCACGGCACAGTGCAGTAGTGCTATTGCATAGCCATCCTCAAACTCTGGATGTTTCAGTTTCAGTGAGAACAACCAAACAGGAGCTGAAAGGAGGAAGAAGACCTTGCATCGTTACGCCTTTTGGGCAATAATTCAGGCCCTAGTGGGATTAATGATCAGTCACTGCCGGACCCGCCATTGGGAAGACGAAAGAGATTCTCAGAGCCCATCTCCGATTCCTCCTCCGGGCATCATCCGGCTAGTTTCTGACAGCATAAGTCAACAAACTTGCCACAGTTGCCATGAGCGAGCTTTCAGGAGGTGAGCGCCGTTTGCCGTAGTTCCCATGTGGCAGTGGCACAGTGCCAACGCCCACTCGCCGACTCGCGCACCGGCCACCATACAGTGCCGAGAGCGTTCGGCGTACGATGTTGATCCGCGCCTCTAGTTTCCCAGCGTCGTCACGTCTGCACGTACGTGCTTGCGCTGCGTGCCCCGTCTGGCCGTCGTCGTCCTCGGGGCGCTGCTGTCCAAGAACGCCCCGACCCGCCGTCGTCGATGTGGCTCTGATGAGCTGCGACGATGTGTTTTCCGCGGTGCGGCTGAGGGCCTGGCGTTGGTGTGGCGGAGGACGCAGCGACGGTGTCGCGTGAGCTGTTTGATCGTGGATGTCAGTAGCAGCCGCTTGGACCTACCTGACCCAGACGCGGGGGAAGAGGCCCCAGCCCTTTTACGTGACAGGAGCTCGAGTAGTCGAGTGCAAGCTCTTGGAGTGGTTGCAGGAGAATCTATTCCTGCCTCTAGATTGCAAAGAAACCCATCGCCACTGCTTTTCCCTAGTTCTGACAAAAATGGAAGGGATTCTGAATTTGAAGAAAAAAGAGGAATTGCATCTGACTGTTTTGCATCATCAGACAACAGTCCATGAGTTTCCTCTTTCCATAGGGGAGGGGGGGGCAGTCACACTCTTGCCTGCTAGTCCATCTCAAGAACAAGATCGATGGATGTTTGCTGTGACGCTAGTGCGATTTTAACATGCTTTGATTTCAGAAGGAGAAGTTCCATCGCAATGCTTAATTATATCTCGAAAATGACCTGTGAGCTGTTTTCTGCACACATGTCGTCGATCGTATCACTTTCAGTCCATGGTAGGTGCTCCAATTCGCAGCACAGAGACGTGGATGAAGAATGATGACCGTCGCGATGAACAGTGACGAGATTCTGCTGGGGGAGAAAAGAGGTGCAAATCTCTGCCAGATGCTGCAGGTTGCTCGCTCGCTCAGGCCCAGATGAACAGGGAACCGTTCGCCTCGTGATGACGCAAAGCATGGGGCTACAGGAGTAGCCACAGAGCGATTATCCATCATTTCTCGCTCAATTATGCAGCCGACAAACGCAATTGCAGGCGATCCAGGTATGCTTATTTGTGTCCGGAGTCCAGTGTCCAGATCCTGTTTCGCAACTGCATGATATGATCTATTCCCCATTTCTCCTGTAGGGCTGACCTCTGAACAATCTGGTGAGCCACTGAATCTGTAGAAGAACGTCCTCTGCGCTAGAAACCACTTTCAGTGGCACGATCTGCAGGCAACTGCAATAATGCAACCCAAAAGAGAGATTTATTCCTCAAGACGTATCTGAACATCGGGACACTGGTGTTACTTCACTGATGATATGCTGCACAGCGTATCTGAACTAAAATCCTTATTAGCACGTACATATTCAGCTGAAAAACATCAAGAATGTTTGGAAATACAGTGAAGAAAAGAGCTAGCTTCTATCTGATTTATTTCATAGGAGCAAGCATTGTAGGTTGCCAATAACAACATTGGCATTGTTTCAAGTCCTAGTTTTTTTTTTTTTTTTGCGGGTAAGTCCTAGAGTTCTGAACAACCATATTCAGAGCAATATCACTTTTGCATGAATGTGAAACACCTATTCGCTGCTATGCATATATCTGCCTTTCTTTTTCAACTAAACATTGTAACCTGTATCTTTGTCACTGCTCTTGTTCCTTTCATTCCTTTATTTTTGACCTGTCAAGGAAAACCGCGCCCATTCAAGCATATCCGGGGAAGGCTGTACTCACTAGTTACTACTCCAACACTTCCCTGTCTATCTTTCACTTTTCCATTAAGGAACATTCAAGTAAAGTTGATGGTTTCGTTTGAGGGAGCCATTTTGTCCACATAACCTCAAATTTGCAGTGGCATAACCTTTATCTCCTCGAGTCATGCATTGCCAACCGATGTAGAATTTGAGCCTGTAGTAGGTGAAGGAATACCCCATTGGCTAGTCGTTGATGGCTCTTTTCGTTTGAAGGGACACATGCACCTTGAGGATGTTATTTAAGGGACCAGCGTTAATGTGGATCAGGATAATTGAGATGACATGTCCTTACTAAAAGTATTTTATCTGCATAACAATCTGTCTGGGGCAGGTTGTACCTGGTCCTTATGGATATGCAGAATTGCATGCATTGTTCACGATGGAGCTGATATTTTCTCAGAGATAAACTGAAGATGTGGTAGCCACTATTTTAGCCATGAAATGATGAAAATGATGAGGGCCTCTTTTACGGCGCACAATACTACCACTTGGTAGTATGTAGTATAGAAAAGATCTAACCGTCCATTAGAAGGGGTAAGATTGCCATTAGTAACTTAATATAATTTAATGATATTTTTTTATAATTTTTTGCAATTTTATCTATTGCAACATTTTTAGACCGTTGCATCAGGGATGAAACATTGTACTGAAATGATTTTTCACATATTATCCTTATACTACCTAAATATACTACCTCATACTACTAATCAATATTTCAATGGTATAAAAAAATTTCGGTCGTCAGATGTTTACATACGAGTTCTTTTCAGATAATAGTATATGTTCATATTATGCACTGTAAAAATCCTCGATAATTAACCTTTAATATGACACTAGGTACCAAGAGACTTTTCATTAAAAAAAAAGAGTCAGAATAGCACGCCAACTCAACATGGTGAAAATGAAATAAATAGCCACTTTGTGCTACTTCATCCGGTATTCTTCAGCACTACGATTTGAGCAGGAAATCAAAAGGATGTCCGCACTAAAATTCATGTTGTGACGTTAACAGTTTTGTTCCTACATGTGGCAAGGAGCGATTCGTACACGCAAAAGTACATCTCCGAAGTGAAAGTGTTCCATTTTTCCTTTTGTTCAGGAAGCCAGAACTGTTCCCTCCCTTTTGCATTTTTTTCTGCCACTCAGACAACCATCTCAAACGGTTCGAATTCTCCCTGGAAACTGACATCTACTCGCAGCGCGGCTGGGGATTGAAAGAATCCAATCTCAGCACCGTGCCTAAAGCATCCGGCGAAACTCTTGCTGAAGTTAACCTGAAAGCCAACACCAAGAGCACATGACCATCCAGCAAAATAAAGCCAACAGACGCAATTGCATCCCAACAATCCTCGTCTATCCGTAAAGCGAAAGCGGATCGAGAAATATCCTAATTTAAAATGATAAATGACTATGTTGACATACGCACGCTGATATACTAATGATGAAGTAGCTACACGCGAGTGTAGATAAACATCGTCAAATCCATTCTACACACGCTTATATCAACTTTCAATGTGTGTATCTCATGATGTAGGACGTATCTGACCCAACAAAGAGTATGTACGCGGAGTATGTGATCATACTAGACCTTCTATGATGGTATATACGTTGGTTATACGGCCATACATAGAGTATATGGACATACATATTTTTATATACTAATATTAAGGTATAATCATAATATATTTAAAAATAGGGATATTTTCGAAATTTTTCGTATATATCCCTTTGAAATATTTTAGAATTAGTATTTAGACATACTCAAAGTGATAAATGAGTATGTTGACATACGCGCGATGATATACGAGTAGCTACACGCGAGTGTAGATAAAATGTGCTTGCGCATATGGATATAAACTCCCCTAAATGTGCTTGCGCATAAATCGCTGTGGCTGGATTCGTCTGAACACATCACCACATGCTCGTTCGTTCCCACTCCTCCGTGGAGACGTGAACCTGCACTTGTTTCAGAACGGCTGCGAAATGCCGATCCAGATGTGCTTGAATAATGCGTCACTTTCTCGCTCCATTTCTGCTCGTCCCAGAGATGCATCCATCTCAGCTCGGAACGCTCCTTGTCCGAATTTGTATGGAGGAGAATATCTTGTGGGCCTCGTGGATAGATAGGATCGGTCGAAAATGATGGGGAATTAAACCATGTTTTTGTCTACATCTGGATCATGATCATGAAGAGATTGGACCATAGAAAGATGGCCTGTTTTGGCTTGTCAGGGAGAACTCTGAATGAATTTTCTGAGGCCAGAAACGCAGCAGATCCCAGTTCCACAACACAGTTTTGGCGTGCTTGCTCACCGCAGCTCGTCCAGCTGGTACTCCGATCCCTGAGATGGGCCAAAACTGGACACTTGTGCAGCTTGCACGGCGTGTCAGGTTTGGGCAGTTTGAACTCTGACGAAGGAGAGATTAAAACCGAATTGGATTACCAATACTAGCTATGAATGATTGCAGGTTTGAAGAAGAATTTGGACTCGGCGGCGTTTCGATCTGCTGGAGTCAATCGGTAGTCGTGTGCAAAGCCGTCGCGCACTTGTACACCCCTGTTAACTAGCCAGAATTACAATTTGGAGAGTAATATAATTGTGTGGTACAGGATCCATGAGGTTCAGATCAGAGGGTGTTCTGACAGAGATGTGCGAGTATTGAGTCTGACTGGTCTTACAGGACCTGCTTAACTAATCACCTACCGGGCCAATGATCTTCCTCTCTGTACAGATTTGGAAGTTTCCCTGCCAACCCTGCCTGCTTTCAGATACTCCCACCTTCCATTACAAATAAACTCTGATAGACGGATGACCAGTGCACAGACGAAGATTCTTGAACTCCTCGTACAGCGACGGGAGACGCGGCATCGGTTCAGGGCCGGAGGAGGCTTCCAGAACCCTGATCAGGACATGCATGCGCATAGCAGTGCCGGGTGCCGCCACAACGGCAGCCTTGCCAGAATCAGCGGGGCACTAGTGAGGTAGTGATCCAGCTTTGCTGGGTGTTTTTTTTTTTGATGGCCTGCAGTTGCGTTCGGCTGGTACACTAGCGGCTGCTTCTGGGCTGAATTTGCTGGCGAAACCAGCCCAGCCGTTCGGCAGCAGGATGAAGACCAGCCGCGGCAACGGCTAGGGTTTGCCTCCCGCAGCCGCACCCCGACTCGACCCTCTCGCCCCGACCCCCTCGCCGTCGCTTACTCTCGCGCGTGCGCTAGCCTTCCTTCCGGCGGCGCTTCGCCGCACCCCCACCGGCGTCGTCCACCCCCCCTCCTCATCGGCAGCCGGAGGTGATCCCTGGCGCGTTGACCGCTCAGATCCAGAGGGGGCTGGGCCGTGCGACGCTGACGCCGGCCGAATCCACTCCGTCGCCGGCGTCCCCTTCGGGCTCCTCCTCTCCTGCGCCCCCACTCGCCCTCCAGGTATTCAGATGGCGCAATCCTTTCCCGTCCCGTTGTTCTTCATTCCACCCTGTTATGAGATGAAGATGGATGCTCTATCGATGGGCTAGATGCTTCATCCTGTGGGAGTTCTAGGCCCAAGTGGAATCTTAAGGGGTTTGCAGTCAATTCGGTGGATTTCTGGTCAAGTGCTAAGTTATTCTTCTTATAGTTGTCTGAAACATCAGAAACTATGAATGGATTAGTCTTTGTTTATCGGAGAGATTTCTAACTATCACAATTACTTGTGGGTTGGGTCTTTCTGTAGCCGTCTCACTAGCATTTGTTTTGCCCACTGTGTCCATAATAGTTGGAGGCTTCGAGGACTCTCCAAGAATGCTATCAATTGACCTCTTTGGTTTAGTCTTAAACAACTGATTAAGCAAACAGGAAGTTTTTCTTTTTTTTTTGTCTACTACCCACCTGTTGTTATTCCTTCAGTTCTGCAGCCCTTAGGAAGGACAAGAAGCCCGTATGCCCATTTTTAACTGTTTAATGCAAAATCACATAGCCTGAAATCTTGGATTTATTTCCGGACACAAATCTGCAGGGCTAAGCTAATGTACTATATGTTGTTCTGTCCTTTGGAAGAGAAAACTATCTGATGCCCTGATCGTGGAATTTATGAAGAACTTCACTTTTTCTTTTTTCTGCTCTCTGTTTTCTTTGTTTAGAGCTTTAGTGGCTTATTTTAATAGTTTCCTTCTAGATTTAGACTGTATATCTTCTAGCAATGTGAAAGATAGTACTAACAGGATTTAGACTGAACTTTCTAGTCAATAGTACTAATAGGAGTTTCAGTTCCATTCTGAATGCTTTTCTTTGTCTTCTCATGTTGAAGATCATATGTTCTTAAAGTAAAGGTTTACTTTCCTGAAAGATCAGTGAACAATTGTTGAAATTGTGAAAAAGAAAGATCCGCAATGACAACTGGGAAGTTCTAAAATATCTTTTTGAATTTATCTGACTTCTGACAATAAAATTTGTATGTACAGGTACTTGTAAAATTACTATAAATGACTTGCTGTCTGTTCATTTGTATGTACAGTTACTTCATTTTACAACGGAATCAAGATGCGTTCATCTGAGGAGGATTGTGTAATGAGATGTCGGTCGGACCCGTACCCGGGTCCCTTGTATGAGTAGCAGTCGCCGTCGAGGTGAGGAGTGCCCGGCGAGGCGGCGACGGCAGCGGCGGCCGCCGAGAGCGCGGGTGCGGACGGTTCTGAACACAGCCTGCCAAAGCCAAGTAACCCAAGACACGACGACTACACGAGAACTAGCCTAATGCTGTCTCTGCTGCTAGGGATGAAAGCGGGAACGAGAAAATTCCGTACCGACCGCGACCGTATACCGTGTAAACCGATCGAATACCGTTTAGACAGGAAAAACGAAAAAACGGGAAAAAATGGGAAAATACGGCGGGAACGGGAACGAAAACGGTTAGGACTATTTCCCGACCGAATTCGCGGTTCCCGTATATTACCGGGAATATTTCCGCGGGAATTTCCCGTATTCAGCCCGTCCCTTTCCCCTCTGGCGGCCCAGCCCACTACCGGCCCGCACGCCCTTTCCCCTCTCTGGCGGCCCAGCCCGTAGCGCCACCCCACCCCAGTGCCCCCCTCCTCCCTCGGGCGGTCAGTCCCTGCAGGCTGCACCGCACCCCCCCCCCCCCCCACCCCTGCCGGCCGCCGCCCCCCCTCCTCGGCTCTTCCGCCGTCGCCCGGTCGCCCCCCTCCTCCCCAGCTCCTCCTCGCGCCGGCCGCGCCCAGGCGCCCGCGCCCCCGGTCGCCGTCCCCCCTCCTCGGCTCTTCCGCCGTCGCCCGGTCGCCCCCCTCCTCCCCAGCTCCTCCTCGCGCCGGCCGCGCCCAGGCGCCCGCGCCCCCGGCCGCCGCCCCCCCTCCTCGGCTCTTCCACCGTCGCCCGGTCGCCCCCCTCCTCCCCAGCTCCTCCTCGCGACGGCCGCGCTCCCGTCCGCGAGATCCAGACCCCCTCCGCAACACGACGCCGGCGACGGAAGGAGGAGGCGATGCACGGCCGGCCCCGGCGCCCGGCCAAGCCGGAGGACGAGGCGGCGGCATCAGCGAAAGCCGCCAAGCTCCGGGACCTCCAGGCCCAGGTCCTGCAGAACCACCAGTCCCGCACGTAAGCCACCGCCAGCGCTACACCCTCCTCCTTCCCTCTCCTTGCTCCGTCTTGCGCCGGTCGCTTGTAGCGACTTGTAGGGCTACTATGATAGGTAGAGCTCCGATTAGCTTTCCTGGCTTGGGGATTGTTCCCTTGGAGGAAAGATGCAAATTTTACTTCTTGCTTCTTGTTCATGCTGCTTCTTTATTGAAGCTGGGGTGACCCAGGGTTGCATTATTGTTTGGTTGGGATGTTCTCATTTCCTGCCCTGATTCGTATCATAGCAAACTATCGGTTGCTTAGTCAGCCGTAGAAAACAAAGGAGAGATTGGATTGTCACGTCTCTGTTGCACTTTCACCTTTGTTGCCTTATCGTCATTGTAGCAAACGTACCAAAAGATCCCATTTCCTGCCCTCCAGAATTCAGGCTTTCAAAGTAGTGCTTAATAACACACTTTTGACTTATTCGAACAATGGCTGTGGCCTGTAGGTACACCAAAGAGGCAATTGGGTTGAGCTTCAAGCTGCTCGAGATAAACCCAGAGGCCTACACTGCATGGAACTACCGGAAGCTTGCATTCCAGCACAATATCAAGGAGCTTTCTGACCCAGAGACCATCAGGTCTGCCGTCGACGATGAGCTCAGAGTGGTGAGTTTCCTGACCTATCAACACTCGTCAGTAAAGTCAAATACAGAGAAAGAAATACGAATTCTCTTGTGTTTTTTATGCTTTAGTCATTTCAAGTGACCATGTAGCTGACTGCTCGAATGACACTCAAATGTCAAATTTTGAAGGTTGAGGTTGCTTTAAGGCAGAACCCAAAGTCCTATGGGGCTTGGTATCACCGGAAGTGGTTGCTAAACCAAAAGCTAGCCCCAGTGGATTCCAAGCGTGAATTTGGCCTCTTGGATAAACTATTAAAGGTAGATGCCAGGAATTTTCATGGATGGAATTACCGAAGGTATGTCTATGTTGTTCACGAGTAAAGTTAACATCATCTGCTTGGGCTCATTCACCTCGATCAGGTTCCTTGCAAGATTCATGGGGGTGCCAGATGAGGAAGAGCTTAAGTACACTATGGATAAGATCAGTGACAACTTCAGTAATTACTCAGCATGGCACAATCGTAGGTATACAATTGCTATTTATGGTCATTCTTTCTAAATGTTAGTCATACAATTGTAATTCATTCATGGATGGTCTTTCTAAATGCTTTCTCAGAATTTTTACATGTCCATGTGGGCATGTGGTGATGCTAGAAGTTATTCTAAACTTATATCCAATTCAGTGAAAAATCTCAGGTGCTCCAGCTTAAGCTTCTTTTGGCTGTTGTGAACTAAGCATAAGTTACTGGGCATGTGAGCCGACACTATAATGCAATCTGAGTGCTTAACATGTTAAACAGCAAATGGCAACGTGCTGATTTTAGTTTCTTATAATTCTTGGTGAAAATTGATACCCTGAAGATGTGCTTACTCCCTGTGACATTTGAATTCTTTGACCTTTGTCCTATTTGTTTCTCAATATTATGTTTACTTGCGGTTTTTGTAGTTATATTTTAATTATATGTTTTCTGCAATGTCATTCTAATTCACCTTTTTTTTCAGTATACTTCTGTCCAATCTACTAATCCAACAGAGCAAAGGTTTCGAATCAAAGCAGAAGATTTTTTCTGAGGAGTTTGAACTCGTCACTCAAGCTCTTTTCACAGATCCAAGTGACCAAAGCGGATGGTTCTATCACCTCTGGCTTTTAGCTCAAACATCTACTCCAGATAACCCACAGCTGATTGCTTCATGGCCTTGTAATGGTGCAAAGCTCAGTTCCTCTCTGGTCAAGGAAAAAGTTGAGAAGAGCACACTATCATCCATCTGGTGTCCCTCACTGAAGGAAAGGACTGTACCCATCGTTCTCTATTTTAATGAGCCTGTCAAAGGATTACATCAATCAAGTGTGAGGTTAAAATCTGATTTGGAGTTTGGTAAGGATATTCGCTGGAGGGCCCTTTCAGTGACAGATTCTGGGTATTCTAACTGTTGGGCCACGTATCTTCAAATTGCAAATGAATGTAGCAGTTCACAGCAATATTCTGTTGACGTGAGCATACCCTGCTCAGATGACATTGTGTCTAGAAGTGGCTCTACCTACAATTGCCCTGTGCATTTGACATTTACTATTGAATTGATCAGCGACGAAGCCCAGGATATAGATCTGTTTGATAAGCCAGTTGCCTGGAATCGCTCAGAATCATTCCAGCCTCATGAAAACCGTGAGTCTATGCCTTTTGATCTGCTAAAGATCACTAGTGCCTTGGTCGAAGAGGATTCAAATTGGCATTTTGAAAGACTATCCGAGGAAATAGACCTTTTCAGAGAATTACCTGATGATAATAGGTTAGGCTCTAAATTCGTTCCGAAGTTTTTTTTTTCTTCATAAATATAACATCCATTCTCATAACATACTCTCTTTTCCAGCAAGTTTGTGAAGTTGACATTAGCTCGGCTATTGCTTGCTTGTGCTGCAATAAAGTCCCGTGGGAGATCTCTCATTGAAAGGAAGAGATACTGTGAAGAGGCGATGGGGTACTTCAGTGACTTAATTCGCCTGGATCCATCTCATAAACGGTACTATGAGGATGAACGGAGCTTAGTACTAATGGATAAGGTAGCATAAAGAATTTTTGAAGAAACTTTGCTAAAGGATAATGTGTTGTTGTCTAACTTTACTTTTGCATGCAGTTAACTTGTGACATGGAGACTTTCATGAAGCACTGCTCAGTTAAGGTTGAACCAAATTTGGTTCCGCTGAATCATGTGCAACTTTGCTCATTGTCTTTAACACGCATTGGATTTGCTGAACGCCTGATATGGGTTCAAGTTCTGGACCTAAGCCATAACAGTCTTAGATCAGTTGAAGGTTAGCATTTAACCAACTTAATTCTTATGTCTACTTCGAAAGAAAAAAAATCATTATTGATACTATCAGTGTACCAAGGCCTGCATATTTGCTTCTCAACTGCAATTGCAGAACTGATAGCTATATTAAACTACTTGCTTTGATAATTTGCTTAGTCATTGGCTAATGCTTGATTAGGTTTACGGAGCAATGGCTTAAAGATGCTAACTTTTTTGTTTTTTTATTTAAGGTTTGGAGGCTTTGCAGCAGCTTGTGTCCTTGAACATCAGCAACAACCAGATCAGTAGTTTCACAGCACTTGAACCCCTTACGAAGATAATTTCTTTGAAAGTACTGGATTTATCTTTCAACGAGATTGGAGCTCACTCAATTGACACAACACGGTATATATGTTCATCTCCTTTCTCACACAAAGTTGAAGCATGTGAAGCTTTTGAAGAGCGCCGTAAGAAAAGTATCAATGTGGAGGAATACTGGGACGCCATACTGTTCTTCACATGTCTGAAGTTGGCACAGCTTGATATCAAAGGAAATGCAGTAGCAAGCAAGGAGGACTTCAGAACTCTTGTCACGATGCTCATTCCTTCTCTAAAATGGCTCAATGGCGAGTGTGCCAATTAATTGATGGCTTTCACTTGAGTTGTGCAAACTTGGATAGTGTCGAAGTTCATGCTGTAAACTAACTTTTGGTAGCAGCCATTGATTTGCTCCATATGTACTGCTATATTATTTAAGCGAATCTGAGACCCAAACATGGTGTTACAGAGTTCTGATTTTTCAGGAATGAACTGACATAGATCATACAATGAAAAAAAAGTCGTTTCAATGCAGGTTGAATGATTCAGATATGTTAATTTGAAACAGAACATTGCTACACTGCTACTATTCACATCTTGTATCAGTGAAGTTGCTCCTTGGCTGAGGGTTATCCATAAATGTTGTTGCACTTGTGCAGCTTGCACGGCGTGTCAGGTTTGGGCAGTTTGAACTCTGACGAAGGAGAGATTAAAACCGAATTGGATTACCAATACTAGCTATGAATGATTGCAGGTTTGAAGAAGAATTTGGACTCGGCGGCGTTTCGATCTGCTGGAGTCAATCGGTAGTCGTGTGCAAAGCCGTCGCGCACTTGTACACCCCTGTTAACTAGCCAGAATTACAATTTGGAGAGTAATATAATTGTGTGGTACAGGATCCATGAGGTTCAGATCAGAGGGTGTTCTGACAGAGATGTGCGAGTATTGAGTCTGACTGGTCTTACAGGACCTGCTTAACTAATCACCTACCGGGCCAATGATCTTCCTCTCTGTACAGATTTGGAAGTTTCCCTGCCAACCCTGCCTGCTTTCAGATACTCCCACCTTCCATTACAAATAAACTCTGATAGACGGATGACCAGTGCACAGACGAAGATTCTTGAACTGCTCGTACAGCGACGGGAGACGCGGCATCGGTTCAGGGCCGGAGGAGGCTTCCAGAACCCTGATCAGGACATGCATGCGCATAGCAGTGCCGGGTGCCGCCACAACGGCAGCCTTGCCAAAATCAGCGGGGCACTAGTGAGGTAGTGATCCAGCTTTGCTGGGTGTTTTTTTTTTGATGGCCTGCAGTTGCGTTCGGCTGGTACACTAGCGGCTGGTTCTGGGCTGAATTTGCTGGCGAAACCAGCCCAGCCGTTCGGCAGCAGGATGAAGACCAGCCGCGGCAACGGCTAGGGTTTGCTTCCCGCAGCCGCACCCCGACTCGACCCCCTCGCCCCGACCCCCTCGCCGTCGCTTACTCTCGCGCGTGCGCTAGCCTTCCTTCCGGCGGCGCTCCGCCGCACCCCCACCGGCGTCGTCCACCATCCCCCCTCCTCATCGGCAGCCGGAGGTGATCCCTGGCGCGTTGACCGCTCAGATCCAGAGGGGGCTGGGCCGTGCGACGCTGACGCCGGCCGAATCCACTCCGTCGCCGGCGTCCCCTTCGGGCTCCTCCTCTCCTGCGCCCCCACTCGCCCTCCAGGTATTCAGATGGCGCAATCCTTTCCCGTCCCGTTGTTCTTCATTCCACCCTGTTATGAGATGAAGATGGATGCTCTATCGATGGGCTAGATGCTTCATCCTGTGGGAGTTCTAGGCCCAAGTGGAATCTTAAGGGGTTTGCGGTCAATTCGGTGGATTTCTGGTCAAGTGCTAAGTTATTCTTCTTCTAGTTGTCTGAAACATCAGAAACTGTGAATGGATTAGTCTTTGTTTATCGGAGAGATTTCTAACTATCACAATCACTTGTGGGACTCCCGCTCAAATCCATACCTTCCTGCATATACAATGCATAAAACTCCCTCCTACCAGCCATGAGCGCCGCGAGCACTGGCCCAACGCCATAGACCCCTTGCCCCACCATCTTTGGTATCGTCGATTCCCCTGCCTCCTTCCTTGTCTTCCTCCCCCAGTTCTCCTGGTTGTTCCACTGCCTCACAGCTGGCTTGGCAAACCTCTCGCCACGGGACCCTCCATCCCTCCCCACAACTCGCTGGTACCGGTCCTTAATCCTTCCCCATTTGGGATTGTCAGTTGGCTCATTCTCATCCTCCTCCTCCTTAATCGCCACCCTGTTCGGCGTCCTGTCGGCCGACACTCCTCTTCGCGTGTATTGGTCGTCTCTAGAGAAGAACTTCTCCGCCGAGCTCTCCCACGAGGAGGAGCGAGCGGCACTAGTCCTCGCAGCGGGAGCGCCGCTGTCGCCAGGCTCAGCGGTAAGCCAGGGAAGCGCCCTCCCGCCACCAGCCGATGCGGACCCATCTGGGGCGGTGGAAAACGAAACCCTGCCTCCCAGCCCGAAGCGGATGGGGTCACCCGGGGACGTGGCGGCCCTGGCGCCCGAACGGGCGGTGGTGGTCGGACGAGGGGCACGAGGCACGGGTGAGGAGGCCGGATGCTTGGAGAGGTAGCCGGCGCGGAGAAGGCCGGCGAGGATAGTGCGGCGAGGCGAGGACGCGGCCACGAGGAGCGGGAAGGGGTGGGACTTGGAGAGGCCGTAGTGGAGCATGGCGTCGGCGCGGCGGAGAGTAGGGTTTTGGGGCTCCGGGTTGGGGTGGGGAGCGAGACTGCGGGAGGGGTTTTGGGTGGGCGGTGCGCGCCGCTCGTTCGGCGAAATGCCGCGGCGCGGCGGGGATGACGCCGGTGAGATGAGATTAGAAAGAGATGTTTTATGCCGAAGTCCTTCAGGTTTTGCCGTTTATTCGAAGGAGCCTTCGGAGGTTTGACAATCCAGCAACTTGCAATTGGATCTTGGACATTTCTTAGCTTCCTAGGCTTCGAATTTTTTAGTGAAGCTCCAAAAATCACTTTTGTGAGCAGGGTCATTGGAACTGAACCTTAAGACTGAGGAGGTCATGCATGTATTTGGAGCTCATGGTAAAAGCTCCAAAAATCACTTTGTGAGCAGCATCAAGCATTCAAGCATCAGCAAGAAGAGCATACAATTCCTGAAAGGAGTAGTGCACCGTATGGAAGATCCTTGTCTCCAAGCGTAAGGTGATTTGTCCAGTGGAAAGTCATCGGACACTTGTACAGTTGTACGTGGTAGTTGGTGCTAGCTGGTGTAATTGTTAGTTTAGCCTGCAGACACTTGTTAAACATAAGGATTAAGGCCTAAAAGACCTGATCATCGAGAAGTCTGTCTGGCTTGCCTACGGAAAAAAAAAATATCACTGTCAGAAACGCTGATCCCTTTCACTTTTTCCGAAGAAAACCCCGCGCTATGAACCGGCTGAACACGTCGTGCGTCCAGGCGCCGTGTTAGCCAGCGAAAGGCTCGAACCCAGACGAGTCAAAAGTGGCGAAAGCGACCCCGTGCCGTGCCCGTAGTCCCGAGTTGTTGCCTCGCTAGCTCGGCGCTACAACTACAAAAGCCCGCGCGCCTCTGCTGTGAACTGGCACCTCGCCGGCCCACCCTTGCTGCGCTGCGCTGCGCTGCTTGCTCCAGGCAGCTGGGCTCCTTCGTTCATCATCATCTTCTTCCTCGGCGTCGTGTTTCGTCTTTCGTTCGCTCGGACGATCGGCCGGCGAAGCCAGTGTTGCTAGTTGACTCCTCTGCCCTGCTACTACGCACTGCCCGCAAAGCTTTGAGATGCTCCCGCTCGGCAACCACAACCAGGCAACCAGCACGCTGCGGCGCCTGCGCGTTGGGTGCCGCGACGACTGACGAAGTGACGATCCGGTGCTCATGCTCTCCGTAGGCAGCGTGTGAGCTACGATTTCCTGCTGTCTTATGTTCGGTTGTTCTCGCTGCAGTATCTGTGGCCTTTCCGGTTGATGAAATTGTACGGAGAGGACATGATCATCGTCCATTTTTCCGGGTTTTTTTTGAGAAACAGGGACATACCATCGCATCGCATGACTTTTTTTTAAAGTTTGTTTCACTGCATATTGGAACAAAAAAAGAACCAAACATTTCAGGTTGCTTCTTATTAGGCAATAGAATATTTAAAGAAACTGATGGAATTTAAACTCTCTTGTTTTCTTTAAAGAAACTGATGTAGGTGTACAAAAGTTTGCAAATAGCCAAATACACAGCCACATAAACAACCTATGAATTGAGAAAACTACACAAAGATCTTAGAATCTGTATGGCCTTCTGTCGGAGAAGAGGAACCTAAATCCATGTGTGATCCTCTTTGATGTTGCCCATGTAGGTCCTAGCGTGGCCAAAAGATGCACTTGCTAATTATTTATTCAATTTGTTGAGAGATCATCTTGCTTTGAAGTTCGCGACTTACTAGGTTGCAATCCTTTTCCCACCAATTAGATCTGGTATTTATGTTTAATAGCTTGAAGGGCTCATGGTTAGGGGGGAAAACTCATGATGGAAATCTAGCAGAGTAAAAAGACGACGTATACATACCTTACCATGTAGAACCACTGCTACGGTGAAATTAATATAGCACAGATTAGCATTTTACAAGGTTAGAATTCAAGTAAACGCAATCTCTCAGCGATCGATGCTGCTCGAGGCAGGTCTCACCCACTCTGTGGCTGCCACGAGCTCCACTGTACCGGTCCCAGCAGCTGCTTTGGGCACTGCGACGGCTGACCGAGAGGTTGCCCCCTTGCTCGTGGATCCCCCTCCCTGCTTGCTAGCGGACGATGGGCTCGATGCTGCAAATGGACCGTTGTAGGTCCATGAGTCCACGATGGTTGCCGGGTCTGCCTCTGAGCCCGCTACGGCCGTTGTAAGCCCACCTCCTGCTTCCGACCCTCCGCGGAGTCTGCTAGAGGCGACAACTTGGAAAGCCCACAGCGAAGGCTGGCGGCTTTTGAAAAGGAGGTGATGCGGGATATACGCTCCCCACTGGCCGGAAGCCAAGCGGAGGGCGCCCCGGGCTGACGTGCAGCCACAGTTGCCCAAGCGCAGCGAACGACTTGCAAATCATCCTCTCGCGAGCGTCGCCTCCTCTAAGAGAGCTGAGGTTGTCTTTATGCGGCGCTTTCCAGGCCCTTCCTGAAGAAGCACCAGCGACTGCAGATTCCAAGCGAGCGTACACCGAGCTCTACGTTGATAAGTTCAGGGAGGGGCACTTCGAGGCGGTCAGGGGTCTCCTGCCATCGCTCCGCTGCTCCAGCCTGATGGCTTGAAGAGAGTTGACCCCTTTAGGTTGTCTCAAACGGGAGTAGTCCACCAGAGAGTTGGCCCATTCGGTCATCTGTTTTCTCTTTGCACTTTTGTGCTAATGCGTCGGCGTGTGCTTTGAACACACGTCGTTTTGTATTTCATAACTTTTCCTCTTAATATAAAGATACGCAGCTCTTCTGCGTATTCGAGAGAGAAGGATAAACTTAACCTATAGGTTTCATTGAAACTATGTGCGCCGAAGCTCCAACTCCTAACTCCCTTTTTCTCCTAACTCTTTCATATACCTTCAATTTTAGACTGAGTTGGAGTGGTTTAATATCTATATTTGGTCTAAATTAGAGAGAGAGAGAAAGTAGTTCACAAAATACTCTCCTAGCTTGACATCCACAAATTTTCTTGAAATTTTAGGAAGGTTTAGACAGGCTTCGTCGACCGTTGGTTGCTCCATCCGACGGTTACTAATCTCACGTATCCATCGGAATTCCAAACTGGTCCGCGATGCCCTGCAACTGCAACCCTGCCCGACCATACCACGACTCTGACAGCCGCACGCCCGCACTGCGATCTCGCGCTGAGCTAATGGGCCATGGCGCCGGTGAGAACCCGACGGCCACGCCGTCTCAGCCTCGTCGTCGTCTCGACGTGGCTGAGCAGACGCGGACATCAGTCGGTGGTGCGGGGAGGCGACAATGGCTGGAACCTTAGGCCAGGCTGCGCGTGCAGTGGTGCACAGAACCGACGAGCGCGAGCTCCACTGCTCCAGGACGTCGAACAGTCAATCCACATCCACCACTACCAAAAAAGTGTGTGAAGTGTGAACCGCCTTCTCCTCCAATCTAATCCCACTCTCCGGTCTCCACTCTCCTCCGGTTATTCTCACACTGTGTTGTGTTTACATACTTGGTGAGTGGTCATGCATGCTAGGTGTTCGTTGTTTTGCCTAGCAAGAGGAATTGTGTTTTGAGATTTGGCCTTGCCCCCACATGAATTATTTAGATGCTAATTTGGAGGTTTTAGAGAACCTAATTGCTGTGGTAATGCTTTTGATATTAGTTTTTGGCCCCACACATGAAGAGCCTGCTTCTCACTGCTTGCCATTCTGAATTGCAGTTTGTGGTTTACACATAGGACTGCACTCTCGAGATACTGCGAGTTACTTTCTCAACATGTCTGTTGTCTTAGTTCATGCTGCACGTATCAGAGGGTCTATGAACATTAGTGAAGGGGAACAGCTTGGCATTTCAACTACTAGTTTCATGTACATTGGTTCTGAAACCATGATATATTGCGCCTCAAATGCTCTTAAATGCTCCTCTGGATGTCTGCTGCTCTCAGCTCTATCTTCATGCTTGCTGCTGGAATATTTGTTGGATTCTGACTACATTTATCCTTTCAAAGCAGGAAACAAAGTTTCTGGTGTGACTGTGATCCTCCAAAGCAGTCGAGATGGTTAAGTTCACAGTTGAAGAGATGCGCAGGATTATGGACAAGAAGCATAACATTCGTAACATGTCTGTTGTTGCTCATGTGGACCATGGTATGTGTAACTAGAGGATTCTAAGGCTGCAGAAACTATGATTATCTTTTGCTGGATACCTACTATGTCCTTGTTCTTATTTATACAGGGTGCACCCTACAAACTTTATTTTCCATTTTATCTATGTGCTATTATCCAGATTTTGTTTCCCCCTAGCATTGTTCTAGGGTAATTACCCTGTGTGGAAATAATCAGTTTCCAGCTCCAAGAAAAATGGGATATGTCATCAAAACCTATCGTGCAGCTAGAAGTTGTTTCAAATATCATTTGTCTTTTAGTGAAAAGTATAAATGATAAGCCATAGTTTCTCGGGTTTGAGACTTACAATCTTAATAAAATTAGTAATATAAAATTTGCTATTTTCATTTACAAGAGGCTGAATGTGTCTGTTTGCTTACACTGTCATGAAGGTTAAGTAGTTGATAGCTCTAGGCCTGTAGCCTGTTACCTCTCTTTTTATATGTTTTGGGATCACAGGGTCCATTTCATCAATGCTGTTATCCACTTACTTTTCTGTTTGTTTAGTTGATTCAGCAACTTCAGATAGTCTTAACCTAATCCGTTCAAGCATGAATTCATGATGCTTAACATATGGTCCTTATGAAAAAAAAGATGATGTGTTTATATATCCGTTACTCTTTGCAGGCACATCTACACTTACGGACTCCCTTGTGGCAGCTGCTGGGATTATAGCCCAGGATGTTGCTGGTGATGTTCGAATGACTGATACTCGTGCAGATGAAGCAGAACGTGGTATTACAATCAAATCCACTGGCATTTCTCTTTACTATGAGATGAATGATGAGTCACTCAAGAGTTATAAGGGTGAAAGAGATGGAAATGAATACCTGATCAACCTTATTGACTTACCTGGTCATGTTGATTTTTCTTCTGAGGTCACTGCTGCACTTCGTATAACTGATGGTGCCACTGCTTTGGTAGTTGTTGACTGTATTGAGGGTGTCTGTGTGCAAACTGAGACTGTGCTCCGTCAAGCCCTTGGTGAGAGGATTAGGCCTGTCCTCACAGTGAATAAAATGGACAGATGTTTCCTTGAGCTTCAAGTTGAAGGTGAGGAAGCCTATCAAACTCAAACTTTCTCACGTGTCATTGAAAATGCCAATGTTATTATGGCAACATATGAAGATGCACTCCTTGGTGATGTCCAAGTGTATCCAGAAAAGGGAACTGTTGCTTTCTCTGCCGGTTTGCACGGTTGGGCTTTTACCCTTTCCAACTTTGCTAAGATGTATGCATCCAAGTTTGGAGTTGATGAGTCTAAGATGATGGAGAGGCTTTGGGGCGAGAATTACTTTGACCCAACCACAAATAAATGGACCACTAAGCATACTGGTTCTGCTACTTGCAAGAGAGGCTTTGTTCAGTTCTGCTATGAGCCCATCAAGCTAATCATCAACACCTGCATGAATGATCAGAAAGATAAGTTGCTGCCAATGCTGCAGAAGCTTGGTGTTACCATGAAGTCTGATGAGAAGGACCTAACTGGCAAGACTTTAATGAAACGTGTTATGCAAACTTGGCTTCCAGCCAGCAATGCACTTCTTGAGATGATGATATACCATCGTCCCTCTCCAGCAAAGGCGCAGAGGTATCGTGTGAGAATTTGTACGAGGGCCCCCTTGATGATATTTATGCATCTGCCATTAGAAACTGTGATCCAGAAGGTCCTCTTATGTTATACGTTTCCAAGATGATTCCAGCATCTGACAAAGGGAGGTTTTATGGTCGTGTCTTCTCAGGGAAGGTTGCAACTGGTATGAAGGTTCGGATCATGGGTCCGAACTATGTACCTGGACAGAAGAAAGATCTGTATGTAAAGAATGTCCAGAGAACTGTTATCTGGATGGGCAAGAAGCAGGAATCAGTGGAAGATGTTCCTTGTGGCAACACTGTTGCCATGGTTGGCTTGGATCAGTTTATCACAAAGAATGCTACACTGACAAATGAGAAGGAGGTTGATGCTTGCCCAATCAAAGCAATGAAGTTCTCAGTATCCCCTGTTGTGCGTGTTGCCGTTCAGTGCAAAATTGCCTCTGACCTTCCCAAGCTCGTTGAAGGTTTGAAACGTCTGGCCAAGTCAGATCCTATGGTTCTTTGTACCGTTGAAGAGTCCGGTGAGCATATCATTGCTGGAGCTGGAGAGCTTCATCTTGAGATTTGTTTGAAGGATCTGCAGGAAGACTTCATGGGTGGTGCTGAAATTACCGTTTCCCCTCCTGTTGTCTCTTTCTGCGAGACTGTTCTTGAGAAATCTTGTCGAACTGTTATGAGCAAGTCTCCAAACAAGCACAACCGTTTGTACATGGAAGCCCGCCCCCTGGAAGAGGGTTTACCAGAGGCCATTGATGACGGTCGCAATGGCCCACGTGATGATCCCAAAGTACGCTCCAAAATCCTGTCTGAGGAGTTGCTGGGACAAGGATCTAGCCAACAAGATATGGTGCTCTGGGCCAGAGACCACAGGCCCTAACATGGTTGTCGATATGTGCAAGGGAGTGCAGTATCTAAATGAAATCAAGGATTCTGTTGTGGCAGGTTTCCAGTTGGCATCTAAGGAAGGTGCACTGGCTGAAGAGAACATGAGAGGCATTTGCTTTGAGGTATGTGGTGATGTTCTCCATTCGGATGCTATTCATAGGGGTGGAGGGCAGATTATTCCGACAGCCAGGAGGGTCATTTATGCTTCTCAGCTCACCGCCAAGCCAAGGCTTCTTGAGCCTGTGTACTTGGTGGAGATTCAAGCCCCTGAGAATGCACTTGGTGGAATTTACAGTGTTCTGAACCAGAAGAGAGGGCATGTGTTTGAGGAGATGCAGAGGCCTGGGACTCCACTATACAACATAAAGGCATACCTCCCTGTTATTGAGTCGTTTGGTTTCACAAGCACCCTAAGGGCTGCAACCTCTGGCCAGGCATTCCCTCTGTGTCTTTGACCACTGGGAAATGCTGTCTGCGGACCCTCTGGATCCTGGTACACAGACAGCTGACCTTATCTTGGACATCCGCAAGAGGAAGGGGCTGAAGGAACAGATCACACCTCTCTCTGAATATGAGGACAAACTCTAAATATTTAATCATGTATGTTCTGCTTGTATCTCTTTTGTTCACTGTCATCTATTCCTGATGATAGCCTCCATTTCCTTTGGGTTTTTACATAAGCTATGATATCATGATATGCTACTTGGTGATATTGTATCTGCCATGGTATAATGACATTTTGAAGGTATTTTTGTGGGCAACTATGATATCATGGTATGCTTTTGCTGAATAAAATTCTGTTCACTCTCATTTGAATCTGCTGAATTTTTAATGTTCTGCTGGGCCACCTATTACAAGGTTGTTAAATTCTTCCCCTCACTGACAATATGTCTTGAACTGTGCTATATATGCCTGTTGGGTCCTGACAACATACGGTGGCAGTTTTTGGTATGTAGTAAGTATGTTTTTTTACTAAGTATATGCAGCTAGTATGTTGTCTCATTGTTTGGATTCTTGTATTTGGTTCCCACATATTACAACTTTATCATTTGCATTTTTTTTGCTCATGTGACTGCCTTGGATTGACACTGCTTTATAAAATGTTATGTTGTGTGCTCTTTCCTTTTCATTTTATACTACATCTTCATATGGGAACACCTGTGGTGAAGCAATAATCCATAAACCCTTGTAGAGTTACAGGATCTACGGTGCTTCTGTGCACTTTTAGTTCCTTTACATTTGTCTATACTCTATAGTGCCATCTGCTCCTTTCTTCCTCTTCTTGAGATGGTGTTACCATCTCATAATGTTGGTTCCTGGCAATTCTAATACATGAAACTGCGGGTACTTGTTAAACATGACATCAAATGTATATAATGGACCAATTCCAATATCCCCAAACACCACAGCAAGAGTCTGAAGAGCAAGAAACATTGTCCTGCCAAAATCAAACTCCTGCACATGTAAATGAAATAACTAAACCATATGGAAGATAATGAGTGAAACATGATCAACAATGGCAGGCATTCTGTAGCAACTGGAAATATATTAGGATCTATCAACGCACACCTAATTTCTTTGAAGTGTTCAAAAAGAATTTACCTCTATCTGATGTCAACAGAAAAGATCAAGCTTGTGATATATTTTCAGATCAAAGGAGTTGATTTTAAAATTCAAGTTCACTTGGTGATAAATCTTCAAATAAATTATTGTTAAAATAGAGGTGTACAAAACACTGGTGAGACTATTTGTATACAAAAATAGCGACCACCTGGAACATTATTGAACAATACTACCAGCCTGTAAATTTAGTTCCAATGTTGCTCTATTTGCTTTTACTTTCATAGATTCATTAACTCGCTGGACATATGTACCAAACTTTGTATGAATCAAATGAATGTTGCGTCTAGCAAGACTACCTGCATTTTGTCGATTAACTACAACTACATGTAAACGTTGTCTCTCCTTTGTGCAGGTTAGAGAAGTAAATTGGCATACATGTGAATGTGGGTTGTAGGAAAAGGAAATACAATAATGCATGGCGAACAAACAGCACTTGATCTTAACCGAAATGTCAATTTCCGCAGTTTCAAGGATTAGATTTCCCTTCCCCACCTGATTGACTACCATTTCAAGCTGTGGGTGCAAGCCTTTTCAACCTTCAAGATCTTGAGGGCTGCAACAATAATATCATTCGGGAATGCCCAGTAATGCAGAATCAAACTTTGTCGTCTGCTGGTAGCATTTTGTTAGTTGCAAATTTTTCTGTCTTGGGCTCCTAAACTGATTTTTGCCAGATGCCCTTTAGCTCACATGATGAATCGCAAAGCATTTTGTTAGCTGCAAATTTTTCCGTCTTGGGCTCCTAAACTGATTTTTGCCAGATGCCCTTTAGCTCACATGATGAATCGCAAAAGGACCTGCGACATCGGTAAGGAGTGGACAGAGGAGGCTTAAAAACTAGTGTTTCCATGGCACAGATCATCGTCAGCAGAATAAGGCAGTCCAGGTACGTGATATGATCGTAAAACAACGTTTCGGCAAACTCTGGATGAGTACCATGAAATGTTCCCGCAACCATGCTGAGTTTAGACTATATATCTGGTATTTTCTTACCATAGCTGAACAAAGTCATGACATGTTGACTGACAAATAGCAAGCTTGGGCACTAAACCAAGCAAGGCAACACTGGATGAGTACCATGAAGTGTTCCCGCAACCATGCTGAAGTTAGACTATATATATCTGGTATTTTCTTTACCATAGCTGAACAAAGTCATTACATGTTGACTGACAAATAGCAAGCTTGGGCACTAAACCAAGCAAGCCAACACCTTATTGTTTGCAGAATCTTATTTGAGCTAATAGCCGCTGTAAAGTGTAATAAACAAGTAGAGCCAAGCATTTAAGCAAGCATCCAAGCCGCACAGTTCTTGCACAGCACACTAGTACACAAATGTAAAACTCTGAAACGCCACCGAGATTCAGCTCAAACCGCATTGCATCAAGCAAGCTTCCAACGATTGACGAGTTCACCAGAGCTGAAGCCGCGAGCCTTCAAAGTTTCGCTAGTCCTTCTTCTCGAGGCTGGTGTTGTTCAGCCTCTCGATGGCCAGTATGAGCGCCTGCGTACCGAGCCCGCCCTCGCCGTGCGCCAACAGCGAAACATAGAGTTGTTGCGCGAGCGCGAGCCCCGGCAGCGACAGCCCCATGGCCTGGCATTCCGACAGGCAGATACCGAGGTCCTTCACGAAGTGCCGGACGAAGAAGCCGGGCGCCATGTCCCGCTCCAGGATACGCTTCCCGTACAGCTCCAGCGACTTGGAACCCGCCGCGCCGGTGGAGATGGCCTCCAGCCACTTGGCCACGTCCAGCCCGGCCTTGTGCGCGTACACCATGCCCTCCACGAGGCCCACCATGGTGGACGCGATGGCGATCTGGTTGCCCAGCTTCGCGCGCTGCCCCGCGCCGGGCCCGCCCATGTACAGCGCGTTTCCCATGAGCTTGAAGAGCGGCGCCAGGCGGGCGACGACGGCGGCGTCGCCGCCCGCGAAGATGGAGAGGGTGGCGTTGCGGGCCCCGCGGTCGCCGCCGGAGACGGGGGCGTCCACGGCCGAGCTGCCGGCGGCGGCAGCGGCCGCGGCTATCTCGGCGGCGAGGGTGGGGTCAGAGGTGGTCATGTCGACGAGGACACCGCCTGGGGCGAGGCCGGCGAGGGCGCCGGTGGATGGATCGAGGGCGGTATAGCGGACGTCGGAGGGGAAGCCAACCATGAGGAAGATGACATCGGCAGCCGCGGCGGCCGCGCGCGGGCTGTCCGCGAGGCTGGCGCCGAGGGAGACGAGGCCCTGAGCCTTGGAGGCCGTGCGGTTGAAGACGGTGAGCGCGTAGCCGGCGGCGAGGAGGTGGCCGGCCATGGACTGGCCCATGACGCCCGTCCCCACCCAGGCCACGCGGGTGGTGTCCGGAGAGATCGGACGATCGGAGACGTTCGCTTCCGTCGATGACGACGACATGGCTGCTGCAGCGGCGGCGGCGGTAGCGGCAAGGGGAAAGGGCGGGCCGCGGCGAGTGAGGGAACGGGAGATGCCGGCGAGCATTTGGGGGCGGAGTAGCTGCCGGCCTCTGCCGCTCCCTGCCTGATATTCTGTTCCACTATGCAGTAAATTGTTGCAAATGCCCTCTGGTGTCGCGTTGCAGTAGCCGATAGGCGATAAGGCGTGCTCGCGTGCGGTACACACAACTTCTGGTCACTGACGTCACCCTTGGAAACGGGCCAGGTCCACGCAAAACAGCGAGGGCTCTCTATCCGTGGGCCGAATGGTAGCCCAAGAGTGAGCTCACGGGTGACGACTGACGAGTGGCCCAGAAGCCGCCCCAACACGCCGCGCAGACGGCTCGACTAAACCGGGTCGCCACACAGCCGGACCGCACCGGCGCACTTCCTGAACTGCCCCAAGAAATTGCGCGATCGGACGGCCAAGCGCCACGTACCGCCCGCGAATTCCCCGAACTGACCCTGCTTTTCCTTTTGCCAACCTCACTTGCCGCCGGTCTGGATCGACCGGACCAACGGTCCAGGCTCCGAATATTCGCCCGCGGGATATTTCTCGCCCCGGTTCCTCAACTCCGCAGCTATAAATATCCTCACCGGCCGGCCGCTAGGGTTTTAGTCCTCTCTCCCGGCGGCGCCTCCACATCTCGTCTCTCAGATCGGGAGGCGAAACCAAGGTAACTTGCACCTTTCTCCGCTCCATTTCACTCTAGTTGCTAGAGCTAGTTCATCCATGCCCCGTGATTCTAGCTGATTAGTGTTTCTAGTTCAGTTTGAGTCGTTTTGGTTCCATCTAGTGGTGTCGTGTGTTGATTGGATTGAATCATAGGCCTCCAAGCGGTGTGTGCTGATCGAATCTGATGTTTTCTGGGGGTAATCTCGATGTAATTTATGTCAATTCGTTGGTTTACGGGTCCCTGTCGGTTCTCTCTGTGACTTATCTCTAGGATCTGTAGAAATGCGGCGCAATCCTGGTTCACTCAATACGTTTTGGATTGTTCGGTTCTTCTCTTAATCGTGTTGATTAGTTTTTACACGTTAGGGTCTATGGAGTGGGTATGGTGGGATCCTTTGTTGAAACTAATCTGTTGACTGAGATATGCTGTTTCGACATGAATAATTGTGGCCGCTACATTCTAATCTTACACTAACGAATTGTGGTCTGCTGGTAGTTCTTAGATTCAGGGTAGTTATGCATATGATCTCATTTTGTCTGTTTGATTGCTGATTTCTAGTCCGTTTTTTTGATGTTCAGTACATTGGAATACTGTTTGTGCATTCTCCATACTTCGGTACATGAATTTGTTTGGTAAACTATACATTCCTTTTGGTCTGTTAGACTTTTCTGAAGGTTAGAATCTTCAGCTAGTTGAAATGCTTGTCTAAATTAATCTCCTGGTGTTTCCATTTAAGTTGGTTTGCCAGTCCTGATGATCTGTCTGTATAAGAGTCCTTTGTTGGATTAGTTACACTTCTAGTAGCTCACTGCAGTTTCCATTATGTGTACTATGCTGTGTAATCCTGTTGAGCCAGAGGCAATGCAAATAACTCCTATTGTTTGATCGTTGACTGTATGAATCCTGTGTTCAATTAAATATTAGTTTAATGAGGATGCACCCTGTGTTCAATTCAGATAATTTTCTGTTTATTTTTTCTTAACTTTTATGTGAATACAACCCCCTTAGTTGTTGAAAATTTTATAATAGTTTGGCCTGATAAAGTAAGTTAAAACATTTTTAATAACTTTTTGGATTGTATCTAATTCATTTTTCACATACTGCATCTAAACAATTTCTGCGTCTCTTGTTATCATGACAATTACATTACTTATTACTTTAATCATTCTTTTACTATCGGAGATTCTGGTTTAGTTATTTGCTCATGTTTTTGTTGGATCCTTATGATTCTATTGGACCTTTGAACAGCAGGAAAATATATATTTGTAGTGTGATCTTCAAAAGAAGTCAAGATGGTGAAGTTCACGGCAGAAGAGCTCCGTTCCATCATGGACAAAAAGAACAACATCCGTAATATGTCTGTTATTGCTCATGTGGACCACGGTATGTTAAAAATTGTCTTTTTAGATGCCACACATGTGTTGTTTAATATTTTCAGTCCTTTTGTTTTTAGCACTTGTTTTGTTTTCTGTATTGTGCTTCACCGTTGATGTTATTCATGCTGTAATATCTATTTCAGGTCCAGTATGTGTTAAGATAGCCATCCTATGTAGCACAGAGACTTATTGATCCTTTTAATTATTGTTGTCTATATAGTATCCGTTGAAGGTTCAGTGCAAGGTTGCCTCTGACCTACCCAAGCTAGTTGAAGGTTTGAAGCGTCTGGCCAAGTCTGATCCTATGGTCCTCTGTACCATTGAAGCATTTGGTGAGCACATTATTGCTGGAGCTGGTGAGCTTCACGGGCCGGAGGAGGCTTCCAGAACCCTGATCAGGACATGCATGCGCATAGCAGTGCCGGGTGCCGCCACAACGGCAGCCTTGCCAGAATCAGCGGGGCACTAGTGAGGTAGTGATCCAGCTTTGCTGGGTGTTTTTTTTTGATGGCCTGCAGTTGCGTTCGGCTGGTACACTAGCGGCTGGTTCTGGGCTGAATTTGCTGGCGAAACCAGCCCAGCCGTTCGGCAGCAGGATGAAGACCAGCCGCGGCAACGGCTAGGGTTTGCCTCCCGCAGCCGCACCCCGACTCGACCCTCTCGCCCCGACCCCCTCGCCGTCGCTTACTCTCGCGCGTGCGCTAGCCTTCCTTCCGGCGGCGCTCCGCCGCACCCCCACCGGCGTCGTCCACCCCCCCTCCTCATCGGCAGCCGGAGGTGATCCCTGGCGCGTTGACCGCTCAGATCCAGAGGGGGCTGGGCCGTGCGACGCTGACGCCGGCCGAATCCACTCCGTCGCCGGCGTCCCCTTCGGGCTCCTCTCCTGCGCCCCCACTCGCCCTCCAGGTATTCAGATGGCGCAATCCTTTCCCGTCCCGTTGTTCTTCATTCCACCCTGTTATGAGATGAAGACGTGCCGTAAGGTGTTGGGTTAAGTCTCGCAACGAGCGCAACCCTCGTGTTTAGTTGCCACTAGATGCTTCATCCTGTGGGAGTTCTAGGCCCAAGTGGAATCTTAAGGGGTTTGCAGTCAATTCGGTGGATTTCTGGTCAAGTGCTAAGTTATTCTTCTTCTAGTTGTCTGAAACATCAGAAACTGTGAATGGATTAGTCTTTGTTTATCGGAGAGATTTCTAACTATCACAATTACTTGTGGGTTGGGTCTTTCTGTAGCCGTCTCACTAGCATTTGTTTTGCCCACTGTGTCCATAATAGTTGGAGGCTTCGAGGACTCTCCAAGAACAGCTGCCAGTTTACTGCTACCCGCACAGCTGAGCACTTCAGATGCTTTTATAATGGCCTTAGTGAACAGACCGTCAGCTGTCATTCGTATCAAGCAGTGGAGCCGATTTTTGAATTACCTGCAAGCTACGACTTCTCCACCCATACTTTTGACAGGGAGCTTATGGATGTCTTGATTAAGCCAGGGATTCTGCCAGCCAATTTCTTTTCAGGAAAGGACTCTCGCACCTATGAGTTCTACAATCCATCGGCTGCAGCAAGGCAACTGGGTTTTGGTCAACTGCCGATTCGTGTCTACTTCGCCGGTCAAACGAAATTCAGAGATGGGCTGACTTCAAGTCTTGACTACAATCAGCTGTGCGATCTAGTACCGGATTCCAGCACTATTGATCTGAATAATTGGTCAGTTGCCTCTTTTGCCACCCAGCAATTTAAATTATGGTGGGCAGAATGGAAGCAATACCTTTTCTGCAAATCTTCATCAATTTATTGCAACATTTTGGATCCAGAAAATTAAGTCGCGTTTATTTTCTTAGTCTGAAAGCCAGGTCCCTCCGATGCGGAGCCGAAGCGGCAGGTCGATAGACAGTCACCATCCATATACACCATATCCACTTATCGGCTTACATGCTCCAACCATCAAGGACATCTCCACTGGCCGATCAAAACGAGCACCTAAAAGGCCAATCTCGAAGATAACCAGCCGTCGAGTGCGAGCCCGCATCGGATCGGCCAATCAGACGGCGGTAGCATCGGCTGAGACACCCCGTATCGGATCGGCCGATTAGACAGCGATAGCATCGGCTGAGACTCCCCGTATCGAATCGGCCGACCAGATGGCGGTGGCATCGACCCTTGTCGGTTGCCGAGATAGCCGATCCTCAAGTCACCGCCGAAGTCGGGGCAGCTGCAGCATCATTACTAGTAGAAGTTGTTCAGGTAATCTTACTTGCCTCGTATATTCTTCAAATCTTCCACTAACATTAACTCTCTCCCTTTGCCAGGCAGCACAAGCTATCCCACCGCAGTCTCCGCAGCAATCGGCTACGTCCCAAGTGGAAGCCGAAACTCCAACAGCTCCTCCCGTCGAGGTAAATGATCTCTTACCTTAATATCTTGATATTCAGAAGACTTAACCAATTCTGATACAGGCCGATTTGGGTACGCTAGCTACAACCCCACAACAGACATCGGCCGGGAGATCCACAGAGGCATGGCAAATTTCTCACACCATCTTATTTTAATTTCCCATAGCATACTTACAGGATCTATTTTCTCTGTCTTTTCAGGAAGCTGGCCCAAGCAGAGCACTGATAATTGTTGAATCTTCTTACTCTGAGGAGCCAATTGCACCAGCCCCTGAGACAAGGGAGACGCTTCCACCGGCGCAAGCAAGAGAAATTCGTTTTAATGAGGTAACAAACTTACCATTAGAATCGGCTGATTCTCCTTTACTGCTTGCCAACCCTTCTCTTTATTTCCTCACAGGAGCAAGACACCCCTAACAACAGCATCTTCTCCTTTGCCGTCTCCTTGCCTGATGACGAGGAAATTGCTTCACACCCAATTTCGTTGAGCTCTGCCTCCGATGATGTCCGCGCCAAGCTCGAAAGCATGCGTATTCTCCTTCAAGACGATATCGACCGATTGGTAGAAGACGCTTCGCCGATTCGACGACTTTTCAACGATATCAAGGGTCGAATCCCGGAAGAAACATCAGAAAACTTGGCGCATGCTGCTTATATAGAGCATATACATATTCCGGTTTCCAGGGCGCTGCGCCACATGGCCGATCGTGCCCAGATGGCAAAAACCCGGGAAGAGGTCGATTCATACAAGCACCGGAAGATCAACTTCCTCGAAAGCTGTCGTCTGGACCTCATCGGCACGATAGATCGGCTCAAATGGAGAAGAGCAGAGCTGGCCAAGGAGATGGAGCAGATAACCAAAGAGATAGCTGCTAAAGAAAAGAAACTTCAAGAACTCCCATCCATCATCAGTGAGCTGAAGCAAGAGAGGCAGCACTTGGCCCGTGAAATGATAAAGTTTCATCGCCGTGTGTCAGAAGTCCCGGGATCGGCCGATGATGACCAGAGAGTACTAGACTTGGCCGATCAAATTAGGCGACAAGCTATTGCAGCCATAGATGCTTTCCTTAGGCTGTAAAGAATATCGTAAACATTTATTGCTCCTTCAATGCTACAACGCCGATTTGATCCTGAACTGTTTCTGTTTCTTTGGTCAGCTTTGCATTTATGTATGATTTTACTCCGATAGGACGTGTCTCACCATTCATCTACCTTTCTTTTCTTTATAAGTAGACCCTTCACCATCTCCAGAGGCATACGCATTACTTATCTTCTCTTTCTCTCTTTACTGTCCCAAACTGAACGGCAAAATGTCTTCTTCGTCCTCTTCATTTTCTTCCTCTGTCAACCAGGAATGAACTCTCCTCTGCCTTTCCCCTGAACATCTCAATCGCTCTGACGTTGGGTAATCCCTTTTATTTCCATTTAGCCAAAACATCTCAGCCCTGGTCTAGAACGAGCGATTGAAGTCATGCATTCAGATGAACCACTGTCACAGGCAGACAAAGATCTGATAAGAGCTCATGCTGAGGAACTCAGAGATCATGTCCCCGCTCTTGTCCAAGAATATTGGGACCATATAGATGCTCACTATTTGGTCCGTAAGCGACCATCTTCTGAGAAAAATGCTCCACTTCCTTGTAAAGTTAAGACCGAAGTTGCCATGGAGGATTTGGAGGAGAAGAAGACCCGTCTCCTGACAGAACTTTGCAACCAAGCTGAGACTGGAGCCACTGCAGAGGACCCGAAAGAGAAAAGGCTCAGCCTTATGATAGAGCTGGGTCGCGTTGAGAGAGAAATCCAGCGTAGGTGTAATCAGTAGACGTATCGGTATTTTTATTCTAAGGGCGACTTGTACCATGTCGGCCATGTACTCTGTCATTTTCATCCAATAATGAACCAGTCAAAATGAATCCCAATGTTTTTCTTCAGGCGACGTCATCTCCGCATCAGATATGTAGACGAAAACCGATGAAAAATCGGCCATATTATCTTGATATATTTTACTGCAAGTTATGCATCTACCCAAATGCTTGGATAGTATCTCTTCAGATATCGTCCGTTTAAAGCTCTTGGGAATTCCTTTCCTTCAATTGTTTACAGAATATATGCATTTTCAGGGGCACATCGGCCGATTCTGTACGGCCCTTCCCAAGTAGGTGACCATTTACCGAATTTGGGATCTTTGGACCCTATCGGCAGCACCAACTTCCACACCAAATCTCCCTGAGAGAATTGTTTAACTTTGACCTTTTTGTCATACCATCTGACCACCCTTTTCTTGTTTTCTTCTATACTAATCAGGGTTCTTAACCATAAACCTGCCGAATCATCAAGTTCGTTCTTCATGAGGAAGGAATAGTCATCGGCCATTAACTGATCTTGAAACGATATTCGTCTTGACCCCGTCCTTATTGTGGCAGAACCACCTGAATTAATCCGGTTCAAGCGCGCTATTCATCACCACAAGGGCAATCAAGGCTAACTCGCACTTCAAACGGAATAATCCACTGGTCTGTCGGGTAACCTCCCGATAGAACCACGGTTCTTACGGATCGAAGCCACACATACACGTACTCACACGAAGGTGAGCCCAGAGTATACAACATTCCACATTTTTACACTACGGAGTGCATCATAAATTATCGTTACAATAGAGTTCAAATTCGTAAAACAAGGTACTTCGGATTTTGAAAAAAAATAAATTCTTCAGAGTTCAAGCAGCGGAAAAGATAACGACAACTACTCGACGATAAAGGATGTCTCGATGAAGCCCGTACGAGGCATCACTCGGTATTATCTCCATTGACCGGGGGCGTATCCCATTCCACCGACCATCTCGGGGCAGAGTGCAGGGCCAAGTCAAGCTAGCAATCTCGTCTTCGAAAGACTCACCTGAAAACGAGCCACAAGCAAGGTTGAGTATGCTAATACTCAGCAAGTCTTACCCGTGTAGTGGAATCTACTCCACCGACTCTAGACATGCAAGGCTTTTTGGCTCAGGGGTTTGTTTTGCCGAAAAGCATATACGAGTGGGTCCTTACTTTCAACTTAACCATTCTAGATAAGCAGCTATCCAATATCATTCATGGGGAAGCATTAAATTTCATCCAACAAGTTTATTTATCATCATTGTTCCTTTTCTTACTCTGTGGTAAATGGGATTAAGCAGTCTCAATAGCCGTGAGAAACGGACGATTCGAATCGAATTTCTTAACCTTGCAAGGGAAACCTAAACACACGTCACGTGGTTACTCCCAGAGTCACACGTGCAACTTTTTCCCTTTCTTTCCGGGTCGTGGATCGGAGCTACCCTCCGAGAGTACAAGAGCCCCACGCCACGGTTCGGCGCCGGGTCATGGCCACTCTTTGCACTCGCCATATGCACATGGGACCGAAGTTCAAAGGGTAGGTTGTTGTCCACTTGCCGGGCCAATCAGGTACTTAAGCTTACCAATTATCATGTTCTCGGCATGTGGTTAGTACGTTCAAAGACTTAACCACCACTACCACACACTGCGGCCTTAGCATTTTTCACTAAACAGACGGGCCTCAATCGTAAACATCGTACCATAGCCCGTCCGTTGACCTTATGATTGCAGCGTGTAGTAAACATTCAACTCCTATAATCTCGCGAGTGACAGGAAATCATTCAGCTTTTAGCGGAGTCCTATTAGCATAGCATTCTATCGAACCTGATATCTAGTGTTCAAGCATGGGTTCCTAACATCATGCAACTAAGTTTTTATTCAACTCCTATAAACTTAATGCACAAGCAAGAGAGTAATGAGTTGCATAATTTAGGAAAGGAATAGGGTTATGCTCCGGGGCTTGCCTTCTTGTGCAAAGTTAGTCCGGGTCTTCAACTGCTTCAGTTAGATTTGCCTGGGCTTCTCGCTGCTCACTCTCGGACTCGGGCACCAGCTCGTAAGTCCCGTCGGCGAGAGTAGTCGTTTCTACATGAATGCACAAGTGTAAGTAGTGGTGATGGTAAACGACATGATTTCCTTCACGATAAAGTTGCAGTCTGTAAAACATGAGTTTTGTTGTGAAGTGAGTTACTTTATCATTAGTGGGCAATCGTTAATCGAGTAGAATAGTACAATAAGTAACTTCGTTAAGCAAGGTGGGGTTGGTGTTCATGGGAACTTATGTTCCTCACAGAAACATGATTTAAGTGTAACTACTACAGTGAGTAGTTTCTGGTCATGAAACCTTGGATCTAGGCACATCAGGGAAAGATAAGCTTGCTGTAAAATTTTCAGATATTTTCATGCAGCAGATTAATTATGAAAAATATAATACATGGTTGCTGCTAGATCCTTGTTTCTTTTTGTACAGAACAAATGGTGCAAAAACTGAGACTAAGATTTTTACAGGGCTTTCACTTAATCATGCAGGAGCTACTGTAATTTTTATAGGATTTATTATGCAGTTTTCAGAGCATAGTAAATACGACATTACACACCTAGGTTATTCAAGGATTTATTTTTTTACAGGATCCTACACAGGGTTTTTGTCCATGAAACTTTTTACACAGCATCCTCTACCACTGAGTATCTTCTAGTAAAAATATGAGAATTTTCCAAGCTAAGATACTATTTTCTTGATTTAATATATGTTATTAGCACATAAATAAAATAAATAGGTTGCTGTGAGATAAAAAGTCTCTAAAATTTTCTATGGCATCTAGGTACCATTACACCAGTATAGAAAAAGTTTCATTAGGTGAATCGCAATCTAACAACAGAGATAAAAATATTTTTACTAAACTTAGCAAGAAGTAAATCTAGAAGTAGATTCTGAGCTTGATCTTTTTAGGGTGGCCTATTCATCAGGTAATTTCCTCACTGTAAATTTTTCAGGGCCAGAACTTGTCTCAAGACAAGTCTATGAATAAAAGCCATTAATCTTTCCATTTTATTTAAAGCATGATTTAGCTAGAATCTAAGGTGATGCATGTAACAAAAGTTGTGAAGCTTAACCTCAGGTCTCCAGAGCAGTTGAGTTTGCATTTTTTTGATTTTTCTACGATTTTATACGAATTTTACAAGTTCACTGATTTTGAATCTAGGTTTGAATCTTTCTCTTACATCTGGGTCCTTGAAATCTTACGGGCAGAACCTTCTAAAAGAATTTAATCGATGCAATTGGGTCCTTAGGCGGCTCGGGTGCCCTAGCCGGCCAAAATTCCGGCGAGGGGCTCGCCGGCGGCGAGGGGTGAGGGCCGGGGAAGGACCAGGGGTGCGAGGACTACCTCGTGGGGGTCTTGGTCGGGTGGGGGACGGCCGGGAGTAGCTCGTCGGCGTTGGAGCAGGGGCGGCGGCGGCGGCGACAGCGCGGGCGGCGGTGCTCTGGCGGTCCTGGGCGGCGTTGACCGGGTCGGTGAGTTCCGGTGGGATGATGTGGTGGTGGCTGGAACTTCAATTTGTGCAGGGGGCGGCTGTGGAAGGCTGTCCACGGCGGTGGAGCCTCGGCGGCAACAATGGCGGCGGCGAGTGCTGTGCTGACTGGTGGCTCCCGCGGGCGGCCTAGACCGCCTTTTATAGGGGTAGGAGGGAGGGAGGGGTGCCGGGCGACGCGCGGGGGTGGAGGCACGGTAATGGCGCGGGGTTGGCCGCGGTGGGCGGCTCGGTTCACCGGCGCGGCGTGCGGAGGGCGGAGGGCGGAGGCGCGTGACTGGCGGCCAAAAATCTTGCGTGACGGAGTGGAAGATAGCGCGGCACGGGGGTTGGGGGACAGCTGCAGCAGCGGCTCGAGCGGGAGGCGAGCTCAGCGACGGGCGGGTCGCGGCGGGCGGGGCAGCACGGCGCGGCGCAGCCGTTGGGTGCGGCGGGCGGCGAGCAGAGGCACGGCCGGCGTGGCGCGCGTGGCGAGCTCGGACTGGGCAGCGCTGCAAGGGGGCGCAAAGCCGCGCTTGGGGCGAGCGCCGGCGGCCACTGGCTTGGCGGCTAGCGGCGGTCAGGCATGGCCGGCCACCTGGCCGGCGTGTCGGGCAGGGAGGGGAGAGAGAGGAGGGCAAGAAGGGTCTAATTGCGAGATTTGAAAAGTTCCAAGGGGCCGGTTGCAAACAGGATGTTTTCTCCACTTTCTAATTTGAATTTCAAAAACTTTTGAACATGAAAGTTGTTCAGAATAAAAAGTTCTACAAGTTTGGTTTCAGGCAACACCTCATTTGGCTTGTGGTTTGAAAGTTAATTTAAAAATTCAAAGGTATTCATATGTGCCCAATTTCAATTTGAATTTCAACTTAACTTGTTCGAATTCTTTTAACCCTTTTATTAGTTGGTTAAGCATAGGGTTGGGCTAATGACATTGCTTTAGAAATGTAATTTATCAGGGTTGTTACACTTATCTCCCAAGGCAAGACTGCCTCATGACCATAAACAAACTGATAAGGGGATATCTTAGTGGTTCCATGACAAGCCATCCTATAAGCCCATAAAGATTCAGCCTCTTGATTAGTTTGATTATCCCTTTATTGGACTATTCTGCTTGGCCATTGGCTTGAGCATAGTATGGAGAAGAATTTAATAATTTAATCCCCATATCGGCGGCAAACTCTCCGAATTCTCCAGAAGTAAACATTGTTTCTTGGTCTGTTGTGATGGTTTGAGGAATACCAAATCGATGGATAATATGGCTTTTAACAAATTCAATCATATCGGCCGACGTCACGTTCCTTAAAGGAACTGCTTCCACCCACTTAGTAAAATAATCCGTGGCTACCAATATGAACTTATGCCCTTTGCTCGATGGAGGGTGAATTTGTCCGATGAGATCTATTCCCCAACCTCTGAACGGCCACGGCTTAATTATTGGATTCATAGCCGATGCTGGCGCGCGCTGTACATTGCCAAACCTCTGACAGTCTTGGCATCCTTTGTAATACTTGAAACAATCCTCAAGAATAGTTGGCCAATAATACCCATTGTTCCGGATCATCCATTTCATTTTGTGAGCCGATTGATGAGCTCCACATACGCCTTCATGAATTTCTCCCATCAGAACCTTTGGCTCTTCTGTTCCCAGGCATTTGAGAAAAACTCCATCAATCGTCCGGTAAAATAAATCATCCTCAAGCAACACATATTTTGTAGCTTGAAAACGTATTCGCCGATCCACATTTTGGGATGGATCTTTCAAGTAATCGGCGATTTCCTTTCGCCAGTCATCGGCCGCGAGCTCTAGCATCATCGCTCCCTTAATCGGCCGATACCCGGAGGCATGTTGGGCCAGCCTGTTGGCCTCTTCATTATAATTTCTGGGATATGCTCAATTATTGCAGACTTGAACTCTTTTAAAAGTTGAAGGCAATCTTCATAATAAATCCTCAAGATATCATCCTTGCACTCAGATCGCCCCGTTAATTGATCCACAATGCGCATGGAATCTCCAAAAATTTCGACTGCATCAGCTTTGACTTCCCTTAATAATTGTATACCCTTCAGAACGGCTCGATATTCCGCCTGATTATTAGTTGCGGAAGCTTCTATCGGCAGAGAGAAATTATAACTTGCCCCCCGAGGCGACACAAGAACAATGCCGAATCCTGATCCGACCCCACACGAAGAACCATCAAAATATAGAGTCCATGGAACCGGTTCAACGGCGGGTATTTCTGGCCCACAATGCTGAGCTACGAAATCGGCCATTACTTGACCTTTGATAGCTTTGGTCGATTCGTACCTTAAGTCGAATTCTGACAGAGCCAAGATCCATTTTCCAATTCGCCCTTTCAAATTCGGCAATGATAGCATATACTTCACCACATCATCCTTGCATACAACTATGCATTCTGCCGATAGCAAATAGTGCCTGAGCTTGGTACACGAGAAGTATAAACACAAGCACAGCCGCTCCACCGGGGAATATCTTGTTTTGGCGTCTAGAGTCTTCTGGTGACGTAATATACCACTCGTTCTTTTCCTTCAAACTCCTGTACCAACGCCGATCCAATAGCCTGTTCATCAGCCGATAAATATAATTTGAACGGCTTACCAGGCTGTGGTGGGACCAACACCGGAGGTGAAACTAGATATTGCTTGATATCTTACAATGCTTTGCGTTGTTCTTCTCCCCATATGAATTCCTGGTCGGGCTTTAATTTCAACAGAGGAGTAAAAGCCTGAATACGTCCTGACAAGTTGGATATGAATCGTCTAATAAAATTGACCTTGCCGATAAGGGACTGTAGCTCATTTTTATTTTGTGGGGCCACAACTTTGTTGATGGCGTCTATAGTCTTGCGGTTGACTTCTATCCCGCGCTCATGAACCATGAATCCTAAGAATTAACCAGCCGATACACCAAATGCACACTTGTTTAGGTTCATCTTCAACCCATGCTTCCTTGTACACTCCAGTACTTCTTGTAAATCGGCCAGATGTTCTTGGTGACCTTTTGACTTGACCACGACGTCATCTATATAAATTTCTACCGATGTACCAATGAGTTTATGGAAGATGTAATTCATGGCCCGCTGATACGTAGCACCGGCGTTCTTCAACCCAAAAGTCATCACAACCCATTCGAATAAACCAAGATGACCTGGACACCTGAAAGCCGGTTTCGAGATATCTTCTTCGGCCATTAATATCTGATTGTACCCTGCATTCCCATCCATGAAACTTATGACTTTGTGTCCTGCGGCAGCATCTATCAAGATATCGGCTGTTGGCATCGGATATCCGTCCAATGGCGTAGCCTGATTTAAATTCCTGAAATCGATGCACACGCGCAACTTCTCATTCTTTTTGTATACGGGCACAATATTAGAAATCCATTCGGCGTAGCGGCACTGCCGAATAAATCCTGCTTCAATTAACTTTGTAATTTCGGCCTTTATATCAGGTAGAATCTTGGGGTTACACCGTCGTGCAGGTTGCTGATATGGCCGATATCCTGATTTTATAGGTAACCGGTGTTCAACAATGTATCGGTCTAGACCTGGCATCTCATGATATTCCCAAGCAAAGCAATCCATGAATTATTTTAATAAATTTATCAGTTTACACTTATACTCAGGATCCAAATTAGCACTAATATACGTCGGCCTTGATTTGCTGCTATCTCCCAAATCTACCATCTCCAATAAATCGGCCGACATAAATCCATGCCCAAGCTTCCCGTCTTCTCGGATGAGCTGATCCATCTATTCTGAATCTTCAGAGCCGACTGCTTGGATCGGCTGCAGACTGAAATCGGAAACTTTCAAGAAGTCAGTGTCCCAAGTCCTGCCAGATATACATTTGACGTGCTCGCAGCTCCACTGTTGCGTGTCGGCCGCTGCAACGCTGTAGGCGGAATCCGTCAACGTAGCCTTTGAGAAACAACGCTTTAAAATGTTGCCGTTTTTCTTCTTCTGGTTTCTCAAAAGTAGCCGTCAGCGGCTCTAACACAAGTTGTGCCATTTGTTCTTCCGTTCTTGTTGCTTTGTCTCGATCGTCAGGTGCCATGAATTCCATCGGCAATATGAACACCATGTCGATTTCGGCAGCCGATTCTTGCTTCCTGATCGTTTTTCTTTGGGCGCCACACCCGAGACTTAACATTCTTTTTCTCTGGCACCTGCCTCTGTTCTTCCTCTTGATGCTCCCACTGGCGTAGGCGTTGGATCCTCCGTTTCTGGGATCTGGATAGGCCGTCGGGACACCACCTGGGATTTGCTGGTTTGGCCGATGATTTGGCGTATTCCCTATCTGGTTCCCTTCCTAGGGGGTCCTCGTCCGACACCCTGTCATCGGCCATCTCTTCCAGCCGATCGTGGACGCTGATCCTGCCCCCCAGTCCATCCTGTTGGTTGGTCCTGCCTTTTGACTGGTGGTACTGGTCAACTCTGCCCCCCAACCGATCATGCACCGAAACGCGTTGTTCCTCTCGTCCGCGCCGATTTCTGCTGATCGGCTCTGATCCTCTGTCCCTAGAGTGTGGCCTCGGGCGATTGTTGCAACTAAATCCATTACACTCTGGACAGTTATCGGCAGACGGTAGTCTGATGTCGTTCTCCCAGCAATGGATGAAGAACGGACATTGCCAGTGATTTTCATGCTGGCGTATCATCTCGTCGTGGTATCTTGATTGTTCTTGCTGCTGCCGATATTTGCTGAGCAAAAACTAGGAGGTGACGGGTTTGCGTGGTCGTTCTGGCCCCCGCCTGTTCCTTCTGATTTCTTCCATCGTGATCTGCCTCCTGGGATCGACGGCGCCGCCCTTCTTGCCGATTCTGACGTCAGCACCTTGGTTTGGCGTGAATTTCCTCCAGTGTCAACCATGTTGGCTGGGAAGGGATGCTGATCTATCTTCATCGGCTTTGCCGATTTAGCTGGGGTTTCAAATTTAAGCCTCCCCTGTTCGATGGCCGATTGTATCTGCTGACGGAAGACTTTGCATTCATTCGTATCATGAGAAGTGGCGTTGTGCCACTTGCAGTATTTCATCTTCTTGAGTTGATCAGCCGAAGGGATGGTGTGATGCTGAGATAGCTTAATCTGTCCTTCCTGGAGCAATAAATCGAAAATTTTATCGGCGTTTGATGTGTCAAAGCCGAATGTCTTTAGCTCTTTCTTTCCGAAAGGGCATGACATCAGTTTTTTGCCTTTCACTCATTCTGCCAGGCCTATTTCCTCCTCCCCATCGGATTCAGACGCTTCTAGGTATGCCACCTTCTTTTGAAAATTCCTCCGCTGTTCAAACGGACGGACTTCCTATCCTGACAATCGGTGAACGATCTGGCTTAGACTTTCAAACTCTTGCGCAGCATATCTTTCTTTGATTTGTGGCAGGAGGCCTTGGAAAGCGATATCGGCCAACTGTGCATCGGTCAGAGCCAGACTGAAGCATTTCTCTGAACCTCTGTATATATATATATCCTATTACTGGTTCATCGCTCCTCTGCCTGAGGCTGGTCAAACCGAGAGCTTCATCTCGTGTACTCCTGCGTAGAAGTACGTGTGGAACTGCTTTTCCAAATCGGCCCACGTAACAATACAATTTGGTGGCAAGGTGGTGAACAACTGGAAGGCCGATCCGGACAGAGATGATGAAAACAAACGCACCCTCAGAGCATCTTGTGTGGCAGCCTCCCCGCACTGGATGATGAATCGGTTGATGTGCTCTACAGTGGATGTATCGTCCGTCCCCGAAAACTTGGTGAAATCGGGAACTTTGTAGCGGCGTGGGAACGACAGCAAGTCATAGGCCGATGGGTATGGCGTCTTGTAGGTGTAAGTTTCCACTTTTGGCTTCAATCCAAACTGGTCCTGGATCACTTCTGCTATTCTTGCCGTCCAGTTCACCTGCTGCTGATGAACGATTGTTCGTGGTGCGGGCATGTGTTGAAGAGCCGGCACGGCTGGGTGATGAATCGAAGCATGCGGCGAATTTTGCTGAGCAGCCGATAGTTGATGGCGAAGTGAATCTGCCGCCCCATCGTATGTCATCATTGGCGCCACGCCTCTGACTGCTTCTACAACGCTTGCCCCCCTGCCGATTTCTGATGAGATCGGCTGATACTGAGGGACCGTCGGCCGGACGGCCGATTGGTGAGATACCTGGGTTGGATAGCTTCCATACCCAGTTGATGGATCGGGGAAAGCTGTTGTCGCCGATATCCCCAGGGTACTGAGCTTGTAGGTAGCGATTGTATAGAAGCGATCTGGATGGGTTGAAACGGTATCTGTGACGGGAAACATGGTGCACCGCTGTACCTTGGAGACGCTGAAGGCAACGGAGTGTCGTACCCTTCGCGTTGCGTCAATATCGGCTGAGGAGCCGATTGTGATGTGCATGGTGAGCTTCTAGCTGGCAGCGTGATTGGCGGGGCATACGCTGGTCCCTGATAGCCTTGGACTGCTCCGCTGGCCAGAGAGCTGATGACGGCGTTATACACCGTGTTGGTCATCACTGAGGATTGGTCAATGAATGCCTGATAAACGGACTGTTGGATCATATCAGACATCCTACCCGAGTCCTCAGCAATGGTGATGTGGCGGGGAACTGGAATAGGAGCCTTCCTGACAGCCTCCCCGCTTCTGGTGCGACTGAACGACTGGAGGTACATCTTCTTGGAGTCTTCTAGATGTTTAGCTAATTCTTCCCTCTGGTCGTCCTTTAGATCCGCTTTTGTGACCTCAATGATGTTGCTATCGGAGATCTCTGCATTCTTCGACATATCAGATCTTGAATTGGTCCCACCGGGCGTGCCAAAAGTGTGTTGGCGCTAAAATCGGCCAGACAGGGATCGACCGATGGTCTTCAGCGTCGGACACACGACCCGGGAGAATCTGCTTAGCTCCTGTTCGGGTTATCGCCCTGGTACGGTTCACGCGGCGTGCCAGTCAATCTGACTTGTTGATTGACAAGGAAATAAAGTATTAAACTCCAGGCGCTCAGATCGGCTGGAGTTCCGATATGTCCTAAGGAGCGCGTCGGCGGTAAATCGGCCGATTTGCTGTAGATATGATCGGCTATGGATCAGCCGATAATTGTGTAGTAATTGCAAAGAAAACTGCTGGAGCGATCTAAACAATTACTACAAAGGCAACACTTGAAATAGATCTAATCGGCTGTGAGATGATAAATCGAAGAAGAACGATGACGAAGCCGATTATTCTGATCTCAAGCTGGATAACTGGTGATAATACTAGAATAACAAATAAAACTTGCAATTCTAGTAAATATCGATAACTGGTGAATAAATCCAAACGAAACCACAGCGATGCGCCCGTAGTTAAAGCTCGGATATTACTCGATAAGCGGAACCTACCAATTGGCCGGAGATCAAGTTGATGCATCCCTACCAATCCGTACGAACTCGTGAAATAAGAAAAGTATTGGCGAAGTCGCCGACTTGAAAGTAAATTGCTGAAAAAATAGAAGTATTGTTGTTGATTGATGTGTTCTTTTTTCTTGCAAGACCCTGACGACTCCTATTTATACCCTAAGACTAGGACTCCTGGTCGATTACGACTTGTTACAACCTTATTTAAAAAAGGGAAAACTACTATATCTACAATTTTTTTAAAGGAAACGGACTCCCGCAGAATCTTCCGCCACCGTCTCCTAATCCAATCGGGACTCTTTTCAATTGCTCCTTGACCGACTTAGCGTTTCTCTGTTGACTAACTTTTGACTAGGACCCTCCGAAATAGTCCCATCCTGTTGGCGCAAGCTGCATCACCAATCGGCCGATTTTCAACTGTTACCTCAATCGGCCGATTCCTTACTGTAGCCTTTAGATCTGCTGCATCAGCCAACCTTCTTCTCCCGACGCCGATTTAACACGTGTCAAAATCTGGCGTAACACAGCCAAACAATAACGCAACCCTGGGTCACCCGAGCTTCAATAAAGAAGCAGCATGAACAAGAAGCAAGAAGTAAAAATTGCATCTTTCCTCCAAGGGAACAATCCCCAAGCCAGGAAAGCTAATCGGAGCTATATCTATCATAGTAGCCCTACAAGTCGCTACAAGCGACCGGCGCAAGACGGAGCAAGGAGAGGGAAGGAGGAGGGTGTAGCGCTGGCGGTGGCTTACGTGCGGGACTGGTGGTTCTGCAGGACCTGGGCCTGGAGGTCCCGGAGCTTGGCGGCTTTCGCTGATGCCGCCGCCTCGTCCTCCGGCTTGGCCGGGCGCCGGGGCCGGCCGTGCATCGCCTCCTCCTTCCATCGCCGGCGTCGTGTTGCGGAGGGGGTCTGGATCTCGCGGACGGGAGAGCGGCGGTTAACGCTTCCAGGTAGGCCCCCTTCCTTTTCTCCTGGGACCAAGCAGCAGCAGTAGACAGCAGTAGGCTAGTACTCGTGTAGTCGTCGTGTCTTGGGTTACTTGGCTTTGGCAGGCTGTGTTCAGAACCGTCCGCACCCGCGCTCCCGGCGGCCGCCGCTGCCGTCGCCGCCTCGCCGGGCACTCCTCACCTCGACGGCGACTGCTACTCCTACAAGGGACCCGGGTACGGGTCTGGCCGACATCTCATTACACGATCCTTCTCATATCAACGCACCTCGGCACTACAACCTGCGTGCAAAACGAGCGAAGCTCATAGTCCAGGCAAGGTCTCAATCCTTTACGTTCCTGTTCTCGTAACCTATTATTATCTGCTGCCTGTTATTATCTGCTGCTTTTGCTTCCAATTGCACCGAGAAGAATACAATACTAGAAATTGCCCTTGCCCACGGATGGACAGTACTCGAGCCAATTGGGACCCGGAAGTTACCCGCTTCTTCCTTGACCTTTGTATCGCCCAGAAGGAGAAATTCAACTGGGAAAAACAGAAATTAACTAGGGACGGGTGGCGTAACGTGTATCGCCGTTTCACAGAAACTCAAGGGCCCATCTACACACACAAGCATATGAGCAACAAGTTGCAGACTTTGAAAAAAAGATACACGACTTGGAAGGAACTACAAAACAGGATTGGCCTCGGGCGTAACAAGACTACGGGTGCCGTTGAGGCTGAACCCGAGTTGTTTGGGACTGAAGACGACAGCCAGGATATCAGCGACCCGGAGGTACGTTCAGTCTGCATTTCTTTCACATTTGCTTCGTTTAACAATTCAGCATGGGGCCCATATCTGTACTAACTACCTCTTTTTGCTAACTATCGCTGCACTGCAGGAATCCACTGAGACTTCAACCCCCGGGGGCACCACCTAGCAACTGGATATTCTGTTTGGCTCCCGTCAAGACAGGGGAACATTCTTGTGGGCTGGCGGTGTAGGTGAGTCAAACACCCCCCCAACACAGGGACCCGCCGACCCTCTGGCAAAAGAGCATCCATGGACAACGAGGTTAACAGCCCAACAAAAAAAAAAGACATGCATCATGGAGGACTACATGAGGCAGATATCTGAAAGCATCGTTAACCGGAGTTCTCGTGAATGAGGACGTACACGGGAGCAGGCGGATGTTCAAGAAGTCATGCAAATGCTGAAACAAGACGGTGTTCGTGAAGGGTCGGAGCTGCACTTCAAAGCATTGGATCTGTTTAAGAACTCGGTCTGCCGTGAGGAGTACAAGAACATAGAAGACCCAGCAAATCGTGTAGCTTGGATCGAATGGACCTGGACGAATGGAAAGCTGAAGTAGAATGGGTGCTAGTTTGCCAAGCTGTTAGCCGATGATGTTAAGGAGTGTTTGTAATAATTAAGTTTCAGATATCAAACTTTGTGCTTGCGAGACAAATCGAGATGCTTTGAGAATTTCCGTATGTATCCTGACCTCGTTACCTTGTATGATCAACATTCTAGACTGCAAACATACATTTTTTTAGTACATAGCTCTATCTGTTTTAGCAGCATGCATAGGTTCTAGTGACATGTGTACAGTTTTGTTTCTTACTACACTGAACAATGAAAGGTCATGCAATAGAAGCTCCCTAAAATGTTTCTGTTTTTATGTTATAGAAGCAGCCTTGCACCAATCGGCTTATTTGTTACAGCAGGTTTTACAGAATCAAGTGATATTTGTACAGTATTGTTTCTTCATACAAACCTTGATATTGTTTTATACAAACATGAGTTGATTCTATTATATCAGCTTCCAACTTGTTATCTGTTGAATTGAAGGTATGCATGCCGACACCTTTCATAAGCTGCATCATATTTTAGTTGAACAACATGGGCTGCGGTGTAGTCATGAATTTGGTTCCGTGGAGGCTTTAGGGATGTTCCTATGGGCATGCGGCCACCGACAGTGCATGAGGCAAATGAAAGACAGATTTTATAGGGGGTTGGGCACAGTAATTGAGAAGTTTGGGGAAGTGCTACTCTCAATGGTTGCCTTTGCAAATATAGTTCTTAGGCCAAAGGATGCGACTTATAGCACTGTGCATGGAAGTTTGTGGTCATACTCACCTTTGTTTGATGGTTGCATCAGCGCTATAGATGGAACACACATACATGTGTGTGTTGAGAGGGATGCACATGATGATTACATAAATAGAAAAGGTTGGGCCAGCCAAAATGTTTTAGCTGTAGTTGATTTTGACATGCGGTTCACATTTGTTGGTGTGGGAATGGCGGGAGCTGTCCATGACATGGCCGTGCTAAGGAAGGGGTGGGAAGCACCATCTTTCCCTCACCCACCACCAGGTCCGTGGCCTTAAACTACGAGTAATCAAAACTTGTGCTGATATGAAAGTATGTGATTAACCTGTGCGTGTGGTTGCTGGTTTGTAGGAAGGTATTATTTGGTGGACTCAGATTATGCCCAAGCACAAGGATATTTGGGCCCACATCGCAATACCAGATATTGGAAGAAGGAGTTCAAGCGTCGTGGTCCGGAGAAGTTGGAAGAGGTGTTCAACTTCCATCATTCAAAACTGCGAAATGTAGTTGAAAGATCATTTGGTGTAGCAAAAAATAAGTGGCAAATGTTGAAAGGAATTCCTCACTATCCTCAGGACAAGCAGTGTAGCATTATTGTGGCATGTTTTGCACTCCATAACTTTGTAATGGAGGAAAATGGAGGCTCACGTACAATTCATACCATGCAAGTACCTGGAATAAGTCATTATTCTTATCAGTGGGTCGAGTTAAATGCGGAAGATGACATGTCAACTGTCCGGGACTGGATTACTACTGGACTTGGATTTCTAGGATTCAGGTAACGGAGTGTTCATCATGCTTGTGATTTCGATGTTGTGATATTGTTAACGCTCTCATGTATGGTTGAATTGGTGCCTTACAATTTTGTAAACATCCAGCGGACGAATATGATTTGTGGTGGAGGTCTCGCTCACCTGAAGCTCCTTTTGGTATGCAGCAATGAAGCAGACGCACATTGAGCCAAGTTCCCTTTGTTATGCAGCAGTCACCTAAAGCTCCTTTTGTAATGCAGCAATCAAAATGTATTTTCATTAGATAGTATGCATGTATGTTTTCATGAGAATTAAGTGCTGCTGTACGTATATTTTTTTATGAGAACTAAGTGCTGCTGTATGTATTTTTTTCATGGTGCTAAATCAATTCATTTGAGGACCTTACTTGGCCCTACAATTTGAATTCAAATTTTCCTGGGCTGGCAGCTGGGCGGCTGCTTCTGGCTGGACCAGGCTGGGCGGCTGCTGGCTGGCTGCTTCTGGCTGGAGCAGCTACAGCCAGAACCAGCCGCAAGTGGTCCAGCCGAACAGCATGTATTTTGGATCGCGATTACTAATCGCGATCCAATCTAGGTGGCTAAGTGTAAATGTTTGGGGGGCGATCTGCAAATATCCGGTCCGGCGACGCGGCACCCGGCGGGTTCGCGCTACCGCCAGCAACCTCTGTGAAGCCACAGCGCCAACCTTCCCGCACTCGCTTCGGACAAATCGACGCGTCCTCCGGTTTCCTCTTCCCTCTGGGAGCGCCCCCAGACAGAGCGCGGTGGCCGGAGACGGCGAGGGATCCATCCGACTCCGACCACAGCGACCGCCGCCGTTGGCTGCCGCGGCCCGGTCCAGAGGAGGCGGAGATGCGCGCGGCGGCTGCCCTCGTCGTCGCCCGCGAGAAGCCGGCCGCGCGTTCCGCTTCCACGCCCACATCCGTGCTCTGAACTCTGCTACAAATCAAGCGTTGTTCTGTTTCTGAATTCTGATTCACCCTCGCCTTGAATTGCATTGTTTTCAGACCATTTGCCCAACTCGGGATGTGGTAGCTGAATTGCATCTCCAAGTAAGGAGCATTTCTTAACTGTGATCAGTATCTCTTCCCATTGTAAATTTCTGGATTGCTTAAATCCTGGTGCAGTGCAGATCCAACCGGTTGTTTGAGCACTGCACCGGCATGAGTCCCTGCCATACAATAAACAGACACTGCTTGAGCCTTGAGGACCGAACATGAAGTACTTCAGTCTCGGCGCCAATTCAACATGAAAAATTCTTCTTTTGCTTAGTAGTATCCCGTTGGCCATTGTGCATTAGCCTTTTTCTTTACCTCCTACGTATATAGAAGCAAACTCCTGTGATCAGTAAGTTTGAAATAGTTTCCATCTGAATCGAGTAGTTGGACAAAAAAATATGATGCAGGCCAAACTTGTTTACCGAAATTTGATTGAAGCATAAATAATTATCAACTTGCATTACTTGCATTGGGAGACGTGCGGCCTTGTTCAGGCCAAACTGAAACTAAACCGCATGCAGTAACCACAGTTTACTTGTTTCTACGATCCAGAAACTGAAATGTGCATACTGATCCAAAAACACAGTTTCTCATATTCTTCAGTTGTAGCTGCCTGCAGAGACAGAAGCGTGATCTATTTTTCTTTTTTTAAGAAAAGACTAGTTCCATGAAAGAAGGAACGGAAGAGTGCTGAAGCTCATGAATTCTGTGCTGAACGGAAGAGAGCTGGAAAGGGATCTTCATCAGCTGGCCCACGGATGCAAATCAAAGGTTGGAAAATTTTATCTATACCAGGAAACTAAAATGTGATGAACTGCTTGCAAATTCAGATCTTTGCCATGTCACCAGCTGTTTCAGTTTATGCGTGCGTTTTGCAGATTTCCGGCTGTTCAGAATGCGCTGTTCAGTGCAATGCATATTCCTTCAGAAGTTCAGATAACGTAATCGTATCAAGCCGAAATAGTGACGGTTATACAGAAATGAACAGCAACCGGCGCGAGCAAGCGTTGCATTTTACAAAAATCTCAGAGTAACAAGGCGAGCGAACAGCTCCGGCCGTACCGCTCGCGCCGCCGCCGCCGCCTGCCGCCATTCTCTTCTGCGGCTCTGCCAGTGCCTCTCGGAACTCACCTACCTGTGGTGCTGGGGTCTGGATCTCCGCCGGTGGACGATGGGCTGGCCTACTTCCAGACTTGCAGTCTGCCAATCCGCCGTGCACCTACCAGTCTACCACGACCCCATCACCAGAAACGCCGAGAACAAGGCACGAGATTTAAATGTTTAATATAGTAGTAGCAGTGCTGCGTAAATACGTAATTTTTCGACATCTTGGCGTGCCTGTCGACCGTCGAGATTTTGCAGGTAACAGAAAGACCGGGGGGTTAGGACTACGGACATGTTGGAAGTACGAACTAGTCGTACTCGTAGGTGCAGCAGTGTGCTTGGAATTTGACCTTTCCAAAGCCACTTCAAATAACACATGGATCATATCATTTGCTTTGACCGACCAGAAATCGGCTGGAGCGGACTGTAGAGACTAGAGACTTGGTTGGCATGTGCGCGCAACCACAGTATCATACGGCTCCCGAGCTCTCTGTGACTCCGGACGCATGCGTTCTAGTCAGTGGAGAGACCCGAGACTCCACACGCATGTAAGAAATTAGCAACAGCGCCGGTAGGCCGGTCCAACCTGGCGAGCAGCAGCAACGGGGGGAGTAGGATTTGGTGTGGCCATCCAGCTCCGGTAAACAACGACAACGACTGCTTAATCATCCCGGCTTATCCGACCGCTAAACAAAGCCCGTTCCGTCGCTGCGTAGGCAAACTCCATTTTCCACGCTCCAAACCTACCTACCTACCTATTACTCACCATTCTGCCGCCATTTTTTATGCCACGCATCGCCGTCGAAATGTCAACCGCGTGGGCACCAGCCACCCGGGGACACGGCATATCCACGGCCACGGAAGCATCTGCCTCGCCCGTTCCACCTGTCGACGTCGATCTCCATCCAAGAGTCGCGTTTGAACGCGGCGCCCCGGTGGGTGTACATGTTCCTCCGATAACCCCACCTCCCTCCGCTCACCAACACCACCTCCCGGCAGCGAGCGCTCCCGCAGCCAATCGCCGTTTGACCTGCCGCGCCCGTTCGAGACCCACCTACTGCGTGCGCCTCTCATCCCATGCATGCGCTGAAGCCTAGGGTCTCTCGATCGCCCACGCCTATATATTGCGCCGCGAGCCGACTCATGTCGCGGCAACGAATGGTCGTCGATCCTCTACCCGCGCAAGCTAGCTAGGCAGAGTACACTCCCGCGCGTCTCGATCGGCCACTCGATCAAAGAGTTATTAGGAATGAAGATCACCGTGCAGTCGTCGAGGGCCGTCAGGCCCGACTACGGCAGTGGCGTCGGCGCGGGCGGCGCCGGCGCCGACGACGCCGTGCCGCTCTCAGTGTTCGACAAGGCCAACTTCGACACGTACGTCTCCGTCATCTACGTGTTCCGCCCGCCGATGCCGCCCAACGCCGCGCTCGAGGCCGGGCTCGCCCGGGCGCTGGCCGAGTACCGGGAGTGGGCGGGGCGGCTCGGCGTCGACGCCCGGGGGAACCGCGCCATCCTCCTCACGGACGAGGGAGCGCGGTTCGTCGAGGCCACGGCCGACGTCACGCTCCACAGCGTGCTGCCGCTGCGGCCCACCAGGGAGGTGACCAGCCTGCACCCGAGCAGCGACGGCGCCGAGCTGATGCTCATCCAGGTCACGCGGTTCGCGTGCGGGTCCGTCGCCGTGGGCTTCACCGCGCAGCACCTCGTCTCCGACGGCCGCGCCACCAGCAACTTCTTCGTGGCGTGGAGCCAGGCCACGCGCGGCGCCGCCGTGGACCCGGCCCCGGCGCACGACCGCGCGTCCTTCTTCGCGCCCCGGGACCCACCGCTGGTGGAGTTCGAGCACCGCGGCGTCGAGTTCAAGCGGAAGGAGCAGCCGGCCCCGCGCGTGAAGAAGTCAGCCATCAGCGACGCCGACGCCGACGCCGACGACGAGGTGGTCGTGCACAAGGTCCACTTCAGCCGGGAGTTCATCGCCAAGCTCAAGTCCCAGGCGTCGCCGCCGGGCACGCACCGGCCGTGCAGCACGCTGCGGTGCGTGGTGGCGCACCTGTGGCGCTGCGTCACCGCGGCGCGCGGGCTCGGCGCGGGCGTGTCCACCAGCGTGTGCATCGCCGTGGACGGCCGGGTGCGGATGACCCCGCCGGTGCCCGAGGGCTACACGGGCAACGTCGTGCTGTGGGCGCGGCCCACGGCCACGGCGCGGGACCTGGTCACGAGGCCGCTGCAGCACGCGGTGGAGCTCATCAACCGGGGGCTGGCCCGGGTCAACGAGAGCTACTTCCGGTCGTTCGTGGACTTCGCGAGCTCCGGCGCCGTGGAGGAGGAGGGGCTGGTGCCGACGGCCGACGCGGCGGATACGGTGCTGAGCCCGAACATCGAGGTCGACAGCTGGCTGCGGATGCCGTTCTACGAGCTGGACTTCGGCGGCGGGCGGCCCTTCTTCTTCATGCCCAGCTACGTGGCGGTGGAGGGCCTCCTGATCATCCTGCCGTCCTACTTCGGGGACGGCAGCATCGACGCCTACGTCCCGCTCTTCAGCCGCCACATGGACAACTTCAAGAACCTATGCTACTCCATGTCCCTCAACTAGCTCTGCCCTGCTGCTGCTGCTGGCGCCGCCGCAGCAAGCGATGTAGATGCACGTGTACTAAAAGTTGATTGTATTTCGATTATATATATAAGTTCTTTTCGAGAGAGAAATGAAATTTTGTTAATCATATTCAATTATTCATGGGCGTGCCACCAAGTTCTCAAGGCCAGCTGACGTGCATGCCCTCCCAGTCATTCATAGAACAGAAGGCCGCTGCCGTCAACGAAAGGATCGGAGCTGGTATCATTCCCTGGAACACAAAGCAGAAGGTCGCCACGCTACATGCACCAACCTGTAGGACATGCGGGTGACATTTCGTCACAACGCAGGATCAGTTAATCCGCTAACAGGAATCAAAACGGCCTGCTGAAAGGGTGCAAAAGGAAACAGAGAGGTGGCTGACGGGGCCGATCTGGCACCGTGCTTTCAAGATAGATGAATCTCCAAAATAAAAAGGGCGGAACAACTTTAATCTGCTAAAAGTGGTGGAGCTTTAACGTGTGATATTTGTACACTACACAGTATACATTCCCATAAATGGCAGCACTACATATCAACATCGTTTATTTTTTTTATCTCAAAGGGGGACAACCCGTCCCTATGCTGAATATTTCCTTCAACAATCAAAACGTACTCCAAAATTGAGTTCTCCCCTCTTCCGGTAAACTAAAAGTGCACCAGCTATTCCTAACTGTACCTGATGGTGTCGTGGACATACTGCACAATTCCTCGTTCATATATATGCACCATTTCTTTTGTTCTTGAAAGGACAACCTTTGTACTGATACCAGGTCGTATGTACCACGCTGAGTGGGTGTGTCTTCCCGACAAGGCTGTTAGTGTCCTCGTGCCCATGCATGGCAGTCCAGTGCCATTGTAAAGAACAAAATACGAAATCAGTTAGCTTGTGAAAGTAAGACGATTGTATCAATGCCCTGTGCAGGTACAAGATGATCTTGCCCCTCTGGAACCACCAGTGCATATAATAGTCTGCTTTCTGCAAAATCAGCGAGTCCAATTGTTTAAGTATTTGAAAACAGTAAGAAATTTCCAAGCAAAAGTCTTATCTGACGTGCAAATCTACTCATATTTTTTAGATCCTACCTACCACATTGAGTCAGCCTGTATCATCTTGATCTTCAGTATCATCATCAAGGATAACATATTTTGAAGTGCCATTGGAAGATTGGATATTTGTTCTAGCATCTTTATTGTGATGGCCTTTTTTGAACCTCTTATATCTGCACACAGCACAAGATTAGTAGGTAAATATTGTTCATGCATTAGAAATAAACATGTGATTCCACTTTACAGATTCAAAGTTGAAATTTTGTTTAGTCATTTACTAATTATGGAATTGTAATAATCATAACATGGAAATACAAATATTCAGCATATGAAAGTTTCAACTCACTTGTACAAATTGAATAGACTGACGCCAAATATTATTACTGCCAGCCCAAGCCCCTTTAACCAGGTAAACGAGTCATTAAAGAATAGCACAGCAACCTGTATGTTTTTTATTGTAAACAAAGTCACAATCACATGAGTGAACTAGCATAGATGAATTGATATAAACTAACACGGCAGGCAAAATCAAATTTTAGTTATACCAGAATAGTGACAGCTTCCTTCACGATTCCTGCAACGGTCACTGTTACAGCACTAGTCACAGAAACAAGAACATATTCTGTCAAAACCTGCAAGTGAACAGATCCCGTCAAACCAAGTTTTAGAGAATAATTCTAGGTTGGCACATTCACAACAGGAATAAATGGCGACCATGTCTTAATAATAAATCAAAAGTAGACTCCATAAAGAGAAGACTTGATACAAGTATAACTGATTATTTTATGTAATAATAAAAAAAACCCGCAATAGTTGCACAACTACCTCATGCTGTCATGCAGACATGGAGGCCTAGAGTTAACAGAATCAACCATGCTTCACCCCATTTTATGATATGTTTAAATCCCTCAACCGACTTCAATACAAATCATTAAAACCAAGGATAGAAAACATAAAATAACACTGCCGGTTTCCTTAATGAACAGTTCCAAAATAACACAGTCCATTAGACTGGAAAGATATTTTGAGAATGAGAGAGTGGTAGCTAACTTTAATAATTCTAAGAAGTGAGAAGCAAGCATAAATATTATTCCCAGAAAAGAAGCACATGATACATACCATAAAAAAGGCCAAAGCACCACCTAGAAGCAGCAATAAGCTGCTCCTTATTATATGAGCAGAACTATCAAAAAAGTGACTTGCTCTGAAATCATGCCATGGATCCATGGCAATAGAAATAATTGCTGTTACTATTGCCATCACTGGGGTAACATGGCTCATCAAGGTAAAAGGATTCTTTAATCCTGCATGGTAAAAAAATAAAATAAAATTATGATGCAATAGAAATGGTACTTAACATACTGATTGATTCATAATAGAATACATTGGTTTTGAAGTTAGTGATTTTCATATTTCAGACCACAATGGTACAGATTCTAATGCAATGTATTCACAGTTTCACACAGATGATAATGGAAAAGTTTGAGACGATAATGCAATAGCAGCAATAGATATATCAGTAGTCATACTCCCAAAGAAATTAAGTGCAAATGAGATGTATATGAATGTTTATGAACCTTGTATTCAGGCACATGACTGATGCCAGCACATGAATGAAAGGTGTAATAGTGTTTCTCTCAGTGAGTAAAATGCTAAAGATAGAATGCTTACCGTATTCCTCTTTCTTCAGCGGTTTTTGACAGACATAAGGGGAAAAAAGGCAAAAGTTCAGTCACGGGTGGGATGAAACAAAAATACAACACAGATATACAAAACTAATAGGACCAGGTATCCTGTCCAATAACCAGTATTAAAAAGAGAACAAAAATAAGAAAATTCTGAAAGCGTTATATAATAACAAACCTGGAGAAGAATCTGGGTCATCGACCAGCGAAAACCAGACATAACAGCAGCAAGCATAATAAATATAAATCCCCAAAGATTAAATTCTGTCTCTTTAGCAACTGCGAGGTAGAAAGTTAGACCCAGTTAAAGATGGTAAGACAACTTTTAGAACATAAGTGGCATGCAGTTAGGAATTAAGATGCAAAGTTAAGCCCTAGATTACACCAACCCTAAAGTTTAGCAAAACTCTAGTTCGAAGGCTATTTTCTTAGCCCTGAATATGTTGATGTAAAATGTAAGACAACTTTTAGAACATAGGTGGCATGCAGTTAGGAATTAAGATGCAATTTTAAGCCATAGATTACATGAACCCTAAAATTTAGCATAACTCCAGTTCAAAGGCTATTTTCTTAGCCCTGAATAGGTTGATATAAGAATGTGTTACCTGTTAGTAGAACTCCAAACGAAACAATCAGCATGATTCCAAGAAGGCTAAAGCTGGGTTTCTCTAGCCTTCCATAAAAAGAAAGTGAATTTTAGCTTGTGACATGAAACTTGAAAAATAATACAAAGCATTGCAGAAGAACAGGAAAAGATAATTCTAGACACAAATAACATATGAAAAACATACAAAGCAATTTACATTGACGCAATGAAAGCAGGAAGCAGCTAAACTTGAATACAAAAAGGCATTACAGCTTAAGGCAAAGTAGCAAGCAAAGTTACCTGAACATAAAAGCAAACAGAAGAATGAAAATTGGAGCAGCAGATTTGCACTGCACAATAATATAAAAAGGACAATTAGAATCTCAACTATTAATTAGTAAACCAAAGAAATAATGATTCTCGTAGAAAGAATTATACCATTGTTGCAAATGTCACAGTAATGAAAACAAGTGAAATGTTGCTCAGGTTTATATCAAGAGCAGTAGCCAAAGCTGTTGGGACAACTGCAGAACAAATACTGAAATTATTATACATCGAATGCAGAGTAAATACTGAAGTTACTATACATTGCAACTTAAACAAGAAAATACAAACAAATAAGCATACTGAAATATTTCACCTAGCTTTTTTGGTTGATAGAGTAAGAAGTGTTTCCAGATCATAGGCAATGGTCCAAATTAACCGAAATGTAATAACAAAGATACACGCAGCAAGCAGTGTGGAACCAAACTGTATTTTTCAGCATATGTGGTTCTGTATTAGTTTCAATCAATATCATGGTCATAAATGTGAGGGCGTGCACCACCTGCAACCTGTGTTTGATCCCCAAGCCGAAGCATGGGTGAGAATACCCTTTTAAAAAAAGCAACACCACAATTTATTGCACTTTTCCATCCTTCCTTAATCTGGCATATAAGTTGTTCTGTATACACATTTGGCCTTACGGTTGTTTCATCACCAAAAAGCCTAACTCTGTCCATCTTCAGTACTCTTGTACCTGACCCCAAAAGAGCTAATTTCAACATAATTTCCTCCATGGTAGTCATACTTATTTGACAGTCCTATCCACCACTAGTCCAAAATAGCCAAAGCTGGTTTTACTAATCATAAAGCACCGAGCTATCCAATTCTCATGACATTTTGAACTATAAGTGAAACAGATCCTGATCCTACTGTCATAGCATCTGAATAGTATTAGAAACAACACATTACCCACCTCGTAAACTGTAATCCTTCCACGTCATTTTCGTGGTTCCTCCCTCCACGCCACGATGCTGGAACCACACGATGGCCCTGGACGCCACGGCCTGCATCGTGAAATGCACCGTGTTCATCAGGAAGGGAGCCGGGAACTTCCACATGTGCTTCCCCAGCATCTCCTTGTTGTACCTGACCACACGCGCACGCGCACGGAATGAACAACTGGCGACAAACGCATCCGCGTACAAAGCTCGCCTGAATATCCGGATTGCGGTATTAACGAACAAAACGCGTTACTCACAGCGTCAAGCATGTGCTCAGCGTGTACCAACTCGCAATCAACCCGATGACCTTCGCAATCAACCACGGCGAGATCGGCAGGCCCTCAGATCTCGCCGCCGGCCCCGCCTCAATGTCCATCGGTAAGCTGCTGCTGCCACCGCCGCCGGCAGCGGAGGGCAGGAGCGGCAGCTCGAACTCCTCGGAGTCGTCGCCGTCGCCGTCGCTGGTCGCCGCAGCGTCGAGGCCATTGGACGGGGCGGCGGCGGACGGGTCCCTGCACCACCGCGAGAACGACGGCTCCCTGCGGATCCCTCCCGCCTTCTTCCGCTGCCCGCTAGCCTCCTCCCGAGGCTCTCCCGCCCTCTCATCGAGCTCCGCGGCTGCCACCGGCGGCTCCCCCTCCTCTTCCTTCCGGTGCGGGTTTCCGTGCCCGTCCTCGACGGCGCAGTCCCCCATGGGACGGCGACGGCTGAAGCTTCTACAGGCACCTGGATCTGGCAAGCGGTGCTGATCGCGTCGGCGGCGTGGGCGCGAGAGGCACGGCGGTGGTGTCGGCGGCCGACGCGAAGCCGCGGACGAGGGGTTTTGCGGCAGCTTGGTCCGCTTCGATTTTTGGTAGCAAGTCAAAATCCAGCACCTCGTCGCGGCGACTTCCGAGCGGGTAAAACTGGCAGCCTTGCTTGCGGGCGTCCGAGAGGAGCAGCAGCCCTTTCCCATTCTTCTCCCCGGCGCCTTGTCGTGCACGTGCAGTGCACCCCGGATTAGGCAGGCATGTGAAATCACATGTTCTTTCGTAGAATTGTGCAGCTGGACGGGCCAAATTGTGCAGTGAAGAGAACGCCGGCCCAAATTGGACGGCCCAAAATTTGGCCTATCTGATGTCTTCTTAGCTGAGAGCGTTGTCATCAAGTACAAGTACAGTGTACGCAGCACCCAAGCGAGTCCGGATACAGAATATAGTACGCATGACATGGAGCAATGCGTTGCGTTCATTAATACTGTACGTAAGATCTGCCAATATTCCATCGCTGTGGAAACTGTTTGGAAGGCAGAGGATGAATAGAATCACTGTCAGCACAGCATCGACCGCCACCATAACTTGCACGAGGTCACGAGGAGTACTGCTGCGGTCAAAGCAGCGGGCCTGCCTGCCTGTATCCCTGCTCGTACAATTATAAAGCCGTCGTCGTCGGGATGACAATATTTTTCTCTGAACATTTGCGAGCTCAGAACTTGGGGCTCGCATCCGGATGGATGACTGCGTGCCCTGTCCCGCGTCCACGAAATAAAAACAGCAAGCGAACAAAAACAGAAACAGTGAGCTTCGCGCCCAGTAAAAAACCGTCAAATCTATTCATTGCATATGCTACTGCGTGCGAAGCTATCGCAGAAGAGGGCTCCTGTCCCTGTTTATCTTCCACCTCGAGCCAGGACGGCCGGCGAGGGGTTGTGGACGAGGGGTTGCGAGCTAGGGGAAGGGCAGGGGTGGCCGGCGACGGGTGGTTGGTGGGGGAGCAGCCGCCGGCGGCCGGGGTAGTGGAGGGCGGTGGCGGAGCTTTAGGGTTCGGGGTTGCCAAGGTTCCATGGCCACTAGACCTAGAGGAGAGGGGCTGGGACGGCGGCGGCCCGGCGGTGGTGGCGGGTTGGTCGGCGGAGGGCGAGACGGCGCTGAGTGCCGCCAGCTGGGCGGGGTCGGACCCCCGGTGGACGGTGGGCGGAGCGGGGGCGAGGAGAAGGCGGCGCGGCGGCGGCTGGGCTGCGTGGTGGTGAGAAAGGTTAGCGTGGCGGTGGTGGAGGGTGATAGCGAAGGTGCCAGGAGCGGCGCCAGAGCCGGGGAGGCGGAGGAAGGCAGGGAGTAGGAGGCGAGGGCTCGAGGAAGAAGAAAGAGGTGCTTCTGGTTCCGCACCCAATCGCATGATGCGATGTATAGATTCCCCTTAAAAAAACACAGGAAAACAGTGAGCTCTCATGTCAGTGCAGTACTACGCAGCAAACAGCAAGCACTGGCCACATCAACTGCTCACCCTTTCAAACAAAAGCCGGAGCTCGGCAGCTATTTGAATTCTAGAAACTGGAGACCTTGGAATCTTTCGCCATGCGATACATGGCACCAAATTACACGCCATGCCATACATCCGGATCCAAGTGAAAATAATGAATCGACTAGCCTTACAGTATTTTTTTTTGTCCCTTCCTTGCACACACAACACGCAACACTCGAGAAACAGTTCTTCTTGAGCAGTAGTTTTCACAGTACTACCTGCATCAACAATTTCCTTCGTCCAGCGCGCGCAAGTCTCGCAAACAACAAGGCCGCCTCAAAAGCGAGCGCAGCAGGGCACCACGCCCCTCAGCTTTCCCCAGCCACGCGTGGAAAGGCCACGTCGGCACGTACGCCTTAAAAAAAGAGTGGAAATCAGCGTCCACGTCGGCTCCGGACACCCGCGGGGGCTGCCTGCCGATCTCGAATTGCTCCACTGATCCTGCTGCACGGGCGTGCGTGTTGTGCTAGTAGCTGGGCAGGCTCAGGTGCGCGGAGGCGGGACGGCGGCGGCGGGCGCACGGCAGGTGGTGTTGTTGAGCTCGAACCAGACCTGGCCGAAGACCTTGACGATGCAGTCGTGGTGCTCGTCGGCGTTGAGCGACAGGTAGCACGCCAGCAGCGTCTCCAGCTCCTCGGGCCGCCCTACCATGCGCTTGCTCGCGATCATCTCCACCATCGACGCCCGGAACTCGCGCTGCGGGTCCCGCGTCCGCCGCACCACCGCGAACCGCTCCAGCTCCGACACCGCCGCCGCGGCGCTGCTCGGCCGAGGGGAGCGCACGCGCACCGCCGGGGCCAGGCGCGCCCCGGGAGCCCTCGCGGAGGAGAACGACCTCCGCCCGCTGACCACGCGGCGATGCCGGCACCGACGGCTCCGCGGCGGCCTCTCCTCGTCCGTGTCGAACGGCAGCGGCGGCAGGACTGGCGTCAGAGTCCGCACCGGCGCCGGCGTGGGCGTCGCCTTCGGCGAGGCCAAGCGGGAGAGGGAGGCGAGGTGGCCAAGCGGCGGGAGGTCGCGGTCGCCGCCGACCGAATAGTGGCGACGGCGGTACAGCTGCCGCGCGGCCGCGGCCTCGGACCCGGTGTCGTCGTTGCCCACCGAGCGGCGACGCGGGGCGATCTCCGCCGCCGTGCCCCCGGCGTCGTCGCGGCGCGGGACGATGTCACGATGAGCTGCCTCGGCAGCGGGTGATGACGAATCAGGCGGGCTGCTCCGCGACGCCGACGCGGGGCTGGGGCTCGTGGGCACATGGAAGCACGACGGGAACGCGGTGGCGGCCTGAGCGGTGGTCTTCGCCGCGGGCGTCGCGTGCCCAGGCCTAGCAGCGGCCGCGCCGTTCTTGGCCGTCAGCTTCGAGAGCCACGCCAAGGGCGAGAAGGACGAGAAGATCGCCTTGCCCTCTTGCCGTCGCTCTTGCTCTACTGGTCGCGGAGCTTCCCGCTGCTGTTGCTTACAGCTTCTAAGCCCCCACCTCATGACTTCCCACTGGTTTCTTGTCGAGCTGGCGTTCGTGAGCTCGGAGGCTGGAGATGGAGAGTGAGGACTGAGGAGAGCTGGAGAGGCCGGGGCTTTTAAAACGGGAGGTTTTGGCGGTTCGCCGCATGGGGAATGCGAGAGTTGGTGTGGGCGCTATTGGAAATTCGCAACTTTCCGCAAAGAAAATAAAGTAAAAAAGAAATACGCAACGCAACTTTTTGAGTTTGAACGAAGTTCATGAGAGCTTTCTGCCATGCCCAAAGAAGTACTAAGGAGAAAGTGATTGTTCCACTTTTCTTGGCGCTCCATGCGTGCCACTGGGCTACGCCTGATTGATCCCCGTGATTGGTGCTAGTGATTTCTCTAGCACTCAGTGTAGGAGCACAAGTGTACAACATGTTTGCTAACTGCTGCTGCCCCTCGCTTTTTCCAGTAGGGCTATGCAGGTTAAAGAATATGTGCCCGTAGTACCGCATTGCAGCCTTGCAGGAGTATGTGCCTTGTGCAGTGCCTGCCGGAGCTCCGCGCGTGGCTTTCGGGTTTTCCAAGACCCTGATCATCTTTATATCAATCAGATTATCAGATCAGGAGATTGGCTCGCTGGCCGTGCGTGACACTTGTTTAAGCTGAGCACTCGCACCCCAGGTTCTATATTTCCGTGTGGTGTCGCCGTGTCTGGTGTGGTCGTGTGGAAGCACCAGTAATATAGAATACCCCACCAGGATCAGCCGATGCGCACCAGGTCCGGGCGTCCGGCTTCGGGAACAGATAGGATGCCGGGAGCAGGCGCGACGCGACCGGGGCTTTGGGTGCGTGCGTGCGCCGTGCGCGCATGGATTTCCCGAGGGCCATACCGCGTCTCCTCTTTGCGTGCCTGCGCGGCTGCGCCAGTTGCCGGCACCGGCGCACAAAAAAGCCTGGCAGCGCGCACGCCCCCACCGCGCGCCGGCCCCCATTCCGGACGCAAACGCACGGCGCGACAGAACCGCCCGAAGCGGCGAAAGTGGCAGACACGCGCAGGCGCGCAGCGCTGGACGGGTAACTCGGACAGCGCCGGGGCAGGCGCGCTGCCTGCTGGCTGCTGCCCTGCTGCTCCGGCCTGCCTTTCCTTCGCAACGCGAGGGGCTCCATGCTTACTGTTCCCGTTGTTTCCTGCAGCCTCTCAGCCGCTCTCGAGCACGGCCTGTCGCGGCCTCTCTGTTTGAATTGAACGGCGTCCGGCCGCCTCGGACCTTTTTCTCGTCCGACGGCACGATGGTGGCGCGCGGTGGACGCGTCCTGGCGACGGCGAAGAGTGAGAAGGATCGACCGATCTCCGGCACGGTGGGGGTAAAGGAAAGATTGTAGCAGATGCACTGTATCTGTATGCCGTTTGCGATGTGCAATACTCCTACTAGCTTGCAGTGTTACAGTTTTAACATTACAGTAGGCTGTGTTTTTCGACGAATAACTCGGTAATCCTTGCATTTTCCTGCTGCTTGCATTTTCTAGGGATTCGTCGAAGCACCTTTGATTGAACCAGCACTTACGCTCCTGCGGCACGGAGGCAGCTCGAGTCAGCTGGTCCATGCACCCCAAGAAATGGGCAGCTTTTCCCTGCGCTCCGAGCTACTCCCTACCGGCGAAAGACCACTCATTCCTCTGCATTCCTAGCTACTCCCTTTCCCTGCTGATGCGAAGATCTTCAATTCATCCATATCCATGCGCCAGACCAGAGACCAGACGCAACCGATCTGTGCGTTCGCCTGGGCGCCTGCCTCATCCATGTGCTCGGCTTCGGCTCGGCTGCTTCGGTTCAAAAAATCGGGTCCCCCCTTTTGCCATCCTTTTTCTGCGGTAGCAAGCTGTAGGCTCACTTTTAGGCATGCCATGCAGCGTGCTGCGTGCCGCAAGGGCAAAGGCCCAGCCTAGAGATGGAACCAGGGTAGAGACTAGAGAGGGGCACGCACGCAGCTGTCCTTCCCCGTCCGGTTTTCTTCGTGGCGCTGCCACGGTACCATGATTTGAAATTTCGAAACGTGAGGACGTGAGGCGATGTAGTTCGATAGCTGCAAGCACGAAGAAATCTTTAGCTCAGAATACAGATAAGCTAGCTCTAGAGGAGCTGCTGTTTGTGCCCTTGTCTGACTTTACGAGTGTCAATTCGCCCGGCTCATAATTTAAATTCCCAGCTAAAAGTTCTGATTTGAAACGAAAAGCTGTAAAGAACGAAGATGCGACCTGGTCGGGGTTCGGAAATGTGCTCCTGATAATTGATACACAGTCCTTTCCCCAAGTCCCTTCCAGTTCCAGGACAGAGAATAGCAAAGGGAAAGTTTTACTTTCCCGGAAGGACATCCCTACGAGGCCCAGTTGTTCCGCTGGCATGGATTCAAATGTACGGCCCATGAACACCCGGATCGATCATTTCCGCCGTTGAACCCCCTCTCCGTTTTCTGATTCTTAGTACATGGGCCATTTGTTGTAATGTAACACATCTGCATGTGACCTTTTTTTATTTTCCTGAGTATACCGCCAAAATAAAGTACACGAGCATTTATGATTGTACTAGTACACGTTAACTCCGAACACACAGTTGGTCCAGAAGGAACAAAAAACGTGCGATGTATGGACCATCCTCTAAACCGACCCGACAAGACACGAAATAAAAACGAAGACTTGAGGTGCAGCCTTCGCCGTCAAAATAATGCGGTCTGACCGGAGCCCTTGACCGGAGAGTTTTGCCTTTTAAATACGCGTATCTTTGAAACTTCCGTTGTACACGTACTGGTACGCATCTAAAGCCCGGAGCCGTGGAGCGACGAACACGTCAAGCGGCAACCTAGGCCGGCGTGCAACCACGCGGTCGCTCGCGCGCATCTTCGTCGCAGCACGTCGCGGCTCGTGGGTTGGCGCTAGATACGCGCAAGTCGCAGGTCTAGGCGTCTAGCTCAACCGTTCCGCGAGGAGGATCAGCATGTTTGACTTGGAAGTGGCATAGCATCACGATGGTCCTGGTCCCATCCGTCCGTGCTACTCTTTTCTTCATCCGTGCCTGTTCCTTGCGCCGACGGTCCGACGTCAAAGCTGCAAATCGCGTGCACATCGCGTTACAATGTGTCCCAAAGGCATTGGATTTTACACGAACCTGTTCTGTGCAGCCAGGACATCGCTTTCCAAACAGAAACCAGCGAACCGGGCGGCGGCGAGCAGAGGCGTCCGAAGAGAAGAGGCCGAAACCAAGGCGGCCGGCCAGGGAGCACGAGCGCGGGTAGGAAAACCAAAGAAATCCCCGCCGCCGTGCCGTGGTCCCTGGCTCCCTGCAGGCTGCAGACCATCCGAAACACAACCGAAAAATCTCGTGCACGGCGTGAAGAAAAAGAAACCCGGAGCCGCGGCGCGGTTCCTGTCCGCAGCAGATGCGCGCGTTGGACGGACGCGCGTCGCCGTCTTATCGCGAGCCGCTGGGTCAGGGTCAAGCTCAAGGTCAAGGCCCGAACCTAGCCGCACCAGATCGCGCCGGTGCCTGTGGCCATGCCCGCCGGATCCGGAGCCATGCGCCGCGGCCCTTTCCGCCCCGCTTTCCGCCGATGGCGACGGTCGCTGCACCGACGCCTCGTCGCGTACGCACACCGAGGCCAGGCGAAGGCGAAGCACGTTCGATGGCGATCCCCGCAGACCGCAGCCACATCCGCCGAGCTATCAGTAGGGATGAGAACGGTCGGCACGAAAATACCCTAACCACTTTCGTTCCTATATTTTCTTACCGGGAACAGGAAGGAACGGGAACACTAATCGGGAAAGCGAAATCGAATATACGGGATATTGGAAACGAAACCATTCGATCGGAAACATGCCGATAACGGTCGGGAATTGGCAATTCAATTGGAAAGACCGCTGCGTATAACAACTTTATACATTCTAGTCGTTGCAACACCTACAACCATACATAGTACATATGTGAAAAAATACGTAGATAGCACCACATAAAAAGTAGAGACCTAGGCGGCCAGCAGCCCATTCATGGGCCAATCCTGTCACGCTCACCCACATGGTGTTCTGCCTAGCAACAGCATTCACGCATGCAGCAGCAGTGCAGCACCCCACCATAAGAATGCTGCAAGGCATTAGTCCCACCTCGCCCACGGAGTCATCACCAGCCGTGCAGATAAGCTACAAAAGGAAGTGCAGGGTACGGGAGAGCAACTAGCGCGGCCTCTCTGCTTGGGTTTGTGTGGTCTACACGACGTGGGCCTAGCCTGTGTTTTATGGGCTAAAAACAAATACGGGAATATTGCCGGGAATTTTCCCGGTTGAATCCGGTAACCGTGGATACGGTCATGAAAAGTGCTCACCTGATTTCGTTCCGTTTTCGCTAGATTTTCCTATTTTTTTCCTGTTTCCTATTTTTTCATGCAAATACGATATTCGATCGGTTTATACGGAACATGGTGCTAGTCGGCACGGAATTTTCCTGTCCTGTTTTCATCCCTAGCTATCCGCAACGTATCTGCTGGCCGCTGCCGCTTCTCCCCTGGGAATTCAATAAAGTGTGCGTGCAAGATCTCCCCAGCTTGTCGTGTCCCCGGTGCGCGTGATACGAACGCCGCCGCTTCTGGTGCCAACCACGGCTGTTAGATACACAGGATCTCTAGGAGTAGGATCAGTGGGTGAACACATGTCTAATCGTTAATAAGCAGTATAGCTATTACATCAACCGAGAAAGAGAGATAGATAGAGAGAGGGAAGAAGGCAGACCCGCGGAGGACGACCCCGAAGCTTCGTTGTTGTTGGTCATATCGTCGGCGCGCGGATCCCGACGGCTAAGCGTTCGTGGTGGCGTGGTGCAGGGGCGCCGGCGGCCGGAGTCATGGACGACAGAGTTGTAGCAGTGGCGGTGGCGTGGTCGAGGGCGACGGTGGCGGCGCTTCCCGCCGCTTCAGTGCTCCCGGATCGGATCGGGCTTAGGATTTTCGGTGGGTTTAGTTTGGCACGGCGAACTTTGGCGTGCGCGCCCCTGCGGCCCCCACCCTCTCTATATAGCGCTGCGCGACGGGAGCCCACCAACCACTTCATGGTTGGGCGCCCCGGATCAAGGCGCGTCAAGGGGTCCGTCTCGGTCGTTGAACCAAGCCGGATGAGATCAATCCTAACATTCTCTTCCTTGATCTCACCTTTCTTACTTACTTCTCTATTTCATTTCATCGCAGATCAGTGTATATGACATGCCTCGTCACAACGGTTAGTACCATTGGATTAACAGCCACGACACACCTTTCTGTTCTTAAACAACTTCTCAAATAGGCCCTTATCATCCAGGAATCAAAGGCTTTCCCTTAAACTCATGCGGCTAAGTGTTCTCTGAACACATTGGGTGGTAAGCCTTTTGTGAACGGATCCGCTAACATTTTCTTTATGCTCATATACTCAATACTAATGGTATGATCCTGGATTTGCTCTTTCACAACATAAAACTTGATGTCAATGTGTTTGGCAGCACCACTTGATTTATTATTGTGAGCATAAAACACCGCGGGTTCATTATCGCAGTACATCTTGAGTGGTTTCTCTATGCTGTCGACCACTCTCAACCTGGGTATAAATTTCTTTAGCCACTTAACCTGCCCCGAGGCCTCATAACATGCTACAAACTCGGAATACACGTAGATGATGCAGTAACCGACTGTTTGGAGCTTTTCCACGATATAGCTCCACCTGCGAGAGTGAATACATAACCTGATGTGGGTTTTCTATCATCTACATCTCCCACGAAGTCTGAGTCTGAATAACCCTCTATCTCTAGGGAATCAGATGTCCTGTACGTTAACATGAGGCCTTTTGTGTCCTGCATATACCGCAAGGCTTTCTTAACCATTTTCCAATGTTCTATCCCTGGATTACTCTGAAATCTGCCAAGTACCCCGGTAACAAATGCTAAGTCAGGGTGTGTACATACTTGAGCATATTGTAAGCTTCCGACAGCTGAAGCGTATGGTACCGCTTTCATTTGATCTTTCTCATACTTGTACTTGGGACACTAAAATTTCCCAAAACTATCGCCATTGACTATAGGAGCATGTGTTGGCTTAATCGCATGCATACCGTACTTTTTTAGTACTTTTTCCAAGTATGTCTCTTGCGATAATCCTAATACCCCTTCTTCTATCTCAGCGAATCTCAATTCCCAGAATGAATGAGGCTTCACCAAGGTCTTTCATATCAAATTTTGAGGACAAGAATTTCTTCGTCTCCAGCAGCAGATCAATATCACTGCTAGCAAGCAGAATATCATCCACATACATGATAAAGAAAATAAATTTCCCATTCTTAAACTTTGCATAAATGCAATTGTCCTCCTCATTTTCTTTAAACCCAAACTTTCTTACTGTCTCATTGAACTTGAAGTACCACTGTCTAGAGGCCTGTTTTAATCCATAAATGGATTTCTTCAGGCGGCATCCCATATGTTCTTTTTCTTCTATGATAAAACCTTTGGGTGGAGCCATGTATACATTTTCATACAAATCCCCGTTAAGAAATACTATCTTTACATCCATCTAATGTAATTCTAAATCATAGTGTGCCACTAATGCCATTATGATTCTAAAAGAATCCTTACATGAGATTGGAGAAAATGTCTCGTTATAATCTATCCCTTCTCTCTGCGTAAAGCCCTTCACCATAAGTCGCGCTTTATATCTTTCTACGTTCCCTTTGGAGTCACATTTCGTCCTGTAGACCCATTTGCAGCCTACTATTTTGGCTCCTTTAGGAATTTCTTCTAAGTCCCAAACTTTATTGGTACTCATTGATTTCATCTCATCTTGCATAGCTTCAAGCCACTTTGATGATTGAGCGTTTCTCATGGCTTATTCAAATGTGGTAGGATCTCCTTCCATTTAAATTTCTTCGCTAACGTAGACTTCATAGTCACTAGAGATAGCTGTTTTTCTTGTTCTTTGTGACCTCCTAGGGTCTTCATTAGCTGTCACTTCTTCTACTTGAGGCTACTGTTGCTCCCCTCATGTACGACAATTGATTCTATAAGATCCTGAAGGACAGGTTCCTCATTCTGAGTTGTTGCCACAACTGGGGAACTAACAACAGGTGTTGGCACTACAGTGTCCTGCACTATTGGTGCAGCAACAACATGTAACACGAAGAATTGTTCTTGAATCATCGGAGTGGGCGCAAAAACCCGCTTCTCCTCAAGATCAATTTTCCGTGCTACCATGCTCCCCTTGATCGTATCATCCTCCAAGAAGACATCGTGTCTTGTTTCTACGAACTTCGTATGTCTGTCAGGACAATAGAAGCGATAACCTTTTGACTTATCTAGATAGCTAATAAAATGGCAACTCACTGTCTTGGGATCTAGTTTTGCAATATTTGGGTTAAACACTTTTGCCTTAGCTGGACAATCCCACACATGTAAATTATTTAATGTGGGTTTTCTACCTGTCCATAACTCATACGGTGTTTTGGGCACCGACTTACTTGGTACATGATTAAGAATATGAATGGCGGTTTTTAACGCCTCCATCCACAAATTAATCGGTAACGTGGAGTAACTCATCATACTTCTCACCATACCCATTAAGGTACGGTTACGCCTTTCAACCACTCCATTTTGCTGAGGTTCGCCCTGTGTACAATATTGGGCGATTATGTCATTTTCCTGTAAAAACCTTGTAAAAGGTCCTGGAACTTGTCCATATGGGGTATGATGACCGTAGTACTACCCCCTACGGTCGGATATTACTATCTTAATCTTTAAGTTGAGCTGATTTTCTACTTCAGCCTTGAATATCTTGAATTTATCCAACGCTTCTAATCATTTTTTAATTGGATAAATGCAGCCATAACGCGAATAATCATCTGTAAATATTATGAATGAATCATAACCATCCACAATCTTTACGGGGAATGGAACACAAATATCTGTGTCTGATTTCCAAAACCCCTACACTTCGTTTGGCTCCTTTCTTAATCTGTTTAACATACTTTCTTTTAATGCAATCGATGCAATATTCTATGTGTGTAAAATCTATAGGATGCAGAATTTCCTCTTTGATTAATCTTTCAATTCTCCCCCTCGAAATATGGCCTAAACGATAGTGCCATAATTTCGCTGATATTTCATTATCGCATCATGTGTGCTTGTTTTGTACATTCATAGTCGAGGAAGACTCATTCTTTTCTTCATTGCATATAACATTCACATTCTCATGCATAGATAACATAAAAAGCTTGTCTCGTAGGAACGCAAGACCAACACACTTATCATTAAACTTAATCAAACATTGTTCTTTGCCAAAATGGCAATCAAATCCTTCATTCGCTAAGCATGAAACTGAAATCAAATTTCTACTCAAAGAGGGTACATAGAGAACATTCTGTAAATGAAGTATGAAGCTATTATTCAATTCTAACGGGAGTTCTCCAATTGCTTCAACTTCAGCTTCGACGCTGTTGACGACTCTAAGCGTTCTTTCTCCTCTTTGCAGGGTCCTCCTCGTACCGAATCCCTGTAAGGAATTTGCAACATGAATAGTTGCACTTGAGTCAATCCACCAATTAGATTTATCATAACATAAATACAAGGATTCATCTAGAAATGTAATAAAGTCCTCGCCCTTTTTGTTCAGATGTTTCATAAACTCCAAACAGTCAGACTGCCAGTGTCCTTTCTTCTTGCACCACTTGCACTGGTCCTTAGCCACTGGCTCTTCATTGACATGTTTGGGATGGTGAACTTGTTGTGGGGCCTTTGTTTGTGACTTAGAAGAGAAGCTTCTTTCCCACTGAGATTTCCCTTGTGGTTTAGCATTGTTGTCATTGTAGCTCCTCTTCTTGCTTTGCTTCACATAGTGAAAGAATCACCAGGTGAGCTCTTCAGCCTCTCTTCATCTTGCACACACATAGCAATGAGCTTCTCAATATGCCACTTTTGTGGTTGGAGTTTGTAATTAACCTCGAACGAATCATACTCCTTAGGCAAGGAAGAAAAACCAAATGAACTAAGAACTCCGTTGGGAGCTCCATGTTCATAGGCCTAAGCTTGGATGCCATGTTGCTCATCCTCAGTATCCCTCCGTCATTGTATTTCTCAGTAACTAATCTCTTTATAAGAGTACTTGCATAAGCTTTTGAAGAGCTAATGAACTGACTCTCCACCTTCCTGAGATAATCAATGGCAATGGTACTTTCTGGGATTGCCCCCCTTATGGCCTCCACAATGGAGCTCTTGATCACCATCAAGCACTTGCGGTTGGACTGATCCCACTTTGCTTTTTCAAGATCATATTTCATCACCAACGATGCATTGTCACGCTGTCGCGTGGCCCATGCAGCGCCGGCCTCAGTATCTCCCCTCACCAAGGCCACAGATTTAGTGGGACATGGTGAGGTCAATGCTTGATCAATCTCTGCCAACGCAAGTGCCATCTCAAGCTTCTCCCTCCATGAGCCATAGTTTTCTCCATTGAGAGGCTCAATGGACGAGATAAATGCCATTGGGTTGTAGCCTGAAATAAAAAATAGAAAAGGTTGAGAACATTTAATAATAACACTTGCATGCTTTAATTTAACGTTGGTCAAAATTAAAACATACAAGATACTACTACATTAATTCTACATCACCGTTGGGCAGAAATAGAAATAATGCATGAAAAACTCATGAAATAAAATTATAATACTGCTATCATCAACTTTGGTCAGAAAATAAAAATACCATAATTAACTTGAAAATAATAACTACTCTTCTAATTAAATGCCCCGTTGGTTCCAATTTAATTAGAAGATAAACATACAACATTCTAGCAGCGGAAACATAATTAAACTACTTTTTCAAATGCATTTATTCATACTCATCTACTCTCTAAAAATTTATCACGTTGGTGCAAAAGATTAGAGATAAAATTAATTAATACTAATTGAAAAAAGTGCTTCTAAAAAAGAATAAAACCAAAAGAAGACGTTCTTGAATTTCTCTTGTCCATTTGGCCTGAAACCAAAATCGGCCTGTTAGGCCCATCTGCGCGCTGCGCAGCTCAGCCCGCCCGCGCGCTCGGCCCAGCACAGCAACGGCGGCTTGGCCGCTCGGCTCGGCTTACTGTGCCTGGTGCCCAGCAGCCGACGGCCGGGCTGCCGAAATAGCCTGCCGCAGCCGGCGCTCGCCTCCCACCTGGGCCAAAAGTCGGCCCGTTGACCGCCGTGGCCTACAGGCCGTCGGATCGGATCCAACGGTCGCCCGACCATTTCGCCGGATCAAAACCGGCGGCCGACAGCTCCCCAAAACCCTAATCCCCATTTCTTCTTCTCCCTCTCTTCTTAGCAGCCGAGCAGAGGCGGCCACTGGCGGTCGGCCATGGAGCCCAGAGTGAGGTGTGGCACTGCCGCGGGGCCCCTCGCCGGTGAGCGCGCCCACCGGAGGTTGAGCGCGCCGCCGTCGAGTGGCTCCGCGTTAGTGCCCTAGCCCGCGCGCGCACGGCGGCTTGCCGTGGCGGCGGTCCTTCCCGCGCGATGGCGGTGCAGCGCTGGCGAGTCGGCGCCTCTAGGTTGTTCTTCCTGCGCGGCGGTGGCTGGCGGTGGCGGGCACAGGTAGGCCCCACTCCCCTAGGGTTAGAGTTAGGATTTCTAACTTCTTTTCTTCTTTCGATTTGAATCGAAATCACCTCCTTCTAATTGCTTTTTCTACGCCAACTCGATCTACTCGCTAGATCTGGGCGAATGGTACCAATGTTAGATACACAGGATCTCTAGGAGTAGGATCAGTGGGTGAGCACATGTCTAATCGTGAATAAGCAGTGTAGCTATTACATCAATCGAGAGAGAGGTAGATAGAGAGAGGGAAGAAGGCAGACTGGCGGAGGACGACCCCGAAGCTTCGTTGTTGTTGGCCATATCGTCGGCGCGTGGATCCCGGCGGCCAAGCGGTCGTGGTGGCGTGGTGCAGGGGCACCGGCGGCCGGAGTCGTGGACGACAGAGTTGTAGCAGTGGCAGCGGCGTGGTCGAGGGTGACGGTGGCGGCGTTTCCCGCTGCTTCAGCGCTCTCGGATCGGATCGGGGTTAGGGTTTTTGGTGGGTTTTGTGGGGCACGGCGAACTTTGGCGTGCATGCCCTTGCGGCTCCCACCCTCACTATATAGCCCTCTCTGTGTAGCACTGCGTGACGGGGACCCACCAACCACTTCACGATTGGACGCCTTCGATCAGGGCGCGTCAAGAAGTCCGACTCAGTCGTCGTATCAAGCCGAAGCCGGATGAGATGAATCCTAACAACGGCCTGTCGCTCGCGGCTGCCCCGATCGAGATCGTGACGCGACGTGACCGTCCGATCTTTCTCCGTGGCGTATCCCCGCGTGATCTTACTCGTTCGGTGCGCGTGTGGCGCCGGCGTCCTCTAGTCAAGCTCCCCCCACTAGCCTACATGTGGCGTACGCGTGGCGGGCGAAAGCCGGAGGTATCTTTCGCCAAAAGAAGAGGGAGACTCGAGCGCGCGGGCTTCCATTTTGTCACCAGAATAATATCGCGGACTCGCCGTGACTTTCGTTTCTGCACTCCACGGCATGTGGATTGTGGGGGCATTTGATTCGATCGCACGCGGGTCAATCGCCACACGCCCAGCTAGAGAACTTGTTCCTTCGTCGCCCGTTCAAAGTAGTACATTCGTTCAGACTTCAGATGGCATGGCTAGGGGTAAGGGGTGCACGCGCTGGCCACGTGAACACGCGAGGCCATTGCCCCCTCTGGCAACGTTAAGGGCAAATCCCTGTACACGTACGGCTACCTGAAGGCCGAAAGGCCTCAGCGCCGGCGCACTTGGAAGTTGAAGCACGTAAAAAGGTGCGGCCCGGCCAGGATATGCAGGATCCGGCCACGCCGCTGTCGCGAGATCCAACCGCAAGTGGGGGATGTGCGTGCCTCTCGTTTTTCTTTTCTTTATTTGGCAAAGGATTTCCCTCGATTTTCCTTTGGAGTGCTCTTGAAGCACCAAAAGCAAAAAAACAAAAGGGAGCGAAAGGAACACGAGGTGGACGGGTTCGGAAGCTTTTTTTGTTCCTCGGCACCTGCAGGCGGCTAACCAACCAACTGGTACAAGACAACAAGTACATGCTCTTCATTAAACATGAGCTTAGCTGCTAAAAGAGCCCAAGTACTAGCAGCTAGCAGGCAGCAGCAAAGGAACCCCGTGCTAGTCGCCCGGTGGTGTGCGGCCACGCAGCGCGGGACGCGAAGCAAGCGACCGGAGAGGAAAGCGGCGAACGCATGAGCGCGCCCGCCCGGGTTAAAGCACAGCGTCAGTTGCGACGACGAGAAAGCAGCCGAGCCGCCGGCCCCTTGGATTGATCCGCCTGCGAGAAGGCCACTAACCACCGCCGCACGAGGGCGCCGTGGAGGGGATTAAAGTACTTGGCGGTTGGCACGAGGGTCGGCTGCCCACTGACGCTCGTGCCGACGTGCCTCGTGCTATAGCGACGGAGATCGTAGCCGGAGAGAACACAAGTTGGTGTGTTTTGGTTAATTTGGGGAATCAAAGTTCAGGTCTCCCGTGGTTGATGTCTTTCACCATCCCTATTTCCTGATAGAAGCACCCCCACAAATCCAAAATACATGGCGTGGTGTGCATAAAGTAAAGTTTCGAGTAATAATTTATAATAAATTATGAAATTTCAGATAAATGTAATCACAGATTTTGATAATATTTTTCATAGTGTTGGGTTTCTAGAACCAGGGTCACCAATGGGTCCGCCTTGTCAGAGCAAGCCCCGAACGACTCTCACACCCACGACCTTTCGGACCAGATAATGCTTGTGGCCGTCTCGGCCCATGAGCCCCGTCGAAAGGGATCCGCCCTAACCAAACTCCACAGCCTACAACGCCAAGTTCGAGTGCCTCCACTCGGACAAGCTGAAGGCCCGCAGTCACCGCCTCTCCTTCTCTCCTCTTGGACTCCCGAGTGACTCAGGTCACTGCCGGGAGGAAAAATCTCACTTGGTCACGCGCGCCCAGACTTGGTCCGCAAGGGTCATAACTGGCCGTACAAAGTGGCCACGGCTCTCCCGGGGTCGTACGCTCGAAAAGTGGTGTTGACGCCAGATTTCGACACGTGTTGAATCGGCGTCAGGAGGAGAAGATTGGCCGATGCGACAGATCTGAAGGCTACAGAGAGGAATCGGCCGATTGAAGTAACAGTTGGAAATCGGCCGATTGGTGGCCCAGCCTATGCCAACAGGATGGGATTATTTCAGAAGATCCTGGTCAAAAGCTGGTCAAAAGGGGCACGCTAAGTCGGTCGAAGAGCAATTAAAGGAAATCTTGATTGATTAGGGAGCGGCGGCGGAAGATTCTGCGGGAGTCCGTTTCCCTTTTAAAGTTCGTATAGATATAGTAATTTAAATAAGGTTGTAACAAGTCGTGATCGACCGGGAGTCCTAGCTCTAGGATATAAATAGGAGTCGTCAGGGTCTTGAAAAAATATCAATACATCAATCAACAACAGTACTTCTACTTTTCCAGCAATTTACTTTCAAGTCGGCGACTTCGCCAATATTTTCTTCTTCTACGAGTTCGTACGGATTGGCAGGGCTGCATCAACTTGATCTCTGGCCAATTGGTAGGTTCCGCTTATCGAGTAATATTCGAGCTTTAACTACGGGCGCATCGCTGTGGTTTCGTTTGGATTTATTCACCAGTTATCGATATTTACTAGAATTGCAAGTTTTACCTCTTATTCTAGTATTATCACCAGTTATCCAGCTTGAGATCAGGGTAATCGGCTTCGTCATTGTTCTCCTTCGATTTATCATCTCACAGCCGATTAGATCTATTTCAAGTCTTGCTTCTGTAGTAATTGTTTAGATCGCTCCAGCAGTTTTCTTTACAATTACTAGACGATCATCGGCTGATCCATAGCCGATCATCTCTACAGCAAATCGGCCGATTCGCCGCCGACGCGCTCCTCAGGACAGATCGGAACTCCAGCCGATCGACACGCCTGGAATTTAATACTCTATTTTCTTGTCAATCAACAGGTCAGATTGACTGGCACGCCGCACGAACTGCACCAGGGCGATAACCCGAACAGGAGCTAAGCAGATTCTCCCGGGTCGTGTGTCCGACGCTGAAGACCCATCGGCCGATTCCTATCCGGCCGATTTTAGCGCCAACACACTTTTAGCACGCCCGGTGGGACCGTCCAAGATCTGATATGTCGAAGAACGCAGAAATCTCCGACAGCAACATCATTGAGGTCACAGAAGCGGATCTCAAGGACGACCAGAGGGAAGAATTGGCCAAACATCTGGAAGATTACAAGAAGATGTACCTCCAGTCGTTCAGTCGTACCAGAAGCGGGGAGGCAGTCAAGAAGGCTCCTATTCTAGCACCTCGCCACATCACCATCGCTGAGGACTCGGGCAAGATGTCAGAGATGATTCAACAGTCCGTGTATCAGGCGTTCATCGACCAATCCTCAGTGATGACCAACACGGTGTACAACGCCGTCGTCAACTCTCTGGCCAACGGAGCAGTCCAAGGCTATCAGGGACCGGCATATGCCCCTCCAACCACTCTGCCAGCCAGAAGCCTACCATACGCGTCCCAATCGGCTCTTCAGCCGATATTGACGCAACGCGAGGGGTACAACTCTCCATTGCCCCTGACGTCTCCAAGATACAGCGGGGCACCATGTCTCCCATCACAGACACCGCTTCAACCCGTTCAGATTGCTTCTGTGCAGTCACTGCCTACAAGCTCAGCACCTTGGGGAACATCAGCGACAGCGTATTTTCCCGAGCCAGTGAACGGGTATGGAGGTTATTCAACCCAGGCGCCATGCCAATCGGCCGCCCGGCCGACGGTTCCCCAGTATCAGCCGATCTTATCAGAAATCGGCAGGGGGGCACATACTGTAGAAGCATTCAGAGGCACGGCGCCAGCAGTGACGTACGAAGGGGGTGCGGACTCGTTTCGCCATCAACTATCGGCCGCTCAGCAAAATTCACCAATTCATCACCCGGCCGTACCAGCCCTTCAACACATGCCCGCGCCGCGAACAGCTGTTCATCAGCAGCAGTTGGACTGGACGGCAAGAATAGCAGAAGTAATCCAGGATCAGTTTGGACTGAAGCCGAAAGTTCAAACTTATACTTACAAGATGCCGTATCCATCGGCCTATGACTCGCTGCCGTTCCCACACCGCTACAAAGTTCCTGATTTCACCAAGTTCTCAGGGACGGACGATACATCCACTGTGGAGCATATCAACCGATTCATCATCCAGTGCGGAGAAGCTGCCACGCAAGATGCTCTGAGCGTGCGTTTATTTTCATCGTCTCTGTCCGGATCGGCCTTCCAGTGGTTCACCACCTTACCGCCAAATTCTATCGTTACTTGGGCCGATCTAGAGAAACAATTCCACAAGTACTTCTATGCAGGAGTACACGAGATGAAGATCTCGGATTTGACCAGTCTCAGGCAGAGGAGCGATGAACCAGTAACGGGGTATATACAAAGGTTCAGAGAAGTCAGGAACAAATGCTATAGTCTGGCTCTGACCGATGCACAGTTGGCCGATATCGCTTTCCAAGGCCTCTTGCCACAGATCAAAGAAAGATATGCTGCCCAAGAGTTTGAAAGCCTGAGCCAAATCGTCCACCGATTGTTAGGACAAGAGGTCCGACCGTTTGAACAGCGGAGGAACTTCCAAAAGAAGGTGGCATACTTAGATCGCTCCAGCAGTTTTCTTTACGATTACTATACGATCATCGGCTGATCCATAGCCGATCATCTCTACAGCAAATCGGCCGATTCGCTGCCGACGCGCTCCTCAGGACAGATCGGAATCCCAACCGATCGACGCGCCTGAAATTTAATACTCTATTTCCTTGTCAATCAACAGGTTAGATTGACTGGCACGCCGCGCGAACCGCACCAGGGCAATAACCCGAACAGGAGCTAAGCAGATTCTCCCGGGTCGTGTGTCCGGCGCTGAAGACCCATCGGCCGATTTCTATCCGGCCGATTTTAGCGCCAACAAACGTCCACCCAGTCGCGTACCCATCGCCGACCACCAGGAAGTCGTGGTCCAGGAAATACGTCGCCGCCGAGGTAAGCACTCCTGATGCGCCGTGGAAGACACCTTCGGTAATGAGCTTCGACACCTCACCTAGGACCGCCTGGAGATCGGCAACAAGCAACTCCTCCGTCGGGCGGGGCCCCAGGGCATCAACGACGACTCTGCGCACCACGTCCCGAAACGCACTCAGCTCCGCCAACAAGTCATTGGCCACCTTCTCCAGTCGGCTGGTCTCGCTCTCGAGGGTGCGCTCCCTCTCCTGGGAAAGCGCCAGGGCCTCCGAACTCTTGTTTTCAACCTGCAGAGAGGTCGCCAGATTCGATTCGACGGTGAGCAGAGTTTCCTACGACTGCGTCAGCTTGTCCTGCAGGATCACGTTCCTCTGTTTCGACTCTGCAGGAATAGACGTCGGGAGTCAGCAATCGTCAGAAAAATCGACCAGGGCGAACGAAACCATTTTCCTTCTTCAGCAGCCTCCAACGCGTGAACCTGCTCCTTCAGGGAGATCGCCTCACCGGCCTGGGCCCGGGAATGCTTCTCCGCAGACTCGCGAGCAGCCCATTCTTTCTCCAGAGCCGACCGAGCTTGGGACAGCTGTTGCTCCGCGACCACCGCACGCTCACGTTCCCAGCCCTCTGCCGACCACGCTGAATCCAACTTCGGTGCCAATTCCTCCGCCCTTTGACGGGGCCCAGCGTCACGCTGCTGCCGGGCATGCTCCCCCACAAGGAATTGCGATTTCTCACGGGAAATCAGCTCCAAACGGCGGGTGAGTTCCTGGAGCTCCCCCGACGAGGTGAGGCGGGAAGTCTGAACCCTCTTCAGGGCATCAGTGAGCCCCGACTCCGCCTTGGTGAGATCGTCGAGAGCAAACTGCTCGACTTGAGCAGCCCGCTGCCAAAGCCCCGCTTCAGCCGGATCGCGGAGAACGAAACGCGCCCGCTCAGGCTCTGATGGGTCAGGCCACACCACCTCGCACGATGCGCCGCCCTGCAGCACCATCGGGTCGCCCGCAAGTGCCAACGTAGAGCCACCTGTTCCCATTGTCAGGGCCTCACATGAAGATGAAGTCTGCGCAGCGCAACCATCTTCAGTCGGAGCATGCCCAACCCCCACGTTTGCCGCGGCTGGCGATGGTGGTGTCCGTCCGTTGTCATCCTCATCCTCTAGCACCACGACGGTTGGGGACTTGGGATAGTCCTTGGCGGGTGAGGAAGGAGGAGTCGCGTTTTGACCTCCTCTTCTGTCGGCCGTGGGCCGAAAGGCCACCATCACCGCCTGCTCCGACGCGAGGGGGAGCGCCACTGGCAGGGCGGTCGGACAAATAGTTCCTCGCCCTCTCCCTCTACCCATCATCGCGAGAGGGGCCGGTTTAGGGGTCTAGCCGACCATTTCCCGGGCACTGCCCACGGAAACCTCCGTCCTTCCCCTAAGACAAGAAAGACAAAATCGTATCGCCAAATCACAAGGCATCCTGTCAACCAGGACTAAGGGGGAGGATCATGTACCCGAACTTGACGGGTGGAGGTCCCACCGATGAACGAATGGCTCCGGCAGGGGCTCTCGCGACGCCGGACGCTCTCTCGAGCATCGGGGGCACCGCGCGGCCACTGCGGCGGGCCGACATCTTCTTCCTAGAAGTCCTTGGAGGCAGTGTCGGCACCACTGCTTGCGGTGGCGGCAGCGCTGGGAGAAATGAAGAGCGGCCGCTTCCGGAACACGCTGGCGGCGATCGCGGCGACCCCGAACGCCGCTCTATCCGAGCGCGCTTCGCCTCCTCATTCTATCGCCCGGCAGCGCCCTCCGCCGCACGTTTCCTCGTGCCAGACTCATCGGGAGATGACCTGGAGTCGCCGGCATCATGACGCCTGGAGCTTCTGGGCAGCTTGCCTTGCCTGGCCCTTAGGGCCTCTAGGGAGACGAGGACAAGAGCGCGGATGGCCGAGTCCCTACAGAAACAGAGCAACCATGAACAACCTGACAATCTCTGCGCCACCAACCAAAACAGCAGTCAAGGGGAGAAAGCGTACCAGATTGGGGGGACTTTTGCAATCGAAGGGAGCCAGCACCCTGAAATATTCCTGGTCCGCCCCCTTAAGGACCATCATCAGCTAGAAGTACACATCATCGTCTGGCAGCAACTCGGCGAACGCCCGATCCGGGTCAGACGGACCGGAGTAAAGCCACAACGGCATCCTCCGTTCCGCCAGCAGCATCACATGCCGCTCGTGTATGGTAAAGAAGAGTGTCGCGCCATTGAGCGCCGCCTCCACCACGCGCTTTCAGATGACCTCCTTTATCTCCCTCGCAAGGAACTTCTCTGACATCGGCGTCCCCCATGTCCAACTCAGGTCCCTCACCGGCCGTCCCCCGTGGAACTCAGGGAAGGGCGCTTCCGGCGGGTTCCTGATGTAGAACAAGTCGCCGTGCCACCCCTTGTTTGACTCTGCAGGGGTGTACTCCGGGTAGACGTCGTCATGGCGGGGTCTCCTCTGAAGACCAAAGCTGCCAACGGGTGCGGCAGACAACGTCTCCCCCTTCACCGGCGAGGTCTTGCCATAGAAGAACGCTCGGAACAAGCCCACATGCGGCTCAATCCCGAGAAATGCCTTGCACAAGGTGACGAAGTCGGCGATGTGCAACACCCCGTTCGGGTTCAGGTGCTGCAACTCCAATCCCCAGTCGTGAAGCAGTGCCGCAGGAACCAGTGAGCAGGGTAACCAAGCCCCCGCTAATGGAAGGCGAGGAAGCACACCACCTCATGTGGTTCCGGGTGCGGCTCCTCGTGCTCTGGCGGCGGCGCTCTCCACCCCGCCACCTCCTTTGGAGGGAAGAACCCCTTCGCCGCGAAATCCTCCAGCAGCATCTCATCAACATTCGATTGACGCCAGTACGACATCGTGGCGGCGCGAATCGCTCGGGCAACGGCTACAAAGCTCTCTAGAGCGGGGAACAGGCAGTGGCGGCGGCAATGGCGGCGGAGACGACGTGAATAGGTGAAAGGGGCGACAAGGGCGTGGAAGGCAGAGAAAAGTAGTCAACTGACAAAACCCTCCCTCCCGCAGCCTCCTTAATGAGATGAGACCTATCACAAGTGGGCCCGTGAGACCTGTAGAAGCCAAACCGTCGCGACAGGCCATGCGGCCTAAGGGCCCCACCACTGGCACGCTTGCGGACTCCGCACGCGAAGCGTCGCCTCGCCTCGAGAAATGTGTCTCGCAATACCCTGTTCACACCGCAGAAACAAACTAATTCGTACAAACCCAATTTGTGGAGACCCGTTCACGCTGCTGAACAGGCCCATTATGGCCAAAGAGACATGAGTCAACACATTCATAAGCTCAAACAATGAGTTTTTAGATAAAAACTTTATTTAGGGCGATACATATCGGGTTAGCGAGCATGATGCCCACTAATCCGAATCCAGGGTACATGACACTCGGGGGCCGCCTTACCCCCGTCACTCGGACTAAAACAAAAACGGCCTGCAACTACCACGAACGCCACGTCCACCTATGGGGCCACCTACGCACCGCCCAGGTTCGGCCCGGCATTGCTGTAGAGGATAGCGGTGATGTCCACCTCCGCGGCGGCGCCGTCGCCCCACTCCTGGAAGCCGGCAGCAAGCTGCCGCTTTTGCTGCAAGATGAGGTGGGGTGGCAACCCGGGTGGGAACATGTGCAGGTCCCACGAGGAGCGCGCGTACACCGCCGCTAGGGAGATGGCGCCTCCCTGGCGCATGCCCTCGGTCACCAGGTCGCGCATGCAGAAGAGGAGTGCGCGCAGACGGTCGGGCAGCAGTTGCCCTCCCGTCCCCGTCGCCACCACCGCCGTCGTCGCGGCGCGCGAGAGGTCGTAGTGCTGCACCTCCAGGTCGGTGTAGCGCCGCTGCAGGCGGTCCAGTTTGGCCCGGACGGCGGCCACCTCCTCCTCTCACCCTGGAACACTAGAACGATCACGCAACGTTCCACCCGAAAAACCAACACGAACGAACGTGCCACGAACGCAGACTAACCTACGGCGAGCGCCTGGGCGTCCGCCGCATCGATGCGAGCCTCGGCGGACTCTAGCTCCGCGGCGTCAAGGTCCCCCTTGATGTCGGTGGCCTTCTTCTCCGCGGCCTCCAGCGTGGCCCTAACGCAGTCTAGCTCCCGCGTCGCCGCGTCGTACCGCTCCCTCGCCTCGACGCCCTCCTGGCTCCGGTCGAAGCAACCCTGCATCAATCGCAAACATTAGTCTCCACAGTCTCGATCGAACGATAAGCCGTGACATAGAGGGGTGCGGCTCACCCCTGGGAGCGAAGCACAACGCGCAGAGGTGGAGGATGACAACACCGTCCCCTCGAACCCTCGCCGGCGACGCGCTTACGGTCGGCCATCGCTACACACAAAACGTGAAACGGGGGACTGGGGTTTTTCTCTCTCTACTTCTTGCAGGAACGGTGCAACTGCTGCTCGCTGGTGAAGAGGCTGGAGGGGAGATGGGGTATTTATAGCCGGGAAACGACTCCACGTGTCGCGCGACCCCTCGACTCCCGTAAAAAGGCCAAGAGGTACGACCCTTCCCGCATTTTCGCCTGACCCATGACCGCAACAGGAACGGGAGACGGAGCAGTAGCCTGACGTAAGCGCGGGAGGGTACCACAAGCAAAACTTCTCATCAAGCGTCCCTAGGTAAAACCGCACCGCGACCGTCGCCGCGCTGGTGAGATCCAATGCACACCCCAGCACTCGTCATTTGCAAATCTACTTTGCCTATTTGTTCTTGAATCTATTTTCAGGTACAAAATGTGCCGTGTCCATGGACTCATAGAACGAGGTTCAAAAGCCGGCCCCCAGCAGGTACCAGGCCGCCTTGTGTCGAACAGAGCCAGGGGGGAAAACAGATGGCCGACTCTAGTAGTTGCTACCGACTCGCCCCGGCAACTCGGAGTGCCTTGATTTTCTCGTCCGATCTTGACCTCTAGCCGAACCCACAGAATCCCTACCTGAAGGAAGGCCAGTAGGCCGCCCGAGTCGGTCGAACGACTCAGGACATCTGACAAGGACGGGCGGGTCGTGGAGTAGTAGCGCGCCCCATGCGGGTCCTGCCAACCTCGTCACTAACGACGAAACTGGGCGTCACTCGGATCGCTCGAAGCATTACGCTTGAGCACACTCGTTTGGAGCTCACCAAGCACATCACTCGGTCCACTTGGATAAGTGACGCCGACTCCACCCCTTCGACTGCGGAAGTCGCGGGGGGGAATCTAAGTTGCACATCCGAACAAGAAAAGTTCAATTTTCGCGACATCACTCGCGCAAAAGCCCCTGCCAGCTAGGGCACGTTCGGCTCCGTCAAGGATTCCGCACGGATCAATGACGCTGACTCAATCCCTCCGACTGAAAGAGTTGCTGGGAAGAAACTGAACCAAAGAAGTTCAGATTATTGCGACACTGCTCGCGCTAACAAAGACCCTGCCAGCCAGGGCACGTTCAGCCCCGTCAAAGATTCCACACGGATCAAATGACGCCGACTCAACCCCTCCAACAGAAAAAGTTGCTGGGAAGGAACTGAAAGAAGGAGTTCGGGTTACTGCGACGCTGCTCGCCACAAAGACCCAACCCAGCCAGGGCACTTTCGGCTCAATCCAAAGTAACTCGCTATGAAAACATTCCTTGCAGACATAAAGAACAAACAAACAATCTGAATAAGGAAGAAATCATTTTATTTTGAGCGAGACAAACATTACAAAGTACACACGGCTCAAGGCCGTTACAAAATATAAATCTTATTACTCCCACTAAGGGAGTAAACCTAGAGTCCCAGGAAGCGGCTGCTTCAAGTGCGGGGAGTCGCGGGGGCACATCTGCCTCGCAAACCCTCCTCTAACATCGCCACCCTCATGGATGCCTAGGCAAGGGGACGCCACCAGGAACCTCTTGATGATGACGCCGATTGAAGAAGAAGATAGAACCTTCCCTCAATCGCTGCCGCCTCCGACGGATGTGTCCTCCCAGAAACCGCCGTTCGACCGGGAAGAAGAGTAACCGGATCCCAACTTAGGGATCCCCAAGCTCTTGGGAGCACGCTTGGCTCCCAAACAGAACATGGAATTCCTCCCGTCTTTTCGGTCAGGGTGGTCGAAGCACTGACAAATCCGCCACGGGGCTACGACATAAAGCTCGAGACCGCCGCCACCACCGCCGACGACCGAGGATCGTCGTCCTGCAGCCGAGGCGCCATCACGCGCCGCACCCTCTCAAATCGGGCGGTTACATCGAACAGAAATGGTTGCTCGAAAGCCGGTCACGACGCTACGAGCCGTTCGACGATTTCGGCAACAATCCGCCGAGCAATCCGTCGGCTCCCGCAGGTTGTCCCCCACTACTCGCAAACTCTCCTCTAACACCAGATGTTGGAAGGACTACCACCGCCCTCAGGGGGGCGCACACAACACAACACGAGAAACATGACTTGGGTGGTCTATGAAGCACGCTCGACGCGCCCCCTATTTATAGCCTAGGGGGACTAATCCGGCAAGCCCCTGCTGGTGACCGCACGAGCCACACACGCGCAGGCCACACAGTCCAATTGAAAGGGGATTCCCCTAAAAACGGTGAAACGACACGCCTCCAACGTGACACAACGGGTGAGAGACCCGTCAACTCCCCCATCGGGGCAACGCGAGGCAGACGGTGCAGAACCGTCATAATAGCCCGGCGACCCCTCGAACGAACCGCCGGGTAAAAGGGTAACGCCCGTGCACGACCGCCACGTAGCACAACACCACCCACGCGTAGTAAACCCCCCCCGGACGAAGACAAAGCGTCCTCGCGATTAAGACAAAAATCGTGAGGACGCTCGGGGGTCTCTGTTGAGTTCCTACAACCAGGGTCACTAATGGGTCCGCCTTGTCAGAGCAAGGCCTGAATGACTCTCACACCCACGGCCTTTCGGACCAGATAACGCTTGTGGGCCGTCCCGACCCATGAGCCCCGTTGAAAGGGATTCCCCCTAACCAAACTCCACAGCCTTCAGCGTCAAGTCCGAGTGCCTCCACTCGGACCAGCTGAAGGCCCGCAGGCACCGCCTCTCCTTCTCTCCTCTTGGACTCCCGACTGACTCAGGTCACCGCCGGGAGGAAAAATCCCACTTGGTCACGCGCGCCTAGACTTGGTCCGCAAGGGTCAGACCTGGCCGTACCAAGTGGGTGCGGCTCTCCCGGAGTCGTACGCTCGAACAGTGGCCCACTGTGCCTCTGTCACAACAGAGGACCAAGACTATGGCGTCGACTTGGTCCTTGTGATGATCAGGCTTGCCGTCCTCACGGCTTGACCACCAAGAAACCATTCACCGGGATGGAACTTGGCATGTAAACATTTTTCCCCCGATGGGACGGCTTCCTCGTCCCATCAGGACCCCCGTACTTCTTAACTGACCAAGCCCGGCGCACAGGTTCAAGACCAGGAGATCCCCATAATTTTGTGATCACGCAATCCACCAAGGACATCACCGACTGACCATCTGTATTGGCCCATTGACGGTTTGGGCCACCCGACTGCCGAAGTCATAGATATTTCTCCCCGAAGCCTTCTCCCCCAAGGAATTCACTGTAACATGCCCCCCTTGAGCTATAAAAGAGGGGTCCCTTTAGATTTAGAATAGAAGAGAGCATCTGAACTTAAATTATACAATAGAAGTCCACTCGAAAAGCCTGTACTCCTCAACTCTTACGAGCACCTAAGCTCGAGCAATACATCCGACTGACCCCCGACTGGACGTAGGGTATTCTCGCCTGAACCAGTATAATCTCTCGAGTCAGTGCGTGCTAGGCCATCTCCGATCACAACGCACGACACACATGATGTCGAGTAGTTTACCTGCCGTCCATTTCCGGGAGTGACCCATAGTTAACCTAGTAACATTTATCTTACATTCTACGTTTTTTTTGCGTCGCTGCTCTTTTCTTTTACATTCTACGAAAAATCAAAAGATGATAATGAGAATTAAAAGAATCGGGTCATATAGCACACTGAAACGAGCTTAAAATTATATAATCTAGGGATGTACCAGTGCCGCATAATTAGCAATGAGTCCAAACAAGTCTATAGACGTAGTCATACGGTCAGCAGGACAGGAAATAAGTACATAAAAAGATGCAAATTACTACGTAGGCCTTTGCTAAAAAAACTTTTATGGGCGAGAAATCAAACTCAGCGTAATTTCCTTTTATTTTGCAATTTCCCCTTTGCTCTTTATGACTCTATAGGACTATATATGACAAACGTATGCCTATGAAATGATCTAATGGTCCTCCAAAAAAACGATCTAATGGTGATCGACCAATCATCCGGATCGTATTCAAGTGAGGGTCCTCTGCCTATTTGGCTCCACTCAAGCAGCGCATGAGAGAGCGCTGGAGTTTGACCGCAGCCAGTTCAATGCTGAAAGTTGTCTTCGGCTGCAACTTCATCAATCATCATCATGTCAGAAAGCGTGACGCGCTCATATCCGCATAAAATCCGGGGATATGCCCTCGGCAAATTGCCGCCGAGCTAGGCTGTTTGCGCCACCCCGCCCCCCCCCCCCCCCCCCCCCCCCCCCCCCTCTTCCATTTTCTTATTACCGCAATCTTTTGCCCCGGGGCGTTGGCTTTACTGGTACCTTTGTTGTTACGTAGAAAAAGCATAACTTTTGTAGAGAAAAGCTCGCGTGCAACTTCTCTGGACTAGCCCGACGGCACGGCTGCCTTTCGGTTACTCGCATGTGGAATCTCCTCATCTGATGAAACAGGATCCGGATCAGCTGGAGTCTGGATACTCCAATCTCCAGGCGACATTTGGACATGGCACTCAAGTAGAACGAAACGCTTCCCACTCGTTGGCACTCCACCGCATGCCAAACTTTCAGATCCTGACTCACCTCCAAAACATTTTTAAACCGCCAAACTTTCAGATCGGACTTCTACCAAGGGGCGAGCTCACCTGTTGGCGTGCACGTGAGTACGTGACCATGTGAGCCAGATATTTTACTCGCAAACTAACAGTTACGCGTACTAGCTGGCTGAACCTGTGGCCGACCCGTAGTTTACTCCAAAGTCCTAACCAACTGAAAACAGCTTTGCGGGCGCGGAGACCGGCCCCGCCGCCGCCGCCGGCGCTGGACCACGCACGGCACCGCGCGCGCCGTGCGGTCCCGACCTACCCGTCCGACCTGGCGTCCACGCAGAGAACAGGATAAGACAGCTTTGAAATGCTTTGCATGCAAGCTGCACATCGAGACGGCCGCCTGTTTCTTTCTTTAATCCTCCACCCCTGTTCTGATCGTTGGGAGGATGGCTGACTCGGTGCCTACGCGGACGCAGCAGCTATCGTGCCGTGCGCGGCCCGGGTCACGGCCACCGCGGCCTCTCACCACGCCACGCACACAGGCACAGCAGCCTTCACGAGGGCCGGGCCGCGCCGCGCCGCGCTGGCCGCACGGCTACAACGACCCGCCACCGCCACCGCCGCCACGTGCTGTGTGCTGTCGCGGGTCAGCCAGCCGTGGCGCCCGGCGGCCTCCGGCTCCGCGCCCCGCCCCGCCCCGCCCGGTCAACACGTACGACGGCGGATCGAGCTGCGAGTTGGCGTCTGGCGGCGACCAGCCAGGCTGACCGCGCCAATTCGCTGGACGACGCGGATCCAGCCTCCGCCTTGGAAAATCTGTCGCGGCCATCGTCGTCCCGGACCAGCAGCCGCAGCAAGACCCCCGTTTGGAGGGTTTCTTGACAGCATCAGTTCCGGGCTTAATTAAAATAAACAAACCTCGCCTGGAGCCTTGGACCGGCTCCGTCTACGGGTCAATTACCTGGATTATCTCCGGATTACATCGGCTGTCCTTCGTTCCATCGCGCGGCACGAGTTTGGTTCGCCGCGACCTGGCTTGGCTGAGCGCACCAGGCAGGCCACAGTAAGATGCGTCTGGTTTGGGTGGTGAAAAGGACAAACGCAAGCACCGAAACGATTATTCTCCTCTGAAGAAAACCAAATCGGTGAAAATGATGGCGCATCGAAGTTACAGGCTGCGGATGCGGGAGGCTTTAGATATCGGATGGGACGGGGCGCACGATCAGATAGATCTTCGCGATGGTTGGGATCGAGGGTCGTTATCCAAAGTAGAAATCCGACACGTTGGAATCATATACTGGCCTTGAATCATATCCAAAGTATCCGGCCATTATCGGTGAATTTCTGATGACCAGACAATAATATTTCGATTTTTTCTGCGCAGAGTAAAAAGGTGGGGGAGAAAAACGCGGGGGGTTTGGATAGAGCAGGGGACGTGGGGAGGAGTCGCTCCCCGGTCGTCACACCTGACGTCACCACGAGCACGCTGACGTGGCAGTTCTTGTACGCGACACGTTGTTCTCGCCGTCGGCCGGCGCCGGCGCCCACCTCTATGCCACGGAAAAAGACGAGGGAGGGAAAACATCCAAATGCACCCCGCGGAACAGATGAATTTGGCAAACAGTTTTTAAAGTGGGCCCCATCGCCCATGGCCGTTCGAACCACAAGGCCCCGCAGGCTGATCCGAGCCGTTCATCGACCAGGCGCGATCAGAACTGCTCGTATCTGAACCGTCCAGTGCGCGGGCCCTGCGGAACAAGGTGGGGCGCGTGACGCCAGCTGGCACCGGAGGGGGTGCAGGCGCAACCTTATCCTCTTTTCCCGAGGCATCCCATCCCTAGGCGCGGTCCAAGGACCCTAACCCACCGACAGGCCGTGGGTCCATATGTCAGTGGTAGGTGGTCCAGGAAAGGCCCCGCGCGCCGCGGCCAACACGCCCGTGGAATATACGGGCGCGTCCTGGCCTCTCTCTCTCTCTCTCCCTTGCCTCGCCTCCGGGGCGCGTTTCGCACTCTTCGCGAACCCACCACCTCCCTCCCTCGCCGCCTCCCTCAGATCAGATCAAAGCGGAGCACCAAACAACTCCTCTTCATCCTCCTACTAGGGTTTGGTGAAACCCTCCGCCCGTGGATCGGAAGGGCTAGCTAGGGTTTGCTCACCTCTCGCGGCGAAGCTTTCTCTTTTCATCTGCTCGGTGTTTCAGCCATGATGTCGCGGTCGTATACCAACCTGCTCGATCTCGCGGAGGGCAACTTCGCGGCGCTGGGCCCGGCCGGCGGCGGGGCGCGGCGGAGGCAAGGGTCGTTCGGGCTGAAGCGGATGTCGCGGGTGATGACGGTGCCGGGGACGCTGTCGGAGCTCGACGGCGAGGACGAGTCGGAGCCCGCGGCAACCAGCAGCGTCGCCTCCGACGTGCCCTCGTCGGTGGCGGCCGACCGGATGATCGTCGTCTCCAACCAGCTGCCCGTCGTCGCGCGGCGGCGGCCCGACGGCCGAGGATGGTCCTTCTGGTGGGACGAGGACTCGCTGCTCCTCCAGCTCCGCGACGGCATTCCAGACGAGATGGAGGTGCTCTTTGTCGGCTCCCTCCGCGCCGACGTTCCCATCGCCGAGCAGGAAGAGGTGTCGCAGGCGCTGCTCGATCGATTCCGCTGTGCGCCGGTGTTCCTCCCCGACCACCTCTACGACCGCTTCTACCACGGCTTCTGCAAGCGCCAGCTCTGGCCTCTGTTTCACTACATGCTCCCCTTCTCATCATCCGCGTCCGCCGCCACCACCTCTTCGTCGCCCGGCGACGGTCGATTCGACCGAAGCGCTTGGGAGGCGTACGTGCTCGCCAACAAGTTCTTCTTCGAGAAGGTCGTTGAGGTTATCAACCCGGAGGACGACTACGTCTGGGTTCATGACTACCACCTCATGGCGCTGCCTACCTTCCTCCGCCGCCGGTTCAACCGCCTCCGCATCGGATTCTTCCTCCACAGCCCCTTCCCCTCGTCAGAGATCTACCGCACCCTCCCTGTTCGTGAGGAGATATTGAAGGCACTGCTCAATTGTGACCTCATTGGTTTTCACACTTTTGATTACGCCAGGCACTTCCTCTCGTGCTGCAGTAGGATGCTGGGAATTGAATACCAGTCAAAGCGTGGGTACATTGGATTGGATTACTTTGGCCGCACTGTTGGGATCAAAATCATGCCAGTGGGAATTCATATGGGTCAATTGCAATCAGGTCTGCGCTTGCCTGACAGGGAATGGAGGCTTTCCAAGCTTCAACAGCAGTTTGAGGGGAAAACTGTCTTGCTTGGTGTGGATGATATGGATATCTTCAAGGGAATCAATTTGAAGCTTCTTGCCTTTGAGAATATGCTGAGGACGCATCCCAAGTGGCAGGGCCGAGCAGTATTAGTGCAGATTGCTAACCCAGCCCGTGGGAAGGGTAAGGATCTGGAAACTATCCAGGCTGAGATTCAGGAGAGCTGCCGGAGGATTAATGGGGACTTTGGCCAGTCAGGGTATAGCCCTGTTGTTTTCATTGATCGTGATGTGTCAAGTGTTGAGAAGATTGCCTATTATACAATAGCAGAATGTGTGGTGGTGACTGCTGTGAGGGATGGGATGAACTTGACACCATATGAATACATTGTCTGTAGGCAGGGCGCCCCAGGATCCGAGTCCATATCAGAGGTGAGCGGGCCAAAGAAGAGCATGCTGGTTGTGTCAGAGTTTATTGGGTGCTCACCGTCGCTGAGTGGTGCTATTCGGGTTAACCCTTGGAATATAGAGGCAACCGCAGAGGGGATGAATGAGGCCATTTCAATGCCTGAACAGGAAAAACAGTTGAGGCATGAGAAGCATTACCGATATGTCAGCAGCCATGATGTTGCTTACTGGTCAAAGAGCTTCATCCAAGACTTGGAAAGGGCTTGTAAGGACCACTTCAGGAGGACCTGTTGGGGGATAGGGTTGGGTTTCGGTTTCAGGGTGGTGGCCTTGGACCCTCATTTCACAAAGCTTAACATAGATTCAATTGTTAATGCTTATGAAATTTCGGAGAGCAGGGCTATTTTGCTTGACTATGATGGAACTTTGGTTCCTCAGACTTCCATCAATAAGCCACCTAGCCCAGAAGTTGTGCGTATTATCAATACCCTTTGCTCGGATAGGAGAAACATTGTTTTTCTTGTCAGTGGGCGAGACAAGGATACGTTGGGAGAGTGGTTTGCCTCATGTCCAAAGCTGGGGATTGCAGCTGAACATGGTTACTTCTTAAGGTATGTTCTTTTCCATTTTTGCACAATTGATACTTGTTTGTAAAGTAGGCAGCTGGATACTATGCCTTTTCTAACTATAAATAGCAAGAGCAATACAGCCTATCCTTACCAAACATTGAACTTAGTTAACAGATATGGTTTTAAGTGGCTTCATTACTTATGTAACATTGAACTTAGTTTGTGATATACAACCTTTTTTCCTGTCCTCACAAGCAGAATAGAGGCCGTTCCTGTGTTTGTCCTCCATAACTTTTGGTCAAGATAGTATTTGTTATTTTTTTTTGGTTAAGTTGGCCCTCTATATTTGGCCTCTTTAGGATCGCTTTGAATATTAACTTTACTTTAACCTGAAGGTCTCATATGAACATGAACATGAATGTTATGAATCAATTTTAGGCTATTGTTTTTTATTCATTTAATAGCAGTAATTGGCTTAACCAGCTGCTATAAAAATGTCTAAACTAGAAAGGGTCTTTGAAATAAGATTTCGAAATTTGTGTAGGTGGTCTAGAGATGAAGAGTGGCAAACCTGCACCCAGGCTTTGGACTTTGGATGGATGGAAATGGCAAAGCCAGTGATGAATTTGTACACAGAAGCAACTGATGGATCCTCCATTGAGACCAAGGAAAGTGCTTTGGTGTGGCACCATCAGGATGCTGACCCAGGCTTTGGATCATCACAGGCAAAGGAATTGCTCGATCACTTGGAAAGTGTACTAGCAAATGAACCAGTCACTGTTAAGAGTGGCCAGTTCATTGTTGAAGTCAAACCTCAGGTTCGTTCATCTATCAGTTTCCCAAAACCTTTCTTGAAAGATCTGTGCCTTTTAACATGTAAGTTCATTATTTGTGCCTTTGAAAAAACACATTCGGTATTTTATTTTCATGTGTCTATAAAGTATGTTGAACTGTAGACCAGTAGCTAGCACCTTTAACTTTCTCACAGTTGATATGTTAATCAGTTTCAATTTTTAAGCACCCAGTGCAGTTCTTTTTCCTGTTACAATATATTAGCATAATTTTTATTCACTATTAAGCTATTAGGTCCACTCAGTTATAAAAGACCTCATTAGTCCTGTTTTGCTTCTATCTGGTTGTCAGAGTGCTTTCTGAAGCAACTTTCGAAGAAGCAATTTGGTGGCACTTTTCTGTGGTTTTAGTATTTGTGCTTTGTAGCCGTTGCTGAAAAGCACCTTTTTGTTTGCCTTATCACCTATGGGGCGTTAGGTACTTAACCTTCTGTAATGTTTTCCTGCACGCTAGTAATACTCCCTCCGTCCTAATATATAAGGTGTAACCACTTTTTACTCAAGTTCCATAATATAAGGCGCGCGCTGCTGGGAATAAGTCCTTGTACTATAGTCTTTGTGGGTCTCAATCTTTGTAGCATCTAGAGGACATCTCATGTGCTGTGGTCTTGCTGCCCCTAGGACAACATCTAGAGGACAACATCTTAGACCAGAGGACAACATCTTAGCTTTGGCTATTAGGACAACATCTAGGCATCTTAGACCAGTTTGCATAAGCTTGGCTGCCCAGCCAGCTATAAATACGTAACCCCAACCCCTCGGGTTGGCATGGCATTGTGTGAGAAGTAAACCAGAAAATTGCCCCAACTCCTAGTGTCATCCTCCGATGAGAGTAAGAGTTTCGATACTAACAACTGGTATCAGAGCCGTTCTATCCTGTAGCTTAAACATCTCCTCCTCATCTCCTTCCCACGCCTCCCTTAGTCCTCAGCCGGGAGCAGGAACACCGGTTGTCCCTGCTCACCCCTCTTCCCCTGCGCAGACGGGCAGCAACTCGTCTGAGGCAGCCTCCTCCCCACGCAGCAGCCCCCCACTAGCGCGCCATGTCCGAAGGACAGTCTCAGCGCTTGGTCACCTCGAGCGCGCGGCACCGGCAGGAGGCCGAGCTCGCCGCGGCAGAGGAACGCGAGCGAGCGGCGGCAGAGGCCGCTGCGACGGCGGCGAGGGCGTCAAGGCTGGCGGCGGTGGAACTGGCAGCAGCAAGGGCGGAAGTGGAAGCAGCGGCGGCGGTGGATGCAGCGCGTGCGGCAGTAGTGGAGCTCAAGGCTCTACGCGGCAGTAGCATCAACGGCTCTGCCTCTGCCGACGGCAGCACCGACGTGGAACACAAGCTGTCGAGGGAAGCAGCGGGAGAGCAGGCGGCGCAGTGGGCAGCCGCGCACTCCCACGGGCGCGGTGGTGGCAGCCTAGACGGGCGTGGACGCGCCGGCGGCGATCCTGGCAGGGACGCGCGTGGCGGCCGCGCTCCCGGCAGCGGCGGCCGGGTCGACGGAGATCGCGGCCCTTACAGGCAGCGCGGCTCTCCCTCTCCGGACCAGCGCCATGGTCACCACGGGATCCAGGCTGTTGTCAGGGACATTGGCCCCGGCGGTGGGTGGCCTACCCTCACCAAGACTAACTATGTTGAGTGGGCTGCGGTGATGAGGGTAAGGCTCAAGGTGCGGCACATGTGGGAGGCAGTTCAGTACGGCGACGTCAACTACGACGAGAATCGACGGGCGCTGGATGCCCTCATGCTGCAGTCCCACCCGAGATGCAGTGCTCGCTTTACAAGAAGCGGACTGCCAAGGAGGCCCGGGATGCCATCGCTGCGGCACGCATCGGCAGCGATCGCGCCCGCAAGTCCACACTGTAGGCACTTCGCAAGGAGTGGGAGAATCTGGCCTTCAAGCCAGGTGAGGACGTTGATGACTTTGCTCTCCGTCTCAACACTCTGCTGCAGAAGATGGTGCAGTACGGCAATGACACCTACGACGAGGAGAGAGCTGTTGAGAAGCTTTTCCGCTGCGTCCCAGAGAAGTACAAGCAGATCGCTCGCTCGATCGAGTCTATGCTGGACCTCTCCACGATGTCGATCGAGGAGGCGAGAGGTCGCCTCAAGGTCGTCGACAGCGATGAGCCACAACCTCTCTCGGGGCCTATCATCATTGGCGGGAACCTCCATCTCACTCGGGAACAGTGGGAGGCCTGCCAGAGTGACGGGAGGAAGGGGGAGCCCTCCTCCTCGATAGGCGGCCGCAAGCGCGGAAGGCGCACGGAGGTGACCAGGCCGGGGTGCGAGGACGTGCCGAGGGTGGCGCCCGCGGAGGCGCCCAGGGCAGCGCCGCCGACGTGCACAAGCCGGCACGAGACGACACGTGCCACAACTGCGGCAGGGCTGGCCATTGGGCCAAGGATTGTCGACAGCCACGACGCGGCCAGGCCCACATTGCACAGGTGGAGGAGGAGGAGCTGGCTCTGCTCCTGGCACACGCAAGCATCGAGCTACCTCCAGCGGCATCAGCCGCAGCGGCTCTCCTCCATCTTGACGAGCCGAGGGCACACGCCTTTCTCGGCGACGCCTCCAACAACGACAAGACTGACGGGCGGTGCCTCGACACCGGCGCCACCCATCACATGACCGATCGGCGGGATTTCTTCACCGAGCTTGACTCTAGCGTCCGAGGCTCCGTCAAGTTTGAGGACGCCTCCGGCGTGGATATCAAGGGCGTCGGCTCCGTCATCTTCACCGCCGAGTCTGGTGAGCACAGGCTGCTCACCGGAGTCTACTACATCCCCGCGTTGAGGAACTCTATCATCAGCTTGGGACAGCTGGATGAGAACGGTTCGCGCTTGGAGATCAAGGACGGAGTTCTGAGGATTTGGGATCGCCATCGTCGCCTTCTTGCCAAGGTAACCAGAGGCGCAAATCGACTCTACGTCCTTAATGTGCAGGTGGCACAACCCCTCTGCCTCACTGCTCGTTGGGACGACGAGGTGTGGCAGTGGCACGAGCGCTTCGGGCACCTTCACTTCGAGGCCCTGAAGCGGCTCAGTGCCAAGGAGATGGTGCGAGGCCTGCCATGCCTCGACCATGTGGAGCAGTTCTGCGACGTCTGCGTGTTGACGAAGCAGAGGCGGCTCCCCTTTCCCCAGCAGACGAGCTTCCGAGCCAAGGAGCGGCTCGAGCTCGTGCACGGGGACTTGTGTGGCCCAGTGACACCGGCCACATCAGGAGGACGACGTTACTTCCTGCTACTCATCGACGACCTCTCCAGCTACATGTGGGTGATGGTCCTCGGCAGCAAGGGAGAGGCTGCGGACGCCATCAGGCGCGCGCAGGCTACTACGGAGGTGGAGTGCGGCCGCAAGCTGCGCGTGCTGCGCACCGACAACGGCGGCGAATTCACGGCGGCTGAATTCGCGTCGTACTGCGCTGATGAGGGCATTCAGCGCCACTACTCTGCGCTGTACAGCCCGCAGCAGAACGGCGTCGTCGAGCGGCGCAACCAGACGGTTGTGGGGATGGTTCGGGCCCTCCTCAAACAGAGGGGGATGCCGGCTGTCTTCTGGGGAGATGCGGTGGTGACAGCTGTCTACATCCTCAACCGCTCGCCCACCAAGGCCCTCAATGGCAGGACACAGTACGAGGCTTGGCATGGGCGCAAGCCGGCGGTCCCGCCTGCGGGTCTTCGGCTGCCTCGCGTTCGCCAAGGAGCTTGGCCACATCGGCAAGCTCGACGACAGGAGCACTGCAGGGGTGTTCATCGGCTACGCGGAGGGCTCGAAGGCCTACCGCATTCTCAACCCGGAGACACAGCATGTGCGCACGGTGCGCGATGTAGTGTTTGACGAAGGGTGAGGATGGGCATGGGACAAGATGGTGGACGACGGCTCGACACCGACGTACGAAGACTTCACTGTCGAGTACGTCCACTTCGAGGGAGCTGGGGGAGTAGGCAGCAGCTCCTCACCGAGCGCGCCTACCCCAGTCCCCGAGTCTCCACCGACTCCGGCGCCCGCTACTTCGGCAGCGGCACGCTCTCGAGCCACGACTTCGACTGCGATGAGCTCTTCGCGGACTCCACCACAACCGGCGACCCCACGGACTCCAGCACCACCAGCTACTCCTCTGGGCACGCCTACTCCAACACCAGCCCGTGTCGAGCAAAGCCCGGTGGAGTTTGCCACTCCTCTCTCCCACGACGAGGAGCACATCGACGCGTACCGCACAATGGAAGACCTTCTCGGCGACCAGCCGGTGCCGGGACTGGTGCCTCACGACCTGGAGGCGCAGTTGCACCTTGCGTGCGACGACGGTGAGTCTTGGTCCTTCGCAGAAGCCGAGAGACACGCACATGGCGTGCCGCGATGCAGTTGGAGATGAACGCGGTTGAGAAGAACCGCACTTGGGAGCTTGCTGACCTTCCTCGCGGTCACTGCGCGATCACCCTTAAGTGGGTGTTGAAGCTGAAGAGGGACGAAGCCGGCGCCATCGTAAAGCATATGGCCCGCTTGGTGGCACGAGGTTTCGTGCAGCAGGAGGGGATCGACTTCGACGATGCCTTCGCCCCCGTGGCACGGATGGAGTCCGTGCGACTCCTTGCGTTGGCCGCCCAGAAGGGCTGGCGCGTTCATCACATGGACGTCAAGTCGGCGTTCCTTAACGGTGATTTGAAGGAGGAGGTCTACGTACACTAGCCGCCGGGTTTCGCGATCCCCGGCAAGGAAGGCAATGTGCTACGCCTGCGCAAGGCTCTCTACGGCTTGTGGCAGGCACAAAGGGCATGCCAAGTTGGATTCCACGCTCAAGGGGATAGGCTTCGAGCAAAGCCCGCACGAGGCGGCCATCTACCGGCGGGGCAATGGAGGAAATGCCCTGCTGGTAGGTGTCTACGTCGACGACTTGGTGATCACCGGCACCAAGGATGCGGAGGTGGCGGCGTTCAAGGAAGAGATGAAGGCCACCTTCCAGATGAGTGACCTGGGACCTCTCTCCTTCTATCTGGGGATCGAGGTGCACCACGATGACTCTGTGATCACGCTTCGACAGACCGCCTACGCCAAGCGCGTCGTTGAGCTGGCTGGGCTCACCGACTGCAACCCAGCTCTCACTCCGATGGAGGAGAGGCTGAAGCTGAGCCGCGACAGCACGACGGAGGTGGACACTACGCAGTACCGGCGTCTTGTGGGGAGCCTTCGCTACCTCGCCCACACGGCTGGACTTGGCATTCTCCGTCAGCTATGTTAGTCGGTTCATGCAGCGACCGACGACGGAGCACCAGCAGGTTGTGAAGAGGATCATCCGCTACATTGCGGGGACTCTTGACCACGGTCTCTACTACCCGAGGTATCCTGGAGAGGCACACTTCGTCGGGTACAAGCGACAACGACCATGCCGGCGACATCGACACCAGCAAGAGCACAAGCGGGATCCTCTTCTTCCTCGGCAAGTGTCTCGTTAGCTGGCAATCGGTCAAGCAGCAGGTGGTGGCCCTGTCCAGCTGCGAGGCTGAGTACATAGCGGCCTCCACCGCTTCGACTCAGGCGCTCTGGCTCGCTCGACTGCTCGGTAATCTTCTCGAAATCTTCTCGAAAGAGACACTGAAGCGGTGGAACTTAGGTGGACAACAAGCCCGCTCTGGCCCTAGCAAAGAACCCCGTTTTCCATGAATGGAGCAAGCACATCCGGTTGAGGTACCACTTCATCCGAGGCTGCTTGGAGGAAGGAAGGAAGGAAGCATCAAGGCGAGCTACATCAATACCAAGGACCAACTTGCGGATCTGCTCACCAAGCCTCTTGGGAGGATCAAGTTCCTTGAGCTTTGTTCTCGGACCGGGATGGTTCAGCTTTCCCACAAGACGACGCACAAGACTTAGGGGAGAATGCTAGGAATAAGTTCTCGTACTATAGTCTTTAGTCTTTGTGGGTCTCAGTCTTTGTAGTATCTGTAGGACAGCTCATGTGCTGTGGTCTTGCTGCCCCTAGGACAACATCTAGAGGACAGCATATTAGAGGACAACATCTTAGCTTTAGCTGTTAGGACAACATCTAGGCATCTTAGACCAGTTTGCATAAGCTTGGCTGCCCAGCCAGCTATAAATATGTAACCCCAACCCCTCGGGTTGGCATGACATTGTGTGAGAGGTAAACCAGAAAATTGCCCCAACTCCTAGTGTCATCCTCTCGATGAGAGTAAGAGTTTCGATACTAACACGCGCTCTCTATATGCATGTATATTGATGCAGTAATACTAGTGTTGATAGAGAGAATTAAATACATTCCTTGGTCTTGAACCAAGGTGGTTACGCTGGGACAGAGGGAGTATTGAAGATTTGAAGTTCGAGTTATGTCATATGGCTTTTACCTTGCATGATCAACCTTCACTTAAGATTCATTCCTGTTGTGCTAATCTGCAGGGAGTAAGCAAGGGAGTAGTTGCTGAGAGGATACTTGCATCAATGAAGGAGGGAGGAAAGCAGGCTGATTTCGTACTGTGCATTGGTGATGACAGGTCCGATGAGGACATGTTTGAAAACATTGCCGATATCATGAAGAGGAATATGGTTGCTCCAAGAACACCACTGTTTGCGTGCACTGTTGGACAAAAACCAAGCAAAGCCAAATTCTACCTGGACGATACATTTGAAGTGGTCACCATGCTGAGCGCACTGGCAGATGCCACAGAACCTGAACTGGAGACTGATTCGGCTGATGAATTGGCCGCATCTATTTCGTCACTCGATATTGTTGATGAACAATCAGAATCCACTGATAGACAAATTGGAGGATCTTAGCGCACTTCCAGAATATGATGATTGATTCAATACTCTTCTGCACATTTTTCTGAGGGATATGAAGTTCGATGACTAACACCTGGCCTACGAATGCTCGAGAGGAAGGCTTCTCAATCTGCTGCACTCCAAGTTTCTATAGTCGGGCAAGACAATATGACCTTTTGCTGCAAGATGTAGGCCCATATGTCCATAGCTGACTCGCCAACTTCGTTTGCACGCTTCTCTTTCACTTTTTCGTTCCTTTGGTTGAAATCAAAGCTTCACGGAAGGCAAGTGAATCGTGGGGCTGATGTAATGGGATGGGTATAGAAGTGGCACATGTGAAAGGAGTCCGTGCAATCTGTGATTCGATCTCTTGTTAACAAGTTACAAAGTGGTGGCACCTTTTGAACTAAAAGTTGTAGCAATCTCAAGGGTGAGGTCTGAATTGTTTAGTTGCTTCAAAGCTGGATCTTGGCTCCTTTTCTCTGATGGTTTTGCTCCTACGATTTCCCCCCTTCTCCTTTTGCCTGGAAGACGTTTGCGTTGTCAACACTGTCGCTGGATTATGGCGTATGCAAGCATATATTTTAGCCTATCTGCCTGTCGATTTTGTATGCCGTTGCCAACGAGCGCTGGATGCCTGGAGATTGTATTGCGAGTTGTCGTGGCAGGTTTTGCTTGGAGTACTGGCAAAGGGTTCTTGGAATTTGGTCTCGTTGGACTGAGGGCGGCTTGTTCATACTCTTCCATTTCTTTGGGTGGGGAATTGCCTTAAAATCACTCCAACTTGTTGATCCTGCGGCAGGTCTTACGAAGTGATTTGTCTTGTATAAACAATACTGTAAAAAATATACGCAGACCTATGCCGTCGTATTTGCCTATTTACTAGACGCTGCCGAGCATCGATTGTTCAGCTGGGCACTATCGGCACGACGCACATATTGATCGCAGTGGCGCATTTCAACGCGCTAACGTACCAATGCACAGTGGCACGTCGGCGCCTGTAACTGTAAGCATCCTCTTCGGTTTCATGTCTTGCAGAACAAGAGCTTGGAAACATCTCTCCCAAGGCTCTCCAACCGCCCGGCAGCCGTACGCCATGTGGATTGAACCCACGCACCGACAGCAAGCTGTAGCCGGCGCAACAGCATGCGTGGCAATTGGCAAATAAAACAGAGTGCGCCTTACCGCGTACAGTGGCCGGTAGCGCGTCAGGGGAGAAGCTGCCAATGGGCCATGAGCAGCCCCGCCCGATTCATCATACCACGCTGTTTTGTCAGGCATCGGCACAGGCATGACGGAAGCATGCGCAGCTAGTGAAAGGAACCGGATCCACATGATCAGGAACGGGGCAGATCGAGCTGGACAAGCCGCCGGGCCGGCACGACGAATAATCAAGGTCCTTGTCATTCCACAACGCTGAAAGCTAGTGGCAATTATTTAACATTATTATATAGCCCTCAAAGTAGCATTTAACATTATGTATTGTACCTGCCCCTGCAGAAGAAACTGAAACTACTAGACACTTCACCAAGCATGAAGCACCGAATGCAACACCAGGCAAACACTAAGAAGAAGAAAAGGTAAGAGAACAACTTTGACGATTTCAACAGAAAAGGTGTGACTAGTAAAAGGATAATGTTCCAAAGGTAAATTGGTTCTTTAGTCTATATATAGGATTCGACATCAAAGTGATTATTATCATCCATCAGATATAACCATGACCCCAACCTGAGAAATCATAGAAGTTGAGGACAACAATATCAGGAAGTGTCAAGTGACCAGGTATGAACGCAACATACCTCACATGAGTATAGCAACTAATCTCTGCATCACCTAAAACATGGGCAAAGTACAAGGGAAAAAGGTATGTTACTCTACAAAGTCAATGTCAGTCGACATATCACACTGCAGTAGGCGAATATATGATACACTATGAAGTACAAGTCAGAGGTCCAAGGTCCTATGTGTTTCTGTGCTAACTGTTTTTCAGCTACAAGAAATACGAACAGTTAGGTTTTCTCCGCCGAGGTGAGATGCCCCAGCTTTTCTGTCATCTGTTCCACATCCTTCTTTACCCACCATAAGTTTTCCCGATCTCCCGTTCTCGTCTGATCATCTTTACTGTCTCCATCTCGCCTTTCTGATTGGACCTCCTGATGCGCATTGGAACCAGGCTGCTCAGTAAGAAATTGCTCCCAAAAGCCGTCGTTTGCAGGTGCTAAACTTGGATGGTCCTCAGCAGGTTGATCTCTTGATGGACCAGTTTCTGTAATAGCAGGCTCCAGATTAACATCGATCTCAGATACCTTAGCTCGTGAATCTGTACAGGATTGCATTTGAGGGAGGGGAGGACTTTCTGCGCAGCTAGTTGACTCTGTTACGTCATGAGAAGAGAGCGAATCTCCTGCACCAGCTGAAGAGGTATGCATCCTTGAGAGTGAATCTCCTGCACCAGCTGAAAAGGTATGCATCCTTGACGGAGGCGATGGTACAACGGGATCACTTTCTCCAGATGAATGGAGCTCTGTGATAACAACGGCAGATGAAGGTCCCGGGACACCATCATCATATGAAATATGAAATGCTTCACTTGCTTCTCGAAAGCAATTCTCCAATGAGTTCAAGGAAGACTCCATTTTGTCAAATGATTCTCTGCAAACTGGTGGGTTCGTTAAGCCCCCATGCACAATCTGCTTCCCCTCCGTATTTGCATCTTGGTGGAGAGAAACAGGTATTGGTAGTCTCCTTTTCTTTCCGTGATGATCAGGTTGCTGCACAAAGCTAGAGCGAAATCCTGGTGCCCGTACAATATCTCTGACATATGCTATCAGATTCTTTTGCCGATCCTCCAAAAATATCAACTTATTCTCCAGCTCGTGCATTCGTCTCTCCATATCAAGTTTCTTTTCCGCATTTTTTTCAAGCTCTGAGATCAGATCTGCATTCTCGCACTTGAGCTTCTCAATTTCCTCTTCATATTCCCGCCTTTCATTATCTACCAACGGTGCAGAAACCTGATTGTGTGATGAGTGACTGAATATGGGCTTGCGCCTATGTATATTTTTCAGTCGGTGCCGTTGTCCCCTAATGAAATCCTCATTTGCAAACTCCCATTGCTCAGGATCAATTTTTCTGAAGCCCTGCATAATAAGAACAAGCGAAAACATATTACCATAGTATCACAAAAATATGATCTGTCAAGGCTCACAAGTCAAAAGAAATCACGTGCTGTCAGCAAAAGAAACGGAAGTACAGCAGCTGAATCATAATTCACTTTGGTGTCTAGTTGATTTGATGTGGGTGTGGAAAAACATGTCACTTCAACAGCATCTAGCGTTGCCAGAGGATCATTTGTCAAACGACCCACGAATTCTATCAGGTCTAGAAGGAAAAATGCATCTCGCCAAGCTAATTGGTTGTCTACAAGTATAGCACATGGAATTAAACCTAACGCAAAACACCAATACGCTATGCTATAAGAAACCAATCCATTTGGCCTATGACTATACCCTAAGCAGTTGCTCCACGACAGCTCATAAGCCATAAGATTCGGCCCCAAATTGCAGGATTCCCGCACAGGCGCAAACCATCATAGTTGACAGCAGCACGCCACCACGCATCACGATCGACCAGACCCGAATTGGGCAGGCACGGAGGCGGGGGCGGAAGGAAAGGAGACGAAGGGCGAACCGCGGGGCGGCTTACGTAGGTGTTGAGCTGCCGCACGAAGCTGGAGAAGTTGTTGTGCTTGAAGTACTTGGGGAGCAGATCCCTGCAGAACTCGGCCTGGTTGGCGACGACGAAGCTGGTCCCCGGCGGCGTCCACGCCACCACGGCGTCCGTGGCCGGGTCGTCCACCATCTCGTACGTCTTGCTCAGGAACGGCGGCAGCGAGGACGCGCCCCCGCCGCCCGCCTCCATTCCCCCCGAGACCAGCCTCCCCTCCTCCTCCTCCTGCTCAGGCTGCTCCTGCTGCGGCGGGGGCGCGGCGGGGGCGCGGCGCATGCCCGGCGTGATCCGGGGGAAGTGGCTCGGGGCTGCTTGCTTGGGTTTGTTTGGTTGGTGGCCGGGGGAAGGGAGAATTTCCTCTCGCTCTCGGAATCGGATTGGCGGAAATTTCCAGAAGGCTAGATTGCGGCGTGGGCCTCGAGCGCGGGCAGCAGCGCGGAGCTGGTTGGGTCGGGTTGGGTTGGGTTAGGTAAGCAGTGACGCGTTGGGGCGCCGCGGCTTGTGCCACCGGACCAAGCGGACGGCGAGGTGAAATGGTCGAGCCGTCCCGTCGGAGAGGTTGTGGTGGTTATGGGAGCCGTGCGGTGCGGGCTCGGTTCGGTAGCGCGGGGATGGCGAGTGGTTTGGTTGATCCCTCCTCGGCTTCACCGTCGGGGTTGACTCCCTCGTGGTTTCCATCTGTGGCCATTGGCGCCGCGGTCCGCGTCGCCCTGCACCGACTGCAACGGCAACCCGGCACAGCCTGGCAGCCTGCCGTTGTTCTTGTGCAGCGCGTGGTGGTATGGTCATCAGGTCATCCGCGAAAAGGAGCTCGTCGCCGCCTCCGTCCGTTGTCCGCATTGTTAGGGTGGAGAGTTGTAGCTTGGTGATTTTCTGCTACGGATTAGGGTCCGGAAAAAATAACGAGGTTTTTGAATAAAAAACAACGAGGTCAAGCTCATACTCCCTCTATAAGTATTTAGCATCCACCAAGAACGGGGATTTTTCTATTAAAATTCTTCTGGCCGCTCTTTTTAACAAACAAACACGATCGTGCTTTACCTTGCGATTTTGCATGACTGTACAACACGCCCTCTATAAGTTTGGTTCTTTTCATTATTCTGAAAACATTTCCATGTTATTTCCAACCATTGGCAGCATCTAGTCGACTTCCCAAGATTTTTTTACCCAAGATATAGGCTACATGAAGAGAGGCAAGGAAAGGACACTTCTGTTTTGCAAACACAAAAAATAAGAAAAATACCACGCCCCCCGGACAGGGAAATTGGCAGTATTTCCAGATGGCATCTTCCGGATTTAAACTTCATGGCGAACAATGAAAGAACCTACCATCTCATATCAGGTCAATATTACAAGCTTCAACTGGGAAACAGAGATTATGGGCCGAATCAAACCATGCCATATTACACGACTACTCATTGACAAGAAATATGACGAAATTTCACTCTGTGGTATTCAAATTACAAAAAGATTTACACTCCCTCGGCAGATGCATGGCTCTGAGGATGGCATTCCAAGCAATGGGCAAAACCTTCAGGGGAGGAATTCGTCGCTGCATTTTTTTTTCAATTGATGGTGATCCTCTAATCAGTCTTTTGTATTCTTTTATCCCTGATAGGCAGCGGGACAGGTTTTTGAGCCACGTGTGGGTGTTCTTCCCCTTTGTAAACCTTGAGGTGGGTAAATAGTCTTCTTCCCAGCTGCAAAATGTTCAAAATGATGAGCAGAATAAACAGAAAATGTATGTAGCATATGATGAAATTAAATCAAATTAAATATGCCACCAACAATTGGCTAGTATAACAATTCCTGATAGAATGAGAGTTTCATAAAATGAATCTGGTAGCCATTTGGTCTACCAGTTAAGTTCATAAGCAATTTAAGTTTTGGAAGAAACAGTTAAAGTGTTTTTTTTTCAGAGCGCATGTGGCAAACCATAAATTCAGGACATGATATTTATGAAATCACACACAAAATGCAAGGGAAAAACTGCTTGACATGGAAATCAAACAATTGACCCTGGACTTGTCAATTGCAGAATTCCCTTAAATTTAGTCAAGTGATGTATGCTGAAAGCCATGCTTTCACTCAGGGGCATATGCTGATGCATGAGCAACAGTATGACCTAAATACACTCACAATTAACTATCGTAGTTCTCAATCTCACAAATATTTCAGACATAATATAGAGTTGCAACTTTTGGTACTTTGAAAAGACCACCCTGAAAATTGGTTGCCATTTTCATTTTCGGTAGATCTGATGCAATCAGCTACTACAAGATGGTATCTTACCCTGCCCTTGGGAAGCATGCCACGCACTGCATGTTCGATGATTCTCTCTGGAATCCTTTTCTGAAGTTGGTCAAAAGTTTCTTCTTTCATCCCTCCAGGCCGTCCAGAGTGCCTCCTATAGAGCTTCTGTGACCGCTTTTTACCAGATACAGCAACCTTCTCTGCATTGACCTATGTGAACAATAAAAAGATGTAAATGACTTTCAGCACAGCATCACATGAATGCATAAGATCTGTGTGGTAATGAGCCTTTAGAGATGCACAAGTGTCGAAAGGACTACCCTTACATAACACAATCTTAGTTTAAAGATGATCTATGGACTTTGCCTCTGCTGCTAATATTAGGACATTTTTTAAGAGAATCCGAAGGAAGTTGCCCTACTGAGTATACTAATATTATAGCTATTAAGAGGATGCTTACCACAATAACAAAAGCACCCATGTCCACACTGGGAGTGTACGTGGGTTCATTCTTTCCCCTGATATGTACTGCAATGGTGGAAGCTAGCCTGCCTAGAATCTTATCTGTTGCATCAACAACATACCATGTCTTCTCCGTGATTACATGATCTGCAGCCTTAGGATACCACGTTGTATTCCATATGTCCTGCAAATTAAAGTGCTCAATCATATTTATGTGCAACACACGTAAGCCATGGAGTAACTCAAAGAACAGGGCATGGTTCCAATGACCTGTACACATTGTGCTCATACCAAATGATCCTAAGAAGTAACATTTACGAACAAGCTGGTGGGCAACAAGAGCCCAACATTACAGAACTACGGCAACAATCGCATGATACTACCAAGTATCAATTCAGCAAGCGACTACCATTTACCTTCCAAGCTCATTTCTACTGAATTCTTTGTCACTGTGAAAAGGCCATGGCTATTGCTGGATGTGATGGTAGATTAACAATGTAAGCCTCTGTAATTTAATTTGATTACTCATGTGCATAAAGGCCTCGTATCAAATGGATTAAGATGACATCAGTAAAACATGAACAAATGGGATCGACAATGCCCGGCATTACGTTTCTGTGAAACAAGCGGTGGAAAACAGTAAGAATGCGCATTGTTTTGGGATAAGGAAGAGAGGGTGTCGTACGGGGCCGCAGAGCTCGTCACCCTCGAACATGAAACGCTGCTCGCGGGGCACTAGCGTGGAGAGCGGCTGCCTCTTCTGCTTGTCGCTCTGCTCGCACCGCACGACCAGTCCCGCCGGGGCGGCGCGGCGCGTCACGGGTCTGGCCAGGCGGCGGTGGTGGTGGCGGGGGGCGAAGGAGGAGGAGAGGAACGCGGATGCGGCGACGGCCGTGGCCATTGCGGCGGCCGTGAGCTAGAGCGGCGGCAGTAGGAGGCAAAGGGTTCAGTGGGACGCGACCATTTCTAGCTTCGGGAAGGCGAGATGGGCAGGGTGGAGTGGATAAGGAGGGGATACGAGGAGAGCGAGGGGAGAGTGAAGAGAAAGGTAGTTATCGAGGAAGACATGGGCTCTATAGGCCCAGAACTTGCTGTGAATTTGGCCCATTAGCTCATCAATAAGCTCGCCTGAGAATATGACGTTGGCTGGAAAAAAAAATTCTTGGATTCGAAACACATGAAAATCTTTGATATTGAGATACATCCTCGATTCCAATAAAATGGAGGATCTTAAACAAAAAGATTCCAGTAAAATGGAGGAACAGAAAATTGTCATCAGGACATTTCATAATAGCCATTCAGACGGATACGCCGCAACTTCACCAACACTCGGACCCTTCAAATAATTGAAAAATAACCCAGTATACATCACAATTCACAGGGAAATCAACACTCAACGTTATAGAGCCTGAGAGCAAGGAAGATAAAGCTATATCTCCAAAATTTAAAAGGCAAATGCTGGAATCTGAATTAAATACCTCTTGTATACTCCATTTTCCAAGAGCACAAAAGACAAGGGAGATTACCGTAACATGTTACATTAACTGTTCATTCTTTCCAATACCAAATGAAACAATATTTTACAGGTAAGATTGTGTGATCGTATAGCAGGTTCATGTCCGTGTACAAGCAAATCCATGATTCCATTAGAGGAACAATGGAAAGGTACTATAATAATATACAACAAAATTGTAAACCAAGAGATGTCGGCGATTAGAACCGGTATGAATCAATGGTTAGTTGACTATAAGCAAACGAGTTGGGTGAAATGATCACGAGGCAGAAGACTCTGGATTCGTCTGTGTAAGAGGTTTTACTTTCCTTGTGTGACCCAAACTGTTCACAAGGTCCCTGCGAGAGCATACAGGAAACATGCTCATTCCAGGCATGTTTATTCGCCACAGAACATATGGAAAACTGAGCTGATCCCGAGATGTGAAGCGAACCACTTCATTGAACCAAGCACACATGAAATGGTTCAGTGCAGGCGTGAGCTCCCTCACAATAATAGAGGCTTCAGCTAGAGCTGAAAATCAAACAAGTAAATTCATCGTACCAGGCATGCTTCATCGTTCACACAGCAAAATACAGAAATATTCAGCATGAGCAACAAAATATTTGTTTCAAAACAATACTAAATAACTGACCTTTCAATCCATGTAATCTTTTTTCGCTCGGCATACCATCTTGACGATATTGGGTCAATTGCACCTCTACTTCTTCAGGAGTAGCCTTGTGCTTTTGAACAATAGCTTTCCCCTCATCATAAATGTTACTCCGTGCTCCATGTTCAGAGATAGCAAAGGTAGAATTTGTCCTCCAAAGAAGAGCTTCAAGCACTGCTATTGGATCCCTTCGAAATTGGTATTTTGAGTCCACCCATATAGAGTACCTTGCCTCCGGGAAAAGGCGATGAGTCAACATCTGCAAAAAACATGTTAAGTGATTCGCTATTAGATACGCATTGCTGCATAATCCTAGAAACAAAATTTTAAGGCAAAGTGAAGTGCCGACGGTAAGGGCTGCAAATTACTTCACTGATGTTTCTATCATGCCAAATTATGAAATTAGTACAGAGGATAGGTAACGTCATCTTTTACCTTTGGGATCTTCCCATTTAGTCGTTGATCCACAAAAGGGAGGCTCTTGACAACAATGATACGCCACGTTCCTATCATGCCATCGCCACCAATTACCTTTCCCTCAGCTTCCTGAGTTGATAGTGTCACCTCATCCCAAAAGGCTGCGTAGCAAACCTGCTTCACAACAAGACCATGCAAACCCACATATAATCAATGAATGTGATGGTTTAATCTGATTTACATGTCTGAAAATCTTGGAGGCTGAAATACCCTGCCGAAAGAAGAATTGGCCATTCCAATAGGTTGATATAGATCATCACCACCACCAAATGCGCAGGTAGACACAACAACTTTACATGTTCTCATGTATCTTCTATCGTCTTCAGAAATTTTGAAGCCACCAGTGTCGCTGTAGAAACCACAATGCACGTTAACAGTCTCATTCACCTGCAGAAGTATGGAAACACATTAAACATGTCTATGGAATGGCAGCTTTCTGGCAACAAAATAGTACATATCAGTAAGCCTTACAACCTTGAAGCTATCTTCTCTTTCAGAAAGTGTCTGAAATCCTGTAAACAAATTAAACCTTGTTGCTTCTGCATGCTGCAGTAAATATGTAGAGTTTGCATCAGAGTGGTATGTGTCGTAGTCGTCGTCATCAGATTTGTATGTGATCTTAACAACGGAGTCACGTCTTGTGCCTTCAGGAAACACCAAATTTGCCAAACTTTTGGGACTAAGGAGCTTCAAGCAAGCTGTCATTATCAACAATGCAAAAACTACTCATGTCATTTCTTACTTTTTAGTTGCACTAACAAAGTCAAATTAGGAAAGATGCTGAAAACTCGGTTGCTTCCAATGAAACTCTTACTGGTACGAAAATAATAAGATATAATAGAATAGTACGTGCTCTGTGATTCAGTTAAGCAGAGCATAACTTCCGACTTCGGAGCAGCAGGTGTGTCAGCATTTCCATATTAATATAGCTTTACTCTGTGTGTACAAGATCTGTAGCTTACTTTCTCAGTATGCAAGATCTAAAAAGTTCAGATTAATTGCCACGATATACCTAATTAATTGTGCAAAAAACAGCTCTGTCCAAACCACCGTAGCAAGTTTTTTTTTTAAAAAAAAAACCCACCGTAGCAGGCACAGCATACCGTGCAATGCAGTACCCGCGCTACCATCTAACCACGCCAATTCCTGCTATGCAACTTACGAAATCCATACCAAACCTCCACTGCGGTCTCTAGGATTTAGGGGCAGGTGAAATCGGGAACAGTTTATGCGTAGATCGAATCAGAGATTCAGAGTAGGGCGGGGAACTCACGCTCGCGCACGCCACGGACGAGGTGCGTCGTCGGGTCGAGCCGTCCGAGGCTGGAGGCGTGCGCAGCGGGGGCCGGGGGCGAGCCGCGGAGCCGCGAGGCCTCGAAGAGGAGCAGCGCGACGGCCGGGAGGAGCAGGAGGACGGGCCACCACCGCGCCAGCAGCCGCGCCGCCCGCTGCCCCAAGCCACGCGCCGCGGCCTTCCGCCTGCCGGCGCGGGGCCGCCGCGTCGGCGCCGCCGCCGCACCACCGTCTTCGTCGGAGACGGTGATGGAGATGCTTCGGATCGTCGACGACGGCATCGGGAAGAAAGCGGTGGCGCTGTGGTGGCCGTGGTGGGTTTGCCATTTAGCGGGCGGGTGGGCTTTGGGCCTGCGTCAAACCCCGGGTCTCTTTTTGTCGGCTGTGAGAGCGGCCCAAACTTAGACCACAAGGCCGCCGCGCAGTGAGAGTGGCCCAAACATCTGGCCCGGCCCGAGTCATCAGAATTAGCTGATGCTTATCCAGGATCGATCCGCGCCTCAGTAGTTAGTTACTCGACATTTGTCTCTACAGCTGTTTCACGCATCTGCCAACTGAGTCGCATGCCATCCGCCACGTCGACCCCGCACACCCATACGTGTCACACGCCATCACACCAGCCGCTCCCAACCTCGCTTCTTTAAAGACCGCGCCGGCCGGGGGCCCAGGCACGTACACGGATGTAAGGCGGAACCGTTTACCGAGCGAGCTCCGATGGCGTCCAGCGACGACAAGCCAGTGCCGACCCCGGCCTCGGCGGGCGGCGCGCCCCCGGGGCAGCCGACGACGGTGGCGTCGAAGGTGCTGGACATGGGCGCGGCGGCGATGCAGTCGCTGCAGCCCGTGAAGCAGGTGAAGCAGCACGTGTGCACGTTCGCGCTGTACGCGCACGACCCCAAGCGGCAGGTGGAGACGCACCACTACGTCTCCCGCCTCAACCAGGACTTCCTCCAGTGCGCCGTCTACGACTCCGACGCCGCCGACGCCCGCCTCATCGGTGCGCCCCCGGCCGTGTTCACCCATAAAAAAAGAAATATACCTTTGGGCTTTGGCTTACGCATCCATCTCTGACGACCGAGTAACGTGTTGCCGTCGATCGCATGCAGGCGTGGAGTACATCGTGTCGAGGAAGGTATTCGACACGCTGCCGGCGGAGGAGCAGCGGCTGTGGCACTCGCACGCGCACGAGATTAGGGCGGGGCTGTGGGCGAGCCCGCGGGTGCCGGGGATGCTGGAGAAGCCGGAGCTAGACCACCTGGCCTCCACGCTCGGCAAGTTCTGGTGCACCTGGCAGGTGGACCGCGGCGACCGCCTCCCGCTGGGCGCCCCCGCGCTCATGGTCTCGCCGCAGGCCGACCCCGCCGCCACCGTGCGCCCCGGCCTGGTGCGGAAGCGCGACGACAGGTACGGCTTCTCCACGGAGGAGCTCCGCGCGGGCAGGGCCGACGTCGAGGCGCCCGCCGAGGAGCACCCGGGCCAGGCGGACTACTGGCTCCGCCACCGCAAGGGGTTCGCCGTCGACGTGGTGACGCACGAGATGAAGCGCCACGCGCCGTTCCCCTGACCGATCGAGCCGGCCGCCGCGTGCAAACAAGTTCCGCGTCGCGTGTGTAAATTGTAATAAGGCCAAACCAAGCGTCGAGCAGTCTTGGAACTCATGATCGAGTAGCATGCGTGTAATTATGTTTGCCAGTTCATGGATGGGGATCAAACCAGGCGTATAAATGTGTGAAAATGGATTGGAGAGTGGAGACACCACGCATCACACTTGCTGCCGCTGCTCATCCTCGGGTTGTGGGACCGCGGGCTTGTACTTGTACCAGCTTGCCCAGAAGAGGTAGTTGAAGAAGTTGAGGGCGCTGAGCACGGCGAGCAGCCAGAAGAAGAGGTCGAGGCGGTCGCGGTTGATGTTCTTGCTGGCGAGCCACCCGCCGCTGGCGGTGGCGCCCTTGGTGGCCGCGTTGACGGCCTGCACGATGATGGTGCTCATGAAGTAGCCGAAGGACAGGGAGCACCACAGGAACGACGACGACATGGACTTGAGCGCCCGGGGCGCCTGCGAGTAGAAGAACTCCATGAGGCCGACGTAGGTGAACATGTCGGCGATGCCGAACACGGCGAACTGCGGCGCCAGCCAGAAGACGGACATGGGGAGGTGCTGCTGCACGGGGATCATGTCCACCATGCCGTTCTTCGCGACCACCTTCTTGCGCTGCACCTCCACGGCGGCCGCGATGGCCATGGAGACGATGGAGAGCACGAGGCCGACGCCCACGCGCTGGAAGTAGGTGATGCCGGTGGGGATGCCCGTCAGGTGGCGCGCGAAGGGCACGAATAGCCGCTCGTAGATGGGCACGGCGAGGATGAGAATGGCGAGCGGGATGACGGGCAGCGAGGCCACCGGCATCTGGAAATGCTTGCCGAGCCAGTTGTCCATCGTGCTGGCCTGCCCGATGGAGAAGGTCTGCAGCTGCGCCAGGCAGGTGCCCATGATGATGGCGCTGCAGAAGATGGGCACCATGGCCAGCACCGTCTTGGCGTGCTCCACCTGCGTCACCCGGCACTGCCGCCACGGGTTCGGCGCCGCGTCCTTCGGTGCCTGAACGATGGCCGCCCTGTCCAGGAACCTGATCACGCGATCGAACAGCAGAATCGTCAATGAAATGAACTGTTTCTTGGGGGAGAAATAGTTTATGTATGTGCCTGGATGGTGAGAGAGATCAACCTGAACGGCTTGTCCCTGTGCGCCACAAACTCCGTGTCCGGGGAAGCTTTGCTCCTGCTGATCTCGTACAGCTCGTCAGGGTTCTCAGGGAGCGGCAGGTTCCTGTTCCTGAATGCAGCGACGTACACCTGAACGCAAAACAGTTGCTTTAGCCTGGATTGGAATGTATGGGGAACGTCCATGAAGAGAGAGAGGGAGTGTCTCGAGCGTTTTCAATTCATGACCTGGAAGATCTCCGTCAGCGCACTGCTGCCCTGCACGGTGGCGAAGCGGTACCTAGGCATGCCGGCGAGGAAGACGATGAGGGCGAGGCCCATCGCGCCCGCGGCGGCGGCGAACCCCCTGTCCCAGCCCTTGTAGTCCTGGATATACACGAACACCGTGACGCTGATGGCGCCGCCGGTGGCAAGGCTAAGCAGCAGCCAGTTGAAGCAGCTGGACATCTGCAGCTTCTCCTCGGGGTGCTTCTCGTCGAACTGGTCGGCGCAGTGCGCCGGCAGGGCCGCCTTGATGCCCGCCGAGCCGATCGCGATGAGGTACAGCGCCAGGTAGAGGTGCACCTCGTTGCCGCCGTGCACCCGCTGGCACGTCGGGTCCACGGGGTAGCGGCAGGAGGGCGGCTTCAGCCGGTCGGAGTGCGCCTGCAGCATCAGCAGCACGAGCCCCTGCAAGAGACGCCCAAACGGAGATGCAAATGACAAAGCAGCAGGGAAGGGAACCATCAGAGATCAGGTTGTCCGCCGATACGCACGGCCGGCATGGAATTCGTACCACGAGCTCGATTAGAGATGATATGATCACGGTCATGTATCTGCCGACGAAGACGTCCGCGAAGACGGAGATGAGCACGGCGACCATGTAGCTGGTGCCCATGTAGTTGGTCAGCAGGTTGGAGGCTTCGGCAAGGTCGATGTGCATGACGAACATGAAGTACAGGATGAGGTTCACGGCCAGAGACAACGAGGCCATGTTCTCAAGTCCGAAATTTGCTGCAAGAACAACCAGCACAGCTCTGAGTCGTCTTATGGTTCAAACTTCGAACTTCAATACATATGGCGCTGTTTAGGTTATATTAATTTCTGTTATTCATGTTGCTAAATATAAAGAGTTACAGTGGTTAGTTTTAATTTTTCAGAAATTGCCTATCTAATCCCTGGCTTCGTTCTTGTACATCCTGCTTGGGGACGTGATTCTCCTCAAGTCTCAGCTCCAGTACGTAACGTCTGAAAAATTGCTACTATCTAGAATCCACAAGAACTAGCTTGATAAAACCGAATAAGCAAGTTAATAGATATTCAAACTGAATATATGGGTTCAAAGGAATTAGTTTAGCAAGTACTTTCACTTGAGTACTTATGTGGGCAATAAAATTCGGAATGGAAATTCAGTTCAGAACCTACCAAGATTTCATTGCACCTTGGCTGTCTAAGAGAGTTTGCAAACATTTAGGAATAGGAGTTACCAAGAATGAAGAATGAATTGCCAACACCGCCATGGCGCCCTCGCAACGCAGGTCTTCCCCTCCAATCAACCTTCCCTTCAATGACTTCATATGTATTTCCTCCAACGACACGTGTTTCCACCTAGTACAGAGATAATATATACGAGTAACCAAGTCTTACTTTTCTCATCCTTTTGGCTAGGATTGAGTTTTTCAAAAACCATTTCTTTACAGATATGGACCGAAAAGTAAGTATTAAATATGAAACAAGAAACGCACCATGGAGTGATCTACTCCGCCGTTGGCTTCGGATACTTTGCTTTGGTCCTTACAAATTTTAAGAAGACAACAAGATGTGAGAGACAACCAGGTGGGAGGCCTAGCTAAGACTTGAAGAGTCATCTCAGGCAATTTTCATATAAGTTCATAGCAAGCATGGCTTTTACTCTATGAAATAATAAGCGGTTAAGCACCGGTCATTTCAAAAGAAAAATGGTGACCAATATATATACCATGGAGATGGAGTCTGATTTGATCTTGGCTTCAGATACTTTGCTCATCTCCTCGTGTTCCTATTAAGATTTCAAGAAAAGCAAACGAGTGAAATCATTGGCACGATGAGAAGTTGGAAATGGCAGAGAGAAAACAAGCTACCATTTTGTTCAAGGACTGCAAGCAATGACTATCTGATGAGGAGAGGCCGAAGCTGCAGCTGCAAGGACATTTAAATCATGTTGCACGAACGAGTCTTCCTAGGATATTCTCTTTATTTTTTTAATTCTTGATACGGCTATTAGATGTGGATTTCTTCGAATTCTTTAGTACAGCTTGGTGCATATGTACAAGCACAGCTGCCAATGCTGGATTGAACCTAGCAAACTCAGTGCACATAAGAACTAGTCACTTTGATTGGTTAGCTGTTCCTGACGTAAGCTATTACCTCTGCTTTGATAATGTAACTTGTTTACTTGTTGATTGTTCTGTCCTGAACGCTGAACATAGTAGAATCATAGCATAAGCTGTTACCCTGTTTTAGTACTCAGCAATTTTGTCCAGCTGTTCTTTCATGTGCATAGTAGGCTCTGCAAGGAAACATCCACAGATGTATTTTTCAAGGACGGGGTAGTTCGTCCCTTTATTCCTGACCATATCACACATGAAGTCCAGTATGAACGGGACTTCAACAATGCTAAAAACGACACCATGTGTCTCGTTCGTCGCTGAAGCTGATCAAACCGAAGCAAAAAAATCGTTCAGAAACAGTCCGTTGGTATATGTTGGATTTTGCTAGACAGAAGAATGGAACTAATCCACAATTAAGCGGAGACGCCAAGAATATCCCTGCGGAAACATCAAGCCAGAACTCTATTAAAAAAAGAACTCACAAGGGCGCAGGAAGAATCTTCAGTTAAAGAATTCTCCCAGCCTGCACTCAGCATATTTCTGTTCCTAAACTAAAAGAATTGCTCTCCAAATACTTATCTATTTTGCAATTAGATCCATGTACATATTTTAAAATAGGAGCACTGGAGCACAACTAAAAATGAGATTAAAATAGTGCAGTCTGCAGTCAGAAGAAAGTTTCTTTTCAGTCGATTCAACTTTAGTTTCTGCCAATGCTGAGAAGGTCAGAGGATTTGCAAATTGGCAGGGGAAAACAAGTCAACATCCCATTTGTTTCATCTGGGAGCATCTCCTGATGGCTAATCAGATTAGATGCCCAAAGATCAGTTCCATAAGCAGCAGCAAGAAGAGCACCTGTCCTCTTATTTACAGTTACACTGACTGATTGCATTCTCTTTCAACGAGAACGACTCCCTGTAACCATTCATGTGATATCTTCAGACTTTGTTCTCTTCCTGGACACATTCAGTGTAACAGACAAACGCAAAATATCAACTTCCTAACAGATAGGAAATGCAACAGCATAACATTTATATGACCTACGAGCTGCGTTTGCTGACAGTGGCACAAAAGGCTAAATGAATTTCAGCATTACAACGATCTTGCATATTACAAAAGATGATGATGATGTCTTTCGAGAAAAAAGAAATGAAAGATGACGATGAATATGTTGATCTAGTCAGACAAATACTTCTGCTCTCGTCCCTTACCCAGCCAACCTTATTTATGAAGCAAAGCTATAATAAGCAGAGGCAGCAAGAATAACAATTCTCGTGGTTCTGTTAACACTTAGAAGCGACTCATTGCTTCTCTCTTGGAAAGAACAGCGACTCTTGTTACGCCGCCACTGATCTTTTATAGCCTTGTTCTCTTCTTGACACATTCATGTAACAGAAAGCACAACATAGCTACTTCTAGAACGATAACAAACACAACATAACATGTTGGCAAACTCCAAGTTTGCTAACACTAGAGCACAAAAGTGTACAGGAATTTCAGGAAGCATACATGTTGCATGTTACAAAATGAGGCGCTGTATTCCATGACCCACAGAGGCAGTCTGAATATATGATTGCTCACATCAACCGCCCGGTAGAGTAACCAAGCTTGCTTTGAGTGACAGAAAAAACTTTGAAGAAGTCTATAATTAATATCAACTGAAAAATCGTGCCAATCTGCAATAACAACATCCACTACCGTCAAGAAGATATGTGCTAGAACATGAACGTGCAATCAAAAAAATGCAATTCACTTAGCTGTCAGCAGTTTGTAACCAGAGTACTTAAACAAATTATGTTCCGCTGACGAATTTCAGAGAGTAAAAACACCAATACCAAAACTCACGTAAATGGAACGCATCAATTCCAGTGCCAAGATCGGATGGCTGTGGAAGAGATGTCTGCGGCCAGATCAAACACTTTTGAACTCAGCATAAACATCTTCATGCTACTTGACTCATGGCATCAACAAGAAGCATGAATCCACATCAAAGTTACAAGGGAAAGGAAAGCCATACATGAAAAACAAAGAACAGATGCTATCTTTAAACACAGTACTCCATAGGAGAGTAAGTGAATGAATGCTTTCAACATTTGGTTAATAATTCAATAAGGAGTATTTCGCGCGCACAACAATCCTGCCCTTCTCGACACCCAGCTTAGCTCCTGTGACCAGCCAGTGGCCAGGCGCATCTTGTGGGCCTTTCAATGTCTCGGTCATGTCAACGATCTTCACAAGTTTAGCATTATCACTAGAGGATGATGAAGATTCATCTGTTCTCTGAGTCGAAGAACTTGATGGGCTGTGGTCCCACACTGATCTTCTAATTGTGCACCCAGGAACTCGGGAGAACAAGAGTTTAAGGTGGAGAACACTCTTTGCACCAAAATCCCACACTCCCAACTGTGTTCCTGTAACAATATAAACACCAGATAGATCTGTAATATTTGTTTCGGTGTACTCTATGGGCGCCGTGCTGACATGAGCGAAGTTCTTCCATTTGATTGGCTCAAACCATCGGCTGTCCTGCTCTTCAGGGCCTTGCCATTTCGGAGGTCCAATGGTAATATGGGAGTCCCAGTGAGGTAGGAATATTTTCGGTAATGAGCCAAGGTGCTGCAAATGAATAGTCAGACGGTTCTGTTTGGCTCCTTCCAAGAGCAGTTTGAGGCCAACAACTGGTCGACGCCCAACAGAGATCTGCATGTATCTCATTCAAAGTTAGCATGTTTACCAAAAAAGGCAAAAAATGATCATCTCAAACATACATTCAAAGTATCATTAAAGCCCCTAAGCAAAGTAGCGCTCCGCTAATCTCTCTGTATTTTATCTACCACATTGAGGTGATAACGCATGAGGAACTAAATGAACTTTTTTGAGAGGAATTAGAGTTAAACTATACTATTTTGTAGCAAAATTTAAGATACACAAATATATCTTTTAGTGACTTAGATGCACCATAGGTACGATAGCTTCCATGGCGTGCACATCCAGGTCATATAGCTTGAACCTTGCTCAAATGGCTCAATGTTTTCATTTATGTAGTGCATAACTGGTAAAAGTGGCATACAGCGGTAAACCCAGGGACACATGGTGCTGACTTATGCTATATTAGGTGGATCATGATAGCCTCATTTTCTGCAAAAATTTAAGCTAGGATTCAAAAGGAGATTAATGAGTTCAAAATTACACAAACAGTGTAACAGGCTTAGTAACACGGAACTCGGGACGAGCCATGGTTCCCTGTCTCGGGAACTTCGTTCCAAAACGCGGGACGGGATCGAAACGGGACGATTTGTGGTACGTGGAAGGAACGAAGCTTGGATCGTCGTCTTGCTTGCAAGCAGAACGTGAATCGCTCACCTCGCCCACGGTCACCTGGAACACGTGCCGTACAGAGGCGGAACACGAAATCGTGCACCTGATTTCCCGGACTCGTCCTCGGCGTCGTCGACGGCAGGGCAGAGGCTCGTCGCCGGCGAGGCTCGTCATCGCAAGCAGTGCCGCGGTGTCGCGGCCGTCGGCAGCCCCTCCTCCCTCTCAGCCCCGCGGTCGGAATTGCTTCCCGTCGACGTACGCCGTCAGCGGCTCAGCGCTGCCACCTCGTCCAGGACCAGGACTCCAGGTCCTCACGGTCACGGCATCCGGTCCGCCGCGGCGGCGCGATGGCCAGGGAGGCAGGGACAGAATCGTGACGTACGCCGGCGGCAGCGCGATGCTGCAGCAGGACGGCGCAGAGCTCTGCATCGTGAGCAGATAGGAAGAAGGAAGGAAGGAAACAGATTTGGTCTACCGGGGAACAGGGAATTAAACCACGGTGGGGCCCGCACAACTCTCTTTGACTGCAACGAAATTTCTGGAGAGATGTTGAAGATTTCCTCTAGTCAAGGGACAGCCATTTGTAACAAGTATGACTGCACAACGAATTTTGGGAACGCGACCCTCGAGCCGACTGTAGCATCCCGAAGTATTGTTCCAAATTAATATGGTTCACGATCCACGTCCAATAGGAACGTTACAAGATGGTATACCCTCCTCGTTCCAGGTATTTGCAGACCAGCGTAACGCGTTCCTCGTTCCAGTTCCTCAACCCGGTCGACCCGGGAACTTGGTGACTAAGGTAACGGGAATAGGAGTTTGTAAAAACAGTGTTATAAAAACGCAATTTGATTTGCCAAAAACACTAAAGGCATTTCTACTAGTGCCTCACACCAATCCTCCATTTTGTACATGCTGCTTCCGCCTGTGTGCATCCTCTTTGCAGGCTCCACCGCACTCCCTGCCTGCCTTGTTGCACTCTTGTGAGGCGGGTGGAGGCAATGAATCAAATTGAGGAGGCAAGAGTACAAGGAAGTGGAGATAGAGAGGAGTGAAAGTGTGAAGAGATACTGAGGGGGGAGAGGAGAGGATTTCCTGCAAAGATACTGAGCATAAGCCATGGCGGCATCTGACTAACAGCATGGCGTGCTCCGGTTTGTCATCACAGTGGGATTTGGACCAGCCATGAATCACCCAAACAAGACCAGTGACCCAATATACTTTTGATGTACCCCTGTTGCAATTTACTCATACTTGTTCTTCTACGTGCAGTAGAACCCTGATATTTAGTATTATATTGCTGTTCAGCTCAGTAGAAAAATGTTTATGATGGTAACTGTGCTTCACAGATTCATCTAATAAAAGATAGGATTTTGTGAGAGCAATTAAATTAGCCTTTCTAGTGTACAATTAGAAAAATGAACCACCGTACTCATGTGTTTAGATTTAGGGTGTAGACTTTACCTGTTCTGTGCTAATGAAGAGCTTTGGGCCCATCAAGCTAAACTGAAGCGATGGGCAGACAGGTTCCTTCCTATGGTGACCAGCAATACCTGGTGGAGCTGGAGCCCAAACTAATGGGACTTGAAAATCTAAGAAGTACTGCAATTCTTCAATTGGAGGTTTGTCTGGAAAACAGAACTTATCAAAACAGCATATTGAAGTGATATCACATGATATGTTAACTTCAAGCTCAGGGTATTTAAAAAGTGTATTCGATGTGGCAAATGAGTTGCATAACTGTATGAACAAAAGAAGTATTCAAAAGCATATCTTACATGTCAAGTATAGCTCAACTGCACGAGCAAGGTGCTTTTTGCCTGGTATATCATCAACAAGAGAGACAATTGAGAGAAAGGTCATGCCTATGACATCTGGTGCTGAGGCAACAGTTCCTTTCCAATCACTGAAACTTTGAACAAGATCACAGCCACCCCTCCTTCTGAATATTACGGTCATATCCTGTAAAGGATAAAGCAACATTGTTTTTATCAATGTTTACATATGAATGCTCCCGTGCTAGAATGCTGGGCAGTTCATGTGCCAGTGAGGAGAGTTCTATCTACAGGCTACTCTACAATCCCTCTCATCATTTGTACATGCACACATTAAGAAATCACTTACAAAGCTAGATACGATTTCATCTATGCACCTCTGTTGTTACTGGTGGCACAATTTTTAGGTTGAGATGTTCTAGGGAGTTCATGTGGTACTGATTGGTGAGGCTGGCGCTGATTGGAAGTACGTTATCGTGGCGATTGATGTGCTTACTTGCATAAGCTAGTATATTTCCTTAGAGTAGCTCCCGTAGTCTGAAAGCGAACCAAGGGGAAGTTCAATTTGTACGCTGGAGAATCAAACTCTGTGGAAATCGAACCATGTTTTCAGTTCGAACCGAGGGCAACAAACAAATGGAACGAGCGCAACTTGGACAAAGGACAGGCAAGCAGACCCTACGAAGTTGAGCATAACACAGTCTTCTCCATCTTTTTATTTGACATGGGTTCCACTAATCGATTTGTAAAATTAGAGCTACCGAACCAAACTTCTGTTTGCTTTTTGTCAGCTTGTTGGTTCTAATCAACACTAGGCATGCTCTTAGAAAGGTAACTACAGTCGTATAAGTCTACCATTCTATCTTGATAACACTCCTCCAGCATGCGCCCAACAATTCCTGTTTTGCCATTGAATGCACACATACAGACAATCTTTTCACTGATTGTGACTGTTTGTTCACAATAGCTAGCAATTTTTTTAAAGAACCAGTTGTATAACAATGCAGATTTTGCTACCTCAAGTGTTCATAAAAAAGTAGCCATAGTGCACAAATTATCCTCTGTAAACAACCAGTTGTATAACAATCCAGACCAATCAATTAAGGTAGTCTTAACAAGCTTTTGCTACCATCAACCATCACAGATGAAACAAAATCTAGTAAACTTGAGATAGAGAGAGCTATGAGTTTGCTGACCTTCTCGCTGTAATTGATGGGAGTTGCATTTGACTTATTTTCCACATCTGAGAACCTTTCCCTCCCAATTTCTCTCACATAATTTTTAAATTCCAGCTCTGACAATTGGGACGATGAATGCTGCTTAATGTATACCTCATCCTTACCACCAACCGTAACAGAGGTAATAATATGGGTTCCGTAATTCTCAATAAAGCTACAGAGAAGTGAAACAAGAGCGACCTTCAGCTGATAAGGTGGGAAAAGTACTAGGCAAAGAGTTGTACATAATGGTGTCGATCAGAAATGGATCCTGATAATAGTATCAAATAAGAAGATTACCTACTGACCTAGCCAATGCTGATGGATCCCAAACATTTGGAATCGCGCGCTTAACGCTCTCAAGCAGAGTCAGTTCGTCACTCTTAATTATCACTCGAAACAGTGGCAGAGAATAGCCATCGACCGCAAGGGCCTTCGTAGCCGCAGCATCATTCTTCCATGAACCCGTGAAGCTGAACAGTGAGTTGAAGGAACCCAGCGGTACAGTCTCCAACAAGCCTGACTTCCTGTTGAAATACTCAGCCATCTGCCAACAAAGGCATCAGAGTCAGATAACGCGAAGTGAGCAGCCTCCGAGCTTAGGACATCGACTAGGATTCAGATCACAAGTGCACGGCAAACAGAACGGAACGCAGCGCACGATCAGATCGGAGGTTCCCAATCGGAACGAAGCATCTCCGCTCACCTGCTGGAAGCTGCAAACGAAGGGCTCGTCCGAGGCTGCGGGGAGCACGCCGTGGGGGACGGGAGGCCGGATTCGCACGGGGTTGCTGGACCACTGCTCGACCGCGACGTCGGGGGGCACGCTGGAGAGGACGCCGCCGCTTCTAAGGGGGATGTCCTGTGCGCGGTCCTCGTCGAGCGCCACGAGCCTCCCGGCGCCCTTGCAGTAGAGCAGGCGGTGGTCGCCAGCGGCGTCGAGGCCGCGCCCCACCGCCTGCAGCGCCGCCTCCAGGGCAGAGCCCGCGAGGCTCATAGCTGATGCCCCCCCCCCCCCCCCGCTCCTCCTCCTCCTCCTCCTCCTCCGCCGCCGCCGCCGCCGCCGCCTTGGGATTCGCGCGGAGTACCAGACGGGGGAGACCGGCAGGAGGTCGGGAGCTGTCGCGACGGAAGCTTCTGACCGCCGCTGTTGCTGTTGATCGAGGGGAGAGAGAGAGAGAGAGAGAGAGAGGACACGGTTTCTGGGGAGGACCGGAGGAGGGGAAGGCGACTCCGGTGCTGAGGTGGTTGGGTTTGACTGGATTTTCTTTTCTCCATTTCTTTTTTTTTCTTATAACAATTTCTTCCTCCAGTTGGTTATGTGTGTTTTCTGCTTGGCGATTTGCTGTTGTTAATGGCTTTTCAATGTTGTCACACTAGCCAGATATTTCAAAGCACGCTTTCAATATTGTCATGCTGTGTGTGTTTGAAAGGTGGCTTGTTCTCTCTTGATCGAATGCATGGCTTTGAACAATAGGTTGACTTCTTGTTTTGGAATTTGGTGGAAAAGCTCACCCATCGTAAGATTTTTTTGAAAAAGAGACTAAAGAGAAGGAAAATAAATATTTTATAGCCTTCTCTTTTTACCCTGGGTAGTTTACTAGTTTCAGCCAACCTATAAATAGGGCTACAGTATAAATGAACCTTGGAAATTTATACGACATTTCTTAGCTTGAACTAAATAGCAACTAATATGAACGCCTTTTCACGCCAGGGTTTAAATCATGGTTCTCGGCTTTGCACCTATATGTTGTAATATTATAGTCAAAATGTTCATCTGCAAGTACATTAGTGTAGCACTTATGTACATGTGCCATGCTTTTGTGAATATCTGTTCACACACAGAGTGAATCTCCGCATGGTAGGGGTGATGAAATAAGACATAGTTGATCACAACATCTAACTTTCGTAGAAATACTGGAACTCTTAAGGGCATCTAGAAAGTGATCATCATCTAACTTTCGTAGAAATACTATAACTTAAGGGTATCTAGAAATTGAGATCACAACATCTAAGCTTTGTTAAGATGATAGGGTAGTTTGATCTTATATGTTTGGGATAACCTACCTGCCTTGGGACAGGTGGGCTAACCTGAACCCCAAGTAATTGAAAAGACCCTCACATAGTAATAACTTAGTTAATTTTGTCCAACTAGAATTATTGTGCTCAGCGGTCAAGTTATGTTTTTTTTACATATATAGGCCCCACCAGGAGCGAAGCCACGTTAGGCTTGCCAAGTGCACATGAACCAGGGAAAAAACAAAAATTCAGTGATTAGCATCTAAATTTCACTAGAGGCAAGATATTTTTACATGTATATATTGAGGTGTGCTCTCGGGTACTGTATGATCTAGCTTCGCCCCTGGGCCCTAAAGCCATGATGTTTTCCACCCTTGCAGAGTATATTTCCATGTATTCATCTTTTTCTCTTTGACCGTTTTACTATTTCTCCCCCACATTTTTTCACGCAGGTGAAGATAAAGAGAGTAAATTTCTCATAAAGACTTAAGTCTCGGCTGGCATGCCCCTCATGGACTACGTGTGGCACATGGAGCCTACGGTGCAATAATCATCAATGTGTTGTCATCTTGTTTTAGACTTTCAGGTCATTTTCTATTAAACCAAACGTTTGTAATATGTATATTATGTCATGGTCTTAAAACTGGGTGTGACACTGCGTCATGCGGATGCTTAAGCCAACCACCTATCAAAAATAGTTTGGACATGCGGTTGACTTGTAAAAAGAAATGCATGTGGTTCCTTAAAAAAATGTCGAAATTGATTTGCACAACGCGGCTTGTTTGCATCTATGACATTATTAGTAGTTTGTATACTTGACATGTCATATAGATACTACACATAGAAATTATTTTCCCAATGGATAGTTTCTTCAAAATAAATTGCTACATAGTCATATCTCTTCTCTCTCTTTTCTCCCTCCTATCCCCTCTTCTTTTGTCTTGGTTTTCGTGTAGACATAATTTATTGCATGAGATATGATTTTTTTTTATATTTTTCTTTCTCTCCTCGTTAACTCCCCTACCACCTCAATTTGGCAACGTATTTAATGCTATGAAAACCAACTGAGTTGGAGGGTTGAGTACCCTGAAGATTGCATATGTCCACGGGCCTTGGATTATAGGCGGGTGGATAGACGCCTCCGAAAAGTTGGTTACCACCCGCCTGTAAAGACCAATTGATGTAGTGATGACAAAACTAATCAAAACCACTAACCATAACTCTTCTACATATCAGCTTCCTTAGTAAAGACATTCTCTGGGATCAAAACACCAAGATCATTACTTTAATTTTTATATTTTTCATAATCATATCATCCAAAGGAGCAATAAATATTCTTGATCTTGCCATACATCATACATATGAGGGGGTAGTTAAAGCTATATATATTGCCGCGCGCATGTAACCAATATTAGGGGTGCATTGGTACTGATTCCATGCACATTATTTTAAGCCATTCACTATATTCCGATCCGTAGGACGATCATGTAATAGTTGCAATCTCTATCTTGTTCCTTACGAACTTTCCGGCCTGAACCTTCTCCCCCCAGATCCTGCTTCCCTTTGACAGTTGAAATATGTGGCAGCCACAGTGTCTAGGTGGTATTGACGTGCGAAGTTCTTGCAGTTGAAGTTATGTCGCATGTCTGGTGCAAAAACTGTGCCCCTACCGAGTTGTCGGAACAGCACAAACACCAGGCGGTGTATACCAGATCTTGGCTCTGGCCTTTCGTAGAACATGAGCTCCTGACCTGCAAAAGGGCTCGGGTATTATATTTTTTGGGCAAAGGTTAATGAACTGGTAGCAAGTGATGTATGTCAGTTTTATTTGTTGGTTGTGAGCCCATTAACACATCTGAGTATCCTTTGCAATCTACAAAATCCTGCTGCTGGAAAATGAATGAACTGGTAGCAAGTGATATATGTCAGTTTTATTTGTCGGTTGTGAGCCCATTAATACATCTGAGGATCCTTTGAAATCTACAAAATCCTGCTGCTGGAAAATGAAGAATCTAGAATGAAATTCAGGTGGGGACTTTTCGTCCCACCGGTATTTCCTTAAAAAAAATGAAGAATCTAGATGGAAAAGGTGGTTTCATGACATGACATCATACCAAAGCTGGCTCCAGTTGTTCCAGGGATATCAATCACCATCCTACATGCAGCACATACTATTTTAAAATGAGAAAACCAGTTAAAAGGAAGAATAATCTAAAAATTAGACCAAAAAAGAGAACCTAGAATGTGTTCCATGCCAAGACAATAGCCAAGCTAATTAGCTCAACGCGAAAGGCAAAGACAGTGCAAACCTGCTGTTGGACTTACCAGTGTAAGTACTCACTCAGTGATGGATTGCTTGGGCTTGGGGCATCTGGATCCACTAGTACCTTTTTGAGGGTGAAGAACAAAACAGTTGGAAGCAGGGGATTCAGTTTAAACTTTTCAAGTGTTGTAGTTACATTGTCAGTATATAAAGGGTTTAACAGATAGTGTCATGCACGGTGCTACATAGTATAATATCGTCTTTGCTTACCAGCGTGTAGAAAACCCTGAGGTCAGTGCCCCCAACATCAACTCTTGGCTTATTCACAACTGCAGATGGTTTCAGCTCAGCACCTGCTAGAAGTAGCCTATTGTTGTAGGTGATCCTCAGGGAAGTAATTGGTGTAAATGAATCCAACACATCCCGTATCACATGGGCCAAAACCAAGGGTTCCACAGCCGACATTTTTTTGGAGAAGAAGTGGCTGTTGTTACCTTGCTCAATGTCGACTTGGAGAAGCCAGGTTCAAGCAAGAAGTATTTATATAGCGCCCGTACGATGGTTGTCACGATCACCTTTCTCAAAAATGAGACTAGTGTCATGTCATGTGGCCACAGAAGAACACAAAGTGTGTTTCAAGTTATGCTTAATGTTTTCATGTGCACATTTCTCCATTGTACACTTTACTCCTAAGGCATTTAACCGTTATACCTTTTTTGGTTTTGCTACGGAAAGTATGGAAGTCCAATGTAATCAGTTGGTTTGCTTCTTGCTGTTCTCTTTGGATGTAAAATCTTTTATTTTGTGCCGAGAAAACATGGGATGACTGATGGTAATGAATCTCACACCACTTCTCGTTAGGCTTTATCCTCACATTTAGTTTTGTTATTACTTTATCACTGCAAGAATTGTAGACCTTGTTTGTGAATATATAGTGAAAATGTGAAATGCCTAACCCAAAGTTAGTAGCTGGCTTTTGTGAAAGAGATAGAAAAGAGGCTTATTGTTACCGGAAAAGGAGTAGTCAGTCATGAGCATTTTTAATAAAGAACATATAATATAGTTGATGGCGAACACTTCTCAAGTTAAATGGGCATCTTTTCTAATTTTATGCAATTAAGTTTGTTACTAATAGTAACCTTGTATATCGTGGTAATTTGGAGGCTAGATAGTGTTAGAGTTTTAGGCATTTTACGGTACATATTAATTCCGAATATTGTCAAGTAAATCATGAATATTGTGAGTGACTCAGAGCATGTACGAGTGTTCATGGTTAACCCAATTTTAAACATGAAAAGTAGTAAATAAAAGAACCAATGACGATTCGATGCAGTGCAGTCCCTGAAGATGCGCTCCCCAAAAACCTGATCGCCTGCCTACTCGTGCAAGTATCGCAGCAAGACGATGTTTCGTGATTTAAAACTGCAAACATCACGTCGCGCGTAGCGCCTCACCACGCCTCGGCGAGCGAGCGCGCACGTGCGTGTGGCACCCCCTCTCTCTTCCGCATGCGCGTGTGGCACCCCCTCTCTCTTCCTCAACTTCTCAATTAGTGCACAAATAGTCCACCAATTTAAGTTGATTAGGATACTCTTAACTTCCCATTTGGTATTAACCACTTTAACCACCTAGCATTTAAACGTGGGCCTTGAGATTAAATGAATAAATGGGCCTAGCTCAAATATTCCAACATATGGTTGGATCATGCAGAGAACCTTTTCTGTTATGTCTCTACAAATCCTCGATTTATATGCATCCAGGAATGAAAGCGTTACGGTGTGTACGATATGATTTTACTCTTCCATATCGGTGTTTCTTTCTCCTTTATTTGGCCTTAACCAAAACAAACTTATGGATCCCAACCATGACGGCATCACACAATGAGCTCGCAGCTCATCCCTTCATATCGCGGCTCATGTTGTAGATCATCAGTGCAGGTTTCGTCTGTGCAATCATGCTTAGATTATTTTGTTTAGCATGGTAAAATTGTTGTAGCTGTGCATTCCAAAGTTTTCTGTTACTTTCGTTATTTTCACGATAAGGATTCCATGTTCTTCCTGATGCTAGAGAAGCAGAATATCTTTTTTCACATGGAGGGTCAAATATGCATATATACCTTCAAGTTGAGCTGTTGAGGGGTGGAAACAGACCAGGTATAAAGATCCTATAATAAAGAAACACACTCATGTCTATTTTTTTTGTTACACAGTGCAGAGTTGAATACATGCATTAGCTCAGCATGCCAGCTTGAGTAAACAAAAACGGGAATGGCAAACCGTAGCAAACTTGTGGTGAAATTATTTGTTACATTTGAGAACAAACTGAGGTTTTATAAGTAAATGTTGTAAAAATAAATAATATAGGTAGCGATTGTGTATCAACTGGATCCTTATCGTATCAGATACGAATTTCTCATGCAGAACTAGATATTGTTTCGTACTACACATCTCCAGCTTTTGCCTAAAAGTTGTAGGTTATCTTATGATTCCATCTTTTCAATGCACTTCAGCGTGGTTGTGGTTTGTGGTTGAATGATTGAGCATAGTATCTGATATCGTTGGCTAGTCGTACGATACATGAGAGGAAGTCCGTTTCAAAAAAAAAAATTCTTCCGTTTCAAAAGGTACACGAGAGGAAGGTAACTTCGTAGAACCGTAGTCCATGTCTACTTTTAAAGCTGACAAGTGGAGGTATCTCTTTTTTTCCTTGAAGATAACAATGCTTTCCAAAAGGCTAAAGAAGAGAACAACCTGAATATGTAGTCATTTCTCTCTTTTCACCATCCTTATTGAGTGTACAATAATGTTCAGCTCCTGATTAAGATGTTGATAGTCCAACACTGATGCATATACCGAACTGGCATTTCTACGTTTATTATCGATATCTTTAGGCCACGGAATTATAATAATTGCTTCTACCAATATAGCTTACATGTTTAGCATGGCATTTAACTGAGAAAGTGATTTAGCATAGTACAAGTTCTCTTTGGATCTTATTGGTGTACTGCGAAGAGTATCTGATAGTTTCCTGCAATATAATCTGTAGAATCCTTTTTACATGTAAAGAAACAACGAAAACACAGAATAGTTTCTCCTTTGTGCACCTTCCCTTGCCAAGGAAGTCTCGCCGCCATGCTGATGGTGGCATACTCCATATTCGAAGGAGTCATTGTCTGGAATCCTCTGTTGGGGAGGAAAGTGAGACTGTTTTTGTCTCGGTGATTCCAGATGAAAAGGCTAAACTCTGCGCGTTTGCCACACAAATGCTTGCCCATCACAACGATTTACCATTTGAACAGGTCCTGAAAATGTTCAAGGTCTCATGAACTGTATGCTAGCTGTTGCTGCCTAGCAAAACACATTTGCGTCCAGCAATCTTGGCTCTGAACTGAACGCTAGCTGAATGACTGACCGCTTGCCTGCTGAACATCGTTCTGCCACCAAGCACTTGCTGTTTATCTCAGTCCTGTGCTTGGAAGCAGTTGATAATAAGCGGATGTGCGGCATCACACTCAGGAGACTGGCCAAAGATGCATCTTCGACCGACTCTTGGTCCTTCTCTTTTGGCACGAATCGTACCATGAGACTGCAACCGCCCGTGGAGGCCAGGCGCCAATGCAAGTTACTTGGTTCCTGTGTCTGGCGCGCATATCTTTCTGGTAGGATTAGAAAGCCTCGCGGCATCTTGTTGGTCTTGAACCGATGTTGATTCAGGCCAAAGTGATCGAGGCGGCTGGGACAGGGATAGGTGGACGGCAGGCAGACACATGGTCTCACGTGCGTTTTGTGCTTCTTGTGCAAGGCAGTTGCTTGGCGTGTGGCCCCGGCCCCACACGTCAGTGACCATGCACTCCTGCAGACGAGTCCCGTCCGTTGCTCGAAGGAAGCCACATCCCTCGCCCTCATCGCCTCCCACGTGTAGGTGGCGTGGCCGCGGACGCGGGGTACGCGCTTTCTGTTGCGCCGCGTCGCGTGCTTTTTGGGCTGTGCTGATCTCCATCTCCTGTTTGTTCGTCTTCGAAATCGAAACTGCCATCACCCGTTAACATAGCATTTAGCGATAAGAAAGAAGCTGCGGCTCGAAAATGTTCGCGTACGTGAGTGACCAGATCAGCAATCGGCGATGGCCTTTCAGCCCTGGAGAGGGCTAGCTAGCTCGCTCTCCAGTTTCGATGCCCTTCCTTCCCGGTTCAGTTTCAGGAGGCGCGATGGCGTGTTCCAGAGGCATGATATGAATGGTATGCACCAGCGCCAGCATTCAACTGTAATATGCTTGGTGAGATGCCCTTCCCGATTCAGTCAAGGGAAGGGCGTACTCCACACCTTTTTTTTGTCAGGTATATATATATTTTTTCCAAAACCTTCAGATGAGCGTATAGACGTGTAGCCAAGATCACGTGCTTATCTTCGACTAGCAGGAGACCTTGCGAAGTTCTTGTACAATACACTTGCACAGCTTGGCATTAGTTATCCAGTATGAACCGACGATTTGGACCTGCACGCCGCCTGCAGCTGGCGGTGAGACCTCTTCTCCTAGAAGCGTCCGTCGTCGTTTTTTTTCTTTTTAAATAAATTCCTGCAGAGCCGACCAGAACTGAACTCCAATGTCGCTTTCGGATCTCGCGAGCCGTTCAGCGAAACATTTTTCTTCTAGCTCAGAGGATCTAGTAGGCTTCCATTCTAGATAAACCCAAAACACGTCGGCTCCCGCGAGCTCACGTCCTGCCGCCGCGGCCGCCGCCATGGTTTGGTTTGCTCCCGCCGTCCCGCGTAGCAGTGACGGAACCGAAAGGCTTGACATCATCGCCGCGGTCCTTATCCTGCCGCAGCTAAAAGCTCTCTTAATCTTATTCCTATTTGGACAGCGATAGCAACGCCGCCGGTTGCAATGTTTCCGGTCGCTAACCGTTCTCACCTGGAGAGTCTCCAGGATGTCCTTTTCTATCAGCACGAGTATCTCAACGTGTCTTGAGTCATCATCTCAAGAACCCTGTAGGCATAAGATTAGACTAAGTCATGTCTGCCGCCTGAGAGTGACCTCGCTAGATGCTGGTGAAGTTTTGTTTTGAAAAAACAATACAAATTAAAAGGCTGTTGGTGAAGGATCAGATGTCATGTGATCAGATCATCCTTGAATTAATATAACGTTTTAGAAGCTGATTTTTTTTCGAAACAATTAGAAGCTGAAATTATTCGGAGTAAATTAGTTGCCTTCGGTGATTAATGCTTTTTTCAGATTAGTCGCGTGTACTCTTCTAAAGAATTCTAGAGGAGTAGTATACCCAGCTAGAGGGGGCGATTTAGTCCAGTCACGGATCACGACTTGGGCTTGCAGCAAAACTAATCGGCTCCGAAAGAAATGGCACAGGCAGAGCCGCGAGGCAGCCTAGCCTAGTAGCCGGCGAAACGGAGCCCACGTCGAAACTCAAACTCCGGTTGCGCCGGGGCCCAGCTGTCAACGGCTCACCGTCCGCGCGATTTTCCCGCGGCCGTTGTTTCCAATCGGGTTCATACCGGGGAGTTCGTTGGCTGCCTGCTGCCAGCTCAGCAGCCACCCACCCACCCATGACCCAACCCCACGCCATTAATTCCGAGTGTTTATTCCAGGTTCCACTCCCAAACCCCCTCTTCGATTCGTCCATCGCTCGCTCGCACGCGCTGCGCCCGCCGCCCCCTCCCCTCCCTTCTCCCCGCCTATTCGCTCTGCTGTGAATAATAAGTGAATTCCACGCCCCGTCGGCCCCCAAGCCTCCGATCCGATCTCCGACCTCCCCGAACGCTGGCGCTGCCGTCCGACTCCATGGAGCCGAAGCCTCCAGCGCCGGCGTCTGAGTCGGCGACGCCGCAGTTCAGGCTGGGGAAGCAGTCGTCGCTGGCGCCCGAGCGCGGCGGCGAGGGCGGTCCCGGTCCGGGCTCGGCGGAGGGGTCCGCCCAGGCCAACGGCGTCATGAGCTTCCAGCTGATGTACCTGGCCCACGAGGGCAGCGTGGAGGGGATCCGCGAGCTCCTCGACGGCGGCGCCGACCCCAACTTCCGCGACTCCGACGGCCGCACGGCGCTGCACATCGCCGCGTGCGAGGGACACCCCGAGGTCGTCGAGCTGCTCCTCCAGCGCGGCGCGGAGGCCGCCGTCGAGGACCAATGGGGCAGCACAGTGCGGCCTGCTTAAGTTTTTTTGCTGATTTTTCTTTTTAAATAACTCCTTTTGCTTGCGTTGGATGAGGACCTTAGAGTCCTTTCTCATAGGGAGATCTGACTATAAGTTCCGACTTTCTGTGGCAAAAAGTGGTAACAGATTTCAAGAGTGGTACGCTAATTTAGGAGTATTTAGCACGTGACAATGACAAATTTGTAGGCTATGCTATGCACGTGGAACAGTAGAACATAGAATCCAGACAACGTTGCTTGTGCATATATGTTTTGTTGTGAATTACTGCATTAGTTGAGTGTTGCTACTATCTGGCAGCCTTTGGCGGATGCAATGCATTATCAGAATCATGATGTGATCAAGATCTTGGAGAAGCATGGCTCCAAGCATAAGGTACTACGCCACATGTGTGTCGGCTCTGCCTGATGCTCTGTTTTGTTCAGGTGTTCTGAATATTCGCTTCTTTCTTGAAGATCGCTCCTATGCATGTGAACAATGTTCGTGAAGTTCCTGAATATGAGATTGACCCGTCCGAGCTTGATTTCAGTAATGGCAATGATATATCCAAGGTCTGTATATATCATTCCCTTTCTTTCACAGGAGCCTTTTATAGATTGGTTGTCTCTAGCACTTATAAGCATACAATTGGTTGACCAATCATATGTTATTGAATTCTTGAGCTTAGATTCTATACTTTCTTTATCTAAAGTTTCAAAGCTGCACTTCCACTATTAAATTTCATTGGCATCAAATTTATTTGCACCTGTTGTTTCAATCTACTTCTCAGGGTACTTTCAGAAAAGCAACATGGAGGGGCATTCCGGTTGCTGTTAAGAAGCTGGACGATGATCTAAGTGTGGATGAGAACAAAGTGTGCGTAGTTTCCATTGAATTATTCCATTTATTTCTGGTCTATATCTTGGATTTACTTAGTTGAATGTTACCATCCTCCTCACGCTATATTATCCTGACAGTTTGGATGTATTACAGGAGGGCGTTCAGAGACGAACTTGATGTGCTGCAACTTATACGCCATCCAAATGTTGTGCAATTTTTGGGTGCTGTGACACAAAGCAACCCAATGATGATTGTCATGGAATTTATGCGCAAGGTTTGTTTTAAGGGCAATATGATTTTTAGAATCTGCATTATCTTCTGATTTGAGAGGCCTGTTTGATTTGTCACTATACGAGGCAATGCTGTAGGTGAACCTTCTTGGTGTGGAACTGTGGATCCACGGCTTCATATCATTCTAGTTATTATCTGAATATCTGGTCATGTATAAAGTGTTAAAAATGTTTTAACTCGATTGACGATATATGACCATTATTTACCTTGTTATAGTTTCTTAATGCAACAATACATTGTGGCTATATTTGGCCTACTGACAATGTGAAATCAGTTTTTTTTTTTGCCTTGCAGTAGCAGCATCTTTCATTGTGGCAATATTTGGCCGACTTTAGATCAGTGCAAATTATCAATATCTATGCCGATCAAATTTGTGAAATTTGTTATACCAAGATAACTTATATGCTATATGTTGACTTCTTCCTAACTACCAGCTATTTTGCACTGCACAAATGTCTAGATTTATTAATTCCATGTCATAATTTCTGTAACATGAAGTTCATTCATATCAAATTGCAACTTTATGTCGGGTTGTTGAGAATTATCAAAATGTTTATTTCCAGGGTGACTTGCGCACTCACTTGAATAAGAGAGGAGCTCTGCCGCCATCATATGCAGTGAAGTTAGCTCTTGATATTGCAAGGTTTGTGAACCATAACCTGGACATGAGATATTCTCTGTTGGACCCTATCTTTCATTGGTATGAAGTAAACCGAACTTGTGTGTCTTTGTGAATTGTAACAGAGGAATGAATTACTTACATGAGCATAAGCCTCAAGCTATCATTCATCGTGACCTTGAGCCTTCGTGAGTACTTTGTGTTTCCCATTTTTTGGCATTGAAAATTATTTGTGTCTTTTTCTGTACGCCCCATGAGGTGTTTTAAAATACCTGGTTTCTTAAAAGAGTTTCTATGCCTCATTGTGTAAGATAACAGGAACATATTGAGGGATGACACTGGACATCTGAAGGTGGCAGATTTTGATTTGTGTAAGATGCTAAAATGGAGAAGAAAAGTTAGAGAAGAGAAAGCGGTAACTTCACCTGGCAATGCTTGTAAGTGTATTTTATTGTTTGTCATACTAAAATTTGTGCTAGATTGGTGCCACCTTTGCCTTCTTTTCTTTTTTCTTTTTTGCCTTGTTTATCAACTGGTGTTAAATATGTCACAGGTAGGTATGTTGCTCCAGAAGTCCTGCGAAATGAAGAGTACGATACCAAAGTGGATGTTTTCTCATTCGCTTTGATACTTCAGGAAGTAAGTTGTGATATATTTCTTTGTGCATGTCTCTCCCACACAGTAGGTAGTATTATGCGTTTGTGTTCTCTTAATATTGCTAGGAACAGATATATATGGTATTGCTGCATCGGGCATTGTTGTGAGTTTGCTGCTAGTATCTTTATTTGATTGACGTTGTTGTTTCTTTTAACATAAAGAATGGCACTCATTTCAACATTTACTACTCCCAAAATCACCCATGTGGTCATTTTTTGTGCTTATTATGTTCTTAACTTCTGCAGATGATTGAAGGATGCCTTCCTTATTATGATAAGAAAAACGATGAAATTGAGAAGGCACACAATTCTAAAGAAAGGCCGCCTTTTAGAGCTCCTCCAAAGCACTATGCTCACGGGTTAAGAGAGTAAGTACTCGTTCATTCATCTGTACTTTTCCCTTATATAAAGGCAATTACTAATTCCAACAGAGCAATATTGTGGCTTGCTTTGCATTCCGAACTTTTAGTAAATAATTTTCTGCAAACCATGCTCCATTTGACTACTTGGATGCGTCAAACTAAATGTGTTCTATTTCTCCACGTACATAGCTGGTGACCTTTTTCTTCTTAAATTTTGTCCTGACTTGTTTGTCTCTTCTCTTGACACCAATGCAGGTTGATTGAGCAGTGCTGGAGTGAAAATCCTTCACAGAGGCCTGATTTTAGAGTAATCATCAACCGGTTGTCTGCTATCCACAATGAGATTGCTCAAAGAAACCGTTGGAAGGTAACAGTTAATGGTTTTTTTTTTTTTGCTGTATTTTGAGGGTGTTGTTGTAGCAGAAGATATAGACTGTTCTACCAAGCAATGTTCTAATGTTCCTTATGTTGTGTTTGAACAGGTAAGACCTCTCAGATGTTTCCTGAGCTTCGAGGGAATGTGGAAGAAAGACCGCAACGAGGGCAGCACCACCCGTTCGTCGCGTTCCAATTTTTAACCACCTGCCCATGCTGTTGATTTCATTCGGAGGATCATCATATCAACGATTGCTAGAAAATATACTTTGTATATCATATCTTCGTGCTCCGGACTTCCCAAAAAGGGATGTTTTGCAACTGGTTGATTCTCGGCTGATCATAGTTTTGTTGTATATCAGACATTTATCACCGAGCCCTGGAAGAATCCACGGATTCTTTGGCACTGGCCTCAACCTCATGTACAGATTGTTGCCGACAATTTAGTTTATTTAAATTAATACAAATCTGGCGCAAGAGCAGCCCCTGGGTTGGGGCAGTATCTTATTGTTTTGGCATCTTCCCAGGCTCCTGTCCGATTAGCTTGTGACCCTTTGTTGCTTTTGTTAAGATCAAATCTGCTGCATATGTTTTGTACTGTTCGTTCTCAGAATTCTCTGTGCGCTGCAAGCGTGCCTTGCGTTTTGCTTCTCGCTGCCGTTGGAGCCTGGAAAGGCCGGTGCCGAGTACATGCAGGGAAGATAGCGCACATATTCTTCGTTACAAATTTCCAGCTCTTTTTCTTCAGTTCACGACTCAGATGTTCCAAATTACTTGCTATGGAAGATTTCAGTCAACGGCCAATGTAATTCGCAGACAACGCTTCAAACAGGAGGTTGAAGATGATGTATTGATGGTTGGACGCGACTGAGCAGCTGATATTCGTCGGCTGACATTCAACTCCAAGAAGGTTAATGATACAACCTGCTGCTGGCCGTAAGAATCTTTGCAGCATAGTTTTTAACCTACTCATATAATTAGTCCTTCATTATTAAATGTATGGCTCACTCATCTATCTCACAAAGTTTTCTTATTTCTTGTGTCGAAGTTGGCTACAAACTTACAGCCCACCACTCCTCGTTTTCCTCTTCTCCCTCCTCCACCTCAGCATTTAGCCTTCTTGCAGTCTGCCATAATAATTGCTCTAGGTCCCTCTGAGGCACACGAAAATAGCATCATCCCATTTTTCTTAAGCCGGTCCACGATTTTCTGAACAGTAATAATAAGATGCACACGTATCTCCTTGGCGAGTACTAGTACACAGAACACAGAAGAAATTAAACGTGTAACCTGCTTATAATTTTCGCACCACGCAATCATGGCGCGAGAGAAAAAGGGAAGACACTATAAGCTTTGCTCCTCTTGACGTGAGTACGCAGGTGACCGGGCATCTGCTCAAACAATACAGCTAGAGGCCTAGAGCTGCGCGAGCGTGCGCAGATCCACCGGGTGCACGTCGGACGGCAGCGCCGCGCTGTATGCCCTCCGGCCGACGAGGATGTTGGCCGCCTCCGTGGGGTGGAAGGCGTCCCAGAAGAGGTACTCGTTCCGGTTGGCGCACGGCGTCTGGAACGGCAGGCACGTCACCTGCCCGTTGTTCCGCCCGACCCCGCAGCACCCTCGGTTCGTCACCGTCAGGCCTGCACACAGATCCAAACAAAGCTCCGTACGTGTTGATTCCTGAAGGGCCAAGATGGACAGAGACGTGTACAAAGTACCCATACCGTGCGACCCCGGGGCTCTGAGGATGTCCTCGAAGATCCCGTAGGCGTTGATGTAGGTGAAGTGCGCCCCGGGCAGCGCGTTGAACTGGTCGACGAGGGCGACGAGCCTCCGGTTGAAGATGTCGATGGCGCCGTTGATCTCCGCCGCGCAGGTGGCGCCGTCGGGGCTGCGCTGCGCCAGCTCGTTGGGGCTGCACCCGACCTGCCCCACGCCCATCAGCGCCACCTTCCGGGCCCCGAAGCTGTAGAGCGTCCGGAGCTGCTGCGTGTACTGGGCGGCGAGCGCGTCGGCGTACTGCTCCGGCGTGTACTGCTGGCTGGTGGAGTAGACGGCCGGCATGAAGTAGTTGTTGAGGTAGTCGTTGCTGCCCATGCCCACCGTGAAGATGCACCGGCTCAGGTGGCTCGCCGCCGAGTCCTCGTCGCCCAGGATGCCCACCAGCTGCTGCACCGCCGCCTGGTAGTTCTGGAGCTGCCCGCCGAAGCTGATCCGTTGGCCCTGCAGATGCATATCATTTGTCTTTCAACAAGATCAAGATCTAGGATGAAAAACACCATGGTTGTTAATGCAGCTAGCATGCGCACCAGTTGCTGGCCGGTCTCGTCCCTGATCCCGGCTGCAGCGGAGGCGAAGTTGACGCCGGTGAGGAGCTGATCGTTGCTGGCGCCGGCGTACGCGGGGATGTAATCGTCGAAGCCCAGAAGCCGAGCTGGAAATTAAAACGGCACACGAATACATGATGTAATTGCTTGGTTCGACGGCATCAATCAATTACTTCAGATCGTAGTAACTCCTAGCTAGTATACCAGCTACTCAGTTTATCTTTCAGTAATCAGAGTACTGAATACTGATAGTAGTAATTATTAGAATTTGACTGCGACTGGGTACAATCGAAGGAACGAACGTCGGCATCATACGGCGGAGGGGACCAACTTCGTCTACAGACTTGACCGGAGTCCGGAGTGTCGAGGCAGGCATCCAGGGATGTTCGTGTCGCCATCATGGCGCTCAGATTGGCATGACATCATCTGATGGACGGACACTGCTTCATTCAAAGCGTGACATTGGCGTCAAGTGATACCTCTCACTACTATAATAACCTCTCCCGATCGACCCAGGAAACTAACTAAATACACACAGCCTCGTCGAAAAATATGGTACACACAACACAGATCATGCACAGCTCGACACGAACAAGAAAGGGGCTTGAATGCTTGATCGAATTGAATAGAGCGACCAGCTACTTACATATAGCGTCGACGGTGGTGAGGCCGTTGCTGAAGCGGCCGGTCGCGCCGCCGGGGAAGTCGATGCCGTAGGGCGGGTAGTTGGCCCGCGCCAGCGACGCGATGTCGTTGTTGTTCCCGTTGTCCACGAGCGAGTCCCCGAACACGAAGTAGCACGGCACCTGCGGCTCGGCCCGGACCACGACCACGGCGACGGCGGCGGCCAGGACGAGGAGCAGCGCCGGCTGCAGCGGCCGTCGCATCGCCGCACGCCCCATTCTCCTTGTAGCTAGCTAGCCTAGACCTTTCTCCCGCGCCGCTGGCTGCTGATGGCTAGTGTAGGCTCGATCGGCCGCAGCGGATCAAATTAATGGGGATGGCCGGCCTACACATTCGAGCGTTACTTATAGGGCAGGTTGCTACTTGCTAGAAGCCCGGGCCCTAGCTAGCTAGGTGAGCATGCATGTGGGTGGAACCCTGCAGGGCGGAGTGCGCGGAGGAGCGAACAGTTCCCGTGCCCGGCCGGCGTCCATGGTGGCGAGCTCATCTGCATGTGCGCGTGCATGGTGGTGATGGTTGGAGCAGTCACGGTTGGGTCTCAGGGCCGACGCGGGGATTGATTACCACGCGCCGGGGCCCGTTCGACAGGATGGTGCTGCTGCTACCGGAAGGGCCGCGAGTCTGCGACCACAGTGAACACTGAACACAGGGGTTCCGGGTTTACCATCTGCAGGTCACAATAATGTCGGCGCGCACTTGCGGTGAATGGCGGCAGAGGTCGGACTGTCATACGTACTGTGCGCCGAAGTAGAAGAAGCACTGAGCAAGCGTCCACGGTGAACAAGCAGGAACAGTAGGATCCTTGCTCGATGTCGTTGCTCCAGCGAAGAAAAAAAAAGGCAGCGCGGCGGCGTCGGCCCCAAGAGACACTCCACATGCCAAGCATTGGAAACATCCCGTCACAGCCGGCTTAGCCGGGCCCTGCGCATCCTTGACACGCAGATTTGACTCGCTCTTTTGTTCCACGAGATTTATTGCACCGCCTTGGTAGAGATCGATCACTTGACCCTTTTCCGACCGTCGACAGGCAGAAGCGACGCGTACGTTTTCGCTTCACCGGGGCACTTTTCTTCTTCGTCGCCCACCCGGCCATTGAATACAAGGCGTTTGTGCGGGGAGGCGTTCACGGGTTGGTGGCGCCGTGCGAGGAGCGTAAATGCGCGGACGGAAAGCTCGCCCCCCGCGAGCCGCGATCCACCCACATGATGTTCGGACAGAGCGGCTGGAGATAGCGTCGTGGCATTCAATGCGCGCTGTCATCGTGGACGCGACGCGGTCAACGGACCAGCGTTGGCTGGCCGGCAAGTGGCAACGAACAAGAGTAGCGGAGGTGCGTGCGTGTAGGGCTGAACACTGTGAATGAGGGCCGGAGGTAGAAGAAGATCTCCTCTTCTGTAGGTGATTCAGATTTCTGGTTCATGTTGGTGCCGACCGTATAGACGCGCGGGTAAAAAAATGTACGGTGACCGATGGGGCACGCGTTTTTTTTGCTTCCTACCTTTGGTTCCCGATGAGAAGCTGGCCATGTCTTACCTCGTACGTGCACGTACTAGCAGGTCACATACCAGACGTGAGGTCGTGGGCCACCGAAGCTCGCTGCAAGAGTGGTAAATAAGCTGTACGTAGTAAATCTGTCTGTCAACCATCGTCCCGTGCCGGCGGGCGAACAAGCGCGCGCGCATCTACGAGTATCGTGTGCCTGTAGTAGCTGTAGCACGTCCCGCCAGGCGTCAGGGCCGGCCGGGTGCCGCGGCTTCCGAAAGCTCCACCAACCGCGCGCGCGGACAGCGGGTACGGGGATCGTGCGCCCATGACTCGTGCGTCCCCCCACGTGAGTGCGTGACGCCGCGACCCACTCCCAGCGGTGCCCCTGGCCGCCGCCGATGTGATAGATGCGCGCGCGCGTGGTGTGCAGTGCGGTCTGGCCGTGTGGGCGCCGGACGAACAGAAGGCCCTTTGGGCCGCGTCGAAGGTTCTGCGAGCACGAGCATTGTCGTGAGGCCCATGAACGAGCTGCGGGTCCGCTGCGCGGGGCGAATTGACGAGCCTTCCAGGAGTTTTCTAGTTCTTGTGGCCCGCGTAAGGTGCGCTAGCTACTAGTTCCGAGTGGAAGGAAGGCCCGCATACAGCCACCATGACGGTTACAAGTTACAACAGTTCCGTACAATCTCGATAGAAAACAAGCGGTTTTCCTCCGTTTCTCTCAAACTATACGCGAGTGTCTCGTCGTTCAGGTTGGCTCGAATCTCATTTCCACCCCCACAACGCCTAACCCGATGCGTGCACACAACAAGAAAAAGCTCCCTCGCCCGCGCAATCAGATCGGGCGGGCGTTCCAGACGGAGCCGAGCAAGACGATGTGCCATCTCGAAAGGGTTCAGGACCACTAGCAGATTTCTGACGAGACGACGCCTTTGCCGAGATATCCTCCTTGGCGTCGAGCCGGCAACCATGCCGGCGCCTCTTGGTTGCCATTCAGGCAATCTCAGTTGAGCGCCAGCGAAGTATCCCCTCTTCCCATCCTCCCGTCACATGAGTTGCTATCTCGCCAAGATTCCGAGATCCGGACCGGGGGGAGGAGGACTGGAGGAGTGCCCCCTACGTCACTTCGGGCCGCAAGCGAAATGGCGCAACCCGCGGCGACGCGGTGCGCGCCCGCGGGCTGGGCACGAATATAAAACGTGGCCTGCCTCGTCCGCCGACCGCCGAGGCCGCAGCCGAAGCGTGGAAATGGACGCCGTGGACGAGTTCCAAGAAGCGGACATCCTGTGGCCCGACACGGAGGTCGAGCTGGTGGTGCCGTTCGGGGCCACGGGCGCGGTCGTGGAGGGGCCGTACGGGGCCGCGACGGCGAGCTCGGCGTCCAGCGTCGCGCCGGAGTTCGGGCGCCCGCGCCGCTTCCAGTTCCAGGGGCGCTTCCTCCCCGGCGCCGGCCCGTCGTCGTCGTCGTCGGCCGCCGCGAGCCCCGACGCGGACGACGACGAGGAGGAGTGGCAGGAGGCGGACGTGCTGTGGCCGGACACTGTGGGCATCGTGCCACGCGGGGGCGGCGGCGGGGGTTTGCTGTTGCCGTTTCCCGCCGGCGGTTCCGGTCTGGCCGGCCGGCACGTGAGTCATCATCCCGCCGCCGCTAGGCGCGACCGGTGGAGGCCGGCCGCGTCGTCTCCAATCGACATACCGGCCAACGCTGCCGCGCGCCGTCGCTTCAATTTAGGACGGCGATGAGCTGCGCCGTCCGTAGAGTTTTGTGGTGGTTCTTGCGATCTCGGTCTTGCGTGGTGCAAACTAGAAACCAAGACCGGGTCCGGGAGAAGAGCTGTGAAGAAATGCGGTGGCGTTCTAGGATCAAACTGCCGAACCGTACAGCATTTCGGTGTACATGTTACATTATTCTTTTGATCGATTTACAGTGGCAGAAAATCTTTTTCCCCACTCTCGTCAAGGGTGAGCGAGTTCATGTTGTAATTTTGGCGGCTGATGATGAATGATACTTGGATTTAAATTTACGGACCTTCTGTGTTTTTTTTTTGCATCGTTTTTTATTGAAACGGGAGGGGGCTCTCGGTTTGCATCGCTGATGTAACTTCGTCTGAAGTAGAAAGATTAAAGAAAGAGCACGGCATTTGGCCAGAACAAACGCTATATTCTTGCCTTCCTCGGAGTCGTCAATGCAGGTGCATGCGCAGAAAGGGAATCGGGTTTAGCCTAATTCGTGCCCATTTGCAGCTCATCACAAGCCAGTCTACGACTGCTTCAAGCTAGCATCTTCTTTGCTCCAAGGGATCGGACAGCTTTTCCTCCCCTCTCTAGCGTGGCCGCCGATGGATAGGCAACCTCTCCTTCGATCATATCTTAATCTGCAGACGCTAGCTCAAGGCTGCCTGTGCAGCGTTAAATCGTCAATCCGGTCAGCACAGGAGCTAGGTAGGACTGTCCCTGTAAGACATTTTGCCCGTTCCTCCGGCTCTCCTCTTAGTGGAATCCACAAATAATCCACGCGTCTTTGTCAAAACCCCCAGCCGGGTCATGACTCGTGAGAAGAAGCCCGGTCTAAAGAATTGGGCACTATGGAGTAGTACTGTACTTGGGCTGGGAGTAGTACTGTACTTGGGCTGGGAGTAGTACTGTACTCGGGTCGCCAGCCAGATCCAGTTTCCAGTCGTCCTGTCGTGATGTCGTTAGTGTCGTGCTTAGAACCTGCACCGAATTCTCAGCAGGACCGTCGAGTCTCTGGCACTGAGACGCATGCTTGCCGACCCAACTGTGGTGTGCGACGCCCATGCCAGTGCTAGCGTGACTTCCCGGATTCGCCATAGCGTGATTCGCACTGCGGTGCACACAGTTGCAGGGAGCGGCGCGCCGCCCCGGCGAACAATTGCACGCCAAGCACAACTAGTCGCTTCCTTCCGTCGCCGTCAAGAGGTGCCGCCGGTTCGATGAGTAATTAATTGATCCGCCCCCCGTGGCACGGCAGCGATCAATCGTCCATGATTGCGCAATCATTTGCCAGGCGCTTCTGAAAGTTCTTCATTCAGTTGAGTTCAGCTTCGCCGGCCTTTTACTGATGACAGAAATGATCGGTATGGCTTGCAGTCTGATGATCTGATCGTGCTCGCGCTTCTGGGTTCAGGGTTCCATGAGTTTCTGCACCCGTCGAGCCCGATCCTCACAAGCGAAAGGTGCTCCTGGTGGACATGGACAACGGCAACGTCAGGTTACGCAAGGCACCGGCCAGATGGTACTGCACCGTCACGAAACCGCGAAAGTGAGCCAGCGCTGCCGGCCGCCGCCCCATGCGTACAGTCCACTCCCCCACTGCGCCGCATCCGCATGACGCCATGCGTGCGTGGCTGCCTGGCTGGCCCTTTCTCCAGCGTGCCCGTATGCCCGGCGCTTATAAATCCAGCAGCTCACGCGAACGGACGCCACGCGCGGCGGCAGTTTTGCAGGCGGTAGGTGCAGGTGCACCAAGATAGACATAGCCACGGCTGCGGCCTGCGAGACATGGAGGAGTTCCAGGAAGCCGACGTCCTGTGGCCGGACGCAGCACACCACCACGACTGCCACCGCCACCCCCAACGCCCGGACGCCCACTGCCACGACTATCACCGCCGCCAGCACCTCGGCGGTCAGAAACCGCACGCCGCGGCCGTCTGCCTGCAGTCGTCGCCTCCCGTGCGCATCCCCGCGATGCCGGCGGAGGCGCGCCCGGCACGCAGCTACGATGACGACGACGGCATGGTCGTCAGGAGAGCCTCATCAGGCGCGGAGGCGGGGATCGTGCCGCCGCACGTCCTGGCGGCGCTGCGGTGCCCGGACGAGCGGAGGGTGGCCTCGTCGGTGTGCGTGGGGCACGGGCGCACGCTTAAGGGCCGCGACCTCCGCGCCGTCCGCAACGCCGTGCTTCACATGACCGGATTCCTCAGCAGCTCCGACGAGTACTGACGGCTACCATCATACAGTAGTGGATTAAAGCAGCGCGGCGCTAGAATTGTTATATTTTCATGAAGTTAGGAATGGACCAGTGTCGAGTGTTATTTTTTTTTTGTCATCCGATTGCTGCCGAGGAGTATAATAAAGTATAGGTATTTCTGGAAATGGAGCGTGCCTCGTGTTGAGAAAAAATAATAATAAAGTATAGCGCGTATTACAGACAAAGCAGCATGTTGTACACTTGATCATCTCCACTTTCTAGATGGTTGAAACATGAGATTGTAAGGTACATCCATCTATTTAGCTGAATTTCTTGAAGCAGTGCTCTTGGAAGCTGGTTTCATACTCCGTATACTTTTTTGAACTGAAACTGTGAGGGAGTTCCCCACAGCAATAAAAAATATATAGAAAGGGAAGGACAAAGTACATACTTACATCAAATTTACAGAAGGTAGGAGAAAAGAAACGAAAGACTGAAAAGGTTGTAAAGGCTATTGACAGCAACAAGCGACTGATAAGCTAAACTGAAAAGAGAAAGATTGAAAAGAAAGGGGGGGGGGGGGGGGGGGGCAGGGGGGGAGCCTAAGTGATGGAGTCAATCCAAGGGGAGACTGTTGCTTTGTGATCTTCACGAAACCGTAGGAGTTGAAGCAGGACTTGGTTTTTGAAATTGCTAGTCCATACACGAATTGAGTGGCGTGCACCATCAAAGATGACTGCGTTCCGAGCCTTCCAAATTTCCCATGCTGCTATGACAAATATTTCCATAAAGAAACCTTGTGCAAACTCCTGACGTGCAAAACTGATTCTTTCATGAATATCCAGCGACGTATCGCATTGGATGTGTAATTTGGTCCAGCATGACTTGGCGAAGTGACAATCAAAAATCACATGATCCCTTTCTTTCTTGATATTCTCATGACATAGAACACAATTGTAACCCGATTGAACATTGTAGTGTCTTCGCCGCATGATATCCCTAGTGTTCAGCCTATCCATGATCATCAGCCAAATGAAAAACTTGAGTCTCGGTGTGCATTTCGATTTCCAAAGCCAGGTAAAGGTTGGTTTTGCTGGCAGGCCTGAGAAGACAAACCTATAAAACCTACTGGATGTGTATGTTGCATTGCCCCAAATGAAGGACCATTGGTCCTTTGTGTTAGGTCTGTAAGGAACTTGCTCTAGATAGGTTTGTAGTTGCTGCAGCTCTTGGAAAGCCTCCTGGGAGAGGGGAAGAGCAAAAAGGGAGTCGAAGTCGACATTTTGGACAACATCTTTCACCGAGATTAGAGGATCATGTGCAAAGGAAAAGAGTCTTGTGAAAGAATCTGCCAGAACATATGAACCCCAGAGGTCTTCCCAAAATAGCACTGTGGAACCATCTCCTAGTTCACATCGAGCAACGCCCCTGTATAGATTATTTAGCCTTAGGATGTCTTTCCACTAAAAAGATCCAATTTCTTTAGCACCGTGTGGCACCTTTCCCAAATAATATGTTGACCAGATGAGGTTCACCCATGGTATATCAAGTTTACCATAGAACTTGTGCAGCTGCTTAAGCAATAGAGCATCATTTTGGAGCTTCAGGTTTAACACACCTAGGCCACCTTTTTTCTTGGGCAAGGAAACCATTGTCCAAGCCGCCAAATTCCCTCCTTTCTTTGACAGATCATTTCCCCTCCAAAGACATTGTTTCCGGGCACGGTCAATGTTATCTATGACACCCTTGTGCAACTTGAGAGAGCACATGGCATATAGACAAGTTGGGGTGATCACTGAGTTTACTGGCTGCAGTCGACCTGAGTATGACAACAAGGAGGAGCAGGTTGTTAGACGGCGTTCAATCCTGTCCATGATAGGGGAAAAATCTTCAATCTTTGGTTTCGTTGTGCCCATGGGAAGACCAAGATATGTGAACGGCATAGAGCCTATCTGGCACCCAAATGTTTCTGCCAAATTGACCAAATTATCCTCTGCAACATTGATGGGTATTATTTGTGATTTGCTATAATTAATCTTCAGTCCTGTGCTTTCAGAAAAAACCTGCAGAATCCCTTTGAGGTGTTGCAGCTGAGACTGACTGGCTTGCATGATCAAGATAGTGTCATCTGCGTATCGAACTATGGGAAAATCACTATCCCCTTTTGGAAGAGGTTCATGTAGGAAACCATCATGATATGCTTTGTTGATCACCACTTGCAAGAGCTCTGCAGCCCAGAGGGGATAAAGGGTCCCCTTAACCTACTCCCCTTTTGCATTTAAACTGTTTCCCCGGGACTCCATTCAGCGGGATAGACGAATTAGCCGAGGAAAAGAGCAACTTGATCCACTGTAGCCATTTATTTGGGAAGTCCATGTGCTTCTTAATTTCCAGCATAGCACCATACTCCGTATACTTACGCAATTTATCTTAAAAAATGAAGCTCCTGTGAAGCTTGTGCTGCGCGTGTAGACTTATTACATGCTGGTTACAGTGAAATCAAGGCAGGCATGGTGAGGGCCTGCGGTGTACTTCCTCCGTTCCATAAAAAGTGTAATTCTAAATTTTTTTAAACAGGTTAGTGGTGGTGAAAAGACTCTTATACCCTTGTTTGTTTGCCATATACGGTTAGTTTTGACATGCAAAATAAATCTGACCACTTAATTAGGTAGAAAGTTGAGATATAATTTCTAGAACTGCACTTTTTTGGATTTTTTTCAAATGCAGGATTGCACTGGGACGAAGGGAGTACTCAACGGCCTCAACTTGATTGGTGGCTAGCATACATACATACGAAGTCATCTAGACTAATCCATATCGCAAAATTAATGACGCTACATACTACGACCGTGCTTTGGGACGCGCTGTTAATTAACTCCAACGTCGCCGTACCTGTCAGATCAAACGAAGCGGTCGAAACTGAATGTGCACGGAGCGGCTAAACGGCAGGTGGTTTCTGGATCACGAAGAATGCAAAGCAACAGAAAGTGACCCGATCGCCGTCAGATCGGATAGCATGGACGACTATGGAGTAAAACCGCAGCACGCAGAGAGAGCAACGAAAACCATGGCCGGTTTCTTTCAGTTTCAACCCCGATTTGGCTCTCTCGTACGAGCTCCTTTTAGAGCAAGCGCGCACCATTGGCGGTCCGCACGCGTGTCCACCCTCCGATCCGTGCCCATCGCCTTCAGAGATGACGCGGCATTGCTGGTGATAAGAGGGGACCTTGTCCAGACGCGGCAGGCACTTCGGAGACAGGATGTGGCCGGCGTGGCCGGTAAGATAGGCTGAACCCTCTTGGGCGGCAGCTGGTGGTATTAGTGGACGAGACGGTGTGCTGATTAGCAGCTAATCCGTGGGCTGGACGGGGCGTACTTTTGATGATTGCGTCGTGATCTGAATCTGACCCCTTCTGTCTCATCTGCAAGGAAATAAAATCAGCTCGGCGATGTGATGCAACGAGGCAGTGGAAACATTTTTGGACAATTGGACTATCAGTCAGAACGGTTTTTTTTTTTGGAAGTAAGCTCAAAGTGTAGATGACATACAACAACAATGAAGAGCAATTTCGGCAGTACCAAGGAGATGTATATTATGTATAAGATGATGAGTCTTTTTTATTTTTTTAAAAAGGCGAGTCCTTTTGGGCCGTAGTTTTATTTGCCAGAACCACAAATGTCAAAGCCCATGACTTACGTTGGCCCAGCATACAGCATAGGCCTCTTTCCAGGCCTGGTTAGCCAAGTCCAGATTCGGCCCATACTCCGGCCTTGCAGCTCATCACTTCCTCGTTTTCGTGGAGCCCGAAGATGCGAACCAACTGGCTTGTTCCTCTGCGCCCCGTCGAGATCTCCATGCCGCTCGTGCTGCCCGATTCCCCATCCCCGCTGCAGAGAAACAAGCAGCCGGCGAAGCAGATGAGCGGGACGAGGGCTGCCTCGCACCGGCCGAGCAAGCCGTCGCCACCGCCCCACGCTCCGAGACGGTTAGCTCCGAGTCTAACCACCCCCCTCGCGTCGCTGGCTCTGCTCTTGCTCGCCGCCGCAGCCGTGTTCCTCTACTCCCAGACCGCCGCCCGCTCGTACGAGTCCCGTGGAGAGGTGCGGCCCCTCGTTTCCCCGACGGTGGAGACCATCGACGGCGCACGCGCCATCTGGGAGCTCCCCGCGGCGGCGCCGGCCAGGGCGGTCCTCTTCGTCGCCCACGGCTGCCGCTGCCGACCGGAGAACTTCTGGCCGCCGTCACCGCGCTGCCCGGGGTGCGTTGGACTGACGGAGGACGTCGCCATCACGGAGCACGCGCTGCGGAGGCGGTTCGCGGTGCTGGCCGTGGCGAGCGCCGGGCAGTGCTGGTCGCTGGGAAAGGAGGTCACCGGCGCCAAGCGGGTGATCCGGTCCTGGGCCGCGAAGAACGGACTCGAAGGCCTGCCCGTTGCCGCCCTCGGGGCTTCCTCTGGCGGGTACTTCGTCTCCAGGCTCGCGGCCAAGATGAGCCTCGCCGCCGTCGTGATTATGATCGCCGAGGGCGCGTTCGGCGGGGCAGCTGGCGCGCCGCCGGTGGTATACCCGCCCACGATGTTCATCCACATGCCGAAAGACAGGCGGAGGGCGGCGTTGTTGGAGAGGAATTCGAAGATGCTGATGCAGAATGGCGTCGAGGTGAAGGAACTCGAGAGCCTTGAGCTCCCTTTGACGCCGACGCTGCTGTCGGAGAGGATTCCTGGGGTGGACCGCGATCTGTCAGAAAGGATCTGGAAAGTGTTCAGGGAGGAAGGATTCGTTGATGAGAAAGGGTATATGAAGGAGGATGGCCGGGCAATGCCATGGAAGGGTGCATTGGCGAAAAGGGGGTTCTGGAAGGAGGTGTTTCCGTGGGCAGACCACATCCAGGAGAAGCTGAATCTTGCTTATGGGTACCACGAGATGACGAGCTTGCATGCTGACGAGATGTTCGATTGGATTGAGAAGCATTTGACATGAAGAGGCTTTGGTTGATCATTTTAGCACGAAATTAAACGGGTTGGAGGATTGAAGGGGAAGCTGCACTGCAGCTCAGGAGTTATTGCGTCACAAATCGGTGAACAGAGAATGTGCACGCAAGACATTCGTTCTAAATTTCTGGTAGACTGACCTGATGATGTGAAAATATCAAATATGTACATTGCTTTCAGCTAGCTCTTGTGCAACGAATGGGTGAAAAGAAGTATACGCAGAGACAGTTCAATGAATTTTTTTTCTAACCTGTAATATTACTCTCTGTTCATCAAGATGAAAATTTCCATATTTTTTTTCTTATTTGTCTCTGAATCATCACACTCGGGATCTTGATCTTTGTTATGCGTTGAGATATAATCCTGCTAGTTAGTAATAACCTTTTGACAAGTGGAATTTGTCTGAATCTTATGATGGCGTTTGATCCGATTATGTTCCTTTGTGAACTTAATATTTACTCTTTCAGAAGCTCGTGTGCTACTGTCTCTAATGGTTCAAATAAACCTGCATTGATCATTTCATTTTTTTTAACACTGGAGATGTATGTGCCTACGAAATTTGGATATGCTACAAGGTTACCTATGTCCTCAGTAGATATCTTTTGTCATTTTCAGAGCCTCCTCTGTCTTTCCCGGAACTTTTGCGCAATGCTGCAGACAAAGTTTGGCGCACTATGGCCTCTATACAGGTAGGAGGTCAAGATGTATACTAATGCAGGGAATAACCTCTCTATAATCTGTTCATGAGGCGTCGCTTTGTTTTCTCGTTTCCAAAGTTGTATAAGTTCACTCTTGTTGAGCTGAACTGAAACAGTTGTATTCCGGAATGAGTATTCTGTTTATAAATTCGTACTTTGCAAACATCAAATATTTAAACAATCTCCTTGCATATATGTTTCATTTCATCCCTTGAGTATTCTGTTTGTCTGATCAGCAGTTCATTCAGCCATTGTTCTTGAATAGCCGCCCAGATTAGCATACAATGGCAAGCATATGGCCATCCTCTGACTGCAAATCAAACCAAATGATACATGTTTGAATATATCATACTCCACAAATTTTCGAAACTTGGAGACATGTCAGACAGCCATATATATGGTTCCGCTCTGCATAGGCTTTCGTGATGAACAGACATTGACTACCATCCCTGATCCCCATAAAATTTCTGGTTGCAGTCGCAACATATGAATCACTTGCCACACTTGTGTTTCAAACCGAAGACATAACGGTTTGCATAGGACATACTAATTTTCTTTTAATAAGTATAATATAGCAGCATTCAGTGTTTGGCAGGCAGATTTTGACAGGTTCAATAGTATTTTGTAAGAAAGAATAAGCCGAAAGAAGCCGAACGCCGAAGAGAGTGAATATCATATCCGCTGCATTCGGAGATGCACGGAGCTGGAGACATCCCAGTAGGCCAGTATCTTGTATCCTATCTTAAAATGTAAGGTGCGGTTTGACCTGGTGTGGTCTCATTCACATTATAATGTATATAATCAGACAATTGATATCATATGAAGCGTTTTCAAACACAAATCAAATTATATTATACAAAATTTCAATGATGTATTATAATGTATAAATTCTTAGATTGAGTGTTGGTCAAAGGTTAAAATATATGTTTATATCTGGAGTGCACGCTCGCCTTACATTTAATTTTGAGATAGGAATAGTGTTTCAGCGTCCACAAGTTGATGATCACCGTATGTTTGCTCACAGAGGATGGATGTACTGAAGATGAACGACAAATTTCTTACTGCTGCTCACCGACTTCAGTGCCAATTAGTTTCTCTCGGCAGATGTGTTCTGCACGTTGACTTGCTTGAAATTTAATCCTGCAGCGACATATGACCTTTTTTTATTTATATTTAGCAAATAATAAATGGCAAACTCCGCTCACAGAGTAGGAGTATGGTTTGCTTCGAGGTATACCGATCCAAATGCTAGAACATAAATGTGCACATCAACAGCAAGCACAGCACTAACATTAACATGTAGGAGTATGGTTTGCTTTGAGATATACCGATCCAAATGCTATAATATAACATGCATCCTTCACGCCAGAAAATGGACCCAGCAGATATAGAGAGAGAGATGGTACAAGCGAAACTGCCTTCCTCGGGTGCCCCGCGTCTGCAGGCGCCCGCCGCCGCAGGCGCGCATGACATCGAAGACCCAGGGAAGAAGATGGATGAGGATGGAGAATTGGAGATCGCTCGATTCGGCCCGCGAAGCGGTGACCTCCCGCTGCTGGCTGCAGAGTCACAGCCATGCATCCCTCCGGGGCCTCCACCTGTGCCTGCCGCGGTCAGCAACCGTATCGCTCCGCCTCCGCGCGCGCCGCACCCGCGCGCTGCCTATATAACCGACCAGCCCCAATCCTCTGCCGCCGTGCATACCACCATCTCGACGATCGGCGCCACTCCTCTGTCTGCACGTACGGTACTATCGGGACAATCGAGGGAAGAGACGGCCATGGGGGCTTCCAAGGCGGGGTCGGCGGCGGCGGCGTGGCTCGTGGCCGTCGTGGGCTTGGCGGCCGAGGTTTACTCGTCGGAGGCGTACGTCTTCTACGCCGGCGGCAGAGACGGCTGGGTCCTCGACCCCACCGAGAGCTACAACCACTGGGCCGGGCGCAACCGGTTCCAGGTGAACGACACCATCGGTAACCGCGCCATCTCTCTGACTGTAACTGTAACCCGATGATTTGATGGTCAAGCTCTCGAAATTAACAAGGCGCGCGCGTCTCTTGCATGGCTCCGCAGTGTTCGCGCACGAGGAGGGCGTCAGCTCGGTGCTGCTGGTGACCGAGCAGGACTTCGACACGTGCAGCACGCGCAGCCCGGTCCGGCGGCTGGACGCCGTCGGCGGCGGCGGCGGCAGATCGGTGTTCAGGTTCGACCGGTCGGGCCCGTTCTTCTTCATCAGCAGCGACGAGGACCGGTGCCGGAAGGCCCAGAAGCTGTACATCATCGTGATGGCGGTTCGCCCGGCCGCGGCCGTGGCCCCGGCGCCCGGCTCTTCACGGTGGACGGCGTCCCCGCCGGCGGGAGCCCCCGCGCCCCCGCCACTGTGGGCCTCGGCGCCCGAGTACGCGCGTGCTCCAGGGATGAGCGCGCTGGGCGCCTCTGACCACGAGGGGACGTCGCTCAGTAGCACGCTGGGGGCGCCGCCGCCGACGGCCGGCGCGTCACGCTCGGTCGACGATGCGATCATCATCTCTGCGGTTGGGGTTGTAGGGGCTTTGGTGCTCTGTATGCTGTAGAAACCAGAGCGTGTTGCTTTTCCTTTCACTTCTATCTCGGCGCGGTCGTCGTCCGAGACTGCGAGCTGTTAATTAGTTAGCAGTTCATGTTAGTAAGAGACGGAATAAATCTTAGCTAATCGGATCAATCTTAATAGAAGTGTCATAGCAGTGTTATAAGCATTAAATTTGCTGATATGATAGGAGAGAGAAGAGGAGTGTTATGGGATGAGAGTGGAGTGTCTGACATAGTTTTCGAGTTCTTACTCTTGATAACTGTACCATGACACTCACCACTGAGACTGATCTCAGAAGTTCTTATATGTACAAGATAACATGATATGCACCGGAGTGCGTGGAATAAAATGAGGTAGAATGTCTTCGGCCCCGGTAAACGGAGCATTTGATGTCGAACCTCCAAATTGTAGCTGCAGCTCCTGGCCACGCCGTGTTCCCCATCACACTCAGCCGAACTTCCCCTGCAAGCCCAGATAGAGATAGAACTGTAGAAGGTGTAGGGTGCTCCAGATCTCTAGAGGTAGGGGATGGGTCTCGCTAAGCTGGTTAGTTTTAGTTCGTTGTGCGAAACTTGGAATGGGGGAGTGTTGGCTTACTTCTTATGACATGCAGTGTGACAATCATAACAATGTATGGTATGACATGCATCAGCTCTACTGCAAAAAAAATGGGAAAATTGGACTGGTAGCACCAAAAGATCTCTAGTTTAGAAATATAAACTCAAAAGATCTCTATAAAGATATTTACCATAGAAAGATGATTATGAAAATATACCACTCCATCCACTTCAACGTTAATCTTAACGGTAGTATTCAGACTCCTACAAGTTATCTCCGTTTTAGCACTCTCCTGTTCCGCGCTGCTGGCCAAACTCCGACGATCGATGCTGGCCAAACTCTAGATAGAAAAGATGCAAGGAAGCGAGTGGTGAACAACATGGACTATGACTGAGCAAAACCAGGCTTGGCAGCAGACGCACACCACCAGGGGCGTGAAGCAAAGTGCAATGCTGCTGCCCGTGCCGGCGTCCTCTGTACTGCGGTGGCTGCGGCGACGGATGTACTGCGGTTGCTGCGGCGGCGGAAGAGGCGGGCGCCACGGACGTCGCGAAATGGGTAGTTGGACGAGCAGCTCCATCTTCTGCAGCGGACGGCGGGGAGTTGCGGAGGAGGGTCCTGCTGGCCTGCTCCTCGCCACGCTGCGATCGAGCCCTCTTGCACTGCCCCTCCAGCTCAACGGTAAAATAGTTAGGGGATCTCGTGATGCAGAGATAAAATAGTTGGAAATACCACCATTTAACGTTGAAGTGTACGTAGTGGTATATTTCCAGAACGGAGTAATTTTTCTATGATAAATATCTTAATAGAGATTTTTTGATGGAATAGTTCTAAACTAGATATCTTTCGGTGCTACCAATCCAGTTTTCCCCATAAAAATCATCCATGCATGCTGATGGACTATTTATACCCCAAACCTCTATTGAACAACTGTACCAGAGCAATTACTACTCTCATCAGGAAATGGAAATAGCTTGTCTTTCAATTGAGTTTTTGTTACATTAGTACCTCATATTGGTGACACAAATAATACAACATATCACACTAGTATATTGTATTAAGATCAGTGGCGGATCTAGACTTTGAAAATTAGATGAATATGATCTCAAAAATATTATCTTACCTAACCATATTCTAAATAAATATCATTATAGTTAGTTTGAAACATATATCATTTTATAAGCTAAAGGTTATTACTTAAACATACATTCCATTCCTTCTTAGACAATAGATTCTCAAGATCAAATAATAAAGATTTCACATGTATGGTCGTCTAGTACCTTATCTATAGCTTATGTTACTTGTTACATAGCTAGCACATAAAATATTTATCAATATAATATTTTGCTCCACTATATGATTTGAAGTGTTGCAGGACATGTTTTCTAATACTTCGGTAGAATAATATTTTTTAGCTGGAATAATTTATTATAATCCTAGCAAATATGCTCATGTGTTTCTACGGGTGATACCGTGAAGCATTTATTAACTTTGTCGGTTTAAATATCATCACGATGTATTTAAATATCATATGACAACATCTCGTTTAAAATCCTTTCAAATAAAGTTTTAACCTCTAGCATTTTTTTGAACACTTTCATAGATGCCACCCTCCCGGTTCCTCAAGAAATCTCCCTGTCATCCTTCACGATGCTAGCTGTTGCGACCTTAAATTTAGTAGCGACGAGGGTGACCACCATATTAGCATGCGTGCTTGTCCAGTCATTGTGATCTGATGACATGCTGATTTACACCTGCTGACTTGCTGAGCATTCACGGCTCACCCCTATCCCTAAGTAGGGTTACCACGGTTCACCCGTATCCCTAAGTAGAGTTACCAGAAAAGCTCAAGACTCACGAGATATTTTTATTTAACTCGCTAAAAACTCAATTCAAGCTAAGCTATACTTGGAATATAGCCAAGCTTGGACCTAACCTGGAGCTTGCGAACTCCAACGATCCAACAATCTCCTCGTAATGACCTTGACATGTTAGCAAATTTGTTAGTGTGGTATAATATTTAATACCCATAAAATTTCTACTAAGACTAGGTTTATATATGCGTCCTTATCTATCATCAATACTGCTGTTGTGAAAATGACGGCTATAGTGGGATATGAAATCGACCAATAGCCTGCGAAAACCGAACATTACACACTGTAAAAGTCGACTTCTCGCCGTCAGAGACAGAAATCGACCTCAAACATGGTTCGACGTGAGCGAATGAAAAAATGAATCCAAACACTCGGACTGTCCCTTCCCTGTGGTCTGTGAATCAGCGCACAAGCCGATGCCACCTCGTTCAGACGACTAGCCATTGCACGCAGATGGAGTTAGCAATTTTCATTTTTCATTTAGAGTAAATTGTGCCCACGGTACAACAAGTTAACAAGTTATATGGTTGTATCAATTTGATCTAACAAGTAGCAAAATATGCAAACGAATATATAAACTTGTCAAATATGTGCATATACGGTCACATGTACTCTACATAGTTGTATTTTATGCGCATAACACCCTATATTTGTTCTCTCTTTCCATCAAAGTCTTAACTATGTGGGCAACATCCTTATTAAAAAAGTCATCCACGTACATGACTACATAGGAGGGCCAGAGCAAAAAGAAAATCGGAGGCCCCAAATAGACACAAATTAAACTATTTATAAATCAGTTGCACTGCTAATAAATTTACTATAAAATATTATCACCACTATTAGTGCGAAGGGAATTTTGATGTGAAATTTTTTGAAAAATAGTTGCTAAAAACTAGTGCACACCTGCAAAATAATGGAAATATACATGTCATTTATTTCATGTTAGCATTTATATGCACTTGGATTTGATCCGTAGCCACCTAGCAAGTGACCTTTAATTTCTAGTATACTGAGTACATACTAGTAGATGCACACTGATCACGAGCCATCCGGATTTTGTTGGCCTACATGGCATCATTACGGGATCATGCCCTAGTCAAACCGAATATGTATTGTTTCTGCTCATTCAAATATCATATTTTTCTAATTTAATAAAAAAAACTTAAACAATGTATCTCCACACTGGAAAAATCATCCACAGACCTTACCTAACACGACAAATAACACATATACATGTCAGAACTTTTAGTAACAAAAATATTACTTAAATACCTTAAAAAACAAAGCAGAACAGGTAGTGAAACAAGCTAGATATTGTTGAAAGCATATTTTTAGTAGAAGCCTCAAAACCTATCTGTCTAGAATCAAAATGGAAGCAGGAGCCTTAAACGGAATAACAAAATAGATGTAGGGGTTACGTGCATAAAACCGTCCACGTGATGTTGGCAAAATACAGCTACATAACGTACATATAACCGTATATACACATATTTGACAAGTTCATGTATGCATTTACATGTTTTACTACTTATTAGACTAAAGTAATACAATTATACAAGTTGTTGCATAGTGGGTGCAATTTACTCTTTCATTTAAGCGTAGCGGTAGGACCCACTCAATCAAACATGTTTGTAGTGCAAAAAGCGACATGGAAAATGAGCTGCCCTAAGAGTTAAGAGTCAAGGGCCCGTTTAGCTGGGCTCCGACTGTGTCTGAAACAACTTTAGCTATAGTTTTTCTGGTGGGATGGCTTCTCTCACGGTGTCATTTTTATTTTCAAAAATGTTTGGCAAAACAACTTCAGATAATTTTTAAAATACACAGAAAAGATCAAATGACCACAATACCCTCATTTTTTCTATATTACTCCTTTTTCTCCATTTTTTTCCTTCCTTCCCCTCTCTCCACCTTAGGTTCTTCCCCCGTGGTCACCAATCGATCTCGATATGCCTTCAACCCCGCCGCCCGCCTGCATGCCCGTCGCGGCCTCCTCGGTGCCCGCCAGCGGCCGAACCTGCCTCTGCCCTCGTCACGAGCCACTCCGCGCTAGGCACCGGCAGCCCCTGCCTCGGGCTCGCAGCAGGCCGTCTCCTCGCTCGTCGCCCGCTGCGCTAGCCTTGTCAGCCGCACTCGCCGCCGCCGGCCGTGTTGACCTCGTCGTCCTCTTCTTTAGTTGCCTCCCCGCCCACCGCCGGATGCGTCGCCCTCATCGTTCGCCTCCTCGGCCGCCGCCGGCTGCGCCAGTGTAGGATCAAGGATACCGACTAGAAGGGGGGGGGGGTGAATAGGCGGTTTCAACTAAAAATACAAACACTAAGCAAATTTAATTAGTAACACAAGAGAGCTCCTATTTCTAGTGAGACCTACCACTAGTGGGGCTTTGCAACCTAGGGTGACAAGTAGCAAATCAAAATCTAGTAATGTAAAGAGCTCAAAATAAATTGAAAGAATAAATTGAGCAAAGAGATAACCGAACACGAGACAAGAATTTTTCCCGTGGTGTCAATGACTTGCCGGTCACCTCTAATCCACGTTGAGGTGGACTCAAAGCTTTCAATCACTCCTTTATCAAGAACCACTCTTGATCTTGAGCCGGCTTGAAACAATGAGCCTCTCCAAACCTCGATTCCACTAGAGTTGCTCTTCACTACCCCGGTGCGGTGAACACAAGAACCTCTCACAATCAATCTGAGGTACCTTCACAATCTTCTTGAAGGGCTCAACGGATTCACCTTCTCCAAGCCGTCTAGGAGGCGGCAACCTCCAAGAGTAACAAGTCGATGACGTTTGCTTGAAGACTCCCTAGTGCCACAAAGCTCAAACTTTTGATGCAATGCACTAGGATGCTCTCACACTCTCTAGAATGCAATCCCAAAGCAAAGTGAGTGAGAGAGAGGAGGGAGCTGGCTCAAGTATGTCAAGAAAACTTTTCAAAGTGCCAAGAGAACCTCCCACGGCCGGGCCTTGGGGTATATATAGCCAGCCCCTCGAAATCTAGCCATTACCTTCAAAACCAGGGGACCGTCCACCTCACAGAAATCGGACAGTTCGCCATTCAAAATCAACAACTAGAACAACAATGATAGCATGTCAGAGATGACCATTGAAGCCCTGGCGGACCGTCGGCCCACAACAAGCGGACCGTCGCAGTACAACACCCCGAGCACAAAGAACATCTAAAGTTTCTATCGAGTTCAAGAATTAGCCGGCGGACCGTCTGCACCCCCAGGCTGGACCGTCCGCCGCTCATCTTTTAAACGCCACCAGAAACATCAATGTTTCTGGACAAAACCCTCTGTTAGCTGGCGGACCGTCCGTCCACGGGGATCGGACTGTTCGCCCTTGACTTTGAGCGCACCACCAAAAAACACAAGGTTCTGGTACTTCTTAGCAAAGGATGCCGGACCGTTCGCCACACCAGGCCGGACTGTCCGCGCCAACGTGTTAGCACACAACCAAGTTACCATCTCTCAAACAATGTTAGCCCTCGTGCATGCAATGCAATTGTTTGAGCAAAATGACACTATAGAACAGTCAAGCAAAGGCACAGCGACCCCTCTTGATAGTACGGCTATCTAGCCTATTAATGCATTTTTTTATTTTTAACCTTTTTTAAGAATGTTTTAAAAATAACCCGGTTGAAACATATATTGCACTGGGTAGCCCATTTGGTCGCGCCAGCTGCGGTGGCGCGACAAGTAGCTATTGTCGTGCCGCTGCATGTGGCGCAGCAAGGGTGACACCCTGGTCGCCCGAGCCAGCGCGGCGCCATCGTGGCTGGCCTTGACGCGCCACATGCAGCGGCACGACAAGCTGTCGCGCCAGACGAGATAGCGGGGCTGGACAGTTATGTCCTGGGCCCGCCCAGCCTTTTCTTTTCTGCTCCCTTTACTCTCTTCTCTTCTCCGTGCCCCAGCTCTTTGCCCTAGCCGCCGCCGGCATCTAATCCTCCCCAAATCGGTGGATTTAGAGTGGGAAAAGTGAGGGAAATCGATCCCTAATGCTCAAGGACGATAATCCCTCCAAAAAATCCATCTTTCACCGGTTGTATCATGAGTTTGTTCCATTAGCAGGTGAGCTAGGGTTTGAGAAGGAAACTTGAAATCGTTGAAGTACACATTAATCTTGTTTCATTAGATGGTAGATCGCGATAAAGATTATGTCGTTCCCTGTTGTTGTAATGTGCAAAATGCATTGAATCCCTTTTTTTAATACATCACTACAATTATTGAGAAAAATGTGTTTGATTCCATAATTATTACTATTTGTATGTACCCATAATTTGTATCCTTAAAAAATGTATATCAAACTGATTTATATATGGTGGTATCATGTACATTTATATATGATTTTGTTCTTATATATGTTGGTAAGTACACGTGAATATATTTTGAACCTATACGATATAATTATTGATGCTTGTTTTATGTACGATAGGATGCCAAGGCGTGGTAATCGAGTAAACCAAAGGTGCGTATGGGGAATGCTTATGCCCGTTTGCCGTTACCAAGTGGTGTTCCGGTGATGATGTGCTTTTGTGGCGATCCTTGCAAGGTAGCCAAGTCCAAAGAAGAGGAAACGTACAACCAGAGGTATTGGATGTGTAAGAATTACGCGTTTGACTCGACACCTCATTAGATCCGTATTGGATTGTCGGTATGAATTTCATACTTTGTTCAATATTATTCATGCTATATGAAATGAAGCATTATTTGGTGATGTGCACTTGTTTTTTTGACAGACCCCTCCACCTCTATGCGATTTTGAGCAGTGGATCGACACTGAAATCATGGAGAAGGACAAAGAGTATCTGCAGATGATGAAGGAGTGGGAGGCCGAGAGGAAGGCGTTGTTGGAGAAGAGACGCCAAGAGGAGGCCGCCGAAAAGGAGCGCAAAGAGGAGGCGGAAAGGAGACATGCTGCACAACGTAGGGAGGAGGCGGAAAGGAGACATGCTTCACCGTGCGAAAGAAGCACTGAAGGATAATCCTGATGCTTTGAGGAAGGGGAAGTGGCCTCGTTGCACTCTGTAGTATGATTGCTAGTTCAATGGCTTAGTAATGAACAATATTGTCAAGTATCGCACTTTACTCCATGTTGCCATGTACCGACTTTTCATTGTGTTGAGAGTACTAGACTTTTTATTGTGATCTCTTGTACTTGACTATTCATTGTGTTTTCATGTAATGCATAAGGACCTCTCGTTTTGCGTTAGTCATTTATTTCATAGTTTTCATTTGTATACTGAATTGAGGTAGACCGAGAATACTTTATTGAATTGAAGGCAACAACACTAGTGCAGTTGAGAATTGGACACGTACAACACACGAATGGCATGCGAGGACCGGTAACGAACAAGAGTAAAGCGTTCCTGTACTAAACCTAAATGCCTTAGGTAATCGACCTAAACAACAAACACATGGATCTTTCATTGGAACATCGTAGATGTCTCTCCTAGTAGTGGTCCCACATAGCAAACTGTGTTGCCCCTTCTCCTGGCTATCCTCCCATTGATGACGGCGGTGGAGGTGGTGGAGGCTGAGGAGGTCCCTTGTTGTGGCAAGGGCGGCTGCAATATGGATCAGTGCACAATACCTCTTGCGAACTAGCACCATTGCTTTCATCATCCTCTTCCTCGTCCTTGTCTGGGCTGCTGAGTGCCATTTGTGGATCGAAGATACGATTCTGCAGGTAGTAGATGTACTGCTGATGGGGATAAATAGGAGGAAGGTCGACCCACCTAACAAACCCGCAGATTTCAGGAGCCACTGAAGACTGCAACAATTACCTCTTGTAAGTTGTATGAAAACAGAGACATATTGAACATATGAAGAGTAATGACCAATACCCATGCTCGCGGGCATTTGTAGAAATGACAGCCTCCATCCACTCCATCGGTGCACATGTGAACTAAGAAGTCCTCACCATGCATGCATTTTGACCATTCTTCTTTGCGCTTGTCGTATCCTCTAAGAGTTATATCTTTTGTGAACTCACTCTTACTCTCAACTGGGAACTCGAACACTGGTTCGGAAAAGAATTCAGGACCAAGGGAGCCATCCCAGAAAATGGGAGGTCCCCTCCCCCCTTTCCTCTCCCAGAGCTGAACCCCTTCCCACTAGATGACCCTCCAGACATTGTGTGTTTGCAGTGTAGTAGCAATGCATCCATCATTGCGTATATATAGGCGGAGGCAAGTTTAGTAGCCAATGTAAATAAATTGATTGCTTTCAAGCGTACAACTTGCGGACACGAATTGATTCCTCATGTACTTGACTATTCATTGTGTTTTCACTGAAAAGGCTACGATGATGGATCACTCAGAAGCCTACTGGATGCGGACATGAGTTGATTCCTCACTAAAAAGGCTACGATGGTGTGTGGATCACTGAGAACCTGCATGCGGACATGAATTGATTCCTCAATGAAAAGGCTATGATGATGGATGGATCACTGAGAACCCTACTGCATGTGGACATGAATTGAATGCTCACTGAAAAGGCTACGCTGGATGGATCACTCAGAAGCCTACTGGATGCGGACATGAGTTGATTCCTCACTGAAAAGGCTATGATGATGGATGGATCACCGAGAACCCTATTGGATACGGACATGAATTGATTCCTCACTGAAAAGGCTACGATGATGGATGGATCACTGAGAACTGTACTGCATGCGGACATGATGGATGGATTACTGAGAATTGTACTGAATTAATTCCTCACTGAAAAGGCTACGATGGATTGATCACTCAGAGGCCTACTGGGTGTAGACATGAACTGTGGCTCACTGAAAAGGCTACGATGATGAATGGATCACTGAGAACCGTACTACATGTGCACATGAACTGTGGCTCACTAAAAAGGCTACGATGATGGATGGATCACTGAGACCCTACTGCATGCGGACATGAATTCATTCCTCATTGAAAAGTCTATGTTGTCGTCTGCAAGGCAAATTGATGGATCACTGCAAAGCCTACTTCCTCCTGTCAGCATTTGATTGCTCACTACAAGGAACAGTGCTTTACATTACGATCATTTTGGTCATAAACAGTCAAAAATACGTCACAATTAACTTGCTATGACGATCAAAAAATCCGTCATGTATCTCACGTCATACATTTTCTGAACCTAATTGAGCCGTCATAGATTGAGATTTGTGATCGTCATGGAATACATGGTTAACAACAATAGACAAAGCCGATTGTGACGAATTGAAACATCATGGAAGTTGTTACACATCAGCAATTGCCACATCATTTGGTAATGGTGGATCTGACGTGGCAGCTACCTTGCCACGTCAGCACTGGCCTACATCAGCCCATTTTGGTGGAGGCCCATTTGTTTTTTGTACTATGGAGGAGGCCTACGCCACTAGGCCCATGTTTTTTATATTTTTTTTCTAATTAGGCCCATACGATTGGGCTAGCCCAAGTGCACTTTAGAATTTGCCCAAGTGGACCTACCCTGGCGCGACAGGACTGTGCTGTCGCGCCACCTTTTCCCGTTGGCGCGACAAGTATCCATCCAGCCCGGAGTGTACTGGTTGAATTGACACGCTGACGTGACAACAAAGTCCTATCGCGCCAGCAGAGATGGCGTGATAGAATGGTTCTGTCGCGCCAGTGTTCTTGGCGCGATAGCCCTTGGACTAGCACGGACCTAAGTCAGGTTCTGTTGGCAGCAGAGCACACGCACACACTCCACACCTCAACCCTATCCCCACCCCACCCCGTGCCCGCGCCCGCGCCCCGCTCGCCCCTGCCGCACGCCCCTACCGCGCGCTCCTCTCGCCCTTGCCCCCCCCCCCCCCCGCCCGCCCTTGCTGCGTGCCCCTCCCGCCCTTGCCGTGCACGGGCCGAAGGAGGAGGAGCAGCCCGTGGACCCACCGGAGGAGGAGGAGGAGGAGGAGGAGGAGGAGGAGGAGGAGGAGGAGGAGGAGCAGCCCGCCGGCCCCGTCCATGCCATCGGCCGGGCCCCGCAGGACATCCCCGCCACCGGATCCGCCCCACCGTTGGTCCCCGCCGGCCCCGGCGCTCTGCCTCGCGGTCTGTCCCCGCTGGCCATCCGAGAAGGAGAGGAGGAGGCCGAGAAGGATAGAATGGGACGAGATCGGCCGGCCGCCGTGCCCTGCCCACCGCCGCACCCGCAGCCGCCGGAACTCCGCGCGCCCCCGCCTCCCCGCCCACCGCCGCGCCCACCTGCCCGCCCTGCGCCCCTGCCCCGGTCCCGGCGACCAACTGATGTTGCATTTCAACCGTCCAAACCTCACAATCTTTGACGAGCATGAGGTCAACTTCAGTAATTGAACTTTTGTAGGCCTCTTAGTACTTGTCAAGGTCCCTGTATCAGCATACCCGGAGGTCCCTCCAGATGCCCCCTATGAGATCAATCGCATAGCGATACAGGAAGCAATACAACAGCAGTCTCAGATCTTGGTTCCGCTAGACAGTATCTCACATCATCTTTTTGATTACCTGGTGCTAGCCCAATCAATCGCCGAAGCCACTCGCATCATGAGAACACCATTCCTCCAAATTGCGAACCATATCCTTGCGATCTATCCATGGATGCCCGAGCATGGTTCCGCTACAGTACCCTTTGATAGCAACATACCGAACTTCCAGACACCAGCTAGACGCCCATGATCACCAGGAAATAACGAAGCACTCAGGCTTGTCATATCTGGAATGCGACCACATCTTTGCGTGCAGCCCATAATAATACCAAGAATCTTCGCGAACATATGTCATGTTCGCGACGTCCAGTTGAATAGAAGTGATCTCACAATCACCATGAACACATATGCACCGAGATCAGCTATACCTAGGCTTGCACATATAGCCATCCGCAAACAAATGGAAACCTGTGATTTCCTCCTGCACATATGGCCACTTTGGATTCGTGTAGAACCACATCCACCGGGTGATCAACAGGCAATCCAGCGCCTCATGAACGGTAACTGCAGTTACAACAGAACCTTGCTCCCTTAATGTTACACTGTTCCCTCTAACAATTGTCACTCTTACTGCAGACCGGCCCAACTATCGAGTCCGATACACACTGTACCAACAACCCGAAGGTGACCAGGGTGCGGGGCCTTCTGTACAAGGAGGTGCATATGGAGTAGGTCATCGGCAAATAGGTATGGTACAACCAGTCTATACATCGCCCCTAACTACATACTTCAGCACCAAGACAATCCAAAAACTGCACTACCTCATGCGGATCCTCATGCAAGTCCCTTTATTGAATCACCCCCCGATTCACCAGAAGGAGATTCGCCTCAAGACGAGCCGGGAACAATTCCATCCTTGTACCGGAGACACCACCGGGCGACCTCGAAGATGCCACCCAAGTATTTTGCACACCATATGGCTACCACATTAGTTCCCGCTACCAGGAAGGTCGCACCCAAATAGTTTGCACACAAGGGTACATTTAGTTGAACTTGAATCCTTATGTATAAAGCTATCCAATTAAAACAATAGAACTTGTCCAGCCGTCTCTTTGCTAACACAACTCCTTTACAACTACGACGAATACTAAATCCAAAGATGAGGAGACACTGGAAGCGGCAAGCACTCAAGAAAGTTGTGTCTGATGCCACGACTATCTGCCCATCCTTTGTGAACTTTGTCGTGAGCTTTGGTTGTGAACTTTGTCTGTGAACTTTGTCTGTGAACTTTGTCGTGTGAACTTTAGTTGTGAACTTTGTGTGTGAACTTTGTCGTGTGTTTGTTCCCATCCACTGTATTCTATCATCATTACAATATGTGTTTGTTCATTCTACCATTGATTGTGCTTCTAATTAATGATGATAAGAAGAGTTATAATGTGTTTTTGTCACGCTCGCCTGTGTTGAACTGAACACCATTGACAACACAAGTGGAGAATTGTCTCACTCTAATGTTAGGGCCACGAGCTAAGGCAAATAAATCATCATCTACCACCTCTGTTGCATTCTTCCTCCACATCTGCAAAGGGAATGTCTCAGTGCCGAATTATAATTAACTAAAACATGAACATGACAGAAATAACAGGTATATTGCGCTAGCTTATATGTGTATGTGACTCCATGCTTCATCAATTCTCTGTGGCATAGGAGGGGCTTGTGAAGCCGCGGGGCGTGACCGTGAAGCCTTGTCGCGCCGCGGTAGATGGCGCGACGAACGCTGTTAGCGTGACGAGGATCGATCAGTCTGGAGCATCCTAAGTTAGTTGCTACGCATGCGCGACAGCACAGGCTTGTCGCGCCACCTACCTTAGCGCGACAGGACTGTGCTGTCGTGCCACCTTTTCCTGTTGGCGCGAGGAGTATCCATCCAGCCCAGAGCGTACTGGTTGAATTGACACGCTGGCGCAACAGCAAAGTCCTGCCGCGCCAGCTGAGATGGCGTGATATAATGGTTCTGTCGCGCTAGTGTTCTTGGCGCGACAACCATTGGACCAGCACGGACCTAAGTCAGGTTCTGTCGCGCCATCCTGCATGGCGCGACAAGGCCTCTCTGTCCCTCCATCGCGACCGGCGCGACAGGACCTGGACAAAACAACTTTGGTTCATACTGTCTTTCTGGATCATGGCATCAAGATTTCCCTGAAACAAATCCAGATCACCCACCTGAAGAAATTCTATGCAATTACTACTATAGCCTTCAAATAAAGTTTAATCAAACTCTTTGTTGACGCCAGATTTCGACACGTGTTGAATCGGCGTCAGGAGGAGAAGATTGGCCGATGCGGCAGATCTGAAGGCTACAGAAAGGAATCGGCCGATTGAAGTAGCAGTTGGAAATCGGCCGATTGGTGGCCCAGCCTATGCCAACAGGATGAGATTATTTCAGAAGATCCTGGTCAAAAGCTGGTCAAAGGGGGCACGCTAAGTCGGTCGAAGAGCAATTGAAGGAAATCTTGATTGATTAGGGAGCGGCGGCGGAAGATTCTGCGGGAGTCCGTTTCCTTTTTAAAGTCCGTATAGATATAGTAATTTAAATAAGGTTGTAACAAGTCGTGATCGACCAGGAGTCCTAGCTTTAGGGTATAAATAGGAGTCGTTAGGGTCTTGAAAAGATATCAACACATCAATCAACAACAGTACTTCTACTTTTCCAGCAATTTACTTTCAAGTAGGCGACTTCGCCAATATTTTCTTCTTCCACGAGTTCGTACGGATTGGCAGGGCTGCATCAACTTGATCTCCGGCCAATTGGTAGGTTCCGCTTACCGAGTAATATCCGAGCTTTAACTACGGGCGCATCGTTGTGGTTTCATTTGGATTTATTCACCAGTTATCAATATTTACTAGAATTGCAAGTTTCACCTGTTATTCTAGCATTATCACCAGTTATCCAGCTTGAGATCAGAGTAATCGGCTCCGTCATTGTTTTTCTTCGATTTATCATCTTACAGCCGATTAGATCTATTTCAAGTGTTGTCCTTACAGTAGTCGTCTAGATCGTTCCAACAGTTTTCTTTACGATTACTACACGATCATCGGCTGATCCATAGCCGATCATCTATACAACAAATCGGTCGATTCGCCGCCGACGCGCTCCTCAGGACAGATCGGAACTCCAGCCGATCGACGCGCCTGGAATTTAATACTTTATTTCCTTGTCAATCAACAGGTCAGACTGACTGGCACGCCGCGCGAACCGCACCAGGGCGATAACCCGAACAGGAGCTAAGCAGATTCTCCCGGGTCGTGTGTCCGACGCTGAAGACCATCGGCCGATTCCTATCCGGCCGATTTTAGCGCCAACACACTTTTGGCACGCCCGGTGGGACCATCCAAGATCTGATATGTCGAAAAACGTAGAAATCTCCGACAACAACCTCATTGGGGTCACAGAAGCGGATCTCAAGGATGACCAGAGGGAAGAATTGGCCAAACATCTGGAATATTACAAGAAGATGTACCTCCAGTCGTTCAGTCGTACCAGAAGCGGGGAGGCAGTCAAGAAGGCTCCTATTCTAGCACCTCGCCACATCACCATTGCTGAGGACTCGGGCAAGATGTCAGAGATGATTCAACAGTCCGTGTATCAGGCGTTCATCGACCAATCCTCGGTGATGACCAACACGGTGTATAACGCCGTCGTCAATTCTCTGGCCAGCGGAGCCGTTCAAGGCTATCAGGGACCGGCATATGCCCCCCAACTACTCTGCCAGCCAGAAGCCTACCATACACATCCCAATCGGCTCCTCAGCCGATATTGACGCAACGCGAGGGGTACAACTCTCCACCACCCTCAGCGTCTCCAAGATACAGCGGTGCACCATGTCTCCCATCACAAACCCGTTCAGATGGCTTCTGTGCAATCACTACCTACAAGCTCAGCGCCTTGGGGAACATCAGCCACAGCGTATTTTCCAGAGCCAGCGAACGGGCATGGCAGTTATTTGGTTCAGGTGCCATACCAATCGGCCGCCCGGCCGACGGTCTCCCAGTACCAGCCGATCTTATCAGAAATCGGCAGGGGGGCAAACACTGTGGAAGCATTCAGAGGCACGGCGCCAGCAGTGACGTACGAAGGGGGTGCGGACTCGTTTCGCCATCTATCGGCCGCTCAGCAAAATTCGTCGATTCAACACCCGGCCATACCAGCCCTTCAGCACATGCCCGCGCCGCGAACAGCTGTTCATCAGCAGCAGGTGGACTGGACAACAAGAATAGCAGAAGTGATCCAAGATCAGTTTGGATTGAAGCCAAAAGTTCAAACTTATACTTACAAGACGCCGTATCCATCGGCCTATGACTCACTGCCGTTCCCACACCGCTACAAAGTTCCTGATTTCACCAAGTTCTCAGGGACGGACGATACATCCACTGTGGAGTATATCAACCGATTCATCATCCAGTGCGGAGAAGCTGCCACGCAAGATGCTCTGAGGGTGCGTTTATTTTAATCGTCTCTGTCCGGATCGGCCTTCCAGTGGTTCACCACTTTACCGCCAAATTCTATCGTCACTTGGGCTGATCTGGAGAAGCAATTCCACAAGTACTTCTATGCAGGAGTACACGAGATGAAGATCTCGGATTTGACCAGCCTCAGGCAGAGGAGCGATGAACCAGTAACGGGGTATATACAGAAGTTCAGAGAAGTCAGGAACAAATGCTACAGTCTGACTCTAACCGATTCACAGTTGGCCGATATCGCTTTCCAAGGTCTCTTGCCACAAATCAATGAGAGATATGCTGCCCAAGAGTTTGAAAGCCTGAGTCAAATCGTCCACCGATTATCAGGGCAAGAGGTCCGACCGTTTGAACAGCGGAGGAACTTCCAAAAGAAGGTGGCATACTTGGAGGGATCTGAATCTGATGTGGAAGAAGAAATCGGCCTGGCAGAGTGGGTAAAAGGGAAAAAACCAATATCTTGCCCCTTTGGCAAGAAGGAGCCAGAGACATTCGGCTTTGACACGTCAAAGGCCGATAAAATTTTTGATCTACTGCTTCAGGAAGGGCAGATTAAGCTGTCTCAACATCACACCATCCCCACGGCCGATCAAATTAAGAAGATGAAATACTGCAAGTGGCACAACGCTACTTCTCATAACACAAATGAATGTAAAGTCTTCCGCCAGCAGATACAATCGGCCATCGAGCAGGGGCGGCTTAAATTTGAAATTCCAACCAAATCGGCAAAGCCAATGAAGATAGATCAGCACCCTTTCCCGACCAACATGGTTAACGCTGGAGGAGACTCAAGTCAAACCAAGGTGCTGACGTCAGAATCGGCGAGAAGAGGCGGCGCCGTCGACCCTAGGAGGCAGATCACGACAGAAGAAATCAGAAGGAACAGGCGAGGGCCAGAACGACCACACAAGCCCGTCACCTCCCAACTCTTACTCAGTAAATATCGGCAGCAGCAAGAACAAGCAAGATACCGGGAAGAGGCGATACGCCGGCATGAAGATCACTGGCAATGTCCGTTCTTCATCCACTGCTGGTAGAACGATATCAGATTGCCGTCTGCCGATAACTGTTCGGAGTGTAACGGATTGAGCTGCAACGATCGCCCGAGGCCACACTCTAGGGACAGAGGATCTGAGCCGATCAGCAGAAATCGACGCGAGGAACAGCGCGTTTCGGTGCATGATCGGCTGGGGGGCAGAGTTGACCAGTACAACAGGTCAAAAAGCAAGATCAGCCAGCGTGATGGACTGGGGGGCAAGATCAGCGCGCACGATCGGCTGGAAGAGATGGCCGATGATAGGTTATCATACGAAGATCCCCTAGCAAGGGAACCAGATTGGGAGCACGCCAGATCATCGGCCAAACCAGCAAACCCCAGGTGGTGTCCCGATGGCCTATCCAGATCCCAGAAGCGAAGGATCCAACGCCTACGCCAGTGGGAACACCAAGAAGAAGAACAGAGACATGTGCCAGAGAGAAGGAATGTTAAATCTCGAGTTTGGCACCCAAAGAAAAACGATCAGGAAACGAACAACCAAGAATCGGCAGCCGAAATTGATATGGTATTCATACTGCCGATGGAGTTCATGGCGCCCAACGATCGAGATAAAGTAACAAGAACAGAAGAAGAACAAATGGCACAACTGGTATTAGAGCCGATGACGGCTACGTTTGAGAAGCCAGAAGAAGAAAAATGGCAGCATCTCAAAGCGTTGTTTCTCAAGGGCTATGTCAACGGGAGGCCCGTCACCAGATTACTGGTAGATGGAGGCGCGGCAGTTAACATCATGCCGTACGCCATGTTCCGCAAGCTGGGCAAGGGCGATAATGACCTCACCAAGATGGACATGATGCTAAAGGATTTCGAAGGCAACGTGTCACCCGCCCGCGGAGCGCTCTGCGTCGACCTCACCATCGGCAGTAAGATCCTCCCTACTACTTTCTTCGTTATTAATGGCAAGGGGTCCTATAATATGCTGCTTGGTCGCGACTGGATACATGCAAACTGCTGTGTCCCATCTACTATGCATCAATGCCTTGTGCAATGGGTCAGCAACAGTACAGGGATAGTCGCTGCCGATTCCGTCTATAGCGTTGCAGCGGCCGACACGCAACAGTGGAGCTGCGAGCACGTCAAGTGTATATCTGGCAGGACTTGGGACACTGACTTCCTGAAAGTGTCCGATTTCGGTCTACAGCCGATCCAAGTAGTCGGCTCTGAAGATGCAGAATAAATGGATCAGCTCGTCCGAGAAGATGGGAAGCTTGGGCATGGGTTTACGTCGGCCGATTTATTAGAGATGGTAGATTTGGGAGATAGCAGCAAATCAAGGCCGACGTACATTAGTGCCAATTTGGATTCTGAGTACAAATGTAAATTGATAAGTTTATTAAAAGAGTTGAGGGATTGCTTTGCTTGGGAATACCATGAGATGCCAGGACTAGACCGGTCTATTGTTGAACACCGGTTACCTATAAAATCAGGATATCGGCCATATCAGCAACCTGTACGACGGTGTAACCCCAAGATTCTACCTGATATAAAGGCCGAGATTACAAAGTTGATTGAGGCAGGATTTATTCGGCAGTGCCGCTACGCCGAATGGATTTCTAACATTGTGCCTGTATACAAAAAGAATGGAAAATTGCGTGTGTGCATCGATTTCAGGAACTTAAATCAGGCTACACCGATGGATGGATATCCGATGCCGACGGCCGATATCTTGGTGGATGCTGCCGCAGGCCACAAAGTCATAAGTTTCATGGATGGGAATGCCGGGTACAATCAGATATTAATGGCCAAGGAAGATATTTCGAAAACGGCTTTTAGGTGCCCAGGCCATCTTGGTTTACTTGAATGGGTGGTTATGACTTTCGGCTTGAAGAACGCTGGTGCTACATATCAACGGGCCATGAACTACATCTTCCACAAGCTCATTGGTTCATCGGTGGAAATTTATATAGATGACGTCGTGGTCAAGTCAAAAGGTCACCTAGATCATCTGGCCGATTTACAGGAAGTGCTGGAGTGCACAAGGAAACATGGGCTGAAGATGAACCCAAACAAGTGTGCATTTGGTGTATCGGTCGGACAATTCTTAGGATTTATGGTCCATGAGCGCGGGATAGAAGTCAACCGCAAGACCATAGACGCCATCAACAAAGTTGTGGCCCCACAAAATAAAACTGAACTGCAGTCCCTCATCGGCAAGGTCAATTTCATCAGAAGATTCATATCCAATCTATCAGGACGTATTCAGGCTTTTACCCCTCTGTTGAAATTAAAGCCCGACCAGGAATTCGTATGGGGAGAAGGACAGCGCAAGGCACTGGAGAATATCAAGCAGTATCTGGTTTCACCTCCGGTGTTAGCTCCACCACAGCTTGGTAAGCCGTTCAAGTTATATTTATCGGCTGATGAACAGGCTATTGGATCGGCGTTGGCACAAGAGTTTGAGGGGAAAGAATGAGTGGTATACTACGTTAGCAGAAGACTTTTTGATGCCGAAACAAGATATTCCTCGGTGAAGCGATTATGCTTGTGCTTGCACTTTTCATGTACTAAGCTCAGGCACCATTTGCTGTCGGCAGAATGCATAGTCGTGTGCAAGGATGATGTGGTGAAGTATATGCTATCATTGCCGATTTTGAAAGGGCGGATTGGAAAATGGATCCTGGCTTTGTCAGAATTCGATTTAAGGTACGAATCGGCCAAGGCCGTCAAAGGCCAAGTGATGGCCGATTTCGTAGTTCAGCATTGTGGACCAGAAATCGCCACCGTTGAACCAGTTCCATGGACTCTATATTTTGATGGTTCCTCGTGTGGGGTCGGATCAGGAATCAGTATTGTTCTTGTGTCGCCTCGGGGGGCAAGTTATGATTTCTCTCTGCCGATAGAAGCCTCTGCAACTAATAACCAGGCGGAATATCGAGCTGTTCTAAAAGGCATCCAATTATTAAGGGAAGTCAGAGCTGATGCAGTCAAAATTTTCGGGGATTCCAAGCTCATTGTGGATCAGTTGACGGGGCGATCTGAGTGCAAGGATGATATCTTGAGGATTTATTATGAGGATTGTCTTCAGCTTTTAAAAGAGTTCAAGTCTGCAATAATTGAGCATATCCCCAGGGATTATAATGAACAAGCCAACAGACTGGCTCAACATGCTTCTGGATATCGGCCGATTCAGGGAGCAATGACGCTAGAGCTCGCGGCCGATGACTGGCGAAAGGATATCGCCGATTACTTGAGAAATCCATCCCAAAAGGTGGATCGGCGAACACGTTTTCAGGCTACAAAATATGTGTTGCTTGAGGATGAATTATTTTATCGGACGATTGATGGAGTCCTTCTCAAATGCCTGGGAACAGAAGAGGCAAATGTTCTGATGGGAGAAATCCATGAAGGCGTGTGTGGAGCTCATCAATGGGCTCACAAAATGAAATGGATGATCAGGAACAATGGATATTACTGGCTGACCATCCTTGAAGATTGTTTCAAGTACTACAAAGGATGCCAAGACTGTCAGAGGTTTGGCAATGTGCAGCGCGCACCAGCATCGGCTATGAATCCAATAATTAAGCCGTGGCCGTTCAGAGGTTGGGGAATAGATCTCATCAGACAGATTCATCCTCCATCTAGCAAAGGGCATAAGTTCATATTGGTAGCTACAGATTATTTTACCAAGTGGGTGGAGGCAGTTCCTTTAAGGAACGTGACATCGGCCGATATGATTGAATTTGTTAAAAGCCATATTATATATCGATTTGGTATTCCTCAAACCATCACAACTGATCAAGGGACAATGTTCACTTCTGGAGAATTCGGAGAGTTCGTCGCCGATATGGGAATTAAATTATTAAATTCTTCTCCATACTATGCTCAAGCCAATGGCCAAGCAGAGTCGTCTAACAAGGGGATAATCAAGCTAATCAAGAGGAAGATAGAAGAGCAACCCAAGAAGTGGCATATGTCTTTGGCTGAATCTTTATGGGCATACAGGATGGCTTGTCATGGGGCCACTAAAATATCCCCTTATCCTTTGGTTTATGGTCATGAGGCGGTATTGCCATGGGAGGTAAGGACAGGGTCAAGACGAATATCGTTACAGGATCAATTAACGGCCGATGACTATTCCTTTCTCATGAAAGACGAACTTGACGATTCGGCAGGTTTACGGTTGAGAGCCCTGATTAGCATAGAAGAAAACAAGAAAAGGGTGGCCAGATGGTATGACAAAAAGGTCAAAGTTAAACAGTTCTCTCAGGGAGATCTGGTATGGAAGTTGGTGCTGCCGATAGGATCTAAGGATCCCAAATTCGGTAAATGGTCACCCACTTGGGAAGGGCCGTATAGAATCGGCCGATGTGCCCCTGGGAATGCATACATTCTAGAGACAATAGATGGGGAGGAATTCCCAAGAGCTTTAAACGGGCGATATCTGAAGAGGTACTATCCAAGCATTTGGGTAGATACATAACTTGCAGCAAAATATGTCAAGATAACATGGCCGATTTCTCATCGGTTTCTGGCTACGCATCTGGTGAAAGAAACATTGGGATTCATTATTGAATGGAAATTACAGATTACATGGCCGACATGGTATAAGTCGCCCTTAGAATAAAAATACTGGTGTGTCTACTGATTACGCCTACGCTGGATTTCTCTCTCGATGCGACCCAGTTTTATCATAAGGTTGAGCCTTTTCTCTTTCAAGTCCTCTGCAGTGGCTCCAGTTTCAGCTTGGTTGCAGAGTTCTTTCAGCAGGCGGGTCTTCTCCTCTTCCAGATCTTCCATGGCGACTTCAGTTTTAGTTTTACGAGGAAGTGAAGAACTTTTTTCGGAAGATGGTCGCTTGCGGACCAAAAGATGAGCACTTATGAGGTCCGAATATTCCTGGACAGCGGCAGGGACATGATCTCTGAATTCCTCAGCATGAGTTCTTATCAGATTTCTGTCTGCCTGTGATAATGGCTCTTCTGAATGCATGATTTCTATCGCTCATTCTAGATCAGAGCTGAGACGGTTTGGCTAAAACAGAGATAAAAGGAGTTACCCAGTATCGGAGCGATTGAGATGCTTAAGAAAAAGGTAGAGGGGGAGTTCATACCTGGTTGACAGAGGAAGAGGATAAGGAGGACGAACAAGACATCTTGCCGTTCAGTTGGGACAGTAAAGGAAGGAGAGGAGATAAGTAATGCGTACGCTTCTAGAGATGGTGAACGGTTTGCGTATAAATGAAAAGGGGGTAGATGGATGGTGAGACACGTCCTATTAGAGTAAATACATACATAAATGCGAGGCAGACTGAAGGAGCAGTTCAAAACCAAATTGGCGCAGTGACATTAAAGGAGCAATAATATTTAACATATTTTTTACAGCCCAAGGAAAGCATCTATGGCTACAATCGCTCGTCGTCTAATTTGATCGGCCGAGTCTACTATTCTCTGATCATTGTCGGTCGATCCTGGTACTTCTGACACGCGGCGACGGAGCCTTATTGTTTCACGGGCCAGATGTTGTCTTTCTTGCTTCAGCTCGCCGATGATGGTTGGGAGTTCTTGGAGCTTCTTCTCTTCAGCGGCTATCTCTTTGGTTATCTGTTCCATCTCCTTGGCTAGTTCTGCTCTCCTCCCTTTCAGCCGATCTATTGCGCCGACGATGTCCGGACGGCAGTTCTCGAGGAAATTGATCCTGTGGTGTACTTCCTGAGTCCGATGCTTGTACGAGTCGACCTCCTCCTGAGTTTTGGTCATCTGAGCACGATCGGCCATACGTTGCAGCGCCCTGGAAACCGGAATCTGCATACCCTCTATATAGGCAGCATATCCCAAGTTTTCCGACACTTCATCCGGGATGTGATCTTTGACCTCGTTGAAAAGTCGTCGGATCGGCGATGCATCTTCCACCAATCGGCCGATGTCACCTTGGAGGAGAGTACGAATGCTTTCGAGCTTGGAGCGGACATCGTCGGAGGTAGAGCTCGATGGAACTGCGTGTGAGGCGATTTCTTCTTCATCGGCCAAGGAGACAGCAAAGGAAAAGATGCTATTGTTGGGGGTATCTTGCTCCTGTAAGAGAACAAAGTAAAGGGTAAGCAAGCGGTGAAAGGAAGTCGGTCGATTCTAATGGTAAGATTGTTACCTCTTTGAAATGAATCTCTCTTGCCTGCACCGGTGGAAGTGTTTCCCTTGTTTCGGGGACTGGTGCACTTGGTTCGCCAGAAGAAGAAGATTCGATCGTTATTAATGCTCCGCTTGGGCCAGCTTCCTGAGAAAGACATAAATTCCCGTGAAAATACTATGGGAAATTGAAACAAGATGGTAATAGAAATTTGCCATGCCTCTGTGGGTCTCCCGGCCGATGCCTGTTGTGGAGTTATAATCGGCATACCTAGATCGACCTGCATCAAAATTGGTTAAGTTTTCTGAATATTAAGGATTCAGGGTAAGAGATCGTGTACCTCGGCAACAGGAGCTGCGAGAATCTCAGTCCCCACTTGAGACGTGGCCGATAGTTGTGGGGACTGCGGTGGGACAACTTGTGCAGCCTGGCAAAGGAATAGAATTGATGTCAGTAGAAGATTTGGAGAATATATGAGATAAATAAGATTACCTGAACAACTTCTACTAATAGTGATGCTGCAGCGGCCCCGACTTCGGCGGTGACTTGGGGATCGTTCATCTCGACAGCCGGAAGGGGTAAAGGACCTGAGGTCTCAGCGGGTGTCACCTCTACTTGATCGGCCGATCCAACGCGGGGAGTCTCGGCCGATACCACTGCCGTCTTGCTGGCCGATCCGATGCGGGAGACTTCAGCCGATGCTATTGCCGTTTGATCGGCTGATCCAATGCGAGCTCGCACCCGACGGCTGGTTATCTTTGATGTTGGCCTTTTTGGTGCTCGCCTTGATCGGCCGGTAGAGATATCTCTGACAGTTGGAGCATGGAAGCCGATAAGTGGATACGGCGTGTATTGGTGATGGCTATCAATCGGCCGGCCACTTCGGCTCCGCATCGGGGGAACATGGCTTTCAGACTGAAGGGATAAACATGAGTTAACGACAAGATGATAATATAATATTGGGATCGGCTAAGGAAAAAAGGACATACCGCTGCATTTGGGTCGATGTTCTCTGGGTCCAGAATGTTGCAGTAAGATGATGGAGATTTACAGAAAAGGTGCTACTTCCATTCTGCCCACCATAATTTGAATTGCTGGGTGGCGAAAGAGGCAACTGACCAACCAGTCAAGTCAATGGTGCTGGAGTTGGGTACTAGATCGCACAGCCGACTGTACTCAAGACTTGACGTTAGTCCATCTCTGAATTTTGCCTGGCCGGCGAAATAGACTCGAATCGGCAGTTGGCCAAAACCCAGTTGCCTTGCCGCAGCCGATGGACAGTAAAATTCATAGGTGGGTGAGTCCTTTCCTGAGAAGAAGTTGGCCGGCAGGATCCCCGGTTTGATCAAGACGTCCATCAACTCTCTGTCAAAGGTATGGGTAGAGAAATCAAAACATACAGGCAACTCAAAAATCGGCTCTACTGCCTGATATGGGTGCCAGCTGATCATCTCTTCACTAAGGCCATTGTAGAAGCATCTGAAGTATTCAGCTGTGCGGGTGGCAGTGAATTGGCAGCCGGGAAAAGCCGATACCGCTTCTCCAAAGGATCTGCAGCGGCGACGGACCGATGGATTCTCCTCCGACTCGATATTGGGAAAGGTCTTTGTCTCTATCCGCTGCTGAGAAACCTTGCTCATGTGTAAGTTGAGCCAGAGGGTGATGAACCACCAAGGACCGCCTGGGTTCCCTATCGGCTCCCCCTTCGACAGCTTGACGCCTATTTGATGCAACAGATGGTATGCCGATCCCAGCAAGTGTTTTCCAAGAGGGATGGCCGATCCTTGTGAAAGAGCTTCTGCCAAAACTTGAGTGTTTGAAGAGGGGCCGACTGCTCTGCCACAGAAGAAATGTTTCTCCAGCCACATCATCAAGAAGGCAGTATGCTCCCTCTGTGAAACTGTCCTGGTCTTCATGTTTTTACTGATGTATCCTTTCCACCCGCCGATTCCTTTGGTCTCCAGCCGATGAGATGGCTTGAACAGATAATTGAAAGGGGTATCGGCGGAGGAAACATCTAGGCCGGTCAGCAGCAGGACATCGGCCAAGGTCGGGGTCATGGGTCCGTGTCCAAAAAGGAATGCGTTAAGTGCATCGGACCAGAAGTAAGAGGCTGCCATAACCAAAGGTTCGTTCCTTTCCATCTGAGACAGGGATAAGTCTATGCACTGGCCGATTTTGAGTTCTTCCCATTGAACCTTCCAAGACCCGGCTACCCTCTGGTACCATTCTCTCCACCCGGGTGTTTCATTCGGCCAGGATCTGAAAGTGCCTACCCAATGATCTAAATCCATGGATGACTGCTTAAAGGGGATCCTATGGGTTTCTAAACTGATCAGATCCGTTGGATCAGGGCTCCCCATAGGGCCCAGACAGATGAGGTCAGGGGATTCTGAGAGAGGAATGGTGATTCGGTGCCTAAGTGCCTAAAAAAGGGAAAAAAGGGAAGAAACTAAGAAAGGATCCGGAAAATACTGAAGCAGTAGAAAGGCAAAAAGGGAAAAATTTCGAGCATTTACCTCTGGGATGGAAGCCATCGTCGCCGATGACGCCGCTGGGGAAGCCGCCGATTGGGCCGCCGCCGCCAAAGGAGTAGCCGATGGAGCCTCTGTAGATGGGGTGGTCGCCGATGGAGACGCCATTGGGGGTCGGAGCAGGCCGCGGATGAGATCGCTGAAAAAGGGGAAGCACTTGGAAATCGAAAGAGCTTGAAGGAAGACGGATAGTGATGCGACGAAGAGAATGCTAGATTCGTGGGGAAGGAAAGGCGGAGAAAGCCAGTACTTAAGAGAGATCAGGGGAGCAAGGGCAAAGATGGTATTTTTACCGCGCCGTCTACACGAGTTCCAGGGGAGCGGTCGTTTCGCGCGCCCGGTTCGAGGGAATTGCAATCATTGTGCCGCGGAACGGAGGAAGATTTTTACTGCGCCCGTTTCGAAGGAGAGGATTAAAGAAAAGAGTTTCGAAGGAAAAGTTATATTTTACTCCGAAACTGGGGGGCATGTGTTGATGCTAGATTTCGACACGTGTTGAATCGGCGTCAGGAGGAGAAGATTGGCCGATGCGGTAGATCTGAAGGCTACAGAAAGGAATCGGCCGATTGAAGTAACAGTTGGAAATCGGCCGATTAGTGGCCCAGCCTATGCCAACAGGATGGGATTATTTCAGAAGATCCTGGTCAAAAGCTGGTCAAAGGGGGCACGCTAAGTCGGTCGAAGAGCAATTGAAGGAAATCTTGATTGATTAGGGAGCGGCGGCGGAAGATTCTGCGGGAGTCCGTTTCCTTTTTAAAGTCCGTATAGATATAGTAATTTAAATAAGATTGTAACAAGTCGTGATCGACCAGGAGTCCTAGCTTTAGGGTATAAATAGGAGTCGTCAAGGTCTTGAAAAGATATCAACACATCAATCAACAACAGTACTTCTACTTTTCCAGCAATTTACTTTCAAGTAGGCGACTTCGCCAATATTTTCTTCTTCCACGAGTTCGTACGGATTGGCAGGGCTGCATCAACTTGATCTCCGGCCAATTGGTAGGTCCCGCTTACCGAGTAATATCCGAGCTTTAACTACGGGCGCATCGCTGTGGTTTCGTTTGGATTTATTCACCAGTTATCGCTATTTACTAGAATTGCAAGTTTCACCTGTTATTCTAGCATTAACACTAGTTATCCAGCTTGAGATCAGAGTAATCGGCTCCGTCATTGTTTTTCTTCGATTTATCATCTTACAGCCGATTAGATCTATTTCAAGTGTTGTCCTTACAGTAGTCGTCTAGATCGCTCCAGCAGTTTTCTTTACGATTACTACACGATCATCGGCTGATCCATAGCCGATCATCTATACAGCAAATCGGTCGATTCGCCGCCGACGCGCTCCTTAGGACAGATCGGAACTCCAGCCGATCTACGCGCCTGGAATTTAATACTTTATTTCCTTGTGAATCAACAGGTCAGATTGACTGGCACGCCGTGTGAACCGCACCAGGGCGATAACCCGAACAGGAGCTAAGCAGATTCTCCCGGGTCGTGTGTCCGACGCTGAAGACCATCGGCCGATTCCTATCCGGCCGATTTTAGCGCCAACACTCTTGTACTAGATAGCTTCAAAAAGCCAATTTAGTTTCAGGCGTAGTCAAGGCTTAACTAGAGTCATCAATACATTAAGTAAGCACAACCACATGAATCCATACATGAATTAAGCCTAACCCACATGAATCCATACACCAAATCCCACAGAAACTAAAGTGAATGACTGAACTGGAAGTACGGTTTTTTTACAAGATCATGGTGGCCCTTCCTACTCTAACGGCGGCGTCGGGGCTGCTCCGGTGGGCTGAATGGTAAGTTGGGCCGGCGTTGCCTTCCGAGTGCCGTGGGAAGCACATTCCCGCTCGCGATGTCTGTGCGATCACGGGAACGACGTTGTCGATGCGGCGGAGGGGATGTAGTCCCAACATCTTCCGTTGCCTGCTAGCAGTAAAGGACAACTAATAATCTCTACGGAAAGCTTACACAAAAATAAAAAAATGCCGAATAGTTACCTGGCTAGGCTCCCCCTGAGTCTGTGTAGGTAGTGGAGCATCCATCATCTGTGACATCCGCATCACTTCATATGTTGGGTCCGTGTCCTCCGAGTCGTTTTCCTGCTCGGAGTCGCTGTTGTCCTGGCGTGAGGATGCAACTTTGCCTTTTGAAGCCGCATGCGATCCGGTCCTAGAAGTCGACCGAGAAGGAGTTGTGGTGGTCCCTTGACCGTAGTGATCCGGTGTGCGCGTACTGGACGAGGTGTGATGTGCACTTGAAGCTCCTGCCCTTGCTGCTACCTGAACGAACTAATCGTCAGGCGCAACAATGCAGTTCAGTTTCGCAGCCATACGCTTGCAACTCCGGCGTACGCTCTGCATCAATGTGAAAATTAAACCCATGTCCAATCATAGTCATAAGCAAATAGGTACGTTGGTATGACCCCTCACCTCAACAAAAGAACGTAAGTGGCCACCACCGTTCTGGCCTCCACTAGCATGTGCAATTGCCACCCTAGCCTCGTTCGCAAGGCGTGCAAGCTATTGTGAATGAAATTAGTGTTTGTACTGTGTTAGCATGCCTCAATGGTCAAGTAAAATGCATCCAAATTACTAGTTGCCATCGTACCATGTAGTTCTCCAAAGGGGCCCTTTCTGGCTGCACTTCGACGCGTGCGATGTCATCGTACTCATCGACAATATTGTCTTCGTCATCTGTATCGGCTCGTTCTTCTATAGGGACGTTGGATCGAGGAGGCTTGATTGATACTCATGTCACCGAATGGAACCACCGTAGGTACTCCTTGTAATGGTTGTTCCTATGGACCACCCCTGAAGTTGGTTCCATCCTCTGTCTTTGCTCCCATTGTAACAGCCAAGCTGCATGTTTCACTCGCCAGTCATTTTTGGAATACCTTTTCTTCCGGTTGATACTGTAAGAGACAGAGAACACATGAAATGTTAGTGTGCCGGTAACGTATCAAACCAATCATGCAGTTATGGAAGACATCAATATACGTACTTATGTAAAGCTTGTGAAGTAGAAAGAGGCTCCGGCGGGAAGTCTTGTAGTCTCCAATACTGTCTCTTGACACGGTGAGGCAAGTGGAGCTCAACAACAAAGAAAAATATCAAAGGCATGGCACTCCTCCACAGGTGAGCATCTCGTGTGCACAACTCGCTCAAGTGAAGGTCCTCCAGCTCATCTCTGTTGTAGAGCGTCCAAAATATCTCTGTTCTAGGGCGTCCAAAATATCTAAACAACTAATACTGATTAGTGCTAGGAATTAAAAAGTTCAACTATGCACCAAGTTGAGATGTCAATAGTAATACCTAATTTTTTGTGATGCAATCTAGGTCATCCATGTAACGCATGTATCGACGCAATGAATCCCCTCTAACCCCCACAACATTTTTCAAGCAAAAGGCCACTGTCGGCCTCGATTCCGCGTCCGCATGCGACCATGCCTACATAATCAAGATGTCACGAGTTACATAATCCAGTTATCGAAGAACAAAGAAATGTTGCGAAAGGGACTATTAACTTACCTCAATTGTGCCACGATAAGGCCTACCCATCGGAAACCTCTCCCAAACCCAAATCCGGAGCAAGTAGGCACAACCACCAAGGTTAGCATCACCACCCACACGCCTACATGCATCACAAAGCTGTCGGTACATCCACCCTAGTGTCGCCGACCCCCAGTTGTATGTGCCAATCGTCTCCCACTGCTGCCCAAGTATTGGGAGGGTCATCCCTGATATTGTGTTCCCGCTGCCATCTGGGAAAAGGAAACCTCCAAACAGGTGCCACAACCAAACCCGAGCATGCCGCTCGACCACCGCCACATCGGCTCCTGCAGGACAATGGTTGAAATGCTCCCTCAACCAAGCCGAGTTGACACCTGAGGTCTTCCTGTCCTTCACTCCCTCAGGAGGTGCAGGGGGGCGGATCCCAATAAGGGCCTCCACCATTTCCCTCCAAAGGAAGTCCAAGAATCATCGCCACATCTTGCATAGTGTTGGTGACCTCCCCGCATAGCAAATGGAACGAGTGTGTCTCCGGCCTCCAACGATCGACGAAAGCAGACAAGAGAGCCGCATCCATAACCGGCAATCCCGCGCAAACCACTCAAGCAAGAGGCAGCAAACAAGATTGACGAAGGAATGGGGCATACCGCTCGTCTCACTTTAAAGGTGAGTGGGTACACGGCCTCAGACGTTGTAACACCTAAAATGTAATGCAAACATATTTTGTAAAGAAAAGCAATCAAGTTATATAGAGGATGATTGAAAAAATATGCAACAATCTAATTTCTTACCTCGCCACGGTCAATTATGACGTGCGCGCGGTGCTTCGAGTCGTAGAAGGTCTCGAGAAGGGGGAACGTTGGGTGCGTCATCCTGTAATGCAAAACAACAAAAAGATTATAACTCCATGAAATTTTTAAGAGCACAACATAAGCAACATGCTTTAAATAAAAAGATAAAATGGACAAAACAATTTACTTTACTAGGCATAGTAGTGTATACAAATTATACCTCTGTAGCTCTTTGTATTCTCTCTCTTGATCTAGTTTGCGATGTTTTTCTCCATTTATTTTTTTTATTCTTCTGGCATTTACATTGAGAACAAAATTTGTAGGACTTGGAGCATCGGTTTTCAGATTTGTCCTCGTCAAAATCACCGGTACCATAATATGCGCTATAGCGGCCTTGGGAGTGGTCCATATAACCTTTCAACCGTTTCTTTTGCCTCCTACCCTTTTTTTGTTTCAAAAGTGCAACATCCGGCACATACTCTAGTCCCATGTACTCCGGCCAGTGTGATGGATCGAGGTAAGGTTTGAAACTAGACTCTCATACCTTGATGGTGTTCGACCTTGCGTAAAAGGGACTACAATAAGTTAGGGCGGTGAAAGAAAGGCCTCTAGACTTGCAAGCGGTTATTAGGTGCAACATGGAAGGTGCAATAATTGTGGTATCATGCAAGTGCACTCTCCAATTTTTAGGTCCAATTTATACTTGCGACCTCCATGACTCTCGCTTCCTATGTTTGTCCCACCAGCGCCTCTTACCTCATAGATCATTCTTTCAGGCCCGAAAGGATGTGCAAGTTGATTTACAGATCTTGACTCTGCGTCTTTTAGATGTTCATCCGCTATTTCTCCCCAATGATCACCTTTATCTAGGAGGGTACGTGCTTTTTGCCATCTATTTACAAAGTACTCGTTCCATTTTTGAAATGAGTACTCCATAGTCCCTGCCACCGGTCTTGATCTAATACCTTTGAAGACATTGTTCAATGACTCGGAGTGGTCTGTGGTCATGATGTCGTACCTCTTGCCTCCAGAGTCATAAGCGAGTGCCCATTTGTCCATATCCTCCATCTCTACCTTCAACCACTCCTTTGTGGTGTCATTCATGTCCTTCTCCAAATCTGCAAGTTTATCTAAAAATGCCGCCTCCGTGCACGCACAACAAAGCTTCTTAAGATTCTTAATAACTTCCTTCTTGTTCTAATGCCTCCACATGTTAGCTGCAAAATGACGCATGCACCACCTATGCACAAGAGGAGGGAAGCCGTCCATATGATCTCTAACACAATTAAGGTGGCCATGGTGACGATCAGAAATCATACAAACTTGTCTAGATGGACCCAACACATATCGTCGAACTAGCTTCATATACCACGACCACCTATCGTTGTTCTCTCCTTCAGTCAAAGCAAACGCCAGCGGCACCAATTGCTTCTACGGATCGACGGCAACAACCATCATAAGTGTCCCCTTATATTTTCCTATTAGGAATGTGCCATCCACGAGTATCACAGGTCGGTAATGCTGGAATGATTCGGCACATTGGGGGAAGCACCAGAAGACCATTTGTAAAACATGCTTGTAAACTCCATTGTGAGGTTGCATCATGTTCCCCGTGTGAATGAACCATCGGATGTCGGGGTTGAAGTGAGACAAATCTCCCCACAACAGAGCCATAGCGAGTTGCTTCGTGTCGGTGTTTTACTGGCAAGACTACCTAGGGATACCCTAAGGTAGTACACTTGTGGTTGGGGTGTCGCCGAGATCAGGAACTCGATGGTGCAACGAACACAAGGGTTTAGAAAGGTTCGGGCCGCAGTATGCGTAATACCCTACGTCCTGTATGGTTTGTATAGCCTTGGGGTTATGCGTTATTTTTTGGAGGGGTCCCTGCCCGCCCTTATATAACCTGGGAGGACAGAGTTACATGGAAATCCTAGTCTGGTACGAGCTTAGGAGTCCTAACCGAGTACTCTCGGGCAGTTTCCTTCTGTACCGACTAGTTGTACTTACATACGAGTACTTTACAGTATGGATAAGGTATGAGACATGCCCCACCCCTTACTCTAAAATGTTCTACGCCACGCGTGCAGTACCATTGCCCCGGGTCTGACAAGCCTCCGAGCCCTTCATAGCCGAGTACTGCATGTTTCGAGTACTTCTTGAAGTCATCCTTCGGTTTCTGCTGAAACTCTGTCTTGAAGGTGTCTTTCGAGTACTTTACTTGGCTGCTCGAGGCTGTGAGGTGCTCTAGCCCCGAGTACTTTCAAAGTGTTTTCTTTCTATGGGGTGCGATGCAAATCGCACTCCATATGGAGTAGCCCCCGAGCCTTAGGTTGAATCGAAGAATTAGGCTGAGGGTCCCACTAGTCTTGAATCTTCATCTTATCTTCCAAACATTTTCGAAAAATAAGCCATCGATGACACGTGCCCCGCAGCCCCCTAGCCTTGAATCCAAATCCCAAGGTTTGGAAAAAGGATCCAAAACAACATGGCATACTGAACAGTGCTATGTATAAAATATGTGTGAAATGTGTAATTTGCCCTGATGGTAAATTTTAGAAATCAATTGGTTCGAAATTCGAAAAACCCCATTTTTCGGGATAAGGTCCCTGAAAAAATGGTTAATCAAATAAACTCCCCAAAACTTATTCCCAAAATACCGCTCAAAACAAATCACGTACTTTTTTAGGGGAGAAAACTCTTCGGCTTCCGAACAGTAAATCTGGTCCTACCCGCTGGCTATTTAACCGCGCGGTGACTCTAGGGTTTTTACCCTTTCACTTTCTGCCTTAGCCATTTCGCTCTCTCACCCTCCTGCGCCGCCAGTCACTGTTAGATCTAGGGTTTGAGAGCCCCATTGAGCCCGTCCTCCATCCCTAGCCAAACTAGTCGAAAAATCTATCCACTCCATTAGTGAGTCCTTGCGCCCCTCTCTCGAAGCCCCCGAGCGTATGCGAGTGAAGCGGCTCGTGACATTCAAGATGGGCAACAAGAAACAGGCGTCTAAGGGGAAGAAGGAGGAGTCGACCACCGGTGATTGGGAGAGAAGTAAGTGCACCCGTGTCGATCTTCTTACCTTAGTTGCTCAAGGTCTTCTTCAATCGGAGGAAATGGTACAGTGGAAACCTTCCTTCCGCCTGTTCGTTCTGCAAGAAGATGTAGATCGGATTGTCATCTTCGAGCATTTTGTCAAAAGAGGATTGCCCCCCCCCCCCCCCCCCCCCGCAACTGATTTCTTCCGCGGCCTCCTTTATCATTGGGGTATTCAGATGTATCATCTGAACCCTAACTCTATCGTCCACCTCTCCATTTTTGTTCATTTTTGCAAAGCTTTTCTTGGCATCGAGCCACATTTTGATCTTTTCTGCTACTTCTTCCATCTCCGCCAACAACCATCTGAGGAGAAGCAGTACCTTGTTGGTGGAGCCGCAATCCAGTTAAAGTAGGGGAAGCGGAAGGAGTATATCGAGTACTCGCTCCCCACAAACCACTCGGGTTGGAGGTCCCTGTGGTTCTACATTGGAAACCATCCACTCGCACTGCCCGAGAGAACTCCAGGGAAGGCGGTGTGGAGGCACGAGTGGAACGAGAAGTTAAATCCCAACCAACTGCTGCAAGTCAATGAATTGCTCAAACTGATTACCAAGCAGAAGGAATCAGGTGTAACCGGCGTGTCTGTCTTGGCCTCCATGTACAAGAGGCATATCATGCCACTGCAGAAGAGGTGTATATTTGGATTCGAGTACTTACGAAGTAACGACCCATCTCGCCTTTCCGCAAAAGTTCTTCCTTCGCAAACGGCTCTTGACCGTGTTCGCCGAGTACTACTTGATGCGAACACGGTCCCTTACGTCCCGAAGCTTTTCAATGCGGTGAATCCGCCGAAACCGGTGAGTAATTTGTCTGTTGATTACTTGCAGAACTTGTGAAGTATCACTGAGTATTGCTCTTTGTCGTTATTTTCTGCAGGGGCACACTGAACTGAACCATTGTCCTGCTCCAAATCTTTACTTGCCTCGGTCGGATCACCTCAAGCTAAGTGCATTCCAGATGCACAAGACCAGTCATTTAGATCGTGATCCCTTAACTGATGAAGAAATAATGGACTCTGACGACGATCTTCCTCTGGCAGCTTACTTGAAGAAGTCTGGCAAGAAATCGAGTAGCAACATAGAGATCCCGAGCCACCCAACCAAGCCGCGGGTGAGCGTGAGGAAGTGTAAGCTCTCCATCAGCAGCCTGTCAGACGACAACCCAAGGTAAATATGATCCTCGGGTACTTTCCTCGACAATTTTGATGTTCTTTTGCTGAGTTTTCCTCTGTTCTATTTGCAGTCCGCTTGCCTCCCCCCAGTCCAAGTGTTCCAAGGACGGGGGAAAGTCAGGCCCTTCTGGGCATGATGCTGCGCCAGTGGTCGATGTCCAGCCTGGTGCAGCGGACCCTTCTGCTATTAAAGTTGCGCCTAGCCCCAGCAACCTGATCCCGGCGAGTGCCAAGGAGGCTCAATCGAAGGAGCCTGCTGGCAGCTCGGGGAAGTCGAGTACTCGGGGGCCCCGGCTTCTAAAACTGAAGAAAGTGGTGACCAAGAGATCCTCCACGTAAGTCTCGAATACTTGACTTGTACCGTTTTGCAATATATCTTATCGAGTAGTTGATATGACTGCCCTTTGTCCATCCCTTCCTCTGCTCTGAGCTTGAGGGAGCCTGACGATGCCCCGGCTGCCCAAGCCTCCGAGTCTGGAAAGGACATGGATGTTGCAGCGTTGGAGACCGGCGCTGCTCCTCCTCCTCCTCCCCTTCCTCCGGCCACCAATGTCGAGGCGGAGAAAGAAGTCGAGCCGAAGCGAGTCGAGGTGGAACTACCCGAAGGTGAGCCCATCCTGCCTCCTCCATCTCCCAGCACCAATCTGCCCGAGGCTAGATTAGTGACTGCAAGTGGAGTGGCAGGCGAGCTGCCCAGGGAATCCAGCGCAAATGACGCCCAAGCCGCGGGTACTTCGAGCCCTGGCACTAGCACCGTCGAGGCTACGAGGAAAGAAGGCCCTGGCACGGAGGATGCGGGCGCCGCGGGCGCCTCAGGAACCGGTGCGGATGCGGCGGAGAAAGATGATCTGTTGGTGATGTCGTACGGCTGGCAACACACCATCGCGGTAGACTTGCTTGATGACCCTTATCTGACCACTGAGAAGAGAAAACAAATCAAAGGGGTCTTCAAGGACTTGTACGAGTTCACTACCGTATGTTTTCGTTTTCCTTGAGTAGTTTTCTTCTACCTCTGTTTCTCTTTGAGTGGTGATAATTGATATACTCTACTTTGTAGAACCTGATGGACCGATCCTAGAAGAAGTTCGAGAAACTCAAATTCATTGAGGATGGCCATTGTAAGTTGGTGGAGAAGGATGAGCGCATTCGCGAAGAAATCCGGAAGAGGATCGACCTCCGCAACGAGCTCGACCAATTGAAGAAAGAGCGCACTCAAGAAACTTGGCTCCTTAAGAATGAAATCCAGAATCTTGAGAAGGAAAAAGCCGAGCTTTTTGAGAAGAACAAGAAGATCTCCAAAGCGCACAAAGGTAACTTGTCGCCTTATCTTGTTAACTTTGATTCGTTGTTTGTTCGAGTAGTTTCTGAAACTTCTCGAATACTGCTTCTTTTCTCTTGCGCGCAGAGCTGAAATCCACTTTGCAAAAGAAAGAAAATATGATTATAGATCTAAAGAACCTTGTTTACCGTGGCGCAGATGACGTCGAGCGCCTTGAGAAGATCCTCCAGGATACAAGCGTCCAATTCCGCGATGCCATGCAGCAGATCAAGAATATGCTTGAGGAAAAGGATGTTATCCAAAAAGAACTCGAAGAATTCAAGATTGCTGCATAGGCTGTCGTGGAGATGGTGGAGTTTCCGGCCGAAGGTGATGCTGGCGAGCTGTCTTTGTTAGAGAACCTTCGTTCGACTCCTCAAAAGGTTGCCAGCTACATCGCGGAGGCCACCAGGACCTACATAGCTTAGGCGCTCGCGTTGGTGAAGTCGTACTGGCCCAACGCAAAGTTTGAACCACTCGCTGAAGGCATGGCGGCCGACTGCTCTTTTGAGAAATTCACAAAGTTCCGTGAAGAAGTCGAGCCCCTTGCTGACAAGATAGCTGAGAGCCTGGAGCAAGATGGTTAGTAGCAAAAAAAAATGTGTACTTATGCCACTTGTTGATATGTATATAAATTTGACTAATTGATCTTTCTTCAGCGTATATCTTTGTATGATGTTTGTTGGTACAATCGTACGACTTAGAGTAGTTGGAGACGTTTGGGTTAAGCTACTCCAAGAGCATCGGCTTGAATGTAGTCAGTAACTTGACGTTTCGTAAAAGTGCTCGTAGAGCAGAAGGACTTAGCCTGGATTTACCCGATCATGCGGTACGCTAGGCTAGCCTTTCAGTTTGAGAGCCTGAACGGTTAAGTTAATAACGTCCCGCTTGTAGCAGGGTAATAACGTGGCCATGTGATGGGTTTTGACCCCTTCGGCGGGTGCCTTAACGCTCTCTTTCGAGTAGTCGTAGCAGCGGCCAGAACTATGAGAGTACATCGAGTGCTCTGCCTTATAGGTTGTACTGGACGCAAGTACTCATGGCGGAGCCCCCGAGCATAATCGAGCTAAGTACAAGTACTCGTGGCGGAGCCCCCGAGTATAAGTAGTCGAGAAAACATATAAACTCGTGGCAGAGCCCCCGAGTTTAATGTAGGCAAAAAATGTAAGAACTCGTAGCGGAGCCCCCAAGTTAAAACATATAGAAAGTAGTCGAATTACGGCAAAATCAACTCTTTATTTATAAAATATGCTGACATGCAACTGGTGAATTGCTTTTACAGCTTCTACAAGGTGTAGAATTTTCGGAGATTCTCTATGTTCCAGGAGTTGGGAACATCCTGGCCATCAGGGTACTATAGGTGATATGACCCTGGTCTTGTGACTTCCGACATGATGAAAGGACCTTCCCACCATGAATTAAGCTTGTGTAACCCAGTTTCATCCTAGATACGACGAAGGACCAAGTCACCGATATTGAACGACCGCTCTCGCACATTGCGATCGCGATAGTGCCGGATGCCCTGCAGATAATGGGCTGACTAAACGAGGGCACTGCATCTGGCTTCATCAACAGTATCCAGTTCCAGTTGCTGAGCTTCGTCCGCCTCCCCTTCATCATACATCTCGACTCTGGGAGAGAGGCACATAAGATCTGCTAGGAGTATAGCTTCGGACCCGGAGATAAGGAAAAAAGGGGTATGTCCTGTGGCTTTCGATGGTTGAGTTCGAAGCCCCCAGACAACATGAGGCAACTCGTATATCCACTTGCCACCCTTTTTGTTGTTCTCATCGTAGAGTCTCTTCTTTGGGCCATCCAGAATCAAGCCATTGGCCCGCTCGACTTGTCCATTGGCCCTTGGGTGTGCGATTGACACGTACTTCACTTCAATCGTGTTGTTTTTGCAGAATTCCCAGAACTGGTTTGCCGTGAAGTTTGAGCCCAGATCTGTGATGATGATGTTGGGGTAGCCAAAACGGTACATAATGTTCGAGATGAAGTCGACTGCCCTGTCTGGAGTGAGCTTGGTGATTGGCTTGTACTCGATCCACTTGGTAAACTTGTCGATGGGCACCAATACATTTGTAAAGCTTCCTGGAGCTGTAGTCAGAGGTCCAATCATGTCGAGGCTCCAGCATGCGAAGGACCATGAGGGCGGTATGGTGATGAGGTTGTGTGCCGGGACGTGAGACTGTTTGCCAAAAATTGGCACTTCTGGCACTTTCGAACGAGATCCTCGGCGTCGGAAACTGCTGTTGGCCACCAATAACCTGCCCTGTAGGCCTTCCCGACCAATGTCTTGGATGCTGCATGATTTCTGCATGTACCCTCGTGTATCTCGAGTAATATATTTTGGCCCCATGCCCTGGGAAAACATTTCATGAGTACTTCTATGCTTGCTCCACGCTTGTAGAGCTTATCTCCAACGATGACAAGACCCTTGCTGCGCCTCATGATGCGTATTGCTTGTGGGCTTTTCTTTGTCACCCCAAGGGGTAGCTTCTTTTCCTTGATGACCTCCGATATCATGACCTCCAATATCAAGACCTCCCGGCTGGGGTCTGAGGATCCCAAATCGGTGGTTGCTTGATTCGTGGTCTTGATCAACGGTTTTTTGAGTTCCTGGACAAATACTCCTGCTAGGACTTGTGCTCGAGTGGATCCAAGCTTGGAGAGTACATCTGCTCCAACATTATTGTCCCGGACGATGTGATGAATCTCCAGGCTAGCAAATTTATTCTCCAGCTTGCGTACTTTCGTAACATATGCGTCCATCTCCTCCTTTGTGCAGTTCCCACTCTTTGTTGACTTGTTGCACGACTAGCAGCGAGTCACCATACACGAGTAGTCGTTTGATACCCAGTGAGACTGCCAGGTGGAGACCGTGTAGTAGCGCTTCATACTCGGCCTCGTTGTTGGATACCTTCCAAAGAATTTGTAAGACGTACTTGAGTTGTTCACCCTTTGGAGATATGAAAAGTACTCCTGCCCTGCCGCCCTCGAGCTTGAGCGAGCCATCAAAGTACATCGTCCAATACTCTGGGCGGCTGGCTGGGGTTGGTACTTGATTTTCCCGCCACTCAGCCATGAAATCGACCAATGCTTGGGATTTGATGGCTGTCCATGGCTTGAAGTTGATTGAAAGAGCCCCTAGTTCTACTGCCCACTTGGATATATGACCAGTGGCATCCCGGTTGTGGAGTATATCCGCCAACGGGAAATCAGTAACAACTGAGATCTTATACTCGTCGAAGTAGTGGCGGAGCTTCCTTGATGTTATGAGTATTGCATAGAGTAGTTTCTGAATTGAAGGATAGCGTACCTTCAAGTCAGAGAGTACTTCGCTGATGAAATAGACTGGCCTCTGCACGCCAAATGCATGGCCTTCCTCGTTTCGCTCCACCACAATTGATGTGCTGATCACATGAGTGGTTGCTGCGATGTACATCAGCAGGTTCTCCCCGGGACATGGCGCTGTGAGAATAGGAGGTGACTGCATGTGTTCCTTGAGGTCCTGTAATGCCTGCTCAGCTTCCTCCATCCAGTGGAACTTGTCTTTCTGCTTCTAGAGCTTGAAGAAGGGAAGGCCCCATTCTCCAAGTCGTGAGATGAATCTGTTTAAGGCCGCCATGCACCCTGTTAGCTTCTGCACGTCCTTGATCATTGCTGGAGCCTTCATGTCGGTGATGGCGGTAATCTTCTCCGGGTTAGCTTCAATCCCTCCATGACTGTTGACGCCAGATTTTGACACGTATTGAATCGGCGTCAGGAGAAGAAGATTGGCCGATGCAAGAGATCTGAGAGCTACAGTGAGGAATCGGCCGATCGGGGTAACAGTCGAAAATCAGCCGATTGGTGGCGCAGCCCGCACCGATAGGATAGGATTATTCCAGAAGATCCTGGTCAAAGGCTGGTCAACGAGGTATGCTAAGTCGGCCGGAAAGCAATTGAAGAGGTCCTGATTGGATTAGGAAGCGGCGGCGATAGATTCTGCGGGAGTCCGTTTCCTTTTTAAAGTTATTATAGATATAGTAGTTTTTCCTGTTTTAAATAAGGTTGTATCAAGTCGTAATCGACCAGGAGTCCTAGTTTCAGGGTATAAATAGGAGTCGCTAGGGTTTTGCAAAAAGACAACCAACATCAATCAACAAAATACTTCTACTTTTTACCAGTACTTTACCTTTCAAGTCGGCGACTTCGCCAATATTTTCTTCTTTTACGAGTTCGTACAGATTGGCAGGGCTGCATCAACCTGATCTCCGGCCAATTGGTAGGTTCTGATTATCGAGTAATATCCGAGCTTTAACTACGGGCGCATCGCTGTGGTTTCGTTTGGATTTATTCACAAGTTATCGATATTTACTAGAATTGCAAGTTCTACCTGTTATTCTAGTATTATCACCAGTTATCCAGCTTGAGATCAGGGTAATCGGCTTCGTCATCGTTCTCCTTCGATTCATCGCCATATAGCCGATTAGATCTGTTTCAAGTGTTGCCTCTATATTAATTGTTTAGATTGCTCCAGCAGTTTTTACAATTACCATACGATCATCGGCTGACTCATAGCCGATCATCTCTACAGCAAATCGGCCGATTTACCGCCGACGCGCTCCTCAGGACAGATCGGAAATCCAGCCGATCGACGCGCCTGGAATTTAATACTCTATTTCCTTGTCAATCAACAGGTCAGATTGACTGGCACGCCGCGCGAACCGCACCAGGGCGATAACCCGAACAGGAGCTAAGCAGATTCTCCCGGGTCGTGTGTCCGATGCTGAAGACCCATCGGCCGATTCCTATCCGACCGATTTTAGCGCCAACACACTTTTGGCACGCCCAGTGGGACCATCCAGGACCTGATATGTCAAACAACGCAGAAATCTCTGACAGCAACATCATTGGGGTCACAGAAGCTGATCTCAAGGACGACCAGAGGGAGGAATTGGCAAAACATCTAGAAGATTACAAGAAGATATACCTCCAGTCGTTCAGTCGTACCAGAAGCGGGGAAGCAGTTAGGAAGGCCCCTATTCCAGCACCTCGCCACATCACCATTGCTGAAGACTCGGGCAAGATGTCAGAGATGATTCAGCAGTCCGTATATCAAGCGTTCATTGACCAATCCTCGGTGATGAGCAACACGGTGTACAACGCCGTCGTCAACTCTCTGGCCAGCGGGGCCGTTCAAGGTTATCAGGGACCGGCATATGCCCCTCCAACTACCCTGCCGGCCAGAAGCTTACCCTACACATCCCAATCGGCTTCTCAGCCGATGTTGACGCAGCGCGAGGGGTACAGCTCTCCACCACTTCCGGCGTCTCCAAGATATAGCGGTGCACCATGTCTCCCATCGCGAGCGCCGCTTCAACCCGTCCAGATGGCTTCGGTGCAAACACTGCCTACAAGCTCAGTGCCTTGGGGGGCATCAGCCACGACGTATTTCCCCGAGCCAGCGGACGGGCATCGCACTTACCCGTTCCAGGTGCCGTACCAATCGGCAGCCCGGCCAACGGTCTCCCAGTACCAGCCGATTTTACCAGAGATCGGCAGGGGGGCATCAGCCACGACGCATTTTCCCGAACCAGCGAACGGGCGTGGCACTTATCCGTTTCAGGTGCCGTACCAATCGGCCGCCCGGCCGACGGTCTCCCAGTACCAGCCGATTTTACCAGAAGTCGGCAGGGGGTCAAGCACTGTGGAGGCATTCAGAGCCGCGGCGCCAGCAACAACATACGAGGGGGGTGCGGACGCGTTTCGCCAGCAGTTATCGGTCGTTCAGCAAACTTCGCCGATCCATCACCTGGCTGAACCAGCCCTTCAACACGTGCCCGCACCACGAACAACTGTTCATCAGCAGCAGGTGGATTGGACGGCAAGAATAGTAGAAGTAATTCAAGATCAGTTTGGGCTGAAGCCGAAAGTTCAAACTTATACTTACAAGACGCCGTATCCATCGGCCTATGACTCGTTACCGTTCCCACACCGCTACAAGGTTCCTGATTTCACCAAGTTCTCAGGAACGGATGACACATCCACTGTGGAGCACATCAACAGATTCATCATCCAGTGCGGTGAAGCTGCCACGCAAGACGCTCTGAGGGTACGGTTATTTTCATCATCTCTATCCAGATCGGCCTTCCAGTGCTTCACCACTTTACCGCCAAATTCTATCGTCACGTGGGCCGATCTGGAGAAACAATTCCACAAGTATTTCTACGCGGGAATACACGAGATGAAGCTCTCGGACCTAACCAGCCTCAGGCAGAGGAACGATGAGCCGGTGACAGGGTATATACAGAGATTCAGAGAGATCAAAAACAAGTGCTACAGCCTGGCCCTGACCGATGCACAGTTGGCCGATATCGCTTTCCAGGGCCTCTTACCGCAAATCAGAGAAAGATATGCCGCCCAAGAGTTTGAGAGCCTGAGTCAAATCGTCCACCGATTGTCAGGGCAAGAGATCCGACCGTTTGAACAGCGGAGGAGCTTTCAGAAGAAGGTGGCGTATTTGGAGGGATCTGAATCTGACGCAGAGGAGGAAATCGGCCTGGCAGAATGGGTAAAAGGGAAAAAACCAATATCCTGCCCCTTTGGCAAGAAGGAGCTAGAGACATTCGGCTTTGACACGTCAAAAGCCGATAAAATTTTTGATCTACTGCTTCAGGAGGGACAGATCAAGCTGTCGCAACATCACACCATCCCTACGGCCGATCAGTTGAAGAAGATGAAGTACTGCAAGTGGCACAACGCTACTTCTCATGACACCAACGAATGTAAAGTCTTTCGTCAGCAGATACAATCGGCCATTGAACAAGGGCGGCTCAAATTTGAGACTCCAACCAAATCGGCAATGCCGATGAAGATAGATCAGCATCCCTTCCCGGCCAACACGGTCAACGCTGGAGAAGAGTCAAGTCAAACCAAGGTGCTGACATCAGAATCGGCGAGAAGAGGTGGCGTCGTCGATCCCAAGAGGCAGATCACGACGGAAGAAATCAGAAGGAATAGGCGAGGACCAGAACGGCCACACAGGCCTGTCACCTCCCGATTTCTACTCAGTAAATATCGGCGGCAGCAAGAACAAGCACAACACCAAGAAGAGATGATACGCCGGCATGAAGATCACTGGCAGTGTCCCTTCTTCATCCACTGCTGGGAGAATGATATCAGACTGCCCTCTGCCGATAACTGTCCGGAGTGCAATGGATCAAACCGCAGCGATCGCCCGAAGCCACACTCTAGGGACAGAGGATCAGAGCCGATCAACAGAAATCGGCGCGAAGAACGGCGCGTTTCGGTGCATGATCGGCTGGGGGGCAGAGTTGACCAGTACGGCAGGTCAAAAACCAAGATCGGCCAGCAAGATGGACCGGGGGGCAGGATCAGCGCGCACGATCGGCTGGAAGAGGTGGCCGATGATAGGGTATCAGACGAAGATCCCCTAGGGAAGGAACCAAAGTGGGAACACGCTGGATCATCGGCCAAACCAGTAAATCCCAGGTGGTGTCCTGACGGCTTATCCAGATCCCAGAAGCGAAGGATCCAACGCCTACGCCAGTGGGAACATCGAGAAGAAGAACAAAGACACGTGCCAGAAAGAAGGAATGTGAAATCTCGAATTTGGCGCCCAAAGAAAAATGATCAGGAAGCAAACAGCCAAGAATCGGCGGCCGAAATCAATATGGTTTTCATACTGCCGATGGAGTTCATGGCGCCAAGCGATCGGGACAAAGTGACAAATACAGAGGAAGAGCAAATGGCACAACTGGTGTTAGAGCCGATGACGGCTATGTTTGAGAAGCCAGAGGAAGAAAAAAGACAGCACCTCAAAGCGCTATTTCTCAAGGGCTATGTCAACGGAAGACCCGTCACCAGACTACTGGTAGATGGAGGCGCGGCAGTCAACATCATACCGTATGCCATGTTCCGCAAGCTGGGCAAGGGCGAGGACGACCTCACCAAGACGGACATGATGCTCAAGGACTTCGAAGGCAACGTGTCGCCTGCCCGCGGGGCATTCTGCGTCGACCTCACCATCGGCAGTAAGACCCTCCCCACTACTTTCTTCGTCATTAATGGCAAGGGGTCCTATAATATGCTGCTCGGTCGCGACTGGATACATGCAAATTGTTGTGTCCCATCTACTATGCATCAATGCCTTGTGCAATGGGTCGGCGACAGTACAGAGGTGGTAGCTGCTGATTCCATTTACAGCGTTGCAGCGGCCGACACACAACAGTGGAGCTGCGAGCACGTCAAGTGTATATCTGGCAGGACTTGGGACACTGACTTCCTGAGAGTGTCCGATTTCGGTCTACAGCCGATCCAAGCAGTCGGCTCCGAAGATTCAGAATAAATGGATCAGCTCATCCGAGGAGATGGGAAGCTAGGACACGGGTTCACGTCGGCCGATTTGTTAGAGATGGTAGATTTGGGAGATAGCAGCAAATCGAGGCCGACGTACGTTAGTGCCAATTTGGATCCTGAGTACAAATGCAAATTGATAAAATTATTGAAAGAGTTCAGGGATTGCTTTGCTTGGGAATATCACGAGATGCCAGGACTAGACCGGTCTATTGTTGAACACCGGTTACCTATAAAATCAGGATATCGGCCGTATCAGCAACCTGCACGACGGTGTAACCCCGAAATTCTACCTGACATAAAGGCCGAAATTACAAAGTTGATTGAGGCAGGATTTATTCGGCAGTGCCGCTACGCCGAATGGATTTCTAACATTGTGCCTGTATACAAGAAGAATGGAAAGTTGCGTGTGTGCATCGATTTCAGGAATTTAAATCAGGCGACGCCAATGGATGGTTATCCGATGCCAACGGCCGATATCTTGGTGGATGCTGCCGCAGGCCACAAAGTCATAAGTTTCATGGATGGGAATGCCGGGTACAATCAGATATTAATGACCGAAGAAGATATTTCGAAAACGGCTTTTAGGTGCCCAGGCCATCTTGGTTTATTTGAATGGGTAGTTATGACTTTTGGTCTGAAAAACGCCGGCGCTACATATCAACGGGCCATGAACTACATCTTCCACAAACTCATTGGTTCATCAGTGGAAATTTATATAGATGACGTCGTGGTCAAGTCAAAAGGTCACCAGGATCATCTGGCCGATTTACAAGAAGTGCTGGAGTGCACAAGGAAGCATGGGCTGAAGATGAACCCAAACAAGTGTGCGTTTGGTGTATCGGCCGGACAATTCTTGGGATTCATGGTCCACGAGCGCGGGATAGAAGTCAGTTGCAAGACTATAGACGCCATCAATAAAGTAGTGGCCCCACAGAATAAAACTGAACTACAGTCCCTCATCGGCAAGATCAATTTCATCATAAGATTCATATCCAATCTATCAGGACGTATTCAGGCTTTTACTCCTTTGTTGAAATTAAAGCCCGACCAAGAGTTCACATGGGGAGAAGAGCAACGCAAGGCACTGGAGAGTATCAAGCAGTATCTGGTCTCACCTCCGGTGTTAGCCCCGCCACAGCCTGGTAAGCCATTCAAGTTATATTTATCGGCTGACAAGCAGGCTATTGGATCGGCGTTGGTACAGGAGTTTGAGGGGAAAGAACGAGTGGTGTACTACGTCAGCAGAAGACTTTTAGGCGCTGAAACAAGATATTCTTCGGTGGAGCGATTATGCTTGTGCTTGTACTTTTCATGTACTAAGCTCAGGCACTATTTGCTATCGGCAGAATGCATAGTCGTATGCGAGGATGATGTGGTAAAGTATATGCTATCATTGCCGATTTTGAAGGGGCGGATTGGAAAATGGATCCTGGCTTTGTCAGAATTCGATCTAAGGTACGAATCGGCCAAAACCGTCAAAGGTCAAGTGATGGCCGATTTCGTAGTTCAGCATTGTGGACCAGAAATTGCCGCCGTTGAACCAGTTCCATGGACTCTATATTTTGATGGTTCTTCGTGTGGGGTCGGATCAGGAATCGGCATCGTTCTTGTGTCGCCTCGGGGGGCAACTTATGATTTCTCTCTGTCGATAGAGGCTTCTGCAACCAACAACCAGGCGGAGTATCGAGCTGTTCTGAAAGGCATCCAATTGTTAAGGGAAGTCAGGGCGGATGCAGTCGAGATCTTTGGGGATTCCATGCTCATTGTGGATCAGTTAACAGGACGATCCGAATGCAAGGACGACATCTTGAGGATTTATTATGAAGATTGTCTTCAACTTTTGAAAGGCTTCAAATCTGTAACAATTGAGCACACCCCAGAGAATATAATGGAGAAGCCAACAGACTGGCTCAACATGCTTCTGGGTATCGGCCGATTCAGGGAACGATGACGCTAGAACTTGCGGCCGATGACTGGCGGAAGGGGATCGCCGATTATTTGAAAAATCCATCCCAAAAGATGGATCGACGAACACGTTTTCAGGCTACAAAGTATGTGTTGCTTGAGGATGACTTATTTTTTCGGACGATCGATGGAGTTCTTCTCAAATGCCTGGGAACAGAAGACGCAAAGGTCCTAATTGGAGAAATCCATGAAGGCGTGTGTGGAGCTCATCAATCGGCCCATAAAATGAAGTGGATGATCAGGAACAATGGATATTACTGGCCGACCATCCTGGAAGATTGTTTCAAGTATTACAAAGGATGCCAAGACTGTCAGAGGTTTGGCGATGTGCAGCGCGCACCAGCATCGGCTATGAATCCGATAATTAAGCCGTGGCCGTTCAGAGGTTGGGGAGTAGATCTCATCGGACAGATTCATCCTCCGTCTAGCAAAGGGCATAAGTTCATATTGGTGGCTACAGATTACTTTACCAAATGGGTGGAGGCAGTTCCTTTGAGGAACGTGACATCAGCCGATATGATTGAATTTGTTAAAAGCCATATTATATATCGATTTGGTATTCCTCAGACCATCACAACTGATCAAGGGACAATGTTCACTTCTGGAGAATTCGGAGAGTTCGCCGCCGATATGGGGATTAAATTATTAAATTCCTCTCCATACTATGCTCAAGCCAATGGCCAAGCGGAGTCATCTAACAAGGGGATAATCAAGCTAATTAAGAGGAAGATAGAAGAACAACCCAAGAAGTGGCATATGTCTTTGGCTGAATCTTTATGGGCGTACAGGATGGCTTGTCATAGGGCCACTAAAATATCCCCTTATCATTTGGTTTATGGCCATGAAGCAGTCTTACCATGGGAGATAAGAACAGGGTCAAGACGCATATCGCTACAGGATCAGTTAACGGCCGATGATTATTCCTTTCTCATGAAAGATGAACTTGACGATTCGGCGGGTTTGCGGTTAAGAGCTCTAATCAGCATAGAGGAGAACAAGAAAAAGGTGGCCAGATGGTATGACAAGAAGGTCAAAGTCAAACAGCTCTCTCAGGGAGATCTGGTATGGAAGCTGGTGCTGCCGATAGGATCTAAGGATCCCAAATTCGGTAAGTGGTCACCCACATGGGAAGGGCCGTATAGAATCGGCCGATGTGCTCCCGGAAATGCATACATTCTGGAGACGATAGAAGGGGAGGAATTCCCAAGAGCTCTGAATGGACGATATTTGAAAAGGTACTATCCAAGCATTTGGGTAGATGCATAACTTACAGCAAGATATATCAAGATTACATGGCCGACATGGTGTAAGTCGCCCTTAGAATAAAAACACTACTGGTTACGCCTGCGTTGGATTTCTCTTTCTACGCGACCTAATCTTATCATGAGGGAGAGCCTTTCATCTTTCAAGTCCTTTGCAGTGACTCCAGCTTCAGCTTGGTCGCAGAGTTCTTTCAGCAGGCGGGCCTTCTCCTCTTCCAAATCTTTCATGGTGGCTTCGGTCTTAGCTTCAGCAAGTCGGTGTGAAGATGAGGAACTCTCGTCAGAGGATGGCATTTGTTCAAAGCAAACAAGATCCATATGGTCCAAGATTGATCGGACACTGGCAGGAACATGATCTTTGAGTTCTTCAGAGTGAGCTTTTATCAGATCTATATCAGCTTGCGACAAAGGCTTGCCTGAATGCATGATTTCGATCGCTCTTTCCAAAACAGGGCTGAGACGGTTCGGCTGAAAGAAGGAATAGGCAAATATGTTGGAACAAAGTGAGATGTCTCAGGAAGGGATGGAGAGGAAATTGATACCTGATTAACGGAAGAGGAGGATCGAGAAGACATTTTAATGCTTGACCAAAGACGGCGAGCGGCGGGTTTCAGAGGGAAAAGAAGACAAGCCAGATGAACATTTTTGGAAATAATACGAAGAATCGTATTTATAGAAAGGAAGAGACAGAGGGTTGGCAAGACGTGTACCGCCGGAGTAAAGACATCAGTAAATGTAAAGCTGCCAGGGGAGACGGTCAAAGTCTGAATCTACACGCCAACATAAATCCTCTTACCGGATTCCATGTCATAGAGCTGATTCTAGAAAAAGATCAGATGCAGAGGGAAAGGTAACACAACTGATTTCGAGGTTTACTCCTGTCGCAATGGGGAAGCTTAGAGAGAAGGATTAAAGAAAAAGTTTCGAAGAAAAAGTTATATTTTACTCCGAAACTGGGGGGCATGTGTTGACGCCAGATTTTGACACGTATTGAATCGGCGTCAGGAGAAAAAGATTGGCCGATGCAAGAGATCTGAGAGCTACAGTGAGGAATCGGCCGATCGGGGTAACAGTCGAAAATCAGCCGATTGGTGGCGCAGCCCGCACCGATAGGATAGGATTATTCCAGAAGATCCTGGTCAAAGGCTGGTCAACGAGGTATGCTAAGTCGGCCGGAAAGCAATTGAAGAGGTCCTGATTGGATTAGGAAGCGGCGGCGGAAGATTCTGCGGGAGTCCGTTTCCTTTTTAAAGTTATTATAGATATAGTAGTTTTTCCTGTTTTAAATAAGGTTGTATCAAGTCGTAATCGACCAGGAGTCCTAGTTTCAGGGTATAAATAGGAGTCGCTAGGGTTTTGCAAAAAGACAACCAACATCAATCAACAAAATACTTCTACTTTTTACCAGTACTTTACCTTTCAAGTCGGCGACTTCGCCAATATTTTCTTCTTTTACGAGTTCGTACAGATTGGCAGGGCTGCATCAACCTGATCTCCGGCCAATTGGTAGGTTCCGATTATCAAGTAATATCCGAGCTTTAACTACGGGCGCATCGCTGTGGTTTCGTTTGGATTTATTCACAAGTTATCGATATTTACTAGAATTGCAAGTTCTACCTGTCATTCTAGTATTATCACCAGTTATCCAGCTTGAGATCAGGGTAATCGCTTCGTCATCGTTCTCCTTCGATTCATCGCCATATAGCCGATTAGATCTGTTTCAAGTGTTGCCTCTATAGTAATTATTTAGATTGCTCCAGCAGTTTTTACAATTACCATACGATCATCGGCTGACTCATAGCCGATCATCTCTACAGCAAATCGGCCGATTTACCGCCGACGCGCTCCTCAGGACAGATCGGAAATCCAGCCGATCGACGCGCCTGGAATTTAATACTCTATTTCCTTGTCAATCAACAGGTCAGATTGACTGGCACGCCGCGCGAACCGCACCAGGGCGATAACCCGAACAGGAGCTAAGCAGATTCTCCCAGGTCGTGTGTCCGACGCTGAAGACCCATCGGCCGATTCCTATCCGGCCGATTTTAGCGCCAACAATGACTAATAATGAACCTGAGTAGTTTCCCGGATGGTACGCCGAAAATGCACTTGGTCGGAGTGAGTTTCCATTGGAACTTCCGGAGGCTACTGAATGTTTCCTCCAGGTCCGCAATTAGGTCCTCGGGAATTCTGGTCTTGATGACCACGTCATCCACGTAGGCCTTGACATTGCGGTGTAGTTGCTCTGCAAAGCACATTTGGATTACCCGCTGGTACGTAGCCCCCACGTTCTTCAGCCCGAAGGACATAGTCTTGTAGGCATAGGTCCCGAAGGGCGTGATGAAGACGATCTTGATTTGATCTTCTTCCTTGAGGGCAATCTGATGGTAGCCCGAGTAGCAGTCAAGGAAACAGAGGAGTACACAACCGGCAGTGGAGTCGATTACTTGATCAATGCGTGGTAGCCCAAAGTGGTCCTTCGGGCAGTGCTCGTTGAGATCGGTATAATCAACACACATTCTCCATTCATTATTATTCTTCTTCTTTACAAGGACAGGGTTGGCAACCCACTCTGGGTGGTACACCTCTCTGATGAAACCAGCCGTGAGTAGTTTGGCCAACTCCTTTTTGATTGCTTCCCTCTTATCCTGAGCGAATCTACGGAGACGCTGCTTTTTGGGGGTAGCATCAGGATCTACTTTCAAACTATGCTCGATCAGTTCCTTGGGCACCCCTGACATATCCGCTGGTTTCCACGCGAATATGTCTCAGTTGGCCCTAAGGAAACTGATGAGCACGCTTTCCTATTTGGGGTCGAGCTGTGACCCGATCAGGGCTGTCTTGGACAAATCTGCTTGCTGCAGCTGGATGGACTTCAAAGCAAGTTCTCCGGTGGGTTGCAGCTTCGAGTAGATCGCCTTCTTTGTGGGAATGTCTAGCCCTGTTTCGGAGAGCTGTTGCGCAACCGCGAGTACTTCACCGGAAGTATCTAGTACACGCGTAGTCGAGGCGTACTCGATGGCCTTCTGGTCGCAGTCGTATGACTTCTCCAGGTCGCCGCGCAAGGTGAGAACCCTACTCTTTCCTGGCATCTTTAGGAGTAAGTAAACGTAGTGCGGTACGGCCATAAATTTTGCCATTGCAGATCTGCCCAGAATGGCGTTATAGGAGGTTTTGAAGTTGGCCACTTTGAACTTGATGTACTTGGTACGGTAGTTTTCCCTCGTCCCAAAGGTGATGGAAAGCACCACCGTGCCAAGCGGCGTAGCTGCGTTCCCACGTACGATGCCGTAGAAGGGAACCTTGCTGGGGGTAAGCATGTCGATGAAATTTGCCCCCATCTTCCTTAGGGTACTCGCAAAGATGATGTTCAGGCCGCTGCCTGAGTACTTTTGTGAGCCTGACATCCGCGACCACCAGATCTAGGACGAGCGGGAGTTTGCCCGGCTCAGAAAAGCTCGTCCATTGATCAGCCCTAGAGAACGAGATGGGGACCTCCGACCACCGGAGGGGTCATGGTACCGTCGGCTCGATGGGCATGATCTCGCGGCGGTGCAGCTTCTGAGTCCTTTTGGAGACAAATCCTGACTCGCCATCGAATATGACTCGCCACTCTTCTTCTTCTTCTTCTTCTTCTTCTTCTTCTTCTTCTTCTTCTTCTTCTTCTTCTTCTTCTTCTTCTTCTTCTTCTTCTTCTTCTTCTTCTTCTTCTTCTTCTTCTTCTTCTCCTCCTCCTCCTCCTCCTCCTCCTCCTCCTCCTCCTCCTCCTCCTCCTCCTCCAAGGCGGGGCGTTGAGGGACTTCCGGAGCTGGTAGCACTCAAAAGCAGTGAGTTTTGAGTGCGGGTGCCACGGGCATTGTTTCTGCATGAGTTTGTCAAAATCCTTTTGCAGATTGGATGGCTTCTTTCCTCGCGGAGCGCGATTGATAGCCGCGACAAGATTGTCTATCTTGCGCTTTCGGGAGGATCCCGAGTAGTCCCGCCGGCTTTTGTCGTTGCAGTGGTCGATGTTGCGCTTGTTGTAGTCGTTGCCGTATTTTGAGAACCGACCACGCTCCTGCTCCTCTTGGTTTGCCCAGGTTTGCATCATGTCGTGGAGGTCAGCAACAGTCTTGGGGCGGTTGCAGCCGAAGTCGCGGAACAGAGCCTGGTCGGTGAGGTCGTTGTGGAAGCAGTCGATGACGTCGCTCTCCAAGATGTTGGCGATCGTAGCTCGGGTGTTGAAGAAGCAGTGAGTGTATGAGCGTAGGAGCTTGTTCCTTTGTTGCATGCATTGGGACAGGTCGTGTCTAGTACCTGCTCGAGCGATCGCCCCCTGAAAGTTGTCAATGAAGACGTTCCGCAGTTGCTCCCAGGAAACGATGGAGTTCTTGGTTAGGCTCTCCAGCCAAGTGAGTGGGGCGGTCTTCAGGGCCATCGGGAAGTAGACGACCTTGGAGGTGTTGGTGCCGCCTGCGACTTCAATGGCGGTGGAGTAGCATCGTACCCACTATTGAGGAGATTGCTTACCATCATACTTGGTGATGCCGATGGGTTTGAATCCCTTTGGGTACTTGTAGTTGTCGAAGCGGGAGAAGAAAGCGGGGAAGCGTGTAGTGTTTCCCTCAGCTCCGGCGTGTTCCTTCCTCTGATTATAGATGATGGAGCGAGCACCGCGCCCCATGTTGATCTTGTCGCGGAGATCGCTCGTTGGAACCTTTTCGAGCTCTGAGCAGTGGTAGTTGTGAACGGAGCCTTCCGAATGTGGTGCGTGGGTCGCTGGTCGACTTCCTTCTAGGCGGCTTCCTTGTGGACCAGAGCTTCCCTATTGGTTGTTGGAGGGAGCAGCTTGTCGCCTAGGACGGCCCCCTGGTGTTCTGCTAACCTGGCTTTCTCCCTCGTCCTCACCCCTTCCACGGGAAACCGAGGGCATCGGGTTCTACTAGTTGATCTGCAGCAATGCCCGCAGCGCCATGCGAACGGTGGTCTGGACTTGCGGGTCGGGGTTGCCAGCTAACACTGCGGTTATATCGGCAATGTTGGCGGCAGGAGTGTTGAACCCGACATCTTGTGCTGCTGCGAACTCAGTGTCGAGGTCGTGTTGAATCCGCGCGCGCCGATCGTTGGCGTCTCTTCTGCGCTTGGCACGTTTCCTGTTGCGCAGCCTGCGGGCCTCACGGTCGTGAGCGGACTCGTTGGCGGCATCTGCAGTGTGCTCATCCTCGGAGATCTGCTCAGACCTTTCATTGCGGTGCTTGTCGCTGTATTCGTCGGATTCCGCCATGAAGACGTGGCAGTGTGTGGATGGATCGTCAGAGCTGTAGTCTACGAGTACAATTCCGCTGGGGTGGTCTCACCGAGTGGTCTGCCCTCTTGGAAAGGCAGGGAGTCCAGGTGAGCGACCAATCTTTCATCGTCTCCGAGTAGTTCGGAGGGTTTCATGCCCTTCCAGTATACGAAGCGACCATCCGATGTGGAGGTTATAACCAAGCCCTGGCCACCCAAGTAGGGTTCGGCCTCGGGATCGGAGTCCGAGTCGTAGTCGTCGAAGATAGGGGCCTCCCGGCATGCGGTGGCATCCTTATCCCCGAACTCGAGTAGTTCGTCCAGATCCTTCTCCAATGCGGAGTAGAATTCAGACTTCATGGCCTCTTGGTAAACGGTGGCTGTATTGCGTAAACCGAAGGGGAATCGGTCACGCTGCTCCTCAGATGGAGTCGAGTCTGATCCGAGGAAGCTTGATGTAGCACGAGTAGGAGTCGCGTCAAAAACGGACAACTTCTCAATCTCCCTGGCGAGGTCAGGGAGCAGCATCTCGTCGAGGTTGTCGACGAACTCGTCGAGAACGCTGTTTGGTGTTGCTGCAGATGCCTCCAGCTTGTTGTCGATGAGGTGCCGATGGAAGTCGCCTGTGCTATCAGAGACACAGACCCAGAAGCCGAAGACGAAAGTAGTGCCAGTAGGGGGCATGGCCCTGGTGAAGCTGAAAGTTGCCATCGAATTCGCAAGTGGATCTTCAATGAGCACCCCTATCTGGCGCGCCAGCTGTCGGTGTTTTACCGGCAAGCCTACCTAGGGATACTCTAAGGTATTAGACTTGTGGTTAGGGTGTCGCCGAGATCAGGAACTCGATGGTGCAAGGAACACAAGGGTTTAGACAGGTTCGGGCCACAGTATGCGTAATACTCTACGTTCTGTATGGTTTGTATTGCCTTGGGGTTATGCGTTATGTTTTGGAGGGGTCCCTGCCCACCCTTATATATCCTGGGGGGACAGGGTTACATGGAAATCCTAGTCTGGTACGAGCTTAGGATTCCTAACCGAGTACTCTCGGGTAGTTTTCTTCTGTACCGACTAGTTGTACTTACATACGAGTACTTTACAGCATGGATAAGGTATGGGACATGCCCCACCCCTTACTCTAGAATGTTCTATGCCACGCGTGCAGTCCCGTTGCCCCGGGTCTGACACTTCGCACGCCATGCTTTCGAGTACTTCACCCGATATCCATTAAAGGCAAAGATGGACTCCATAAAAGAAGGAACAGATGTGTCGCTATCCTTCTGAACAATACCAAGTATCCGACACCCAAGATAATGTGCGGTCAACTGTGCATGAACTTGCTTCGGCTTGGATGACGAACAAGTGTGAGGCTGTCTCACGTTGGTGATCTTCCATTAACACATCCCTCTAACGATACGTGCCCAAACACCCCCAAAGACAGCCTTGCTTGCATAGCACATCATAACGTACTCTCTTGTCCGAATGAATCACATTAAATGGACGATGGTGTCGCACGACATAATCAGCCAAGAAAAACTGCAATCTTCAAGGGAATTAAACTTGGTGCCCTTATGAATCTGTGGATTCTCAACATCAATCACAGACTCATTTTCCAATAAATTGGAGTCACCAATTGCTCTATGGATCATGCTAAGGTCCTTAGCATTTGAAACAGTCGGAATGGTAACGTGCGCTTGCTTCAACATGCGTATCTCTTCGGCTGTATACGAAAATCTTCCATCCTCATGATTGCCAAAGCTAGGCATTGACCCATCATTGCTCTCTCCTTCCTCATCATTTTGCTCATGTCCATCTCCTTCTTGTACCAAATTCACGTCCACCTCTACTTGACCTCCAACTACATTAACATGCAATTCTTCTTCCTCAGTGTCACTATCATTATCAGATTCTCCTTCATCACTACAATCGTACTCATTTTCTTCGGAACCTAGAGAAATATCATCTTCATCCATGTCTCCCTCCTCTTCCCCAAAAGTTCCATCATCAAAATCATCGGACGCAACCGCTCTATCAAAATCCGTAGGAGCAACAGCATGTAAAGGTCTTCGAACATCTTTAGAGAATATAGATTCCTGAGTAAAACTATCCATACGAACTAGTCTGGAATTTACTCTCTCAACTAGGTCGTGTGTTCTAGTTCTACGGCTTATGTCAACAACCAATTCCCAGCAAATCACATTAGCACGCCTCAACTACATCCTTATACTATCTCCAATGCATCTCTGTCTCCAATTTCATCAAAACATAATGGGGCCTAGCTTTACCACAGTCAAAACGCCCTCAAGAGAAATTTCACCATGATCACAGCGATGTTTGGAAATGACATGGTCAATCACATCGTTTAAAGACGGAGGATTGTCAAACAATTCAACATCTTCATTCATATTCTCAAACTCTCCATTTTCCTTAACAATACCACCATGAAACATACGAACTAATCGGTTCATCTATAAAATATAAACAAGTCCTTATACATCAACTAAGCTCTATTTATTGGAAAATAACAAACTAACCAATCTATATTACCATTTATACAACTATGAAACCCATATTGCCATTTTAACTATCTAAATGGAAAAAACTATATCGATTGACACATGCAACTACTCCCATACATCAAAATCGGGAGCAGTTCAACATCTACGTACTATCTAAACCTCCGATATAAAATACACTAATATCTACACCATTATAATTCGAATCAAGAAACAAACCCTAGCCACCTAAACAATCAATTAACTAGGGATTTTAACGGAGGAACGAAGAAAAAAAGGGAGCAATATCTTTGGGGAAGGGTGGGGATCGTTTTCCCCCACTTTTCTCACCCCAAAATGGCCGGATTTGGGCGAATGGGGGGGTGGGACGGCGGCGGAGGAGGACCAACCCTCTGTTCGTGCTGGTAAGGGAGGGAGTGGGAGAGGGAGGGAGGATAGGCTAGGCGGGCCAGCCGCGCCAGCCCACCTGGCGCGACAGCCTTGTCGTGCTGCTGCATGTGGCGCGGCAAGGCCAGCCACGGTGGTGCCGCGCTGGCTCGGGCGGCCAGGGTGGCACCCTTGCCGCGCCACATGCAGCGGCGCGACAAAAGCTACTTGTCGCGCCGGCGTGGCGCGACCAAACGGGCTACCCAGTCCAAATAAAGTTTCAATCGGGTTATTTTTAAAAAATTCTTTAAAAAAGATTGTCATTTCACATCTCTAATCACCTTATGACCTGCAAAAATACTAAAGCCCTATCATATACATTTGCCTTTAGCGTATCCATTCAACATCATCTCCAAGTGTCTTCATAACATCAATTTATGCTCATTTTTCTTGGACCAATCTAAACTCATTTCTTCTCAAAGAAATTGTTAGTCCACTAATGTTGTTATTGATTACCAAAACTCGAATTAGAGGCCTAGATGCTTTCAGCCGGCTTCCACGTCCGCCATCCCGTGTCCACTTCCTTCCATCCGCCTCCCTGCTTGCTCACGAGTGTTAGGTTGATCTCAACCCGGCCCAGTCCAACAATCGAGTTGGACCCCTTGATGCGTTGTGATGGGGGGTGTCCAACCAATCCATGGTTGCGGCCCCGACGCGCAGCGCCATATAAAACAAAGGGTGGGGGCCAGGGGCACGCAAGCCGAGATTCACCATGTCCCCCAAAACTCACTTACAAACCCTAGCGACACGATCTACAAGGTGCTGTTAGTGACGGGAAGTGCCGCCGCCCTCTGCACCGCGCCGCCGCCACTGCTAGGACTCCGGCCCGCCTCTCGACTACGGTTGCAACGTACATCAACCTTGGCCGCAGCCTCTGCACCGCGCCGCCTCACTGCCGACATGGCTAAACAACCAAAGTTCTTCGTCGTCCGATCGGTATACTCCACCCTCTCCCTCTCCCTCTCCCTCTCCCTCTCACATGTAATCAGCACTGTTTATTTCTAGTTAAGCCAAGACCCCTCTAATCTACTTATCTACCCCTAGTCGATCTATTAGTATTAACAACGAGGACAAGGAGGTAAAAACAGCGAGGAGGAGACGCCGGAATTTTTTTTTTCGCTCCCGGCCCGCCGAATAGCTCCAGTGAGCGGGATTCGAGAAGCTCCGCCGGTGAAGCTTGTTTGGTGCGCGCGGCGCGCCCCTGGCCCTTTGGTAGGGCTCCTCGAGGAGCCGTCGAAGAAGCCGCTCGGATCGACCTCGGCTTGGGATCCTCCAGCTTTAGGTGGCAGGCTCGCTCGAGCTCGGCTCATTGACAGCCTGCTCAGCCGCTCAGGGCCTCACAGGTTCATCTCCTCCCTCTGCTCTCGGACTCTCATCCCTTGCTCTTCCTTCCCTGGCGGCGACGACTGTCTTCGCCCCGTTTGTCCTGTCTTCGCCCAGCCCTTTGCCGGCGACGAGCGCATCCTGCAGGTATGCCCACCCCTTCTCTTTCCTTTTGCTGTGCGAGACGGAGCACCCCAAACCCTAACAAAACTATTTGTATTCGGATCTGAATCCAGTTACAATATATTACCTACTAACTTCGATTTCGTTGGCAAGAATTATCGGGTGTACATGTGTACACCCATGTTCTACGCTGGGTCCGCTCCTGATTGAGATGATTATGTACAGCTGCTGTGCTTCATATATTTAGTTTGAAACTGACTTGTACATCTGTGGGTTGCATTGCCCATTTGTTGAATCCCACACTCCGTTGCATTCTTACAATCATTTTTCCTCCACTCAAACAAGTTTAAGTTGAAGTGTAGAACTCTTATGCAAGTCATGAGGGAAACAATAGGTCTTTTCAAAGAAAGTACCGAGGAACATATGCATTAACACATGAACAATAGCATTTTAATATTTGTTAGCGCTGTCAATACGCACATTCATGTTTTTTTAATTGCTGTAGGTCCTGGAAAAATTATTTTGACTGGACAACTTGTTTACGGCTGGAGATTCCAATGGTCTAGCAGTTCCTGTGGAGGATGTTCATTTGTATTTATCGTTTACTTACGATATTGTTCATGGCAACGATGATATTGGGAACAATGCAACCTCTGCATGTGAGTGAGCTATAGAGAAACGGTACAAATGGGAAGGAAAGGCTCAGAAGTGTCACCAAGTAAAAGGTATCCCTTGAGATCTGCACATAGTAGCGGCAGAGTTCTTCGCTCTACCTCAACCAAGGATAATAAGGCATGTAGTGAGCCTCCAAATGATAGTGCTGCAGCCCAATCAGCTGTGAGAAATAGAAGAAATGGCAGTCCGTCGGTCAGGCCCAACAAAAGTGTCAGGGTGCTTCGCTCTGCGTCAAAAAATAAGGATGATGCATGTAGCGAGCCTTTAAATGACCGGACCACTGCTAAGCCAGCTGCAAATAAAAGAAAAAATGCCAGTCCCTCGCAGGTGGGAAGTACCACTAACACTGTCAGGGTGCTTCGCGCTGCGTTAAAAAGTAAGCATGAGGTATGTAGCGAGCCTATAACTAACAGGACTGCTGGTGAGCCAGCTGCAAATAAAAGAAAAAATGTTAGTCCCTCGAAGCTGAGAAGTCCCAGCAACAGTGTCAGGGTGCTTCGATCTGCCTCAAAATATAAGGAGAAGACATATACCGAGCCTTTAAATGATAATACTGCTGTTGAACCAGCTGAAAATAGGAGGAAAATTGCCAGTCCCTCAAAGGTGGGAAGTCCCAATAACACTGTCAGAGTGCTTCGCTCTGCTTTAAAAAATAAGAATGAGGCATGTAGTGAACCTCTAAATGATAGTACTGTTGGCCAACCAACTGTGAAAAGAAGAAAAACTGGCAGTCCCTTGAAGGTGGCAAGCCCTGTTAGCAGTGCCAGGGTGCTTCGCTCTACCTCAGAAAGGAAGAATGAGGCATGCAGTGAGCCTTTAAATGATGGCACTGCTGCTCAACCTGCTGCAGGGAAAAGAAAAGGTGAGACACTTTTAAAGACAGATAGTCCGAAGATTGATGTCAGGGTGCTTCGCTCTGCCTCAGGAAAGAAGAACGAGGCATGTAGTGAGCCTGTAAATGATAGTACCTCTGCCCAAAAAGCTGTGAGAAAATGGAAAGGTTGCAGACCCTTGAACGATCGCAGTCCCAAGAAGGAGTATGTAAAAATTTGTCAAAGAGTTAGATATATATTGAATCGAATGAACTATCAACAAAGCTTTATTCAGGCTTATGCAAGTGAAGGTTGGAAAGGTCAAAGGTTTGTCATTCAAATCATTATGTTTCATATAATCTACAACTCCATCTCATGCATTTTTCTATTTCTTTAACTGTAAGTTGATTTTCCTTTTCATTTGTAACTGTTATGCCATATGTACTGAATATTTTTTGTTAGGGTTGTATGGCAATAGAACAGATCTTGAATCTTGGTTACATACTGGCTGCAATACATGTTCCTTATTTGTCTAAAATATTTACAAAATATCTTGCACTGCTCCTCATCATTCACATTGCATTATGCATTTCTACAACTCTATCAATAGTATTTAATTATGTCTTTTCATCATGTGCCATGTTGACGATACATAACTACACAGTTTGGAAAAAATAAGACCTGAGAAGGAGCTTGAACGAGCCAAGGAAGAAATCCTACAATGCAAGTTAAGGATCCGGGAAGCTTTTCGGAATATGGACGCAATTTTATCCGAGGGGAAGCTTGAAGAGTCTTTATTTGATTCTGCAGGAGAAATTTCCAGTGAAGATGTAAGCAGTTGCATTTAATTCTTGATGTCGCTCACATTCTTATTTAACCGTGGTTGTCAAACTAGGCAGAGATAATTTGTTTCATCTTTCAGATTTTTTGTGCCATATGTGGTTCAAAGGATGTTACTTTACAAAACGACATCATTCTTTGTGATGGAGCCTGCGACAGAGGGTTCCACCAGAACTGTTTGAAGCCTCCTTTGCTAACTGAAGATAGTAATATCCATTACTAATCCATCCCCCTCAGGTTTCCTTATATTGCCAAATCATCACTGCATTTGTTGATCATTTGTAATGGTTTTATTTGTAGTACCTCCGGGGGATGAAGGATGGCTGTGCCCTGCATGCGTGTGCAAAGCAGACTCTATAGATGCACTAAATGAACTCCAAGGAAGCAAACTCTCTATTCATGACTCATGGGAGGTAAAAATCTTCAAATTACCTGTACAGCAGAGATAGATAAAGGTAGATTACATTTCAACATGATGCTACTTTCAATTGCTGCAGAAAGTTTTTCCTGAGGTCGCTTCACTTGCAAATGGTTCTAAACAAGGTGGCTCTTCCGATCTGCCACCGGATCATATAGAGGACAATGATTACAACCCTGCATTGGCTGAAGGGCACATGAATCAAGACAGGTTTTCTGCAGAGGATGATGGCAAAGGTCAGATTCTGATTTCTCATATTTCATCACTTTGTTTGAGCATTCTGCACCTTTTAAAAACAGAATGTCTGTTTCTTCCAATATTTGCAAGTACAGTGGATGACCTTGGCTTGCCTTCGGAGGATTCAGAGGATGATGACTTTGATCCAGCAGGTCCAGATTCTAGCGAAGACCAAAAAAATGAATTGAACTCAGAAGAATCAGATTTCACATCTGATTCTGATGATTTTTGTGCTGAGATTGCTAAATCTTGCGGCCAGGATGAAGTCTCAGCATCTCCATTATTAGATTTGATAAACCATACTGATAGAATGAAAACCAGGGCTGTTGATAAGCACTCAAATGAAGAAACCTCCAATCGTGCATTTGCGGACATGGAGCTTGATCAAGGCATGGTGCTACCAATTTCGAGTAGGCGGCAGGTTGAACGGTTGGATTACAAAAAACTATATGATGTATGTCATTCTCTCACATTTTCCCCTTACCATCAGTACATGTTTTCTGTACCCAGTGTTTCCTACCTCTTGTTAAATCCTAAACATGAAAGGCTTAAGTCCTAATTTGATAAGATAAGAGACAGCAAACGCACGCAGCCCCATTTCCTCCAGAGCCGTCAAACACCTAGTCTTGTTCCATGGTTAAATTGTAGTCAAATTAGATGCAAAAGGTTAGGAAAAAGCAACCTTGGTCCGTTTGCCATATACGACCCAAATCTGTTTTTCTTCCTTCTCTTTTCCATTAACTTTTCTCCTGCGTTAGCGGCAAGAGTACAAGCCAATGCGTATGACAAAAGAGAAATCAGATGACGTCTGGCTCTGGTGGGCGCTGTGGTGTGTATGTGGCGTTGTATGAGTCATCTTGGACTCTTTACCTTCTTAATTTAGTGTTGTGCAGTTCTCCTGCGCATTTGAGAAAAGCAGATTATTTCTGGGTCATCATGCTATTTTTATTAATGATTGCAAAACTTCAATTTTCTCTAGGGCCGCAGATCTACAAACAGTAAGATGCAGCCCCTATCTTATGTTGTACACAGGGTGAATATGTTTGCATATCATTAAGAAAAAAGGCCTTCAATTAAAACTAGGCCATGCTGTCAAGTGGCACCAAAATAAACAAATAAATAACAGAGTAAAAAGAAAGAAAAGAAAAGAAATAGTAATATTATCAATAAGAACACTCAATAGAAGAACAATTTTCTTTGTCAATGGACCATCTTACTTTCATCTTTAGTGAAGCAATCAATACACAACTTCCACCAAAACCACATTACACACTAAAACAAATTATTGCATGCATGACCTGGCCTTACTCCTTTCTCCTCCATTTATTTCATGTGGCAATATAAAGGAGGCATATGGAAAAGAATCATCTGGATCAAGTGATGATGAAGAGTGGTCTGGAAAAGAACTATTAGAAGGCGGCGAAACAGATTCACATGGTGAGCAACTTCATCCTGCGAAACGATGCTCTACAAGAGCACCAGCTGGGCAACAGAATAATGAACATACCCCACAGAGGGAGCGGCTTCATGGTTCTGAAAGTGAGCAGCAAACTGAAGTTCTTCGCTCCAATGGCAGCAGTAGCACAGGACGGAAGTTTGGTCCTATAGTTACCCAGGTATAGAATATTTAAATATCTCTTTTGGTTTAGTCATCTAGATTTTTCCCCACGCTACTTTGTGCAGACAAGTTGAACAAACTGATTGTAACATCAACTATGGCATTGACACTAGATTTCTATTACAGAAATTGAAGGTGCATTTTGAGGAAGATCCATATCCTAGTCGCGCAACGAAAGAAAATCTGGCACAAGAACTAGGATTGACATTCAATCAGGTACTGACTTCTGCAGTTCTGCATTTGTTCTTCCTCCCGCAAGAATTTCCTGCTGTGTTCTTGTTGGAGTTGTAGTTATATTTTCCCCTGCCTTAATAGAGTTTCCGTTAACAGGTCTGCAGATGGTTCTCTAGTACTCGTCATTATTCAAGGGTTGCTTCTGCCAAAAAAGAAAAACATCCTGACAACCATACTAGTGAGAATAATGATAGCACAAATGTGGATAGCATGCAGACGAGAGAACCCAGTGCTGGGGTGATGGAAAAGTTGACTGTGGATAGAAAAGTAATTGTTCCTGAGAAACCAATGGTGCAGAATAATCTTAACCAATGTAACAAAAAAGATATGCCACTTTCTGGAACAGAAATTGAGATGGTATGTTTTGATTTTTCCTGTATTTATTTTGAAACTATAAAATGAACCGTTGCATCCATGCCTTGGCTTTATTCATCTCCTTATTTCTTTATTTTTTTATATGCTATCCTTAAGGAGTCGTATGGACAAGAATCATCTGACTCGAGTGATGAAGAGTGGTCTGCATTTAGCACACCACGGAAAGCAAGACTGCAAGACAACAAAACAGCTTCACCTGCTGAGTCAATTCATCCTGCAAAACGGTGTTCTAGAAGAGCACCAGCTAGGGGACAGAATAATGAACATACTCCTCAAAGTGAGCAGCGGCATGATTCTGCAAGTGAGCAGCAAACTGATGCTCTTTGCTCCAATAGCAGTAGTAGCAAAGCCTCCAAATGTCATTTTGGCCCTATAGTTAATCAGGTATAGAATACATCTCTCCTTTTAGTTTATTTAGTTATCCATGTTTTCCTTGGAACCACTTTCCACTAATAAGTCGGTCCAATTGATTGTAATAATATAGATACATCATTGACACTGCTTATTTCTGCAGAAGCTGAAGGCACATTTTGAAAAAGATCCATATCCTAGTCGTTCAACAAAAGAGAGTCTGGCACAAGAGCTAGGACTGACATTTAATCAGGTACTTGCTCTGAAGGATTTTGTGATGCACTTTAATTGGGTTGCTATTATTTTTCGTCTTATTTTAGTTTCCTCTTAACAGGTCAGTAAATGGTTTTCTGCTGCCCGTCATCATTCAAGAGGTGCTGCTGCCAAGAACAAAAAACATCTGGGAAAAAATACTACCGAGAATGATAATAGCACAACCTTTGATGGCGTACAAATAAGAGAAGGGTTGGTGGAAAAACAATCTGCAGATATAAATGACATGATTTCTGAAAAATTGATGGTCCAAATTAATCTCAATGAAGGTATCGAAGAAGATATTCCACCCAGTCAATATACCAGGTGTGAAGAGAGAGCGACTATGACTCCCACTACCGTCTCAAGGGAAGTTGGTCTCCCGGGATATGGGCCTGGAGAAAATTTTCTTCAGATCGGTTCAAGGAATACTTGTTGTGAGCAGAATGTGATAACGACTCCTACTCCAATCTTAAGAGTTGATCCACCAGGATATGTGCGTGGAGAAAACCAAGGCAATGACGCTCCATGGAATACGAGTTGCGAGCAAAGTATGTTTATGAGTTCTGCAACTATCTCAAGAGAAGTTGGTCCTCCAGGTTATGGACCTGAGAAAAACCAAGGCAATGGCATTTCGTGGAGTATGAGCTGCGAGCAAGGAGTGTCAATGAGTTCTACAACCATCTCAAGAGAAGCTGGTCCACCAGGATATGGCTCTGGAGAAAACCAGGGCAGTGGCACTTCATGGAATACAAGCTGTGAGCAGGGAATGTTTGCTAATCCTGCGATCATCTCAAGAGAAGTCGACCCGCCAGGATATGGGCCTGGAGAAAACCAGGGTAATGGCACTTCACCTAATACGAGCTGTGAGTTGAGAATGTTTACAAGTCCTATGGCCATCTCCAGAGAGGTCAGCCTGCCAGGGTATGAACCTAGAGAAAACCAGAACAATGACACTTCATGGAATATGAGCTACAAGAAGGGAGAGTTCATGAGTCCTACAGCCATCTCAAGAGAAGTCGGTCCTCCAGGATTTGGGCCTGGAGAAAACCAGAACAGTGGCACTTCGTGGAATATGAGATGCGAGCAGAGAATGTATACGAGTCCTACGGCCATCTCAAGAGAAGTCAGACCACCAGGATATGGGGGAGAAAATCAAGGCAATGGTGGTTCTTGGAGTATGAGTTACGAGCATGGAGTGTTTACGAGCCCTACGGCCATCTCAAGAGAAGTCGGTCCTCCAGGATATGGGCCTGGAGAAAATCAGGGCAATACTACTTCGTGGAAGCAGAGAATGTTTACTAGTCCTACGACTGTCTCCAGCGAAGGTGGCCCGCCAGGATATAGCATCGTAGAAAACCAGGGAACCAGTGGTTTAAGGAATATAGACTTGGAGCAGAGAGTGGCTGTGACTCCTGCCACCATCTCAAGAGAAGTCTTTCCACCAGGATACGACTTGGAGCAGAGAGTGGTTGCGACTCCTGCCACCATCTCAAGAGATGTCTTTCCACCAGGATACGAGCCTGGAGAAAACCAGGGCAGTGGTGCTTCAGGGAATGTCAGAATCCCACAAGGTAGGTCAGCAGAGAAGGTTGGATTTTCAGATGAGGCTCGGAGGAAGGCCATACAACGGGAGCTGAGGCGGCGGCAGAAGTTCAGGTGATGCTCATGATGTGAACAATCTGATGCAGGGCAACAAATTTTGACACCCAATCACTTAAAGACTGCAGGTCCGGTCTTGGTGGCTAAATGAGTGACGACCTTAGTTGTAGAGAAGCAAAGCCCTTGTTGTGGATGCTGTTGTAGCAGTTGCGTATGTTCCTTTTAGAGGCTTGCTTGGTTTGTAAAGAATTTCTTATGAGACCTGAAGAATTTAACGTGCTGTGAATCTTGCAGTTTCCTTTGTTGTACCAGGGGTGTCGCAGTAGCATATGATGTGGGGCTGGCATGTTATCTGGGTTGTACGACCTGCAATTTGACATTGCTACAAGGATCGAGTAATTCTCTCTTCCAGAAAACATCCACCATTGCATTTTCCTGTAAATATGTAATTTGGGTTATGAAGTCATGAATTTGGATGGCTGGATGGGAAGTGCCTGGAACTGGAAACTGGAATCGTGAGACTCGCTGTCCTCGTTTTTTTCTTCTTTTGCATGGGCGTGATGTACATGTACTCACTCATGGTCGATCCAACGGCTCGCGAGTCTTCTTATAAATGGGCTGGCTAGGCTGAAAAATTTCGTTCCAGAACAGCCAGGGCCCAGGCCCATCTCGTCCTTGAATATAACGGATACCCCGAACGGCTCCCGTCCCATACTTCAGATCCCCTCCCCGCATTTCAAATTCGACCCCGTCTTCTCCCGAGCGCTGCCATTCACACTCTCCATGGCGGCCAGCGCCCTCTCGTCCCCGGCGGTGAGCCGGACGCCGCACCCGAAATCAGCGGCGGCGCCGCCCCAATCCCCATCCACCCGCCGGGCGGTAGCGGACGCTGCGTCGGCGGCCGCGGCGGCGGCGGCGGCGGACTCGAAGGCGCGGTTCGAGGCGTACAACCGGCTGCAGGCGGCTGCGGTGGCGTTCGGGGAGAAGCTCCCCATCCCGGAGATCGTAGCGATTGGAGGTCAGTCGGACGGGAAGAGCTCCCTCCTGGAGGCGCTCCTCGGCTTCCGCTTCAACGTCCGCGAGGTGGAGATGGGCACTCGCCGCCCCCTCGTCCTCCAGATGGTCCACGACCCCACGGCCCTCGAGCCTCGATGCCGCTTCCAGGTGCGTGTGCGCCGCTTCCTCTCCTAGGGTTTTCCCGGTTTACCTTTATCCTAGATCGAGTTTGCTACTGTGAACCCGATGAGCGCTTGTTTTATGTGGGTTGCTTGGCGGCGCGTGGCAGGAGGAGGACTCAGAGGAGTACGGGAGCCCGATGGTGGTGGCCTCCGCCATCGCCGACCTCATCAAGCAGCGCACTGAGTCGCACCTCCGGAAGATCCAGGCTGCTGTTTCATCCAAGCCCATCGTCATGAGGGCTGAGTACGCCCACTGCCCCAATCTCACCATCATCGACACCCCAGGTTTCGTTCTTAAGGTGAGGCGAACTTGAGACTTTTCAGTTCTCAAGACCGCCCCGATGGTGTTGGTCAGCTGTCTGATGCTATCGTTGATTGCTGCAGGCTAAGAGAGGTGAGCCAGAGAGCACACCGGATGAGATCCTGTCAATGGTGAAATCACTAGCGGCCCCGCCCCACCGCCTCGTTCTGTTCCTCCAGCAGAGCAGTGTTGAATGGTGCTCATCAATCTGGCTTGACACGCTTAAAGAGATTGATCCCACTTTCAGGCGCACCATGATAGTCATCTCCAAGTTTGACAACCGACTCAAGGTATGTCCATAGAACAATAAGCAATCTAGTACATAAGGTCGACTTGTCTCTAGGGCGAAAAAAGTTGTGGGAGTGGCAATGTGCCTTATGAAAATGTCACTGTTCTTGATCATTTGAAGGAATTCACTGAGCGGTGGGAGGTCGATACCTTCTTGAGTGCAAGCGGCTACCTTGGGGATAACATCCACCCATTCTTCGTGGCTCTTCCAAAGGACCGTGGAACAATTTCCAATGAGGAGTTCAGGAGGCAGATCTGTCAGGTTGATATTGATGTGCTACGTCACTTGCGAGATAATGTGAAAGGAGGCTTCAGTGAAGAGAAATATGGATCGCATATTGGGTTCAGCTGCCTCAGGAAGTACCTCGAATCTGAACTTCAGAAGAGGTACAAAGAAGCAGCTCCAGCCACCTTGGCATTGTTAGAGCAGAGGTGCAGTGAAGTCTCAATGGAACTAATGGGACTAGACTCCAAACTACAAGCAACGTCTGATGTCTCTCAGCTCCGAAAATCGGCGATGCTTCATGCCGCTTCTATTTGTACCCATTTGGTATTACAAACAGAATGCAACTTCACATTCTCTCTAGTACTGCTGATGCTTGTTGAGCTTGAACTAATTGGCATTTCTTTTCTTTTTGTATCAAAGCGTGCATTACTTGATGGAGCAGCTGATCCAGCTCCAGAGATATGGGGGAAAACTACAGAAGAGGAACAATTGCATAGTGGTATTGGCAGCTGGCCTGGCATTAATATGTCTGTAAAACCTGCCAACTCCACTCTTAAGCTGTATGGTGGTGCAGCTTTTGAGAGAGTAATGCATGAATTTCGTTGTGCGACATATTCAATGGAGTGCCCACAAGTGTCAAGGGAGAAGGTACTCTTTATTCTGGAACTACTATATACACACAGAATTTTTGGGGAAAATAGCTGAAACTGTAATGCTGATGTCACTAGGTTGCAAACATACTACTTGCTCATGCTGGAAGAGGTGGAAGCAGTGGGCTGACTGAGGCAGCAGCTGAGATTGCTCGTGAAGCTGCACGATCATGGCTTGCTCCTCTTATTGATACCGCATGTGACCGGCTTGCATTTGTCCTACAGAGTCTGTTTGACCTCGCTATGGAGCGCAACCGCAATAAGGACTCACAATGTAAGAGTTTTTTTTAATTCTGGAGTTCATCTTGTTTACTACATTTACATTGGTACTATTTAGTTCATAATGAAGTTGATTGTCACTGTCTTTAGCTGTAAAAGTTCTTTGTGTTGTGTCTCTTTTTTTTAACATGTTTGTCAAAAGAAAGGTATGAATTGCATCTTTTCTGTGCTAAACATATAAAGTTATTCATCTGCATCCCTCAACGTCAGATAATGCATGATTTTGCTATGAATATTGATCAATTTTTCCATATCAGAATGGCCATTTAGTGGTCAGCTAGTTGTTTCCCAGCATTTTTTTTTACTATGAATCACTTTATGGATATGTTTTAAAGCTTTAAGTTACCATGGTATCAATTCCTGACAGTTTTTTTGTTGTCAGCGCTCAATGGTATTTGCTTTGTGCTTTCGCCATTTGCTAAATGTTTTTTTTTGTTTCTTATCCACCCCTTTTTTTGCATTAACAGATCAAAATGTTGAAGATATGGATGGCTATATTGGCTTTCTTGCTGCTCTCAGGTGCTCATATTATAAGTTTGTCAAAGAATTGTCCAAGCAGTGCAAGCAGATAGTGCGACATCACCTTGATTCAGTTACAAGCCCCTACTCCCATATTTGTTATGAGAATGACTCTCTTAGTGGCATTGGATCTTTAGCAAACTCCATGAATAGGTTTAATCACTTCACTGGAGTTACATCCTTCGATCTATCAGACAGTGGATCAGCACTAGAGGAAGCTCAGGAGAACATGCCTCCAAAAGACCAGCAGCATATGACGCCACCTACTAAAGGCAATGAGTCAAAGGACGTTCTCAGAGAAAGCCAGTTAACAGTACCTGAGACACCTTCTCCTGATCTGCCATCGGATATACATGGTGGTAAGAAGAAAGATAATGGGATCCCAAATGATGGTGGACCAAGGAAGAGACATGCAAGGATGGCAGCATATACAAACAGGAATCACCATAACAACAGTATCATTGGTGCTGATGACATAGGCTCGAAGTCAGGGTCATCATACTCCACCATATGTGCAATATCTGCTCGATATTTTGCCAAAATGCGAGAAGTCCTGATTGAAAGAAATGTTCCCTCTGCATTGAACTCTGGATTCTTAACACCATGGTATGTTCAAACTGATAATAATGTCTGATGCATTCCACTTTCTGCTTGTTCAGCCTACTGTTGTCCATGAAAGTAGCGCATTTTCAACTTCCTTTTGGCACTAAATATTTTTTTATTAACAAGATTAACTTGTCCGGTTCATTCAACTTATTGTCAATATTAGATGCGTACTGTCTGAATCAATTTTGGTATAGCTGCCAGCACATCTAATTGGTCTGTAGTTGCGTGTCAAATATCGGTATGCTAGCAGGTTGTAGCCTTTTTAATGTTAGTGCCTGTCCAGTACATTTGAAGATGTATTATTTGCTGACGTGTTTCTTCCATTGGTGAAATGCAGCCGCGAAAGGTTGTATCTGGCACTTGGCTTCGAGCTGTTTGCTGTGAATGATGACAAGTTCATGGACATGTTTGTCGCGCCTGGGGCTGTTGACACTATCCAGAATGAGCGCCAATCTCTTCTCAAACGTCAAAAGATTTTGCTGTCCTGCCTGAACGAGTTCAAGAACATCTCCCGGGCCCTGTAATGAGGATCTTTCTGAAGCTTCTCCTCAGGCCCCGTATTCATGAGCTTAACAAATCCCCTGCACGCGGTACAGTGAGCCCGGGGTTGTTTTATTGCAGCTGCATATTCTTCATTATTCCCATTCTCATGTATCTTTCGTGGCACTAGCTATTCTCTTTGCGTCAAATTCCTTGTTGACAAGGTCTGCCTCTGTATGTTTGTTCAGCTTCAACATTTATATTTTTGGTGCTTGACGACTCGAATACAAGTGTTAGCTTGAGTTCCAGTTTGTACACAGACCCTGCACAACTTTATACAAATATCTTTAGATGGAGCTCTTTGAGTACATTGCCGTGTTAACTGTGCTGTTTTATCATTTGGGATGGTACATTCAACACATGCTGTCTGCTTGGATTGTTTATTATCTGGAGGTTAGTTGTGTGAGAATGCCCCATTAAACCGCTTCGGCAGGTTTTGTATGTGAACACACAAAGCAAAGTGTATTTTGCACACCTAATAAATATGAGAAAAATAGACCGTTGTTGGTTGCAGGTGACGGCTCCATGCATCTCTCTGCTCATATTTTCCAGCTTTCGTTCCAATTTCCCTGTCACGCTTCCCGCTTTGCTCCCTGTACCCACAACTGTTTTTTCTTGCATGTCAAGCTACTGCGTTTCATGACACCTCACTCATTACAGCGTCGCGCAAGGAGTGATATGCCTTGTTGCTTTCCAGCAGTTCGTTTTGGACTCACTGGCAATGCTAGTCCGATTCCATTTTGTAGAAAGGACCTGCCTACCTGATTTCACTTGCTGCTGCTGTGGAAGCGTTTGGCGTGCCTCCGGACAAGACAATGCCGAACCCAGTCAGATTTGCACATCATGTCCGTGTGTCAGATCGCGTAGTGGCTCGTAAGTCTCAAGCACCCAACCACTCCGTTGGTCTACCAAATTGTTCCCCGATGCTTTTTGGCTCCGTGTCCCCTATGCCTTGTCACTTCTCTCTGAAACGAATCACGCCAGTCTCTGTTGCCCCGGTGCAGCAGAAAACACCACCCGAGAAGGCCACGTACCTTTCAGAAGGAATGTCTTACAGTTACACGGCGCACCTCCTCCCTGGCTCTCTTTATAGCGGCATGCCCTCCGTCCACTCGTAGAGGGGGTCAATGGATGGTGGCGCGTCCTATTCCGCCATGTTGTTCGCGGAGGCATGGGAGCTCGGTCTGGCTCGGCCCCCGCACCCTGTCCGCCACCGGGGACCTGCAGCGGATGCCGGCCAGCCATGGAGGAGAGCATATGCACCAGAAAAGACAGGGGAACCGGTGCCGGATCGCCCCCACCATTTCGCGAGCAGGCAGCGCAGTACCAGATCCAGATGGGCATCCCATCTCGTGATCGATCTGGTTGGTCCTCCACTTGCGCGGTGGTGGTCCTTGGGGAGAAGTGCGGGCGGACGTGCAGGTGCAGGTGCAGCGCGAGGCATGGAACCGAACCGGAGGGCCAGGGGAGCCAGGCCAGCAGACCGGCAGTAGGAGGCTTACCGGTTGGGGTCTGGTTTGCTTTGGGGACACGGAAGATCGACGCGCACCGGGCGCCGGCCCATGTTACTCCACACCGCTACAGACTGTACCTGTATGTGTGCATCTAGAGATCTTGGTGGCTGGCTGTGGCTGCTCGATCGGAGTCGTAACGGCACTTGGTATGGTAGATCTCTCTCCAAAATGGAAAGTGTGTAGTGTGGACTGGCTGAAAGTGACAGCAGGTGTGGGCTGGAGCGATGGCCTTGTCATGGCCGCTGTGCCCGGGATGTGGCTGCACACTTAATTTGCCGGTCAAACAAAGAAGGCGTGGTGGCCCAGGCTTAGAAACGCTAGAGCATTACACCTCCGATTTTTCCTTCCTACCGGAGACCAGAGGCTCGCCCATCGCCAGGAACGAATGCAGAATGCCCCTGCCGTGATGGCGTGATCTATGGGGGCCTGCCAAGATTGCATACCCAAACAAGTCAAGGAGGTGCGCGTAGAAAGGAAATATGCTGGCCATTTGCATGCAAACCACGCTGACAGACGATCGTTCGGAAGTTGGGAGCAACCTGCAATCGGCAGGCGCGCCACCGGTCACGGTATCTCCGTAGGAGGATGGAGTACACTCCCAGAGCGCCGCTGGGGCCGGAGCTGAAGTGCACTCGAAGACCAAGACCACGAGCGGCGGCAGCAGCAGCAGCCAGCAGGCGGTGTGATGGGGCGCTTGACCGGCGGGGGCGTTCGCTGGCACGTCCCGTTGGGCGGGGGCAATGATTAGCTCGGCGAAAGCGGCCAGACAGCGCTCGTGCTCGGCGCCGTGCCGAGCCAGCAGTCGGGCGCCGGGCGTCGGGCGAGGGGGGAATCCGCTCGGCCGCGCACGGGCGCACGGCCTCGCGTGCGCGCGTGGTCGCGCCCGATCGACCTTCCTGTGCCGCCGCTGTGCTTTGTTGCTGGGCGTCGACGATCAATCCCCGATCCCACGTACAAACAAGCTCAGGTCATCGGACTTTTCCGCACTCTCGCGGCAAGCGAGATGGTGGCCAGCAGCATCATTTCCAAGATTCCCCCGCATAGGTGGCACGCAATTGGCGTGCGCCTGGCTGCTGCCTCACCGAACGCCGGAGGAGAGAATAGTCAAACCAGGAGAGCCCCCGACGCCGTCCGTGTAGCCGTTGAGACGGGAATTGGATGCGCCGCTTTAGACCAGCCTCCTCCCCTTTGCCGTCGCGCGGCGGCCAAATTTGGACCGTGAACACGATTTGATTTCCACAATCATCCCGGAATCTGTTTGTTCGTGGTGACGTCAAAAAATATCGAAAGAGTACTCCCTTCACCTTCGCGTACGTGACGTCGTCTCGGTCTCAACCAAGCACGCACTAACCCAGTACCAGTACAGCTCGAACTGAGCCATGCGTGCGGAATTCTCTGGCCCTTACGCACGGCAGGAGCAAGCAAGCAAGGACCAAAGAATTCCGCAATGCAAAGCCCAGGAAAGGTACGAGGCGGTCGGGCCGGAGGTACACGACAGGAGGAATCATTGGTGGTGGCCCAGCTGCAGCTAGCGGCAGCAGGTAGGGTCAGTCAGTCCGTCAGTCGGTCAGTCGGTCAGCAGGCCAGCAGGGGTAGCTTTGCTTTGGCTCGTCCATGTCAATGCGTCCAGCCTCTCCATCGGCACGAGAATCTTCGGACCGTTCCTACACGCGCGAGGACGCGACCGAAACGAGCCATGAGCAACCACCCGAACGCTAAAGCGCGCCTCGTGTGCCGCTCGAAAAATCCACGGCATCTTCCCGAGCACGCGTCCGGGCCTTTCCCCGTCTCAAGTTTCAACGGAGAATGAAGCTGCCCTCGTCGGTCTTGAGGCTTCGCTTTCCCCTTTCCACGGCGTCTTTTGCCGGTAAAAAATCCACATGTTTCTCACTTTCTCTTCGTTACGCTAAATCATGCGGATACAGTACCTTCGTAGCAAGAAGCGCGGAACACGTTCACCTGGCGTGCGCACGGATTCATATTATCGGCGAAGTTGAATATTTCACTCTGTTCGACTGATCTAAAAGCCAGCTGATTTCAACTGTTTTAATAGTATTATGCGAGAGAGTAAGCCGAAAGAAGCCGGCTTATGCTGATGGCCAGCAGAACAGCTTTTAGAGAATGATACAGGGAGAGGACTCTCCTGATAAGAATTGGTCGAGAGCCTTTTATTGCAAACTAACTTCGCTATCCTAACACCCTCCGGCATTAGAATAGATGAGCTGCTTGAAACAACCTATACATACGAGCAACCATGTACTATTCATTGCCTTATATTTCATTTTGCTAATAACTGCGTACTAGCTACAAGCCTACAAAGCCCTTTCCTTTTATTTTCAAGACATTTTGCATGCCCAGGGAGCTCATTAATATGAAATTGCAATTAGCCACGTACATCCATAAATTGTTTCGGATTCTATTCATCTATGCTGGCCGTACCTCTTTCAAAATACCAGTGACCAACTCTCGCTAAAGAAACAGAAAAAATGACTAGTTTAATATAACAACATAACCATTATTCAAGGAGTGGATCAAATTAAACACAAAAAAGGTTCGGCTATTTAGTATTTACCACTAGAAGGAAGGATTGCTCAGTCAGCAAATTCAACTGTCCTACAAAAATATCTTATTTTCGTTAACATATATGTGAAGTGCGGAAAAAAACAGGATCCAAATTGAGATGAGTGTAAATATATAGCTGGAGCTCCGAGGAACAATCAACAAGATTGTCCCTGCTGCTTCCCCAATCCCCACCACGGCACCACCACACTATCAAACACAGCCGAGCGAAAAAAAAAAAGGAAAAAGACAAAGAAAGCTAGAGGAAAACCAACGAGAAAAATAAACCCGGTCGAAAAGAAACAGAATGAAGAGAGAGAAAGGGAACGGTTACTCCCATTGATATGCGGGCCCCACTGCACCTGGGCCCACATGTCAGTGAGACGAGTCCCCTTAAGAAGTGCGGAGGGGGCTCGTCCAGAGAAAAAAGGAGAGGAGGGAGAGAGAGAGAGCATGCATCCAAAGTCTCACTCACACCACCAGCAATGCGCCTCTAACTCCCCTCCCCCGCTTCCTCTCTTCTTAACCATCCCACCCTCTTCCTCCACTCAAATCCTCCTCCTCCTCCCCTCGTCGCGTCGCCCCCTCCCCGGCCCTCTCCTCCTCCTCTTCCCCACCAACGCCAAAACCCAGGAAACCCACACTCACTCAATGGAGGTCTCCACCAAGCAGCTCCTCCCCATGCCTCATCAGCAGGACCCCAACTCCCCTTCCTCTTCCACCTCCTCGTCGTCGTCCTCCTCCACCTCACCGTCTCACCCCCACCACCGTGCGCAGCCTCACAACCTCCCACCGTCCCCCCGGCCCATCCCGCGCACCATCGACACCACCCCGTTCCCCACCACCTTCGTCCAGGCCGACACCACGTCCTTCAAGCAGGTCGTCCAGATGCTCACCGGCGCCGAGCAGCCCACCAAGAACGACGCGACGACGGCAGCGGCCGCGGGCAACAGCGGCAGCGGCGGCCAGGCGGCTGGCGGGCCGTGCCGGCCCAAGAAGCCGTCTTTCAAGCTGTACGAGCGGCGTAGCAGCATGAAGAACCTCAAGATGATCGCGCCGCTGGCGATGGGCCCGCCGCCGTCGCCGCGGAGGGCGACGCCTGAGATCCTCTCGCCGAGCGTGCTGGACTTCCCGTCCCTGAGGCTCAGCAGCCCGGTGACGCCGCTGACCGGGGACCCCTTCAACAGCTCGCCGGCGTCGACGTCGTCCTCCGAGGAGGCCGAGCGCGCGGCCATCGCCGAGAGGGGGTTCTTCCTCCACCCGTCCCCGCGCGGCGCCGAGCCGCCGCGCCTGCTCCCGCTCTTCCCCGTCATCTCGCCCCGGATGGCCGCCCCCGCCGCGGCGCCGTCCGAGTGATCCGGCCCGAGATCCCGCATCCGCTCCGATCGCCGGCGCGCGCCTCTACCATAGCTACTACCCCTGTACTACTACAACCCTCGCCGTACCCTCCCTTCACTCCTGGTCTTGTAAGGTGCTTGCTTTGCTCTGCTCTTGTTCTTGATCGACGCTGCTGCGTGTCTGCTGCTGCTGTAGTTTTTGCTCCCTTCTTGAAAGGAAGAAGGGAGTTTGTTCTTTTTTCTTCCTTTCGGAGCGGCGACTCGCGAGCGATCGCCAGGCTCGATTCCTCGATCGCTCGGCGGAGCCTCCGAAATGAAGTGATGGGTGGATGAATTAGTAAATTATTTATGAATTAATGAAGATTAATCTCGAGCTTATGTGAGGTGTGCCTGGTCTGTTTCGTCTCCCTGTTTTCTCTGACCGGTTCGCTGTCTGCACTCTGATGTCAATTCTGTTCGCCTTTTCCCCTCATTTCCTGTTTGGTTTCGATTCCGCCCGATCCCGGGCCACTGTTCATGCGTCGGCGCTCATAAATAGTCGGCGCTTGTAATTTTCCGCTCGCATGCAAAAATCCCGGGGGGCAAAGCCCGGGATAATTCCGGTCAAAATTCGGCGTGCCGGCAACACTTGCCAGCCGCACAAGCTCGCACGTCTCGGCATCGCGTGCCGGCAGACGCGGACAGCAGCGGTGGCCGCCTCGGCCTCTTCTCTTGTCCTGCGAAAAGCGTGAGGCTCTCCTGACAGACTCTGCACCTGGCAGTCCTATATTTCCGAGATGTTCTTGGCACTGGCAAGACCAGTCACCAGTGGCAGGCCGGAGCTCGGATCGTCTGCAGCAGCGGGGCGAACAGCTACGCCGGCGGCGGGGCCGGTGGGCCACCGCCGCCGTGGGCGCCTCCTGCCTGCCATAGGCCATAGCAGTGCCACCCTGTGCGTCGAACAGTTAGCCGTCCAGCTCAGATGGCCGATTCGAGAGACCAGAGACCAAAAGGGGCCGGGGGCCCTGCAACTTGTCTCGCCGCCAGAGCTCGCAGCGGAACGGAGTGGAGTCACCGTGAAGGCTTGTTCGGGTATGGAGGTGCCGCCGCCCACTTGGAGGAGGACGGCGGAGGCCAGTCGGCAGCGGCAAGCCGCGCCGTGGAGTGGAACGGAAGGGAGCCCGGCCGGCGCCGCCAGCACTAGCAGCAGCAGCTAGCGCGCCGAGCACCCGCCGCGCGACGCGTCGCCCCCCACCCGGTGGGGGCAGCGCCGGCGGCCCGTGATCCGGCGGCGACTCGTCGTGGCGTGGCATCGTGTGTGGCGGGGGCCGGTTGCCGTGGGGGTCTGGGCACGGGAGCGCGGCCAGACTCGCCGCCCGTGGGCGCGGGCGCGGCGGTTGGCGTGGCGCGGTGGCGTGGAGGAAGACCGGTTCAAGCGTGTCCGCGTCAGCTCTCCCCCCGTGGCCTCGCGTGGCTCACGAACGGGGCCAAACCGCCAAAGACGACGACTAGTCTCGCCTGGCTAGGGCGCGCGCCACGGCTTGTTTTTCCGTTTCGTTTCGCGACCGTTTCTCTTCTCTATCCGGTAGCCGGGCGCGCCCCCGATTGTTGTGTTGCATCCGACCTGGTCACCTGGGGGACTCGGGGAATGAGGCTGCAGCTTCCTGTGCACCTGTCTTACCCCAGGTCTGCGCTACACGCAATTCCTCATCCCATGATTCATGATTGGACTGGCTAGTGGAACACTGTGATCTACTCAAACTCCTGCCTTTGGGAAAAAGAAAGAGGAGAAAAAAAGGTGAAGCAAACGGAATGGCCTAGTGCATGCACTAGTCTAGTTGCCGCTTGGCTGCTTTGCCCCATGAGGTTTTCCCCTTTTCGGTCATGTGGCTCATGTTGGGGTGGTGGTGTGGTAAAGATTGCAAGGTCTACATGTTTTTTTCGAAATGTTTACCTGCATTTTTTGTATAATTTGGACCAAACCTGACCACCACTAGAATTTAGCGAACCCTAATTTAGTCGCAAAATTTTGATTAGGTGCCAGATTCTCAAGCGCGACCCTGTCTAGCACATCTTTTTTGTGTGTGTGCATTTTTTTAATAAGATTTTGTGCGCGCATTATCCGTTTATTGGGAAAGGCTTGTGAAAAGCAAGCAGATTGTACAAATTTAGTCCATTCCCCAATTTTGATTATGATAAGTTGATGTAGAATTCAGCTTTTGAAACTCAATTTACAGAGAAATCAGCTCTTGCCATCATCAACATCAGATGAGGATTCACTACAAATGCGACATGTCGCTCGCTCTCCCGAGAAAATAGATTCTCACTTTCACCTATGGCCACAGCGCCTTCACCAAAGGCGCTGCCATTTTCGAAAGGGACGGGAGACACACCCTTTTTCTTTTTTTTCCTTTTCCTTTTTTTGACGAAACGGGGCACACATATACACACTTTGAGAATTGCGACTCGTCTTCCGTGACAGCGCGGCCACGTTAGTCAAATAAGCCCGATCAGCACCGTAAAGCTCCCGCAAACCCCGTGTTTGCTGCGGTGCATGTACTAGCTAGTACTCCATACTCCTACTCCATTTCGTGCTTTCAATTCGTTGACTTGCTTGACGGTGCTGCGTGCCCTAATTAAATTAATAATGCCGTCGTCAAGCAGCAGTGTGTGGTGCCGCCAGTACCGACCGGCGGCAGCATTGTTAAACCCAGCGATCCCTTTCATTCGGCTCCATGTTACTGATGCTGGTACTGTTGATAAACTAATTAATCCCCGGTCATTAGTTCCTGTCATGTGACGCCTGCCTCGCGCGAACGAGTTGAACCGAGGATCTTCCGCGGATGGGCGCCATGTGGTGGCATTAACTGAGCTCCACGGAGCCACGCCGTCGGCCGATTTTGTGCAGGGCTGGCAGCAGTGCCATTCCCAGCACGGTCAGCCAGTTCACACCGGGCGGATCGGAGCAACAAGTCGCCGTTGGCGGCCGTTAATTTAAGGGCGGGTTAGAGCGGGCTACTACTAGTACTTAGTGCCACCACCTCTCCGTTAAAAAAACCTTTTTTAGGAAAATTTTCTTGATTGTTAGTAGTAGTAGCCTGGAAGCGATTTAGACTATATGTTTTAAAATGGATAGGAAGGTGACTGGCAACTTTGTGTGCTTTCTCACGGAGAGAGAGACGCGCGGATCACATGAGAAGCCCGGGTGTACTGCTACCGACATAATTAATGCGCCAAAAAGTTTTTTTTCGGCCGGTAAAATTCTGTGAACAGGAAAACACATCCCCTTCCCAGCTTCTTCGGTCAGCTCTGAAAGGTCAGTACAAGCTAAGCACGCCGTAAAGGAGAGATTATGACCAATGACACGTGTACTATTAGGAGTAGGTAGGGGTAGAAAATTAAATGGGAGTACTACAGAAACACAAACGGGCCCGTCCCACACTCCTACTAACTGCCCCCACAACACAAGTGAGATTGCAATGTGGACAACGTGTGCGATTCATACCGACACCACGGGACAAACTTGTCAATCCCGGAGGAAATGAGGCAGCAGACGGGAACGAATTCGCACCTTGCATGCTCCTCGATCGTGCCGTGCGCGGCCAGACGGCGTCGAGCCGCAAATGTCAGCGAAGGCTGCCCTGAGTACTAGTAGTGCGCAGTATAGCGTCGTAGCCCAACGCCCCAACCGTAATTAAAGCCAGCCTCCGAGTCCGGGGACAGGTACGTGGCGGCGCCGCTCTCCCGTCGCGATCCGACAGCAACCGTGGCGGCGGCGGCGGCGAGAGCCGGGCCAGCGCTGCTCACGCCAAGCCGCGCGCCGCGCGCCGGCGGTGCCAGAGAGTGCGCCGGTCGGCAAGGCCGGGCGCGGCGCGGTCGAGGTGCCGCAGGCGGGGGATCGGAGTCTAGCATGCATGGCCCCAAACGTTCCAGTTAGCCTAGCCCGGCCGGGCGCGGGCGCGTTCGTGCTGGCCGCCATGCACGCGCTCGATCGGCGCTCCGATCCCCGGCGCGCGGCCGGGGCCGGGAGCCGGAAGCGGCCGCCGGATCGCGTCGTGCCGGCGGCGTCGGTTGCGGAGGTGGCGTCGTGCATGGTTTTTTTTTGTTGTTGTTGTGTTGCTCCGGGTGCTCGCTCCATCGTACCGACCCGTGCGTGTGGTGTACATGATTGCGGGTGGTGCGATTAGGGAGGTGCTTGCACGAAATGTGTTCCTGACGGCGACGGAATCTCGCGAAAATGAACTTACTTAGGCTTCGGATAACACGCATGTCGTTTGTAGTCGGGTCGGAACACGAACCAAGCAAGTGAAGGCAAGCTCAATCATGGCGTGCTGCTTTATAATTTGCTATACTACTATCTGACAAGTGATGCTTCAGAATTCACTCGTGCTAGTAGCTGCTAACTTGCTACCCCTCCGATCCCCTCTTTTTGCTCAGTGAGCGAGTGACAGGGTCAATTTCCACGTAACATTTTTCTACTTCTCGAGCTAAGATTTAGTGACGCGTCCGTCCATGGCGGACTTTTCTCATGTGTTGGCGTGTGCCTGAGTCATTGCACATGTATAGCTAAAACCAATTCATAGATTAATGATAGCCTTAGCGACGAACGAACTGCGGTTTTGTACGTAGGCACGCTCGCCATTTGATTCCAAGCGTGTCCGCTTCGTAAGCATCTCCATGGCGGTAACGACAGGTTATCTAACATGGCAAACGAGAGGCTCTGGAACGTGTGAAGACAGGTTATCTAACATGGCATCTCTCTCGCTTAATTAGCCGCACCTTTGAGATCGCCCACTGGTGCTGCATTGACTCTTATTTTGGTCTACAAATTCACGATGATAATCATGTAAAAGTCACACAAGAGATCAGGTACATGAGCGCATGGAAATTGCAAACATGTGGTGCATCAGCACAGGGATGAAGTTAGTCAACACCTATAAACATTTCGGTAACCACCAAGAGAGTAGTTGGGCATGGAAAAGCTTGCAACATCCAACACATTTTATCCACTGCTACTATTATTTTCTTCTACTCCCTCCGTCCCAAATTATTAGTCGTTTTGACTTTTTTAAGATACACCAATTTTGATATGCACCTAGACATAATATATATCTATGTATTATAAAAAATATGCACCTAGAAAAGCCAAAATGACTAATAATTTGGAACGGAGGGAGTAATTCAAAGGACGGCATAACCTTCTAATGGTGGGGCCATCGCCACGCAAAATCGTCTCGAATCCTCCGAACTGGTCGTCTTCGTTAGGGATTAAAAGGAGGCAACGAGACTACGAGAGGTCCCTATTGGCTACGCTAGGACAAGCAGAAGCTAAGCATTGGGCTTGTGTGTTTTTTAAGTATAGCGAGCGTAGAAACCAAGGAAACCTTGAGCATATTTTAGACCCGGAGTCAAATTTGTCGCAACTATGGCACATCCAGGGAAGCCACTTGCCACTAGTTTGGCCGCGAAAGAAACCAAGAGGAACTCGATGGAAAAAGGCACCAGCTGGAGCAAGCAAAGTAGCAAACTGGAACTTGACAGTGCAGAGACTGGGGACTAGTCTAGATTATCTTCACGCCGGAAAGGACATAGTCACGCCGGCTCAAAGTAAACTTGTGGTAGAAGTGTCCAAATGAGTATGATTCTGTTTCGGACAGTGCAGCTCACTCTCACCTGTTCCACTGACCCAAGTCACTAAAAACATTTCAAGGCATAGCTTTGAGAATGGTCCACTTTAAAGTGGCCATCGGACCAAATGATCCAATATCTGTTGATACCCAAACATCAAGGCAAAGAAACAACATGGCAAACCTTATTTTGTACCATTACAGCCAATTCACAGGACTCGCACACCATCAGACTGGTCAGACATTACAAGGCCAGCTTGCCATTCATCAGATATTTATTCAGATGCTTGCGAATAGTCTCATTTTATCGACCACCGTGTGCTTACCTTTGGCAGAAAAAAAATCACGAGGTGACAAACGCCACCATCTGCCATCTGATGCTGAAATGTTAATGCAATTTGTGAGAAAGAAACACCTAGTCTACGCTGGTAGGAGCATGTGAGTGACCAAGTTTTTGGCACCTCCTTCAAAGAAAACTTCAAGGAAAGGTAGCTGTAGCAGTGTAGCTATTGTTCCTGGCCAATTAATTGCTGGGCTTCAAAGTTCAAACAAACAACCTCTTGACACAGGCTGTCAATTTAGCGCATTCAAAGTCCCGCAAGGCTGTATACATCACAAAACCTTTACTGCTTTAGAAACATGTGATGCCCTACTTTTTACATAACACTACTACCAGTAGTTTCTCTCTTTAGATATTATAGGATATTTCTGTGAAAGAAAACATGAAACCTACCAGAATATGATGTTGTAAAAACAGGAGAATGCTTGCATTTTCTTCGTTCAAGCAGAAGAAAAGAACGAAATTATCTCTCTAAAATCTAAACACGCCTCCGAAGACATGCTGTTGTGGCATTAGTAGGGACCTGGTCTGGCATAACTACTACGTACCAGCCCAAAAAAAAGGAAGAAAAACTGTAGCAAATTGGTTGAGGTCTAACAAGGACTTGAGCACATCCCTTCATGAGATCCCTTAATAGCTAAACTTTTGACCAACAAAAAAGCTTTAACTGGTGCTACAGGACCTTTTCTTCATCCTGTTCCAAGAAACGGAAAACAGTATTTATGAGTAACCTTGACTCCTTGAGATAAGCATATGCAACACTAAGGCCCTTGCACAATTTGCAGCTCTGGGCACTGAATCTTGTGATGATTTTGCAATCAAGAACCAAGAACCCATGAAAAGGTATGCTCATTGTGAACCCTTTTAGCATTAAAAGGGCCAGGAACCTATGAAGCTATGGCCAGCAGCTATCAACTGTCCCAATTGCAAAAATATTTCCCATCATCTTGTCATAATCATTTCACATGTTTTATGATTGACAATGCAAGTAGCCCAGGATGTGATCGTATCAAACATGGAAAAGGGTACGCTATTTAGTATCAAAAAAGTTAGATGAGCAGAAAAACAGTTTCCTTTTTTTTCACGACACAAACCTTTCTCTCTATCATTTTTTAGATTTATTTAGAGCAGAATAAGCCCAAACAGATGTAGCAGTTCAAATAGTGATTCTGACAGTGCATAAAAAGTTAAACAAGACCATGTCAGTGATAGCACCAAAACAAACGAAACCGTGTTAGGTAATAGAAGCGCCCTGGCCCTTTGGTGCTTGTTGTTCAAAATACCAAATCTATGCTGATGAGTTTATGCAATTGTTCACCTCAGAGAAAATTGTTTTTCAAAGTTACAGCAGTCAATGAATCTTATGGATGAAAGGTGCAATATGTCCAACCAAAGCATTCAACCCACGCCCGACCAGACGCCAGTATCCAAACAGAGCTCGGGATGGTTCCTCTTTTTTTTTTTTATTCAAGCGGCACAAGCAAGTTTAAGACTGCCCGGATTTCGCACACTCTGATGGTATGAATAGCTTTCCCCCTTAGGAATATACTCAAATTTGTGGCATTTCAGCTCCCTTAGATGCTAATACAAGAATCTAGTAACATAAAGGTATAAAAAATACATACCTTTTAATTCCACCCATGAAAAGACTGTGGATCAGTCCCAAGCTTACAAATATTGAATCAACTCAACCGCATACTTTCCTTTCCTAGTAGTTGCAATTTCCCCGATCTAGAGAAGAAATGAACAAGTAACTATAAATAAACCAAGCAGATAACTTCATACTACAAATCTAAAGTAAGGCACTTCAGAAGTTTGCAAAACAATAAAAACTTCAGCAGCGTGCATATATTTGGCCATTTGCCTAACATCTGATCAAAGCAATATGCTTACTTTGTCAATATAGAACAAAACGTTAGCCAACTAATTGTTAACATGTTTACACAAACTCAGTATAAGGAACAGCATCAGATCAGGAGAGATACAATAAACTATTATTCTGTGCTCATGGGACAGCCATTATATGGCCAACAGATGAGGAAAAGCTACCCTGACCCAAAGGACTGTACTCAGTTGCTTCACTTGCAGAACAAGATTGCATGCATTATATAGTCAAAACAATATCGAACAAAAGTGAAACATACAACATCCAACCTACTAAAGAATAAGAGAAGTTCACAACATAAACTAAAGGTCTCTCAAGCAAAACCAAGAAACTAGCGGTATCAGAGTAAAGTAGGTAACAATGAAATACGACAAGGTTATCCTAGATTCTTAGTGTGTACAAGATTGGTCAGTCATTTATAACTTAAAAGATAAGATTATCACATTCTTTCTTTTTTAGTTACCTTTAACCTTCCCATTCCGCTGACAGATACGACATCTCCAGATTTCAGGGTAACACCATTTTTCAAAACTGGCGCCCAGTTCACACGAACATCCCCAGCACTGAACAAGCAAATAGAGGTATAGTGGACATTAGAATAGACAAAAAAACAATTGCGCTAAGATAAGTACACATAAAGTTCATAACTGATAACTCGAAATTCATACCTTATCAAGCTAGCAAGCTTCGTGCGTGAGATTTTAAATCCCGCGCTGGCCAATGCATCAACCCTGAGGGATGACTCTACAGTTTTAAATGACTTGGTCCTGCAGTTTTAAGGAAAATCTGAGTCGCTTCTGCCAGGCTTTTACAACATAAAACTTTGAAAGAAAGCTCATAGGGTTCATATAAAGGTATGGCATCACATGAGAAAACCTTGGTGGTTCATATTCTAGAGCGAGCAAAGGAATCTGAGTGCATGAAACACCAACTTTCCCCACCTGTAGAATAAAATCCCATTAGAAATATCCGGAATCATGAACGAATAGGGCTAAGAAAAAATGGAACGTAGCTAGAAGGATTTGTTGTGAGCAAATCCAGATAATCAAGAAGGCAACCAAAGAACATGAATCATGAATGGCAGTCAAGTTGGCAAATAGATTTAGCTAAAACTCATAACATGACATACTAAAATCACTAAGAAAGCCATTCCATTATGACCAGAGAACATATCAGAACATAGCACACTATAATTCCTATAATATGAGTACACACAAAAACACTACAACTAGTAACACTGCCACGAGTTCTCTGTCCTTTGCATCACACCAGACCAAAAAATGGTCAAATGTGAGAATAAACTATCTCAGATCTTCTCCATCATACTCATTAATCTGAAAATCAGGGATAAGTACACAACAAGCTCGTGTACATTGTGAATTGTGGTATAACGGATGCACAAATTGTAAAATATCTAATCTACCTTTTCAAGAGTAGAAATCAGATAGTCAACAAGTTCTGGATCAACAAGGACCTGAGCACCTCTTTCCCCCTAACAAAAATCAAATAGACATTTCAGTTACAAAAGGGAAAATGGCAGGAAATGGCCATGCCATTCAGAAAAAAAGTGATTGGGAAAGCAGTAGACCTGTAAAAGAATATCTCCAACCTTCTCCCTTGTTATTCCTGTTCCGAGAATGGCACCGAGAAAGTCACCATGGGAACAGGGTTCCAATCGGAAATTCCCTGAGATGCTGGGTTGGCCTCAAAGTCAGCTTATATAGCAGATAGCAATGCTTATAAGGTAAGACTGAGAAAACCTCAAAGCAGCAACTACATCTGGGTTACTTGTCATAGAGTCCGGGTGTCCAACAGAAATTCGGCACCGCTCAGCCTATATATATAAATATAAGAATGAGAAACTAGATAGCCTTATAGAAGCAACTAGCAAATTTCCATTTGAGTATTTAATTTCACCTGTGGGTAGCCACCCTGAGCTACTGCTTTTATATCTGCTAACTTCTCAATTGCCAACATAGCCTCCTGTATTATAGGTGGAGTAAGGAAATTGGTGTGGAAAACATCTCTTCGTTTGGAAGCCCTTTCTGCCTGTATAAGCTAGATGTTAGTGCAAATCTACGGATAGCAAGTAACCATATCCACACGACCAAATTGGCACATTATATCATTACCATCTGATTCAAATATAATGGACACAAACATGCCTATGAAGAAAAATGACACATCATAAATATAGAGTCTACTCATATTTTGCCAACTGTTGTACAGCCCAGCAGTGTGGCAATTGGCTCTCAGGCTGAATCTTGTATTAAATTTGTACCCCAAGTTTTGTGGGTTATGCCTGTTTATTCACCAAAGAATATGACCTTCCAGGATTCAAAATTGTTACCTGAGCATTGTGAGCCCTAAGATGACTAGACAACTGCCCCTGCCCTTTCAAAGAGAAAAGAACCACAATATATTTCTGAGGAATACTAAAATAAACAAACAAATATAGATATTGCTACGCATATTATTTTTTATGGTTGGAATACAAAATTTCCTTCTCAGATTTCAACAATAAAGTTTCAGTGATGATGTCCAAAGTTCATGCATGAAACTACGTTAACAAACTCAATACTATAGCGTAGGCCAAAATGAGAACAGATCAGATAGTGGTTTTTCTCGTCTTTTTTTTTCCCTAGAAGAGCAATAAGATACTAATGTATCATACATCTGTTTCATCCATCTTTTACAGACTACAGTAAATGCAAATATCTTTTTCTACTACAATGCCCGAAGAAGTGGGAAAAGGTCTCTTTTCCATCTGCTATTTATCTGTTGAATATGACTACTCCAGAACTGTCATCACACATTTTATCTGTGACAAGGATATGACATGGATGATTTCTATCTACGAACCCTAGCAATTGAATGTACTGGGTAATTGAAGGCTTATGTTGCATGCACCAAATGGGCACTCTTATTGACAACCATTCTCATAGGACAATAGAAAAACAGCTACACTTTGAGCATTTCTCATGGCTCATGTTTGTGATTTACCCCAATACCCTCCCTCCCTCCCTATCAGAGTTAAGCTTGAACATAACTCAATACTGGTAATGACAAGTGAAATGCCAAGTGCAATGGAAGCACCTGATTCCAAGGCAATTAATCAGAAGCCAACACGTACACCCCTACAAGCTGCTTATGTTCAATAGCTATACTTACTGGGTTCTGAACACTAGCAGTTACATAGTTCAATGAAGACACACTGAGCCCGATTTTTGTCGTGAAGGTGGGGAATAAATTACCATATCCAGAATGTTCCTGACTTCCTCGGCTTCGGCTGCATTCCTGTCCACGCCCCCTTTCACCGCTGAATCCCTGGCTGCTGCGGCGGCGACGGCAATGGTGGCGCTACACCATCCTGCGGCGCGGGGAGGGACAAGCGTCAGCGGAGAGGCAAAAAAAAAAATCAAACAATAAGATGGGCGTTCGGGCTTACTTCGCGTGATGAAATAGTAGGGGGCGGGGATGACTCCGCGCGGGTGAGGGGCTCGGAGGAGACGCCGGAGAGGACTCGCCAACGTGAGGGCGGCGGCGGCGGCGGCGGCCATCCCCACCCTCCACGTAACAGAGGAATTTGCCTCCGGTTTCCGGCCCGGTGCTCTCTGTGACTAGTGACTACTGACTAGTAACCGCTGTGTGGCTGTGTGTGTGTGGTTGGGGGCGGTCTGGCCACGGCCTTTGGGCTGTGTGTGTGTGATCTGCCCCTTGAAAAATACCCGTTCCTGGCCTCCCCGTCCCTCGCCACTCAAATGCCGCCGCCGTCGCGATGACCACGCTCCTCCGCCGCCTCCTCCGCTCCGCCGCTGCCCCCGCGTCCATCTCCGGCCACGTACTATTCTCCACCCGATCCCGCCGCACGCCGCACCGCTTCCGCCGCAGCCGCCGCGGCCCCAACCCGCCGCCGCCCTCCCCCGACGCCATCTCCGCGGCCATTGCATCCCTCCCGTCCCGCCTCACCCCGCCCGTGCTCGCCTCCTCCCTCGCCTCCACCTCCGACGCGCGCCTCCTCCTCCCGCTCCTCACCCACTCCCTCCGCCTCCCCGCTTTCCGCCCCGACCCGGCTCCCTTCCTCGTTGCCATCAAGCGCCTCGCTGCCGCCGACCTCTACGCCGACTTCGACCGCGCCTGCGCGCTCTCCTTCTCCCTCCTCCCCTCGCTCCCTTCCCCGGGACCCCTCCTCCGCGATGCGCTCTACTTCTACTGCCAGTTCGGCAGGCTCGGCAAGGCCTTCCACGTCTACACCCTCATGCGCGCCTCCCCCGACCCCGCGGCGCGCCCCTCCGCCGACACATACCACGCGATCTTCACCGCGCTGCTGTCGCGCGGCCGCGGCGACACCTTGATCCACTACATGTACATGGACAACGTGTCGGCGCTGTTCAGGCAGATGCTCGAGGAGGGGATCCCGCCGGACACGCGCACGCTCAACGTGCTCGTCAGGGGCTACGCGCAGTCGCTGCACCTCAACGACGCGCTGCGCGTGTTCCACCAGATGCAACCCCTGTACGGGTGCGAGCCGGACGCGTCCACGTACAGCTACCTCGTGCACGGGCTGAGCGCGCAGGGCCGCACCAGGAACGCGCGGGAGCTGTTCGACGAAATGCGCGAGAAGGGCCTCCTGCCGACGGAGCCAGCGTGCAACGCGTTCGTCAGTGCGCTGGCTATGGCCGGAGAGGCCGAAGACGCGGAGCGGGTAATGTGGGAGGTGGCCAGGGCCGGGAGGGTGGTGGATGACATCACAAGGAGGGCATTGGTGGAGGAGTTATGGAGGGCTGGGAAGCGGGAGGATGCTGATAGACTAGCAAGGGAGATGGAGGAGAAGGGCATTGTGAGTGCTCGCGAACTTCGGGCGCTTCTGAGTTACATCCGTGATGACGACGGTGATGAAAATTTGGATGTTGACGACAGAGGGAGGAGCACATGGTGAGAGTTTGCTACTGATAGACGGCGATGGCAATGTGACGATAGAATGAGAGATTTCTGAAAGCATGCATCTCACCTGCAACTGCGAGTCTGAACAACCGGGCAGCAATTGCCCTGAAGTCGGTCAGGATTCAGAAGTAGTAACAGGACAAAGTTGTGACAAAGGAACTGCGAGATGTCAAATATTCAGCGATGTAAATTCAATTATTCATTCATCATGGATGCCCTGATGTCTAGATCAGTAGATCACCCTTGAAAAAAGTACACTGTGCCCTGTTTCTGAAATTGTACTGCAAGTCTGCAATCCCAAAAGGAATAAATACTATATAACTCAACAAGCAGACATTTCGCCGTTGTTTTTGATATGTTATTCTCGCTAATCTTGCCTTCAAGAATTTCACGTAGAGGCATAGAGCAAGCTTATGTCTGAAGACAGTTTCCTATGCTGATTCTAACAGAAAAGGAGGAAAACAAATGGAATGACTCCACTTATCGATTCCCCCCAAGTGCATCGTCCAATAATGCATATTGTTTATTCTTCAGGCTGATCAGATGGAAGCCAATCAAGGGTGCTGCCAGTAAACATAGGCACAATCTCCCCTGAACTGTGTTTATAGGTCGTGGGAACTTTCCAGGCACTCTTTCTCAAGAAAATCTTGGATGTGTTCCTTGGGAGGCCATAAAAATCAGGGCCGTTGAAGCTTGTAAATGCTTCTAACTTATCTAGGGCACCAGCCTGAAATTGTGGAAGCATGTCCCAAAAAAATGCAATCAGAAAGAATTTTCAACATCCACATGGTTTGTTACACTTCACAACTTCAGTGTCGTGAAACAGAAAGATAATTTTCTTGAAATCTAGTAGTGATCAATGATCATTTATTCTCTTTATTCTCTCAAATGTAAGGATGACTGATAAGCATGAGAGTGCTAGAGATAGAGATTACCTCTTCAAATACCTTCGCGTAAAGAGACAAGGCAACAGGAGCACTGTATATTCCTGCGCATCCACAGAAACATTCTTTGTTCCGTTTATCATGGGGAGCACTATCAGTACCAAGAAAGTACCGTCTACTCCCACTTGTTACAGCAGATACAATAGCTTGTCCTGGGTAGAAGGTTGAGAAAGAGTTAAAAAGGGTGCTGTTCAAAATTACATGACAGTTGATTGAAATATGGGCAATTGCTGAATCTAACCAGGCAACAGAAAAATGTAAGACAAAAATATTGTTGTGGATCTAGTTATATATTGATGATGGAATATTTGGTCACATTTTGAACCAAAATGATTATCATCATGCATGTTTAGAACTTGTTTTTACAATTGCTTAGGAAATGTCTAGCATTTTAAACCAAAAAATATCATTGTACATTTGTAACAACTGGTAGCATTTCTTATTGGAGGGCGATTGCAACATACTATGAATCTCTCTTTTCAGTACTGGCAAGCAGTAATTGTGTGGCTGCAAGCCACCCTGAAATAAAGCATTCCTATTGAGGAGGATATGCTGGGGAGTCACTGTTGCAGCAACATGACCTGGGAACATGAAAGTGTTATAACCATTGAAAAGGGCAAAAGTATAAGGCCATTCTAGCAGTAGTGCAGCACCTTCTTCACATGATTCTATGAAGTTCACTGCATCCATTGTTGTGATATGTTCCATGACGATTTTCAGCTGTGGAAGTTTTTGTACAAGCGGTGCCAATATTCTATCAATAAAAACCTTCTCGCGATCAAAGGTGTCAACATGTGGATCTGTGACTTCACCGTGAACCTGAAGAAAAACAAAACACAAATAACCATAAAAGTTGTTCCATAAGGCCAGTCTCAATGGAGGTTTCGTGGAGAGTTTCATGACATTAAATATCATCAATTTTGCTAACATGGCAAGGAGAGAGAAGAAGGGAGTTTCATGGGATGTTAGGGAAGTTTCATCACCAAAAACTCATCTGGCACATTTATTTAGTTCCCAGTCTAGGTAACCGTGTCACGAAACTGTGCAGTGAGACTAGCCTAAAGGCAGTGCAGCAAAAAGCCAAAAAACAAATTACTAAGGCCAGTCTCAATGGGAGTGTCATCGCAGTGTCATGAGCATTAAATTTGCTGACATGGCAGGAGAGAGAAGAGGGGGAGAGTCATGGGATGAGAGAGGAGTGTCATGATGATGACACTCCTCTGGAACAGTTCTTAAGGTTCTAGTCTTGGTAACTGTATGATGACACTCTCCACTGAGACTGGCCTAACTAGAAGAAAGAACTGTTCAACAGATTGTCCAGTAAAGGCTAGTCACGTGGATCAAAACTCCTATCAAAAGGTCAATAGTGGATCAAGGATGCAATGTACCAAAGCTACTTACAAGCAAAGGCATTTCCTGCCTGACCATCTCCTCGAGGACAGGCAAGCATTTCCCAATGTCAGTGACACCATCTTGGGAATTGGTAGTTGCTCCGGCAGGATACAGCTTCACAGCAAAGACTACACCACTCTTTTCTAAAACCACATAGCATGAACATAAACATCACCATCCAGACAATCCATAGATTGATAAATGCATGCAATTATTTTAAGGACATTAGCTAAATTTGCTCATGTTTTCAACAGATGGTACGTGGCAATAAACTCATTGCACAAATGTACATCTGCACTGTCTGCCACAAAGGGACAGTGAAACCAACAATAGCGCTGAGTACTTTTTGGATTTTTTGACTAGTTAGGAGCACATGGATGCAAACGCAAAATAACTAGACAACCATGACACGTGAAGTTCATCTACATGCCACTAGGTAAAGATACAGTTTAGATCTGAAGATGAAAAAGCCTGAAGAACAGGTAACTGGATGGAGATAATTCATACTTGCGAGTTTGATCTCCTCCGGGCTAGTGTTGTCCGTGAGGTAAAGCGTCATGAGTGGCACGAAGCTACTCCCGGGCGGCAGTGCCCTCATGATCTCCTCCCTGTACTCCACCGAGCGTGCCGTCGTGGTCACTGGCGGCTTCAAGTTGGGCATGATGATAGCCCTCCCAAAATGCCTCGCGCTGCAACAGAGAACACAACCACGCGGCCACCACTCAGAGGCATTACATCGAACACCAGGCAAGCGCCACCGAGAACCAAGCCGCGGGAGACGATCGGACGAACCTGTGTGGCAGCACAGCCTCGAGGACGCCGCCTTCACGAACGTGGAGGTGCCAGTCGTCGGGGCGCGTGATGACCAGCTGCTTCTGCTGCTGCGACGTGGCTGCCATGGCGGTCGCCCTCAGGTTCGGGCGCAGAGAAGCGCGGAAGCTGACGCGGCAGGGTAAGGACAGCCGGAGGAAGGGGGCCGACGAAGGCTTCGTGTGTGGGTGCGCGCAGAAGGCAGTGGTGGTGGTGGTGGCGACCTGCATTGGCTTCCCTCGCTTTATTCTATTGGCCTCTCCGGTGGCGAGCGCGGCGTGGTGGCCGGTGGTGCTGCCGGAGCGGGAGGTGCAGTCCGGGTTCCTTCCTTGGCACGCCGTCCTGCTGGAGTGCTGCTGGATCCGATAGGACACAAGGCGGGCGGGCCTTGTTCGTGGGCTTTTCCGGCCTATTGGGGGCTACCAAAAATCTTTTTACTCTCTTTCGGCGAAAACAATTGTTTTCCTGATTAACTAAGACCTCGGCCCTCGTGAAGCGAATTGCTCCACGCGGACAATTACTGGTAGTCAAGATCTAAGCCACGTGCACAGGGATCGGTCAGAGCCTAAAAGGGTGAGCAAGGCCTGATCCATATTAGCGAATCTTTGATTTTTCTAAGTACTACTAGATAGACCAACACGTCGAGTATACAACATTCTACGAAAAAAAAGAGAGAGGAAACGGCGCGTTTTCAAACATACTCAACGTATGAATTTAGGCATGTTTACTAGAGTTCGGTTTCAAGAATTAGGTTTTTTTAGAAGTTAATAAAGTTGTGATTATGCTCAACATATGTTAGTAAGGTATTTTGACCCGCAATTGTCAAATAGATGTTTCAATAACTTCATGTTATCCGTAAGTTTAGATCTGGCAAAAATGTATCAAACAGCTATCCACATGTAAAATACAATAATTACCTTGTGCATTTAATTTGTACAAAATGATGTTTTATTTATATTTTTTACAAGGTTAAACATCATCATACAGGACGATCTCCTTTTGTTAACTATGTGAAAATTTACATATGGATATTAACAAGTTTGAAAATATTATTTGCTCATTGATATGAAACTTCTTTTTTGCCCGTAGAAACGTACGGGCACGGATCTAGTATTAGTACAACCCCACAATGCGCGAGCGTGTATCTAATATTGTGGGCATCATAGTACGTAAATTGTATGCATATATGTGGCTTTTAATGGCATTTTCTGGTCGAATGGGCTGAATTGTCAAGCCGTACGTGTAAAATGCCAAGTCTCGTGGGGGCATGACTAGTTCGTTGGTGCAGTCAAACACCAGCTGTCCAGCTCCCATCTTTCGTGCTACTGAAATCAGTTCGTTTGGCGCGCCTCGGCCTCGTTAATGTCGTGTTCTGGATGAGGCCAGACTCGTTTGCCAAATCTGTTCTGAATTGGACAGCGGCGTATTGCGCGATCCGGCCGACGAAAAGTCCAAAAACCGCGTGAAAGAAAATCCAGGAAACAAACAGAAATGTCAACAAAACACCTGCAGTGGATCATCGCGCTTTGGCTCTCCCTCCCTCCCGGAATAGACCATGGACGGAACATGGGTCCCTGCTCCCCCCTGCCAATGGGCTCGCCCTACACCGACGCCGAAGCGACCCACATGCACGAGGTCCACATGGAGGATAGGATCGATCTCGGATGCCAGCGCCATCGGATCCGCGAGGAGGAGCATCCAACCCGTCTCACGTCTCACCTCCCCCCTTGCCGGGACCAAAAGAGACCAGCACTCGTTCTGTTTAATTAATTATCCCCAAAAGTCGCCTCTGATGATCCAGTAATCGACCCTAGAATAATCGTTGAATTGCGACGAATCCGCCCGCCCCGCTACGCGTCCGTGTACCTCGCGTAAACTTCACCTTCACTGCTCGATCTCCTTTTGTTAACGAGAGAGAGGGAAAGGAAAGATCCGTCGTCCCATCCTGTCACGTTAGGCCACAGCGCACGCACGAAAGCGAAGCGAAGGCGAGGAGGATCGGTGCTGCTCGTGCTCGTGCGCCCCCCGCGCCCCGGGTCCCGCCCCGCCCCGAAGCTGCTCGATTCGGCCAGCGATAAAACCGCTCGGGGGGGCTCCATCGCAACATTCTTCCCCGCCCGCCTCCTGCCCTTCCCCACCGGCGCGAATCCCACTCCCGAGTTCCGGCGCCTCCACCCCACGCGGCGTCGCCTTTTCTCTCACCCCGTGCGCCGCCTCCGATCCGTCCCGTTCCTCCTCCGCCGCGGCCTCGCCTGCTCGGCGCGCGCCCCCTCCGCCCCACGTTGCGGCGCGCTCCGCCCACGTTCCTGCCTGCCCGCCTGCTCGGCGCGTGGGGTTCGGCTGCCCTCTTCCGATCGGGTAGGAGCATCTCCGCTATAATAGTTTACTATTTTTTCTTCCTAAATGTTTTTGTTTGCCAATTCTCTAAGAGAGGAGGAAAAAAGAGACCATCTTCAAAAATAGTTCATTTTAACTTTTCAAATATGAAAAATTATGGCCTTGCCGCGACAAGTACCTCCGGCCTTCCCTCGTCGTTCTTTAACCCCAAAACGGATTTGCGGTGAGCTCCTCAACCGGTTCAGCCTGTTTTCCCTCTGTTTCGCGCATCGCCGGTGCCGGAACATGGTCTCGCCGCCGCTGACCCGCCGCCGCCGCGTGCTCGTCGGCGTCCGTCGGGGCAAACACCTCCGGCCTTCCTTCATCGCCCTTCGACCCCAAAACGGATTCGCGGTGAGCCCTTCAATTCGTTGAGCTCGTTGAGCCTGTTTCCCCTCTGTTTCGCGCATCGCCGGCGCCGAAATATGGCCTCGCCGCTGTTGTCGACCCGCCGCCGCGTGCTCGTCAGCGTCCGTCGGGACAAACATCTCCGGCCTTCCTTCGTCGCCCTTCGACCCCAAAACCGATTCGCGGTGAGCCCTTCAATCCGGTCAGCCTGTTTCCCCTCTGTTTCGCGCATCGCCGGCATCGAAATATGGCCTCGTCGCCGCTGTTGACCCGCCGCCGCGTGATCGTCGGCGTCGGCGGGAGTCGGATGGGAACCTGCGGTGGAGTGCGCATATTTATGCATACGGTCACCTAATTTGCCAATTGTTAGGAGATAGGGAAGTAGGATGGAGAACTGTTGAAGAGTATTTTTTTTATTTTTCTAGAAAAATAAGAATGGGAAAGAGAGATGGGAACTCTCGGACATGCTTAAGCGGCGGGGACGGCTCTCTCTCTCGCTCTGTTGATCGGGACTTGGGAGGGGCGAAGTCTTGTTTGGATTTGGGCACCGGTGGCGCAGCGCGCCGGGGTGGCGGCGTCGCGTGGCGTGGGATTTCAATTCCGGTTCGACGCCATGCTTTCCGCGGATTCACGTATCCCGCCCGTCCTGCCTTGCCGCCCCGCGCGCCCTTTTCTTGCCCTTCTTCTATTCTTATGGTGGCTCTCGCACGCCTCTGTTTTCTCCTTCGCGTAGCCGGCACGGTTCGTCGCCCTTTTCGATCCGACGATCCTTCCTCTGTCCCTAGCTCGCGGCTTTTGACCAATGGAAGCATTCCATCTATTCCATCTGTTTTCCTAGCTAGTTAGTTTCCGGTGAACTTCGTATAAGGATTCCTCTACGTCTTGTTCGCCGTCGTAGCGTATTGATCTCGGGTGCTTGATTTTTGAATTTGATTTCAGGAGGCGGAGCCGGTGCGTGGAATCTGACCGAATCGCTCGCGGCATCCGAGCGATCGAGGTCGGGCGAAGGCCCGGGGCTCTTCGAGAAGGGAGCAGCAGCCAATGTGGCGCCTGTTCAATGACCTGTGGGATGTGCTAGGATCCGGATTTCTCTCGTCCAGGTTCCTCTGATCCAGCTGTCTCGGCGCCTCAGCCCTGTCCCCTTGTGCGCGCGCGCGTCGGGAAGGAACTCGGGATCGTCCGGTTGGTGCATCGGGATTTGAGGGGAGGAGATGGACGACGAGGATTACTCGTGGGTGCGGCGCACGCGGTTCTCCCACTCCGTCGTCCGCTCCAACTCCAGCAGGGAGCAGTTCGGCGCCTTCATCCAGCAGTTCAACCGCGGCACCGCGCTCAAGCAGAAGGGCCCCGACTCGGGGTTCAAGCTCCATGGCCTCAACATGGAGCCAGGGACGAGGCCCCCCACCTCCTCCCGTCTGAGGACGAGCCCGCTGAGCACCCGGCCCGAGCCCACCAAGGACTCGTCTTCGGACGCCGAGCCGACGCAGCACGACAAGGCAGCCAGTGATCGCCCGTCGCGGCAAGCATCGGCGACGCAGGACGATGCCAAAGTCGCGAATGGGAAGAAAGGAAGCACCAGCCTGAGCGTGGCCGTCCCTTGCGGGCCCGCAGTTCAGAGCGCGGATGATGAGCGCCCTGGAGCGCCCGAGTTCTCCTTCCACCCCGACGAGCAGAGCCTGAGGCTGCAGAGAACGTGCTCGAGCCCTGCTCCGTTTCCGAGGAAGAAAGCGCCGGGCGATGACACCCTGACGCGCAGCTCGTCGCTTAGTCTGCTTGGCGAGGCAACGATGCTGAAGCAGAGGGCGACGTCGCCCCTCCCATCTCGTCACGTTCCTGAAGTGTTTCAGGAGGCCAAATCAGCCAGCAAGAGGTTCTCCACTCCACCACCGCCCCGAAAATCCTCGTCTTCGCTAGACCTGAACGGGAATCCACCAGTGCCGGTGAGGGCACCGGGCAAGCTGAAGCATAGGAAGGAGGGCCGTGCCAACGGAAGGGCGAAGGTTGCTGCACTGGAGGTGCTCGAGAAATGGTCCGTCGATCGCTCCCAGCTGCTCATTGGGCACAGGTTCTCGTCCGGGGCTCACAGTCGGTTGTTTCACGGAATCTACAAGGAGCAGCCTGTTGCCGTCAAGTTCATCAGACAGCCTGATGACGAGGAAGATGCAGAGCTGGCTGCTCAGCTTGAGAAGCAGTTCAACACGGAAGTTACTACTCTGTCACGACTCAATCATCCTAATGTCATTAAGGTAACTCAAAACTTTCCACTTTTTATTAAGAATTTCTTTTGTGGTTATGATGCTGGTGTAATTCTGCACTGGCTCTGAATAAGCTTATAAGCCTACAATGTGGTGGAAGTAGTCGGACAATTATACTGTGTGCTTTATGTTTCCTAGTTATTTTACTTTGTGACTTTGTGACAATTTAGACGCACACATGATTATAAGGCGAGCTATCAAGACGTTTGAATTTTTTTATGTATATGGCGTTTCCTTTTTGTTGACAACTAATACAGCATGCAGAATTGCATAGGCAGAGGAACCCTAGAACTTGCAATTAACCTTCATATTATGCGTCTTATTTACTTGCATTTAATTGGCATAACCCTGTTCCAGTTGACCTGGAAGCTTCGGAATCCATGAAGGACTCGCAACAGTAATTCAGTACTAGTGTACAATTTGGTAGCTGCACTTTTAGGGTTGCCTTCCATAGTTCCATGCGATCCTACAATTACTTGCAGAATATATGGATGGTCATCCTGCTGTCCAAATGGGCAGTGGAGATTGTTTGACTTGCAAGCACACTAAAATTCAGGAAAATGAAAGCCCATCCTTTATCATGATAGTTACGAATTTTGATCTTGCTTCTGTGAGTCTCCTCCTCAATCAATCCACATTTTGTTTATGTAGCTGGTTGGAGCATGCAGCAGTCCACCAGTATTCTGCGTCATCACTGAATTCCTTTCTGGAGGTTCTTTGAGAGCGTTTTTGCACAAGCAGGATCACAAAGCTCTTCCACTAAACAAGATTATCTCAATTAGCTTGGATATTGCACGAGGCATGGCATACATTCACTCGCAGGGAGTTGTCCATCGTGATGTGAAACCAGAGAACATCATATTCGACGAAGAATTTTGTGCAAAGATTGTTGATTTTGGAATAGCTTGTGAACAAGAGTACTGTGACCCTCTGGCAAACGACACCGGGACATTCAGATGGATGGCTCCAGAGATGATGAAGCGCAAAGCATATGGTCGAAAAGTTGATGTCTACAGCTTTGGCCTCATCTTATGGGAAATGTTTTCTGGCTCAGTACCTTATGAAGAGCTGAATCCTTTTCAAGCAGCTTTTGCTGTTTTTGACAAGGTAATAACCGGATCCCCATTTCCTTCCTTGCATGGTAATATTTTATTCATTGGCTTGAGATTAACGCTTGTTCAAAATTAAGAGGTTGGGTTGCACAAGAAACACTATGTTAAGACATTTTGAATACCTGCACTGTATGATGAAGTTTCATAAAAAGATGTTGAACATAATTTTCTAATTTTCAGAATGTGAGGCCGGTCATTCCTACTAGCTGCCCAGCGCCAGTACGACTTCTAATTGAGCAGTGTTGGACCTCGCATCCGGAGAAGAGGCCTGACTTCTGCCAAATAGTTCAAATACTGGAGAAGTTTAAGACGGTCCTTGAAAGAGATGGTACACTCGACAATATGCCAAGCTCGATCTGCCAGGAGACTCATGATCACAAAAACTGGCTTGCTAATTGGGCCCAAAAGCTCAAGCACAACCAACCTGATTTCTCTGGGCCGCCTCCACCGAAACTGTTGTAACTATATTCAGCACCTTCTCCCTTCCGAAATCGCTAATCCGATAGGCCACAGGATGTACTTGCAGTTCGTTCTTTTTATGTCGGGTAGATACCAAAAAAAAAAAATTCGTTTGCTTGCCTTTCACTGTTTTATAGCACGATTAGCACTCGCTTTACTTCACCATGGCAGTGTTCTTCATCATCGATACACAAAATGTACATACGCGGTTTACTGAAAATGCCCCTTCAAGGGGCTTAAAATGTTAGGCATCGTTACATCAAGAGCTCATTCTGATTTCTGGGAACACGCATATTTACTTATTACACCCTTTTCTCACCTTGCAACATTTCTGGTTTGGATTTATCAATATGTGCTTGTGCTATAGCAGCCTTATCACCTTCAGGACAGTATTTGAGCAATGCGTACCATGCTATTGACTGACTGGAAATGGAGCATGGCTGATGGCTCTTTGTAGGTGGATGTTATTGCCTTTACTGAATTGTGCAAAACCAAACCATGCGTGCTTTTTTGGACATACAGGTAGGTGTTGTACCCTACTGTTTCAGTTCCCTTGTCTTACAAAATTTGAAACTCTGCTGCTTATTGTCATCTTATTTGCTTCCGGACGTGATTTTGTCGCCAGGTACAGATATGATTCGATCGCTCACTAGTAGAAACGAATGTTAATTCAGCGCTTCAGATCTTTGCCGCTCCAGTTGGCTATATTTATCAGTGCAAGTGAAGCTCAGTTTTATTCCCTTGCAATAAGAATAATTCCTCAGTAACATATTCAGAAAAATCAGAACTTGCAGCTTCTCTATAGTGACGGCATCGAATGATACTGCGTCACAAGCTTGTAGTCGGCTCGATTGGCTACCAATTTCAACATCGGTTTTCTGAAACCATCTGAAGTTCTGGATCCTGACAAAACCTAAAATCAGGGGTACACTCTACTAACAAACATGCAGCTCCGCAGTAATACTCCTCGTTGTACGCACGTCACGCTCTCATCCGACGACCTCCACCGCCGTCCGGCCGAAGTCGAAGGTCAGCATGGACGCCCTGAACTTGGTCGGCTTCTCGGGCGAGCCGACCGTCACCGGGGGAACCGCCGGCGCCGGCGCCGCACGCTCGGGCGTGCCGAGCCACTTGGCCTGCATGTACTTGTGCTTCCTCCAGGGCCCCATGTGCATGTTGTTCTCCTTCATGCACTGCTTGGCCGCGGCGCACATGGCCTTGACCACGGCGCGCAGGCGGTCGGCCCGGCCGACGAACACCTCGGGCAGCGCGGCCACCAGCGCCCGGTACTCCGCGCCGGCGCGCGCCACCTCGAACTCGGCGCGGAAGCTGAGCTCCACCACCACGCGCACCGCCTTGCCGCTCCGCGTCTGCACCACCACGTCCACGTACCTGTGCTCGCCTGCAAACGGATCGGGAGACACGTCAGCAGCATGCCAACGGACGAGCCAATGCAAACTTGTGACGCGGAACGAGCTGCTCGGCGTCGAAAATCTCCGGTTGGGAGTTTTGGGGTGTACTGTGCAAACGTGTTGGAATTCCTTTGGCCCGGAAGGGTTTGATGTGGACGCGGCGAGTGGGAGCCATGGCCGCTGAACTGTGAGCGAAAGAGACGCGTTCCTGACGTCTGGCTGGCCGTTCGGTAGCAGTAAGTATCCCTAGCTTGGGCAGCGTCTCTCACCGAAGAAGGATGAGTGTAGGTCCATGTGAACCATGTGAGTTTACAGAGTAGGCCGTGTTAGATATCTGTCTGCTGCAGCCTGCAGGTAGGCGCTACTGGCAGAACACTTCTACGGTTCATCTCTCCAACAAAACAAAAAATCAGCCGTCGAGCCACTTGCAGCATGTACGTGAACAAGGTTTGGTGACGGAGAATCTTCTCTTCGCTAAAACGCCCTTAATTTGGATATTACCCCCTCCTGGTTTTATTTGGTGATCGTCGTGGGTTTCAGCGTAAAAAAAAAAATCAGTGACGAGGCACGGTAGAAAAAAATCTCGGTAGCCTAGCCGCGGGTTACCTGAAGGGATGTCCGGCGAGCGCGTCCACTTGGACGTGCAGAGCGCGCTGTTGTACCCGGCGTCGCGCAGCCGCTCGGCGACGCGCCGGAGCATGCAGCGCCGGCAGTCCCCGCCGGCCGCCGGCCGCCCCGTGCAGGAGCACGCCGCGCCCGCCGCGGCGCGCATGCTCCTGACGGCCGCCTCCGTGTCCGCCCGGATCCTGCTCTCGGCCGGGCTGCTCTTGGCCAGGGCCTCCTGTATCATCCACATCCACGCACATTTGCATCGCTCAGTACCAGAAGATACTAGTACCAGGCTAGGCCGACGCAAAACAACAGGACACAAAAAAGATCAATCCAAATGCCATGAATTCATTGTGCGGTGGTGGCGGCGGTGCTGCCAACGAGCTGCAATAATTCATCTTCAATTCATCTTGCTCTAACCAGAAAAAGAACAGTTGCTCGATCGATCTTGACGATCGGCATGCGAGACAGACTGCCAAATCAAACGGGGAGAAGAGAGAACTTACATGCACCTGGGTGTGTTGGGCCTTCCAGAAGGCCTTGCTCTCGGCGGCGTCGCCGCCGCCGGAGCCCTCGTCGTCGTCGTCCTTCTCCGGCCACCGCTCCCTCTCGAAGTCCTCGAAGAAGACCAGCACCATGTTCGACAAGCTCATCTCGCCGTCCATCGCCTCCTCCATCACCATGGCGTGTTGTTTGTGTTGTGGTTTTGGTTTCTTATGTTCTGTGGCTGCCCAACTGACACAGGTTCTCCTTTGCTTTTTGTGCGCAACGGTGCTCTCTTGCTTGGTCGACCCGGGGAGGGGAGGAGCTCGGCAAATATAGCTGGGAGCGTTGGGGACGTCCGGACGTGGCGAACGGGCAGTGGGTGGCTGCTGCTGGGCACAGAAGAGTGGGCCCACAGGGTGTGGATGAGGCGATTGGGTCCGGGCAAGTGGGGCCTGGCTGTTGGCTGGGCCACGGGAACAGCACGGATCCACGTCAGGCAGCTAGCCGGATTCTATGCGCTCGACACGGAACCGTACCGTTTGTGAAGCTCGAAAATGGTGCCACGGGATCAGAAAAATCGAGCCAGAGTAGGGGTTTTTTTTTCACCAGACCGTACTGTAATGAAGCTTGAAACTTCCAGCATGAGCCATTTTATATCATGATATTTTTTAAAAAGTTATTTATATCATGATATTATGAGTATTTTTTTTGCGAATGTTGTAACCTTACGCATAGTTGGTTCATCATGAAAGGAAAAATAATTCAAAACATAAAAGGAGATAATGCTACGATCTAAAAAATTGCATAACTAAGGTTCGGGGTTCTAACTTGGGCGGGTGGGGCAGCATGTTTAGCGAAAATTAAGCATTGTCCGTTGTTGCTCCTTCGAACTCTGGCACTATACATAAGCATATTCCTAAATCCCAAAGCACCTTCCAAAGTTTATGATAGTTTTGCCTTCTTGATTTCTCTCTCATCATGTCATTCCCCAATCACACCATCACCTGAATGACATTGACAGATTTGTATCATTCCCCTTTTTCTGAAAAGTTACTCAAATTGTCCTTATCAAGAAGTTAAATAGTGTTGTACATCAGGGAAAAAATACCAGAAAAGATAAATCTAAATGTTCAATTTTCTATCACGTTTTCTTATCATTTACAACCCCCACTATCTCATTTTGTTGTGACTTCTTAAGAAACACCCATACTCTTATCGTATACTGAAAAGTGGAGGTGAGTTCTAAATCCTAAGATAGAGTTGAAAAGGCTCATCAATGAGGAAATCTATGTTTATAACGCATTGAGAGAATGGAGTAACAAGAAGGACGAAAAAGGCAAGATAGCGTGGAAGGGCAACATAGCTACGGGGATGACGCATTGGCCGACCGACAGTGAAGAGAACTTACGGTGAGTTGCTAGAACCCCTGTACCGTATAAGCAAGTTGACGGGGTTGGGCGCGGTTGGCTTGATGTCCACGACTGTTCGCCTGCTGGGCAAGAGAAAGGGCACACAACGTATGCTGCAGAATCCTGGCGGCAGGCGATCCCGCAACCACCTCTCCCGGCCTCGTTCCCTGTGCCCAGGGACTCCAATAATTCCACAGCGGGCCCCCGCCTCCACGCTGTCCTCGCCGACCCGGTTGGGCCGACGCGCTGCGGGTCCACCCGTGCGGTGATGCCTGTGACGCCGCCGCCCCGCCGCGGGAGGGCCGGAAGAAAGTTTCCGCGGCGGCGCGGTCAGCGCACCTCCCTCGGCTGGCGCTCACTCGCGCGGCGCGGCGGAGCGGATATGCCCCGCCCCCGCATATCCCCGCGGCGCCTCCGCGGCCACAGGAGCGCCCGGTACGGAGATCCGCATCGCGGCAGCGCTGACACCGACGCATCGGGCTCTGGCTACTGTTCATGTGCTCTCCTAGCAGGCTAGCACAGCACACAAGCATGTGGAGGTAACAGCGTCGTCACCTGAGATTAGGCATCTGAACAGCAGAGGTGCCATGCCAACGTGCGCGCGCGATCTTGGGTCTCGAGATGAACACGTGAAATTCGCAGTTTCGCATCGCTCCTTCCATCATGCTGATACGGGCACTGCTCCATGCCTCCATCACACTATTTATTTTGAGATCATGGATGCATTAAAAGTGCAGGAAGGTCGGGTATGCAGTATGCTTGACCAGCTAGTTCTGCATTATTGGGTAGCAGGGAGACGTATGCATAGTAAACATTCGGTGTTAATTCTGCAACTGTGCAGGTCGATTTCGCTCGCTGCCTGATGCGGACAGCAATAATTCATTTCCTCATCCGCCAGGTCACCCGAATTGCCGCACTGCTTGTCGCAACCGCTCTCGTGAAAAACGCATCCGTATGCCCCGTGCGTGTCATGCTAATCTCAGCTGTCAAGAGAGTCATCAGCCATCACTAACCTTCATTAGTAGTACTACTGTACTAGTACGCATATGTGGCTACCTCCTACCGGCTAACTGCCTGACGGTAGGAATTGGGCAGGCGCATACAATACATTGTTTCGATCGCACAATAATCTATGATCTATCCCATACTGTAGCTCTCCACTTGTGGAGAACCGGGCCATTCCAATTAGATTAGACAATGATTGCCAATGGCATGGCCAGCACATGCTGTGCCAGGTATCGTCAGACTAGGATAAAGCTCATGACGATGATGAGCGACAAAACAAAAGCGCCCTTGCTAGCTCCGTGACAAAAATGAGTTAGTATAATGCTCCGACAAATCATTCCTGTCCCGCCGCAAGGTCTCTTCTCCTCCAGGGTTTGAAGGAATCATCAATCATGAGCGAGATGAGAGAGAAGGGACATTACTGAAAGTCTGAAACGCAAGCGAGTTTCGTGCCCGAAACCGCAACGGCCAACGGGAATCGGAGTGGTAGGGTCGGTGGTGTGGCTTCGGATAGCAACGCTGACGCACCGGCTCCTTCCCTGTTCCTTCAGATGAGCTCGTCCGATGCCGATCCGCCCCGCCACCACCAAACGCGCTCTGCGGCTGATGAATGAAACTGGTAGAGTAGAGCGACAAGCACCGTGCGCTTAAAGAATTCGCGCTGCTGAGTCGGACGATGGGAATTGGATTGATGCGACGAGGCCTGTCGGCTAACGACCCAGCTCTACTCGGGGGAGGGAGGATCTTGTATGTTAATGCGCGTGCAGGATCTGCAGATTGATTGAGTGAGTAGCTCCCGGTTTACTTTTGGATATACAAATCACCAAGTGGCTGATGGAAGCAGGGAAAAAGTTCACTCCTGATTAACGTGGCATTATTACGGCGAGAGAAATAGCTAACGTATCACTGGCTAAGTCAACGTTGCGATGAGTTACATATATCGTAGGTCCACTTTTTAACTTTAGCGTCAGGAGACTTTTGAAGCAGTGTCATCTGAGGATAAGTACTGACTCCACTCTGGGCAACTGCCTATCTTTGCTATGCTGGCTAGTGCCTGAGATCCAAAGGCACCAACCAGGCCTGAACGTTCTGTCTAAAGCCCACAGGGCCCATAAAGTGGGAAATTGCAGCTCCGGCACATCGGGCCGACGGCTTATCAGAACACTGGTCGGGTTGGTTGGTGGGATTCAGACGCTTCTGGGCTGGATATGCATTGATGATCACGCAGAGTCAAGACGATGTGTGTTACTATTGTATATACGACTTATTAGATTTAGTTGTACACATATATCTTCCTAAAAAAATTGTACACATCTATCAGTGCTTCAATATTTGTATTTAAATGTTTATATCTTGTTGAAATATATTTTTTTCTTCATATGAACATTAGAAGAAAATCCTTCCAATTGAAAATAAAATATGGTCCAAGGAAAGCACGGAAAATGTTCCGTAAAAAAATATTTCAAAAAATGGCTAAGGACCCCCAATAAAATGTGTTTATGGGGGGTGACTTTGTGCTCATATATATGAGCATGTAAGCATATATTATGTTTCAAAGAAAAAATTTGAGAACGCGACAAACTGCTGCAGGCTGATATGTTAATCGTTGTTAGCGGTCTCATACACTATCTTGTAAATCTATTGTGCACTACACGTGCAAAATAAGCAAAAGAGATACGAGAAAATTGATGCGAAGTCTGGTAGGGCTCTTCGCGCGGTTAGGCTCAGAAACGCACACAGTACAAACTAGTAGTAACATTTTAATGTTTCTAGACCAAGTGCCACTTTTTTTATATTTTGAGTCATCAGCCAAGATTCTGCATCAATCGGTGCAGCGATTCCAAGTTAACCCACGCACCCATCTGATCGTCTCTGTACCTTGTGGCCTGGCTAACCGCGATGCTTGCCCCGTTGGCCCCTGGCCGTCCTCGCCAACTGCCGCCACCAATCGCGCCGGCCGCCGCAGCCACAGTGCCACACGTCCAAGGTCCACGGCTCGGCAGGCGCGCGCCCTCGTGCCGTGCCGCCTCCCCCATGGACACCAACCACAACCTGCCACTCGCCGCGCACGGACGGATCGCGTCTTCCCCCGACGCGACGCGGCAGGCGTCCCGCCATCGCCGTTGCGCCCCATGTGCGCGCCGCGCGTGACGGGCGGCGCCGGGAGCGCCTCGGCTCGCACGGCACATTCCCTTCCTTTTTTTTTTCTCCTTCGCCTTAGCAGAAGAAGAAAAGCGGGCCGCTTGTTGACCCGTGAGGCCGGCCCTTCACGGCCCGTTTAGCTCGCCGGCCGGCTCTTCTTCTCTCCACGGAAAAAACGCGCGGAACCCACGCGCTCGAAGCAGCAGTCAGGGACGCAGTGGCCGGTCGCGCCCGCACAATGTTTGGCAGTGGCCGGTGGCCGGTGGTGGGGGCAGTCCACCATCAATCCCGGCCGACTCACGGGGCTGTCGGCGGAGTGACAGGCGCTAGTCGCGACACGTTCCGCGCGCGGCTCCTGTGATTCCGGGGAGCGCCGAGCCCGGGCCCGGCCGAGACATCAGATCCCGGTGGTGGAAGCTAACCTTTCCCAGTCGCCATGACCCGCTCCCGTCCTGATGCTTTGACGGTGGCTGCCTTTTCTTCTGATTGGAAACCGGGGGTTCGGACCTGGCCGTGTCGCGTCCAATCTCCGATTAACCCTAAACCTGCAGCGATGACCTGATCCAACCGGGTTCAGATCGCGAGCTGTGCTTCCGCTCGTGCAGTTGAGTCGATCTCAAGGAACGAACCCACGACCAGGGGGCAGATCGGGCTTCGATTCCCGGTCGCTTCGGAAAGCTAGGCGAGCACAAGCTGCAAGCTCAAGCAAGCCTCTCTCTTTTCACCGAGAGAATGTGTATGGGGAGTAAAATCAGCAGCAAACCCCGAGGTTAAACCGTAACGTAAAACCTGGCGCATGTGACCGCACATTGGATCGGTAATAAGCCCGGGGTAACAACGCAGCTACCTGCAATTTTTAGTTTTTTTTTATACAGCATGGGAATCATTGTTCGGAAAAAAAATAAAGTACAGCATGGGAACCCTGGCGCGGGGATCTATTCTATACGCAGCCTGCTTCATCAACTGTTTTTTTTTAAAAATGCCTGCTTCATCACCATCTAGAAAAGAAAAGAAAATACGGTGCCTGCTAGGCTTCTTAAATGAGTTTGTTATCCTTGTGCAGCGTGTACCGCGCTGCATGTCTAATTTAAAGCTCGGATCAGCTTCACCGGCGGCGAGATGGGCTCGCTGTTGCACGTGATAATGTACTGTTATCCTCGAGAAAACATGCACTCGGATTGAGTTGGTTGGGGTGAAAAAACAGCGCAGTAAATGCGTTGCCCGGAATAGTAAACAGGGGATGGCGAAATCTCCGCAAACAAACGAGGTTCGTGGCCTCATGGCCGACGTTTTCAGAGGGTAAAAGCACGATTTCAACTTCGTGGAGGTGCTAGAAGCAAAATCACCTCCCGGTCTTCAGCGGCACACCCCCACGGCCCCACAGGGTAACAGTTACTTTCCTCAACCACCGCCGACGCCACGCAGCCCGAGCTGAGAGCCACTTGTCCGCCGCGGCCACTAGCCCCCCTCCTACTTCACAGTCCATTCCCCCACTCGCCTCCCACTCCACTGCGCTGCCTCCGCCGCCTTCTAGAACATCTAGGGAGCATCCCACTCCGCATGGTCGCCCCATAGCGCCCCAAGCTCCCCCGAAACCCCACCCCCACCGACGACACCGGCGGCAATGGCGTTAGGCGGTGGCCTGGCCCTCTACCACGTCCTCGGCGTGGCCACCCTCGTGGCGCTGCTCTACTTCACCTTCGGCGAGGTGGACCTCCGCCACATCTCGCTCCCGTCCCTCCCCGGCTCCGTCTCCGGGCCCTCCCCCCGCGCGGCCGCCGTGGCGGCGCCCTTCGTGGAGCGGCGCGGCGCGCAGCTGTTCCTGGAGGGCGAGCCGTTCTACCCGAACGGGTGGAACTCGTACTGGCTCATGGACCAGGCCGTGGAGCCGAGGTCCCGGGACCGCGTGTCCCGCATGTTCCGCGCCGCCGCCGAGATGGGCCTCACCGTGTGCCGCTCCTGGGCCTTCAACGACGGCGCCTACAACGCCCTCCAGGTCTCCCCCGGCCACTTCGACGAGCGTGTCTTCAAGGTAAGAAGAGTAATAAAATCCCCCATCGATTCTAGCCGCGCCGCCGCCGGAAATGCCGTGCTTCTAGCCGGGGGTTGATGGACGGAGCGCGCCGGAAATGCCGTGGGTGCAGGCGCTGGACCGGGTGCTGGTGGAGGCCGGGCGGCACGGCGTGCGGCTGATCCTGAGCCTGGCGAACAACCTGGAGGCGTACGGCGGGAAGACGCAGTACGTGCGGTGGGCGTGGGAGGAGGGCGTCGGCCTCTCCGCCTCCAACGACTCCTTCTTCTTCGACCCCGCCATCCGCGACTACTTCAAGGTCTACCTCAAGGTCAGCTCTCCCTCTCTCTCTAAGCTGGTTTGCTTCCCAATAATCCTCCCATCGAGCTCCCGGATTCTTTAGTTTACTGTGGCGGGCACTGCAGCAGTGTCGGTTGGTTAGCTAACTGTTTCACCAGTCACCATGGGTGAAAGTGAAATTTGGTGGGGTGTCGGTGGCGAGCTAGCCGAAATTAACCCAGGCCGGGTCCTGTTGACGCTTTTGGGCGCAGACGCTGCTGACGAGGAAGAACCACTTGACGGGGGTGGAGTACAGGGACGACCCCACCATCCTCGCGTGGGAGCTGATGAACGAGCCCCGCTGCACCACGGACCCATCCGGCGACACGCTCCAGGTGAGCAGAGTTACTCCCGCCGTCAATGTTTTCAACTGGTCTCGCGTCGCGTCGGTGACCGTGATCGTTTCTTTTTTTCTTCGTGCGCATCGATGCCTTCATCCACGTTCCGATTCGTGGCTATTTTACCCACCCGTGGTGATCGAATTGCATTGCTCCTGCAGCGCTGGATCGAGGAGATGGCGGCGTACGTGAAGTCCATCGACAGGAAGCATCTGCTCACCGTCGGCACCGAGGGATTCTACGGGCCGACGAGCCCCACGAGCAAGCTGGCCGTCAACCCGGGCATCTGGAAGGACAACAACTACGGCTCCGACTTCATCCGCAACGCCAAGATCCCGGACATCGACTTCGCTTCCATCCACCTCTACCCCGACACCTGGTAACCACCATTCATCCCAACCTGAACTCTGAAAGGCTGTTCCAGCGAGTGAGGAAACTGTCGCTGAATCGCTGATCGGTCGATCGTGTTCGTGCCCGTGCGTGCGCAGGCTGCTGCAGCAGCGCGCCACGGTGGAGGAGAAGCTCGAGTTCGCGAAGCGGTGGGTGGCCTCCCACATCGAGGACGGGGACACGGAGCTGGGCAAGCCGGTGCTCACCACCGAGTTCGGGCTGTCGCACCGCGCCCAGGGCTTCGACGCCTCCCACCGCGACGTCCTCTACAGGGCCATCTACGACATCGTCTACGCGTCGGCCGCCCGGGGCGGCGCGGGCGCCGCCGCCTTCGTGTGGCAGCTCGCGCCGGAGGGCATGGAGGAGTTCCACGACGACTTCTCGGTCGTGCCCAGCGAGCACCCGTCGCTGCGCAGGCTGATCAAGGAGCACTCGTGCAGGCTCGCCAAGCTGAGGCCCGGCGCCGGGGAGGAGGCAAAGCGGGCGCTGTCGGCTTGCGCCGCCGGCTCGTCGTAGGAAGAGAAGCCATCTCCTTGCGTCCTCTGAGCTTTTGTTGCGCCCAGGTCGAGCTTTTTTGTCGTTTGTTTTGTCCTCCGAATCAAGCGAGTGGTGAAGTGTGTCAGAGAAAGATCGCCGGATAATGAACAGAAAGCAGGAAAAAAAGGTGTGTTGCCTCACGAGGCTCGGTGATGCTGCTGGTTAGATTCGTTTTAAGCTATTGTCGCCAGCGCCGACACCTGCGGAATTGCAGATCGGCATAGATAAAGCTACAGATTCCTTGCTGTGCAACGGTACGGTAGATGCCCTTGACCTTTGATATGTAAAGTCATCGTCGAGTGGCATCCAATGGTAATAGCCGTCCAACATATAATGTAATGTAATTCTGGACATGAGCTTTTTATATATATAGCTGTGAGCATAAGAGGTCAAAAAGCATACAAATGGAGCCCTTCCAGGTCTTACTCTTCTGTTGCAAAGAGTCATTTTGAAACAATCTGTATTTTATGGGACGGCCCCATTTTGGAAGACAAGTATCAGTTACTGTAATAGATACTAGTGATTACAATACGATATCAAATATACACTTCCACTTGCAATCTTTGGAAAGTATATAACTTTAACTAGAGAGTTATATGCTATAAAAATATTTTGCATGATAAATCTAGTAACATCAATCATATATTGTCAATATACGCAACTTCTATACATTATTGATGTATCATGTTAGAATAGGTTAGGCCAACTAGTATCCTAGATAACCTACATTAAGAATTGAAGGGAGCATAAGATTTGAATACTTGAGTTCAATGTGCATCTCAAAGGCAACGCACAAACTTTACAGAACAATTATAGGACGGTAAAAAAACACAAAATAGAAAGGAAGGTGGGAAGAGTCTACGTATTGTGCATGAAACATGCTTAATAGCGGATAATATCACCCAAGATACTAAAGAAATGGTCGATATCGATCTTTTCCTTTCCAGCATAAATTGCTTCTGCACTTCCTCCAGTCCTTCCCTGTGCCGCCATCTCAACAAGTGTATATAACTTCTTAAGTGGCATCTGCGTCATCAGAAAAACTGTAAGAGTTTGATCTAAAAGTCTGCTTTCCTGTGGTAAGTAATTAAGAGAAATTTTACATCATCCAATGCTTCTGCTGCTGCATCAATATCTCCTTCGTTGAACACATTGAGATGCCGTAGCACCTGTGAAGGACCAATACAATTCATAAACACAAGTCTCTGTAGGATCTATCCAATAATGTTCCAAAAGCATTGCCTAATGCCCAGCATACCAAACGAAAATATCCTGGCATTATTATGCAACACAAAATCAATTAAAACATCAGAATATTTCATTACCTTTTTAGCATCCTCTTTCTTCAGTTTAGGAACATGGTAGGTCACAGAGAAGGCATCACACATACCAATGGACTCCAGAAAGCCCACCTCGCTTGTTGTTCCGATCACAAGCAAATTCTTCCCCTACAACAAATAGCAAGGAAATGAATGAATAAAGACAATTGTTTTCCGTACCATAAGGAATTCAGTTTCTCAAATACTTAAAATCCAAGTTAGAGAAGTCAATGTATGGCATCACTCCCATTTGGCCACAATTACATTTCAGGATAGCAAGAAAGAGATATGCTGATTGGAAACAAAAGGCAACAATGAACCTTCGGAGGAACCCTCTTGAGGAGAACCAGAAGCGTTTGTGAGATCAAATTTGAGAAGCGGGGTCCAATAGCAATATATTCCAGTAACCTAAAAGATTGTCAGATAACTATGAAGTAGGTTAAGTGAAAAGGATAAAAGGAAAATAAAATAGTGACAGTCTGTTTCATTCCTAGGCTAATGAACTTTTTACCTTTCGATGTCATCAAGAATTATGATGCTTAGTGGAGATCTGTATGCATCCTCAAAAACCTGTACATAACAGGAAACGAAGGTATAACACTTCATTATGTACCTGAGCAAACACAATATTTGATAAACAAATACTCCCTCCCAAAATATAAGCACTTCTAGTTTTATCCTAAGTCAAACTATATTATGTCTGACTAAGTTTATAAAAAAGAGTATCAGCATCTACCACATCAACGAAGTACATTATGAAAATGTATTTCATTATGGATCCAGTAATACTAATTTGATATCGTAAATGTTATTATTCTTTACTGTAAGCTTAGTCAAATTGAAGATTTATATTTTGGGGCGGAGGGAGTAACTATACAAACACACAAGCAAGTGGCAGCTGTGAAACAAGATAAAGTTTCTCAGATAGTTAGAGAAAACATCATTGCATAATGGTTGTCTAACCTTGCATATCTGTGCACACTTGCTGCTTTCACTGAAACCAATCATTGTCTCAGCTGATATCTGTGAATAAGAATACCAATTCAGAGCTATATCCTCCCAGATAGAGCAAAAGGAGAATTGACATCATAATAAACAAAATGTGCCTCCTCAACTGCAAAAGGAACAAAGGAACTTACAACTTTTACAAAAGCAAAATAACTATCGATGCCAACAGTAGCTGCTGTAGCTGATTTACCACTGAAAGCCAATTGAACAGAAATGAAATGAGGTTTCAGCAGATCCAAAGAAAGATAAGGCTAATGTGTGGTAGAAATGTACCTTCCAGCTGGTCCTTCCAAAAGGCAAGTGACAAGAGGGCTACCTCTGCTAACTTTAACTTGCTCCACTAGGAGCATAGCCCGTTGATAAATGTGCTTATGTGGTTTGCCACAGTCAACAATACCACGCAACCTGCAGATTTTGCATGAAGACATCTGTGTGAGAAAGTGCACATTTTTATGATCAAGGCGAGAATTTTCAGCAAAATAGACAAATGATTGGAATCTTTCTCACAGATCAAACAGCAAAAAAATTATTTCACTGGGAAACTTCAAGCATATAATAGATCTTTTTATCTTTGAGACATTTATATCTACTGAACATAGTCTATAGATTCTGCTTTCCTGTTTCTTTATAGGATGGATCTTCCACAAACATTCATGAATGACAGACAGCATCTGGTTCTTAAAATGTCAGTGCAAAATGCACTACCCTTAGAAAAATGGAACAGATAAGATAGTAGCATACTGGCATCTCCCTAAGACCTAGCCATGAGTGGAGTAGAAAATTTTGTAAAAGTGATATGTAATCCGACACCACAAGAAATGGATCCTTCTAATATTTGAAGCATGTTAATTAATCCATTAAGGCCCTACAACATATAAATCGTCAAGCCAATATTCTGTAAGCTACATGTTTGAGATGTTTGGTACAACCTGCATCTTTCAAGGTTATCCGTAGATGCTCCAAATGCAGGGGTAATTTCTTGAAGTCCATTCACAAAGTCATCCATAGTGACCTTAATGCTTTCCTCATCCAAAGGCTTTGTAAGGTCATCCATACTAATTTGACGGTTCAAAGCATAAGAAACTGCGCTTTTAACAACACCTTCCAATTCTGCTCCACTGTAGTTCTTGGTTCGTGCAGCTTCATTCAGATGAGCAGATGTTATTTTAAGTGCTTCACATTATTGATTATGTCGCAGAGTTGATATATTCTTATTATCAACTATCAATAAATATGAGGCAGCAGAAATTATCAGCTTTTGCTTGTAGGAAAGGAGGAATATTAGACATACCAAGCTCTAGCAGATTAACATCTGGAGAAAGGAAAGAGCTCTGTTTCATCTTATTTGTGTGTATTTGGAGAATTTGGAAGCACCCATTTTCATCAGGTAGGTTTATCTCAATGTGCACTTCCAACCTTCCAGGCCTGAATGCCAAATATCATAAAGCATGAGGCACAATTGGACATTAAATCCTTGCGACCCTCTTGATTGAAATGATGTCTATTGTTACTAAATGTACGTGCCAAAGATTGAGCAAATTATGCCAAAAAGATATATAATCACTAAGTGTAAGAGTTTACCTTAACAAAGCTTCATCAAGCAAATCTTTCCTATTTGTCATTCCAATAAGCAGAACATTGTTTAGTGCTTCAACACCTTCTATCTAAATAGTATATAGGTCATCAGGTTCGTTACATATCACTAAACACACACATGAAAACGGCACAATCAAGTCCTTAACTCGAATTATAGGAAAAATACCTTTGTTAGTAGCTGGTTTACAATGCTGTCATGCACACCTGTACCATCCCTGGATGAACCTCTTGACTGCACAATCGGATTTTCAAGAAGTTATGAAAATTTCATCATATTTTATAAGGCAATCTAAACAAGCAGGCACTGCCAAAAAACAAGTACTGCAAAATAAATTATAGAAGCTGGTATAAAGTACTAAGTATCATCAGCAAACCAATATCATGGATCTCAGCCAACGGAATGTATTTGAGAAATGATATATTGTATTCACAAATAATATGTAGCTACTGCTGAATAATTATTTTTCATATGATAGGCAGAACATAGATTTTTGGAGAAATGTTCATATTTTAAGTAGCAAAAAAAGTTGTGCATGAAATGTTAGGAACAACCTAAAGCTCCTTCCTGCTAACAAATTGTGATTGAAGAATTCAGCATTGAGCTATCTACACGAAAGGTAAAGGCACAACTTATCCTCAACTATGCTTAGAGAGCTTGAAATAAGTGGAAATGGGTGTGAAGCAGAGGGTCCAGGTGATTTACCTTACAGATAGCATCAATTTCATCAAAGATGATGACATGAAGGTCACTCTCATCACCTAAATTGAGATAAAACCACGGAATTTGTGATAAATAAAAATAAATGAAAGTAATAAGAAAAGACATTTTGAGACACCCTACCACGTGTTTTCTGTTCATTCTCAGCATCTGCAAATAGATCTCTCACGTTCTTCTCTGTTTCACCAACAAATTTTCTCAAGACTTCAGGTCCATTTACAATCTGAGATACAAACATGGAAGTTAAGCTTGTAGCTGGACCATAGCTGAGATCTGACATTAGTCGTATTACTTTGCTACCTTGACAAAAACATACTTTTAGCACGGTTCACACAATCTGACTAGATATAATGTTGACAATTTCATGAGGAAATGGAAGGCAACAAAACTAATTTAGTTGCCAACTTCATGGGAAAATGAAGGCAACAGAACTAGTAAAATAGGTCATATAGAAGTACATCGCAACATTTTACATGTAATATAATCAAATATTGGTCATTACTTCTTGTGATAACATAATACCTACGTAATAGTAAGACTACTTTAAATACTACTTATACTTTTACATTTTGAAAGAATAAACTATAACATAATCCACTGTGTTTATAAGTATAAACATATATATCAGTAAATAGTTCAATCAGGCCTGGAGCAAATTTGTATGATATATTCAGTGAAGAAATCCGTGCCTTTGGATCCTTCCCATTTAACAACTTCCCAATTTGTCAAGCCATAAGTGTCTTTCCAGTACCAGGGGGGCCATAAAGCAGTATACCCTTGACATGCTTTATACCTAACCTGTAGCAGGCAGTTAATTAATAACTACTAATTGCAGAGAGTGTGCCAGTATCATAATTCTTCCTAGATAATTACCTACTAACAACGTGAGGTGCAGTTAATTAATAACTACTAATTGCAGAGAGTGTGCCAGTATCATAATTCTTCCTAGATAATTACCTACTAACAACGTGAGGTGGAAACACTCGAGAAGCAAATGCCCTGCGAAAGATGTCTGTAAATTCAGCACTTAATCCACCTATACCCAACTTTTCCAGGTTAAACTCTTTATGCTTGAAAAGCTTGCTGCTAGCAGCTTCCTTTTGGTTGATCACCTGCATGTACAAGACAAGGTATTACAATGTCTTCTAAGCACTTTACTTGTAGGTAACAAATGAACTGAAAGGAACCTTAATTCCAGAATTAGGGGCTGTCTCGAATATGATGTATGTGTCACTTGACAGGAACCCTCTGTCCAATGGTGTGGAACTCTCTTGGCCTTCTAGCATCGCTTGATTTACAGTGAAGATATAGTTTGTCCCACAAAATTCAAACGTCACTTTTTGCCCAGTCGTCATGACCTACGAAGAACAAAAGTTGGTTTGGGATACACAACTAAAAGCGCCATCATCTAATTACCAAATGCAACATGTTGTCAGTGACAGATAGAGGGAAAATTTCCTGATAAAATCATGGAAGAAACAAGCCCTATTGAAAGGGAACACTAGCAACCATGGCAGAAATATGTCCTACCTGATCAAGGAATCTTTTCCGCAGTTGTTGGGCAAGCAAAACAGCATCCAACTACAAATGAAGTTCACACATATAACATCGTCAACTAAATTCTTTCAAAATACTATAGTGATCATATAGAAGAGCAAGCAAACCTGCTCTTGGTTGGCTTTTGCCTTGACATATGATAGCTCCAGTGTAAGCAAAGCCAGCTTGAAATCATCAGGCGGAACAAAGCTGAGCAGAAAATTAACAAACTAAATGACTACAAAAAGAACCGTGAGAAGTATAGGTCAGGAAGCATGTTAAAATTCAAACCTGCTGACTGTAACAGAATCTCCAGCAGAAACCTTTGCCTGTCTACGCAGGATGCCATTCAAAGCAATGCGACCACTTGCAATGGCATCATGAGCTGTGTGTCTTGTTAAGGATCACACACTTAAGAGAAAAAGAAAGTTCACTTCCCAAAGTAAAACATAACAAGAACTTTGACTGCACAAGGCGTCCATGTAGTTGGTTCACAAGTTCTTCGTCTATGTAGGCTGCTGAAATCTTGTTCAAATTTCAACAACTGAACTGAGGCACTGAGCAAAATTTGAAACCAAATTTTGTCAAAGCTAAATCAAAACTGTTTATAAAGACGCACAGTTGCACATCCAACACGAATTAATAAGGTAACTGCCTATCACTGTTATCACTCTACAAACAACACAGAAAATTTAACTACCCTAACCCCCAATACGAGAAATTAGAGTATGTCAGTGAGATGAACACAAGCTGTCAATCAGAGGCGCACATTGCTTCCTAGAGAAACAACAATCAATGATATCACAGCACCGAACAAACTCATCGTAGGGTAGGTTGTATTCGTCGAAAATGAAAATAAATAAATAAACGCGAGGGAGGGATCACTGGACGGAGGCTCGAACCAACCACAACAAGGACAGATGGACCAAGTAAAAGACGGAGTGAGGATATCTTAGGGTGAGGACGAGGGCGTCGCCGACGAGGGCAATATTGTTGGGGAAGCGGCGGAGGTCGGCGGCGGAGACGAAGGCGCAGTTGGTGAGGGCGAGCTCCTGGCTGGGCGTGTTCACCACCTCCATTGCGCGCGGCTCGCCCGCACGCGACCCGGCAGGGGGAGGGACCGACGACCGGCTAGGGAGAGATCTCTACTCCCTGGGCGGCGGCAATGGCGTGGCGCGGGTTGTGGGAGGAGGTGACCAGGGAATTCCGGTGACAGGAGGAGGCCAGGAGGATCTTCGCAAATAAAGGCTGACAGCTTGGAAGAGGGCGGAACTTCGATCCGAAGGAAGAGCGTCGTGCCGGTTTTTGCCTTTCTGGGCCAACGAATGGATCGGTCCTCTGCAGCCCACACGTACGCTTCCTCGGGGGAGCTGCCGCTGAGGCCTGGCTGCCCGCGGCCCGGCCTGGTTGGTGGGTCTCCTTCCGGCCTTGGGCCTCTCGCCTCTGTGACTGTGAGACGCTCTCGAACATCTTCTGCAATTGTTTTGTGCAGACAAACATGCCATGCGTCATCCCTCAACTGCAAAGATTATTCTTCCCATTTACGTACCAATCCAACGGTTCCAGTCCCACATATTGACTGACTGACGAAGTGATGATGACATCCTCTTTCAGTCTTTCTCCACCGGTGACCAGACTCATCCCAGTTTAAACAAAGAGGCCAAGCACATGTCGACACACAAATCAGAGTTGCTGGCATTCTTGTCATGCTAAAACAGTTTCTTTAGTCATGTTAAAACCTTCTCAATTGTAAAAAGTTTGTCAAATAGTAGTAGAACATGTTTCTTCTTAAGCTCAGCAGGGAAAAAAGAAGAAGCTTTAGCGAATGAAGATACGGCAGCCACGCCGTCATTTAAATAGGCAGCGAATCCAGCCGCTCTTAATGTCGAGGCAGGAAACCAAACCAGAACAGCATCCCGGCCGCCGTCAAGTGTCGGGAGAAAATCCACGGACCGGGAGGCTGCTGCCCGGCGTCAGGGGTGCCGGCCATTGCTAGCTAGCTGCCGCCGCACCGCACCCTCCCTCTCGCGCACCATATTTTTGTTACATGGCCTTCGTCACCAGCTCACTACTAGCTACCGCTTCCCCTTGAAAACGCACTAGCAAAGCAAAGCTTGGCAGGCAGGAGCTGAGGCGCCAGTGGCAGCATAATTGAGCCGCCACTCACGCACGGACCGCGAGATCGACCGATTCGATCCTGCCTGCCCGGCCGGCCGGCCGGCCGGCCCCTTTTTACTGGTGCCCGCTGTGGTAGATGTTTAACCTGTCGTGCTGCAACTCGTAAGCACACTACAACGACACCAGAATCTTGTGCATTTTTTCTTTTCTTTCTTTTGCAAAGCTACATTTTTTCTCCTCTCTCTAGAAGGTATAGATCATCAGCATGTGCTCGTCTATTTACACATCTTATTTTCTTCTCAATTTTCTCTTTCTCACTCGATGATAAATCGGGTACTATATTTTGTGTACGGGAGGCCAGGAATTATATAGGAACAGTAGTGGGGGTAGCATTCGTGGTATAATGCCAAATTGGGCAGATTCCATTCCTCCTACTAGAAGCTAACTTTTTTCTAGGTGCACAGGGCGCATGAATGTATGTCCATCGTTGTCCGCCGCTGGTATCTCCGTGCGGAGATGCGCCTAGTCAAAGCCCGCACTTTCACTGCTCCGCGGAATCTAATGATTGAGCTGGTGACCCGCACTGTACGTGCTCTCGCGAAAAGGGCCGCGACTTTAATTTTTCACGCGCGCTATAAGCCTTCTGCTGCCACCGTTATCTCGCCCAAAATGACATCACTTCGCTTGCACTGGTGCTTTAATGTCAACTTAGAAGCACTGATGATGAGTGATGATGAGAGAGACCGGGCGGCCGGGACGCTCGGCTTTGGTAGATTCTCCAAAAGGCGGCACTGCTTGATCAAAAAGCCTTACGACTTGTAGTTGCAGCGGTGCGATGGCATGGTCAAAGTTGCAACTTGCAGGTGTTCGTTGTCACATTATTATTATTGCTTAAACAGGGGTTTCCATGTAACGCATGCTTTTCCTACGGACGAGATTTGGCGACTTTATAGATGTGAAAAATCGGGCTACATGGAAACCAAGCTACTGGCTGTTGTAAACAGGCTTTATTAGGCCAAACACTCCCTGAGACAATCCTGCAAACTGCTGGTAGCCTGGTACTACTAGTAGTAGTACGCCCCGTCCCCATTGAACCGACGACCCATCATTTTTACGGCAGGCTGCTGGCGACCTGTGAGCCAGCCACCGCCGGCCCCTTTTTCCAGTCCAACGCAACGCACTGCCGGCGCGCTGCTGCTGCCTCATCATCAGGACCAGTTGCACGGTGTGCCTGCCTGTTGCGGCACAGGTGTGCATGCAGCATGGCTAGGCTGGCCCACCGCGCGCGATACCGGGGGCCAATCGATCAGATCCGGCTGGGCCCACGAACGGACGGCCCTGGGTCAATCGCTGCAGCACCTCTCGCCTCGCGTTCGATTCGATCTCCCCCACATTTGTCCCGTCCCGACCGTCGTGCGCGCGCGCGGCCACCACTCCGATCCAGCTTCTGCCTCTCCACTTGAGCAGCGAAATGGCTGCTGGTGTCTCGTGTCTGTATGCAACGCTGCAAGAAATCACCTGCTGCTGTCTGCTTCCTGCATTGATCGATCTCCACGCTGGCCTCCAAGCGGAAGGGACGGGAAAACCGAAGGCCGCGGCGCGCATGGTCCAAGGCGTCCAACTCTCCAAGCCAAGCTTGGCTAAGCAAGCACTGCCGTCCCACCACTGCCGGTCGATCGAGAGGCGCGGGTGGCTTGGGCCAGTTTAGTTGTCAAAAATTTTTAGCAAAAAAATTTTGATAACTTTTTTAACACTAATTACGAGTATTAAATATGAGACGAATTTATTAACCCTAATTAATTCATCATTAGAGCTTATTTACTTAGTATAATATTATCCAATCATGGTCTAAATAGACTTAAAAGATTCGTCTCGCAATTTCATCCGGAATTATAAAATAAGTTTTATCAATTATCTACATCTAATATTATTAATTAATGATCAAATATTTAAAATTACTGTAGCGTTCGAGATTTTTTGAAAATGTACGACTGCCCTCCTCCGATCCATCACCTGAGGCCGGCGGCACCGTACCGGCACGCGCAGCAGACAGCAGTGCCCGCGAAGCGACAAGCCCGGGTGTAGGAACCGAAGGAGCGACACCAGGCAGTGCCGCTGCAAGACGCGCGCGCTGACAGGTACGGTGACTGGGTCTGACTAAAAACTTAAAACTTAAAACTATCACGTGAAGAGGGTGAATTAGACAAATTTGAAACTTTAATCTCAATCTAGTTTATACAAAATATAAACTAAAATATTCTATCTAGATGTGCAACTATAGTTCTTCTAGTGTGAAACCCTCATTCTAAATTTTTTTCAAACTATAGCCAATCCTAATAAGATACTACGCTAAGAATGTAAAAGCTCTCAAGATTATAATATAAAATGTGAAAGTTTAAAAGTAGGTAATGGGGAAGCAAACTCTCGACACGAAGATTTATCCCGTGGTTCGGTTAGGCACAAAGTCAATTCTACTCCACGTTGTTGAAGCACTCACAAAAAGTATTGCTTCCCGGCAACGAAGTCTCTTCCGGGACTTTTCTTGACTCGCCACCAAGGTTATGTCAAGCCACCACGATCACCTTGATCCCGCTTTTCACTAGGGAGCTTCTCCACCAAGGAAGAGGGTCTCCACGTTCCCCGCACAAAGCCGTCGTCACCACTCCACACCAATCCGGATGGTCGAAGACTTGCCGGCGAGCCACCAAAGCTACAAAAGGCCGGCACACCGAGATACAACTTGTGGTTCACTTCTAGAGCCAACACACAAGATACAAACCTTGCTCTCTCACTCTCTCAAGAGCTAACTCTAGAACTAACTCTCACAAAGCTTGTGCTAAACCTCAGGATGTGATCAATATGCTCTTGGATGGCTTGGAGATGCTCTATAATATTTATCTTGCTCATTTCGAGCTCCAGCAACCTCAAATGACCCCGGGTGAGGTCTTATATAGGCTAGAAATCCAAAACTAGCCGTTACATGCTTTTTCCTGAAAAGCTGAGAGCGTAGGATTATCCGGTCACTCACATGGATCAGCTTCATGGTGATTTATATTTTGATCATTACTCTCTACTCCAAACTTCGATTTCGATAATCTTGTACTCTATGGAAAGCTTGTAAGATGCTCTACAAGATCCATTAGAAGTCCACCTCATTAGACCACAAGTCAACCTCTTTTCTCTAGCGGATAAATGCGAAAAGACCGAAACTACGTGGAATCATCCGGTCAACCTCTTTTCTCTCTTTGCTGTCTTTGTGTTTTGATCATAACTTTTTACTCGGGAATCCGATTTTGATGATCTTGGACTCTATGGAAATCTTGTGACATGCGCTACAAGATTCTCTAGAAATACAACCTATTTGATCAGTCAAAATATAAATATCCATGGGATATTTCCAATTCATCCCTCTCATTGTCCCGACTTTGGAGGTTTTTTTTGTGTTGCATCTTTGGAACCTATAAATCCCTACAAATATTTATTCTTAACACATATATTAGTCCCAATGACTATATTGTCACTCAATCACCAAAATTACAATTATGGTCTTAATGAGGCCATGATCCTTATACATAAAGATCATATGTACATGTAGAAAGCAATGAGCACAACGACTTGCATGTTAAACACATAGCTTATTAAGCTAAGTTAAAAAATATAGAGAGAGAATTGGTAACTAAAGTCTAGCTATCACACATCACAACCAGATAAAGAATACAGCGTATCCATATGAGAATTGAGTTAGAATATGAATGAATGGGAGAGGGCAAAAATAATCAATTTGGTTAACTATGCACCTCAAATTTACCGATGAACTTGTGACACTAGCTTATATCTCTTAAAATATGAGTTCGTTGTAGGAATGTGTGTTGAATGTTGATGTATATCTACCACAACACTTATTAAGATGTAAGTATGTTTAATCTATATAAGAAATGTGAATAAGCTAGAATTATATTTTAAAAATGCTTTTATAGTATATCAATTGGTCTTATGTTTTGTGAGAAAATAATGGTGAAAGTCTAACTAACTTGTAGTACCAAGCCAAAATAAATACATCATGCTATATCTTCGACAAAGGAAGAACTTCCTAAATTTGTCATTTAATCATTTTCCTCTGTACCTTGTTTAGGAAAAAAATCTAATTAATGGAAGTCATAAACAATATATAAGAAAAGCCCTATAGTGACGGATATCATCTCCCTAAATGCGTCATTGTTTTGAACACTACCCGTCACCTATGTGACGCCATAGGTGACGGACTTCACTAGAGAACCGTCATGTTTTTTGTGACCAGGCCCCCTGTATAAAATCTATGCCCGTCACCTATGTCCAATATAGGTGACGGGCTTAACACATAGCCTGTCACCTATGGTGGAGCATAAGTGACGGGTGTAGAACAACACTCGTCACTTGGAAATTTTAAAGGTGACGGGTTGGTTGTTGCCCGTCACCTTTGATACTAGACCCCAGCAGGATCATTTTGGCTTCCTTGCTGCATCCTGGAGCACAACTAGAATTTAGCAGCCATCTTGATCCTGCAAATACACAGATTAGAGACTATATACTCCATATTTAAATCACCATTCATATATCACATAGGTTACACCAGAAACAACCACCAAGTGTGACAAACTATTGCATCTTTCCACAACAAATTGTACAATAATCACATAAATCCAACAATCAGTCAGAAGTTCAACATGAATCCAATAGTGAGGCAATGTAATCCAACACATTCATATCCATTCTAAAATAAACATTCAACTCAATATACCTACTTTCATCAACTAATACAAGTAAATCGCATCTACACATGCAAATAAAAAAACTTATTTCTAAAATTTAATTATTTTGATACTCTTCAGTTTGAGGCGAACACTCGCATCCCATGTTATATGGGATGCAATAATGGTTCAGAACATTTATTCAGGCCCTTTATGCAAAAACAATCGAAAAAAATACTTATTTAGGATATGCATATGTCGTCAACCTTGACCCTGCGGTGATGACAATATCATTCGGGGCCAACATAGATATCTGCGACACAATGCGGTTTACGGACGTGATGAAAGAGTACAACATTGGTCCTAATAAAGAAATCCCCATTTAAAAAGTTGAGGATTTCTTCATTGAGACCAAAACCGTACTCCTTCATCACGTCCCTATACTGCACTGTATCACGGTAACGATGTTGACCCCGAATGGCCGCATCAACATCGCAGGATCAAGGTTAACGACATATACATATTCGAAATAAAGATTTTGTTTTTACTTCACGATGGTTCCAATGGGAGCCTAAATAGATACATCATTAGAGTATCAAAATATTTTGTTCTTAATACAAATTAAATATCAAATATGCATATTTTTCACTTCATTTTGAAAATCCACATTCAAACATTCACATTTCACTAATACTCATGTTGCAAAAATAAAAACATTCAACTCAATATACTCATTTTCATCAACTAATACAAGTAAATCATATTATTTAGTATTTTAAAAGGCATCAGAACTGGGAGAGATATGTTTGGATTATAACAATCCATGAAGACCTCAGCCTCGAAAGGTATAAACTACTTTATACTTGCCATGAACACCTCAGCCTCGCTGTGTGGCATGTGCTTCATGCCTTTTGAGGCTGAGGTATTTATGTGCACACAATAGCTTATAAGAACAATCTGCTTTAATTTGTACTCCCATATCGCACTCTCAATCTATCCTGGTGAACTCTGAGGTGGAGGTTGACATGAATGTTATTTGGCAAAGGTGACAATGAGTGCTTCACTCGCCCATATCATTATTTTCCAACAAATATCGGTAGAATTTTTTTTAACTCCGCGATGGTTTCAATGGGAGCCTAAATAAATGCATCATTAGAGTATCAAAATATTTTGTTCTTAATACAAATTAAATACCAAGTATACACCTTTTTCACTTCATTTTGAAAATCCACATTCAAACATTCATATTTCACTAATAAATCCACATTTATATACATACTCATGTTGCAAAAATAAAAATATTCAACTCAATATACTCATTTTCATCAACTAATACAAGTAAATCACATTATTTAGCATTTCAAAAGGCATGAGAACTGTGAGAGATATGTTTGGATTATAACAGTCCATGAAGATCTATGGCATGTGCTTCATGTCTTTTGAGGCAGAGGTGTTCATGTGCAAGTACACAATAGCTTATAAGAATAATCTAATTTAATTTGTACTCTCATATCATTTTCTCAATCTATCCTTGTGAACAAAGGTGGGAATAAGTGCTTCACTCTCCCATATCATCATTTGACAACAAATATCAGTAGGATTTTCTAGCTTTGTTATTTTCGTGATGTTCATTCAATTAACGAAAAGTATCTAGATCTGTCTAGAAGCAATATCAAATACTGACAACAGCGGAGAGGAACGGCGGGCGGACACCTGGTGGCGCGATGAGGAGGCGCGACGGCGTGCCCACTCTCCTTGCCGGCGGGCGGGCACCTGGTGGCGCGACGAGGAGGCGAGGAGGTGGGCACTAACCAAGGGTTTCAAATGGATAAGGTAAGGAACAAAGTCAAATGGGTGGCTTCAAATGGGAGAAAAGGGAAATAGGTGACGTGCAACACATGTGCGGCCCGTCACCTATGACATCAATTAGACCCGTCACCTACATCATGAATACAGGTGACGGGCAACATATGACGCCCGTCACCTATGTGTCGTTGTTTATTTTGAAATGAGAGAGAAATGTGACGCGCGATATATGTTGCCCATCACCTATGTCACATTAAACTGCATGCTGGGAACATTCAAAGACACGGCTACTGCTGGGAATCGCAACCGCCGGTACCCTCTCTCCGTGCACGCGCGCGTGCGCCATCTTGGCAACCGCGCGCGCCCCCTCGGCAACCGCGCGCCGTTTCGCATTCAATTGCTGGGAAACGCAACCTCCGCTACCCTCTCTGTGCACGACTGCACGCGAGCGCTGTCTCGGCAACCACGCGCACCGTATCGGCAACCGCGAGCCGTTTTGCATTCCCACGATCTCTGGCCATCATCATTATATGCTGTGAGGCTGACCGCTCTCCTCACACCCCTGCTCTCGCTCGCATTAGGTACAACGACGATGTCGGGTTCCGGCTCAAGCTCCAGGCGCCGCCGCTACGTCCAAGTGGACTCATCGTCGCCGTCGCCTTCTTCCTCCCCTTGCCGCTGTCGCCATCGCCGGTCGCCTCCTCCTCCTGCGGCTCTGTCCCCGGCTCCTACGCTGACCCCTGCTCCGGCCCCGGCTACTGCGCTGGCCCCTGCTCCGGCGCCTGAAGATCCGGAGTTCGATCGGGACCACCCCTTCGGCATGGGCGACGCCTGGGCAATCGGCGTCATGAGGGATTCATTCAAGGAGTTGAACGAATACCTCGGCCGCCTTGGGAAGCCAAAGGTGAAGCCGCCACTGGTGGAGAACGTCGTCGGATACGTCTACTCCATCTTCAGGGTGACAGAAGTTATCAGGGACCTGCCATGACTATGTATATCATAGTTTGTATGTAGGTCCCTTTGTGTGTGTGTGTCTATATATATATATATATCTCACAATGTTATCTCTCAATTTTCATGTAATGCACGTAATGCGAATGTGACGAACTATATATCCCGCAACCCCTTTGTTAGATAGGGCATACACATAGATGACGAACTATACACGTAATGTGTCACCTTTTAAGGACCATAGGTTAAGCGCATCAGAAGACGCGGTGACGCGCTAATTAAAGATCGTCACATTTACTTGAGGAGTGACGGGCGACAACTGCCCGGTACCTACGAGGGCATGATCCGTCACCTATAACATGACTACAGGTGACAGGCTCTAAATAAAGCCTGTCACCTGTAATATAGGTGATGAACCACTTTTTGCTCGGTCATAGGTGACGGGCCACTTTTTTCCGGAGACCCTAGGAGAATAGAAAGGTGGCGCCCCTAATCTGTGCGCGTCACTTTTCGTATACAGTTGACGCGCAACAACCACTCGTCGTCTTTATTCGCGTCAATATAGAGCGGTTCTTACACGGTGAAAGAAAAAAAACATATAGTACTTAACATGTGATGTATTATATTGTTGTGCAATAGCACACGCACTTCCCTTTTTTGCTGAATACCAATGCAAGTGCTTACAGAAAGACTATGCTGCTTAATTGATAATTAACGTGGATACAGAAAGACTATGCTTAATTAATTGATAATTAACGTGGACCATCCCTCGTGGACCTGGCGGTACAACCACCACCATCATCTCCGTCCAAATATTCAGAGTGGTAATTTGTCATGTTAGAAACTGCTGTTCTTGGCATTATGCACCATATATTGGAAGATAGCTTTTTTTACCCCTACACATCACCATGTACATGTAAGAGCTGCCACTTGCAACAATGAAACGCCGCATATATGCATGTTAATTGCTTAATGAGACGAGGGCATGTAGCATTAATGTGTTTCATATTTCTTTTGTCGAGTCAAAAGGAAAAGCAGTAAGAGGCCTGATCAATCATAATTAATTAGATGTACGCATATATTTCTTTGTCCGATAGTTTTTTTTAGCGAATCGCCATCGATAGTTGTTGATTAGTTTTTAGTATAGTCCTCAGCGCCGTCCACCGTCCAAACTGAATTGAATCTGGAGGCTCTTTGCCTAGCTAGCTTGCAATGTGTCACTCGGAGAAACGACGTCCCGTGCATCAGCATCACGATCGATCCTCTCTCTGGTGTCCAGAACAAAGCAAAAAGGACCGGAGGAGAAAAAAATTTACGCATCACGTCTATGACGCACGCTTTAATTTCCCCCCTCCACTTTGTCCATTTCTGATTTGCCTATAGATCGAGTGACCAATAATACACCAATTTTTTATGGGTTCCTGCGATCTCATTGGATTCTCCCGACGCGCACAACAAAAATGATCATGAGGGGAAACTCTCCGCGCGCGCGCATTATCATTGCGAGTTGAAGGAGTGGCCGGCCGGAGCAAATTTCAGAGAAACGAAAGAAGTGGCCGGAACCGGGGGTGGAAAAAGGCGACGGATTTCGCGATCCGGCGGGCGATCGACCGGTCGCCGATCGAGCAGCTGGGATCATAATACATGAACAGCATGATTGCTGTGGACGACGAACGGAACCGTGGCAAAAGCGGGCTCGCTTTTCCCCACCTATTGGGGGCTCATCAGCCTAGCTCCTCTCCTCCCACTTTGGACGGTGGTAAGGAATCCATACCATCGAGTAGTATAGATTCCCTTTCAAAAGCAAATTCTAGTAGTATTATTCTATTAGAGTATTAGACCAGCCAGCCCGGCCAAGGTGTGAGTTGTGTTTGTTTGTTGTTGCGTGATGATCGAGCTGGTGGGTGTGCCGTGTGCGAATGTAGACGGACGCGTGCTTTTTCTTCAAGAGAACGTGTTGTGGCATCAACCGAGAAACTCTTAGGCGGAGAATAATAAAGTCTAAAAAAACTTCAAATTTCGTCTTACATTAGCGCCTCACTTATTATTTTGATTCTCGGTCAATGCTCCACAGACCACATACACATACTATCTAAAGGCATCATTCGTCATATACATCTAAACTTGCTGACTCACTTCAATCGACGTGTATCAGTTTACGGCTTGTTGGCGCTAAAATCGGCCGGGTAGGAATCGGCCGATGGGTCTTCAGCGTCGGACACACGACCCGGGAGAATCTGCTTAGCTCCTGTTCGGGTTATCGCCCTGGTGCGGTTGGCGCGGCGTGCCAGTCAATCTGACCTGTTGATTGACAAGGAAATAGAGTATTAAATTCCGGGCGCGTCGATCGGCTGGATTTCCGATCTGTCCTGAGGAGCGCGTCGGCGGTAAATCGGCCGATTTGCTGTAGAGATGATCGGCTATGAGTCAGCCGATGATCGTATAGTAATTGTAAAGAGAACTGCTGGAGCAATCTAAACAATTACTATAGAAGCAACACTTGAAACAGATCTAATCAGCTGTATGACGATGAATCGAAGGAGAACGATGACGAAGCCGATTACCCTGATCTTAAGCTGGATAACTGATGATAATACTAGAATAACAGGTAAAGCTTGCAATTCTAGTAAATATCGATAACTTGTGAATAAATCCAAACGAAACCACAGCGATGCGCCCGTAGTTAAAGCTCGGATATTACTCGATAAGCGGAACCTACCAATTGGCCGGAGATCAGGTTGATGCAGCCCTGCCAATCCGTACGAACTCGTGAAAGAAGAAGATATTGGCGAAGTCGCCGACTTGAAAAGTAAAGTACTGGTAAAAAGTAGAAGTATTTTGTTGATTGATGTTGGTTGTCTTTTGCAAAACCCTAGCGACTCCTATTTATACCCTGAAACTAGGACTCCTGGTCGATTACGACTTGTTACAACCTTATTTAAAACAGGAAAACTACTATATCTATAATAACTTTAAAAAGGAAACGGACTCCCGCAGAATCTTCCGCCGCCGTTTCCTAATCCAATCAGGACCTCTTCAATTGCTTTCCGACCGACTTAGCATGCCGTGTTGACCAACTTTTGACTAGGATCTTCTGGAATAATCCTATCCTGTTGGCATAGGCTGCGCCACCAATCGGCCGATTTTCAACTGTTACCCCGATCGGCCGATTCCTTACTGTAGCTTTCAGATCCGCTTCATCGGCCAACCTTCTCCTCCTGACGCCGATTCAATACGTGTCAAAATCTGGCGTCAACACATGCCCCCCAGTTTCGGAGTAAAACATAACTTTTTCTTCGAAACTCTTTCTTTAATCCTTTCCTCCGAAACGAGCGCAGTAAAAATCTTCTTTCGTTCAAAGCTCTTGTGAACTCTTCCCCTTCGATATATGCATTTCCCGGAGCACATCGGCCGATTCTATACGGCCCTTCCCAAGTGGGCGACCATTTACCGAATTTGGGATCCTTAGACCCTATCGGCAATTTCCATACCAAATCTCCTTGGGAGAATTGTTTAATCTTGACTTTCTTATCATACCACCTGGCCACCCTTTTTCTTGACATTAGCTGCCGATTCTTGATTTTCTATCTCCTTGCTGTTATTTTGCTTGGGGCGCCAGACCCGACACTTGACGTTTCTCTTTTCCAGCGTCTGCCTCTGCTCTTCTTCTTGTTGCTCCCATTGGCGCAGGCGTTGGATCCTCCGTTTCTGCGATTTGGATAATCCATCAGGGCACCACCTGGGGTTTATTGGTTTGGCCGATGATTTGGCGTGCTCCCAATCCGATTCCCTTCCTAGGGGGTTTTCATCTGACATCCTGCCATCAGCCATCTCTTCCAGCCGATCGTGTACGCTGATTCTGCCCCCCAGTCGATCCTGTTGGTCGATCCTGCCTTTCGACCGATCATACCGGTCAGCTTTATCCTCCAACCGAACATGTACTGAAAGGTGCCGACCCTCTTGTTCGCGCCAGTTTCTGCTGATCAGCTCTGATCCTCTATCTCTGGAGTGCGATCTTTTGAGCGTGCGAACGCCGCAACTTGACCCGCTGCACTCAGGGCAATTATCGGCTGATGGCAATCTGAGGTCACTTTCCCAGCAATGAATAAAAAACGGACAACGCCAATGATCTTTGTGTTGGCGTATCATCTCATCATGGTGTCTCGTCGTTTCCTGCTGTCGCCGATATTTGCTGAGTAAGAATTGGGAAGTAACGGGTCTACGCGATCGCTTTGATCCTTCGCCTTCGCCTTCCGTCCGTCTTTTCCCTTTAACACCATCCACCGTGACCTGCTTTCTGGGATCCACGGCGCCGCTTCTTCTAGCCGATTCCGATGTCAGCACCTTAGTTTGAAGTGAGTTCTTTCCCGTTTCAACCATGTTAGCAGGGAAAGGATGCTGATCAATCTTCATCGGCTCTACCGGCTTCGCCTGGACTTTGAGCTTGAGTCTTCCCTGCTCGATGGCCGACTGTATTTGCTGACGGAAGATCTTGCACTCATTTGTGTCATGAGACGTAGCGTTGCGCCATTTGTAGTACTTCATCTTTTTGGGCTGATCGGCCGAAGGAATGGTATGGTATGATGATAGCTTGATCTGCCCTTCCTGGAGTAGCAAGTCGAAAATCTTATCGGCTTTTGATGTGTCAAAGCCGAATGCTTCCGGTTCTTTCTTCCCTTTGACCCATTCTACTAGGCCGATTTCTTCTCCTTCCTCAGATTCAGACCCTTCCGAATTCCTCTGCTGATCAGACAGGTGTACCTCCTGACCGGCCAGCCGGGAACGATCTGACTTAAGCTTTCAAATTCTTGCGAGGCATATCTTTCCTTGAGTTGTGGCAAGAGGCCTTGGAAAGCAATATCGGCCAACTGGGCATCGGTCAGAGCCAGACTGTAGCATTTGTTCCTGACTTCTCTGAACCTCTGTATATATCCAGTTATTGGTTCGTCGCTCCTCTGCCTGAGACTGGTCAAATCCGAGATCTTCATCTCGTGTACTCCTGTATAGAAGTACTTGTGGAATTGTTTCTCCAGATCGGCCCACGTGACGATAGAATTTGGCGGTAAAGTGGTGAACCACCGGAAGGCCGATCCGGATAGAGATGATGAAAATAACCGTACCCTCAGAGCGTCTTGTGTGGCAGCTTCACCGCACTGAATGATGAATCTATTGATGTGTTCCACAGTGGATGTGTCATCCGTCCCTGAGAACTTGGTGAAATCAGGAACCTTGTAGCGGTGTGGGAACGGCAACGAGTCATAGGCCGATGGATACGGCGTCTTGTAAGTATAAGTTTGAACTTTCGGCTTCAGCCCAAACTGATCTTGGATTACTTCTGCTATCCTTGCCGTCCAATCTACCTGCTGTTGATGAACAGTTGTTCGCGGCGCGGGCACGTGTTGAAGGGCTGGTTCGGTCCGGTGATGAATCGGCGAAGTTTGCTGAGCGGCCGATAACTGCTGGCGAAACGCGTCCGCGCCCCCTTCGTACGTCGTTGCTGGCACCGTGCTTCTGAATGCCTCCACAGTGCTTGCCCCCCTGCCGATTTCTGGTAAAATCGGCTGGTACTGAGAGACCACCGGCCGGACGGCCGATTGGTATGGCCCCTGGAACGGATAAGTGCCATGCCCGTTCGCTGGCTCGGGAAAATGCGTCATGGCTGATGCCCCCCTACCGATTTCCGGTAAAATCGGCTGGTACTGGGAGACCGTTGGCCGAGCGGCCGATTGGTACGGCACTTGGAATGGATAAGTGCGATGCCCGTTCGCTGGCTCGGGTAAATACGTCGTGGCTGATGCCCCCCAAGGCACTGAGCTCGTAGGTAGTGTTTGCACAGAAGCCATTTGAACGGGTTGAAGCGGCGCTCGCGATGGGAGACATGGTGCACCGCTGTATCTTGGAGACGCCGGAAGTGGTGGAGAGCTGTATCCTTCGCGCTGCGTCAATATCGGCTGAGAAGCCGATTGGGATGTGTAGGGTAAGCTTCTGGCCGGCAGGGTAGTTGGAGGGGCATATGCCGGTCCCTGATAACCTTGAACGGCTCCGCTGGCCAGAGAGTTGACGACGGCGTTGTACACCGTGTTGCTCATCACCGAGGATTGGTCAATGAACGCTTGATACACGGACTGCTGAATCATCTCTGACATCTTGCCCGAGTCTTCAGCAATGGTGATGTGGCGAGGTGCTGGAATAGGAGCTTTCTTAACTGCTTCCCCACTTCTGGTACGACTGAACGATTGGAGGTACATCTTCTTATAATCTTCCAGATATTTGGCCAATTCCTCCCTCTGGTCATCCTTGAGATCAGCTTCTGTGACCCCAATGATGTTGCTGTCAGAGATTTCCGCGTTGTTCGACATATCAGGTCTTGGATGGTCCCACTGGGCGTGCCAAAAGTGTGTTGGCGCTAAAATCGGCCGGGTAGGAATCGGCCGATGGGTCTTCAGCGTCGGACACACGACCCGGGAGAATCTGCTTAGCTCCTGTTCGGGTTATCGCCCTGGTGCGGTTGGCGCGGCGTGCCAGTCAATCTGACCTGTTGATTGACAAGGAAATAGAGTATTAAATTCCAGGCGCGTCGATCGGCTGGATTTCCGATCTGTCCTGAGGAGCGCGTCGGCGGTAAATCGGCCGATTTGCTGTAGAGATGATCGGCTATGAGTCAGCCGATGATCGTATAGTAATTGTAAAGAGAACTGCTGGAGCAATCTAAACAATTACTATAGAAGCAACACTTGAAACAGATCTAATCGGCTGTATGGCGATGAATCGAAGGAGAACGATGACGAAGCCGATTACCCTGATCTTAAGCTGGATAACTGGTGATAATACTAGAATAACAGGTAAAGCTTGCAATTCTAGTAAATATCGATAACTTGTGAATAAATCCAAACGAAACCACAGCGATGCGCCCGTAGTTAAAGCTCGGATATTACTCGATAAGCGGAACCTACCAATTGGCCGGAGATCAGGTTGATGCAGCCCTGCCAATCCGTACGAACTCGTGAAAGAAGAAGATATTGGCGAAGTCGCCGACTTGAAAAGTAAAGTACTGGTAAAAAGTAGAAGTATTTTGTTGATTGATGTTGGTTGTCTTTTGCAAAACCCTAGCGACTCCTATTTATACCCTGAAACTAGGACTCCTGGTCGATTACGACTTGTTACAACCTTATTTAAAACAGGAAAACTACTATATCTATAATAACTTTAAAAAGGAAACGGACTCCCGCAGAATCTTCCGCCGCCGTTTCCTAATCCAATCAGGACCTCTTCAATTGCTTTCCGGCCGACTTAGCATGCCGTGTTGACCAACTTTTGACTAGGATCTTCTGGAATAATCCTATCCTGTTGGCATAGGCTGCGCCACCAATCGGCCGATTTTCAACTGTTACCCCGATCGGCCGATTCCTTACTGTAGCTTTCAGATCCGCTTCATCGGCCAACCTTCTCCTCCTGACGCCGATTCAATACGTATCAAAATCTGGCGTCAACACGGCTTAATTAAAGTCCAACTAAATGTACTTTACATAGTACTCATGCATGTTCCTAAGAAAATCAAACACATGCAAGATAAACTCGTGATCGTAATTTGATGATGTATGTGGTACCCCTGTTTGATTGTGTAGATATATAGATATGGTCGCCTGGTCGGTGAGTATGCACACACTTTTAGTTTTAGGGTCATCGATCATGCAAATAAACTGTACTACTGATCTGCGTCTGAGCCTTCATTATCGAGTAGCTAGTGCTTGTAGTAAGAAAAAATACCCGTGATACGTTCACATGATCGAGCATGTAACCATGTACGGAGTAATAATGTAGGAGTCGTGTAGTCTTCGAGCCTTGTTGAATTGATTCTCCTGCAACTATTCTTCATGCATGCTCCGGCGGGGACATGAACAGGATTATACAGACTAACTATAGCACAGTTGTAATTGTTAAATGGCTAAGAGGGAACTGGCCTGCAGTTTTATCGATCCGGAGGACATTTTTATATATTTTCATAGTATATCTATTTGGTGCTATAAACTTTTGTGATCCTCTCTATAATTTTGGTCAAACATAAAATGGTTTGACTCTCCAAAAAAATTGAAATGACTTACAATTTAACGGAGGGAGTATCCGAGTATATACGATGGCCTTTCCCGCAGAAGGAAGCAAGGCCTGCTCTTGCTCTGCTCATTCATTCTTGCACCATCACCACCAGCAGCGGAGCATGGGCACCTGCGTGAGCAAATGCTACCCCTCTCCTCCCGATTCTACCAGCAAATCAGCAGCACCAGCACCAGCACCAGCACCACCATCATCTCCTCGCTGTCTCTAGGGTCAACATCCAACTCCTAGTCATCGGCGGCTTGCTCCTCGTCGCTTCCACGACCGCGTGACCTCGTCCTCCTCCCCAACAGCAGCAAGAGCAGGGAGTGGGACGTGGTGGTGCTGGACCCCACGTCCTCCTCCTACCATTGCAGCAAGCTCACCTCTGTCCACCCTCCTGGCAATGGCAGGCTTGCAACACCCAAGCCCAAGCCCAAGCCCCCGCGGTCGCCTCCGACCCGGCGGGCACCGCCACCCAAACCGCGGCAGCAGCAGCAGCACAAGAGGCAGAAGCCGGCAACGGAGAAGGTGGCGGAAGACGAACTCATCAATCCCGTCATCGCCATGGATTGCTTCATCTTCCTCTGACTGCTCCTCTATATGATGAAAAATCTCTCAGTTCAGTCAGAGTCCGTAATATACTTGGTGTTTTGTCTCAAAACCGTCTCTAACCAACATGCTTGCTTCGTTTGGCCGCAATGAGCTGCCTGCTGTACTACATGCAAGCAAGTAACCAATACAGCTAGCTAAGAAAGAATCAGTCTTTGAGTTTCTTATATGTATGTACCACCGATAATGATCCAGCAAAGAGTAGACTAGCTTGTTGCCATTTCCTACTAGTTTAGTTCAAATAAAGCCAGCCAGCGTTGAGGGATAACAAAAGGACACAATAGTCTGTTAGTCTAGCAACGTGGTAGTCACAACCCAGTGACTAATGAATGGTTTGTCTTGTCTAGCAAGTGGCAACTAGCAACACAACATTCCATAATACTAAGCCGCTGCCTGCTTCAAAACACACTCCCCCTCATAGCCAGCCAGCTTAAACGGACACTACTTCAGCATCAGAAACTCGACAGCCTAAACCGACAACACTATGCTCTCCATATCTGCGCTCAGATCATCCAAGCAGATCACTTCCGTGGCCCCCTTCCCCCTCTCCCTCTTCTCCTTCTCCGCAGAAGTCAGCTTCTCATCCAGCTCACTTATCTGCCTCCTTATCTTCTCCCCACCATCTGGTCGTAGTGGTTGTTTGATGGATGAGGTTGTGGGTTCGAACCACCATATTAAGTGTAAAAAATTGTCATGCATGAGGGGTTGCTTGGCTATAATGTTTTTTCTTCGCCATCATTATAGAATTTTTATGGAGTTTTTAAAAAGTATATCACCACCAGTTCGTGGCATAAAATTCATGTTACTCGACAAATTAATCTGTTCAGCTGGATGAGCGTTCTTATGTAGCGTAAAATTGCTTTTAATAACATCACCATGCAGATTTGTCCCCCAAAGAATGGTGCCTTTCTAGGCTCTAGTAATATATATGCTCCCCACTTAATATGTAAGGGACTCAGGGTCTCCATTTAAACTTGGGGGGAATTCCTTTAAATAATATATAGACATAAATACCACTTTGCAAGTTTTGGAAGCAGGCTTCCAATCATATTTGGAGAGGCCGGAAACACTTTCACTTCAACAAGAAAGAGAGCTATCTAGCTGTTTAATTTGTGGTTTCTTGAAGACTATCAGCAAGGCTCAGATTTATTAATGGAGATGCTAAATAATTATCATTTGTTTTTTATTTATTTATCACCAAAAGCCATGTGTACTGATTAATTTGCTAGATTTAAATCAACCACAAAAGCATTGAATATCAATTGCCATCAACCTAAGAATCAGCTTAAAATTCAGCAATAAACTTGTTTATTTATTTGTTTTAGGTTCATCTCTTTTGCATATATGTTTAGCCCGGATGGTTATCAATTACATTAATGATCTATTCTTCTTGTTGTTGTAAAAATAATTAACATATATGTATACCCAGAAAATAAATCAATGCGTATGCAATAAGTAAGATGAAGAATGATAGTCAGGACGACCCTGATAATTAGTGGAAGTTTAGCATTTGTTGGGCAACTTGGCCATGATGAGAGAAACATGAGATGTTGATGCCCACGCAGGAATCAGTATATTCCCTAGGTCTTTCTCACTTTTTTCTGCTGGCATCACATACGTCGGTCAGAAGTTTGGCTTGCTTTGCTATTCAAAACTCCAAAGCATTCAGCACTACCCCAGTATAATAGTCCAAAGCAGTGTAGAGAATGGAAGTAGTGGGACACGTCACATGCAATCTCTTTTTAAACTAATGGTCGGTTTCATTCGAGAAAACACTTAAATCCAAATTCGCAAGAACCCTTCCAGTCGGATCAATTATATATTCCATCATAGTTTTCTTGACGACGTTTCATTTGCTCCTACAAGTTTATTAGATTTGCCTTTGAGCATGTCTTATTACCAACTATTTATCTCGTGATTTATTGCATGTAGAAAACATACATTGCATATGTTCATTGTGGCGTGGAACCCATCCGAGTTTGAGTGTACGATATTTACATTGCAATTTTTATAAATTTATTCTAAAAATTAATAATATTATTCTTTTAATGATTGATGAAGTCTCTCGGAGGCGCTCGTATGACAAAAATGGAGATACAGAGAAAGCATCATGGCGATCGGGTGATGAAGGACTAAGCAGAAAGAATTCGCCGGTGGGCACAGTGATGATAAAGGTGCCTATATTATCCTAGGTCGATAAGCTTGGATAAACCCGGTAACAAGGAACTTTGAAAGGTTACTGGTGAAGAAATAAGACTAATTGCACACTACCCAGCATATGTAGACAATTTGCAACTAGTTTCCAATTGCCATTATATTCTAACATATACAAATAGTTATTGCATACAAGAATAACCAAGCAAGTAAGCTACATTGTTACTAGCTACTGGTATATCCTTTCATCTTATAGCTAGTTTTGTCAACATTTTTGGAATTAAATTGAGTACCTCCAAAGCTCTCCTTTTCTCGGTGGTTCCGGTAGATTATGGAGCCGCTATGTATCGCTTCGTCCACAACGACCGGTTAAAACATGTAAAAAACCAGCCAAGGACGACTACTCGAGAACTTGGCGCGCGATCGATATCGATCCTCCCAAAACGTCAATTATCCTCTACCGCCTGGGCCGATCCGTCGATTAACCCATCTCGGCACGTAACCGTGCGCCCCGACGGCTGCATGCGCCATGTAGCGTAGCCCAAACCGGCGGATTTCCTTTCCGATCCCCTCGTCACCGGCGCCGGCCGCGCGCGATCGCGACACTCACTCGCCCACGCGCACGAACCGGCGTCCTGTGCGCACGGACCTGCTTGCTTATCGTGGGGGGCGACGACCCGGCCGCGCGGGCGACAAGGACGCCCGCAGTGGTCGCCGAGCGACGTAACGTACTCGCCCCCCACCAACCGGAGGATACCAGGGCGCGGCGACAGCCAGCAACCTGACAACGGAATCCAAACAAGGGCGCCGCGGCCTTTTGCTCCGAGAATTTCCACAGCCAAGATTCCACGCCCCCCGGCCCGTCGCCTCGCCTCCTTCGGCTATATATACGCCCTCTCGACGAGTACGAACCGAACCAAATCTTAGCAGTACACGCCACCACCACACTCGCTCGACCAGCTAGTAGCTCCTCGTTCGGGCTCTAGCGAAGCTAGTACTCCGTTCTCCTGGTAGCTCCAAAGCCTGGTGCCGCAGGCTTACTTTGCAACCCTAGAGGCTAGAACACTCTCGCAATGTCTCCTACGATGGCATCGTCGCTCTGTGTATTCGCGGCGATGTCCGGCGCCGCCGCCGGGCGGCCTGGCAGTGGCGCGGCGGTGCCCGGTCGTCTGGCGACCAGCCAGCAGGGGGGCAGCAAGGGCAAGCGGGCCGCGGCGCAGCCTCTCGCGGCTAGCGCCGTGACGGAGACGCCGGCGCCTGCCATAGCCCCGGCGCCGCCGGGTAGGCCCGCGGTCGACGCCCCGCGCCGCCGTGGAGGCCGCGGCGCCGGCGGCGGGCACGCGGCGTGGAAGAGCGTCCGGCAGGAGAGGTGGGAGGGGGCCCTGGAGGTGGAAGGGGAGCTGCCGCTCTGGCTGGTGGGTACCACTTCGCCATTTGTTTACTGATCAACCGCATATATAGCACCATCGCCATGCATGCGTGCGCGCTGTCTTTGATCTGGCTTTTGTTTTCGGAAAAGTATGATCTGGTGTGGCCTTTTCCTGCTAACTACAGCTTCTTTTCATGATTCTTGAACCGACCGTAGCCTCTCCATTATTTCTATAACATTTTTCGAGTGTTCTAAGCTAAGGTTAGCCATGCTTTTTTCCTTGAGGAATCTGAATCTTTTCCGTTACTTTGATTCCAAGTCCGCCCAGTCCATGTATCTACAAAATGACACTTTTCTCAGATCATCTCCAATACATATAGGCAAAGGCAAGCATATCTTCCTCTACAGAAAAAAAGAATGAAGAACATAAAAAGGAGGGAGTCGGCATAACTACTTTTAGACCAGCTCATATATATACTACAGTGTGGAACAAGATCTTTTGAATTAACCTAACCATTTTCATCGTACAAGCATCATCTAGCTAATTAGTGCAGCTAGGCAGCACCAAACATTTGTGCACAGAAGCTAAACTATAAAGCACATGTGTTGAGCTTGAGCCAAATAGGGTCTTTTTGGGCCAGCGGTTTGGACAGGTACGCACGGACGTAAGAACAGTAATGTTAGGCCAAACTGTCATTTTTCATTGGCTCAGCGGTTGGAGAAGCACTTGCCCACATCCATTAGCTGCGATCAGATCAACGAACGCGAGGGCGACACTGGCTTACCCTAGGCGAGGCCTATCGAAAAGGATCGGTGGCATGGCATCTTGGCACTCACGATGCTTGCGGGGAACACAACATATGTACCAAGATTCTCTGCTGTTTCTACTCATGGCAGCGGCGACAATGGCGTCGCAGTCCTGCGATCATTGTAGTCTAGCTTGTTGCTCCCCCCAGCAAATAACTTTGAGAAAAAAAAAGGCTGCGCCCACAACCTTGCTTGTTGCAACTTGCAAGCTGTCCCCTAACCACAACCTCCACAAGCGATGAGAGACCACTGTTCCTCCCAATTTGATTCTCTTTATCCTACGACTCCATTTGACTCTACGTGCGTGTGCTAATCTGAAAGTGACAAGCAGAAACGAAACAAACAAAGCCGGTATACGTTCGTACGTGCAATATAATACGGTTCGTTGCAGATCATACTCTGCTAATATATGTGCTCGATCGCTAAGCTATGATTATTGCACTAATCGTCAGTCTAATTATTATTTGACCACGAGATGACCCTCTATATGATGAGCTCATGATGAGGATAACGTAGCAGCTTGTTGGTAAACTAATAACATGGATGGATTTTCTGTGGCCGCAATGCCTGCAGGACGGCACGTACCTGAGGAACGGCCCGGGCCTGTGGAACCTCGGCGACTACGGCTTCCGGCACCTGTTCGACGGGTACGCGACGCTGGTGCGCGTCTCGTTCCGCAACGGGCGCGCGGTGGGCGCGCACCGGCAGATCGAGTCGGACGCGTACAAGGCGGCGCGCGCGCACGGCAAGGTGTGCTACCGCGAGTTCTCCGAGGTGCCCAAGCCGGACAGCTTCCTCTCCGCCGTGGGCCAGCTCGCCAGCCTCTTCTCGGGCTCCTCGCTCACCGACAACTCCAACACGGGCGTCGTCCGCCTCGGCGACGGCCGCGTCCTCTGCCTGACGGAGACCATCAAGGGCTCCATCGTGGTCGACCCGGACACGCTCGACACCCTCGGCAAGTTCGAGTACACAGACAAGCTGGGTGGCCTCATCCACTCGGCGCACCCCATCGTGACCGACGCCGAGTTCTGGACGCTGATCCCGGACCTCATCCGCCCGGGCTACTCGGTCGTCAGGATGGACGCCGGGACCAGCGAGCGGCGGCTCGTCGGCAGGGTGGACTGCCGCGGCGGCCCCGCGCCCGGGTGGGTGCACTCGTTCCCCGTCACCGAGCACTACGTGGTGGTGCCGGAGATGCCTCTCCGGTACTGCGCCAAGAACCTCCTCCGCGCGGAGCCCACGCCGCTGTACAAGTTCGAGTGGCACCTCGAGTCCGGCAGCTACATGCACGTCATGTGCAAGGCCAGCGGCAGGGTCGTGGCCAGCGTGGAGGTGCCGCCGTACGTGACGTTCCACTTCATCAACGCGTACGAGGAGACGGACGAGGAGGGGCGCGTGACGGCCATCGTCGCCGACTGCTGCGAGCACAACGCCAACACCTCCATCCTCGACAAGCTCCGCCTCCAGAACCTCCGGTCCTCCGCCGGCCAGGACGTCCTCCCCGACGCCAGGTGGTTATTATTACCTTGCAGCTCCTTCCTAGTTCCTACTACCACTTGCTTGCCCTGCTGGATAGATTTGCATTTCTCACCACATGGGCTGACCGTCCCGTCCTCCGATGGGTTGGAACAGAGTGGGCCGGTTCAGGATACCGCTGGACGGGAGCCCGTTCGGCGAGCTGGAGTCGGCGCTTGACCCCGACGAGCACGGCCGCGGGATGGACATGTGCAGCATCAACCCGGCCCACGTCGGCAAGAGGTACCGGTACGCCTACGCCTGCGGCGCCCACCGGCCCTGCAACTTCCCCAACACCCTCACCAAGGTCGACCTGGTGGAGAAGACGGCCAAGAACTGGTACGAGGAGGGCGCCGTGCCGTCCGAGCCCTACTTCGTGCCGCGCCCCGGCGCCGTGGAGGAGGACGACGGTTAGTGTTCGAGATCTCCTTGAGGTCGCACACATCATACATCCCTCTGCGCGCCTTCTCCGAACTACTCGATCACCGCCGTGGTTGACATGTTTTGTTTGGGAAACTAACCTTGGCAGGGGTGGCGATCTCGATGGTGAGCGCCAGGGACGGGTCAGCCTACGCGCTGGTGCTGGACGCCAAGACGTTCCAGGAGGTCGCGCGGGCCAAGTTCCCGTACACGATGCCCTACGGACTGCACTGCTGCTGGGTGCCCCGGAACTCGAACGCCTAGATAGACCGGATCGGACCCACTCTGCTGCTTGCATCTTGGGCTCAGCGTACCGACTCTCGATCGCCGGTCGTCGAAGTATAGCTGTAGAAAGATGCTTGGCTGGTTTGTTGCTGTTCTTCTGCGAACAGGGGGAGAACGAAGTATAAACGTTGTAGTGATGTATGTATAGGCACACGTCGTATACGTGAAACTACAGGGGAATTGTACGTAGCCCTTCTTCCCACACCTCAGTGTCATCGTAGTAATGCACGCGTGTAATGTGTACATAGCTCTCCTGTGATCGAGCTCATAGTGTTGTTCAAGTGTTCATTATGTAGTGTAGTGCTTTTCTTTTTGTTTTCAAAAAAGTTGCTTTAGTAGTAGTAGTAGTAGTGATACTGTTCCTTTGAGAGATTTAGCAGCGCTAAATGTCAAGCTGCTAGTAGATTTTAGTGGTTGCATTCGCTCAAAGACGCAGTCAAAAGAACCAATACAACTAAATGGAAGATTGGACGTAGTGTGGACCCTAGACAACTTAGTATGGGCACCATTGGGCAGTTCAGAATTTTTTTTTGGTGTTAGATCAATAATGCTTATCATTTTATATGTGATTATTAATTATTTTATCATTCCGCTAAGTGATTTAGCTTTCGCTATAGCCCGCTATAGCTTTCTATAGCTTTTAGAGAAGGCTGCCGCTAAACTTTATAGCCCGCTATTTTGAACATTGCATAAAACTGATCAAAGGATGGGGAATATATAAAATGTGGAAATACGCGGCATATTGCCGATTGTTCTGATTTATTCCTGGCACGATTTTGCACGATCTGCAAAGTGTGAATATCAACGGAGATCATAGTACTGAACTACTGATTGTTTCATTCATCACGGTCCTGCCAACCAATTTATGCCGCTGCCGCGCCGGGTCATAGTACTGAACTACTGATTGCTCCATTCATCACGGTCCTGCCAACCAATTATGCCGCTGCCACGCCGACGCACCCGGCACGCGGTGTGCTCCCGCTGACTACCACAATATGTTTGTGAATAGCAATTAAGGGCAAGAATTTGGTCCCGTTCTGCGAGAGCTTCTAACATAGCACTGTGCTTCAGAACATCCAATCTACAACATAAACAATTAAATATCATTCATGTTAGTAAATATCGCTCGGAGAGAAAAAAGTGTTTTAATTAAAAAAATGGTAATATGATCATTTTTGAACGTAATATGGTAATATGATCATACCCCTCCAATTCGTCACTTGTCATACTCTTACAGAGGCCAGAAACTTCATAAGAATATATATTATGAGTAGATGCAGCTTCTTCAATCATAACTGCGAGTGTAACCCAGTCTCTCTCCTTTTGTTCCTCATTCTCTTTATTAACCAATATGGCAGAAAAAAGAAGAAATTGATAGTAAGAATGCAATTTAAACACCAAAATTGATCTATTGTATATGAATAAACCATATGTCCACATATAGAAATGGTCCTTTTGCTTGACTTGAACAATTAAATGACATTTCAAAAAATGACAAATTGCTGTGCAAATACTTGGGTTAGGTAGCCTCACTGAAGTTCTAACCTGCCTCTTGATGGAAGCACAGTAAAAAACATTGAAAAAGATTTCTAACCTACCTCGCTGAAGTTCCAAATCTTGGCACTTAGATGGTCATCCTCATCTATGACTGCAATATGCTTCCCTGATAGGTTTGGACAACAAAATCCCTTGGTGTGAAGTATTAGTAACCCTTTCACTGTATCCCTACGAAGAAAAAACACTTTATAAACGGGCAGATTTGGTTACTAAATATAAAACACAATGCACTTTTACGCGCCCTGATATTTTAATGAATCCTTTTCGAAAATCTGTCATTCTCTGCAACCAGTTGATTCTCTTGAACAAAACTTGCAAAAGTTTTGTCAAAGTGTTGAAGAACAAGATAAGACTCATTTATCCCTTCGACGCATGCATAAACATGCATAACATATGGACTAGGTAAGGAAGTAAGATTGTCACTAAGTGTAAGACCTAAATCCCTATTACAATTTTTGAAAGATAAAAGAGTAGCTCACCGTGATATACCCATACATCGGTACAACACAGCGGATCTACAGACCCAATTATTTTAACACCAGTGTCATCAAAATGTATTGTCGTCTTACCGACAATATGAAATAATAGGAAAAAAGAATACATTAGAACAATTAAAAGATAAATAGTTGCAAGAAAGTTTGAACTAAATTTATATTAGCCCTTTCTTACATAATTCAGAACCCAACTCTCGACTTCCCACCAGTGTCATCAAAATGTATTGTCGTCTTACCGACAATCTAAAATAATAGGGAAAAAGAATACATTAGAACAATTAAAAGATAAATAGTTCCAAGAAAGTTTGAACTAAATTTATATTAGCCCTCTCTTACATAATTCAGAACCCAACTCTCGATTTCCCTTCCTGATGGTACTAGGGACATTACTTTTCTTTTGAAAAAGCAACTCACAGCAAGGGCTGTCCAACAAAAGTGCGGGCAACAGCAGCACCGCGAGCGACAGAAGCAGGTGTACACTACATGCGCTGCAGACTATGATTCAACAAGAACCGGCTGTCAAAAGCAAGAATACCAAAGCATCGGGTCCTTTGAGGGAGAAACGCGTGCGCGATGTCGCCATGCCGGCGATATCGACCTCCGGCCGCCGGAAACCCTAGCCTCGGGTCCTTCGAGGGAGAGGCACGTGCGGCAGTGCCGGCGAGATCGACGGAGCGGCACGTGCGCGGTGCCGAGATCGACGAAGAGGCGCGTGCAGCGATGCCGGTGAGATCGATGGAGAGGCACGTGCGCGGTGCCGGCGAGATCGACCCCCGGCCGCCATAAACCCTCGCCACACGTCCTCGAACCGGTGGCGATGGCTAGATAGTGTGAAGGCTTGTGCTGGCCCAGTGGATAGGTCCAAGACGAGTAAATACATGGGCCGTCGCAGCAAGGTCTTGCCAAATGCCGAACTAGAGCCCAACTGCAACGCTCGACGCCCACCTCATCTCTCGCCCGACACTTGGCTACCAAAATTTGCCATACCAAACTGTGGGCATGCCAAAAAAATTTAGCATTTGTTTAGTTGGAATCCAAAAAATAGCTCACCTTCTAAATTTATCAACGTTTTGGTAAAAAGAATTAGCATGCCCATAATTTGATATGCCTATATTTTAGCGTGCTCTTGGTAGCCCACCAATCAAACCCTGATACCTCTCTCGCTCGCTCGCTCTCTCCTGCGGCCTGCCGCTCTCGTCTCCGACGGTCTCTCTTTCTGACTCAATCCCCAAACCCTAGGGAAGCAAGCAGGCGCAACGGAGCGACGGTGAGACCGCGCGGCAAACGCCCAGCGCGACGCCGCGACAGGCCGACGGCGGCGACCGTGCGGGCAACGCCCAGCGCGCTAACACTGCAGGGTGCCAGCGGTCAGCAGAGGAGGCGGGCAGCATCCTGCACCGTGGCCTCACATGCCAGCCAGACAGTGTCTCGGAGGGGTGGTTGGGAGGAATACCCAATCACCCAATCCTTGGTCCTCGACCGTTCCACTGACAGAGTCCCTATGACCGACGCTGAGCCACCTCCTACAGTGGAGGTGGAGGAGGCCATGCTGACGACGACCCTGTATATTGCGCTAGATGGTGACGGTGAGGGCTACAATTATGTTGAGGCTGTTAGGCTGTAGAGTGTAGAGGGTGAGAAGGATGGCGGAGCTGAAGATGGCAAGGTGGAGGAGGGTTCGAAACCCTGTGGCGTTGATGTTGTAGCAGATGAGCTCTTGGTGATTCCGGGAGACCCCAATCTGCCTGATGTTGCTAAGGCTGACGAGTCAGAGGGGGATGCTGGTGCAGAGGTGCACACAAATGATGTTGCTGCTGGTCGTGGTGGTGCCGGAGATGCCACTCCGGTAGTGCGCCAAGAAGCTCCTCTGCGCGGAGCCCACGCCGCTGTACAAGTTCGAGTGGCACCTCGAGTCTGGCAGCTACATGCACGTCATGTGTAAGGCTGTAAGGAAAATGACCTCATTAAGTTATATTGTGATTTTGGTGATTGAGTGACAATATGGTAAATGGGATTAATGAGTTTGTGAGCTCAAATGTGTAGGATTTTTAGGTTCCATGGATGTAGTCCAAACCATCTCCGAGATAGTCCAAATCGTCTCCAAGACACAATGGACGCAGTAAAAATGCAGAGACAGTTTAGACAAGTAGCTGAAGATGCCATTACGACCGAATGATCCGACACCCTATTGAGTATAGGCGTCGGAGCAATTCTGTGGGGCAACACGCTCAATAGGCGTCGGAGCAATTCTGTGGGGCAACACGATCAAGTCAGAATTACTTCAGTACGACCGAATGATCTGACGCCCCATGAAACAAGCGTCGGAGCAATTTTGGAGCATTATCAGCCCGAGAGCAGGTTATTCGTTCTGCAAACTTGCCTCCACGATCGGATGAACCGACTGAGGCGTCGGAGCATCCGACGATCGACCGGATGAAGCGTCAGAGCAATAACGCAAGCAAAAGCAGCACTGTCAAGGTCCAACGGCTACTATTTCACTCAGTGTGACCGAATGATCCGACGCATATGACAGGATGATCCGACGCCTATGTACTTTTCTAGTAAAAGTATGTAACGGTTCTATTGAGTTTGTGGGCTATATATGCCTCACCTCCGGTTATTTGAGGTTGCTGGAGTCTTGAGGAACCCCATAAACATCAGAGAACACTTCCAAACCATCCAAGAGCATATTGATCCCATCACATCTTTAGGTTTAGCACAAACTTTGTGAGAGTTAGTGCTACGTTTAGCCCCTGAGAGAGTGAGAAAGCAATGTTTGTACCTTGTGTACTGGTTCTAAAAGTGAACCATAAGTTGTATCTTGGTGCGCCGGCACCTTGGAACATTGGTGACTCGCCGGCAAGTCTTCGCCCCTCCGGCTTGATGTGGAGTGGCGACGACGGCTTTGTGCGGGGGACGTGGAGACCCCCTTTTCCTTGGTGGAGAAGCTCCTTAGTGGAAAGCGGGATTAAGGTGACTGTGGTGACTTGATATAGCTTTGGTGGCAAGTCAAGAAGAGTCCTGGAAGAGATTTGGTTGCCGGGAAGCAATAATCTTTGTGAGTGCTTTAACAACGTGGATGCAGGAGTGTCTTTGTGCCTAACCGAACCACGGGATAAATCCTTATGTCGAAAGTTTGCTTCCCCTCATTCTTATTATTAAACTTTCGCATTTCATATTGCAACTTGTGTGGCTTTACATTCTTAGTGTAGTATCTTGCTGATTTTGGCTATAGGTTGCAAAACTTTTTTGGGATAAGGTTTTCACACTAGAAGAACCCTAGCTGCACATCTAAATAGCATGTTTTAGTTTAAATTTTGTGCAAACTAGATTGAACCGTAGGTTAAAATTAATTTTAAGATTTTAAGTTTGCCTAATTCATCCCTCACCCTCTTAGCCTAGCATTTATTGTTTTCAAAGCCCAGCGGCAGGGTCGTGGCCAGCGTGGAGGTGCTGCCGTACGTGGCGTTCCACTTCATCAACGCGCGGAGCGGTTCCCCGACGCGCGGTGGTTGCCGCCGACCGGCGTGCAGGTGGGGACCGCCGTCGTGCGCGGCGGGGGGCGGGGGGGGGGGGGGGGGGGGGGGGCGACTGTGAGCGGCTGAGCGCGGAGGACCTGAGCGGGAGCGAGGCGCTGCCGGTGTCGGCAGGGACGGCGAGACGATCCTCAAGGCGACGGGCGGTGACGTCGGCGCCGCCCAAGTGGCAGGGCGGCGAGCGCGCAACCACTAAATTGGAGCACTATCCTCTGAATTGGATATCGAATTTGTTGAAAAAAATTACTACGATGCATCGAAGTCCATGACAAGAGAGGCCCCGTGGTCTGCTTCGCGCAGGCATTAAGGGTGGTGATCGACAGACGACGAGATCCTTCGGTAGTACTAGACTGTAGCTACGCATGCACGATGCCATATATACCGCTAACCCCGCTAGCAGACGTGTGACACCACACCATCCATCCGAGCCCGTCTCCCCACGCTCTGCGCCGCTCCTAGTACATGTACACTCCTCTCCTCCCCTCGCTCCCGGCAGATCAACTCCATGCCGGCGACGGCAACGGCGATGATACGGCGTAACCGCGCCCGCCCCGCGAAGGCGACCACGAGGCCGCAGCAGCACGAGGCGGCGGCACGGAGCTCTCCGCGTGGACCAGCGTCCGGCAGGAGCGGTGGGAGGGCGAGCTGCCCGTCGAAGGACGCCTTCCTGACTGGCTGGTACACTACTGCCACTCCGCCGCTAACGCTTTCTCGATTTGTTCGTTCGTGTGCTTACGCGTAAGCCCTGCTGCTCGTGCGTGCGCGGCAGAGCGGCACGTACCTGAGGAACGGGCCGGGGCTGTGGGACGTGGGCGGCGGCGGCGCGTTCCACCACCTGTTCGACGGGTACGCCACGCTCGTCCGCGTCTCCTTCCGGCGGGGCCGCGCCACGGGCGCGCACCGGCCGGTCGAGTCGGACGCGTACGTGTCCGCCGTGGCGAGCGGCGGCCCCGTCCGAGTTCTCGCAGTGCCCCAGACCCGGGAGCCTGCTGGACCGCGTGAGCAACGACGCCGTCGGGATCGCCAGCGGCGCGGCGCTCACGGACAACCCCAACAGCGCCGTGCTGCCGCTCGGGGAAGGCCGGGTGCTGTGCCTCACCGAGACCACCAAGAGCTCCGTCCTGGTCGACCCGGAGACGCTCGCCACGGCCGGCAAGCTCAGGTACGCGGACGGCCTCGGCGGCATGATGATGATGATCCAGTCCGCGCACCCGATCGTGACCGAGTCCGAGCTCCTGACGGTGCTCCCCGATCTCGCCCGCCCGGGCCACCTCGTCGTCAGGATGGCGGCCGGGAGCGACGAGAGGGAGGTGATTGGTTGGCCGACCCCGGGTGGATGCACTCGTTCGCCGTCACGGAGAACTACGTCGTCGTGCCGCGGGGGGCCGACCCCGGGGTGGATTTTCAATGATTTAGGCCATTATGAATATTTTTCGCCCTTTTTCGATACAGCGATCACCCTGCTTTTTACAGAAAGCATATAGACCTTTACATACTTCGACACAGGTTCCAGAAAGCAAGCTGGGGTTACCAGCAGCAGTTTACAGCACAGGACTTCTATATTTCGTCTCTTCTCAAATTGCAATTTTTGCGGATTCTATCATCCTCATCAGGATGGGACTCCTATATTTCGCCTCTTCTCTCTGGATCCCAGTGCTGTGAAAATTGCATATAGACTCTAATATCGTGGATCCCAGTGCTGTGAAAATTGCATATAGACTCTAATATCGCGCTTAGCAGTTTTATCATTCCTAACATCGACTTCGCAAAAATAGAACTTCAAACACTTGCAACTTGACTCTACTGCCATTAGATGTATTTTCTCTATTTTCTATTTTCTTTTCATGTATTTTGAATGGTGAATTGATCATTTTCTACTGCCTGCGTGGACAGCCCGGCGTACTGGCTCAGGGGGTTCACCGTCTGCGCCGCGCCGGCGAAAAGGTCATCAGGGTGCGACACGACCTCGATGGCGTTGACGAACGCCACCTCGCCCATCGGCCTGAACACGTCAACACGATCGCCAGCGTGCCGCCGGCAACGTTCACCGAGAACTCCCTGACCGTGGCCGTGCCGTTCGCTGGCGCGTACGGCCCGTCGGTGACCACCACGCCCTGCACGGACACGCTGAACCTGGCGTCCGCGGCGAGGTCCCCCGACTGGTACAGGAAGGGGAAGAAATGGAGGCGCACGAAGTGGCGCCCGGGCCTCTCGATCGCGAACGTGTACGTGGACTGCTCCGGTACAGCTCCGCCTCGCCGGAAGAGGCGTTGGCCGCTCCCGCCGACGCGTTGGCCCCGGCGCTCTGCGGCGCCGACAGCACCGAGCCCGGCAGGGTGGCGTCCCCGACGAACGTCCGCCCGCCGACGGTGGCGCTCGCCGCCGTCCCGCAGAGGACGAGGTAGCTGTCCGCCGGGACGAACGCGGCGAGCAGCGCGGACAGCATGACGACTGCCCGCAGGAGCATGTCAGGAACGCGGCGCAAGAAGAATCGCGATAGAACCATGAGCCTCTCGCTCTAGAAGCAGCTCATGGCGGCGGCTCCCCGGGACAGAGACGTGGAGCCCGGTCGCGACGTAGAGCAGGCAGCATCAAGGCCTCATGGGAGCCATGTTAGGATCCCATATCTGGGCCGGCTGCTGCATGGGCCATGGCCCGTGAATTGTGAACGCTTCTTTGCCGAGGACTACAAAGGAGCTAGGGACTGCACGGGAGAGGGCCTCATCTTCCTCCTCCGGTCCTGCTCTAGTCTCCTCTAGGTCTAGACCTATCTCTCTTCCCCAATTCCATCTCTCCATTCCTTTTCCCCAAATTGCTCTGCTATACTCGAGGCCTCCCTCTCCCTGGTCGTGTACTCTGATTTGTATCTGAATCGTATTGCTACTTGTATCCCGTCCTTGGTCATTTATTTGTGAAGGTGGTTGCTAACAATTGGTATTCAGAGCTGTTCGAATCCTTGGATTTTTTCCCCAGTTTGTAGATGGCGTGGAAGGAGACAGTGAGCAGGAGTGATTTGGGGCAAGTTTTCTTCAACAATGGTGACTGCAACAGAGGTGCCTTCAACCTGCTCGATGAAATGCCTGCAACCGATTGGAGGTCGCCTAGCCGCGTTCTGGAGGTCACCGTTCGCCAGGCTTGTTATCCCATCACTGAGAAGGTACTCCATGTTGTGTTTGATTCATTTGGAGTGGTGGAGCAAGTGCATGTGCTTGTTGGATCAGATCATGTGTTGGCTCGGGTGGTGTTCCATTCCAAGAGTGATGCAGCAGATGCTTTTGGGGAGCTGCATGGTCGGTATTTGTATACTGGTTGCTGTCAGCTAGACATCAAGTGGGGGTTATCCCAGGAGTGTGAAGCTACCATGGAGAAGAACCGCCCAGACACCATGGCGAGCTCTGTGAAGCTACCATGGAGAAGAACCGCCCAGACACCATGGCGAGCTCATCGTCAGATATGCTTCAGGCTTCTATGTTACCCACTAGTGACAAGGAGCACACACCCGACTCAGGCCTTGCTGTTGCGGCTGCGACGGCCACCGACGTTGTTCTCAACACCACTGGCATTGAGCTGCCCACCAGTTTGACTTTGGGCCTCGATGTCAAAGCTGAAGCCAACCATGTGGTGGCTGCATTTCCACTCGTGGAAGCTGTGTCCGAGGACCTCAACTCCAAGAAGCCATTTGTGGAGGCCGATGCAATTGGAGGACACACAGAGATTCTTGCTATTGCAGAAGCAAGCGACGACATCGACGTTGCTGTCCAGTCCATGGCCATCCTGGATGTCTTGGATCGTGGCACCGCCGATGGGCTCCAGGTGCCTGCAGTTCCGATGGTCACCAAGGAGGTGGTACTAGTTCCGAACCTCACTGTCACCATTTGGAGCCCCGTAGCCGCGTATGTGCTATGGCTAGTGCATGAATGCCCAGGCGCACTTCATGCATTTGGCGAAACACACCGGCAAAAATCATGTCATGACCAACTATCTGCACATGGCTTGTTCAACCAAGGAAGTTCCAGCATGTATGTGTGGTGACGGTATGATTCTTAACATCTTCAATCCAGAAAGCATGCTTTATGATGTGATTGTTTTATGGGCTCTATCAATGAGGTGCACTGAGTGGCAACTATGGCCGCCACCTATGTCATCAGAGACCAGCTGTGGTAGTGTTGGTCTGCGGCCAATGCCATGGCCATCCTTCGCCGTAACTCATGAGATTACTGCTGGGGGTTGTTACAGATTGCCAAGCAAGCCTTTGTCGCCACCTCTAGCTGGACAAAATTTCTCTATTCTGACTGATGAAATGGTCCAATTCCTGGAATACATGATTCTCAATACAATTCTTCGGGTTAGTACTCAGAGTAGAGCTCTACTTGATTCTCAGCATATGCTGGTTGGTGCTGCATTTAAGTTGTCTCAGCGGTTATTCAAGTTACTGCATACTACAGTTTTGATTACTCAACCGAACATTGTGCTAGATCTAGACAGCATGACTTTTGAGCCATGGTATATTTCTCTTTGCATTGCAAATACTAGCTGCCTTTTGAAGGGTAATTGTGAAATGCTAGGCATATGTGACTTGTTGTGCACAAGCAAGTGTTCAGATGTGCAAAGAGGGTTTGCCTGGTTACTATACTGGAATTATGGAGCAGTACTATTTGGATTCGTAGAGCTTGCATTGCTGCTGTGCTGGACTTATGCAGATTTCAGGACATATCTGGACAAATCTGAACATATATGCATTGATTGTGCAGTTGGCAGTCCTATTTATGATCCATTCTTCACTTGCTTACCATTCTTGAAAGGTCGCTATGAGATTCTAAGCATCATTAGCTATATGCAAGATTTTGGCATCTACAACTCTGTAAATGAGGACATGTTGACCTTTTTAGTGAGAAATGTTGAGATCACACCTTGGCCACCACCAGTTTACCAACGACAGGTGATCCTATTGCAAGTGACTAGGCTTCTTACGCAAGTTCAGAAAATGTGGAGGAATGAATGGTGCAAGATTTTCCAATCACAAAATGTGGAAGAAAAACAGTTGGTGAGTTTTTGTTTACTCGACACATCACTTCTTGTTAGTTCTGTCAGGCCATTTCCCAGAGCTGCAATGATAAGACTGGAGCAACCATACAGCTTGAATTCTTACGGCCAGAGTTGTGTCATGAGACATCATGCTAGTGTCTTTTTGCTACTACTCACGGGAGTGGTTCTTCTAATTGAATTGTTAGCACAGGCCTTGAATAGCTCTGGTTGTAAAGAAGCCAAGTTGCAAAGTGATTATCAATCAGAACGTGCAACCATGCCACTTGCTTGCTTTGACAGTTCAGTGCTAACTGAAATCATTCAGCCATTTTCTGGAGCCACCACATCTAATTGTCACCAGCATAACATTATTGATCAGCTCCTGCTGCACTTATTCAAAATGCTGCAACAATATGGGGGAAAATGGCAAGAGGTTGATTGCTTCACATTTACAGGATGTAGCACTGACTGCTATTGCGAGGAAATCTTCTCTATCGGCTGCTTGTCTTTTCAATTAGAGGGAGATATCAATTGCTGGAGCACATCATCTCTCTGGTGCACAATGCTGCCGGCACAACCAGTATTAGGTCATCGACAAGGCACTGATCTAGTATGGAGCAAGCACTTGATCAGCACACTCAATTTGCACACACAACTAAATGCTAGTGTCACTGAGCACCAAGACTCTGCTGGTGCCATGGGTTTCAGGAGGTCAGAAGCTACATCAGTTTTTCATCATATCGGCTTGGGGGCAAGCCAAAGCTAAAGGAGGGAGGAATGTTAGGATCCCATATCTGGGCTGGCTGCTGCATGGGCCATGGCCCGTGAATTGTGAACGCTTCTTTTGCGAGGACTACAAAGGAGCTAGGGACTGCACGGGAGAGGGCATGAATGAATTACTTCGTGAACAACATCTGCTCATCTTCCTCCTCCGGTCCTGCTCTAGTCTCCTCTAGGTCTAAAGCTATCTCCCTTCCCCAATTCCATTTCTCCATTCCTTTTCCCCAAATTGCTCTGCTATACTCGAGGCCTCCCTCTCCCTGAGGTCGTGTACTCTGATTTGTATCTGAATCGTATTGCTACTTGTATCCCGTCCTTGGTCATTTATTTGTGAAGGTGGTTGCTAACAAGCCATTGGGGATGGATGATTAATTAGTGCAGATCAGAAACCTGCAAGCTTGCTTGGCGACGGGATGAATGAAAGTGAAATCGGGAACTGGCAAAGACAGGCACAACTGCTGCAAGCCTAGAGAGGTGAGAGCCTACCCACATCCACAGGAAGGTGAAACCGGGGCATGGCGATTGGAGATTTTGGGAGTTTTTTTTTTGAAAGACCACGGATAGATTCCCGGCTTTAATTAATAAGAAGAAGAGCATTACAGGCACCAGAGGCCCCGAGTTTTACCTGAGACAATCCAAGATCAACTCAGGCTGAGGCATCAGAATAGCCCCACAACAAGAAAGAACAAATAAAGCAAAACTGATTACTCGCTAGTTGTTGTATCTACCAGGAGAGCCAGATGTTTGGCCCCTGCAAAGACCTAGAGTCTGGCGATTTCTTTGATTTCTTCAATTACCCTGGTCGGTGTCTTTGCGGCATCGTCAAAAACTCTCCGGTTACGCTCGCACCAGATTGACCAAGACACCAGGATTGCTAGTGTACGGGCCCCCTTGCTTCCGGACTTGCTGACCAGATCAAAAAACCAGGAGGTCAGGTCACCTGCCGTTGTCCAAGCAACTGGGTTCATTCCAGGACAGTGTCCCCATGTGCTGATAACGACCCAGATGAAGCGTGAGACAGGGCAATCCATGAAGAGATGTGTGGCCGTCTCAAGGTTTCTGTAGCATAGCTGGCAGAAGTAGCAATTCAGCCATTCTCTGAGGAGAAGTCTGTCGGCAGTCCACACCCTGTTCTGCAGCATAAGCCACATGAAAAATTTGCATCTCGATGGTGCCCACACTTCCAGACCATCTTTGGGAACAGGGACAGCAGTCCCCCTTCAAACTGCATGTCATACATCGATCTTGTAGTGTACTCCCCCGAAGCAGTTCTTGTCCAAATTATGGTGTCCGCCTCCGGATTGCTCGCACCAAACTGGACATCCTCAATTAGTCCCCAAAGACGGACAAACTCGTCTAAAGGCGGCACAGTCAGATCATAAGCGACATCTCTTATCCATTGTTCCTCTGAAAGAGCTTCAGCCACCGTTTTGTTTTTCCTTTTGCTATGTTTGGAAAGCAGCGGGAAGAGCAAGGCTGGAGTGTTTCCGTCCAGCCAGCTGGACCACCAGAAACTTGCAGCTCTACCATTGTTGACAGTGACGCGCGTACCTGTCGCGAAGAGCGCGATGTCGACCTCATCAACCGATAGCTCGATGCCCACCCAAGTCAACTTGTCGGTACTTTTACCGCCAACCTACCTAGGGATACTCTAAGATACTAGGGATACTCTAAGATAGGTGATTATTGGTGAGGGATCGCCAGATGTGTAACTTGAAAGTAAACGCGAGGGCACAATATACAGATTTAGAAAGTTTCGGACCGCTAGAGTAGCATAATACCCTACGTCCTATTTGTGTGTTGTATATTGCGCTTGGGTGTTGAGTTGCCTGTTGGCTGCTCTGTTCTCTTTGGTTCTGCCTATCTAGCTACCCCTACCCTCCTTTATATACTCCAGGGGTGGAATTTCTAGTAGGATTACAAGGTATGAGTCCTAATAGGATTACATGGTAGAGTCCTAGTAGGAATTCGACTTCTTTTTCCCCACGGGTAGCTTCCTTGCGGTACCTAGGGGATCTATCCCTGACAAGCCCCCGAGCTCTTCATAACCGAGTACTTCAGGTGTTTCGAGTACTTCTGAAGTAGTCTTCGGCTTCTTCTGAAGCTCTGTCTTGGAGGCATTCTTCGAGTACTTCCTTGGCTGCCTCGAGGCTGTGAGGTGCTCATGCTCCGAGTACTTTTAAGTCTTCTTTTGTTGGGGTGCGATGCAAATCGCACTCCATATAGAGTAGCCCCCGAGCCTTAGGTTGAATTGAAGTATCAGGCTGAGGGTTCCACTAGTCTTGAATCTTCTTTCCTTATCTTCCAAACTTTTTTGAAAAATAAGCCATCGATGACACGTGTCCCGCAGCCTCCTACCTGGCGCGCCAGCTGTCGGTGATTTACCGGCAAGACTACCTAGGAATACCCTAAGGTAGTAGACTTGTGGTCAGGGTGTCGCCGAGATCAGGAACTCGATGGTGTAAGGAACACAAGGGTTTAGACAGGTTTGGGCCGCAGTATGCGTAATACCCTACGTCATGTATGATTTGTATTGCCTTGGAGGTTATGCGTATGCACGTTATGCTTTGGAGGGGTCCCTGTCCGCCCTTATATAGTCTGGGGGTCAGGGTTACATGGAAGTCCTGGTCTGGTACGAGCGTAGGAGTCCTAACCGAGTACTCTCGGGTAGTTTCTTTCTGTACCGACTAGTTGTACTTACATACGAGTACTTTACAGTATGGATATATGAGATATGCCCCACCCCTTACTCTAGAATGTTCTGCGCCAAGCGTGCAGTCCCGTTGCCCCGGTCTGACAAGCCCCCGAGCTCTTCATAGCCGAGTACTGCAGGCTTTGAGTACTTCTTGAAGTCATCCTTCGGCTTCTGCTGAAACTCCATTTTGAAGATGTCTTCCAAGTACTTTCCTTGGCTGCTCGAGGCTGTGAGGTGCTCTAGCCCCGAGTACTTTCAAGTCTTTTCTTTCTATGGGGTGCGATGCAAATCGCACTCCATATGGAGTAGCCCCCGAACCTTAGGTTGAATCGAAGAATCAGACTGAGGATCCCACTAGTCTTGAATCTTCTTATCTTTCAAATATTTTTTGAAAAAATAAGCCATCGATAACACGTGTCCCGCAGCCCCCGAGCCTTTAATCCAAATCCCAAGGTTTGAAAAAAGGATTCAAAAGAATGTGGCATACTGAACAATGTTTATGTACAAAATGTGTGTAAAGAATGCGTAATCTGCTTTGATGGTTTATTTCGAAAATCAATTGGTTCAAAATTCGAAAAACCCCTTTTTTCGGGATAAGGTCCCTTAAAAAATGGTTAATCAAATAAACTCCCAAAAACTCTTCCCAAATAACCGCTCAAAATAAATCACGCTTTTTTATGGAAAAACTCTTTCAAAGGACCCTTAGGTCGCCGCTGGTTATCTAACCGTGCGGCAACCTAGGGTTACCTTTAGGCCTTCAGTCTTCATATAAATTGCCTTCCGAGTAGTTTTGCGGCGTCCAGCCCCCGAGCTTATGAGCCAGGTGAGCTGTAGGAGCAACGTCGAGTAGTTGTTGGCACCCAGTCCCCGAGCTTTGGAGCCAAAGGAGCCACGTCGAGTAGTAATCCATCTAGCCCTCGAGCCGGGAGACGGGCTAAGCAGTCTGGCGAGTTGTTGCCGAAGATTGATCTGAAAAAAGACAATGCATATATTATGTAGCATAATGTGAAGATACTGAGTTTTACTCAGTAATAATATGAAAATACCAAAGTTTATTTGGTGATAAAATGAAGCTGTCGTGTCGAGCTCTTTTTTAGTCCATTTAAATCTCTCGAGTAGTCCACCCTTTACGTTTACCCGGTCTCAGTTTAGCTTTCGCTCATAGCATCCATCGGATCTTTGTCTCGTGCATAGAGTCACTTAGGTCATGACTGAAGACTCGAGGTTTCACGAGTTATGGCATTTGCTACTCGAGTAGATTAGCGACCATTAAGAGAAGACAACGAGCAGAAAAAAGTAGTTGTTATGCGACATAGAGGATGCGCGTTGCGCAAAAAGTAGTCGGCGATGTGTAGCTCTGGAGGGTTTCGTGCCCATCGAGAGACGTACACAGATAAGTAGTCGGCGAGAGCGCGTGTTGTAGCGCGAAGATCTATACTTACATAGGGTGTAGCCACTTGAAGCCTCCAACACTCAGAACACAATTTTATGGCGTAGCCTCCGCAGTCGGTGTGCTAAGACTGTGGCAAAGCCGCCAGCACTCGGTGTATTAAGTCTGTGGCAGAGCCTCCAATACTCGGTGCACCAAAGCTGTGGGTGTCGGTCTAACATCCCAGGAGTAGTTGATCACGGCGTAGCCCCCGAGGGTAATTCCCGTCGCGAGGCGTACATAGAAAAGTAGTCGATCTTATGGAGAACAATTCAAAAAATGGTATAAGTCACTTAGCTTGATTCGTGGGCGATTGTCGATGAAGCCGTAGCGCTCGTCGATGAAGCTGTGATGGTTTGTTGACGAAACCCGACTAGTCGAAGTCGATTTCGACTATATTGATGGTGTAAGACCCGCTTCGACTAGTTTTATAGTCAAGACGAGTAGTCGAAGCAAGCGAAGTAGTCGTCGCTATGAGGCCCGTCTTTGACTAGTTTCTAGTCGAGACGAGTAGTCGAAGTAGACGGGGTAGTCGTCGGCGGGTCGCCGAGCGTCCTCATGAACTTGAAGTAGTCAAAGTAGTTGTCGGCGCGTCGGCATCGCAAGTAGGAGTCGTGCCGAGTAGTCGAAGTAGTCGTCGACGCCAGCAGGAGAAACGCGGAGTTGTCGAAGTAGTCGGCGACGCAAGCAGACTCCTCGAGTTGTCGAGGTAGTCGGCGACGCAAGCTGAAGTCGAGTGAAGTAGTTGAAGTCGTCGCTACTGCGCGTTGATGTTGCGGCGCGAGCTGAAGTTGAACTGGGTCATCGGGGTTGGCGACGGTGGTGCATCAACGTTGCAGCGCGAGGTGAAGTCGAGTCGAGTAGTCTAGGTCGATGCAGTCGTTCATCGAAGCATCCGATCTCGAACTCGATGAATCGATCCGCCGATGTATATGTACGAAGTAGCAATCCGCCATGTTGAGTGGATTGATGTTGATGAAGAGGTCCTTCAAATTCACCTAATGATCGCATTTATTTGCCCCACGGTGGGCGCCAGCTGTACATACTTTTACCACCAACCTACCTAGGGATATCCTAAGGTAGGTGATTATTTGGTGAGGAATCGCCGGATCTGAAACTTAAAGGTAAATGCGAGGACATAAGATACAGATTTAGACAGGTTCAGGCCGCTAGAGTAGCGTAATACCCTACGTCCTATTTGGGTGTTGTATATTGCGCCCTACGATTGGGTGTTGAGTTGCCTGTTGGCTGCTCTGTTCTCTTTGGTTCTGCCTATTTAGGTACCCCTGCCCTCCTTTATATATCCCAGGGGGTGGGTTACTAGTAGGATTACAGGGTATGAGTCCTAGTAAAATTACATGGTAGAGTCCTATTAGGAATTCGACTTTTTCCCCCCGCAAGTAGGTTACTTGTGTTACCCAGAGGATCTACCACTGGAACCAAAGCCACCGTAGCCTGAGAGCGCGACTGAAGAATTCCAGGTTCGTGATCCCCAGCCCACCATGCTTAATCGGTCGCTGCAGTCTTGCCCAGCTTACTTTGCATTTCTGGCCATGAAGTTGCTGATTTCCTGCCCACAGAAATCGCCGCCTGACCTTGTGGAAGTTCTTGATGAATTTTTTTGGTGGTTTTAAAACCGTGAGCATGTAGACCGGCAAGGAGCTGAGTACCGATCTGACCAGTACCCGTCTGCCCCCAGGGCTAAGTAATTTGCATTGCCAGCCCGCCAATTTTGCTAGTGCCTTGTCCTGCACCGGTTGAATGTGGGCGAGCTGAAGTCTACCCAGCACAATCGGAATTCCCAGGTAGTTTATGGGGAAGCTGACACGCTGACCCGGGAAGGCCGCAAGCACATTGTCCAAATTGATGCTTTGACACTGGATTTCTGCCACCAAGCTTTTCTCCAAATTTATTCTTAACCCAGTAGCATCACCAAAAGATCGCATGATATGTATCATCATCTCCACTTCTTCCCTGACCGGATTCAGAAAGATCACGGCGGCGTCCGCATACAGTGATAAACGGAGAGGGATCCATCTTCAGTTGCCAGCTGAAATAATTTCTGGAGGGTGTCAATTGCAAGTATGAACAGATACGGGGACAGGGGATCACCCTGCCGTAGTCCTCGCTGATGCTCTATAGTTGGCCTCGGTACCCTGTTGAGCAGGACGGAGGAAGAAGAAGATGAGAAGAAAAGGGCGAGCCAATTCCTCCATCGTGGTGGAAATCCTCTTTGCTGCATCAACTCAAACATATACTCTCAGGAGACCGAGTCAAAGGCCTTTGAAATGTCCAATTTCAGTAGCAAGGCCAGCGTTTTGGTGCGATGGTAAGCTCTTGCCAGGTTTCTGACATATAAGAAGTTATCCTGGATACACCTCTTTTTGATGAAAGCACTCTGGCAATTAGAGATCAGGTTGTCCATCGCAGGTGCCACTCTTAGAGCCAACACTTTCATGACCAGCTTTGCAAAGGAGTGGATCAGACTTATAGGGCGATAGTCTTTGACCATATCAGCTAGCTCCTTCTTGGGCAGCAGGATGATGGAGGCACTGTTCAGTTTCGGTAGAGGACCAGTGTGGAGGTTATAGATGCATTGAAAAGCTGCTACCACATCCGACTTGATAATTGGCCGGCATGACCTGTAGACATCCCCTGTAAAACCGTCTGGTCCCGGTGCCTTTTCAGCAGGCATCTGTGTGATTAATGACCAGATTTCCTGCTCCGTGAATAAGTTGTCTAGACCGGTTAGCTGAACAGAATCAAGCTCCAGGTCGTCCCAGTTGAAAGTGCAGCTCCTGGTTTCCTTAGTTCCCAAGGTTGCTCTGAAGTGTCCTAAGATTTCTTTCTCCTTATCCTCATGAGACCACAAAATCAAGCCGCTCGGGTCTTTCATATTTGGGATAAAATTCTTCCGACGCCGAGCATTCGCTTTGAGATGAAAGAACTTTGTGCAGGCATCTCCTTCTTTTAGCCAAGTTAGCCTGGAGCACTGTTGGCGGCATGATCGTTTAACCGCAGCAAGGCCCTGCACCCTTAGCTTGAGAGCTTTACGCAGATCCCTCTCCTCATCAGTGAGTTGCATGTGGTCTTGAGCCATGTCAAGCCGAAGTATGATGTCTTGAGCCATGTGGAATTGTAGCAGGGCCTCAACAAACAGGGAGCTGCTCCATGAGCGCAGCGCCTGTGCAGTGTTGCAGAGTTTGTGATGCAGCACATTCAAGGGTGAAACACCTGTCACCGGCTTTGCCCAAGCAGCTGTTACTATGTCCAAGAAAGCTGGTATTCGGATCCAGAAATGTTCAAATTTGAAGCGGGCTCGTCTCGGCTGCTGTCAAAGTTGGGACAGGAAGAGGGGACGATGATTCGAAGCAGACGAAGATAGTGCTTGGAGACAGATCGAAGGAAATGCTAGGTCCCATTCCTTTGTACAGAAAACACGGTCCAGCCGCTCCATGGTTGGGTTGTCTCTCTCATTGCTCCATGTATATTTTCTGTTCTGCAGAGCAATCTCCAGAAATTCACACTGGTCCAACGTCCGCCTGAATAACCCCATGAAGCGTTGTCCTAAAAAAACCCCATGGTGCATCGATTCAGGTTCAGGTTGTTCTTCTCTTGAGCTTGGTAAATACGGTTGAAATCTCCTAGACACAGCCAAGGCCGATTGTCCACAGGCTTGGTCTACTGCAGTTCATCCAGAAATCTCAGCTTGTTTGCATCTTCAGTTGGTCCATAGACCATGGTTAGAAGTGTCGTTGTCAAGATTGGTGATCAAGACTTAGACTAGTAAATTTTTTTTATGCGCGTACGGCTCCGGATGGTTGCGCGGGTGACACGGGATTTAGATTGGTTCGGGCAAGAAGAAGCCCTACGTCCAGTATGGGGAGCTGCTCGTGTTGCCCACGCGGGTTCTGTAGTAGGGGTTACAGAAAGACGAGAGAGGGAACCGGTCCCAAATCTCTAAGGTGTGCACTGAAGCTCTAATGGAGGGGGCGTGTTCTTCTTCGCGGGGAAGAAGAAGCCCGTGTGAGAAAGTGTGAGTGTGAGTGCATGGGAGTCTAAAATTCTTCTCCCCTTCTCTTGGGTCCCGGCCTTCCCTTTATAGTTCCAGGGGGACGACCGGGTTACATGCGAGACGTGCGAAGGGATAGAGAGAGAGAGAGAGAGGAGGCGCGGAGTCCAAGGGGAAGATTCGAGCTCCTCGGGCGCCATGGCCGGCTTCAGCTTTCGGCTCCGTCAGACGGCTTCCTCCGATCTTGTCGCTGTCCTCCTCGGGGGCCGGTGCCGGCGGGTGTGCGTGATGATGGCCGTGGCTTCCGTCCCGTCGGGGCAGACGGCTGCCACGACTGCCCCTATTATCCCGCAAACGGCCTGCGCGGCGCGGGCGTCCCGTCCCTGTCGCCAGATTTGCAGGGCGCGAGGACGGGTAGGTGAGAGCGAGGACGGTCAGGCGTGCTCCTGTGCCAGGCGACGCAGATCATGATTGCCTGACAGCGAATCAGAGAAGACCGCGCTGCAGTGCCGTGCGCGGCGCGGTCGTGGGCGGGTAGGTGTGATGGGTCACGTCAGGGGCGCGGGCGCCTTTCTGCGCGCCCGGGCCGTGGAGCATTTATGGCAAGGCTGGCGGCGGGCCCACATGGTCAGCGCTTGCGTCTGCGCCCGAGGCTGATTCCCGCCTGGCGGGCCCAGGTGAGCCTGACCCTTTACGCCCCGGGTCGGGTGAGGCGGACCCCTGTGGCGAGGGGTCGGGCGAGGCGGAGCCCGGCCGCCGGGGGGTCGGGAGCATCCGACCCCGAAGGACTCGGTCGGGCGAAGCAGAGCGTTTCCCTCCCATGTTGGGCTGATGACGGTCGCTGTTGCCGCAAGTGGGTCCGGGCCTCCACGATCGTTGCCGTGATAGTCATCAGACGATCGTTCACTTTTCCCCCTGACAGTAGCCCCCGAGCCTGTGGTGGAGCGGGGACGCTCCTCCAGAGGCTGTCATCGTCGTTCTTCGGAAAATTTTGCTCGTCGTACGGGCTGCAGTTGACCAAGGACAGGAAGCACGGTGATTGTCTCGACATGAGGGGATTTTTGCCGTTCCGGGGAACGCCCTCCATCTGGAGGCCTCATGTTGTGACCATCCGTGTGGTCACTAGTTGCGAGGCTAGCCCCCGAGCCCCCGCGCATTGCAGGAGTCCGATCGGGAGGCCAGATCGACTTTTGAACGTTACCCCTCAAGCGTCCGTTCGCTGGGACGGAGGGGGTGAGCCGTGACACATTATCCTCGTTGGACGAACCGTGGTGCTCGTTGAGCTGCAAATGGGTCAATCCGAGTGGGGTCCCGGTCCCCGTTCGGGGGGGTCCGGCCTGGGCCAAGCTGGTGGCGTACCCCAGATTCTGGTCGGCTAGTTCATATAGTTTCCGAGTCCGTTCGATTGGACCCGGTGGCTCGTTGCCTTTCATCGGAGAAAAACCATGAACTTTGATGCCGGTCGGACTCGAATGTGAGGTCGGGACGCCCTGGGCAGTCGGGTGCCCGGGTGATGGCCGCTAGCGGACCCGTCCCTTCTCACCCCTCGCTCAGGGTCACCCTGGGGCGGTTGTCGAACCCACGGTGGGCCAGCCTTCGAACCCCTGGATCGTAACGGGCCGTAGGGACGTTTTCGGCCCCGTATCCCTTCTTACCTTTCTGTTGAGCCTTGGGCCGGGTGTGGAGGAGATCGTGTGCGCGTACTTCTCGAAAGACGAAGTGGCGGTAGGTGCCGACCCGCGAAACGAGGGGGGAGTGGATGTTTCCTGCAGGGTCGTGCGCACGTCTTCCGAAAAAGGAGGGGAACGGGCGCGACGAGGCGTACCTGGCGCCGCATTAACTGCCGTCCTAGCGCCCATGCAGTGTAAGTGGAAAAATCCTCGCCCGTCTCTTTCCTTTCCCGACATCGGGTTGCTTTTGTTGATGTCATTTGTCGTCTTGCAGCGCCGCTCCCCAAAGCCGTGTCCCGTTGGTGGCGCCGAGGAAGGTGCTGCGAGCGTCGTCCACCTCCGGGGGGCGGACCGCGGCCCCGCCGTCGGCAAGAGATGGCGCTGCCGGGGAAACCGCGGAGCCTGCCGCCGGGGTGGCTCCCACGACGGCAACCGGCATGGAGGTGCCGCGGCTGGGCGCGGGGCAGGGTCCGGCCCTTGCCCCGCCCTCTGCCTCCTCGGCGGACCACGCGGGATGGGGGATTGCCCCCGGGGGCCCTCGGATCGAGGAGGTGATAAACCTCGATGACGAGGCGGAGGAGGAGCACGCTGCTTCGACGGCGGCAACGGGGATGGAGGCGTCCGCCCCCACGGCTATGACAGGCACGGCGGCGGCGGAGGAGGCAAGGAAGCTCGCCCCGACGGCCGCAGCGGAGGCGGCGGCGACAGCGCCGCGAGCATCCGCCCGGGACGCTGTGGCGGGGGCGACGATGGCGGCAGAGGAGGAGGCGCCTGCTCCGGCGGCCGCAGCGGGGGAGGGGACGCTTGCCCCAGCGATTGCGGTGGAGACTGTGGCGGCGGCGGGCGAGTCGGGACGCGCGTCGGCGCCGATGGCGACCGCGGCGACCTCGGCAGGGACGGTGGCGCACGTGGCGGAGCCGTTGTCGAGGCTAGCGGCACCCGGGGTGGCCGTGCCTGCTCCTGCGGCGGCGTCGGGGACAGAGGAGCCGGGGCCCCTTCTCACGCTGGATGACGCCGAGGAGTGGGGGAAGTGGCGGACAATGCAGGGCGTGCTCGACAGCGCCCGTGCTGCCCTTTCTTCCTTGGTGGGGGAGTTGGACGACGTCGTCGCTTCCGTTGGTCAGGTATGCCGTTCTTCCTGGTGATCACTTTCCTCTCCGCCGCTCTATCGCTGAATGTGGGTTGCTTTGCAGGCCCTCCAGGAGTGCAGCCGGGGGAAGTCTGATCTCCTTCGGCTCGGGCAGGAGCGCCTCTCCGCGGAGGGGCAGCGGACCAAGGAGCTGGCCGCGCAGGTTGCCGCCGCCCAGCAGGTCATCGATGACCTGCGAAGGCGCGAGCAGGCGGCGCAGGATGAGCTCCAGGCCGCCGCCGAGCAGGCCCGCCGTGACCGTGTGGACTTCCAGGCCATTGTCGAGAAGGCCCATCTTGATGCGGCGGAGCTCGTTCGGGTGAAGAAGGAGCATGAAGCCCTTCAGAAGACCGTCGAGCGCATCCGCCAAGAGCGACAGCAGGCCTGGCAGGACCGGGATCTCGAGGCGGCCGAAGGGTCGAGGCCGAGAAGATGGTGGCCGACCTTGGGACGGAGGTTGGACAGCTTCGAACCGCCGTGACCGCGCTGAAGGCTCAGTCCGAGGGTAAGGCTCCTCTTGTCCTTCTGCCTTTGTGGTGTTGGGGCGGTTTCTGATCCGGCGGGTTTTTTCGGACAGGTCTTGCGGATGAAGTTGACCAGCTGAAGGGGGCCCTCGACGCGGAGCGCGTCGAGCACGGCAGCCTGCGGGACGTGGTCCGTGTCATCTGCGACGGCCTCGGCGTGGTCCAGGGGGAAGGGACGAGCTCGCTAGCGGCTCATGCCCTCGGGGTGTACCAGCGGGCCCGCGAGATCGCCCGGGAGGCGCTTCACGTCGGCGTGAAGCGGGCTTTCGGCGTCTTTGGGTCCCATTATATCGGCCTCAATTTTGCCGTGATGAGCGAAGGGTATGCCCCCGGGTACTCCGAGGCTGAGCTGGACGAGATCGATGCGTCGGTGCTCGACCCAGCGGAGGCCTTGGCAAAGCAGCTGGAGGATGAGGCCGTCCCACCGGAGAACCCGTGAACGGGCTAGCTGGGTCGGGCTCCCATGCCCCGTCATGTAAATATGTTAGTTAATTTCGAACTTGCTTTTGCAATGGCCGCAAGGGCCATTTCTGTAATTTATCAAAGTTCATTTTCGATCCCCTTCCTTGTCTTTTTTGGGTCTGGAAAGTTTAGAGTACGGGTCGGACGCGTCAGTATGCGCTGATGGGCGATAGTACCGTAGCCGCTAGGGCGTAGGCTTTCTCGCAGTCTGATCAGTCTTGCCTGGGCGTCGTTTGCGCACTCTCCCCTTTTCATGCCCAAACGTTTAGGAAGGGGGATCGGCTCGGAGAAAAGCTGTTTTGAGAAGACCTCAAGTGACTTGGGTCAGAGCCTCTGATAGCCCCCGGGGGATATGCGACCCTGAGGTAGGGTCAGGGTCGGATATCCCTGAGCTCGTGATGAGACTCAAAAAAGGTCGACTCAAAATTGCTTTTCTCCGTGGACTAGAAAATTACAGAAATGCGTGTGTTTAAACTTGGAAACAGAATTTAAGGGTAGAAGTGTCTTAGCTGTTCTATGTTCCAAGCGTTGCTTAAGATCTGCCCATCGGGGGTCGCCAGCTTGTACGTGCCTGGCCGCAGCACTTGGGCGACGACGAAGGGACCTTCCCACGGAGGGGTCAGCTTGTGCCGACCCCTATTGTCCTGGACAAGGCGGAGCACCAGGTCGCCGACGTTAAAGGCTCGGCCTTGCACCTTGCGACTGTGATGTCGTCGTAAGGCCTGCTGGTATTTGGCCGAGTGTAGCAGGGCCACATCGCGCGCTTCGTCGAGTTGGTCTTGTGCGTCCTCGAGTGACGCCTGGTTCCCTTGCTCGTCATACGCCTTGACCCTCGGCGATCCATACTCTAGGTCAGTGGGGAGGATTGCCTCAGACCCGTAGACCATGAAGAACAGGGTGAAGCCAGTTGCCCTGCTGGGGGTCGTCCTTAGACTCCATAGGACCGCGGGGAGCTCCGCGACCCACCGGCCGCCGAACTTTTTGAGGCGGTCGAAGATCCGTGGCTTGAGACCCTGGAGTATCATGTCGTTGGCTCGTTCAACCTGTCCATTCATGCGGGGGTGCGCCACGGCCGACCAGTCCACTCGGATGTGGTGGTCGTCGCGGAACCGGAGGAACTTCTTCCCGGTAAACTGCGTGCCGTTGTGCGTGATGATGGAGTTAGGGACTCCAAAGCGATGGATGATGTCGGTGAAGAACCGCGCCGCCTGCTTAGACGTGATCTGCGCGACGGGTCGGGCCTCGATCCACTTAGAGAACTTGTCGATGGCGACAAGCAAGTGGGTGAAGCCCCCGGGTGCTTTCTTGAAGGGTCCGACGAGGTCCAGTCCCCAGACTGCAAAGGGCCATGTGATGGGGATAGTCTGGAGCGCCTGCGCGGGCATGTGAGTTTGGCGCGCGAAAAATTGGCACCCTTCGCAGGTGCGGACCACGTGGGTGGCATCGGCGACCGCCGTTGGCCAGTAGAAGCCCTGCCGGAAGGCGTTCCCGACGAGGGTTCTTGGCGCGGCGTGGTGGCCGCAGACCCCTGCGTGGATGTCCTGAATCAGCACCCTTCCTTGCTCGATCGGGATGCAGCGTTGGAGGATGCCGGTGTGGCTCCGCTTGTAGAGCTCCTGGTTGATGATGACGAATGATTTGGCACGGCGCGCAATCCTTCGTGCCTCCGTCTTGTCCTTCGGGAGCGTCTCGCGGATGAGGTAGTCAAGGTACGGGGCTCTCCAGTCAGGCAGGGGGTCGGGCCCCGCAGCTAGATTCGTGTCAATCTCCATGACCTCGGGGTAGGAGGGGTCGGCCTCCAAGCCCGGTCCAGACGGAGCATGGGCTACTTCGTCTAGGCCGGCACCCGAGCCCGGGACAGGTGGCGCGTTGCCGACCTTTCCCGATTCCTGACAGCGGACTGAGGGCTCGAACAGATCGCTGATGAAGACGCCGTCGGGAGCGGGCTTTCGGCCGGATGCCGCCTTTGCCAGTTCGTCGGCTGCCTCGTTAAAACGTCTTGCGATGTGGTTGAGCTCTAGCCCATCGAACTTGTCCTCGAGTTTTCGGACCTCGTTGCAGTAAGCTGCCATCTTTGGGTCGTGGCAGCTCCATTCCTTCATGACTTGCTCGACGACTAGCTGGGAGTCGCCTCGGACGTCCAGCCGTCGGATGCCCAGCTCGATGGCGATGCGAAGTCCGTTGAGAAGAGCCTCATACTCGGCGACATTATTAGATGCAGGAAAATGGAGGCGGATCATGTACCTCATGCGGACGCCGAGAGGGGAGATGAAGACTAGGCCGGCTCCGGCACGAGCCTTCATCAGCGACCCGTCGAAGTGCATCGTCCAGTACTCCTGCTTCTCCGGCGCCGATGGCGTCTGGATTTCTATCCACTCCGCTACGAAATCGGCGAGTACCTGGGATTTGATGGCAGTGCGGGGGGCATAGGTGATGCCCTGGTCCATGAGCTCGAGCGCCCACATCGCGATCCGTCCCGTGGTGTCCTGGTTCTGAACCACCTAGCCGAGGGGGAAAGACGAAACGACTGTCACCAGATGGGAGGTGAAGTAATGGCGCAGCTTCCTCTTCGTGATGACGACGGCGTAGATGAGCTTCTGGATCTGCGGATATCGCGCCTTGGATTCGGACAAGACCTCGCTGACGAAGTAGACTGAGCGCTGTACCTTGAGGGTGTGTCCCTCCTCCTCTCGCTCTACCACCAGAGCCGCGCTGACCACCTGGGTGGTCGCCGCGATGTAAAGAAGGAGGGGGTTCCCCGTCGGTAGGTGGGACCAGGACCGGGGCTTTTGTCAGGAGGTCCTTGAGCCGGTCAAGTGCCTCCTGGGCCTCGGTGGTCCACTCGAAGCGGTCAGTCTTCTTGAGGAGCCGGTAAAGGGGGAGCCCCCGTTTGCCGAGGCGCGAGATGAAGCGGCTCAGGGCCGCCAGGCATCCCGTGACACGCTGGACTCCCTTTATATTTCGAATTGGCCCCATGTCGTTTATGGCCGCTATCTTCTCCGGGTTGGCTTCGATGCCGCGCACGGAGATGATGAAACCCAGCAGCATACCCCTTGGAACCCCAAAAACGCACTTCTCAGGGTTGAGCTTGATGCGCTTGTCTCTCAGCCTCTCGAAGGCAAGTTCGAGGTCGGGGATGAGCTGGTCACCCCTCTTGGACTTGACTACGATGTCATCGACATAAGCCTCAACGGTCCGCCCGATGAGGTCCCCAAAACACTTGAGCATACATCGCTGGAATGTAGCCGCCGCGTTTTTGAGGCCGAACGGCATCTTGACGTAGGAATAGGGGCCAAATGGGTGATGAAAGAGGTCGCGAGCTGGTCGGACTCTTTCATCGCGATTTGATGATAGCCGGAATACGCATCGAGGAAGCTGAGGGTCTCACACCCAGCGGTCGAGTCGACTATCTGGTCAATGCGCGGCAAAGGAAACGGATGCTTTGGGCACGCCTTGTTGAGACCGGTGTAGTCAACACACATTCGCCATTTCCCATTCTTTTTTCGTACAAGAACAGGATTAGCTAGCCACTCGGGGTGGTACACTTCCTTGATGAATACGGCCGCCAAAAGCTTCTGGAGCTCCTCGCCGATGGCCTTGCGCCTCTCCTCGTCGAAGCGGTGCAAACCTTGCTTCACTGGCTTGGAGCCGGCCTTGATGTTCAAGGAATGCTCGGCGACTTCCCTCGGAATGCCGGGCATATCCGAGTGTTTCCACGCGAAGACATCGATTTTCGCGCGGAGGAAGTCGATGAGCGCGCCTTCCTATTTGGGGGATAGGCTAGCGCTGATTCGGACGGTCTGGCCGTCGGAACCGCTTGGGTTGAGGGGGACCTCCTTGACGCCTTCGGTGGCCTCGAAGGAGGTAGGCGATTGCTTGGAGTCGGGCCGACCCTCGGCGCTCTCCGTGAGTTGGACCGCCGGCTCCTCCGTGACGGTGATGGCCGCGGCGTACTCGCAGCATTCCACATCACACTCGTACGCCTTCTGGAAGGACGCGCTGACAGTGATGACCCCGTTGGGCCCCGGCAGCTTGAGCTTGAGGTAGGTGTAGTTGGGGATGGCCATGAACCTGGCGTAGCTTGGCTGCCCCAAGATGGCGTGGTAGGTTCCACGGAAACCTACCACCTCGAAGGTGAGGATCTCCTTCCTGTAGTTGGACGGAGTTCCGAAGGTGACGGGCAGGTCGATCTGCCCGAGAGGCATTGCCTACTTCCCCGGCACGATGCCGTGGAACGGCGCCTTGCTGGGGCGGAGGCGGGAGCGGTCGATCCCCATGGCGTCGAGGGTCTCGGCGTAGAGGATGTTGAGGCCGCTGCCTCCGTCCATGAGCACCTTGGTGAGGCGCGTCGTGCCGATGATAGGGTCGACAACGAGGGGGTAGCGCCCTGGCTGCAGGACATGCCCCGGGTAGTCGGACCGGTCGAAAGTGATGGCGGATCCCGACCAGTCGAGGAAGGTCGGCGTCGCTGGCTCCGCCGTGTAGACCTCGCGGCGTTCCAGCTTCCGGTGGCGTCTGGAATCATAAGCCGCCGGCCCGCCGAAGATCACGAAGTAGCCGTCCAACTTGGGGAAGCCGTCTTCCTTCCCTCCGTCGTCCTTCTTCTCCTCGTCGGGTTTCCGCCTACGGTCGCCCCTCACCGGGTTGCCTGCAAAGTACCTCTTCATGAGGTTGCAGTCCTTGTAGACGTGCTTTGCGGGGAACTCGTGGTTCGGGCACGGTCCCTCGAGCAGCTTGTCGAAAAAGCCGGGGGTGCCCTCCGGGGGCGGCTGACCCCGCTTGCGCTCAGCAGCCGCCACGAGGGGTGCCTCGCGCCGCTGCTTGGTCTTCTTCTTCTGCGGACGGTTGGAGGTGCCCTCGTCGGCGTCCTCCTTCCGCTTCGCCTCGCCCTTGGAGCGATCGAAGATTGCTCCGACGGCCTCCTCGCCCGAGGCGAAGCTGGTGGCGATGTTGAGGAGGTCCTCCGTGGTTCGCGGGCCTCGGCGCCCCAGCTCGTGGACGAGGGGTCGGCAGGAAGTTCCTGCCAGGAATGCCCCTATGACATCGGCGTCCGCGACGTTGGAGAGCTCGGTGCGCTTCCTGGAGAAGTGTCGGATGTAGTCCCGGAGGGATTCACCCGACTCCTGGCGGCAGCTCCGGAGATCCCAGGAATTGCCAGGGCGCATGTACGTGCCCTGGAAGTTTCCCACGAATATCTCCCTCAAGTCGTTCCAACTGCGGATCCGTCCTGAGGGGATATGTTCTAGCTAGGCTCGCGCTGAGTCGGCTAGAAAATGTGGGAGGTTGCGGATGATGAACAGGTCATCGTCCGCCCCACCAGCCTGACATGCAAGCCGGCAGTCGCTGAGCCATAGCCTGGGGTTCGTTTCCCCGGAGTACTTGGCCACGTTGGTTGGCTGCCTGAAACGCGGCGGGAATGGCGCGTTCAGGATGCGCGTGGAGAAGGCCCCGGGCCCCGCCGGGTCGGGGCTGGGGCTACGGTCTTCCTCGCTGTCGTAGCGGCCGCCACGGTGGACATGGTAGCCGCGGTCCACCCCCTCCTCCCTGTCCGCGCGGGAGCGCCTCCGCGCGTCCAGGGTGTCACGGGCGTCGCGAATGGGACCGACGCACCGGTGAATGGATGGGGTCCTGCCTCCTGCGGGTGGCGACGTACGTCGAGCGGGCGCGGCCTGGTTCGCCCGGGGAGGAGGCTGGTGGACAGACTCCCCCCGCCTTTCAGATGGTGTGGTGGGGGCCGCCCCGCTAGTGTTTTGCCCGCGTCGCCGGGACGCGGAGATCTCCGCCTGCTGGACGGCGGCGCACTCAAGCAGGTCGCGCACCTCTCGGTGCGCCTAGCGTTCTTCGGGCGTCTCCGGCTCGGGGAGTTGTCGAAGTAGGGCCGCCGCCGCGGCGATGTTCTGGCTGGCGCGGGCAAAGAGCTAGGGGCGATCCTCGTCAACGCAGATGCGCTGCTGGACGTCGCGCGCTCGTAGTCACGCCCCGCCCTCGTTGCGGGGGCACTCAACCTCCTGGTGGGGCGCCACGCGCGCCTCTGGCTGTCGCGGTCGTGCCGGTGCCCGGGCAAGGGCTCCCGTTGTGGCCGCGGCGCGCGGTGGGGGAGTTCGCTGCCTCCTCCCGGCGCCATCGCCGTTGGATCCCTTGGAGTGCACGTCGGCCATGAAGCACTCACGCGAGGGGTGGTGGCTTCTGCTGCTGGAGCCGGTGTCGGAGATCGCCTCCGTCGCGCCCGCGAGCTCGTCGCTCGCAGGCGGCACGGTCATGGACCGCGCCAGGGAACGACCGTAGGCTGTCGCGGCGCCGCGCAGCCCGAAGAGCCGTCCCGCCGAGGGAGGCCCTCCGGCGCGCGTCCGGCCACTCGCCACCACCCTGGCGGCGAAGCCAGAGGTGATGAGGCGAGTGGGTGAGGCGAGGAGAAGGATTAGGTCGATCCCCTCCCCGGTGGCGAGGAAGTCTAGGCTCCCAAAACGGACTAGGGAGCCCGGAGCAAAGCTGGCGTCGTGGCTGGCCATCTGAAGCCGGTGATGTACGCGCAAAGGTCCCCTACCTGGCGCGCCAACTGTCGTTGTCAAGATTGGTGATCAAGACTTAGACTAGTAAATTTTTTTTATGCGCGTACGGCTCCGGATGGTTGCGCGGGTGACACGGGATTTAGACTGGTTCGGGCAAGAAGAAGCCCTACGTCCAGTATGGGGAGCTGCTCGTGTTGCCCACGCGGGTTCTGTAGTAGGGGTTACAGAAAGACGACAGAGGGAACCGGTCCCAAGTCTCTAAGGTGTGCACTGAAGCTCTAATGGAGGGGGCGTGTTCTTCTTCGCGGGGAAGAAGAAGCCCGTGTGAGAAAGTGTGAGTGTGAGTGCATGGGAGTCTAAAATTCTTCTCCCCTTCTCTTGGGTCCCGGCCTTCCCTTTATAGTTCCAGGGGGACGACCGGGTTACATGCGAGACGTGCGAAGGGATATATATATATATATATAGAGAGAGAGAGAGAGAGAGAGAGAGAGAGGAGGCGCAGAGTCCAAGGGGAAGATTCGAGCTCCTCGGGCGCCATGGCCGGCTTCAGCTTTCGGCTCCGTCAGACGGCTTCCTCCGATCTTGTCGCTGTCCTCCTCGGGGGCCGGTGCCGGCGGGCGTGCATGATGATGGTCGTGGCTTCCGTCCTGTCGGGGCAGACGGCTGCCATGACTGCCCCTGTTATCCTGCAGATGGCCTGCGCGGCGCGGGCGTCCCGTCCCTGTCGCCGGATTTGTAGGGCGCGAGGACGGGTAGGTGAGAGCGAGGACGGTCAGGCGTGCTCCTGTGCCAGGCGACGCAGATCATGATTGCCTGACAGCGAATCAGAGAACACCGCGCTGCTGTGCCGTGCGCGGCGCGGTCGTGGGCGGGTAGGTGTGACGGGTCACGTCAGGGGCGCGAGCGCCTTTCTACGCGCCCGAGGCTGGCGGCGGGCCCGCGTGGTCAGCGCTTGCGTCTGCGCCCGAGGCTGACTCCCGCCTGGCAGGCCCAGGTGAGCCTGACCCTTTACGCCCCGGGTCGGGTGAGGCGGACCCCTGTGGCGACGGGTCGGGCGAGGCGGACCCCTGTGGCGAGGGGTCGGGCGAGGCGGAGCCCGGCCGCCGGGGGGTCGGGAGCATCCGACCCCGAAGGACTCGGTCGGGCGAAGCGGAGCGTTTCCCTCCCATGTTGGGCTGACGACGGTCGCTGTTGCCGTAAGTGGGTCCGGGCCTCCACGATCGTTGCCGTGATAGTCATCAGACGATCGTTCACTTTTCCCCCTGACTAGAAGGAAGGAGAAATTAATCAGCCGTAAGGTGATGTTGGTAGTCAAGCTAAATTCTCTTAGTTGGATTTGACAAGCTAGGATAAAATCCGCATCCCAGGCCATGACAATGCCCCCACAAACTCCAATAGCAGGTAGAAAGGCATAGTTAGACAGCATGCCTCCTAGGAATTCAGTTGCCAATCTACCAGGAATGTCATGCAATTTGCTCTCCTGCAGACAAACAATAATCGGTCGAGCATCGGATGTATCAGCATCCGCTGCCGGAGACAATAACAGGCCACCTCCAGGAGCATCGGATCTTGCACCAGGCCGGGAGGGAAGCCGTCGCACAACCCCGGCCCCCGGCACAAAGCCACGATGTAGTCCAGGATCAGATCAGCGTGGCGGAGCCTTGGTGGAGGAGACGTCGCCGAGGAGCCCCCAACTCGGTCGTCCTCCGAGCCGCGGGACGTCTCCTAGCGCGCATCTCCATTGCAAGAACGGAGCCGCACGGAAGGGGAGCGTGAGCGGCGGTGCTCCCAACCTTCATCATCCCGGCAGGCAGGGTGCCTACCCCTGGCCGGCGAGGGAGAAGAGCGAAACCAACTCCTACCCCATGTGGCCAGCGAGTAGGTCTCACCCTCATCATGGCGATACCTGTCAACCATCCCGGCTTGCCCCCGCAGCAGCAGATCATCAGCCGGGCGACCACGGGCATTGAACCGCTCCGCCCAGTTGCGGCGCGGTTCCCGCCGGTCCTCCTCGTCGGGGTCGCGGTCGCGGTGGGCAGCAGGTGGAGCACCTCGACATGCCGTGGCAGGTCGCGGAGCACGTTGTGCCGGCAGGCGCCCATCCAGTACCCCCGGGTACCAGAGGAAGTCCTTGAAGAGGGGGAACGATCGTCCCTCTGAGTCCGAAGAGCCCGAAGAAGGCAACCCACCAGCACGCGAGCTTGGAGTCCTCGGCGGCGACTGCGGGCTCCAGTCAGCATACCTGTCTTGGTGGATCAGCAGCTCAACCGTACCGCCACCAGCAGGGGACGCCGGAGCGCCACGGCTGGAGCGGCCAGCACCCTCGAGGAAGAAGGTCGTCAACTTCGAGCGCGGCAACTGGTCCGGGCTCCACATTCACACCCAACATTGGAGGATCTCCGTGTTCTCCTGGGTGTAGGACACCGGCTCGATGTAGTCGAAGGAGCAGTAATCTCACAGCCGCCTGGCGGACCCCAGCCTCGGTCCAGGCGTACAGAGGCATCTTCTCGATGAAGATCTTGCAGTGGTAGAACCAGTTGGTCGGCCTGCAGAAGGTGGTGTCCCTCCAAGGCTGGATGAGGAAGCAGTTGCCACCGACCTCCACCTCACCACACCACACCGCCTGCTCAGCCTGATCAGGATGATCAAAGCAAGCAAAGAAGTCCTCAGGCTTGTGCTTGGACACCTTGATGCTTGCCAGTGGGATGCGCAGTTGCAGGTTTAGCGCGGACCGCAGGTCCTTCGGCTCCGGCATGACGCTCCTGTCGAAGCCGGTGAGGACGATGCCGGTGTGCCGGAGCCTACGGAGCTCAGCCGCCATGGCGCCCTCCACACCGACAACAGCGTGGCCCTGCACCGGGCACATGGACGGGGCACCAGGGGCATACTCCATGTCCGAGCTGTGGGGGGTAAGCAGACCGCCGGGATGAAAGTGGAGGTGACGAAGCAGGGGACGAGGTGGTGTGGAGCGGCGGGAAGGTGAGGCTGCTGTGAATAACCCCCTAAATTTGCATATAAATCCAATTATATCATTATTAGAAGTTAAAGTAACCCATAAATATGAATCTAAATTATATAATTATAAAATAATATTAAAGTGTCCTAATATAAAATTCTAAATTACTATTTTTATCATTATTAATATATTATTTATGTTATTATTTATATAAAAATACTACTTATGATGTGTATCACCATATATTCATTCATGTACGAGGAAAGAGATAAGAATACTAATTTTTATGTTGTTCACGTAGTTCAAACAAATAGTTCAATTAAATATATACTAAACACATATGGAGATGTGATGCAAAGTGAAAAAAAGTTACTAATGAACCTATTGCAGCTAGATAGTGATAAATATGTATCTTTTAGAGTATTGTGTTAGAATATTTAATAGATGAAAGAGAGTATACTTTTATATTAATTCTAACTAGCCCGTGCGGGAGCACGGGTTGATAGGCTGGTACACCTAATGACAATAGAATCAAGTTGCATATGTTTGGAGTTTTTTTTTGCAAAGTCGATATTAGAAATGGTAAAATTGCAAAGCGCGATGTTTGAAGTTCCAAATATATAATTTTCTCGAGAATCCATGATTGCTAAACCATGTGCATTTGTCTCATGCATGTGTAATGTGAAGTGATTCCTTTTCTAGTATATTCGCAGGTCCATTGAACAAGAATATAAAACTTGCTATGATTATGATTTTGTAATTAATAACTATCAATGATTATGATTTTGTAACTATTAACTATTAATGATTATGATCTTTTAACTACTAACTATTAATGCCGTGGCTGCTTTTTTATTAAAAAATCACACGATAAGCTAAAACGTAGCTTGTATGTCTAATTAATCAAACACGCGCAGATCGAGCGGGGTACCTACTAGTCTACTACTAATGTTTATCCCCACTGCATCACTAGTTATCAGTTTTCATAGACAAATAAAGGTCCATTTCGAGTCTTTCTTCTTTTTTTTGAACAGGCTATCATTCTTGGACCATTTCGCAGCCTATAAGGCTATACGCCTATACCTTTACATCCTTCCGCAGGGCACGCAGTAGCGCAGACATCCATATCTGAGCCAACGCGGCAACACACAACAGCGAAACCGGCATGGCTAGCAGGATCCTTACGCTGCGCGGTGCTCCTAAACCGCTCGTAATCTCTTCCCACGGCTCTGGCAGACCGACACCAGCTCGTCAACGGCAATTCGCAAACCCGTCCGATCAGTGAAGGCAACCGCGTTGGTGGAGGAGACAGCGGGAGATCGTGGCACGAAACATTCAGCTTGGACAAGCATCCCCCAAGAACGGTGGGAAGGCGGGTTGGCCGTCGAAGGAACCCTCCCTCTTTGGCTGGTACTGTTTCTCCTTTTTTTTGGCTTAACTACTTTTTTAAATCTTAATTTTTTTTATGAATCACGGAAGCTCACAAATACGCGCACACATATGAAAACACGCGTGCAACTCTATCCCTACGAGCACGTCTGATAGATTAAACCGACAGATCTAAAAATTAACAAAGTCACCTTGGACGTCTTGTGGTTGATGACCATGTTGCCTACCATTGGAAAAAATGACGCCATTAAATTTTAAAATAAATAAGAAAACTACAAGTATCTATGCTAAACTCAAACCAGGATGGATAGATTTACGCAAGTAATCTTACCAGCTAAGCTACGCTCGGTTCACTTGTGAATCTCCAGTTGCTTGAGCTGAACATATATGATTGGGACCCTTTTCAAATTCCTGTAAATTTCCTATGAAATACATGATTTCCGAATGAGATGTTATTAGTCATCATATTGAATAAATGTGCTACAGAACGGAACGTATATACGGAATGGGCCTGGGTTGTGGGAAGTAGGCGGCAGCGCGTTCCACCACCTGTTCGACGGCTACGCCACGCTCGTCCGCGTCTCCTTCCGGCAGGGCCGCGCCACGGGCGCGCACCGGCAGATCGAGTCGGACGCGTATGTGTCCGCCGTGGCGAGCGGCGGCCCCGTTCTGCGCGAGTTCTCGCAGTGCCCCAAGCCCGGGAGCCTGCTGGACCGCGTGAGCAACGTCGTCGGGATCGTCAGCGGCGCGGTGATCACGGACAACGCCAACAGCGCCGTACCGCCACTCGGGGACGGCCGGGTGCTGTGCCTCACCGAGACCACCAAGAGCTCCGTCCTGGTCGACCCGGAGACGCTCGCCACGGTCGGCAAGCTCAAGCACGCGGACGGCCTCGGCGGCATGATGATGATGATCCAGTCCGCGCACCCGATCGTGACCGAGTCCGAGATCCTGACGATGCTCCCAGATCTCGCCCGCCGGGGACACCTCGTCGTCAGGATGGCGGCCGGGAGCGACGAGAGGAAGGTGATAGGGAGAGTGGACTGCCGCGGCGGGCCGACCCCAGGGTGGATGCACTCGTTCGCCGGGAGAACTACGTCGTCGTGCCGGAGATGCCGCTCCGGTACTCGGCCAGCAGCCTGATCAAGTGCGAGCCCGCCCCGTACTACGCCTTCGAGTGGCTCCCGGCGTACGGCAGCTACATGCACGTCATGTGCAGGTCCACCGGGAAGACGGTAATAAGCTAGCGCGCGACCGCAAATTCTTTGTCGTGCATGTCCTGCTCGTGCCTTGAAATATACATATGGCCGTGGAGTTCTTGTTGTTCCTGTAGGTGGCGAGCGTCGAGGTGCCGCCGTTCATGGTGATGCACTACATCAATGCGTACGAGGAGAAAGGCTTGGACGGCCGGGCTGCCAGGGTCATTGTCGACTGCTGCGAGCACTACGGCGATCCCTCCATCGTCGAGACGCTTGTCCTCCACAGGCTGAGATCGTTCGGGGATAAGGACGTGCTGCCTAACGCCAGGTACTGCAATATGTATATCAAGATGCACAATAAATATGGTGAATCTACAAAATTTAAAACAACCTATAATTCATAACGGTAATTTATGACAGACGAAGTACCTATATATATATAATTGTCGTACTGTGGCGTCCCTCTCTGAGACGACAAGGGGGTGACGCCTGCGCCACCGTCCGTCCCTTCCGCAAGCGGCCTCCCGATGGCCGCCGGCGGCGGCGGCTAAGTCGAAGCCGGCTCAGCTCGCTCCCCCACACCCTCCCCTCTCTTTTTCGTCCCATCTTCCTCCTCCTTCCGGCCTTCCGACCTAGCCACTCCTTTGCCACCGCCGGCCGCCGGGGCTGGATCCGGCCTTCCCCTCGCCGGATCCGTGATCCCCCAGGATGGATCTGTCATTGCCCGCCGGTTGTGGCGCTTGCGCCCCTCCGAGCGCTCCTGGCTGCCGGCGAGCGCTCCTGGCTGCCGGCGCCCCCCCCCCCCCCCCCCCCCCCCCGGGCTCTGGCGCGTTTGCTGTCCTTCCTATTGCTGCTTGTGCTCTGACTGTGGCGACCCCCGCTGCCCGCCGCGTTGCGGCTGCTCCGACATCCGCAACTGCGTCCGCGGCCTGTGCTTCCACCCCCAGTGCTGACCGCCTCGGCGCCCTCGCCGGCGTCTGTCATCGCGCTGCTTCGACCTGCGGCATCCCTGCTGGTGTGGGGGGTGCCGTCCTGCTGGGGTTGGGTGCCTGCTGCCATGGCGGCTCGTTCGGCGGCGGCGCCGTCGTGCCCAGGGCGCTCCTGCGGCTGCGGGTGGCTGGTTCGAGGGCGTGTGCCCTTGGCCACTGCCACTGCCAGCCGCCTCGTGGTGCTGGGCGCCGACAGCTTGGGTGGCCGTGGCCCGTGGCTGGGTGGCGCACCGTTCTTGTGCTTTGCTGGCCTTCGGCTCTAGGTTAGAATAGGGTGGCTAAAGCCTAGTCTACTTGCAGATCAATTATAGCGACGCTCTCGGGTGCCGTTTACCTTTTTGAAGGCGTCATTTTTACCTTATTCTCTTCTTTTCGGTGAGCTTTCCGGGTGAAAACCTTGACCACGTGGTCGGACGATGATGGTGCTTGTAGCGTCGCTCCCTCATTGGAGGCGTCATCTTGGAAGCTCTGCTGGTGGTGGTCTTCTGAGCCTGCTTTCATTCTATTTTAGGTGCATCGTACATGTTGCTTTGGCTGGCGGATGCTTTGCCGCCCCTCTCATCGCTATACTTCATCGTTGTTCTGCTCTGGCTGATACTTTGCCGCCGTTGTCGTGTTGGTTGAAGATTGCTTCGACGGATGCTTTGCCGCCGTTGTCGTGTTGGTTGGAGATCACTTCGGGTGGATGCTTTGCCACTTTTGTTGTGTTGTAGGCCTTTGCATCCTTAACATTGTAGCAATCTTTAGCAGGTTCATGTTGGTCGTAGCTTGGTCTGTAGTTTCGGGTGTGTCTCCTCATCCATTGTTTTTGCTGTTTTTTCTGTTGTTTGGATCGTCCGTTATTTGTTTGGTGATGCTCTGTGTTTAATTAATAGTCTCTGCCTATTAAATTTTATAATAGTTGTATTACTTTTTTTAATGAAATACGTGCTCAGCAAAAAAGATTATCGTATCGTGGCCAATTCGTGTCTTGTCGAGGGAACATTTCCTGACGTGCCGCGCGCCGTTGGCAGGGTGGGTCGGTTCAGGATCCCGCTGGACGGCAGCCCGTTCGGCGAGCTCGACACGGCGCTGGACCCGGAGGAGCACGGCCGGGGAATCGACATGTGCAGCATCAACCCCGCCCACCTCGGCAAGAGGTACCGGTACGCCTACGCCTGCGGCGCCCGCCGGCCGTGCAACTTCCCCAACACCCTCACCAAGATCGACCTGGCCGAGAAGACGGCCAAGAACTGGCACGAGGTGGGCGCCGTGCCGTCCGAGCCCTTCTTCGTGGCCAGGCCCGGAGCGACGGACGAAGACGATGGTTAGTGAGAGTTCGCGGCTCAAAGTTAAACGCGCTATTATTGGACCATTTTTTTTGTACTTCATTTGGACTCGTCTCGAGTCGATTTTTCTTCTAATTTTTGAACTTTTTGTAGGAGTGGTGATATCTATTGTAAGCGCCCTCGGTGGAGATGGCTATGCGCTAGTGTTGGACGCGGCGACGTTCCAGGAGATTGCTCGTGTGAGGTTTCCCTATGGCCTGCCTTGCGGCTTCCATGGTTGCTGGATCCCTGACAAGACCTTACCAGGCCGTTTTATTTGACGGCAATACACAAGTTGATTAGCTACTTGTACTAAGTGCCATAGTGCACCAATATCTAAATAAATACACTTCTAGCTACTCTCTCATTTTAGAAATATAAGGTTGTATTAGTGTTATATATATATATATATATATATATATATATATATATATATATATATATATATTTCTAAAGAGCGGGCTATTTCTACGGTAATTTGACTTTTAATTTTTGGTCGTCACCTGTGGGTGATTGATTGACAGGTGGGCCCAAATGCCACCTCCGCCCCTCCCCCGCTCGCACGGCGTTACCCGAGTCCAAGGCGACGTGGACGAGGACGCGACCTCCCTGCACTCCCGTGCCCGCGTGCCCCCACCGCCCACGTCCTTCCATCGCTTGCGGCTCCCGCCCGCATGGCCTGGATCGGCCGGCGGAGCTCGCCTGCAGGGGCTCCCACTCGGCCGCGGCGGGACGTACGGCGCAGCGTTGGTGCGGCCGACGGAGCTCGCCTGCGCGAGGACGCGCCACAGCTCCGGCACCCGCCCGTGCTCGATTTGCCGGACTACGATTCGTCCGAACAAGACCTTGATTCGCCGGACCTCGAGGTCACGACGGCTCTGCGCGGCCGGGGGTGTCGCTTCCTCGCGCGTCCACCGACAGAGCTTCCCCGCGCGTGACCCAGGCGGCGGAGCTCTCGGCTCCCGCTCGCATGGCGGCGGTGGAGGAAGCGCGAACAGACCCTCCGTAACGGCAACCGCTTCCCTTTGCGCGCACGCCTCTGTCGTCAACCACCTCCGCACCGCGCCATGCTGCCGCCCGCCGGCGCCGGCGCCCGTACTGGTGAACCCGAGCCCCCGGCGACGCGCCGTCTCCGCTGCCTCTCCCCGCGCCTGCCTCCGCTGCGCACGCTGGTGCGGGACGCCGGGGTGCGCCGCTCACGTTCAAGGCCAACGACCCCGCCGAGTACGTCGCGGTCATAGAGGGCGGCGGCGCATGACATCTCCCTCGGCGTCAATCTGGGCGTCCAGTACAGGGGTGATTGCTGTGCTCGCATGATCTTGGCTGTTTGCTAGAGTATAATTAGCCTGTTGCCACTCGATGGTTCATATGGTTTGATGGAGTTAGCTAGACGGATATTCATTGTTGTTAGACGTTAGTTGCTTGTTAAGTTGAGCTGCAGAGAGGGCTATGGCTGACAATAATATTTTTGCTTGCTCATGAAAATTGCATACAAAACTTTCTTACTGAACTTTGTCGATTCGTTGTGAACGAGAGGAGACATTGCTAGAATAACTCACATATGTACCGGTCATATGGCAGACGAAACCCCCAGGAGGAGGCCGCCGCACGCGCATCGTCGCAAGTCACGCGAATTTCACGTGTAAATGCGCGTGCGCGGTCGGTGGGATTCGAACTCACGACCTCAAGCCTCGTGCGAATCTTCCTTACCATCCAACCTACGCATCACATATGATTGAATGAGAGATATTTTTCTTTTAAAGTAACCCGTGGAGTACCATTTAGTACCGGATCAAGACACCGGCCGGTATTAAATGTCGTATTTTAGTACCGGCTGGTGTTGTTGACCGGTACTAAATGGTCGCGTCACTTTAGTACCGGGCTAAAACACCAGCCGGTACTAAAATGCGACATTTAGTACCGGCCGGTGTCTTGGTCCGGTACTAAAATGGCTTTGGGAGCTTTTAAATTTGGACCCGGTACTAAAATGGCTCTAAGACAACTTTAGTACCGGACCAAAAGTTGACCGATAATAATCAAAAGGACCAAAGCTCATTTTTCTAGCCGTGAGAGGAAGATTGATGATAGGTGGTAACTTCACCTTCAACAAGTGCAACATCATCATAACATGTTATGCAGCCAACCAAACCTAAGCATAGCTAATGCAGGCTATCTCAAGCTACCCAACCAAATACGAACTAACGCACTATTGGAGCCAAGCTTGGACTAACCATGCATAGAAATCTAGCCAAACTAGATTTAGCCTCGTAACAAAACACACCCATAATGACATAGCCATGAGCTGAGTTGTGTGGCCTGCTAGATAAACAGCCCAATACATAGCATATCTGTTCCCTTCTTTCCATTTTTTTCTTTTATTTTACCTTTTTAAACTTGTAGCGCATTTGCACATGGATTTGCTACTGATGGATTAGTTCAACATGACACGATAAAAAAATAGTTGCTAGCATTATTTTTAATATGAACTTGTCGTATTTTTACATTTGATAAAAAGATAATTGATATATATTAGGCATGATCCTAATTTCTCGTTTCTTTCCCGATACAACGCACGGGCATATTTGCTATATTCTACTTTATTTCTAAAGCAAACAATGATTCTTTAGTCCGCAATCGGAATTCTAATCGAATCGGGCAAATCAATTCGAATTCTGATCGAAATCTGGAATCAATTGGAATCCGAATCGGAACTCGGATAATTAATACCTCACGTGATCGCGACATGACCTGTACATGGAGTGAAAGAGCATAAAGTTGGTAATATCATGTAGGTCCGGATAAAATTTATATTACCTATAATAACGTACGAACATTATGCTAGTATTTATATACACGGTAGCGCTATTATACACCCTAGGTGTAGATAACCAACCCAAACACCAACCAGTCTGCTCCGTCCGCCCGACAACCCAACCGACCCGACCCGTTCCCCCACCCTGTCCGACTAGTGCGATCCGCGAGCACGAGCGCGCGGCGAGCGGCGAGTGCGAGCCTTCGCCGAATCGACGGCGCGTGGGCCAGCAGCGGCGATCTGCGAGCATGAGCCGTGAGCGCGCGGAGCGCGGCAAGCGGCGAGTGCGAGCCTTCTCCGAATCGACGGCGCGCGGCCTGGCGGCGCTTGCGGCGGCGTGGCCAACAACAGCAGCAGCGCGAAGAGCAGATGGGGGCGTCGGCATGGGGGAGGCAGCTGCGCAGGCCAGCGGGGTTTCCGGTGGCGGGCAGGCCAACAAACTGCGGCGGAGGAGCAGCCCAGGCACGAGAGCTTGATGGTCTCGTGGAAGCAAGCCATGGCAGGGGGAGGCGCTCAAGCGCTCAGGGAGCAGGATACTCGACGGCGCGCGGGTGGCGGCGACGCGGTCTGCACGCACCTGCTGCTGGGTAGGCGCGTGGGGTGACATGCTTAGGCGGGGGAGCAGCTGCCATGCCTGGAGAAGGCCGCATGTAGGCTGTACCAGGTTGAGAAGATTGGAGGGTAGAAAATTACTGAAAACTGTCCCAGGAATTTGAAAAGTTACTGGAATATTCGACTTCTTTCAGTAATTGAGCTACTCCACCTCCTGATCTACCTTCTCTCCGTGAGCTTTGCTGTGATTGAGTTCAATAGTTTATAGCATATTTTTTGGTTCAGTAATTAGCCTATTCAAACTTTGTTAAGTTACTGAATATAAAATTGCACTAGCTTAGTAGTTTTTTATTTTTAGTCACTGATCTCTATTCAATCTCATATAGATCAGTATTCTGGTATTTTATTGCTTGATCCAGTAGCTCAGTAATGTTAAATTGATTAAGCTCTCTCAAACATCTATATTTTTCAGTAGTTCAGCAGTCATGAGATCAGCTTTGAGCATTGGATGTTGCGTACGAGTTTATTCTTAATAGAGTGTATGCCTAGCTTGCTAGCTTTCGCATCAAGAAGAACATGACAATCAAGAATGTGTAGGAAATTCAATTGCTCGTTTTGAGGGGGAGCTCGTTCAATTGCTCAATACACTACCGGAAACAGAAAATTCGCCGAGTGTAAAAATTTTGCCGAGTGCTTTCTTTCGGGCACTCGGCAAACAGCCTCTTTGCCGAGTGTTTTCAACCGGGCACTCGGCAAACATATCACACTCGGAAATAAGGTCGTTTGCCGAGTGCCATATATAAATACACTCGGCAAACCGCTTGTAGACACTCGGCAAAGATCCGACACTCGGTAAATAAACGGCGCGTGCATCGCACGTGCACCGTCCGTCACCGGACTGGGCCGGCCGTTAGTCCTTTGCCGAGTGTTGGAGGCCGACACTCGGCAAAGAATGGCCGTTCGCCGAGTGCCACCCGCCCACACTCGCCAATTCAAGAAGGTCGCCGAGTGCCTCACCCCGGACACTCGGCAAACAAAAAAAAATTCGTCCCCTGGCCTCCACACTTTTTCTACTCCCCACGTATGAGATTTTGTAATCCATAATAAAAGTTGGTATATTTTGTGGTTTGTTTGCTATTTTTAATGAAATGATTGCATTAATAGGAATTTTTTTATTCATGTCAAATTTTAACTGCAGGTACATGAAATGATGGATTATAATCAGTGGAAAAATTATATCCATATTATGGAGTCCGGATTGAGGTCTCAACCAGGAAATGAAAAGAAATTTTGAACATTGTTTTTAAAAAATACGACCACGAACGTGTGGTTGAATGGTTGTTAAATTCTAAAAAAAGCAAACGAAATCTGAAAATCACAAGATTTGTCAAGATGTCATGATATTATGTGTGGAGGCTGTGGTAAAAAATTGAGAAGGTTTCGCCCAATTTGTGACATATGATGCTTAGAAACCGACTCATCTCCTCGAAGGATTCATAGAAGTTAGAGAGGACACAATAAGATTTGGAGTCCAAGTGACACTTGAGTTAAGGTTTGGCTTCAAATCTTTTTGTATAGGCAACATACAACACAGATTGGTTCGTGTCAAAATTTGGAAATTTTTCGGATGCGTTTACTATTTTTTATTGATTAAATGCAATTATAGATTTTTAGTAGATATAAATGCAATTTGCGCTATAACTGCATGAAATAATAGAACATTATCAGTAGAAAAATAATTTAACCATTGTTGAGTGATGGTGACACGATTTTGCCCAAGTGTATTGCAAAAAGTTATGTAAAACATGAAATATTAGTGTATTTTGCCGAGTGTGTAAAGAAAACACTCGGCAAAAGTAACGTTTGCCGAGTGTTTTTCACAGACACTCGGCAAACAAAGAAGATTTGCCGAGTGCCAGATCCCAGGAACTCGGCAATGTACCTGGCAGGTCGAATTTCGTGCGCCAACGGGGTTAAAAAAATTGAATCTTTGCTTTGCCGAGTGCCGGTGGCACTCGGCAAAGAACAGGACTTTAAAAAATTGAATCTTTACTTTGCCGAGTGCCAGATCGAGGGCACTCGGCAAAGAACCGGACTTACGTTTTTAGCAGACCCCCGCGCCCGGCTCGGCCTCTATCCAAAACCCCGCCCCGCCCCGCCGCCCCGCCCCGCCGCCGCGCCGCCCCGCCGCCGCGCCGCCCCGCCCCGCCGCCCCGCCGCCCCGCCCCGCCGCCCCGCCCCGCCGCCGCGCCGCCCCGCAGCCCCGGCCCGCCCCCGCGCCGCCCCGCCGCCCCACCCCGCCGCCCCGCCCCGCCGCCCCACCGCCCCGCCGTCCCGGCCCGCCGCCCCGCCGCGCCGCCGCAGCGCCGCCCCGGCGCCCCGCCCCGCCGCCCCACCGCCCCGCCGCCCCGGCCCGCCGCCGCGCCGCCCCGCCCCGCCGCCGCGCCGCCCCGCCCCGCCGCCGCGCCGCCGCGCCGCCCCGGACCCCCGGCGCCCCGGCGCCCCGCGGCCCCCGCTGCCCCGCCCCGGAGCCCCGCTGCCCCGCCGCCCCGGCGGCCCGTCCTCGAGTCGTCACTTTGTACGATAGCAAGGTGAGTCATCCTACACCTCTATTTCCGTATGATGTTCGTATATCACGTAACCTAGTTAGGCGTCTCCCGTTCGAAAGAGATACAGTTGGAAATATGTAGATGATTGCATATTTATAACCGTATCTGTTTCGAATTGTCCATGTCACTTTGGACAGCACGAGGATGTGTAGGTGGGTTTAGTTTCCATAGTCTACTCCGATCCGAGTTAGAGTTTCGGCAGCACCTTCCAATTGTTCTCCGGATACACAATCTCCATTCCAGGACGTGTATTTGGAGAACAGCGGGGAGGTGCTGCCGAAACTCTATCTCAGGTCGGAGTAGACCATGGAAACTAATCCCACCTACACATCCTCGTGTGGGATTAGGACCTATCTTCACCTACTAGACAATATAGGAACGCGTAGATGCAACGTGAGTTTTTATATTACTCGCTGATGTGCTAGAGGATGGAGGATCGTCAGTGGATGTACACGGGCCGATCTAGTCAGAATTCGTTGACCGACGAATGGATAAACAAGACCGATGCATTCTTGGAACGGGCATTTGCAAGGATCAAAGGAGGAAGAGATACTTGGTGTCCGTGTAGCAAATGTGGAAACCTGCGTCGGCAAACCAAGTTAGAAATGGGTAAACATCTTGTTAGGCACGGATTTACGTCAGACTATACCATATGGATCTACCATGGTGAAGTCGATCGTGGGAGGGACGAGGCCATCAGACAACGTATCGAGCAATATGATGATGACGCCGGGGTGGGAGACATGTTAGATGACTATCATGAAGGTCGTAGGGAGGAGGAGCCCGAGGCTACCGCAAAGGCGTATTACGACATGTTGTGTGCGGCACAGCAACCCCTTCACGGGCATACCAAGGTCTCTCAACTGGATGCCATTGCACGTCTAATGGCTGTGAAGTCCCAGTTTAGCTTGAGTCGAAACGCCTTCGATATTATGTTGACAGTTTTTGGGAGCCTGCTCCCGGAGGGTCACATCTTGCCAAAGTCTATGTATGAGGCACAAAAACTTCTTCGTGCACTTAAGATGCCGTACGAGCAGATACATGCTTGTCCGAAGGGATGCATCTTATTTGGAAAGGAATATGCGGAAGCAAAGTACTGTATAAAGTGCGAATCGTCTAGGTTCCTGGAGGTAGACTCTGGTGACGGTCAGAAGAAGCAGCTTGCAATTCCTGTGAAGATCCTTCGGTACCTTCCCTTCATACCGAGGATCCAACGGCTTTACATGTGTGAAGAATCCGCGAAACAAATGACATGGCACAAAACTGGATGTCGATACAATGCTGAGAAGCTGGTACACCCATCCGATGGCGAAGCTTGGACAAAGTTTGATGCGATCTATCATGAGAAAGGTCGAGAGCCTCGTAATGTACGTGTTGCGCTCGCAACAGATGGGTTTAATTCTTATGGAATGGCTGCCGCCCCGTACACCTGTTGGCCTATATTCGTTATCCCCCTCAATCTCCCCCCTGGTGTTCTCTTTCAGCGACAGAACATATTTTTATCGTTGATAATTCCAGAACATCCACGGAATAATATGAGTGTGTACATGGAGCCTCTGATTGATGATTTGGTCCATGCATGGGATGAAGGTGTATGGACATACGACCGTGCTACAAGGACAAACTTCAAGATGCATGTTTGGTACCACTACTCTCTGCATGACTTGCCAGCATATGGTATTTTCTGTGGCTGGTGTGTTCACGGGAAGTTCCCATGCCCAGTATGCAAGGCTTCTTTGAAATTCATTTGGTTGACGAAGGGTGGCAAATATTCTTCATTCGACAAACATCGACAATTCCTTCCTCCTGACCATCCTTTCAGACGAGATATTAGAAATTTTAGAAAAGATGTCGTAGTTAACGACCCTCCACCGCAGATGCTGACCTTAGCCGCGGTTCGTGCTTAGTTAGACGCTCTTGAGGTCAACAATCATGATGGTGGTTTTGTGGGATATGGCGAGCAACATGCTTGGACTCAGAGATCGTGCTTGTGGAACCTCCCCTATTTTGATGATCTTCTTCTCCCACATAACATTGATGTTATGCACACTGAAAAGAACATTGCCGAGGCAATTTTTAGTACAATTATGGACATTCCTGACAAGGCAAAGGATAATGTTAAGGCTAGAGTGGATCAAGCAATGTTATGCAACAGACCAAAGCTAGACATGGCGCCTCCCAGAGCCGGCAAGTCGTGGAGAAAGCCTAAGGCTGATTTCGTCCTGACGAGGGCGCAAAGGAGGGAGGTATTACAATGGTTCCAAACGTTAATGTTCCCTGATGGGTATGCAGCGAATCTGAAGAGGGGAGTGAACTTAGCTACTATGCGAATCAACGGGCTCAAAAGTCATGATTATCACATATGGATTGAGCGCCTACTTCCGGTGATGGTTCGAGGCTATGTCCCTGAGCATGTGTGGCAGGTGCTAGCGGAGTTGAGTAATTTCTTCCGCCAGCTTTGTGCTAAGGAGTTATCTCGGACCGTGGTTGCCGAAATGGAAAGAATGGCGCCTGTGTTGCTCTGTAAGTTGGAGAAGACCTTTCCTCCTGGCTTCTTCAATCCGATGCAGCATATGATTTTACACCTCCCGTATGAAGCACGAATGGGGGGGGCCGGTGCAGGGCCGTTGGTGCTATTCAATTGAGAGATGTCAAAAGGTTCTTCGAAGTAAATGTAAAAACAAATGCAAAATTGAAGCCTCCATTGCAGAGGCATACATTCTGGAGGAGGTGTCAAACTTCACAACAAAATACTATGCTCACAACCTTCCTAGCGTGCACAATCTACCGCCTCGTTACAATGACACCGAAGTGGAATCGAGCCTTAGTCTTTTTCGAGGACAACTTGGAAGTGCAAGTGGTGCGACACAGAAAAAATTGAAACATAAAGAGTGGCGCACTATCATGCTGTATGTATTGACCAACCTATCCGAGGTGGAGCCGTACATACTGTAAGTTCTGAACAAACTAGTTTTTTCTCAATTTGTCAGTATTCTTCGTCCAACTCTCATGTTTCTCGTTCGTATAGGGAATTCCATCGTAACTTCTGGCGTAATTCAAGGGAACCTACCCCGCACGAAGCCGAGACTCTTCTCAAAGAGGGTGCAGGAAATGGAATGCTCGATTTCATTTCTTGGTTCAAACATAAGGCCCAAACCGATTCGTCTATGAATGCCGAGTTGAGACAGGTTGCCGATGGCTGTGCCTACAGGGTCAAATCTTTTACCGGTTATGATGTAAATGGATATCGCTTTCACACAACAAGCCATGAGCATAGTCGGCCCAATCAAAGAACGACAAATAGCGGAGTTTTTACGCCAGGCTTTGATGGTGTAGAGTACTACGGAAGAATTGAAGAGATATACGAACTAACTTTTCATGGCTGCAAAGTTCTAAATCCAGTCATATTCAAATGCCATTGGTTTGATCCATCAGTCGTGAGACGGGCACCTAATCTTGGGTTAGTCGAAATTCGCCAAGCATCCGTCTTAGAAGGAGACGATGTATACATTGTGGCTCAACAGGCCACGCAAGTTTATTATTTGTCGTACCCGTGCCAATCCGACGACCGTCTTAAAGGTTGGGATGTTGTGTACAAGGTATCGCCGCACGGTAAATTACCTGTACCAAACAATAAAGATTACAACATTGACCCCAACACATATGACGGAGATTTTTTTCAAGAAGATGGCCTCGAAGGGAATTTTGAGATTGATTTAACCGACGCTTTCGGAATGGAAGTGGATAATGAAATGGTTGCTGACGATGACGCTGGAGAGGAGGTTCATAATGTGAAGGAGTTAGAATTACTTCAGCGGTTACAGTTAGGACAGGAGATTGATGATGACACTCCTCCTTTGGAGCACGGGAATGATTTTATTGACACGCATGACAGCGATGATGAGACTTATGATCCAGCTAATCCCGATCATGACGATTATTTCTAAGACATGTATGGGCCGTACTAATTTATTTATTATTTGTCATACCATGAAATTTATTAAGTATGTTTACTTTATTTTGCACATCTTACTAATTATGTTTTGTTTATCTGTGCTAATTGGTTTACTCTTGGCAAATGCAGGAACAATGGTGGGCGGTACGAGGAAGATTGCAGCGATTTACGAAAAATTAAAAGCTACAGCTTCAGGGTCAGGTACAGGGTCAGACGCATCGAGAGGTCGAGGGAGGCATCGAGGGAGGGGTGGAGGCAGGGGTGATGCACAGGTCGAGGAAACGGAGGGGGCACAGGTCCTTGGTAGAGGCAGGGGTCGGGGCAGGGGTCGAGGAAAGGGTAAAGGGGTGAGGCCCCCCTCGCCTGCGCCTTCGTCGGAGGAGGAGGATGAGGTACCTTCCGCGCACGCCTCTAGTGACGAGGCGGAGGTACAAGAGGAGCAGGACCAGGAGCAGGAGTAGGAGCAGGAGCAGGAGAGGGAGGAAGGGGAGGAGGCAGGGGATTCGCAGTCCAAGATCTGGTTGCGAGGTCCCTCGTCCCTCCCGAGGCGACCGATCCCTCTTCATTTACGCCCACTGATTCAACCCACTGGGGCAAAGTAAGTTCCTTTACATCTACAATAGAAACTAATAATCTATATTAATCACGTGTGCAGGAGTTGGACTAAGCTCAGTGGGGGTGCCCACAACCGCAAGGTCAACGGCATCATTGGTCTTTTGTGTAGGCTACACTTCCCCGGTCTAGTGGTCTTCGCCGGACAGGAGGAGCCGGCCTACACGTGGGACCACTACGTCGCCGCCGCCGATGTTGGTGATCGTGACCACAGGCAATTTGCGAACAAGGCGGAGCGGGTGAAGGCCGAGCTGTGGGTAAGTATTCGAAGCACTAGATTGCTTAATACACCAGCTTCGCTAGACATTCTTGAAAAAATACTTGTTTGCAATGTGTCTATACGCAGGACTTTTATAGATGCCAGGAGGGATTCGAGGCTAGGGCGGCCTCCGTCATTGAACAAGCCGCCAAGAAGCTCGTTAAGGACATGCACTACGAGGCGCGGGTTCAGGCCATCATCGACTTCTATGCTGAATACAGAAGGATGAGGGTCAAAAAAGAAGAGGCCAGGACAATGAACCTGACCAAGGAAGAATTCATGATGGTACGTACAGAAAGTTAATATTTACTATTTCTGAGATTAATTACGCTTCACTTCTTTTGTTACATGTCACACACTTGATGATGTAGGTGCCTCCGTGGTGGTGCCGATCCTTTACCCGGTGCTGGGAACAAATGGTGGACGTGTGGTTGCAGCCCGGGTGGTTGGAGAACCACGTTGCTTGCCGGGAGCGGCGTCTGCAGATGCCATATGCAGCACACCATCAAGGCAGCCTGAGCCTTGATGAATACAAGGAAAAATGGGTACGTGAATTCGTTTCTTTATTCTCACACATAATACATATAATACTGCATATTTTGTAATCCTTTTGTATTTTTGGCGCAGACGTCATCACATGAAGGCCAGGAGTGCTCCCGGTTCAAGGCATGGGTTATGTCCAAAAAGGACAAGGCCACGGCAGACATCGACTTCAACCTGGAGGACCCGCCCGAGGCATACAGCCATCCCAGCATCCACAGCCGCGTCACCGCGTACACAGCAATGGCGAGGGAGGTTCATGGGCCAGAGTTCGATCCAAGCTCTCAGGATATTGATCCTGAAATTGTGATGAGGGTGGGAGGAGGGAAGAAGCATGGCAGGTATTGGATTGGGGATAGCGTGATCGACACTGCCAGTACTCCCACCCTCTCCCAGATCCGAGCAAGGAGCACAGACTCGAGCCCCGCGATACGGGCACGGCCTACCGCTGCACAGTTACAGATGTAGGCTCTGCAGGTTATTCCTGTTTCTTTAATTTTTCATTCATTTTGTACATATCTTTTGCTTGGCAATAAGACATTGGGATGAAATATTGTAGGCCCAGGTGGAGGTAGAACGGAAGCGCCGGGAGGAACTAGAGGCGAGGATCGAGGCGAGGATTGAGGCGGAACGGCAGCTAGAAAGGCAGAGGACGGAGCAGATGTTGCAATACATGCAGAGTGTCTTTCACACTTTAGGTCAGACTCCACCACCTATGCCACCGAACCTATTCCCGTCACCTCGACCACCTCCTGCAGCTACTCCTGTGAGTCACTCTCAACCTTACAATCAACCTAGAGTTAAACTAGAAACTACAGGCACTACAGACTTACACTAGAAAAGTGACTAATGCAATCTCTATAACTTTGTGCAGAATCAATCGGCGGCGTCCAATGCGGATTCTTCTTGGGGCAGTGGCCACCTGCACATCCTCCTGAGCCTCCTCATCCTCCTCAGTGACTTGTGAACTAGAGGTGTTTCTGATGCAAAACCTGTGAATTACTTGTTTGTGAATAACTTGTTTCAACGAGAACTTGTGAATGTTATTTGTGTGCTTGTGATGCTTGTGGTACAATTTATATGCCTGTGGTGTAATTTATATGCCTGTGCTTCTGTGATTGTTTTTTGAGAGGGGTCCTTTATATGTCAAATTTCTGTTTTTTTAGTAGGGGGACAGATACTTTGCCGAGTGTTAACACTCGGCAAAGAGGCCATTTTCTGTTAGGTCGACGTCTTTGCCGAGTGCCACGTGGAAGGCACTCGGCAAAGGCGTCGTAAAATTTTGCGGGATTGGCCTCTTTACCGAGTGCCACGTGGAAGACACTCGGCAAACCGTGTACCTTCACCGAGTGCCATATATAAATACACTCGGCAAAGATTTTCTTTTTGCCGAGTGTCTGCCGTCTGACACTCGGCAAAGCAGCCGTTACCATCAGAAACCGTTATCGCCTTTGTGCCGAGTGTTATATTTTGCCGAGTGCCCGACGATCGACACTCGGTAAACCCACTGTTTGCCGAGTGAAAGTTTGCCGAGTATGGTTCGCCGAGTGTTACGCTCGGCAAACCCTTTGCCGAGTGTATTTGGGCCTTCGCCGAGTGCCTGGGGCACTCGGCAAACTTGCTGCTTCCGGTAGTGATAGTTTTTTTTGGTTTTAATAGTTTTTGTTACTAATAAGCTCTATTCAATCTATGTTGAGTTAGTAAGCTCTATTCAGTAGCTTATTTCAGTAATTCAGTAGTCTATTAATTTTCCAATATTTCATGATATGTCAACTTTGAGCCATTGGGCAAGAATTGAATTGCTCATTCGAGGGGAAGCACAGTCGAAGGTTAGGGATCACCACAAAGACGTCAAAGAATACTGAATAACTGGATCTGCATATTACTGAATTGAAATGAATGTAAAAAAAATTGTTGGTGAAAGTCTCGATTCTCAAATCACCCAAAAAAATGTTAGAAAATCAACTGGATGTATATAAAAATACTGAATAACAGATCTCTGAATAACTGAATCCAAGACACACATAGGTATTGAATATCATATCTCCAGATTACTAAATCGACATACATAGGAATTACTGAATGTATTACTAAATCAATATATGCATAGTTGGCGGTGAACATGTATATTTATACAATAGATGAACAATTTGTACATGTCACATGTCTGCATCTTCTCTCTTCACTTGGAGCCCTCTTCCTTGTGAAGCTTAGTACTAATCACTGTCGTTTGCATTAAGGTGACGAATCAGAAAGCGGTGCTGTGTCCACATGACGAAGTATCACTGGGGCTAGTTCTTAAATCGTAGCGGGTAAGGATCTTCCACCGTTGAGCTTGTGGAATAACATGTAGTACACAAATCGGGCCCTATATTGTGGTCCAAGTAGATGCTAATACAAACTACAATACGAACTCAGTAGTCAACTACTATGCTAACACATGTACTATACTACTACTAAAATAACACAGTATTGAGCCTAAACTCAAAAAAAAGAACAATTGTGCTTGCAATAACAAATTACTGAACTAAAAATGCTAATAAAACTACTAGACTAACTACTCAATTCAGATCATCAATGCACAGTAATAAAAAAAATACTGGACTAACTACTAAATCTAACAAATTACTGATACTAAATCCTAACAAAACTACTAGCCTAAAAACTCAATTTAGAGCATCAACATTCGGCCATCCAGATCAATATCCACTCTAGATGGTTCAGTAATTAGCCTATTCAAATTATGTTAATTTGAGTTACTAAATAAAATTGCACAAGCTGAGTAATTTTTTTTAGTTTCAGTAGTTTTACTTATTGAACTCTATTCAATCTTATGTAGTTCAGTAATGACTATTGGACTACTAGAGGACCTACTCGGTTCAGATCATCGGATTGAAAAAAAAATATTAGACTAACTACTAAACTTATTACTGAGCCAAAGAAAAAAATCTATGGTACTGCCGACCTGACAAAAAAGTTTACCGATACTAGATGCTAAAATAACTACTATACTAACTCATGTAATTGAGTTCAATAGTTTACGATAGTTTTTTATTTTATTTAGCCATCGAAATTGGTATCTAGCTCTAGATAGTTCAGTAATTAGCCTATTGAAACTATGTTGAGTTGCTGAATATAAAAAATTGCAAGAGCTCAATAGTGCTCGCGCGGCTAGGGAGTGCTCGCGCCACCTGGGATCTCGCCGCCGCCGCCGCTCTGCCAGGGAGGGTTGGGTTTGTGTGGACTGGGGGTTCAAGTCACGTGGGAGGGGAAGCGGGGGTAACTTACCTTGCTGGTGGGCCGTGGGCCTCGCGGGTGGTTTGGTCGAGTCGGGTCAGGAGGACGGTGGGTTGGCTGGTTGGTCTCAGTGTTGGGCATCTAAACCCTAAATTCTAACCCTAAACCCTATATATATATATATATTGAGAAATTGATACCCTAATTTTGACACCAACTTCCGAGAAGCGGTACCAAAGTAGTATGATACCATTTCTTTTGTGGACTCTATACCCACACACCAAGAAGATCTTCACCTTGACACCAATACGGGAGACCAACTCTCTACAAGAGAACTCAACTCTTTATTCACTACTATAACTTGATACAACACAATACTCCTATACTGTTTATGTGGCTATCCTACCATAACACAACTACACTATATGGCTATCATGTCACACTCCTACTTGAAACCACTTATGCTATGGTATAACAAGAGAGAATAGAACACCTCTATCTATAGGTGCTCGTAGATGTTGTGGTGTTGTCATGTGGCAACTTTCACACTCTTACTTACAAAATATCTATCTCTAGAATTTTCCTCATCCTTATCTAACTATGCAAAATATCTAATTCTAGAGAATTCTACTCTTATCATGAACCACGGTAACTCCTCACTCTTATTATTTCTAAATACTTCTAGAACCTTCTCAGGTATGCATTGCTTATTTTCAACACTCCCCCTCAATGCATACTTATCTCTGGTGGCCAGACTATTCCGTGTCGCTGCCCTTCGATCTTTTGCGCTCTGCCATTATGAACATTCTTCTTTAGTTGCCCTCGTGACATGATTTTCCCCTCCTTCAACTCATATGCCTCTATCTTTCGCCGGAGGTTCCCTGCAAACTTGATGCATCCATGCATCTTTTCTTTTTTCTTCACTCTTCTAATTGTCTTTCCTCTAGATGGTTCCTTGTACGAAGGCAAAATAACAGCAAGTGAAATATTATCATACTTGAGATTTTCACAATTGCATCCTTCCGAAATTTTCTTCATCTTATCATGCTCTTCCAGATCTTCATGGACCACCAATGCTCCATCTTTATCTTCCCCATACTCTTGTAACTCCTCATCTTTATGAAGACTAGGCTCATTCTTCTCATCTCTATTATCTTCGTCCTCATCATCGCTTAGAGCCTCCCAGTCTTCATCATCATCACATTCAAATATTATAAATCCAGTAGAAATATCTGGATCTCTTACCTCCATCGAGAGACCAGCTTCTTCTTCTTCTTCTTCTTCTTCTTCTTCTTCTTCTTCTTCTTCAACAACTCTGGTTGATAGAGCTTCACCCTCTGTCAAGTCTTCCACAAAGTAATCTTCATCATCTTCAATTGTGATGCATGCATCTGCATCCTACTCTTCTTCACTAAGCCACCCGCTATGGACGACTTTTTTATAGTAACCACATTTCCTTCTGTGTGCTTCCTTAGACTTGGACAATCCCTATCAAAATATCCCATCTTACCACAGTTGAAGCACTCACCTCTTCTTCTCCTCTCATTCTTGACCAACTCCTGTTCATCTTCATCATCGTTGTCTTCTTTATCTCCCCTTGAATAGTTGTTCTTCTTTAGGCAATAGCTATCACCTCTTGTCCACTACTTCGCCTCTCCTCGGTCTTTCGGTGGACCCTTCTTCCTGACGAAGAGTGCCTCCTCCTCATCCTTCTCCTCCAAGGTGATGCTGCCCATCCTTTTTGTTAATGCCTCCTAATTAGCCAATAGATTCTCCAACTCCACCAAGGACGACTGTATCGGCCATCCGCTCACCGCAGCCATAGACCCACTATACTCGGGTCTTAGGCCATTGATGATGATCCTTCTCATCCAAGCTTCGCTGACCTTCTCCTCCGGGTCAAACTGGAATATCTCTCGGCAAATATTCTTTACCTTACTAAAGTATTGATTGATGCTTAATGTGCCTTATGAGATACCTGCAAGCTCTTTCTCTAGAAGTTGGAGTCGCGCCTCATTCTTCTTCGAGAACGAGAACAGCTTCACGAATGTCTCCCAGGCCTCATTCGGTATCACTGCATCTCTGATGTGCTACACCAAATCTTCCTAAATCGTTATCTTCAACACGAATATAGCTTTGCCTGCATTGATTTGCCACTTCCGCAAGGCTTCCACGTTCTCCTTCGACGGAGAAGTAGTCTCGGTGCCTGCCACGATATCTCATAGGTCCTGACCCATCAAGTATGACTCAATGCAGATTTTCCAATAGCCATAGTTGTGGCTATTGAGCCTCTTCATGCCACCTGCGCTCAAGAGATCTGCCATGTCAACTTACACCCAGCGTCACCTACGCTTGGTCCCAGACCAGCGTTCCTTCACAGTCCCGGACTGTGATCTCCGGCAGAGTCTCCCCTTCGCGCCTCTCGGTGCCACACTGAGCAATGTAAGCGTCCTGCGCCTACCAACCAATCCACCGACCACTATAAGTGCCCTGCACTCACCACAAACTCCTTCTAATGATGGTCCCTGACCGACCTGCTCTGGTATCACTTGTTGAGAAATCGATGCCCCTAACCTTGACACCAACTTCCGAGAAACGGTACCAAAGTAGTATGATACCATTTCTTCTATGGACCCTATACCCACACACCAAGAAAATCTTCACCTTGACACCAATACAGGAGACCAACTCTCTACAAGAGAACTCAATTCTTTATTCACTACTATAACTTGATACAACACAATACTTCGATACAACACAATACTTCTATACTCTTTATGTGGCTACCCTACCATGACACAACTACACTATATGGCTATCATGTTACACTTCTCCTTGAAACCCTGTATGCTATGGTATGCAAGAGGGAAGAGAACACCTCTATTTATAGGTGCTCATAGATGTTGTGGTGTTGCCAAGTGGCAACTTCCACACTCTTTCTTAGAAAATATCTATCTCTATAATTTTCCTCATCCTTATCTAAATATGCAAAATATCTGATTATAGAGAATTATATTTTTACCATGAACCATGGTAACTCCTCACTCTTATTATTTCTAAATACTTATAAAATTTTCTCAAATATGCATTGCTTATTTTCAACAATATATATAGGATAGTATGGAATAAGTGTTCCGTACCCTAGCCAACCCACGAGCCAGCCCGGCGCCCTCCCCACCAGTGCCCGCGCCTGTTTTTTTCCCCGCAGGCGCATGGTTTTTTCCGCAGGCGGTTTTCCTCCCGTCTGGCCATCCCCCGCCGGACGTTTCGCCCGCAGTTGAGGAGCTGCGCCGGCGGCGATTCTGGGAACGCGTGCTTCCTCGCCGGTGTCTGCAATTCGCTCGACTGGAGTCTGCGATCCCTGGCCGGGCGCCTGGCTTTTCCCCACCAGCGAGGTCGCCCCTGAATCCCTGACGCCGGAGTCCGCGTGCAGATACGGGAGTTACGGGAGTGCTAGACCCGCCGCCGGCGCTGCTCCTGATCGATCGCGAGGCCGTACTAGCTCCCCGTTCAGCAGCTCGCGAGTCCGTCCCGTGCAAGTGCTGCACCCCCGTCCCGCGCCCTCCGAGACCGATCGCGAGGCCTGGAGTCTGGAATCCCTGCTGACTAGTGACTGGAGTCTGCGATCACTGGTCGGGATCCCGTTGCCGATCAACCTGACGACGTCTCCTTCTCCTTGCTTCGTTGTTTGTAATCGCTGGTGAAAAACAGGCGTCCAGCCCCTCCCTGGAGTCTGCCGTCACTCGCCGGAGTTTGCGATCTTGTCGAGGCCGGGCCGCCCGAGACCTCGCGAGGCCATCCCTGAATCCCGCTGCCGAACGTGCTGGCGGTAAAACAGGTTGCCTAATGCAAGGAACGAGAGCGCATCGTGGTGGCGGGCGGCATTCACGTGGGTGGTCAGCAGCTTCGTCGGCGACGCCAGACGGCGGTGGCGGAAGACAATCGTTTTCTGAGTTGAGCTCGGCATTCACGTGGATATGACTGCGCGTTGGATTGGAATCGTAGCTTTCAGCTTTGGAGAACCTGGAAATGCCAACTTGGCAACTTCACTTCGTGTCTCTCACACAATTCGCGCTAGAGTAACTTGATTGATGGATTTTTTTTCTTTCAAAGAAAAAAACAAATCAAATCCAAAAGTTCTTTCTCACATACATATATCGTTTTTGCAAGGAATTCAGTTTTAAACTACAGGTTCCCATATCCTGTAAATTTGAGCATCAGCACAGATTAAAATTTAAAAGAAAAACTCGCATAGCACTTGAAACGACTAGAGGTTAAAGTCAGATCGAGGAAATAGCAGAGTTTTTGAAACACATACAGAACATCTGGATCGCCAAAACAACAGAATCGAGAGGACAAACAAACAACCACCGGAATCCACAATGTTAAGAGCTATTTTTTTTGCACCATTCTACAATTACAACACTCGATAAAATTCTCAAGGCCAAAGTAGCGAACTTAACTCTGGTTGAAAGAGTTTCCTAGACTACACTGATACCATGAAAGAGTACCAGCCTAACAGGTCAGGTGTTAGCCATTGAAAGAACAAGTTCCAGAAAAATATGAGATGGCCTGTCTGGTAAACAAACTGCCACCTCTCATATGTGTCGCAGCCTCAGGTCAGCATTGGACCTGGGGATCTGGACCCATACTGCCAAACTTCGCACCCGCACCAACCTCAGCATTGGGTGCCCGTGCCACAACAACATTGTCATCAGAAATCAGAACCTTGATGAAGGACGGAGTCTTCAGGGGTCGACGGCCAGTCATTCGTGGATACATCTTCCGGAAAGTAGTACACATGTCCAGCACACATGAATCATGCTCTACAAAGAAATGTGATATTAGTTTATATATGGATCACTGATTCCTACAAAAATAGAAAATGATGAAGATGATAGTCAGAACATGATACAGGCAAACTACACAACATTCCTCTGTCAGTTCAATCATTCATATGTGACTCAATTGAAGCTCATGATTCACAACAGTCTGACAATTTGAATCAAGATAACAGTAGCCTGTCAAGAGTGCAAGAGGTAGATCTAGCGAGAGATGTAGCTCCACTTACCTAACATCAATACAAGGTCTTGTGCCACATTGATTTAGTTTTCTGATTGCAGTCTATTTAAACAAATGAACAAACCGTACTGCACAGACCCTTTTTTCTGATTTAGTTTTCTGACCCCAACCTATGCAGAAAAATGGACAAACTGTACTGCACAGACCCTAAATTACTGTACGTTTTTTAGTAAAATGGAACCATTTTCTTATATAGATTTCTGATATGTGTTTACTGCTATGAGCATTTATTCCTCAATCAAATGCATTAAGATGTTATGGCATTCATTTGTCACACCACAGGCACCTCTTGAAACAAATAAATAATAAAGTAAGCAATACTTCTATAAAAGTTCAGTGTTCTTGTGCCAAAACCATACTAATTTATATTGTGGATGAAAACTAGTATTTTATAATGAAAGAAATAGAGAAATCCAATTAATACAAAAACCATCAGTAAGCTAGAACTCTTGCAAGCATATTTTTTGATCATTGGAACAAAAAAAAAACTCATCAGGAATCACTAGATGTGAGAAAACTGGGATATGTAGCAGGTAGCGGATATTTTAAAGAAATGACAGTATGTAAGCATTTCCCCTATGTAGATATGCGCAACCAAAAGAAATTACATTATTTCACATCTTGTGCAACAGTCAGGAGTGAGAAAGATGATTGATCTCATACAGATAGGGTCACCATAAAAATGATTTAAGATGAACATTAGGCGGGCTGCTGTAATGCTTTGGCATTCAGGAAATGGAGCAGGAGAACAATTACCCAAGGTAAGTAGGCTGAAGGTTAACAAGCCCAGAAAGCTCATGTGGATGAAGGGGTTGTGCTTGTCCAGACATAAACCTGCCATCACATATCAAAAGTCAAGGTGCGTCTTTTTTGCTTCCATCCAGTTTCAACAGTTCGTTGACAACATGGGGGACGAAGCTCCACTGCTCCACCACTCCTTTGATATCCTGAAAACAGGTTTATCAGTATCAGCTGACGGTAAGATCCACAATGCCGGTAAGTAAAATAAGAAATTAACAAGGAGAAGTTATTGAGGATCTCAAAGGAAGTATAATCGCAGTGACAATTAACCCAAATCAAGATGGGAATCTAGGCAGTATTTCAGTCTTTCAATATACGCACATAAGACCAGTGCCTCAGTCTACGTGTACTCCATTGTAAACCATTCATATAATGCACAATGTTTGATGATCAGTAGGTAGAAAATTAATGCGAATACAACACTTTATGGATGAAAAAGGAGATATTGCATTGCTTATATTGCCTTGCTAAAGGGATTCTATGGCATCTTGCAGACAAGTAATAACCCCTTCAGCAGCTATTGCCTTCAGTTCACTTGGCTCTGGTTATCAGGAAAGAAGCAAGAAAGATAAGTCAGTCAGCAAGACAAGCTTTAGATTTATCTCTCTTTTGTTATAAGTTCCAGATAACAACTTTCATTATATTGGTTAAAAAAATGGTGTAGCAAAAACTGTTAACAATGGGCTACTCTGCCAAATAAATCAGATTCAAGGGAAAAATGACAGAAATTGTCAAAGGTTTATCCAAAAATGTAAAAGCATTTAATCAACACAGTTCATGGTAAAAATTATACTCATGCAAAAAGGTACACATTTCATGCCTATCAATCACCATCATCTGACAGCTTATTTGGATGTCTTCCACAAGGCAAACAAAACTCAAGCTTGTTTGTTCTGACCAGTCTACTCTAGTGTGATCGTGGAGCTCCAGGAAGATGAAAATAGTTCAGAACAACCCATATTTATTTTATAGCTAACAATTCGCCAGAATGGTCACGCACTGCATACTACAGGAGGCTCAACCATGTGGATGCAAAATCTAATAAGCTTTTGTCAGTTTACCAGGCTTCTTAACTGAATGGATCATAAATTAGTACCTTCTTAGGAAGGAGTTGCAGACTGGCAGAGCTAGATTGCAGACTGTTGGAACCAGCAAGCGCAAAGAAGTGCGAGTACACATAGAAGTGACATATGTGTTCAGGAGCTGATGAATTGAAACAAAACAACATGTAAGATTAAACTAGTTGCACCTTTGCAGATCCCATGTCGTTTCACTTGGCAACCTTCCTGATGGCCTTTCAACATTCTTCTCCTCGCTCTGCACATCTGTAGGTAATACTGAAATTAGTAATTTGATGACGAGAAAAACCTAAGCAATTTTGAGACGTAGCAAGATTTCAGATTGGCACATCACAATAAACTCAAACAATTCTGTTTCAGACGTGATACTAGGATATTTTTTCTTGACAAGAAAATATTGGGATTGCAAATCCCTGAAGTTCATAAACATTAGGAACATCTGATCTGGATCATGGGTAGCGTGCTTGAAATCTTTTATTAGTAAACTTTCAACTAAAAATGATTGTTAAGAAGGAAAAATCGGCACAGTATAATCAGTACAAACTACATGAACATGAGGCAGAGCATGCAAAAGGCTTGGTTACGTCAAGATCACAAATTCAATGCTCACAGTTGCTATTATCAAAAGCATCCGGGACATGAGATTTATTACCCAAAATAAGGTGCAGTTCATTTCAACAAAAGAACAGAGCTCACCTCTGGTGCCTAGCCAATCTCACCGAGGAACACCATGGCAGCTGGACAGAAGGAGACGTATCAGAAGATACTCGCAGTCGCAGCGACCTACCCACTCCCAGATGATAGATATCCACGCTATGGTACCAGCACCAGCAATGAGCCTCATTACCACACCAATGACGCCATGGAAGATTAGACCAGAAATAAACCAACACTCAGTGAGGAAAAGAATTAATCCAGCTTTCTATCAGATTATTACTTATCAAAATTGCTGTGAAAAGCTGAATTCGTGATTGTTTGACTGACCTGCTAGCTCAAATCCTCCACCCAGCATGTGTACTCGATCTCAATTGCAGACAAATATATATGTGCATATGGAAGACAGGGAAGGAAAAGAGTTTTATTATAAAACTAAGCTCATAAATATGTGAGATCAAGAATAGGCAAACTAGCAGGACAAAAAACCCATTTGAACCTGGTTGCAGACCATACCCTGCGTCTGTATGGTGCAGCTCCGTCCGTGAGTGTGGAGCATGCCGGGGATTCCCATGGCCGGCATCCTCACTGTCTTGCATTCCTCCAAGGCCAATGCTGAAATCCAACTCGATCTGATACCTGCAGCGAGGGAGAGGTGCATCGTTAGAGATTTTTTATGCCAAAACCTCGAGAAATCAAGCACAAACATCGGGATTCGAAGGGGGTGGCGATGGAGGGGCACCTTATGCATCTGGAGAGGACATCCCCAAGGATTCTATAGCTCAGGTGAGGGTGAGCAAGCTTCGAGGCCGAGAATGGCCGCCGCCGTTCGCATCCCCGAGGAGGGGGGACCCCTGCTGGAGGAGGGTGCGGCAGCCGGGCGCGCCGGGAGAAGAGTGGCGTCGCGAGGAGGTTGCGGTGTCGAGCTGCGCAGGAGGACGAAGCCCCGTCGGGAGGATGGTGCGGCGCCGGGCGCGCCGAGAGGATGAGAGCGGCGTCGCGAGGAGGTTGAAGCCTCACCGGGGCGGGAGGGTGGTGCGGCGCCAGGCCGTGGAAAACCGAGATCGCGAGGCGTCGGGGTGAGGGAGCGGCGATGGCAGGGTGGTGCGCCGCCGCGGGAGAACGGAACCGAGCTGGGCAGTTTTTGGTGGTGCGGCGCCGGGAACGGGCTGGGCATAAAATCCATCGTGGGTGTCGGGGGAGTGGGGAGGTGGACGACGCGCGACGCAGACCGGGGCAAGCCCGGACGGGAAAACCGGTGGGTGGACCGATTGCGCGGGGTGGTGCGGTCGGACCCTGCCTGCCTGCCTCCTTTTATACACACTAGTACAGTGTTCGGTGTCGCTATGAGTAATATAAATTTTACTCGAATCTAGATCACCAATTTTATACTCTTTTACTCTATGTATAGACCGTGTCGTGATCGTATGAGATATTGATTGTCCGGATTCCAATTAGAATTACGATTGATTTGTCGGGCAAACTCATGTTATCCATCTCTCCATATTTCTACACACTTCAGAAAACTCATTAAATCAGACCAGCTACATTTTTTTTCAATCATGGCGGTTATATTATTTCTATAGCCTATACCATATATTCAAAGGGTGTTCATTTTAACGCTTAAACTAAAATTCATACAAATTAGACTTAGATAGTCCATAGAACAAAATGAATCACACAACTTGTTTGTTCACAGAAGGCCGCATCATCTAATTACACTATCATGCAGCTAGAACATCCCAACCCAATTGCAAAAATTGCAGGCACGTTGAACTGCTATTTCATCATACAACTAAAGTGCATACGGTAGCAGGTGCAGCACTGACCACAGAGCAGCAACAAGTAGAACTAACATCAGCAACAGCAAACAAGCAAATCATGAGATCGACACACACTAGTAGAAGTAGATTGGAGCAAGCAATTAGACCTGCTGCTGCTGGGCAGGCTACGGCCGATGCCGTACGGCGATGGGGCGACAAGGCCGAGGCTGTAGATAGCCAGCACGTAATTGCCTCTGGACAACACGCCGGACGGCATGGTGTGGCTGTCAGGGCTTCTCGCCGTTGCCGCGCCACCATGCGGGATGGTGGGGTGCGCACCTCGGTGATGACGTCAGAGGGCAGGAACGGAGACGCTGCACGGAGGCGGGATGCTGAGCGTGCATCTGTTTTTGACGATGCGTATGGGGTCACGGACTCAGCTTTATTATCCGCGCAAGCCAAGCTGGTTGACGTGCGCACCAAGAGCTCGGTGTGGCGGCCATGTCGACTCCGACACACAGCCAAGATTCGGGCACGAGCAACTCACTGGCGACGAACGAAAAATTGGAGAAGGCAGAAGGCGTGAAGGGTTTCGTCCTTGCTTTACAAATAGATAAAGATATATATATACATAGGATCCGACTATTCGAAGTCCAAAACTTCTAATAAGTATTGGAACCTCTGGCCAACCAGCCACGCGCGCCCCCACGCACATACGTGCTCTGCGCACCCACGTGGGCGGCCGGACTCTGGTCCCTACACGTCCCAGCGCGCCAGCCGCTCCCCATACGTCGCTTGTCATAAAAACCAGTCGTCCGGGTCATAGAAACCTTCTATGGAAAAGATAACAGAGCTGACACATGTCACTCATGCACCTGACACCTGACACATGCATGCGCCTGCCACCTGAACTTATGCATGCTTGCAAACCCACCATTTTATTTTAGTTTTTTCACTATAATTCTTTAATCAAAGATCCAACTCAAAAACGGTTTCCACCACAAGTTTCCTGATATTTTTATGCACAATTTGAGATCCATTGTGAATATTTTTTTGAATTTTTTTAATTCATAAATCTGCAAAGAGCATAGAAATATATGGAGACTATCATAGAAAGATTTTTGAGCATAGAAATATAGGGATACGAGAAGCATAGAAATGTTGAGCGGCCCGTATTTCCGAGCATATGTATGTGTAGAGGCACAATTTATCTCTGAAATTTGAAATTTGAGTTATAGAAACCATATCCGGAGGTTCCCGCGAAATATGGACATGGAAACGTATGTGTGCGGTCATAGAACATATGTGTAGATGCACAAATTCCCTCTAGAATTTGAAATTTGAATTATATAAACTATACCCGGAGGTCCCTGCTTAACATGGATATAGAAACATATGCGTGCAGCATATGTGTAGATGCACAAATTTCCTCTGAAATTTGAATTATAGAAACCATACCCGGAGGTCCCCGCAAAATATGGACATAGAAATATATGCGTGGAGTCATAGAAACATGTGTGTAGATGCACAAAATTCCTCTAGAATTTGAAATTTAAATTATAGAAACCATACCCGAAGATCCCGTGAAACATGGACATAGGAACATATGCATGCAATCATAGAAACATATATGTAGATGCAAAAATTCCCTCTGAAATTTAAAATTTGAATTGTAGAAACCTTACCCGGAGGTCCCCGCAAAATATGGACATAGAAACATATGCTTGTAGTCATATAAATATGTGTAGAAGCTTCACTCTGGAATTCAAAATATGAATTATAGAAAGTATACCCAGAGGTCCCGACAAAATATGAACATAGAGATATATGTGATTATGCGTGCAATCAGAGAAATCATACTGCACAATCATAAATAGCGTGAATAATGCCCATGGCTTCGAATAACGTATATTTTTCCGAAAATTTGAATGTGACTGAGGCATAAAAATTTGTATATACACGCATAGAAATGGCCATATGTACAAGATATAAAAACAGACGTATATACAAGTCATAGAAATATGTACATACAACATAGAAACGAATATAACGACTAGTGGATAGGAAAATTTGAATTTTGAATCTAATTGGATTCATAGAAATCAGGCATAGAACCAAATATATTGACTAGTGGATAGGAAAATTCGAATTTCGAATCTAATTGGATTCATAGAAATCACATTAGCATGTGATAGAAACCGCTCCCGGGGCCAAGGTCGCCGCGGCGGTGGCTTGGGATAGGACCGGGGGCCGCCGCCGCGCACCGCCTAGAGATGCCGCCGCTACCGCGACGGGGGCCAGGGGCCGCCACTTCGCACTGCCTCCGGCCGGCCCTGGATCCGTGTCGTGCCACGCCTGATCCGGCGCGCGGCCATCGTAGCCGCTACCTGTGCGCCGTGGCCGCAGGGCCCCGCCGCTCCAACGAGCCGCCGCAGATGGAGATGCCCCTAAGTTCTTGTTCCCTACGAGATCGACCAAAATTACAACAAAATCAGTTGGGGCAGAGAGATTTGGGTGATGAGAAAGCTCAATTGCAAAGGCAGAAATCCAGCACCTACCAATTACAGCAAAATCAGAGAGATTGGCCGGATGAGGAGAGTCGCTGCTTTGATTCCTAGCGCATGCGCGTGATCCAGCTCTGCTCCACCCGTGTGTTGCGCACGCTGCTGCCCCATGTACGCCCGCACAGGCCGCCTCTCCGTGCAGGCTGCACCGTTGCGGCTCCCCGCGAGACCACGCCGCCGCCGCTCCCCGCACAGGCCACGTAGGTCGCTCCTCCTTGTGCAGGCGGCCCCGCAGCTCCTCGCGCGCCTCGACTGCTCCGGAATCGAATGGGGGAGGGAGGCAGGGGGCGAGACGGGGAAGGACATGGGCGCGAGACGGGGAAGGACATGGGCGGATCGACGACGGCCGGAATCGCGACGGGGTGCCTACCTGCCGGATCTGGGCGAGCAGCCACTCCGCCGTGTGCTGGCCGTGCCCGCCTCGCACCCGAGCGGGCGCTCCGCGCGGCTGAAAGGACCCGAGATGCGTAGAGAGGGCTGAATAGGCGATCTGCAACTTAAAAACACTTAAAAACACTTTTTAAACTGTCAGTAACAAAAAATCCAGATATTTCGGGTATACATCCGGAGAGTCCGGACTTCAGGTTCAGAGTATTCGGGGTTCTTGCCCGGACTGTCCGGACAAGAACACTCGAATCCAAATATGCAGAAATTAAAGCTGGAAATTAGATCAAGTAATTTTGCAAATACCTGGGTGTTCTATAAAGTGTATGTCAACCACTGGTTTTACCTAGAGACTAGTAAACAAGTAGATCGGCCATAAATCCTAGAAATAAGATATCACAAACAAAGACCAAGGAAAACAAATAACAAGTAGGCACAAAGACAGCGATTTGTTTCCCGAAGTTCACTCCCAAACGAGCTATGTCTCCATTGAGGAAGGGCTCAAGAAACGGCGTTCAAGAACCCCTATGCTCCTCACCCAAGAGCGAGATCACCTCTCAAGCCCAAGGTCACTTATTATGAATTCCTCGGAGAGGAATGTAGATTACAAACTTCCTGTGATGCTCACAACTTGCTTGAGCACTTACAAGCGACGCCTAGCCGTCTAGGAGCTCGAAACTCCAAGAGTAACAAACTCGAATCCACCAGCTTGATGAAGTTCTAGTGCTCAAAGAGATGGAATGGATGCTCACTTGCACTAATCTCTGCTCTTGCTCTACTCTCACTTCAATCCCTCAAAGGGTTCAACCAAGAATGAAAGATAGGGGAGTGAGAGAGCTCTTGAAGGCTTGATGCAGTGCTGAGTTCGAAACGAGGCAAGAGAGGGGTAAAAGAAGGAGGTCAAAGGACACAGAAACTAGCCGTTGGCTAAGGGTTACCTGGAGACTCCGGCCAAACGTCCGGATACTCCGGACTAGGCGTCCGGACATTCTGGATCAAGCATCAGGATAGCAGCCCGGACAATCAGGAAAACACAAGATTTTCAGTCAAAAGATCGCACATGTGATGTTTGAGTGATATTTGTGGCTCACAAGTGTTTGTAGGTTTCTCTTGAGCACTTTTTCTAAGTCAAGACCTGCAGAATCGAATCCCTCTTGATAGTACGACGTTCCTATACTCAAAATATAAATATAAAATTCTAATCTTCAAGTATCTTTGAACCACCGCTTTTCATTCTATTTTTGTGGACCATGATTCACCATTCAAATTCATTGATCATCTTATCACCTGCACACATGCTAGATAACACAATTAAACTTACATGTGTTTTGTCATTAATTTACCAAAATCCACTAAGGAGCCTAGATGTCTTTCAATCTCCTCCTTTTTGGTAATTGATGACAATCCACATGTACTACATTTGATAATCAAAAACAGTAGCTAGCAAGTGTATAAAGCGCTCCCGCTTAAAGTATGCCAAAGATTTTGAATATCAATTTGACTTCACATGTCACAATTTGCATTCTTTAAGAGAAAAACAAGAAAGCTCTTTATACCAACTTCAGTGGGTGCGCGAGTGTGTGCTAAAACAATATATGATGCATATGTCATGATATGCACTAAAAAAATTGCTTGTCATACAAATCCGGAGAGTCCGGCCTATCGCCCGCAGTGTCCGGATGTGAAACCCGGACTCTCCGGTTGTTAGCTCAGAGTCTCTGGACCTGCTGAACAGACACAGAAAAACAACAACATCACACATTCAAAAGCAAAAACACAATTACTCACAAGGCTTAACAAAGCTGCAAATATGACATCTAAGCAGTTCTAAACATAGAGTGCCACACATTACAACTTGTTCTCACACCACATAGTCCTTACACGATAGATTGTTCAAGCGAAATGATAAAGCGAGATTAAGTTTGATACAAGCCCAAATGAGTACATAAATATCACTTTCACTCCCCCTTTGTCATCAAATGCCAAAAAGGAAATGAAAAACCATAAAGTCATCTACTCATCATCATCTTGGGCGTCATCCTCCGAAGTGTCTTCATCTTCATCGGAGTCGGGATGCTCACGGTAGTTGATGGGCTTTTCCTCTTCGGTCTCCTCCTCTTCATCAAATATCTCTTGGCCTTGTGGAGGAGAACGGCGAGAGCGAGTAGCGGAGGGGCGATGTGGACGAGGAAGTGGTGCATGAGCAGCGGCAACGGCGGCCTCATCGGCGGCATCCCACTCGGCAAACGGGTCATCAACATTCTGCAGCTCATGATATGGGTCATATGGAAGTCCCAAATGGCTCTTGATCTCAATGATATCATGACGATTCCCATTCACTTCTTGAGATATGGACTCGCACATGCCAAAGATACTCTTGAGCACCCTCTTGATAAAAGACCCACTGTGATCACGACAAGACGAAGAGGATGTACCGGCATGCGATGTAGGAGGGTCAAATCGCGGATTGCGGGTGGCCCCGGCATGACGAGGAGCAGCAGGAGGTGCATTACCGGAGCGAGGACGGAGGTGAAAAGGCTCATGCTTGCAGTCCTTGGGAAAAGAAATCTTTGTCACCCTCTCAATTGTATACATGATGTATGGCGCTAAGGGAAGAGACTTGGTGGGATCAACCATAGCCCTACGCATCCCATTCCAAATGAAATCCATGATGCAAAACGGTCTACCGCCAGGCATGGTCCTAGCAAGAAGGTTGAAAGCATAATATCTGAGAGCGGTACCATCACCATCCTTGCCATCAATAGTAGCCCTGAAAAACTGGTTCATCGTGTAGTAGAACGGCTGCAGTGTACTAGCATTGCCCTTTTGAGCTAGTATAGGATTGTAGAAGAGACCGGGCAACTGATTTGGCTTCAATTGATTTTCAATGTGAATACAAGTCCTCTCCTCGTCCTTGGAACCAAGAGCAAGAATCCTAGAGAAAGTCAAGTAATCAACCTCATACTTTTGCCCTTCGGTTGTCCAAACAAATGCTATCTTCCTTGCATCATAATACATTGATGAGTGAAACTGAGCAAGGATTTCTTCATTCCAATTATATCAAAAGCCCATGAGATCATAGAGGCCAAACTCCTTGCACTTGGCTATTGCTTCATTGAAGAAAGGATCATCAAGTTTCTCAAAGTATGCCCAATCAACATAGCGACATGGAACAATAGGTGCCTTTCCCTTCTTCAAAACAACCGAGGCATAGAAATCTTGGTGAAGTTGACACCAAAAACGCCCTTCTAGCCCTTCACTCTTGTCATAGCGATAGACCTCTTCATTGCGCGCATTCCTTAGGGCCACCTTTTGCCCAAAATAATCCCACCAAAGTTGAATTGCAAAACCGGGCACAAGTTGAGGACGAGTGAGCTTGGGGCACCTTGGATACTGCTGCTGATCGGGGGCAACCTCCACTTGCAAGCGAGGAGGAGTACGAGGACATATCTCCCATGCCACACCCCTCCTTGAAGGATTTGCATGAGATGGAGGCGGGACGGGCATGGACCTCATGATGTAAGGAGCCTTGCGAGATTCACTCGCAGCAGGCTCCTTGCCGGGACGACGGCGAGGACGAGCCTCACAAATAGGACTAGGAGGAGACTCTTCCTCCTCTCTTCGAATACTTGGATCATGACGACGCTTAGTCCTTTGCTACCCAGATGGTTCACCACCAGATCTTCCCATAGCCTAGATACAAGATATGATTATTAGACACTCAGGCTAAGGAAGATTGAAAAGATACAGGGTACTTGGACACACAACATCCGGAGAGTCCGGGCCAGCGGTCGGATACTCCGGCCAAGCTGTTCGGAGTATCCGGGCCAGATGTCCGGAGTCTCCGGGGTTTGTGCTCCAAACCCTAGCTTTTAGAATTTTGATGAGAACTTATGAATCGTCCAAGGGAATCAAATGAAACTTGGACACAGTGATCCTAGCAAGGATGTGATACAATGCCCTAAAGGATATCCAAAAACTCCTTCTACATTGAGAGATCGGGTGAAGTTTGAATACCTTGAGGACCAAAGAACGCGCGAGAAACTTCAAATCCAAGTCCTCCCTGGAGTTTCCGGAGGAGAGGAGCACCTTCCTTCAAAGGATTGACAAGATTTTGGTGGAGGAAAGGTGGAAATCGCCCTAGAGGCGAGTTTGGGCGAGAGAAGGAAGAAAGGGGCGGTGCCAGCGCTAAAAAAGGTGAAAGAGCCATTTTACCTCGGGCCCCCGCAGTACATAAACGAAATATTTACTGTCCGGAGTATCAGGGCGAAGGCCCGGAGTATCCGGACTGTCCGGAGTATCCGGGCAAAGGCCCGAAGTCTCCGACTCCCCCTGAACTGATGCATGTAGATAAGAGATTGATCTTGATATAGCTTGATTTGGAGGAAGATCTAGTGGTATGAGAGAAATTTACTATCTTGAGACTAGCCAACAACCAATCAAAGGGAACAATAGTCTCAAGTTAGCAAATGAAATTCCAATTTTGAAATAAAAAACTCACATATTTTGACCAAAGTCATTTTGTTTTGAGAAAACATCCCTAAACTAAGATTACTCAAACATGCACAAGAGTTCAACTAAGTTACAAGAATCCAAAATATGTAGCTCACTCCTCAAAGTGCAAAACCTTTGCTCATCAAGTGGTTTTGTGAAGATATCGGCTAGTTGTTTATCGGTGCTCACATGACTCTAAACGATATATCCTTTGGCTTCATGGTCTCTCAAGAAATGATATCTTATGTCAATGTGTTTGGTTCTTGAGTGGTTCACGGGGTTGTTCGCTAGCTTGATGGCACTCTCATTATCACACAAGAGTGGAATCTTGCTAAATTTACAACCAAAATCGCTCAAAGTGAATCTCATCCAAAGTAGTTGCGCACAACAAGCACCGGCAGTAACCTACTCGGCTTCAGCTCTGGATAAGGCGATGACGTTTTGCTTCTTAGAGCTCCAAGACACAAGAGACCGACCAAGAAATTGACAAGTCCTCGATGTACTCTTTCTATCTACCTTGCAACCGGCATAATCCGAATCGGAATAGCCAAATAGATCGAAAGTGGAACCCTTGGGATACCACAAGCCAAGGTATGGAGTGAATACTAAATATCTTAAAATTCTCTTAACAGCCATGAGATGACATTCCTTAGGATTAGCTTGAAATCTTGCACACATGCACACACTAAGCATGATATCGGGCCTAGATGCACAAAGGTAAAGAGGTGATTCTATCATGGAGAGATATATCTTTTGATCCACGGCCTTCCCATCTTCATTGAGATCAAGATGTCCATTTGTTGGCACTGGTGTCTTGATGAGCTTGGCATTCTCCATGTCAAACTTTTTCAACATGTCTTTAATGTAATTGGTTTGAGTGAAAGTGCCTTCCTTGAGTTGCTTGATTTGAAATCCAAGGAAGAAGATCAACTCACCCATCATGGACATCTCAAACCTTTTGGTCATAATCCTACTAAAATCCTCGCACCAAGATTGATTAGTAGAAACAAATATAATGTCATCGACATATATTTGGCATACAAAGATATCTTTATCAACTTTGCGAGTAAAGAGAGTAGGATCGGTTTTGCCTATCTCAAAACCTTTCCTTAACAGAAAATTCTTAAGGCATTCATACCATGCTCTAGGGGCTTGCTTCAACCCATAGAGCACCTTATGGAGCTTGTAGACGTGGTTTGGATATTTTGGATCTTCAAAAGCCGGTGGTTGCTCAACATATACCAATTCGGAGATTGGTCCATTTAGAAATGCACTCTTCACATCCATTTGATGTAGCTTGAAATCATGATGAGTAACATAGGCAAACAAGATACAAATTGATTCAAGCCTAGCTACGGGAGTGTATGTCTACCAAAGTCCAAACCTTTGATTTGTGTGAAGCTCACAACTTCTTGTGATGCTCACAACTTGCTTGAGCACTTACAAGCAACGCCTAGCCGTCTAGGAGCCTGAAGCTCCAAGAGTAACAAACTCGAGTCCATCGGCTTGACGAAGTTTTAGTGCTCAAAGAGATGAAATGGATGCTCACTTGCACTAATCTCTACTCTTGCTCTACTCTCACTTCAATCCCTCAAAGGATTCAACTAAGAATGGAAGATAGGGGAGTGAGAGAGCTCTTGAAGGCTTGATGCAGTGCTGAGTTCGAAACGAGGCAAGAGAGGGGTAAAAGAAGGAGGTCAAAGGGTATTTATACTCTCTCACACAGAAACTAGCCGTTGGCTAAGGGTTACCTGGAGACTCCGGCCAGACGTCCGGATACTCCAGACCAGGCGTCCGGACATTCCGGATCAAGCATACGGACACTCTGGACCAGCTGTTCGGACACTCTGGACAGCAGCCCGGACAATCCGGAAAACACAAGATTTTCACTCAAAAGATATCTCATGTGATGTTTAAGTGATATTTGTGGCTCACAAGTGTTTGTAGGTTTCTCTTGAGCACTTTTTCTAAGTCAAGACCTGCAGAATCGAATCCCTCTTGATAGTACGGCGTTCCTATACTCACATTATAAATATAAAATTCTAATCTTCCATTATCTTTGAACCACCGCTTTTCATTCCATTTTTGTGGACCACGATTCACCATTCAAATTCATTGATCATCTTATCACCTGCACACATGCTAGATAACACAATTAAACTTACATGTATTTTATCATTACTTACCAAAACCCACTAAGGGGCCTAGATGTCTTTAAGTGGCGCAGCTGGGACCTGCCTGCGCCGGCGTGAGCTCCCCAACACGAGCCGTGCTGCGTGCTGCTCGCTTGCACGCGAGCAGCCGCTCCGCCGTGCGCTGGCCTGCCCGCCTCACACCCAAGCTGGCACTCCACGCGGCGCTGTTGGGACCCGCCTGTGCCGGCGTGAGCTCCCCCGCGCGACCCGTGTTGCGTGTTGCTCGCTTGCACGTGAGCATCCGCTCCGCCGTGCGCTGGCCTGCCCGCCTCGCACCCGAGCTGGCGCTCCACGCGGCGCTGCTGGACCCGCCTGCGCCGGCGTGCGCTCCCCCGCACGAGCACGCTCTGCTGCTCGGTCGAGCCCTCCTGAACGCCGGGGTTGGAGGAGGCAGCCGTTGCCGGACCCAGCGCCGCTGCCGATTTGAATCGAGAGAGAGAGATGAGAGGTGGAGACCGGAGGGAGGTGTGGACACCAACCGTAGATAAGGTCGGTCCAGGTCTGGTAGATCCCACATGGACAGACGTCGTGGGTGCGAACCTGATCCGCAGACAGACGCAAACGCTCACAACACGCACACACACTCACCCCTATGAATACACGCACGCAAGGCTACCCAGACCACCTTCGAGAGACTGAGCCGGCAAATCCTCGAGATTGACGAAGTCACCACAGGCGCCTCGCTGTCGACGGGAACGTCGCCTACCACTGAAAGCACAACGCCGTTAAATCCTAGAAAATCCGCTCTCACGGGAAGTCGAAAACAGGACCTCAGGTGCTACTGAGGCTCTTGTAACCACTAGGCTGCAGGCCCTTTCGCAAGAATACATGTTGTAAGGAAAATCATTTCTTCTTGTGATAGGACATAGGAGCGAGATAATTCTAACCTTCTTCCCACCTATACGTGCAGCTCAAGTTTTTAGATGAAATCTGCGGGCAATAATCTTATCGGTTGATTTTTGTTTTTAAAAAGAAAACAAACTGTTTCATCGAAAGAAAAATAGACCTCTCGTCCCAGCCGCTGCTGCCTCTATCCACCGCCCCGGCCACGGTAGGACGGTGGACGGTTGCTGCAGCCTGTGTCCAACATCACTAGTGCTGCCATCATGTTGCAGTCACGTCCGAAAAGCGCTCCGTGTGCGAAGGATTGTTCATGACAAGCTAGGCGCCAAAACCATGCCCAGAGTTGCTTCCCCGTTCACTTCCAAAGACACGGTTATCACGTTGTTCAATCCAAGTCCCCATTCCAAATGCGTCCTCCAATGAGGTAGCAGCTTCCGCCACTAACGAAGCTTGCCAAAGCATGCCGGCGCCTGTCAGGTCAGGTCACCCGGGCCTCACTGTCTCACTCTCACTGACCAAGTCCAGGTATGAATGTATCGTGACAGCCATTGTAGTGGAGCGTGCCGTGCCGGAGCCCACAACGACGCGACGATCTGCAACTGTTGAGCGCCAAGCATTCCCTGGTAAGAGATCACGAGAGCGATGGCCGCGGCAGGAGACCATGTCGCCGGGCCTGCACGGAGCTGCAGGCCTGACGTGAAATTTTGAACCGAGCAACGGCTGTCCGTTTAGGAGTTGGAAAAAACAGTTCGGCTCAGCTCTGATCAGGTGCTGCGCGGCAGCAGCATGTTGCATACACCAAATCCGGCCACAAGAGAGATGCACTCGCTCGTAACACCTAGTTTAGGAGCAGGAAACTGTGCCGCCCGCGTCACAGGATTCACATTCTCCCGGGGCTTGTTGAATCTCCCAAGTTCCCAACTAACTTTCAGTAGTATAGCCGCCATCTGAAAACCACGGACCTGATGCTGTTCAAGCACTGGGATCCAGCGAGAACAGGCGAGATATAGAAGTCTCCATCCTGCTGAGGATGATAGAGAAAGATCTGCAAAAATTGCAATTTGAACTGCATGCTTTCCCTTCACGATACCAATCGATAGGCACACTGAACCTGGAAGCACAACAAAGGTGACCAACACAATCCGAATTCAATGTAGCGGATGCCCAGAATTCGGTTGCATCTTCAATACCAGTTCACTTTCATTTACAGGGGTGTTGGCACTTGACAAACCCAAAGCTGCAGTTCACCTTACACAATTCTTGCACAAAATTGTCTATCACTACGTCAAGGAGCTCATATGTCTATCTACTCTTCTTCCATGTCGTCAGCATCTTCGTCATCCTGCATAATCCTCATCTTCTTCACCACTTGTGCTGCCCCGCCGTTGATAGCTCCACTAGGAATCTGGATCAGGATGTCAGACTTCTGCCCTGTCTGCGCGTTCACCAGTCCTCCATTCATGTTGACCTTGTTGGGAGAAGCGTCTATGGACACCGTGGAGTTCTCATCTATCTCTTCCTTGATCAACATCTTGGACAACTCGGTCACTACCCTCTTCTCAATCCATCTCCTGATCGGCCTGGCACCATAGACCTGTTAAACCACAAAGTAAGGGCACGAGTCAGAATACAGGGCATGTCAACCTAGAAGACAACGTCGACAGATTTGTTGTTGCTCGAATGATGCTTTCACATACCGGATCGTAAGAGAGAGACAAGATCACGTCCAAGGCAGCATCAGTCACAGCTAAGGCAACGCCCCTTTCAGCAAGACGGGCCGCCACATCTTTCATCTGCAGCCGAGCAACCTTCCTCAATTGCTCATGCGATAACGGGTTAAAGATCACTATCTCATCCAGACGATTCAGAAGCTCAGGGCGGAAATGCCTCCTCACCTGCAGATGAATAAAGCAGATAATTTGAGCACTAGACTGCAGAATACAAGTTGACAACAGCTCGATCAGAGCATCCATACAAGTTGCAACGGCACCACGTACCTCCAGCATAACCAGATCACGAGCGGCCTTCATCGAGTTGTTGCCCACCATCCCGGCTAGGAGGTGCTCAGCACCAAGGTTTGAGGTCATGATGATTACAGTGTTCCTGAAGTCTACTGTCCTGCCTTGACCGTCAGTCAGCCTTCCATCATCTAGAACCTGGAGCAGAGTGTCGAATACTGCCACATGTGCTTTCTCAACTTCATCAAAGAGAATGACACTGTAGGGGCGCCTTCTAACTTGTTCTGTTAGTTGACCTCCTTCCTCATGGCCAACATATCTACAAATCAAGACAAATCATCAGAATCCCAACCAGCAATTAGCACCCAAGATCAGAATAGGAAGACATATATGATGCTTACCCAGGTGGCGCTCCAATTAGCCGTGCAACTGAATGCTGCTCCATGTATTCAGACATGTCAATGCGAACAAGCAAGTTCTCATCATCAAATAGCTGCTCAGCAAGAGCCTTGGCAAGTTCAGTCTTGCCCACACCGGTCGGACCGAGGAAGAGGAATGAGCCAGTAGGCTGCTGTGGTCACCCAAGACCAGCCCTAGACCTCAGAACAGCCTCTGCAACTGCATTGACGGCTTCTTGCTGTCCAACGACTCTCTGATGAAGCCTATCAGCTAGTCCAACTAACCTCTCCTTCTCATTCTGCCCAAGCCTAGTCACTGGAATGCCAGTCCAGCGGCTCACCACCTATAACAACGGACGTACTTCAATACAGGCTTACAGTGATGCACATACTGGAACTGGAAGGCAATGCAACAAGTTTCGCCTCTAACAAGCGTACCTCAGCAATCTGTTCCGCACCGACAGTCTCAGTTAGCATCAGGTCTTCTCCAGTCTCACCTTCCAGCTTGGCAATGGCAGCATCCACCTCCTGGAGAGCACCGTATTTGATGTCTGCCACGCGGGCCAAGTCCATCCGGCGCTCAGCCTCCTGGAGGCTGAACAACATGTCTTCGCGACGCTGCTTCAGCTTCCTGATCTCATCTATCCTCTCTTTCTCCTTGTGGTACTTCATCTGCAGCGGCTGCAACTTGTCCCTCAAATCGCAACTTGTCCCTCAAATCGTCCAATTCTTTCCTCATCTGAAACGAGGTTTGCACATCGTCAGACATTCAGAACTGAACAGAGAAAAACAGGTGTGCCACAAAAAAAGAGAAATCAAGATCGCCAAGTCATCCACCTCAACTAGCCGAGCTTTGCTGGCCTTGTCCTTCTCCTTCTCGAGCGCGTGGAGCTCGACCTCGAGTTGAATCCTCTTCCTCTCAAGGTTGTCGATCACCTCCGGTTGGCTGTCGAGCTGCACCCTCACATTTGCACAGGCCTCATCAGCCAAATCGATAGCTTTGTCCGGCAGATGGCGACCTATATATGCAAAACAAGAAAATAATCAAGCCCAGTTCGGTTAACAAAACCACAAAATTGCAACATATCGACATTTTATTCGAGAAATATCAGGAGAATCAAAACTGATCACTTACCCATGATGTACCTCGACGAGAGCTGGGCGGCAACCACGAGCGCACGGTCCTGGATCCTGACACCATGGTGACCCTCGTACTTCTCCTTGACGCCTCTCAGGATACTGACAGTGTCGACAACGCTGGGCTCGGCAACGTACACCTGCTGGAACCGCCTCTCGAATGCTGCGTCCTTCTCGACGTACTTCCGGTACTCCTCGAGTGTCGTCGCGCCAATGCACCTGAGCTGCCCCCTCGCGAGCATTGGCTTGAATAGGTTAGCCGCGTCCATGGACCCTTCCGTCCTCCCGGCACCGAGCACGAGGTGTATCTCGTCGATGAACAGGGTCACCTTCCCCTCGGCCTCCTCCACCTCCTTGAGCACGGCCTTGAGCCGCTCCTCGAACTCGCCGCGGTACTTGGCGCCGGCGACGAGGGCGCCCATGTCGAGCACTTCGAGGCGCACGTCGAGGAGGTTGCTGGGGACATCGCCGCGCACGATCTGCTGAGCGAGCCCCTCCACGACGGCGGTCTTGCCCACGCCGGGCTCGCCGATGAGGACGGGGTTGTTCTTAGTGCGCCGCAACAGGATCCGCACCACGCGCCGGATCTCCTCGTCGCGGCCAATGACCGGGTCGAGCTTGCCCGCCACCTCGACCAGGTCGCGGCCGTACGTCTTGAGCGCCTGGAAGCTGGAATCCCCTGAGGCGGACTCCACGCGGCGGTTGTCGCCGCGGAGCTTCTCGACCACCGCCTTCACCCGCGACGCGGCGACGCCTGCCTCCTTGAGCGCGTCGGAGACCTGTGGGTCCTCGAGGAGACCGACGAGCAGCTGGTCGACGGCGAGATGGGAGTCCCCGCGCCCCTTCTGTGCGGACTGTGCGCGGCGGGTGACCTTGACCAGCGCGGGGGACGCCGGGACGGTATCTGGCAGCGGCGACTGCGTGGGCAGCCGCTTGAGTGCGGCGGCCACGACGCGCTCGAAGGAGTCGGCGGCGGCGACGTCGTTGCCGCCGGACGCGTGCGCGATGGCTTGGCGGAGGACGCCCGACCGGTCCGCGGCCAGCGCCGCGGCGAGGTGTAGCGGCGTGATCTGGGCGTGCCCGGCCTCCCGACGCCAACTCGTGCGCCGAGGCCAGCGCCTCGTTGGTCTTGTGCGTGAATTTGTCGGGATTCATCGCTACCTCCTTCTACAGCACAATCTACGGGCAAGGACAAGCCGTGGTGATTGGGGGATTCGTGAGGTGTTCGTCGAATTCCTCACCGTTATTAAGTAGGCGTTGTGTTTTTCGGTTGGGTATCTGGGATATGGAGAGAGAAGAGATGGATTATAGGAGGCAGGAAGGGGAGTTCGCAGAGGGCCCAGAATGGTGTGGAAGCGGGAGGAAGACTTCGAGCTGGAGACTAGAAGGCGCTAGAAATTTCTAGAAGCTCAACGGTTTGCTGGGGAAACGGCCACGAATAGGAGTCTCCAGATACGTGGACGGTCAGGATGGAATGAAGGATGCCTTGGATGACGACACGTGTCTTCGCACGTTTGACGGCTACCGCCGACTTTCTTTTTCCTTTTTTGTTTTGAATTTTGATAGGGGCTACCGGCTACCGCCGACTTATCCTATGCCTGCCGACGTCGACAACTCCAGAACTCCAGGAGCAACGATCTCGTTGAAATCACTTCAATCAGATGTACTCCTTTGTTATGCACGCAAATTTATAGTGCTGCTCGCGTTTGATTTTTTTTTTCAAATTGCAGGGAAATTCTTAAATATGCTGCGCAAAACTCACATTGCGGCATTCTTTTGGCTTAAGCTTCATACTACATGTGGTACTCACAAATGAAGATAAGTACCAGATCTGTGCACTAGATCTTTGTGATTTGGCAAAATAGTCCAGTAAAACATAACGGTGTACTTGCAACTTACTCAGAAACTAAGAGCATAGTATATATTCAAATATAATTCTTAGATCCAAACCGATACAAGAAATAAACTGATGATCCTAGCAAGAAATAGAATGCTGAGACAGTATATAATATGTTTGCATTGCATGGATATCTGTAAACTGTAAATAGTAAGCAATTTGCTACAACATGTCACTAATGTGTAATGACAACTTGATATAATCTGGAATCCACTAATTCCTAATGAGCAGGCCTCAGTCAGATCCCTACAAACAAATGCCATCTTTTTAGTGATGATAAAGCCTCGCTCCAGAACACGCAAAAAAATTTCATCAGACCTCCGCTGTCTGGAGAAACGTATTGGGAGGGTGGAATGGCAAAGAAACTATGAATCGCAGGGTATCCCTATACTATGCTCGATGACAATAATCAAGAACAAACCAATGCTGATTTTTCTAGTCTAATTCCTTCTTCGTGAGTTTGTGGTTTTCTCGGGTTTGGGCACCTTGAGCAAGCCGCGACTGTATCTTGACGACTCCAGCTATCCAGCACCCCACCTTTCTGATCTCTATTACCATGGGCTCTTCTTTCCACTGGTTTTGTGCGTGGAACTTGTTTTCAAACTCTACAGTAAAGAAATGAAGTGGAAAGATGTTTAAAATGCAGAAGTTTCAATACGGTTGTATCTAAGCAAATTTTGCTGTCTGGCTTACAGATTTTAGTTTCAGTTTCCCTCTGACTCTGTTCTTTTGAGGTTTCAGTTTGTAAATCCGAACCATCCAATGGTGGGTAGTGAAAACCTGCGTCCAGCAGGATGTGAACACAACGAATGCACTATTCAAGCAATAGGAAATTTTCACATTCAAATTGGAGAAATTAGTAAAAGCACTCCACCTCCTCGAAATGGGTCAGCTTAAAGTGCTTCTTCCCTATTTCATATCTTCTCACTCTATCAAAGCCCTTGCCATCAGTTTCAACAAATCTGTGTGCAAAGGAAAACAAAGTTAAACATTTTTTCACAAATGTGTCAATTTAGCACAGTATAATAATTTCTATGTGTCACAGACCTGTAATAACAAAGCTTGTACATGAGGGAATTCAGCATCGTTGGGGTGCCATGGGCATCAACACGATAGTTGCCATCCCTCTGAAATATGACACAAATACACAAGAAAATTCTAAAAATGTGAAGCTTCAAATATTTGATAGAGCACAGGAAAATTGAAAGATATTTGCGAGGAATTGCAAAAGGCAAGTCCGTAGCTTACAAGGTAATCCGCTTCCTTTATGTGAGGGAATACACCACCTCCTATTCGGACCATCCAGAGGAACTTATTAATATCATCACTTGGGTAGCCAATAAGCCCTGAAAAGAATTGCCAGGTGTTAGGGAGTATGGCAGCACTTGTTTAAGGCAATTGTTTGTTTCTAGAAGCAAAAAATGTATCAACCTCCAAAGACAACGAACACATATTTGACATCTAAGGAATTTAAGATCTCCCATGCTGCTTTTTCTGGTGATGCCATTGCTGTCCCAACTGTTGCTATGTGTGTGTTATTCCATGTATTATTGTCTACAATAACAGTTCTGTTGGCCATTGCAGTTGTCTGGTAACCATAGTCCCACCAAGATGCAACCTGCACAATCAGCTCCATCTTCCTGTCAGAACAAACACAGGTAGTGTAATAATAATAAGCAGCAAGAAGGTGTACCTTATCATCTACATCTGTGTTATGGCGCAGCCATCCATAAGCTTCACGGAAATCATCAAAAACATGCAACCCATCATGTGAACGAGATGTCAGCACAATTGAGGGTGCTGAGTATGCTTCTGCAGCAGCCCACACACAATGGACCTGCAAACCATGGCATCATTTACTAGCAATCTTCATGGAATCTAATGAGAATGTCGTTTTCAGAAGGAATAGTTTCCTTACCACATAAAACCCAGAAAGTATGATGAGCAACATTATACCCACGGCAGATGGTCCACAAGGCAGCACTAAAAGTTTGTCTTCTGTTCTAGGATTAACAGGAGAACTTCCCTCTGAGCCTTTGTCTTTCGTCGAATTTTTCTTGGATGGCTTTTCCTTTGAAACAGCTTCTGAGTTGGCAGGAGTATTAGAACTACCATCCTGTGCCTTGAATTTGACAGAATCTCATGTGTAAGTGAATAATTCAACATAATGGATAGAAAAGGGAGTAAAGTGCATCAGCGGTCCCAAAACTTGTTTGCGCGTGCCACCTAGGTCCCCGAACAGTTAATTTGAAGTTTCATGTCCCTAAACTTGCTAGGTGTGTCACTTGATGTCCAAATTTTGCTAATTACTGTTTACTGCCACACGGCATCCTAGCAACCCACATGGCAACGACCCATCTCTCCTTGCCTCTCATTTACTTTTCTCTACTCATCTCGACATCTCCTATGAATCGAGCAACGACTGTGTGGGGAGGATCAACACTTTCTGGATGCTAAATAAAAAAATAACACTAATCAGGGTGATTTGGACCTTGAATGACACGCTTAGCAAGTTTGGGGACCCAAAATGGCAAAGTAATAGTTTAGAGACCTAGATGGCACCCCTGGACAAGTTCAAGGACCGTTGGTGCACTTTACTCAAAAACAAAAACACGAAGGAAACAATCATACTGTAGTAGAGCCATCATCTGATGTTGGACGCTGAAATTTCATAGATCTTGTAAGGACACCAAAAGCTTCAGATAGTGCAATCCCAGACAAAATGCATGCAGCGGGAGCAAGGACGAGCATAAGTCGGACCTACCATTGCAGTAATATAAGGATCAATTAAGAAATAAACAAGCAGAGTACTGCGGACTGCAAAAGCTCACACTAAAGGCTTACCATTACTCCAGAGAAATACACTGAAGTTACCAAGTACAGGACCAAAAATGAGCTTGCATCAGATAACGGTAAGAAGCATGACTGCAAATTGAGTTGACACCAATCAGTCAGAAGTCAAAACTCAAAACCATGGCAATACCAAAACTGCTTATTCAACTAAAAGAAATGGAATACTTACTATGATCCCAGCAGGAACTAAGAAGGCCAGAACATTGATATCCATAAAATAAGAAGGCCAGGTTGGTGGTTGGTGTTCGCTCACACTAGCAATAATAGGAATGTACTTGCTTGCATAGGTTCTGTCAGGAGAAAAAATAAAAAAATAAAGGGTGTGGTGTCAACTTACACAGAAAAGGAAGAAACACGCATTGATTGTACAATGAAAGTTGATGACAAGTTCAACAGCAGCGAAAGAAAACACACACACACACACAAGAGAGAGAGAGAGAGAGAGAGAGAGAGAGAGAGGTCACAACGAGATCAAAGAGGAAATTACAGTTTAAGCCCAATTTAATAGAGACAAAGACAGAGGCAAACATAATTTTCAGGATAATCAACATAGCGCACTCCCGTTTCCAGGTTTTTAATCTGAAGCTAAGATTGAAATTTGACAACAAATATACTCTTATAGCATCAGATTTAACTATATTTCTCAGAATTCACCAATAAATTAAGCTAAGCCACGCGTTGATTTGGCTACTTCATTATGACAGGAGATTATGTTCAAAGATCATCAGGAAGAAAACTCTAGTTGTTTCAAATATGTACACCTGTAAATACCATTGCCCTTTATGTACTCTTATAGTATTAGATTTAACTATATTTCTCAGAATTTGCCAATAAATTAAGCTAAGCCACGCGTTGATTTGGCTACTTCATTATGACAGGAGATTATGTTCAAAGATCATCAGGAAGAAAACTCAAGTTGTTTCAAACATGTACACCTGTAAATATCATTGCCCTTTATGTACCAAAGGGGAAATCTTAAACTTAAAGGTAGCATTAGTTAACCTTCCTAGCAACTTAAATAATCAAGTTTTAAGAAGTTATGTGCTCCTAAAGACCAATCCTGAGATCTTACTTAGCAACAGAACAAAGAGAGCTCAACAATTCAACTACCAATCACATTGTAATGAGAACTTACGGGTCAAGCAGACTCAAACTGCGACCACTCCAACCTTTTGTTGGGCTAGATGCCACCAATGCAATGAGAATTGCTGCAACAGCAAAACAAACGGCCCTGCAGGATTCTTGCTGTTAGCTGTGTCAAGTGGATAGTTAGCAATTCAGCGGCCTACATCATGAACAGCTGCTTCATTTTTTACTTCTGAGGAACAGCTCGTTCTTTGCTAAAAATTATGAACCATTAGAAGGTATAAATTTATTATGAATTTCAACCAGTTCCAATGTCAGAAACTTACAAACCAACTGTTACAACAAATGTCATGGCCACTTTGAACAGCCGAGGAGATAAAAGCCCTTTTATGTAATAAACCAGAGCGACCACATGGAGGATTATAAACATCTGCATTCAAAATAAACAGAAAGGAGAGGGGGGAGGGGCATTAGCTTGCAGCCAAGATTTTAGTGAGATGGGAAAATTAGGAAACAAAGGAGCATGTGTGGTACAAACGTACTGGACATACCAGAAATGATGCAAAGTGCTCTGATGTCATTACTGCATTAAAACCAACAACAGGTACCAATGCTGCCAGAAGTGTCCCAAGCACAACCTGCATGGTGTTTACAGTTATGAAAAATCTTCTACTCATTTGAATATAAAGATTTGGTATGACACTAGACCTACAGACTTACAAGGGGAGCATAAGCAATATAAAGTCGTGAAGAGTAGCGACCAGTCACAATACACAAAAGAACATGCATTGGGATAAGATTGATGATGAAAGTGTAGCCTCCCCAAGAACAGACCTGAAAGGGGAAATACAGTAGCATAATTTGGATACATGATCTATAATAGTTACTATAATTATAAAAATAGCTTACCATGTAGAAGTATGAGAGAGCATTAAGTGTCGCATAAAAGAGTGATCCGGTGTTTAGTGTCTGCGAGATCATTTCGAACCATGTTTAAAGTAACAAAGAGATACTTTCAGAAAGAAAGAGAGAAGAAAAGAACAGAAGGGAAAACTTTGAGACAGCTCACCTTTACGTATAGATAAAATGTGAATATTAAAGCAAATATAGCTACAGCTTCATTATCGTAGCTGCCAGCAACAGATCTTGAGATGTATGATGGGACCTGCATATTGGTGAGGAGTGATAATTAGGTTATTTATGAAGTGATATTTAAAGGCCAATGGCATACTGTTAAACATCTAAACAGGGTGAAAATCTATTAGAAGGTATTGTTTTTATATTCATATGAAAAAGGTTGATCCTAAACATCGTAATTAAATGAGAGGGAAACAAAAATCCCACACAAAGAAAAGGACACCAAATCATGACATGATTCTCAACAACAGGGTTTTCAGCCATCATCAGTGAACAAAGCTCAGAAGTGAGCTTTCCTTCATGGTCCCATTTCACCATTTTGGTCTTCTGATTAATAAAACAGTGAGCTTTCATGTCTTTCACATGCCGGGAATAGATCTACTTGTCAGTGATAGGCAAGGCTACTTTGGATGAATGGGAAAAATCAAAGACCAAAGCAGCTCAGAAGTTGTTCGACCCAGCTCTTTTTCTTTAGTGAAATTCCAAATATAGCCACAAAAATATTTATCTCATACGATATTGAGAATAAGCAAACAAGGACTCGAAATTAAAATGGATTGTTCAGCTCAGAATGGTTGGGGAAAAAAATAAACACCTCCATTGTCACACTCAAAGATTCAAACAACATTGACAAAGCTAACATATCTTTATCTAATTGCCTCATTCTTGATGCACCCATAAAAGAATGGAAGAGCAGAATAAATATAAAAATCAAGTAAACATATAAAGGATCTTGTATTTATCTGACAAAATACATCGTCAATTTAACAGTTACCATAGCTAGGATAGCTGCTGCCATCAAACCAGCCCCTGAGCCCTTTGCTTCCTGGAGAGAAAATAGTGTGATTACTAAAGTACTTCTTCAGTAATCCAGTGTAAGAGCATGGGATTTAAATACTAAGAAAACAACCTTTGTTAAAAGGTAAGTTGCCCAGGAAGCATTGGCTGAGAAGATTGGAGCGGTGAACACACAGACGGTCTCCACCGACAATGGGATGTTAAGGGAGTTTAGCAACCTATAACAACCAAACAATTGATTCATGCTGACTGGAGTATAAATGTATCCAACGATGCATTCCTCCAATAGTATTCATTAGCAGTGCAAGTATTGAACATTTTACATACCACCATATTGTGCCAGCAGTTAGTGTCAAACCAGGATAGACAGTGCCACCAATAACACGCCCAAGAGGATACCTAAATGCAAATAACAGTGAGCATACAAATAACTTTTAAAAAATATAGATTCAAGTGTTATTGGAAATCGTACCATGTTCGGTCATCAAACCAAAAATATAGATTCAAGTGTTATTGGAAATTGTACCATGTTCGGTCATCAAACCAGTTCCAGAATTCATATATTCCATTCTTCGACAAAAACTGAAAAAAGGGGAGAAATACAATGAATAAAACTATAAGTGGCACAGCTGCTTTTGAAACACTAAGGCACACTTGTTTACAAATCCAGACAACAAATGCACATCAGAAGAAACATCTCAGCCATCTATTCTTCCCTAAGTTTTGATCTTTCAGTAGATCCACATGTCACCTTAGACCGAAGCGGTATATCTCTCAACTATCCTACACTGAAAATTTCCCAAAACTCCTTAGTCCTAACCCCAAAACTCGTTGAAGAGGACAGTAACATTGCGCCCTGAGCCAGCTCCATAACAAACAGTGAACAGACACGGTAGCGCCAGCGGAAACTAACCTGAGTGACGCGGTAGTTGAAGTAGGGATCGAACTCGTGGATGACGCTCTCGTACTTGATCACCTGAGGCACGTCAACGCACGGGTGAGACGGCATGGGGTCTGGCAAAACCCTGATCGAATTCCCAATAGGATCTAAACGGTGCGGTTCGGGTCGATCTTACGGAGAAGAGGCGGATCGAGAATGCGAGGACGCCGATGAGGAGGAGGGTGAAGGCGCACAGCACTCCGCCGAAGGCGTTCCGGAGGCGACCGCCGCCCCCGCTCGCCGCCGTAGAGGATTGAGGGTCCGGCATTGCTGCTGAGAAGCAGAGTTTTTGGGGCGGAGGAAGAAAGGCAAAGCAGTGAAGAGGAGGTTTATTGAACTTTTTCGTGTTTGGACCCTAATTAGGAATATTTGTCAGAGAAGTCCCCTGGATCCTTCAAAGAAAAGTATCAGTCCCCTGAAAATAACCACCCACAGCCGAGTTCCTCCAACTTTTACTGTGGTCTGATTATAATGCCAACGTTTTGAATCATTTCAGCGTTTCTAATTGTACCGTAATGTCGAAATCTCTTATAGAACACAGGAAACTTTTCCTATTCTTCCCAGAAAACCGTTTAGCAGTAGTCATGCCTTAAAATGCACGTAACTAGAAAGTACCAATTTAACAAATGATATTATCCATTCTTCTAAACAAAAAGGTTAGTCGATAATCAAAATGACGTATCATTGACTGAATAAATCAAAGAACTTCTGTGCATACCATTGCACGTTTTAAAAGGTCACGTTTGAAGTTTCTTAATTTGAGGGACACTTGAGACAGTCGAAATGAGGCTGGCAACCGGAGACGGAACCCGATTGCATATCAGGTTCTTGCGCGCAAATATACACGGACGCGGAACAGTACTCCTATCAACCCAGAACGCCAGTTACATCCTTCTGTATATTTTTTTCTAAAAATATATCCTTCTATATAAGTGAAGTCTGCTGGCAAAATCACTAGATAAAGCTCGTGTGTTGCGGCTACGCGTGTGGAGGGCTAAATGATGCTACGCTCCGTCAACGTTGGCTGTATGGCATCAAAGTTCCAACCATCGAAGTCAAAAGGACATTATCCATTCTTCTAAAAAAGGTTAGTAAAAAAGAAAAACTACATCTCAGTGACTGAACAAATCAAAGAACTTATGTACATAGAAAACAGCTAGTATATTTCCAAACAGAGAACAGCAGTTGACCGACCAGATCATTTTGTTCTCTTTTTCACAAAAAGTATACTCCGCAGAAGAAAGTGTTTACAAGTAACAACATGCCAATAGGTTCCTTTTTCCTTCAAACTACATTGATTATCATCTATTCGTCACACGCACTAAGCTAAAGTACAATGTACGATACATCTACAGCACAACTGCTCGTCCAGAGCAGACCCAATATCAACCGTTTCTCAAGTCTGATAAACAAGGGAACATGATGACAATTCACCAGCAAACTTGTGCTACACTGTGCTCGACTCAGGAGTCTTCAAGAATGGCGCATGCCAGATTCGATGCCAGAGCCAATATCACGGAGCTCAAAGCATGGCTTGGTAGGTGATTGTTCGAAAAATCAGGACGCAGCTTGGCGAGCGACAGCTCTTGCAGCTTATTGAGCAACAAGGTCGTCTCAGCAACATTCAATAGCGGGCTGGGTTTGCAATTAAGTAGCTCCACCTAAAAAAAGTGGGGATACAAAAACAGAATAAAATTGATTTCTGCAGCCTGGAGAGTGGAGAAAACTGATTACTGGTGTCCTAAACAAACGCAGAAATAATTACTTACTGAGTCATGTAGAAGGGGCAGCCAGAAACGTTGCGGTGTGGATGGGTTCCTCATAAGCTACAAACAAAACACATCTATGCGGTCAGGAGACTGGAGGCAACAGACTATTGGCATCCTCCAAGGTGCATGTTATTTACAATCCTCTGCTGACTGCTTCAAATTGAATTGCAGGGACCCCTTTTTTCTCATGTCTAACGAGATATGGGGCCTGAAGTGTCGATGTGTTTAAAAAAACACAGATGATGTGTAAGAAATTCACCTGTATAAGAAAATCTACAGTTTGCCGAGCAGCCTCACCAGACCTTCCGTCTAAGGCTTGTTGCAGAGACCTCTTAAAGTCACGGTACCTTTGCCCAATGATACTTTTAAGTTGGCATTCAACATTGTCATGTACAGAGACAAATTTGATGGACAAAGAAAGAAATACCTATGAAGAAACTCGAGACCACCCGCACTACCAATATCAGGACCAAGTAGCTCGAGCAGCCCTTCCCATTGCTGACCATGCAAAATCGTTATGTTCTATGTTAAAAAACAACTAGCTGAAGGGGATTATTCTTCTTTCTTTATCATTTTTTTAAGGTTACTATTGCACAGAGAACAAGCTGCAGACTACAGCCAAGGCATTCAGAAAGAAGCGAAGATTGATACCTTAAAACTATCATCTGTGACTGACTTCCCAATGTGTTCAAATAACTGTTGAGCAATTCTGTCAAGACGAACTTTATCATGAGCTTGCTGGAACCAGTATACACCAGCCCCTTTTCGCCCATGTTTCCAATGATAAATGCCAGCAATCTAAAGAGAAAGCCAAAATTAATTAGATAAGAATCATAGGTTAAGCTAACATTGAGTTCAGTTGGGAACAATGGAAAATGCAAGCTACCTGTGAAAGTTTGAATAATTAGAAAGAGATTAAGCAACATCCAAACCATAAGCTACACAGTTCCTATTTTTATATAATAACACAAAAGTTGTGCGAACTTTTTTTTTGAAAAATTGAAGCTGTGCAAACATTAGAAACCACATTTACCTTCATTATGTTTGCACTAACATTGTCCAGTTCATACAAACGGCAAATTTCCAAAGTCTGCTCACAGAAATGAGTATTAGATTACAAATAATGAGACTTAAAACACTGCAAGTATAGAATTAAAATACATGGTACCTTGAGTACTAGGCGATTATCTTGTATGGGTTGCTTGAGAAGTAGAATCTCCAAAAGCCCCAGGCCTTGGTTTAGACATGAAGACAGATAAGTCGGCGCAATCTGAGAATCAAACATGCAAGATAGCCCAGACAAATGTTGTCAAAAGGAGACGTTTTTGCTATAATCAACAGACAACAAAGTTCATGAGTTTATCTCATTAAAAAAATAAAACGGCGGTTGAAAATCAAAGGTGCACATCTGAATATTGAGCAAATATGGGCAAAATAAAATAGTTCCTCTTTACTTGGGACCTGTTTCCTATTTAACATTGGATGGACCCACGCTTCAGTAAGCCAGCCTAGTGGCAAAAAAACAAAACGGAAGGGAGGCAAAAGGAATCAAGGACTGAAATAAGAGGTATGCATCCAATGCGATCCATGCAGTTGCTAGTTTCAAAAATATATGGACAATGGCATAATGCCTAATACCTAATAATAATACTGATACATAAAACCAATCTAGTTAGTCGTTGGTATACTACTGTTACTATGTTACATAACTAACCTGCCAAGTTAAAGAATGAGAACACAAAACTTGAGCATAGACTAGCCGGTGCAGTTCCTCTATGCTTATACCGCCTAAGTGAGGCCGCTCTTCATGCAACATAGTATCAGCATAGTCATTATCAGCTGTCAGCAGATCCATAGCATGCGTGACCAACCTGCAGTAACAAATGCCCAAATCAATTTAGGATGGTGTTTCAATGTTGAATAGAGATTAGCAACTTAGCAGCTGGTCCATCTTACCATGGGCCAAAATTTTGTGTGCATTCTGCCAGGACAACCTAATCATGGAAAAGAAGATGTTACACCAAGAAAGGAGAATGTGAAAGTCCATAAGGAGTATAGAGAATCACATTATGCTCCAACCTCTGGGTTTTCTGAAAGGACACCAATAATGAGGCCTGTTAATCCATTAGTGCCAGAGGACGGCTTAAGCTGTATGCATTTTTGTGCTAAATGGTGCATCCCTTCAAAACCCTGGCAAAATGCAGATTTAAATGCAACACGAAGTTATGTGAACTTTTCAAATACATACTTCCTTCAAAAAAAACTTGAAAGAGGGTATAAACTAATAAAACTATATAACGGAAGTGTTTTCATGAAAAAAAAGAAATAGGACACAGACTCTTAGAAAATTCACTCCCAGAAAACATCTGATCATCACACAATCACTATGCAGTACAGCTCTGAGCTAATAGCAATTTGCATGACCATTGATCTAGAGAAGATGGTTAAAATCCACATCTGGACTCATATAGGGGTCCAAGACAGTTTCACATCTAAAAATCAAAGAGATCAAATAAATGATCTCGCTGGCAAGCAGGTTGTTTCATAATATTCTGAAATGGGGGGGGGGGGGGGGGGGGTTTCAGTGGAAACATTTCAAACCCTTCCGGTATTAGGGAGAAAAGGCCCATGACAGATCTAAGCAATGCAATTACATCAGCAATGAATAACTTAATCAAGCAGAGAACCACAAAGCTCTACAGTTTACAAATACAAGAGCAAATGTACTAACCACTGTAAATGGTCTTATGTAAAGAAAATGAGAAGCAAACAGCTCCAGCCAATGGCAAGTAGAAGCAGTGAGTTCCTTTATGTTCCCCATCATAATATGAAGCAAATTCTTCAAACCGTCACGGGTTTTTTGGTGACCACACTGGATCCAAAATGCACTGCACTCCAGTTTAGTTACTTGACCTCGCCACTTTTCCCATGCCTGTAAATACAGATACCTTAGAAAAAGCTTTCCACTGTCTTGATCAGAAGGCTCACAAATATGAACAAAAAGGACTTGCAAATATGCACAAAACAATGGCACGTGAAAGGGGTTCTATTTGGAGCATGTAGTCCATATTCTACTTTCTATAACCAAAACTGTGCATCTTTCAATTTTTTATATTCAAAATAACAATCTCAGAAGGTAGATAGAGACATTGTTGCATAGCAGTCACATCATGTGCAACGAGGAACAATCAGATGGTCGAATCATAGTGTGCCCTAGGGACTTCCATCTGCAGTAGTGCCCACTTGCCCAGAAGCCATCATGCTGATCATACAAAGGCATAGCTGTGAAGAAACTAGATTCTAGCATGCAGTTCAAAACTAACAAGGCGAGAAGGGTAAAATGTGCTAACCAACATTTGTTAGGATTTTTTCCAATGATAAAATAAGAAAATGTTTTTGCTAATGGCATAAAATTGAGAACCAAGCAATAGCTCAGTTGGTACAGCTTCCAGTTTGGTGGCTGCCCACTCAAGCTCAAACCTGGGTGCTAACATATTCCTGTGAGCACCAACTAAAGTGTTCGCTACTCTCCTCACTTACGAGAAAACAAAGGGGACACTTCATCATGTGGTCAGGTTTCTTTTTTAATGGTGTAAAATTAATGCAAATATGCTATGTTCGAAATTAAAGGGATACAGAAGAAATACTGATCATTGCTAGAGAAGACATGACATCATTTTATAAGACAAACCTTGACAAAATCGGGTCTTGTTTTGCAGCACTGGCCTAATTTACCGGTTGGTAAATTCGGTCTCAAGCGGGGCATCGTTGATACAAGAACAGCGACAGCCTCGACTAATCCATTTTCTGTCTGTAACCAAAGGAAAAAGAAACTGATGATTTTAGGAAACCAGGTAACATAAAATCAACTGACAACATAACATTGTGGCATATCAGCATACGGCCAAAGCTTAAAGGAATAAATTACTACTATAGCCTCAAAATAACTGCTGAACAAAATACAATGTCCCAAATATGAGTAAAAAAACTAAAGTACATAAAGCAAAAGAATACATTACATCATAGCACGGTTACATTAAAGGAGGAAAGAAAAGATACAATCAAATCCAAAACAGAACAGAGTAATTCAAATCTGCATAATACAAGTCGCCACCTAAATCTAAGTTCAAACAGATCCATCCAGTATTTCCACTTTCATCTTCAAAACAGTCGCACACACACAAAAAATCTCCGGTAGAGTTACTATTTATATGCTACTGTTCAACTCAAACCGAATTGGCTTGAAATCTCAGAAATCATTCATTAGACAGCCAGCATTTAAGTTAATTGTATGTGTAGCAACAGGCTAACCACTCCAACCTCCACAGAAAAATGACATGGAGCAAAATAAAAGTAATCCATATGGTTCTATTATTCTACAACTGGACACATGATTCAGATAAACAGTAATAAAAAACAAGAAATTCTATAAACACAAAAATAATCAAATATATAGAACCCTCAATAAATCTTATGTATTTTATTTGAATTGAATCATAAACTAATAAAAGAAGAAATAAATATAACCTCAAACAAACTAGCAACAGCAAATGAAATACCTCACGGTTATCCATCTGATCCAGTTGATATGATCCATGAAACCGTAGCAAATTCACCTACATGAAAAACATCTTAAGATGGGAGGCATCCAACAAAAACACCAACCTATCAGAAAATGTAGAAGAATACAGACATACCACGATGTCAAGCCACCCAACCGAAAGTGCTGCTGACAAACCATTCCAGTAATCAGGATCGTCTTCAACAATCTATAAATGATCTCTCGTTATGCATTTAACCTCATCAACATAAGGTCAACAAGGATGGAAGTAACACAGATGAATAGTAGTACAAAGTATAAAGCAGAGAACCAATCAGAAGCTGGGCTCATTATATGAATACAAGATACTAGGAGTCCGACGGTCCGTATAAAAAAATTGTAAACCACTTGACTGAACCTTGGAAGATGCCAAGGCACTCCTCATATTGAAACCAACCTGCAAATTAATGAGCTTTTTCTGGAAATTGCTGAGTTTAGAGTACACTGTGCTCTCCTTCCCTGACATGAGGCAGTCAAAATCCTAAAATCAAAGTAAGTAGAATGAGATAGCCATCCCTGGGCAATGTTAGAATGAAGTGTTGTTGCAAGTGGAACAAGGAAATGGTTAAAGGAAAGAGCATTACGGCTAACCAATCAACAAGACGCTCAGGAAGCCAGCTTTGCAACTGTTTATCAACATAGAATATTTCCAACAACTCCCAGGCGGCCCTTAAACTTGTGGGCTTCTCCCTAACCTGTAAAGTGTATGAATTACTTTCTACATTTGAAGTTGAACAATATCATGTGAATTAATAGATACCATGTCACCAGTAAAATATAAGCACAACAAATAGGTATGGACACCTGAAGAATTGTCTTGGGGTCTTCAATCATGAAAGCAGGAGAATCCGGGTTCCCAAGGAGATTGCCAATGGTTTTGCTGTATTCGAGCACATATTGCCACCTAATGAAACACCACTGAAATCAAACGGAAGCACAACTACGATATATCATACCTTAGCTAACCAGCAAAGTAAACAACTCCTGTGGTTCCCCTTTGCCAAAAGAGGTGTCAACCATATTTTCACTGGTGTAAACTCGTGCATCAGTGTGGATGTATAAAGTTACAACTTAACGCTTCTACAATCCATAATACTAAGGATATCCGAACTCCTAAGAGTTGCATAGCTGTCAAAAATACTACTACTGTAACACATGTTGGTAAAGTCAAAAGTTTCTAATAGCAGAGTTACATTACAAAATTTTGCATGAGGATCATGTGGGAATTAAGCCAATAGCTTGAACAGTTAATTTCTAATCATAAGGAGATAACTATTACAACCAGTAAACAAATTAATAATTAATCAATAAGCATGTAACAGTGTACACAGCCGCAAAATAAAGCTCACCATTCTGCGTAATCAGGGACTGAGGACATGCGCGACATAGCGGCAGCATCAGCGAGGGCGTTCTTCCTGCTCTGCAGAAGCGCGAAGGCCGGCACCGACCCATACTCGATCCGCCGCATCTCTGCCTCGTCGATTTCCTCCTCGACCTCCGCGCCACCACTGCCGCCGCAGCCGAGGTTCACCTCCACCACACTCCCGGCGACCTCCTCCGCGCCGCCGCAGACCTCCGAGTTAGGCGGCCCGAGGCACGCGACCTGCAGAAGGTTGCCGCTGGACCAGGAGACGTAGACGCGGAAGATGGGCGGGGCCACGCCGTGGCGGATTGGCCGCACAGGTGGCGGCGACGGCGTCCCTTGGCCAGGCTCCCCTCTAAATGGGACGATAGCGCCGCCGCCGTCCGTCGGCATGCCAGGCATCCTCGCCGCCGGCCGAGCACGGGCTAGGGTTTTGGAGGCGGGTGACAGCTGCGAGCGGGATTTCGGTGAGCAATGCGTCTAGCGAAGGGGGTTTTAGGAATTCGAAATCGAAAGACTATTGAAGAGTTCAGCTGAAACTGATTCAGCGGTAATTTGGACGGCTAAATCTAAAGATTCATTCACAAATTAGTTTTTTTTATTATTACTTATATAATATTTTATTACTATCTGTTCTTTATAATATTATTAATAGTAATATTTTATTAACTAGCAAGATGGTCCGCGAGTGCCGTAGCTTGATATAATAATAATTAAAATTTTAATATAATAAGTTATAGTGATATTATTTATATGAATATGTAAAAAGACATCACTTATAACGTTACAATTTTTTTGTTTATTAAAGCATATAGATTGGCAAAAGTAACAACTGATAATGGCCTGATATCCGGTTAAATATGGCTATAATGACCTCCTATTAATTTTGACTCTGAACTGTACGCTAGACGTTCTAAATCAAACTGAAACAATTAGTGGACTCGACAATCTTCGGACTTGAGAAAGTCTATTTTTCCCGATGCAAACAAATGCTAAAGTCTCGATCCTAAGCAATAAAATACTATTATTTTCTTCCATTCTCACAACTACTGCCCCGGCCAACTGCCAGAACTGCAGGTAACTCGCCGGTCCAGCGTCTCCGGTGAGCCCCTGGATTTCTTGCCTCCGCAGCGGCGCCAGGTTCGTGGGCTACGACAGGGCTGCCGCAAGGCCGAGGCGGCGGGGCCGACTGCCGGTGTGCTTGGCGTGGACAAGGAGGAGCGGGGCCGCCTGCGACGGTGACGAGCACCTGGAGCCGACACCCACTTGCCGCATTCCTCTGTCAGCTATCAAATAAAAGAAATAAATCAACAGATAATGTAGCAAGCATGAAAAAATGCAGTAGAAACATTACAATCTAATCGAACAAAATTACAGAAATGCACAATACTCAAAACAATTACAGTCTGGAATGCCATGTATTCTGTTGAGCCAAATAAAGGAACCCTTTTTAATGAAGATGCAGAGATTGGAAGGGACACTCATCGCAGCACATCCCTGCTCTCTGTTGGTTTCAACTCCTGCGGCGCAAACAACCAGCAAAGCAGATAAAAAGAAAATCATCAAAATCAGCGACGAGAAAAGAATCAAAACAAACGGAGCGAAATTGAGGCAGGGGATGGGATGGAAATTGGACCAGCTCCTTCAGCTAACAGGTTTTGCAGTTCATCTCCGCTCACGTCTGCAGATCGGGGCAGAAGAAATCGATTCGAGCAAGCTAGATCTCCCACACGAACAGGAGGAACAGACGACCCGAGGCCGGATGGATCCGCGCTTCCAGCAGTCCACGAGGGGGAATTGGGAGAGGTCCACGGCGGCGAGCCGGCAAGAGAAGAAGTTGAGGTGGCGTGCTGAAGCGAGGAAGGAGGCTCCCATCCAGAGTGGAGGCACGAGGGTCGAGGGCCGGCGGAGTCCACCGCCGTGAGACTCTGACGGCGTTGCCTCCTCTCACGGCCCTGCTCTGCCTCCTCGCCGAGCCGACGGGTGAGAGCTCCCAGCACGGCCGCGTGAAGGCCACTGACGAAGCCATCGGCAAGCTGCCCGCGCGGATCCAGGCCATGGACGCCGCCGAGCTGCAACGGCTAAAGGCCAAGGTCCGCACCCTCTCTGATCTTCCTCATCGCGGCAACGGCAACGACTGCAATGGATGCAGAGGGTGGCGTGATGCGAATTTCAGGCACGGAGGGAAGCGTGACTTACGAGCGGGTATTGCGTAGGCGTACGCGAATTTCCAGAAACGCTCTCTAAATGTCCATTTATCTAGGTGTGCCCTCCCTTCCATCTCCCTTGACCCCGACAGTCAAACCGAGCGTGAGAAGTACGGTGGACCCGATCCAGATGAGAAAAGTTTTCAATTCTACTCGTTCTTTATAGTATAGATTACGGTATCCCCTTGCTACAACTTAACTACAAGCTTTGAGAGATTGCGCCGTACACTGCGCCGCCGCACATGAGTTGTGATGTTAGATTTATATTTGATCTTAGATTCCAGTAGAAAGGCTTTGTTCTTAATGATTTGTCATCTTCTTTTAGTGGTAAAGAAAAACTTTCATAACAACTCTTTGTTTGTACCTTTGAAAAAAATGTAGTGATAAATATTTTAAGATTATTTTTCTGAAATATACCTGCGTCTGTTCAGCTTGTCTACTTTCGATTTATTCTCTCTCACAAAATACTATTGAACCAGTCGAAACCAGACGAAATCTATCTGCCAAACAATGTCATACGATCCAGAATAGAGGCACATTTTAGATGGATAAAGGAGATCCAACCAAACTTACACAAAAGACCCTAAAAGGAGGGAAAATAAAATTAGACCCTTAGGATATTTTGTGTTTGCCGTGTACACCTCTTGTCCCCCACCGCGTCATCGCCGAACCCACCACTGGAGTAGGAGAAGAATAGCAAGAGCACCGAGGCCAAGTGAAGTGAGAATATCTCTAGTGTTACAAGCACATAGGGTGTTACCATGTTATCATTTCAAATTTGTACATCTACATTATTTTAAAAAAAATTCTAACAAATATATAAATAGATAGTTCATGTTAAATTCTACCATCATGCAAAATCTGAGATGCAATAGAAACTTGTACAAAATGCAATAAAAAAATAGTGTCAATAGTGCGGGTTGCAACTGTTCATTTCAGACCCGTAACCTACTATTCACATGTTGATTTCTCTTTTTATTTCTCACTATACAAGTTTAATTTGCATCCCAAATTTTGCCTCAAAGTAATGAAAATTATGTGATGCTAAAAAAGATTTCAATTGCATTACAAATTTTGCATAATGGTAGATGCTTGCATGCTCTATCTATTCATATTTTTGTTAAAATTTTAGATGCACGTATAAAGGTGTTACCATGTTTGGTAATATGGTAACATCTAACCCCGCTAGTAACACTAGAGATATTCTCGAGGCGAAATACCATTGCACAAAAGCTTTGAAATGAGCCGCAAAGAAAACATACAGAAGAGGAACATCGCCTGGGACGCACCCCATACTTTGCCCGTTGTGGACCTGCACACTAAGCCGGCAAGCAGCAAGAACAGAGCACAGATCCACCCACCAGACGAGCACCCACCAACCATCTCCCTGTATTGAGCCACCGACACCATATTTGGTTGGAGCGCTCAGTAACAAACTCCAAATCTGCACTGATTCGCTATGGGAGCACCTAAGCAAGCCAAATGAAAACCAAAACCACAACTGGCGACCAAATCTCCGATCCGGTAGCCAAGTCCCACCATGGGGAAGTGCAAGAGCATAACTAACCTCCTGCCGAAGATGACGCTGACGGCACTGCCGCCGCCGGAGGAATAGAGAGAAAACATAACCGGAAAAGCAAGATCTACCCCTACCAAGATTTAGACTAGGAAAGGACATGGACACCAGCAGCTTCAATCCCTGTTCCCCATCCTCTCCGGCACCGAACTCGTCGCCGAAGGAGAGAGGGAATGGAGGAAATCCGCTCCAGAGGTGAATCGCCCTCTTTTCTTCTTCTCTCAATCTATAAAAACATCCATATACCCATCATATGAACCCCACCTATCAACACCAAACCGAAGTGGTAGAAAGTTTTCTGAACATGAAAAAACTGTATGCAGCAAAATACTTCTAACATTTTCCCTCTTCTTTTTTTCACCCAAAATTTTTCCTGCCCGCCGGTGTACCCACCTCCAATTCCGCCCGTCAATCAGGCCGGCGCGTCAGGCGGGATCGGGCGACGCGGTTGAGGAAGCTGTGCCCGCGGATCGCGCGCCCGCACCGGCGGCGGAGGCCAAGAAGCGCGAGTTCCCCATCGCGCTGTCCAAGGAGATCGCCGAGGACTTCGCGGTGATTCGTGGGTCCCGTGCAAACCACGCACGCACCTATCGACGGGCTCGCGTCACATCCCCCGCCCCGGCCCGACTCAACTCTTCTTCCTCAATCTATCCCCGCAGAGAAATCGAGGGAGCGAGAAGAGACAATGAGATCGTGTGCGGAGATGTCGTCGGACTCCTCGTCATGGGCGCGCACCCTGGTGTAGATCTCACTCTACACCTTCAATTCTCCGCCATGAGCGTCGTTGTCTCCATCCTCGGCGCAGCATGGTAAGACGGCGGCAGGACGGTGCCTCCTCCCCATGTCTAGCTAGATCTGTCAGCCCTGACCATTCGTGTGCTTGCCTCTCACCGCCCTTGCTGTTTCCTTTTGCTCTACATCTCCAGGGACATCTTCATCACAGGGAGTCGGGGAGCAACCATCGAGGCCGCCTTCAAGGCGCCCAGGATCACATCTAAGAAGCTCATCAGGTGCAGAATCTTGACACTTCAATTCGTACTACTCGTTCAGTCTTTCTCGAGTTGCCGTTGGCCTATTGCTAGAAAATAAGCAGCAAGGAGAACATACGGAGGTTGCCACAAGCCCACAACCTCGACCTTGCCGTCGACGACTTCGACAAGGAGGAGATCGATCATGAGCTGCTCTATTCCTTCCAGCAGAACAGCAGGGTATACGCCCTCCCCTCCCGACTCGCCCATCACTTCCACTTATAGTACATGTCGCCCTTCTGTTTATCGAATGGTTAAAAAGTATTTTTCATCATGTATAAAATTGGAACTGCATTGGTGAGCATCTGCTTCTTTTGGTTGAAGTCTACTCAACTTTGAGCTGGTTGGGTCCTGATACAAACTTCTATATGCTTGAGGTAGTATCGTTGCTGGTACGTGGGGTGGAGATGATAGAGTTGAACCCTTGCTTTTATATGGAGAATGACCAAGATGTTAGTATGATCTAGACAAGAATTCACCACAACCGAAGTTAGTTCTGTCCCATTTGGAAAAAGCAGCACCACGGCATTTGTAAGTTATGTTCGAATTGAGATTTAATTTTATTTTGTCATATGACCAGGCATATGACAAGGTTTGTGATATTGTCAAGAAGCAGCTTACACTTGCTGATGCTACTGCAGTTTCGGGCTCCTCCATGTTCCAAGATCTTGGCATGAACTGAATATTAACATGTGCTTCGTGACCTGGTGGGATGTGCAACTCAAAGTAATTGTCTTCCTTTGGAGATGGTGATTTGGCAAGAAACAAAGCCAATGCTGAGGAGAGAATGTGTGGGGCTGCAGATGTGTGGCTAGATAGCATTTGTAGCTTTTCTCTTTCTTTGTTGTAAATAAACTCCTTTTCTCTTTAATATATAACCAGTAGGAGATCACTCCCCTCCTGTTTCATATAAAACAAAGAATGTACCACTTACTGGAATTTGGAATGAGAAGTCTGATCAAGAGAGAAAACAGACTCTGCCAAAATCAATATTGATGCAGGTCTCTGCCAATGAGATGAATAGAGTTGGGGTTTTGTTGCAATCTGGTTCCAAACCAAGCTCCGGAGTGTTTATATGCGACTTTTATAACCAATGACGTCTCGATTGGTTGTCCTTTTAAAAAACTATTTAATTTAATTTATTATAAGTTCCACTTAAATACTTTACAAATAGTGGTTTTACTAAAAAGATTCTTTTACACGTGCGTACCGCACATGTACTTTTCTTGATCAAAATAATCAAATGATAGGTTGATCACAATAATCAAATGATAGGTTCAATCGATGGTTCATATTTTATCAAAATGGACGTAATACGATGGATCCATAAGTCTCGAAGGTTTTGTAAAACACGTGCGGCAATTTTACTATAGAGGAGTAATGATGAATGACTTTCAAAAGTTTGATGCATATAAATCAGGAAGGATGCACCGTGTTTTGGTATGCCTCCATCGATATTTTTTTAATCGCTCGTAGCAAATAAAGTTTAGTGTGGGTGTTTTTTTTTTGAAATATGATTCTTCAAACACGTGTGTGCCGACGTGCACCCTACTAGTTGTAGCATAGAAAAGGACGAGAACGGGTGAAAGACGGCAAATATTTTAAGATTGTTGAAGCCACTCATTTATCACATGAAGTAAACTGAAGATTATGTATGCTAATCTCCGAGACAGGCTTCACCATAAGAAATTCAATCAATTGCACTAAATCCAATACTTAGCATAGACATTAGTTTATCTTACATTTGATTTATATGGAATACAGGAATCTGAAAAGGTTGTGCCAAAAATAAAATTACAACCAAATTTCAAAGTTTTATCATCGTATCCATTTCAAATATAACTACTCTAGGTTATTTTCCATCACCGTCAATCCTAATCCTACTGCCATCAGAAGAGATGACAGACCGAAGCTAAATAAAATGTAGACGAATCTCGATCAGATGATCACACCATGGCTTCTAAAGACAGTTATAGTTGTGCGCTTAAAGAACAAACGAGTACTTTGCGCGCGCCTTGGCGCGCCTGGATACTATAAGCTAAACTACCAAGTAGCAATAGTATCTATTTGTAATAGATTATGTGATAATAGGCTACTTAGCAAGGTATTATTTTGATGCCTGATTCAGAAAAAAGTAAGCTGGAAACTCATAAAGATATGGACATATATTATTGATAATTACATTGCAGTTACAGAGTAGTTAGACATATAAATTTTTTAAGGGAGATCAGACCACATAAAATTTCTAATTTTTTTGGAGCGTCTTGGCGGTTGCACAAATCATGCAATGATTGGGGTCCCCTGCAAGTGTGTTTTCAGTTGATTAGTGTAAAATAGTAGTTCAGATGATTTTTCATGAAGTAGAAGACAGAGTGAGTTTGATTCATACCTCTCCAAGGGGTACACTTAGAAATGGTCTAAGCCGTAACATGGTGATGCTGCTGCTTTTTGATGGCAATCTGTGGGAGAACATCTTTTTTTTCTATTTGAATGGTAGGAGATATGCTTTTTTCTTGGGAAAATTTCCTGATAGCAGTTGAGTCAAGTAGCTTCTTAGCAGCCTTCCAATCGTAATAAAAGAGCCTATCAATCTTGGTACAAATAACCATAGTATTATCGTCCATAATGTTGTTGGTGAGATAAGGGTGGCTAGCAAGCTATATAAGGTGATCTGCAGGAGCTTTTTCATCTTTTTTTTTCTGAATATGATTGGTCTAGTTAGGTTCTGAGCATTGCTTTGTGTAGACTTGGTATGGGAGGAAGGTGGTCTGATATGTAGGTGATTAGTTTGTTTGACAGTGGAATACCAGAGAAGCGCTGCAAATGTAGATATGATAATAGCTATGAGGAAGCCAAGGAAATCTTGTCGCACTTCTTTCATTGAGATTGCAGCTAAGATATTAATGGAAGGTCCTAGAATTGGAGCTGCAATTTCCAATGTAGGTGACAAAGATGATCATGTCCTTGTAAAATGGATCCCAATCTCACCATAATAGCAAGATGATCATGTCCTTGTAAGATGATCATGTCCTTATAATAGCAAGCTAACTATGTAGGTACATACGTATGTACAATGGTATGAAAGTTAGCATCCATTTTCCCCCCTACAAATCTAAATACAGAAATACGTATAGCTATGAAATAGTTCCATCTAATTGATATATAGTTATGGAGTAGCTGGACCTATACATATTTTAAGTTATGGCCAGATTGGACTACAAAGCTTCTGGAGCCTTTTGGCACTGGCACAAAGCATGTGCTGGATATGGTCTTGTGCATGGCATTTTAATTTCGCAAATGTAAGTTATCATTTCAACCGATGTTTATGAATTAGGAAGCAGGATAGGTTTGTTTTCAACTGTTATGTAACCATGAATAAAACCAGAAAGAAAAATATCTATGTTCAAATTGTTTAAAAATATGTTTGATTTACTTTAATAGTAAGAATATTTTGTGGGTTAAGTTGTCTTATTGGCATCATTGCAGCTTCCTTGCACAAGGCTCTAAGATCACTTCCAGAATATCCTAGAAACAAAACTGTTTCAGTACCAAAGAACAGTATAACCCATCTTTTCAAAATCATCATATACCACAAAATAAAATACCTTTAGTCTCCACAGGAAGTCTTCCAAGATCATTATCTATCAGGAATCAGTTCTACATTAGGTTTCAATTTACGAACATATTGAATAGCTATCAACTGAAACCTGAAGCACTTACTGGACAATTTAAATGATTGTCCTTTGGGCTGATTTTTCGGAAGTAACGTCTGAACATTTGGATCAGGAACATGTATATTCTCTTTTCCTATTTATAAGATTGAAATTAGTGGCTTTCAAAATATAGGAAAATGAAGGTGTCACAGTAAAGTATTAATGAGAAAAATAAGTGCACAACACTCCATCAATGTTCCCAAAGCCCATCTACTACCTCGTGGCTCATTGACCGACTAAAACAGCAATAGAACACACAACAGTCTGACTGAATTACATGTCACATCACCAGTAAAATAGGCAAAGTACCCAATCCTCCCTCAAAGTAGATTTTTTGGATGTATATATACATAACTTATTTTCAACATAAATAGACCACTCTATAGTAGGCATCCAATTTACTAAAAGAAAGTATTGGCAAACACAAGAAACTTCTAGTATAACTTGTGGAGCGGTTCTCTGTTATTCTCAGTTTAGAAAGAACTATCAGGTTAACACAATAGACTGAAGCAAAAATGTCTGACGAAACAGATGCAACTTTTATGTGGCATAAACTATGAGCCCAACAAAAGAAAGTAACACTATGCCGGGATAAATCTTACCAGCCTTTGAAGAACAACATCATGTGTCGGGGATAGATCCTCTGGGTACCGCAAGGAAGCTACCCGCGGGGGAAAAGAAATCGAATTACTATTAAGGACTAAGGACTATACCCTGTAATCCTACTAGGAACCCCACCCCCTGGGATATATAAAGGAGGGCAGGGGTACCCAGATAGGCAGAAGAGAGTAGCCAACAGGTAACTCAACATCGAAGCGCAGGGCGCAATATTCAGCACCCCAAACAGGACGTAGGGTATTACGCTATTCTGGCGGTCCGAACCTGTCTAAATCCGTGTCTTGTGTCCTCTCGTTTACCTTCAAGTTCTACATCCGGCGATCCCACACCAAATAATCACCTACCTTAGCGTATTCGTAGGTAGGTTAGCGGTAAAAGTACTGACAGCTGGCACCCATCATGGAGCAGATCGTCATGATTATTGGGCGAGATTGAAGGACCACGTCAACAAAATTAATCTATTGTGCGGTACAGCGTATCTCCAATTAAGTTGGCGACTCGGCGTATATCTCTATTGAGTCATCAAGATCGAATTGAAGGCCGAATAGATGTTGTTGCTGCAACCAATCAATTACCCGACAGCTGGAAATCTAGTTCGTTACAGAGTCGGAAGCGGAGCAGTCTGGTTTGTCACGGTGCATCAGGTCAACATACAGGAGATAACTCCACACGGCACTAAATCTGCTCTGGAACTATGGTCCGTGGGGCCCGATGAGGCCGGGAGACGGAGAACGGGAGAAGCAATTCCTTTTCCTGTTCACGTACGGAAGGGGCCACTAGAAGTATAATTAGTTCTGAGCTAATCTGTCAGAGTATCATACGAGGATTGGAGGTCTATACCGTCGTCTCGGTGCATGTGAGCTAGTGCATGCACATGCACGCATACCTGCATCTTGGCTTCATCAACGACAACAACGGCCGACGATTATCCAGACTTCATCGACAACCAGTCGGTCACGTTCCCCGCCCGATTGGTTTCAGCAATAACACGGACTACTTCGACTACTTCGATCTCGTAAGGACGCTCGGCGATCCGCCACCGACTACTCCGACTTCACGCGGATGCCCAACAACCTGTCAACGACTACTTTAACTTCGCAAAGGCACTTGGCGACCCGCCGACAAATACTTCAACTTCGCAAGGACGCTCCACTCGCCGACGACTACTTCGACTATTTCAACTACTCGTCTCGACTACAAAACTAGTCGAGAGTGGGTCTCGCGATATAAAAAACTAGTTGGAATCGACTCCGACTAGTTGGCTTCATCAACAAACCGTCACAGCCTCATCGACGGGCGCTACACCTTCATCGTCAATCGCCCACGAATCAAGCTAAGTGACTTATACCTTTTTTTCGACCTGTTCTCCACAAGATCGACTACTTTTTTGGTACGCCTCTTGACGGGAATCACCCTCGGGGGTTACACCATGATCTACTGCTCCTGGGGTCTGCTGGCTAATAGCCCACGCGCTTGGTACACCGAGTTGTGTCGGGCTCACAACGGCTACACCCTTTGGACTTGTGCGCTGCAACACGCGCTCTCGCTGACTACTTATCTATGTACGTCTCTCGATGGGCACGAAACCCTCCAGAGCTACACATCGCCGACTACTTTTTGCGCAACGCGCATCCTCTATGTCGCATGTCGACTACTTTTTCTGCTCGTTGTCTTCTCTTAATGGTCGCTAATCTACTCGAGTAGCAAATGCCATAACCCGTGAAACCTCGAGTCTTAAGTCATGACCTAAGCGACTCTATGCATGAGACAAAGATCTGATGGATGCTGGGATCGGGTGAACGTAAAGGGTGGACTACTCGAGACATTTAAATGGCCTAAAAAAGAGCTCGACACGGCAGCTTCATTTTATATCGAATAAATTTCGGTATCTTCATATTATTACTGAGTAAAATTCGGTATCTTCGCATTATGCTACATAATGTATGCATTACTTTTTTTCAGATCAAGGTTCAACAACTCGCCAGACCGCTTAGCCCGCCTCCCGCCTCCCGCCTCGGGGGCTAGGCGGATTACTACTCCATGTGGCTCCTTTGGCTCCCAAGCTCGGGGGCTGGGTGCCAACGACTACTCAACATTGCTCCTACAGCTCACTTGGATCATAAGCTCGGGGGCTGGACACCGCAAAACTACTCGGAAGACGACATATATGAAGACTGAAGGCCTAAAGGTAACCCTAGGTTGCCGCGCGGTCAGATAACCAACAGCAGCCTAAGGGTCCTTTGGAAGTTGATTGTTTTGAGCGGTAATTCGGGAAGAATTTTGGGAGTTTATTTGATTAACCATTTTTTCAGCGATTTTATCCCCAAAAAGGGATTTTTCGAACCAATTGATTCCTAAAATTTACCATCAGAGCAAATTACACATTTCATACATATTTTGTACATAACACTGTTCAGTATGCCATGTTATTTTGGATCTTTTTCCAAACCTCGGGATTTGGATTCAAGGCTCAGGGGACTGCGGGACACGTGTCATCGATGGCTTATTTTTCAAAAATGTTTGGAATATAAGGAAAGAAGATTCAAGACTAATTGGACCCTCAGATTGATTCTTCGATTCAACCTAAGGCTCGGAGGCTACTCCATATGGAATGCGATTTGCATCACACCCCATAAAAAGAAGACTTAAAAGCACTTGGGGCATGAGCACCTCACAGCCTCGAGGCAGCCAAGGAAGTACTCGAAGAATTCCTTCAAGACGGAGCTTTAGAAGAAGCCGAAGACTACTTCAGAAGTACTCAAAATACCTGCAGTACTCTGAAGAGCTCGGGGGCTTGTCAGGGATAGATCCCCTAGGTACCGCAAGAAAGCTACCCACGGGGGAAAATAAGTTGAATTCCTATTAGAACTATACCCTGTAATCCTATTAGGACTCATACCCTGTAATCCTACTAGGAACCCCACCCCCTGGGATATATAAAAGGAGGGCAGGGGTACCTAGATAGGCGGAAGAGAGTAGCCAACAGGTAACTCAACATCCAAGCGCATGGCGCAATATTCAACACCCCAAACAGGACGTAGGGTATTACGCTATTCTAGCGGCCCGAACCTGTTTAAATCTGTGTCTTGTGTCCTCGCGTTTACCTTCAAATTCCAGATCCGGTGATCCCTCACCAAATAATCACATATCTTAGCATATCCCTAGGTAGGCTAACGGTAAAAGTAGTGACATCATCCAACTCTTGAGGTTTATTAGTAGCCACTAGACAAAGAAGTGCTATCAACCCAAAATATAAGTTCAGAATATTGAGCCCTAAGCAGCAGTGAATCAAGCAACAGGCATTACCAAACCAAAAGTTACTGTCCTTTTGAAAGAAAAGCTTCAGCATGGGATTTCATGATTATGTAGGTGTAACTTACAATTGTGAATGTGAAGTATCATTAATATTTTCTGTAGGGCAAACACAAGGTAAAAGCAAAGCATAATTAAACAATTGGGGAAAGGTAAAGATGCTACTTACCTATAACAATCTCTATACCACTAAAAAATCAATTGGGGGATAATTTTTTGGTGTGACCCTAATCTCTCCCTCTCGCCATTCTGCCATGAGCAACATGCGGCCGTCGGATGATTTTGTACATGCGCAGGAACGGCAGCCCCGTATCAACGCCTTGCGAACCGTCACGAGTCTCTCGTCATCCTGCCGCGCGCCAACTTGATCCGTCCGATCATTGGTTCAAGCAAAGCAACGGCAGACCGCGACAATCGCAAACTCCCCCCACGTCGCCCCCAATCGCCCCGCACTCAGCATCCCCGGCAAAATCTGCGTGCGTTCAGGCATACAAACTAATAAAACCCTAAACAGCACCAACGCCGGCACAAAGCAGTAGACGCCGCTGCCGCCGGCCGTCGACACCGCTGCCGCCTGCCGCCTGCCGGTGGATCTGCACAAAAACACAAGCACCTCCGGCCGTCCACGCAGCTGCTGCCAGTCTGACAAAAACTCTGATCCGTTGAGGACCAACACAACACGCGGAAGCGAGGTGAGATCACGTATCCAATCCACTGGAGCATCTCACGTACGTTCATCAATCAGCGGTTTTCTTTCCAGGATGGGTACAAAGAGAGAGCAACTGTGTGCTGCTTTTGTGGTTTGTATTGCTGTGTTGAGTGTTTTATATTCTCAAAATCACTCGGTTAATATTGGGGTTAGGTTGTCCTTTCTGCAGCACACTTCATTGCAAAATCTTGATCAGGAACCTCTATTGTATTTTTCCAATATGTGTTAGTTTGAGGGAATTTCGTGCTTACAGTTTCAAGGGAAAATTTCTCGTTGGGAAAGGTGAAAGGGCCGGCATTCCTGGGTTTTCATGTAAGGTTTCAGTATCAGAATTGATTCTAAATTGGTTGGATTTCATGTAAGGTTTTCATGGCAGGAACTTACCGTTTCTTGCTTTAGGTGAAAGAAATAAGCTGCTACTCTTCCCAATGGAAACTTTTTCTAATCAATGCTATAATAGCTATCTGGTTTGAAGAGATATCGATACATTTTCAGCACTTGAACCGGCAAATTTGGTCCATCCCTCTGGCTTCTTTCAATATGATCTCTGTGTCTGTGATATTGGAATCTGATGAAACAACTTTATTAAATTCGTTATTGGTGATCTTAACACGCTAAATTCATTTATGTTTCTTCTGTGTTCGTATTTCCATGCAGACGTGATGGATGCTAAGTTCATTTAGGTTCGCTTGAGAATCGTCACCGCCGGAAACACAACTACCTGCTACACCGGCGCAGGCAAGTCAGGCTTACCTTGTGCATAGGGATCGGAATGACCTGAATGTGCAGAGTGTCGATATAGGGTTCATGCGAGTCAGTGTAGGGTCCTGTATACAACAAATATGACTAAATCTGAGCGAGTGACCCTTGGGGATGTATCCAACACATGTAATTCAGGTGAGTTTTATGCTGTTTTTTATTTCTCCGTATTTATGTCTTGTTTCTAATTACTTACTTGCACGCTCAATTTGCTATTAGCTACAAAACCAACAACCTTCCCACCAGTCTCCGCAAAGTCGATGACCCAAAGGAACTGAAGAGGTGGCGTGAGAGTGAACCATATGCAAGTTTGTTTGCAGAACAAAAGTCAAATAAGATTAAAAAACAGCGTACCTCAATGATGTCTGATGAGAAGAGGGCTGAGTTGAACAAGAAACATAAGAAACATCGTGAAGCATACAAGAGAAAGAAACCTCAATTGGGTTGCACTGATATTGCACCAAAGCAAGCACACGACGTTACCCGTCTACAGGTTCCGCTTTGGCTGGACACACTGATTTTATTACTGTTTATACTATTGCTATTGGTGTTAGTTCAAAACCCTCCCAAGGCTGCAGAACAGTAACTTTTGTGTTTTTGGGTGGACTCTCCATATTAACTAGAAATTCTCTTTCTTTTTGTAGATCAATTCGGTGGCGTTGAGAATATACCGAAGCAAGCACATAACATTACCCCGTCAACAGGTTCCACTTTTACTGGACATATTGATTTTATTAAAATGTATACTGTTGCTATTCGTGTTAGTTGGAAACATGCCCACAGCTGTAGAAACTTTTGTGTTTTTGGTGGACTCTCCAGATTGACTAGAAGCTCTCATATGTACAGTTCGAGATGCAAAAGCCCGGTACTGTAAAAATTTGCTTGACCATGTTCATATTTTGCTGGGCACACTGGAGACCCAATAATTAATCATGTTCATATATCTCTTCGTTGCAAGTGTCCATGAATCTGTATTATCATAAGAACTATCCCAGTGTGTGCTGTAATTTGCATTCTATAAAGTATGTGTGGTTATTAGAAACTAATTTTTTGCTTCATTTCAAATTATTATTGTCAGGTAGATGACATGTAATACACTTTCTTATACTGAATGTTTGAGCGCATCTTATTTTTGCCGCCCGTAGCAACGCACGGGCACTCCACCTAGTTACTAAATCATCTGGGTTCGATGACACCCCATCAAACTAAATAAGGAATTCAGATTTCAATCGTCTGCTAGCATCATTCTCGTTAGCTAGCCTTGTAGACATGATGCTAGCAATCTGCAGAATAAATGCCAGTCAACCATAAAGAAGCCGCAGATTACAATATTGCAGTGGAGCTATAAGCAAATCAAATTTGCTTTCACATGGCAGAACGTGCATCATAAAAAGCAAGCCAATAAAGTTTGAACATGAAAATTTAGACCCAAAGTTAAACTTGCCTATGAACGGCGAATCAACAAATGCATGAATCTGCAAATTTTTATTTGTTCTATAGACACACAGAGTATATGAGGAATCATAATAGAGGTGGATACATAGAAGCCTGTACCACTAATTGGCAGAAGCGAGGATTAAGTGGATAAAGACTCTTGCTTCGCTTGGAAAGTAGCCTTTCACTATTGGTTCATACGTGGGCAAAGCATGCATCAGTTCGAAATTAACATGAATCAACAATCAATGTCATGATTATAGGGCATGTTTAATTGGGGGATGAATGTTACAAGCAACTGGTGTAATTGTTTGCATGGTGTTACCTTGGTTACTGATATTTTTTAGGTTCAATTTAGTTGAGATATTGGCTGCCTCCTGCAAAAAAAGAAAAAAATACCATTAGGAAAATGTAAGCTGCAATCAAATAGATGCCAAAAAAGAGCCTATTATCTTTTGTGGTTCAATTAGGCACTGCAAAAAAAATTAACATATTGGGTTGAGTGCAAATGGTTGGTGAGATGTAGAGTAACATCACCTTGAATCCCAGATCAAGAAAAGTGAGTGAGAATTAATGGCATAAAACTAAAAAGGTGATCGCCACCGCTGCTTGGTCGGCATGCCCTGCGACTCCGGCTTCATGAGTTGCGATCATCACGCACCCACGTCAGCATCCTGTCGTAGCATTTCGCTGAACACCTACCTTTTTATTTTGAAACTTTTTGAAACTACCTCGAATAAGGAAACTGTAGTGCTTCTAACTAACAGAGGATTAACAGATGTTATCATGCATGAATTGATGGTTGATCAATTGAACACAGCAAATAGCCTTGCAAGCAAGTAGAACCAAACCACACTCTGATCTCAATGCTAGGACATGAAAGGTAAACTGAATCAAGTAGTTTGCTTGAAAATACGCATGCAGAAAAGAATTTACTTAGCACAACACAAAAAAATAAAACTATAGGTAGGAACCGAACAAATGCAAATACTTAACCTGCAACCACAATCTAGCCGCACAATATATTTATAAGTAGGGGGAAAAATGTACCAACAATTATTGGTAACATGAACTATTTATTTTAGCCATAGTAAGACAAACTGAACAAAATAAAGATCTACAAACATACACATAGATTCTACATATGAAACTTTTACAGTGAACTATACATGCATAAAGTGAGATCTGTATGAATTTCATAATTTTGGACTAACTGGGCAGCAGGAAATAATTAAACAATCTTAAGCCTAAATTATGTTCTAGCAGGGCCAAAAAGGATATTACACAACCATGAATATTTTTCATCGGTAATTCTAGATCTAACCAATCTAAAGAAACTAAATTTGCATTTCTTTTTACTATTTTTTCTTGATTTTATATGCTTTTTACAAATTTCACAAAACTCTAAACCCTAAACAGAGACTGACCGCAGGGTCCGCTGGTCAGGGGCGAGGAGGCAGCACGGACCACGCCATGGCTAGGCACGCCAGGCACGCCATGGCCACGGCCTGCTGCAGGGCAGGGCGGGCCCGCGACCGGCGGCGGGGCAGGGTAGGCCTGCGGCCAGCGAGCCCGAGAGGGGCCAGCGCGCTCGACGGCTTGGCACGGCGCTGCACGCTCGCAGCCCACGCCGAGCAGCCATGGCAGCGGGTTGGCCGCGCCGGCGCGGCCGCGTTCCGGCCCCCGCGATGCGCCAAATGGAGGGGAAACAGGCCGGACGGATCGAGGGCTCACTAGAGATTCGAATTTGCAGGTCGGAGGGCGAGGGGAAGGACCGGAGGAGGGTCATCGACGTAAGGCCGGAGCTCCGGGTGATGCTCTAATGGTGGCCGGCTGTAGCAGGGTCTATTGTAGCCAATTCGGCCAGGGAGGAGCTCGGCGAGGGGCTGGGGAAGATGGAGGGGATCGTGAGGAAGGTGCTCGCGGAGGGAATCGAGGAGGGGCTGCCGGAGATGGCCGGAATCGACCGGCGAAGGGATCTCGGTTCGGCCTAAGACGGAGTAGGGAGGAAGCTTAGGAAGAAAGCTGCCGCGCAATTTGGAAGAAGTGAATAACAAACAAGCAACAACAGGGAAGACGGTGCTATGGAAAATAGCGGTGGGGGCGCCAAGCACGGGGGAAGAGATTCTCGATGAACAGCACGCCGAGGGAAAAAGGAGACGAGAGCGGAAGGGCAGCTGGAGTCTGGAGGAAGCGGAAGAGCAGAGGAAGAAAAGTATCGATAGAGATCGAGAAACTTCCCGCAGCGAAAGAAGAGGCACTACCAGGACGCGTCGTGCACCGCGCGATACGCATCGAACGGCACAAATCATTTTCGCCGAAGTGGATAGCATGGGAGGCCGCGGAGCGGTGCACGTTTAACATATAGAAATTACAGGTTTTCTGAAGAAACATCAACGTGGTTAAATCCGCAACCGTGCTACAATCTATCAATGAAATTACAATTCTCACAATTTCTCACCACCATCGAATAGAACATCGGGAGATGTAGAGAGAGAGAGGACAGTTAGAATGCCCCCCCCCCCTCCCGTCAACTTCACTAGATAACGACACCGAAATCACAAACCCAATAGGTAAAAATGCTTCTTGGAAAGAAAACCACGAATAAAAAATCGAACAGGACCAACATCAGAAGATTTGCTATCACCAATATTATTGATGAAGATAGAGAAAGATGTATACTCTATTTGTTTGAGAAACTAAATAAGTACTCCCTCCGTCCTAATAATTTAGTCGTTTTGATTTTTCCACATATACATCGATTTTGACTATGTACCTGGATTTGATATTTGTACGAGGCTAAAATGCAACAAGGTGCATTTGCTATAGCGAATGCACGGACCCTCCGTGGAGCCAACTAACCATAGCTCACCCCTCCGCCACCCACCACCAAGCGTATGCATGTAGAGAATCTTTTCTTGATTCGGATCGAAAAAATACGATATCTCCAAAACCGTAGCTCATATTTTAGATCCGTTTGCATCAGGTTGTTGTAAAAAATGTGCTTAACAAAACGAGATCCATGAAGACTATATTTGATAAAAAAAAATTTCAAGTACGTAATTGCAACTTAACTGTACCAACTACGACGCAATTGCAACTCGGCTGTAGCGTAATTAGCGTTTGTTGCAACAATATGCATTCTCTGTGAAATGCATCCACGTAGCAGTTGCAACCGAGACACTACACCGATTGCAACTGAGAGAATAGATCAATCGCAACTGGACGAAAGATATTGCAACTGAGCGCGAAACAGTTGCAACTAGACGCGGACCAGTTGCAACTCAGATCAACACGGTTGCAACTGGACGCAAACCAGTTGCAACTGGATGTGAACCGGTTGCAACTCAGATCGACACGGTTGCAACTGGGCGTGAACCGATTGCAAGTCAGACCGACCCAGTTGCAACTAGATGCGAACCGGTTGCAACCCAAATCGACCTTTTGCAACTGGGCGCGAAACGGTTGCAACTCAAACCAACCCGGTTGCAACTGGACACAATCCAATTACAACTAGAACTATCACAGTTGCAGCTGAGAGGGTGAGTGCATTCTCTATACAAAATGCATCCAGATGCATTATAGCAAAACTATATATATATATAATAAAAAAATTATGGATCTAGAAAAGCGAAACCGACTTATAATTTGGAATGGAGGGAGTATTAGAAAACCAACTGAATTAATAAAGAGAATTAGAGTAGCAAAAGTAAGAGAATGGTTCATTAAGCTAGAAAATGCTACATCCGTGACCTACTAAATGATATGTTTCTAATGCACAACGCGATGCCATTCAATTGAAAGATCGTGAACAAGTTCAAGAGTTCAATTTTTGGCATGAGTCGATTGCCCACCAGGTAGAAAATCAAGCCATGAATCGAACACCACAAGGATTTTGTTTAGGACTTTGACTGCATGACTTTGATCATGGTGGCAACCAAATACTATCTATGTTTTTTTTAAGGGAGATACTATCCATGTTTGTGCTTTGGAGAGTTGTTGATATTTAAAAAGATTTTAAATGTATATTTTGACCGTTGTGTTCTCTTAGGTCAGATTCAGCGTAACGTTAACTTTACTGTTTTTTGGGGAAGCCATTCGACAGCTTTATTGATCTGATAAAATGTTGATATTATATCTTAAGGTTCTCCTATCATCTAGATCTCTATCTCTAACTCTACTATTACTAAAGTAAGGAATGATTCTTTGGTCCGCCAATCGGAGTTCTAATCGGAATTCGGGTAACCGTATCTTTAGTTAAGGGTTCGAAACTGTTTAGAATTAGCGCTTGGTGAATAAAATAAAAAAAGACCGGAATACTCGACCGACACGTACTATGTTATTATAAAATATATATAATGTACAATATATACAGTTCATTATGCTAATCAATATATTTATATAGCTTTCTGTAGCAATGCACGTACATTTTTGCTAGTATATATATACATAATATTTAGACACACAGTTTTTGTCATATTTACCAAACGGACGAATGAGCAAACAAGGTCCAACACGAGTAAATCTGTGGGCCGTCACAGCAAGGCCTTGGCCAATGCCCAACTACGGCCCAACCGCAACGCCCGACGCCCACCTCATCTCTCGTCGTCAGTAGTGTCTCGCCTTCTCGCTCGATCTCTCCTGCGGCCTGCCGCTCTCGTCTCCCTCGGTCTCTCCTTCTGACCCCAATCCCCAATCCCCAAACCCTAGGGAAGCCAGCAGGCAGGCGCCGGCAAGCAGGCGCAACGGAGCGACGGTGAGACCGCGCGGCAAAGGTCCCGCGCGACTCCGCGACAGGCCGGCGGCGGCGACGCGCGGCCAACGCCTAGCGCGCGAACACCGCAGGGTGCCAGCGGTCAGCGGAGGAGGCGGGCAACATCCCGCGTCCTGGCCTCCCCGCGCACACGCCAGCCAGACGGTGTCTAGGAGGGGTGGTTGGGAATACCCAATCACCAAATCCTGGTCCGCCACCGTTCCACTGATAGAATCCCTATGACCGACGCTGAGCCACCTCCTACAGTGGAGGTGGAGGAGGCCATGCCGACCACCCCGGATATTGCGCTAGACGGTGACGGTGAGGGCTACAAGTATGTTGAGGCTGCTGAGGGTGAGAAGAATGGCGGAGCTCCTTTTGGTGAAGGTGGAGGTGGCAAGGTGGAGGAGGGTTCAAAACCCGGTGGCGATGATGTTGTGGCAGATGAACTCTTGGTGATTGCGGAAGACCCCAATCTGCCCGATGTTGCTAAGGCTGACGAGTCAGAGGGGGATGCTGGTGCAGAGGTGCACACAAATGATGTTGCTTCTGCTGTGGATGTTCACGCGGAGGTGGGTGCTGCTGTGGCATCCGCAACATTGGTGGATGCTCCCACAGATGTTGGCATGCTAACCAACGAGGTTACTGCCGTGGATGATCTCACAGAGGTGGGTGCTGCCCTGTTATCATCTACATCAGTGGATGATCCCACAGAGGTGAGTACTTCGCTGGTCAATGATGACTGCAATATAGTTTCCACTGGAGTTGTGCATAGGTCGGATGACCAGACTGATAAGGAGGTTGGTGGTGACTCCCTTGATGCTGGCGAGGCAGCTCCCTTGGTAAATGATGTACAGGATCACAGTACAAGGATGGATAAAAATGTTGCAGTTAGTGATGATATTGTGCATACTCAGGATCATGAGAGGCTGCAGATGGATGTGGCTACAGATCTGTTAAATGAGAGGGAAACAGAGGTTGTGAAAGCTGTAGACCATGTTGCAGAGGAGGACACAGATATGGATATGCAGCTCCAAACTGGAGATGACAATGAGGCGGAAGGTGTTGGCACTATTGCTGATGCTGCTACAGATGAGGAGGGCATGCATATGGGTGCAGTTACCACTACCAGAGATGACAGCGAGAAACATAATATGTCAATGGGTGCTGATGCATCTGATGAGGGGATACAGATGGATAGAGATGGACTAACTGGAGATGATAATGAGCAAGAGGAGATTGCAACAGCTGGTGAAGATCATGTGGAAGAGGAAGGCATGCGGATGGATGCAGTAAACATTACTGGAGACATGAACAAGGAAGGCAGAGTAGTTGCTGAAAACATTGCAGATGAAGCTGTAGATGCTGTGGCTGTCCCTGAAGAACAGTCCGTGCAGATGGATGAGGATGGTGATGATATTCCTGAAGAAGAGGATGCACAAATGGGGGGAATTGGCTTGACAAGCAATGATAATGAGCAGGAAGAGGCTGTGATAGCTGATCATGATGGAGTGGAAGAAAATGCCATGCTGATGGATGCAGCTGCCACAACTAACGATGATGGTGAAGATGACGGAATTGTTGGTGAAGATGTTGCAGAAGAAGCTGTCACCGGCACAGTTGGTGATGATGCCCCTGAAGAAGATGCTGCGCATATGGATGATGACGATGACGACGAGCCTCCTCCTTTGATGGCAAAGAAAGGCGGAGGGCGTCGAAAGAGAGGTCGTCCATCTTCCAAGGCCCAGGCTGTGGCGAAGCTATCTGTAAAGAGGAAGGATGAGGAGGAGGTTTGCTTCATTTGCTTTGATGGTGGTGACCTTGTGATTTGTGATCGTAGGTTTGTGCTTCATGTGCAGTTTTTTTATTTGTTTATTCCAAGATATAGAACATAGAACATGTTACAGCTTTTGGTTGATCATGACGTCATGTATGTGATCTCATTTCAGGGGCTGCCCTAAAGCTTATCATCCTTCTTGTGTTAATCGGGATGATGATTTCTTCAGGTCAAAGGGTCGATGGAATTGTGGTATGTATGATAATTTTGTCTGACCATCCCACATTGCTTGCATAAATGTTTGCGTTTGAATCTTGTGATATGCGCGTACCATATCCTTAAGAATTGTTTTCTTGAAGGTTCATTTCCTGTTCTTACTGTCATAACTTACTTAAGAAAATGTTTCATTTGTTCATGAACATTGATATATTTAAATTTGTCTAGCATGCTCTTCTCAATCTGTTTAACTTGTATGAATTTTACAATGACCCTGCAACAATGGTCATTGCATGATTTTCCCGATTTTCCTGTTCTTACTATCATTGCTTACTTATAAGAAAACGTTTTATTTGTTCCTCAACATTGAAATTAGTGAAATCTATCTAGCATGCTCTTCTTGTTCGTTTAACTTATATCATTTAGAAAGTATCTTGCTGTTTATGAATTAGGAAGTATGCTTAACTTTTGCACTGTACATTCTTGGATGCTCGTTTTCAGTAAAAAACTTGATAATTTACTGGTATTCTGGCTTCTGAAACATGGGATCTATTTCTTAATATATATTTTTTATATTAGAGATGTATCTTTTTATGGTAGTGGTGAGGGCTCTTGTGCACTACATGGATATGATTTCTCAAAAATACCTATTTGATGATATTTACTTTGCTGCCAGGGTGGCATATCTGTAGCAACTGTCAGAAACCTGCACGCCATATGTGTTACACATGCACCTATTCATTGTGCAAGGCATGCATGAAGGATTCGAAGTTCAGCTGTGTCAGAGGAAACAAGGGATTTTGTGAGACATGCATGAACACTGTGATGTTGATAGAAAATAGAGAGGAGGCAACTGACCAAATGGTACCCACATTCTAGTTTCCTCAGTCTAGTTATTTTTCTTTTTCTTTATATATATTTTTTCTTTATGGAATGAGGTCACAAGGTATTATTTTATGACTTTGCCATGGAGATGATTTAGACTTGGCATGCATGACGCTTATTGTTTTTTTCCCTGTTCACACAGCTATATAAGCTACACAGTACAATTAAGTTGTTGATCCATATTTGAATGAAATATTTGATTTTGTCAAATCTAGTGAGCAAGTCCAACCTGTAGGCAATTTGCTTTGTACTGAGAACTGTGTTTCTGAACTGATGTTATACGGTTTTACAGTTTGCCACTCTCCTAGTCAGAAATAGGAGGTGATCATCTATAGTGTCCCCAAAATGCAACATTGACTGCTATTTTCTCTTGTATATATTTGTATAATTTTGGTAAGATTCTAACATTTTTATAGGACAAATGTCTCTTTTGGGTGTCCGATATGAAATGCCTACAAAGATATGGATAGCAAAAGTATGGAAGGTAGCATGCTTACAAAAGCTGTTGCATAATTGATCAGCCCATTGAATCTTTCCTTTCCCTCTCTCCCTCACAAAGTCAATGGAGCAGGTGAGCTCCCTCTGCTCACTGCCTGTCGTATAGGACAACAGTGGCATGTATTGGGGCTGTATGCCCTGTCTTGTACATAGTACTAGCAATGAGTAATGTAGTTGGTAGAAGTACTCAAGTATAGATGTACTAGATAGTTGACATTTGCTTCTATAAAGGAGTAGAGCAGCTGCAGCTCGAGTTATCCTCAAGCAGCAAAAGAACCTGTGTGTTTCTTCAGTGTGCTGTTCATCTTCTTCCTCACTGGTGTGAGCTGTGAGAGTGAGTGTGGGTGGTGGGGGGAGTGAGGTAGAGCTAACAAAAGCATCACTCAATTTTGACTGGAGGGGGTAGTGTAGGACAAATGTCTCTTTTGGGTGTCCGATATGAAATGCCTATAATATGGACAGCAAAAGTATGGAAGGTAGCATGCTTACAAAAGCTTCACTCAATTTTGACTGGAGGGGGTAGATAATGGATGGATGGCATTACGATGCAACACCTGCATAACAATTTATTGCATTGGTGCCAAGTTATTATTTTTCTTATTTCTATGCTGCACAGACATTAAGATTGTCCTTTGTTTAAATTTCTTTTGGAATTTCTGCATTCCAAATAGGGACTTTAAATGTGTTCTGTGTTTTGGAAAGAAAAGAGATTATTCTGCATTCTGGAAGTTTAATCTCTACCTGCTATCATATTCATCATGTAAAATTACGTGCAGAGTACCAATTGAACTCTTGGTGATGAGAATGATATAATGAGTCATATGGTCACAACTGCAGAAGATAATTCTGGCATTTACCACAATCACTACTTAAAGCATGCAGTTTCACAAGACATCATAATGCACAAAAAACATACCGTGTTTCTATTACTTATCAACCAACATCAGTTTCTTGTAGTGAGTACAAAATAGGCTGTCGGTAAATTTTCAGGATGGTTTCGACTTTGTTCCTTTTCCCTGTTATTCTTGTGTGCGTTACTTTCAAACTGTTGTAGCGTCCACAGCTCTGTCTGTGAAAAGAACATACAGTAGGTTTTTTTTCTACTTGTGGTTTTTTTTCTTATGAGAATTTGTTTAACAGGATGTGGATTTTGATGACAAAAGCAGCTGGTGGTATTTGTTCAAGGATTATTGGTTAAATTTGAAGACAAACTTGTCATTGACAGTTGAGGAAATATCAGCAGCCAAATCTCAAAAGAGCGGTGAACTACCTGATACTAATGATGAAGAGGCTAATTCTGAGAGTTCATCGGGGCGACATCTAGAGAACAATACACCAAAAAAGAGGGGAAGGAAACGATCGAAGGAAGCTGCCATCGAGGATGGTTCTGAAGGAAAAGAAAGCTCTAGAAAATCTACCAAACAAGGCCTGTCAGGCATCCGTGATGCTCAGACTTCTTCGGGGAAAAAGGTTAGAAAATTATCCAGGCGTTCTTTGAGTAGCCAGCATTCATCAAAAGAATCTGAAAGTGTTGGGACATCTACATCCTCAGCTGAAGAGGCCAGCTGGGCTTCTGAGGAACTCTTAAACTTTGTAGCTCATATGAGAAATGGTGATAAATCTGCGATCAGTCAGTTTGACGTTCAACCCCTTTTACTTGCCTATATCAAACGCAATAATCTGCGTGATCCTCGTCGACAAAGCCAGATAATTTGCGATTCTTTGCTCCAAAGTCTGTTTGGCAAAAAACGTGTTGGCCATTTTGAAATGCTTAAGCTTCTTGAATCACATTTTCCCATGAGTGAGGTTTCGCCATCAGCTGATGAAAATCACGGTGGTGTAGTAGATCCTGATCCTAGTCAGGATGCTGATGGTAACAGTGAAGCTTCAGTTGTTATGGTTTCAGAAAAAAGAAGAAAATCACGTAAGTATGACCAGAAACGTCAGCCTAATCTTGATGACTACGCAGCAATAGATAACCATAACATTGGGTTGATGTACCTGCGTCGCAACCTAATGGAAGAGTTGATCAGTGATGTTGACACATTTGATGAGAAAGTTGTTGGATCATTTGTAAGAATAAGAATACCTGGTACAGGGCAAAGGCAAGACATTTATCGACTTGTACAAATTGTTGGTAAGTGGATTTACTTCCCAAGGGCTTGTTCAGTTTGGTGGGGGATTGAAGAGGATTGGAGGGGATTGAGGGGGATTAAATCCCTTACAAGTCTTAATCCCTCCTAATCCCCTCCAATCCCCTTGGGAAGAGGATTAACAAACATGCCCTAATTGGTATGATTTGTTTTGACTGCATTATACTAAATTTTTCTTCTATTGTTTACAGGGACCGGAAGAGCTGCGGAAAAATATAAATCTGGGAAAAAGACTACTGATATAACGCTAGAGATACTAAACTTAGACAAACGGGAGGCAGTAACTATTGACATAATCTCAAACCAGGAGTTCACTGAGGTATTTTCTTTCTCAGTATGAACATAATAGTTTTACTAGTTTCACCAAGTTTACTAATCAAGCAGAAGGCCATCTTTCACACTGAATAATGTTAACGTTAGTTGCTGTTGGTATATCCTGACCTTGCTACTGGACTTGCAAACACACTTGATCTCTAAATCTGCTACTCTATTTGGATCAAACTTCATGCTTTTGCTGATTTGCATTTGTTCTTTTTTCTCTTTTCTAGGAGGAGTGCAAACGCTTGCGTCAAAGCATAAAGTATGGATTCATTCCAAGGCTGACAGTGGTAACATACTAACTTATTACAGAGTGTGTCTTGCACATTTATGTGTTATTGCACTTTTTTTGTCTAACTATCTTGTCTTCCAGGGAGAGGTTCAGGAGAAAGCAAGGGTTCTCCAAACTTTGAAAGTCAATGATGTATGCAACTTGCATTAATGAACTATTAAAGTTTTTGTCGCCACTAAGTTATCTGTTTTGCTGATGCATTCTTTACTGCCTTACAAACTTTGCAGTGGATTGAAAGTGAAAAGATGCGACTTGGGCATCTTCGTGACCGCGCAAGTGATATGGGCCATAGAAAAGAATATCCTTTTTCATGACATTATAGTTATCATTTATAAAGTAGCATTATACATTGTCAGTGTAGTTATGGTCAGTCTGCTTTTGACACAGTCGTCAGTAGGCTTTGCTCCTTTCTGTGTTGAAGAAGTTTCAGATAGGAGTATTCCTTCTTGTTAAATGAGAATTTGGCTTGTATGACTTAACCAGTATCCACGCTCAGGGAATGTGTGGAGAAGCTGAAGCTGCTCAGCACTCCAGAGGAGCGTGCTCGTAGGCTAAATGAAGAACCTGAGATACACGCTGACCCTGCGATGGATCCAGATTATGAATCTCCGGAGGAACAGGAGCAGGAAACTGAAAGAAGTAATTGGCTTTATTACTCCCTCCCATAGTATCGTCTTCTACTTTATTGCAACTCTGACATCGACTTCCATAATTTTGATTGTACAGGTAGCTTTAACAAGTCGAGAGGTTCTTTCTTGAGGAAAGATGGTAATCTTGCATCTCCAGTTAAAGGAGATGGTAGAAATCCTTTACAGCGAGATCCAAAAACTAACTGGGAATCTAATCGAAACACATGGGCTGAATCAAGTCCTCATATGGACTCACCCCTTTCACGGAGATCCACATTCTCTTCTCAAGGTGAAAGTGCTGGCTCTACAAGTAAATCAGAAAGTCCTAACATTGGTGCGCAAACAGTGAAATTGGAAGGTACCATACGCAGTGCTTCACAAGGGCCATCTGGTGTCTCATCTGGAATTTTGGCTGCTAACATAGGTTCAGGGGAAAAAACTGCATCGCAACCCGCCATTAACGAATCTGAGAAGATCTGGCAGTACATGGATCCTTCTAATAAAATCCAAGGCCCTTTCTCAATCATACAGTTGCGGAAATGGAACAGCAATGGTTACTTCCCTCCCAGTTTGAAAATATGGAAAGCTAGTGAGAAGCAGGATGATTCAATACTCTTGACTGATGCTTTAGCGGGGAAGTTTGAGAAAGACCTTCCTCCATGGGAACCACCACATGTTAGTGCATCTCAAATTGACAAAACCCCTCTTCTTGAGGAAAGCACAATAGCTGGTGAGCAAACTCCAAAATCAGTTGTTCCGAAGTCTTTCTCGACTAGTGATCAAAGGCAGGACTATAGTTCAACGAACCTTGGAGCAACCATGATCCATTCTGGCACACAAGGTTATTATGGAATGCAAAATTCTCATGCAGCATACACAAACCAACAATCTCTTACTGGAAGTTGGAATGCCACCTCTAGCCAGTTTGGGGTTGCAGTAAATCTGATGGCACCTACCCAGCCTGCCATGGGAAGCTTTTCGGGACAAAATATTGTGGCTGCAGGAAATATGGGTCATTTAACTCCTGGGATGACTCCTGCTACTGCAACTGCAGAATTAACCTCAGATTTACCCTCCCAGAACCAAATATCATCTGCTTTACCACAAATGGGCGACAGCTTAGCAGATGGAAGTGACTCTAAGTTAGGAGAAAATGCTTCACATGGAAGAGTGAGCTCTTCGGCTGAAGGTAGGCCCTTCGAGAAAGTTTTTCTGCTTCAATGAAATTCATTTACAGCCAGTTTGGATCCCCTGAGTTTTGCCCAGAACTGTGAATCTGGAACCAAATTTATGTGTTATAAATTGTCCTAACTTGTTTAGGTGGCAACTCCACCTATTTTACCTTAATAAGAGGTGATACGTTTAAAATTTGGAAATTATAGTACAGAAACATTTTGTTTGACGTAATTTTTTTTCGTTTCTTGCAGCCGTTGGAGCACTGGGTTCTCAGCGTGGACCAGCACAACTGAACACTCAGCAACTTGAAGGTGTTAGCTCAATGCTTGACCATTGTTTATGCTATGTTTGCTTTCCAGTCTTCTCTTAAGTATTGGATTCTGTTATTTCCTTTGATGTCAAGTGTGTTTTTGTGATTTCAGTCTTAACCATCTCTTAGTGGGTACTACTAAGGTTTAAGTGTAAGCCAACCTAACAGCATTGTTGTGGTATCACGTGCAGACACAAGGAACCAGATGTCAACACCATCTGCTGCATCAGTACAGCCTTCGGTGACAGACATTGCTGGCAGTGATACTCAAAATAGTGGGTGGGCTGTACCTGCACAAGCGGCCAACACATCCGGCCAACCTCAGGTAGCTGGAAATATGACCTGGGGAACTGCACCTCAGGGCGATGCAAGCATGGGCTGGGGAATGATGGGACAGAGCAATATGAATATGCCTTGGGTAGCATCAGCTCAAGGTGCTTCGGGATACAACATGGGGGTAACTATGCCAACACAGCCAAATGCAGTCCCGAACATGGGTTGGTTACCAAATCCCGGAAACACCAGCATGAACATGATCTGGGCGGCAACTCAAGGCCAGGGGACTCCAAATGCAGCGGCCATGATGGGAGGTCAGATGCAAGGAGTTGCAGCGGCTCCATGGGGTGGCGTTGCAGCAGGGAATGTAAACCCTTATCCTGGCTGGGGAACCCAACAAGTTGGAAACATGAACCAAAATGTCAGTTGGAGTGCTCCTGTGCAGGGAAATCCAGGTCAGGCAAACAATAACATGAGCTGGAATGCACCAAATGGTAACCCTGATTGGAACAATCAGCAGAGAGACAATGGGGGCAGGAACTCCGGACACTGTGACTCGGGTGGAAGGCCATGGAAGCCACGTTCTAGTGGCGATGGAGGGTCAAGGGGAATTAGACCGCAGCGACTCTGCTGGACCTATCTTGACCGTGGGCACTGCTGGAAAGTTGACTGCAGATTCATCCATCCAACAAACACAGATGGATATTCGTCCAGGAATGATCGGCACTTTGATAGGCAGCACTCGAGCAATGATAGGCGATATGACGATCACAATGAAAGAAATGATCGGCAGTTTGATAGGCAGCCTTCAGACAACGAAAGGCACCATGATAGGTCTGATGACAGGCACAGTGGCAGGGATGACGATAGGCATGATGACAGGCAGGCTGATAGGTCCCAGTCAAGAGAGCCGCACTAGAACCGTTTTTTCTGTTTTTTATCTTGCAACTTTCCTCCGTTTTGTTGTATGTGCAGTAGCATACTAGCGTAGTAGCATCCATGCATGTTTTGAACTCTGCGCTATAGCGAGCTGAATACATGTGCAAGAATCATCATGTACAACAGTTGTAGTTTGATGCTGTGGGTATCCTAGTTTCGAATTTAAATTTATACTCTAATAAATCGTGGTGTATGAACTCTGATGTAAAGCTGGGGCCATCCCGGTTCTCTCTACGGTGGCGACCGTTGCGTGTGTTTTTAAAGAGTTTGAAGAATGGTAGTGTTATCTACAGGAAGGTGTTTTTGAAATCCTAATGATCTATATTCTTCGTTAAATGATGTGTCCATGTACTTCGTTCAATGAAGGTGTTTTTGATGTGTCCATGTACTTCGGTGATCAAACAATACTTCCATTTGGGTGGTTCTATACTTCTATGAAGTATACTTCGGATAGTAGAGAGGAGGCCTGCTGTCGACGGCCCATGAAAGGCCCATCGTACATGATGATGGCCCATTCAAAAAAAAAGGATGCCAACGCCACCATGTGGAGCATCAAGACCTCCAGTGTGGAGTGGGACCATCATTTTGGACTCGGTGAGCCATACTTTCTAGAAGAACCGCTCTGCTCATAGATGGATAGTACATTATACGGATAGGTATTGTACGGCCACGGGCGCACGGCAAAAGGCAATCGAATGGAAACCTTGGCAATGACACGAACGATCCCACTGCTGCACCTGTCCCGAAAGGCGTGTTAGGCAGTGGCCTGTCGTCCTCTCCGCGCGCGCACACGTCCGTTAGCCTAGCAGCGCCAGTGGCACTGTGGCAGAGAGGAGAGGGAATGAACCGCGAGAAACCGAGGGGACGAACCCTGCTGACGCCGAACGGGAAACGCAGAGCGCTGCGCGGCGCCAGTGCCAGTCGATATGATGCAGGCATGCAGCTGCTGCCAGTTTCAGAATTTCAGGTACGCTGCTGGTCAGGGTCTCAGGGACTCGGGTCTGCTCTGCTGCTGATGCCACCACAGCGGATAGTGGGCCTGCAGGCCGCAGCCCTGCGCTGGTTCGGCAGCGGCGGTTCCGGTGGGCCTTGCGCGGCCAGCTGCTATATGGTAGGCGCCGGCGGCGAGCGGTGATTGCAGTTGCGGACGCTCAGCAGCCTCTCAGCTCAGGGCGCTAAAACACGGCGCACATGACCACATCTCAAAAATATCGGGTCACATGATCAGGTCACGTGACCATACCAGCCCATCCAGCCGTCCCGGCTAGCGGCTATAGCCGCGGGAAGATACTCGCTCCGACTAAGGATGTGTGTGTGTGTGTGTGTGTGTGTGTGTGTGTGTGTGTGTGTGTGTGTGTGTGTGTGTGTGTGTGTGTGTGTGTGTGTGTGTGTGTGTGTGTGTGTGTGTACTTTCTCTAATCCTCTCCCATGACCCATCATCATCGCCCATCCCATGGGTCACGGCACAATCTCACGTGCGGACGAAGCAACACGGAAGGCGAGGACGATTGGGGCAGGGGCAGGGGCAGGTCAAACGGCGCAACAGGATATCGACACGTGGCATCCCTGTCCGTGCTCTCGCGCAGCGCCGTGCAAACTGCAATCGTAGGCTACCTCCGTGCTCGGAGCGACCGCGACTTCAGCTAGCCGGCCTCTTTTTTCCGCGCTTCCTCTATTGAACCGGTTCCGTTCGTACGGCTTCGTTTCTAGTTGGCTCATCTGGAGCCGGTTCGCTTGTTTGGTGCTTGGAGCCGCTACTTTGCGATTGGTGGGACGGGCACGTGGCTCAAATCCTCACACAGGTAGGGGTACCATTCTTACCCTTGTGACACATGCGCTGCGGGCCCCGCGACTCAACCTGCCTGCATGATAACTGGGCCGAGGGGGCCCGGGAGTCTGTGGGCCTCCCATAAAATACTCGGCCCGTCCTGGTGCTGCAAGCCCAAAGCACCAAGAAAAATGAAAATACGGGCAAAGTTCAAAGTGAAGTTTAAGGTGAACCTCTAATAAAGTGGACGTATGACGGTATGAGACAATAAAAAATCAGGAGCCTCCGACGCAAGCAAGCCAAGCAATGGCGCTTACTGCTCTGTTCCCCACATCGCACACCTTTTTCCCCTGCTCGTGCCCTTTCCTTTTAATCCAAGCAACAAAATTTTGCAAAAGCCGAAAAAGCTGAGCTGGGCTGCCGCCATAATCTTTTGGGAAACGGAAATCCGGCGCCTCGGTTCTTGTGCGCGGATGATCACAGCTGTCCCTTCTTCTTCCACAAATGCCATACTCATGTCCGTGGCACGACGAGCAGAATCGTGGCCTAGAGATCAAAATCCATAAATAGGTGAGTAAATTCCCTTAGTGCCATGGAAATTTTGATGCCTTCTCTCAGTGCCATGAAAATTTTAGAATTTTCCTGAGTGCCATCAAATCTAGAAATTATCCCCTCAGTGCCACATCCATTAGGGTTTTGTTTATTTTTAACGGATCATGATTAGAGGAGGTATAGACATCACATGAATTGATTTTTGTACCCCTGACTCTAGAGGAACCTTATCCCTTCCTCAGTCTCTCCCTCAGGCAAACCCTCGCATCCCCTCCCCTCCCGACGCCGCCCCCATCGCGCCGCACTCCCTCCCCCCGGCGCGACTCCGCCCAGCCCCGCCGGTGCGACGCCCAGGACCTCTCCGGCCATGGACGCCGCCTTCCACAGGGACCTCCAGACGCTGCTCGCCGTGCACAGCCGCGCCTTCTCGCTCCCGCAGCTGCTAATCGGCGGCCACCTCGTCGGCGGCGCGGATAAGGTGCGGCACCTGCACGAGACCAGGCAGCTCCGGCGGCTCCTCGAGGGCGCTGCGGGCCAGGACCCGGCCTTCGTCTGCGATGCCTACGGAGGCGTCCGCTTCGTCCCCTGCACCGGCTGCTGCGGCATTCGCAAGGTCTTCGTCGACGATGAGGAGCTGCAAAATTGCCATATGGTGATGGCGATTCGAGAATAAGATTGCCTTCTATGTATATGTATATGTATCTGATGTACTTATGAAAGATTGACACTGCAATTAGTGCAATTAATGTAAATACTAAAGTTGGGGGTGCTCAATTGCTTCGTGTCTTGTCTAGTTCTTGGTTTTGCTCTCGTCTTTCTTGCTTAATTAAACTAGTTGGAGATTGAAGTTCTACATAGCAAAGAACTAAGAGAATTTCAGAAAGACATTTTTCATTCTGAAATCTGAATAGTAGGTGGGCTCTACACGTGTGCATCTCGAAACAACTGTCATTTTGAGATGATCCAACTACTACTATATATTTATACAGGAATTGATCCAACTGTACTAACTTCAGTCTCTTTTTTCTTTCTTCTGCAATAACTAACATAAAGATCCTTAACTGTTATCATGTTGTCCTTCAACTCTTAAAACTATGTGACTTCTTTCATCTATGTCTATCAATTTTGGAATGGCATAGGGGAAAAAATTCAAATTATACTCCGTTCTTTGAGGGGCAAATGAGTCTTTTCCATGGCCATTTAACTGCTCACTAGCGGATGTGGCACTGAGGGGATAATTTTTTTAGATTCGATGGCGCTGAGGGGAATTCTAAAATTTCTATGGCACCGAGGGAAGGCATCAAAATTTCCGTGGCACTGTGAGAATTTACTCTAAACAGAAAGATACACATTTCCGTTACCGGATTTCTACAAAGTTTTTTTTTTGGTTCTGCAAACATTTTTATGTGATGACTGACGAGGACACTATTGGAAGGTAACGAGAGTTTAGAGGCCTTAAGATCATCTAATTGCTTGTTCGCGGACATAGTATAGGAACTTGAGTGGGATGGAGAGCTCAACCCATTTTAATTTAAACCTAGGGAGAGCCTTGGTAATTAGGACTAAAGTTTAATTTTCTATATATTTTTTTCTCACGACAAATTCCATTTGCCATTTCTCCCGATCTTATCACTTGCCAAATGCACAAAAACTTCTGCATCTTTTTGCATGAAGGCAAAAAAAAAAAAGAAGTGCGCGCATCAAAGGGTCCCGCTCCGCGAGACCAATCTGCATCGGGATCGTAGCGCTCACAGCGACCCTTCTGACGCAGCGTCATCGCGGAGGCGCCGTCGTGAAACACACACTTTCTGGCCAGCTTTGACGACGACGTCCAAAACGGCGCTGGCAAATGGTCCGCGGTGTCCCTCACGTGGTGCGTACGTGGGAGCACGCGACGTGACGGGGGACGTCTGCGGGGACGCGTGTCCACAGCTCGTGAGCAGGCTAGCGCCAGGGTAGAGCAACCGGGCAAGCAATCCATATGAATTTATCACAACCTTTTAGTTTTGAGCCCACGGAGAAAAGTGTAAAATTTCTATTTTTCGAGACCGCTAAAAAATAGTTTGAATAATGAAACTATTGCATACCCTAATGTAATGTGTCAGTCCAGTCTCCATGAGTCTTTTAATTTTCATAGAATAGGGTATCGCACCATCACTTTTTATCAGGTAGCAAAGAAAATAATGAAGAGGTCGAAGAAAGACACTTTCTTGTAGATGAAACTACTTGCAGGCACCGGTCCAGCAAATACTTCGCCCTTGTGTTGTCTACTACTCCCGAAACAACGCATATGAAAGATTTTTTCGATCATCAATTAAATGCGGGAGTTTTCAAAAATATCAATGTGAAATCACCATTGGATTTGATATACATATACGGATTTAACCAACTATAGACGTCGTTAGACAGGGATGCAGTTACGGTCGATGGAAATTTAAAGCGTGCGCTTCCTTGAGCTAGAGAACACGTCCTGTGCTTTTCTGCACCCATTGGACTGGGATTTCGCTCTCGGTCGCAGCCACAGTGCGTGGCCGTAACGCGGTGGATCGCACTGTGCGATCGTGCAAAGGCTTACTATCATATCAACAGCGCACCCCGGCATGCCCACATGTTCGTCGAAAGCCATTTGTCCCCGCTGCGTATAATTGCCGGAGCTTGCAGGGTGCAGGCACGCTTCGAACTCCGGTGCGGCGCGCATTGCAACGAATCAGACCGGATTTTTACGCGGGCCTTTTGAGCGGGCAACTCTGCCTCCCTATATATACTTTGGCCTAACTGGTGGGTGGCCAGACTCTGCCGCCCGTTTGAGCGGATAGGAGAAGGTAAATATATAAACATCCTTCCTGCTGCTACCAAATTTACCTGGCCACCTTGCCTATCGAATCCCCACAGTAAAAAAACAGAAGGTTCGTGCCTGGCCCGGCGGAAACGGCCAAGATCGATAAAAACTAAAACTACGCTACTACGCGGGGATGTGAGATCCCTGGAACGAACGAACGGTGATCCCAATAATGGGGCGCCTGGATTTTACCAGCTTCCCACGTGACGTGACGGGCGCCTCGCAAAATACCACCTGCCTCGTCAGCCGCGCTTGTTCTCACGCAGACGTAAGGGACAACCGGAATCTGCTGTGTGTCGCCCATGCACGCACCGCCGCCCGGGCGGCAGCGTTGCAGGCGGTGGTGCTAACTTCTTCTCGCAACGTAAAGCTCCAGCTTGGGCTGCTGCTGCTGTTCGCACTGATTCCTGTAGAAGGAACGCTAAACAAGATAGCGTACGCATATAGTGTTTTTTTCCCTGCACCGGTCTTTTCTATCCCCTCCGCTATCCAAGCGGACGAAGCGGCGTACGCCAAATCAAGCGGAGTAGCGGGAGTCCGCTACACTCGCGCCAGCCCCACCTCCGCTCATCGCGCCGATCCCGCCCGCGCCTCCGCTCGACGTCGGATGGGAGCAGGGAGGGCGGAAGAGCACAGCCTGCAGCGCCGCCACGAGGAGGAGCTGGGATGGGCTCCGCCTGCAGGCTGCAGCGCCGCCGCGAGGGAGCAGGGGGCGCGCCATGGCCTCCGCCGGAAACAGAGCCGCCGCTGCCACCCGAAGTACTACACCGTCGAGCTCCCATCTTCGCACCTCCTCCGCCCGAGAAAAGACCCGAAACGGGTAGCCATCGCCTCCCTCGTGCTCCCCCACCGCTCCCTAGCCGCCGGTGAACCTCGCCCTCGCTGAATTTTGGCCCCCAACCACGGCAGCTCCGGCCAGGGGCCACATTGCGATCGTCCAAATAGATTTAGGGTCCTTTACGCAAAAATCCGAGGACTGGACTGTAAAACCTGAGTTCAACTTTTGTTTTTCAAACCTGCGAACTTGTAAAATTCGTATAAAATCGTATAAAAATTATAAAAATACAAACTCAACTGTTTTGAGTTCTTTGTGACAAGCACTACAACTTTCATTACATGCAGATACTCATATTCTAATTCAATATTTCCCTAGTTTAAATATCAGTAAAAATAGCACCGGATATGCAAACATCTCCCCTCCCTCCGGCAGCATTTTCTTAATTACATTTTATTAATTAAATAGGACTACTACCAATTATTACTTAATTAAAAAATTATATTACTAATTATTTTAGATTCTATAATTTAAAAATAATTATTCTAAATGATTGTGTTATGAAGAAATGTGTTTGTTAAAATGAGATGGTATTCGGAGATGATTGAATAAAATATGTGGTAGTTAATATAGAGAATGAGATATAGAGTATAATGGGTGCGGGAGAAATTGGTATAGAGGAGAGAAGCTCGATGATCAGGACGGAATATTCCTTTAAAGGAATGAAAATAAAGTATGATGAGTGCGGATAGCCTTACGTTTAGTCGTGAAGTAACGTAGAGTCACGTGATAATACAAAGGACTTTGTTGCCTGCTAATGATTGTTTAACGTTTTAATTTCATATTATAAAAACCATTTTAATTTCATAATACGTACTCGAGTTTTGAAAATTTCAAACTCTGGCCGGTAGGTGCTTGCATTGGTTTCCGAATAGTATGAAGAAGTATCGATCCCCGGCTTTCAAGTTCAAATTCTAGTTCGGCCAGTTGGCGTGTTTTACTAGCGGAGGGCCGAGACGACGGCGTGGTGGCTCAGTGGCTCCCGCTTTATTTACTCCTTAAGAATCGTTCGCTCCAGCTGACCTTCCCCCTCCTCTTCCCCCGTCTCGTCTCTCTCCCTCTCTCTCTCTCCGCGCTCCAGCTCCACGCCAATCTCTCTCTCTCTCTGCGTCATTTCCGTTTCCGTCTCCCCCTCTCCTCGCCCACACGTCCAAAACCGAAGGAGCAAGCCAACAAAACCGGGCCGAGTAACGCAGGGGGCGTTGCGGTGCGACGCGCAGGGCAGCTCATGGAGGCGGCGGCGGCGGCGGCCGAGTACGGGTACTACGGCGGCGGCGCGGCCCCCCGCGAGAGGAAGCCCGCGGGGTGCGGGGACCACTTCGTCGTGGACGACCTCCTCGTGCTCCCGTACGACGACGACGAGGAAGGGGGCGGGGAGGCGGCGGCCGGGGACGGCGAGGCGCCGCCGCGCCTGCAGGCCGTTGACGCCGCCGGCGTCAAGGAGGAGGGCGGCCTCGGGAATTTCTCGGCCGACTCGTCCACCGTCACGGCCCTGGACAGCTGCAGCAACTCCTTCTCCGGGCTGGGCGACGGCGACTTCCCGGGGGAATTCTGCGAGCCGGTAATTTTCTGTCAATTGGCCTGAATTCTTCTGCCAAATTTAGCCTGTTCCTGTTCCCTTCTAATCCTTAAACCGAACACCGAGAGAAGAAACGGGCCCGCGTGGGAGGATTTTGTTGTGGTTTTGTAGGAGTACAATTAGGAGATTTCAATTTTAATCCGTCAGAAAAAAATGCCATTTGGGTTCCCATTAACCACTCAATTTCGGTCCTCCAGAATCCGTATAAAGTTGGCATAAATAGCAACAATGCCGGAAATAGAAAGCTTCTAACTGAACAGTCCACACTGAGAATTCTGCAAAGTGTACCTTACAAAAATTTCCCGCAAGTGCGTTAACGGAAGGAACCACAGAGATAGAACTCGCGGTTGCTAAACTTGCGGTGAATTTTGCGCAGTACGATCAATTGGCGGAGCTGGAATGGCTGTCCAACTACATGGGCGAGGGCGACGATGCCTTTGCCACCGAGGACCTTCAGAAGCTCAAGCTCATTTCCGGCGGCTTCTCCCCGGCGGTGAACGTGCCACCGGCTCCCGTGGCCCCTGCGGCCCCGGCTTCTGCTGCCTCCGCGGCGCAGCCCGTTATGTTCCTCCCGGAGGCGCCGGTCCCCGCCAAGGCCCGTAGCAAGCGCTCCCGCGTCGCGCCAGGCAACTGGTCATCGCGCCTCCTGGTGCTGCCCCCGCCCCCGGCCTCTCCGCCGTCGCCGGCGTCCATGGCCATCTCCCCGGCGGAGTCCGGCGTCTCGGCCCAGGCGTTCCCCGCCAAGAAGCCGTCGAAGCCGTCCAAGAAGAAGGACGCGCCGCCGGCGCCGCAGGCGCAGCCCCCGAGCGCGCCCGGGGCGCAGCCGGGCGGCTCGGCGGAAGGGCGGCGGTGCCTGCACTGCGAGACGGACAAGACGCCGCAGTGGAGGACCGGGCCCATGGGCCCCAAGACGCTGTGCAACGCGTGCGGGGTGCGGTACAAGTCGGGCAGGCTGGTGCCGGAGTACCGGCCCGCGGCGAGCCCCACCTTCGTGATGTCGAAGCACTCCAACTCCCACCGCAAGGTGCTGGAGCTGCGCCGCCAGAAGGAGGGGCAGCACCAGCCACCGCACGTGATCGCCGGCGGTGGGCCTGTCGGGATAATGCACATGCAGAGCCCGCTGCTGTTCGACGGGCCCGTGGCGCCGCCCATCGTCGCCGGCGACGACTTCTTGATCCACCACCACTTAGGGGGGGCAGACTACCGGCAGCTTATCTAGATAATATGAGTCTAGCCTGTGCTAGAATTGATCAGTTAGCCCAGTAATAATTAATGCAGCTAAACCCCAAGAACTCCCCCAGAAAAACTATGGAAGAACTACTAATCTTCTATTAGGAGTTCTTTTCCCCAGTTTTTCCTCTTCCTTTTTGCTTATTAGTTGGCGTGCTTCTGTTCAGCTCTTCGAAATTTTCGTGTCGATTTCTGTTTGCGATCTCCTGTTTTCTTTTCAGCTTAATTTCGCTCCTAATATAACCTTCTTCCTAGAACCTTATTCTGAGTTTAATTCCTTAGCCTTTTTTTATTATTTTGTTAGCATTCTGTAATTCAGCCCTTCAAGGCTACTAGTTTGTTCTCCTCCATTAGTTCCCAACCTGCTGCCAGAACATGAAAAGGAAAAGTGAAAAGTTTGGCTTGTTTTCCTGGTTTGAAGACTCCCAATATGCATTCATGTCATATCCATTCTCTATATATTTCCCTACGCTACGCAGTCTGTGGATAGGGTGAGCCTCCTCATCCGGCCCCAGCGGCCCAGCCATGGCAAGCATGCATGCAGCCGGCGGGTGAACCCCAAAGATACCACTACATGTCACAGATGTTGTGTGCGCAACCGAACACGGCCCTGCACGCCGGAGGCGAGCGAGCGTGCCAACAAGCCCGTCGCAGCCCGGCCGGGCGGGCGCACGTGATCATTAGAATCTTGCGTGAAAGAGATGCCTCCTCGGTGTAACATGGGAACAAATATAATGGTGGTAGGGCTGGTGGTCTCGGGTGGATGCGGATCCAATCGGCACAAAAATGAAACCCCTCTCATTCAATTCCTCGCTGTAAAAAAAAAAAGAACTGCATGCCGCCCGGGCGGCTCGCTTTGCGACTGCATGCATGCATGCATGCTGCTGTGTCTCAGTAGCTGCGGTCATCATAACTCTGAGACAGTTTCATCAGATAGGGGGGGAAGAAAGCTTCGTTGCACCTTTGCGACTTGGCGCTACGCCTGGCTACACACAATGCGTACTGAAAACTGACCGACAGAGAGTGTGTGCGCGCAGGACGGCGCAGGACGAGGCAGGGACGGCAGGCCACCACCTCCGGCCTGCAATTCTGCAAAGGACCCTTGAATTTAACTATCCTGCTCGTGCATTACCACGCTCCTGCATGCATGCAAACGCAAGGGAGGCCTGGTGTATAGAAGTAGGAGTAATTTGGTAACAGTAGCTTACCTTAGCGATTACAGTAGTGCCGAGTGGTAAGTTAAGCTAGGTGGTGGTGGTGGTAGCTTGCCGCGGGCACTGTGAGCGCATGTGGGGCGCTCACTACCAGGGGACAAGTGGAGGAGTATAAAAACCCGGCGTCGCCGATCGCGGGCAGGCAGCGCCGCGGCAGGGCGCCCGGTGACGGAGGCCGCCTCACATGGGGGTTGGCAATAGAGAAACCCACCCCCGAGATAGTGGAGAGAGAGGGTGTGTCTATTTATAGCATATGTGATTGGACGTCATACCATTGTACAAGATCGCTGGAGATAAAAATATTACAGAGACAAATTATTGAGAACAAAACAGGCCGGCCGGCCGGTCGAAGAGAGGGAATATGTGCGCGACGCGGTAGAATGCTTCCACGACCCCCGCGCTGCCTTGCGACCAAGTACGAGAGACGGCCGACCACCTCCTGGTTGACTGCGGTTATACCAAGATCGTTTGGTGGAACTTGCTATCCTGGATGGATTGCCTTTGCTCATTCACCCAGGAGCCTCTGCAGCTGCACGCTTGGTGGAATCACCTTAGAAACTACAAGCGCGAGAGAGGAGACGAGGCTTTGACACTCTCTTCATGCTGATCATCTGGGCGCTCTGGAAAGAGCGGAACAAGCGCTTGTTTGAGCAACACGAATCCACCGTGCAGGAGCTCCAAGACCGGATCAGGCTAGATATCAAACTTTGGATCCAGACGGGAGCCAGTTGTTTAGGTTGTTTAGAGCGCGAGTAGTTCATGTATGGGTTGGCCCATATGGGCACTTTGTACCTCTACCGTTGAACCCACGGGGTGCCTCAGTGAACTCGCGAAAGATCATTCTCCGCATTGTTGTAAACTTTATTTTCGTGTTAATACAATAATGCGCAGCTCTCGTGTATTGGAGGAAAAAAAATCCGCGCCGCCCTGACGGTGTTCCTTTTCGTGGCCTGCGCCGGCTGCAAACAATACTGGCGCTGGGGCCGGGCCCTCCTCGGTCCGGGCGTCCTCGTGATCCCAGGCACGACGCCGGGCGCGTTCGTTCGGCGATCCAGATGGAACGAGGCCGTTAAACTATGCCACCGGGGTGCGGTATACTATGCTCGTTTCATGGGCGCAATTCGATCGGGTCGCACAACTTTTACTACTCCTGTGCCCACGAATATACCCTTGACATTTCACTGCGGCGGCTCCCTGCTGCGCGCCTGGTTCTGGTTGCCTGCCTCGGTTACTCGCGCGCTTTGCCGCCGGCGGAGGGTCCATGCCGCCTGGAAAACCGTCACCCCCTTCTGCTGCGTGCATGGTGAGTCGCCGGGGCAATCCAGCACGCGCACGCCGCGCCATGTTTCGGCCAGCGGCCGGTGCCGGTCCACGCGTACAACAAGGACACCGGGACGAGTCCCGTCAAAGGCTCTTAGCTGCACTGCACGCACGCACGTACTCGCTGTCGTTGGTCAATGCCACGACCTCCCCCGATTATACTATGGACTCCTCACTAGTACTCCTTTAGCCGTGCCACCAGCCAGATCGACCTCGCTCGCTTGATCGGCGGATTTGGAGCGAGCACGCCGCAGATGCTAGTCGCTCCTGGATTTAATTTGTTGCGGTTTAATTATTAAGCCGGGCGGGCGTGGCATGGCATGGCACGGCGCGGGTGGGTGGGGGCGTGCCGGTTGGTGCCGCTCACATGCACGCCCGCGTACGGTCGCAGCGGATCGGCCGGCCGGGCACCCGGGCGGCGAGCGCACCGTGCGCGCGCGGGCTTTTTCTTCGGGGGGTAACGTGCGCGGGAGGCCGCTTCGGGTCGCCGGCCGGTGGCGATCGGCGTTGGCGGGGGGGGTGTGAAGCGAGCCGGTGCCGATCGAGCAGTGCGGGGCACGTCTCCGGGGCACGTGCGTGCACGTGCGTGGGCGTGAGGCGCCCCCACCACGCACCCCGCGGGGGGCGGCTTTTCTTTTCGGGGCCGTGTGGGGCCCCGCGGCGGTGGGCAGCAGGCCGGCAGGGAGGCGTGCAGGCGCGCAGATGCCCCGGCCGGCCGGCCGTGCCCCGCCACCGCGGCCAGGGGAGCCCCACGAGCGGTGGCGTCGACCGCCGCCACCTGCCGGTGCTGCCTTATCCTCGGGCGCGTGGTAGTACGTGCGTTGATGCCGTGCCGGCCCACCCGCCCGGCCTACCATGCCTGCTCGCGGAGTAGCGAAGCGTGGCCGGCAGCAGATATTTCCTCCGGTGCCTTTGTTTCCATGCCATGTTGCCATGACTGGTGCTGGGTTCGTATGTTTCTTGGCTGCACGATTCGTTCGAAAAATCCAAGACTGAAATGAGACCCCGAGCCCACGCCGGCGCCAAGCCGCCAACTGCCAATCGAGCTCGAAATCCTCCAGCGCGTACAGTCACCTGATGACTGACAGAGCCTGTCTCCGAGCCTGCGTTTTCTTGTCAGAGATCAGCAAAAAAACAAACCTGCTGCGAACCCTCCACGTAAGCGTAGATCGAGGGCGTCGGTGGTCAGTACACGAGCGTTCTGCTCCTGCAGCGAGGAAGCCCTGCGGCGCGTTCCTTTTCGCCAACACCTGCAGCGAGGAGCGAGGCTGCGGTAGCAGAGAGGAATTCAGGAGACGCCGCACCTGCTTTTGCTTTGCTGGAGGAAAAACAAAAGGCTTTGCTTCTGGAGCGAGTACCTGCGCTGATTTCGCAGGAAATGACTTCGGTTACTTTCAAGGGGGCGAAATTCAAGTGGCCGCAAGGCCGCGAGGGGACAAACAGAGGAAGGGGAGGCTGGCTTTGTGCAGCTCCAAAGCATTTGACAGCCCCTTCCCGTTGCCGTACGGTTCAGGCGTCTGCTCTGAAGGTACACGCATAACAGAGCTTGCTTCGTTTGGCCCAACACGCCGGGACTGCGGTACCATGAAACATAGGTAGAGTGGTTCCGGAGTTGCATGTGTGGGTGCATTCTGCATTTGGTAGACTGCAAAGGAAGGATTACACGATCAAGGTTCAGTGGTTCACAAAACGCCTAGACATTCTCCTGGGGGCTCATGGGTAGAAAGCTTGGGCAAGTCGGTCATTGATCTGATTATTGCTTTTAGTGGGAATGTATGTCTAAATTCTAGCATTGATTGACTAGCCCACTAAATTATTTTCAAAAAAACTAGCCCACTAAATTATTTTTTAAAAAAACTAGCCCACTAACGCTTAGCCAATTCCCCGTCAAAAGAAGAGGAATACGGCCCATTTAGTCCATGTGAACCTGACACGTATCAAGAAGCCCATAGACAATCTCGTCGTCAGGGCAGGGCTTGAAGCTGATTGTGGGGCTGAAGCGGCTTCAGCTCTTGGGCTCGAAACCTGACAGCGTAAACATCTGCCAGAAATCAAAATTAGCTTAGAGTTTACAAACAAGGCACACATTACACTGGGTAACCAAAAGATTGGCCATTAAAAGGTTTACAATTTGCAAATCAAGATGGCAAAGCAGAAAACAGGCTCCAGGCACCAGATTTATAGGCCTCAGCACGACATAGTACGCTCGCTACCGTTTTTTATGTTCTCCTCCGAGGTAGTACGGGTTAACGGAGGGTTCGATGATTTTTGAAGTACCCGTTCGCGACCATGTGTAACAAGTGTGAGATTACTCACGGATCCGGCGCTATGCCAATGGGCATGGGCGCATGGCTTGAAGGTTAATTAAACCATGCTTACGATGAGTGAAAAGGTCAAGAAAAAAACAAAAGGAGAAACAGGAATCTAAAGTAATATGAGAAGGCAGAAAATGAGAAGTTTCCCAAAAAACACAAAAGCAGGAACGCAGAAAAAATAGATCGCCCACCGTGGGGCTCGAACCCACGACCACAAGGTTAAGAGCCTTGCGCTCTACCGACTGAGCTAGACGGGCCTGTACATTCAATTTGTATAGAAATTATGTTACCTTATCTATACTACCACCGGTTGGTCCGGCTGAATCTTCCCCCGCCACTCTACCAACCATTGCGACACCTTAGAACCCCACTGCCGCGGCCGGAGATCTCACACCGGCCAATTTATCGAGCTCGCTCGCCGTCACACTGCGCCACCAGCGGGCAACCCGCAGCTCCCTCCCGCCATGGCCTCCTGGCTCAAGGTCGCCGAAGGTACGCACCCCTCGACCTCTCTTGCCCTCTCTCGCCGCGCCCCCCAGATCCACCCCTCCCCGCCGGCGAAGATCTGCCGTCCCCCTCCCCCATCTCACAACTCCCGAACTCTCCCAACACTGATTAATCCGTGAGACTAGGATTGCCTCCTTACGATCTGGCTTTATTAGTGTGCTCTGTTTGATCATTCTGGTGTGCCCAATTTCACCAACTAAAACCCATCACTGTCTCATTGCCCGATCGATTACGCTGTGAATGTTTCCAATGGAATTTAAAAGCTGTGCTCATTTGCAATAGACTTGCTCGAAGTCGTCGACCGAAGGGCCAAGATCGTGGCAACTGAGTTGTCGGATGAGCAGTCCACCTCACAACCTTCAGGTAGCGTGCCTCCTTGGTTTGAGAATTTTAGATTTTTGACACTCTATTCGTGCACATTTAGCCATTTGGCGGGTGGTCTAATCTATATTCGTCTAATGTTTGTTTGTGAAGGATCAAATAGCCAAGAAGTGGTTGGGAAGAAGGGAAAACCGAGGGAGAAGGTCGCTACTTAATACCCTTCTTGAGCATATCTTGTTTCTTTACATATTGCAACATTAGACTCACTGTTCATGCTTTGCTGTAAATCTGTATTGCAGGGTCCATTGAAGCTCACGTCTGCTGATGGTGGTAATAAGACAGGTGCTCAGAGGGAAAGGAAGAGTAGGCAACCGCCACGAGAGCGGATGAAGATTGAGAAGATCAGGCCTTCAGCACCAGCAGATTCAGCAAGTGTTGATGCCAGTGCTAGTGAACCTGAAATTACTCCGACTGATGTTAAGGAAATGAATAATGAGGGTAAATTGGAGAAAGGAGAGAAGGCTACTGATGACCTTAAGACTGATGGGGCTGGGACTGTTGCTGATAAAGTGGTTAAAGTCCAGCCGATGGAGATAAACTCTGAGGATGCAGCTCCCACTGAGGATTTTGTTGCACGTTCCAGAAATTCAGAGATTGCTGTCGAGAGCTCTTCTTCAGTTCCAGATGAAAAAAGTGAGTCGAGCAGTAGTAACCAGACTTCTGAGATTAGTCCAGTGGTTAATTTGGAGGAGAGAGACTCAGCTGTGGCTGTTATCCAGGACAGGAATATGTCTGAGTTGTCAAATACGGAGGCTACTGTCAAACTGCAAGAATCAAAGAAAGAAAATGTTTCAGATTCACCAGAAAGCATAGAAAATCAACACGGACAGAAATCGGATTCAGTTTCGGCCAAAGAACAAGACCAACTTGAGGAGGTATGTTGCAGCATCAGGATCACAGTGATCAAAATGTTCTGATTGATATGTGAATATGTTCACTTGTTCCTTTCCCACAATACATTTTGTTCTGTTAATCATTGGCAGGCTCAAGGATTGTTAAAAAGTGCTGTTAAGACTGGCCAATCAAAAGAAGCTAGGTTAGCTCGGGTAAGGATAAGCATAAGCTCAGTTGCTTCATTATGTAAATATGTAATCTATGTTGGCTAGATCTGTGTTAAGTTGTTTGTTTGTTTTCAACTTACCAATAGGTTTGTGCTGGACTTTCATCCCGCCTCCAGGAGTATAAGTCTGAAAACGCACAGCTGGAGGAACTTCTTGTTCAAGAGGTCTAATTGCCTGCACACTTTATTCTGACAATTCTTTTATCGCCAACCAATTGCATGCTAATTATTTTCGTCTAATATACATCAATGTTATACAACATGCCAGAGAGAGAAATCTAGCTCATATGAGGTTCACATAAAGCAACTACAGCAGGAATTATCAATGTCCAGAGTAGAAGGTTCAAGAGCTGAGTCAAATATGGTTGATGCTTTGACTGCAAAAAACGCGGAGATTGAATCTCTTGTTAAATCATTGGAGTCTTGGAAGAAAAGAGCAGCAGCTTCAGAAGAAAAGCTAGCTTCTTTAGAGGTTTCATCTTACATTAGTCTCTTCTCGTTATTTCTTCTATAAGCATACTATTGCGAGTGTCCTAAGGCCTAAGGGAACTAGATAGTAGCTTATGATCCTACGATTAGTACGTGCCTTTGTAAATACTTTTAACACTTCATTTACTTGTGGCTTTTAATTTTTATTGGTTGACATGTGCTGGTAAAGAGGATGCCCTCTCTCGGATTTGATATCGCAGAGCTAAATGCACATTTTTCTAGTTTGTTCTTGTCTTGGTACTATGGTTGCTTTGACATGTTCTCTTCATTTTGGAATACTGAAAAAGTGAATTAGAACACTTGCACTCCGGATATAACCCCAGGTTGAGTGCCCGTAGCTAATTGAGTAGAGGAGTTATAAACCTGGAATGGTCTTCTAGACTACTATTGGTCAAGTCCGAAATGTGTATCGATTATGATTTATATCTGGTGTCATTGTAAATTTTGGACTAGTTCTCAGAAAATAGTACCACTTTGTCATTGTGTGATGCTGCTTGCTGTATCCTCACTTTTCGATTTAAACTTGAAGCAATATAATTGTATGAGTAGCTATGAGCATTTGTTTTATTTTAATCCTCAATTAGTAACAACTAATATCATTTAAAAAGATAGATATAATCTTAAAAAAGATAAATAGTTTAATGGAAAAAGTTCAATTTACTCCCTTCAAGTATAGCCAAAGTCTGAATAACCCCCTAAACTATAACTTGGTTCAGTTTACCCCCTAAACTATGTCATTTAGTTCATTTTACCCCATAATACAATTTGTCTTTTTTGTTTCTCCATACACAAGTTGAATTTTAATTTCAACTTTTGCAGGGTAGTAGTGGACATCACAATGCATATTAAAAAAATTGTTATAATTTTTTCATCATTATTTTTCATATTCTTTTGAACTCCAATGATTTATTTATTATTAAATATCCTAATCTATCAAAATAATGATAAAAATTTATGATGTATTTTTTTCTAACATCTGTTGTAATGTGTACTACCATCTTATAAAATTTCAACTTAAAACTTCACCTATGCATGGAGAAATGAAAAAAATAAATTGTATTAGGGGGTAATTTGAACCAAATGACATAGTTTGGAGGGTAAAATGAACCAAAAGATAGTTTAGGGGGTTATCCGGACTTTGTCTATAGTTGAGGGGAGTAATTTAGACTTTTTTCTAGTTTTAATATAATCCTGTTGTCTGTTGAACCAGGAAGATATGGATGGTCTCAAGAGGAACCGTGAACTTACTGAAACCAGGGTCATCCAGGTTAGTAAGGCAAAGATGGTTTCTGTCACAGCCCCCATGATGCTGATCAGATACATAACCTCCAAACACACTGTTTAATTTAGGCTTTACGGGAGGAACTTTCTACCGCAGAGCGTAGGGCTGAAGAAGAGCGCATTGCACATAATGCCACAAAAATGGTAATTTGTCCATGTTCAGTCTCTTCAGCACTTTTTATTCGCCATTGTTTCTAGTGTCATACTCTAATCACTTTCTGTTACAATACAGGCAGCTGTTGGGAGAGAAGTAGAACTAGAACATCGGGCTGTCGAGGCATCAAATGCTCTTGCTAGAATCCAGGTAATTTTATGATGTATAACTATCATTATGATCTCTGTTGCAAGAATGTGAAAGTTATGCAGCCAACTTTTCAGATACTATTGGATAGTAGCACCTTCTTGCTAAGCAAATCTTTGGTTCTTGTTAAGCTTTCGTGCCATATTTATGCACAATGAAATGACGAAAAGTCATCCTGGTTCCGTTAATCTTCAAGATCTTCTAAGATTAAAATTCTTGTGCATGATGTCCTGTTCAGGTGCTGTTATGTTTTGTTTTCTTATGCTTCCGTTAATCTTCAAGATCTTCTAAGACTAAAATTCTTGTGCATGCTGTCCTGTTCAGGTGCTGTTATGTTTTGTTTTCTTATGCTATATTAACACTTCGAATAGCTATTTGAACGTTGGAAACATAAGTTACACATTTAGATTTCAGTGGTTTATACTTGAAGCATCAACATGAGTACAGTGAGAGGCGTAATATTCGTAAAAGTGATGCAACTGATCAACTTCAATGCTCCAATTCAGTATTTGTTAATAGTTATGCATATTCTACTTCCTATATTGCATGCAGATCTCAGTGTTAATGCTGCTAACTAATTTGTAACATATACCATTTTTAATATAATTGGCGATCCTCTAATACTGATCTTAACTGTTCTGTTGTCATCCAGAGAGCTGCTGACCAAAGCTCATCAAGAGCACTGGAATTGGAGCACAAGGTGGCTGTGCTTGAGGTAAATTTCGTTCCACCTTGTGTTTTGTATATGACACTATGACGTCATAACTGTTTTATTATCTTATTTACTAATGATATTCTGGTTATTTCAGGTTGAATGTGCTTCATTGCAACAAGAACTTCAGGAAATGGAAGCTCGTAATCGCCGCGCACAGAAAAAGCCTTCCGAAGAAGCTAATCAAGTTCTTCAGGTGAAAATAAGAATCATCCTTTTCTTTTCAAGACTTAAAATTGGTTGTACATCATGCCTTTGATGTGGAATGCCTCTTGTTTACACAAGGTGTCAAGATCAGGGTCCTAGCGATTCTAAAATTACCCCTGCTCACATGCATGTGTATTGCTTTGGAAAGAAAAAAAATGATACGACATGGTGTCAATATCTTTTACTGTTGTGAAAACAGATGCAAGCGTGGCAGGAAGAAGTTGAGCGTGCACGCCAAAGCCAACGAGATGCAGAGACAAAGATATCGTCCTTGGAGGTGACAGTAATTTCATAAGCTAACTAAAAAGATTCAGTATTTGTTCAGCTATTTGTTGTAATGTTGGATGTGCATGGTTTGATTTTTAAGTTGTAGCTAGGACTCTCAAAGTTTATTTAACTTAAACATAGGTATCTGATCAATTTGTTATGGATATTGTTTTGTATTTATGCATTGCACATTTTCATGATGCAGGCTGAGTTACAGAAGATGAGAGTTGAAATGGCTGGAATGAGAAGGGACGCAGAGCACTATTCTAGACAGGTGAGTTATTACATTGCTGGGCCCTAGCCAAGTTCATATTTAGGTTATTAAATATCTTATTAAGCTAATATTCGTTTGTTACTACCATTCCATACTAGCACTTATTTTTGTGGATATTTCTTGTTTATAGGAGCATGTTGAGCTAGAGAAGAGATATCGTGAGCTAACTGACTTGCTGGTACGCGATCAGCCTGTCTATTTCTTCTATATATCCTTGGACTCCAACAATTGGGAAGTAACATGATTCTGCATGCATCCTTTTTCCAGTACCACAAACAAACACAATTGGAATCCATGGCCAGTGAAAAGGCTGCATTGGAGTTCCAACTGGAGAAATCATTGAAACAATTCCATGAAGTGCAGGTTGATAATTTATGCTCCTGCTGTTGCTGTTTTCCCAGACCATTTTATTGAAAATATTCTTATATTGTTGCCATTATGAATGCCCATCATTTGATAGATCGAAGCAGAAAGGAGTAAATCAACTCGTAGATCAGCATCATCGTGGGAAGAAGATACTGATATTAAGGCATTAGAGTATGTTAGCTGTTATGCTTTTTACAATACATGAAAATTGTGTTTTATGTTATCATTCTTGTATTTCATGACAATTGAGAATATCCAGTATTAAATGTTTCCATATATTTGCCAATTCTAGCAATATTAGACATTTAACTATGGGTATTGTAGGCCTCTTCCTCTTCATCATCGCCACATGGCAACAGCAAATCAGCAGGTAGATATAACCAGTGTAAATCTGAAGGTCTACACCCTTTTAAATCGATGGGGAATGAACCATAAATATTCACATCTATTTCTATGCATATTCGTTGTTCCAGTTACAAAAGGCTGCAAAGCTTCTAGATACAGGAGCTGTCCGTGCAACAAGATTTTTGTGGCGACATCCCGTTGCTCGAGTCAGCCTGCTATTCTATCTGGCAAGAACAGCACAACTTCAGTTTCCTGTATGTTTGCCCTTTAATCAAATCAAAGACTGCTTACTGACTAAATCTGTTATGCCTGCACCAGGTGTTTGTGCATTTGTTCTTGATGCACTTGCTGCACCGCCTTCAGGTATTCAACCTGCTGTCGCATATTCTCATTCTGGGTGTTTTGGGCTAGATTAATGCGCATGTGAACCTCTAACCGAATTTTGTTGGTCACAATGTTTTTGAATGTTACAGGACTTCGCATCCAGAGAAGGAGCATCAGGCATGGGGGATCTGGCCAATGTTAACCTGCCATAGGCTCTGAGCTCTGTGCACTTCCTCTTTCCTGCCGATCCAGGCAATCCTCCCTGATTCTAGCTCCACACGCTTGAGCTTCCCTGGTTGGACTTGGATGCGGTGTTAACCCCCAACATTTCATTCTTTCTATTTTCTACCCCTTTTCCATCTTTTGTAAAGTAGTAGTATTGGCCATGGGCAATATAATCCATTCTTTTACTCTTTAACATTGGTGATTCTGAAAGAGTATGTACCAGCTTGTATGCACAACTTGACATAATATACCACACAACCCACCTGAGCCAATTCCTGCACTCTCGAGCAAACTGCTGATCATTCTGAAATTAGTCCCTGTTTTGAACGCGGTCATTTCACTCACACAGACCATGTTGGAAGTTCCTGTACTCTGAATGAGCCTTATGGCTGAAGAATACCGCCATACCGGTGCATTGTTTTGCAAGAGCTCTGTTGGTGTGCAGTGCTTTAAGCGGCGTGATTCAAATCACAGGGCCAGCCAGAGGATGTGCCGCGCTGTGCTGCATTGCTGCTTGCTGGAGAGTCCCTCACATGCACAGATGCACTGTACGTACCGGTAACCGGTTGGTAGGAGGGCGTCGGGCACGCGTCCCTTCCGGCTGGTCCCGGGCCGCGCACCGGCACCGCGTCGGGTAGCGAGGCGGCATGTGCGGACCGAGAGGAGACGGCGATCGGAACAGTGTGGCTAGTGTTACAGCTTGGGTTAGGACTAAGGACGTGGGCGGAGCCGCGGAGGTGGTTTGGACGACCAGGGCCAGCCAGGCAGCCACCCAGACGGTCGTCGTGGTCGTCGCTCTAGGCACGGGACGGGAGGCCGTCGTTTCCTGTCTGTGCCTGGTTCGTGGTGCCTGCCCTTTCTTTCCACTTCGCGCTCCCAAATGCAAAAGCCCGGGAGCCCATACGAGTCCCGCGCCGCGCCATCGCGCGCGGTGGCGGCCTGGCGGGCGCGTCGTTTGGCGGGAGCGCGAACCGCGCGAAGCAGTGCGCAAAAAGAAAATGAATGTGCCGAGGCGGAAACAACCCGCCGCGCGCGGGTCGCTTCGCTGCGGTTGTGTCAGTAGTCCAAAATTTGGGGACTCCCGGTCCAAGCAGACACCGCTCGGGAAACAGGTGGTATGGGAAAGGAAAAAAAAGAGGGGGAATTCATTCGAATCTGCTGTGAGTACACGTGAGTTTACCACAAACGGTGACCTATCAACATTTTGCCAATGCTAATTTGGAGTATAATGTTGATACTGTTACTCTTTATCTTGAACCGAAGGTGCAATCCTTCTAATTTTATAGGTGAGGTGTCAATAATGATGACCATGTTGTTGCATATATTTCTGTGGTTATATCTGAGATACCATGAGACATGCTATTATATGTAGATCTAGACTATTCATTATTCGGATATATGTAGGGGTAGTAAAATGTTATCGCTTTTTATTGCTTTTTTTGTACGCAAACATCTATGCACTAAATAGATTTAAAATATCTTTGCGATGTCATAGTCAAACGTTGCATGCAAATGACAAAAGTCGGATATACTATCCAATGTAGCAATGTTATGTGTACGTAACAGATATTCAAAACTTGTAATCTATTGTCATGTTGCTTGTACACAAACATATATTACACACTAAATAGCCTTTAGATCTTTTTGTCGTTCGCGATATCACGCTGACACGTAGGAAGAATCGCCAACGATAAAATTGGATATACTTTTATGTTAGCGATATTTAAGACGTTGATGATCAGTTGAAATTCGTACTTGATGATGTTGGATATATCCTAAAAATATACAATTTGCATTTATAACTTGTCTCTTCCTAATTCATACTATCTCGTAGATGGCATGCCATCTACGATGGATTGCGAGCACCATCTATCTGCAATAGTAAATTTCCAAGTTCCAACCAAGACACTCATTACTATTTGTGAAGAAAAACATTGATCATTTTCTCTTTATTTCTATTCCTAGCGATCATATCAATTAGTAAGATGTTGTGTGACAGTCGTTATGTTACAATCACGCGTTCGCGTTGAACTGCCGTGGGTTCTCATCATCTCGTGTGATGGCCGAAACAGGAGGTGCCCAGCTCGCAGACCTTTCGGTGTACAGCCTCTGGCGTCCTCGGAGCAAATGACAGTCCATCACGCCATCGGTACTCACGACCTCTGTGTTTCCGCACACGGACTGATGCCAGACGGCGATACACGCGGTCGGTCGCACGCACAGCGGTGGCAAATCCTCGCCTTCCGCATAACGAACTCGCTCCCCCTCCGCCTCTCCCTCTCTCGCGTCTCCAGCAGCCGGTGTTACATCAGCAGCAACACCACCGCCTGCCCCCGCCTCCACCCCCATTCCCCATCTCCATCACATCACATCTGCCCCACACCAACCCGAACCCTAGCCAGCGTCCCGGTCGCGGTGCCAGCCCACCGCGCGCCGCAGCGTCGGTCTCCCACCTCATCAGCTTCAGAGTTTCTCCCCAAGATCGGCGGCGGAATCTCAGGAGGGGGTAGTGGAGGCGGGGCCATGGGGCTCCATGGCTGAGGATGCCTGTGCTGCGTAGCGCGGCGCGGAGGGCCCGAGAGGCGCAGGGGAGTCCGGCGGCTGCGGCGGCGGCGGCGGAAGCTCCGGAGGCGGCAGCACCGGTACCGGCCCTACCGCCGGCAGACACGAGGCGGAGGGCGACGAGGGCGGCCGCGAGGGCGGAGGAGAGGAAGCGGGAGGAGATCAGGCCCGCGGAGGTCGTCGCGGGGGAAGACGGCGGCGGCGGAGACGCGGGGGAGCGTGGGATGGCCGCCCCGGACAGCGGGGCGCGCAGCGCCGACAAGCTGGTAGCCGATGACGAGGGCGGCCCTCCTGTCCCTGACACGGTGAGCTGTTTGTACGGTGTTTAATTATGCCTGCAGCGGATTCTGTTGAGCTCTGAGATGGTACTCCGTAGATGATTCCGAGAAATGAATTTTTGGTTCAGCTGGTAAAGCGTCCGTTGGTGTCGGCAATCTGTTTTATGCTTTTCCTGCCCAAAGGCGTTACCTTGTAGTTTGCTTTCAATTGTTTGATGTCCAAATGATTTCGATTTAATCTTTGCCTGTTTGTTCTATAAATACAGGTCCAGGTGGGCAATTCACCAAAATATAGAGTCGACAGAAAGCTTGGTAAAGGAGGATTTGGCCAAGTATATGTTGGCCACCGCATGTCAGCTACTGGTCCAGGTGCAGTTGAGGTAATAGAGGATTTTCCTTTTTACCAACTGATTTGGGAATCTGGAATCATGGGTTGTATTAGCACCGGAATTAAATTGTCTTCTTCTCTATCCTAGGTGGCATTGAAGTTCGAGCATAAGACCAGTAAAGGATGTAACTATGCCCCCCCTTATGAGTGGGCAGTCTACAAGTAAGTGGATCTGTGATCGTATGCTTTGGGTTTGAGAAGGTGCAAATTTTTCTGGGATTCGCTTAAGGCACAGGTAGCTGATCAGCTTTCATGCTTATTGCATGTTTAGTGCCGTCGGTGGCATTCATGGGGTTCCTCGAGTCCACTACAAAGGACGCCAAGGGGAGTACTATGTTATGGTATGGAACTTGGTTTGGATTGTTTGAGTATTAACTTCTTTCTTTCCGATCATTTCGAGATGCTAGTTAACTTGGTCTTAAAAGTGCAGGTTATGGATATGCTTGGACCCAGTCTATGGGATGTTTGGAATAATAACTCTCACACGTGAGTCATAGTTTTTCAGTCAAAATTTTTTGTTGGCTTTTAGTTTACCTATAACATCATTCCGTTGTCATGCAGAATGTCAGTTGAGATGGTTGCTTGCATCGCTATTGAAGCTATCTCCATACTTGAGAAACTGCATTCAAAAGGGTTGGCACCACTAATTATTCTTTCCTCATAGCACCTTATTCTCCATGAATTTGTTTCCTCTGCTGGCAAAGTTTAAAAACAAAAATGTTTGCAATATCAGGTATGTTCATGGGGATGTCAAACCAGAAAATTTCTTGCTAGGGACCCCTGGTACACCTGAAGAAAAGAAACTCTTCCTTGTTGATCTTGGATTAGGTAAGTTAATGTTCTTGTTTATTGATCAACCAACAGCTTGACAATGATGTGAATTGAGCTGTTATGTATGTAGGCAACAGATTAAGGAGTGGGAATAATTTCTTATTCTTTGATCTTCTTATGGCAGCTACGAAGTGGAAGGACAGTGCGACGGGACTCCATGTTGACTATGATCAGCGACCTGATGTTTTCAGGTGACAATATGAAGCCTTTATGAATTATTATAAGCATGCCTTGCGTTGAGCCTTACTCTTAAATGATGATGTCGATTATCCTGTCACATTTCCTGTCCAGTGATGGTTTGCCGTTTCTCAAAAATCCTGGATCTAGCCATTACATCAGAAAATGATCACACTTGTTTCAGCCAACCAGTATTATATTCCCATTTTGTATTCATTCTGTGCATGGATTCATGCATGTTTCCTTAGCCTTACAGAATCACTGTAGTTTTTACTCTTCTTCAGCAGCACTGCCACAACAAATTCACCTATCCCGTTCACTAGTGGCCAAAAGTCCCTGATTCGCATGCTTGTAAATAACCTTGTAGTCACCGGACATGGAATCATTCACTTAATCTCTTTTCAGATACGAATTAAACATGCCGTCAGTGACAAGTAATTCTGTGGTGCTTTTGCCTCTCGTAGTTACTTTCACGTATAGCTGGATCAACTGAAGGGATACACCAGTCTTATTATTATTATTATGTTACTGCTGCTATTTCAGGGGAACAGTTCGCTATGCTAGTGTTCATGCACATCTTGGGAGAATAGGTAGCAGGAGAGATGATTTGGAATCTCTAGCATATACACTAGTCTTTCTTCTACGAGGACGTCTACCTTGGCAAGGTTATCAGGTAAACTTTTGGGCTCTCCAGTCCAGTTGTATTGATTTGAGCGATGTACATGTGTACCTGATTTTTCTTTTGCATCTCCAGGGTGAAAACAAAGGCTTCCTTGTCTGCAAGAAGAAAATGGCCACATCTCCAGAATCTCTCTGTTGTTTCTGCCCACAACCCTTCAGGGAGTTTGTAGAGTATGTGGTCAACTTGAAGTTTGACGAGGAACCCAACTATGCAAAGTGTGTGTCGCTTTTTGATAGTGTAGTGGGCCCAAACCCAGATATCAGGCCAATTAACACTGATGGTGCTCAGAAGGTAACTTCATGTTTTGCAATCTGGCATTTCAAAACACATTACTTCGGTTGCATCTAATCTCCCTTGGAACTTCTCTAAAGCTTATACATCAAGTTGGCCAGAAGAGAGGCCGCTTATTGATAGAGGAAGAGGCAGATGAACAACCAAAGAAGAAGATCAGGATGGGAATGCCCGCAACACAGTGGATAAGTGTTTATAATGCTAGGCGGCCTATGAAACAAAGGTACACTCTTACAACGCCCAAAGTTTATTTAATGGCTGACACTATCATGTGTCTTAGTGGGTGAGCAAAAGTAATGGAGCCTCTATCCACTCTGAGTATTGCAGGTACCATTACAACGTTGCAGATTCAAGGCTTGTACAGCATATTGAAAAAGGGAATGAAGATGGCCTCTTTATCAGTTGCATAACATCTTGCTCCAATCTCTGGGCTCTAATCATGGATGCTGGCACTGGGTTCAGTTCTCAAGTTTACGAGCTTACACCACATTTCCTTCACAAAGTGAGTGACCTGCATCTTGTTTCATTCTAGCTTGAAACTTTTTGACAAAATAACCACTTTTTCAGGTAAAGTTACTAGGTAAACTGTTCTCTAAATTACGAAATCTAATGGTTGATTTATTTTGATACGAAGGAATGGATAATGGACCAGTGGGAGAGGAATTACTATATAACTGCACTTGCTGGAGCAAACAATGGCAGCTCCCTGGTAGTGATGTCTAAAGGTAAAATAGCTAAAGCTTGCAGTAGTAAAGCCCCTTTCTTACTGCGGAAATATTCTTTTGACTATTTGGTAAATTTACCCAGGCACAACGTATACACAACAGTCTTACAAAGTTAGTGATACTTTTCCCTACAAATGGATAAACAAGAAATGGCGAGATGGTTTCTATGTTACTTCCATGGCAACTGCTGGAAGTAGATGGGCAGTTGTCATGTCTCGTAATGCAGGGTTTTCTGATCAGGTAGCAGTTCTTTTCACTCCACCTGTCCCTCTCCATTTATTTTTTACACTTGGGGTTGAATTTAATATTTTATATTGATCTATTGGTTTGTATGCAATTAATTTCCAGGTTGTTGAACTGGACTTCTTGTATCCCAGTGAGGGAATTCATAAGAGGTGGGACAATGGTTACCGGATAACCGCAACTGCTGCAACTTGGGATCAGGCTGCATTTGTTTTAAGTATGCCAAGGAGACGGCCTACTGATGAAACCCAAGAGACATTGAGGACGTCTGCGTTTCCTAGTCAACACATTAAGGTTAATGAGCCTCTTGTATCTCATTCAGTAGTTGCAACTCTACGTTGGTTCTGATAAACCGTACTCTTGTTTCGTTGCAGGAGAAATGGTCCAAGAATCTCTACTTAGCATCAGTATGCTATGGGCGTACTGTATCCTAGGATTCTTTTCATGCGGTTTGGAGTCATTTTGTTCTGAGTCATGTCGGCGTCATCTTTTGGTCTAGCTAGCTCAGTGTAGCAGCTCCTAATCTCCTATGTGCGGGCTTGTTCTGAAGGCGACTCAACCTTACCCTGACTGTTGTGTTGCAAAGGCGTCTGCTCATTGTTCCTGATTATAGACTAGCATGTACAGTAGAAATGTTTGTTAGTTCGTGTTAATTGTTAATTTAGCCAACTATTAGCTGTAGTGTAAGGCTTTGCCAGATATGTATGCCTGACCAGTATGATTGAATCCCCGGTGTAGTTATTTCAGGAATTCAAAAGGTTCCTGCCATACTCTTATCATGAGGTATAGTTATCATGTTTCCTTTTTGCCATTTTGGATGATGACATCTTTCTAATTTCTTGTGCTTTGCTACATGATTATTGCTGGCTAACCAAAAAATCTGGTGCAACAAGAAATGACCCTGGTAAGAGTCTGCCACTTGAGCTCTGAATTATGTCATTTGGTACCGGTTGATGCATGTTCTTTGAAGCTGACCCTTAGAATTATTTAAAGGAAAAATGGGGCTTCATATATTGTTATTGGAAACTTGAAAAGGGTATTTAGAACCCTGGATGCAGCTCCCTGTTGTATTGCTTTCTATTTTTCTCGAATGTTGTTGAATAGCACTCGGTACCATGCATATATGGATGAGACGTCTGATTATGTACCATCTTGAAAAGGGGATCATTGTTTGCAGTCCTGTAATAGCAATTTTCTCGTGGTCAGGGCTGTTGATTTTTGGATATTGGATCCAGTGTATGGAAACTTGCTCACGTCTAGGAGTAACAGTGGGGTGCTGATTGCAACACTTTACACTTTGGGTGATTTAGAATAGATGTCTGGTATATGAGCAACATTTTCCTTTCGATAACTAAGGCCAAATTTGGTTGGTACTTTTTTTCCCGACATTCCGGCTGACTAACAGTGGCAAACAAGTTGTGCCGTTACTTGCATGTTCAGGCAGGGGAAACAAGCCCTGCAGCTGCTGAACATTACCAGATCGCATGGGAGCATGAGAGGAAGAAATGGTAAACCAGCACAAGGCAAGCTGCTGCAATGATCTGCAGATTCAGCGGGAAGACCCTGCCAGCGCCCACGTTCAGGGTGTCCTTTGCCGCGCCGACCGAAGTGCAGGAAAGGAAGAACTCTGCCGAGACGGCACCGTCTCTTTGGAGATCGTCGCTGCTGTAAGCTGGTTTCCCAGACACGCTCTTGTAGAGCCCACAGCTCCATGCCTGCATACATGGAAGCGAAACAGGTGAGTAACGCAGCAGCCTGAATCATGATGAATATTGATGTCGGTGATGGCAATGTGCCTGCGGATTATAAAGTTCAGTCAATTTCTTGTTTACATGCTGTAGTACGTTGGGACACAGTTTGGTGGCCTTCCTTTTGCCCCATCGCTTTCGCAATTTCTAGTTTCCAGTTTAAGTTTGGAACTGCCCTTGAGAATGATGCATTTGTCACCTGGAGTTGGTCCCCGAAGGTGACCACGACGGCGCCGTCGAGGGGCCGGAACCTCGACCAGCCTCGCCGGGAGAAGACGTGGAACGCCGACGCGCCGGGGCAGATGTGGAGGGTGAGGGCGCACGAGCACCGCGAGCTCCGTACCAGCATCCGCAGGACGTCATCTTGGCTGACCGGGCCGGACGCGCTGCTGCCGTCGCGTTGGTGCTTGCGGATGCAGAGGAGCGAGGCGCTTGCGTCAGCCTTCACCAATGTTGGTTCTGCGGCGTCGGCTGCTTCCTTGCCTTGCTGCAAGGCGTGCAGGAGCTTGGTTGAAGCTTGCTCAAGCTGAGCGAACAAGTCATCTGCTGTGCTCCTGCGCAGGGTCAAAATCAAGGATGGGATGCATGCCATCCAAAAATTTCAGATCGATTCTGAATTCGCACCAGAAAATTGTTCAAATCATCTAGCCTTTTTTGGCTCACTTGCACGGTGCAGTCAGTCTCGCAACATTTTGAGTTCATCAACAAGCAAAAGTTCATGGCATACCCGATTTGCTTGGCACCATTTCGCAACGGCCGATTTCCCGCCATTTCTCGGTCTCCTTCGCCGGGCGGCCACCATAGCTCCTCTCTATCCTTGTCTCCTCCGCCACCCTCCTCCGGTGCCGGCGCTCTTCCCCTCGCCGTCGCATCACGTAACGCCGCCAAGACCAGACCCGCGTCGACCCCGTGGCCGACCACCTGGAAGCAGCCAAACGCGACGGCCGCCGACCTCAGCGCCTCCGCCGCCGGCGCGCCTCCAGCCACCGGCGCCGGCGAGTCCAGCGCGCGCACGTCGATGACGAGCGGCGCCCACGCCGGCTGCTTCTTCCTGTTCCTCCGCGGGCCGGGCCTCTCCGGCAGCCGCAGCACGGGGACCCTGGCGGAGCAGCGCAGGAACCTGCCGATCTCGTCGTCGTCCTGGCACTCCCCGTGCCCGGACGACCCCGAGCTGCTGCCCGTGAGGACGCCGGTGACCGGGGACGGCGGCGGCGCCCGGAACTCCGGCACCGGCAGCTCCCGGGGCCTCTGAAGGTAGGTCACGAAGGACGCTGCGGCCATCAGTGGCAGACTGGCAGTGTGGTTCTGCTTGGTCTAGTTCATGGTGCTCGCTCTAGCACGCAGGTTATATATACACGCACATGCCTGAGCTGCTCGAATGCAAGAGGTGCCAAATTCTACCAGTTTCTGGTGCGTTTGAGCTCGTCAGTGGTATGGTAGGGACATGAACATGAGCGTGTGGGTAGCTAAGGACGGGATCAAAATTCAAAAATCAAAATGGGCGCAGAGGAGTGGGGCTCCCTAAGCTTGCTTTGGTGAGCTTTCTTTGCGCGGTAAAGAGGGACAAGGGGGGAAGGCCGTCGGCAGATGACAGCTCGAAAGAGGAGAGGGTGCGTGGGCATGATGCCGCATCATTGTGCCAGGGGGTCGACCGAACTGTATCTGCGTACCATCTGAATACTGAATATCGTCGCGTTTGTGCGTTCCGTTGAAGATGTTCTGGAACACGACGTACTAAAGCGCTTTTGTTTCCGTTGGGCTCCTTTGATTTGAACGGTTTGATGATCTAGCGTCCTTCTTCTGGACGTGCATTTTACTTTGTTTACTCATTGTCGCTGTGGCAGTGGGAGAGAGAGGGGAGGGACCATTGTTCGGTTTATCTGCTTTCGGTTTCTTTCGGCTTATTCTCTTTCACATAATACGAAATCTGCCTGCCAAACAGATTGAGCTGGAACTAACGTCGGCGTCTCACCGAATCCTCTTGCAATGTCTGTCTGGACAGTCTGGTGTCCTTTTCACTCTCGCGAGATATTTAAGACCAACTCAGGCGTGCAAAAGTTTCAGAGCACGAGGCGATAAGAGGAGCAGCCGCACGTATTCACAACGTGTGCTCCGTAGTTTCGGATGCAAAATGGGTCACTGAAGTCGTAAATGTTGCCATTTCCAGCTAAAGCAGGTTCATTTAAAGCCATTACTTCAGTAGAATTAATATATTTCTTTATCGGAAATAAACAAGCGGGGATAGCTCAGTTGGGAGAGCGTCAGACTGAAGATCTGAAGGTCGCGTGTTCGATCCACGCTCACCGCATTTTACATCTATCATCTATCCTTTTAGACTATGGTTACTTGTGCACTGTTGCACAATTATCACCTTTATCTCTCCTTTTTTTATTTTTGCGAATTCCTTGCTCTTATCGTCGGCAACAATCTGCTTTTGTTTGTGCTTGTCGCCTGAAGCGACGCAGAACGAGATTGGACGCCTGGAGAAGCAGCTGCTGGGCTGGGCATCGCCGAGGCCGTGAGCCGCCTGAACCCACACAATTCACTACGCCACAGCCCACAGCGCGCGCCTGCTACCCGCTGGCCCGCTCCACGCGCAGTGCTACACCATTTGCTCTAGCCAATTTTGCCTTCGGCAGTTCCCCTCAAATGGCCAGCCTATCGGGCTTATCGGCTGATGCCCATTATCATTACTCAGCAGATCGTTGACAAGTGATTCCGGTACAGCGACACGCATACACACCATACCACCCGTTGTGTTTCAGCACATTCTGTCCGCGTCAGATTACAGACGCGTGGCAATGGCATTGGGGGCCGACCCATACACGCTGGAGTCTTTATTCCTCTACCGCCTTTTGGGGGGCTTCGCTGAAGATCCTGCTGTCACCTGGCTTCCCGTAGATTTAGTGCGACCTGGTTAGCCAACACGAGTTTGCATCAGTATCATGGGATAGGGATAGTGCCATGTGTTGGGATGCCATCTCTGGATGCTCGCAGCATCGATCAGCTAATGGAGAATTCGATTAGAGTGCCAGGTAGGAGTAAAGCTTAGGTAGCACGCAAGTGATTCACGTTTTATTGTACCTGGAGGTTTTATAGCAGGCTCCCTTGGTTTTGGTTTGGAGTTTGCCGGCTGCCCATTCTTTGTGAGGAACAGTTTGGCTATCCTTGACGGGGTCTTCTGCCTGTAATTGTAGGGCGTAGTGTAAACCGCAGGATTCGTTACCGAAAGAAATGCGGGATGCCTTCTAGCGTGCGATGCTGAAGTCAAAAGAATGATGGCAAGGAAGAGAGATGTGGAAAGTGGAAGGGCTCAATGGTAACATACATCTGTTCTGCTGCCGCCTCGGAAGCACCGCCAACGGAATACTCGGTTCCTGCTACTGAGCAGCCATCATCAGACGCATTATCTTCACATTCGGCTTCACCTGATCCCGCAGCCCCTGTATCAGTGGCCAAGTGTGTCCATTACTGATTCCATTGACTACTGCACAGTTTTGAGGCATGATGAAATCCTGTCACAAGAACTGAGGGATCCATCACCTGATAATCGCCGGATCTGTTGTCTGCTGTCATTTCTATCTGTTGATGAACTTGGAGATTTGGATTTCTCCTTCAGGAGCTGCTCAATTTCCATATCTTTCCGTGATATTGTGTCTTTCAGATATGAAACCTGGACACAAAAATGATGAACCTTCTGAAATCAAGGTAACCAAGGGAAGACACAGAAACTATCTGATCTGATTATAGTAACAACTACCAGGTATTAGCCTTATTAACAGCAATACACTTTTTTTTAGGATTTTGGTATTAATATGTGAAGCAATACACTTACTATAACGTCTAACAAAGACTCTTTCTTTTCTCCAATTTAAAAGTTAATTAGTGGTCATATCAAAAGAGAGTGTACCCCTTGAAACTGATCACTGTAAGTTAATATGAAGCTTACTAGTGCTCAAAGCTAAAGTAATGTTTGTATAAAGCTTGCTATTACTCTTAAACTAGTGAACACAAATTATCCGGATCTATGAGAGTCAGATAAGGGAGATAAAAACCTGTTCTAGCAGCTCCTTTATATCTTTGCCCTCTTTATTACTTCTTGCGGCACCTAACTCGACTCCAGAAACCCTTTCAGCAAACTTCAAAGTGCTCATTGTTTCTGAATATGATTCGGTATCAGGATTTATTTGAACAAACATTAGTGTCTTTGCTTGTCCACCTGCAAGAAATAGAAAATAATTATGATAAGTAATTGCCCAAAAAGTAATAACAGCTATATGTTAGCAAACCTCCCTCTCTTTTTTTCGAGGAACAACTATATATTACCTAAAGAGCTTTGTAGAACTTGAGTCAGCTTGCTGTTTCTGTATGGAACATGGGCACTTTTTTGTGCCAAAGCAAAAATCACATCACCAAGGGCAGACAGGGATTTGTTTATATACTGTGCTTCTCTTAATCTGTCTCCAATTGCTTCAGATCGCTCAACTCTTTCACTCCCAGCGAGATCAATCAAATGGAGACATCCACGTGAAGTGGATCCATTCTTCAAATCCAACCCTCTAACATGCACAGTTAGAATGCTGCATGCAACAAAAGTTTCAGAACATTATGTTCCAAGAATTTTAGGGTTTGACTTTAATAACCAATCATTGGTATATACCTGTGAGATCGACTGCTCCTTTCATTCAGAGCTGTTGATCCAACTGCTCTATTTGTTTGTCCAATTTCCATCAAGTCCAGTACATCTGATGTTGATTTGACTGGATGTAAGCTAGCATCTGGGACAACAAGTCCATTCGGCTGAGAGGTACTCCAAATTCCGAGTGTTTCTTCATGTCAAGAATAACATTTTTTTTCTTTGCATGTCTGCCCGTCGGAAAATTAAAATGTAGCCATGAGAGATGATAATACTCCCTCCGTTTTTAAATATGTGATGCTTAATTAGCTCGTTCTAGCGACACATATTTAAAAATGGAGGGAGTAGAAAATAAACATGCTTTTGGTGGGGGAAGGATATCTTTTTTGTGCAACATTATTGGATAGAAGATCCCGCACTTGTTCGTTGTAAATCTCAACCATTTGCACTTCCACCTCATATGAGAAAGCATTCCTTCTACTTAGAGAGATGTCGAACAAGTCATTTAAGGCTCGATAGTTAACGCCCCAATCTTCCTTCGATGTGCCTGGTCCACTCTAAGAAAATTGATACCAAGCAACAATTAGTAATATCCCCAAGAATAGTATCAATTCAACTTTGTTATCTTGAGTCTTGATTTCTTACCATTGTGTAAGTCTTTCCTGAACCAGTTTGACCATAGGCAAAAATGCACACATTAAACCCATCAAGAACTGATCTGATCAATGGCTGGATATCAGAGAACACTTCAGCTGAAAGTTCGTAAGAAAAGTTGGTGAGCAATATTCAATAATACACCTTTTTAACTTGAGATTGCATCACTGGCATACATGAGATATACCTTGAGAAGCATGTGTCTTAAACACCTTGTTAAACTTGAACATTCGACACCCATCTTTCCCTTGCTTGAAGGGGTTTGTGATGAGAATCTCACCATTTTCACCGATATAATCAACTGCAGTTGTTTTCCCATCTTGACCAGGAAGAAATGGTCTGACACGGCAATACACTCGGATATTACCTGATAATAAACATTAGAGTACAAAGGAAAAATGTTAAACAGCAATAAAATCTGCACAAGTGTAAACATATCGTTGTGCAGGAAAATACCTTTTAGTTCCTGTACTTCGTTAAACAGCTTCTGATTTTCAGCAAGAACCTTATGGTAATTATCGGCAGCATCTACTAAACCTTTTAGATCATGTCCTAAACAAGTTTGGCAAGTTAAGAGCAGTCAAAATAAATTATCAGCAAAATCGAAAATGTATGTGTGGGACAATGCCGCTATACAAATCACGAGTACCCTCACATACCAATGTTAGATATTTCGTCCCTCCATTTCATTTGAAGGGCAAACATTTCCTGCTTAATGGACTGAGATGATAACCTTATGTCCTAACAAAGTGGAATAATATAAGTGAGAAACACAAATAAACTAAAGACAATGGAAACTTGATATTGAGAAATAAAACAACCTTAATGGACATTTTTTGATTACCCATAAAACTCTGGAAAATGTTTGCCTTCCTGCTCCAAAGTTGAGATTTCAGTTGGGAAGCAGACTCAATCTCTTCAGCTTTCTTTTTTGATTGCATTAGAAGAGACTCAGCCTCCTTAATTCTCGAAGTCAAGTGTTCCTCCATCTGCCTGGCTTCTGTTTCCATTCTCTCACGGTGCTGTTCATGCATCCTACTCAAGATCTGTATTTCTTGCTGAAGAGAAGCTATTGTATTCTCTGCATTCTCCTTTTCATGCATCAGCCGAACCATGTCTTGTTCGCCTAGTTTTCTTTTCTCATCAATTTTTGATTTCTCTACCTATGAGAGTAAAACAAACAAATTTATGATCTCTCCACTATAACTACGAGCACCAAATGTAGTACAATACTGATTGAAGCAAGTAACATGGTTAGAAAAATAAAAAACAGATTAGGATATTTTGAATACCTCAATTAGCTCAAGCCGATTTACTGTCATCTGAATAAGAGCAACATGTGTCAATATCTAAAGACAGTAGTGATTCCTGTGATAATTTTCAGACCATGAACAAATTTGATAGCTACCTCATTTTCTTCATTTGTTCCATTTACTAATGTCTCGAGTGCTTTAATTTTTGAGCGGTACTTGTCTTCCCGAGTCTTTATGATGCTGTTTTGCTGCGAAAATAAGTGATCCGTTTCAGGAGTCAAATTTTTATGACAGGAAATGGTGAATTCAAAACAAATGGCACACTTACATTTCTTATGTGATCTGCTTGAATAGCAATGCGATGCTCAATCTCTTGAACAACATTCCTTAACAAGTAAACAACACGCTGAGACAAGAATAGACTGGATTTAGTCATCAATAACTGATGATAAATAAACACTGCAATTCCAGGCAGTATGTTTAGTAAAAGTCCCTGAAAACAGACTTACATGTGGTATTTCTCCTCTTTTCCTCTCAATGCTCTCATCTAGAATGCCATTAACAATTCTAAGAAGTGATTGAGTAGGTGCGTTCTGATAAAAGATAGTTATATTAATTAACAAAATGGAAGAGATAAGAATAAAAAAAGTGATGACATGGTCTGATGCTAAAGAGTTTACATCTAGACTACTTGAATGCATCATCTCTGAAATTTTGGCAGCAGGAAGATCAGTGTAGGGGCCCCGCTTAAGTTGGAATGCGTCGACCTTTTGTCCTGCAAAGTAAGGTAAGCATGATGTACTGTTAAGTTTTGTTCGTTATGTTGATTTCAGCTTCATGCTGATTTATTTTAATAAGGACCGGACTGTGTGCACCGTCATGATCGCTGTAATTAACATGCCCTTTTTTTCTAAAAGAAGGGTGAGAATGGTCATATATAAACATGGCAAGGCACTTAAGACTTGAAGGGAAGCAACAGGACTTGAACTTGTAAATGTAACCTGCGTATTAAAGATACACAAGCTAAGGGTACTCTGAAAGCATGAATATGAAAGTTACCAATATATAAAGTCATTCTCGCTGAAATGCAAAACGCCTGATTGTTTTTTTTTTCTTTGGAAAGGGGGGATTACTGTATATATGTGAAGTCCATGGATAAGTTGGATATACCACCGGCAACCAGTTATTAATGGCAATTTTTCTGTTTAAACTACATACTTAGAACCAGATACACAGTTCATTGCCACAAAAGATGACGCCTAAAGAAAAGACACATGCATACCTGAATGAAGATTGTTTCTTTGTTGAGACTTCAGATCCCCGTGGCCCTTCTGTCTTTCCTCCCTGGGAGATCTTTTCCCCGGCGTCACAACCGAAATTATAGGCCCATCGGATTCTCGAAGTTCCAGTCTCCTTCTAAGGGGTGTCTTAACACTGTTTTGACCTGATCCTGTAGTCACATTATCCTTTAGAGCCAAGAGACACTCCACTACAGAAGACACCGATCCCTGTAATCATCGAATGGGCAGGGTTAACAAAAAATGACATGAACAGAACCACAGATTTTCAATTGACAATTGTGAAAAAAGTCTGAATCAAAATGTAGGAGGTACTGATACCCCAGGACCATTGCCCAAAAGAAATCACAAACTATGAACTCTACTAAGCATCTGAGAAATGACACAGATTTCAAGGGGTTTTTGAGTCTATGCTGTAGGGGATGAAGCTCTTATGGATTTTGGTGAAGGTTTGATAGAATTCTACAGGAGAGTTGTAAGATCTAAGACCACTCTTGAGTCACACATATTCCTTGCAATGCAACACTTTTCAACCTTTCCAATAGCAACTGAGGTTATTGCTGCTTTTCAGTCAACCATAATCGAGGTTAGTGGTACAACTCATATATAGCCATAGTTATGAACATGGTCGTCAAAATCTCAATTACGTCGTCAGATTTTACGCATTTACGAAAAGAACCAACGGGCTTGGTTATACGATTCTTGTCAGTAGAATCTACCTCTCTATGATTTTTAAGTTTATGATCCCATGATTGCAATCTTACTATAGACCTCCAATATAACTTAGAATCCACAATTTTGATAAACCTTGGTTATGAATACACACCATCTTCATACTGAAATAGACCCACCGTTGCTATGCAAGGCCCAAATAGTAGGCATTATTGCCAACATGGTATTAAGGACTAACACCAACTATGGTAACAACCATTATTAACATACACCTTGAAAAGGAGATGGTGGCACCGTTTAGTTCGAATGAAACGCATACTGGCAATCACTATGTATACAGGAAAACTACTTCACATGACAGGAGTAATCTCACCTCCTCCAGATCCTTGACGCTGAATCCTGGTAGCCCCATCTCCGCGACAACAGAGAGGAATTTCTTCACATTCGACCTCTGGTCTGATGCGTTACCACCCCACATTCCCTGAAAAAAAAGAACTCAAGGTTAGATCAGCAAGAGTAAGATGCACCAGAAGTTCAGCATCCCGGAGATGACTGAACTCACCTCCTGAACATCGGGCATGAGCTTCTCCGCAATGTAGCAGAGCGCGGTACCGTCGATGAGGTACTCCCGCAGCTCCTCATCTGAAGAATCCAACGGCAAGTCGAACTCCGGCAGCAACCCACCAAGCCAATCTATCACCTCAGCACGCCAATTGGCTAGAAATAGTTTATAACCAAAAGGAGCAATCGTGAGAAACGCGTACAGAATCGTAAGATTGAGCTCGCAAATTCAAAACTTAGAGCCTCAGAACAACATCACTAGAGAGGAAGATCAAATTTTGAACTCCTATACAAAACTCTGACAAGCCAATGCTCAAGGAAAACTACTGCATCGCACTGCACTGTCGAAATACGCACCAAGAGCACCAGACTGTCCAAATACTGGTAAATTCAACCCCAGAGGCGCCAAACTTAGACCTGAATCGCTCCAACTTACCAGTTTTGCCAAAAGAAAAAATCACATGACATACTAAACACATGAAACTTTCAAAGATCCAAACTTTGGGCTTCGGAACTTGAATTAAGGCGTTAGACCATTCCCCACAGAAGAAAAGAAGAAAAGGAAGAAAGAGAAAGTGCAAGATCCGATCGACGACCATCCCACCTGCATGGAACTCGCCGTACTCGCCGTCCACGTTCCCCATCCCTCACCGCCGGAACCGGAGCCTGCACGGGGCCGAAATGCAGGCCGATCTGGGCCCAGATCGAGCCCTCCGGCGGGCGGGGTGGCACGGGTCCGGCCGAATCGAGAGGCTTGGAGGCAATGCGGGAGGCAGATCGGCGTGAGCTCGGGGGGCTTTTGGCCTGTGTTTTCTTGGCCCCTCTCTGTCCCTCCCCTCGCCGTCCTCCTCCAGTCCTCCTGCTGTTGGACGGGGTGCTGCTCAGCACTCAGGCTCAGCAGCTTCCCTGTCGTCCTCCTGTGACTTCCCCGCTTCACTGGGTCTCCTGGTTAGTTGGATTTTGATTTTTGTTTTTGCTTGTGCGTTAAGGCCGGTGGTCAGTATGACAGTGGCAGTACCATGCTGTCCCTCCCACCCACCATTAAACTCGCGTGGAATTTACCGTTATTGCGAGTTACAGTTACAGGCTTCGCACGGTCTGAATCAGATTTTCGGATGCTGTGATCGTCTACCGTTCGATAAAGTTTGCGCCGATGATATGAATCTGCCTAAAGTACGTACCATAATGGACTGGATTTGTAAGAACGTAGATGATCTTGGTACGTTTTTTTAAAAAGAAATATCTTGGTAAGATGAAAGTGCAATAGCTATTGTAGATGTCCGTGCATGGTACTCCTTGAATGAGCACTCCGTGGTTGTTTTTTTCCCAGCTAATTTTATTGTTTTGTTTGTACGTCACTGTTTGAACCGTGTCTCCATCCTAAATTTATTGGATGAAGCTACCGAAATATTACTTAATCTAATAATATAGGTAATATTTGACAGGCAGATTTCGACTGATTTCGACTGATTTCGGCCACGTCGCACCCCGGCAAATGTCGACGCCGCGGGTGATTATTGCAAGATCCAACACCGCAACGTGCACAAAAGAGAGGTACCCAAAGAGAGAGAGAAAGGAGAGAAACCGCCAGAACGGTGCGAATGCGGCCGCGAAGGCCTGCAAAGCAGCGAGGGGCGTCGGCTCGCCACCAGCGCGGCGGGGCGGGAGCCTGGAGCCCTGCCTTTTTTTTTTGTCCCAAGCTTTCCTGGGGCTCCGAGCTCGGCGGGACGAGGCCGCACAGGCGCAGGCGCGCAGCGCAGCTGGCCCGAGGGAACATGCCAGTGCGGTGTGCGTGCAGCGACCACGCCGCTCCAAACAAACGTGGCGGCATGCGTGAGGGCGGAGCCGCAGATATTTGTGGCCCGCACGTCGGTGCCGAGGGCAGCGGACGCCGTCAGACAAGCCGGTGGCTGGCCTCGACGCCTGTCCAGGTCCGGCCTCCGCCTGCATCCTCATCAGATCTCCCGTTAATCTCCCCTGCCGTAGAGCCAACCCGATTCCGCAGTTGGCAACTTGGCATCTATGCCCGAGCCGGCCGACGACGCGTAGGATGTTTTTCTTTGGGATTTCCAGCTTTTCTTGTTGCTTGTGAACACGCACGGCACGAGTGGGTAACCCCCTTCGGCCAATGCTAATTCGCTTCTGTTTTTTTTTCTCCCTGCCCCAACACAACGTGACAATCACGCCTCGGCGGCAGATCAGCTGTGCCCGTCGGGGTCTGGCTGGCCGGCAAGGCCCGCAAGGCGATCGTTTTGGGCATCACGTAGTGCTGCGGCAAGTGGAACGCAAGGTGCGCGCCTGCTTCTTTTCCATGTGAAAATACAGTGCATCGGCGTTGAAGTTGAACAACGGCGCAGTACTACAGTTTCAGTACAGGTTTGGTGCCCACCTCGCCCCGTCATGGCGTGTCATCAATCCATCCCACGGACCACGGTGTACTAGGTAGCCCGGACGGCAGCGTGGCGCTGGCGCCCAGGGCACGCTAGCATCCGCCCAACGCAAGCACTGCGCCGTGTCGTGAGGCACTAGGCACTGTGCCCCTGCAGCTCAGGCAAAGGATGATGCAACCACACGTCTCCGCGACCGTCTTCGCGAGCCGTGACACAACCGGAAACGCTCCGGATGACAAATGGGGGCGCACAAAAAAATTGCAGGAACTATAGAGGGGGAAAACAGAGAGCGCAAAAAGTCTTATTCCACCGTTGTATGTTAGTATCATCTTTCATGTATCTACTTACACAGGTTTCTCTTTCTCATCTCTTATCCTCCTTCCCTCTCTGTGTCCTTTTTTTTCCTTTTGGAAATGCCAACCATTATTATTTCGGTTACACCACATGCGTAGCATCTCTTCTTGTTTGGTTTTCATTCCATATACGCTGGCCCCTAGTCGCAGAGCAGCAAGGCCAGCTAGATGTGGCAGCCGGAAACCCATGTCCACGCAATCTTCTTTCGCCATACTCTATTTTACTGCAACTTGTAGAATGCCAAGGGCCAAGGCTCCGTTCTTACATAGCAGGCCTGGTGGCAGCTCCAGAGGGACCAGCTTGTCGTAGCAGCTGCGCGTATATAAACACAAAATGAGATGCTAGCGATAATGTTCAACTGCCATGAGTCATGTGTCATGGCACAAGTTACAGAACAGTGGATGAGATTTTTTCTTTCGGGAAATGGTTACCTGAAAATAGGCTTCTAGTTTCTGCCTCAGGACACCATGCTCCCTCTTCACTTTCTGGAACGATTTCATACAACTGCAAACCAAAACATGGAAAACAGCAGTTCTTATTATATGGACCAAATACGTGGGGAGTTCATCTTTGTCTTTGGATTTTGGAAAGGAGGACTTGTGAGAATATCTCCATGGACACAAACAGAAAAGTGGTAGAATTCAGGGAAAACTTTATCAAACCTCCAAAAGAAATGGTTCTTCAAATAAGAGACAAAAGTCTGAAAGAACTAAAGCATCAAACAGGATGAGGAAGGGGAAAGAGAGATACCCTTCAACATTTCCTTGCCCGCAATAATCCCTGAATGACATGCACTCAATCTTCATCCTTGAAGCACCAATGCTGCATCAAGTTTGGTAATGTCAAACACATGCGCAAATATATAAAAACCATGATGATGTGTTTAGACGTCAGGGTTATGCTTTCTTATATCTGAATTCAGAACCATGCAACGCTTACAAAAGTTCACTGGCCACACATATTACGCGTTTGGTTGGCATTGAAACATTAATCCCACAGTCCAATATCAAAACAAAAAAATGTCGAGTTTTTTTCTGGGACAACAGACCACCATATAAAGCCATCAAGAACTTTGGTTTACATGCATATAGCATACTGGAGATTTCATTTGTGAGGCATTCATTTGAGATGTTTCAGATTATCCCCTTTTTTAAAGAAGAAGCTGAAGCATGCAGCAGGTGATGACAAGAAATTAAGACCACACGTTTGTTTAAAAATGGATGATGTCAGCTTTGCAGGATATTCAGTTACACTCTATAGTCTTTTTGGTTCTCATTAGTCATGAAACAATAAGGGAAAGCTATGTGTGCGGTACTGAATCAGTCGTACAGCATGCAGCATATGCAACTGAACAAATATATCCAGGTGAAACTCTGTATCTACCTGGAGCAGCTGCCTTTTAGTTGCTGCATGTATGCATCCCACTTGTTGAAATCTTTGGGGTATTTTTCCCTGCAGTACCACAAAGTTTTAATTAGTCAAGTACAGCACTACTACCTGCATCATTTGTCTTCTTTCTTTTTCATCAGGAAAGCCTTATTAAGTAAGTTTCACTACTTAGTGCTTACAATGCTTGCTCAATGTTGGATATTAGCCTGGCAGAGTCCTTGAAAAACAAAGTAACGACCTCTTCAGCAAAATTAGGACTAGCTTCATCCTGCAAGTCTTCCACCTGACAAAATTGCTCATCTAGGTACCCCTGTCAGTGAAACACAGGTTACTGAATCAGCAAGTGATATATCAAAGAAAACATGAAAAAAAAACAGTACAATAGTTGTTGCCATGAATGGGATCAAAAGCGGGCGTCTATATACATAGGAAGAATTAAGATCAAATTTCTAGTGTCCTTGAGAAAACATTAAGATATACTGATGATAAAAAAACTTTCAGAATACATGCCTGATCAAAGAGACTCTTTTTCATGGATGCAGCTTGGCGTCGCAAATTAGAATAATCCATTTGTATGAATGAACTAGGGAAAAGGTGGCAAGGCGAAGATGATATAGATAGGAACACACTTCACAAGTCACAACACAATATAACAGGAGGGAACTACGGATATAGAAAGTCGAGCGCGCTGTATGCTTATATAGCCGAGGAGGCCGTTACCATTCACCCATCAAACGTAAGTGAAGCTCTAGATATTCCAATTTCTGGATAGCAAATGTTAGCATCTTGTGTGCGCAGGCGATCTGATTGCCACGGTGTGCACAAGCTATCCACATTCTGGAGAGTGACTTGAATAGATGCGGATTCTTGTAGCCTGCATCTCTTTTTGATAAGAGACATGCTGGTGTACAGCAATCGCGAAGAAAGCATTTAAGGGAGCTTAGGCTTTATCAAGAGTCAAGATTAGTTTAGTGCTCTACAAACAGAAAGAGTTAATCTGTTTCATGACTTTCATTTGGCTTGCAGTCAAGGACCGTTGTTGGACCGCTGACCACCTTGCCAATCGTGGGTTGTCTCATCCGGCTAGGTGCCCTCTTTGTGATCAGGATGAAGAATCAATTCAGCACTTACTGGTCTCTTGCATGTTTGCCCACCAAGTTGGGACAGAAATCTTACAGAGGTTGGGGCTAGTTACAGTAGCACCACAGCTTCAGTTACTCGATTTTCAAGCTGGTGGTGTTTGGCTCTCAAAAACATTCCTAAGGAAATGCGCAAGGGATTCAATTCATTGGTTATCCTGGTTGCTTGGGAGATCTGGAAACACCGGAATGAGTGTGTCTTCAATGGTGCTAATCCTAGTGCTTCTTTGGTTCTGCAATCAGTAGCAAATGAGAGCATCCTTTGCAGCTCAGCTGGAGCTCATGCACTTGCAACAATTTCTGTCGAGGTTGCTTAACCTGGACTTTTGGTCCAAAATAGGTGCTCTGGTCGTTTTTTCCTCCAGTGAATGGTGAGCATGTAACAACTTTATATGTGTGTGAGTGGGTGTGGGTAGTTTTCTGGGGATCCTTGTGACCCCTACTTTGTATTTTATTCTCTCTTCTTAATGAAATGAAACACAGTTCTCCTGCGTTTTCGAGAGAAAAAAAGATCTGTTTCGTGACATCAGGACTATTTTCCAAACAAACATGATCCACGAAGATCACAAAATTAGCTGGCACTATTAGTTATTGAACAGCAACATGACTTTCTGCAGGTGTACATAGAACAGGATACAAGACTGCATTTATACTACACTTGAACACACTTGACTGCATAGTGGAAGTTCAGACCTAATACAGCCTCTACTGCCAAATTTTCTCATGCTGGATTGCTAAAAGAAAATGCAAGGCATATACTACTACTACAGGTGTAGTCCCAGGCATCGCGATCAGATCAGAAAAGAAGCAACAGTTGTAAATTAATCAAGCATGGGCAATCCTATCATTTGAAAAGTGCCCATCGTTAATATAAAATCACAAAAAACTAACAGTTTAAACTTTTTCTACTACCAGTCTACCACAGAGTCATAGATGTCAGCTTTTTTAATTAAACATGGGTTAATCATGAAGTCAGTTAAGCTAAAGTAAACTAAATTACTTCAAAATCACAACAGAAAAACAGTTTAAGCTTTCATTGCGACCAGCCTCCAGACTTAGAGAATCATGCAGATGGAAGCTTTTCCTAACTCCTTGCAGGTATTGAAAAGATTTAGCACACTCAATTTTCTGAACTTGCATATGAAAACAGAGACATTCAGTTGAGAGTAAAACAATGCTCTCATTCTGTGTTAATCATCACCAAACTGTCATTTACTGGGTAATCATTTTAAGAAATTCAGATTACTTCACATCAGTACATTTATGTTATACTGCTACCTCTTAGCTAAGTCAGGTTACTTCACATCAGTATATTTACCTTACACTGCTACCTCTTAGCTGTTTTGTGGGCAAGAGAATACTACTGCATGCTTTTAAAAAATATCCTAAGATTACGCAAGAAATTGCAGGATAGAATGTAATCCAGACAATTTGGGAAAGATGGAACAAGATATCTTTTTGTGCCCCTCAAAGTTCAAACATAATGCGGTGATAAAATCTGGGAGAACGATGGCGAATTAGAATAGGCCCAAGATGCTAACTTTGAGCCTCAGCCAAAGAAAAGCAGGACAAAGAAACAGACCTCAACAGTTCGATCAAATTGTCACAAGCCAATGTTCTCTCGGAGCATTGGACCACGTGGCAAAACCATCAGTCTTTTGCAAAGGGCAAAGGGGGTAAAAGAGATTCATTCAATGATTGATCCGATGATTGCTCTTCATCCCCAGTCAACATCACAACTTGATAGGATTATGGCATGGATCAGAAATTCGAAACAAACAGAAAGCCTATACACGAAATGGATATCCTCGAAAAGAAAATGCTGGACGGGTCATTGCCATCGCCACAGATGAATAAACTGCAAACTTTGTCTACATGCAAGCTATTCAGTCACTACCTTCCCCGAATGGTGCTTCAATTTTCACAAAAATCCCAAGATGTGGTTGCACTGTTCATTCCTATACTGGTATCTCTTTCCCTTGGTGACCATTCTTAAGGCAACATTTTGTCCTTCTGCCACAAATCAAATTTTGATTCATTGGCCTTCTGTATGTGGAAAAAGGATAGTAGACACGGTTCCTCCAATAAATATCAAATAACTTTTTCAGCTCTGTATGTTATTTGTAAATCAAGATGATATACACCAAATTCATTTGACAAAACAAAGATTGCTAATTTGACCATTTTTACGCTTGTCACACTTCTCAAGCTATAACATTCGATTTCCACATATCAAGGTTATCTGTGTTCAACGGCTTGTGCATGCCCACGTTGTCGGCACTCAGCAATTCCATTATAGAATTGAGAACTCACTTTCCACGACCTAAAAGTAGCATATGCATAGCACAACATGAACTGGATGTGTGCAGTACCTCCAAAAGCGACCTTATGGATTTATCCTCCACACTGCTCCAAAAAGGAACCTAGATGCTTTCTAAGTTCTGTTTGATGTGTAAGCTCAATTGCTTTTTGGCACATTAGTATGCCTTCTATTCGCACCTAGAAAGCACCAACTTGACCAATTGTCTCCTTTCAAAATTTACTCACAAATCGAAATATGTCCTCTTCTGTTGCTCAACTGCATTCAGAGGTAAGTTTTTTGAGGTGAGGGTATAACCTGGGTTCACTAAAACACTAACCAAACAAACATTCATCAAGCTTTCGAGATGCACGATAGACAGTAATCAAACACGGTATGATCTTTTGCAGCTCAGTACCCCACTCACGGAAAGTCACTCCTCCAGATTGAAGTTGTACACGCCAGCTACTCCTATCCATGCATGATGTGTAGACGCTAGAATCGAGCACTAGAAGTTTAACCGGCACCTAAAGTTGGAGCGATCTTTTTCACCCGAGTACTAGAAAACAAAGATCACACGGTCTTAGCCGTCATGCTCCCCCTAGATTGGTTTGGTGTCACCTCAGAAGAACCGATTCCCTCCTAGCGGCATCGGTAGGGAGCGGGAAAAAGGAAAGGTGCGGGTACCGACCAATCGAGAGAGAAGAGAACGACACGTTGATTCCCGGACAGCAACCTCCCCGTCCGGATGAGTGCACCTGCGCCGATCCCCCCGCGCGGCGCGACGTGAGCCGGAGTTCAGCCGCAGGTTTCGCATCGGGGGATGCCGAGCGGGTAAGTGGGGGAAAGGACGGCGAGAGGGCGGGCGGGGGAAAAGGGCGGCCGGAGCGCAAAGCGACGCAGGAGGTAATGCCGGCGGCAGAGGGTGAAGTGGTTAGCGAGTTACCTAGTGGGGCGCAGCCGCGCAGGATGAGGGGGACGGCGGCGGCGGGGCTGGCCGCGGCGGATTTGATGGGTTGTGCTGGCGGTGCGTCGCCGCGCCGAGGTGGGGAGAGCCGGGGCCCGGGGGTGGGCGTGACCACTGACCAGGCGCGGCCGGGCGGGCGGGCGGAGAGATGGACATGGTTGCACCGGGCCTTGTATTCCTATGTGGGCTGGGAAGACCGGCCCAAGGCTTGGTCATCGAAAAAAAAGAACGGCCCGTGTCTTTAATGATTAGATCTTGGGCCTTAACTGGCTAGCAGCCTAATCGCATCGGAATCCTTTTCCGCACACGATTCTCGTGCTCGTGCGTGTTACGTTCGGGGATCGGAAGATAAAGCCAGAAGCAGTACGTACTCGTATAGTTGGCCAACGGGGCCCGAGCACGACCTGGGCCCGGCACGATTTACCGGAATAGCTACTCGTATCGGGTCGGGCTGGCCCACGTGCCGAGATCTCAGCTCAGGCACAGCACGAGGACCTATTTTCCGTGCCAGGCCGGCCCGAAATCCCATTCGGACTGAGTGGGCCGTGCCGGCACGTGGCCCGACAGCCTACAATACATTCCTTCTGCTCAGAATTTCACCATCTATTCAACTTTCATAAAATCATACAAGTCTAAATTTGATATAACATTCAAACATATACATACACACAATCACAAATTTGATAGACAGACACACATTCACAAATTTGAAAAGAACAATATATATTAACTTGAGCTGCTTTATTTGCTACCTCATTAAAAACCTTTGTAGGTAAAACCTCACACCTCGTGAGGACAAAACCCTATAAAGAAAAAGAGTACAGCCAGCTCTAAATTGTTCAAGTACATGTACATCAGTTCAAGTTCAAGTTTTGGACCACATATCCACACAACCACACTCTACACAGATTGAGATTCTTCATCTAGATACAAATTCTCAAAAGAGTCTTCAAGTTCTTGATCTTCCACAGCATGCTCAAGTCTTGCATCTCCTAACTTCCAATCCTTCACCAGAGCCAACATCTCCACCATCTCAGGGCCCAGACGCCGTCATCGCTCCTCAATGATCCTGCTAGTAGTGCTAAAACAGGCACAGTCATAATATCTCTAGCTAGGATTGAAAGAACGGGATATGATAGCTTATGCTCATGCCACCAGTTTAAAATGTTGAATTCATCATCATTCTGGTTAACAGTATCACTATCCATGTAAGCAGAAAGCTCAGAAGCAGCAGCTAGAGAAGCACCAGAAGTAGCAGCTTACAGCAAAGCACTAGCAAATGCTCTCCTATGCAAGGTGGAAGAACCAAAAAGACCAGCACCAAGACTAGCAAAACTAGAACAAGCACCATCACCCCCAAAAATCTTACCCCAAGCAGTCCTTTTCTTACCTGTAGGGTCTGGTTGAGCAGCCCTTTGCAACCTTACAGAACCAAACTTTGAATCATACTTAGCAAAAACAACAGATAATTCAGCCCTTACCTCAGTTAAGTAGCAGGAGTAATCATTACTATTAAGTTGCAATAGAAGTCTAAGAACATTGCTGAAACCCTTCATCTTAGCCGTAGGATCCAGTATAAATGCAAAGGCATAAAGCATGGGTATGTCACACCAATATTGTAAAAACTTATCTTTTGTGGGCACAACAACATTTTTTAAATCTATGTCATTTTCATAATTATTTATATGACTAGATATTTCAAAAATATGATGCAATGTTAATGGAGGTGTGGGATAATAAACACCAGACAGAACAATAGTGGAGTCATAGAATTGTTCAAGGAATTCAAAAAAAATTTCAGCCACATACCAGTGTTGTTCTGTCAAAAGTGGCTGGCCATCAATCAAAGAATGATTAGTAGCGATAAAAATAGAGAAGAAGTTCTTATGAGGCAACAAATGTTTTAACATGAGATAAGTGGAATTTCATTTCACATCCATGTCTAAGCCAAACTTGCGAGGTCTTGCATTAACAATAATACAATATGATTTATATGCAGCAATCTGTTGGTTAGATGAATTCAGAAAAGATATAACAATTCTAAATGCAGACATCATAGGCTTAAACACATCAAGGCCAGCCTTAACAATAAGATTGATGATATGACAAGCACATCTCTGATGCAGGAACAATCTACCAACATAACCAGATAGAATAGAATTAAGCTGAGTAATAGCCCTAGTATTAGCAGCAGCATTGTCCAATGTAACAGAAAAGACTTTATCAGTCAATTCATAGTCAGCAAGAACAGAAGTAATACGCTCAGCAATATTCTCAGCATTCTGAGACACATCAATCAGCCTTAGACCTATGATCTTTTTCTCTAATTGCCAATCAACATTCACATAGTGAGAAACCACACTAAGATAGTCCTCCTTAGCATTACCAGACCAGATATCAGAAGTAAGAGCAACAGAGGATACATATTTCAATGTCTCAACAAGTAGTGCACGACGATCATTAAAGTACTTAACAAAATCTCTAGTAGTTGTTTGCCTAGAGACATAAACAAATCTAGGATTATGAGCAGTAGTAATGTACTCTTGAAAAACATCAGATTCACCAAAGCTTAAAGGCAGATCAAGACGTGCAATTAACCTACATAGCTGAGTACGAGCAACATCAGGGCTATACTCCCAATTGCGAAGTTGGCCATCAGATGTGTACTTAAGCTGAGATTGAGCCATGGAAGAATGACCTTTCAAAACATGGCAGATAGGAAGGTGCCTAATCAAGTGGCTAGTACCATGGGTGGATTTACCAGTCAAGAGCTTCTTACAATGCTTACATTTAGCACCAGTTCGATGTTCCTTACCATCAGTTAGCTCATAGACCTCCTCGAAGTCATTCCAGACCTTAGAGGTGGACGCCCTCCTCTTCTTGGAAGCAGCACTGCCACTGGCAGCGCCGGTGCTCATGCTCTCAGACCCTGCCTGCTGATGTGCCTGCTGATGAGGAGGACCTTGGACGTCTGCTTCGAGGTCGATGGCCACATTGCTACCAAACAACTCCGCCGCAATCGCACCAAGGTCATCCTCGTCATCTCCGCGAAGACCCATCGCCCACATCTCATAGTTGTGGGACGTAGGGTCATCGCCGTCGGCCATCGTCGGCCTCCGGTCCCTCAACGGCCTGCGCAACACACCAACAAAAAAACATGTTAGAAAGCAAAGCAAAGAAACAAAAGAAAGGCGAGCAGAGGGGTACTTGCCTTTGGCCCGAGCACCGGAGTTGTCGTCGATGACCTCACCGGAGAGGGAGAGGGGGATTGGAGAAGAGGAAGGCGAAGAAGGTCGAGAAGAAGCAACAAAACAAGGGAGGGGGAAGCAGGGAGCAGATCTGACGCCGAGCAGAGGAGCCGAGGCCCGAGAATGTCGGCGAGCAGAGGAGGCAGGCACAGTTGGCTTGCGCCGCCGCCGCTCGGCCTTCCCCACCTTCCCCTTCTTCAATCCTTGTCACCGGATCTAGAGGACAAGACCTGCCAGCGTCGGATCTGGCCGCCGCAGCCCGCAGAGGCGCTAGATCCGGCGAGCAGAGGAGCTGAGGAGGCCGGCGAGCAGAGGAACCGGCGAGCAGAGGAGGCCAGGAGCCAAGCCCAAGGACCACCGATGAGTGAGATCCAGCAAGTAGAGGGAGCCAAGGAGGGAAGAAGGGAGGAGGACACCAGATCTAGGCATGGACAGGCGGAGGAGGCTAGGGGAGCGGCGGATCTACGCCGGCGACGCCGACGAGGCTAGGGTTTGGGGGGATCGGGGGTGTCGCGCGAGGGAGAGCGGAGGAGGTGGAGGCGGCTCGCGAGGGGGCGGGGGAGGGGAAATGGTCGGCTAGGGTTTGGGGGCCAGGCGTGCCCGATTATATACTGGGGGGCGCTCGGGCTTCCGGGCCCTTAGCAGGCCTTTCGTGCCCGGGCCGGCCTGCGTGGCTAATCGGGCTGCTGGCTAATCGTGTCAGGCCGGGCCAGCCCACGTGCCTAGGATCCGGCCCAGGCACGGCACGATGCCCGTGCCGGGCCGGCCCGGACCCGTTTAGCTTCGTGCCGGGCTGGGCTCGTGCCGGGTCGAAATGTCATGCTTGTGGGACAGCCCATGGGCCTCGGGCCTGACGGAAAACTATAAGTACTCGAGTTGCGACATCGCTCGGGAGAAAAAGAATAATATCTGGAGGATGGCGTTGGAGGCCAGTGACTCGCATATGCCCCCTGAACTCGACGAGATCGGATCAAAACCAATCCTCATCAGGTTCAATGATGGCGACGACCAACCCGCGATCATGGACCCTTTCGCCGGTGGCGGCCTCCTCCGTGAAGCAACCCTGGGGCTGGACCGCTGGAGATGCTACGGGGCAAGCAGTGCCTGGCCTGCCTGCAGGGAGAATGGCTGCTCATGTTTGACAGCGGCACCCATGAATGCTTCATGGTAAGCTTGGCCTCCCTGTCTCGGATCTCGCTGCCGCCGTTGTTCGCCCCGGTGGAGCATCTCTGCAGGTGCGCCCTCTCTTCCCCGGCGACTCTCCCCGACTGCATCATCATGTTCACCGCCGAGGATAGCGAAAATGATGGTGGCGACGAGGAGAGGTACCTGGTGTATTGCCAGCCCGGCGATGAGGAATGGTGGGAGCTGGCCGACGATGAGACCGACGACGACGACGCACACCATGCCATTTCTTATCAAATCATGGGCTCTCAGGGCACAATGTATGTGCGCACAGACATGGACACGTTCGTCACGGTCAGTGCGCCCCTATCTTCCTCCGTCGGTGCCAGCATTGAGAGGAGGGGAATACCACATCCTAGCACAATACGTTGGGCACATAAAAGTCATCTGGTGGAGTCTGACAGCCATGTTTTCTTCCTCCAATTCTACACCCACTGGTTCTACAACTTAGAGGTCATCGACATGGACATTCATTGGTTGGACACCTCGGGGTATGTTTGGGAGAAGGTTGAAAGCATTGGCGACAGGGCCATTTTTGCTAGCACTAGCAATTGCGTTGTGCTGGCCTCTGCGAGTAGAGCTGGGATCCAGCCTGGTTGTGTTGATTTACTACACGAAGATTGTCGTGACGGTATTCGACTATATACAATCCGGTTGGATGATGGGACGATGAGCTGCAGTCTGCTACCACGCTCTGTTGGCAATATGTACATATTGCCGTGAAACAAACACTTGAATGTTCTGATCTTCCCGTTGGGCCACGCTCTGATGAAGACATGGAACAAACACTAGCACCATGATCTGATCTTCCCGTTGAGATGGTTGAGGAACTTGTCCCGCGGGTATCCTTTATTGACTACTTGAATGTTGGGGAAGTTTGCAAGGGATGGAGCCTGATCAGTATGCCAAGTCAGTATAGAAAGAGGTACCAAATTTACCCAGTGTTGATGAGTATTTGCTCAAGTTCTCTGGGTGTGTTCAAACTGTTTGATCCCATCATTAGGAAGGAATACACTATGAAGAACAACAGCATGGTGCCATGTGAAGATTACTTTTCGCGAAAGATGGATGGGTTCTGGTGATAAGAGATTAAGAGACCACAAGTACATGTATGCTGCAAATCCATTCACCGGAGAGGTGCTTGAACTTCCGGAGAGGCGAACAGTTTGATGGCATATCATTCTCGTCTCCACCAAATTCTCCAAACTGCATAGTTTACTGCATAGCATGCTTCATCCACAAAGAACGAGTTTCAAATCTAGCGCAAAACAACACTAGTTATGTGCATGGTTTGGCGCTCAGGGACAAGCAATAATATAATGGAGGCGAAAGAAAATAGATGATCATACTCAGTTCCGCACTGCATATATAGCAACCTAATTTTCTACCATGCCGAATCTATTGTCTTGACCCGTGGAAGTTTAGGCGTCTTCAACCCAAATAACATGACCTAGATAAACCGGATCCTATTCTCGTCGGTGACCCAACGCCACATGAGCACTACTGCCATCTGTTAGAGTTTAGAGATGATTTGATTGCCGTATTTGGACCACACAATAAAAGACAAATCGACTTGTACAGGCTCCACAAGTCTCAAATGGTTTGAATTAAGATTGAGAGTGTTGAAAATAATAATGCATACTTGAGAAAGTTCTAGAAGAATTTAAAAATATCAAGAGAGAGAAGTTGTCATGCTTTATGGCAAGATGAAAATTCTCTAGAACTAGATATTTTGCATAGTTGGATAATGATGAGGAAAATTCTAGAGTTAGATATTGTAAAGAAGAGTGTGGAAGTTGCCATATGGCACACCACAATACCTATGAGCACATTTAAATAGAGGTGCTTCCCTTTTCTCTTGCCGTACCATAGCATAAGAGATCTTATGTAGGAGGTGATATGATAGCCATATAGTATAGTTGTGCCATGGTAGCGTAGCTATATAAAAAGTACAAGAGTATTGTATTGTAATAAGCTATAGTGAATAAAGAATTGAGTTCTCTTGTATAGAGGTGGTCTCCCGTGTTGTTTTATAAGTAAGGTTTCCTCGGTGTAGTGTGGGTATAGGATCCGCATAAGAAGGGGTATCACACTACTTTGGTACCGTTTCTCGGAAGTCGGTGTTAAGGTTAGGAGCACCGATTTCTCGGTAGAGAGGTTGGATGATAAAGTGGTTTCTTTGATAACTGGAATGCTATCATGATACACACACCGTGGGATGCATGTTGCAACAAGATCTACTTGCCAAAACTAGGAGTATACGCTAAGCTAGGGAAACACATAGCACTGCATTCTACGATCCGAAGTCTCGCAAATATTATCCCAACTACTGTGGTTTGATAGCACGAATGAACTCCATATGGCTTGTGCCGAACTTTAGAGACCAATGATACTATAAATGTTGTTCTATAAGGAGATCTTGGTATGTAATGGATAATTATGTTATGGAAAGTTCCGATAGCGAAATTGTATCATGCATTGATAGTGTTGAATTAGTATGTTACTTCAACATGATCTAGGCAAGTGTAGCCATTGCAGAGCATAAATACGTGCTCGGTAAGGACCACATTTGCAACAAAAGGAAGCAACAGATCATGTAAGAGAAAGCTGCGAAGGAGTAATCAAGTCTGTTAGCAACCCACCAGATGGAACACCAAATCACTTCAACACCAACACGAACAAACAAGTACTTGTAATCTGATACACAAAGAGATAGAGTATGGGATAGGTAGCAAAGCAAGGGATCGATGATAGAAAGAAGAATATAGGGACAACTGTAGAAAACAGTAGAGGGAACATGTGGTTCTGAATAATTCTTTGATGTCCTCTCCCGAATAATCCCTAATTCCTAGTCCTCGGCAAAGAAGCCTTCACCCTTCACGGTCCATAGCCCATGCAGCAGTCGGCCCAGATATGGGGTCTGCCCAGATATGGGGTCCTAACGAAGTCTAAGGCCAAGTATCAAGCCATGAACAGTAAGTTGAAGACTCGTCGCCCTCCTCCTCTGCAGTCGCCGCCAGCTGCCACGCCTGGGGCTGGAGGAGCCCCAACGAGGCCTGCTGTATGAGGAATGCAGTCCGCAGAAACTGAGTAATCGATGAGGTCCCTTCAGGCTAAATCCCTAGAACTCCTAGTGTGCAACATTGTCTGAGCCTCAGCGAAATTTCTTAGGGTCTCGCGTTCAAAACTTATGCATCATTTACCTATCGTTGAAGAACTTAGAACTCTGTTTCATGCATCAATGAACCGAGGTTAAATGGGATTTCCGTGATCACTTTTTGTTGACACGTGAATCGTGAGTTTGGTTCGGAAACGGTGTAGCAACGGAGATAGGGATGAAAATGGACAGGAACGGGCGGGAAAACCCTTCGATCATTTCCGTTTCCGTATATTATTACGGGAAACGAGATATATAGGTTACGCAAACGGACGGGAACCAGAAATTTTTCCGTAATGCATTATTGTTTAATCACCGTTTACCTCGCATGAATATAACACTACACACTCTTTTACGTAAGCTATTTTTAAAAAATATGATTAAGGTTTTATATTTCCTATAATTGAACCATGAGGTGCACCGATTGATGTTGAGGAACAAGAGAGGATATATGGTGTGCCTATTAAATTTTTTTCGAATTTTATAAATACAGGATGATTCCGGAAAAACAGAATCCTACAAGTATGGCGGGATACACTCCTTCCCACTTCCTATTATATTTTTATATTTTTTTATAAATATGAAAACAGACGGAATATAAATATAGAAATATGGACAAGACGGGATGAGATTTTTTCCATTGCTTTTCATCCTTAGCGCAGCGGAGAAGGCCGCTAGCTGTTGTCGAACTGCAATGGGCTGGAAATGAATGAATTAGCACCAAGCTGGCCCATATACTATTTGGTCGCACTGCACTGCTTGTGGCCGGCCGGCACCCTGTACGTAACGAGTAACGACGATGAACACCACAGCCCGCGCGACTGGCTCGCCACGGCACGCCCGTTGCGACAGCCGCCAGCTTTAGTCACCACGTTGCTCACGCCGCTGCAACTGCCAGGACCAACGGGTAGGCATCAACGCCGAGGTCGACAATAGCTAGCGAAGAGTCACTTGACTTTGACAGCAACATGACAGATCTGGTTGTCCTTGACTTCGTCCATGGGTAGGCATGAAAGCCATGAATACTGGGGACGAGGGTGAAGCAAGCAACGCTGTTGCGCCGCTCCTTCACCATCTATGGATCTCGGTGTAGCACTTGATCTCGGCATTCGAGGTAGGAGGCCACAGGGTGGCCTGCCGTACCTTGCACGGTGGCAGGAGAGAAGAGAGAGCCGGGAGGGAGGGAAGGGGAAAACTACTAGAGTGAAAGGGTCTGTAGCCTAATGGTTATAAGAGCTCAGTAGCACCTCAGGTTCTGGGTTCGACTTCCTGTGGGAGCGAATTTTCTAGAATTTAACGGCATTTGTGCTTTCAGTGGTAGGCGATGTTCCCATCGACAGCGAGATACCTGTGGTGACTTTGTCAATCTCGAGGATTTGCCGGCTCAGTCTTCGAAGATGCTCGTAGGGTACAATTAGTGTTCGTGCGTTTATAGAGGTGAGTATGCGTGCATTGTGAGTGTCTGAGTTGTACTGTGTAATTGAAAAAGACTACTAGAGACTTACATGTAGGGCCCACACAAACGCTGAGTCCTCGAAAAATGTCACCGTGCAAAAATGTGACACGATAAAAGTGCAACTCTGGAAAGAGGACATGGCGCTACCGGGTAAATAGAATACTATCATCATTTTCTATGAGGTGTAAAAAATAATAAAAAGGGAAGAAAGAGATTTTTACGTGCCAAAGCTAATATCTTCATACTTTCTTCTCCTTATTAACTTATTAGCAAGTCAGCATAATTTTTACATGGCATATAATATAATATATATGCTTGTACATTGTAGCTTTATTAACGAAACAGGAGTTTTGAGACCTTGTTTTGGATGGGCTAAAAAGGAGAGTAAAAAAAATTGGCTCATGGTGTGCTAATGGAAAAATATCTACCCGTGGAGAAATGCGAAAGGACCTCTAGCCTATTGGTTCAGTAGCACCTGAGATTCTGGATTTGACTTTCCGTGGGAGCAAATTTTTAGGATTTAACGGCGCCGTGCTTTCAGTGGTAGGTGACGTTCCCATCGACAGCGAGACGTCTATAGTGAGTTTGTCAATCTGTCTTTCAAAGATGTTTATATAGGTAGGATTACGTGCGTATTTTCGTAGAGTTGAGTGTACATGGTGCTGTGAGAGTCTGCGTGTGTACATTATTTTTGAAAAACAAACCCACCCGTGGAGAACGTGTTGTTCTGAACTCTGGCGGCGGGCAGGACAGGACCGAACAGAACTGAGAAGACGTCGCCGCCACATCCCCCACAACCCGCACCTGAGCCGTGCGGTCTGCGGCGGCGGCGAAATGGCGGAGCCGGACTGGATCCTGGAGAGGGAGCGGAGGCAGATGGAGCAGATCCTGGAGCTGGACATGGAAGAGCTCCAGGTCGAGGAGGTCGACGACGACGGCTCATCCTCCTCCTCCGTCGATACCTTCCTCAGGTCCGAACCCACCCCTGACCCTCGCGGCCTCGCCCCTTTCTTACCATTCCTTGCGACATCGGGGTTTCACGGTGATATAGTTGTATAACTGATGGTTTTAGTATTTCTGAAAATACATTACACTCTGAATTCAGAGGAGGTGGAGATTAGGATTGGGGAAATTTGGCAACCTTAAGAACATAGCAAACGGTAAATATAGCCTCGTGCGTAGACTAATATTCGTTTCAGAGTTTCAACCGGAGATAATTAGTGATCACTCGACACTCATAGCCAATGTTTAGTATTGGTTGCTCGATTGCTCCAAATCTTTTCAGGTTCAAGTGTTATTGTCATCACAAATTTGCTGATGTAGTCGACTTGTGCTTGGTGGTTCCCTATGGAACGATAAAGGAGCGATGAGGTAGCAATACACGGTGCCCACATGTTTGCCATATTCAGATCACTATCTACTATGATTTCTATGCGCCTGTTAAAGTACTAACGGTCCATGAAATTTTCCCACTCTCTGTATTCAGTTCATTGGTAAAAATGAATTGGATTAGCTTGCTGCCACCCAATGTTTGCAAGGATTCTTGTTTTATTCTTTTCTTCTTCTTCACATTCTTTTATTCTAGAAATACTCATAGAGATGGAGGGATTAGCACTTCTGAGGAGCTTACAGTTGATACATCTATGGTTTCCTTGAAAGTTCACGCTTATCTTGGTGATATTCGTGCTAATCTTATTGTACTTTACAATCCTGGATTCAACGTATAAAATATCTGGTTACTTTGCCAGAAGCAAAGGTTGATGGTACCCGAGGCAAATTTGCTTTCTTGGATTACGACAAAGTCCTCAATTTGCCGATGCTTTATCTTCAAGGTAGCTTCCCTGTTTCTTCTAGACCATGCAGTGTATGACAAAGCTTACCCCAATAATTAATCTGACTACATGGACAATGCATTTGAAATCGGCCATCCTGTTGTCCTTTCCGAATGGGCCTAATATTGACTACATAAGTGGTCATCATCTCATCATAAAACTATCTCCAGCAATGGCCACCTGTGTTGCCCCTTTTTACCTGAATAGGGACTATCACGCATTAATATTGTACATATTTAACATAGTGGAGTTATATTAAAGGTTATGCCATGAAACTTTTGCAGGTGTTGTTTTGTTCCCTGAAGCTTCCCTACCTCTTCGAGTAATTCAGCCTAGATTAGCAGAAGCTATTGACAAGGCTGTTAATCATGTTGATGCTCCATGCATGATAGGTGTGGTGAGTGCCACCCCTCGTTCTTGTGATGCCTCTTGTTACATTCGTATTTACAATTGACACCAATGCCAGGTTCATGCTTATCGACGCGCAAATGATGGACATCATACTATTGCTTCTGTCGGAACAATGGCAGAGGTGTGGTTTCTTTTTTCATACAAGCTATTTCAGTGTAGACTCTGGAGTCATATGTGGCAATCCATTTGACACAGACACCAATCTAAGCTATTTGATTATTAGTCATATACTCGTATCATGTCTATTAGTGGTCTATTGGTCTTCCTATTTATTGAATTGTTTCTAATAGTAACTGAGTATCTGCCTATATGACACTGTGATAAATCATTTCAGGTGAATATATCAATATGCATGAACTTTCTAGGAACCAAAAAAAAGGGAATAAATATCTTTGAGTCTTCTGTAATGATACTAAAGTCTAAACCAGGGGTAACACTGCATAGGGTTAAGGCAGTGCATATGCAGCATGGTAAAACGAAATTTAGGTTGCAGCTGGCTCATTTTGACAATATGTGCACCTGAAGTAGCTTATGCTAAAAATAAAATAAATTGATTATTTATGTTGCTGCAAGTATGTTAAAGTAGGCATTGGTGTCATTTTGGTTCCAGCTTTGTCCCTGATTTATACTTCATTTGTAAATAAATATTAATGCAATCTAAAAGACATACATCAAGCTATTAAAATGAATTGATGGATCCCCATGGGACCTGAACATTTTTTACTGGACAATATTCTTATGCTGTAGTTGACTATAGTGTTTCTTTTCTGAGGAGCTATGGTTGAATATAGTCTGGAATAACCTGCAAACTGATTTCTGGTGTTATACATGGATCAATTGATGATACACAACATCTTGGAACACAAGTACGCACTAAAAGTGTCATTTTCACGCCGCCAATGTCTCTGAAATTGACTTTTTGTTAAATTCTTTTACACTTTTTTTCAATTTTAAAATCAGTAGGCTGTGAACTAAATATCGGTACAAGTTCTTATTTATTTCTCTCCCAAACTATTATATTCACCTGTATCACTTTCTTCTCATTAATAACTTTAACTTATGTGTCTATTTTCCTTCACAGATACAGGAAATTCAACAGTTGGATGATGGTTCATCATGTGTTTTCTCTCGTGGTCAGCAGCGATTTTGTCTTGTACGTCATTGGTTGGACGTTGATGGAGTAGTAAGTCTCTATAGTTGAATAAAAGAAGTCTGTTGTTCCCTGAAACAGAGGAAGAGAACATAATTTTATGACATTTTTCATGTTAACACTTTACAGCCATGGGGTGAAGTCCGAATTATTAAAGAAGATACACCTCAAAGAACTCCAAGAGATGCTTTTGGACAGTTAGCTGCAAGTAACAGTTTCAGTCAATGTGCTTCATCAATACCTAGTGTATATGTGTCTGGTTCTAAAGAACTTGATCATGTGGATTCTGAAGTAGATGGGGATTCTCTATCACCCACTAGCACTTGTGTATATGTGTCTGGTTCTAAACAACTTGATCATGTGGATTCTGAAGTAGATGGGGATTCTCTATCACCCACTAGCACTTCAAGTGATGACTCCGTAACAGATAAAAGAGTATACCTTTCAGGCTTGGTAACGTGTGGTAGTTTGGATGAATCCTCAAATGAAGATGAAGATCCCATACATGAACAATCTTGTTGGTGCCATGATGCTGTTAAAGAAACTGATGGGTGCGGTCAGCAAGATAAGCATACAAATACGGGAGATTGGGATGATCTTTGCTTCACATCCTTTTTGGGAGTAAGAAAGAAAAATACCGAACAACAGAGACACTACTGGGGTGGTTATAACAGAAAGATGGCATCACAGGCTCCGTTGTCATTTTGGCCTCGCTGGACTTATGAAATTTATGATTCGTATTCACTTGCTAGGAGAGCTGCAGGTACTGAATTATTTCTTCACTTCCTTTTTAACATGATTGTAGCAAACTGAAACTATGTTATTCCTCCATTGATTGCTAACTGCATAATATTCCTTTCCATAATGTCCATCACGAAAGTGTGAATCTGTTAAGCTGTGATTTAACTTTTAAGTGTGCTGTATGTGTAACCTTACATTTTCTTTGTGGCAGATTTGTGGAGACAGGTAATTGTAAATCCAAGCATGGATGATCATGTGAGAAAGCCAAATCATTTGTCTTTTTACATTGGAAGCAATCTTTCCATCTCATTATCTCTGAGGCAAGAATTACTTGAGATCGATGGAATCTCATATCGACTACAGCGGGAGATTCAGCTACTCAAAGCTTTCAATATCATATGATGCAGAAACTGTCTGGTAATGGTTTACCTTTTGTTTTTGAATTAGTTACTCTGCTGAAGTACTGATCGTACTAGTATATTTTCCCATTTTAGATGGTATCCTGTTCTTCATTTCTGCAATTCTGGCCACATGTTTAGACCTTTGAGTTTGCATTTCTCTGATCTGCAGTTGCAGCCAGCTTTAAGAGTTCTTGTTGGCTTGCTGCAACATGCATAATGGTGACATAGAAGAAATTGGATCCTGGTTTTTATAAGTTTGTCCAGATTTTAGGGTTCATAAAGAGTTTCAACTTTTCCTTTTACATAGATTCAAGGAAGAAAACTTATTGCCTCCCTCAATGGCTAAAACCCACTGGGGAGTTGACTTTTGGAACCAGCATAGGAACCATGTATGGTTGGCATCTCATGATCTCATCTAATTTTTGTATCTGCAATGGTCCTGGTGATACCAGCTGTAAAAGATGAAATAATTTCAGCTTAAGTATTTACTAATGTGAGACGTGACAAGTTCATTTCTTGTTGCAGACTTCTATTGCAAGACGAAGTGACATGGTGATGATGTCCAGTGTTGACGCTATTGTTTCTTACAGTTCTGTGAAAGAGATGATTACAGTACACAGTGTCACTAGCCTTGCACTGCGTGGTGACCCGTCCAAAATTTACACCTGGTTTCCAGGGTATAACATTTTTTTTAAGCTGGTTTTCCAGAAGTCACGTACACTGGCTAAGTTCTTTTTTTTGTTTTTTTTTTTGCAGATATACATGGACGATTGCACTGAGTGCTGCCTGCGAGTCCAACATAGGTTGGCTGTTCAGAGCTGACAAGAACCTGCATCCAAAATCTTTCTGGGGGATACGCAACTCGCAAATTTCTGACGATACGCAGTCAGGACAGGTCTGATCAGATCATCCATGTATGACTTTCGTGACAGTGGATTGCAGCAACCCATATACTTCTGCCCTCTCTTCATTGCAAGGTGCAATTTGCCTGCCTTTACCTCCTATAAATACAAGGGGAAGAGCTTTCAGCAAAAGAAAGTTGGATCGCAAAAGGGAAGAGTTGTAAAGAAACCATGTTACTTGTGAGCGTGCATATTTCACAGTGCTGTACATATTTCTTGGGTTGTGGTTTGACGGCGTTCAGATTTTGCCGTTTGTGGCAGCTATTTTTTTTTGATGGGATAGCAGCTATGTTTGTTGTACTTGTGGCGAAATTTTGGCAATAGCGAAAGGGATCCAGTCATCCAGATGGTAGTTTTGTTATACTTGTTGCTGGCGTCATTGTCATCCATGCTTCTATCACAGAGTTGAAAGAGTGAAGAAGTGACCCGAACAGTGTCCAGAAGATTTTTGATGCAACAACGCGTTATGCGAAACTTCATTATCTATCCAAATGTCAAGTATACACACCTGCTACACGAAACTGCATTACCAACTCATGTCACATACTTCCGCAAAAAAAAAAAATCATGTCGTATATGCTTCGTAGGAATACGTTTTACAGCCCCATGAACTTTATTACACGACTACATGAACATTAGAACATACGAACAAGCTGAATGAGCTCCTTAATACCAAACTTTACCAGACATTTTACACGATGATCACAGGGAGGAAGCATAGTGGCTCAACAATAGTTGCCACGGTAATAGGCATATGCAATTCCTCAAGCGGAGTTGTACAGAATTCGTCCAATGTCTGCAACTCAGCACTATCGTTGGTATTTTTACAACTCAGCATTATCCGTTGGTATTTTACATGACCGATATCTTTTAGTGGCATTTTCCGGAAACGGTCATCTTTCTATGCTTCAAAACCAATTTTTCCAACCCTAATCTGAGTTGCGGGCTTGCGGCCTCTCGATCCATCGATTCGCTCGCGGAGATTCATGGAGGAAATCCGGTGTGTTGTGGAGGAAGCACAAGAGGAGCCTGATGTGAAATTGAAGATAGTTGAGTGCCCCGTAGAAGAGGACGGTGGCGGCGGCTACGAGGAGAAGAACGGCGGTGGAGGCGACACCGTAGGGGAGGACAGCGTCGACGACGTGGGGCCGTGGGGGGGTTGGGACGAGAACGGCGACCCGTGTCTGCCATTCATCGGGTCCTGGGATCCACCGGTACTAGTTTGCAGGTAATGGTAACTTATTTTTTGGAAACTTAACAAGTAACCCTCTTTTTCTAGACCAAATAGAGTGCGTGTCATGCAAATCTGTAACATCTAAGATTTTTTTCCAAAACTGAAGAAACTATAGATTTTTTTATATAATTTCGTACCATATGACTGACTGGTGAAAATCCGTTGTTTCAAATATCATGGGTTTTGCATTACAACGACACTCAAGCAGGTCCTTGATGAGTGCAACTATTGTTTCTACAGGAGCAAGTTGTACTAAAGAGAAAGCAGAGGAGATAAACTCATTAGTTGATGAAAGGAATCGTAAACTGATGAGAGAATGACGTGAAATGGTTGAGAACAGGATGTCTCATTTGCCTGCGTTTCCTCTAAATATTCTTCTAGAGATAACCACATGCTGTCTTTCTAAACATGAGTGCTACCACCTGCGGTATTGGACTGAAATTACTTCTGAAAGTAAGTTAACTAATGATAAATGTCTTGCGACTTAACTATAATCACTTGTGTAGTTCATTCTCATTTTTTTCTACCTGCAGCTGCAGCAAATCATCCGTATTTCAAACCCTGTGAGATGATGCAAGTGTTTTCCTTGAGATTATCAAATCCTATAGACCATCCTGTTAATACTTATGGGACGTTTTCTGTTCGTGATGGCTGGGAGCCACTCCGCAATTATCTATTTAAGTGCTCAAGAGATGATCAAGGCATCCAGCCACGATTCCTGAGGTAAGTGATACTTGTCATTATCATGAATTGAGGTTGCATAAGAAGAAAACTAGAACTCTACTTGGTAGCACAAATAGATTTATTCAGGCAAACTTTGCAGTTATGTCTGGTTGGTTTTCGTAACATCTGTGGAAAAACAGTGGGCAAAAGGCTACTCATGCCTTGTCTTGACAGAATAATTCTTTATTACGAAAACTCTGTTATTCTTTTTTTCGAGAATACGCAGAAGAGAAGAAAATATAGTCACATCTTTTACAACGCGGGCCGTAAGGGGCGTACGCACACCTTTTCCAGACTTGAAGGACTATACGGCACTAAAAATACAACCGGTAAAACGCCCTGGAGCACTGATCCTAGACGGTGCTAGTACCTACCGACGACCGACAGGGCCAGCCTATCCCTGCAAGCTTGCTTGCCCCAGCCTGAATCCAGTTTCCTCCCTCCAAGAGAACATCGAACAGAAGCTGGTTCAAGATTCGCTCAGTATTGTTGAACACCCGGGCGTTACGCTCTTTCCAGATCACCCAAGAGACAACTCAGACAAGCATCACAGCGGAGTCAAGTCCCTTCTTCTGCTCTTTCAACTCTGTTATCCAATAGTTGATCATTTGGATGCTTAGCACGCCTAAGGTGACACTCCCTTCTAGCTCCCCTCCCCACTTCCTAGCCTACTTAGAGCTTAGTGCTTTTTATTATGCTCCAAATTGTTTGGAATTGGCCTTCTTATTCCAATTTATCTGTAGAATATAGAAGTACTGGTTCCAGATCTTATGTTCAGTATGCCAAAGCGTCAATTGTGTGTGTGAAAGTTGAAGTTGCATACTTGAAGTAGAAAAGGGTATTTGTCACCTTTAGATCTCTAAACTAACTTGTGGTTCAAGTAGGTTGACAAACCTGAAACTGAAATTCATGCGAGTAAAACCTGAACAAAAAGGATGAAGTGATGAATATGTATTTTAGGTTGTCTGAGCAGAAGGGAAAGGGTATGCTTCTGCAAAGAACTGTATTTTATTGCCAGTGGGCTTGTCTTGTGAAGTTGGCTTCTGAGCTATGATATTATAAATTTGTTGCAATGGGATTTGATTATTTGTTTACATTAAACACGGTTCAAATAATACAATCATTTGTACTTTGAATGTCCAGAACTCCAGATCCTGTTATTTTTGTTGCCTGTTGAGTGTTGAGTCAGACACATCTGTCACACGGCAGGTAACAGTGTTATTATCATGAATATCAATGGAAAGAGTATCATAAGTGAAAAATGATGCACTGGATGAGTTTGAGTATCATGGGTGAGAAAACATAAATTTATCGAGAAGTTCCCATCCTAAAATGTTACTCGCGGAAGAGATGGTTTGGATATTTAGACACCATTTGAAAAATAATGCTGGATGAGTTGGATATGGAACTCTGTAAATTGTGTCATTTATTGGATCAATGTACTTTTCCTGGTGTTGCTTACTTGCTTGGTTGCCATACTAAGCATATGCATTACTTTGGTTGCTGGGAAAATATTTAGTGAATGTTCTGGTAAAAAAAAAGGTTTGTGAATGGTCTTGTTAAAAGATGCCACTATCTTAATCATGCAAAATAATTTCTTTATTTTTTGACATGGAAAATAACTAACGATGAATTATGATTCTGTTTCTTTAGACAAAATGTGATACTTGTGCATCATATTGAACCCTTCTGCTAGTGATATTATTTATAACGTTTATACTGATCTTTTTATTTAGTTCTAAATTATTCAACTACAGGGTTGCTCTTTCCTGCCTCTTCGTAGCCCTTGTCGTGGAATATATGTGCTGCAGTATTGCTTAATAGACGTTGATCTTCGGATAAAAGAGGAAGGAGATGGATCTGCTGACAAGCTGTTGTTTTGTGGGTATGTTGAATTGAACACTTTTTTGGAGGGATTTGGATCAAAGCTGATAGGACGGTTCCAGGGCGATTGTCATGGCTTGGACATGCATTATGCATTTCTTCCTAACGGGATCGAGACTGCTATAGAGGTGCTCGCCGAAGCAAGACACGTATCATATTTGAAATTCAGCGCTTCAACCAGTAGTTTTGATGATGAGATTTCACTATATGATGGTACCTTTTGTGGAAGTGGGGCAGTATTCAAGCATTGTATGGCTGTGGACAAAAAAGACGAATTGCAAATTGTTTTGAAAATGGATGGCTCGCAATACAAATGGACTTTCAAGGCAGGAGTTGGAGTGGTCGTAGCACCTGAACACCCGGTCCCTGTTTTTTCTCAGTATTTTGTCATGAATGTATCTTTTAGAGCAAGGGGCAAAGCAGCATCAGGTTGGTAGTGGAGCTGCATCTGCAATGTACTCTCCACGAAGGTGTATCTGTAGGGTAGCATGTTCGAACGATTGCTATCTGAATAATGAAGCCTCTCTGTCAGCTACTGAACATTGCGTGCAAATTCTGCAGGTGGATGTAAGAAAGTTCTGTATAAGAAATACTCCCTCCGTTGATGGATGGTGATGCATCTAATTGCGGACAAAATTTTATACTGTTCCCGTGTATTCTTCAGCTTCAGTATTTTGTCATGAATGTATCTTTTAGAGCAAGGGGCAAAGCAGCATCAGGTTGGTAGTGGAGCTGCATCTGCAATGTACTCTCCACGAAGGTGTATCTGTAGGGTAGCATGTTCGAACGATTGCTATCTGAATAATGAAGCCTCTCTGTCAGCTACTGAACATTGCGTGCAAATTCTGCAGGTGGATGTAAGAAAGTTCTGTATAAGAAATACTCCCTCCGTTGATGGATGGTGATGCATCTAATTGCGGACAAAATTTTATACTGTTCCCGTGTATTCTTCAGCTTCTCCCTGTGACGCACTGTTTACTGGGCATCTGCTCCCTGTGATTAAGTCGCTCTTGAGTACTCATCTGATAATGCATTCATTGCTCGATAGTGAATTTTCTCTAGTGTGTAGAGCGTGTTGACTTAAGGGAAGACGATCGAAAAAAGCAGCCTGTGCTCCTCACGGAGGATGGGATCTGATTTGGAGCAGAGGAATGGAAAACAAAGGAATTGTGAAAAATATAGGAAAGGAAAAGGAACGTGGTATCAAAACAACACAAGAAGAGACAAAGAGGTGTTTGGAAATATATAACATTGGAATTGAAAATTTAGGAAGAGCAAGAAAACATAAGTATATCACAGTAGATTAATGAACAGATACTTTCGCAACTTATGTCACATACTTTCGCAAAAAAAAACTCATGTCACATACGCTCACATATGCTTCGTAGGAATATATGCTTTACAGCCCCATGAACTTTATTACATGACTACATAAACATATGAACAAGCTGAATGAGGCTCTTTACTACCGAACTTTACCAGACATTTTACACGATGATCACAGGGAAGCATAGTGGCTCAACAATTGTTGCCACGGTAATAGGCATATGCAATTCCTCAAGTGGAGTTGTACAGAGTTCGTACAATGTGTAGAATAATAGAATTGGTGCATTGGATGATTGTATTGCTGAGCTTCATGGGCGGATTATAAAGGGATTATAAAGGAGCACAATGTTTAGGGAGCAAGTAGCCTCCTTTAGAGATAAGGCAAGCCGGGATCACACAATCATAATCTAACATATCTAGAGATATCCCAATATTCTCAAACATCCCCGCAGTCACAACGGGAGTGGCGCAGACGGTGAGAGTGGAGAAGGTTGAAAGCCCACTGCGCGTGGGTGCAGAGGATGCAGGAACACGGGGTCGGAGGAGGGGGAGGTGAGAGCAGAGCACGAGAGGGGCGGCGGAGCGACGCGAGCTGGAGACTGCTCTGCTCGCGAGTGGGGGAGAGGTGGGGAGACAGGTTTTTTTTATAGTGGGTAGAATCACGGGAGGCATGTAAATAAATTTTATTTTTTATGGTATAGTATAGATACAAGGGCTGAATGAATTGGGCTGAATTGTCTCCACCACCGCATGTGCGCGATATCGTCTCTCTGATTGATTGTCTCCCACTTTTGGGCTTTGCTGGGCTAGAAGTGCTGTTGCTGCTGGTGGTGGAGTGCTGGGCAACGACGAGTCAGCCCGACCAGATAAAGGGGGCGTGAATATACATAACGGACGGATACCAACATTATGGGCCTATAGTTAGGCCCATTACTTCAATAGATCTTTTCCATAAATCAACGCTGCATGTGGAGAAAGATTATTAGGTGCAATCTTTTTCCGCAAATCAACACTACATGTGGAGAAAGATTCTGTGCATTCAAAAAGGACAGTGACGTGGCGTTACCTACATGCATGCATATTCGGATTTAAAAAAGCAATAAGTATTAAATCGAGCATCCAAATTAAATTCCGATTGCACCACTATGCTTCTTGCGACAAGATCTTCAAAACAAGACCACACTTGCCTATATTTGCATGATATTTTAAAAAACATTTTTAATACTAAATAATTAGTTTCGGCTACTGGGAACAAATATTTTAACAACACAAACAAATAATTACAAACAAAAAATCAAACACAAAGAACAAAATAATAATATACAACGAATAAAAATATTAAACATCACGGATATTTGATTGTATAGACTAAATAATAGAAAATAAATATCACGAACAAATGAGTCAACATAACCGGACAATTTAGATTACAAAGAGAATAAATAATTTAGCGTTGCGAACAAATTATTTGCACAATGATAAATATTTTTACATGAAGAAAAATCAACTACGTTGTAGAAAAAATATTCTTATAAGCATATATTCTTATAAGCATATATACATATATAGTATATAAAATAAATATGTACACGGAGCATGAATCACTATTCAATGCAAATGAATTGTTCCAATATAGAAACTCACCTAATTATATACAAGAAAGATGAATGTTGTTGAAAAAAGATAAATTAAGGATATCTTCCTAAGGTTCAGAAGGGAAAATAAAATGAAAGAAAGAGTAAATAAAAATAATAAATATGTACATAGAGAGAATTAGAAGGAAAAAGTGAAAGAGCCTTTAGTCTATTGGTTAGAGCATTGGTTAGAGCATCTGAGTAGCGTAGAGCATATTTAGATTCAGTTTCCTATGGAAGCGAGAAGTAAACGGAAGGAAATAAATAAAAAATTAGAAGTAAAGAAAAAGAACATATAGAAATATACGCTAACTTGTCGGTGTTTTACCGGCAAGCCTACCTATGGATACCCTAAAGTAGTAGACTTGTGGTTAGGGTGTCGCCGAGATCAGGAACTCGATGGTGCAAGAAACACAAGGGTTTAGACAGGTTCGGGCCGCAGTATGCGTAATACCCTACGTCCTGTATGGTTTGTATTGCATTGGAGGTTATGCATTATATTTTGGAGGGGTCCCTGCCCGCCCTTATATATCCTGGGGAGATAGGGTTATATCGAAATCCTTGTTTGGTACGAGCTTAGGAGTCCTAACCGAGGACTCTCGGGTAGTTTTCTTCTGTACCGACTAGTTGTACATTCATACGAGTACTTTACAGTATGGATAAGATATGAGACATGCCCCACCCCTTACTCTAGAATGTTCTACGCCACGCGTGCAGTCTCGTTGCCCCGGGTCTGACAAGACCCCGAGCTCTTCATAGCCGAGTACTGCAGGCTTCGAGTACTTCTTGAAGTCATCCTTCGATTTCTGCTGAAACTCCATCTTGAGGATGTCTTCCGAGTACTTCCCTTGGCTGCTCGAGGCTGTGAGGTGCTCTAGCCCCGAGTACTTTCAAGTCTTTTTTTCTATGGGGTGCGATGTAAATCGCACTCTATATGGAGTAGCCCCCGAGCCTTAGGTTGAATTGAAGAATCAGGCTGAGGGTCCCACTAGTCTTGAATCTTCATCTTATCTTCCAAATACTTTTAAAAAATAAGTCATCGATGACACGTGTCCCGCAGCCCCCGAGCCTTGAATCTAAATCCCGAGACTTGGAAAAAAGGATCCAAAAGAACGTGGCATACTGAACAGTGTTATGTACAAAATATGTGTAAAGAGTGCGTAGTCTGCCTTGATGGTTTATTTCGGAAATCAATTGGTTCAAAATTCGAAAAAATCCCTTCTTTCGGGATAAGATTCCTGGAAAATGGTTAATCAAATAAACTCCCCAAAATTCTTCCCAAATAACCGCTCAAAACAAACCACATACCTTTTTAGAGGAGAAAACTCTTCGGCTTCTGAACAGTAAATCTGGGCCTACCCGCTGGCTATTTAATCGTGCGGTGACTCTAGGATTCTCACCCTTTCACCTTCTGCCTTTGCCATTTCACTCTCTCACCCTCCTGCGCCGCAATTGCTTTAGATCTAGGGTTCGAGAGTCCCTTTGAGCCCATCCTCCATCCCCAGCCAAACTAATCGGAGAAGCCATCCTCTCCACCAGCGAGTCCTTGCGTCCCTCTCTCGAAGCCCTCGAGCGCATGCAAGTGAAGCAACTCGTGACATTCAAGATGGGCAACAAGAAACCGACGTCCAAGGGGAAGAAGGAGGAGTCGACCACCGGTGATTGGGAGAGAAGTAAGTGCACCCGTGCTGACCTTCTTAACTTAGTCGCTCAAGGTCTTTTTCAACTGGAGGAAATGGTTCAGTAGAAACCTTCCTTCCGCTAATTTTTTCTGCAAGAAGATGTAGATCAAACTGTCCTCTTCGAGCATTTTGTCGAAAGGGGATTGGCCCTCCCCGCCTCTGATTTCTTCCGCGGCCTTCTTTATCATTGGGGTATTCAAATCCATCATCTGAACCCTAACTCCATCGTTCACCTCTTTATTTTTGTTCATTTTTGCGAAGCTTTCCTTGGCATCGAGCCACATTTTGATCTCTTCTGCTACTTCTTCCACCTCCGCCAACAACCATCTAACACGTGTCCCACTAGTCTTGAATTGAAGAATCAGGCTGAGGGTCCCACTAGTCTTGAATATTTATCTTATCTTCCAAACATTTTTGAAAAATAAGCCATCGATGACACGTGTCCCGCAACCCCCGAGGCTTGAATCCAAATCCCAAGGTTTGGGAAAAAGGATCCAAAAGAACGTGGCATACTGAACATTGTTATGTACAAAATATGTGTGAAATGTGTAATTTGCTCTGATGGTAAATTTTAGAAATAAATTGGTTCGAAATTCGAAAACCCCCTTTTTTCGGGGTAAGGTCCCTGATAAAATTGTTAATCAAATAAACTTCCCAAAACTTATTCCCAAAATACCGCTCAAAACAAATCACACACTTTTTTAGGGGAGAAAACTCTTCAGCTTCCGAACAGTAAATGTAGGCCTACCCGCTGGCTATTTAACCGCGCGGTGACTCTAGGGTTTTTACCCTTTCACTTTCTGCCTTAGCCATTTTGCTCTCTCACCCTCCTGCGCCGCCAGTCACTGTTAGATCTAGGGTTTGGGAGCCCCATTGAGCCCGTCCTCCATCCCCAGCCAAATTAGTCGAAAATCCATCCTCTCCATCAGTGAGTCCTTGTGCCCCTCTCTCGAAGCCCCCGAGCATATGCGAGTGAAGCGGCTCGTGACATTCAAGATGGGCAACAAGAAACATGCGTCTAAGGGGAAGAAGAAGGAGTCAACCACCAGCGATTGGGAGAGATGTAAGTGCACCCGTGCTGATCTTCTTAACTTAGTTGCTCAAGGTCTTTTTCAATCGGAGGAAATGGTTCAGTGGAAACCTTCCTTCCGCCAGTTCATTCCACAAGAAGATGTAGATCAGATTGTCATCTTCGAGCATTTTGTCGAAAGGGGATTGACCCTCCCCGCATCTGATTTCTTCTACGGCCTCCTTTATCATTGGAGTATTTAGATCCATCATTGGAACCCTAACTCTATCGTCCACCTCTCCATTTTTGTTCATTTTTGCGAAGCTTTTCTTGGCATCAAGCCACATTTCGATCTTTTCCGCTACTTCTTCCATCTCCGCCAACAACCATCTGAGGAGAAGCAGTACCTTATTGGCAGAGTTGGAATCCAATTCAAGCAGGGGAAGGGGAAGGAGTATATTGAGTAGTCGCTCCCCACAAACCACTCGGGTTGGAGGTCCCTGTGGTTCTACATTGGAAACCATCCACCCGCACTGCCCGAGAGAACTCCAGGGAAGGCAGTGTGGAGCCCCGAGTGGAATGAAAAGTTGAATCCCAACCAACTGCTGCAAGTCAATGAACTACTCGAACTGATTAGCAAGCAAAAGGAATCAGGTGTAACCGGCGTGTCCGTCATGGCCTCCATGTACAAGAGGCGTATCATGCCACTATAGAAAAGGCGTCAATATGGATTCGAGTACTTAGGAAGTAACGATCCATCTCACCTTTCCGCAGAAATTCTTCTTTCGCAAACGGCTCTTGACCGTGTTCGCCTAGTACTACTCGATGTGAACACAGTTCCATACGTCCCGAAGCTTTTTAGTGCGGTGAATCCGCTGAAACCGATGAGTAATTTGTCTGTCGATTACTTGCAGAACTTGTGAAGTATCACTGTTGACTCGTTGTCATTATTTTCTGCAGGGGCACACTGAACCGTACCATTGTCCTGCTCCAAATCCTGACTTGCCTCGGGCGGATCACCTCAAGCCAAGTGCGTTCCAGATGCCCAAGACTAGTCATTTAGATCGTGACCCCTTAACGGATGAAGAAATGATTGATTCTGACGATGATCTTCCTCTGGCAGCTTACTTGAAGAAGTCTGGCAAGGAATCGAGTAGAAGCATGGAGCTCCCGAGCCACCCAACCAAGCCGCGGGTGACTGTGAGGAAGCGTAAGCTCTCCATCGCCAGCCTGTCAGACGACAACCCAAGGTAAATATGATCCTTGAGTACTTTCCTTCACAATTTTAATGTTCTTTGTTGAGTTTTCCGCTGTTCTGTTTGCAGTCCGCCTGCTTCCCCCTGTCAAGCGTTCCAAGGATGGGGGAAAGCCAGGCCCTTCTGGGGATGATGCTGCACCAGTGGTTGACGTCCAGCCTGGTGCAGCGGACCCTTCCGCTGTTGACGTTGCGTCGAGCCCCAGCAACCTGATCTAGGCGAGTGCCCCGGAGGCTCAATCAAAGGAGCCTTCTGGCGGCTCGGGGAAGTCGGGTACTCAGGGACCCCGACTTTTACAACTAAAGAAGGTGGTGACCAAGGGATCCTCCACATGATTCTCGAATACTTAGACTTGTACCGTTTTGTAGTTCATCTTATCGAGTAGTTGATATGACTGTTCTTTGTCCAGCCCTTCCTCTGCTCTGGGCTTGGGGGAACCTGACGATGCCCCGGATGCCCAAGCCCCCGAGTCTGGGAAAGAGGCGGATGTTGCAGCGTTGGAGACCGGTGCTCCTCCTCCTCCTCCTCCTCCTCCTCCTCCTCCAACCACCAATAACAAGGCAGAGAAAGAAACCGAACCGGAGCGAGTGGAGGTGGAGACCCCCGCACCAGAACTACCCGAAGGTGAGCTCATCCTGCCTCCTCCGTCTTCCAGCACCAAACTGCCGATAGCTCGACTAGTGAATGCGGGTGAAGTGGCAGGCGAACCGCCCAAGGAGTCCGGCGCGGGAAATGCCAGTGCCGTGGATAATATTGACCCTGGTGCCAGCACCGTCGAGGCCGCGGGTACGAGTGACCCTGGCTTAGGAGATGCTGGCGCCGCGCGTACTTCTGAGCCCAGCGCTGGTGCATCGGAGAAAGATGATCTGTTGGTGACGCCGTATGGCTGGCAACACACCATCGCGGCAGATTTAATTGATGACCCATATCTGACCAAGGAGAAAAGAAAACATCTGCAAGGTGTCTTTAAGGACTTGTACGAGTTCACCACCGTAAGTTTCTGTCTTCCTCGAGTAGTTTTCTTCATCTCCTGTTTCACTTTGAGTGGTGATAATTGGTATACTCTGCTTTGTAGAACCTGATGGACCGGTCCCAGGAAAAGTCCGAGAAACTTAAGTTCATTGAGGACGACCATCGTAAGTTGGCGGAAAAGGATGAGCGCATTCGCGAGGAAATTCGGAAGAGGATCGACCTCCGTAATGAGCTCGAGCAGTTGAAGAAAGAGCGCACTCAAGAATCTTGGATTCTTAAAAATGATATCTAGAATCTTGAGAAGGAAAAGGCCGAGCTCATTGAGAAAAACAAGAAGATTGCCAAGGCTCACAAAGGTAACTTGTCGCCTTGTCTTCATGTCTTTATTTGCGATTGTTTGAGTAGTTCCTGAGACTCCCGAATACTTCCTCTCGTCTCTTGCCACAGAACTGAAATCCACTTTGCAAAAGAAAGAGAACAATCTAATAGATCTGAAGAATCTTGTTTACCGTGGCGCAGATGACGTCGAGCGTCTTGAGAAGATCATCCAGGATACAAGCGTCCAATTCCGCGATGCCATGCTGCAGATCAAGAATATGCTTGAGGAAAAGGATGTCATCCAAAAAAATCTCGAAGAATTCAAGACTACTGCGCAGGCTGTCGTGGAGATGGTGGAGTTTCTAACTGAAGGTGATGCTGGCGAGCTGTCATTGTTAGAGAAGCTTCGTGCGACTCCTCAGAAGGTTGCCAGCTACATCTCGGAGGCCAGCAGGACCTACATAGCTCAGGCCCTCGCGTTGGTGAAGTCGTACTGGCCCAAGGAGAAGCTTGAACCACTCGCTGAAGGCATGGCGTCCGACTGCTCTGTTGAGCAATTCACGAAGTTTCGTGAAGAAGTTGAGCCCCTTGCTGACAACATAGCTGAGTGCCTGGAGCAAGATGGTTAGTAGCAAAGACAATGTGTCATGATGAACACTTATGCCACTTGTTGATATGTATATAAATTTGCCTAATTGATCTTTCTTCAGCATATATCTTTGTGTGATGTTTGTTGGTACGATCGTAGGACTTAGAGTAGTTGGAGATGTTTGGGTTAAGCTACTCCAAGAGCATCGACTTGGATGTAGTCAATAATTTGACGTTCCATAAAAGTGCTCGTAGAGAAAATGGACTTAACCTGGATTTACCCGATCATGCGGTACGCTACGTTAGCCTGTCAGTTTGAGAGCCTGAACGGTTAAGTTTTTAACGTCCCGCTTGTAGGAGGGAAATAACGTGACTGTGTGATGTGCTTGGTGACCCCTTCAGCGGGTGCATTAGCGCTCTCTTTCGAGTAGTCGTAGCAGCGGCCGGAACTGTGAGAGTACGTTGAGTGCTCTGCCTTATACGCTATACTAGACGTAAGTACTCATGGCGGAGCCCCCGAGTTTAATGTAGGTGAGAAAACATATAAACTCGTGGCGGAGCCCCCGAGTTTAATGTAGGCAAAAAAATGTAAGAACTCGTGGCGGAGCCCCTGAGTTAAAACATGCAGAAAGTAGTCGAATTACGGCGACATCAACTCTTAATTTATAAAAGATGCTGACATGTAGCTGGCGAATCGCTTTTACAGCTTCTACTAGGCGTAGAATTTTCGGAGATTCTCTATATTATAGGAATTGGGAACTTCCTTGCCATCAGGGTACTGCAGGCGATATGACCTTGGTCTCGTGACTTCCGACACGATGAAAGGACCTTCCCACCATGAATTAAGCTTGTGTAGCCCAGTTTCATCTTGGATACGGCGAAGGACCAAGTCACCGATATTGAACGACCGCTCTCGCACATTGCGATCGCGATAGCGCCGGATGCCTTGCAGATAACAGGCTGACTGAACGAGGGCACTGCATCTGGCTTCATCAATAGTATCCAGTTCCAGTTGCCGAGCTTCGTCCGCCTCCCCTTCATCATACATCTCGACTCTGGGAGAGAGCCACATAAGATCTGCTGGGAGTATAGCTTCAGACCCGTAGACAAGGAAAAAAGGGGTATGTCCAGTGGCTTTTGATGGTTGAGTTCGAAACCCCAGACAACATGAGACAACTCATATATCCACTTGCCACCCTTTTTGCTGTTCTCATCGTAGAGTCTCTTCTTTAGGCCATCCAGAATCAAGTCGTTGGCCCACTCGACTTGTTCATTGGCCCTTGGGTGTGCGACCGACACGTACTTCACTTCAATCGTATTGTTTTCGCAGAATTCCCAGAACTGGTTTGCCGTGAAATTTGAGCCCAGATCTGTGATGATGGTGTTGGGGTAGCCAAGACGGTACATAATATCTGAGATGCAGTCGACTGCCCTGTCTGGAGTGAGCTTGGTAATCGGCTTGTACTCGATCCACTTGGTAAACTTGTCGATGGCCACCAATACATGTGTAAAGCTTCATGGAACTGTAGTCAGAGGTCCAATGATGTCGAGGCTCCAGCATGCGAAGGGCCATTAGGGCGGTATGGTGATGAGGTTGTGCGCCGGGACGTGAGACTGTTTGCCAAAAAATTGGCACTTCTGGCACTTTCGTACGAGGTCCTCAGCGTCGGAAACTGCTGTTGGCCACCAATAGCCTGCCCTGTAGGCCTTCTCGACCAATTTCTTGGACGCTGCATGGTTTCTGTATGTAACCTCGTATATCTCGAGTAGTATATTGCAGCTCCATGCCCTGGGAACACACTTCATGAGTACTCCTGTGCTTGCTCCACGCTTGTAGAGCTTATCTCCGACGATGACAAGCCCCTTGCTGCGCCTCATGATGCCTATTGCTTCTGGGGGGTAGCTTCTTTTCCTTGACGAATTCGATGAAAGTCCCCCGCCAATCGACCTCCGACATCATGACCTCCCGGCTGGGGTCTGAGGATCCCAGACTGGTGGTTGCTTGATTCGTGGTCTTGATCGACGGTTCTTTGAGTTCCTAGACAAATACTCCTACTGGGACTTGTGCTCGGGTGGATCCAAGCTTGGAGATTATATCTGCTCCAACATTGTTGTCCCGGACGACGTGATGAATCTCCAGGCCAGCAAATTTGTTCTCCAGATTGCGCACTTCCATAACATATGCGTCCATCTCCTCCTTTGTGCAATCCCACTCTTTGTTGACTTGTTGCACGACTAGCAGCGAGTCGCCATACACAAGTAGTCGTTTGATACCCAATGAGACTGCCAGGCAGAGACTGTGTAGTAGTGCTTCATACTCGGCCTCGTTGTTGGACACCTTCCAAAGAATTTGTAAGACGTACTTGAGTTGTTCACCCTTTGGAGAGATGAAAAGTACTCCTACCCTGCCACCCTCGAGCTTGAGCGAGCCATCAAAGTACATTGTCCAATGCTCTGGGCGGCTGCCTGGGGTTGGTACTTGATTTTCCCGCCACTCAGCCATGAAATCGACCAATGCTTGGGATTTGATGGTTGTCCTTGGCTTGAAGTTGATTGAAAGAGCCCCCAGTTTTACTGCCCACTTGAATATACGATCAGTGGCATCCCGGTTGTGGAGTATATCCGCCAACGGGAAATCAGTAGCAACTGAGATCTTGTACTCGTCGAAGTAGTGGTGGAGCTTCCTTGATGTTATGAGTATTGCGTAGACTAGTTTCTGAATTGAAGGATAGCATACCTTCGATTCAGAGAGTACTTCGTTGATGAAATAGACTGGCCTCTGCACGCCAAATGCATGGCCTTCCTCGTTTCGCTCCACCACAATTGTTGTGCTGATCACATGAGTAGTTGCTGCAATGTACATTAGCAGGTTCTCCCTGGACGTGGTGCTGTGAGAATAGGAGGTGACTGCAGGTGTTCCTTGAGGTCCTGCAAAGCCTGCTCAGCTTCCTGCGTCCAGTGGATCTTGTCTTTCTGCTTCGGGAGCTTGAAGAAGGGAAGGCCCCATTCTCCAAGTCGTGAGATGAATCTCTTTAAGGCCGCCATGCACCTTGTTAGCTTCTGCACATCCTTAACGTTGTGGAGCCTTCATGTCGGTGATGGAGGTAATCTTCTCCGGGTTAGCTTCAATCCCTTTATGACTGATGATGAACCCGAGTAGTTTCCCGTATGGTACGCCAAAAATGGATTTGGTTGGGTTGAGTTTCCATTGGAACTTCCGGAGGCTACTGAATGTTTCCTCGAGGTCCGCAATTAGGTCCTCAGGAATTCTGGTCTTGACGACCACGTCATCCACGTAGGCCTCGACATTGCGGTGTAGTTGGTCTGCAAAGCACATTTGGTTTGCCCGCTGGTACGTAGCCCCCGCGTTCCTCAGCCCGAAGGACATAGTCTTGTAGGCATAAGTCCCGAAGAGCGTGATGAAGGCGGTCTTGATTTGATCTTCTTTCTTGAGGACAATCTGATGGTAGCCCGAGTAGCAGTCAAGGAAGCAGAGGAGTACACAGCCGACAATGGAGTCGATTACTTGATCAATGCGCGGTAGGCCAAAGTGGTCCTTTAGGCAGTGCTTGTTGAGATTGGTATAATCAACACATATTCTCCATTCATTATTATTCTTCTTCTTTACAAGGACGGGGTTGGCAACCCACTCTAGGTGGTACACCTCTTTGATGAAACCAACCGCGAGTAGTTTGGCCAACTCCTTTTTGATTGCTTCCTTCTGAGACGCTGCTTTTGGGGGTAGCATTAGGGTCTACTTTCAAACTATGATCGATTAGTTCCTTAGGCACCCCTGGCATATCCGCTGGTTTCCACGCGAATATGTCTCGGTTGGCCCTAAGAAAACTGATGAGCGCGCTTTCCTATTTGGGGTCGAGCTATGACCCGATCAGGGCTGTCTTGGACGAGTCTCCTTCTTGCAGCTGGATGGACTTCAAGGCGAGTTCTCCGGTGGGCTACAACTTCGTGTAGTTCGCCTTCTTTGTGGAAATTTCTAGCCCTGTTTCGGAGAGCTGTTGCGCAACCGCGAGTACTTCACCTGAAGTATCTGGTACACACGTGGTCGAGGCGTACTCGATGGCCTTCTGTTCGCAGTCATAGGACTTCTCTAGGTCGCCGTGGAAGGTGAGAACCTCACTCTTTCCTAGCGTCTTTAGGAGTAAGTAAACGTAGTGCGGTACATCCATTAATTTGGCCATTGCGGGTCTGCCCAGAATGGCGTTATAGGAGGTTTTGAAGTTGGCCACTTCAAACTTGATGTACTCGGTACGGTAGTTTTCCCTCGTCCCAAAGGTGACGGGAAGCACCACCGTGCCGAGCGGCGTAGCTGCGTTCCCAGGTATGATGCCGTAGAAGGGAACCTTGCTGGGGGTAAGCATGTCGATGAAATTTGCCCCCATCTTCTTTAGGGTACTCGCAAAGATGATGTTGAGGCCGCTGCCTCCGTCGTTGAGTACTTTTGCGAGCCTGACATTCGTGACCACCGGATCTAGGATGAGCGGGAGTTTGCCCAGCTTAGAAAAGCTCGTCCACTGATCAGCCCTGGAGAATGAGATGGGGACCTCCGACCACCGTAGGGGTCGTGGTACCGCCGGCTCAACGGACATGATCTCGCAGCGGTGCAGCTTCTGAGTCCTTTTGGAGACAAATCGTGACTCGCCACCGAAGATGACGTTGACCACCTTGGATACGCCCGGGAATTCGCCGACCTCTGTCTTGTTCTCCGGGTCTTCGTCATCCTTGTCCTTCTTCTTCTTGTTGTTGCCCTTCTCCAAGGGCGGGGCGTTGAGAGACTTCGGGAGCTGGGAGCACTCGAAAGCAGCGTGCTTTGAGTGTGGGTGCCACGGGCATTGTTTTTGCATGAGTTTGTCGAAATCCTCTTTCAGTTTGGATGACTTCTTGCCTCGCGGGACGCGATTGATAGCCGCGACAAGATCGTCTGGCTTGCGCTTTCGGAAGGATCCCGAGTAGTCCATGGCTTCTGTTGTTGCGGTGGTCATTGTTGCGCTTGCTGTAGTCGTTGCCGCGTTTTGAGAACTGATCACGCTCCTGCTCCACTTGGTTTGCACAGGTCTGCATCATGTCGCGGAGGGCAGCAACAGTCTCGGGGTGGTTGCGGCCGAAGTCGCGGAACAGAGCCTGGTCGGTGAGGCCATTGTGGAAACAGTCGATGACTTAGCTCGGGTGTTGAAGAAGCGGTGATTGTACGAGCGTAGGAGCTCGTTCCTTTCTTGCTTGCATTAGGACAGGTCGTGTCGAGTACTTGCCCGAGCAATCGCCCCCTCAAAGTTGTCGATGAAAACGTTCCGCAGTTGCTCCCAGGAGTCGATGGAGTTCTTGGTCAGGCCCTCTAGCCACGTGAGTGAGGCGGTCTCCAGGGCCATCGGGAAGTAGACGACCTTGGTTGAGTAGCATCGTATCCACTGTTGAGGAGATTGCTTACCATCGTACTTGGTGATGCCGACGGGTTTGAATCCCTATGGGCACTTGTAGTTGTCGAAGCGGGAGGAGAAAGCGGGGAAGCGATTGTTGTCATCCCTTGTAGAGTGTCCCTTGGCTCCGGCGTGTTCCTTCCTCCGATTATCGATGATGGAGCGAGCATCGCGCCCCATGTTGATCTTGTTGCGGAGGTTGCTGTGGCAGAACCATCTGAATTAATCCGGCTCAAGTGCGCTAACCATCGCCACGAGGGCAATCAGGGCTAACTCGCACTTCAAACGGAGTAATCCATAGGTCTGTCGGGTAACCTCCCGATACAACCACGGGTTTGCCGATCGAAACAACACATACAAAGTACTCACACGAAGGTGAGCCCAGAGAATACAACATTCCACAAATTTTACATCACAGAGTTCAACATAATTTATTATTACAGACCAAGTTCGAAATAGTAAAACAGAGTACTTCCGAGCTTAAAAGTAAACGAGTTCTTCAGAGTTCAATGCAGCGGAAAAACAACGATAAACTACTTGACGATACATGATGTCTCGATGAAGCCCGTACGAGACATCACTCGGCATTAACATCATTGGCTGGGGACGCACCCCATTCCACCGACCAACCAGGAGGAAGGGTAGACGGCCAAGTCAAACAAGCAACCATGTCCTCAAAAGTATCACCTGAAAATAAAGCCACAAGCAAGGCTGAGTATACTAATACTCAGCAAGGCTTACCCGACTAGTGGAATATACTTAGCCGACTCCTAGACATGCAAGGCTTTTGGCTTGAGGGGTTTGTTTTGCCGAAAAGCATATACAAGTAGGTCCTTACTTTCATATTTTAGCTCCAGATTCTAGTTTTCTTTAACCATTCTAGGTAAGCAACTATCCAATATCATACATCGTGAAAGAATTAATTTGCATCCAACAAGATTAATCATCATCATTGTTCCATTTCTTACTCTATGTGGTAAAAGGGTCAAGCAGTCTCAATACCGCGAGAAACGAGCGATTCGAATCGAATTTCTTAACTTTGCAAGGCAGACCTAAACACACGTCACGTGGTTACTCCCAGAGTCACACGTGCAACTTTTCCCTTCAATTCCCGCTCCATGGAACAGGCCCACCGCCCTCGACTACACGTCCCCATGAACCACGGAATGATGCCGGGCCATGGCGGCACATGCACCCGCCATTAGCTAGATGTGAACGAATTCAAGACGGTGGGGAGTATATTCTGGCCTCGGTTCAATCCAGTACGTAAGCTTACCGATTACCATATTCTCGGCATGTGGTTAGTACGTTCAAAGACTTAACCACCACTACCACACACAGCGGCCTTAGCATTTTTCTCTAAACAGACGGGGCCTCAATCATCAACATGAACATCGCACCATAGCCCCGTCCGTCGACCTTATGATTGTAGCATGTAGTAAACATTCAACTCCTATATTCTCGCGAGTGACAGGAAATCACTCGACTTTTACCGGAGTCCTATTAGCATAGCATTCTATCAAACCTTATATCTAGTGTTCAGAGCATGGGTACCTAGGATCATGCAACTAAGTTTTCATTCAACTCCTATAAACTTAATGCACAAGTAAAATAGAGTAATCAGTTGTATAATTTAGAAAAACAGGGTTCATGCTCCGGGGCTTGCCTTCTTGAGCAAAGCTAGCCTTGGGCTCTTCCGAACTCTGGTTCGGGTCTTCGAAAACTTCACTTAGATTCACTTGAGCTTCACGTTGCTCACTCTCGGACTCGGGCACCAGCTCGTACGTTCCGTCAGCGAGAGTAGTCGATTCTATATGAATGCACAAGTATGAGTTGTAGTGATGGTATATGACATTTATTTTCTTCACGATAAAGTTGCAGTCCACAAAAATATAGATTTGGTTGTAAAGTTACTTAGTTAAAATTTCTTGGACAATCGTTAATAGAGTACATCTTAAACTACTTAACTTCATTAAACAAGAAGGGTTGTGTTATATCGGAAACTTAATTTTCTAAGCACAAACATGGATTAAACACAATTACTGAGCTATGTAACTTCTGGTGATGAAACTTTTATTCAAAGTACCACATGCAAAAGACAAAACCACTGCAAAAATTTCAGGCATTTTTGTGTAGCAGATTAAATATGAAAAATGTAATACACAGCCACTACTAGAACTTAGTTATTTTTATACAGAACAAACCATGCAAGTATTGATGCTAAAAATTTTACAGGGTGTTAATCTATCAATATATGTGTTACTGTAAATGTTTCAGATTTTATTGTGCATGATACAGAGCATAATAAATAGGACAAAATACACCTATTTTAATAAAGATTAATTTTTACAGGATGTTATACAGGTTTTCTAAGTCTGAAATATTTTATACAGCATGGTCTAACCCAAAGTATCCCATAATAAAAAGATGAACATTTTTCAAGCAAAAAAACTAATTACTTTGATTTAATGCATTTTTCCACCACAAAATTTATATGAGTAGGTTACACAAAGGTAAACAGTCCCTAAATATTTCTGTGGCATCTAGGTATCACTATAATAGCATAGAAAAAGTTTCATAACATGAATCAATATAGAATAGTAGAAAAAATTAGTTGTATCCCTTCATGACATAAAACAAAGTCTAACAAAAAGTTTAGCTAGAGATGGGTTCTGGTCCTGAACTTTTTACACTAGCCTACACATCAAGAATCTAATCCACTGTCCAAAAATTAGGTTCAGCCTTTGTCTATTCCCTTTCTCTTTGCTGGGCAAAGCAAAGACGTGGTTCTACACCAACAAGGCAGACTTCACTACTTGGAATGACTACTCCAACGCATTCCTGGACAAGTATTTCCCAGTGGGCAAAACCAACGCCCTTAGGAACAGGATCTCAAGTTTCCAACAACTCCAGGATGAAACCGTCCCGGAAGCCTGGGAAAGACTCTAGGATTACATAGCAGCATGTCCACACCATGGCATGGAAGAGTGGCTGATTATTCAGAATTTCTTCCATGGCTTGAGTCAAAGAGTGCAAGACCACATCGATGCAGCAGCAGGAGGAGCATTCCTCTCTCTGGATGTTGCACGGGCCAAGACGCTCATAGACAAGATCGCCCCCAACCAAAGTTGGAAGGGAGATAGGCAACCAGCTAGCCCGAAAGGAGTACTCCAGATTGATGGTGTAGATATGCTGGAAGCCAAGATGGATCTCCTCACGAAGAAGCTAGAATCTCCGAACTGGGAGGTCAATCAGATCATGGAGTCAAGGATCACATGTGAGACATGTGGCGACACTGGACATTCAGGCAACAACTGCCCACTTACAAAGGAGACTGTGAATTTCGTTGGAAAATAACTTTTCCAACAATTCGGGATATCATCCTCAACAGCAAGGGTAGAACTCCAAGCCCAACCTCCCCTTCGGTCAACAACAAGGTAACAATTTTAATAACAATTTTCAGCCTTCTTTAAAAGACCTAGTTTACGACCAGAAATAAATTAGTGATAACATTAGCATGAAATTTCAAGCTAATGATAAAATTTTGGAGTCTCTGGCCGCACAACTAGAGGGTTTTAACTCTGTTATTAAAAACCAGCTGAGCTTTAATAAAATGATAGAAACTCAAGTAGCTCAAGTGGCCTCATCCTGTTCTAACCCTAACATAGGGAAACTGCCCGGGCAACCGGAAGTTAACCCAAAGGAAAAAGTGAATGCGGTGACTACGTGGGCTGGAAAGTACAGCTCACAGAAGCATGTAGCGCAGCTATATTCGATCCACTCCTAGAGAAAAAGAAAGACCCAGGATGCCCCACCATCGCATGCTCAATCGGGATTCAATACTTCAAGCACGCACTCTGCGACTTGGGGGCAAATGTCAGCATCATGCCTAAGGTAGTCTATGACAAACTTAATCATCATGCGCTTGCTCCTACTGCCATGTATTTGCAGCTAGCGGACCAATCAGTTCGCTACCCCGCGGGGATCGCCAAAAATATTCTGGTGAAAATCAAGAAATTTTTCATCCCCGTAGACTTCATCGTCCTAGATATGGAAGTCGACACCAAGACCCCTCTCATCCTAGGGAGGCCGTGCTTGAGCACAGCAAACGCACATATAGTTGTGGGAGTCGGAGAAATCCAACTCAACATCAATGGGCAGAAAGAGAAGTTTTCCTTCAGGCCGAAGGTAGAACAGTGTTCCCAAGTCAAGACAGTCAACCGGAAACAACAATCCGAGAAAAAGCTTGATAAAGAGCCCGAGAAAAGATCCAAGAAGAAACCGGAGGGTCTAGCTATTCATGCCATTGAAAGTCTCATCGAACTTGTAGAAAGCATACAAATTCGAGAGAAGGAAATCAAGGTGCACAGCCAAAGAAATGTGAAGCGATGGATCCAACGTAAGAAATTTCTGGAATCAGAGATGAAAGAGGTCGAATCAGCCACGCCCATGAAGAAAGTGTGGCGTGAGAAAGTGTCACCACTGACAGCAACTCCAGCAGGTGATGACAACCAAGCTCAAGGAAGGGAGAGTCTCGCTCCGGACTCAAAACCCGAGCTCTCGCCATGAGGTACATGGTAGTTATCCATTCTTGCATTTGCATATAGGATAGTTTAATTCTTTCAATTTTCATTTAAATCATGACATGTTTAAACTTCTGCAAAATGCATCTTTATTTTTGAACTTTTCTTTCAATTTGCATTGCATAGAAAAATGAAAATTTTAAGGCCAGAGTACAGGCTGGCCGGCCCCACCTAGGCCGGCCGGCCCCACTTGTCATCCCCTGGCCGGGGTGCAGCTCGTGGAAGTTCCACTAACATGCAGGGACAGGAAACATGGTGCATTGCACCCATGATTGTGCATGTGGAGGGCCAATTAACCCCATCATGGATGGTTGGCCTCCTTTGCACCGTAAACGTCTCATCATGCAGGAAAAACGACAAAAGGCAGCAGCAATCATGGAGTGTGATCGGGAGCAAATGTGCAGACGAAGGAAGATCATGAGGCGGCACATGCTCAGGCCGTTCGGCCCCATACAGGTCGGCCGGCCTCCATTCATCGGTGCTGTCAAATCGGCACCAAGATGAGGCACCTCCACCTAACAACCTACACATAGGTTCATTAGCTGGAGCTCACAGTGCCATCCATGGCGCCGGCCGGCCTGCCCCCTGCGCCTTGCTATAAACATCGAGGTCCGCAGCGTGTGTCGTCGCACCACCAACTCAAGTTCTTCTACCCTTTCCCGAGCTCGAGTTCCCTTCGTCCTCTCTAAGCTTCTTTAGTTAATTTAGCCCTTGGGCTAATTAAGTAAGGAGCTTAAGTGTTGCACCCACAAAAAATAAAATAAAATTAGTGCTAAACCTTCGCTTTAGCCAAAGAAAATACCAAAAACATTTCCCTTTTCATTTGAATAAATCTCTTGGCGCTTGAACGAGAACATTTGTGGAGGTCAATCCCCCACAAGGACGACTAACGACTAACTCTTTTGTTTAGTCCTTCGGGTACTTCCTTTGTGTGCGTGCTAACTTTTTGCAGGCAACATGTGGACGATCGCGAAGAATAAGCTCAACAAGCTCAGCTCCTCCAGCTCTCGGTGCTTGCACGGGACGACATCCTCCAGGGATAATTTGTCGGTTGACTCAAGTCACTAGGATACTGATTCCCAGGAGAACGCAACCCCCACAGTGCCAACGAGCTGCGTTCAGGGTCGTATCCGCGTGCTCACTTCTGTTGAACAGCTCGTGCCGTGGAACGACTACGAACGGGAGGCATTGGACCTGCTGAAGAATCAGACGTACCACCACGTCAGGATCTTTGAACCCCTCTTTTTCATAAAGGCGGGTTTGAAGGCGGACATGACCCGAGCATTCAGCCATGTGGGGTGGTACGAATTTGCCGACATGACGGAACTAGGTTCGAAATTTCTCACTATGGAATTCCTCATGACTCTCAGTTTCGAAGGAGAAGGTAATACCACTTATATTTACTTCCGTTTCTTCGATGAGCAATTCAAATTAACGGCAAAAGAACTTAGTGTTGCTCTAGGCTTTGATAAAAAGTGCTTGATAGATCCGAGTATTTTGGCTAAAACATATAAATATGATCAGACCACTTGGTGGAACGAAATTTCTGAGGAACCTGTGAGTAGCAAGAATAGCATAGTTTCTATCCATCACCCTAATCTCAGGATGTTAGCAAAGTGGATTATCATGGTGGTGCACTCGCGCTCTGATCTGCGCCTTTGCAGTCTCCCCGAGCTGCAGTATCTCTCTGTGATGGCAAAGAAGATAAAGCTCTCCCCAGTCATGAGCATGCTTGCTCACTAGCAGAAGATGATCGCCGGCAGGAGCCCCATTGATATCACCACCTTGGTCATGCGTACTGCTACACATGTTAAGGCGCTGGACAATGCCCAGGTCACTTACTTGCCATGGGGGGAAGAGTACCAGCTTCAGGTAGGTGTGGAACATTTTGTGCAGGGACACATGATGCACGAGGGGCCAGGTAACTCGCTGTTTATGACTTGCCCCGGGTACGATAGAGAGGTCGAGCTGCCATGCCCGAGACTCAATCTCTTCTTGGTGAAGAGTTATCTCTTGCAGATGCACAAAAAGGAGCCAGTTCGTCACAGCGTCGCCAGCACAACAACTCGGCGGCAGACACGATCGAGCACTCAACAGCAAGAACAAGCAGGGACCTCCCACAATGTTGGGACCTCCCACATGAGCTTCGAAGAAACATATGAGTATTTTACTCAGGGAGGTACGAGCACTGCTGGAGGAACATCCAAACAAGGTGCAGCCCAAGAAACCTACTACCCCCCAGGTATGCAGGATTCTTATGGTCTGCAGGTTGGTCCGTCGAGCTCAGCACGCTATGGGTACGAGAACCCAGTCATGCGTGGGATCACTGATCTCATGACTCGGGTCAACACCATAGGGCAGCAGCAGGACCAGCTCAGCATCGACCTCGCACACAACACCGAGCTCACCCAGCAAAACTGGAGTATGAACACCTCTCTACTCCATGACACCACCAGCATCTTTGCCCACTTAGGCCTCGGCCAGCATCTGCATCCACCACAGCAGCCTCAGCGTCCACCACAGCAGCACTACCCATATCGTCCTTACCCATATCCGCCGCAGCAGCCACATCCACAGCACTACTATCCGTACCCGCCGCAATACTATCCATATCCGCCATACCCATACCAGCAGCCACCACAGGACCCAAGCCAGCAGAACTGAGCTTCATTGAAGCTTGGGGGAGCACCCAGGATTGTGCTTCATCGAAGCTTGGGGGAGTACCCAGGTAAGTCGTCCAACCCATCCTTTTCGTTTCGAGTCGCCATGCTAAAAAAAATGATAAATAAAATGAACTCCCAACTTATATGTGTGGAAATCCGTGCAAACTCTACCTTCAGAAATGATGAATAGTTGCTCTGTTCAAGTTCTGCGAGTGCCTCATTTATAGATTGTTACTCACTTAGTACTTGATCTTGCTGGTAAACCCTGTTTTGGATTTGTGGGAGCACGAACATGATTTCCATGCTTAAGTTGTTGAGAAAATTTGAGATAGTGAAACTGGAATGAAAATGAATGCTCTAGTAGGGAACCTCTCGGAATTTCTTTGAAAATGAAAACATGGTAAAGAGTTCCCCTTTGGTTTAAATGTCCTATCCAGAGCCATAAAATGTTTACCACCATTTTAAGCCACATATGCTATCTTGAGTTGCTTTGAGCCTTGTCGAACAGTGAGTCCATCCGAGGAAAGGTACTTGTCATCTACCGATTTTCCTCCTTTGCGTACCCATTATTTTGCTAGCCTCAAAAGTCATCTGGCCTGTCGATCACCTACTCCAGGTATCGACATCCACCTTCACCAGATATCACATCCATACCTCAGCCTAAAATCTCCACCGCGAACCCATTCATGAAAGGTCTATGCAGTCAGTCACTCCGCTCGTGTATCCATCTATATCATGAGAGTATGGGCTATCTTAAAAAAAAGGAGTATGAGAAAATAAAAAAAAGAAAAGAGATAGAACCCATACTCTCCAAAAATCAAAAGAGCTCAGGAGTGCAAATAAAAGACCAAAATTATTCCAAGTGTGAGTCAATTCTCTCCCTCTCCCCTGGAAATTACATATTCCACAAGATCGGAATTTGATCGGGTACCTACTTCCTTCGAACCACTCTTCGGCTCGGTAACAAAGGTAACCAAGGTATGCGACACATCTCCTACCCTTAAGCTCCACATATAGGCCTTAGAAGTAGGAAGAAAATGGTCAAGTTCCGACCATGGTGAGGATTACACACCTTGAGCGATCTTGAGAGTGCCACTGGGGAACCTCAAAACCATTCTTTTGAAAAACTATCAAAATTCCGAGAAGGAACCTTAACAAGTAGCAGAGAAACTCCGGTGGAACTGTTCAGTTTCTCAACCGCTCAAGGCAAGGGAAGAATTACGACTAAGTCCCACACTCCAAACCAAGGTACGGTCGGCATGCTCAGGTACATACGAGTATGAGTAATTTGCTATGCACAAGGTACCTGCAAGGGGTGGACATTGATGCAACTTCTGATCCACCGAGCCTAAGTATCAAGCCCTGCTCAAGGACGACCAAGAGTTTAAGCTTGGGGGCACGTTGACGGCCGTTATTCACCATTGTTCGTCAACATCTTGGGAATAATTCAGAGTTTTGCATTATGTTCCATGCATATTATATTTAAACTAATAAAATTCCACAAGTTTTGGATGAGTTGTCTATGCAGGAGCAAGTGAACCAAAAATGAGCCAATTTTGGAGAAATCCCACGCCGACCAGCCTCCCCTATGCCGGCCGGTCTGGTCCCCCCTCTTCTGGCCACGTCATCGATCCAGGAGTCAACAAACACACCTAGAAGGATCATGCATCGTGCACTTGAAGTCAGTTTGATCCGAGGACCCGAAAGTCTTCACACACGGATTCAAGGGCCCACCTGCATGTCTGATACAGTTGCTTAACTAAAAAGCAATTGTTACCGATCTCAGGAGGCAATCAGGAGCGTCCACGAGAAGTCGGTGCCACATGGCACCAACCCCAGGCCGGCCGGCCCGGGGAGGCCATCCGGCCCCACCTGGTGGCCACTAATGCCTAGTGTTCGCGTGGAAGTTAAGCAACTGTCAAGGCAGCGTAATCTTGACGCTTTTCATCGATTACCGACCTTCACTAGCTATAAATAGACCTCCCATCCTCACTTGTAAGACACACACTCAGAAGGAGTTCTCTCTTCACTTCAGTCTAGAGTTAGGTTTAGTAGTCTGCGAGTTAGAGTCGAGTCGAGCTTGTCTCAGGATTCCGGAATCGTCCTCGGAAGTGTGGTACAAGCTCTTGTATCCTTCCTTTGACATTATCAATATAAATTATCTTCTTTATCTTATCGAGTCAGCTTTTACCTTTCGCTTTAATTTATTTATTTCCAAGCTCTTACTTGTGTGCGGAAGCTCTATCCTTTAGCTTAGACTTTGTTCTAGTCTTAGTCTGTCGGGACCTTATCTTGCGGGTTTTCTCGCCCGGACTAGGGGGTCAAGTCAGTTCCCTAGGTTGAGGGGGGTTTCTCTTGTAGTTCACAGGGAAAATCCAAACACCGAGTGCAGACGTGGTGTTTGGCTTAGTGTTAGCTAGAAAGTGTGTTCCACCCCACGGAACTGATGTGGTAGGCGGCAGGTGGTGACAGCCCTGTCCGTCCCTTGTAGTCCGCCACGTTCGGGTGTTTTCATAGTAGTAGATCGTTGGCCGAGTTGGACCCCCTATTTCTCCCTCAGTATGTGGTCCTTCCGCCTCAGCCGCAAGCTCTGTTCTCCTGACAGCTAGGTTGGTTCAGGTTTAGGTTAAAGATGCTAGCTCGTTAGTTTAGAAGTGTTTTAGGAGTCTTTCTCGCTCGTTGTCCTCCCAGCTACTTACCGCTCTAAGGTAGAGTCACCTGTGTGTCACTCGGTCATTGTCTGGCCATTTATCCATTCTATTTATCTGGCTTACCCCTGCTAGCTAGCTGGTGATTTATCCCTAGTAAAGTTTACCATCCATTCAATCGATACTCTTTAGACCATAACGCTTCCCCGTGGAAATTTGAAACCCTGGAATACTCCAAGAAGAAGTGCTACAACGGTGTATTCTGTGCGCTTGCAGAATATCTATTCTATTGGGCATAAGAAACGCCAACATGGAGCTCTTCCGCACTTCTTACGCTTTGCCGGTCGTCGTCCGTGTTGCCCGGTCCGGGCGCGGCGGCCCAGCCCCGGACGGTGAGCGGATGCTACTTCCGGATCTAGTCGGAGCGGCGAGACGGGTTCATCCAGCTCTCGGTGGAGAGGGAAGTGAGAGAACTGGGAGTGGCAGTGGCTGTACACAGAGGTCAGCCATGACTCGCCCATCCTCCACCTCCGCAATGGTCCACCGGTGGGCAACTCGTCGTGGAAGGAGGGGCCGCGCTGGGTGCTGGGTGGGGTCCGGTCCTGAACCAGTCCGCCTTCCTGCGCCAAGCCGGGATGTCATTGGCGATGGTGGCACTCGATTTCTTTCACCGGCGTCTCGCCCCGCTTCAGGCTCATCTCCACCCGGTGTGGTTCTACACCAGCGACAACGACAACAGCCATCTTGCGCGCGGCGCGCCGTACAATCATGACGAGGCGGTTCTGGCGCACCTGATGAAGCAGGTGGCCGACGAGGAGGATCCTGCAGTGGCCATCCTCCTGGTGGCGGTCAAGCCCCTGTGCGACAACGAGGGGCGCCGCGCCATCTTGGACGGTCTGGACCGACGCCTGGGGGCTGGCCCCTGCCGTTGCGCAGTCGGAGCAAGAAGAAGCTCCCGGCCATGGTGGTGTGGCATCGGCGGTGCTGACAGAGGCGGAGATGTCGCCGGCATCGGCGATGCCGATGCTGCTGCGCGCACTACTCCTCCTGCCTCCGAAGGGCGCCGGGCCATCCACGCCCCTGGGGACGCGCCTGACCCGCCTGGGAAGCGCAGGCGCTCACCCTCCCCGGTGGTGGAGATCCCATCATCATCATCATCGTCGCCTACTTCGTCCCCGTCATTGCGCCCTAGGATGCTTGCCAGGGGTGTTCGACCGCGGTGGGTATCAGGTCGTCGTCGTGGCGTCCTGTCAGCGATAGATCCCCTGGGTACCACAAGGAAGCTACCCGCGGGGGAAAAGAAGTCGAATTCCTACTAGGATTATACCCTGTAATCCTACTAGGAACCCCACCCCCTGGGATATATAAAGAAGGGCAGGGGTACCTAGATAGGCAGAACCAAAGAGAACAGAGCGGCCAACAGGCAACTCAACACCCAAGCGCAGGGCGCAATATACAACACCCAAACAGGATGTAGGGTATTACGCTACTCTAGCGGCCCGAACCTGTCTAAATTTGTGTCTTGTGTCCTCGCATTTACCTTCAAGTTCCAGATCCGGTGATCCCTCACCAAATAATCACCTACCTTAGGGTATCCCTAGGAAGGTTGGCGGTAAAAGTACCGACAGTTGGCGCCCACCGTGGGGCAGATCGGCGAGATCCACCGGCGAGCTTGCAGGACCATATCAACAAAATCAACTAGTCGAGAATAGGCCTTACTCCGTCAACAACTACTCGGAATCAACTTCGACTAGTCGGCTTCATCAACAAATCACCGCGGCTTCGTCGACAATCATCCACGAATCAAGCTAAGTCACTTATACCTTTTTCTGACTTGTTCTAAAACAGATCGACTACTTTTCTGTGTACGCCTCTCGACGGGAATTACCCTCGAGGGCTACGCCATGATCAGCTACTCCTGGGATGTTAGACCGACAGCTAGCGCCCAGCGTGGGGCCGATCGTCGCAATACGTTGGGCGAATTTGAAGGACCTCTTCATCAACATCAATCCACTCAATGTGGCGGATTGCTACATCGTACACATGCATCGGCGGATCGATTCATCGAGTTCGAGATTGGATCCTTCGGCGAACGACTATTTCGACTTCGCGAGGACCCTCGGCAACCCACCGATGACTACTTCGACTTCGCGAGGACCCTCGGCAACCCGCCGACGACTACTTCGACTTCGCGAGGACCCTCGGCGACCCGTCGACGACTGCTTTGACTTCGCGAGAACACTCGCCTACGACTATTTCGACTACTCGTCTCGACTAAAAAACTAGTCGAAGCGGGTCTTACACCATCAATAACTAGTCAAAATCGACTTTGACTAGTCGGGTTTCGTCAACAAACCATCACAGCTTCATCGACGAGCGCTACGGCATCATTGACAATCGCCCATGAATCAAGCTAAGTGACTTATACCTTTTTTTGCCTTGTTCTCCATAAGATTGACTACTTTTTTGGGTACGCCTCGCGACGGGAATTACCCTCGGAGGCTACGCCGTGATCAACTACTCCTGGGATGTTAGACCGACAGCCACAGCTTTGGTGCACCAAGTATTGGAGGCTCTGCTACAGACTTAATACACTGAGTGTCGATGGCTTTGCCACAGTCTTAGCACACCGACTGCGGAGGCTACACCACAAAGTTGTGTTCTGAGTGCTGGAGGTTTCAAGTGGCTACAAGTGGCCACAAAGACGGAGCTTCAGAAGAAGCCGAAGACTACTTTAGAAGTACTCGAAATACCTGCAGTACTCGGCTATGAAGAGCTCGGGGGGTTGTCAGGGATAGATCCCCTAGGTACCGCAATGAAGCTACCCGCGGTGGAAAAGAAGTCGAATTCCTACTAGGACTCTACCCTGTAATCCTACTAGGACTCATACTCTGTAATCCTACTAGGAACCCCACCCCCTGGGATATATAAAGGAAGGCAGGGGTACCTAAATAGGCAAAACCAAAGAGAACAGAGAAGCCAACAGGCAACTCAACACCCAAGCATAGGGCGCAATATACAACACCCCCAACAGGACGTAGGGTATTACGCTACTCTAGCGGCCCTAACATGTCTAAATATGTGTCTTGTGTCCTCGCGTTTACCTTCAAGTTCCAGATCCAAGATCTACAAACAAGCTAAAAGCAAGCATGATACGGAGCAACGATCATGGCTACTCCACGGCTCCAGCTAGGATCAAGTGACGACTACCTCAACTTCGCGAGGGCGCTCGGCGACCCACCAATGACTACTTCGACTTCGCGAGAACACTCGCCGACTCGCCGACGACTACTTCGCCTACTTCGACTACTCATCTCGACTACAAAACTAGTCGAAGCGGGTCTTACACCATCAAGAACTAGTCGGTCGACTCCGACTAGTCGGCTTCATCAACAAATCGCGATGGCTCCATCGACAAGCGCTACGGCTTCATCGGCAATCGCCCACGAATCGAGCTAAGTCACTTATACCATTTTCGACTTATTCTCTGCAAGATCGACTACCTTTTTTGGGTACACCTCTCAACGGGAATCACCCTTGGGGGCTGCACCATGATCGACTAATTCTGGGGTCTGCTGGCTAACAGCCCACATGCTTGGTACATCGAGTTTGTAGGGCATTGCCCACGCGCTTGGTACACCGAGTTATGTCCGGCTCACAGCGGCTACATCCTTCAGACTTGCGTGCTGTAACACACGCTCTCGCCGACTACTTATCTGTGTCTGTTTCTCGATTGGCACGAAACCCTCTAGAGCTACACATCACCGACAACTTTTTGCGCAACGCGCATTCTCTATGTCGCATGAAGACTACTTTTTTTGCTTGTTGTCTTCTCTTAATGGTCGCTAATCTACTCGAGTAGCAAATGCCATAACCCGTGAAACCTTGAGTCTTCAATCATGACCTAAGCGACTCTATGCACGAGACAAAGATCTGATGGATGCTATGAGCGAAGGCTAAACTAAGACCGGGTGAACGTAAAGGGTGCACTACTCGAGAGATTTAAATGGCCTAAACAAGAGCTCGACACGGCAGCTTCATTTTATATCGAATAAATTTTGGTATCTTCATATTATTACTAAGTAAAACTCGGTATCTTCACATTATGCTACATAATATATGCATTGTCTTTTTTCAGATCAAGCTTCGGCAACAACTCGCCAGACCACTTAGCCCGTCTCCTGGCTCGGGGGCTAGGCGGATTACTACTCGACATGGCTTCTTTGGCTCCCAAACTCGAGGGCTGGGTGCCAATAACTATTCGACGTTGCTCCTACAGCTCACCTGGCTCATAAGCTCAGGGGATGAACACCGCAAAACTACTCGGAAGACAACTTATATGAAGACTGAAGGCCTAAAGGTAACCCTAGGTTGTCACGCGGTTAGATAACCAGCGGCGGCCTAAGGGTCCTTTAGAAGAGTTTTTCTCAAAAAAGCGTGATTTGTTTTGAGTGGTTATTTGGGAAGAGTTTTGGGAAGTTTATTTGATTAACCATTTTCAGGGACCTTATCCGAAAAAAGGGGGTTTTCGAATTTTGAACCAATTGATTTCCAAATCAAACCATCAAGGCAGATCACACAGTTTCTACACATATCTTGTACATAACACTTTTCAGTATGCCACGTTCTTTTGGATCCTTTTTTCCAAACCTTGAGATTTGGATTCAAGGCTCGGGGGCTGCGGGACACGTGTCATCGATGGCTTATTTTTCAAAAACGTTTGAAAGATAAGAAAGAAGATTCAAGACTAATTGGACCCTCAGCCTGATTCTTCGATTCAACCTAAGGCTCGGGGGCTACTCCATATGGAGTGCGATTTGCATCACACCCCATAAAAAGAAGACTTAAAAGTACTCGGGGCATGAGCACCTCACAGCCTCTAGGCAGCCAAGGAAGTACTCGAAGAATGCCTTCAAGACGAAGCTTCAAAAGAAGACAAAGACTACTTCAGAAGTACTCGAAATACCTGCAGTGCTCGGCTATGAAGAGCTCGGGGGCTTGTTAGGGATAGATACCCTTGGTACCGCAAGGAAGCTACCCGCGGGGGAAAAGAAGTCGAATTCCTACTAGGACTCATACCCTGTAATCCTACTAGGAACCCCACCCCCTGGGATATATAAAGGAGGGCCGGGGTACCTAAATAGGCAGAACCAAAGAGAACAGAGCAGCCAACAGGCAACTCAACACCCAAGCGTATGGCGAAATATACAACACCCCCAACAGGATGTAGGGTATTACGCTACTCTAGTGGCCCTAACCTGTCTAAATCTGTGTCTTGTGTCCTCGCGTTTACCTTCAACTTCCAGATCCGGCGATCTCTCACCAAATACCTGCAGTACTCGGCTATGAAGAGCTCGGGGGCTTGTTAGGGATAGATACCCTTGGTACCGCAAGGAAGCTACCCGCGGGGGAAAAGAAGTCGAATTCCTACTAGGACTCATACCCTGTAATCCTACTAGGAACCCCACCCCCTGGGATATATAAAGGAGGGCCGGGGTACCTAAATAGGCAGAACCAAAGAGAACAGAGCAGCCAACAGGCAACTCAACACCCAAGCGTATGGCGAAATATACAACACCCCCAACAGGATGTAGGGTATTACGCTACTCTAGTGGCCCTAACCTGTCTAAATCTGTGTCTTGTGTCCTCGCGTTTACCTTCAACTTCCAGATCCGGCGATCTCTCACCAAATAATCACCTACCTTAGAGTATCCCTAGGTAGGCTGATGGTAAAAGTACCGACATAAAGATATGGGTTATCTTCATTATTTTCTTGGAATTGAATTGACATATGGGGCGCAAGGCATCTATCTTTCACAGAGGAAATATGTTATTGATTTACTCATGGAAACTGGCATGCTGAATTGTAAACCGGTGACAACACCAATTGAATATAATCATCGAATTCTGGCTTATTCAGGAGATCCAGTGGACAAACATCAATATCAGAGGTTAGTTGGTCGTCTAATTTATTTATCACATACAAGACCAGATATTGCATATGCTGTTAGTATTGTAAGCAGATATATGCATGATTCTGGATCTAGTCATGCAGTATACAGAATCTTGAGATATCTTAAGAGTTGTCCAGGGAAAGGTATCTTGTTTTCTAATCACGGGCATCTGAAAGTAGAGGGTTATACATATGCTGATTGGGCTGGGTGTTTAGATGATAGAAAATCAACACTTGTTGGTGGTAACCTTGTTAGCTGGAGGAGCAAGAAACATAGTGTGGTTGCTATATCTACTGTTGAAGCTGAGTTTAGAGCTATGGCATCGGGCATATGTGAGCTTATGTGGCTCCGAATACTATTAACTGAACTCCATCTATACTGTGGTTCACCGCTTCAACTTTATTGTGATAATCAAGCTACAATAAATATGGCGAATAACCCAGTTCATCATGATAGAACTAAGCATGTTGAGGTAGATACGCATTTAATCAAGGAGAAATTGGATGAGGGTATACTTAAGATTAACTTTGTTAAATCTGGAGATCAGCTAGCTGATGTTTTAACCAAAGGTGTTAATGTGGTGTCTTTTGTTAGAATCTGTAATAAGATGGGGCTTTTAGATATATTTGCCCCGTCTTGTGGGGGAGTGTTGGTGGTCCTTTCTGTAAAATAGCAATGTGTGGGAGGACTATTATGTAATATGTACTTTGTATATACTAATGAAATGAGAGGAAAGGAGAGTGTAGAAGCTTCACTGAAAAATCTATTCCCCACCTCAACACTTTCAAATATCAGTAGTAGATAGAATTTTCTATATAATCTTCGATAAGTAACTATCTGAATTTTTGTAATCTTCCATATGTATCTCTTATAATAATTATTGACCTTCAATAAGAGGGTGTAACCATCTTTTATGAGTTCAAAAAAGTATGGTGAATCTATTTTCAGAACTCTAGATACTTTTCTGTGTACCTCACAACTTAGAGAAGATAAATTTAACTAACATGCGGTAAAATGTTGTAATGCAGATAAACTAAACTTAACTAACGTGTGGTGAAATATTGTAATGAAGATAAGCTGACCTGCATGAGTCAGATTGTAGGAGGCTTGGTCAACGCCATTGCCTCTTAAGGTATCTAAAAAACTGGAAAAATAAAAATAAGGATGTCGAATATCAAATAAGAATCCTATTCCAAATTAATACTTACAGGGAATTTTGTGGTTTAACCTCAATAGAGCTGACTTAAGTTCGGGAACCACACGGAAACATTGCAATGTTGAATTTACATAACGTGTATTCCCCATGTTACAAAGACCAGCACCTTGCCCCTAAAAACCAGAACAGCAAACCCATTTTAGAAAGGATAAGTAATATAAGAGCATCAGATAATAAATACTCGTTACACAAAACACACCCTACAATGATATATCTTTATCCAGTGGAAAGATTCATATTAGTATATAATTAGTCTTACGTAAGTTTTGATATATTGAAATGCAAGCAGAGGATAGGCATCTCACTTTGTTAGACTGATCATAATCACAGGAAATGCGGTTGAATACAGTGTTCCTCGACCTGGAAGCATCATCCCCATCCTGGCAACACGGGGTCATTTTCATCCCTGCCTTGTGACAACCTCCCGTAAGCTGTGTACCGCATTCCTCAGCCCCATTCCTTGACCTGGGAACTTTGTGACTCTCAGACTATTCTGAATCCATGCATTTGCATACCCATTTTTCACTGACATAACCACAAGATGCATGAGAAAGATTATCTATGTTGTGGACTACTACTTCTACAAGCATACTTATCAGCGCAGGAGGAAGAGGCAGTCCGAGTCCACAACGGTGCCTATGCGTGGTTGAGTTGGTTGTCCAAGACGTTATCTCGGGAGAGTCCAGTTGATTAGGAGATTTGTTAGTTCGGTTGGAGATTTAGTTAGCACGTTTGGATATTCTTAGTTAGCAAATTGATGGCTCCTTGGTCTATAAAAGGAAGCCGGTAGTTTGTATTAGGTTTATCATCAAAGAAATAAGCTCTCGCGTCATCGGCCACCGACGGCAACAGCTCATCTCCAAGATACATCCTCCATTCGTGTTCCCAAGCCTCTGCGTCCCTACGTTCTCCCTTGCGCTCTCAACATCGCCTTCCACGCCGTAACAATCTACTGGTTCAATCAAGAATTTTTTCTTCTCTGCATCTGCTACATCCAATTCTTCAGGGAACACGCCGACAATTTGTCCATCAAGAAGTTGGACAGGTAACGATGATAAAGCCAAAAGTTCATGGTCAAGCCTCGCTCTTGTAAACATTCTAACATTTTTCAAGGTCTTTTGTGCTTCAATGGTGATCATGTCTTTACCCTTCTTTTCACTCAAACTCTCAGTGCCCCGGCTCTTTGTATTTCTTCTTTTGTCATTATTGTTAGCTTCAGCAATCAGTTTTAGATGTTGTAGAGACGCTATGCAATCAGAAGACCATGTTCGAGCTTTTTCTACTGATTCATCTCCAAGTCTTCCACCGTCAACGAACCGATTGTATATGTTGCACAATGCAAGTGAATCAAATCGTCTCGCTTCTGGAAAGTGAATCACAAATACAGTACACCATTGTCGCACATGGGTGTCTCTTGGCTGAGGTAGTTCTTGACTTGTATACCTGTACATACCTCGAAATGCTGATCTAAGAGATCCAGCACCAACTTGGACGGATTCCGGGTGCCTGTAATCCCCTTTCCATGGCATCTTTTTTGATCCTTGAATATAATCCCTCGGAATTTGGGGATTAATCTCTCGTATCCCCAAACCTTGTTTTCCACTTATACTTGATGTAATAAAGCCTACTAAGTAACTGGTTGATCCCTCAATAACCAACATCAGCCACTTTCCTCCATAAGTGATATAGACAAAGAGGTAGCCCTTCTCTGGAATCATAGCACAACAATGAGATTTACTTCCAAACTGATACCGACTGTTGGTATTATTAAAGCACCATGCACGGAAGTCTCTCAGAGAACCAAGCCAACTGATGAGTTTCACATCCTTAAAGTCACCATCTAAGCAAACTATGCTGTAATTCTGCATTAAACATAAATTGCATGCTTTTCAGAATGACAAAAGATCTATATTATATAATTAAAACAGGCATAAAAATCAGAGCAATTACCCATAAGGACAACCAATTCGCAATGTTCTTAGGGCCGGGATACAACTGATTGCTGCACAAAAGAAAGATGCAAATAGTAGTGGCACTGTTCGCTTTGAACATCAGGTGACTTACAGATGTAAAATTTGAAAGTTGATAGGTTCATATTAGGGATTGAGTTTGAAAGTAGACATTGGAATTTTTCCGTACCTTGATTGCTCCAACAGGAGGAGGTCTGGAATATGGGATCATGGTTCCCCAAGTGAGCTCAATATGTCTGTCTTCTACAACAACAAAAAAAGAAAACTTGTTGAAAGAATGAATTAAGTATATAAAAGGGAAGAAATGAGAGACAAATACAAAAAAAATCAACAAAATTCATATACATTCAAACAACTATAGAAGTTTCTAGCTGACCTTTCAAAGCAACACTTCAGGCAAGAAGCTTCTCCCCTTCCCTTTAGAAAAAAGGGAGCAAAGTACCTGCAAATAAAGCATGGAAGTAGGGTAAACACACTGCACACATAAACCACAAAAAGTCCTAGGAATCATATGGCACGAATGTCAGGAATTGGGTGTTAACGTCAGAAATTCAGTTAGTGAGCTAGCAAACAGGAGTTGGATGTCATTTCAAGGAAGAGCCTGTAGTTAGCTGTTCTTTTGTTGTCCCCAGTTTAAGCATATTATCATATATCACTTAATAATCTTAGGATCTGTCTGTTATAAAACTACCTATCAATGGTGCCAAAGGCAAAATTTTCTATTATAGAAAGGGAAATCATTTCTCACAACAAGATTGCAATGCAGTTGTGTTAATTCATTGGATGAGCCTATAGAAATTGAAGCCACTTGAAAACATTCTAACTTCATCAATGACAATCATGAGTGGATTTATCTTATTGAGTGTTGCAGCATGGAAGATCTTAAGCTCGTTGTGGATGTCCATGCTGTCTATAAAACTGAATGGTTGCGAGTGCCATGGGATCCTGGTGGTTGGAGGTGACTTCATCTTGCAATTTATAAGAAATGGGTTCTAGATAATGGAAAATTGCTGGAGTATTAGGTTGTACATGGATCAGTATCAGACAGAATGGAAGCTATCCTTTTGCTGCCACCATGTTGGTTATCATTCAGTGCATCTGGAGTTTCATGTGGTAATAACATAGATGATGAAGTTGGTTCGGAGCTTAAGTACGTAATGGCAGCAGCTTGGGGACAAGCCGCAATTCAAAGAGGGAAGCATTTCAAAGAGGGAAGGATGTTAGGAACCTACCAATGGGCCTTGAAGGGATTATGGGCTGGGCTTACCTTGGCCCAGTTCACTTGGCGACGGGCATTGGACAAGTCTGTCGATGGACCAGAACCGGGCAACCGGCGGCGGCGACCTCACGCTCGAGGCGAGTTTAGGCTAGATTTCCTGTCTTCTTCCTCTGTTGACCTCCTTCCTCTTACTCTAGAACAATCCAGGACATTCTAGACATTTAATTTGGCATAGGCGCGAGTAGCGCTGCGTGGTTACATGCTTTGTTGTGAAGGAATAGTAAAAACAGATACTCTTTTCAAAGAAAAAAATAGTAGAAACGGATATGGTATTTAATTATTGATACAATCATATTAGGTAAATATCCGGTGACACATGCAATACATCAGCGAGAATACAAAGAGAAGACTTAAACGCCGCCACCCGCGCGAGAGCAGGTATGCCCACAAGGTGAATTTCTCCAAGCCGCAGCAACACCAGCGCCAACGGTCACCGGGACCGCTCGGAAAGAGAAAACCAAAGAGAAAGCGAAGTTTACTTTTCTTTTGCAGATTAGATCTAATGAGATCAACAATAGTTAGGCCAAAATCCAACAGTAAAAATTGTCCGTTTAACCTCTAAAATTTGTCTTTCAAAGACCGTTCATCTATCATTCTGACCATTATTAAACTCTTCAATTCACGAAATGGAAGCTGGCTAGGCCAAATAACGAAATGGAAGTCCAACAGTCTAATGTTGAAAAGCTCTGACATTTACTGTTGTACTTGAGAGTTAGGGGGTGTTTGAATCCAAGGAGCTCTTCCAATCAATTTGCTTCTTTCTTCTAGCCTCCTCAAGGGTCAGTGGGTCACATTTGTTTTTTCACTAACCACATACCGGTACCGCACACCAAGCTCCTAGAGAATTCTATCCTACAAAAAGCTAACACGTGTCCCTGGCCTCTAACGCACAGGCATCACTTGTTGCATGCTTGTGCTAAACATTTCGCAATCAGGGTCAAACCAATTCAGTGTCATAAATTAAAATTGAATGACGTGGTATTGTTATACGGGTAGATGATGTTTCGTGCACAGAGTAGTAAAGAGTAAAGGAGGATATTATTTTGAGGAAAACCAAGTAGGTAAGCACATTTGTGTTACTAATATTACATACAGTATTATTCTATCGTTGTTCTGACGATAGTTAGTTATGATGAGACACATGTAATTTACAGGAATATAATGCTGAGGTTGATGCTAGTTGAGCATGCATAGCTACCGATAATCTACAATGATGATATAAATAACATGATGCAGCTTTTGGCTTAGTTGACATTGAAGAAATCTATAGCTTTAAATGACTGTTGGTAGTACAGTTCACGAATGTGCATATTAAGGTACATATGCATAGCAGTTACATACATATAATTTAAAACATTTACATCACATAGATCCTTATGGTCTTGTACATACAATTCTACATGTAGAGCTGTACATTATGATAGGATTTTTATATGAGTAGCTGAAATAAAAAAATGATAAGATATTGAGCCGTGAAAATAAAGTAAAATGAAAAATTGTGCAAGCATATATTATATAAGATTCAAAACAATATATACATATCTAAATGGCCTGTGTGCCTGCCATGGTATGACACGAGCATAGTTGGATGGCAGGTACCGGTGGGGCACCTCTTCCTGCTCTGCAATACTTGCTCCATCCTAAGCCTCCCGTTTTCCTAGGAGGATACGCTCACCTAGTGCTGCTGTGCAGCGAAAGGAACAGAGGAGACCATGAAAGAGAAGGGGAGCGGAAGGCAGGCGTCCTGGGAAGAGTACGAAAAGTGACTGTGCGGAGCTGTTCCACCAATCGAAAGCGCCGTTCAAATTTAATCGCACAGTGAACCTTTTTTTACCGGCGTGGCCCGTCTGGCTGGCCGCCGAGACGGCGCACTCTACTGGTATCTAATCTAATAATTTGCTGAATTGAATCGAGTGGGTTCGTAACGCGTTCGGATGGCACGGAATTGGGGAGGGAGAAAGAAGGCTGCTTGGATCGGATCTGCGTGGCCTGGTTGAGCCGCTCGATCTTCAAGAATTCAGTTCATTCTGACGATTCCTTCAACGACTTTCAATGAGGCCTTCGTTTTGATTCCGCCGAGACTCGAGTTTGCTACCGATCGAATCGGGAGGTCTTGCCATCACGGATTTCTGGAAACTATTGACGATTTCTCCAACTGTGCGCCGGTGATTCCAGGTTCTATGGCCGAAGAATTGGCTGCTGCCCGCGCGGAGTTAGCTGAGATAGACGTCAAGTTTTCTACTTTGCGCAGGGAATTCGAGGTTAGAAAATCCAAGTTACTTGCTAAAGTTTAGGAATTAGAGATGGAGCTTGTGAATTCACGGAAAGTTGTTGATCGTGCTCGGCCAGCAACTTCCTCCCAGGACCATACTTCTTTCAACTACTTTTCCTGCAACTAGCAAAATCATAATAATGCTATCAGGAGAAGCTGCTTACTTGATAGAGCATATCTCCAAGAGTCTTTGTAAATTTCACTTTATAAATTATCATTTGAAGAGCTTTCTGCATAAAAATTATTTTCTATATGTTATTACTCTCCAACAACTTTTTTATATCTTATGTACACTCTAGAATTAAAGCTATTTTCATTATCTATCTTTATCTAGCGAGAAATGCGGAATGTAGGATGGCTACATTTTGATAACCACTTAGAGAAGTTGTTGGAAAATATTTTTCCATCAAAATTTCTATTCCTAACAAGGAGGAAAGATATAGAGAGTCTCTACCGGCAACCTAGCTTGGAACTGGACCTTCGCTTACATAGTCCACGACGAGGTCCATCATATGCCTGCGCCTTGTCTTCATGTGATCATTGTTTTTTTAATTATCAGAAATACGCAAGGTGCGTATCTTTGCAAGTTTGCGTTATAGGCAGATAAAGAATATTGAGTTACACAACGCGACATGCCGTTGGATGCACAGGATGAGTTCCGTTGTAATGAATTTACAGACTGATGTTCTTTTTTGGGTCCGTCTATTGCTTACTCAAGTGATTTGGAGTTTTCCATCACTCAGAGAGTGATTTGGACACTTAAATCACCTGAAATTCAAATTACACAAATAAGAAATCGAGTGAAGCAGGGGCAGCCAACACCCAATTTTTTTAACCATCCAAACAAAAACAAACGTACCAAAATGAAAGTAGCAAAAAAACGAAAATAAAAAGAAATGATGTTGGAACCTTTGAGGATTCCTCAAATCCAAATGCAAAAATGACAAAGGCAAAATACTTAAATTAACAAAGTTTCAAAAAAACAAAATTTTATTATGGATTACAAATAACAGAAAATTGGTTGTGCAATTGAAATCCCACAAATGCAAATGCCAAAGGCAAAATAGCAAATTTAACACAGTTTTAAAATAAAATTTTATTATGGATTACAAATAACAGAAATTTGGTTGTGCAACTGAAATCCCACAAATGCAAATGTCAAAGGCCAAAAGCAAAAACGATACCTACAAACTATGTAATTGATAGTACAATATGGACTTGAAATTCAACATATTTGAACTGTGAGTTGGACTATAAGTTCAAAATGTAAGTAAACAATATTCTTTTACATGACAGGATAATCAACTAAAAATAACACAAAACTTACACACAAATGACAGATTGTTGTCATGATAACTAAATATTATTGTAACATTAATATTAAAATAGGATTAAAATTTATATAATGTATTCAAATAATGATATAATGACAGAATAATTAATTATAAATGACACATAATATGCATTAAAATTACAGTCACATGAATGCTGTCAATATAGCACAATTTTAGTGTAAGAATAATTTCAGTGTAACAATAAATGATATGCATTAAAATCTGGAAGATGAAACCACCGCCTAAATCGAACCCCCCAAAGAGCAAATCCAAATTATTCATCAGATCGAGAGCGAAAATGGAAGGAAGGAATGGCCAAATCGCCTCACCTGGAGTCCTGGACGATGGAACGTCCGAGCTGCACCTCTTAATGGGAGAAAGAAGAAAACAAAATGATCACTCACCGATGGGATCAAAAAATTGCTGACGCATGGGACCCACCAAATGTGAACGCAAAAAATTGCAACGGGACTATATCAGATCCAACGTGAAGGATGAAAGATGTCACAGGAACGGACAGCCAACAAAATCGAATGACAGAGGGTTTCAAATCACTCACGTGTGATAGAGGTTGTTGACCCTCTGTGCGGCAGCTTCTCTCAGCATTTTTTTTTCTGGAGTTGGGTGGGTGAAACTGGTCCGATGGATTTGATGAACTTGAGAGAGGAATCTGTGCAATTTCGTTGTTTTTTTTGTTCGTAATGAAATTCAGGTTCGTCCAATGTGGTGGAAAAAACTATGTTGTATCTGTATGTATAACCTTATATTTTCTTTAGGGAAAAGTCCGGTTTACACCCCCGAACTACCGTAAAAGTCCGATTTTCAACCTTAAACTACAAAACTAGATAAGAAAGGTCATCCAACTGTCGAAACCGGGCAAATTTGGCCCTTAAGATGGTTTTGAAGACGGTTTTGTATTTTTAAAAAATTAAAAAATTCTAATTAGATCTAAAAAGTTAAAACTAATTTATTTTGAATCAGAAAAATATGAAACTAGTACCAAAAATTTTCTAAAAATGTAACCGATCTATTTTTGCTTTATTTGAATCTTATTTATTCAAAAATAATAGGCAAAACTACAAGCAAACAAATACTATAAATATAAAAAAATTGAATTTGAATAATTGACAAGGATAGTGCCAATAGATAGGTTACATTTTTAGAAAAATTTTGGTACCCATTTTATTTTATTTTTTATTTATAATGAATTACTTATGAATTTTTTAGTTTAAATTTGAATACTTTTAATTTTCACAAAATGGAAAAACCACCTTCGAAACCAGCCTAAGGGCCAAATTTGCCCGGTTTTAACAGTTGGATGGCCTTTCTTATCCGGTTTTGTAGTTTAAGGTTGAAAATCACTTTTACGATAGTTAAGGGTGAAACCGGACTTTTCCCTTTTCTTTATAGCAGATTTGTGGGGACAGGTATTGTGAACCCACCGATTGGGTGATCATGTGAGAAAGCCGAATCATGTGTCGTTTCACATTGGAAGCAGTCTTCCGATCTCATTATGCATGTATGAGGCAAGTATTACTTGAGATTGATGGAATCTCATTTGTCGTTTTACTTGTGGCAAACTTTTCGCAATAGCAAAAGGGATCCAGTCATCCAGATGGTAGTTTTGTTATACCTGTTGCGGGCGTCATGGTCATCCATGCTTCTATCACAGAGGTGAAAGAGCGAAGTGATCCGAACAATGTCCACTGGATTTTTGTGTACGAAAGAACCTCAACGTGCGTGAGAGGGCGGTGGTGATGCAACAGCGCGTTATGCGAAACTTCATTATCTATCCAAATGTCAAGTATACACACCTGCTACGCGAAAGTGCATTACCAACTCATGTCACATACGCTCACATATGCTTCGTAGGAATATGCTTTACACAGCCCCATGAACTTTATTACACGACTACATGAACATATGAACAAGCTGAAGGAGCTCCTTACTACCGAACTTTACCAGAAATTTTACACGATGATCACAGGGAAGCATAGTGGCTCAACAATAGTTGCCACGGTAATAGGCATATGCAATTCCTCAAGTGGAATTGTACAGAATTCGTCCGATGTCTGCAACTCAGCATTATCCTCCTTCATCTGTAAGATCGGTAAACAGGGGTGTACATGCAGCTCTCAGCGTACTTCACCAGGTCCTTTGGGCGAGGGAGCTGGCTAGCCAACCCTGCACACAAAAGTAGCAGAACGGAACGGCTTACAACTGTCTGTCTCATGTTGATAAAGTTTCAGCAAAACTGCAGCGGAAACAGACAAAGATACCGAGGTCGTAGGCTTTTGCTGCAACGCGGGCAGCGATGTTGGCTGATATCTTCCTGATGATGGAAAAGGGTGGGTAGATGAGGCCTTTGTCAATATGCTCGGGGGTTACCTGGTCAGCTAGTCCTTCAGCTGTATGATACAGTGAAAAAGGATGCACAATTAGTGACAACAATTCAGTATGTGTGCGTGTCGACGCGAATGATCCCTCTTGAGCTATAGAAGATTGTGTTTACCAGCAGCAAGGACCATATCGTCTGTCACCCGGACCGCTCCTGAGATCACCACACCTAGACCAAACCCCGGGAAAATGTATGCATTGTTTGCCTGGTATAGTTCAATGTAAAGGTCACAATTTCAGACTATCAAAAACTTGGGAACTTCATTTATGCACAAGGCAATGCTTCAGACCTGGGCAGGCACAAACAGCTTGTCGTTATACTTCACCGGGTCAAACGGGCTTCCACTCCCAAATATCACACGGCCCTGAATATACATGTATCATGTGATTACGATATACTTGCGAGAAACTTGGCATGTGGAAAGATGAAAACTGTGCATGAAACACTACCTGACTCCATGTATATGCCTGTTCAGCAGTACATTCAGACTGTGACGTTGGGTTTGATAGAGCGAGGATGATGGGTCTCTGCATTTCGTTGGACATAATTAAAAGTACTGAACTGTACAATACAAAACAACATCCTAGATAGCACAGTGATGTTAAGCTTACCTCATTAATCGAAGACATGGCCTCAATCACCTCTTTTGTGAAACTTCGACCCACACCAGCTGATCCTATTAGCGCGGTTGGTCTAATGGCCTGAAGAACGGGTAAAGGATTTATGAACCATGAAAATTCCATAATGAAAATTATTTGTATCTCATTCGGTTTAGCCTTGCACCTTGACAGCATCCAATAGATCCTTAATGGGTTCATGCTCATGTGCGTATCGTTTCTTGAATGGTTGAAGAGTCTCATTACGTGAGGCCACAATCAGTCCCTGCAACAAACAACGAACCTCTTTATATGTAATCACCAAAAAAAATGAAAAGAGAGAAAGGGAACATCATACATAATCTTACCTTTGAATCAACAAGCCAGATCTTTTGCCGAGCCTCTTCTACTGAGACCTTTCTCTGAAACAAATCACCACTATGGTCATCAGCAAATTCTTCCAGTAAAGGCGAATTTAACAAGTTACTACCTGTCTGGATATCTCCAGAGCAACCAGTTCAGCGATGCCTGTACCAGCCTGCAAGAAGACAAATGGGTATTTGAACTACAGTTTTTTATTGAACAGTAAAGTCAAACGACATGGACATTAGTATTCCGAATTGTAACAAACCAGAGTGAATTCTATACCACTTAATTAGTTTATGTATTGATGTTCTTCAAAGTATTAACAATCTTGCGATAAGAAAAAACAATCAAGTACAGGAGGATTTCCAATACAATCAAGTACAGGAGGATTTCTGACACAATCATATCCCCAGGATACAGGAGGAGATCATTAGGACGTGACTACTGTAAAGAAGAACCGAATGGAACTGATAGTGTATCAGTCCCTCAATCAGCTTTAAATCCCTAACAATCTTCATTCGACTATCAGGTTTCGTGCGAATGTAATGTAAAGACAAGTAAGCAATATATCATGTGGTCTCATTTGACATATCTAAGCGGTCTAAAGGAACGATGATTAGTAGAATTTGCCCTCTATGATTGCAAACAAAGACCAATTACCTCTCCTGCACCAAAGAACAGGAATGTATGATCGGCTAGAGTGCCACCAACAGATTTCAGAGCAGCAATAAGCCCTGCAAGTACTACCGCAGCAGTTCCCTGTGAATATAATAGTCTCAGAGTTACAACCGCTGTCTAGAACAAATTCAACAACCTCTTATAGGAGCAGTAAGATAAAGAAACAATTATCTGATATGATTACCTGGATATCATCATTAAATACAAGATGGTTTGCCTTGTACTTCTCAAGAAGTGTAAATGCATTGTGGTTCCCAAAGTCCTCAAACTGTAAACCCAAACCAATTTTTAGAAAAGTGGGTATCGTAGAGTTAAATAAGCGACAAATAATTTATCTTCGACCATTTTCCTGACCTGGACAAGAACCTTCTGTCCATAGTTCTGCCTAACTGCTGTCATGAACTCATCCAGAAGTTCAGAGTATTCCTAATAATGCAGATCACGAATCAAGACCCACAATTATTCAGGTAAACATCATTCATAATAATTGAACGAGCCTAGCCAGTGCTACGAGCATGGAACCTGGCCAGTTGCTCTTATTTGCTTTAACCCAATGTAGAACTCATCCTTCAGTAGATCTTCATTATTTGTTCCCACATCAATGGTGATAGGCAAGCACTAGGACACAAAATGGGAGAACATCACATCAGGCTGCTAATTATTGGGAATGTCACATGTAAACTACTCACAGCGGATGGCCGGACACCTCCAAGCGCAGTATACAGTGCAAGTTTCCCCACAGGAATTCCCATGCCCTATACATATTTCACAAAACGAAAATTATCAGAGCAACAAACTATGTGCTTGCCAAAAATCCAGAAGCAAAAATGGTCCCCGACAAAGCAAGAATGCCTGAACTAAAACTAACCTGGCAGCCGAGATCTCCCAGGCCTAAAATTCTCTCACCATCAGTAACGACAATAACTTGAATACTCTTCTCTGGCCAATTCCTCAATACCTCCAATATCCTCCCCCTAGCATAAAAAAATACCTCATAAGTACCACTACGCCTTTAAACTCCCAGCATTCATCAGCAACTACTGTGTGAAGAGGAGGAAAATGACCCACTTCTCTTTGAGGCTGATGTATAAACCCTGGGGTCGTCTGAAGATCGACCCATACTTCTGGCAAGCCTCCCCCACGGTTGGTGTATACACAACAGGAAGCAATTCTTCCACATTGTCGATCAGGAGCTTGTAAAATAGCCTCTCATTTCTCTCCTGAAAAACACATGCATCATGGGAAAAAGAAGACACGTGCACCATGGACAGCAGAAAGAAAAAAAACTAACGATTGAAACGATTATTTGGCTGCAACTGATGTTGTGAATCCAAATTTATTTTGGAGAAGTAGATGAGCTTACCTGAAGGTCCATTAAGGCCATGTAACGCTGCAACGGGACCTCGAACTGCCGAACATTCTGCAGCAGCCTCTTCTCCTGCGGGAGATGCACAGGCTTCAGACAAATCGTCAACTGCCAAAAGTGCAAAGGCATGCAAGGAAGAGAAAACAGCAGACCTGGAGATCCTGTGATAGCACTACCGGAGGCAACAATCCTCTCAGGTAGTGCGCGTCCCGCTCTTTCTCCGTGAAGGAGAGCCCCTTGTTGTGCCTTGGATCCCTCAGCAGGGAGTGGCCACTGAAACCCCGGTAACAACGAAACATCACAATCTTAACGTGACATAAAAGAAGCGTCATGAAAGCAAAAATTGGAATACGAGTTGAATTTCGTCCAAGTTCGTGGTCAGATTACTCAGTGATTTTCGTATGACATGTTGAAATGGATAGATACAAAGAAAGGAATGCCTCAACTTCTGCTGGCGCTGTCTTCTTAACATTCACAGAAGAATCAGGTGATACCTGACCAAAACATGACGGGATGAACAGAAGAAAAGCAGCACATACCTCGCGACGCAGACGGCCCACGGCGTGATTGGCTGGTCCTCGGTTGCTCGGTCCTCGCCGTAGGCGTCCTCCACGCCGCCGGTCACGACGCCGTTGCGGTTGTTCCCCTCCCCTGATGCCGCCATACCGTGCGCCGCTCTCGCGCCAAACCTCCCGCCGCCGCCGCTCCACCACCAGCCGGGGCGACGCCACCTTGCCGTTGCCTGGTGCACGTGCACCATGGTGAAAAAAAAATCCTACTAGTTAGCTAAAATTTAGCATGTAAATTATATTAGCTTCCTTCTATCCAATAGAGAGTGCACCATGGTTAAATCTAACCTACCTTCGCCCCTGACCACCAGCAGTGCAGCCTCTCCAAATGCAGCGCAACTGTGCCGCCAGCGGTGCGCTGGAGCTGTAAATATTCTCGGGCGCGCGAGGAGGAGCGCTGCAGCAGCACGGCGGACAGCGAGGCCATGGGGGGTGGCGCCGTGACGACGATGCCTCTTGTCCGCCGGACACGTCGCAGGAGAGGTGGCGGCACGTACACCCGCGGTAGGCCGGCTCTAGAATGTATGCTGGGTTGGGCTTGGCTGGATCCGCACCGGGCCGGCTCGCCGAAGAATTTCTCTCGTCCTCCCGGCCTGTTTAATGCGGCCCAGCCGCCTCGGCTCGCGTCTCATCTCGGCATCGCGAGGAACAACACGCACGCCGTCTGCTTGCGGCCTCTCCACCCAAACAAAGCCGCGCGGCCAAATCCGAAAGCGAGCGTAGCACGGGGACGACGCCATGAGCCGCGCGCTGCTCGCCCATGTCCTCCACCGCCCGCCGCTCCTCGCGTACGCGCGCGCCGCGCTCTGCCCCGTGCACAATCTATTCGCTTTTTTTCTCGCCGCGGACTCTGATACTTGTGTTGTGTTTGCCGCTTGGCTTCGCAGCTCGAGGAGTGGCGCTGGCGCCCGAGGACTGCTCGCTTCTCGCATCCACCCTCTCCGTCGTCTCAATTGCAGCGCGGTCGAAGCGGCTCCCGGCCCCACCGAGGAGGCGCCTGCTTCTCCGGCGAGGAAGTATGTCCCGGGCCTCCCTGCACGTGTGGTGTTCGACGTGATGCTCTAGGATGGCTTTGCGATTGCTTTCTGTTTTCGTGGTAACTGGATTATAGCGCGTCGTTTTGGGGTGTTACTCCTGGACCAGCACTGACTTAAGGATGAGATGTACTCTCGGATTGTGCAATGCCAGTTTTATGTCGGTGTCCTTAGAATGCAATACCTGCATTTGGTATAGAGTTGCTGGAATCAAATTGTTGCTGCATATTGCATCTTAGTTGTTGCTGGAATCGAATTGTTGCTTTGGTTAGTCAGCTGTCCGTACAATGTGGCCACTCCAGCTCGTTTCTTCATATTGACTGTTATTAAATCATCATTTGGCCTTCTTACTCAAATTTCATGCTTAATTTGATCATAAGTACCACAGAAATATCAGTCATGGTCAACAAGCCAAAATCAACTGTGAACATATTCATGCACGAAAAAGTAATATAGGATTAAAATCCTGATGTGCCACTTCAGTTTTTTCTTAGGAATTTTCGGTTACTCATAGGGATGGTATCTATTTCTGTGCGATTACTGCTCATAGTTATGGAATGAATTCTTATTAAGGTTATGATGTAGTCATGATAATACATTTATCCTCTTTTCTCTAACTTGAACCGCTATCAATATGTATTCACCTGTTGCAGGAAAAGAGTAGTTTCTGGTGTACAGCCAACAGGAATGGTTCACCTTGGAAATTATCTTGGTGCTATTAAGAATTGGGTTGCGCTTCAGGTACTTCATCGAATTGTTTTGACATTACTATTCTTATGCTTTGGTGTAACTAGTAGTGAGCTAAGAAAACTAAAAGGATTATCAAGAAACAATCCGTTCAATTGCAAGGTTTTTCCAATTATGATATTTTCTTTTCTAATTGAGGTTCAAGATCTATTTATTAGTGAACATATGTCAATTCATCCCATTTTGTGCACTACTTGCTTGCAGGATTTATACGAGACATTCTTTTTCATCGTGGACCTGCACGCAGTAAGCTCTTTCTTATCTTATGTGCATCTTACAACAGAAAAACACTAATTTTGTATAGTTTGTACAGCGTGGTAAATTGGTATTTGCATAATTGTTATCAATATTAATCTAACACAGTCCATTTAGCTTGCCTTCTTAAATACTTCTTTCACATAGGCTGCGAGATCTGTGTAATACATGAGATTCTTTCATCAAAACTTTGGTATTAACTAAGGCCCCCTTTGGCAAGGCTTCTTGAGCAGCTTCTCCATTGTCTTTGGTGAAGCCTTGCCAAATGATAAAAAACGAACCTGCTTTACCCATTAAGCCCTCCGAGTCTCCCTTTCATTTTGTACTAGATCCAATGAGCAAAAAAAAGAAAAAAGAAGAAGAAGAAGAAGTGGCTTCTCCTGGCTCCTCCCCTCCTCGCACTTTCCCATTAACTAGACCATATGAGCAAACTTGAGAAGTCATTCTGCCAAACATTTTTCCAAAAGGCTTCAACTTCAGAGCTAGAACCATTTTGGCAGGAGCCAGAGCCGTGCTAAATAGGCCCTAAACAATGTTCATGTTGTGTGCTCAAACTATGTTGTGACCTAAGAGCTGTTTGATGGTCCAGTTCTATTTATTCCGTAATTGATTTTGTAACAATATTGCTCTAGTTTTAAAATTTGAGCTTATTTAATCACTTTGTTTAAAACGTTTGCAGATTACTTTACCATATGATGCACCAGATCTATCTAAAGCAACAAGAAGCACAGCTGCAATATATCTGGCATGTGGCATTGACAGCTCCAAGGTCTGCCTTGCATACTTATACGGTGCTATGTTTTGACAATTTCATTTGTGTATGTTTTGGTTGCTTATTGTTTTGTATGATGGTCCTGTATGTTTTCAGGCTTCTATTTTTGTACAGTCTCATGTCCGTGCTCATGTTGAGATGATGTGGCTATTGAGTTCTTCTACTCCTATTGGCTGGCTCAACAGAATGATCCAGTTCAAAGAGAAGTCACGCAAGGCGGTGCGTCATTCGCTGTATGACAGCTTTCACCATCATCTTTTGGCTGGGTAGAATTGTTTGTCATATCACAGAAGGGACTAGAAAACCCAACAGCTTAATTTGTGAATATAAATGTCCCTGGATTTTCAATTTCTGATCATTTATGGTCAAATAGTTTCACCTTCTCAAATAATGAATGGTATGGAATTATACGTGCAGTTCAAAATGTTCTGCACCAATAAGATGCACATATATCTTAATCCAATTAACAACTGGGACAAAGTAAAAAAACATTACATAAAAAATATTCTTTTTTCTTACATAGCTAATTCGTCGTGCTTGCGGACCGATACTGTATAAACAAACATATTCTCTTAAGACAGCATTTTGGGGAGTAGTCGAAGATGCATCAATCCCATCGTAGGCTATGTCTTTCGCATTTTTCTGCATTATCAAATAAGATGCAGATATTTTTTTTCTTTATATCCATTCCTTTCTTTTTCTGTCTCATGATTCTCCATTGTGAATCTCTGTTTTCCTCAAGAGTACTTAGTTCAGACCATGCAGTTGTTGTGCATCTTCCCTGACTTCTGAAGTTCTACTCATCATCAGACCACATTTTACTGAGCTGTTAATTTCATATTAAGTGATGAGCTGGACTCGTATTCCATTCATGCAAATCAATCCAATTCTTTTATCATGGTGTTAAAGTTTTAGATTTCAGTAAAGGTTGATTGTATAATTGATGTTTTTTCAAAAAAAAATTACCAGGGTGATGAAAATGTCGGGGTGGCACTTCTGACTTATCCTGTTCTAATGGCTTCTGACATCCTTTTGTACCAGGTGAATTTTGTTACTATCATTAAGAGGTCATATTGGTAGCATGTCTGCAACATTTCAATCCTGTTGTGTTTATTCTGCTTCTTTCCTTTCCTGGATATCACAATGACTCTGAGTGAATGCAGTCCGACTTGGTACCTGTTGGTGAAGATCAGACACAACATTTAGAATTAACTCGTGAAATTGCTGAGCGTGTAAATAATCTCTACGGTGGAAGAAAGTGGAAGAAATTGGGAGGGTGAGACAGATTATTTCTTTTTGTCCCATCTTTCGCAGTTATAGTAGTTTCTCACTTTATTATAATGTCAAGTATATTTTTGCCTGCAGGAGAGGTGGTTCTCTATTTAAGGTGTGCACAATATCATGCGCATACATGATTTTTTAGCGTCCTTTAAGTTAACTATGCTACGCTTAGAGTAACTCTTGCTTTGACTATTTAGGTTCCTGAAGCCCTTATTCCTCCAGCTGGGGCTCGTGTTATGTCCCTAACTGATGGTCTATCCAAGGTAATTAACAGTACTGTCAGTCTAGATGTGCAGTGAGTTATTCGCAGAGCTGAACCCCATATATTTCCTGTCTTACCTGGTCAACGTGTTGTTTGTTTGTTGGTGATAGATGTCCAAATCTGCGCCTTCAGATCAGTCTCGTATCAACCTTCTTGACCCAAAAGATGTAAGGAACTAGTAATGTCTCTGTTTTTTTCAACTTATTTCTAATCTAAAACAATATGAACTGAATTGTCTTATATTTTCTCTGTTCGTTTTTTGCAACTTTTCTCCATGCTCTGTAATAGCTGTGGTCAACATTAAGTGAAATTGTCAGATATCCTGTTTTTTTTTTAGTTTATGGCCAGCTTCCGCTGTACATTACAGAACACATTATATTCCCAGTTTCCCACCCTCTGTGATACTATACATCTATCTTATATCATACTGGTGAGGAGTGTTTTCCAAAATATGAAAAGATGAACGGGCATCATGTAGCCTAATTATAACTGTAGCGTGGAGCTAGGGAAGCAAATGTTTGGGGTCTTCTGCACAAGACAAATGCCTGATGGGGGTCAATGAATGCTAACAGCAGCGATTCTCCACTGGATTACTAAAATTCATTGGGATGAGCTGACCCCAATAAACAGGCCTAGCTCCGCCTCATGTAGAAGCAGAAAAGTTGATGTTAGGTTTTAGGCTGCTTGCGTGCGCACTTCATGTATTACTCAGAAATATATGAATAGTGTAGCATATCTATTTTACCTATGACTTTTTTAGCAATGGGGTTAGCTTTCATTACCTACATGTATGAAGTTATCTCAACTGACCATGGTTGTGCTCATCTGCAATTGGATTTATGCTGATAGTTGTCTGCATTCTGACAGGTGATTGTCAATAAGATCAAGCGCTGCAAAACTGACTCATTCCCAGGGTCTCTAACTAATCACCTCTACTTTCTCTCTATCTAATTCCTCCATCTGTAAGAAAGCTCATGCCATTGAATTCGTATATTCCAGCTTGGAGTTTGACAACCCAGAGAGGCCGGAATGCAGAAATCTTCTCTCGATCTACCAGATTGTTACTGGGAAGACTAAAGAGGTATCTAACTTTTGCGTGCTTGCATACTACACATCTAACCAGCTTGAACATGAAGCAGGGTCCTGCATATGGATTCATCAATGTCCATCATAGTGTTTCTTATTTGCCAAGATATTGATCTTTCTCTTTCTTTTTCAGGAAGTTGTTAGCGAGTGCCAAGATATGAACTGGGGGACATTCAAGACTACCCTTACGGATGCTTTGATTGAGCATTTGCAACCTATTCAGGTTTGAGGACCGCATGATTTACTGTCTGATAATGTGCAGCCTATTTTTGCTTACAACGCCGAGTGAACTAAATTGTTGTATTTGACATACAAAATTGCCACCTGACTCCTGTCATCCTGTTAACCACATTTGTTTGCAACTTTGTAGGCCCGTTATGAGGAGATAATGTCTGATCCAGGCTATTTGGATAATGTTCTTTTGGAAGGAGCAGGAAAAGCTTCTGAGATAGCGGACATCACCCTCAACAATGTATACCAAGCCATGGGTTTCTTGCGCGGATAGCATAAGGATCAATTCGATTGTTCAGTACCATTTAGCAAAACTTGAGATATTTTTTTGGGTCTGAGCCATGATTCACATTACAGGCTACACTTGTTTTTACACCTTGGACCTGCCATTTTACGAGTTGAACTGTCCGTTTATTCATCTGTTGATATATTTCACCGCCGTTCAAATTTTACTGGAGAAATGTCGCTAGCTTTTCATGAAAATGAAACTGCTTTAGTCAGCTTATTTTCATTTCTCTTGCGGCGTTTTTGGGTTTTGAATTTATTTACGCTTGGAATGTAACTAACGTTGTTATTGCCCCTTGGAACAAGATATATGATATCTGATATCTCACTTATACAAAAACTTGCAACTGCACCTTTTTTGGAATACTCGCTTATGCATGCACTTCTCTTGTACTCTTGGAAACTTATGCAGAAGCGCTATTGGTTTCTTTCTTTTAAGCTGGACGGTAAGGTTGCCTGAGGGACGAACTATTTGGTTCCTGGCTCTTTTATTGGACGGCGAGATTGCCTGAGCAGACGAATTCTACAATCTTACATCTAAGTTAATGGTCAATGGTGAGGCCGCGCTGTAGCAACAATCCGATTAATACACTAAATCACAAATACCTTCCTCGTTACAAGATTCACTGTACCATTCATTCAGTCTAGCTGCTGCTTCCGCTTGTAAAGCCAAGTTCTACAGCAATGCGGTGGTTGTATCAACATTGCAGATAACTTTTCACGTTAGCCCTCCAGTTAGAACTAATGCTGCCTGATTTATGACTCTAGCGACCCTGTGAATCTCATTCTGTACAGTCTGCCAGGATTCTGATGTCATTATTCTCTTTGCTGTCTGGATGGCGTCATCAATACCTGGATATATTTCAGCTCCATAATCGTTGTGCAGCGAAGGCCCGTAAATCTGTGTGATTTCCATCCAATGAGGTTGGCATTAACATGATGATCTGAAGACTATTTTTTAAAACCATTAAAGACCTTACCAGGTGTTTGTACCATGGTCTTCCAGACAACCCTTCCCGCTCTGTGAACGCCCTTTCAGTCATCATCAACCGGTCGTTGATGTCTCTGATCTTCAATGGACAGCTTCTCCATGGTGCCCAAATTTTCCATGTCTGTAGGGCCTAATAAAAAAAATAAAGTAGGACGTTAAACAGAGTTTAAACTATGGATCAGGCACAACATACTGCAACTAGGAGTATTCATACCTTCAATTCAGAATCCACTTTCAGAACTGCCCTTCTGAATTCTTTGATAGACTTGTGCAGGGGAGATAAACTGACAGGCACTCCCAGTACTCTCTCATTTATACCCATTGCTCCATTCTGCTAACCAGGAGCAACAGTCATGTTCCTCTAAATTTGAACTTATCATTACAAATAGAAGATGTACATTCCGGAAACAAGTAGATCCAGTATCTGTTTGAGAGATCATTATGACAAGTTACCTCAAGCTCTGCGGCATAGTAGCTGTAGTTGAAGGGTAGGATCTCCTCATCTGACAGCTGCAGAGCAACAAGTCCCCATATGCTTGCCGCTGTGATAAAACATAAAGTTAACTTGTGATGCTGCTGGTCAGACTTATGTGTGATTCATTTTCAGTGATCAATTCACAAAGGAAATTTTCACCCCGCAATTTTACATGCACACTTCATTCTACAAAAACAACGGAGCTTTTCAATACACTGCGGGAGTAACACAGAGCCCTAACAAGTAAACAGGATGTAAATTATACTAAGTAGTGAAGTTAGGCTCAGTTGGTTGAGGGTGTGGATATACACCCAGACCACCAAGTTAATCTGGGTGCATAGCATAATATAAAGATGGATATCTCCTCCTAGGTTGATCTATTTTTTTATTAAAAAAAAGTGTAATGAAGTTATAAAGAAAACTGCATGCAGAAGTAATAAGCTCCGAGTACCAACAAAGTAGAAAATGGTAGGATACGTGTCAAGTTTCCCATCCTTCCAGCAGATCAGGAAGCATGTGAGTGGAATAGCATGACATGAACCCTGATGATCAGGCACTACCCATAAACTGATATTCAAGTGATACTATGGTTGGCGTGGGATGGGGATACCTGCGACATGCCTCTGGAACAAGGGATCTCCAAACTTCTCCATCCATATGAAGTCATCGTACAAACTATGGTAGACTGCATAGGCTGCAAACAGAAGGCACGAAATAAATGAAAATGGGTAAAGTTCTTATTTTCCTTAAAACTCCAAAAAAAAAGTAATATTTATCCATGCACCAGTTATTGTTCAGAATTTTATATTTTCTCTTTAATACCAAATACGCAGATCTCTTGCATGTTCGAGAAAAAAGGTTCAGAATTTTATGACAAAAGACGGGGTGTCCTACTAAAGTTCTTTTATCTGATTCAATCTAAAAGGACTACCCCTTCTATTTCACGATGTAAGTTCGGTCTTAGGTATGTCCAGTCCACAAACATTGCGGAATAGAGGTAATAGTAACAATCAAGGGGGAATTTAAATAACAGTATAGCAGAGTAAGCAGACAAGTTCAAGGCCGGGCATTAATGAAAGCGAGTATACAACAAATGTAGGACAAACCTGACCCAATAGACATGTCTGCTGAGGGAATACCAATGTGTTGAACAAATGCAGAATAATCAGACCCTCCACCACCTAATCTTCCAATCTTAATACATACGTGTGTCATTAGAACTCTTAAAAGTCATGAAAAAAATCTTTGGTTTACATATGATGCAGTAAACGCAACACATACCTAAACTTGGAACAAAGAGGAAACAAAAATATGCCTACACGATCTATAACATTTTTCCTTTACATGCTAACTACACAAAATACTGAAACAACAAAGGTTGCATAGGGGATTAGGGGTTAAAAAGCAGCAGCGGTATGGTTAATCACTTACCAAGGGAGAGGTGTTAGAAGCCATCCACAAGTCATACAGACTCTCAGTTCTGTTGTCCGGATTTTGTACCTTCCTCAGTAATAATGAAAACAAGAATATTTAGAGTCAGGATAATTGATTGGTAAGACAGTCACCATTTGATCTCTGATCATAGATAGCAGATATTCATACTAACTACAATTGTATTACCAAAGAAAAACAATTATATTGCAGATCAAATTGCTACATGTCAGGAGTAATAACAAAACAAATTACAGAACATGCCAAATTAAAATATATTTTTTTCTCTGATTGTACATCAGCTATCGGACTGTAACCTTATCATAACCACAGGATCCATGCAATAAAGCTAGTCGTACTTTTATTTTTGTCTCATGATAAATTCAATCTCCTCTACTAACTGTAAAAGTTTGTTATATTTCTTTCAAATTAGTATACCTGTTTACTAGCTTCTTTAAGCAATTCGTCAAGTTGAGGAGTTGCTGATGCGTAAAATCCACGACCGTACACCGCAGAATCAACATCTGAGCAACAGTCCTTGAAGTTATCATTGCTCTGTTCTCCTCGACCCATTCAGTGGATCCTATCTGCATTTTGCCCAAAGAAAATAGCATCAAGAGAACATGTAAATTGCTTCATGGTAGTGACTGAGTGAGTTGAGAGAGAGACCAATGCATACTCTTCGGCATCCCAGTTGCACAAGATGATGGTTCGTCGAGGCCTCCAACCCTTCTTTTGCAGCTCAGACAACCGTTGAGCTAGCTACATCTAATGAAAGTTAACGATGCAAGAAATCAAGCAAATGATAATTGGAATATAAGATTGGATAGCCAGATATGGCATACCTCAAGCAAGGCTGCTGTCCCGCTGTTTGGATCAACTCCCCCAAACGTCCATGCATCGCGATGATTTCCAAGGATTACATACCTGTATGTATGTTTCGCAATGTTTATTTCACTGAATTTGTGCTGATTTTCTTTTACTTTCAAATAATTAAAATGATGAGCAGCTAAGTAACTTGAAATATCATACTTGACATGTGATCCTTTCAGAATCTAATCCAAAAAGGTTTGTGGAGACTGTTTTAGGATTGGGTCTGAAATTCTGTAAATGACTCATATGATGAAATGAAAATGAAGCTCTGTTTCTACAGTTCAATTCCAAATCTGTGATACAGTTAAAATTTAACGGGCATGGTTTGGGGACATTGATCGTACCGTTCAGGTTCTTCTTTCCCTTCAATCACCGAAATAACATTCTGAATTGTAGCCATTGTCTCATTCCCCTGAAAAGAAAGCAAACAGGCGTCAATCATAAATATCAAAAGAAGATCTTCCCTGCCGTTTCCAACTCCTGTATAGTAACAGAGCAACTTACTACGTAGGTTAGGTTGAGCACTGCCGGCCCAGGGCCAAGCCGGTAAGCCGGCGCGGCGGCGCCTCCTTGCCAATCCTCGGGCGCCACATCGCCCGCCAATGAGCCGTAGTATGGCCTCCCCGTCCACTCCCGACACCGGCAGCGCTGGTATCCCCGGCATGTCGTCGGAGGCCATCGCCTCCGCGATGCTTAAGCGCTGGCACCCTTCCGACGACGCCCACATCGGCGTCGTGGGGTCCCCGACACCCTTGAACGTGCTACCCACCTGCACGCCGGTGGGCGGCATCCACGGCCCGTCCGGGAAAGCCTTCCCTGCCGCGTAGTACTTGGCGTCGGTGTATATCACCGCCGCGGCCGCGCCGGCGTCGCGCGCGTTCCGGACGATGTCGCCGCGGAACACCTTGCCGTAGCGCGCGACGGCGACCTTCCCGGTGACGTTGACGCCGCGGGCGGCGAGGTAGGCGAAGTCCTCCGCGCGGCCGTAGTTGGCGTAGACGGCCTCGGCGGCGACCGAGCCGGAGGCCGCGTAGGCAAGGAAGGTGGGGACGGCCTCCGCGGAGACCGCGGCGTACGGGTCCCCGGGGTAGGTTTCCTGCTCCAGAGCGAAGTGAATGGTGCCGCGGTCCGGCGCGGAGAGGGAAAGCGAGCGGCGCGCGGGGTAGGAGAGGAGGACGGAGTAGGGAGTGAGGCTGGTAGGGAAGGAGTGGGAGGAGAGCGCGTCGCGCACGTAGGCGGCGGTGAGGGAGTTGGCCCTGGTGCCGGCGACGTGCGGGCGCTGGGTGAGGGCGCGGAGGTGGGCGGCGGCAGTGTCGTTGGAGCCGAGGGAGAGGAAGAGGGACTGGTAATAGGAGGGGCCCGGTGCGAGGAAGAGGAAGTGGAACGAGGCGACGAAGGCGGCCGCGACGATGAGCGGGAGCGGGTGGAGCCTCGCGGCCGCGCGGCGCGGAGCGGGGGGCGGGAGGAGCGGGGCCCGCGCCGAGGGCTCATCGGCCCCGTCCAGGGGAGGCATGGCGCTACCTCAGGAAAGCCGGCTAGGTGGGTCGGCGGCGTGATATCAGCAGCCGAGGAGGAGCGGGCGGTGGTGTGCGGCGGACGCTGCAGTCAGTTACGAGCGAAGCGGAGGAGACGGCGAGACGGGCAGGGCTGGCAGGGGGTGAAGAAGCCGGATGTGTCGCTGACAACGTGGGGGCGCGCGGGCGTTTTCATGCTTTCGCTGTCGTTCGTGGTGGTGGGGCCAGCGTGGCCGCCGTTCGCCGTATCGGATGTTGTCGCGTTGTTTATGGTGGCGTGGGCCGAGTGGAGGAGGACGTGGAGATTTGGACTGGGCCTTTTTTTTATTTCTCCTTTTCGAGGTGGGTGGTACTACCTCAGGTGGTGGGTTGGGAAGACTCATTTCTTTTCTTACTGGGCTTTCACGTTCCACGCGTCTCAGCCTTGAAGATATGATTGGGCCAGGCCTTTCTCCCGGGAGCATTTTGTCTTGGGCTCTGTCGTCGGCTCAATGCTGATACCATTTTGTTGCAGCGACTCCCATGGTGTGTCACTGATCCGGGGGCTACTCGGGGTCACCCGCGTGACCCCGAGCCGGCCAGTCGCAGAAGCAGTGGCGCGAGCTGGGCCGCGGGGGAGCTGCACTGCGTAGGGGCTGTCAAAATACTTCTTACGCTGCCGGCCCGAAGCTCCCTTTATTATTAAAATAAATAGTTCCACTAGAATAGAAAAGTTTTAATAAATTATTCTGACGGAACAAAATATTCTGTTGGAAGAAAAAAATTCTAAAATAAAATAAAACTTGTTTGGTTGGATCCAATCTTATAATTGAAAATAAAGAATATTCCACTTAAATAAATGTTCCGTTAAAAAAATAATATTTTGTTGAAACTTTCAGGAAAAAAGAAAAAACATACAACTGGGCCGACGGACGCCAGTGGGCCACCTCACGAACCATCAGTGGGCCGCGCTGGAGCCAGAAACGTTCGTGGGCTGCGCGCGCAGGACTTAGGCACGTGTAAAGTTTCTAAAATAAAATTTTTTCACATTTAAAGTATTAAATATAGACCAATTAAAAAACTAATTACAGATTCCGTCCACAAATCGGAGACGAATCTAATGAGCCTAATTAGTCCGTCATTAGTATATATATTTACTGTAGCAATTTATTATCTAATCACGGCCTAATTAGGTTCATTAGATTCGTCTCGCGATTTACAGTCCATTTGTGTAATGTGATTTCTTTTTTAACTATATTTAATTTTTTAACTATATTTAATACATCATGCATGTGTCTAAATATTAATGTGATTGATGTATTAAAAATTTTGATGCGAAACTAAACCAGACCTTAGAAAGGCAACCGGCTGACGTTACACTGAATTGCTTGCAACCCTCATCAGCATGATGCTGCCGTGCACACCACCACTCAATGCGTGAACCCAGCGCCGCAAACTGACAAGAGGTTCAGGTCGGGGCCCCGGGCGGCGGCTTTGATTACGGCTAATGATCGTCTCGACCTGGCTTATCGTCGATGACGCGAGAAAGCACGCCACCGATCGGCACCCCCACCGAATCCACCACTGGTCGCTCAACCGGCTTGGCAACTCATGCCGGAACGGGAGTGATTGCGTGCGAGCTGCCAAGCCGGTGATCTATCTAGCATCCCTTTGCCCTGGTGGACCGCGGCGATCCTGTGAGGCTGTGATCCTGATGCTGTACGAGTACGAGCAGCCGTCGCCATCACCGCCACCACAAAACTGCGTCTGCGTCACGAATGGACGGAGACTGTCCTGGTCGTTTTGAATTTTGAAAAGTAATGCAAGTACACACATAAGGCAAGAAGATGAGACAGATCATTAGCAAGTGCTTAGTAAAGGGGGAAAAAAAGAAGTTCTCCATTCAGAGATCCAAATCACTGGCCAACTCAACCAAACAAAAAAATAGTACGGAGCACGAAGAAATGTTGGTGGTGGCAAATCAAACGCCACATTTTTTTTGAAACCCAATCAAACGCCACATTAAACTTGCGATTACTGAACAATCGGGTACGTTTGGTGGGCGAAGAACCGAAGCAAGGGGGAGCTCGAATTCGAGCTGTAGCACACAGCCCAGACTGCCATGCCATCAATGTGCACGAAGATGTCTTGATCGTGCATGCTTGACACGACTTCAGCGTCGTCTGTCCACTGCAGAGAAATTGATCGCGGATGCATGACTGAGCACCGTGCCTACTGCCTAGCTAGGCGGCTAGAGAATAAAACACACGCGGCGTGTTGGCGCGGACGCGTCGCCGTTGTCCGCTCGTCCCAGGCCTTCGGCCACACCACAACCTGTAAAGCCAGGCGGCGGTTGGCCGATACCGCGGCCGTGATCGCAGAAGCAGCAGCCGCGGCATCGCCGCCAGCAGCAGGGCTGGCCGGCGCCGGCGCTTCCCCGCAGACCGCGACATTTCGGTGCTTAGCCCGGAGGACTCACGGAGTCGCGGACTCGCGGTCACGGGTGTCGGGTGGCGGCAGCAGAACGAACAGATCGGCACCCTGGACGCATTACAATTTTTTTAAAGGAATATTTTTTACGCATTACAATTTACAAAGGGAGCTACATGTGCATTTCTTCGTGTGTGTATCCACCTAGGATTTCATGAAGTGAGTGCTAGAAACTGTAGGTATGCACGACCTGGAAGAACCCACAGCTCAGGAATGGTGCACGCTAGAAGAGATGCTCTTGAAGGCCACGGTGCCACGGGCTCCTTGCGTCGCCTCCGCGCGGGTGGGCGGGCGGGGGGCGAAAACCTAACCCTAGCCGCCGCCCCCCGCTCCCCTCCGCCCACCTCTGTCGCGCTGCCGCCTGAGGAGCCTCCGGAAGTCCGGCGGCGGCGCGGCGGCTCCCCTGGCTCGGGCGTGGCATGGCGGGCGCGGCCGCCCCGTCCCCCTGAAGAAGCTTCGCCGGCGGCGGCGGAAGGAGGCCACGGATCCGGCCTTGCCCCGCCCGAATCCGCGCGGCGGGGGCGCGCTCGTGTGTGTGTGTGTGTGTTTGGCGCCTTGGGGACCGGCGGCTGGTGCTGCTTTGCGGCGGCGGCGGCGGCGGGTGTAGCTGGCGCGGCGGATGACGCCTCTAGCCGACGCAGGGCGGTGTTGGTTGTGTCTTCTGCTGGTGCGGGACGGCGATGGAAGCCGCCACGGGCTTGGAGGCACACGAGCGTCGGCCCGTATGGGACAGTGGCAGCGGCGGCGGCAACCTGCGAGGTGCAGGGCACTGAGGCTCGGTGCTGCGGGAGGCCCTGCTTGGGGGCGCCGGCGATACTGGCTGCCCTGGGCCATGGCGGCCTGGGGTGAGGCCAGTGGCCTTCCGCGTGCAGGCGTGGGTTCGATGGTGAGAAGGTCAGCGGTCCTCTTCTCTTCTCCTCGACGGCGACGCAGGTTCGGCGCCGCTTTGGTGGCGGGGCTGGGTGGCTTGTGTTGGGCTTTCTCGGCGCAGGTGTGCATTTGTGGTGCCGTGGTGGCACTTCAGGTTGTGCGGGGTCATCCCTCCGACTGAGGCGTCACGGAGGCGACAGGAAGGGAGTTACTACTGCTTGTCCGTGAGTGCGCAGACATGGTGTCATTCCAAGCGAAAGCCTTCACCGGCATCCTTGTCGGTGGTAGTGGCGGCGGCGTCCTTGGAGCGTCGTTTCCCCGTTGGACGCGTCACTACGGGACACCATGTCCTGCTGCACGGGGTCTCGGGGTGAAAACATTGTACAATTTTGGACAAGCGACGGCGGCGCCACTGGCGTCGGGTCCTCCTTGGAGGCGCCGTTTCTTGAGACCCGTCACGGATTGTAGCAGTGACGGTGATGGTCTGTTTGGTGGTGTGTCCATGCGCAGAGGGGGTGGAGGTGTTCTTGGCCCGTGTTGGCGGTGAGGTGCAGAGGGCCTATGGGTGCTGGAGGCCTTGGGCTGGCGCGCATGGGGTGGTGGTGACCTCGGTGACGGCTGGGCGGAGGTGATGCTCTCATAGCAGTTTCAAATATCTGAGTTCTTGGCAGAGAAGTGTGAGACGGTGGGAGAGGCGAGACCACCACGCAGAGTGGCTAGGATCAGTGGTTTTCATTGGTGCTGCGACGGGAGTGTTCTGCTGAAGCACCGCTAGAGCACAGAGATCAACGTTTGTGTGTGTGTGCGGCTTGAGGGTGATAGTCTCATGGTGAAGGAGTTCTGGAGGCCGCTTGAGCTTGCGGCGTGCTGTGGCTTTGGCATGGCACAACGCTGGTGACGACGGCACAGTATTCGACGGCTTGCTTCGAGTTCCTCTTCCAGATGGTGGTGGTGTAGCGTTGTGTCGGTGTGCGTTTGTTTTTGTGGTGGTGTACGCTTCGACGCGTTATGTACGATTGCTTCTTCGTCTTATATGATGTGGCAGTGCTCGTGCCTTAAAAGAAGAGATGCTCTTAGTTTTTTATTTTTTTAAAGGCTTACCTTATAGATATTAATATCGCAAATAATACTTACCAAATTAATTATCAAATTATCATATGTAAATTGTATGTGAAATGTCTGTTTTCATATTTGATCGTCAATTTTGGTCATTTTGATAAATTTTATGTAGACGCAATTGGGGGGGGGGGGGGGGGGGGGGGGATTCTTCCAAAAAAGGCAATCCCCAGCAACTATTGATAGACCGACGTATAATCTTCTCGTAGTATCCCTACAAATATTAGCAGTGAATCATGAAATAACTTGCTCAGAGACACAGTTAAGTTATACTAGCGAAATGGTTTACATCACACACAATGACCTACTACTGTTTCAGGGAAAACTGAATCATCTCCTGCGTGACATGCAAGATTTCCGGGTACAAACTGAATCGGTTAGTTGCTAGTTTGTTCAGTTTTTTCTACTACAGTATGTCCTAGAATACGTATCACTGACTATAATTTAGAGGTATATTGATTGTTACCTCTGGATGAGATTCAAGTTACAATTTTGGTACTTCTTGATGTCTCTCTAAGTATGACAAATGACCTTGCATTTGTCTCTAGCAACCAGAATGTGGAGCTGATGCATTTTGCCTTCTTCATATCTCCTTTTCCCCACGCATGCAGTACTAACGTCATGATAAAACAAGAAGTGTACTGTTCCAACCAAACAAACACACAGATAGCCCGGATAATGACAAACAAATCAGAATGAAACGAACATGCACCAAATCCAAAAGAGGACCTTATCTGCCCCCTCCGGGAAAATTCCTGTCAGAGGGCCAGCTAACAATTCTCGTGCCCTCGCTCTGCGAGTGCGAGCAGAAGTCGCCATCACCTGGAAGGCCGGGCTCGGCTCTACTCCTGGACGCCAACGCCACGAGGAATTGCAACGAACACATGCATGGCGCGTACGCCCTGCGCTTGGGCGGTGCGCGGCGCCACGCGCCACAGGCCGCACCAGCGTACCAACCGCACTTCGCAGCTCCCCCAGCTCGTGAACCCGTGGTGACTTTGCTCGACTTGCGCCACTCCATTCTCTTTCTGTTCTCTTCTTGCCCGTGATCGATCGTATCTCCTCCCTTCCTTAAATTCGCCCCCCCAAGCCCCGAACCTCTCGGCCTCCCCACCTCGCCTAACCTGCCACGCCGCCCCTCCAGCTTCCCAGCCCGCCGCGACGCCCGGGCCGGCCGTGGCAACGGCGGCGGCATCGCCGTCGCGGCACCGCAATGGCCACGCCGCGCGCGCGATTCCTGGCCTGTATTGCCGTGGCGGCCGTGGCGCTCCTCGCGCCGCCGTGCGGGGTGGCCGGGCACTCGCGCGGACTGCGGCCGGGGCACGGCGCCACGGCGGCGCCGTTCCCGGCGAACGCTACGCGGGCAGAGATGATCGAGCGGCAGTTCATGGAGTGGGTGCGGTACATGGGCGGCCTCCGGCACAGCACGTTCCAGCACGCGCTCGCCCGCGCCTTCCCGTCGTACTCGCTCGTCGTCGACAAGAACCCGGCGTTGGGCGACTTCACGACCATCCAGGCCGCCATCGACTCGCTCCCGGCCATCAACCTCGTCCGCGTCGTCATCAGGGTCAATGCCGGCACCTACACGTACGCGCTGCCTGCGTTGTGCACACATACCACCGTAAGCTTAGGAGTTACTGTAGGAGCTAACTCGGTGGGTGACGATCGTGCCGCCTGATCGCAGGGAGAAGGTGACCATCTCGCCAATGCGCGCGTTCATCACCCTGGAGGGCGCCGGCGCGGACAGCACGATCGTGCAGTGGGGCGACACCGCGGACTCGCCGACGGGGCCCAAGGGGCGGCCCCTCGGCACGTTCAACTCGGCGACGTTCGCCGTGAACGCGCAGTACTTCCTCGCCAGGAACGTCACTTTCAAGGTAACCACCACCGCGCGCGCGTTGGCCGTTGCGGCGCCTGCTTGTCCGATGCAATCTGCACCCTCTGCGCTCTTGTTCCTGTTGTGTTTCCTGTCCCCTTTTTTTATCTGCCGCAACTTAGCATGCCGTGACACCGAACGCCACGCAGAACACGTCGCCGGTGCCGAAGCCTGGCGCGACGGGGAAGCAGGCGGCGGCGCTGCGGGTGTCGGCGGACAACGCGGCGTTCGTGGGGTGCAAGTTCCTGGGCGCGCAGGACACGCTGTACGACCACTCGGGCCGGCACTACTACAAGGAGTGCTACATCGAGGGCTCCGTGGACTTCATCTTCGGCAACGCGCTCTCGCTGTACGAGGTACGCCGCCGTTCCTCTTCCACAACCACGATCTCCTCTCTGCGCAGAACATGCTACATTGCTACACTACGCAGTCCTTTTCTCTGCTACTACCGGGGGAGCTTCCAGATGCTAGACCCACGGCCTCTCTTGCCAGCCAGAAAGGTCTGTAGGATCGCGCCACCTCAACACTGAGCAGAGGCTCCGAACGCAGAGCATGCAGATTGTTGCTAGTCTGAAGCTTCCGCCAAAATGAATCCAATGAGATAGCTCTTGTTCAGGAATACTAGCTGTGATCTGAAACTTCCACTGGGCACTCAAGGCTGGAAGCAAGTAGTACCACTAGAGCACGGGCCAGGTTAATTAGACTCTTTTCGTGCGCCTTGACACTATGGATTTATGGTACGTTGACGCAATCATTCGCACGAGACGAAAAAGAATACCAAGAGTTTGGTATGTGCTGACCAGATAAGAGCGTACTAGTTCCGGGCTCACACACACTCGTTCGCGCAGCGGTCAACGCAACACGTGCTTATGTGGCCGACGAGACGGTTATTATTCGGTCACAAACCGTGCACGAATTGGCCCGGCAAAATCTCTAGCGCACAGGTCTTTTGTTCCGTGGCGGCCTGGCCGTCGCCGTCGTCAATCGGCCACCAATCACCTCTCCTCCTGCCCGCGGCGGACTCTTGCCGGTGTCCGCTTGCGCCCCCGACCTGGCGACCGGCCGGCGTCCCCACACCCACGGGCGGGCCGGCGGGCGGGCGACGTGCCGTGCTGCGGGCTCTGGTGCCTGCATCCCGCGCAGAGAAAAGAAACCCATGCGCCCTCTGCTACTGAACCTGTTAGCGCCGAACTGCAAGCTGCCTGTTCGGATTCGCACGGTGTGAAGTGTGTTCGACAAGAGACTAACGGGTGTTGATGTGGGTGTTGTTTGGTCGCAGGACTGTCACGTGCACGCGATCGCGCGGGACTACGGGGCGCTGACGGCGCAGAACCGGCAGAGCATGCTGGAGGACACGGGGTTCTCGTTCGTCAACTGCCGGGTGACGGGCTCCGGCGCGCTCTACCTGGGCCGCGCCTGGGGCACCTTCTCCCGCGTCGTCTTCGCCTACACCTACATGGACAACATCATCATCCCGCGCGGCTGGTACAACTGGGGCGACCCCAACCGAGAGATGTACGTACGACCTCCTCCTTGCCTCCTCTCCTACCAGGCTACCATCTCCTCCCCACCGATTGCCAATTTGTCATTGCCCGCCGGGTACTAGTGCTCGACGGCCACGCCGCCATGCCTCGACGCCTTTTTTTCCCAATCTCATCTCGCGGGCGCTATGGCTTTTACTGCTTTGCGGCATGGAAAGCGAACAAGGAGCTCAGCTATTTTGCACGTATATAGACGACCGGTGCTGTAGGATCGATCGAGATCGGTAAAGCTGTGCGCAGGCAAAGGGGGCACTCACCTGCTCCCATTCTGGGCGAATCATCCGAGCGCACGGGTGGCCGCCGGCCCTCCCGATCTCGTCGCGATCGTAGCGGCTTTCCAGATTCGATTCCCACGGCGCCACAGCCACACGGGCAAAAGCAGAGTCCTATGCCTCTGCGGCTAGGGCTGTCAGGATCGCGAGAGCCCAACGGCAACGGCGTCCTCGGATCAAAACTTTTCTTGGCCGATCTGCCAGAAGCTCGAGTCGGGTGTGGAAGTTTGGAGCTAACATCTCCGTGTTCGTTGCTGTTGGTGCAGGACGGTGTTCTACGGGCAGTACAAGTGCACGGGCCCCGGCGCGAGCTACGCCGGCCGGGTGGCGTGGTCGCACGAGCTCACCGACGACGAGGCCAAGCCGTTCATCTCGCTCAGTTTCATCGACGGCACCGAGTGGGTCAGGCTGTAATCCTAGCTTCGCTGTAGCTCACGGCACGCGATACACATGTAAAGAAACAGTTGGAGAAAGTATACAGATTTAATTGCCATTCGTCAACTCGGAATAGTACAAAATTGATCCGGATGCCAATCTAGTCAACTCAATCAATACGTAAAAAATGAAAATTGTTTGGGTTCAAAGTTAAATTTGGTCAACTAGACGCAATTTTTTTTTGAGGGGTAACTAGTCGCAAATAAGAGGGCCGCGGCCGAATACTCGTTATTTCGTTAACTACCAAAAAAGGGCCCAGCTCATACAAACATCATCATGATCACGACTGGATCATAAGCACATAACCTGGGCTACTTGTGATGGCCTCGCGACAGCCCAGCCCAGTGTTACCATCGTATTGTTCATGCTTTCGGCCCATACTGGTAAGCAACAAAAAAAAAAGGGGGGCCCATTTCGCCAGTGATAAACACCAAAGCTGATCATGGATTATAATAATACAGTACTCGTAGAAAACAGAGCGCTGTTCTTTTCTCCAAGATCTGGCAAAACATTTTACACCGACAGAGAACGAAGGTAGAGGGGCAGTGAATGACAGAGCAGCTGGGTGGACACGGTTTCTTCCACGTTTCCTCCGCGCTAGTGAACCCGTGACCACTTAGCTCGTGAGTGCAATTTAGCTGTTCCTACTTAAAAGGTTAGATCTCGATTGGATCTCTGGCCGAACACAAACAAAAACGTAAAAGCTAACTCATCTTGAAGGACCCAATCACCTGGGGCAGTCGGAATTCACGGGCGTCGCGTGCAACTAATTCTTAGCACTAACAGTTCAAATAGAGTATATCGCATTCTTACTACCAGATATTCAGATATCGCATTCTTACAATGCCCAACGAATAAAACTAAGAAATGTTTATTTATCTGTTGACAGATTTTGAGGGGCAAAATCCATCGAATTTTATGACGTTGCAAAAGTTGCCCTCCAATGTTATAGATGTTACCGTCCAATGCTGTTAGATATGGATGGAATAGGAAGTACGATACGACAAGCGAGAACAATGCCTGGATGAAACATCGTTAGCATTTCTAACATCGTATAATAGTATCTGCAACATCACAAAAATTGTCATATTTCGTCCCCAAAAATCAAGAGACATTTTGAAGCATCAAACAATAATGACTGCAACAACGTCGAAAAATTCGGCATATTTTCTCCCAAAAGTGTGCAACAATCAGATCAAAAATCATGAAACATTTTGAATCATCAAACAATGATGCTTGCAACATATGATCAAAACATCTGCAACGTCGATAGGTTCAGCATATTTTAAACCCGAAAGTGTATCTACGGTTAAGGGCATGTTTGTTTTCATAGGGCTAAAGTTTAACCCACCACTTTTAGCTACTTTATAGCCCTTGGGGAAACAAACAAGAGGACTAAAAGGGGTGGGCTGAAGTTTAGCACCCATTAGCCTTTTAGCCCCTCCAAAGTACGTTAAAGAGGACTAAAAGTGCTCCCCCCCCCCTAAAAAACAGCTGCTACTCCTCTATCTCCTCCCACACAATTAATTAGGGGTAGATATGTCTTGTATATACCCTTAGACTAAACTTTAGCCTATGAAAATAAATAGCAAAAGGGGTCAATCTTAAACAAACAGGCCCTAAGTAGCAAAGCATAAGAGTAGCCCGTTTTCTCATCAGCTCCACATTTCATCTCCCTGTTGTTTTCAAGCCTTGGGCAATTGGGCTCTACAGTAGCGGAGAGAGAGTTTTTTTTTTAAAAAAAAACAGTAGCGGAGAGAGCCCTTGCCGTGCGTTGTTCGGGCAGGAACAAATCCCTGCTCAACTTCCACCGCATTGAACACGGCTTCAAGCTTCGGAAATCGGAGCAAGCTGCATAGTTGCACTGACTTCATCGCTTTTGATTATAGGAGTAGGTATCTGATCTCTGCTCCCAATTCCGGTGAAGTTATTGAGAATGTGAGAGTGGCCAATGGTAGATCCGTAGATGACTAGATTGTACAACCATCCTTCCAGGTTTACTACTCGAATGCTACTGCAATTTTACAAATAAAACAAAACCAGGCAAATGCAGAGCAGAGTAGTTAGTGGAACTATAGCAGTGAGTTCTGGAGACAATACAGGCATGGCCTCACACCTGTGAAGTGACCTAGCCTCAGCTTGTTGGATGACCTACATGCTGAGCTTTCACTTTCAGGCTTGCAGCATGATACGTTTCAGTTTCAGTCTTCCAACTTCGAAGTACTCTACCCTGCAAGTACTAGCACAGCGCACAGGGCTACGTCCCTGTTTCAAGTGTCCGAACGTTTGAAACCAAAGCACGAGCACCCCTGTCATGGGCCTCCGTACGGCCGAGTCAATGTAAGCAGATGCACTGCACCGCTAATAACTAGATTGCCGGTACCCGGTACCACTGTCTGACAATGCGTTATCTTCAGCCTTCACATGGGAAACACTTAACACACGAAGCAAATAGTAAACAACTAAGGGCACGTATTTTTATTTTATCAAATACGCAACAGAGTTATGTATCTTTTCAATATGGAAGAAAGAGGTTGCCGGAGGGACGGCAAGCGCATGAACAACTGAACAATGCAACAACCTAGAGAGCCTTAGGGTCAACAACGACTCTAACATAAACAACGACTCTAATATAGTCTCTCTAAACGTCACTCTCTAAATTATCATTTAGAGAGTCATTTGCATAAAAATTATTTTCTATATCTTTCCGTTTTATAACAATTTTTATATATCTTGTGTGCACTCTAAAAAATTATTCTTTTTTCTATATTTGGTTACCGAGAAATCCGGAATAGAGAGTGGCTATATTTGAATAACCAAATAGAGAAGCTGTTGGAAGGTACCTTTTTAATTAAAATATCTAAAACTAGCAATTAGAGAGTCTCTTGAAGTTGCTCTAAGGGGCACATAATTAGCCACTGTAACTTTCCTTTCAAAGAAACTGTAACTTTCCTTTCAAAGAAACCTCAGAGCGTTGGCAACTAGTTAGCGGGAAAGATTCTCATCTACCTATGATTAATTTTCTCATCTACCTATGATTCTTTCACCCATCTTCAACCGTTGATTTCAAAATGGATGATTATGATAGACCATGCAACCACAAGTGCACGTGAAAAATTCATATTCCTTAGTTAGCCACTAGCCCACTGTAGACTTCATCTCTCGCGTTCCAATCTGCTTCAGGAGATTCGAAAAAAAATGCATTCCTCTTTACTGCTCCGTGTTACCTTTCCCCTCATGCCGTGGCCTGCTGGATGTTTATGTTTTAGCATCTACAACTATGTACAAATCTGGTCTACAATCTAAGCACAAACAGCAGTTTTTGCATCCCGTCGTGTGATCACCAGAAGCTGTTCAGGTAGTAGTCTCTGGCCACCTCGTCGCTGGCGCCGATCCCGGAGCAGCCGGCCGCCCGGGTCGCGTCCGAGCACTGGGCGCAGAGCCCGCCGCCGCGCGCGTGCGGGCAGGGCCGCCTCGACGCCCCCGCGCGCGACGTGACGCTCGACCGCGGCGCCTCGGCCGGCGGCACCGTCTGCCGCTGCCTCGGCGCGCTGTGGCACCGCGTCCGCGCCGCGGAGGACGCGGTGCCGGCCATGTACCGCGGGCTGACGAGCGCGTCCCGGTCCCGCGGCGAGGCGCGCCGCGGCGTGCTGCCTGGCAGGCTGTGTTCGACGCTCTTGGCGGGCGAGGAGTCGTGGGACGGCGGCGCCAACCGGGGCGTGTTGTGCGCCGTCTTGGAGCCCCGGGGGTCGCGCTCGGGGGTGCTCCGCCGGAACGAGAGCCGCGCGGGCTGCTGCTTGCCGCCGGGCAGCGGCGAGCACGACGGCGTCGGCGCCGCAAGGCGGTGGTACTCCGACGAGTGATGATCCGGGTTGTAGCGGCTGGTCATACGGGAGGACCGGGAGCGGAGGTGGCACGTGTCCATCTCCACGATCCGCGGGCTGCGCTCGTAGTTGGAGTCCGTGCTGTCGGACAGCCTCCGCCGGTGCGCCGGCGTCGCCGCCGGCTTCATCCGGACTTCCTGGCCGAAGATCCTCTCCTGCATGCCGAAACAGACCACATAAAACCAATAAAAAATCCAGGTTCCAAGCCATGCAACTTCCTCGACACGAACATGGCCAATTATATCCCGGCAAAAACAAAAACAAAAACATATGGATTACTTCTTGTTCCATGGATTTCCGGTACGAGGCGTTCTTGACGGCGATGGAGTCGGATTGCAGCCGCATGAGCGTCTGCAATCGGTGCAGCGTCATGGCCGCCTGCCTCCTCACCAGGTAGCCCCGCACCAGGGCCTGGATCTTGACGAGCGACCTGAGAGCTCGAAGCGCTCTCCTAGCCTGACACGATGGATTCAGAACCCAATGTCAGACTTTGCTCTAGGATAAAAGAAAAAAAACTGTTATGGTTGAACAACTCCGGCCGCTTATGTCAGGCTACGTAATAATCAACTGCTCTGCCGCCAAAGAGAAGTCATCGCCGGCGCAGAGCAGCAGAGTAAAGAATTGCACAACTGATCAACGTGCAGATTTTGTATAGTACCGACAGTGCAAGTGTTAACAAACGACTGTGCATCGTGGAAAAGAAAAGGGGTGTAGGAGCAGAAGTGACATCATATGCACCAACAGTCTAGTCCACCTAGCCAAGCAGTAAAAAACAAAGAGGCTGAAGAATATAGCAAAAATACACTGCAAGAAGATTCTGCATCGTTGCAAAGAAAGAAACTTCTATCTTTCAATAAAATACTGCATGTTTTTTATTATATTTTTAAAAAGAAAAGCTCTGCTGCATGGTTGAACCAAAATCTGGAACAAATCAGAATGAGAAGAACATATGGGTACTGAGAACGATCATACCAGGTAGCCTCTGAAGGTTTTCTGGATCACGACGGCGGCCTTCTCCTCTCGAGCCCTCGCATCCTCCTTTGGCCTCGCCTGCGGCGACTCTGCCGCGGCGGTGGCGGTGGCGGCGGCGGGCTGACCCCACGACCGCGCGCCGCCGTCAGCTCCGCTCTCCCTATGCTTCGCGAAGCTCCACCTCTTCCTCTCCCTCCCCAGCCCGCCGCTCCAATCGGTAGCGACATGGTTCACCCCGAGTCCTCTGTGCTCCTCCTTCCGGCTGCCCGTCAGTAGATGCTTGAGCCATCTCACGACGCGCTTCATGCTGCTGCAATTCTCTGCGCGCAAGAATGCGAGGAACAGATTAACTCGGTCAATGAAAGGAATGGGGCAAAGCGTTACAGCGCAAATGGAGATCAACAGGCGAGAGCTCGATCAGAGAAGAAACCAAGCGTTGCAAATGCACTTTTTTGGTGGAAAAATATGAACTACGCTCAGATGAGAAATCTCAGCACGCCAAGGAAGCGGCAGAATTTGGATGCGGATGGCACAACGAGCTGTGCCTCCAACTTGAAGCCTGGAGCAAGAAACACTGCAGACAACCTTTTCGTTCCGTTGGCAAAAGCCGCAAGGCCACAACGCGGGGAATTGTACGGTGCAACAGCAAAAACCAAGGGCAGCTTTGAGCAAGAGAAGCCCACGAGATGAAAGCAAGAAGCTTTGCGGCAAAAGAGGTAGTCGAGGAATCAAGCAGGGAATTACAGCGTCCGGTAGAGAGGAAGCCGGCGAGGTTTACGCGCGGCCGTCGTGCAGGCCCCAAGAGGAAAGCGGCTGGGCTTTCGCTGAAAACCACGCGCGCGGATCAGCCTCGAACAGTACTCCCAGCGGCCAGCGGCAGCGGGCGGGCGCGCGAATTAGTAGTGGGGAAGGGCGGAAGGCCGGGCGCCGGAACTGACGGTGGGTCTCCACGACTCGGCACCGCAGAGTCAGCCGCGCCCGCGCCGCGGCCGGGCAGGCACGCCCAAGCTCACGAGAGATTCCCCGCCGCCTTGCTTGCTCCCCGCCCAAGGCTCCGATCGCAAGCCAACAACGGCGCAAGCCAAAGCTCCAGACGACCAGCTCAGGCGGCGCGCCGTTGCGCTGCGACTCCCGTGCTGCCAAGGCCCTTGCCCGCCCCCGTCCGTCCCCCCCGGCTCGGCGTGCACGAGTAAAAAACGGTGCCGGGGAACGAGGGAGATGAGCAGTCCGGTAACAAAGCGAAGCGAAGGCGCCATGGGCAAGGGTAACACTGACACGCACCTAGAACGGCCGGCCGGCCGGGACCGGGAGATCAGATCGGCTGGCTGGTTCGATGGCGCCAAGATCCGCCGGTCCTGGCTTCGCGGGCGCCCACCACTGGGATCGTGTCGTCCCTTGGAAGTACACGCGCAGCGGCGAGCGGATCCGCTCTGCTGGCACGCCGCCCACTTGTTCCGGGCTCCGGACGCCCGTGGTCGTGGCTGCTGGCCGCGCCGGCCAGGCCCCCCTCCCTTCTATGCCGTGCGCGGTGGCCGGCGCATCCCCCGCATCTCTCCCCGCCTGATCGCGCGCGGAGAAAGTCTCCGCGGGAGAAGACGAGCGGAGCGGCAGTAAAAAATGTTTGCAGGCTCGGTCATGCTGCTGCGGGCAGTACGTCTGGTCCGGCGGGCCCAATAAATTTGGCTTCCTTCGCGCGGTTGCGCCCCGAGGCGGGCAGCTCACGGGCTAGTCAGTCGTCCCCGGCCGGCTAGCTCATCAGCTCCAAGCCTCGATGGTCAACCCTCGAAAGGTACTGGCCGGCTTTCGGGACGGGAGAGGCGGAGAGGAGCTACACAGGTAGGGGCGCTGCGCTGCCAAGTGCCATGCGCACTGGAAGAGGATCGCTTGCACTAGCTCACACCCCACAGTAACCCGTTGTACCCCTCTTTGTGCGGCTGCTCTGTTTCGCTGCGCGTGGCAGGATGTGCGCATGGGCTCGTGGAGGCGACGGAACTACAGTTCGTGTCAGCGCCGTCACTGCACGACGCCAGTCCGCCGAAGCATTCTGACCCGCACGCCGCACCGCCGCTATCTGTACATGGTCAAACGTGGCTCCGTTTTTGGCGCCGCCACGACCACAGCCACCACGTGGATATTCATGGCTCCATGTGTGCTCCATGGACTCGTGGCCAAGATAAAGATAACGACCCGGTATCAGTTTCCCCTGTTTGGCTTTTGGTGCCACAACGCATGTGCCAACGCAACATGCACGCATTTCACCTGTTCTCCGGAAAGTGACGGCGAGCTGCCGCTACGCCGCAGGCACTCCATCGATCGGCCGTGCATACGTTCCTTGCTACTACTTGCTAGCGAGCGTAGGCCGGCCGTTGATCGGACAAAGGCTCGTGGCTCGATCGCGCGCCCCGGCCCCGGGCGCTACCTAAACCCGCATGCGTCTTTAACGAGCAGGAATTTTGGCCCGGCCCCCTGGCTGCCTGCTGGTGAGGGACGTTATCAGCAACCACCAAGAACACGGACCGCCGCGATGGTCCATGTTGACTTGCTGTCGCCTCTCGTTTTCTCTCCCTCTCTCCGGCTAGGAAAAACGGGCGCGCTGTCACGTTGAGCTTCTCGTCGCTGCTCTCTGGATCATTAAGAAAAGCGGCTGCCGGCCCGTCGTCGCTCGTGCCGTATGGGCTTCGGATAAGCACCGCCGCCACCAGCGGCGACGACGTACTGGGGTCCACAGGAGCGTATCCATACTAGAGCGGCGAAGGCTCGGACTCGACACGGCCCGAGCATGGCGGGAACCTTGCGGGCGACGTTTTCGTGGAGGCCAGCGCCCACCGCTGACCGCTCTTCATTCCAATTTTTGTGCCCGGCCGCTGGGCTCTGGAACTTGGGGCGGACACGGTCACACGGACCACAGACTACAGTCTACGTATCCGATCTGTTTACGGTTTTCCGGTAGAACCCTGTGCCCGAGGGAAAGCCGGCCAGCCGGGAGGGGAGCCGGAAGTAGGCGGCAACCGTGCGAGTCCGGCTCCGACGGAGCTGGAATCGACCCGTCCCCGGTCCTGCCCAGTCCACACCACACAGGAACAGGAGGACAAGGAACCGTGCATGTTGCATCTACTGTCACCGGGAAGCAGTAGCGCTAACTGCTAATGATACTGCCTGCTGGCCCCGCCCTGGGCCTAGCAAGGTCAAGGAGGAGAAAAAAAAGGAGGTGACGGACGCCGAAGCGGCGAAACCGGTGCGGCTAGGCGGCTCCAGCCAATTCCGCTAGCCGATGTGACCTCCACATGCCGTGCAGCGCAGGCAAAAGTCCCCGTGCCTGACCGGGCACGCATCGCCAGTAGCTAGCTGGGCGACGCGACCGTCTTCAGTCTAGTACTCTAGTATAGTATATGCTCCACGGTGAGCGGCAGCACGGACGCACGACGCTGGACGCCTGGACGGAGCTTCGTGTGCCTGCCACGATCAGCACGGTTGAAATTCATGGTGCGTGCGCCGTGGCGCGCCATGTTGAGCTCGGCGGAAGATTCCTCATTCCCCACACTGTCGACGTGGGGCCCTCTCGGCCGGCATTGAACGCGCCCGCTGGCCGCTTCAGTACGATGCGCGCCACGGCGGAGATCTCTGAACTCTGATCATCCAGTCCACCGGGCGCTCGCTGCACACTGCTCGTCCTCCGCCTGGCGATGCTGCACGAGCAGAGGAAGGACAGGAGGAGACAGGAACGGAAGCGGCTACAGTAACGCGACCGGAAAGCCGCAATCAATCGGGGCCGCCCCGGAGCTGGCCGCTCGTATAGGAACTGTCGCTACTCGCTAGCTGCCCGCACTGCATGCGAGCGACGACGTGCTCCCTGCGCGCAGGAAGGCAGGGAGCGGCAGCGGGCGGCCGTCCAGGCGACGCGACGCGCGACGTGCTCCCTGCGCGCGGCCACGGGCCACGCCCTGCTCGGCGTCGCCGCGGCCGCGCGCGCAGGCCGGTAGCCGCGGCAGGGCAGCTGGAGTGGAGCTTCTTCTGAAACGACGGGCGGACGCATCGTCAGAATTGAGAAAGCTCGCGGACAGACGGAGTACGCGTAAACCGCAAGACATCGAATGGAAGCCTGGAAGCGAAGCGGACGAGACGCATGCATGATTCCTGCCCGTCTGGACGTACGTCGCTGGCTCATAGTAATGGAATCCGGCGCGCTTCTGATTGGAGAATCGACCGAGGCTGGTTGAGGTGAACCCATCATCAGCGGCGGATTAAGTGCGAACCATTACGATGACAGGTCGGGGGATCAGTTATCAGTGTCCTGAAAGGCGACGGTTCATCTGATTACGAAACGACGAGGCGTGGTGTGGACACGAGCAACCGCGCACGATGCGTAGGGAACGACCGCCCCTAAAACGAGAGATGTGTCCTTAAAAAAATAATAATAAAACCGGAGATGTTAATGGAACGTCGTACGCCATCGGGACGCTCGTGGTTCCGAGCTTTCGGACGTAGTAATGGCATGAAGAGTACATGATTTTGGAAAATATAAAAGATTTCCGACGCATTCCCTGATCACGATTATACTCTCTCTGGAGTTGGAATTTGGACACGCCCCACGAAGACTTGTGCTCCATAGGCCTAGAACTTACTGAAAATGTGGCCCATTAGCACCACCAAGGCAAATTGCCCACTTGAACTTGTTGGGCCAAATGGCAAGTCCACTCAAACAGCTGACTGAAGACTTGTGCTGAGCTTATCCCGGGCTCCAAAGGGTCTCCCCTTTCGGCCCAAAGTCTACTCAACTAGTAACTGGGCTCAGGCCTGCGAGCCACCACGAAGGAAGTACCCGCAGCATGGCGGCTGAGGGATCAGAGCTTGGCTCCCCGGCGACGGAGCCGCCGCCGCCGCCGCCGAAGCGCCGAAAGATCGAACCGCCTAGGAGGTATAGCCGCTTTTTCCCTCCCGAATTCTCGCGAGCTTACTATCTACTTTTGTTGTGATGGATACGTCCTCCGAACGCTCCGATTTAGTGCACGCCCATGCCTGATTTCATCCGAACGCGCCGCCCTGCCCTTCTAGTTTGGATGAGCAGATTGGAGTGGATCGATCTTGGCTAGTGGAGTGGGGAGATGGCTACAAGTATAGGTTCCTTTTAGGCAGGATTCCGGAGTAGGTGATCTCGTGAGCATCTCCAATTCTCCATACGTTAGGTTTTGGCGTTCCTCAAAAGGGGCTTTGGGGTTTGGCAATGTGCGTGTGATCTTCTGCATTTCGGCGAAAGACCCCATATTCGTATGGAACCTTGTTGATTGAAGCGAATCTCGAGGTCCCTTTGCATTTCCGCCCCAAACAAATAATTTCCAGCTGATGATCCGGTCTGCACCTGCTAGGGCCTAGGGCGTCGGACATAGCTGTGTAGTGTAGTTGGTAGTGGGTGATTTTGAGGGCACAGGTATGAAGAAGAGTGCATTCTTCACCCAGGGGTCCTCTTTTTAGTTCAACGCTCATGGTCCTTGTGAAGTTTTAGGATTCTTGCATGATCAGGAGGAGTTAAATAGGCTGTGTGTGTATTGTCTAGTACTCTGTTTGTGCAACACCATTTGTTGCCAAGAAAAGGGGAATTCGTGTAACACCATTTGTTGCCAAAAAAAAAGGGGAATTTCTTCCACTGTTATGTTCCTATGTTAACTCAACACCAACCATGGACTATACTCTGTACTTCTGTAGTATAGCATATGAAATTTAAAAACACATAACAGTTTTGTGTCCGATAGATCCTTCAAGGACAGCGTGCAAGCCAAATAGATCCTTGCTTCTTCATTACTCGTCCATCCCCATTAAATCATTGAACCAAAACCAGCTATTCTGTTAGCCAGCTTTACATTGCCTGTCCAGATTTGATTATCAGCGTTAGGTTTCAGGGCCGTTTCATGGTGTAAACTACCTTTGTGGACACCTAGAATAACAAAAGGGAAACGTAGCGCAATCTAATTCGTGTTCAGCAGATCCTTCTCTGACAGTAATGCAAAGCCAAATAGGTTAGCGCTTCTTCATTTGTCATTTATAAAAGAAGATAATATGTCATTAAATTAGTCATCAAGTGTCTAAATTTGATTATCGCTGTTACGGTTCGTGAATCATGACATTAACAACTCGAGTGGGCTGGAAGCGCACAGCATCCCAACTTGCCTGAATTGTGAAAGGCACCAATCATTTAGTTGATGATTGCTTCATGTGATAAAAGCAGCAAAATCTAGTGAAACTTGGGATTTTGAGTTTTGCCTGCTGTTCCATCTCGTGACCTCACATTTAACAGTGACCAACTTGCGAGTAGCAATTTTACTGTCGAACTATTTTAACTTGCAATGTCTACTGCATAATTTACCTTGTTCTCTGGAACACAGGACCAGGCCTTCTCAGGTTACCCTAGATAAGGACAAGTCGGCAGCATCTTCCAACTCATCTGTATGCCCTGAGACGTCAAGTGGCAATGCATGACTCATTTCCTGTTTGGCTGTTTCTTGATATTCGCCAACATCCTTTCTTGATGTGAACTCCACTTTTGCAGGTTTCGGGTGTGCTGCCAGTGAGAGTCGATCTCAACAAAGTTAGAGAGACAAAGAGACTTCTTATCCTTCAAGCGCAGCATGAGGGATGCCTTGGAAGCTATAAAAGTTTTGATTCCGTCTTTGGGAATTACCTTGTTCCTGTCATCCCAAGCAACGGAGATCAGATTGGGACAAAATGAACAAGAATGGCAATCTGTGAGGTTGTGAATACTGAATAGGGTGGTACTGCTAATTTTGCAACTTCCTTCCAGAGTGTGACCAGATACCGCATACTTAGGTGCTGACAGTTCATCTAAAGATAGCAAGAAGTTGTTGTCAGCCCAGACTTCAGTAATGCCCCGCTTCAGGTGCTGTTTGTCCATATTCCCAACTTGTAAGATCTCGACAGCGGCAAAAAGTAAACCATTTGCCTGCAGCATGCATGCAGGTCTAGACGTCTAGTGGTGAAAAAGCTCTGCGTCGTGGCAACCATTTGCTAGTGTGTTACCTTTCCTTTTTCTAGTGGGAATTTTATCGGTCCTCGGTATCACTCCACGGCCCCCCCTGAGGAATGCACATATGGATCTTGATCATTTTATTCTTGTACCCTTTCATATTTATTTTAGAATATCATCTTGTACCCTCTGATCACCAAGGCCTCTTTTCCCAAAGCTTGATTCTGCCTTCCACAGCTGACGCAACAGATTGCCTCGAACTCAAATCAATTAGTGTAACTCTTGCAACGTGTCTGGTCTATGCTGAATGATCCGTCGGTCAGCTACCAGTTGCCGTTACATTTCTTGTCCTGACTTAAGCCACTCGTTCTCCAAGTACAGTCTCGGTATTGTTTATACCACTCGGATCGCTTGCTTTTACACAAGTACAGGGTCCATTGTTTGTAGGAACAGGAGCTCTGTCCTTCAGAGGAGTAAAGGGCACAGTCGGTTAGAGCATCTTCCTCACGTCTCTGACTGTATCACGCTGCACGCTGCGTCCAAAAGCTGCTTGACATGGCGCCAAACTGCCAATCATGGAAGCACGGAGCCATACCAACCCTCGCCCCCAGAGCTTGAGGATGCAGTGAGCATTTCTCACCTCTTGGCTTACGGGCCGGGGGCGCGTCACGCATCCGTCCATCCTTGCACCCACCCACCGGCCGCGGCCGGGCACGCCTCTCATCACATGCCGCGGCACCCACCCTCCCGGCGGGGAAGAAGGGTTTGCGAGGGGACACCACCTGTCGGTGACGTCGGGAGCGACTGCCGAGGCGCTGTTCTGTCCTCTGGCGCGGCGCGGTTGGTGGCGCCGTTCTCGGCCGCTGTTGACCCCACGCCACGCGAGATGGGCTCCCCCGCCCCGCCGTCGCCACCGCGCGCGCAGGCGCAGACGCAGGCCCAGCACGCATCTCCTCCGGGCGGGGCATTGCCACCGGCACAGCCGCTAACATGTCGACACGTCGGCGTCAGCACTCGTGTCGTTACGTCAGCTTCCCCGTCCGCGGCCCTCCCCGCGCGTGCCACCATTCTTCTGTCGCTTTCGGGAACGCTTAACCATTCGCTACGTTACGCTGACCTGTGGGCCACGGTCCTGGGTTCCCTGACAGAGTAATCAGTTGCGAGTTGCGACTGATTACTTTTAGCGCGTAGGAGTAGCTGGTAACTTTACGGGGACACCCCTGCCCCCCCTGGCTGGAATCTCACTTGCCTCTGCTCGTGCGCTCGACCGTTAACCTCTTCCGACTTTTGACACATAAAACCTCAGCAACAACTGCTATCACGACCCGCACCCTGCGGACCTACGAACCCAGGCACGCCATGCACCATCCCTTATCCCGGGAAGGGGACCGAGACCGTCCGTTCGGGGACAACCGGATCGCGGCCGTTCACACTCGAGGGTACGTCCGTAGATAACCCCAAGGGCGAGGGAGATTTATTCGCGGGGAAAACGCCCAACTCGTGGCTCTCGTCCCACTCCCACGCTTCCGCAAAAGAGCTGGAGGCAGACAAGTGAGGGGAGAGAGAGACAGAGAGAGAGAGAAGCGGTGGGCTGCAGCGGCCTAGCTCGCGATCCGGGCGCCGAGCTGTTCCGGTCTTGGGGGTCCGTCGCGCGGCTCGATCGGGGAGGCTAGGGTGCGGCCGGCGGGGTGCGATGGCGAAGGGCGCGGTCGTCCGGACGGCGGTGGTGTGCGCCGCGGCCGCCGCTGCGGTGGGGGTGGCGGTGGTCGTGTCGCGGAGGAGGCGGCGCCGGCGGGAGGCGGAGGACGAGAGGAAGAGGAAGGCGGCGGCGGTGGTCGAGGAGGTGGAGCAGGCGTTCTCCACGCCCACCGCGCTGCTGCGCGGCATCGCGGACGCCATGGTGGAGGAGATGCAGCGCGGCCTGCGCGCCGACCCGCACGCCCCGCTCAAGATGCTCATCAGCTACGTCGACAACCTCCCCACGGGGTAAGGGTTTCCTCCCGCATGGATGTGGCCACAGAATTGCCTGTTCTCGACCGTGTATTCGTGTGCGCGCGTCTTGGGCGAATGAATTGTTTGGCAATTCGGGGTCTTCCGTTGGGTTATCCAGGCTTTGATTCGGTGGAAATGTGGGATTGTTCCAGATTGGATACGGTGCTCTGACGTGGTTTCGAGGGGAATCAGGTATGGCGCTAGATTGTGTTTGATCCTGTTACGGATTTTGTTGATTCTGGTAAGAGGACGAGGCATTGTTTCTCATCTGTGGAGTTCTGGTTCGTGGGTACCTTCGCAGTTCTTGTTGTCTTGAACATCAATCACATCGTTGTTGGGATGATGGTGTGTGATTTTTATTTTCTTTCTGGTTTACTCCACTTTGTGTTTGTTCGGTCTTCAATTTTCGGTTGAATGTAAATTCCTTTTACATGTTGGGTTGACGAGGTAACCGAGGCGGACAGAACTTGTGCAATGAACAGTTCGGTTGTGATGTTGTCGCAGCCTCACAGATCATTCCAAACTAAAGTGTCTTCCTTTGATAAATGAAACGTTCGTGTACCTGGAAACCTACATCCTGGTATCGTCCTTTCTACGTCGTCATGGCTAATGTCCAAAGAAACATTTAATATTAGCACACCTTTTCGGTACAGCCTCTCTCATCCAATGTTTGGCACTATTGAAACATGTAACGTATATCGTCAACCTTTGTAACCGTGGATCCATGGTATTTTTCTATGTAGTTATTAAATCTTAAAAAACCTGTATTGTTGGATCTGTTGAACAATTGCAGTCAGTTAAATTTATAATTCGGTGTAAATCGTGTGTGTCGGTAAGTCTTCTCCACTGCCATTATTATCTTGTTTAATGATGTATGTCCTCCTGCAGGGATGAGCATGGGCTGTTTTATGCACTGGATCTTGGCGGGACCAACTTTCGTGTCATCCGGGTTCAACTTGGAGGAAGGGAGAAGCGTGTCGTGAAGCAACAATACGAGGAGGTCTCCATTCCGCCTCATCTCATGGTTGGGACTTCCACGGTGAGTGCTTCCAGCGACTCCTTTCAAGTTTCCCGCATCAACACGATTTTCTTGCATGTTTTATTGACATTTCTCAAAACATGAGTACAGGAGCTGTTCGATTTCATTGCTGCTGAGTTGGAAAAATTTGTGGGGACTGAAGGAGAGGATTTCCACCTACCAGATGGCAGGCAGAGAGAACTCGGTTTCACCTTTTCTTTCCCAGTGCACCAAACATCAATATCATCGGGCACTCTAATTAAGTGGACCAAGGGCTTTTCCATCAATGGCACGGTAAAAGCAAGACCTTTGTTCATACTTTGTTGACTACACTACTTATTTATTCGACCTGTGCCTTTACCAGAAGCTGAGTATGATACCAAGATATGGATTTATCTCTAATTATTATGTGTTTTTCCTGACCATCCAATGTGGCAATGTATCTTGTCTATTTCATTTTCACAGAAAACCACTTATTAAATGGACAATGGAATCACTTTCAGTTATTCAAGCTCTTTTTTTTCTTTTACTATTCCTGCACAAATAACTGGCCAGCTGCTGTTTTGCCCTGTTCCGAGCGTACTTAGAAACCTTACTCCTTAATTGATAAAAATGATCTATATTTTCGCAAGATTCAAGATGTTCATGTCAACTGTGATGTCCTACATTTAACACAGTATTGATTTTATTGATTCTGAGCAGGTTGGAGAAGATGTTGTGGCTGAATTGAGTAGGGCTATGGAAAGGCAGGGTCTTGACATGAAAGTTATAGCCCTGGTAAGTAAATTAATTTGTAGATTATTTATCATCTCAAGTATCCGCATGACCTTTGTTTTACGCATATACAATAGAGTTTGCCATTTCCATACACATTCTCTAATGCTGGTTTGGTTTTCTTGAGATGCTTTATATTGATGTCTAGCAAAGGTCAGCTGGACACTTACAGGTAAATACAACGTCATGTAAAGGGATTGCTAACATTTTTGTACAGGTTAATGATACTGTAGGCACATTGGCTGGCGGGAGATATGTGGATAATGATGTTGCTGCTTCTGTAATATTGGGCACTGGCACAAATGCAGCTTATGTGGAACATGCAAATATGATTCCTAAATGGAACGGTCGACTACCTAGATCAGGGAATATGGTTAGAGTCCAACTTCCTCCGTGCAATTTTAATGGTACTTAAAGGAACTGAGCCCAGCTCAGTTGGTCAGAGGTGTGGTTGTACACTCTCACCACTCAGATTCAATTCCTCTTGGACTTGAATTTGGGTGCCTATTTCTTCTTCTTTTTTTACAATGCCACTTAGTTCCTTCTATGTTCCTTCTATTTTTTTTAAAGAAAAATAACATAACATTTGGTTCTATTGGAATGCTACAGGTAATCAACATGGAATGGGGAAACTTCAGATCAGATAAGCTTCCAAGATCGGAGTATGATAAAGCCTTGGACTTTGAAAGTTTGAACCCTGGCGAGCAGGTATGTGGACTTAATCTATGCAGATGTTTATTAAGGCGTCAGATTTTTCCCTAAGCATAAGTCACATGTTTTAAACACTGGATCAACTCCAGTCAGATCCAATTGCCACAAAAAGTTAACTCATATTGCTGTTCTGACTGTATTTGGGTGTTAAACTTGAACATAACTTTTGTATTCTTTTCCTCAGATATATGAAAAGATGATTTCTGGAATGTATCTTGGAGAAATTGTTCGGAGGATCCTGCTGAAACTGGCTCATGACGCCTCTTTGTTTGGGGATGTTGTTCCACCAAAATTGGAACAATTATTTATACTGAGGTGCACTTTCTTGTTCGATACACAACACAGACACAAAAAAGATCCAAATCAACTTAGATAATGTTGCATGCATATTTGCACAATGTAAGGTCCAAATATTTTGATGTATTCTGGATATGCTTCGTCAGTTTCTACTATAAATTCTACTGTGCATTTCATGCTCAAAATTGGAAACTGCACCCCCAAAAAAGTTCTATATCGGAAACTGAAGTGAAGTGGTAAGACTTAGGGCTTTGATAATGTTTGAACTTCTGATGAAAATCATAAATCTTTTCTCACTTTGTTTGAAACAATTATTTACATACCAAATCATTAAATTTAAGGCAAGAGGCAATTTGGTGCATTTTACAAACATTCTCAGGCTTTTTAAGCACTTGGGGTATAAAAAATCAATTCCCCTGACCTTCCTGTATATCTTGGAATCAGAAGTAACTTCATAATTCAGATAAGTGATAGAATGAAGGTACCCATGTTAGGAGACAGGTCTAGCTCCACCCTAGAATCTTATCAATAACTTTGCAAATCCACCTATTTGGGAGGATGTTAAGATGATTAAACTGCATTTGGTATTACTGAGGCTTGTAGTCCCAACCTATAAAACTCTCAACTGACCACTCCCAGAGTAATGAAAATATGAATCCAAATTCTCCTTCCAATGCCCATCTCCACCACTAAAATCATACCCATAGGCTAAATCTTTAGAAGGAGCCATTATTGTAAATCGTGTTGTACGAGCACATTTTCCACGTTTTGGACTCTAACCATATATAGTAGGGTACTGCGAAGTTTATCCAACAACCCTGTGAAGCAGAATTATAAGTCTTGTGTAGCAAATAAAAGCTTTTCCCAATGAAAATTGTAATTGTGATATTGCAGAACACCGGATATGTCAGCCATGCATCATGACACCTCACATGATCTCAAACACCTGGGAGCTAAGCTGAAGGATATTCTAGGGGTACGACGGTACACATGTTCAAAAAGCATAATGTTAGATATAGTCCTCAAGAACAATTGATTCCTTATGTGTTGTGCTTCTGCTTATTTCAGGTTCCTGATACTTCCCTCGAAGCACGATACATTACTCTTCATGTATGCGATCTCGTCGCAGAGAGGGGTGCACGCTTGGCTGCTGCTGGTATATATGGCATTCTGAAGAAGCTAGGCAAGGATAAATTGCCAAATGACTTCAGCCAACAAAGGACTGTGGTTGCTATGGATGGTGGGTTATATGAGCATTACAAGAAGTTCAGTTCCTGCCTAGAAGCGACTCTTACAGATCTTCTCGGTGAGGAGGCTGCCTCATCTGTTGTTGTCAAAATGGCCAACGATGGCTCAGGAATCGGAGCTGCGCTTCTTGCAGCCTCACACTCCCAGTATGCTGCATAGTCCTAGGAGCTCGGCTCCTAGTGTAACCTTTTTTTTTCCCGCTCTTTTCCCCTTCAATCGAGCTCCCCTCGTGCGATTCGCATCTCTTTTTGCCTCTGCAGCGGGATATAGCTAGTATGGCGCCAATGAGTTTGCAGTATATCACTTGGAACAAGCATTAGCAACTGCAGGGAAGTGGAAGCGGACGTCTGAGTGAAGCCGTTCCTTTCCTGCCAATTCTTTTTCCCTACACCTTTAACTTTGTATTATGATGCGATGTCGCAAACCGACCAGTGCTTATCTGTGTAGTCTTGTATTTCAAAATAAAGAGGGGGATAAAATCATTCAATCATACTCATTTTTGAATGAATGTGCAGAGGTCCTGCCTTTATTTCAGAAAACTACAACACTGTGTGCTTATTCTTCTGTTTTATTTCTCTAACATGTGTGTGTGATTCAAAAATTTACAGTGTGAGGCCCTAAAATGGTACCTAGTAGAGTCAGGGTCATGGCGAGTGGTGACCGGTGGTGAATTTTGGTGCATAATTCTCTGTTATATCTTTATCTTTACCTATTTTAAAAAAACGGCGGACCGTTTCCGCGGCAGGTTGACTTTCGTCCGTCCTGACAGATGGACCCCACATGTCATAAAAACACTCCACCTTCTTCGTCATCGTCCGAGGAGCAGCGGCTGCCGTCACGTGCACGCGCCTGGAGTCCGCATCGGCTGGTGCCTCCCTCTTGCGGTTCCGGCCCCTTCTCCTCTTGCACAGAGCCGGTGGAGGACAGGAGCGAGGGCTTCGGGAGATGGGGTGCGGGCGGGTGTCGAGGAGGACTGGGCGCTTCCATGGACCCCGACGAGGCCGCGGCCCCGGCGCCGGCGTCGGCGGCGGTAGAGGAGAGAAGCGGGAGCGTTGGGGAGGCGGGATGCGGGCGGGTGTCGATGAGCTGGACTGGGCGCTTCCGCGGGGCAGCAGCGGCGGGGAGGCGGGAGCCGGGAGGCGAGCGGGACTGCGTCTAGCAGGCAGGAGGCGGGCCCGGTGGCCGCGGTGGCGAGGGGGACGCCATGGACAGGGTGGGGTCCCGGGGACCGAGGGCCTGCTTCGGTTGTCTGTTCTGCACTCTGCCGTGAGCGAGTCTCCGGTTTCTTCCTCACGCGTTTCCGTGGAGCCCACCACTGGATGCGTCGCCGCCGCCGCCCGCACCACGGCGGCGCTCGTTGTGCGCTCGCCGTCGCCCTCGACCTTGCGGATAGGACGGACTTGTCGCCTTCCGCTGCGGCCACGAAAATGCTGCTTTCATGAAGAAATACATACAAAGATGGTACCACCAAGTCAATCCGTTGCAGCGCTGCTCTGGCGGCGAGCTACACAGGACAGCTGCAAGAGCAGGCACGGTTTGCAGGCGATGGAGAAGCTGCTACTTGCATCTCGAGCATACTGATGCTGGAGCGCATGGTCTCCATGGATTGCTTGTTCGGTGGATTGGATTTAGAGAAAAGGACAGGGGATGTTGCTTCTAGCGGTGGATTCAGTGCTTGGATTTTTAACAAGATGGAAATATGAACGGTGGATTTGGTTTTTTGGTCGATAGAACAGACTACAGAGAGGAGGCAAGGGATCGATGGGAAAGACTGGGGAGAGAGGGAGGAAGACCGGAAGAGGGAGGCGGCGAGAGAAAAAAATTTATTAGGGACGTGCGATGATATTTTCGGTTGTAAAGTAAAAATCAATTCAGATTAATATAAGTTTAAATCTCTAAGTAGCATAATAAAAGATACAAATAAAGTATATACATTTGCCAACAACATCCCTAGCAACGTATAGGCATGTTTGCTAGTTGTGCTAAAATGTACCGATGGAAGTACCAATTTAGGCATCTTCAGATAATGGTGTCGAGATCACTCCTCTCATCGACGCCAATTCCTGTGCCGTTCGAAAGCTGTTTCCGCCGGCTGCCTCGCTGCGGCAGCAGGAGTGGAGCCGCTTCGTACTCCAGTCCACGCTCCGTTTTGCTCCTCAGGTGCGTCTGCTCGCTGCAATTGAGCAAGATCTCCAGCACGTCCTTCATGGCTGGCCGCGACGACGGCAAGTCTGCGGTGCACAGCACGCCTAGCCTGAAGACCACCTCGACCTCGTCAGAGTACCCTGCGTACCGGATGCTCCTGTCCGTGGCATCGGGGATGCTCCCTCCCGATCGGTAGTGGTGCCGTGCCCACTCCGCCAGGCTGCCGTGCTCGCCGCCGTCGCTGGCCTCCTTGCCGGTGGTGAGCTCCAGGAGCACGACGCCGAAGCTGTAGACGTCGACCTTCTCGCTCACTTTCCTGGTGTAAGCGCACTCTGCAAAAGGAGCAGGAATCCGGCAACACGGGAACATGTGACACTGCGGCCGACCACGGCTACTGTACAGAATCCGGCAACATGTATGATGTATGTGGCCAGGCCAACACCCACCGGAAGCAGCAAGCAGGGATCCTTACCGGGAGCCATGTAGCCGAACGATCCGACCACGGCGGACATCGTCTCGGGCGCCCCTGTCCACGCCAGCATCCTGGCCAGCCCGAAGTCGGCGACCTTGGCCCGGAACTCCGAGTCCAACAGGATGTTGCTCGACTTGACGTCGCGGTGGACGATGGGCGGCGAGCACTCGTGGTGCATGTAGCACAGCCCCTGCGCGGCGCCGACGGCCACCCTGAGCCTCGTCGCCCAGTCCAGCGGCGGGCGCCGGACCCTCGCCGTCATGTGCCTGCCAAGGCCGTCGCCGTGGAGCCATTTGTCGAGGCTGCCGTTGTCCATGTAGTCGTAGACGAGGAGCCTGGCCTCCGTGCCAGAGAGGCAGCACAGCAGCCTGACGATGTTGTTGTGCCGGACGCTGCCGAGGATGCTCGCCTCCGACTCGAACTCGCGTTCCAGCTTCTCGTCCAGTGCTCCGGCGGTCCGTATGCGCTTCACAGCCACCGCGCCCGCGCTCCCGTCGAGCCGGTTGGTGTAGGTGACGCGGTACACGCGCCCCGAGCCCCCGCGGCCGATGAGGTTCTCCTCCATCAGGCCCCGGAGTATGGACGCCACCCCGAAGCCGAGATCTTTGACGAAAGGAGTCATCTTCCAGTCGTCTTGCTGCGCGACGCGCCGCCGTTTCCTTGTCTCGCGGACGACGAAGACGGAGGTGGCCGCGATGATGAGGAGGAAAGCGGATCCGGCAACGAGGAGGCCGGTTCGGAGAACATGCGAGACGCCTCCGGAGGAGCTGCCGTCTTGTGACTCCCCGGCGCACGAGCGCACGCCGGCGAGGTAGCCGGGGGGTCCCAGAGCGGCACTGCAGAGGCCGGGGTTGTCGAGGAAGCTGTTGTCGTAAGCCGCGGTGGCGAGCCCGGCCGGGACATGGCCGGTGAGCTGGTTGGATGACAGGTTGAGGGAGTTGAGTTTCAGCTTCTCAAGCGCCGGCGGGATGGAGCCGGAGAGCTTGTTCGACGAGAGGTCAAGGGCGTTGAGCACCGGCATGGCGCCCATTTCTGCCGGTATCGCGCCCGCGAGCTGGTTCCTGCTCATGTCCATCTGGGTGAGCTGCGTTAGCTTAGCAACGCTCGTTGGGATTCCGCCGGAGAGCTGGTTACCGGACAGGTTCAGCGTCTGCAGCAGCGGCATGCCGTCGCCAAGACTCGCCGGTATGTCGCCGGAAAAATGGTTGTTCCCGGCGGTGAACACCTGGAGCGCGGCAGCCGTCGCCGGGATGCTGCCAAAGAACTGGTTGCTCTCAATGTTTAGTATCATAAGGTTGCTGTACATCGTGGCGGGGAGTCTTCCGGTGAGCCTGTTATTCCGTAGGAGCGCGATGCTGATCTGAGTCGCCGTCCACAGAGCCTGGGGCACCTCGCCGGAGAGGTGGTTGCTTTCCAGGTGCAGGGAGCGCAGGGTGGTGCAGTTGGCCAGGCCTTCCGGGATGGACCCGCTCAGGCGGTTGCCCGTAGCAGTGAGCGTCCAGAACTGGCCTCTGGTGCATAGCCCTTCTGGGATCGTGCCAGTGAGCTCGTTGTCGTCAGCCTCGACGTAAACCAAGGCCGAGTGCTTGCCGAGTTCTGACGGGAGCGTACCAGTAAACCTGTTACCGTACAGCCTCAATGTTGACAGCGACGGCAACCGACCGATGCTCGCCGGTATCTCCCCGGAGAAGTTGTTGCTGAAGAGGTACAATTTTGTAAGGTTCTCCAAGTGCCCGAAGACTTCCGGGATGACTCCCGTAAGGTTGTTCTCCGAGAAGTCGATTATTGTCAAGCCCAATGCGGCGAAGTCACCAATCACCAAGTCGCCGGTGAGGCTGTTCCTGAATGCTGTCAGTGCTTGCAATTTCTTGAGGCTCCAAACCCCCGGGGGTATGCTTCCGGTCAGCGTGTTGTTGGACAGGTCCAGCATCTCCAACTCCGGCATGTCCACCACATACCTTGGAAAGTCGCCGACGAGGTTGCAGTTCCTTGCCCAGATGCTAGTTAGGTTGGTCAGGTTCTTAAACGAGGCCGGCAGCTCGCCTGCGTCGAACGGGTTGTACGCCAACCACAGCGTCTGCAGCCTCGTCATCTTGCTGAGCTCCGTTGGGATGGCGCCGGCGAGTCTGTTGTTATCCAGCTTGAGATGCTGGAGATTCCCGAGGCCGGAGAGCGACGCCGGAATGGTGCCGTTGAACCTGTTGCCGCTGAGGACCAGCACGGTCAGGTTCGTCCCCAGGCGGAAACCGATGTCGGCGGGGAGCTTACCGCCGAGGTAGTTCTGGGACACGTCGAGGTACTGAAGCGCAGAGCAGCGGTAGAGCGCGGTCGGGAACTCGCCGGTGATGTTGTTGTTAGAGACGTCGAGGTGCGTGAGCCCGGCGAGGCCGCCGACGGCGGCCTCCGGGAAGGGCCCCGCGACGTTGGCGTTCGCGAGGGTGAGGCTCGCGACGCGCCCGGCCGCGTCGCACCCCACGTACGGCCACGCGCAGTAGTGCGCGCCCGCGGCCGAGGCGTTCCATCCGGCGAGCACGGGCGGGTCGCCCCACGCGCGCTTGATCCGGAGCAGCAGCCGCGCCTCGTCCGCCGGCTGGGCCCGCGCGGCCGCGCGGGGCAGAAGGCAGCAGAGAAGCAGCGCGAGCAGGAGGAGGCCCAGGAGGTGCGGGCACGGCGCCTCCATGTCTCGGTGGGTTTGTCTTCGTGGCGAGGCGTTGGTTCTGAACAGGGGTGCGATCTGCCCGGGTGATGAAATGGAATTAGCAGGTTTGTTTCTACGCTACACTGCCGTGATTAGCACGAGCAGGCTTCCAGGTTTGCTTGCTGCGAAGCTTCAGAAGGCCTAGATTAGTGCGGTTTTTTCGTTGGATTAGGCGGGATTCGGACGGGAGAGACCGACCTCAGGGTCTTGGCTTTACAATGATTGATGTTCAAACTGGTAGAAGCAAGGACACAGAGGTTAATTCCAGTTGCAGATTCGTACAACGAAATTTCGAGTGGGGTGGCTTTTCCAAAATCTCCCTTCTCACGGTCACCGCCGGAGACTGCAGTGGAGAACAGCGATCCCCGTGAAACACGGAGGCTACTGTTTTGGGCCCGTGGGCTTGAGCGGCAGAAACTCAGGTCCGTCTGATTTTCTCACTCATAAGCGAGTCATCAAAAAAGAAAAAAACGCTCCATGCGTACTATTATACCATTACGCGTTCACAATTATGATAAACGTCTATATAAGACTAGACCAACAGACCATGAGTTGACAAACTCACAATATGACCAGGTGTCAATAGTTAACATGAGCATACCAGTACGCTTATCCCACGAAGTCCCATTTTCCGTTCGTCGAAAAAAAAGTGCCACTTTACCTTTCGAGGAAATAAAGGCATCCTTCCAGTCCATGTGGACGTTCCATTCACCCTCCCCATTCCTTTTTTCTCTAATGCATTAGAACATAAAAATAGACGAGGAAAAAAATTTTACGAAGTTTTTCAAAAAAAATATTCATCATAACATATTTAGATAAGTTTTTTAAACCCCCATACATAAATGCCCCTCGGTCTAAACTATAGATCATTTTAATTTTTTTAAGATGCATAAAATTTTGTTATGCATCTAGATACACCTATACATCTAATAAAATTAAGATAACTTATAATTTGTAATAGAGGAAATATGATTTAGCAAAAGAGAAAAATGGGCAATGGCGGTTAATGTCCGCTGCACCTCGGCGCTTGCTGCATCAAAAGTTTGAAATCCGTTGATCATCTTTCTTTTCTTATCTTATTACTCACTCTGTACCTTATATTATTATTACTCCCTCTATTTCAAAATACAAGCCGTGGTTAAATTAGCATGGTCTCCAATATTAGCGCTTGGTCTGTTTATACCTTCCCTATTATAATGTTTGTAGCACCGGAATTATAGCCATATGAAGGTACTTTTCAACGCAACTCCAATTATATTATTTTAGATAAAGTTGCCATCATATAAGATTAATTGTAAGTTAATAAGTTTTGAATGTTTTAATCTTGAACTACGTGCGTGTTTTATATTTTGGGATGGAGGAAATAGTAGACATGCTACTGCTAAAAAAGATGCAAGTAAACATGGATTACGTTACACGCATAGTTGCACTGTATATTTGAAGCTCCAAATTAGAATGGCACCACAGCGAAAATTTGAGATTGGATACCGAAGTGTTTCGACTTACTTTAGGCATTGGAAATGCTGGTGTTTCTTGAAATAATATGAGTTTTTAGAGGAAAACAATACAAAAGTATATGGCTATATGGAATTATGGATCAACTGCATAAATGTACTCCGTCGGCCAGCGCGTGGCACCAACGTGGGCTGCTGTTAGCTCTAGTCGCCTCCTGCGATCGGCACCTCCTCTGCAGCGGGATGTAGCTAGCTAGTATGGCGCCAATGATTTTGGAATATAGCACTTGGAACAAGCTTTAGGGAATTGGGTTCCTTCCAGTTTCTTATGTGGCCATGCGCCTTGCCAAGTTCGATTCAGCAAGTTTCACTCCCGTGGTTGAAAATTGATTGCTTTTAGCAATCTCGATGCTTGGAGTTGAGCAACAACAAAAGGTTGAAGTGCTTCCGTGGAAATACAAAGCTGTTTGGTTCCTACACCAGTAGATAATTCAAAATTGTAGAGTAGTATTTCTACAACGCAAGTCACAAGCAGTTAGCCACCAAGCACTTTCTTATCCGGTCCTGTATCCGCTCATCCGCTCATACAGGATCACTTGTTATCTCGCCCATTCATGCTTGCCATATAGCAATATTCATGTTGAGAAATGTATGGAATATCACACAAAACTGCAGAACGATAAGAGTAACCGGAAGCCAACAAATTCAAACAGATGGCATGCAGAAAAAAAGAGTAAATTCTACCGAGTTAATGTCAAAAGAAAAAGGCGCGCCAAAGAAAAACATTCACAAGACAGTAGAAAAAAAAGGTACACCACAAATACCACCGTTAAACCACAGATACCAACTCTGTTTCATCCGTTACATCACAACGGGTAACAAAACAGTCTTAGCAGGACACTACCATATGAGTAATGATGTTCAGAAACAGAAGCATATGACAACTAAAGGAAATGAAAATCGAAAGTAGCTCCCATTACAGCAGATGAATGGACGATTAAACCAGCAGGGGGTAACAGTAGCACAGAAGACCAAAAATTTAGAGCTTGTCCTCGAACTCAGAAAGAGGGGTCATCTGTTCCTTGAGACCCTTCCTCTTGCGGATGTCCAGCACCAGCTGAGCAGCCTGGGAGCCAGCCTCCAAAGGATCAGAGCCCATCATGTCCCAGTGGTCAAACACACACTGAGGGAACGCCTGACCAGAGGTTGCAGCCCTCAGTTGGCTGGAGAACCCAAAGGACTCGATGACAGGGAGGTAAGCCTTGATGTTGTAGAGCGGGGTACCCGGCCTCTGCATCTCCTCAAACACATGGCCTCTCTTCTGGTTCAGAACACCGTAGATACCACCAAGCGCATTCTCAGGAGCCTGGATCTCCACAAGGTACACTGGCTCGAGCAGCCTTGGCTTGGCTGTGAGCTGAGAAGCATAGATGACCCTCCTGGCAGTTGGAATGACCTGGCCACCACCCCTGTGAATGGCATCAGCATGAAGAACAACATCACAGACCTCAAAGCAAATGCCACGCATGTTCTCCTCAGCAAGTGCTCCCTCCTTCGAGGCCCACTGGAAACCAGCCACAACGGAATCCTTGATTTCATTGAGATACTGCACTCCCTTACACATATCAACAACCATGTTCGGGCCGGTGGTCTCGGGTCCGAAGCACCAAATCTTCTTGGCAAGATCCTTGTCCCACCCAAACTCCTCAGAGAGGATCTTGGAGCGCACCTTGGGATCATCACGTGGACCAATGCGTCCCTCATCAATAGCCTCAGCAAGACCCTCTTCCAACGGGCGGGCTTCCATGTAAAGACGGTTGTGCTTGTTGGGAGACTTGCTCATGACAGTTCTGCAGGACTTCTCAAGAACAGTTTCACGGAAAGAGACAACAGGAGGGGAAACAATAATTTCAGCACCACCCATGAAGTCTTCCTGCAGATCCTTCAGGCAGATCTCAAGGTGAAGCTCACCAGCTCCAGCAATAATGTGCTCACCAGATTCTTCAATGGTACAGAGGACCATAGGATCAGACTTGGCCAGACGCTTCAAACCTTCAACTAGCTTGGGTAGGTCAGAGGCAACCTTGCACTGAACAGCAACACGCACAACAGGGGAGACAGAGAACTTCATCGCTCTGATTGGGCATGCATCAACTTCCTTCTCATTGGTGAGCGTAGCATTCTTCGTGATGAACTGATCCAGACCGACCATAGCAACAGTGTTACCACAGGGAACATCCTCAACTGACTCTTGTTTCTTTCCCATCCAGATAACAGTACGCTGGACACTCTTGACGTACAGATCCTTCTTCTGGCCAGGCACATAGTTGGGACCCATGATCCGAACCTTCATACCAGTAGCAACCTTCCCAGAGAACACACGGCCAAAGGCAAAGAACCGCCCTTTGTCAGATGCTGGAATCATCTTTGAAACATACAGCATAAGAGGACCCTCCGGATCACAATTCCTGATGGCAGTAGCATAGATATCATCAAGGGGCCCCTCGTACAAGTTCTCCACACGATACCTCTGTGCCTTTGCTGGGGAAGGAAGGTGGAATATCATCATCTCCAGCAGCGCGGTACTAGCTGGAAGCCAGGTTTGCATAACACGCTTCATCAAAGCCTTGCCAACCAAGTCCTTCTCGTCAGCCTTCATGGTAACATTAAGCTTTTGAAGCATGGGCCACAACTTGTCCTTCTGGTCGTTCATGCAGGTGTTGATGATCTGCTTGATGGGCTCATAGCAAAACTGAACGAATCCTCTCTTGCAGGTAGCAGAGCCTGTGTTCTTGGTGGTCCACTTCTTCGTGGCTGGGTCAAAGAAGTTCTCACCCCAGAGCCTCTCCATCATCTTAGTTTCATCAACTCCAAACTTGGATGCATACATCTTGGCAAAGTTGGTGAGGGTGAAGGCCCAGCCGTGCAGACCAGCAGAGAAAGCAACAGTTCCCTTCTCCGGGTACACTTGGACATCACCAAGGAGCTTATCTTCATATGTTGCCATAATGACGTTGGCATTCTCAATCACACGGGAGAAAGTCTGGTAGGCTTCCTCACCCTCAACCTGAAGCTCAAGGAAGCACCTGTCCATCTTGTTCACAGTAAGGACTGGCCTAATCCTCTCACCAAGAGCCTGGCGGAGCACAGTCTCAGTTTGCACACAGACACCTTCAATACAGTCAACCACCACTAGAGCACCATCGGTGATACGAAGGGCAGCTGTCACTTCCGAAGAAAAATCGACGTGCCCAGGTGAGTCAATGAGGTTGATCAAGTACTGGTTACCATCTCTCTCGCCCTTGTAATTCTTCAGTGACTCTGCGGTCATCTCATAGTAAAGAGAGATACCGGTGGATTTGATTGTAATACCACGCTCTGCTTCATCGGCACGAGTATCAGTCATGCGAACATCACCAGCAACTTCCTGGGCAATAATCCCAGCAGCTGCCACAAGGGAATCTGTAAGGGTGGACTTGCCTGAAAAGAATTAACAACATGTAAGCACACTGTGGAACTTCAACATCAAACTCAACATGCATTGTAGAATAGCACAGCGTTAGGGATAGATAACTTTCAAAATTAATAAAGACAGCAGGACATTATAATATAGAACACATAAATCAACGGATACTATATAGACAACAATAATTAAAAGGATCAATAAGTCTCTGTGCTACATAGGATGGCTATCTTAACACATACTAGACCTGAAATAGATATTACAGCATGAATAACATCAACGGTGAAGCACAATACAGAAAACAAAACAAGTGCTAAAAACAAAAGGACTGAAAATATTAAACAACACATGTGTGGCATCTAAAAAGACAATTTTTAACATACCGTGGTCCACATGAGCAATAACAGACATATTACGGATGTTGTTCTTTTTGTCCATGATGGCACGGAGCTCTTCTGCCGTGAACTTCACCATCTTGACTTCTTTTGAAGATCACACTACAAATATATATTTTCCTGCTGTTCAAAGGTCCAATAGAATCATAAGGATCCAACAAAAACATGAGAAAATAACTAAACCAGAATATCCGATAGTAAAAGAATGATTAAAGTAATAAGTAATGTAATTGTCATGATAACAAGAGACGCAGAAATTGTTTAGATGCAGTATAATTAGATACAATCCAAAAAGTTATTAAAAATGTTTTAACATACTTTATCAGGCTAAACTATTCTAATGTTTACAATGACCAATGGGACTGTATGCACATAACAGTTAAGAAAAAATAAACAGAAGATCATCTTAATTAAACACTCAGGGTGCATCCTAATTAGATGAATATATATTCAGGACATATCTATTTCAAAAGAAAATAAGTTCTTAAACAAATCCATTCAAATGTTCAATAATCTAATAATGGGAAATCTTTCATTGCCTCAGGTTCAGTGTGATTACACAGCGTACGACACATAATGGAAACTGCACTGAGATACTAGAAGTGAAACTAATCCAACTTAAATACAATAGCACAACAAACAAGGAGATACAATATTAGATGTGCACAACTGCAGTGTTACCACTTCAAACAAAGGACTCTTATATAGACTGATTTGACTGGCAAACCATCTTACAAGGAAACACTAGAAAATTAATTCAGATAAACATTTAAACTAGCAGAAGAATCTAACCTTCAGAAAACTCTAACATGCCAAAAGGAAGGCATAGTTTCCCAAACAAATTCATGTACCGAAATATGGAAAAGCACATCTGTAGTATTTCAACGTACTAAACATCACAAAAATGGACTAGAAATCAGCAATCAGACAGCCAAAACGAGATCATAAACATAACTACCCTGAACCTAAGAACTACCAGCAGACCACAAATTGTTAGAATAAGACCAGAATGTAGCGGCCACAATTATTCATGTCGAAACGGCATATCTGAGTCAACAGATCAGTTTCAGAAAAGGATCCCAGCATATCCACTTCATAGACCGTAACGAGGAATCGACACGAAAATTAAGCTAAGAACCGAGAAATCTAGAACGTTTTGAGAGAACCAGGATTGCATCGCATCCCTACAGATCGGACAGATTACCAGTAAACCAACGAATTGTAATAAATCAAATCGAGATTACCCGCACGAAACTTCAGATTCGAACAGCACACGCCACTTCGAGGCCTATGATTCAATCCAATCAACACAGTACACAGAACCAAAACGACCCGAACTCCACTAGAAATACTAATCAGCTAGAAGCACAGCGCATGGATGAACGAGCTCTAGCTACCGGAGTGAGAGGGAGCGGAAGGGGTGTGTGGGGTGCGGGGGGGGGGGGGGGGGGGGGGCGGGGGGGGAGGGGAGGGAGGGGCAGGTACCTTGGTTTCGCCTCCCGATCTGAGAGACGAGATGTGGAGGCGCCGCCGGGAGATAACCACTAAAACCCTAGCCGTCGCCCAGTGAGGATATTTATAGCGGCGGAGTTGCCGCACCGGGCAAGAAATGTCCCGCGGGCGATAATATAATTTCATTTTATTATAAAAAGGTGAAAACGATGGCTAGATGGATCAATTGCATAAATGGGCCACCGTCAGCCAGCGCTTGGCGGCAACGTGGACTGCTGTTAGCTCTAGTCAATCAGCCAAGAGCCTACTAGGCCCACCTTATGGGCTGACAGGCCTGTTCGCTATTCTTGGACGACAGGCCCATTAAGTGTTGAGATAACAATTACTAGCCATATTTGAAATTGGATTTGCCTATCTCTATATCTCTATATAAACAAATTGATGAGTGAATAAATATACTAAAAATAAATGGGATATATATATGCTTTATAGCGTTTTATGTGTGTAGAATTTGAGGTTTTTTAACTAATTTAATCGGACGGGGGAACATGGGCAATTAAAATGTAAATTTTAGCATGTTTGAGTACAATACTTAATCATATTTGAATTTTAATGATACAAATATGTTGCACCTTTTAGAGAACATACATCATAACACACCTTTTGTGCCTTTTTAGAGTTCTTTGGCTATTTATCTTGGAGGGAGAGTGGTCTCTCCGCAGCCGTGGTCAAGATACAGTGGTTATTCTTTGGTCGGAGAATTATATTGGCAGTGCAAGGTGATTTGTTGTAAATAACTCCCTCTCTACTCTACTCTCCAGGAACTATGTATGCAACAACTTCGCATCAATATAATGTTCAGGCCGGCTTCTTGCCTGCCGTGGTTCCTTTTCCAAAAAAAAAAAAAATCTTGGAGGACTAAAAGTGGACAAGTGACATATCTTGGGAAAAAAAAACTTTCCTGCATATCTTGGAATTAGCACTTTCCCAAGTTCAGTATGTCATGTAATGAAGCCAACCCATACGGAGAGAGACACTGAGACAGCGCTCACTCCACGACAGAATCTAATCAGAAATGTGCAAATCCACCTATCTGTTAGGATGTCAAGATGATGGATTTGTGATTGCTGAGTATTGTAGTCCCCGGACAATAAAACTCAACTGACTGTTCTTACCTCTCACTTGCAATACGATTGGAGGCGCAAACCGTCCTTTCCTCCAGTTTCATTACCCCTATCCCTCTAAGTTTGTATTACTTTCTTTTCTAAAATACAAAGGAGAGCTGCACATCTTTGTAAAGAAGTTTGTGTTATGATGCGATATTGCAAACTAATCAGTGCTTATCTGTGCGATCTTCTATCTTTCACAGTAAACAGGGGGACAAAATCATGCAGTCGTAGTAGTGATTTCTGAATGGAAGTTCAGAGCTTCAGCTCCAGCCTTTGTTTCAGAAAGAAACCATAATCAATGTTTGCTAGTTCTGTTTGAACGGTCCAACTGTATGTTTGATTTAATACAGGTTTGCAGTGTGAAAACACAGCGGTTTGGTCTGCCACAGGCCCTGCTCTATACTATCCCTGTACCTAGTTGGGGATTGGATGCATAATTCTCCGCTGTACAATGTGCTAACTGAAGTATCACTACAATAGCCGTTCACTGACACTAGCATAGTAGCATTTGCAGTGGTCGGTTCCTTTCTTCAGACAATGCTGTCGAAGTCGCTCTTCTCTTCCGTGTCGATCCCCGAGCCGTTCGAGAGCTGTTTCCGGCGGCTGCCGCGCTTGGGCAGCAGCAGCGGAGCCGCCTCGTACTCCGGGCCACGCTCCGTTTTGCTCTTGTGGTACGTCTGCTCGCTGCACTTGACCAAGATCTGCAGCACGTCGTTCATGGTCGGCCGCGACGACGGCAAATCTGCGGTGCACAGCACGCCTAGCCTGAAGACAACCTCGATCTCGTCAGAGTACCCGGCGTATCTGATGCTCTTGTCCATGGCATCGGGGATGCTCTCCCCTGACTGGTAGTGGCGCCGTACCCATTCCGCCAGGCTGCCGTGCTCGCCGCCGTCGTTGGCCTCTTTGCCGGTGGTGAGCTCCAGGAGAACGACGCCAAAGCTGTAGACGTCAACCTTCTCGTTTACCTTCTTGGTGAAAGCACACTCTGCAGATAAGCATCGAAGGCCCAATCTAAGGTCAGGCAACACGAGAACACGTGACATTTGCTACAGTAGCTGCTCCCCAGTTGCTGAATCTAGAGAAACGGGACGGAAATCCACTGTCTGGAAGTAACAAATTCGAATCCTTACCTGGAGCCATGTAGCCGAACGAGCCCGCGACGCCGGACATCGTCTCGGGCGCCCCTGTCCGCGCCAGCATCCTGGCCAGCCCGAAGTCGGCGACCTTGGCCCGGAACTCCGAGTCCAGCAGGATGTTGCTCGACTTGACGTCGCGGTGAACGATGGGCGGATCGCACTCGTGGTGCATGTAGCACAGCCCCTGCGCGGCGCCGACGGCCACCTTGAGCCTCGTCACCCAGTCCAGCGGCTCGCGCCGCGCGGACCGCGCCCTCGCCATGGGGTGCCCACCGGCGACGAGGGCGTCGCCGTGGAGCCACTTGTCCAGGCTGCCGTTCTCCATGTAGTCGTACACGAGGAGCTTGGAGTCAGCGCTGGACAGGAAACAGAGCAGCCTGACGATGTTGTTGTGCCGGATGTTGCCGAGGATGCCAGCCTCCGACTTGAACTCGCGCTCCAGCTTCTCGTCCAGCTGCGCCGCGGTCCGTATTTGCTTCACGGCCACCGCGCCGGCTCTGCCGTTAAGCCGGTTGGTGTAGGTGACGCGGTACACGCGCCCCGAGCCCCCGCGGCCGATGAGGTTCTCCTCCATCAGGCCCCGGAGTATGGACGCCTCCCCAAATCCCAGATCCTTGACGAAAGGCGTCATCTTCCAGTCGTCTTGCTGCGCGACCCGCCGCCGCTTCTTGATGTCGCGGACGACGAAGAAGGCGAAGGCCGCGGCGACGAGGAGGAGCGCGGCGCCGGCGACGAGGAGGCCCGTGCGGAGTCCATGCGAGACGCCTCCGGAAGGACCGCCGTCTTGTGATCCACCGGCGCAGGAGCGAACGCCGGTGAGGTAGCCGGATCCCACAGCTGCCGTGCAGAGGCCGGGGTTATCAAGGAAGCTGCTGTCGTAGACCGCGGTGGCGAACCCGGCCGGAACCTGGCCGCTAAGCTGGTTCGAGGACAGGTTGAGGGAGATGAGGTTCGGCTTCACAAGCGCCTGTGGTACGTTGCCGGAGAGCTTGTTCGACGAAAGGTACATGACACTGAGCACCGGAATGGAGCCCAGCTCTGCTGGTATCTCGCCGGTGAGCTGGTTCCTGCTCACGTCCATTTGCGTCAGCTGGCTTAGCTTCGCAAGGCTCTTTGGGATCCCATCGGAGAGTTGGTTACCGGACAGGTTCAGTGTCAGCAGCAGCGGCATGCCGTCACCAAGGCTCGCCGGAATCGCACCAGAAAACCGGTTGTTCTCGGCGGTGAACACCAGGAGTGCAGCTGCTGCAGCCGGAATGTTGCCGACGAATTGGTTGTTCCCAATGTGTAACGTCTTGAGGTTACCATACATAGTGGCTGGAAGCCTCCCAGTGAGCTGGTTGTTCGGTAGCTGCACGTACTGGAGCTGCGCCACCGTCCACAGAGCCTGGGGCACCTCACCGGACAGGTTGTTACTGCCTAGCTGCAGGCTGTACAGAGTAGTGCAGTTGGCTAGGCCCGCCGGGATGGAGCCGGTCAAGTGGTTGCGCTTGGCGGTGAGCGCCTGGAACTTGCCTCCGGCACACAGCCCCTCCGGGATGGCGCCGGTGAGCTCGTTGTCGTCAGCCTCGATGCGATACAAGCCCGGCGAGTGCTTCCCGAGCTCTGGCGGGAGCGTGCCGTTGAGCCTATTAGAGTAGAGCCTCAACTTTGTCAGTGACGGCAACAGGCCGATGCTTGCCGGTATCTCGCCGGAGAAGTTGTTCTGGAAGAGGCTCAAAACTGTGAGGTTCTCCAAGCTCCCAAACACTTCCGGGATAAATCCAGTAATCTGGTTCACTGAGAGGTCGATTAGTGTCAAGCTCCTAGCAGCAAATCCATCAGTTACCAGGTCGCCGGTGATGTTGTTGATGTAGAGAGACAATCCTTGCAGCTTCTTGAGGCTCCAAACGAAGTTCGGGAAGTCGCCGATGAGGTTGCACTGCGTCGCCCAGAGGCTGACCAGGTTGGTCAGATTCTTGAACGACGCCGGCAGCTGGCCAGCGTCGAACGGGTTGTTTGCCAGGTACAGATCCTGAAGGCTCGTCAGCTCGCCGAGCTGCGCCGGGATGGTACCGGCGAACCGGTTGCTGTTCAGCGCGAGAAACTGGAGGTTCCGGAGCCTGGAGAGCGACGCCGGGATGGTGCCGTTGAACTTATTGCCGTTGAGGTCGAGCGTGGTCAGGTTCTCCCCGAGGCCGGGGCCGATGTCCGCCGGGAGCACCCCGCCGAGGTAGTTCTGGGAGAGGTTGAGGTACTGCAGCGAAGCGCAGCGGTACAGCGCGGTCGGGAACTCGCCGGAGATGCTGTTGTTAGAGGCGTCGAGGTACGTGAGCGCGGAGAGGTTGCCGACGGCGTCCGAGAAGGACCCCGCGACGTTGGTGTTCGCGAGGGTGAGGCTCGTGACTCGCCCGGCCGCGTCGCACCGGACGAACGGCCAGCTGCAGAGCGCGCCCGCGGCCGTGGCGTTCCAGCCCGCGAGCACGGGCGGGTCGCCCCACGCGCGCTTGATCTCGAGCAGCAGCCGCGCCTCGCCCGCCGTCGGGGACTGCGCGGCCGCGCGGCGCGGGAGGCAGCAGCAGGGGAGCAGCGCCGCGGCGAGCAGCAGGTGGAGGTAGGCGTGGGCGTCGGCGCGCGCGCGGCGTGGTGGTGCCATGTCCGGTGAGGTCACGGCCGGCCTGTTCTCTTGGCGTGGTGGCGTGGCGCTGGTTGTGCGTGGCCGCCGCGGGGCGCGGTGGACATGGGAAGAGGGAGGTTGCGGGGTAAGCAAATGCGGCGGGAACAAGAACCACCCTGTTTTTTGTACGCTATCCTACCGGCGTTGGCTGGCACGAGGCCGTTCCGTCCCCTTCCTGCGTCGCTCTGGTGGCCCGGGGGCCGGGGCTTGCCGCGAAGCTTCTAACCGCCCGGATTAGCGCGTGTTTTTTCGTCGGATCAGGGGTGATGCGGACGGAACGTCCTTGTTCGGGGGAAGATGCCTGCACGGAGTACAGTGGAATGGAAGACCGAGCTCAGCTGGGTCTTCGCTCTAGAAGTCTGAGGCCAGAAAGGTTAACGGCTGAGTAGTAAGCACGTGAAGATTAATGCCGGCTAGAGTAATGATTTTGCTCTTGAACAGTGAAGTTTAGGTCGGGTCATTTTCCACTTCTGCTAATATTTCTTCTGGCGCTCACGGGATTGAACAAGGCAGTACTCCGGTCAAACACGGCGACTAGTTGTTGCGGGCCTCGGCGGCTGAGGCTCGAGCCTAGAGTACGAGTACCTGCCATTTGGTGGTCAAAAATCAGTGCTGACTAGGCAAGCCATTTCATTACTTTTTTTTAATGGAGAGAGTCCTTTTTTTAATCACGCGCTAAATCTCAGGTTTCCTTTTGAAACGCGGTAATCTCAAAACGTAGAAATATAAAAAATGTAATATTTAAGGTGGTTCTCAATTATAATCCTTTAGAAATTCAAAACGCATAAACCTCCCAATCAAACATTTGGATACAGCTAGGGAAAACATAATAATTTGAGAAGAGAGGTAGACATAGTGAAAAAATTTCCAAGAGGTTAGAGCTCATATTAAATTTTGTCCAAAATTTCTATGAATCGAAACATTTCATAGGAATTTTATTGGATTTTTGGATGTCCAATCCAATGTTCCAAAGTGCTACATAGGGGGGGGATCTTATAAAATTTCTTCACCCACATTTTGTCATACTTTGTTCCAAAGGGGAGCTGAGAAAGGAATTAGGGGGGAGCGAGAGCAACCAAGTGGAGGAGATGGTCACAAGGGTGGATTGGCGAAGCGGAGGACCGCATCGAGTGTGGCCATAACTCACATAAGGATGGTGGTTGGGTAAGATAAGGATGGGTAGCACGGAAATACCCTGACGACGTCGAGCTAGCAGCAGGTGGGGCGAGATGAACTCCGTGATCGAATACGTACCAGGTGATTGAAGACAATCTGTGATGCATAGGATGATAAATACCTACATGCTATATGTTTTAAGAAGTCTTGGTTACATATTCAGAAGGCTACTGTGCAATGGCTGCACTAGATATGTTCTCGGTTTCCTTAAAAAAAGATATGTTCTTGGTGACCCACTAGTCCAAGGTATTTCATGCTTTGCCTCATCAAAGACAGAAAAGCAACGACGAAACAGAAGCGGACATCGCACTCGGCACGTGTTGGATGCCTTTGGTCAGTCCAACACGGCCTTGCTCAAACAAAGGTTCTAGTCTTCTAGAGGGCAGCTAACCAGTGGGCACTCGCCACAGCCAGCGAAACTTTTTTTTTTTGAAAATTACACCCAGCGAAACTTGGCCATTGAACTCGACCTCCTGGCTGCTGTGCTGGAACGTTGGGTGCTGGCGCGACGCTGACGTAGAGGGCCGCGATCCGTGACGCGACTCACGGCCTTCACGGCGTCAAGGAGGCGGGTGGGAAGTGGGAACTCGTCCCTGCCGGGCGGTGGAAGACTAGTCTACGTTCTTGGACCGGCCCGCACCGGCTGACCGACGACCGGCGTGGCGTGCGGGCTGACCGATGACCCACGGGGCTCGCGGCTCCGGCCTGCGTGCCGTCGCCGCCAACCCCCGCCCGCCCGCATTCAGGTCGCGTTCTCGACTTCTGGTCTTCTGGAAGATCGGGCGCCCCGGCGCGGCGGTGCTGCGTCGCGCACTCGCGCGCGTCCTGGGGGCTTTGTGGTCGCCGGTATCCAGTGCGCTCGTGGGGAGGCCATCTCTTCTTCCGATTGCGTCGTTGTCATGTCTCTTGCCTTTCGCCGGGAGAAGATCTGGAGCAAATCAGACGTCTTTTTTTTCTTTCTTGTTTAGCTTTTTTCTTTCTTGTTTAGCTGTTTGCTCGTTGTATAGATTGTCAGTTCTCAACAGTTTCACATTTCTGGTGCGGCCTTGCCGAGTTCAATCCAAGACTTTCAGTAAGTTTTTCTCCCGTGGCTAGAAATAATTGTTTTTTTTAGCAATGTTCGATGCTTGGAACAAAGCATCAACAAAGGTACATGTGACATGCTCCCGTGGAAACACAAGGTAACAAGGGTGTTGGGTTGCTGCACAGTAGATAATTACATTTTCATAGAGTTGCACCTACTAGGCCAGTCACATGCAGTTAGTCAGTAAACATTTTGTTTTCAGGTGATGCATCCAGGGTGTTTCGGCCATGCATGAATGCCAAGCAACGGCAAGTTGCCTATGAGACGAATCAGCACCCAGATGGACCATCACACGAAACAGCACACGGGTATGGATGTTGCGACCGTATGAACAGTGATAAGAGTAACTTTGACCGATCTGCGCTTGGAAGAATTACATAATACAGAAACGGGTACGATGACACCGACCAGAATCCTACCAAATCAAACAGATAGATTCCAGCCATAACCACATGGGGGCAACTCTTGTATGACCAAAAGCAGGAGACATTTTATAGACACAAGGCTAAGCTTAAGGCATAGCAAGAACCAAGAAAGCAAGCAAACAAAACTGTGAAATTCTATCAACCTGATGTCAAAAGCAAAGCATTCACAAGACAGTATTTTTTTTTGACTCGACAAAGACAGTAGAAACACTTAAAACCACAGATCCCACAACTCTGTTTTATCTGTTACACCACAACAGATAGCAAAACAGTTTTCGCAGGACACTACCATATGACTAATGATGTTCAGAAAGAGAAGCACATGACAACTAAAGGAAATGAAATTCGAAAATAGTTCCCATTACAGTAGTCGAATGGACGATTAAAAAGTTTTCGAGGCTTTGCCAAGTTCAATTCAGACATGCTTTCATGGAATGGAAATAACGCAAGTCACATGCAGTTGCCACCTAGCAATATTCATGTTGCAAAAATTCATGTCGAGGCGAATCAGCACATGGATGAACTAGAACACAAAACTGCACACGGATATTCATGATGCGACGGTATAAAGTATGAAACAATTTTAATAACCTTTGCCAAATTTGCGGGTGGAAGCCAACCAAATCAAAAGGATGGCATGCACCAAAAACACCACCAATTTACTGTAAATACAGACATGGGCAAATCACATAGAATCACAGGGGAGAACACCTCGAACGAGCCTATAAATACAAGCTAAAGGCAGAGGAAGAAAATAAGAACACAAACAGTGAAATTCGACCCTACCTGATGGCAAAAAAGAAAACATTGATAAGACAGTAGAAACAAGCGTTATACCACCGCTTAAACCACAGATACCAACTCTGTTTCATCCGTTACATCACAACGGGTAACAAAACAGTCTTAGCAGGACACTACCATATGAGTAATGATGTTCAGAAACAGAAGCATATGACAACTAAAGGAAATGAAAATCGAAAGTAGCTCCCATTACAGCAGATGAATGGACGATTAAACCAGCAGGGGGTAACAGTAGCACAGAAGACCAAAAATTTAGAGCTTGTCCTCGAACTCAGAAAGAGGGGTCATCTGTTCCTTGAGACCCTTCCTCTTGCGGATGTCCAGCACCAGCTGAGCAGCCTGGGAGCCAGCCTCCAAAGGATCAGAGCCCATCATGTCCCAGTGGTCAAACACACACTGAGGGAACGCCTGACCAGAGGTTGCAGCCCTCAGTTGGCTGGAGAACCCAAAGGACTCGATGACAGGGAGGTAAGCCTTGATGTTGTAGAGCGGGGTACCCGGCCTCTGCATCTCCTCAAACACATGGCCTCTCTTCTGGTTCAGAACACCGTAGATACCACCAAGCGCATTCTCAGGAGCCTGGATCTCCACAAGGTACACTGGCTCGAGCAGCCTTGGCTTGGCTGTGAGCTGAGAAGCATAGATGACCCTCCTGGCAGTTGGAATGACCTGGCCACCACCCCTGTGAATGGCATCAGCATGAAGAACAACATCACAGACCTCAAAGCAAATGCCACGCATGTTCTCCTCAGCAAGTGCTCCCTCCTTCGAGGCCCACTGGAAACCAGCCACAACGGAATCCTTGATTTCATTGAGATACTGCACTCCCTTACACATATCAACAACCATGTTCGGGCCGGTGGTCTCGGGTCCGAAGCACCAAATCTTCTTGGCAAGATCCTTGTCCCACCCAAACTCCTCAGAGAGGATCTTGGAGCGCACCTTGGGATCATCACGTGGACCAATGCGTCCCTCATCAATAGCCTCAGCAAGACCCTCTTCCAACGGGCGGGCTTCCATGTAAAGACGGTTGTGCTTGTTGGGAGACTTGCTCATGACAGTTCTGCAGGACTTCTCAAGAACAGTTTCACGGAAAGAGACAACAGGAGGGGAAACAATAATTTCAGCACCACCCATGAAGTCTTCCTGCAGATCCTTCAGGCAGATCTCAAGGTGAAGCTCACCAGCTCCAGCAATAATGTGCTCACCAGATTCTTCAATGGTACAGAGGACCATAGGATCAGACTTGGCCAGACGCTTCAAACCTTCAACTAGCTTGGGTAGGTCAGAGGCAACCTTGCACTGAACAGCAACACGCACAACAGGGGAGACAGAGAACTTCATCGCTCTGATTGGGCATGCATCAACTTCCTTCTCATTGGTGAGCGTAGCATTCTTCGTGATGAACTGATCCAGACCGACCATAGCAACAGTGTTACCACAGGGAACATCCTCAACTGACTCTTGTTTCTTTCCCATCCAGATAACAGTACGCTGGACACTCTTGACGTACAGATCCTTCTTCTGGCCAGGCACATAGTTGGGACCCATGATCCGAACCTTCATACCAGTAGCAACCTTCCCAGAGAACACACGGCCAAAGGCAAAGAACCGCCCTTTGTCAGATGCTGGAATCATCTTTGAAACATACAGCATAAGAGGACCCTCCGGATCACAATTCCTGATGGCAGTAGCATAGATATCATCAAGGGGCCCCTCGTACAAGTTCTCCACACGATACCTCTGTGCCTTTGCTGGGGAAGGAAGGTGGAATATCATCATCTCCAGCAGCGCGGTACTAGCTGGAAGCCAGGTTTGCATAACACGCTTCATCAAAGCCTTGCCAACCAAGTCCTTCTCGTCAGCCTTCATGGTAACATTAAGCTTTTGAAGCATGGGCCACAACTTGTCCTTCTGGTCGTTCATGCAGGTGTTGATGATCTGCTTGATGGGCTCATAGCAAAACTGAACGAATCCTCTCTTGCAGGTAGCAGAGCCTGTGTTCTTGGTGGTCCACTTCTTCGTGGCTGGGTCAAAGAAGTTCTCACCCCAGAGCCTCTCCATCATCTTAGTTTCATCAACTCCAAACTTGGATGCATACATCTTGGCAAAGTTGGTGAGGGTGAAGGCCCAGCCGTGCAGACCAGCAGAGAAAGCAACAGTTCCCTTCTCCGGGTACACTTGGACATCACCAAGGAGCTTATCTTCATATGTTGCCATAATGACGTTGGCATTCTCAATCACACGGGAGAAAGTCTGGTAGGCTTCCTCACCCTCAACCTGAAGCTCAAGGAAGCACCTGTCCATCTTGTTCACAGTAAGGACTGGCCTAATCCTCTCACCAAGAGCCTGGCGGAGCACAGTCTCAGTTTGCACACAGACACCTTCAATACAGTCAACCACCACTAGAGCACCATCGGTGATACGAAGGGCAGCTGTCACTTCCGAAGAAAAATCGACGTGCCCAGGTGAGTCAATGAGGTTGATCAAGTACTGGTTACCATCTCTCTCGCCCTTGTAATTCTTCAGTGACTCTGCGGTCATCTCATAGTAAAGAGAGATACCGGTGGATTTGATTGTAATACCACGCTCTGCTTCATCGGCACGAGTATCAGTCATGCGAACATCACCAGCAACTTCCTGGGCAATAATCCCAGCAGCTGCCACAAGGGAATCTGTAAGGGTGGACTTGCCTGAAAAGAATTAACAACATGTAAGCACACTGTGGAACTTCAACATCAAACTCAACATGCATTGTAGAATAGCACAGCGTTAGGGATAGATAACTTTCAAAATTAATAAAGACAGCAGGACATTATAATATAGAACACATAAATCAACGGATACTATATAGACAACAATAATTAAAAGGATCAATAAGTCTCTGTGCTACATAGGATGGCTATCTTAACACATACTAGACCTGAAATAGATATTACAGCATGAATAACATCAACGGTGAAGCAAAATACAGAAAACAAAACAAGTGCTAAAAACAAAAGGACTGAAAATATTAAACAACACATGTGTGGCATCTAAAAAGACAATTTTTAACATACCGTGGTCCACATGAGCAATAACAGACATATTACGGATGTTGTTCTTTTTGTCCATGATGGCACGGAGCTCTTCTGCCGTGAACTTCACCATCTTGACTTCTTTTGAAGATCACACTACAAATATATATTTTCCTGCTGTTCAAAGGTCCAATAGAATCATAAGGATCCAACAAAAACATGAGCAAATAACTAAACCAGAATCTCCGATAGTAAAAGAATGATTAAAGTAATAAGTAATGTAATTGTCATGATAACAAGAGACGCAGAAATTGTTTAGATGCAGTATGTGAAAAATGAATTAGATACAATCCAGAAAGTTATTAAAAATGTTTTAGCTTACTTTATCAGGCCAAACTATTATAAAATTTTCAACAACTAAGGGGGTTGTATTCACATAAAAGTTAAGAAAAAATAAACAGAAAATTATCTGAATTGAACACAGGGTGCATCCTCATTAAACTAATTTTAATTGAACACAGGATTCATACAGTCAACGATCAAACAATAGGAGTTATTTGCATTGCCTCTGGCTCAACAGGATTACACAGCATAGTACACATAATGGAAACTGCAGTGAGCTACTAGAAGTGTAACTAATCCAACAAAGGACTCTTATACAGACAGATCATCAGGACTGGCAAACCAACTTAAATGGAAACACCAGGAGATTAATTTAGACAAGCATTTCAACTAGCTGAAGATTCTAACCTTCAGAAAAGTCTAACAGACCAAAAGGAATGTATAGTTTACCAAACAAATTCATGTACCGAAGTATGGAGAATGCACAAACAGTATTCCAATGTACTGAACATCAAAAAAACGGACTAGAAATCAGCAATCAAACAGACAAAATGAGATCATATGCATAACTACCCTGAATCTAAGAACTACCAGCAGACCACAATTCGTTAGTGTAAGATTAGAATGTAGCGGCCACAATTATTCATGTCGAAACAGCATATCTCAGTCAACAGATTAGTTTCAACAAAGGATCCCACCATACCCACTCCATAGACCCTAACGTGTAAAAACTAATCAACACGATTAAGAGAAGAACCGAACAATCCAAAACGTATTGAGTGAACCAGGATTGCGCCGCATTTCTACAGATCCTAGAGATAAGTCACAGAGAGAACCGACAGGGACCCGTAAACCAACGAATTGACATAAATTACATCGAGATTACCCCCAGAAAACATCAGATTCGATCAGCACACACCGCTTGGAGGCCTATGATTCAATCCAATCAACACACGACACCACTAGATGGAACCAAAACGACTCAAACTGAACTAGAAACACTAATCAGCTAGAATCACGGGGCATGGATGAACTAGCTCTAGCAACTAGAGTGAAATGGAGCGGAGAAAGGTGCAAGTTACCTTGGTTTCGCCTCCCGATCTGAGAGACGAGATGTGGAGGCGCCGCCGGGAGAGAGGACTAAAACCCTAGCGGCCGGCCGGTGAGGATATTTATAGCTGCGGAGTTGAGGAACCGGGGCGAGAAATATCCCGCGGGCGAATATTCGGAGCCTGGACCGTTGGTCCGGTCGATCCAGACCGGCGGCAAGTGAGGTTGGCAAAAGGAAAAGCAGGGTCAGTTCGGGGAATTCGCGGGCGGTACGTGGCGCTTGGCCGTCCGATCGCGCAATTTCTTGGGGCAGTTCAGGAAGTGCGCCGGTGCGGTCCGGCTGTGTGGCGACCCGGTTTAGTCGAGCCGTCTGCGCGGCGTGTTGGGGCGGCTTCTGGGCCACTCGTCAGTCGTCACCCGTGAGCTCACTCTTGGGCTACCATTCGGCCCACGGATAGAGAGCCCTCGCTGTTTTGCGTGGACCTGGCCCGTTTCCAAGGGTGACGTCAGTGACCAGAAGTTGTGTGTACCGCACGCGAGCACGCCTTATCGCCTATCGGCTACTGCAACGCGACACCAGAGGGCATTTGCAACAATTTACTGCATAGTGGAACAGAATATCAGGCAGGGAGCGGCAGAGGCCGGCAGCTACTCCGCCCCCAAATGCTCGCCGGCATCTCCCGTTCCCTCACTCGCCGCGGCCCGCCCTTTCCCCTTGCCGCTACCGCCGCCGCCGCTGCAGCAGCCATGTCGTCGTCATCGACGGAAGCGAACGTCTCCGATCGTCCGATCTCTCCGGACACCACCCGCGTGGCCTGGGTGGGGACGGGCGTCATGGGCCAGTCCATGGCCGGCCACCTCCTCGCCGCCGGCTACGCGCTCACCGTCTTCAACCGCACGGCCTCCAAGGCTCAGGGCCTCGTCTCCCTCGGCGCCAGCCTCGCGGACAGCCCGCGCGCGGCCGCCGCGGCTGCCGATGTCATCTTCCTCATGGTTGGCTTCCCCTCCGACGTCCGCTATACCGCCCTCGATCCATCCACCGGCGCCCTCGCCGGCCTCGCCCCAGGCGGTGTCCTCGTCGACATGACCACCTCTGACCCCACCCTCGCCGCCGAGATAGCCGCGGCCGCTGCCGCCGCCGGCAGCTCGGCCGTGGACGCCCCCGTCTCCGGCGGCGACCGCGGGGCCCGCAACGCCACCCTCTCCATCTTCGCGGGCGGCGACGCCGCCGTCGTCGCCCGCCTGGCGCCGCTCTTCAAGCTCATGGGAAACGCGCTGTACATGGGCGGGCCCGGCGCGGGGCAGCGCGCGAAGCTGGGCAACCAGATCGCCATCGCGTCCACCATGGTGGGCCTCGTGGAGGGCATGGTGTACGCGCACAAGGCCGGGCTGGACGTGGCCAAGTGGCTGGAGGCCATCTCCACCGGCGCGGCGGGTTCCAAGTCGCTGGAGCTGTACGGGAAGCGTATCCTGGAGCGGGACATGGCGCCCGGCTTCTTCGTCCGGCACTTCGTGAAGGACCTCGGTATCTGCCTGTCGGAATGCCAGGCCATGGGGCTGTCGCTGCCGGGGCTCGCGCTCGCGCAACAACTCTATGTTTCGCTGTTGGCGCACGGCGAGGGCGGGCTCGGTACGCAGGCGCTCATACTGGCCATCGAGAGGCTGAACAACACCAGCCTCGAGAAGAAGGACTAGCGAAACTTTGAAGGCTCGCGGCTTCAGCTCTGGTGAACTCGTCAATCGTTGGAAGCTTGCTTGATGCAATGCGGTTTGAGCTGAATCTCGGTGGCGTTTCAGAGTTTTACATTTGTGTACTAGTGTGCTGTGCAAGAACTGTGCGGCTTGGATGCTTGCTTAAATGCTTGGCTCTACTTGTTTATTACACTTTACAGCGGCTATTAGCTCAAATAAGATTCTGCAAACAATAAGGTGTTGGCTTGCTTGGTTTAGTGCCCAAGCTTGCTATTTGTCAGTCAACATGTAATGACTTTGTTCAGCTATGGTAAAGAAAATACCAGATATATATAGTCTAACTTCAGCATGGTTGCGGGAACACTTCATGGTACTCATCCAGTGTTGCCTTGCTTGGTTTAGTGCCCAAGCTTGCTATTTGTCAGTCAACATGTCATGACTTTGTTCAGCTATGGTAAGAAAATACCAGATATATAGTCTAAACTCAGCATGGTTGCGGGAACATTTCATGGTACTCATCCAGAGTTTGCCGAAACGTTGTTTTACGATCATATCACGTACCTGGACTGCCTTATTCTGCTGACGATGATCTGTGCCATGGAAACACTAGTTTTTAAGCCTCCTCTGTCCACTCCTTACCGATGTCGCAGGTCCTTTTGCGATTCATCATGTGAGCTAAAGGGCATCTGGCAAAAATCAGTTTAGGAGCCCAAGACGGAAAAATTTGCAGCTAACAAAATGCTTTGCGATTCATCATGTGAGCTAAAGGGCATCTGGCAAAAATCAGTTTAGGAGCCCAAGACAGAAAAATTTGCAACTAACAAAATGCTACCAGCAGACGACAAAGTTTGATTCTGCATTACTGGGCATTCCCGAATGATATTATTGTTGCAGCCCTCAAGATCTTGAAGGTTGAAAAGGCTTGCACCCACAGCTTGAAATGGTAGTCAATCAGGTGGGGAAGGGAAATCTAATCCTTGAAACTGCGGAAATTGACATTTCGGTTAAGATCAAGTGCTGTTTGTTCGCCATGCATTATTGTATTTCCTTTTCCTACAACCCACATTCACATGTATGTCAATTTACTTCTCTAACCTGCACAAAGGAGAGACAGCGTTTACATGTAGTTGTAGCTAATCGACAAAATGCAGGTAGTCTTGCTAGACGCAACATTCATTTGATTCATACAAAGTTTGGTACATATGTCCAGCGAGTTAATGAATCTATGAAAGTAAAAGCAAATAGAGCAACATTGGAACTAAATTTACAGGCTGGTAGTATTGTTCAATAATGTTCCAGGTGGTCGCTATTTTTGTATACAAATAGTCTCACCAGTGTTTTGTACACCTCTATTTTAACAATAATTTATTTGAAGATTTATCACCAAGTGAACTTGAATTTTAAAATCAACTCCTTTGATCTGAAAATATATCACAAGCTTGATCTTTTCTGTTGACATCAGATAGAGGTAAATTCTTTTTGAACACTTCAAAGAAATTAGGTGTGCGTTGATAGATCCTAATATATTTCCAGTTGCTACAGAATGCCTGCCATTGTTGATCATGTTTCACTCATTATCTTCCATATGGTTTAGTTATTTCATTTACATGTGCAGGAGTTTGATTTTGGCAGGACAATGTTTCTTGCTCTTCAGACTCTTGCTGTGGTGTTTGGGGATATTGGAATTGGTCCATTATATACATTTGATGTCATGTTTAACAAGTACCCGCAGTTTCATGTATTAGAATTGCCAGGAACCAACATTATGAGATGGTAACACCATCTCAAGAAGAGGAAGAAAGGAGCAGATGGCACTATAGAGTATAGACAAATGTAAAGGAACTAAAAGTGCACAGAAGCACCGTAGATCCTGTAACTCTACAAGGGTTTATGGATTATTGCTTCACCACAGGTGTTCCCATATGAAGATGTAGTATAAAATAAAAAGGAAAGAGCACACAACATAACAGTTTATAAAGCAGTGTCAATCCAAGGCAGTCACATGAGCAAAAAAAATGCAAATGATAAAGTTGTAATATGTGGGAACCAAATACAAGAATCCAAACAATGAGACAACATACTAGCTGCATATACTTAGTAAAAAAACATACTTACTACATACCAAAAACTGCCACCGTATGTTGTCAGGACCCAACAGGCATATATAGCACAGTCCAAGACATATTGTCAGTGAGGGGAAGAATTTAACAACCTTGTAATAGGTGGCCCAGCAGAACATTAAAAATTCAGCAGATTCAAATGAGAGTGAACAGAATTTTATTCAGCAAAAGCATACCATGATATCATAGTTGTCCACAAAAATACCTTCAAAATGTCATTATACCATGGCAGATACAATATCACCAAGTAGCATATCATGATATCATAGCTTATGTAAAAACCCAAAGGAAATGGAGGCTATCATCAGGAATAGATGACAGTGAACAAAAGAGATACAAGCAGAACATACATGATTAAATATTTAGAGTTTGTCCTCATATTCAGAGAGAGGTGTGATCTGTTCCTTCAGCCCCTTCCTCTTGCGGATGTCCAAGATAAGGTCAGCTGTCTGTGTACCAGGATCCAGAGGGTCCGCAGACAGCATTTCCCAGTGGTCAAAGACACACAGAGGGAATGCCTGGCCAGAGGTTGCAGCCCTTAGGGTGCTTGTGAAACCAAACGACTCAATAACAGGGAGGTATGCCTTTATGTTGTATAGTGGAGTCCCAGGCCTCTGCATCTCCTCAAACACATGCCCTCTCTTCTGGTTCAGAACACTGTAAATTCCACCAAGTGCATTCTCAGGGGCTTGAATCTCCACCAAGTACACAGGCTCAAGAAGCCTTGGCTTGGCGGTGAGCTGAGAAGCATAAATGACCCTCCTGGCTGTCGGAATAATCTGCCCTCCACCCCTATGAATAGCATCCGAATGGAGAACATCACCACATACCTCAAAGCAAATGCCTCTCATGTTCTCTTCAGCCAGTGCACCTTCTTTAGATGCCAACTGGAAACCTGCCACAACAGAATCCTTGATTTCATTTAGATACTGCACTCCCTTGCACATATCGACAACCATGTTAGGGCCTGTGGTCTCTGGCCCAAAGCACCATATCTTCTTGGCTAGATCCTTGTCCCAGCAACTCCTCAGACAGGATTTTGGAGCGTACTTTGGGATCATCACGTGGGCCATTGCGACCGTCATCAATGGCCTCTGGTAAACCCTCTTCCAGGGGGCGGGCTTCCATGTACAAACGGTTGTGCTTGTTTGGAGACTTGCTCATAACAGTTCGACAAGATTTCTCAAGAACAGTCTCGCAGAAAGAGACAACAGGAGGGGAAACGGTAATTTCAGCACCACCCATGAAGTCTTCCTGCAGATCCTTCAAACAAATCTCAAGATGAAGCTCTCCAGCTCCAGCAATGATATGCTCACCGGACTCTTCAATGGTACAAAGAACCATAGGATCTGACTTGGCCAGACGTTTCAAACCTTCAACGAGCTTGGGAAGGTCAGAGGCAATTTTGCACTGAACGGCAACACGCACAACAGGGGATACTGAGAACTTCATTGCTTTGATTGGGCAAGCATCAACCTCCTTCTCATTTGTCAGTGTAGCATTCTTTGTGATAAACTGATCCAAGCCAACCATGGCAACAGTGTTGCCACAAGGAACATCTTCCACTGATTCCTGCTTCTTGCCCATCCAGATAACAGTTCTCTGGACATTCTTTACATACAGATCTTTCTTCTGTCCAGGTACATAGTTCGGACCCATGATCCGAACCTTCATACCAGTTGCAACCTTCCCTGAGAAGACACGACCATAAAACCTCCCTTTGTCAGATGCTGGAATCATCTTGGAAACATATAACATAAGAGGACCTTCTGGATCACAGTTTCTAATGGCAGACGCATAAATATCATCAAGGGGGCCCTCGTACAAATTCTCACACGATACCTCTGCGCCTTTGCTGGAGAGGGACGATGGTATATCATCATCTCAAGAAGTGCATTGCTGGCTGGAAGCCAAGTTTGCATAACACGTTTCATTAAAGTCTTGCCAGTTAGGTCCTTCTCATCAGACTTCATGGTAACACCAAGCTTCTGCAGCATTGGCAGCAACTTATCTTTCTGATCATTCATGCAGGTGTTGATGATTAGCTTGATGGGCTCATAGCAGAACTGAACAAAGCCTCTCTTGCAAGTAGCAGAACCAGTATGCTTAGTGGTCCATTTATTTGTGGTTGGGTCAAAGTAATTCTCGCCCCAAAGCCTCTCCATCATCTTAGACTCATCAACTCCAAACTTGGATGCATACATCTTAGCAAAGTTGGAAAGGGTAAAAGCCCAACCGTGCAAACCGGCAGAGAAAGCAACAGTTCCCTTTTCTGGATACACTTGGACATCACCAAGGAGTGCATCTTCATATGTTGCCATAATAACATTGGCATTTTCAATGACACGTGAGAAAGTTTGAGTTTGATAGGCTTCCTCACCTTCAACTTGAAGCTCAAGGAAACATCTGTCCATTTTATTCACTGTGAGGACAGGCCTAATCCTCTCACCAAGGGCTTGACGGAGCACAGTCTCAGTTTGCACACAGACACCCTCAATACAGTCAACAACTACCAAAGCAGTGGCACCATCAGTTATACGAAGTGCAGCAGTGACCTCAGAAGAAAAATCAACATGACCAGGTAAGTCAATAAGGTTGATCAGGTATTCATTTCCATCTCTTTCACCCTTATAACTCTTGAGTGACTCATCATTCATCTCATAGTAAAGAGAAATGCCAGTGGATTTGATTGTAATACCACGTTCTGCTTCATCTGCACGAGTATCAGTCATTCGAACATCACCAGCAACATCCTGGGCTATAATCCCAGCAGCTGCCACAAGGGAGTCCGTAAGTGTAGATGTGCCTGCAAAGAGTAACGGATATATAAACACATCATCTTTTTTTTTCATAAGGACCATATGTTAAGCATCATGAATTCATGCTTGAACGGATTAGGTTAAGACTATCTGAAGTTGCTGAATCAACTAAACAAACAGAAAAGTAAGTGGATAACAGCATTGATGAAATGGACCCTGTGATCCCAAAACATATAAAAAGAGAGGTAACAGGCTACAGGCCTAGAGCTATCAACTACTTAACCTTCATGACAGTGTAAGCAAACAGACACATTCAGCCTCTTGTAAATGAAAATAGCAAATTTTATATTACTAATTTTATTAAGATTGTAAGTCTCAAACCCGAGAAACTATGGCTTATCATTTATACTTTTCACTAAAAGACAAATGATATTTGAAACAACTTCTAGCTGCACGATAGGTTTTGATGACATATCCCATTTTTCTTGGAGCTGGAAACTGATTATTTCCACACAGGGCTAATTACCCTAGAACAATGCTAGGGGGAAACAAAATCTGGATAATAGCACATAGATAAAATGGAAAATAAAGTTTGTAGGGTGCACCCTGTATAAATAAGAACAAGGACATAGTAGGTATCCAGCAAAAGATAATCATAGTTTCTGCAGCCTTAGAATCCTCTAGTTACACATACCATGGTCCACATGAGCAACAACAGACATGTTACGAATGTTATGCTTCTTGTCCATAATCCTGCGCATCTCTTCAACTGTGAACTTAACCATCTCGACTGCTTTGGAGGATCACAGTCACACCAGAAACTTTGTTTCCTGCTTTGAAAGGATAAATGTAGTCAGAATCCAACAAATATTCCAGCAGCAAGCATGAAGATAGAGCTGAGAGCAGCAGACATCCAGAGGAGCATTTAAGAGCATTTGAGGCGCAATATATCATGGTTTCAGAACCAATGTACATGAAACTAGTAGTTGAAATGCCAAGCTGTTCCCCTTCACTAATGTTCATAGACCCTCTGATACGTGCAGCATGAACTAAGACAACAGACATGTTGAGAAAGTAACTCGCAGTATCTCAAGAGTGCAGTCCCATGTGTAAACCACAAACTGCAATTCAGAATGGCAAGCAGTAAGAAGCAGGCTCTTCATGTGTGGGGCCAAAAACTAATATCAAAAGCATTACCACAGCAATTAGGTTCTCTAAAACCTCCAAATTAGCATCTAAATAATTCATGTGGGGGCAAGGCCAAATCTCAAAACACAATTCCTCCTGCTAGGCAAAACAACGAACACCTAGCATGCATGACCACTCACCAAGTATGTAAACACAGCACAGTGTGAGAATAACCGGAGGAGAGTGGAGACCGGAGAGTGGGATTAGATTGGAGGAGAAGGCGGTTCACACTTCACACACTTTTTTGGTAGTGGTGGATGTGGATTGACTGTTCGACGTCCTGGAGCAGTGGAGCTCGCGCTCGTCGGTTCTGTGCACCACTGCACGCGCAGCCTGGCCTAAGGTTCCAGCCATTGTCGCCTCCCCGCACCACCGACTGATGTCCGCGTCTGCTCAGCCACGTCGAGACGACGACGAGGCTGAGACGGCGTGGCCGTCGGGTTCTCACCGGCGCCATGGCCCATTAGCTCAGCGCGAGATCGCAGTGCGGGCGTGCGGCTGTCAGAGTCGTGGTATGGTCGGGCAGGGTTGCAGTTGCAGGGCATCACGGACCAGTTTGGAATTCCGATGGATACGTGAGATTAGTAACCGTCCGATGGAGCAACCAACGGTCGACGAAGCCTGTCTAAACCTTCCTAAAATTTCAAGAAAATTTGTGGATGTCAAGCTAGGAGAGTATTTTGTGAACTACTTTCTCTCTCTCTAATTTAGACCAAATATAGATATTAAACCACTCCAACTCAGTCTAAAATTGAAGGTATATGAAAGAGTTAGGAGAAAAAGGGAGTTAGGAGTTGGAGCTTCGGCGCACATAGTTTCAATGAAATCTATAGGTTAAATTTATCCTTTTCTCTCGAATACGCAGGAGAGCTGCGTATCTTTATATTAAAGAAGAAAAGTTATGAAATACAAAACGATGCGTGTTCAAAGCACACGCCGACGCATTAGCATAAAAATGCAAAGAGAAAACAGATGACCGAATGGGCCAACTTTCTGGTGGACTACTCCCGTTTGAGACAACCCAAAGGGGTCAACTCTCTTCAAACCATCAGGCTGGAGCAGCGGAGCGATGGCAGGAGACCCCTGACCGCCTCGAAGTGCCCCTCCCTGAACTTATCAACGTAGAGCTCGGTGTACGCTCGCTTGGAATCTGCAGTTGCTGGTGCTTCTTCAGGAAGGGCCTGGAAGCGCCGCATAAAGACAACCTCAGCTCTCTTAGAGGAGGCGACGCTCGCGAGAGGATGATTTGCAAGTTGTTCGCTGCGCTTGGGCAACTGTGGCTGCACGTCAGCCCGGGGCGCCCTCCGCTTGGCTTCCGGCCAGTGGGGAGCGTATATCCCGCATCACCTCCTTTTCAAAAGCCGCCAGCCTCCGCTGTGGGCTTTCCAAGCTGTCGCCTCTAGCAGACTCCGCGGAGGGTCGGAAGCAGGAGGTGGGCTTACAACGGCCGTAGCGGGCTCAGAGGCAGACCCGGCAACCATCGTGGACTCATGGACCTCCAACGGTCCATTTGCAGCATCGAGCCCATCGTCCGCTAGCAAGCAGGGAGGGGAATCCACGAGCAAGGGGACAACCTCTCGGTCAGCCGTTGCAGTGCCCAAAGCAGCTGCTGGGACCGGTACAGTGGAGCTCGTGGCAGCCACAGAGTGGGTGAGACCTGCCTCGAGCAGCATCCATCGCTGAGAGATTGCGTTTACTTGAATTCTAACCTTGTAAAATGCTAATCTGTGCTATATTAACTTCTTTTACTCTGCTAGATTTCCATCATGAGTTTTTCCCCCTAACCATGAGCCCTTCAAGCTCTTAAACATAAATACCAGATCTAATTGGTGGGAAAAGGATTGCAACCTAGCAAGTCGCGAACTTCAAAGCAAGATGATCTCTCAACAAATTGAATAAATAATTAGCAAGTGCATCTTTTGGCCACGCTAGGACCTACATGGGCAACATCAAAGAGAATCACACATGGATTTAGGTTCCTCTTCTCCGACAGAAGGCCATAGAGATTCTAAGATCTTTGTGTAGTTCTCTCAATTCATAGGTTGTTTATGTGGCTGTGTATTTGGCTATTTGTAAACTTTTGTACACCTACATCAGTTTCTTTAAAGAAAACAAGAGAGTTTAAATTCCATCAGTTTCTTTAAATATTCTATTGCCTAATAAGAAGCAACCTGAAATGTTTGGTTCCTTTTTTGTTCCAATATGCAGTGAAACAAACTTTAAAAAAAAAGTCATGCGATGCGATGGTATGTCCCTGTTTCTCAAAAAAAAAAACCGGAAAAATGGACGATGATCATGTCCTCTCCGTACAATTTCATCAACCGGAAAGGCCACAGATACTGCAGCGAGAACAACCGAACATAAGACAGCAGGAAATCGTAGCTCACACGCTGCCTACGGAGAGCATGGGCACCGGATCGTCACTTCGTCAGTCGTCGCGGCACCCAACGCGCAGGCGCCGCAGCGTGCTGGTTGCCTGGTTGTGGTTGCCGAGCGGGAGCATCTCAAAGCTTTGCGGGCAGTGCGTAGTAGCAGGGCAGAGGAGTCAACTAGCAACACTGGATTCGCCGGCCGATCGTCCGAGCGAACGAAAGACGAAACACGACGCCGAGGAAGAAGATGATGATGAACGAAGGAGCCCAGCTGCCTGGAGCAAGCAGAGCAGCGCAGCGCAGCAAGGGTGGGCCGGCGAGGTGCCAGTTCACAGCAGAGGCGCGCGGGCTTTTGTAGTTGTAGCGCCGAACTAGCGAGGCAACAACTCGGGACTACGGGCACGGCACGGGGTCGCTTTCGCCACTTTTGACTCGTCTGGGTTCGAGCCTTTCGCTGGCTAACACGGCGCCTGGACGCACGACGTGTTCAGCCGGTTCATAGCGCGGGGTTTTCTTCGGAAAAAGTGAAAGGGATCAGCGTTTCTGACAGTGATCTTTTTTTTTTCCGTTGGCAAGCCAGACAGACTTCTCGATGATCAGGTCTTTTAGGCCTTAATCCTTATGTTTAACAAGTGTCTGCAGGCTAAACTAACAATTACACCAGCTAGCACCAACTACCACGACAACAAGTGTCCGATGACTTTCCACCGGACAAATCACCTTACGCTTGGAGACAAGGATCTTCCATACGGTGCACTACTCCTTTCAGGAATTGTATGCTCTTCTTGCTGATGCTTGAATGCTTGATGCTGCTCATAAAGTGATTTTTGGAGCTTTTACTATGAGCTCCAAATACATGCATGACCTCCTCAGTCTTAAGGTTCAGTTCCAATGACGCTGCTCACAAAAGTGATTTTTGGAGCTTCACTAAAAAATTCGAAGCCTAGGAAGCTAAGAGATGTCCAAGATCCAATTGCAAGTTGCTGGATTGTCAAACCTCCGAAGGCTTCCTTCGAATAAACGGCAAAACCTGAAGGACTTCGGCATAAAACATCTCTTTCTAATCTCATCTCACCGGCGTCATCCCCGCCGCGCCGCGGCATTTCGCCGAACGAGCGGCGCGCACCGCCCACCCAAAACCCCTCCCGCAGTCTCGCTCCCCACCCCAACCCGGAGCCCCAAAACCCTACTCTCCGCCGCGCCGACGCCATGCTCCACTCCGGCCTCTCCAAGTCCCACCCCTTCCCGCTCCTCGTGGCCGCGTCCTCGCCTCGCCGCACTATCCTCGCCGGCCTTCTCCGCGCCGGCTACCTCTCCAAGCATCCGGCCTCCTCACCCGTGCCTCGTGCCCCTCGTCCGACCACCACCGCCCGTTCGGGCGCCAGGGCCGCCACGTCCCCGGGCGACCCCATCCGCTTCGGGCTGGGAGGCAGGGTTTCGTTTTCCACCGCCCCAGATGGGTTCGCATCGGCTGGTGGCGGGAGGGCGCTTCCCTGGCTTACCGCTGAGCCTGGCGACAGCGGCGCTCCCGCTGCGAGGACTAGTGCCGCTCGCTCCTCCTCGTGGGAGAGCTCGGCGGAGAAGTTCTTCTCTAGAGACGACCAATACACGCGAAGAGAAGTGTCGGCCGACAGGACGCCGAACAGGGTGGCGATTAAGGAGGAGGAGGATGAGAATGAGCCAATTGACAATCCCAAATGGGGAAGGATTAAGGACCGGTACCAGCGAGTTGTGGGGAGGGATGGAGGGTCCCGTGGCGAGAGGTTTGCCAAGCCAGCTGTGAGGCAGTGGAACAACCAGGAGAACTGGGGGAGGAAGACAGGGAAGGAGGCAGGGGAATCAACGATACCAAAGATGGTGGGGCAAGGGGTTTATGGCGTTGGGCCAGTGCTCGCGGCGCTCATGGCTGGTAGGAGGGAGTTTTATGCATTGTATATGCAGGAAGGTATGGATTTGAGCGGGAGTAATAAGAAGAAGAAGGATAAAAAGGCAGTCGAGAAAGTGCTGCGGATGGCAGAAAGGATCGGGCTGAAGGTCATCGAGACGTCGAAGCATGACCTTAACATGGTGGTGGATAACCGGCCACACCAAGGCCTGGTGCTTGATGCATCACCCTTGGAAATGGTAAATACAAAGGAGTTGGATCCAGTCAGGGTGGAAGGTGGAAAGGCACCTGTCTGGATAGCCTTGGATGAGGTTATGGATCCTCAGAATTTAGGAGCCATAATTAGGTCTGCCTACTACTTTGGTGCTGAGGGTGTCGTGCTGTGTGCTAAGAACTCAGCTCCATTAAGTGGAGTAGTGAGCAAAGCTAGTGCAGGCTCACTTGAGCTGATCGAGCTGCTTTCCTGCAGAAACATGATGCAGTTCCTGTCTTCATCAGCTGAAAATGGGTGGCGAGTTCTTGGTGGTACCATTGCTAACAAAGCTGTACCTCTATCTGAAGTGGAAACAGGGGTGCCCACTATTCTTGTGTTGGGCAGTGAAGGCACTGGTCTGAGACCCCTGGTTGAGCGATCTTGCACTCATCTGGTCAGAATTCCTGGAAATGCTGATGTATTTGTTGAAGGAGCCGATGCAGACGCAGACGCAGACGCAGACGCAGATGCAGATGCAGGGGAAGAAGGTGATAGCCCTACTAGTAATCAAGATTTGAGATCGTTCCTTGCGGTGGAGAGTCTGAATGTTAGTGTCGCAGCAGGAGTTTTGCTTTATCATCTGGCTGGAAAAGAAGCCTGCCCCGTAAGTGATAAGCCTAGCATCGCTCAAATGTAAGGATATTATGTGATCCATGCATTTCATAGTTACTACAAGAGATTTAGTACTTCTGCTAAAGACTACTTTACTTTCTGTTGCATGCTTTAATTCTTCTGGTTGATAATAGAACTTCTTAGACAAACTTGATGATGATTTCTCAATTCTTTGAGAAATACCTTATCTGAATTCTGACCAAACTCAGTGGGTGATTTTGTGCTTCCTTAACCAGCATTCTAGACTGGTCAGTAAATCCGTATCTCATGATGGCAGGGAAAAAGAAATCACTCAAGATGATTAATTGCTAGTTTCTCGTCACTTTTTTCCTTAAATCTTATTTGTGGCTGTATTCCAACAGCAATAATGTCCAGTTATGTTACTTGATCAGCTCTCTGATCTGAAGAAGGTAAAAATATTCTACTCGATCTTTTGAACCTTGCACTACATCATCATCCTTTGGCGTTTGGATTTCAGATTACTGATCTTGTCTATGCTGAATGCTTAAACTGTGTTGTACTGTAGCTCGAGCCATCAAATCTGTTTTGGGTTCTTTTTTTGGTCCTTGCAACATATGTAGCCTGATCTATTTTATTCATCATATTCCCTTGCCAGGTATTTTACTTATTTTTATGTGAACTGTTAGCAACAAGCTTTATAGGTGTTTTTTTGGGAGGACTCATAACTAAGCTTAATTGAACACACCCAACTATTTTCCACGGTCCACACAGTCCTGTGCATTATCCATACAATCTTATCATATCCTGATGCTAAATTGTATGGTTCTTGTGCATACCCTTTTTTTTTTTGAGTGGGGTGCATACCATGTTACTATACAAAGCTTAGGAGCGGCACAATCTGTTTTTGTAGGTATCTTATATAGGAAAGATTAAAACAGAATTGCATGGACCTTTTCAGAATCAGCATATGGCTATGTTTTTGCAGGCAGAACATTCTGGTGTAAAAGTTTAAGTCTTTAGGATCTTCAGTTTACTGTCGCCTTTCTGGGCAAGCGGGCATTTCCTGCAATCCTGCGTGTATGTTATGATCAACACATACCAATTTGGGCCCCAAACCTCAACTCTGAGGCCATTCGGCCCAACATTTTCCCTCGGTACAAAGATTGTGTAGGTTGGTTGGTCTTAGTCTATGGACGCAGGTGTACCACTCCTTGTGTATCCACACTCCATAATCCTAACGCATCGAATTGAGTTATTCAGTCTTTGTATTCCATTGACATTCAGTTCATGATGAATGAAGTTCAAATGTACAGTTCTAATTTCCCCCGGTCATTTGACTTTAATGCAATAATGCCTCCTTCACCCTGTTAATTACTTTCAAGAATACTTTGCTTGCCTGGTTATGGTATTAGTTTCTCATGGTTTCTGTGCTGTCTAGGGATTGGGTGATCCTCGAGTTGAGGACTGAGGTACTGCGGTTCAACATTATTATTATTATTATTATTACTATCATCATCATTTCATGTTATCTGGTAAGGATTGAGGAATAACTTACTATTAGTTGATAAAATTGATAAGACACTAAAAGTTGACTGGAATCATGGGGGACCGGTCTGTCTGTTATCTGAATCGGAGGTTATTACTGTGTACTAGCTTGGTTTGTATACCTTGACTTGTTGCCTCTTTGGATGTGTCTAAACTTTGAGCTCATCTTGATTCCGACAGTATGGCAGGTTCGAGAAGTTACAAGAGAACAATGTAAATAGTTAGACAGTAAACCAGGCCGTCAATACATTATACATGCCAATAGCACTACGTTTAAATCCTATGCGCCTTTGTCAAACTCAATCACACGCAGACATGTTACATTTTTCTGTAGTAACCTATTGGTTTAGAAGTAGCCGCTGTTACTCTTTCGGAATGGTTTAGAAGTGCCTGTCCATTCTTATGATTCGATGTGTACTGATGCATGCTAGTTACAATGCTTTCATCTGTGGGAAAGAATACAGCTTAGCTTTCAATCGTCAAACATTGAATTGTTCCGATTTAACATAAAGTTATACTATCTTTTAACATATCATAATTGATTAGAGAGGGAACGCAACAGGCACAAGATATGATAATAGAAATAAAAAGCTAATGTTTCGCTGGAAACAGGACAGGCCATTTCATATAAGAAAAGTGAATACTCTGCATGCTGGTTTCTTCACATTGATAAAGTGGCAATCTAATTTTGACTTGTCGAGCAAACACATTGAAGGAAAAAGTAAAGATTAAGAAGCCGTTAATTCTTGCCAGCCCACTTTTATTTTACTGGTTATGTGTTGCAGTCGTGTTAGATCAAAGAGTTTGAACCAACAAGAGGTGGTGTCTTTCAAATTCAATGCAATTTTGGACTACTAGATTTGGCAACTTTTAAGTTTTGCTGGCAGTTTTTTCTTCTTCTGTAATACTGTTGCTTTGTGCTGTTGTGCGTCTACCATAACCACCTACTTAATTTCTAGCTTGTTTTTGTGCACATGGTTGGTAAATCAAAAGATATAGGATGCGCAAATGGGTCAACCCAAAACCTACTTGCATCTCTAACTGTGATGTAAAGGAATGTTCCTGTTCCTGTTCCTGTTCTTTGGTGCAGCACAAGAAATATAATCTTTGCACCATTTCCTTTATGTGGTGTTATGCTGAATTGCTGATTTATTTGTTTTGTTAATGTCTGATAAATGAATTCATGCTAGTCATCAAGCCAACACAGGTTGCATTTACTGGTGTGACTATTCTCTGATTTTTAATATGGATTGCTAGTTTATGTTCCCTTATTTGATTCTATGCATCTGAGTACTTTGTTTTGGGGGTTAGTTGATGGTTGGGATAAATAAACCACCAATCTACCGTACTCCATACCCTATAGAAAGAGGACAAATGACATGGCTTCACGGGGAGGACTCTAGGAGAAAGAAGGTAATACAGACTTAACATGTTTTTTTTACAGTTTTCTTGATTAATGAAGTGATAACAATGACCTCCTTATATGTGGGTTAGCCTTCGCCTGTGAAAGAACATCACATAATAACAGTAATGTTCACTGAAAAGTTGAACACGGACAGGGTTGCAGGCTTGCAGTTATGTACCGACCATTCGTTTTGGATGCCAAGCCTTATTGAAGTTGAAGCTGCTGACAGTTTTTTAGTCGAGGGGAATACATAAGCTAGCAATGCAGGAAATGAAACTAGTCAGACAACCTTTCCTTGTGTGCTAAAGGTTAATGTCTATGAGATATTCTTGACACTCAGGTGTTAGGTATCTGCAGAAGACAAATGGCTTCCTGTTGATGCTTGAGGCTGAGGTTGAAGGCGCTTCAAGTTTATTCAGATCATTTTTGCATTTAATTTTTTGGGTAAGCCTTGTTTTCCAAACTTATTTTGGAGTTCCATTTTCAGTAAGCTTCATAGCAGCTGAACATCCTGTTGGATTCTACTCGTATGTCCTCCATGCTTTGGTCCTACCACATAAGTCCTTAACTGTACAGTACGTAACTAGTTTTCTTAATGGTCAAAACATACATAGATAGTGGAACTGGCTCTGCTGATATTCCACTTTTAGAAGTCAACAAAATTTATTGGCATAAAACATGGTTTGTAAACAGTGTCATTTGCTGTGTTGTTTCTGTCATTCTAGAAAACCAATGCCACCTGCTGCTTACCCTGACTTTTTTAGAGTATCTGGGTAATGGTCCCCAGGCCACCAGGGCAGCTTGGAGATAACTTCCAGGTTTGGCAGCTGGTGTCATCAGGTGCGTCTAGTTATTAATGGACCTGGATAATGTTATATACTCATGTAAAACAGGATGTCATGTGACTTATTAGCTTTACAACAAAGAGTGACAACTTGCACCTCTTGTATGAAGTCAAGGTCCCGTCACTATTGGCACAGCAGAGCAGACACATGCTTTGCTTTCGTAGTTCCTTCCACATGAAACTACACGCTTTAGAAACCATGTCAACAACATGCATAAGATTTGCACATTGGTGAGTACTAATGATTGTGGTCTGGACATAAGATTCGCATGTTGCGTTACAAAAGAACTGAATACAAATGTCACAGATAAGAAGGAATTTTACATGGGTAAGCATTTCATCTGCAAGCTGTCTTAAAAATCCAATGCCAAAACCATGTAGAATTACTTTAGGACATTACCTACAATAATAAATTACATTGTATCCTAATTTTACAAAATAGCCAGCGCCTTCCCATGCATCTGACATATGCTAGTTCATCTCATTAGATTAGTCTCTACAGGAAAAAAAAAAATAGGTGTCATCCTGAAATCGGAATGGGCAAGCTTCTGTTTCCTCACATTCCGAATGATAGAATTCTGTCACTGTTTCAGGCTTTCAGCAATTTGGTACTCTTCTAGGAGCCACTCGAACCTGTAAAAAAGAGAAGGCATTGAAAGGAAGGTCATGCTTAGTTTGGGGCAATCAAACCTGTAACTGAAATCTGCACCAGCATTTGAGGTGGCCTTGTGCTTACCAAACCATGGGAAAGCTCTGAGCTCCTCAAAACTCTCAGCCTTTTAGCAGTTGAGACAAATACACTGCAAGAATTATATACAGAATAAAGAGTTTAGATTTGCAACAAAGTATTGGTTGTATACTTTTTCAAGGTAGTGCCAACAGTATGTGATGACTCAATTTCAGAGAAACCGTGAAGCAAAATGAAGTGGATGTGTTCTTTTATGTTGGTAGGGCGGGGTTGATTTGTGAAAAAGAAAGGAATATTACTTCCACGGCACGTCTCCCACCAGCATCCTGTCTCCTTCATTGTCTTCGTAAACTAGAGTATATTCACCAGATCCGTTCAATAATTGAGAAAATATTTTTTCATCTGCTCCTAGCTGCCCACTCTGAGCACTAGACAGATCCTTTTGAGCTGCAACAAAGGTGAATGCAGTATTAAATGAAAGAAACTAAAACTTGGTGCTGTAAATGTGCACAAATAGACCACGAAATGAGTCAAAAGTACTTGTTTCATTTGAACTGATTATTTATTTTGTACCTTCAAGAAAACCTTGGAAAAGCTCTTTTACAGCCAATGGTAGCCTCTCGTAGCTGTCATAGGCTGCAAGGTTTACTTTCCTTCCGATGGGGATCCCGTCCATGTTGATTTTTATGAGAGGATTCTTAATGCAGGTGAGCTTCTCCTTCGTGCTAGGTTCACCCTTTTGTTGCCGGGTTGATTGTTTGGATGGACTACCATTAGCAAGGTTTCTCCTGAAGGATCCGATTGGAGGCCAACCCACCGCCGGAGTTGAAACACCTCTACATCAGATTAGAGCACCGGTGAGTTTGTCTGTGAACTACTGTAGATGAATACACTATCAATATCTATAAAATGTCGTATGGTTTATGCTATTATCCCCTTTCAACTTATATTGCAATTGTGAACAAGAATGACACACAACCACAGTCCAAAACAAAAATGCTCAAGAAGTAAATTTGTACCAAAATGTTCCAAAATCAAAACTGGTAGTTTGGGAAATGATACGATCACTAGGAAAATACTAATTGCAAAAAGGTATTTGCAGACGAGTAAAAGTCGACCACCTTTATATATGAAAATATTGCTCTGATTTGACAAACTGAAGGGAATATCTTTTTGGAAAGGGAAGTATAAAATCCTTAAGAGACCTCATTTTGACCTAGTAAAAACAAAAATGATAGCAAAACCACCTCTAGGGCTATCATTACCTTCCCTGGGCCTGTGGTCTGTTGCGCACAGATGCTGCGGGAGGAGCATGTGATGGTGGTGCGCAGCATCCTTTTTTTCTCTCACTCGCCGCTGCAATCTTTTGCTCCAGGGCTAGTTCGTTCCCACATCCAGCTCTGGCCTGCTGCTTCTGCTCATCACAACCTTTAGATAACAGAACAAAATATCATCATAACCTTTACAAAACAGAATAAAAGTCATCACTACAACCTTTGAACAACAGAACAACAGGGTATTTCTAGTACAGTTGTTCTATTGTTTGTTTCTGTGTTTCCGATCTCTAATAAACAAGAGCACAAGACAAGAATACTGCTAAGCTGCTAGTTACCTTCTGTTTTGGCCTCAATGGTGTCTAAGAACACCCTCTTTGTCCCTGTTGTAGTAGTGTTTGTGGTCGGCTTTGAGGGTTCACGGAAGCAACAAAGTGACAGAGCTGGCCTCTCTCGCTGTATCCCTTCATGCCTTGACACCGTTGCTGTCCCTTCTTCTACGAGACCAGGAAGGCCGAGTTTCAGCTCTAGCTTCCTGTCCTCCTCGCTTCCAATAAAGCCAGAGTTTCTTGATCTTCCTTCACCTCGTGCTTCCCTCGCCTCCCATTCTTTCCCATCGGGGATAAGATCTAGCAGCCGTGGAAGAGTACTTTCTCTCTCTTGGGCGTCTCCCATTGGACTGGTTCTTGGTGAGCTAATCCAGAGGCTTCAAGAGTCCAAGCAACAACCCTCCTAAAATGATAGTATATTATTATAGGCAATGAGAGGTATGCGGCTCCCAGAAAGTTTAGTTGTACACTCAACTTATGCCAGAGAAAGTGAGTACGTGACAAGAAACAGGGAAGCGTGTGGTGAGGTCAAAGCGAACATCCAAAAGACAGAGCACGGGAGAAAAAAAGAGAGGGGGCTTGAGATCAGATGAGCTCACTCATCAAGGCAAGGAAAACGGAACACATGCAACTTGCTTATTTTAGCAACAAGACAATTGCTACTAAATCTCTGTTCCAACGGAAGCGAAACACGAAACGGAGCCTTCGCTTGTCAAATGCATTAATAGGAGAAAAAGAAGTGCTGATAGACACTATACAGCTTTTCATCTCAGCAAAGCTGGAGAAACGGTCAATCGCGGATGAAACCAAGTCATGTCAAAAACTCTTTTCAGGCAAGGAAACATCAACCCTCAGCTTCTTCAACCAGCAAAGGCCGGGAACAAAAACACTTCTCCCTCTACCATCAATCCATCATCAGCAGAGAAGTCGCCAGGAGATGAGATGAGAAGAGGCGCACGCAACAAACCTTGCAGCCCGAGAGCTCGCTCCAGAGCCCTGGTGGGAAATGGCCAAGTGGAAGCCAAGGTGAGGACTGCGAGAAACTATATGCGCTTGGCTCTTGTACCGGTACCGCTACCACATCGGCGCGCGGGTGCCCCGAGCCTCTTGGCCGCTGTTCCTTTCTAGGCTTTCCCCCTTTGTCCCATACAGCTCTCCTTTTTATCCCGCGCTCGCCTCCTTTGCCCTGGCCCCTGGCGGAGAGCGTGCGCTTTGGTGGCTCGGCGTGCGCTCGTGGAGTGGATGCCCAGGAGAACCGACCGGCAGGCCGCACGTGATGTAATGGAGATTATTCCATTTACATGGAGTGCGGGCGGGTCACGGAAGCGAGGGGCGGGGAGGTGATGGGGGGTGCCTCCTTGGCCGGCGCCCGTACACACACCTGTGTGGCGCTCCTCGCCTCGTGCGGTGCCGTGTGGAATGGTTCCGCCGCTCCCCGTCGCACGCGCGCGCGCGCGCCGGCCGGCGGATGAGACGGCGATGGCCGGCCGCCTCCTTTTCACTGCTGGGCTAGCTGCAGGCGACCCGCTTGGGGCTCTTGTGCTGCCTGCCTGCCTCCTAACTCCCCCTGTTCGTGCTTATCGGGAACAATTGATTGAAGCGTCTCGGTTGACAAAGCCGTGCTCGTTTGACTCGGCGGTGTCGCGGTGTTGCCCCTCTACTGGCCTGCTGGGCCGGGGTACATGCATGCACTCGTAGCAGCAGCACCAGTGTGCACGAAAAGCAAGAGAAAACTAATGCTCACTTGCTGTCCCGGGGGCGTTGACGACGGAGTTTTCAACTGCTGGGCGTGCCCTCAACCGTGCAACTTGATCGGGGTGCCGTCATCCTGCCCGGCAATCCAGGGGCTTAAACTTTTTTTCTGACAGCACGTATACTCTTGGGTCTATTGACCTTGTTCTTTATAATACAGGTCTTGAACTTTTGGTGAGGGCGTTATCTGTCGTGTCGTCCCAGTTGTGCACCAATGGTTGTTTCCTCATGACCTGTACGTCGAACAGCACGCGCTCTTGGGGGCGCATCTCCTTTAGCATGCGTGGCTCTTTCCGCTGGAAAATCCCAAATCTGTAAGCTTTTGCTGTTGATGGGCTCCCTTCGTCCTTGTCGGCTGGTCTGCGTGCGTGTACTGCCTGCAGACCATGCACTTTTCATGCCCATCATCAACTCGGCATGCCTGTCTTCATTCTCGAATGATGTCTCGAGGCTACCAAGACCAGCGTGTTCTTTTTTTTCTTATCCCTCAGGGCCTCAGGGGGGCCAATGCACGTTAATGTTGTCACGAATCAGCAGCCCCTTTTCTGATGATAAAAAGTCTCGCACGAGCGGGAGGTGGAGCCGGAACCTGTCAACAGGAATGGTTGTGCGTGTCGTGCTGTGCTTCCCTGATGCCGATGCCGAGAACAAAGCTGGTCAAAATCTGAACAAAGCCTGTACGCCCGGTAGTACGGCGAACGAGCCTGAGGGGAGCACCAGCGCCGTCGAACCCAAACGGCAAACGTGACCAGCAGCAGGTGTCCCGTTCGTCGGCGAAGGCGTCTGCACGCCGTACCTAGACTAATTGCTGGCGGGCAGGAGCGCCAAGCTGCTCGGATCAGACCAGAGGAAACGCCGCGCATCTGGTCGGAGATCCCGGCGAATCGGACGGCCAGTCGCCGCAGGCGGCCCGGCCGAAACCGAAATCCAAAAAGAGCACGCGCAACGGCACATGCATAGCGCTGGCGCGGCCCCGCGCTCCGGCAGACCTCCACGGCCCGCTCGATCGGAACGCGTCGCGCGTCACAGCGGCAGTTGCGCGAAATGATGAGGCGCAGGGCAGGCAGGTCAGGGCGTCAGGCGGCCGGACACGGCCAGCCGGCCAGGGGCCGGATTGATGGGCACGGGACAAGCCGGAGGAGGCGCTGGATTGAGCGCCGGCGACGCCTCCTCCCTCTCCGTCCCTCGCGTCGCGATTCGTATGAATCGTATCGGCGGCCTCCGCACGGTCAGGGGGTCCTGGACCGTCCGCATCCGAGTCTCACAGGCGGGCCTGGGCGCCAGGCCTGCCGGCTGCCGCTGCCGCCTGCCGGTCAGCGCATGCACGCTGGCACGCAGTCGTGCATGCATGCATGCATGCGTGGTGCCCGCGCATGCATGCACGCGCCCTGATGCCGCCGGCGAGGCCTGGGGCCCAGCAGCCCGGCCCGGGCCTGGCCGCCGCTGGTGGTGGCTCGGCAGTCGGCAAGGCATGCGAGCAGCGGAGCAGCTTTCTGCGCTGGGTCTGGGGGCAGCGCGCACGTTTGCTCCACCGTTTTCGTCGCGGGGCGCATGGTTGCCGTTTTCGTCTGACCATGGCTGCATGGCATGGCTGCCGCTGCGCAGGGAGCAGACAGCAGAGTGTTGACGGCAACTTTACTTGCATTCCGACAACTAACCTTTGTCCTTCCTAATATGGCCTCCTAAAAGCTTTTGAATTGCATAAGGCTCGAAGGTTTCCTTTTGGTGGTAAAACCTCAAGTCCTCAAGGTTCAATGAAGCAGAAGTTGGGTTATAAGAATGTAAGCAGATGCATAACAGGATTAGCCCAACTGATCAACCAAATACAAACGTGAACTGACGCAAACAATACCTGTTTGAAAACTAAGTAGTTATAGGATGCCGGCACAAACTAACGCAAGCACCGAGCAGTTTAACCTAAGACACCATGACACACTACTACACTAGCTACGCTCTGCACTAGGGTTTCTTTTTTTCTGGCAATTGGGTTCAAATACACGCTGTAAAAATAACTACTCCCTCCATCCCAAATTACAATTAGTTTTGACTTTCAAAGTCAAAACCAATTGTAATTTGGGACGGAGGGAGTAGAACATGATGTCACGAGAACAAGAAAGCAATCATGCCCCGGTTTTTCAATCGCCGTGGCGTTTGCGCTTCGCTCCCGCCATTATTAACCGCAGTGTCGAAAGCGCGGCTGCAGCCGCCAGCTCCAGAAACATGCTCGTGTAACTCTCCACAGGCGCCGCCGCCGCCGCCACTCCTTGCTGCAGCTCGCCGTCGTCGCGGAGCAGCACGACCAGCGCGAGCGCGCCATCCGGGTGCTGCCCGGCCTCCTCGCCGCCGTCCTCGCCCTCGGGCGGCGGCGGCGGCGGCGCGCGCGAGCGGAACGCCCACAGCTCAACGTCGACGCGCCGCGTCAAGCGGGCCCCTTTGGGTATCGTCAGGTGGTGGGCCTCTCGGAAATTCCTCCACCCCTGGCCCGTGAACCGGTAGTGCTTGTCGCCCTTCCACAGCTTGCACGTCATCTCGTACTCGCGGCCGCGGCGGTCGAGCGCCGTCACCGGCATCCCGCCGGCGGTCCGGAGGCGGGCCTTCTCGGCGTCCGTGAAGGCCCGGGAGATCGGGCTCCGGCCAGGGAGCTGCAGCCGGTTCTGGTTGACCCTGACGTCGGTAGACTGCAGCCGCTTCGCGTCCACGAACCGCGGGGCGGACGCGCCGAGCTCGGACAGGCGGGCGAGCAGCGCGTCGCCGACTTGGTTGTCGCCGAACTTGAAGTCATCATGGCATGCCACCGCCGCCGCCTTCTCTGCGTCGACCGTCGCCGGTGCGCGCACCAGCAGGGGCGACGTGTCGCCCGTTCTGTCCTTGCCGTGACTGCTTCCCGGTGCTTCGTCGTAACCAGCTGAAGATCGATCTACCCCGTGATTCCTCAGATTTTCCGGCGGTGGGCGACGCGATACTCCATTCTCGCGCCTAGGGCTCCGCTCTTTCAAATCTCCATTCCCTTCGCACGAGACTGCTGCGCCGTCATCCTTGCGGCCCTCACGGCCTCTGCTTCTACCGCCGGCGCTGCGATCAACGCCCCAAGGCGGCTCCATCGAGATTGGCTTCGCGCGCCTGAATAATCACCGTGGCATGATGACGATGCTTCGCTGGAGATCCCTTAATAATCACCGTGGCATGATCACCGTGCATTGGGAGTAAATTTTGCTCAGGAAGAATTCGGCACTAGTTGGAGTTGGAGATATAGTTTGCATTGGGGGAATCTGTACAGAGTATCTACTGTGTTGGGAGAGTTTGATTTTAAAATGGGCGGTTCAATTAATTTTTAAAAAGAATCACTATATCTCTATCTGTATAACTTCATTATATCTCTATTTTTTCCCCCCAAAAAAATATGCCATGCTCTGCCGTTTCCGTATGGAGCAAGGATCAAACCACACGGGCCATATCAGATACGCGCGGCTTCCGTTCATCTATGATCAATGTTTTTTTTTTCTACGGCCACATAAACTTGTACCCCCGCGGCCATTTTCTATATCCATCGCAATTTATAAAGGGTCTAGATCTCTTGTTAGCCCCCTCCTCATCAAATCGGAAGGGCCACAATGCCCACATGATGAATTACGGCACGGCATGTGAAGGTAGCGTGATCGTCCAGACCAATGCAACCGGACTCTTCAGGCCAGCTAGTTATGGCCGTGAGAAAAAAAAATGATTGCCTACCATATACCCGTATATTCCAAACTCAACTCACGTGGCCGGAACCAGTCTTAACGTGTGTTCTTCAGGTGACTCGAGGCCATGAGCCCATGAGTACTAGTTGGGCTGGGATGTAATGTATCTGGGCCGTAGCGGACCGTGACCCGATGGTTTTTGTTTCTTTGACAAATGGGATCTGCGCAAAGACGGAATTATCTTCTCTTCTTCTGTGAAATGTACTCGTAATATCAAATTATGACATAAACGTGATTATTCCTTGCCTTTCAAGGTAAGATCGTGATAACCTAACCTGGTGGCAGAATTGCTGAAGAACAATTATGCAATTTTCATCGCCTTTCTACTCTACTATGAAAACTGTATGAAGTATTACAGGATAGCAGTGAATGCTGCCAGTATTTTCTTTTTCAGGTTTAATGTGAGAATTTTTACAGTGCTTGGAAATTTTAAGAGCCCTTGGAGGGTCCAGATCTAATAGTTAAAAAGCGAGAGGAACATGTTACGAAGAATCTAAGATGTGGACCGAAATCTATAATTTTATGGGTCAGGAACCACTCACAAAAATAATACTAAGGATATTTTGGTATATTTCCTCAATCACTTCAGTTAGTAATATCTAATATGATCGATCAAACTCACTTCACATCTTGGCGTCTCTCTCCGATCACGTTCATCGCTGCCGGCGCCGCCGCTCAGACCCCCGCCGCCGCATGTCCGCCGATACTGCAACTCCCGCGGCTCCTCCTCGCTGCCGGCGCATTTCAGTGTCGGGAGGCGCGATTCGGCCGTCTGAGTGTCTGACGTCTGGATGGGCGGCGGCACGCGGCCGCGGGTGGGGTGGACGACGAGTGGACGCCCGTCGGGCGCGTCAGCTGTCCCGGAGGCCGGAGGAGTAGATGTTCGAGCGCCTCATCTTCGACTACCGGGGCGAGGAGCGCCGGGGCGTCAGAGCACGGCAAGGTGTCGTACTCACCGCGGTGCACGGCGCCCTTGAACCGCCACGACGAGGCGCCGGAGCGCAGCCTCTTGGAGCTCCACCAGTTGTTTCTCGACATGGCTATCATAGTGGAGACGCAGGGGCGGAAGGCCGATGACATCGAGAGCCACGTCGCCAACGCCTGCCACTGTGTGCAGGGCGGCAACAAGGAGCTGGGAAAGGCCAAAGACTACCAGTGGAGCAGCCGCAGGTGGTTCTGCATCGACACCACCATCCTGCTCAACCTCATCTGCCTAGTCATCATGCCCATCGCCACCAGCTTCAGGAAGTCTTGAGCGGATTGTAATGGAGGAAAAATGCCGAGCTGTGAACTGTGATGACGATGGGGTTCGAATTGGATTTGCTGGGCGGGTTGCAATGATCTGGACACTCTGCGATTGTGTCCCGTGTTGATTGATTTCGTATTCGTTAACTTTAGACTGAATTTTTCTGTATCCATCAAGTTTTAGTTGATGAATTCATGCAGTCTAAGTTCACTGCAGCGTGAAACATATGATGGTGAATCGGTGATACGGACAACCGCTTGTTCTGATTACCAGTTCAGCACTCCCAACAGCAGCTTGGAACTAATCAAATGGGAACACTACGAAGCACATGCCTGCTTCTAACGCAACACAAGGAATCATCTCAGGAAAAAAGGATGCAGCCTGCACTAATCGGAGATCAAGTAGTAGTACAACAGAGTATGAGCACAATAAATGACAATGGTTTTGTGAAAAGTGACTGCAACACAACTTGAGAGCTTTGTACCAATTCTTCAGATCCTACACTGATCCTACTCAGTTTCTCAAAGTCGCACACAAAGTGATACATAACAATCTTATTACATTGTTACTAAAATTGTGAAATCTCTAAAGCACTTTCAGTCCTGTACTCCATCTTTATGACAAGTGAAATATGTCAACAAAAACACTGTTGGGCGATGCCATTCCTGCACCAACACAATCAGAATTTATTAACACCATGCTCACGACTTCAACATTTCAGAGTCATGATACACACCGCCATGCAGTTGATTAATCTAAACATCTGATGGTACATTGAAGATTAATCAGATCGGTGATTCCTGAAACATACAAGAAGGAAAAATTAAATTACATATTCAGAAGTCCACCATCATTCAGTTCATAACCTCCCAGACAGCAACCTCGCTGAGACAAATATGCAGCCACCATTGTTAAACAATTATTAAGATGCAACATCGGTACATAACAAATGATCCGGTCAGTACTAAAAATCTTGAAATGCCATTTGTGAATCCCTGCTGCTCGGCGTGCGATGGGGTTCCACACCAGCCAGGGACTTATTCACGCTGTCGAACTCCTAGGTAGAATCCCTGCTGTTCCGTGTTGGGTTCCACGCCAGCCAGGGATTGCTTCGTGCTGGCGAGCTCCTGGGCAGAAGAAGCCACGCCGCCGAGCCCTAGGCCGCGAACACCTCGGGCACGAAACTCTGCTGCGCGGGAGGCCGCCGCGATTGGAAATCCCTTCTCGCACAGCGCCGGGCGGCTGAGGAGGCATGGCGGCAACTCAGATCGGCGGATGGAGGAAGGAGGGGGTCGTGTGCAGGCCGCCGCGGCCGGGACGAGCCGCGTCGCAAGCCATCGCGGTTTGGTGAGAGAGTAGGCGGCGATGGTCTCTCCGGTCACAGGAACAAGATCGATTTGTGCTGAGATCTAATGACTAAACTACCCCTAATTAAAATAAAGCACGTGTTGTTAAAATCAACGCTCCAGATAAATTGTTCCGTTCAAGCACCGTAACATCTCTCTTTTTACTGTCCTAGTAGTTACTCTTTTATCACCAAAGGAAAAGAAGCAACACACCAGACAGAAGACGAGACGAAAGAGAGGTGAGAAGGGTTCCTTTTCGGTGACCTAACACATGAGCAGGGTCGGTCCCTTAACCGAGCTGGACGCGGACAGGGGCAGGCAGCAGGGCAGCACTACCTGGCTGTACCCCCACCACGAATCAATGCCCCCTGCTCTAGGTGGTGCACCGGCTGGCTGGAGCCGCGCACTGTCCGTTCCAAAGAAACAGTCGAAACTAATATATCTATCTATCTCATGCCACCAATGACCAATACAATGAACTGTGGAAGCCATGGACAGTATATTCAGGTTGTGCTTTTGCCCGGGTGATCGGGCAAAGAGCTAGTAGCACAGGTTCAGCAGAAAATGGGGAAAAAGGAACAACATATAACATAATCACGCGAAAATTCATCTGTTTCGACGAAGCCATGGGCGCGAGCCCAAACAGCAGAGGCCCCGGTCCAACGCGGATATACACGGGCGCGAGTGCGGTCTGCGCGACCCCGACGGTCCCCGTCCGGGGGCACGCCCCCACCCAGCGACGTCTCGGTTGATCGGGGGGCTCCATCCCCTCCTCCACTTGCAGCGGCTGGGCGCGGCGCTCGTCCTCTCCTGCCGCCGAACGGCGATCGACCGTGCCAGCCAGGTCAATCGCGCTCGGTTTCAGAGTCTCGCTCTTCAGCGCTTGGCTTGTATTGTATCCTACGCCATTGGGTTGGTTGGCGTCGTCGGGACGTGGCGGGCCAGCCTCGCGACGCGTACGTGCCCGGCCCCCATCCACCCGCATCATTGCGCGCGCGCGTTACGGTCGCAAGCAGGCAAGCCATGTTCGCCACCAAATATGGTTACATGTGCGCGGCGGGTTAGCGGGATGGGTAGAACCGTCGTCCTGCGGTGTGGTCCGTGGTAGCAAGTATTTCGCCATCTCCTTCCGTCGCCGCTCGCCGGCCGGCCGCCCGGGACCGACCGTACGCGCGTAGTGCACGGTCGAGTGGTGCTGCTGGATTAGCGGGCAGCTCCGGCCGTCCTTGGATCGCGTAGCGCGAACGCCGAGTGGTACGCTAGCTGGACAATTCGTGCGCCGCCTCCCGTTCGTCGATCCACCGTGAGCGCGCTCTCGCGCGCCGCGCTGGCTGGTAGAAACGAGTGCGTGGGGGCGCAGAGGCCGGTCGAGCGGGCGCCCCGGCGTCCGTGAAAGCGTGGCGCACTGGCGCGCGAACGGCGGGGCGAGCTGGCCTGATTGTCGGCGTGGTGCGCGCCGGGGAAGCGGGGTCGGACGCGCGCGCGGCGCGTCACGACCACCCGGTGACCCGGGAAGCCGGCCGGCAGCTAGCTAGGCCGCAGCAAGCAGGGGGCGGGGACGACGTGCGTGCGCCGGGAAAGAGGGCGGCGACGGCGAGGGCCGATAACGGAGGACGCAGCCGCCCCGGCCCCCCGGGGGCCACGACACGACACTGTACGCAGCAGAAAGGTACTACTCGTTGGCAGCAGCACGTGTCGTCGCTAGTGTTTTACTACCAACCGGAACTCCGTTGAGTCCTTGACGCCGCCGCCGGGCGGAGCGCTGCAGCTGCAGCTCATCAATCAATCAGCGCGCCGCTAGTCGCGTTCCATGCATAGCGCTCATCATTAAGCTGCTGCTGATCGAGCTCTTACACACACAGAGACATGCCCTGACCCTGCGTGCGTAGCTCTCACTTCACTTGGATACGTCGCTATATATCCACCAAAATCCCCCATCCATGTGGCCGCCACATGATCCGCATCCGCTACGGTCCTACTAGGCTACTACTATAATCCTGAACCCACCTGATCCGGAGGGAAATATTCGGACAGCGAGTGCGCGCTAGCTAGTGGCTCGACCGCCGTATAGAAACAGCAGCCAAAGGCCCGGAGCCAGCAGCGCACGCACGCGAGCTGCCGCTTTAGCTGCTCTGCTGAGCAGCAGGGAGACGTTGAGCTTTGCAAAGCGAGCAGCAGGCAGATCCCATCTCTGAAACTCTGAGTTACTGTATGTGCGGGCGCCGCGATCGCGTACGGATCCCCACAGAAAACTCGGAAAAATATCGGGCCTTTTCGGGCCCGGCCCACCGGCGGGGGTGGAGTGGCAGCGCGCCGCGCCGCGCGGCTCCACCTCGGCGCTGCCGTGGCGTGGGGTGGTGGGGCGGAGGTGTGGAGCCGGCCGTGTCGGCCAGCCCACGTGCGGGGCGGGGCGGGGGGCTTTCGGCCGCACCCGGCCCGGGCCTAGCAAGCTGTTAACGGCGACGTCCAGCTATACCCCCTGGCTCCCGCCGTTGTTAATGCTGCTGCCACCGTGAGAAAGAAAACAGGCTATCGACGAGGTTGCCGACGTGGTGGGCCGTGAAACTGTCAGCGAGCAGGAGGCAACAGCGGAGCCATGGCCTTTTCCTGTGGACCATCGATTAGCGCGGCACAGTAGTATCGTGAGGACTGACCGAGCATCGTCGGCTGCTTTTGGATTGCCAAGCGACTACTACTACATGGAAGAGCATCTTCAAGTCTGTCTAAACTTCACTCTCTAAATCATCATTTAGAGAGTCATTTGCATAAAAAATCATTTTCTATATCTTTTCATTTTCTAACAGCTTTTCTATATCTTATGTGAACTCTGAAAAGCTATTCTCTTTTTTATATTTGGCTAGCGAGAAATTCGGAATAGAGAGTGGCTATGTTTGAATAATCAATGGAGAAGCTATTGAAATATATCTTTTTAATTAAAATATCTAAAATTAGTAATTGGAAAGAATTTAAACAGTCTTTTGAAGTTACTCTGAGCTGTGCAGGACGAGAGACAAAGGGGTCGTCGTTAATTTTGCTGTACCCGGTTGGGCACATTGTAGCAAAGCTCCACCTGTTTCTGGACTATAGTACATACCTGTATGCGCATGACTTCTTGCCCCCGTATAGCCCCCGGAGGCAGAGGGACTGTGTGGGAGCCCGTGGCCGGGCTTCAACCACACGGAGTCAAAACGGTGTATAGGTTTATCCCAACTACCAAGTACTAGCTGGTGTAGGTTGAGCCATAGGATTTGTGTTTCAACGCTGCCATATCATATTGTCACGCTTAACCAGTGGTTAATCCTATGCGGCATTTATATTCGAGAATAATTCGAATTAAAATATGGTAAATAGTATTATCCGATTCCGATTTATACATCCTTATCGCTAATTAACCGCGTCTTGTTACTAAAAGCGGCGTCCCGTTTCCCCCAGCGTGCGTCCAGTGACCCGACCACGCGAAGCATCCAGCTTCGCTCAACTCTGCTCGCCACTGCCACCCCTCCATGCCCCACCACCACCTCGCCGCCTCGAGGCCAGAACCCTAGCCAGCCCCCAATGCCGCCCCACCGCCTCCTCCCCCTCCTCGTCCTGCTCCTCGCCGTCTCCGGCGCCGCAGCCGGGGGGAACGCCACGTCGGCGCCGCTCGCCTGCTCCGAGCTCTCGCGCGTCTGCACGGCCTTCCTCGCGTTCCCGGCCGCCGGCGCGGGGGCCGCCAATGCCACCCTGCTCGAGTCCATGTTCGACGCCGCGCCGGGGGACATCACCGCCGACGCCGCGGCCAGCCCCGGGTACGCCTTCGTGCGCAAGAACTGCTCCTGCCTCCCGTCGCGCACCTACCTCGCCAACACCACCTACACCATCTCCTCCTCCGCGGCGGCCTCGGGGGCGCCCAACGCCACCGCGGCCGACGTCGCGGCCGCGGCGTACGCGGGCCTCGCCGTGCCGCCGCCGGGTGGGGCGGCGCAGCGGCCGCCGCGCCCCGGCGCCGTGGTGGCGCTCCACCTGCTCTGCGGCTGCTCGTCCGGCCCCTGGAACTACCTCCTCAGCTACGTCGGCGTCGAGGGGGACACGGTGGAGTCGCTGTCGAGCAGGTTCGGGGCGAGCATGGATGCCATCGAGGCTGCCAATGCCATGGCCGGCCCGGACCCCATCGCCGCCGGGAAGGTGTACTACATCCCACTCAACTCAGGTGAGCGATCCCAATGTTAGCGATCATTTCGGACTAATCGATCAAACATTTCGCTCTTTGTAGATTTCGCTGTGAAAAAAGATTGATACCCAGTTTGTTCCTTTCGCGGTTTCGCCCCAGTTTGTTGGGTTGTTGCAAGCACGGATCTCTAAATAATTACTACTCGTTATGAAGTACGGGTTCTCTGGATTTATTGGTCTGGGCTTGTGAGGTGTACCACGGAATTCACGTGTTACTTCTTGTGGCTTCCCTGGAAATTACCAATTGTCCCAGGACCATTGTTGTGGACGCGGTAAATGATTGTGTCAAAATTGTACAGATAGATGTGCTCTTTAGTGAGGTGGCAGGTACTCCTTACCCAATAATCAGCTGCAACTGGGCTTGTGAAACATCAGTGTGTCTAAACAAGTTCCTGAAAATTGCTACCACCGCAGACTAGTATAATGGATTTGATTGCTTTGTGGTTACATACAAAATGGAGTAAAATAGTCTCTTACTGGTCTGGTAGCAGCATCTCTTAATGTCTGCTATGTAGTTCTAGGTTGGCACAAGGAGGTACATGTGACATTGAGTGATTGCACTTAACACACACTACCCTGCATCTAATCTTCATTAAAAACTGAACCCAATGACACGTCAAAAATATTATGCATCAGTAATTTGAGACATTAAGTTTCTCACCTGAACTGCTGTGTACTCAGTTCTCCTTCATTCGATTGATGAGCTTCCCAATATTATCGAATGTCAGCATACATTATTTTATTTGTCAGCTAAATTCTTTGATCTAGTTTTCCTACTTCGGGGTGTTAACTTTTCTTTATTACTGTTGTCATTCTCATCATTTTTTTTCCTGTAATGTTTAAAAATGAAACCTTACTTTCTGTCAACCTTTTACCATTTTATGTTACCTCTTAACTTTCCATCTAATGTTTATAATGCCCTTATTTTGGAAAATATCCTCATTGACTATTCCAACCTCATCCACCCGTACCAATTTGCAGTTCCTGGACAGGCGTATGTTGCACTACCCCCTCCTCCTGCTCCTGCCCCAGCACCAACAGATAACACATTGCCAGGTTGCTATTATGATTTGCGACTTATTCCATAATGTTTTTAGTAGGTATTCATTATGGAGTCTTTACAATTTACAAATCATTCCTTAATGTTTTGATTTACATCAATGATATTTATGTACTATTGGTGACATAGTTGTTTTTGATATGGCAATATGCATATTCCACATTTTTTGCTTATTTTATTTCAATTTTCTTTCTGTTAGTCCTCCTTTTATGATCCTGGTCCTATATTTTTTCTCCAAGTTTCTCCAAGTATCAGTGTTGAAAAAAATTCAGTTTTGGTGTCATGGACTATCTGCAATCAACAATATACTTTGTTATTATAGTCTAACGAAATATCCTCTGGCATACTACTGCAGAGACACCAGATCACCATTCAACCAAATTTCCTTATGGATGGGTTATTGGCAGTATGGGAGTTGCACTTGCTTTAATTGCTGTTGCTCTCCTTGCACTTGCCCTATGGAAATTCTTTGGGCAAAATCACCAAGATCCTAATAACCAGGGAAAGAGCCCAGACCAGCATAAGTTTCAACTCCTTAAGAGTGGTAGTTTCTGTTATGGTTCTGGAAGATACTTGTGTTGCCAATTTGGAAATGCGAAGCCAACAAGAGCGGATGGTGGTGATCATCATACCAGTGTCCCCAAAGGTTAGTTCACCATGTGTTGACCATTCCTAAAAAAGGGAGCTTTCTGGAGAAGGACCAAGTAGTTTCTTGAAATGGGATTCAATGCAAACCTCAGTTGAGATACATAGTAACAAACCCATGATTAGTATTAAATTATTACCAGCACAAATTAACTATTGTAAATTTTGTTTTGCTTGTTTCATTTAGTAACTGATTCAAGCCTCCAAAACAGGTGTGGCAGCAGATGTGTTTGATAGGGAGAAGCCCATTGTGTTTACATATGAAGAGATACTCACATCAACTGACTCATTTTCTGATGCAAATCTTCTTGGTCATGGTACATATGGTTCTGTCTATTATGGTGTTCTCCGGGACCAGGTCTGACATCAAAGCTGCCCATTTCTACGCATAATATTCGTTGTCGTTGGCTGCTCAATAGTAGAAAATGTTGCCTACAGGAGGTTGCGATAAAGAGAATGATGGCCACTAAAACTAAAGAATTTATAGTGGAGATGAAAGTTCTTTGTAAGGTTCATCATGCTAGTCTGGTACGGTACTTCATTGCTATCATCCTATCACAAAATCCTAGTCTAAATTCATTCTTTGCTGTTCCATGTTTACTGAACTTCCATTTTTGTGACCCATGTTTGTCAAAGGTAGAGTTGATTGGCTATGCAGCAAGTAAGGATGAGCTTTTCCTGGTTTATGAGTACTCCCAAAATGGTTCACTCAAAAATCATCTACACGATCCTGAAAGCAAGGGTATATCCTCATCTGGCACTTGATTTCTGAAGATTCTCTGGTTCTTAGATATGACTTTCAGCTTCATAAATTAGTAACATTTTCATAAGCTATTCATTTACTGGGACTGTGGAACTCCCAGTGTCAAATAATGTCTGATAACTTTCTCGTGTATTGGTTCCAGAGCATTATGCTATCAATGTTTCAAATGTTTCCAGGTGCTAGGTGAGGCTTCTGCCTAACTTCTAGCCCACTTAGGGAGTGAAATGTTTTCCAAGAGTAAGGAGGGGAGGAAGCCATTTGACTACTTTAAATCTTGATTGAACATAATGGCACATTAAAAGGAAAGGGTCAACCACTGGGAGATCGCCCTAGCTTTTCCTGAAGGGGACTACCGAACCATGGCTGTCCTGGAAAATCGTTGAAACCAATTCTTATGGATGTACCCACATTTTGTGAGCACCCACATTTGAGCCTGGGTGGGTGGCCTCTTCGATGGGAAACTCTATCAAACGAGCTACTGCTCAGTCCTCATAGTGACATGCTAAAACTAGCAGGTCTGCACCACCTTGCCTGTTTGGTATGTGCGGCCTTGGACCACCAAGGTCTGCCTAGGCACCACCTGAGTCCACATAAGCAGTCGATCATCTAGACATGTCAGTTACTCACAACACGGCTGTCAAGCCACCGCATAGCGCATTAGGCAGTGGCCTCGGTTGTCTTTTAAATACTGGTATTTAAGACCCAGTAACCAAAATTATTCTGCAAGCTTTCTTCTTGAGCTTATTTTAGTTTATTTGACTGGTTCTTAAAGTTTACTACTTGAATATTATTTTCCTCAGTAGCTACAGACTTGTTTGCGCCTCACTTGGTATTATGTTACCATTTGTTTGAACACCTAATTATGCTATCTGCCTATCTCCACAGGATTTATTGTTGTTGGTTCATTTATTCCTTTTCATTATTTCTTTCAGGGTACTCATCACTTTCATGGATCTTTAGAGTCCAGATTGCACTTGATGCTGCCAGAGGACTCGAATACATTCACGAGCACACAAAGGATCATTATGTTCATAGAGACATTAAATCAAGTAATATCTTGCTTGATGGTTCCTTCAGAGCAAAGGTTAGCTGCTTTGAATTATTTGGTCCCCTTTTACTTTCATAAACTAATAAACCTTGTGTATTGCATCTTTTGCCTTTACAGATTTCAGATTTTGGCCTTGCAAAACTAGTAGTGAAATCCAGTGATGCAGAGGCTTCTGTCACTAAGGTTGTTGGTACTTTTGGTTATCTGGCCCCTGAGTAAGTGCATTTTTTGCACTCATACTTACAATTAGAAGTGAGCTTTGTCTCTCGCAATGGTATTGTAGCAATCTTTCATTGATATTTTAGATACCTGCGGGATGGCCTGGCAACTACGAAGAGCGATGTCTATGCTTTCGGCGTGGTACTTTTTGAGCTAATATCTGGAAAGGAGGCTATTACAAGAGCTGAAGGAATGGGCACAAGCTCAAGCTCTGAAAGGCGCTCATTGGCATCAGTTGTAAGTTTCTCAGTTCATTATCAGTTGACTTTCTAATATTATAGCATAGGCCTTTACAGTTATCTTACCACTCAAGTAGTATATGTTTTCCATTTAACTTTGTTCAAGATCCTAGTTTACTTGTTTTTTCTTACTACAAAAGCCTTAACCAACTTTGGTTTCGTACTCTACAGATGTTGACTGTTCTAAGGAAATGTCCTAGTTCAATGTATATGGGGAACCTGAAAGACTGCATTGATCGTAATCTAAAGGACCTGTATCCTCATGACTGTGTGTACAAGGTATGAATTTTAAACTCGTGTACTTCTTGCAAATTAGATCTAGACTCTTCCTAGTCATCTTGCCAGCTCATTTTGTTGCACCTTTGCTCGTCGTTCTGAATGATCTAAAATGCTTCTCCGAAGATGGCCATGCTAGCGAAACAGTGCGTGGATGAAGACCCTGTTCTACGGCCCGACATGAAGCAGGTGGTGATCACACTCTCGCAAATACTGCTGTCATCCATCGAGTGGGAGTCGACACAGGCTGGGAACAGCCAAGTGTTCAGCGGTCTTGTGGCGGGGAGGTGATCCGGCCACACTGGCCTGTGATGTTGCTGTACGTGCTCTTCCCTACATATCATACTGGTCCGTTGTCCAGTTGAGCAGTTTTTAGGTTTCTTTTGGGAGAATATCTACCATAGTGCATTATATTTGTTGGTGGGTGGTACAGTTTGTAGCTACGTATGTATACAAGAATCTACATTGCAATGCAATGTCTGAATGTCACCATGTGTCATTTCGTTTGTTGTGCTTATGCTATGCACGGGCCTGTGTGTTCTCTGCCTGAATCGAAGAGCCAAGTTTAGCAGCAGCGGCTGCAACGCACTTGTGAATTGTGAGTAGGTAGTTTTTTATTTGAAATAAGAGTAGGTAGTTGCCAAAGGCGAAATTGTATGAGCTCAGTTACATCCCTGGGGATTTGTAACTTAATGGGCCCTGCGGCTTGCGCTTTGTGGAGTCCAAAATTCTGTGTGTGCATGCAACATGCATCATCGACGCCGGTGAGCTGACTGAGCAGGTGGCCGTTCCGGTTGCAGCGTGCTCCGGTGCTTCGTGCCGCCGCAAGGCATTGAAGGATAAGATCCTTCGGTAGTAGATGCTGGCTGTGGCTGTGTATGTTCAGAACTTCAGAAAACGGAAGGCCCTTCGCTTTGTTCTGTGCTTAAAGGTGCTAATGCGGGATATATAGTGGGATGGGAATTACATGTTCAGAGCTTTCTGCTTTTGTTGCTCTTGGTTGTTCAGGCAGGTGTCACTCACTGCCTCCCGATTGTAACCAGCTCGCCGGACTCTTTCTTGCTCACCTCCACCACAGCAGCCGTCAGGGTCCCGGTCCCCTTCCGGCTCACCACTCGCCCCTCCATCTCGACTTCGTCCTGCGATTGAGGCCGGAGCAATGATGCAGAATGAGTGGAGTGGACAGGAAATGGAAGAAGATTTGCTATGGCATTACTGTCGATTACGCAGCGCGCGCGCACGAACGTCGGGATGGGCGGTGAGAAGTACGACAGGCTGTAGTGGACGGTGGCCGTCGGCGAGCCCTCCACCGTGAACACCACCGCCGAGCACATGTTGTCCACCGCCGCCGCAATCGCCCCAGCGTGCCAGTTCCCTTCCGCGACATCCGCGTTCTGCTCGCGCGACCCGTGAACAGCAAGTCAGACCAAGGCTTGAATGCTCGGCGCAAGGATGAGCCGAATGAAAGAGTAATCCAGTCCGGCATCAAGAGGATCCTGCGGAATGTGAACGCGATATCTCCTTGCAAGTTCACCACGGTTGACCAGCGTGTTCTAGCACTGTTATGGACCCTAGCACAACTGGAACGAACTGAACAACCCATATGAACTCAGTCTTCAGGTTAGTATGATGGTTGTTGAGTGCTGCAGGTTATTGGATGCAGAAGGGGCACAAAACTGATCAAAGGATGGTGAATAAAATGTGGAGAATAAAAGTGTGAATATCGACTGATAGTACCGAAGTACTGATTGCTTCATTCATCATGGTCCTGCCAACCAAGTGGCTAATGCATGCCGTTGCCGGGGCCTGTGAAGAAGAAGAAAAAAGATCTGATTGTGATTGTTTGGTCCCGAATCGGTATCCACCTGCCTTAGATCAGGCGGGCGGAGAGCAAAAGAAGACAGTTCGTGGGGAAAGCGTGGCTTCACCTCTCATGCCGGAGCTACCAGCCACTGAGTTTCGAAAGATCGAATAACCAAGATAAGAAGTGCTGCTTGTGAATTGACATGTTCAGAGAAGTTCACATTTGTTCATTGCTTGCTCCTTTTGTTGCTCTTGGTTGGTCAGGCAGGTGTTATACGCTGCACCTGCCTCCCGATTGCAACCAGCTCGCCGGACTCTTTCTTGCGCACCTCCACCGCCGTATCCGTCAGCTTCTCCTTCCATCTCGACTTCGTCCTGCGATTGAGGCTGTAGCAATGGTGCAGAATGAGCGGAGTGGATAGGAAATGGAAGATCTGGTACGGCATCACTGTCAATTACGCAGCGCGTGCGCGCGCGCACGTTGGGATGGGCGGGCTAGAAGTAGGACAAGGCGACAAGCTCTAGTGGACGCTGGCCGTCGGCGCACTCCACCGTGAACACCGCCGCCGCGATAGCCCCGGCGTGCCACCTCCCCTCCGCGTCCTGCGCGCGCCGCCCTTGAATAGCAAGTCAGACCAAGGCCCGAATGCTCGGCGCAAGGGCGTGCAGAGGCTGAGGGCAGATACGGCACGCAGAGCAAGCAGACCACGCGGCCGGGTTTGGCGAGGGAGACGCGCGCACCGGCCATCACCATGGAGCTGAGCGCTTGTCGCTTGCTGGCGGCGGGGATGAGATGGGTGTTTGGCTGTTTTCCCTTCCGGCAGGAAGGGAACCTGGGTAGGGCGGCCGCGGCGGCTGCCGGCGGTGACAGGCGAGAGGTGGAGTCCGAATAGGGGGGGGGGGGGGGGGGGGGGGGGTCCTTTTTATATATTTTTTGTCGCGATCGAAACCAGGGGGCTATTGCTAATATTTGATCCCTAATTTTGCAGTAGCCCCCCTAGTTTGGATACTGGGGGGTTTTCTATAAATACTTGATCTGTAAATTTACAGTTAGACCCCTTTCTCGGATCTTTATATCGATATTTATAATTAGACCCCTCATTTATAATTAAACCAGGGGGCGGTTTGCAAACATTTTGGGGCGGATCCGGAACAGCCGCCGTGCCTGCGCTGCCGCCGGTAACCTCCGCTAACCCCGTCTCCTTGCGTCCCGGCGATCCATATTCGAGATTCACCGCCTATCCGGAGCCGCGGCTCCTTGCGCGCCCCGCTCTCGGTCCCACCTCCTCCATAGATGCTGCCGCGGCAGCGCGACGGAAGTGCGGTGGCCTGAGACGGTGAGGGGCAAACGGCGAGCCGGCGAGGCGAAGCTGGCGCCCGCACGCGGACAGCTGTTTCTCCTGCCGACGTTTTTTCTGGCGTTTCAGAGCGGACGGTGGGACATCTCACGGCAGGATTCAGATCAGGTTCTCGGTGCCATACCAGCAAGAAAGCAGCTTCTTCGATCGAAAATGAGTTGAAAAATTGTTCACTTTTGTTCAGAGCTTGCTGCTTTTGTTGCTCATGATTGGCCAGGCAGGTGCCATCCACTGCCTCCCGATTGCAACCAGCTCGCCGGAATCTTTCTTGCGCACCTCCACCGCCGCAGACGTCAGCTTCCCCTTCCGGCTCACCACTCGCCCCTCCATCTCGACTTCGTCCTGCGATTGAGGCCGGAACAAGTGATACAGAATGAAGGGAGAGGGTAGGAAATGGAAGATCTGTTGCGTTACTGTCGATCGGACAGGCAGCGCGCACGCACGTCTGGATGGGCCGGCGAGAAGTAGGACAGGCTGTACTGGACGGTGACCGTGGGCGCGCCATCCACCGTGAACACCACCGCCGCGGACATGTTGTCCACCGCCGCCGCAATCGCCCCGGCGTGCCAGTTCCCCTCCGCGTCCTGCGCGCGCGACCCATGAACAGGAAGCAACAGAGCGAGTCAGACCAAGGCTCGAATGCTCAGTGCAAGGGCGTGCAGCGGCTGTGGGCAGACACGCACCGTGAGCGGGGCGCGCACGCGGAGCGAGCAGACCACGCGGCCGGGCTCGGCGAGGGAGACGCGCGCGCCGGCCATCGCCATGGCGCTGAGCTCCTGTCGCTCGCCGTCGCCGGCGGCTGGGTTGAGATCGACGGAGTACCCGACGCGGGGGTCTACCAGCCACTTCCTCGCGATGGCGGTCAGCCGCCGCGCCCTCGCCTCGTCGCCCATTCCCGTGGGATGCGGGATGCCTGATTCCTTTGCTCGCAGTCGCACCCTCTAGCTCTCCTTGCTCTGTTGATTTGTTCTGCCCATTGTACTGACCACGACTTGTTACTTTATGAGATAATTGCCTGCTTCCTTCCATCTGTTCATACCCTATATTCTAATGGCGCTCAAGGCGAGGTGTCCAAGACTTTGCAGTAGCCAACGATTTATTAGAAAACCGTAGTCGACGACTAGTAAAGGAAAACAAAGATTGAAAGTTCATGTCGTTTTCAGATAAAATACGATGACTCAGCAGGATCCATTTACGAATTGCGAGTGCAAAACGTGCGAGGCTGCGCAGGAATCTGAACTCTGAAGCATTGAAGCAACAAAATGCTCCTTCCAGCCCCAGATAGGAAAACCAAGGTTCTTAGTAGTCCAGCATTTTGGTCGAGCGTACAAAGAGCAACACGACTGAAATTCAGCAGAGTACAATGCAGAACAGCGTTCCGATTTTCTTTCGTTTTTCCCCCATGGTTGCTCATATCGAACTGAACTTCCGGACAAATCACAAGCCATGAAAGTCAGCTCCTGTTACAGAAATCTAACTGTGCCTAAACCCTGAAGCCAGTAATTTACTTGAGCCAAGCTGGCACAGCCGCACAGCTAGTTTAGTTCACCCCCACACTATTTTTTTTTTGATAAGAGCCAACTTTATTTATGCATCACAGTGTACATCAATGAGGTCAAACTGACCCCAAGTTACATTCTGCAGTGCTGATAAAACAGCACAAGTGGATCAGTGATCCTCAGAAGAGCAAGAGAAAACAACAGAGCTGTGATCATTCACAGTTTTTGCCTGCATAGCAAGGCAGTGTGCATACCAATTCTCTTGCCTATTGATTTTAATCACCTTGAAAAAACAACTATCTTGGAGATCTAGAATTTGAGAGAGAAGAGGCCGCAGCTGCCAGAAGGCTGCCCCTTCCCCTTTTTGCAATTGTAGAACCGCCTCCCTGCAATCCGTATGAAATATAGTAACCTGAAATTGAAGAGTCTTTGCCACCATAGCAGCCAACGCCAAAGCTACCATTTCACCCCCACACTATTTCAGGTCAATCAATTGGCGCAATTGGTAGACGGAGCATCAGATATTTGTTTGAGACTCATTGGGCCTGGACGCCGTCAACCACTGCCTCCCAATGGCCACGACCTCGCCGGATTCCTTCTCCGGGATCTCCACCGTCACCGCAGGCATCTCAAAGAACGAAATGATCATCACCATTTTTGCCTAGCATACAGATTTCAGGTTTTCGGCAGCTAGCAATGAGGCAGACTTGAGATCTTTCATTTTGCTTGCCTACGCATAATTGAGGCGGACATCAGCACCATAATGAACTGAACTGCCAGGCAGATCACATCTCATGAAACAGTTCCTACCACAGAAATCTAAGTGCAACCTCAGGTCCTCAGCCAGTATTTACCGTGAAACGAGCTGCTACACATCTTTGCTTCGAGACCATTTGGGCCTGGAGGCCGTCGTTGGAGGCCTGGAGACCCGCTAGGCCCAACTGAGCACCGGCTGGCCCACACGCGGTTGGGAGGAAGAATTTGCATTCCGAAATTGGAATGCCAATTTATGTCCAACGGGTTTTTTAGTATTGTTCACAGCATTATGTTTCTCACAAATTAATTGGCCGCCATTTGTTTTGCTTGCCCCGATTCCAAGTCCTCTGCTCCTTTCAGAGTAGGGCCGACGCGGCCGCCGTCGACGTCCCCACGCCACCACGGCAGCCGCCGCATGGAAAGCTTTTCAGCGACGAGACGGCCAGGTTTTCACAGCACCCACAGGTGGCTCGCCGGATCGCTGGCGCTGCGGCTGTACAGTACAGCGGCGGCGCACCTGCCGAGTCGTGACGCGGGGAGGTCTGCCGTGCCGCGGCCTGATTCCGCGGCCCCGGATCCTGGCGCCCGCGACCACGAACGCTCGGCTCCCGGTGATCTCGGGTTTGTCTGCTCGGCGCTCGCGCGGCAGGTCGACAGCGGCCAGCTCGGATGGCGACCGCCGCTCCAGCGTTTCCCCGATATTTTTTCCTACGTTTTCGGAGCGCTCGCCAATCATCATCCTGAATTATCTGGCTTCGTTCCAAACCTCGATCCCAACTTGCACGGGGACCGGAGGCACGCAGTGACGCAGCTGCCTCCTCATCGGGACCCCGCATCCGATCCGATCGCTGGCGGACTAGCGACCGGTGGCGTGTTGCTCGCCGTCCGTCTTGGTGAACGGAGGAACAAGACCGGAGCCCGAGCTCGGTGAGCTAAGCAGAGGCCGCGATCAGGTCTCTGAAAAAGTCCGAGCAGATGAGCTCATGAGCTGAGCCTTGACGCCTCGTCCTCGCGCACCATCCCGATCAAAGGAAGGGGAACGAGCGGCGGCCCGTCGTGACCATCAAGAAATTAAAAGGCGGAAAGCACACTGCTGCCAAACGTCACACACAGCTCTCGTTATACTACTCCTGCCCTCAATTATTGGTGCGGGTATACTCATGGAGACTACACCGCCCAAGTAAACTGGTGGCCGGCGTTCTGAAAAGGAGAGATTTAAAACGCCGTTTGATCGGCTGCGTATGATTACAGGCATCCGCACACACGACAGGATAAAAAATAAATTAAACTATTAAAGGGATTGGGAAGGATAGAGAGCAGAGAGGATAGGACCCACCGAGGATCGGGGTGGACAATGGACTGTAGGAGTGGCGACGCGGACAAAGATTTGGGATTGAGGTTAGTTTAGTTACCGTGTAAAATTTAAATTTTTGAAATGTAATCTTTTCATATTTGAAGTATTAAATATATATTAATTAAAAACTAATTGTAGATTCCGTCCGTAAATCGCAAGATGAATCTAATAAGCCTAATTAGTCCGTCATTAGTATATGTTTACTGTAGCAATATTGTAGCAATTTATTATCTAATCACGACCTAATTAGGCTCATTAGATTCGTCTCATGAAATACAATCTATTTGTGTAATGCAATTTTTTTCGACTATATTTAATACACCATACATCACCATACATGTATCCAAATATTGATTTGATTGATGTATAAAAATTTTAACGGGAACAAAACAAGTCTTGAGGGCAGCCAGATTTCATCTTAATTTTACGTGAAGTGCAGAGCGACTTGGGCGTGGAACGTAAGTTGAAGGTTGGATGGCCGAAAGTTGGATGATTTTGGGCGCGGGCACGGCATGACAATGCCCGAATAATAACGGTAACTCCTACGGAATCAAGAATGTCTTTATGCGTACCAAAGTTTTATAACTCGTAAGGTGGGGCGTGTCGCAGGATAAGAATTATTTTCTCTCTACGGACATAGGAGGAGGATGGGCTCCATTTGGGATATTGTTGTAAGTGGATGGTGAGATGATTCAACACCACTAGCTGCGACTGCTGGGTTGGGACTTTGAGAGTTGAGACGCGTCACGGCGATTGGGAGGGAGTTATAGTAAGTGGGATGGAGATCCGGAGTTGGGGAAGAGAGTGGAGATGGAGGAGGGGGGAAAAATCGGTATGGAAGGAGAAATACCCACTATGAACAGCATTTTGTTTGCGCTTATGATTAAAAAACTTATGATCGTGTGGCTACAATTTGGACCCTGTTTTGTGTAGGTTTTCTGCTCTCTGCACACAGACGAACAGAACAGAAAATCAGCTTCAAAAGTACCAGTGGGTGTCCGCTCACTGGCCAATTTCCACCTCCAGGGCCAGGGGTCGCGCGCCATGGCCACAGCTGCCATGGCCACGTCTCTCGACGGCAAACAGCGGGAGCCGCTTCTCCACTTTCCCACGCCCGCCGCCGCCAACGGCGCCGGCGCGGCCGGGAGGCGCAGGTTCCTCGCCTTCCTCGCCGTCATGGCGGCTCTGATCGCGTCGTACCACCTCCTCGAGCCAGCCAATTCGTCGCGCTACCACGCGCTCTTCCTCACCCTCGGCTCCAACGCCACCGCAGCCGCCCACCTCCGCGCGCTCACCCTCCGCCCCCACGTCGCCGGCACCGAGGCCAACGCGGCCGCGGCACGCTACGTGCTCCACGCGTTCTCCTCCCTCTCCTTCCCGGCGCACATCACGCCTTACTCGGTGCTCCTCTCCTACCCCGTCCACCGCTCCCTCACCCTCGCCGCGGCGCGCGGCCTTGCCGCCATGCCCTTCTCCCTGGTGCAGGAGACCTACAAGGGCGACCCGTACGCCGAGGCCGCGGCGGAGGTCATCCCGACGTACTTCGCCTACTCGGCGTCCGGCTCGGTCGTCGCCGAGGTCGTGTACGCCAACTACGGGCACAGCGAGGACTACGCCTACCTCGCCTCCCGCGGCGTCGACGTCGCGGGCAAGGTCGCGCTCGTGCGGTACGGCGACATCCACTGCGAGGACATGGTGCGGAACGCGCGCGCCGCGGGCGCCGCCGCCGCGATCGTGTACACCGACGCCAAGGACTTCGGCGGCAGCGCCCCAAAGGGGGGGAAGCGGAAGTGGTTCCCCGAGGCGCGGTGGCTGCCGCCGACCGGCGTGCAGGTGGGGACCCTGTACTACGGGAACGGCGACCCGACCACGCCGCTGTGGCCGTCGTGCGCCGCGGGGGACGACTGCGAGCGGCTGAGCGCGGAGGACCTGAGCGCGAGCGAGGCCATGCCCGGCATCCCGGCGCTGCCAGTGTCGGCCAGGGACGGCGAGACGATCCTCAAGGCGATGGGCGGCGACGTGGCGCCGCCGAAGTGGCAGGGCGGCGAGGGCGCGCCCCTGTACCGGCTCGGCCCCGGCCCCGCCGTGTTGAATCTCACCTACATTGTGAGTGGCTCAGTGGAGCCCAGCGCAACCATTATCTGTCGGGTACTATCCTCTGAATTGGAGTGCGAATTTGTTGACTATTTCACCACGATTTTCAGGGAAACGACACCTTAGCAACCATCGAAAATGTGTATGCGGTGATCCAAGGGAAAGAAGAGCCTGACAGGTACCTAATCTCTCCTAAATCGTACAGAATTGCAAAATTTTGTGTGACGGCAGCAGCCTACAAAGTGGAACGCAGCACACGGCACCCTTTCTTGTACAATTGGGCACGCCATATTCTGGTTTCCCAGTTCTTATATTCCACAGGGAGTAGTGTTTTGATACTCTGCAGATTTGTTTGACCAAGTTCTTTTTTTTTTTTTGCGAACGTTTGTTTGACCAAGTTCATGGTTCATTGGTTTGTCAAATTCGCTCAGTTTGGATCCCAGCCATCGTGGCACATGGGCATCTTGAAACTTGACAAAGCTAAATATTGTTTGGCGTGTGTGCAGATATGTGATCATAGGCAACCATCGTGATGCGTGGACATTTGGAGCAATTGATCCTAACAGTGGGACAGCAGCCATGCTTGAGGTGATTATTCCTGAACTGGAGCAATTTTGAAGAAATCTTAGACGATTTAGAGAAATTTTACTATGGGCATTCAGAAAATTAGTAAACCGCTATCTCGTTTTTCAAAGAATAATTCTGAAGGCATCTGGTTTGCTTCCATTGTGTATAGATCGCGGAGAGGCTGTCCAAGCTACAAGCCAAAGGGTGGAGGCCTAGACGAACGATAATCCTGTGCAGTTGGGACGCAGAAGAGTTTGCTCTGGTACCTTTTTCCTCACTAGTTCACATATCCTTTTCTGCTCACATGCCAGATGAACAACCATTCATGCTAGATGTATACGATGTGTCAGATCGGGTCTACTGAATGGGTCGAGGAGAACATGGACACTCTAGCTTCGAGAGCTATTGCTTACCTCAACGTGGACATATCAGTGTTTGGTCCTGGGGGTCTTAGACCCCGTGCAACCCCTCAACTTGATGAGTTGATCAAAGAAGCGAGTAAAATGGTATTCAAGCTGCTCCTACTTTGCACACATCACTTTGTTACGGAGCTAGAGAATCTACCTTCTTATCATTTCTCTGTTTGAAGGTACCTGATCCTGATGAGCCGTCTCAAACCTTGTACGACACCATGATGCGCTATCATCCACCGGTATTGTGACAACCCTGGTAATTAAAATTCCGAAATCAAATGTCATTAGCCTAACTCTATGTGTTAAACCAACTAATGAGAGGGTGGAAAGAATTTAAAACGGGTTCAGTTGGAATTCAAATTAAATTTGGGGCACATTTGGGCACATTTGAAACTTTTAAAATAACTTTAAAACCATAAGCCAAATGAAATTTTGCCTGAAACCAAAGTTGTAGAACTTTTTATTTTGAGCAACTTTCGTGTTCAAAAGTTTTTGAAATTCAAATCAGAAAGAGGAGAAAACGCTCTGTTTGCACCCAGCCCCCTGAACTTTTTCGAATTTTTGCATTTCGGTCCCTGGCATCCCCCCCCCCCCCTCTGCTCTGCCGCGCCGCGCGCACGCGCCCGCCCGCCGCGCGCCAGGTGGCCGGCGTCGCCTGACCGGCGCGGAGCGCCAGGCCAGTGGCCGCCGCGCCACCCCGCCACGGCCGGCTTTCCCCCGCCCCGACGCCGCGCCGCCCAGTCCCCGCGCGCGCATGCTGCCGCGCCCCGGCCGCCGCCCGCCCGGCCAGTACCCGCGCTCCGCCGTGCCGCCCCGGCCCCCGCGCCCCACCAGTCGCCGCGCCAGCCCTCCGCCCGAGCCGCTGCCGCTGCTGCTTCCCCACTCCGCGCCCGGCGCTATCTCGCCACGCCCACGCCACAATCGCGGCCGCCCAGTCACCGCGCCCGCTCGCCCGCACGTCGCGCCGGCGTTCTGCCGCCGCCCGCCGCGCCCAGTGCACGCCGCCGCCGCGCCCCGCCCCGCGCGTCACCCAGGCATCCCCACGCCCCCTCCTGTCCCTACAAAAACGCCGCCCCGACCGCCCGCGCGAAGCCCTGCCACCAGAACGCCTCGCCGCGCCATCGCCGCCGCCGAGCACCACCCGCCCGTGGGCAGCCCTCCACAGCCGCCCACTGCCCAAACCGAGCACCCAGCCACCACCACATCACCCCACCGCAGCTCACCGACCCACCCAACGCCACCCAGAGCCACCGGAGCACCGCCGCCCGCGCTGCCGTCACCGCCGCCGCCCCTGCTCGCCGTGGACAGCACGACCCCGACCCCCTCCGTCCAAGCCGAGCCCCGGAGTAGCTTCCCCACGCACCAGTGAAGCTCACCGACCGGACCACGCCGCCCCAAGCCCGCCGGAGCACCGCCGTCGACGCGAGCCGCGCCGCCGCCGCCTCTGCTCCAACGCCGGCGAGCCTTTCCCGGCCGTCCCCCACCTGGACAACACCCCCACAAGGTAGCCCTCGCACCCCTGAACCTTCCCCGACCCCCGCCCCTCGCCGCCGGCGAGCCCCCTCGCCGGAATTTCGGCCGGCCGCCGCATCCGAGCCGCCGAGGACCCAATTGCAAGGATTTAAATCTTTAGAAGGGTCTGAGCGTAAGATTCAAGGACCTAGTTGTAAAAGAAAATTTCAAACCTAGATTCAAATTCAGTGAACTTGTAAAATTCGTATAAAATCGTAGAAAATTCAGAAAAATGCAAACTCAACTGTTCTGGAATCCTCAGAACAAACTCTACCACTTTTGTTACAAAACTTTTCTCAGAATCCCAAAATATTTTGCTCTACATTAAATAGAAGCTTTATTGGACAAATTTTATACCCACTGTCCTAGAACGGTACTGACCCTGAATTTTGGGCAGTGAACTAGTTGCTGGATGATTAGGACTGTGTAAAAAGATCAGGCACAAATTCCATCTCTAGCTCTGCTGTTTGTTAAACTTAGTTTTAATTCATGTGTAAATGGAATGTTTTATCCCTGTAGTTAGGTGGTGAGCCACCCCTTGAAATTTTTCCTATGCTAATGTATTGGTAACTAGAAGCCAGAGAAAAATTAAGAGACTTTTTATCTCACAGTAACCTATTTATTTGATTTATGTGCTAATAACCTACGTTAAATCAAGAAAATAGTATCTTAGCTTGGAAAATCCCCAAATTATTACTGGGAGTTACACTTTGGTAGAAGTTGCTGGGTAAAAAGTTTCATGGACAAAAACCCTATGTAGGGCCCTGTAAAAATGAATCTTTGAAAAGCCTAGGTGTAGAATGTTATATTTTCTGTGATCTAAATACTGCATGATAAATCCTACAAAAATTACAGTAGCTTCTGCATGCTTAAGTGAGAGCTCTGTAAAAATCTTAGCCACAATTGTTGCACCAATTGATCTGTACAAAAAGAACAAGTATCTAACAGCAACAATGAAATCTATTTTTCAGAATTAATCTGTTACATAAAATTGGCTGAAAATTTTACAGTAAGCACATCTTTCCGTGATATGTCTAAATCCAAAATTTCATGACCAGAAACTATCCCTTGTAGTAATTACTCTCAAATCGTAATCAAGTGCTATTTCCACAACTTAAACTTGTGCACTCATGTAGAATCGACGACTCTCGCCGACGGAACTTACGAGCTGGTGCCCGCGTCCGAGAGTGAGCAGCGTGAAGCTCAAGCAAATCTAACTGAAGCTTTTGAAGACCCGAGCCCAAGTTCGGAAGATCCCCAAGCGAACTGCGAAGGCAAGCCCCGGAGCATAACCCATTCTTTCCGAAATTATGCAACTCTTTACTCCTTGCTTGTGCATTAAGTTTATAGGGGTTGAATGAAAACTTAGTTGCATGATGTTAGGAACCCTTGCTTGAAAACTAGAAGTAAGGTTCGATAGAATGCTGGGCTAATAGGACTCCGGTAAAAGTCGAGTGATTTCCTGTCACTCGCGAGAAAATAGGAGTTGAATGACTACTACACACTGCAATCATAAGGACACGGACGGGTTAGGTAACGATGGTTACGCTTGAGGCCCGTCTGTCTAGTGAAAAATGCTAAGGCCGCAGGGTGTGGTAGTGATGGTTAAGTCTTTGAACGTACTAAACACATGCCGAGATTATGGGAATCGGTAAGCTTAAGTACCTGATTGGCCCGGCAAGGGGACGGCATCCTACCCTTTGAACTTCGGTCCCATGTGCATATGGCGAGTGCAGAGAGTGGTCACGACCCGGCGCCGAACCGTGGCGTGGAGCTCTTGTACTCTCGGAGGGTAGCCCCGATCCACGACCCGGAAAGAAAGGGGAAAAGTTGCACGTGTGACTCTAGGGAGTAACCACGTGACGTGTGTTTGGGTCTCCCTTGCAAGGTTAAGAAATTCGATTCGAATCGTCCGTTTCTCACGGCTATTGAGACTGCTTAACCATTTTTACCCACAGAGTAAGAAGAGGAACAATGATGATGAATGAACTGGTTGGATGGAAAGTTTACGGCTTCACCATGTATGCTTTACATAGCTGCTTACCTAGACTGGCTAACGAAACTAGAATCTTGAGCTAAAAGTTGAAAGTAAGGACCCACTTGTAGATGCTTTTCGGCAAACAAACCCCTGAGCCAAAAAGCCTTGCATATCTAGAGTCGGTGGAGTAGTTCCCACTACGCGGGTAAGTCTTGCTGAGTATTAGTATACTCAGCCTTGCTTGTGACTCGTTTTCAGGTGAACCCTTTGAAGGCATGATTGCTAGTTTGACTTGGCCCTGCACTCTTCCCCCTGGTTGGTCGGTGGAATGGGATGCGCCCCCGTCCAACGGAGATAAGGCCGAGTGATGTCTCGTACGGGCTTCATCGAGACATCCTGTATCGTCGAGTAGTTTCCGTTGTTATTTCCGCTGCAAGTTAACTCTGAAGAACTTATTTATGTCAATTGAAGTACTTGTTTTCTAAACTCAGAATTAGGTCTGTAATACTTACTTATGCTAATGATGTAATATTTGCTGGAATGTGGTATTCTCTGGGCTCATCGTCGCATGAGCACTTGTATGTACGACGCTCGATCCGTTCACCGTGGTTGTATCGGGAGGTTATACCCGACAGACCAGTGGATTACTCCGTTTGAAGTGTAAGGTTAACCGAGGATGCCTTAATGGTGATGGTTAATACACTTGAGCCGGATTAATTCAGGTGGTTCTGCCACAGCTGGTATCAGAGCCGTAACTGGTGCCACAGCTGGCGACAGCGGACACCAGAGCCGAAATACGTACGCCAGAGAATGCTACAAGCCTTAAAAACTCATTTTACTAAAACTTGTCTAGAAGGTTGTGTTGCGAAATGCGTTGGTACGTTAAGGATGGTGCCTAGTTCGTAAAGCCCTAAGGGTTTATGGGAAAGTTACTAGGTGGCTATCTAACTTCTATATATAGTATCAACTGACTTCCAGCACATTATTTTCTGTCAAAACTTACTTTCATGCACAACCGACCTTAAATTCTGTAACGACGCACTCGTCGCTAAGGTAAGAAGGTAAGGATCCTCAGCCAACTGAGGGAGCTTGGCCTTCCTGTCGGTGATGCGAACCGAACGCTGCCCTCAAGCAGTGGCTTACTTGAGGTGCTGCCAATATGACAACTGTTAGTTGGACATATTGGGAGTAGAAGGTTCGGCGCAGGGTATGGCGATCGCTGTTCATACCCCCGTCTCATGACGGTACCCCCGTGAATACGCTATCTCGATAGCGTATGTTAACGTCGTCTGTACGGCGGAAATTGTACAGATATCGTTTCTATAAGCAAACGGTAATGAATACGGACGCTTTCATGAGTGCTGGCATGAAAGGTTCATGAGATATAAATGCTTGTCGATTTTCTGCAGGTACACTAACCGCGATTACGATAAGTTAAGGAACGAGTAGAAAGACTCGACTAGCTATTATAGGAGAGCCGTATTGTGTAAGCCACCGAAACTATCATCGTAAGACCAAAGCTATTTGGCAATTGTTTTATTTGTGAGGACGAATAGGACGTGCATACATCATGAACATGTGTATCTGAAATCAAGAAAAATGCGTTGTGTGAGAGTGGAAAGGTTCTTGCGTATCTAAGCATGGTTGCGTAAGGATTATCTAGAGAAACTGTCCCAAATCTGCCACGACCGAAAAGAGCGAATTATTGACCAAAGAAAACGACCATCTCTAATAAAGTTCATGTTGAAGAAATTGTTCCAAATCTTGTGCCCTATCTTCTGTTCAAAAATTAAAAATTCTGAACTTATGGATAATAAGAAATAACAGAAACATCGAAATGTCAGAATTCTGTCCGGAATAAGCACTTCTGCCTCTTAAATTTTTAGGCCCCCTTCCTGCGGTTTTCTGCAAAAGAGTACAACACAAAACTTGTTCCAAATTTATCCCAGAAGCCGCTGTTAAAATTTGGAAAATTTTGGTTGGGTAGATTTTCCCTGGTGCACGAAACTCTAGCCTTCTGTTCACTGAAAATTCTGGGTAGACAGTAAGGTAAAACCTGAAAAGAAAGACCATCTTAGAGACCCAATTAGCTCTGGAGTTGACTAGAAAAGTTGTTCACAAATACCTTAGGAGTGACCTGGTGAAAATTGAGAATTTTTGGACGAGAACTGTGGGAGTTGTGATTATTTTTGCACACTATACAGAATCTGTCCTTGTGCTGCTCACAGTTTTCGCTATCTCACTCCATTTGATCTTTTGTTCAGATGGCCGAGCCTGTTGAGATGATGGTGAATGAGGATGGACGCGTGCACTCGCAGTGTCTCCACTGGGAGGGTTTTCCCTCTATTTTGTGGGATGTTCTGCGTACCGCGGGCTATCTAATTCCCCCACGTTACGCCGGACTGGAGTTTGCAGAAAATGGAGTTACCCAGTGCCGTGTCGACGTGACTATCTTTCCGCACCCGCTACACCCGGAGTGGCCCGCCTTGGAGCTTGAGGCTGTTGGTCGCCGTTTGGCCGATACTTGGGAGCTTGCAGCCATGAGGGCGCTCACCACATTTTGTGCGCAGCGTCCCGAGGTTGTCACACTCACTCCCATTGGATTGTTTCCTGCTGCCCAGGACAACGACCCCTTTTGGCTCAACAGGGTGCAGCACGCACAGTATTTGGTAGACTTCCATGCCCAGGAGACTATCCATACCTCCGTGCGGTGCATGAGTGCACTCTACCGGCTTCAGACTCTCCAGAGTCAGGCACTCGAGCAGCTCACTGATCTTGCTCAGGCCTACCATATGATGGCAGATACCAGGGATGAGCAGATAAAGGAGCTCAGTCAGGATCTTGAGGACAGAGATGCTCAGATTGGCCAACTTGAGGGCCAAATCCAGGAGCAGGACACTCTCATGGGTGAGAGAGATACCACGATAGCACAGTTGGAGGAGCAGCTCCACGATCTGAACCTTGAGTTGGAGGATGCTAATGAGCATATTCAGTGGCATCATGATCAGAATGACCATCCCCATGAGGACGACATGGAGGAGGATGAGGAGGAGCCACAGGAGATTGATGGTATCTCAGGTATGGATTTCGAGGGTGAGGTACCACAGGCACCTCAGATGGGAGCCCACTCTCCGGCTCACAGCGAGTCGTCTGTCAACGACTTGGATGATTTCTAGAGGACGACCTAGGAGGACTTTTGCACATACTCCTCGATAGGGTAGCCTAACTTTTGGCAAGTGTTGTAATAGGCTAACTAGGAGTTGAGTAACTCTTTTGTGTTGGGTATATCTGAACCATGTGGATACCCACAACATGTAAGGAACGGCGATAAACTTGGTGATTTCGTTGTAAGTTGGTAAACGATGGAATCCACAATCGCTGAGACTTGTCGGAATTTTTACCCATGTCTCCTTGCATTTCTTGGCTGAGTGTTGAATACCAGACTTGTGCTAAATTTTGTGATCTAGGTTCTCACAAAAATTCAGCTTCATTGGACCTCGCTAGTTTAAGATATAGGCGAAACAGTACCGATCAATCTGCTGAAAAACAGCTAAGACAGCAAGGCAAAGGAAGAGCTTTTCGACCACCTTAGCCATAGTTCTAGCACCGAAGTAAATACCAAAGTGGGGCAGTCCTAAATTCTCTGACTACCACAAATGTTTGAGATGTTGTGGATGGACCCACAGCAGGCTATGATTTTTCTCGTAGCAAACAGAGATTCTGTCCATACTTCTAGCTCAGACTTCGGAAGTCTAGGACTACACCAATTATTTATGAATCAAGGAAGTAATATGGATCGCGTTGCTAATGGTAACCTTTCACGTTTCAGATGGTTGGATCAACACGTGGCAACCCCGAGGGTTTTGGTGCCGGTGGCAGCCGCTCGCGACAATCGCCACCACCACCGCCCAGTTTGGTGGAAGTGATGGCCGCTCAAACCGAGCTGCTGCGTCAGATTGTGCAAGGGCAACACCAGCAGAGAGGTGGGCACAATGCTCACCAACCACAGGCTGCAGGATACACGGATTTCCTGGGGACCCAGCCTCCCTTATTCCATAAGACCGAGGAACCCCTGGACGCAGATGCATGGATTCGCACCATAGAATCCAAGTTCACACTACTTGTGGCCCCATGCTCAGAGGCCAACAAGGCCCGTTTTGCCGCGCAACAGCTTCGCGGTACCGCTCGACTGTGGTGGGACCACTATTTTGCGATGCTCCCGGCTGACCATGTGGTCGACTGGAATGAATTCAAGACCGCGTTCCGGGCACATCATATCCCCGAGGGTCTCATGGAGAGAAAGTTGAATGAGTTCCTAGCACTCACCCAAGGCACCCGCACCGTATTGCAGTACGCCCAGGCGTTCAACAACCTATGCCAGTATGCGGGCTATCACGCTGATACGGACGCCAAGAAGCGTGATCGTTTCCGCCGAGGTCTGAATACCAAGCTCAAGGAACGTCTGAACCTAGCCAGGGCTGACACCTACAATGAGTTGGTCAATATGGCCATTACCCAGGAGGACTGTATCATGGCACACCGGGCAGAGAAGAAGAGAAAGGCACCCGCAGGGCCATCAAGTGCCCAACCACCAAGGTATCGCATCGTGCAAAATACCGCACCTACAGCTCCACCGAGGGCCCCGCAGCCAGGTAGATGGATTGCCAGACCCCCACAGCAGCCAGGCATGGTACGACCCCCGATGCCTCCACAGAATGGTCTGAGGCCCATTCTTCAGCAGTCTCTTCGACCTAGCCCCGCAAATCGCTGTTTCAAATGCGGGAGTTCCAGCCACTTCGCACGCGAATGCCCTCAGCCTGGACAGCCCAACCAAGGTCAAGGATCCAACCCGAACGCCAAGAACAGGGGCAAGAGACAAACCCTGCAAGTCAAGCAAGGACGGATTAACTTCACCACGCTTGCAGAGCTTCCAGAAGGAGCCCCAGTAATGTCGGGTACATTCTCTATCCATAACAAGCCTGCCGTTATATTATTTGATTCCGGTGCATCGCATAGTTTCATAAGTGCAAAATTCGGTGCAAAAGTAGGCTTGGATGTTTGTCACACAAAAGGGTCATATATGATATCAACACCGGGTGGAAAAATTGCTTCCAACCAAATGGTCAGACAAGTACCAGTCAAATTGGGTAGTAAAACCATCGACACGGACCTTGTCCTTTTACCCCTTGACGGCATGGACATTATTTTGGGAATGAACTGGATGGCTATGCATGGAGTCACACTGGACCTTTCTTCCCGAGCCGTTGAGATAAATTCACCTAGTCACGGAGCCACTACCCTTTACCTACCATTCATAGATTGCACGAATTCCTGTGCTTATAAGATGGAAGGACTTAAGCTAGATGAGATTCTTGTGGTGAACGAGTATGCCGATGTTTTCCCGGATGACTTACCAGGAATGCCACCAGATAGGGATATTGAGTTCGTTATTGAACTACAACCAGGCACTGCCCCTATATCCAAAAGACCATATAGGATGCCCCCTAAGGAATTGGCCGAGCTGAAAATTCAACTCCAAGAACTACTGGACAAAGGTTTTATTCGCCCTAGCGCGTCACCTTGGGGATGTCCAGCCCTATTCGTAAAGAAGAAGGATGACAGTTTAAGATTATGTGTGGACTACCGACCTCTCAATGCGGTAACTGTTAAAAATAAATACCCCCTTCCTCGCATCGATGTACTCTTCGATCAATTAGCTGGAGCCAGAGTCTTCTCAAAGATTGATCTTCGTTCGGGATATCATCAGATCAAGATTCGCCCGTGCGATGTCCCTAAGACTGCCTTCTCCACACGATATGGACTATATGAGTTTTTGGTCATGTCCTTTGGACTCACCAATGCCCCTGCCTACTTCATGTATCTCATGAATTCGGTATTCATGCCCGAACTTGACAAATTCGTCGTAGTGTTCATCGACGACATTCTTATCTATTCCAAGGATGAGGAAGAGCATGCCAAGCACCTTCGCATTGTTCTTCAGCGACTCAGAGACCATCAGCTCTATGCTAAGTTTTCTAAGTGTGAATTCTGGTTGGATACTGTAAAGTTCTTAGGTCACACGATCTCCAGCGAAGGCATAGCTGTTGACCCCAGCAAGGTACAAGAGGTGATGGATTGGAAACCCCCTACCTCTGTTCATCAGATTCGCAGTTTTCTCGGCTTAGCCGGTTACTACCGTCGCTTCATCCCGGATTTCTCTCGAATTGCTAAGCCCATGACGGAACTATTGAAGAAGGAAGTAAAGTTTGTATGGAATGAGAAGTGTGAGGAAGCCTTCCACACTCTCAGAGAGCATCTGACTACTGCACCTGTGTTAGCTCAACCCGATAATACCAAGTCATTCGATGTGTATTGTGACGCATCAGGTACTGGTCTAGGATGTGTGCTTATGCAAGAGAATCGAGTGATTGCATATGCCTCACGAGCCCTTCGGCCCCACGAACAGAATTATCCCACGCATGACCTTGAGCTCGCAGCCGTCATTCACGCTCTGAAGATATGGAGACACTATCTCATGGGTACACAGTGCAATATCTACACGGATCATAAGAGCCTCAAGTACATCTTCACACAAGCCGATCTGAATATGAGACAACGAAGATGGCTAGAATTAATCAAAGATTATGACCTGGAAGTGCACTATCACCCCGGTAAGGCTAATGTAGTCGCGGATGCACTAAGCCGCAAGTTCCATTGCCATTGCTTATCCATGGAGTCCTACCATGAGACATTATGTGCAGACATGAGGAAGCTTAACTTGGAAATAGTTTCCCAAGGCACTCTAGATCACATCTCAGTTGAGCCCACTCTTCACGACCAAATCGTCATGGCACAACTACATGATGAAGGAATTAAGATCATCCAACGGAAACTCTCTCTAGGTGAGGAGAAGTACAAATGTTTCCGCCAGGACCCTAAGGGAGTTCTATGGTTCGAAAGTCGTATAGTCGTTCCGAAGAATCGCGAACTCCGCAAGCAAATTCTTGATGAGGCTCACCTCTCCAAATTCTCTATCCACCCCGGCAGTAGCAAAATGTATCAGGACCTAAGGCAAAACTTCTGGTGGACTAGAATGAAAAGGGAAATTGCTACGTATGTCTCGGAATGTGACACGTGCCAGAGAGTAAAAGCTAGCCACTTAAAGGTGGCCGGTACACTTCAACCGTTACCTATACCATCATGGAAATGGGAGGACATAAGCATGGACTTTATCGTGGGACTACCAAACACTTTCCAGAAACATGATTCCATATGGGTTATCGTTGATAGACTCACGAAGACGGCACATTTTCTTCCGGTGCACACCACCTATTCTACCAAGAAATATGCCGAGATTTACCTCGATCGTATTGTTTGCCTGCATGGAATACCTAAGACAATTATTTCCGATCGTGGTCCTCAGTTTGTAGCGCGCTTTTGGGAACATCTGCAAACGTCTCTTGGCACTAAGCTGATTCGCAGCTCAGCATACCATCCTCAGACCGATGGACAAACAGAAAGAATAAACCAAATTCTTGAAGACATGCTGAGAGCTTGTGTCATTCATTATGACAAGAATTGGGACAAATGCCTACCCCTGGCAGAGTTCTCTTACAACAACAGCTACCAAACGAGTTTGAAAATGGCACCATTTGAGGCACTGTACGGACGAAGGTGTCGAACCCCTTTAAGCTGGTCACAAACCGGAGAACGTAAAATAATTGGACCCGACCTGGTAATCGAGGCAGAGGAGAAAGTGAAAGTGATACAAGCAAATCTCAAAGCCGCACAAGCCCGACAAAAGAGCTATTCTGACAAAAGGAGAAAGCCCCTAAGGTTCGAAGTTGGCGATCATGTCTACCTTCGCGTTTCACCCACCAAGGGAGTGCGAAGATTCGGAATCAAAGGCAAACTAGCTCCCCGTTATATTGGTCCTTACGAAATCATGGAGAGCTGCGGACCCGTAGCCTACAAATTACGACTGCCCCCTCAGCTCACGGCCACCCATGATGTCTTCCACGTATCTCAACTCAAGAAGTGTATTCGAGTCCCTACCGAGGTTGTGGAACAACAAGAAATATCGTTGGAACCCGATCTCTCGTATGTCGAACACCCAATGAAGATTCTGGATCAAAAGGAAAGAGAGACCAGGAAGAAAGTGATTAGAATGTATAAGATACAATGGAATCGCCACACGGAAGAAGAAGCCACCTGGGAAACGGAAAGCTACCTGAACCAACATTTCCCTGGGTTTCTGGTCTCAACCACTGGTATGTGCACCCACGCCCACACTAAGAATTACCGAATCTCGGGGTGAGATTCTTGTTAAGGGGGGAAGGCTGTGACAACCCTGGTAATTAAAATTCCGAAATCAAATGTCATTAGCCTAACTCTATGTGTTAAACCAACTAATGAGAGGGTGGAAAGAATTTAAAACGGGTTCAGTTGGAATTCAAATTAAATTTGGGGCACATTTGGGCACATTTGAAACTTTTAAAATAACTTTAAAACCATAAGCCAAATGAAATTTTGCCTGAAACCAAAGTTGTAGAACTTTTTATTTTGAGCAACTTTCGTGTTCAAAAGTTTTTGAAATTCAAATCAGAAAGAGGAGAAAACGCTCTGTTTGCACCCAGCCCCCTGAACTTTTTCGAATTTTTGCATTTCGGTCCCTGGCATCCCCCCCCCCCCCCCCCCTCTGCTCTGCCGCGCCGCGCGCACGCGCCCGCCCGCCGCGCGCCAGGTGGCCGGCGTCGCCTGACCGGCGCGGAGCGCCAGGCCAGTGGCCGCCGCGCCACCCCGCCACGGCCGGCTTTCCCCCGCCCCGACGCCGCGCCGCCCAGTCCCCGCGCGCGCATGCTGCCGCGCCCCGGCCGCCGCCCCGCCCGGCCAGTACCCGCGCTCCGCCGTGCCGCCCCGGCCCCCGCGCCCCACCAGTCGCCGCGCCAGCCCTCCGCCCGAGCCGCTGCCGCTGCTGCTTCCCCACTCCGCGCCCGGCGCTATCTCGCCACGCCCACGCCACAATCGCGGCCGCCCAGTCACCGCGCCCGCTCGCCCGCACGTCGCGCCGGCGTTCTGCCGCCGCCCGCCGCGCCCAGTGCACGCCGCCGCCGCGCCCCGCCCCGCGCGTCACCCAGGCATCCCCACGCCCCCTCCTGTCCCTACAAAAACGCCGCCCCGACCGCCCGCGCGAAGCCCTGCCACCAGAACGCCTCGCCGCGCCATCGCCGCCGCCGAGCACCACCCGCCCGTGGGCAGCCCTCCACAGCCGCCCACTGCCCAAACCGAGCACCCAGCCACCACCACATCACCCCACCGCAGCTCACCGACCCACCCAACGCCACCCAGAGCCACCGGAGCACCGCCGCCCGCGCTGCCGTCACCGCCGCCGCCCCTGCTCGCCGTGGACAGCACGACCCCGACCCCCTCCGTCCAAGCCGAGCCCCGGAGTAGCTTCCCCACGCACCAGTGAAGCTCACCGACCGGACCACGCCGCCCCAAGCCCGCCGGAGCACCGCCGTCGACGCGAGCCGCGCCGCCGCCGCCTCTGCTCCAACGCCGGCGAGCCTTTCCCGGCCGTCCCCCACCTGGACAACACCCCCACAAGGTAGCCCTCGCACCCCTGAACCTTCCCCGACCCCCGCCCCTCGCCGCCGGCGAGCCCCCTCGCCGGAATTTCGGCCGGCCGCCGCATCCGAGCCGCCGAGGACCCAATTGCAAGGATTTAAATCTTTAGAAGGGTCTGAGCGTAAGATTCAAGGACCTAGTTGTAAAAGAAAATTTCAAACCTAGATTCAAATTCAGTGAACTTGTAAAATTCGTATAAAATCGTAGAAAATTCAGAAAAATGCAAACTCAACTGTTCTGGAATCCTCAGAACAAACTCTACCACTTTTGTTACAAAACTTTTCTCAGAATCCCAAAATATTTTGCTCTACATTAAATAGAAGCTTTATTGGACAAATTTTATACCCACTGTCCTAGAACGGTACTGACCCTGAATTTTGGGCAGTGAACTAGTTGCTGGATGATTAGGACTGTGTAAAAAGATCAGGCACAAATTCCATCTCTAGCTCTGCTGTTTGTTAAACTTAGTTTTAATTCATGTGTAAATGGAATGTTTTATCCCTGTAGTTAGGTGGTGAGCCACCCCTTGAAATTTTTCCTATGCTAATGTATTGGTAACTAGAAGCCAGAGAAAAATTAAGAGACTTTTTATCTCACAGTAACCTATTTATTTGATTTATGTGCTAATAACCTACGTTAAATCAAGAAAATAGTATCTTAGCTTGGAAAATCCCCAAATTATTACTGGGAGTTACACTTTGGTAGAAGTTGCTGGGTAAAAAGTTTCATGGACAAAAACCCTATGTAGGGCCCTGTAAAAATGAATCTTTGAAAAGCCTAGGTGTAGAATGTTATATTTTCTGTGATCTAAATACTGCATGATAAATCCTACAAAAATTACAGTAGCTTCTGCATGCTTAAGTGAGAGCTCTGTAAAAATCTTAGCCACAATTGTTGCACCAATTGATCTGTACAAAAAGAACAAGTATCTAACAGCAACAATGAAATCTATTTTTCAGAATTAATCTGTTACATAAAATTGGCTGAAAATTTTACAGTAAGCACATCTTTCCGTGATATGTCTAAATCCAAAATTTCATGACCAGAAACTATCCCTTGTAGTAATTACTCTCAAATCGTAATCAAGTGCTATTTCCACAACTTAAACTTGTGCACTCATGTAGAATCGACGACTCTCGCCGACGGAACTTACGAGCTGGTGCCCGCGTCCGAGAGTGAGCAGCGTGAAGCTCAAGCAAATCTAACTGAAGCTTTTGAAGACCCGAGCCCAAGTTCGGAAGATCCCCAAGCGAACTGCGAAGGCAAGCCCCGGAGCATAACCCATTCTTTCCGAAATTATGCAACTCTTTACTCCTTGCTTGTGCATTAAGTTTATAGGGGTTGAATGAAAACTTAGTTGCATGATGTTAGGAACCCTTGCTTGAAAACTAGAAGTAAGGTTCGATAGAATGCTGGGCTAATAGGACTCCGGTAAAAGTCGAGTGATTTCCTGTCACTCGCGAGAAAATAGGAGTTGAATGACTACTACACACTGCAATCATAAGGACACGGACGGGTTAGGTAACGATGGTTACGCTTGAGGCCCGTCTGTCTAGTGAAAAATGCTAAGGCCGCAGGGTGTGGTAGTGATGGTTAAGTCTTTGAACGTACTAAACACATGCCGAGATTATGGGAATCGGTAAGCTTAAGTACCTGATTGGCCCGGCAAGGGGACGGCATCCTACCCTTTGAACTTCGGTCCCATGTGCATATGGCGAGTGCAGAGAGTGGTCACGACCCGGCGCCGAACCGTGGCGTGGAGCTCTTGTACTCTCGGAGGGTAGCCCCGATCCACGACCCGGAAAGAAAGGGGAAAAGTTGCACGTGTGACTCTAGGGAGTAACCACGTGACGTGTGTTTGGGTCTCCCTTGCAAGGTTAAGAAATTCGATTCGAATCGTCCGTTTCTCACGGCTATTGAGACTGCTTAACCATTTTTACCCACAGAGTAAGAAGAGGAACAATGATGATGAATGAACTGGTTGGATGGAAAGTTTACGGCTTCACCATGTATGCTTTACATAGCTGCTTACCTAGACTGGCTAACGAAACTAGAATCTTGAGCTAAAAGTTGAAAGTAAGGACCCACTTGTAGATGCTTTTCGGCAAACAAACCCCTGAGCCAAAAAGCCTTGCATATCTAGAGTCGGTGGAGTAGTTCCCACTACGCGGGTAAGTCTTGCTGAGTATTAGTATACTCAGCCTTGCTTGTGACTCGTTTTCAGGTGAACCCTTTGAAGGCATGATTGCTAGTTTGACTTGGCCCTGCACTCTTCCCCCTGGTTGGTCGGTGGAATGGGATGCGCCCCCGTCCAACGGAGATAAGGCCGAGTGATGTCTCGTACGGGCTTCATCGAGACATCCTGTATCGTCGAGTAGTTTCCGTTGTTATTTCCGCTGCAAGTTAACTCTGAAGAACTTATTTATGTCAATTGAAGTACTTGTTTTCTAAACTCAGAATTAGGTCTGTAATACTTACTTATGCTAATGATGTAATATTTGCTGGAATGTGGTATTCTCTGGGCTCATCGTCGCATGAGCACTTGTATGTACGGCGCTCGATCCGTTCACCGTGGTTGTATCGGGAGGTTATACCCGACAGACCAGTGGATTACTCCGTTTGAAGTGTAAGGTTAACCGAGGATGCCTTAATGGTGATGGTTAATACACTTGAGCCGGATTAATTCAGGTGGTTCTGCCACAGGTATGTTCAGCAACGAAAATGTTCTATAATTCTTTTCTGGGCCCAATGAGTAATCAAAAGAGCAAACTTCCACCGGATAAGAGCTAGTGTTGCCATGTGCTGAAGTGGTAGACTTCTTTTTTTTTTTCAGATAACTAGAGTGGCTGGTGCTGGAACTGATTTTGCCGCATTTCTCCAACATATTGGGGTCCCATCACTTGACATGTCTTATGGACTGTGTAAGTGAAACAATATCTGAGCTATTGATCGCTTTAAGTATCGTGATAGACGAATTCACAATATTGGAATCATGTCTTTGCAGAATTACAAAAAAGGCTTTGCATTATTAATATATACTATTACTAATAATCTAGCAGTTGATGTAACATAATTTCTCTTGCAGTCAACGAATACCCTGTTTACCACTCTCTGTATGATGATTATGTTTGGGTGGAGAGGTTTGGAGACCCCTTGTTCCAGAGGCATGTTGCAGGTACTGAATCATCTGTTTTCTCTCAAATGCTTTCAAGCTTATCCCCAAGCACCGGCAAACCAATTTTCCTAGCATAATCTTGCAGTGGCCAGCGTCTGGGGTCTGATTGCTCTGAAACTTGCTGATGATGAAATCATACCCTTCAATTATATCTCTTATGCGTCCGAGCTGGAGGTACCACTTACTCACATTCAGAGACACACGATTTGTGGCCCTGTCTATCGGTAAACTTGTGTTTATGAATTCTTGAGACATGAAACGTTATCTGTCATCTTCTTAACTGCAGGAATGCACAAAAGATATCGCAGATAAATGTAAAGGATTCCCTGTCAGTTTATCTCCTTTACAGAAGTCCATCAAGCAGCTTGAGAGCGCAGCCACTAAAATTCACGAGGAGAAGAAGGTAAGACCTAACGTGTCTGATGGTACTCAGATGTGTACCTTTCACTGGAACTCTTTTCAATTAAAACCCCTCTTTTCTTGTATGTAGTTGCTGCAAGCACAAAACTGGAGCCTAAAGACAAGGCAGTACACACTGAAAGTCAGGGAGATCAACGACCGGCTGATGATGGCCGAGCGAGCGTTCACCAACCGAGAGGGACTCGCCGGCAGACCATGGTACAAGCATATGGTGAGTGACAGGGCATCAGCCTACCACAGCTCCAGCCTCGCAGCTTGATGTGCGCTTCTGAACTCTGAAGTTGAAAACGATGACAAAACATTCCATCTTTCTCGTTCGGCAGATCTACGCATCGTCGGATCAGGATGACTGGGGCACCAAAGCATTCCCCGGTATCGTCTCGGCCATGGACAAGGCCAAGAAGTCCAACACTACCGAATCCTGGCGGTCGCTGCAGCATGAGATCTACAGGGTCGCAAGGGCGGTGTCCAAGGCTTCCGCAGTCTTGGATGGTGGGCTAACGTGATACTCACTGCAGCTCTCATTGTATACAGAATTACAGATCAAAGTACTGGATGGCTTCAGTTTTTATTTTCTTTTTTCTTTTTTGGAAAATTAAAGGGCTTGACATAGCTGCCAGATACTCTATACTTGGGTAAGGGCGTGTAAATCCTGAAGAAACACGCTCAATTTTTTTTTGAAGGGAAACATGCTCAATTTTAGTGGTGTACACTAAATAAGAAAGAATAGTGAATCTTCTCTCATGAAGAATTGGAGATTCTCTTGAAAGTACCACCAACCAGCTTCTTATTAGGAGCTGTATAATTGCCCTTGCTTTCGCAATCACGGTGTGCCTTGAAGCTGGTTGGCATTGTGTGATTGTGCCGCAGTGTCGGACAGGGGGGGTATATACCATGTCAGCAGCATGGGGCCTACGAGAATATGTTCAGAAGTTTTGCTGATCGGCAGGAACAGCAACACAGGACAGGTTGATGGAGGGTCGCCGTCCGTTTACAATTCTTGAAGAGTCAGGAGTGCACGCAAAAGATTCCGCGAAGGCAACAGAAAAAATACAGTAAACGGATTAACTGGTTGGCTGATCAAATACAGTACACAGAAAAATTCTGCAGTTACCTTGCCGACCTGTGCTTGTTTCCTTTTACGCTGTCGCCGCGTCTGTTGCAGCCTGCCGATCTGTATTTTACGCAGCATGTGCCCTCGTGCCTGACTGTAAAAGATCCATCGTTTTCCACATCGGGATCAGGATGAGAGGAGAAATCAAACAAACCGGAAAGGATGGGAGAGAGAGGGACACATGTGGTCCTGTTTAGTTCCTCGTCAAGAATTTTTCACCCGTCACATAAAAAAGAATCTTAGTATTAAATAAAATATATTTATAAAACTTTTTAAATATATGGGTTGTAATTCGCGAGACGAATCTAATGAGCCTACTTAATCTATAATTTGTAATAATGATACTACAGTAAATATCTGCTAATTATAGATTAATTATTCTTATTAGATTCATCGCGCAGTTTACATACGAAAAATATAATTAATTTTATTATTAATTTATATTTAATACTCCTAAATGGTAAAATTCTCTTTGTCCAGCCAATACGGTCCCAGGACCCAAATCATGTGCGGACGGCATGATTGTTTATTCCAAAAGTTTCGGCTGCTCATCCAACAAGGGAGGAGTCCTAGTCTAACACGCTAAAACAGAGATGATCACATAGTGTCGACACTCGATTAAGATGGGGTCAGACTGCAGAGACTCAGAGTCTGGACAAGACCTGCACAGTGCACGCCCCAGATAGATTCCGAGCGTCTGGTTAATTTTTCTGGTTCATAAAGATTCAACGAAAACGAAACATGTGGGCGCGTCCAACCGCTATCGTACGGAATGATGTGATAAAAAGGAGGGAGAGGCACATTTCACCGAGAGAGAGTGTAACACCTTATGTATCAAGCAATCCTAAGATGCTATATAACTACACTACCAAATGCTAGAAACTAAAATTTCAGCAGCATATATCTATAAATAAGCACGGCGCGGAAGTAACAATAGATAGATGTATAAAAAAAGACAACTCTATGTTTTGTACAAATAATGATTAAAGTTACTGTAAGATCTAACAAACTTAGAATTGTGCATCGCATCATTAAGAGATCCCGTAGAGACGTATATCGTGCAACTAACCCACTTTCCTTCGTGCTAGCTTCAAAGAATAACCCATGGGAGGAATATAATAAGGGTGAGATTGAATAATCTCAGAAAGTGAACTACGATAACAGTCTATTTAAACCGCAATAGATTAATTAATGATTTTTTAAAGTAGCAAGTATGAAAAGATAGCTCCACCATTCATCAGATGTACCAAGAGCATAAGGATAAAATAATATTATATTAATACTGAGCTAAGATTCGAATAGGACGATAGTAAGCAACCCTTAACACAACCATAGCATATAGGTATCCGTAGCAACTAGAAATTAAAGTAGCAATGTGCTAATCATATAATAATAAAAAAAATTGAATAATATTTGTAATCCAATTAAGGTGCCAAGGAATGCAAGGAAACGATACGTACAATATCTCCATAATCCTGTAAGTCATACAAAATGCCAATCACCATGGAGAAGCATCACTATCAAATTATTTTCATTGCAAACCATATCAACCAATATCCAAATATTCATACAATAAAGGAAGTGAATGTAAGAGGCACACATATGGTATATCCAACTCTCATAAGCCACATCGCAGTGCGTGTCACCATAAGGGCATAATATATGTATGTAACAACATATCTCCATCACATCCAACATTAAGCCATTAAAAAAATGCATATCAATGCACATGTACTGCTGCCTTCATACCCATCAAGGTATGAAGTTGCATCTCTATGTCAAATCAATGATGTATGCATATGGATGCATATGAACTCCTGTCTTCATACCCAACAAAGTATGAAGCTGCATCGTTATGCCCAATAAACGATGTTGTACTGGTACAGTCGCAACCATAGCGACATAACTCCAAATGCAATGCAATGCAACATGATGCTGCCACAAGATAAATGCCATATCCAAATAATATTCAAATACCATATACTTCATATCCAAATACCGTGTACTCCATAATGGAAAAAGAGAATAGTCCATGATAATTAATATAGAGAGATACAAGCGATGCTTCCGTAACGTAAGTAGCATCAATCACGATCAAATAATGTAATCTCACGTATGCCAAACATCAACCAAATAGTTAATCATACCATCATATCTATAGATCTCCTTAATTTTAAGAAAATAGGATAGCATGTAGCCATGAGTAATTCAAATATAGGAAAGAACACTAATTTCATAATCCAAGCCCGAAGCATATCTATCATATCAAAGAAAGAAAATAACGTTTCTAAATAGAGCTAGTCAACCCAAAGTTCAATCCTTATATTTAAACACATATATCCAAGAATAGTAGGAAGCTACTTTGAACTTTATTCGTAATCCAAACTCCAATTTACCCACGCATGATAGCACTAGGAGATATAAGTAGTGTAAACACTATAGAGGTTTTCATACACCAAGATTAACATAACCTCTACTATAACAAGCCCACTCATTAGTAAACCACCAAGGATTCCATAGATTTTACTCACAAGAAAATATATCATAGGATAAATTACTAAGTATATATCATATGTAAATATACTTTCATCCCTAGAAATAAATTCAAAATTCACCACATATAGTCCATTTCATTTATCCATCCACCCATGCTGAAGTGAAAAGCCATGTTACCTCTAAATTTATATTAGCAATAACATTTCATACTTCACCCAATAATTATGAGTCATGTCTAAATTTTTATCACATATAAGCATGTGTGCTGTATTTTATAAGTGGAGGTAGTAAAAATAGAATGTTAAAGTTGTAGAAACGCAACAACTACGTTCACTTGCCTTCAATGAAGGGATGACCGCTTTAGGCGCGATCCAGGGTATTACCACCTGTTTTGACAATGCAAAGATCAGACAATAAATCATGGCAATAAGTTTTACGGTAAATAAAGCACTCCTACGTGCCCTCCCAATCCACCATCCCACCCAAATTGAGAAAAGGCCACAAGCCAACTGCAGCACTGCTGCTTCACTTTTTGTACCATTTAATCCATAAAGGCTATGACAGCAAAGGAGCATAATTTCTGGAATCTAAAGACCAAGAACTAAATGTTTCGTGTAGAAACTTTATTTTTCTCATGCCTCTAAAATGGTCTAAACTACTGTTGAGAACAGACATCTGAATCTGCCCAGAAAAACAGGACAGCAAGCTTCACATTTCCATAACTCCAAATCTGTTTGTCCAAAAATTCTAAAATTTGACCAGAGGATAAATAATTCCATGATATACAACTTTGTTATTATCCATATGTGCATTAGAGGTCAACAAGATGGACTAAAGTAGGGCTAAACCTTAACTGAAAAACTCTGTCAACAAAACAGTACACCTGAATTTTAAATCCATATATGGAGTTCCCCTTATCCAAAAATTATGATCTTTAACAATGCAGGAAGCTTATGAAAGTCACCACAAGATTATCATAGTTATAAAGCCTAATTATTCCTTTGAGGCTTACAAATACCTCCTAGATACAACTTTATCCAGTTTTTCATCAGAACATGACAGCTGGCTCATAAAATCCATATCTCTCAATTTCCTTGGGCTAAAATCATAAAATTTGACAAGATACTAGATCTGAATGTCCCCTAAAACTTTGTAGTTCACACCAAGAATCAGTTCGGCCTCTAAGTACCCCGAAATGCTCTCTCAACACTGCTACAGTAAAGCGACGAATCTGAAATCCTAGTAAAGTATCAAAACTCCTTTTCTCCCCACTAATCCACTAAATCTCCAACCCAAACTCATGCATGATCATCTAATTGGAGCAGGGAGGAGGGAATCCCACTCACCTTTGTCACCTTCGAAACCCTAGGGAGTGGAAACGGTGGGGGAAAGATCGATCTACATCAAATATGCACCTTTCCTTGCTCCTCTCGTCGTCCTCGACCCTTTTTGCCACTCTTCCCTAAGGATTTGGCGCTGTAGAGCTTGGATTCAAAGGTAGGCAGCCATAGGAGGGGAAAGGAGGGAGGAAGAACGTGAGGAAGAGGGGGTTGGGGTCAGCCAGGAGGAGGAGAGCATGAGGGAGGGAGGAAGTGGGCTGTTGGGCCTTGACCCCCCGCCCCCCCCCCCCCCCCCCCCCCCTCCTAAAAAGCTCTTTTTCTCCCTTTTTTCTTGTCTTTATAATTTTTTTTCATAGTGTTACAGAAAGGGACTATTGCCGGCGGGGGTTGAACCGTGTGTGTGCGCCCAGATAAATTTTCGATGGCCATCGGCGTGTGCAATGACAACCACATACAATACTCTATCGCAGCTATGTGCTCGAACAATCCAATCTACTTGTAGTGGTCCCAAATACCAACCATTCAATCTTGAGTTCCAAATTATGGAAAATCAATGTACGCATAGCAGTTCTACGCAGCGCACTTGTGTGTATATATAGCCAGCCACTAATCTGTGTTTTTTAGGCCAAAAAAAAGACAGCTAGACGTACAAAGAGTATTAACCTCTGTTTCATCAAATCTAGAAATTCCAATCTTGTGCTATACCACTATATTAAAAATTTAGACATTGAGGAGTTAAGAATGTGCGATAAACATCGATTGTGTGATTATATTTGTGATACGGGGAGCTAAGAAATTGGCCGAAAACTCATCCATCTACCCTCACACCCAAATACAGTTTGATAACTTGAGAAAATCAGTCTAGGCAGACCGGCCGACTTGCATACAATGCCTGATTGCAATGGAAAGAATGACGACCTAGGAGGTAATAGCAGTAGTAAGAAGCCGGAAGGTGGTTTGATTCTGAAGTTGAGGGAGGAGGCGGACCCATGACACTTGACAGTAAGCAGAAAGTAATTTTGACTGCTCATAAGGCGATGAGTCTTGGCCTACTGATTCTACTGTTCTGGGCTAGTCTTGGCCTGCAGTTGAATGGCCACAAATGAATCAAGTCTGGCTTAAACCACCACGACTTTAATTTGAAAGTCTTTATCTAAATTATTAGTCGTTTAGCTTTTCTAAGTATCTTAATTTTACAATACGCCTAGATATAATATATATCTAGATACATAGCAAAAATTATATTTCTAGAAAGATTAAAATGACTAGTAATTTTGAAGGGAGGGAGTAGATCCATTCTCTTTTCTTTTTATATCATTTATCTTTAGCAGTGTTGTGAATCTTCTGTGCCCGAGAAGGAACTTAGCAGGGTGGAAAGCAAACAAGAGGCCATTGCTGAATCCGCCGCCCGTGCCACTCTAAACAGGCTGTCAGAACTACGAGTAACGCTCAGCTTTGTGCTTCCTCGTCATAGAAAATAACACGCTCTGACAGGCTGTCAGAACGCTTGGTCTTGATCCAACCCAATTATCCAAAGGACGCGCAAGCCTGCGGGTGGCCCAATTTGGCCCGGTAGATCAAACTGGCGCGAACGTCGCGAGGGTCTCCATCTCGGACAGGGCTCCTGTGGTGTGATTTTGTGTCACTGGCACGTGGGTCCGGACCCACCCGCCCATAATTCTGGTCGAGGACATTAACGGCGACGGCCGGCCAAGCGGCGGCTCAACGGGCGTAGTGGTAGTAGCAACCCCGCTGAGCAGCGGGCTACGTGCTTCACAAATCACAAGCAGCACGTCGCGTTCACTGCAATGGCGCCGGCGCACGGCCACGTCGTGGTAAAGGGAACCGAGGAGGCACGGTCGCTCGGATACTTGCATGGGACTATCCAACCGTTGGATTGGTGATCAAGATTCAAGAGTCCTGATCAGGCACCACAGTGTCAGTGACCCGTGACAGCGCAACGACTCCACTAGCAATCTCAGCTCAGTAGCTTCAGACTCGAACACACTGTTCCATCAAATAATCCGTGCTCGTCGTCCCAGGACGAGGAGAGGGCACCACGTCAGCACCACCCACCGCTTAAACCCCACACTTCATGTTCCTCTGCCCGCCAAAGCCGCCACCAGAGGCCGCGCACCCCCAGCCGGCCAGCCCCTCCGCGCCATGTCCCGCCTCGACGCGGCCTCGCTCCTCGCCCCCGCCTGACCGCCGCGGGCCAAGCCCCGCCCGCGCGGCCGCTTCCTGTGCCTCGGCCTCTCCGCCACGCTCGCCTCCGTCGCGCTGCTCCTCTTCCTCGCGCTCCGCCCCGCGCCCAGCCCGGCGCCCAACTACGGCGCGCTCTTCCTCTCCCTCGGCTCCAACGACACCGCCGCCGTGCACCTCCACGCGCTCACCCTCCACCCGCACGTCGCGGGGACCAGGGCCAACTCCCTCACCGCCCACTACGTGCGCGACGCGCTCTCCGCGCTCTCCTTCCCCGCCCACATCACCCCGTACTCAGTGCTCCTCTCCTACCCCGTCCACCGCTCGCTCTCCCTCTCGGCGCCAGGCCGCGGCGCCGCCGCCACCTCCTTCGCCCTGAGGCAGGAGACCTACCGGGGCGACCCCTACGCGGCCGCCGCGGCGGAGGCCATCCCGACGTTTTACGCGTACGCGGCGTCCGGGTCGGTCTCCGCGGAGGCCGTGTACGCCAACTACGGTCGCGAGGAGGACTTCGCCTACCTCGCCGCCCGCGGCGTCCGCGTCGCGGGCAAGCTCGCGCTCGCGCGGTACGGGAGGATCCACTGAGAGGACATAGCGCACAACGCGCGCGCCGCGGGCGCCGCGGCCACCGTGGTGTACACGGACCCGCTCCAGTACGGCGGCGCCCCCGGGGAGGCGCCGTTCCCCGACTCCCGCTGGCTGCCGCCCAGCGGCGTGCAGGTCGGCAGTCTGTTCCGCGGCGTGGGCGACCCGACGACGCCGATGTGGGCGTCGTCCGACGGCTGCGAGCGCCTCAGCGTGGAGGAGGCCATGCGCACCGACGACATGCCGCTCATCCCGGCGCTGCCGGTGTCGGCGCGCGACGCGATGGAGATACACGGCGCCATCGGCGGGGCCGTGGCGCCGGCGGGCTGGCAGGGCCGGAAGGACGGGCCCGTGTACCGCCTCGGGCCCGGGCCGGCGGTCCTGAACCTGACGTATCTTGTACGGACAATTCGAGGCGGCTTTGTCTCGCTCTACGGTTGGTCGCCTTGGGTCCTTGGATTGACGCCTTGTTGTGGAATTTGCAGGGGAACGATACGATGGCAACGATCGAGAATGTCTTCGCCATCATCGAAGGCGCTGAAGAGCCAGATAGGTAACAAATTATTCATTGTCACGGATGCTTCTGCCATACTCTTTGTGAAATGTGACGTTGCACTGCATGATTAAGCTGTAACCTGAAGTAGTATATCCCACTTGCTGCCTTGCGCATTTCGAAGCACTGCTTTTGGACCATCCATTGACCTTCTAGATGATAAAGATGAGGAGGAGCTGTTTCTCACCTGCCTCACTCGTAGAAGTGGCTCTGTAGAAGACGCCACTGTTCAATGATAGAGGGTCAGATAAGCAATTTTAGTAAAAAGTATGATATCTTGGCAAGTTGCGCATGGTACCAATGGATATGGTTCTTGTGCGCTAACCTACAAATATCCTATCGAGCTCCACTTTTCGGATCTGCAGGCATATCATTTTTTAGGAAAGTCAGAAAAGACAATGTCTAGTTTATTAACCAACCAACCATTCCGACCTCATACACGTTTGAAGTGCCTACTTTGGACTTTAGGTTTTGGGTCTTCGGTGCAATGTACTTGCTATGGAAGTGCGTGCTTCGTTCAGGGGAAAAATAGCTTAGAACCATTGACTCAAAAGGCAAAGCAAGCACAATTTTCTCGTCATTTTCGTTTACTGGAAGCCCTTTCCCTGAAAGCAAAGAATTAGAGTCAGCCATGGAACCTCGTTGTTTAAACAGAGGTTAAAGACGTGTCATTCTGAAGATTGGCATAGGCATAAGTTGAACCACACAGAACCGTGTGTCTTTTTCTGCTAAGCATTGTGACTGAACTGAGAATATACTGCATTTTGTGATACAGGTATGTTATCCTGGGTAACCATCGTGATGCTTGGACGTTTGGAGCATCTGACCCCAACAGCGGAACTGCAGCTATGATTGAGGTAATTGTCACTTTCAGAACGTCCTCCATAGTTTAGTAGGCGCTGTGTTTGTTGGCCTGCTGGGCCAGAATACTGATTGGCTTAGAATAGTACCAACCATGTCCTCTGTAATCTCAAGTAACTGAAGCTTAGTCCCATTTCATGTTTTCTTAGCTCAAATATTGCACATGAAGCAAGATCTGCTGCCTGTCTTGTTCTTGACGTGTTATTTCACCTTCTGTCCATCTAGTTAGCTCAAAGGTTTTCGATGATGCAAAAGCAAGGTTGGAGACCTCGACAAACAATTATCTTCTGTAGCTGGGATGCGGAAGAGTATGGGGTTGGTATATATCTGTCTCTGAACCACTCTTGTCTTTCTGTATGCATTTACTATGAAACAGCGATAATGATCAAAATTTGCATTTACTCAGACAGGATCAACTGAATGGGTTGAAGAAAACCAGGAGATGCTATCTTCTAGAGCTGTTGCTTATCTAAATATTGACGTTTCAGTTGTTGACCCAGGATTCCTGCCGTCTACAACTCCCCAACTTGATAAGTTGCTTCAGGAAATAACTAAAGTGGTATGCCTACCCTACCTGAAACTAGTTAGTAAAAAAATCCAGGAGAAAAAAATGGAAAAAAACATGGTCATGATAGTGAACTTTGTTTTCTTTTGGTGACCATTTTGTACTCAACAATAGGTTTTTCTTCTGTATTTATAGTATTTTCCATATTACAACACCCAAAAGATAAAACTGTGTTGGATTGATCTCTAACCCCTGAGGCCCAAAGGCCTTGGGCCCTTGATCCGTGCCCTGATCGGGGGTGCCCAACCCAACTACTGTTGGTGGGCCCCCATCGCCAGCGCCACAATAAATAGATAGGTGGGGGCCGGGGGGCACGCACGTCGAGATTCACCGTGCCCCGAATCCCCACCGACACTCTAACCCTAGACCGATCTAGAGGGCCGGCGCTGCGGCGGCGGGAAGCGCCACCGGCACTGCATGGCACCGACCATCGCTGCCTAGCGCGGATCTGCACCGACCCGGCACCGCGCGTCGCTGCCTAGTGCAGACCTCAACAACGAACCCGTGATGGCGTCCTCGTCGGATCAAGGTACACTAGCGTCTCTTTCTCTGTCAATCTAATCTAGCATGCACACACGCACACGCACACCAGTGTTTGTTCCTAGAACTAGACCAAGACGATGATCCGAGTTGATTCTACTACTAGAGATCCCGGATTAAGAGCCTAACAAACTGCTCTTTGTCAATTTGTGAAGGTTCAAGATCCTGACAATTCATCTCAGACTGTATATGATTCGTGGATCAAATTGAATGGTTCTCCCGGGTGAGTTGTAATAACTTGCTTGTCCAATATTTAGTCTACTGTCTACATTCTTTTTGAGGACCCAGTTAGCTGTGTTATCAACAAATGAAAGTAGTACTGCCAGGCTACCAGTTCCTTTAACTCAAACAGGCCATCGAGTTTCTAAGGACTTCAAGTTCTGATTTATTCAGCGACACGTTTTAATTCCATACCGCCAGAATTATGTGTTCTTAGTGGGTTAATCAGCTGTGATTTTTTGGCTTTCTGGCAAATTATGTAAAACATCACTCACGCTTCACTGCTGATCCCCTGCATTAAGGTTCTAAGACTAGGCGATGGAGGATCAGACTACTCAGCCTTTGCCCAACATGCTGGTATTCCTTCAATGAACATAGTGTTTGGAGAAGGTGAGGCCCCTGCTCTTCATCAATTCGTTTATTTTAGCGATTTTTCGTCTTTTAATGAATGTTTCTGGGTGGTTGGCGTTTTTAGGACCAGGATATCCGGTTTACCACTCCTTATATGATGATTACGTGTGGATGGCGAAATTCGGAGATCCTGGGTTCCGTAGGCATGTTGCAGGTCTGACCTGTTATATTGTTCCTGTGCATAATATTAGTTGAGCACTATCTGCGGCGCTAGCGCTACGTGGGTAACCAAGATGTTCATCTTGCAGCTGCTAGCATATGGGGAATGATGGCTTTGAGGCTGGCCAATGATGAGATCATACCCTTCAATTACATGTCCTATGCAAGCGAGCTTGAGGTAAGACGGGTCATGTGTCCACTAAATGCAACTGCATCTGTAGGCCAGTAGAGCCACCCGGACACAGGGAAACATGACGAAGTTCTAAGCTTATTTCTGAATCTGAATGCAGGCATACACAAAGGTATTAGAGAATGGATTAAAGGGAACAACTGTTACTTGTTCCCCACTGTACAACTCAATCAAAGATCTCAGAACGGCAGCTACCAAAGCCAACAACGAACAAAAGGTACCTTTCACTTGAGAATTGCTGTGCTCGAGTTATGCAAAAGTTACTATCTACCGTACTGGGTTTTTTTGCACTGTGATATCTAATCTAAGAGACATGGCCACTTTCAGGAACTTCGAGAGCAACTGTTGAGCAAGCAGCTGAACAAGGATTCAATGAAAATCCGACAGCTCAATGACCGGCTCATGCAGGCCGAGCGAGCACTCACTAGCAGGGAAGGCATCTTCAAGCAAGAATGGTTTAAGCATCTGGTGAGCCGAACGAAACTAATGCACAGAGAACTACTTTTCCTCTCTGGAACGTTCGTTTATACTAATTTCAAGTGTTACCACTCGCAGGTGTATGGGCCTTCAGACCAGAACGACTGGGATACTGCGGTCTATCCCGGTATAGCCAACGCCATAGCCAGCGCTCGGAGCAGCAACACTTCGGAGTCCTGGAAGTCTGTACAGCATGAGATTTACAGAGTGGCCAGGGCCGTGGCACAGGCATCTGCTGTACTGAGTGGCCGTCTGACATGAGAGAATCTGGAATCATCTGTCAAAAAAGAAAAGAAAACGTTTCAGCAGTTGCAGCATACAGGCCCAGGATAATCTCATGCCCCCTGCGATGACTACTGATCGTCCCGGTAATTCGGTTCCGGACGGATACGATACGAAGGATGTATAATATAGTAGCAAGTTGTAATTGATTCCAACAGATTTACAGCGAATTTTAATATGCTGCCTGCAGGAGTACTTTGTGTACCTGTATCCTGCAGTTAAAACATGTAAATTGGCTTGCCTTGCTCTTTGAGAACTTGTTGCTGTCAAATGTATAGGTTTCTTTTGCGGCGTACAATACTGCCACTTGGTCAGTACGTAGTATAGAAAAAATTCAACCGTCCAGATAATTTTTATAACATTTTGCAATTTTATTTATTGCAACCATTTTTGTATATTGCAACACTTTTAGGCCATTGCATCAGGGGTGAAATCTTGTAGTGAAATATTTTTTTCATATTATTCTTGTACTATCTAGATATACTACCTCATACTACTAATCAATGTTTCAGTGTCATAGAAAAATCCCGACCGCCAGATTTACATACAATTTTTTTCTTCAGATATTAGAATATGGTCGTATTGTGCGCTATAAAAATTCTCAATATATAATAGGATATTTCCTGTTTCTAAGAATATCAGTCAAGCCGTGCAACCATCTGATGCATTCGTGAGTATCGGCACAGAGAACGAGTGGATTCATAAAAACCGAAAGTTTCGAATTTTATGGTCCAAAAAAAGGTTACGAGTGAAAGAACCGCCATGTTAGCCGCCAAATTATATTTTACTCCCTCCCCCTTCCAAACCAAATTGTAGATCGTTTTGATAAATTTAGATACGTATATTTTGCTATGTATCTAGATATACGCTATATGTTGATGTATAGCAAAATTTATATATTTAGATTTGCTAAAATAACCTACAATTTAGAATGGATGGAGTAAACCATAGCATACCAGTTAACTGAATTTTGTATGCAATGCCTCTCCTTGGCCGTGCTGTTTGCGAGTGATGAGGACTGATGGGGAGGGCTCATTTGTGACGTTGGTTGGCTGCCTGGCTTTCCTGAGCGTTTGAGTTTTGAGTGAGGAACTGTTGCTGCACAGTGGCACGGTGGCGGAGCTGATTAAAATCTACCTATACCGAATCTACTACTACCTACTGTATTTTAACTGATCATATTTGGTAAACAATGATGGGGTAAACCATGATGAGGGCTGGGGTGTTCGTCGGCCGGCAAGTACGGCGGCCGGGCTGTTCCTCGTAGCTTTGCCCATGCGATGTGTTTGCATCGCCGCCTATGGTCTGGAAAACTGCCACGGCGGCCGCATATACTTTCTTCAACAGTTCAGCTGGCCGACTGCACATCGACACACGTGCGATTGTGAATGCCCTTCCAGAATCGCTGCGCGCACACGTGGTTTACTCTCGGCTCCCAGCTTGTTTTTTATCTGGCTTCTGAAATGTTTGTGCCGTAGTCACGTGCGCCATGACGACGGCCACGGACAAGATCGGCTTCATCAGCCGAACATGTAGTTGCGGGGAAAGTCATTTCTCCCATACCATATTGATGCGTACGTGTCTTCTTCACCCGCAAATATCAGCACACGACGAAGCAATTCCCGCAACCCATGCTATGATATACGGGTAGATGCATATCAGAGTCTCTCTAAATTTTACTTTCTAAATCATCATTTAGAGAGTTATTTACATAAAATTTATTTTCTATATCTTTCCGTTTCCAACAATTTTTCTATATCTTATATGCACTCTAAAAAATTATTCTCTTTTCTATAATTGGTCTGTGAGAAATCCGGAACAGAGGCTGACTATGTTTGAATAAACAAATAGAGAAATTGCTGGAAGATACTTTTTAATAAAAACTCTAAAAGTAGTAATTAAAAAATATTAAAAAATCTCTTAAAGTTGCTCTTACAGGCCTCTCGGCACCTCACAATCTCTGGTGCCATTCCCTCGCTGGCAACGAAGCGATGGCTATCGAGAAGCAGACGACCGTGGTTCTCTACCCCTCGCTGGGCGTGGGCCATCTCAACCCCATGGTCGAGCTGGCCAAGGTGCTCCTGCGCCGCGGCGTGGCCGTCGTCATCGCCGTCGTCGACTCGCCCGGCGCGATGGGCCGCCTCGCCGCCGCCAACCCGGGCATCACGTTCCGGCACCTCCCCGTCCCGCCTACCACTGGGAGCGACCACTACTCGCACCCCCTCATGCGCACCATCGACGTGCTCCGCGCCGCCAACCCCGCGCTCCGGGGCTTCCTGCGCGCGCTCCCGGCCGTCGACGCCCTCGTGCTCGACATGTTCTGCACCGACGCGCTCGACGTCGCCGCGGAGCTCGGCGTCCCGGCCTACTTCTTCACCTCCGTGCTCGCCGACCTCGCCGTCATGCTCCACCTCCCGTACATCTTCCCCGCTGCCCCGCTGAAGGACATGCCCGAGACCGCGCTGCGCTTCCCCGGCGTGCCGGCGATCCGCGCGATGGACATGGCGACCACGGTGCAGGACGGGGGGAGCGACATCGCCGGAGCACGGCTGCGCCAGTGCGCGCGCATGCCCGAAGCGCGAGGCTTTCTCGTGAACAGCTTCGACTGGCTGGAGGCACGGGCCCTGAAAGCGCTCAGGTGTGGGCTCTGCACGCCAGACCGCCCAACCCCGCCCGTCTACTGCATCGGGCCACTGGTCCTCCCAGCGACGGGCGGAGGCAGCGAGAGGCACGCGTGCCTTGCGTGGCTGGACACGCAGCCGGACCGGAGCGTGGTGCTCCTCAGCTTCGGCAGCATGGGCATCTTCCCGGCGGCGCAGCTGAGGGAGATTGCGCGCCGGCTGGAGAACTCCGGGCACAGGTTCGTGTGGGTCGTGCGCAACCCACCCGAGCACCCGTGCGAGTCCCTCGAGCCGGACATGGAGGCGTTGCTTCCTGGGGGATTCTTGGACCGGACCAGGGAGAGGGGCATGGTGGTGATGAACTGGGCGCCGCAGATGGAGGTTCTGCAGCACGACGCCGTCGGCACATTCGTGACGCGCTGCGGGTGGAACTCGGCACTGGAGGGGATCGTGTCCGGCGTGCCGATGGTCTGCTGGCCTCTCTGTACTCGGAGTAGAGGATGAACAAGGTGCACATGGTGGAGGAGATGAAGGTCGGGGTGGTGGTGGAGGGCTACGAGGAGGAGCTGGTGAAGGCGGAGGAGCTGGAGGCAAAGGTGAGGCTGGTGATGGAGTCCGAGGAAGGGAAGGAGCTCAGGGAGAGGCTCGTCATGGCCAGGGAGATGGCCGTCGACGCCCTCAAGGAAGGCGGATCCTCTGACGTGGCGCTCGACGAGTTCCTGGAAGGCCTCTAGAAGACGTGCAACGCGGACCGACCTAAAAGCGTAAACAGAGCAGTCGATTTCGACAGTACTTATATCTGAAGACATCCTGTGTGCATCTTTCGAACTGAACAAGAATAGAGAGGTGTAGAAAGAATTGAATGCTGTAATGAAAGAATAAGGGAATGAACACAACCCCGTTCTGTTCTTGTGATCCGACCCAGCCTAAACTAAAAACAGCCGCAGGGCGTTCAGCTCCACAGGACAAAATAGCTAATGGACACCTCAACCTCAACCAGACGCACCATACAATCCACAGCACAAAAGCCAAACCCAAGAGCACTACTAATACACACCCCTCGGGTCCGGTCGGTCGGGTCGGTCTCTTTGACTTGTCACTCGTCCTGGTCCTGGCACAGCTCCTTCCTGAGCCGCTGCGAGAAGAGCTTGCAGGCGTCCATGCAGAGATCGACGGCCGCGGACAGCGCCACGAACACCGCGACGTCGCCCATGCACGTCACGTGCTGCACGCCGACCTGCACGGTGGGCCGGCTCGCCCGCCCCTCGCCCTCCACCGTGGAGCCCATGACGAAGCCGCCGGCGAACGGCCACGCGGCGCCGGCGGCGGCCTCGGGGAACGTGGCCGGGTCGATCACGAACTGCCCGCCGCGCCTGGTGCTGATGGACGACTCGGCGATGGGGACGGCGCACTCGTGGGGGCCCGAGTCGAAGACCAGCTCGAGCCGGTAGCCGAGCGCGTCGACGGGCCCGCGCTCGCGCCACGCCTCGAGGCGCGCCCAGGGCTTCCAGCTGGACGGCCCGGCGCCCGTGGCCTGGAGGATGAGCCAGGAGCCCGGGTTGGCGCGGGAGACGCGGCCGGACCCCGGGGACGGCACGAACGGCGTCACCATGGACGCCGCCGCCACGGGGGAGCCCGACAGGTCGTGGATGGTCACCGTCCACCCCTTGCGCTGCTCGCGCGAGCCGTCGCGGCGGCGGCCGTCGCCGTGGAGGGTGCTGCTGAGCCAGGACCGCAGCCTCCGGCTGGCGCTCCGGGTCATGGACGACTGCGGCGTCAGCGATCTGGTCAAAATTCGGAGCGCACATGCGGGGTTAGTTTTACAGGAGCCTAACGTGCAGGCGCATGCTTGCATTTCCTAGTAAATAAATCTACTAGTAAAGTGTCACTACTGCATAATCTCATAGCGTGGCGCCAAGTGTGTATGCGACAAGATTAGCAGGTAATGGTGATGGTAATCCGACCTCGTGCAAGGTTAGCTGGACATGATACATGGAAGATTCTGAGCCAGCCAGCTATATGAGCTTTGCAGAGCAATATTAATAAGGAGCTAGGTTGGTAAGTCCATCACATGCACGGTTGGTGTGCCTCTCTGTACCTGAGCATGGTGGATGTGTTCAGGTTTAAGAGATCAGTCATTCTCAGTCCTAGCTAGCTGCAAGTAAAATTACTCTGCTGGTATCTTAAGCTAGCTGGATTAATGCATATATGGGGATCTGAGCAGCAATGACACTGAAGGGTTCTCTAGAGAACCAACCAACTTGGCTGCTCTGAATGCAGGACCAATGTATTTTTGTATTGAGGAATTTGATGAAAAACAATTGTGGGTCTGGTTTGTTCTTTGCGTTTTACAATTCCGCAGACAGCGACATGGATTCTCATGTGTTCACCAATTCATTTTGATTCCAACGAGAAATGCTACCTTCCATGGAGAACAAAAATAAATTATGTTCAGTTGCAATGGAGGTTGCGATATAATGCCGGTAGTAGTATGAATGTATGATAAACAACAAAGTATCTAAGAGCTGGCGGCCAATAATATGAAAGGTAGTACAAAGAAGAATCAAAAGAAAAACAGAAAGGAGGGGGATGCTTTTGACTTTTTTTTTCTCTAAATGAAGAGAGGTATTGAGCTATCTAGCTGTGCTCACTAGTTACTTCCTTTCCAAAAGAAAAATGTTCGAACTAATTAGCTTATGGCAACTGTCACCGGCTTGTTAAAAAATCTCCACCAGCTATCTGATGACCAAACCCCTTTACTGCAAACCTATTTTGTTTCAGCGGATTTGCTAATTTAGTGTCGTCTGTTTATCCTCGAGTTTTAAATTTTTGACCTCTGGATTTGTATATTAGTCTCTTAAGCCCACTTAATTGTATCCATCTGTTCATTTGGACCAACAATTAATGCTCCATAAGACCAGGATCACCCTTGCCTGCTACTGTCTAGCTGGCATTCTTGGTCCACTGCAAGTCTGCAACTATGAACTACACAAGGGCTTGGGCTCAGGAATCAAGTTCTAACGATGAGTGATCAAACAAATTACTAGTATTAACAACACAAGAACAAGGATAACTGAATTTGCAAGCAAATTGGCGAACATGTCGCGATGCAAGTGGCAAGGAGAAATGTGTTATGTGCACGCCAAGCTAGGTAAGCCATACCAACCTGCTCCTGGATGCCCTCCGTCCGGCGCTGAAACGGCAGGTGAAGACCGGCTGCCGCTGGCCACCACCGGCGGCTCCCCCGGGCACCTGGTACACGACGGGCCCGCACTCCGGCTCGCCGCCGAACTGGAAGACGTACCGCGGGTCGGGCTCGGCCCGCACGACCATGTGGATCCGCGCGCGCGCGGGGGCGGCGGTGGACGGAGACGACGCGGACCCCGGCTTCCCCACGTCCACCCAGCCGTCGCGGGCGACGACGGTCTCCCCGGCCGCGGCGCGCGCCACGTCGACGGGCACCCTTACCCGGCCCAGCGCGCGGGCCGCGCTCACGCCGCAGCTGGTCCCCGTCTGGCCCGCGTGCACGGACACGACGAGCTCGGCGGGGCGCGCGGAGAGCCTCCGCACGGCCTCGGCGTCGAGGCTGAGCACGACGGGGTCGGTGTGCGCCGCCGCGCCGGCGCCCGAGGCGGAGGCGCCGGCGAGCGGCAGCAGCGCGGTGCGGGGGGGCGAGGAGGCCGGGTGGTCCTGCAGGCTGAGCGTGCAGAAGCAGGGCGAGGTGGAGGGGTGCACCCCGGCGCCGGAGCTGGGGCGCGGCACGGCGGGGATCTTGAGGAGGAGCTGGTCCACGGTGAGGCGCACGAACGCGCAGGGGTCCATGGCGGGCGATCGCGAGCTCTCGGCTCGTCCGCTAGCTCAAACCGCCGCCCTGCTTTCCAACCGATGAACGGGCAGTGCCTGTGTGTGCCCCGTCCCGGCGCGCGGGTTATATGTAGCCGCGCCCGCGCGCGGTTGGGTTGGGGATGGGTCCGGCGGCCGGCCTGCTGCCGCGCGCGGATCGATGGCGCCCGGCGCCGGGGGCAGAGCGTCAAATTGGTGGTTTGGGTGCGGGGGGTTTGATTTGGTGGACAAGGTTGGACGCTAGCAGGACATGCATGTGCTCGCGTGGATTAGCCTAGCCTACTGGTACTATTCGGCTCGTGCCTAAGCCCTCGATCGAGCTAACAGTGACCGCGCGCGGCGCGCTTTTTCTCCCTGTCTCCAACATTTCTCAAAGCAAACCCCTTGGCCGCCTGGCGAGCCTGCAGTACGTGTCCACATCCAAGGGTCAATCTCGTCGTTTATCCGTAAGACGAAAGCTGAATCGAGCGAGAGACCAGCACCAAACGAACTGCTAGATTAATAAGGAGAGAGAGAGGGAGAATAAATTGGATCGATCTTAATTTAGCTACTACCGATCACCATACCAACAACGATACGACAGTTGGACGGGATTACGGGTCCTAATGATCAGATTTAGGAGGTGATGATGGCACGGCATGTATCATGTATGATACGGAAAGCCGGGGCGTGACCTGTCGCGGACCCACCCACGGGCCAGGGCACGCCGCTGGTGCCGAGCTGTACTCACATGCAAGCGAGTAGTGCGTGTACGCATGCATGCGCCACCGGGCGCGATGGCTACCCGGATAAATGTGCGACCGCTACCGTTTGGACTCGCTACCTTTTAGCCTATTATAGAGCATTATTTTATGTATCCGTCGTCGTCGCCAGTTGGGTCGCTCTCCGTCCATCGGCGCCTATTCGGCTGGAGAGACCAGCTCCCGGATCGGCCCGGCCCGGCCCGGCCCGGCTTTAATTAATTCCGACACTGTCACGGCACGATTGATCCAGTTAGGGGTTGATCGTGTAATGCAGGACGATCGAAGATCTAGCTAGCAATTAGCTACCTTGTGCAAGACTGGCGTGAGCTAGTGCGGCATTTGCGTCCCCATTACTCGCGGAATGGCCGGTCGTTCTCAGCAACGAGGGTCAACTATATATCTGGACATGTATGCGTGTCTTTCTGGATTTGGTTGGCGGGGTAATCACATCACTGAATACCTAAGCTAGATAGCTGAGGGGACACCTGAAGTGATCGAGTAGTGTATCGACGTAGCTGTTTAAGCTAAGAAACATAGAGCCCGGCCGCCAGTTGGTTGTTGCTCTGAAACTATCAAGTACATACCGAGGGCCAATTCAAATTCAATCTATTCGATTTATACTCTCCATCACTTCGTCCTGCCAGAAGACGGTCCAGCCAGAACTCCAGATCGTGCGACTATCGAGTACCAGAAAATTTTTTTTTTGAAAAAAAAAGTACCAGGATTTTTTTTTTGAAGAAAAAAGTATCAGAAATTTAATTGTGTGCGCAGCCAGTATGAGTACCAGCCAGCAAGCACGAACTTTTTAATCCATGCCCTAGCGCGCGCAGTACGCGTACCTACCGGTCCTACAGTACAGCCCAAACGGATGTGTAGCGGCCGGCTGGTCTGGACCGGCGGCTCGGCGTACATGCAATGTACAATTCGTTCTAGTGGAGCCATGCGCTGCTGAATTATTGAACTTAGCACATGCATCTTCGTTCTCACCAGCAGCAGCAGCTCGCCTCGCTCTGGGCCCCCGTACGTACGTACGTGCACGACGCATGTCCAGTCGTCCATCCAAAATTTCCGATCGATCGGCCGGCGACCATGTTGTTATTAGATCGTTCACATGCCGCGTCCACCACCACAGGCCTCCACGGCTAGGTTCAGCGCTCCGACACGCGCGTGCGTACGTACGCGAGGACGACGTCCCGCCAGCGCCCGGGTGCCCCCACGCACCGATCGATCAGCGCCGCCGCCGACGGGCTCCGGCTCCACGCATGGCCTCCCGGCCCGGGCGCGCGGACCAGGACCTTTTTTTCTCTCGTGTGGACGCATGCATGCATATGCATGTGACGCAACGTCTCACCTATCGGCCGACCGATCGATCGGTATTTACGCGGGCCGGCCGGGGGACCCCGTACGTGGGCGTGGGCTCAAGCTCAACCAGTGTGCCGCTACGGCTTTCGCATTCAATCTGCAAGAGGATCAGCAGCTCATCTGCATGCATCCCGTCAGATCACGGCTTCCATTATTCCGTCTATCGCGCGCCGGTGGCTGGTGGCCGGGTGGTTGCTAATGAGATGAGAGACTAGCTTCATTTCATGATGATTTCGTTATTACGTATGGGCTGTCGTGATGAGAGCATTGCTTGTGCCGATCTGATGACTTGATAAGGATCGCATCGTTGCTGCTTCTGTTTTTAGACCGGCCTGAATAGCAATACGTGCTCTCGGTGACTCGATCTCCCCAGGAATATATGCAACACATGCATGGTGTAGATCATAGTACCTGCTTTCCCGTTGTCATGTGCTACCGGCTGATGGATGCCACTCCAATTTGCAAACCGATTTATTTTAAAATCATGGGGAGATCCCCGAATTTCATTACTCTCGCAACGAAATTATGCAAACTGATTTCTTGACGTACGATGCTTTCTCCAGCCATGCCTTCCTTTCTTTCCTTTTTTGTAGCAACTACACCTACCTAGCTAAAAGGATATGTTGTGCTCTTTGAGGCAACTTACGTCTCGCCAAGGCGCGCGCTGCGGGGCGAGGTGACAGCACGAGATGGAGCTCACATGGCAGTATCTCCCGGGAGAACCTAATCTGATCTCTGTCTTTGTCCAGCCTTAAAGCGGGCCTCCTTGGATGCGGACATGTCCTATCTGGCAGGTCCCCGACCGATGTGACCCTACTACAGTAGGAGGATCACCACCGGACACTAGTATAATCCAATCCATCTGACTAGTACGATCAGGAGACAGTGCAGGGTTAGCCAATTGTCAAACCGATTTAGTAGAGGAAAAAACACTCGCCCACATGGCATGACTGCATCACTAGCTAGTCTATCAAGGTCAGGTCAACAGCGGGAAATCAGGGTGGCAGACGGCGACCTGGATAGAATCCTAGAGGCAAGTAGTGAGGCCGGGAACCCCAGAACCCGATGCTGCGTGCAGAGCAGAGCTGGGACTGGGAGCGGCAGGCAAACCGCAAGTTGCAACGGTTTTACCGGCCGGCCACGCGACCGGGGTGAGTCAGCCGCGTGCGTGCACCGATCGAACCGGACGCTCGTCCCATTGGCTGGTGGCCGCTACGGGCACTATTCTACGGGGTAGTATCCAATGGCCGCGGGGGCACGGCGCTCGTGCGAGAGGGATCGCGCCGATCGCGTGGCAGCGGGGATACGCCTGTCTCGTCAGCTCGCAGCTCATGCATCCGCCCCGACCTCCTCGGCGGGAGAGGCCCCCCGCTCGTGGGGTGCTCGACTGCCGAGTAGGACGGGGATGGATCGCCTCGGCATGTGGGGCCGTGGCGTTCGGCGCCGCTCGCGCGCGCGAGCGAGCCCGGGCGCGGCGCGGCCCAGGTACGCGCGCTGGCCAAGGGCATGTGCCCCGGCCGCCGCCTGTTTGACCCGCTGGATGGGACGGACGGGTCTTGGACCGGCCGGCGATGGCCCCGGCGTGCGCGGCGGTTGGGGGTATCAGGTGGATGGGCCGGCAGGTGGTAGTAGTGGTACCATCGTACTCGTACCGAAGTGGCTATTGGCTTCCGTTGCCGCCGGTGGTTCGCGGTCGATCCGATGATTTCAGGATGCGGGGATGCGGATCACGTTGCTCGTTGTCGCTGGACGGCGAGCAGACGGCTACGCTCTCCGATATCACGTGCGCGAGAAAACGTAAGGGGCGGATGGATCGGTAATGCCGAGATGGTCGTGCATGCATGGAACCGTCAAGTGGTCTACCCTGTCGAGGCTGTAGGATGCTGAGAATGGGTGCTCGATCACATGGATCCGATTGCCTCGCTCTAAGGGTAAGTACATTGCTATATATCAGCAGATTTATAGGCTGTCTCATACAGATTCACTTAGAAAATTTGATGATATGGAGGAGAGAGGGGGAGGAGAGAGAACGAGGTGGGTGTTTCGCGAAACAACCACCTCATAGGCTGCTTATAAATTTTTTTATTCTATAAATTAAAGGATATGATACAACTACGAGAGAGAAAAAAACAATCTATTGTAGAAATTGTTTTGTCCAGTCATCTCAAAATAATATGTCATCACGTGAGACCGCCTATTAAACAATTGTCTGCTCTGAATCTATAAAATTGGTCCTGATGTGGCGAACAGTACCGATGCCTTTATTTTCACCGTATCTTCGCAGCCTTTCGAGAAACCGGTTGAGACGGTTACTCCGTGACACTGCATGAATGGCACGGTTACATTATAGTACATATATATTACCACTAACCAGGAGTAATTAGTGGGGCTAAGATTCCTCCAAATACTTCCTCGCTCTAAAGTTCGATGCTCTACCACCTCTGAGAATCAAGTGCAAAGTCCTAGAATTCAAATAGATCGACTTCGTTTCCAAATACTATTTATCGATTCCATGTTTAACCGGTATGCAAATAACCAGAAATAGATCGACATGCTTCCTAAAATTTACTTATTAACTAAATATGGATCAAATACTGCTCGTCGATGTTTCAACAGGAAATGTCGAAATTGACAATCGTTTGAAAACGGAGGATTGGTGATTAGCATGGAGAACGATTGCCTACAGAAGATTGTTCCAGAACTTACTGGATCTTATCAGTTATCATGCAGCGTAACAGCCACCATGGCCTCCGTAACTGCCACTATAAACTACCACGCATGATCCGGTACTGATACGTTGCTGCACCAAGATGCAGCAACCACCGGCAGCCGAAGATCAAACTTGGATTCGTTTGCCTTGCACACTTGCTCTCGCCTGCTGCAGCCTTCAGAGCAAACATGTGCGCGGAGCTCCAGAGCAGAGCTCGGCTACCATTTGTACGAGAGAGGAATCAGCAATAACTGTAAAATGTGCCATCCTCCAACTTGCATGTCACGCGCGGTGTAAACAAAGAACAAGTTGGCCTACTGGCTACTGGAATAAGAATCACACCGAGGACCTTCTGTGCTGGTGGTGCAGAGCATCGTATTTCGGAGATATCCTGTCGCAGAAACCGAGGTAGCCCGCCAGAATATGAAAAGGTTACTCCCTCTATCCCTAAATATCTGTCATTTTTATTTTCTAAAAAATAACTTTAATAAAATATATATTAAAAATACTAATATTTATGGTACATAATTAGTATTATTGGAAAGATCTTTTAATCTAGTTTTTTAATTTATTTATTTGGAGATATAAATGTTGCACGTATTTTCTATAAATCAAGTCAAACTTACGACATTCACACCAACGACGACAGTTATTTAGGGACGGAGGGAATATGTATCACTATATATAAATACATATTCTGCGATCGAAGTTTTTTTTCTCCCTTTTCGTAAAAATATAGGGGCCAGGTTGGATTATATTATACTCCAGAAAAAAGAAAAGAGAAGAAAGTTTGGAGAGCTTATTGTGAAAACAAAAGAAAGCAAAAGGCTAGGCTCGCATTGTCAGCCCACGGTGGCCGATTGGTGGATCATGGGATCGGGCGGTCCAGGTTTTCGCCAGTTTGGGCTAATGGGTCGGTGCGGTGTGCTGATGTTTGGACCCAGGCCAGGCCAGACGGCCTTGTTCGGTTTGCAGTTCAAAAAGGAATGTTCAGCCCAGAATTTCGGATATATCGGCCTTTATGATCCACAATCACAACAAAGTGGCTGGAGCGATGATACTACACAAGAAGAAAGGGGAAAGTTTCTGTTAAAACGATCCTTTCCAAAACAAATAACGCATAGCCGGGTATCTTCTTTCATACATTCTTCATGTGCTCTGTAAATCTGGAAGAGATTGCAGGAAATACATACACATTCTCGTATTACAAAGAATAGGTACCGGTTCAATCACATATATATATATCGTTGTTCACAAATCAGACGACAACCAAATTCGGGAGGAAAATCACAAAATTATTTGGCAAAACGACACCAACAAATCAAAGAAAGAAAAGATCCTCTGGTGATCGGCGGCGACGGGCGGGCGCGCGGGCGGGGGGGGGGGGGGGGGGGGGGGGGCGGGCATGGGGAGAAGAAATGCCGGAGGTAACGGAGCCACGCACGATCCCAGGCGGCGTGGGTGGGGGACTAGAAAAACGCGTGCGTAGACACAGACTACTACGTGGGTCGTATCGTTGCTGGGCGCTGCATCCTCAACCGCGGGCGGGCGGCGGGTCGAAGCGAACGCGCCCGTTTTTACAGGCCTTGCTCTACGAGGTAGTCGCCGAGCCTCTCGACCACCATGTTGCACTGCCCGGGGGTCATGGGCTCGTCGTAGATGCCGATCACGAGGGCCTGCCCGGTCTTCTTCACGGTAATGCCACCAGATCCCTGCGGAAAAAAAAGATTAGGATCAGGAGGGAGGGCGGGCGGGGCGATACGATCGAGAGGGGCAGAGGGCGGATCGTTGCGTACCTTCTTCCCGCGGATGACGGCGCCGGGCTCGCCTTGGATGACCATGTACTTGGTGGGGCCGAGGAAGAGGCCGGTCGGGGCAAGGAACCCGGGCTCGTCGAAGTCCTTCATGATGTTGGACATCTCCTCAGGCTTGAACTGGGCGGGGGGGATCACACAGACAGAATTGGAAGCTGCGGGTTAGCCGTGCGCGATCGATCTGATCGGCCGTCGACCGACGCAAAAGCAAAGAGAACAGATAGAGAGGGAGAGACGCGCTCACCGACGGGAACGCGGCGCTCTGAGCCCAGACGGTGCCGTCGTGGCCGATGATGGCGGCGCAGGTGAGGTGGTGGCCCTCGATCTCGCACATGAGGTGCTCGTCGACGTACGTCTGCCACGACATCTTGCCGCTCCGCTCCCGCTGGTGCTGCTGCTGCTGCTGCGGCCCGGGGGATCGGTCTCTCTGGTGGTAGCGCTCACGTACGCGGGTGTGCCGGGGAGGGACGGCCGCGGTATAAATAGAGGCGCGGGGCGCGCGGCGAGGTGGAGGACTGGATCGCCACTACTCGCGTCGCGTCCGCCCCCAACCGCAACCACCCGTTCCATCTTTAGCTCGCCCTTCAACCTCGCGAATCCCCCTGGCCTCCCCCTCCTTTGGTGCGCGGCTCGCCACCAGTCGCGCCGCCCCCACCGCCAGCGCCGAGGGGGGGTGGACGTGAGTGCGAGATAGGCTGGACGCCGGGCCCCACCATGCCCCGCAACTCGTGTACTGCCTGAGTGGCTGGCGGGCCATCCGAATCTTACTTTCCAGCCATCTGCCTGGCACGGTGCAGACCCACCCCTGGCCGAAAGCACTCGCCAAGCTGACGGTGCTGGGCTGGGCTGGGCTTCCTAAGCCCAGAAATAATTCCTAAGCCTGTGCGCCTAATTTAGACCTGGTCACCCCAAGTCCTTTTTTTTTTCCATTTTCCACATAATCAAGAATTTAATCTTAACATCAGATGGGGGTGCATCGTGCACCTACTGCTTCAGGCTTACACGGAGACTGCATCTCCTGATTTCACATGAATCATCGACAGCGGAGAAGCATCTAAACAGCTGAAAAGGAGACATCAGAATTCAGACCACGCATCGAGCATAATAATGAACTCCGGGACCTCTCACTCTGACAGCTGAACCCGGAGCTCCCTTCTACAATCCATTGATGGTCCAGCTCCTCAACAGGGATTTGGCGAAGTACTTCTCACCTTATTATTCTCATCCAACAATGCAGTCCCCACACGCATGCATATTCCACGCTTGCAGAAGACTAATCTAATGTCCCATAAAAGATTACTGGAGGAACCATAAATCTCACACAGCACGTCAGCGCCTATTTCAGAAAACATCATGCAGTCCAGTTCAGCGACGTTACTGTCGGTGCAGGATGTACCTAGGCCCGAGGATGAAAACTGAGAGGCACCAGAAGAGGCTTTTTCAAGTTCTTAACGCCAGCTGATATATATTGTCTGCGCGACGATGTACATCTTAACTGACCAGAGAATACCTACTTCATAATACGCCTCTCTACTACTAGTCTACTACTCATGGGCAAGACAGAACATTGCTGATTACCAGCATCAGGCGATTCACCTTCCATCTTACACCTGAAGAGGATTGCTGGAGTGTTCTCCATACATCACAGCATAACTGCAGCTATCGCAACGGTCAGCACAAAGAGCAAGGGGGTGAAGCATTTGGCTGATGGGTGAGGACCGGAGTTGCTCCGAGCTGGAAGAGATGTTGAATTCGTGGTGCTCATCTTACTGCTTCAGGATAGAAGAAAAAAAAGTGTTAATAGAGTGTCACTGGAATTGTTTCTCAAACTAGAAATAAGAAATGAGATTTTTTCTTACCCGGCAGCCAAATATACACAGGTGTCGTAACCTGCAAACAAGCAATACATGAAGCATGAGAAGCTTATTAAACCGGTAAGCATGGAAAATACAATGGGCATTGCATGCTATTACTGTGCAATAAAGAAAATCAAAGTAGCAGAGAATAAAAATAAATTATTGAAGGAACACACAATAATCTCTAGAATTAGTTAGCTCTTGAAGAGCAACTTGCCGATCTTTAAGCTCCACTGATATTCTTATTGCAACATTGTATCTTCATTATTTTCTCTATTTTATATGCATGACAGTAGCATAAGTTGAACAATCCAAGGCTCAAGTCAACGACGATAAGATAGTTGGAAAGATAAAGCATCATCAGCAACTCTAAGTCTTTTCAACACTTGAAGAGTTAACTAAGGGGATGCTATCAAATTTAATAACATGCTACACAAGAAGGAATCCTTGGGAACTGACAGTGCCCTGCCTATACTCCGAACAGCAATGATATAAAATAGAAAACCACAAGTTGAGGAAGCAAACTAACAATTGGGTCCATGTGAGCTATTGTTTTCTCCTAGACATATCAATAGTCTAAATGCAACACGAAACTAGTTGCTAGAAAATAGTACAGGCATGATGCCCTCCGAGCAGCTAATCTAATCAGTCACTGCAACATCATTTGGAGAAGTATAGATGATTGTACTGCCGCAATTAGAATACATGGGTATTATCAAATGTAACCGTGCATAGCATCATGATCATCATAACTGTAACAAGGATGGGGATGCTTACTTGGATCTATCGTTGTTCGGATTCCAGCACCACCAAAGTCACAGGCCACAACGTTGGCCCCATTTTGCTGGTAATAGCTATTGAATGCATATGAAGCATGGGAAGCCAAAGTGTCTGGCTGATAGCAGGGTTGGCTCGGTTGAATAGCAGAGCAATCTACGTTGCCTGGACCACACGCCCAGTTTAGGGCATTCTGCAGATCTGTTTCTGACGCATTTGCTGAAGCAATACACCAGGTCCCATTTGCACTTGTAATGTTTGCTCCAGTCATAACATCCACATTGCCTCGGCCAGTCCAATCAAGGCTGTAGATCGAGCTCTTGTCTGGAAAAAACAATCCCCAGTTCCTCTCCGACTCAATGCCAGGCTTTCGGTTCTCATTGAACAATGAAAATATGTAGACATCGATTTCTTCCCCTGGTTTTGCTGGTGTGCCGCTGTCATTAACAACGTGGCGTACCAAATTGGTATTGTAAGTCTGAGCATTGTCCGGAGTGGCTCCAGTCTCCTTGGCTGCCCCTTTGTTTGGCCACCCTGACTCAGTGACCATGATCTTCAGAGTCTTGAAGTTCAGAGCCATGAGCGCAAAGAAGATGGAATCAACCTGAGCATCGAACATGTTAGAGTAAACCAGTCCGGTGTTTGGGTCGATCACATCCTGAGACTGCGGCGAGAACAGTGCATAGTTGAGGGACACATTGCTGGGCGAGTTCTGGTACGCATAGTAGGGGTACAAATCCACCATGAACGGCGCCTGGTTCTCCACAAGGAACTCCAGCATAGGCTTCAAGAAGTAGGCATAGCTGCTGTTGAACGCCCCAGCGGACGGCGGGAACGACCGGGACAGTATCCCGAGCGAGTGCGTGCTGGAGATGGTAATCTTCTTGTGCAGGCCGGCCTTCTTGAGTGCGGTGTGCACATTTCGCATGGCCGGCACGACGAGCGCCGAGACGTTGACGGGGCTCTCGGTGACCTCGGCGCCAACGGTGATGTAGGTGATTATGGTGGCCGGGTAGTAGGGGAGGATGCTGTTCTTGAGCCAGGTGTCGACGTTGGACTGGTACTGCGCGAAGGCGAGGAGGTCGGAGTTGGGGACGCCGACCATGAGCTCGACGCCGGTGTTGGCGAAGGCCTTGATGACGTCGATGTTGGTGTCGTAGATGCGCACGTACTTGATGGACTGCTGCTGGATGAGCTGCGCCACCTTGTCCGGTGCCGGAAGGTCGTCGGCGTTGCGGCCGTAGCAGACGCCAATCTTGCCGCCGCGGCAGTGCCCTGCGATTGCGTATGCGCCGTTTAGATTACAGTATTACACCAATGCAAACAGAGCACAATGCAGTGATTTGGCTTTGAAAGTTCCCTTTTCCCCCATTTCCAAATACAGTGATCAACCTTTGGTTCTTGATTTTCCATAGCAAGAATAAAACAAATGGGCGATACACATTCCCCCCAAAAAAATGCTTAAGAAAATGGCGCACAACATGCAGACCAAAGAACAAGAAGAATCGAATCGTATCCTTTTCCTAACAAGCAAGGTATCTCGCGGCCCACACATTGCGACAGTACTCACAAGCGAGCAACCGAACAAAGAACCGCAACATTCAAGGACGACAAGGTAGCAGCGACTCACCCACGAGCAGCAAGAAGAGGAGCGCAGGGAGCGCCAGCACAAGCCGCCCCGCCATTGCCGACCGCGCGCCGAGCTCCGGCACCGCCGCCGCTTCCCGCCCTCGGTGCCCGCGCTCTGGATAGCAATGCGTCGACGACCGCGAAGACTGCAGCCTTGCCGTCCGTTGGAGAGAGAGAGAGGGAGAGAGAGAGCGCACGAGGAGTGGAGGGGTGAGGACAAAGACGATACAGGCACGGCTGGCGGGGGCAGCCGCTGAGCCACTGCTGGGAAGCAGAGCCAGCCAGAGCACAGGGGGAGGAGTGAAGTGCGTGACGGCTGTTGCCCGCGCGGACGCGAGGCGGGGGCTATGAAATGGAGTTGAGGGCGTTTAAACAAGGGCGGCTCGAGTCCGGAACAGGACGCACAGAAACGGAAAACCGACGAGGCGACGAGTAGAAAACGGTGGCGAGAATGTCTGCTGGTGGTAGGGAAGGGTTTCTCCTTTCTCGCGTCGCGTGGACCAGCTGACAAGGACCACTCGAACAGAAGCGGACCCACATGTCAGTTGGGCAGGATGCTACTCCGAGGCACGTAAAAAATGACTCCATGCGAGGCGAGGTCGTACAATACACGCTCTCAACGAATTAAAAAACATGCAGAGCAATCAGATTATGATCAAGAGCAAAATGCAAAGCAAAGATGTTTGCACACTGCGAGTGGACGGAAGAGTGAGGTTGTTTGTAGTAGGAAATTAAAAAGAAGGACACATATTTTCTCCTTTCCTCCGTGGACAATGAAGGAAACTATACTGGGCGCATTGGCGGACCGTGACCAAAAGGGAGGAGGCTAAATTGCCAATAGTTGTTTACCAGGAGCTAGATTACTTATGACGCTTCGTTTAATTAGCCATCAGACCTTCAGAACTTCCGTCAAGCAAAGGGAGCCGGAACCCATTTTCGCCTCCACTGAGTTCCGATCCACCGAGAAAACAAAATGTGTTCAAGGATGCTTTGCGTAAGCAATGAGCTTAATAACTTTAAGCTCAGTGGTGCAGTCGCCGCTGCTTCGTTCTCGCCTGGCTTTTTGCTCGACACGATGGATCTCGCATGCTTTGTTAAGCCGAACGTGGGTACAAGAGGCATCGGCGTCGAAGGCCGTAGCTACGGTAGGAGCATGGAGCTCCGTATCGTACTCGGCCCGCGTACCAGTCCAGTGTGGCAGTCTCTGTCACCTCCAACACGGAGCGGGGCCCGATAGACAGGGGGCTGGGAAGCGCGACGGGATGCTTTTTTTTCCGAAAACTACGCGCGACGGGATGCTCCGCCGTCGCATTCCCGCTGATGACCCACGTTGACCATCGGGTCCACACGTCAGCGAGGAATTTGTCGTGCCCGGTTACCGAGGCGGTGGCAGCAACGAACGACAGGTCGCGTCGGGAAGCCCATCCCCACATCAGCACGCCGTGGGGCCCACGGCGGTAAAGCTGGCGCCGCGCTCTCTTTCTTGGCTTGTTGCGCCTGCTCACATTTTCGGGAATGCAAGAGGTGGAACTCCGTGCCAGCGAATCGAAGTGCTCATCACAGATGTGTTTTCTTTTGCTGAATGGTACTCCTGCTCACAGTTTGGAGTGGCGTTTCACAATCAGACGAGGATTAGGAAATTCGGAAACTGCACGCGCTCCATACTCCTAGTACACTAGAGCGAGTCCTACCGTAGTACAGATGCGCCATGCTCCCACCCGTCACTCCCAAGACCCGAAAGCTTGAGATTTCCAACCACTTATTTAAAAAAAAAGATTTTGCACCAGAAGTGAGGCACCATTATCTTTCGTAGAATTGTTTGCCGCCGGTTTAAATTCCAAAGTTTTTTCGAGGAAACATTTTCGTAGAATGGTTGGTTGCATCAAAAGCTCGGTGCCACCTCATCTGTTTTTTTAAGGAACAATGTCACCTCATCGGCTCTAGAAAGGCGGTAGACTCGGTTAAAAAAAAAAGGCGATAAAACGATCGGAAGAAAATAGGAAGCACACTGGCAGGAGCATGGGCTGCGGCTCAACACTGACTAACATATACTGGGCCTAGCATACAAGCGCTCCCTCCTCCCTCCCCCCAAGGCTCCCACTTGATAACCCCGGCCCATGTAGGTACGCGCCTGCCTCCTTTCCTCTCTCTCTCTCTCTCTCTCTCTCTGGATTACGTCCACTGAATGAACCACCTGAAGTTGAACAAGACCAAATTCGGTAGCCTGGTTCGGTTCTTGTTCCGTCCATCCCTCCTCTCTCCACCTTCTTCTGTTGGGTGCTCGTTAGGCAGGTAGCCACGTCTCTCGCCACACGCGACATCTGACATGTAACCCATCAGGCATTGATCAGGTTACCAAAATCTGCCGAACTACTCCGCGTGACCTAATCATGGCCGGGCATAGCCAACCCTCCTTATCCATGCGTGACCTAGTAAAACGGTCAACGGCGGCCCAGCCCGTGCCGCGTCGTGCGTTCCAACCTCCGTCTCCCAGCAGCCAGCCGGTCGGCCGCCCGCCCCCTTCCCCTTCCCTGCATCCCAATCCAATTCTGGATTCGCTCCACCCGCCGTGCTTCATTGGCTGCGCGCGGCAGCTGGAACCGCGCGTCGCCGCCACCACTTGCCGGAAACGTCGGGGGCAACGACCCACGGCGTGACGGCACCGGGGGTACGTATCGGAAGCTTCTGGACGTTCTGCAGGGCAAACTAGCCTAGTACTGGAGCGAGCTGTATCTCTGGTCTCGCGGGTTTTGACTTCAGTTTCGCGACGATCTTGCACGCATGCGTCGCCTGGATCCTTCGTCCCGCTAGGTGATTGAGGGAGAGGAGCTCAAGTCCGCGACGTCTCGTCGTACGTGTCGCGTAGATTCAGACATACCCTTAACCCGGGGCTCAAGAACAGCAGCAACCTCTGACTCTGTCCAGCCGGCAGGAAACTAAGCACGACTTGGCATCCGACCATCCAAGTTTTCCCAAATGCTTCGGTCCGAGCAAGACGTCACGCGACACACTACAAGGGAGGGAGATAGAGAAGTTGCCTACCAGGCTACCGCGTACCCGGCGATCGAGCAGGTTCTTCTCCAGAGAGACGGCTGATTCACAAGTCCACAGGACACGCACGGCGCACTGGCGCTCGCTAGTGTACCACAAACGAACACGTAGTAGCATGCATCTTCATATGCAGAGGGGCGGATATACCTCGGCATCCATCCATCTGCCCGGCCGGATTTGCGCGCCTTTTCTCGATCGCCATCTTTCCCGTCCCCTTCCGTTTCGTTTGTTCCAAAGTGCCGGCCCACTACCGTCGAGTCGGCTCCCACGACAAACACTACTAGCGCTGGTTGAAAGCGAGAGCTCGAGCGAGATTTTACAGGTCGTCCAATCCGGAGCTGGCCTGCTCATGGCCGAACAAGTACAAGGTGCTGCTCCGTACACCGGGCCTGGATCGGATCCCCGCAATCTCCCCAACCGATAGTAACTCGCCCAGAATCCAGAAACCACCAGACAGCTCTTGATTTTTTTTTCTTTTCGCCCCAGGCCGCCGGCCCTCCACGCACAACACGACGATCCAGCTTCATGAGCCAGCCAGCCAGAGGAGAGAGAGAGCGATCCGGCGCGCCAAGGGACGCCGCCGCCCGCGCGCGTGAAGCGGCAGGTCTCCCAGCCCCAACCAAGGCCGCGCCGCGCGGCGAGCGTCCGGGCAGCATGGGTTGGTTTGCTTCTAGACGCGTCCCGCGCCGCCCGGCACGGCATCCATCAAAACCGGCAGGCAGGGCAGGGCGGGGCGCGGCGAGCAGGCGGTGGGGGGAAGAAAGATATCGGCCGGACAGCGACGCGACGGCGACGCGGGCGCGTATCCGCGGACGGGATCGCGGGGGTTCACATGCGCCCCCGCCGGCCACGTTCCCGGCTGCGGCGCCTGGCGCGGAGCGAGCAGGAGCTGGTGACAGAGGCAGCAGGCAGTCCACGCGTGGTCCACCCGACCCGAGAACACCGCAGACAACTGGCAGCGCACATGATTTTTCTGGGGCGCCGCGCGGGCGGGCGGCCGGCGAGGCGATCGCACCGTATCGTGGCCGGTCGCTGTCGCCGGATCCCCGCGCGATGCGTCCGGGGATCGCATCCCATTCCTGTCATCCGTTTCCGGGGCACCCTTATCGGCTCGCGCATCGGCGGGTTGCCTTTTGGCCTTCCTTTTGGGTGATGGCTTCCGTCAGGCCTCCGGACGATCCCGTCTCCTGTTGGATGGTGACGGATGATGGATGGATAGAAACGGGGTGGTGGTAGCGTTCCACGTTCCACGCACGTAGCTGCGATCGGTCAGAGCACGGCTGGTTCAGGTCGTCGACGCGTTTCGGCGTTTGAACCAACGCATCCGGCACGAACCCACCTGCCTGGCCTGGGTCGCAGTCCGGGCGCACAACGGAGGGAGCCAGCCGGAAGAGTCGTACCGGTCGTCGAGCTCGGCACCAGGCGTGTTTGAACGGTTCGAGCAAAGAGAGTGAGAAAAAAAAAGAAGGACCAACACCTAGTATAAAGTTCCAGCAGATAGTCATCAACATCAACCAATTTTTGCTCCGGAGTGAGGGAGGTGGACCACGCATGCCGGGAACAGCTCCGGAAGGTTTTTGAGCTTGTCCACCACGAGAGTCCACAGGGCTTGAACGAGTCCAGGGCTGGATAAGGATTAGAGCGGCACGATCCGAAGCGCAGATTCTTAGCAGCCACCCCCCTTTGACCCCCGCAGAAAAAGCATCGGCATTATTCTAGTTTCTAGACGAAAAAACAACCAACAAAACTTAGTATTCGAGCACCTGGAATTCTTTAGGCGAAAAGCGCATAACTTAGTGCTCGGATTAGGATGCGCGTGATTGGCTATTTGGCTCGAGGGCAAAAAATAGAAAAAAAAAGAGAGGGGGTGGATTCAATTTCGAAAGCAACGGAACGGAGAGACGGAAAAGGGGAGAAGGCAGGACACGAGCATATGGATGTCCGCGTCGACGGGACTTGAAACCACGTTGGGAAACACATGCGGACACGAGGGACTGTCGCCGGCGGCCGGCCGGCCGGCCGGTTTTGTTGGCCGGCCCGACCTGTGGCCGTGTCCCCGGAGACGCTGCTCGTGCCATGTGTCCCCTGACATCTTGTTCACACATGCTTAAACTTTGTTGGTGTTCTGGTGTGGTGTCCGCGTTGCTGGTGGCAGAATACGTGTGAGGTGTTGGCTGTTTCGCTCGTTCACTGGACGAGGCACAACGAGTGCCTGGCTCGTAGCTGGATCACGCGACGGGTGTCCAGCCTCCCGCAGCTCGTCAGGCGGGCGACTTCCTTGCAGTGCCCCTCCGACACCCCCAATCAGCAAGTTCAGGTCTTAAATAACGCTAGCACAGTACAGGCGGTTAAGGCTAAAAAACATGGGTACCTTTTTTGTTAGTAAAAACAATAGTACCTTGATACTACTCCTACAGGAACACAATGCTGGTGCCAGATGCCACATCACCACCACCACGTGCCCTTTCTAGGGAAATCGGCAACGTCACCAGCACTGGTGATTTTTTAGGTGACCTGTGACTTACATTTTGAGCCAGGCATGAAGCATGACTAATCACTGTTTACTTTTAAGCACTTTTACTCCCTTGCGGGGGAAGCCAAGGAACAACCTAAATATAGTGCTGAGACAGATGTGATGCGGAGAAACCATACACGTGTTTCTACTCACCTGCTGCTGAGATCTGCTCCACGGATTCTGCTTTTGCTCTTGCGCTGTCTGAAGACGACATGGCGATCGAGCGTCTGGTTCGGAACCAGGAGTAGAATCGACGCTTGCGGGATTGCGCTCTACTAGCTAGCTTACGTAAATTTGCATCCGACTCTCCCGTTGCTCGACTTCAAGACGCACTTGGACTTGGTGTTCTGTTCCAAGTCAGGAGACAGGTAGAGTGTTACCTGGCGCTAATTGGGGATTATAATGTGGCTGTGCGATCAGGAGAGAGCAGCAGGATTTGTGGTAAGAACATGTGAAATGCCCCCTTCTTCAGGCAGCTTCATCACGATGTGGATTTCCCCAAACGACACGATACCAAAAATGGTTTCGCAAAAAATCTGCAATCTATCTGCTCCGACCACCCGCACCGACTTTTAGCCTGCGACCAAGGAGGGGAAAATAAGAAGAAAGAAAGGATCGATGATGATAACCCACCAACAAAGGCGCGCCGCGTGTCCATCGGCTCCCGCATAAACAAGCGAGCCACGATGAGGCATCCCCTCCACCACAACGTCCGTGGTCCACATGTCAGGCTCACCCAACCTGCCAAGGAGATATGCGAACAAATCCTGGTCACATTCAGCAAGCTGAGAAGATAAGATCAGATCAGGGGGGCACCAGCTGCAGAATCTGGGCAAAGGCATGTGGAAGTGGCCAACCAACTTTCACGCTCTCTTTCTAAATTCCCCCACATTTTTTTTTTTGAAAAACTAATTCCCCCACATTTTTAATTCTGGAAAAAACAGAAACCATGGGGGGTCCATGCCGGTGTCCTAGAGAAACCTAACAATTAGCCATGTAGACGCAGCAGGATGGTGATGTCACTGATGCAAATGGCAGGCATTATACTAGTCAAAGCGCACTACGCCGTGTTTGAATTTTGGAAGAAGGCTCCTAGCATTATCCTCTTCCAGCTAGAGCTGGGTTTGTGTGTGTATCTATATATACCCCTTCTCTCGGCCCTTGCTCTGGCAAAGGTCGAGGAAAGAGAGGAAGCAACAGGAGGAGCTGAGGAAGAATATAGGGATCCATCCATCCGCGCACCACACACACCTTTGTTCTCGCAGTTGCTTGGGCTCCAGAAAATCTCCCCAGGTTCAAAGCATGGGCGGGTTCAGCGGCGCTACAGGTCTCCCGGTGTACCGTGAAGAGGACGATGCGGAGTTGTTCGAGACATCGTCTTCCATCTCCGGCGACTCGGACGACGAGGACCAGTTCTCAGATGGCGAGGGCGCCGGAGCTCTGGAGCACCAGTTCATGCAGCAGGCGGCTTCCCCGGCGCAGCAGCCGGTCCGGAGATTGAACTCCGATAGCCTCTACGATCTGTCATCTATGATGGCACAACTCCCTGTCAAGTAAGTTCCTCGATTTTTTTGTTCTTTCTGCTGTATCAGTAAATCTACGCACCTTGCTTGAAAGGGAACAAATTCTCACCTCGTGTTGTCCTCTGCAGGAAAGGGCTATCCAAATACTATGACGGCAAGTCTCAATCCTTCGCGTGTATGTCTGAGGTGAGATGCCTGGAAGATCTACGCAAGAAAGAGACCCCCTACAAGAAGATCAAGCCATCCAGGAGCTATGTAGCACTAGATGAAGAACAGGAGTGTTACATGCCTGGTCCTAACAGCAGGGGAATAGCCAAGAAGCCCTCCGGAAGTTCTTGCGCAAATCTGGCGGCTCGGAACAACAGCAAAAACATGCTGTACAGACCTCCCCCAATTCCTGTGAACAAAAGTGGATACCATCAGTAGGCTCTAGGACATCACCGAAATGTTTCTGTCCAGGGTTTCGGCTCTGTTCTCTTTTCCTTCTTTCTTTCTTTCTTTCTTTCTTTCTTCTTTCTTGAGGGATTTTGTTGACAGGCGTATTGGCCTGTCTCAGATGTAAGAGGTTTTCCTTCTCTGCAGTCAATAGAGTATCTCCTTCCATCCTGTTCATGAGACATCGATTCTTGTAAATAACATGATACTGTACTGAACATTCCTTTTAAAAGAAAGGGCTGTAAATATTTGCCTGCATGTCTGAACTCTTAATATATTACACCAGATCTAAGTAACTTGGTTATTTGAGGTGGAAGTCAACAGGCACAGAGTAGCGTTAAAAGGGAGTGCTTAATTGCAAATTTGAGACAGGTAACAATTCCAGTTATATATTGCAATCAATAGTAGGCAGAGCTGAGTTCCTCTTCTTTTTTGAATTTTGAAAAGAGAAGTTAGGGCTGGATTTCAATGCCCCCCAACAAAAAAAATGCCTTACAGCTAACAATTCAAAAATTCTAACCCAGAGTGGGATCACACTCCAGAATAGTGTGTAATTCGAACTACTTGTCTTGTTCTGTGTTGAATCTAGGAAAAATAGGGAATCAAAAGAGCTGAAATTAATCCAGTTCCAGCCCCAAGTGACTTCATGGCTGGTTAGAAGGCATATTCATAAATAGCCTGTGCAACTCCGTCTTCATCATTAGTGGCACCAATCACATTTGCCACTGCCTTAGTCTTCTCAGATCCATTTGCAAGAGCAACACCCAAGGAAGCTAGTTGCAGCATTTCAATGTCATTTTCTCCATCTCCAATTGCCATTACCTTGCAGAACACAAATCACATTAGAACCGTGCAAGTGGGTCAATACATAATGGAATTAAATTGCAGTTGGTCCTTTTTGTAAAAAAGTCAATGGGTTAAAAATAGTATTAGTGCTTGCGTAAGGAGCTTTTATCCATGCCAAATTTAGTTTTACTATGTTGTTTTATTATGTATTAAAAGTATTTTAAAACATTAGAACCAAAGAAGGTTTACTCAAGCACGAAACCTAAAATGCGGTGACTAGTGAGGTGTTTCATTTGAAGAACTCATCATAAACCTAAAATGTTTTGGTCCATCATGAAACCATGCCATGAAGCATGACACCATTCTTTTTTTATGCTAACATGTGATTATGAGGAATGAGGTGGTGACGGACTAGGACCAACCCACTATATTCCTGCATCCTCGGACCATGAGTAAGACCCTCGGCAGCTGCTTCGCTGGTATCCATGTTTAACAGTTTATCATGAGCAAACGCTTAAATAACCAGAACTTGAATGGGAAGATCACATGACTACAAAGAGTATAAAAAACAATTGTTTCTCGTTTCTTGCACCAGTTCAGAGGTAAACTGATGTAATTGTCCTAGCAGAATGTGACGGTAAAACCTATCCTATTGAAGCTTTTTTGCAGCTACATCAACCTTTACGTGAGCTAAGGCTAGAAACTTTTGGCTTGTGTCATCAAAATATATTTAGTAGGGAACTAGATTGCTTATACCTCATCTGGACTAATGGAAAGGTGGTTCAGCAGAATCTGCACACCATTGCCCTTCGAAGTTGCAGGTGGCACAAGTTCAAGCATGTCAGGTTGTGCTTGAACAACATGTGCCCTTCCCTCTATCGCCTTTACCCAGTACGGTCTCAATGCAGACGAAATTCCCTCAGGAGTTTCAAGGAACAATACTTTCTGAATATGAAAAATATGACATTGTTAAGCTGCAACTTATCTTAACATCAAAGATTGTAAAAATCCTGGCATGTGAAAGTGTAACGTGTCCAAGATGTTCTAAAAACTAATAGCTATCTGTATATAAAAAAATTGGAAAAATTCAATCAAAACCAGCATGTTTCTTATAACATATGAATTGGTCTTCGATGCGAAAGTGATGAAATTATTTTCTGGACCCTAACCATCCTCCATGCAACTCATGAAATCTTGTTCCGTTCATATTAACTAGATAAAGAACCTTACAAGTGAGCCACTTGAGCATGGATAGTTCCGAAGCGTAGTGTTCAAGAGAAGGAACACTAAATGGATTGTGCAGAAGTGAATAATCTATTCAGGAAAACCATTTGATACTCAAGAAATAAACAAACTTACCTGTATATCAGCTGTTTCTAAAAGGTGGTCAATAGATGGCACTATTTTAGCCTGCAAACAAATCTCCAACTACATTAAAAAACCACAAGAATGCAACAACTAGAGAGTGATTAAGAAAGGACTGAAAACCCCATCATACCTTCGGTTCATGGTATACGTAATGGAGGGAATCAACCAATGGGTGTTCAAACATAGAATAACAATGATCCTGGCTAAATGCTACTAATGGTATCTTGTGCTCCAAAGAATACGAGAGTGCCTGCACCATGAAAATAGTATCAATAATTTCACAGTTGTAGAAAAATAGTTATAAGTTGTTTAACACAAGGAAAAATAGTAGGGATATACCACCAATCAGTAAGGAGCACAGCATACAGGAGCGCCAAGAAAAATTGAACTAGTGATGATGGAGGGTAAGATTAGTTTACTCGGATAAACAGTACTTCATCTTGTTTCGCTTGAGCATTCAGGTATAAGAGTTACTAAGTTATATAAGCTAGAATCTTCTTGGATTCATATAGCACAAGACACTAATACCAGTATGCAAGCAAAAGCATGAAAATGAATCACCAGTTTTGGTTGCTGTGATGCACAAATGCAATCTAGCTAGTTGGATAAATATTTGCTAATTACAATAAGACTTTGCTCTAAAAAAGATATCCGCAACTAATTATTTTAACTAAAAGTAAAAAAAAGTTACTTACCGAAAGGCACAGAATTTTCAACAGAACCGAAATCATTCTACATCTATACTAAGACTTATGTCCACATATTTTATCTCGAACAGGAACAGTCCCTTACCTCTCTACATACTTCTTGATCCAAATTTCTTTTATAAATCTGTCTCCCTTCCGAACCATAAACCAACAGCCCCTACAATTTGAAGTATGCACTTGATGAGAGTGGGGATAATGCTCACAAGGATAGTCAATGATGCGCAATTTACCTGATGAGAATACAAGTACATTCTTGACAAAAAGAGTAATAAACTACATCAAACCACAGGATGAAGAACTAGAGTTGAAGCAGAAATCATCAAGGAATACAAACAGATGTCTAACATTTGTATATTCAATTGTCATCAGTGTATCATCTCAACCTTTTAATTAGGCCCATGTGGGGTGGTGTGGAGGTGAATTGGTTCCAAAATAACAGTCTTTACTTTTGAGAATCTATAGACAATAGAAACCTTCAGTCCTTCACATATGATTGGGGGTCCTTTCTCAACCTTTTCTTTACCCTACATTTTCTCATTTCCATCATTCTTATCTGTTATATAATTGGTGGATGCTGTAAACAAGTGTACACAATAATCACTCTCCAATAAGATCTCACTGCCTTGTATATTTGGTCAGGGCCCAATAAGGACATGTTTTAGGCAATGCATAATTTTCAGTCAACAGAACGTATTGACAGGATCAGGATGTTTAGAGGTGCAGCACTTTCATCACACAAGATAGCTAATATCAAAAAGATTGCATTTTCCACTATTGTACTTTATAACAACCTGAAGGAATACGCCAGGCGACGATTCTGAGACAATGCCTGTTCTTCCAGATAAGTCTGCCATACTAAGAGCATCAATTACAGCAGGGCGTGCCTATTTCCAAAATGAATGGAGGCAGAATAATCATCAGCATCATCAGAAAGATTCAATTGCTAAAACAAAAGTAACCAGGGAAAAACAACTGTTCATTCAAGCTTCATACAAATCTAGTCCAAATATTAAGGATATGTTCAGAATGCCTTGTTTTTGTTCCATCAAGAAAGCTGAGTGTTTAAGTTCGTTTAACTTTAGAAGAGTTTGGTTTTGCCAAAAGAAAAATTGTGGAGTATCAATGAAATCAGTGATGAAAGAAAAACTAACAGTGTTATTTTCTTCCCCTACCCTACGGAAAGACTAGCTAGTGGAGTAGTGGACAACCTCTCAGCACATAAATTCTGCAGCAAACCCTGCACTTAGAAAAGTCTGCTATCCAGTGTGGCAGTGCCCTATACCCTAACTCTAATCAAACTTCACTGATTATTTCCCTGGATCCACACTAGGTAACTTCTATCGAATTTTTTCATGATTGCACAACTGAGCTTAATTACTCTAATCCTCACGATGATCAATTTTGGCACCTTGATACCCTAGGATATACCAAGTTAATCTAATGGTTTCAGTTAAAACAATTAAATAATCATATAACACCAAAGACCTTTAAATAAAATAGTTCACCAAGAACAAAGAACATATAATACCTTTCCTGTAGCAATAACTACGTTTACTCCTCTTGACCTAGCTTCCCTTAGAGCTTCTGCGTTCCTTGCTGTAATTTGACTTTTACTGTTGAGCAGTGTACCTTGTAAACAAAGAAAAAAACACTAGCAAAATGAAAACTATAACACATTTAGAACTGTAAAGATGTGAAAGGTGCAAAGGGTATATACCATCCATATCGCAAAAAATATATTTGAACTTTGGTCTGTAAAATCTTAGGGTGACAGCTCTCTTTTGACTATTTGTCACTTGCCCTGTAAACATTCTTAGACAGCAAGAGCTAGATTAGATCATGGGCACAATAATCATTTCTCCACCATGACAACTTAAAGATGGTGGCAAGGAGAACAGCTACAGAAATTTTAAAAGAACATACCATCAGATGAAACTGTTTGAAGCTTGCTCGGATCCTGAGCACCCTTAGTTAGACCTTTTCCTTTCCACCTTAGACTTTTTAAAATGAGTTGCTCCTCCTTCTCCAATTCCATGGCAGCCTCATCGCTTGTCTCATGATGAAAACCGAGAAGATGTAATATGCCACGAACCTAACACAGAAAAGAGTAAATAAACAGTCCATTTGCATAGAATATCATCTGAAGCAGTGGTTGCCAGAGACGGTCCAGTTACGCAGTTTCGAAGACAAGATTTGTTCTCACTTGGATAATGCAGTAATATGATACTGCAACCTCTGATTCCAAGTACAAGTTCATTAGAACTTGTGCACAAAATTATGGTGGGTGGCATGCTAACTCCATTGATTATGGTCTATTAAAGTAGGAATAGAAAGTGAACTAAAAAAGGTGCATTGCAGTCATTGATCATCTTATATTTGGAGAACTGGAATGAAGGTTATAAGGATTTATTTTGGAATCACTGGGAGTAATTTACAAGCAAAAGGGCTTGGGAAGCCTATAAGGAAAACTTAATATATGAACTATAATCAGTACCTAAAAACACTGCGAGAAATGGAAATCGTTAAACAAGTTCAGGAAAGGGGGAAAAATTGGGAAGACTCATACCACTAGCACCCGCACTTCATCAAGAAGTGCAACACCTTTCTCCTCAGCTTGCCTTGCAGCAGTCTCAACAGATATAACTATGTCACCTAACATTAGCTGCATAAAAGAATATAGAGAAAAGGAGAAGAGAATTAGATGCCATGGTCAAGTTAAGAGCATAACAACATTTAAACAAGGTATGTGTACATACAATGGGAACATCAAGATCTGGAATGTACTGTGACATCGAGAGCAAATCAGTAGTGCAGTCCTCGCCTCTCCATTCTTTGCTAAGATTCTGAATGAAGTCATCATTGCATAGCAATACAGAAACCTCAACCTTATCATACTTCCCAACATCACTTATTGAAGTATCTCGCGTGCTGTAGTTTGAATCCACAAGTCCATCAAGCGCAATTTTCATCACCATCGGAACATTTAACTTTAGGATTTCTACAATATTCTGCACGAGCACATGTTAACAGATTTTTTACTAACATATCTGAACAATCTGTCACCCTGAGGGAAATGAACCACTGAGAAAAGCCATATCACACTAGAACACAACAATTAAATGTAAACAGAGATAGTTAAATTTAAGTAACAAACAGGTGCCCAACTTTCCATTACCGAAACCAAAGCCATAACAACACATCAATTACAGCTATACTCAGCTATGACCAACATTTCCCCTGGTTATTGATTAAGGACCAAAGAGATATTACTAGGACGCGCTGAGCTGAAACACAAACTTCCCTTTAATGCAAGGTATTTTTAAGGATGTGCATTACCAGAAGGGCATGTTAAAAAACGCTGCGACAACATTACAAAATTACACAAACTATACATCGCCATGAGGATCTGAACAACTCAAAGCCAAATAACACCGGAACTCAACAGTATATAAGCATAGGCATATGAATTAACTTAGGTAACCAACACACATCAATTACAAAAATCAAAGCGATAATTACAAGTCAACTAGAGGATATACATGGTTGTGACCTGCATTTTCCTAACTACTTGTGTCTTCGTGAAAGAGATCTCTAGTAAGACTGATGCTGATCTACCTGACGAACGTAATTCCTTGATGCAGACGTGTTCTTCAGTATGTGCCAGTCCAATTATTTTAATTCAGAATATGGAAACACAACAAATTCAAAATGGCCAAACATGGTTTTTAATCAGTGAATTCCCACAAATGAACAGCTGCATTAATCAAAACAACAAGGCAGCAATCTTGCAGACAAGTTTTCTGCAATATCTGGGTAAACATGGTGCATCTAATGGTACCCCAAATATAGCAATCGCAATAATTTTATCGGTGTTTATTTACAACAATGGCACTTCCAAACCAGCAGTAATATAGAATATAGAGAAGGCTCGTAAAGCGCGATGCGTACCAGAACTTCTGCGTCGTCGGGCATGTCGTCCTCGACGCCGATGCGAGCGATGAGCTCGATCTCGCTCTCCTTCGGCGGGGGAGGGGGAGGCGGCGGCGGCGGCGGCGGCGCGGCATCCTGAGGCTGCGGCCGTTTCGCCGCCGCCTGTCCGCGCCGTATCTTGCGCAACCCGCGGATTCCAGCGAGAAACCCCGCGAACGGCGGCGTCGCCGCTAGCGAGGGCTCGTGGGTGGCCGTGAGCCCGCGCCAGGAGAGCAGCGAGGCCGCGGGTGCCGCGGGGGGTAGGGGCGGCGCGGCGGCCGCGGAACGGAGCAGCGCCGCGCCGGGGAGGGGCGGCGGGGGCGGGAGGTGCAGGGACGAGCGCGAGGCAAGCGGGAGCGCGCGCGACACGATGCGCGCCATGGCCGTGCTCGCGCTCGTGCCCGCAGTCGTGTGGCGGCGCGGGAGCAAGGGAGGGGGAGGAATGGGTTAATGGGGAAGGGTTTTTGCTGGGTTTCGTTTGATTTCTGGTCTGGCTCCTCCGATTTTGATTCGTGGGAACCTGTTTCCTACCTACGGGCTACGGTGCCGCCGTGCTCGTGCGGGGGGTTTCGTTACCCTTCCCACTCTCCACATTGCTGTGTTTGCTCGTGCACTTCGGAGCACAAGCAAGTTCTAACACCTTTCCGTGGCTTTCTTTCATTCACGCTCACCTGGAGTATTCCGGCTCCGGTCTGTATGGATATGCCTGTTCTCCTGTTTGGCGTGCTCGATTGGTTGATTCGTCGTTTGGATATCCCACGGAATATATCCCAGCGAGTGAACAAAATGGAAGCACGGAATGTGCAAAGAAACAAGGATCGCAGTTCACTACACATTGCAGTCCGGGAATAACTTGGCAAAGTCGTATGCAAATTCACAAATCACAATGGATCAATTTCTTGCACACATATATAACATAAGGAGTTCACGAGTCACGGATGGTACAAAATTGTCAAGAATTAATGGAATTGAGGTCATTGTGTCTCCGTTGCCTTTTTATTCCAAGCGAACAATGGTGCAATTGAATCACAAGTTTTCGAGGAAAAACAAGGATAATCGACGCATTCACAACTCTACACTCAAGGACTACAACCTCTATGTATATGCACACAACTTTCTTCCCCATGGCTAGGAACTCCGCAGCTTCTACAATCCTATTTAGCTGATGGCCTATCTAGAGATACACTCCTCAAGTCTTCATTCACAGCACGGAAAACTGGGGAAAGATGTTACCTAGCACGCGCGAACCTCTGTGAACCGACTTGGTGCTGGCATACAGTTGCTGTTATTAAGTTTTAGGGAGCCAAAGAGACAGGACAATCTCCTCATGATGGGCCTGCGAGTGGCTACTTCCAATGCATCCTTTCTGGTATCGACATACTTATCATAGCCCTCAAGATCTGCTTCTGTTATAAGGACCGCGTCGATGCACTCTGTGGGGCTGGCTGGTCTATGTAGCATAATTTGAGTTAGTGGTAAACCGCTGTCTTCGTAATCAAACTCCATTGCATGGTACACATCATTTTCTGTGTTTGTGCGACAAGCTTCAACGGCTTCTAGGAAACCGCCCAGGTTTGTACTTAGTACTGGAAGTTGGCCAGTGACGAGAGTCCTAAATGTGTTAACAGCCTGCGAATTGTGTCTGTTGTCATGAAGCATCTTAGCACTTTTGTTATAATTACTTAGAATGCAATCACAAAAGAGACTTCATACTTGCCACTGCGATGGTGCCAGAAGTACTCTAGGCCTAATGGATCGGACATGATCCAAAGCTGCTTCAGGGGTCATGCTCCTGTATTTAATCTGCAACAAGAGGATTGTCATCAGGAAACTAATAGGGGGCATGTGTCTTATTGAGTCAAATACAAATGAAGTCCATCCTACCAAGTAGCACAATACAATAGTGGTGCTACGTCCTCTTCCAGCTTTACAGTGGACATAGGTAGTACCACCGTGTAATGCATTCCCTGAAAAAGAGGCAGCTAAATATTGAATTACCAATTCGGGATGCAAGTAGATTGTTTTTTGTCACAGACAAAATTAAGAAATTTGGGCAAGAAAAACCCATAGACATGCTTTGGCAGGATAGACTATAGAGTTCCAGTTTATTTGAACGACAGACAGACACTATGTAATGGCTAGCCTACTTCCAATATTTTCATTGGCAGATGTACGGTAACCTCACCTAATTGTCATGCATGACGTCATATACAATGACATCTAACAGAACCTTAGTAGTCCTGAAGTTGGGGAGTGCGCTGTGCATTAAAAGATAGCGCTGCGATTTCTGTGTAGCCATACCTACTACATCAGGATCTAGTTGGCAATAGATATCTGGTTCCCCAAATATTAGTTTACCATTTGCTCATAAGATATAACCTGCTTTCCTTATCAGAGTTAAGTGCCACCTGCTTTGCTTCCCTAAATTTGAGTCTAGCTCTCCTTCCTATAATTCAATATCTACTCATTGAAGAAAATATTCCATAATAAAATGCAGCATAGATACCGGGCAAAAAAGAATGCCAAACTAATCAAGGCTGGGGTTATGTACTTATGTTTCAGGGAGAGTGAATTTTCCCTCATGTACTTTTTTCATAAATATAAACAAGAAAGGGTGATAACTTACATTGGATGACATCTATGGCTTGAGAAATATCCTCGAGCGAAGGTGCAAACAGATAATCTCTTGTTGGAATTACCAGGTGCTCAATCTCGTGTGCCTACAAAAGTCTCATGTGTTGTTACTCATGACGTATACTTGTTTTGCTCCCTGCATTTGCACAACAACTCAGTTGACAGTGCTCTAAACTCTGAACCAGCCATAAACCAGATGTAATTGTACTCTAGTCCAAAGATTCTAACACGACAAGTCGACAACTCTATCAAATTTTAAACACAGACGAAGTCACGCAACCCAACAAATGAAATAGTTACCTGGTATAAAGATGTTGGGACAAGAGTCTCATAAGGTTCACTCAACGTTACAACTCCTTGAACTCCAAGTTGCTTCAAACGTGGAACATCACTTGGAAACGGAACGGCGCCAAGTAAAATAATCTGGATGGAGAACAAAAAACCAGGCGGCATTTTAGAGTGCAAACTGCAGAGTACAGGAATATAAATTTAGAATACTAGGTTCTGTGAAACAAAAATGAAACAACTAACAACACCAATTAAAGTCATAACTGGACATTTCCGTTTGCTACTAGTGTTAAGGCAGTGCTCTGTGGTCCTAGCTATGTGAATATCCATCCAGGCATTCACGGTGCCAAATAGGGTATCAAAATATTATAGGATGAGCTGACACTAACATAAATGTTGACGGATAACTACCCACATTCTGATTACAACTGAGTTGAATTGGAACACATCTGACAAAGTAAGCACGAGAACAACCACCGCTCACAGCGAGAGAAAATAAGAGCAACTCCAGCAAACAATCCTCTGTCTCATGTTTAGAGGGTCAAACAGAAAAGTTGCACTCCAACATACCCTCTACTACACCCTCTATTTTACACCCTCTATTTCGAGAGGCCTCCAAATTTCCTCCTCCACCCTTCTTTCCTAGGGAGTCTCTAGCGAGCCCTCTATTATTATAATTTGGACTTGAGGGCTATTGCTGGAGTCGAAGGAAATTTAAAAACCCCTGAGAAATAGACGCAGCCCCCATTTAGCATTTAAAGGGTCTAAGAGCTGTTGCTGGAGTTGCTCTAAGACGCTAGATTTCAAATTATTCTTAAGCACATTACTACGAGGCTAACAACGCAAAGGCAAAAAAAACATAGGAGATGACACAATTTCAGAGGGAAAATACGAGATAGAAAAAAATACCCAACTACCCGAGCATGACAAGTCAACAACCACACTGCCACTCGCAAGCAAATTAAAGCATACCCTATAATAACATCCGGAATAACCACACAATCTGCGCAGAACAAATTAGAGCAAGGAAGCACTACCTGGTCGACGCGATCCCACCACCGGAAGTCCGCCTCGAACCGGTTGCGCAGGACGTTGTACAACAGCGTCGGGTAGAACAGCACCCTCGCGCCGGCGCCGACGAGCGCGCGCTTGGGCTTCAACCGTCCGATCTCCTCCTCCTGCTCATGCTGCCCCGCCAGCACCCCGTCACCGTCTCCCAATTCGCGAATCCTCATTTCCCGCTACCACTGTAGCTCGCGAATCCTCGCCGTCTCCAGCGTCCTCCCCTCCTTCCAGGACGAGCAGATCCGTGGAGACAGGGAGATAGTAAAAAAAACGTGGATAGAGAGGGGACGGGAGTGGCCGAGTGGGTAGCCTGGGACCGGATCAAGTGCAGTTATAACTTAAGCGGTAGCACCAACATCTGCCGTCCAAGAACCAACCAACGCTCTGGATTGCTGCTGGCCCACCTCTGCTTCTTTCCTCTCCCAGACTCTCCTTCCTCCATCCATTGCATTCAATCCAAGCCCTGCTCTGAGGTCCGAGGCTCCGGGTACAAGCTGCAAAGGCGACTCTATTACCATAGCTAGCTCATAGCGCTTGCCATGCCACTGATGCTAAGCTCATCACCTCCCCTGAGCTATTACTCTTGCAGTGGCAACAAGGCGGCCACTACTTAGACGCCGCCAAGCTCGGCGGCGTCCTCGACGCCCGCGCGAAGAGGCCAACAATTATGCACCCAACCATCTCACCCACCATGCTCTTGGCCATGGTCAGACTGATTGACATCGGAAGCTCCAAGAAATTTGGCCATGGACCCATGGTCAGTACTAGAACAATGTAACAACACACCTGTTGTTTTGATATGAGCAACAACAATACCAATGCAGTGAGCGTTGTGATCAAGGAAAACGAGAAGGCCGCCATGCTCGGGTTACTTCACTACGGATTCGGTGCAACCAACATGGAGTAATTTACCTTTCGAGTTTTGGTGTTGTGGATAGATGAGGAAGTCTGGAGCCAAATTGCCGTGGGATGGAGGAGGAAGAAGAGTCTTGGGAGGGCAAGGAAAAAGGGGCAGGCCAGCAGCCGATCTGAAACGTTGGTTCATTCTTGGACGGTATATGCTGGTGCTACCGCTTAAGTTGCAGTAGCAGTTATAACTGCACTCGATCCAGGTCGTTAGACTTGCTCGTGGTCTCGTGGCCTGGTTACGCGAGAAATGGGAAGATCGATTTTGTCCAAAACCCCAGCAGCAGAAGGCGGAACGCCTAAACAGCTGGCGCTGAATCGGAAGGAAGCAGAGCTGGCTCGCTGTTTTAGTTGGTGGATTTATTGGTGGGCGCGTTTCCTTCCCAGGTCCTCGTGGATTTGCGTTTTTGCATTATTGCGCCCGTTTCTTGTGGGTAGGTAGTATTTCCCGGCATGGAATGCAATGCACAGTACATGTTGGTGAATACATATTATTGGTATCCAGAGATTTTTTTTATGGTAACGGTACGGCTCAGACGTCCTGATCATCCATCGGACGCTCCAACACATATTGAATTGGAAGAGATAAATATTGATATTGCAATTATTGTTTCTTTACGTTGCGCAGTGGATGTTGCATGAAATAGGGTATTATTATTGCGGTGGGAATATTTTATCCTCAAATCGGATGTTAGAGTCATTTGTATATATATTTTTTTAACATGCGGAGTTAATTTCTAATGTTACAACTGTTGTTTATTAATATTGTGACGGACCGTCCGATGAAAAAATTCTGATCAGACCTCCGCGCTAGGATTGTCGTTAAACACACAAGTTGATATCCACTTGTGCCATGGTTTGCCTTAATTCAGGCCCATGGAACGCCAGAGATTATTTTTTAGACATTCAGGGACGACCCCCCGTCTTGCTAAACACACATCGATATGCACCTGTTTCCCGTGGTAGTAGTACCTCGTTAAGAGACAAAAAATGAAAAAAAAAGTGCCAACGTTTGTGACACTCCATTCACCTGAGGATGGATGCTGCCGGCTGTTGCCTTTTTGGCCCAAAACCTGGGTAGGCGCATTTGCATGTTGTTGTCTATCTATGGGCGACGATACTTTGATATGGTTTTTCGTTCCGATCCGGTGGCAGTCACAGCGCAATCAGGCCGCTCCATTGCCATGGTCTAGACTCTCTAGATGCCCGTGTCGCTCTCATGATCGACCGTGGTCTACAAAGGATGCCAAGAGCGCGTCTCAAATTCCTGATTCCAGAAGCTTTTAATTTGGACCATACACGTTTTCAGTTCTGGAGTCCAGACTCTAGACGAATATATCCCTGCTTTTCCTGAGCGCGTGAAAAGAAATAAATAAATTGGGGGATATAGCTAGGGAAAAGTGCGTCCACGTTCAACGAAAAAAACTCCGCTGGCCGCAGGGGCGTGGATCTGAAATCAGAAGAAACACGTCTCGGGGCCTTCTGGCTACCGAGAATGGACTCGATCGCCCGGTCAAAACTAGTTCCAGAATCTGAATATCCTACGCGGCTCGCGTCAATCAAACATGCACCTGGAAATTTTGTTTTTACAGTTTTGCTTTGTACTTCCCGGCAGCCGCGACATGCTCGTGCACGGTGAAGCCGAAGCGTGCGCACCGTCCATTTCTGCAAAACCACGTACCGTATTCTATCCGGAGCTTTCTGAAAAGCTGAAGGTCACGTGACGAGATGCGCGAGAACCAAAAACCAGCCACCCGGCCCAATCCACGCGCCCGCTCGTGAACTCCAGCGCCGGCTGTTCGTCGGTGGCCGGTAGGGGTGGACCCGTCAACGTTCTGTAGAGCAAATCCAGGGGCAAGGCCGCCCACCGGATGACCCGAGGAGGAAGAACCATCCCCGGCCCAGCGTGCCCTGCCCACTTGCACGTGCAGATTACAATCCGATATGTGAGATTTGATGCTGGCTCGGCTCCTTGTTACATGTGCCAATGTCCTAGGTCCTATACATCCCGTCTACTTCGGCTCAGTTCAACGTGCCTTGCGTATTTCTCCCCGTCGATAATCGAAAAGATAAGGCCACCGTTGGAAATAGTTTCCTATAGACCATAAATGTCACGCAAATTAGGCTGACTCTGGCTGCCCTCGTTTATAAGCGAGATTGGTATAGAGATAGATGATAGCTTTGTTTGTTCCTTTCCCTTTCCTCGGCATAGGGCACATGATGGCATTTACATGCAATTGTTGGATGATGCCTAATATACTAAACATCAACATAGTTTACAAGGTAATTAACACTTTGACTTATATCTTATCAAATAGAAAAGGTTATATATATTTTTTCCGCAAGGATCTAGTAATACTAATTTTTTATACCATCAATCTATACAAATCTAGATATTATTAGCCACGTTAAAAAAATTAAATTAGGACGAACCTAATGAGCTCATATTTTACATCGGATAAAGTATTTATTTGCAAACCAATGCCGCCATCTACCGTTCGTTTTCACAGGCTACACCTGTGCACGAAACTCTAGTCGACAAGTCAACCACAAACAATCCTCGCAAGAAGAAAATCACGCCCTATGCCGCCATGCCATTTCAATTTTTTTTTGAAAGGATTGCCATGCCATTTCATCACCAGCAACACCGGCGGCGTCACCGTCACCCCACGCCATCGTGGACAGCAGAAACCACCCCTTTCCCCTTCTCCACGCTTCGCTCCACTTCGCCCCTCGCCGACGACTATTTAAACCCGCGCTTGTTTCCCGTCGGCTTTCCGGTGAGAGGAAACCATTTTTTTAACCCCCGCCAGAGACCCACACACCCACAGCCGAGCGGACAGCCGAGCAGGGGAGCTCGATCGAGAAGCGTCTAGGGACTCAGGGGAGTGCTCCAATGGCGTCGTCCCACATCATCCTGCCCAAGGAGGAGGAGGAGGCGGAGGCCGGGCTGGGCGTGGCGGTGGAGGCGGACCACGACTCCCCGGCGCAGCGCCCGTTCCAGGAGCACGCGCCCGGGAAGGCGGCGCTGCCGTTCTCGGCGACGTGCGTCCGGATCTCCCGCGACTCGTACCCGAATCTCCGCGCGCTCCGCAACGCTTCGGCCCTGGACCTCCACGACGACGACGCCGCCTTCGTCAAGCTCGAGGAGGGCGACTACGGATACGTGCTCGACGACGTCCCGCACCTCACCGACTACCTACACGACCTCCCCGTGAGCGCCGCAGCCCCCCCGCCCTCGCTCTCTGCTTGCTCCGTTGCCTGATCTGTTGTTCCTGGGTGAAAATTGCTACTATGAATCGCAACGATGCGTGTGATGGGATCGTTTTGGGCTCGAGGATCTCGATTCAGCCAGCTTTCGCGTTGGTGCCATTTCAAAAGTTTTTTAGATGAAGTTTTTGTTTGTTCCCCGGCGGTTTTTATATTTGGAAATATCCGGGGATTCCTCGAGGCGCGAGCTGCATTTTCGGGTACTTTGGCGGCTCTTGCCAGGTGGTGGCAGCTCATTTGCTGGGTGCGATCTAATAGAAATGCAATATTTGACACTTGCCGATTTCGTATCGAAACTGAGGTTGTCGTGCGGATCTCATGCTCCCCTTGCGTCTGTGACTGTGTTCGTATTTGACACTTGGCGTCTTACATGCTTCTGGAAGAGTGGAAGGAATTACTTGTATTAGTTGACATCCTGTCCCTGCTGTTGCAAATCATCTACTTGTCCATTCATAGGACATTCTATTTAATTTCAAGTTTAAATGATGTCGTTTTCAAGGTGACAGCACGAGCATTAAGCTAATAGTTTCCCTGTTTTAATTTCCTGGCAGACTTTTCCTAATCCTTTGCAAGATCATCCGGCGTATTCAACTGTCAAGTGAGGATTATATTTCTATTTGACTTTTCTATATCTTTCCGATAATCTCTAATTTTGTATATCTTTCCGATAATCTCTAATTTTGCCAGTTGTGCAATATGTTAAACTGAATTTTCTGTTCACACATTCACCAGGCAGTATTTTGTCAATGCAGATGATACAGTACCTGAAAAGGTATAATAATATTGCATTTGATGGTTCCATGTGCCAATGTTGTTTGTTTGAGTGGTGTCGATAAAATGATATGTTCTTTGTGCTACTATAGGTGGTTGTTCATAAGAACAGTCCACGAGGAGTCCACTTCCGTCGTGCTGGACCTCGGCAGAGAGTATGATGCCTTTGATATACACCTATACCTTTCTGTGAGCAATGCATTATACATATTATACATATAATCTAACATAAATATTCAAATGTCAGGTGTATTTCGAATCAGAAGAAGTGAAAGCTTGCATTGTCACCTGTGGAGGCCTTTGCCCTGGGCTTAATACTGTCATCAGAGAGTTGGTGTGTGGCTTGTCCCACATGTACAATGTTAACAATGTCTTCGGAATACAGGTTTGAGTCGTTCCAGATTACCTACATAGATTCTGGATGATATAATGTGTCACAATTTCTTCCACAGATTTTTAACTGGTCATTTATTTATTTCTTTCTAAAAATGATGGCAAGTCTTGATATTTGGTCTGTTAGACTCTTGCAATAAATCACTAGGAATTTTGCAAATTTACACTCAGTTAATAATTCATTTTAGTTGCAGTGTACTTAAACAGTTGCAGCTTGGTAACTTCAGATTTTTATTGTCTGACATAGGTGCACGATTTTTTGTGATTCACATTACCAACTGTTATGAACTTTTTGCCAGTTAGTGGTTTTGCCATGATAATGTACACATCCTGGTTGCAGTGAATCAGAGAGATTAAATTTTAATTTATATTTGCAGTCTATGCATGAATTTTTTTTGCTATCGACATAGGAGTGTTGTGTAACATGCTGTAAGCAATTTTGTAGAACGGATACAAGGGTTTCTATTCGAGCAATTATCTTCCCATGGCACCAAAGAACGTGAATGATATCCACAAGCGAGGTGGTACAGTTCTTGGAACATCACGTGGTGGCCATGATACCAAAAAGATTGTTGACAACATTCAAGATCGTGGAATTAATCAGGTATGCGCTTGCTGTTGCTGATCACTGGTCTTTGTATAATCCTTATTATTTTGGTGGTTGAGTAAATATCCTTCTGTGTCATCTAGGTGTACATTATCGGAGGAGATGGAACTCAGAAGGGTGCATATGAGATATACAAGGTAATCACAGTCATTAGTATGTCTGCCATGTGTTGTTCAGAACTTAATATGTTGTCAAACTGCACATATAACTTCCGTACCATCGGTTCAAGTACGTTCAAGCAGTAGGGACCTCATACGGTAGTGTTGAATGTGGCTCCAAATATATGTATATGTATATGTATCATCAAGTCTTTTATAGACGTATATCGTGAAGAATTTAAATCCAGAAGTTATTTTTTATTATGTTCTATTTTTAAAATTACTGCAGGAAATTCGGAGACGTGGTCTACAAGTAGCTGTTGCTGGTATTCCCAAGACAATTGATAATGATATAGCGGTAAGTTTTGGTGCTTGCAAAGAAGCTTTTGCTGCACACGTCTTGATTTGAAAGATTGTACTGCAGAGACCTGGATCAATGCTGATTTTTTGTATACACCTATTGCTAGGTTATAGACAAGTCATTTGGTTTCGATACTGCTGTAGAGGAGGCCCAGCGTGCCATTAATGCAGCTCATGTGGAAGCTTCAAGTGCTGAAAATGGGATAGGGTTAGTGAAGCTTATGGGTCGTTATAGTGGTTAGTTTTCCTGCCTATGAACTGAATGTTTACCCCCTTGTTGCGGCATAATGGTTTCCTGATTATCTTTTTTTTTTCCCTTTTCACTGTTCCATTGTGTTGTCCTTACTGTGATACTTCCTCACTGATGCAGGGTTTATTGCCATGTATGCTACTCTTGCAAGTAGAGATGTGGTGAGTTCAATGGCTTCTATTTATACCTAAACTACTCCAATCATTCTTTAGTTTCTTCAAGTGTCATGTTTTATGTATTCCCCCCTGTCGTTCTTCTGAATTATGTTAGTATGTAAATGCGACCACTAATATTCTGACACATTATTTATCTCTTTTGTAGATGGAACTAATTATTCATGTCCATCTTATGTAGGACTGCTGCTTGATTCCCGAGTCTCCCTTTTATTTGGAAGGGGAGGGTGGACTACTCGAGTATATAGATAGGAGGTTGAAGGAGAACAACCACATGGTTATTGTGGTGGCCGAGGGAGCAGGACAGGATCTTATTGCTCAAAGTATACCTGCTGCAGATCAGCAAGATGCCTCTGGAAATAAGCTGCTTCTTGATGTTGGTCTCTGGTTAACTCACAAGATCAAGGTACATTTATATTAGTTATTTTTCATCAGTGTAATCCATTTTGATTCCACCTTTTACATCTATGATTGCTTGAAATGCCAGTTTAACATGTACTTTGTGCACATCTTTCTAATTTCCACTAAAATACAAGAATGCACACATGGTTGTGACTTGTGACATGTTCTCTTGGGTTTGAAACAAGTCTACCATATGCAAGTTAGAATGATACCCAGGATAGGTTTTAATATCCAAGTATAAATATTATGTGAACTTGTATCCTCCTGCCATATCCCCTCATTTCTAAAACCTACACTTTTCTTGTGCTAGCCAGTTAAATAACATGTATAAGTCTAGGTGGAGGTTGGAGGTTCAGAGCGTGGTTACTTAACTAGCTGCATGAATCAGCATAAGATGTTTATGTGTTTTCACAAGCCCTGTTCACAGCTTATTTACAACGCTCAAAACTTTAGCAGCAGATCGAAGTTAAATTACTTAAATATTTCATGCCTTGGATGCAATGCAAACTATGAATTTATATACTTTATACGCTAGATGCATCATGCATGCAAGTATCTGTAAAGCTTACAAGGGTATGTTAGTCTGTATAGCTTAGAAGCTTGACAAACTCATGGTGTGGAGCCATGCATGCTATGTGGTATTACTATTATCAGTGGAACCTTCATGTTTCTTGTTCTTCTTTTTGGTGTCTTGCTGATTAGTGTTTGCATGGTGTTGCCCAAAGGTTTCTCTGAGCAATTACTTAATGTTGCATTGTTACTTTGTAGGATTATTGCAAGAGCAAGAAGATGGAAATGACTATTAAATACATTGGTAATTGCCTCATGTTTACTTCAATACGGTGTTAGTTTGTACTACGGTGTGTCAGAATATGACCATTTTCTTTCCTTTCCAATGCAGATCCAACTTACATGATCCGTGCTATTCCAAGCAATGCATCAGATAATGTCTATTGCACACTGCTCGCACATAGTGCCATTCATGGTGCAATGGCAGGATACAGCTTTACAGTCGGAATGGTCAATGGCAGGCATGCGTATATACCATTTCATGTGAGTATAACTTCCACTGTATCCTGTCGTAAACAGGGATAGTGTTAGTATTGAAAGAAGATATGGCTCGGGAAATTGATGATGGATTTAGGAGAGTACAGGGAGTACAGTATATAGAGGCAAGGATCATCTACGGTTTATAGGAAATACCCAATCAACGGTGATCCTTGCCTAACCTGAATCAACTACCATATAACCCAAAGGGCAACCCTAACCACATGGGCTGGGCGCCATGGCCCAAGGCTGATCCACTAATCACCTGTCTAACACGCTCCCACAGTCTGATCGTCAGCCACCGCACACGTTCAGGCTGGACCTGAACTCAGTGAACACAGAAGAAGGAAGCCCTTTGGTGAAGATATCTGCATATTGCGACGAAGGCGGCACATGAAGAACACGAAGATCACCAATCGAGACCCGCTCCCGGACGAAGTGAAGATCAATCTCGGTGTGCTTGGTGCGTTGATGCTGAACAGGATTGGAGGACATGTAGATGGCGCTGATGTTATCACAATACACCAGCGTGGGGCGGCGAAGAGGGGCGTGGAGCTCCTGAAGGAGCTGACGCAACCAGGTGGCCTCGGCAACACCATTAGCCACAACGCGGTACTCAGCTTCAACATTGGATCTGGAGACGGTGTTCTGACGCTTGGAGGACCAGGAGATGAGATTGTCCCCGAGAAACACAGCATAGCCCGAGGTGGACTTGCGCGTATCCGGACATCCAGCCCAATCAACATCAGTGTAGACCACAAGATCAGTGGAAGCAGACGGTCGCAGCAAAAGACCGAGGTGTAGCGTGCCCTGAACATACCGAAGGATGCGCTTCAGGGCTGCCAAGTGGGGTTCCTGTAGATCGTGCATATGCAAGCAGACCTGCTGAACAACATAGGCAATGTTTGGCCGGGTGAAGGTCAGGTACTGCAAGGCTCCAGCGAGAATGCGGAAATCTGAAGCATCGACCACGGGCGCACCATCGGTAGCGGCAACCTTGGGGTTGGTGTCAACTGGAGTAGAACACGGCTTGCACTCTGCCATGCCAGCACGATCCAGGATGTCCATCATATACTGCCGCTGCGAGAGAAATAAACCATCACCACTGCGCTGAACATGCATACCGAGGAAGTGATGCGGTTCACCCAGGTCCTTCATGGCAAACTCTCGCTGAAGAGCTGCAATAATTCGCCGAAGGAAGGCCGGGGAGGAGGCTATGAGGACAATGTCATCCACATAGAGCAGCAGATAAGCTGTGTCTGAACCCTGCTGATAGACGAAGAGCGACGTGTCTGTCTTGGCTTCAACAAACCCCAAGGACAGCAGAAAAGTGGCGAACCGACTGTACCAGGCCCGGTGAGCCTGCTTCAACCCATACAAGGACTTGTTAAGGCGGCAAACAAAGTCCGGATGGGCGTGATCCTCAAAGTCAGAAGGTTGGGCACAGTAGACTATCTCCGACAAGGTGCCATGAAAGAAAGCATTCTTCACGTCCAACTGATGCATGGGCCAGCGACGAGAGAGTGCCAGAGAGAGAGCAGTCCGGACGGTAGCGGGCTTCACAACGGGACTGAAGGTCTCGGCAAATCCACTCCGGGGCATTGGGTAAAGCCACGAAGTACCCACCGTGCCTTGTAACACTCGACGGTCCCGTCGGCGTTGAACTTGTGTTTGAAGATCCACTTCCCAGTGACAACGTTGGCTCGCTGGGGGCGAGGCACAAGGTCCCAGGTGTGGTTCTTCAACAGAGCATCATGTTCTTCCACCATGGCAGCTCGCCAATTCGGATCAGCTAGAGCACCACGGTAGGTCTTCGGGACGGCGGAGAGAGGCGCGGTGTGGAAGAGGGCAGGCACCCGAAAGTCACTCTTGGCTCTCGTGGACATGGCATGCTGGTTGGAGACGGGGGGAACCGCCACAACGCCCTTGGGCAGCAGCGGGTCCCCAGCTGCAGCAGTCGGCGCGGCGGGAGCAGCAGTCGGCGGTGTCGGGGCGTCGGTGCAACCGGTGGTGGGCGCGCCCCGGCGCGTGTACACCTGCGTGATGACACGTTGGTGGGTAGCTGGCGCCGGAGCGGCTGCCGGGGCAGGCGGAGGTGCTTGCTGCAACGGCGGAAAGCCGGGAGGAGGGCCGTGGGCGCGCGGCATGGGCACCAGAGAGGTGCCATGCGGCAGCAACGAGGCGGGCGTCGCCGGTGAGGCGTCGAGGGCCGCACATGGCAGTGCGGGGTCGGCAGGAGCCGAACGTGGCTGTGCGGACACGCGGGAGGACGAAGGCCCGGCTGGGAGCGTAGGATGCGCTACTGGACCAGCCGGAGTGTCGTCCATCGACGTCGAGGGCACGGCCGCACATGGCTGTGCGGGAGGGGAAGCGCCGAGTCCTGCAGGCAGAAGTGTGGGCACTGGTCCGATAGGAGCTGGCACATGGTTAGTGACATCCAGAAACTCAAAATCCGCCGGGGAGGGAGTGGAGCCACGCTCAGCAAAGGGAAATGATGACTTGTCGAAGACGACATGACGGGAGATGATCACCCTATTGGAAGAGAGATCGAGACAACGGTATCCTTTATGGTGAGCAGAGTATCCCAGAAAGACACACATGGTCGACCGGGGGGAGAGCTTATGGGCGGAGGTGGCAGACAGGTTCGAATAACGTTTGCACCCGAAGACGCGGAGATGGTCATATGTGGGTGCAGTGCCAAAGAGGGTAGCATGCGGTGTGGAAGACCGAAGCGTCTTGGTGGGCAAGATGTTGAGGAGGTATGTGGCTGTCTGGAGAGCTTCCACCCAGTAGGAGGGTGGAAGGGAGGCCCGAAACAGAAGGCAGCGCACAACGTTGTTGAGGGAACGAAGGATGTGCTCAACCTTACCGTTTTGGGGCGAGGTGTATGGGCATGACATGCGGAGGTGCACGCCGTGGGTGAGGAAGAACGTGCGAGAGGTGGAGTTGTCGAACTCCTTCCCATTGTCGCATTGGACTGCCTTCACAACGGTGCTGTACTGGGTAGTCACATAGGCAAAAAAGTGAGCGAGCGTAGAAAAAGCGTCAGATTTCAGTTTTAGTGGAAACGTCCAAGTGTAATGAGAGCAGTCGTCAAGTATTACCAAATAATATTTGTAACCAGAGACACTGAGAACAGGCGATGTCCAAAGATCACAATGAATAAGGGCAAAATTACGAGACACTCTAGACACTGAAGAACTGAAAGGAAGACGAATATGACGGCCTAGTTGACAAGCATGACATAAAGATGAACTATTATCATGGCGATAGGCAGGAAGGCCGGACAACGCAAGCTTGGACAGGGCCTCGTGTCCAGGATGACCGAGGCGACGATGCCAGAGAGACGACCCAGAGGTGGACCAGGGAGTGTGCAACTGGAAGGCGGAGTGGGTATAGCGGCCCGGAGCTATTGCACCTGACGATCACGTTCCGAGACCGAAGATCCTTCACAGAGCAACCACACGGGTCAAATTCGATAGAACAATTGTTATCGGTGGTGAACTGGCGAACAGAAATAAGATTCTTAATAAGTTGTGGGGAAACCAGAACATTATTAAGATGTAAGGATGGAGGAAGAACCGTAGCGCCGGTAGTAGTGACAGGTAAGAGAGAACCATTACCGACAACAATTGATGAAGGAGAAGGGGACCGTGAGGGAGCAATGTGGGAAAGGATACCGAAATGAGAAGTCATGTGGGAACTAGCACCCGAGTCAAAGTACCACTCGTTACTTGGCGGGGGTTGGTTCAGCGCCATGGTGCTGAAGGTCGACGCGAGGGACTGTTGGTCCCAAGAGGGCAGTCCGACCAGGGGATTATAAAATCTAGGGGCGGGGCTGGCCCATGAGCCGGCGGCCTCCGGTGCCAGTGCAGCAGCCTGAGCCGGCTGCTGCGGCTGCTGGAATTGCTGCATCAGCAGCGCCTGCTGCGGCGGCCGGGGAGGTAGCGACGTGAAGGGTGGCCGCGGACCAGGCCACGTTGCAATGGACCCGGTCCACGGGTTCTAGAAGGACGGCCATGGAGCGTTGGCCTGGCGGGCGCCGGCCGGTTGACCGCCTGCGGGCGAAGTGTTGTCGGTGGATGAGGCGGCCTTGGCGGAGGTGTTGCCGCCACGCTTGCTGCGCCGGCTCTTGGACTTTGAGCCAGCAGCAGCAGGAGGCGTGCCGGAGACGGCACCTCCAGAGCCGGTGCCCCCGGAGCCAGCGCCCTCGGAGCTGGCAGTCGACGTGGTGACGAACGCCGTGGACGGCGTGGAGGAGAGCAGCAGCTCCGCCTGGACTTCCTGGAAGGTGGGAAACGGGCGGCCTCGACGAAGATGGGTGCCGATGTTGGTGAAGCGCTCGTTCAGACCGCGAAGGACGTTGAGGACGAGGGTGCGGTCTTGAACGGGGGACCCAAGATCGGCCAGCTGATCAACCATCTTCTTGAAGCGCCGGCAATAGTCAGCGATGGAGAGATCGCCCTGGGTGAAGGCATGGAACTCGACGTCGAGGAGGATGGTGCGCGTCTCGCGCTTCCCTAGGAACTGCGTCTCCACGACGATCCAGAGGTCGCGAGCAGTGGAGCCGCGGCTGGAGATTGCCTCGGCAAGGTCGTCGAAGAGGGTGCTGGTGATCCAGGACTGAATCACGCAATCCATGCGAATCCAGTCCGGGGAATCGGGGGCCCTGGCGTCGAGCAGAACATGGTCCTGGAGGGAAAACTTGCCGGCGGTGAGCAAAAATTGATCACGCCAGCGAGCATAGTTACCGGAGTTGATGTCGAGTGTAGTCGGTATCAAAGCTCCGGATGTTCTAGATAGAGACAGCCTGGGCATGGAGATTGAGGACGGCGGCGGCCTCGTGCAGTAGCATGGCTTCACGGAGATTGTGGCTGGACGACGCGCCCTTGGGGCTGTTGGAGGCGGACGGCGGCGCGCGCGGCGGCGGCGCAGTCCTTGGCCGCCGCGGCGGCCTCTGCCTCGGCCTCGGCGACGCGAGCGAGGGCTTCCTCGCGCGTCTTTTGGGCCTGGGCGTTGGCGGCGGCCTGCTCCTGGGCAGATGGGTTGGGGGGCGGCGTGGAGCCAGCCATGGCGCGGCACGGGAGGACCAGCGCGCGGGAGGCGCAGCGCAGCAGTGGGCCGGCCCGCAGAGGAAGGTGGGGCGCAACACGGCGGGGTGCCGGCGCGCGAGCGCAGCACGACAGAAAGCCGGCGCGCTAGGGCAGCGGAAAACTAATCTGAGGATCAACTCGGACTCTTGATACCATGAAAGAAGATATGGCTCGGAAAATTGATGATTGATTTAGGAGAGTACAGGGAGTACAATATATAGAGGCAAGGATCATCTAGGGTTTATAGGAAATACCCAATCAACGGTGATCCTTGCCTAACCTGAATCAACTACCATATAACCCAAAGGGCAACCCTAATCACATGGGCTGGGCGCCATGGCCCAAGGCTGATCCACTAATCACCTGTCTAACAAGTATGCTCCTTCCTGCCAGTTGAATGCAAGTTTTAGGAAACGAGCATTCGGGGTTGGGGCCACCAGTATTTCCTCTGGGCCAATGAATTTCTAATTTAGTCTCTTTGTGGCAGAGATAGCTGCCATCATAAATCATGCTAAGATGCCCAAACTTTTTTGCTTCATCGCTTGACATGGTTTTGCTTGCTGCATACCCAAAAAGAAATGAATTTGACTCTGTATAGTTCTGAACAAGCCTTGTGTTTAAAGGAGCACATATGGAGTCAACACCTCACCAGTAGCAATTACATTGCAGTGCATTTGGTCTGAAATTTGCAAGGCACCTAGGTAGACCTTGAAGCTCAACTAAAATTTGACCTGTAGTTTACTTTCACAAGAGATGGGATTTGTCTTCTAGAAGGGAAGTTCTGGAGAAATTCACGATTAGGATTTCTATACTGGCCTACTGGGGACAACCACAAAATTGTTCCCTTCTTACATTTGCAATTAACATGACTCCAAAATTTATCCTGACAACAGAGGGTAACATCAACGAGGAACAAGGTGAGGATAACGGATAGGATGTGGGCAAGGCTGCTGTCTTCAACCAACCAGCCGAGCTTCCTGAGCAAGGAGGACATCGACGCGGCCAGAGAAGCCGATAAGGCGGCCAACAACAGGAAGAATGGAGAGAATGCGAGGAAGCAACCTGCATCGGTGTTGGCAAATGGTGAGAAATAGTATGATTTTGACGGTCCGTAGCTGTGTACAGTACCTATTGCTATTGGCTGAGGTCCATAGGCCAAAACTGCAAAATTCAGTGAGTATTGCTTCGCATCGTTCCGATTCCTTGGAACGGAGCACATTCGAAGTCCCGGAGCACGTTCTCAGCAGCTCACGTAATAAAAGAGCTATGTTTTGTGAAGTTGCATATGAAAACATGCAGACCTCTGCGATTTGAAAGCTACCTGCTGGATGGCCGTGTGTTCGTCGTATGTGCCGGACTGCCGGCCTCCATCCGCTGCAACTGTGAGCGGCAGCTCTTCTTTTGCTAGAACTTAAACTTCCTGTGACCGTGTCGTCGGCGCAGCGACATTCAGCTGCTCAATATTAACGTCCCGTGTACCACCAAACTAGCAGTCGATCGTCCCTGAACTGTTATCCTCTTCGTCTTGGCTGACTTGGCATCAGGGCTGTTCCTTATTTTCGTCCAAGTGCTCTGCACGTCGGCGGTTGTACTTGATCAGCAGGCTTTCCTCCCTGATGTCCCTACCTACATTCTTGCATGGGGGAAGGCACCAACGTCGTCGAGGCTCCCCCTGCGGCGTCGCCACCACCGCAGCAGCCGGCGACCGGAGCTGTGCCGCCATCTGCATTACCAGGCGACGACGACGCGAGGACCCAGGACCCGGACAATAATGCGAAGAACGAGGCAGGTGCAGCTGCGGGTGGCCAGGATCAGCAGCCGAACCACGAGGCGGAAGCCACCGGGAAGGCTCACGGTACAGGTGGAACTGTAGCGCAGGCGGAGGAGAAGCCTACGTCCCGAACAGGCGCCTTGTGGCCCGCGACACCACCGGGGACGCGGACGCCACCAAAGCGCGACGTGGCGCCGGCACCGCGAACCGGAGATCGTAACGCCCTGGATCGCAAACCCGGACCAGGCTGCACCACGCCGCCGCCACCGCCGGCGCACGACTCGGAGGCGTCCGACGACGGCCGCGGAAGCCCACTGCACGAGGGGAAGCCGGGCGCGAGCGTGGCTGCTGCCTCCAGGTCGAGGCTGCTCGCGTTCCGGTCCTTCTCGCGGGACAAGAAGGCGAACAAGTCCGACTCGGCGGAGCACAAGGAGAAAGGCAAGGAGAGGCGGAAGAGGTTCTGGAAGTGATCATCGATCAAAGTCGTGGTATCTTTCAAAAAAAAAAATCAAAGTCATGGCGGGGCGGGGCGCTAGTTTTCGCCGGGCACGTCGATCGCGCGGGCGCAGCACGCTTGTAAAATATGCGGTGCACTTCAAATTTTTTCCCCCAAGTATTTTTTTTAGGGAATTTCCCCTCAAGTATTGTGAACTAGCAAGGTTGTCCGCGCAAATAACGCGGGTACATATTAAAATGTTGATTTTTTACTTGAAAATAATTCTTTTTAAATGATTTTATTTCTCATTATCATTGTTTTATTGAAGTGGCCCAAACCAAGAGACTACCATCATACAATGTGGTGTGGAATATGAATTTATTTTCATGATAAAGGGGTTAGTTGTGTAGAAATATAGTTTTATAAATTTATCTATTTTTCTTGATTGTATTTTGTCACCATTAAATTTGGAGCTTTCACCAATGCGACCTCCTCATGCTAACCACATGATTTTTTTAATAGATGATGGTATTAATTTGTGCCGGCCTGTTGAATTTTCCTTTCATTTACATATAAATCGTGGTCGCTCCTATTTATCTTTCAAACAACTATTTGAAATAGAGTCTTATTTGATTATTCAATTCCGAATCCAAGTATTCAATTTTAGTAATTTATTCTTTTTAATTCTAAAATTGTTGGAAGAAGGTATTGGGAGTATATTCTCGAGACGTCACGTTCATCTCCTTTGCTATGGGAAATATTTTTTTCCTCAGCCCCCCACCCCCCTAACCCCATCCCCCTAGCCTTTCTTTCCAACTCATGTGTTCATACAACGTGCACTTGATCCTTTTGTGTTCATCATTTGCAGTATTTCTTTAATTTTCTATATGATCATTTTGGAGCAGTCAACTAAAGTGGATTTATTGTGCATCATATGTCATATACTCTTCATTTTTTTCCTATGTGAAAAATCCTTGCTTTGGTCTTCTGAAAAGGACTAATTCTTAGCTTCTCTATTCACCCTGGCGGCCAATATATTTTGACGTCAAGATTTTTTTATAATTGTTTCTTTAAAATGTATTTATTGCATTTACTTGATTGCTAGTGTCAATTAGTTTTACCCATGTTGCAAATAGCGAGCCATGAAGTTTAGCGGCAGGCTTCTCTAAAAGCTATAGAAAGCTATAGCGGGCTATAGCGAAAGCTAAATTATTTAGCGAAATAATAAAATAATCAATAATCACATATAAAATTATAAGTATTATTGGTCTAACACAAAAAATAAACTCTAATATGTCTCTTAGCCCATGCCACGTTGTCTAAGGTCCACACTAAGTCCGTTTAGTTGTATCGGTTCTTCTGACTGCGTCTTTAAGTGAATGACACCACTAAAATCTAATAGCAACTTGACATTTAGCGTTGCTAAATCTCGCAGAAGTCACTTTAGCGGACATTTAGCGGACATTTAACACTGCTAAATCTCATAAAACCGCTTTAGCGGACGCAGCGGAAAAATATTGCATAGTGTAGCGGTAGATCTCCTAAAAAGCTAATAGCGGGCTATAGCGAAACTATAGAGGGCTATTTTCAATATTGGTTTTACCTTATTTTTTCTGAATACTTTAGACCTGTATCTATTTATGCATCTAAAGTTTGGAGTTTTCTCATTTAAAGTTTTTATGATAAATGTTTTTTAGAAAACTAAATCATTTATTCAGAATATGAGCTGGCTCGCACCACCGCTTAAATTTGGATATGAGCTTTGACATCTTTTGCATGGAATGGCGTATGTGACGGTTATCGCTTATTCTTATGGATTTCTTCCGTTGTCCACAGTCCACAGTCGTAGTTATTCTTCTCTATATCACCATTTGATAGCATTGATCGATGTATCGCTCTGACCTAAGCCTCACGCTCTGGCCTAAGCACCATGCTGACTACATCCAACTACCAACACCATGATTGCCGGATTATCCACGAACGCCTTGTCTTAGAGTAGTTGACATCTTCTTTTGTTTACATTTTAGTTTCCCATTCGATGCCATGATTGTAAAATTTGACGTAAAGGCAAAATGAAGCTTTTCTTCTATGACTCTTGGTTGGTTCTTCACCAAAATCGTCTTCTGTTTTCCTTGCAAATTCATTCACTTTCTTGGTTATCTTGTAAAATCCGCACTTGACGAATGGACGATTCTTTTCGTGCGATCTTCCCAGCCTTGGAGCACCACTTCGCTAGACATCGTGCTAATATCATATCCCAACCTGTTTATCTTACCCTTTCTAGCAAGCATATATGCCACGTGTGGCTATGCAATATGGCTATCACTATGTGACAAATCTTGTCCCATCGTTCCTTGTATGCTGAGGTCTCTCTGTTGCTCCTCATCCGGTCACTCAGCATCCTCGACGCGTCGTCCCCTTACATCTTTATTCTGCTATCTTGTTTCGTTGGCACTGTATTAACCCCTCATCTCTAACATTTTCTTCCACCATAGGCTACGAGGCTTAGATTTATTTAAATTATATATATATACTCTTTTACTTTACCGGTATCAAAATAATTCAAGCCATTATGACATTGGCCTACTGCGATCAACCATAGAGAAGTCTCAATTTTTTTCACCAATAAATATGATAATTTGTATGTCCTGTAGAGTGCTTGACTTCGCATGACACTTAAATATTAAAATAATTAATATATGCGGGGTATTTTCAAGAAAACATTGGATGTTGATTTTCTAATAACTTAACCTACACACGACAACTTTACGTTTTCCTTTCTTTTGTTTTATTGTAAACTTTTGACTGCATAGCTTATGGAATCTCTAGTGTTGATGTAATTAACACATTATTGTGACGTGGGTCCATGGTAAATCAAAACACTATAGATCTTTCTATTTTTTCCGCAAATTTACATAGCAATTTCTAACCTTTGAGAACAAATGCCCTCAGCTTGGTGAGCATTGCTCTAACCACCTACAAAGAAAATTAGGTAAGAAGAAACAGCCCCCACAAAGATTAATACTTTCAAATTAAAAATAGCATTGTGTTGGTTCTTGCGTGCTATTAATTCTCATGTTAATTGGTGGAACTAAAGAAAAAATACACTATTTATTTTACCATGGGCCCAAATTATAATAGCACATAATTACATCAACTTTATGTTGATTTTGTGAGTTGAGCGTAGGTTAGATGGTAAGTTTCCTTGTGGTGGAACCTGTCCACCGTGTTCGAGTTATAGACTCGGTACGGGTGCTCATATTTTCTTAGATTTATTCTAGCATTTAACCGGCGCTATTCTTTCAGTGGTAGGCGATGTGCCCGTCGACAGCGAGACGCCTGTGGTGACTTCATCGACCTCGAGAATCCGTCGGCTCAGTCTCTCGGAGATACTCGTGGGGTAGGATTGCATGCGTGTATTTATAGAGATAAGTGTGTGTGCATGTATGTGAGCGTCTCATATGTGCTCTGCAAAGAAAAAACTTTATATTGATTTTGTGAGGTGCTAAGAATGGACTTGTTGGGACCATGGATAGGTTGCAACTCATCTTCGTGAAAGCAATGATGGCGCATAACAAATTGTGTGTGGACATGATTTACTATGCATAGCGTGTTTGGCAGACTTTTTGACTTGCCGAATTAGTATTTTAAGGAACTTGCCAAATTAGTTCTTCCATATATATGATTAACTAATAGTTGATGAATACAAATAGGTTATATCAACGATTATTTGGTCCCAATCCGTAGCAAAATCATCTCTAGGCTATTATACTAATACAATAGTGTATTTATTAAATACAAAATCATCTCTAGTTTTATTATTTTTTTAAATTCCGCACATTTAGTAGTCGAATTTGATAGGGATTCTTTACGGTATTGTAGACCGTTAGATCTTCATAAAATCGCGTGCTTCGCAGACTTTTTGACTTGCCGAATTAGTATTTTAAGGAACTTGCCAAATTAGTTCTTCCATATATATGATTAACTAATAGTTGATGAATACAAACTGGTTATATCAACGATTATTTGGTCCCAATCCGCAGCAAAATCATTTCTAGTCTATTATATTAATACAATATGTATTTATTAAATACAAAATCATCTCTAGTTTTAATTTTTTTAAATTCCGCATTTAGGTATATTTAGTAGTCAAATTTGATAGGGATTCTTTAGGGTATTGTAGACCGTTGGATCTTCATAAAATCCAATGTCATATATGCTTTTATTTTTTTATTAGGTAGATTTAGTAGTCGTATTTGGTATGTATTTTTTGGTTAGTCTAGACCATTAGATCTTCATAAAATCCGACGGTGTATATTTTTTTCTTTTTTTCGATTAACGTAGGAATTTCTAGATACTCTCGATGAATGTGGTGGCTCTTTTTTAACACTATTGTATTAATATTAATATAATAGATCTGTGATGCAGCACGGAATTTGATTGTCGATTTATTACTTCTTCATGTAATAATTTGTCAAACAGAAGGTTAGCCCATATGCAGCCATTTGAATCCTAGTGTAAAACTGAGAAATAGTGACATTCCACAGATTATCACTCTGGATATTTACTAAAAAAAATGAGTGATATCAATTCATCCTAGCCAACGCGAAATTCCTAATTTCGGGTGTACACTATACAATTAGAGGAGGTAAAGTTTACATACATGATTCCTGCTTGCACTATTGAGAACTGAGATACCCAAACAAAAAAAAAACTATCAAAGGAAATCCAATGGCTTTATTCACAGTGCGCACATACAGATCTACTTTGGATGAACTAATAGATACAAAACTATAGCACATCAAGGGCGAATATTTTTTTTTCCTTGAACACCATCAAGGGCGAAGATGACAGTTATTTTGCAATACCAGAACTAGACATCTCAGAAACACCTGATCATTGGTGAGATGTCAGGAGCAATACTGCATAAATGATCCAGGAAGTCGGATACTGCCACTCCGCAAGACCCGTAGATAACAGTACACTCTCACCCGAGAAGATTCTGAGTTAGGATCACTTGAAGCTTCCAAACTGCTGCCGCTGGAAATTACCGGTTCCACCTATGGATCCTGCGGACGATGGAGAACCAGACCTGCCTTGCAGGCCTGATCCGGTGCCCATTGTTGTCCCCGTGCACCACGCAACAGCTGGGCCTTTATCCTCAGATCCGTCGCTCCATAGCCCAACAACCCCTACATCTGAAAGATCGACCTTCTTCGCTGCATATAATGATTAGACAATAAACACTCACAAGCTACAAGAACATGTACTCGTAAGCTTGCTCAACTCCTTTCTCCTGCAGTCTTACTGTACCGAGTGTAATCTAGCTTCTTGTTTTGCAAACTGATTAGGGCATAATAGGCAACGTTTATGTACAAAAACTGTACAGTCTTGAAGTATGTTTACTGTGGCAAATTTTGTTCCTACTAATAGAGAGAGTGTAGAACTTGGACTGCAGCTCATGTGATATATACTCATGCTTTGATACAGCTAATAAAGTTTCTATACCAGAAAAGTGAAATGCAGGGCACCACCAAAAGCATGCATAGAAAAAGAGTAGATACTTTTTTTAGTGGAATAATGTAGAGATACTTACAGGCAGTTATATTCAAATCGATTAGCCCACGACTCAAAGAATCAGCCCATATGCCAGACTTGACCTGGAAAGCCCCTTTCTTCACATCTGATTTTGATTCTGACATAGAGACCGGCTACAGCTTTGTGGGGGACTTATTCACGAGTTTGGTGGCAATTGTTCTAGTTCTAGGCGATTCCGTATTTGGAGTAAAGGCACCAAAATTTAGCTCCTCTGAAGAGCTATGATCAGAACATTTGACACTTTCCGTTATAGTTTGACCTGAAACCGTATTTGAAGAGAATGCACTGAAGGAGTCAGATTCATCAAGAGTCTTCACTGGAATTGCAGCAAAAGGATCAAAATCTGCAGCGCTGGAATGCTGATCTGAGGGGGTTTTGGATTTGCTTGGGGTGTCATGCACTGAGAACTCAGTGTATGAAGGGAATGATGTCAGAAAGGATGGTTGAAACGGATCAAAAGCAGAGGCATTGGAATGTGTATGGGAAGATAGATTAAGGTCCGAAGATTTATTAGGGCCACCGCGTACTGAGAATTCTGTATCTGAATTAGCAGAACCAGCAAATGATGATCTGCCAGCAAATAGATCAATATTTTCATGTGATAACATCTGGAAAGAAGCAGAATGTTAGAAAATTGATGATAATATAAGAAGCAATGGAATTGTAACCATACCAAGTGTTTCGGTGATCAAGTATGCAAAGTGTCAATCATGTAAATCCATAGAAATTAGAATAAATTCCTCATGTACCAATGCAATGTTGTGAAATCCATTACTGTGTCACAAACAAGGTGTGTCCTGATAGCTTACGGTCCTTTTTAGTTATTATTTTCTTTTACCATGAGAAAATTTCTGTATCATATTTATGTAGGATAAATCATAAATAACTATAAGAGACGTAAAGTAAAATGAATTAGTAAAAAATCACTAGACATTAGGCCAGGGTAAACCTGAGAGCAAGAAGCAGTTGCTGACTCTAGTGGAGCATTAGCAGACTGGAAATCTGTATCAGCAAATATATCAACTTCTGCTAAAGAAGCAGTTCCAACATTTGGCAGTGCTCTTGAAGTAGATGTAGTTGTGTCAACAAGGTCATCCATTAAACTTTGTCCAAAGAGATCCACGTGATTATAGCTTGCAGTAGCTGTTCAATTCATTTCAAAGATAGAGATTAGTAAATGTCCAACAAGAAAATGATGTATGTGGGCACATGAAAATAAATTCATAGAAAATTCTATGCGTCTTATGTCACTATCTGATAACCAGAAGCAGTGTGACGCCAGCATCAAAACACACATAGCAAAATAACAAATGGCTACCAGCAGAAAGGAACCACTCTAATAATACAATCACAATAGAATGTTGGAGATGAAGTAGGAATACGGACCATATGCGGAAGGCCCTCGTGGATTGAAGTCATCGTCATCTTCGTTGTTCACTTTCTGTGAACTTGTGCCTCCAGATTTGGAGCTAAGATTTGATGATGATTTTAGGTGTGATGTTGAGGAATCTTGATTTCTACAACATACCACAAGGAAAAGAATTATCTTACCACAATGAACATTTAAGAGTGGATTCGATGATCTTCAATTCATTGCTCAGTAAGTAGATAAAAAACACTAACATAATGATTAGAGAGGTACCTCCTGCGACGCCCTTGTCCCTTTCTTGACTTATAGTCAGCTGTACTGCTCGTGTGTCCTATCGACATTTGTCTAGTGCTCCTAAAATCCGAAATTGGTTCTTTACGGATGTTGCCTCTGTAGCTATCCCTGGATACGTCAGCTTCCTTTGAACTATATGCGCTCCCATAGCAACCACCAGATGAGTAGCTGCCACTACCAAATGATGCTGTGCTTGACTTGTATGTTACCCCAGTCGATGACAAACCAAAGTACCTACACATGAGGTCCATCCATGTCAAGATGAGAATTCTGCTAATCTGCTAATTAAAAGAACGGTGCTGCATCAGTAAGTCAGACGTGAATGCCCTACTTATCCCTCGTAGCAGCTGCCTTCTCCCGGACTTGTTGAAGTTTATCCCTGTTATCCACAATGGATAGAACTGTTTCAGCCTTCTTTCGCACGTTGAGCCCAACATCTTTTCCATTAGACTCCACATACTCGAAACTCGTAAGTTTCTTCCCAGAAAAAGCAAATGTCAGACGAGGTCAGTTTTTATAAGCAGTGAAATTTCATAGAAAGCAAGCTGATGGTGGCACATACCACAATCTGTGAGCTATTGTCAGTAATTTCATCGACAGCACGTTCAGCACCATTAGCAAGGAGATACTCAATCACAGCCAATGCCTGTAAAACGGATAAAAGAACAACTTATGAAGAGACAACACAAACAGTGTATTCATCAGCAACTAACGCCACAGCACATTCATGATCATTGCACATTCACCACTGCAGTCAAAATCACAATACAGAATGATACACTGACACACTGTTTTTTTTTAAGTGAGGTGGGGTGAAAATAGAGCTTTGGCACCCACTATCTTTTGGTGGCCTAGGCAATGTCCGCCAAGTCGGAGCCGTGAGGCCCCCATGGCTCATCGCTTGTGGCATCAAGAACCTGCAATTGAGAAGAAGCCCTCGTGACCCAAACAAATCGACAACATGGGACACAATCCGAAGAAGAAAAACCCCAACCTTTTGCTCGATTTCCGGCACCTTGAGGACCTTGAGGTTCACCTCCCTCTTTCTTCATAAATAAACGGTAAAAAGGAAAAGTTGCTTAACCAAAATTCCTTTACATAGGAGAAATTTCTCTTCGCAAAAGCAGAGGAAAAGGAATCGGAAGAAATGGCGGCTTGCTCTTACATCTCCCGGACGGTCTGATCGAGCACCTTCATGAAATCCATGGCTGCAATTGCACCAGGAACGACCACGACCGCGGGCTCGACTCCAGCTGCTTATCTGCTCGTCCAGTCGTCGTCTAGGGTTCCGTGGAGGGAGGGCACGCGAACGATTCTCCCTTCTCTCTCGAGAGAGAGAGAGGCGTGTGCGCAGAACAGACGACGCGCGGGGGTAGCGTGGCAAACCGGAGAAAGAAGGAAAACGGTGGCGCCGTGGACCGGAACGGCAGCGCGCACGCGGAGTTTTATCGGCGGACTGCTGGTGCGGCTGACACGTGTCTTCCGGGAGCACTCGGACTCGGCTCCTCGCCAAGGTTGGACACTTGGACTGGACTAGTCTCAGGCGGCGTCTGGAGCACTTCCATATTGGGCCATCATCCCCATAGGCCGGTTTCAGTACTGTCGATTAGCTTCTTTTTTTTTTCAAAAAACATATAGCTACCATTCTACCAACAATGACCATTGGTCCTGCTACAAGATGATGACGGATACATAAGTAGGGTGGTCATTTCGCCAACGTACAAGTGAATTGCCTAGTGTAATTTTGCCTGTAAAATGGATGAGATTCTACACCGGCAGTAAGAACTCAAATGTATTGTCCATCAAATTACCAGGCATCCAAAACAAAAACAAGTCACAGCATCAACCCCGTACTACCAGTAACAAAACGAACTAACATCTCAGGTTAAATCTGCAAATAAATTGCTAAATCGCATCTAATCCCTACATAGGTAACACAGGTAACAAGGGATGATCACTGCTTGATTTGGATGGGATCAACTATAGCAGATGACGCTGGGCAGGAAGAAGAAACACCATTACAATTGTTGTTGTTTTCCTCATCCGTATGCTCCACCATCAAGCCATCATGCTCAGCTGTGTCAGGGTTCTCCTGATCCTCGGCCTCTCCTTCAAGGCTCTGTTGTACAGTACATGATTCAGTACCTAGAACAGCCAAGTTGCCCTGTTCCTCGGCTGGTGAGTCGCCCTGCTCCTCCAGCATCAGTTCTGGAGGACTCGATGGGAACACAAAGTTCGAACCATCATCTTCCTCACACTTTGGTTCCACCATAAACATAGTCTGCTCTATTTCAGGGTGATCCTCTAGATGTTCATCCTGCTGAAGATCCTCGCTGGGCTGTACCAAGTTAGTCGCAGCAGTGGCTGTATCATAGTTCTCAGTGGCTGGGGCAGCTGAATCACAGTTTTCCTCCACTCCCAGTGAAGGATGTTCTGAGAGCACATTGTTTGATAACTCGTTTTCCTCATCCATAGGCTCGAGGGTCAACGAAGCGTGCTCCACTGTGTTAAATTCTTCATCTTCCTGGTGTTGATCTTCTTGGTTGGCATCTATGTTTTGTTCTGCTCCAAGCAAAACCTCAGGTGTCTGCTGACTGGCAGCTGTGTCAACATGTGGACTAGTACCGACCTCACTAAGGTCTTGCAGGACATCTTGAAACCCATGCAGAAACTCAGCAACCAAGGCTTGGGTGGTCGTATCAGCTGTAGATGTCATGGCTCTCTTGGCCCTCTCAACCATACCTTCCAGTTTATCAACCTAGGACAGTTAGGAAAGACTTGAAATTAAATATTGATTTGACAATATGCACATAGTAATTGGAATGAAGAAACTATATTCAAGTCTTGCAAATAACTGCTTGAACATCAACTCCATCAAAATTATATTATGAACTGAAAAGGTAATTTTAGTTTACCGCTTTGCGGATCAATGGAGACTTGGCTTGATTCTGAAGATCCAAGGAATCACCAGCTGGAGGCAAAGGTCCTGCTTCAGCATCATCACTGGTTGCTGGGACAAGGTACCGTCGCGTGGCTCCTGAGTACCAGCTCAGGTACTCCTCATAAGAAGATGGATCATATTGCTCTGTATCTCGAAATATGCGCTGCCGTCGGGCTTCCCATTCCTGGATATACTCATGGTGTGTTTCTTCCCAGTTCTCGCGTTCTCTGCCACGTCGACTAATCCGATGCAATGACTGTAGCGTAGGCCGAAAAGGTGGTGGAATGCACTGACGAAGGCCGAATTGCCGCATCACTCGCTCAGGCAAATACATCTCAACTATAGGGAAGTTTATTAGTGGAGCTTGTGTAAGCCACAGGTCTGCATCTCTTGTACAAAGTGGGGGTAGGGCTGAGGACTCTACAAACAGGTAGGGCTCCCACTTCACCTGATCTACTCGCTGCAGGTTCAGCTCATCTCTGTACTGCTTAAGGGAGCGAGTAGCATTGTCACTTTGTGTGCGAGCTCCCACCCAACGGAAGCCAATTGGGGGTAAGTCCTGCTCGATACCTGACTCTGCACATGGAGACCGAACCAGTGGTCTGCCAACATGAAACCGCTCCCAACTCCAAAGCTGCAATAGAAGCAATGAACCCCCAATGTTCTTGATGTTGTGGGAGGAGGCAACAGAACAAAGAGACCGGTATAAGAATGCCAGAACTGCAGAACCCCAGCTGTATGTGCTAACACGTGAAAGATCAGCAATCAGAGGAAGATATATCAGGCTCATCCTTCCTGTCCCATCAGGAAAGAGCACCCCACATAAAAGGCTCAGGATATATGCTCGAACATGCCTTTCGACTGTCATGTCATCTGCCTCCTCTGGTAATTCATAGAAGTTCTTCTTAAGCCATTTATAATGCAGGAAGGATTTTCCAGGCATTGCTGGCCCCCTTGCGTCCTGACCAAAACAATCAAGGACCACTTGTGCATAATCATGATCGGTGGTAGAACAAACTGGACGGCCATCAATAGGAAGAGCAAACAACATTGCAACATCTTGAAGTGTAACAGTGATCTCCCCACAGGCCAGGTGGAAGCTATGGGTCTCTGGCCTCCAACGCTCAACAAGAGCAGTAATCAACGCTTTGTCCAACTGAGGCATCTTGTGGCATACTTGTGAGAGCCCAAGCAAACCTGCATCCCTCAGATAAGGGCGATATCTCTCATGAAATTTTAAAGGCTTGTGATGACGTAACTTTAACTGCTCCACAGCCTGCGATATTCATATTTCAGTAATATTGTATAATTTAGTCTTATGTAACTTCTTATGAGCTATATGACGAAGTTCGATGTCATCAGACGAACCTGATCACCAAAAATTGCATCGGAGCGGTGGTTAATCTTTGGGTTGAGTAATGTGCTGGATGGTTCTGATGGTCCTACATAGCAAGCTGGAGATTGTCTTGGAATAAATGTAGCATTCTCTTCTCTATCAGAGGTAGTACTTGGAGAAGAAGGTGCAGAGGTTTCGAGATGATCCATATCATTTTTTGCCACAGCACCTCTTCCACGTCCACGTCCACTGCGAGCACCTCCTCTCTTTGTAGAAGACATGGCCCCCTAACTGACCCTGTGTTATCAACATTACAAAATCAGCAGGCAAGACAACATAGATGATTCATGATTGACACCAAAAGTGCAACAGAGCAGCTGTTGTTTAACAAGACGTGTTTAAAAGAACAGGCATTCATCCCTAATCCTTGTCAGAGAATTGTTTCCCTAGAGATCTAATTCTAATCTATAATTGAAACACCTATTCCCTCTCAGTTTCTCCACAGAACTCTCACCTTTTGTAACTAGAAATTGCTCTGCGACTGAGACGTAAATCAATTCACACCCCATCAATCATTCGCCATTCGACTTTAATGCCAAAACAAGCACACGGACTGATTACGAACAGTACGTCCTTGGTTAAGAAAACGTCAAGGAAGGGTAATGGCGCATGGAACCCTCTTTCCGTCTTCCAAGCTATGTATACGTAAATACTGAAGCCGAAGAGGTTTAAAAGGTGGGTTTATAGTGGAGTTTGAACCCGCTCAAAACTATCTGGAGCATAAAGCCGGTCACACTAGGGATGGCAACGGCCAACGGGGAATTCCTCGCCGGGGATCGCTTCCCCATCCCCCTCCCCGCGAGTCAGATAATTCCCCGTCCCCATCCCGTCAACGCTCGCCGGGGAGGTTTCCTCCCCATCCCCGCCCCTGCTCGGGGAATCTATACCCGATGGGGACCCCGTACCCGGCTCGGCGGCACCAGGCAGCCATGGAATAGACGAAGAAACGGAGAAGAGAAGGAGCATCAGGGAATCATGCCGCACGCGAACCTCGGCGCCTTCTCGGCCGGTCGAAGGCGCCGCCGCTGTCCAGCACCGCCCGCTCGGCCGCCGGCCTGCGCTGTTGCCCTCCTGCGCGCCTCCCTGGCAAGCAGCTCGCGCCGCCGCTGGCTAGAGCCGCCGGCGGCCAGCGCTGCCGCCGTCCTGCTCGCCTCCTCGGGCAGGGGTAGGATAGCGAGCGAGAGGGGAGGACCGGAGGACGGTGCTCGCCTGTTTGGTGACGAGGGACGGAGACGGGCGACGGGGGCGAGATGTGCAGCGGCAGCGGCGCCTTGGGGTCTGTCCGTGCGTGGGGGAGCAAGAACGCGGTCAGTGGCCGGATTGATGGAGAGCCCAATGGGCTTTCATCTCGGGCTAAATTAATGTGAATTGCTGGGCTGAATTTCTGAGAATTGCTGGGCTACGCGGGGAAACGGGTAAACAGGCTCACTTGCAGAGGAGTCGGCAAAGGCTCAGATTCAGAACTTCGTCAGGTCATCAGCACCAGTAATACGTCTTCACCTCAAAGAATTTGGGCATAGATTGGTGAAGGGAACTTACAGATACCTTGTTCGATGTACTAAACCAGTCAGATGGTCTGCTGTGAGCTGGGCTCTACAAACTTTATCCTGGTTATCCACTACTAAGTCCTGCTGCTGGAGTTGTTTGTGATGGATAGTTGAGTGAACAATCTGCAAGTCCGAACTCAAAGTTTCATGTATGTGACAGCATCCATCGATGATGAGGAAATATATATGCCGGCTGATTGTAAAATTCTAGATATGCTGCTTCATGTGTGCTCACCTAAGATGATCTGGCTTAGGAAACATAGAATGATACCGTGAGCAGTTGACCCAATTTCATTTTCTGAGCGACATTCCAGGAATTCGATGGCCTTGGTCTCAATATCTCACAGCATCATGTAGATTTCAAATCAATTTGCGAGCTGTCAGCTAGCGTTAAACGGTTATATATGGAACTTGTATTGGAACGATAATTGACATTGGCACAATTATTCAGATATCACAGACAACACAAATATATAAATATTCATCTCTGATTTGTCCATGATGTCGCAGCGTTATAAACAAAGTTTGTACTCTAAAAAGTTCCCAGCTTAACACAGATTTAAGTGATGACCAACAGTATCTTGAACGGTCCTGATGCTGAAGAACTGCCTATAGTGACGACGGGACATGTTCCTGCACTATGTGACTGTTTCTTCACCGTAATCCTAAACTGATTAAGAGGAAAACACAGCCAAATTACTATATTATTCTGGACCATCTTGGATTACTGTTTTCGCGTGCGTAGAGAGCCTCTTGTTCCAGCGTGCCCTTGCTTTGGCTGGAATTAGGCAGAGCTCAAGCGATGGCTGGCGTCAAAGCATCCATCTTGTCTGCGCGTCTCATGGCGGAGCCAGCACCACCGTCGGTCCGTCGCGGTTGGTTGCGGCTGGCACACGGCGCTTATGGAGGAGACGGATGGCCAGATGGGTGCCCGTGGCTCTCTACGAACCAAGCCGCCATTCCCGGCCGCGCGGAGCTCGGACCGCGCGCGGCTGGATTTCCTCGTCGAATCGGCGCGCTACCTGTCTGCTCCTTGCTGCCTGCGGGAGTAAGGGGATCGGAGAGCCGGGGCTGGTGCATGAGCGGGTGGCGGGTGGGATGGAGCCTTGCGCTTCCGGCAGGAACGGCAGCAGGGGACTAGGGGAGGACGGCGGCGCCGTCGGTGGACGAGCCGATCCAAACCAGGGTCCAGGGGTTCATTTGCAAATATTCGGATCGAATCGCGATCCAAACTAGGGGGCCATTTATAAAACTCTGGTGCAATATGCAAAATATCGGATCGCGATTATTAATCGCGATCCAAATAAGGGGGTGCATGTAAAACCTGGGGGCTATATGAAAAATATTCTGAGCGGGCTTCTGATAAAATTTGGCGCCGCCGACTTGGCGGCCGGCGCGGTCGCGCTGCCGCCGGTGACCTCCACTTGCGATGTCGCACTTGTCCCGCGCGATCCTGTTGGTGCCTCCGGAGTCCGGACCCCTCGCGCCCCGCCGCCGCTCACGGCCCTAGCTCCTGAGATGCTGCAGGCTGCGAAGGCAATGCTGTCGCGGGTGTGTCAGAGGCTCAGAGCGAGCGGGGCAAAGCAGTGATCTCATTGGGTAGGCTGCTCCTGCTGGCTGCACGGCCGGCTCGTGGCCTACTGGCCTTGCAGGTCTCGTGCGTGCCTGCTTCAACGTCTTTGTCCTCTTCGGCCGCCTCAGCATCGTCTTCAAATGCGCCGAGATGGAGTGCTTTGTTAAGGCAACCTTCTCCCTCTCGCCTCGTCTTCTCCTCCGCCTCTAGTTTCTAGACTAGTCCCTGCATTCATCAGATCTTGGATTTTCTTTTTGTTTTTTACGGAAACATTCTTCTTGGAACTGCAATGCTGATTGAGCTACTGGTGTGATTCAATCCAACATTAAGTTTGCTTGTTTTTGTATGTTGTAAATTGTGACTATCAGTCAAACCTAGTTAGGACGAAACAGCCTCAAACGGATCAAGTGAATTATCCTGTGTTCTTTTTCCTTTTTTTCATTACTAGTGAATACTTGAGGAATTAGAAACCTATCCATTGTATTTGTTTCGTAGTATTGCTTGTCAGATACTCAGATCTCTCCGGGTATGTGTAGGTATATCATAGCTCCCAACGTGGTGTGCAACTATTTTGCTTTGCGCTCTTGATAATGGTGTTGAGTTGCTTTAGTTCCTGGTTAGGTGTGCCTTTTTTGGCTTGTAAAATGTGATATGCTGGTTACCTATAATTGTAATTGAATATGACCATTGACGTGATCACTAGAAATTAGTCTCGTATAAGACTGGGAGATTATTGGGAAATGATCTTGAACAGTTGATTCAGAGTCTGTGTTTGTTTGTTTCAATGTATACTTGAGGTGTTAGTATCCAATCATATGCACTTTTTTTTTAGTTTTCAGTGTTATTTGTCATATCTCCTCAGTTATGCCTTGACAATTGGATAATTCCTTGCTAAAAAAAGAACTTGGGCAATTCACTACCACAGCAGACACTGTGTGCATCTACTTGTGGCGCCCTGCTGATTTGGATTCAGACTTTGTGCATCATTGCCTGGTTAGCTATCTGATTTTTCTAGGCTTTTCTTTGCTGTAAAATTCTGATCCCTTACTCTGAAATGTTATATCATGATGGTAGCTGAGGCATCCAAGTATGTTTCAACATTGCCCTCTATGGTTGGATTGGACATTCAGAAGGACACGGTCAGGAAGCCAGGAAGCCATACAAGGTTAAAGTTGTTAGAACAAATGTTAATCACAGGGTAAGTAGAACAACAATGTTGCTTACTTGAAAGTTTGTCTTACCAACCACCAAGTTTTCTTTCCTTGCATGCCCCACTCAGTGACTGGCTTACTGGAATAATGTTGCTGTCATAGTATTTGGGGCATCTCGCTGAGGAATGGGGCACAAGTTGCTTTTGCTCAGATGTTTGCACCATGGACGAGTCCGTGAGCCCATAAGGAAGGCAATCGCTGCTGGAATATATTCCCATCTCTCAAAGTTGCGTCTGCTGAAGAAACTGAATGAAGATGGTGATCGATCATGATACATCTTGCCTTAGTGCAGTTCGAATCTGTAATTCCTCAAAGCTCCAATTCCTAGCAAGCAATATACTGAAATGATCACATTCACATCACGATGCAAACACGAATGTAGTTGTTTGTTTGAGATAGAGTACTCCTATTCTGGAGTTGTTTTTAACACAGACAGTCTGCAAATGTGAACTCTACTTCATGCATGTGACAACATCCATCCATGATAAGTAATTTTGCCTTCTGATTGGAAAATTTTTCTAGCTGTGCTGTTTCAGTTCCAAGGTGATTTCTCTCTGGGAAGGTAGAGAAACTGGTTCGGTTTCATTTTTCTAAGTGCCATTTCAGGATTTTGAATGGCATTGGTACTGATAATCACCTGTATCATTCGATTTCAAATCCGGGTTATATGGTTTGGTTTTACCTTTTGGAGCGGAGCGATTTGATTGATGGGAAGCGGAGTGCGGCCTGCTACTTCGGCTCTCAGGCCTCCAATTTTGTTGGGCCGGATCTGCAGCGTCCTGATGCCAATTTGGCCCATAAAAGCCCACCCAAAATAAGAGGGGCAAAACAAAAGAAAAAAGGAGCGACACGACCGACAGGCGTGCGGAGTTGCTTGCCGGCTCCTCCATCCACGAAGGTCGTACGCGTATTTCTTGGCAAGACATTGCCATCTGCCACCGGTTCTCCATCATGTGGCTGCCGCTCCAAATTATTGCGGCCGCGTCGCGGCGACCGACCGATCCTGATCGACGCGCGAGAGGTGGGGATCCATGCAAATCTCAATGATATGTGGCCGCACCCGGCCTTTTGACAAAACGGAGGGCGCGGAATAATTGAGCCACGAATAAAATTAGCACCGCTAATCATTGTACTTGTGCTCAAAACTGAGCCTGAAGAGTCTCTTAAGCAAACCAGTGAGCAACTTTACAGCCCGTGCCCTTTATATCCTTGCAGTGCAAGGGCAGCAACTGGACTCCAAGAGCAGTGAGAGAGTAGGCACTGTTAGTATTTAATCAGAGGATGCCAGGAACCAAACTTTCTGTATATTCTTCACTGGAAAAAGAGGATTCATTTACTTATCTCCTGAAAGAATGCAAAATTTATTCCGGTGGGGAACAAGAATTGCCTCAGGGAGGAGGAACAAAAAAAAGAATCATGTAAACGAGATAATTACATGTAAAGAATGACCAAAAAAGAATGTTAATGATGTACCGAATCTGTTTACAAATCTCTTCGGCTTCTCCAGCTGGTTTGGCTCAACTCGTCGCTACAGTCCCGGCTGCCGAATTCCCTCAGCTGGAACAGTCTAATCTCCTCTGATTGCGGCTCTAAGAACACCTCGCTGCGGCCGGGTTGAAGGCCATTGTTCAAGTTAGAGTCTGCTAAACTATCTAGTGCTCTAACCACCTGGGAGATGAGGAGACTCGGTCACATTTTGGTTCTTTGTTGCCAGTTGTTCAGAAATCGGGGGAAAATGCTGAAAGGTATGTTACCTGCCCCATCCGCGGTCTCATTGCTGCAGAATGACGAATGCATGCAGCTGCAGCTCCTATCATATGAAACATCTCGTTTTCATCGAATCTGTTTTCCATCCTTGGGTCGGGAAGGTCCCCAAATTCCCGATGCTCGATTGCCTTCAGCAGAAGGGGGCGAGCCTGAAAATTTTCCAGCATGCACATGTTTTGAGTTAAGATCATAAAAACTCATCGGTCAAAAATAGTCGCCATGGTATCCGTTACAACATGTCTCATTGATTGGATATGGCATTCCTATTCTTCATTCAAATAGACATAGCAACTTTCCAACTATTTCAAACAACTATGGATTAGAAACCAGCATCTTTTATTATGCACACATATATGAAGCTAAGATGAAACCCTTAACTCCGGAAGATGGCCACAAGGAATGTTTAGATCAATTAGGTATCATTTGTGTAATGTATCAGCTCCTTGCATGATCGCAGCAGTTATATGATAATTCACGTCTTTGCTTTGGTCCTGAGTCAAGCTGCTCGAGTCATTGCCAAGTTCCCATCTAAGCTTCTTTCATGTGGAACCACAGTATGAAGACTGAATTAAATAGTCCCTAGCACTCTATAGCCACTTTTTGTGTGCCACTCTGGAAGAATAATCAGGTTGCCTACTTTTATTAAAGCTACAATCCCTGGAACTTTTAGCAACTGGGTTCCCTCACAGATCACTCTCTTGGTCAACATGCTATGCAAATGGGACCAATGAAACGATTAAACATCTTATGCACAGCCACAGCCAGAAGCAATGCCCATGTCACGAAAAGAAACACAGGGGTCGTTCAGCTTCTAAGGGAAAAGAATAAACTAGCAAAAGCATCAGCAGAGCTTTAGCTACTGCATGATAGAACTGAAACTTTAAGACATTCCACCTCAACTTATCGTATATTAGTCAACAGACCGTGGTGGAAATCAACACCCAAAGCTTGAAGTATAGACATATCCGTTGGAGTTTCACAACACAATCACGTTATTTATTAGTAGATCTCAATCTCATGAATATGGATATCATGCAGTTGTAAGATGCCCTCAATCAAACATATATAGGTTAAAAATCTGAAAATCGACGCACACTTTAGGACCTCAGATCAGCAAGACAGCGACACACAATAAGTCCATACGTTATTAAGAAAAATGAACTCACCCATTCGACCAGACTTTCATCTCCCAATGGCTGAGAAGCATCAACAGGTTTTCTTCCTGTAATAAGCTCCAAAAGAACTACTCCAAAAGAATATACATCAGATTTTGCTGTCAACTTGCCTGACAATGCATACTCTGGAGCCAAATACCTGCAGAGGATGTATAATAGTTATGTAAGCCACACTAGAAATTGGGCATAGATTAACCAATAAACTCTAAGATTTGCAAGATGGTGCGGATTTGCTCCAATACTTACCCAAACGTCCCCATGACACGTGTGGTGACATGTGTGTTGGAATCAGCCGCTAACCTTGCAAGCCCAAAATCAGAAACCTGGACAGTTTCCACAGTAGATAACAAATTTAGACAACAAACTTGATCAGAATATCACACTAGAACATCAAATTGTAGACTTATGAGTTATACACCGAATAACAGCATACCTGAGCTTCAAAGTTGTTATCCAACAAAATATTGGATGATTTAATATCTCTATGTATAATACGTGGATGACCTGATGAACGAAAACAGACAAATGCTAAGAAAACTATCCAAGTTTAGGGGACCTCTGAAGAAATAGTTTAGCAAAAATATTACAATCTTCATGCAGGTAAGCGATTCCTCGGGCTGCTCCAGCTGCAATCTTAACCCTTGTCCGCCAATCAAGCGCTGCTTCACTTACTGCAGTTTTGAGACGTCATGTTTGATGATCATATAAGCGATGAATAATTAGATTGTGCTAATGAAGGTGACGTTAAATAAAAGTTAGAAGACAATAGATCCGAAGGAAATATGTTCTCACCATGGAGGTGGTAATAAAGTGTGTTGTTGGGAACAAAATCATAAACAAGCATTCGCTGGCCATCCGCAATGCAATAGCCTACTAGCGAAACCAAATGTCTATGATGTACTCTGCTGATAGTATCAACTTCGGCCTTGAACTCACGCTCGCCTTGCCCATTCCCGACTTTGAGCTTCTTGACAGCAACAGGGCGACCATCCGGCAAAATGCCCTTAAACACACACCCAAATCCACCTTCTCCCAAAAGGTTCTCCTCTGCAAAGTCATCTGTGATTGCTGCCAAATTCTCTGGCGTGAACAGCATATGGGAATACCCAATCCCAGAGTCAGCCGGGGAGTACGGAAAACCATGGCTCCCAGTACTGTACCTCATGAAAGGATACCCTGGTGACCTTAAGTAGAACCCGTCTGACCAAGACAAACAATTAGCATAAGCTTGATGCCATAAATTGGGAAATGTGTAAAACACTCCAGTGTTTATGCTCTTACCTGATGCTAGTGAGGATCCTGCTGAAGATGGAATGTAGTTGGGCGGTGGAGGAGGAGCTGGTTGCTGTGTGGGCAATGTCGCCGGAGGCTCTATCCGCCGGCGCTTTTTCTTGACGAACCAAATGGTGGCGCCAATAAAGCTGAGCATAGCAAGACCGGCAAGTGCTACAATGGTGGTGGCGGCCTCCCTCGATATCTCAATGTTCTTGCCGCTGCCACTGGCTGCATGGGTCGAGTTCGAATGCGACTTTGGGGGTGACCGCGGCATGTAATGTGGCTTGACGTGATAGTGCGGAGGCGGTGGAGAGACGATTCTCGGCGGGGGTGGCGAATGGGCAGCCACACGCGCGGGGGCTGGAGCAGGCGACGGCGATGGTGAGTTGGATGGAGCGGGTGATGGCGGCGAGACGGCGGGAGGCGGCGGTGGGGGAAGTGACGGCGGTGGCGGTGATGGGTATACACGGGGCTGAACGCGCGGCTGGTCCGACGCCAGCGGGGGAGGCGGGGCTTGAGGCGGCGACGGGGGTGGTGACGGCGACGGCGACGGCGGAAGCGACGGAGGGGGAGCGTCAGGCGGGGGAGGCGACAATGCCGGCGTCGGCGGCAATGGTGCTGGCGGCGGCGGTGATGACGGCAATGGCTCCGGTGGAGGGGTCGCCGGAGGTGGGCTACTTACCGGAGGTGGCGACGCCGCCGGAGGCGAAGAATGGTAAGACGCGGAGACGGGCGGCGTCGAGGCGGACGACGAGTACGGGCAACCCGGCGGCCGCAGAGCCGGCTGCGCTTGCGGCTGGCTGTAGTCCCCCTGCGGCGCGACGTGGTACGCCGCCGCCTGCAGCGGCTGCTGCGGGGGCAGGAAGGGATCGACGTGCCCGTAGCCCATCGGCGCCACCGCCCGCAAGAAGCTCCACAGCAGCAGCGACCGGTGCCCGCGCAGGCAGGGGATCTGCAGGTCCGCGCCGTCGGCCAGATCTCCCGCCCCCCGCGCGCAGTCGGTGGCCTCAAGCGCACCGCTGGCGACGGAGCCCGCCGCGCCCTCCCGGGGTCTCGCGGAGCAGCGACTTGCGGCGCCTCAAGATCCGGGCCTCCCCGCGTCGGCGGCGCGCGCCAGATCGCGCCGCGCTGGACCGAGGCCGCCCGCCAATGGGCGAAGCGCCACCGACCGAAGGCGACCAGCAGCCGCAAGCCGAAGGACGCCGAGATCCGAGCCTCCCCCGGCGGCGGCGAGCCCTCCAGCCCAATGCAGGGCAATGCAGCAGCAGCAGCAGCTGGCTTGTCTCCCTCAGCAGCTTCGCCGAGCTCGTCTCCTGGCTCCCCCCCCTGTCCGCCTGCCTGCCTGACCTGCCTTGGTGTCCGGGGTTGGACAGTAGAGGAGGGAGGAGTATAATTTTCTCTCTCACTCCTTTTTCCCACGAAAAAACGATTTTTTTCCTCTTTGGTGTGTGCGAGGGGTTGGTGCGAAGTCTATGGGGGATAGCTGGACTGAGAAGAGCGCGCAGTACAGCTACAGCGGCACGGGAGTTGGGGGGCGAGGGGAAAACGCTAAAAAATCCGGTGGTATTTCTCGTGCATGTTGTCGCTAGTGGCTCCGCACCCACCGCTGGCTCGCCGTCCGCGTCCGCGTCCCGTCCCGCGGGGCGAGGGTGGTGGACTGGTGGTGCGGTGGAAACTGGAAACCGTGGGAGCAAAGCCGCAAGCGGGAGGAACTCCGAACCCGCACGGGCGAGCGCGAGCCCCCGTCACCCGCCCGCCTCGTCCGCCGGCCCGCCGCCCGCGCGCCGTGTTGATAGGCGCCGCGGGCTGCTCGCCGGGGGCAAACGAGCCGAACAAGTTGCGGGTTTGTTTGGTTGCGCGCGGGAGAGCTCTAGCTTGAGCTCGACCTCATCCTGTAGCGCGAGGGCCATGGATTCGTTCATAGTTTACGGCGTACGATGGATGACGGTGAGAGAGAGGGGTTAACGCTGCTGCAGTGCTGCTGCCTGTGCCTGGATTGTGGTGGGCTACGTGGAATTCGGTTTTAAAAAATGGGGTCCAGCCTCGCGGTGTTTTCGTTTGGGGTGAGGTGGATCCCGCCGGGGATCTTTGGATTTTGGGTTGCTTTTGATGGCTGGGTTGGATTGGATGGCTGTTGTTGTTTTTTTGTCTTTTTTTTTACCACCATTTGGCTTAGTAAAAATTTATGGAAATGGAGTTGCCGATTGTGTTAGTTGTTTCTGCGATCATTTTGGTGTGAACTAGTAATGGCGACGTGAGTTTACATGAAATAAATATGAAGTTTTGACGCCCTTACTAGACTGGAAATTTAAGACTAGCAAATCTACGAAGTATACTACTTTCAGAAAACTTTTTTAAAAAATTGACATTTAGAGTCGACTCACTTTTTTCTTTATTTTGGAAAAAAATATTAACACTGGAATGTTTTATTGAGAAAAATATCATTCTGATTAGATAGTAGTTACAGTGTGGAAGTAAAGGGTTTTTTTTTTAGAAAGAGCGTGGAAGTAAAGTTAATTTGTACGGTAACTTCCAACATGGAGTATGAAAAGAATACGAATTATTTTATAAGTTGGCTTCCACCATTTTATACAACGGCACTGTGTTCTTTATCCTCTAAAGATGATTGCTGAGTCATGCGTGACATTCTGGATCCATTTGCATTTCCCTCTTTAGGATTGTTCGGTGCATGACGTGACCTCGCCTTGCCCGTGCAGCACGTTCTTGCGCTGAAATGGACGCAGTGTGAATTCTAAACTCACCGAAATCCAAGGAAAGAGATCATCCAGTAGATATACCCCTCTCCCACCGTCGAATCACCATGACATCGACAGACCGGACAAGGCCATATCGTACCATTCCTCCCCTGACGCAGCGCCTCAGACCTGCCAAACCCGAGTTTGAAATTGCCACTGGTATCTATAGGCGCTGGGGGAGTGTTTAGAAGATGCTGATGGTTGTATTAAGAAATTGGAGCAAGTCGCCCGGGTTCGACCACCGAATTAAAGATCTATTTGATTGAAGAGGTACCTTAGTACAAAGTTCCTCTTAAAAAAAATATAAATTTATAGGCATAAACGAAGCCTCTGTGGGTTCAGCAAGTGCCTACTCTACGCTCCATATAAAAGCACTGTCCTGGTTTCTGCCTCGGTTAGATTAAGTAGAACTCACACCATGGCCCTACCACCAAATCAAGATACGAATAAATCTCGCCTTCATCGTATGATACACATCATACACCGTGTGAACGGAACACGTATTTTCTACAGCCTTTTTCAAAGCAGCATGTCGCTGGTTTTCTTCAGCAGAAAGTTGTGCCATCATCAGTAGGAGCATAAACATACATTCTGGCCCAAAAGATCCGGTATCATCAAGAGAACCACATTGTGTCCCAAAACTAGTACTCCTCCCGTTCTAAATTATAGGTCATTTTGGTATTTCTAGACGTATAATTTTTTACTTTTGCATGTAGATATAGTGTATATCTAGGTCATTTTAGTATTTCTAGATGTATAATTTTTTTTTACTTTGTATGCACCTAGAAATGCTAAAAAGCCTTATAATTTAGAGCAAAGGAAGTACCTAGTAAGACTAAGAAGAGAACAATATTCCCCATGCTCACACGATTCCTTTAAAAAAAAGTAAATAAATTAGTGTATTTATCGACCTTGTCCGCGTTTTGTTGGTAGCCACGGAGTACTAGTTTAGTAGCTACACCAGCGACATGTTGAACAATCACGCATCATGCAGTGTAGGGGATGCAAAGCTAGCTGCAGGTACAAACAATGTACCCGAGCTGAAAGGGAACAATTAGCAAACAGCAGGCAGAACAAGGGAGGGAACAAAAGCGTGGTCAGCCAGGGCCCCCGGTGGAAGCCCCAGGCGGCGATCTGGACGGCCGTTTTGACGAGCCAGGCCAAGGGAGCGGCCGCCCCCGACCGCCACCAAAAACCGCGTCCATTTCCGGGCGTGGCCCGCAGGCCGCATCATATCGCAGTGCCTGTGCAGCACTCGCCACGGTTGCTAGCCAGCCAGCTGAGGCTGAGCTGCCGGCCGGGCGCCGGATTCCCAGGACTGGAGGTGGAGGTGAATCGGGCAACGCGTGCGGATAGAAGGAACAAGGTCGAGGTCAACGCGCCGTCGATCCGTTCTTGTTCCTGAGGCGAGGACGACGTCATCAGGCAGAGGCAGGTTGTTGCTGCCCAATGCCCATGGGATTCTAATTCTTTTCCCGCCCCGGCTCGCTCCACGTTCTCCCCACCCTACCAACCGATGTCTTCTAATTTCCTCGGATGCCATCACCTGCACTGGCTTGCTTGCGTAACATTATACTAATACTCTTTCACACAATAAAAAACATTATACTGATACTGCTACTTTTACTCGCTCTCTCTAGGCTGGGAGCCGCGCCTGGCGCCTCGGAGCAGCCTTCTTGAAAGTTGAAACACTGGGCAAGTGCAGTGCACCACGCACCGACAGTACTGCTGTTGCGGCTGCATGCTCCACTAGCACGCATGTCAAATTGTCAACCAAAGCATTATTCTTTATTAAAACCTTCCCTACTTCATTTTTCTGGAACGGAAATGTATATACTTCGGGGATGTTTAAATCAAAGTGATAATATTTAAAAGTGCTAAAATTTATCACTAGGAAGTGCTAATAGGGCCTAATAGGGTAGACCAAAATTCAAAAAATTTAGCAAAAATTTCAGAACTAATAGGTGCTAAAGTTTAGCACTTAACTTTAACTCACCTTAACAAAACCTTCGTCTTTTATTTATACTGAAGCCTTCCATCTTTTATCGCTCCGAGTTTGGTGAATGGAGCAGATAATGCAAGCCCAGTTCCGGCGGCCATACGTGACGTGCGAGAGACGATCAGTAACCGAGGCACCCGGCGGCTCCTTCACATCGTCACACACACCGTAAGTACCAGGAATTTGTGCGCGAGGACCGTGAGCTTTCGTTTCCTTTGGGATATCTGGACCGGCACGAGACCGGCCGGTCGCCCCTGCTGTAGCCGCCTAAACTCGGCGATCAGTCACATGACGAATGCGTGTGCACGCGAGTCAAACAGTTGGGCACCGCGACCCGCAGACAGGGCCAAACCACCGCTGACGTGGCAGTTTGGCGAGGCTCCAAAACTGACTCCACGTGAAGCCCTACTAAACGGGCTGCTACGCAACCGGCTTCATCTTTGGAGCCCCTGGAAAAGCGGTGACTGGAGCCCAACGTTGGAGGCGTGGCTCCGCGCGGCTCCTCCAGCTCCTCCATCTCGAGAGCCACCTTTGCCCCCGATGGCGCGAGCGGAGGCCTCTTCACACGCTTCATCTCCTCACGGCGTCCGGCCGCATCTCCTTGGCCAGCCTCGCCGGCTGCAGGAGCCTGAGCGGCTGCGAGCCCGAGGCGAGGCGCGGCGGAGAGGCCAAAGCGGCGCAGCTGCCGCGGCGGTGCGCGCTAGGCAGGAGGCCGGAGCGAGGCAGGGAGCCCGAGGCGCGCGGGGCAGGAGGTCGGAGCGGCCGCGGCGGCGCGCGCTGGGCAGGAGGCCGGAGCGGGACAGAGAGGTTGGGGCGCTGGGCAAGAGGGCGGGGCGGGGTAGGGAGGCCGGAGCTGGGCATGGAGGCCGGAGCGGCGCACGCGGGGCAGGGCCCGGCGGGGCGATGGGCAGGAGGTGGGGCGTTGGGTGGATAAGGAGGATAGGAGGAAGAAAGAAAAAGGGAGAGAAAAAGAAAAGGAGAGGAAAAAATAATAAAGAAAAAAGAAGAAGGGAAGGGTACTTTAGATATTTTACGTTACGTTTTCAATCCAATAGGTGAAGTTGTTTTGCTAAACGTTTTTTAAAATGACTTCTTCTTCACCGGAGGAGCTGGAGCGTTTTTTGGAGTTGCCGGAGCCGTGCCAAACAGTACCTTTCTCTCTGTTGCAGGCTCCTCGTATAACTTGACCACAAACATTTTAATCGATGCAGGAAGGGAGGCAGCGATCACCAACCAACCAGATTTTGTACCCCTTGTACCAGCAGGGGCACACCGTAGCAGCAAAAATGCTAGAGCGCAAAAGGGGGCCTGCGGCAGGCTGGGCCGTGTGGGGCCTTTTTCCGTGATGAAAAGATCTAGACAGGCCCAACCTGAGGCTCAGCTCCAGATTTTGGCCCAAGTAACACACTACGGTATACGTTTGCTATTCTTTTTCTTTCTGCCTCTCTTGTCACCTGCTGCCTAAAACAAGAATATGGTAGCGGCCTAATTCTTGAAACATATTCCGGTGAACGCGACGTGCTAAATCTAGGATTCAAACTTCAATGAATAGATTCTAAACGTAAACTCGTGGTTTGAATTTAAAATTTTACGGAGATAGACGACATGAACTCGACACCGCAAACATATTCTAGAATCTTTTGCCATTATTTTATTTTGTCCGAAGCATTTGATATGATATGGTTACACCGTTGAGATATAAATGAAATAAAAATAATAAAAAGATATTAAAATATTCACTTTTCATGCCGTCTATGCATAACTTTCTTTACATAAATATGGAATAACGAAGTTGTTGATAGGATGCCTCCATCTTACCGTATGATGCAAGGGTGGTTAAAGCATGTCCGAAAAATGAAATTGGAGTAGTTATGGTGGCCGCTTTAATTCCCACTCACTAAAGACTAAGACTTATATCTCATTAATTGCAGCTAGTTTTTCAGCTGTACGCGACATTTCAGATTTCCAATTATTCTGTTTATTTTTTTTATTTATACCCGCCGTATCAATACGAGGGCGCACCGATTTTTGGGTGCAAGATTTGCCCGCCTTCATCTCACCCTCAATTTGGCGCGAAAATGAACTGGCATGATCTCAGAGCATGCAGATGCATCAATCGCCTTCTCCCATTCAAATACGGGCGGAGCTAGGTATGTTTATCGATGTCAACTGACATATGTTTTTATGCAAAATCAGTGAGAAATCACTGTTATGCATTGTTCATGTATTGAGCTGACAACATTGTATCATAGAGCTGATATTCATCGGCTAGCTTCGCCTCTGCATCCAAACACGCTCCCACACTTGAGTCAACAATCAATATGTTCGTCGGGCGAGCATCGGCCATCATCTAATTCCAAACGGATCCCATATCTTGCCGCTGCAGGAGCTAGACCGGAAGGGCCAGATTTTTCCTGGCTTGCACCAAGTACATTCCTATTTTTAGCATATTTCATTTGCACCAATGCAACAACCTTACATTTCCTTTTCATTATTTTAGGATGACACAGTTCGGAGACAGGCAGTGCAAGCTAAGTCTACCTGTGGTAACGGGGGAAATGTCTATGACTTCAGTAAGATTTAAGCATTTATTTGTTGGTTCTGGTCCGTTTCTTTTTTAGGCCTTGTTGGTTATCTTATAACCATTGCTCGTCATTAATAAGGCCAGATGGACATACTGTTTTTTCGTGGGTTTATGATCTCAAATGCTTAGTGTTGTTATGATAATAAAAGAGCATCCAAACATTTCGTATCTCTACTGCAATCGTGGTTAGGTAAAAGGAGGCATACAAGTCTGTTTTTAACCAACAGGGCACTGTACTTTGCAGTTTTCTTGTTATTTTGCTTTGATTAGTTATTTGCCGCTTGGCAGATTTTGACATCTGAAAGGTAGAAACTGAAAGCAGTAATTTAGACATATGTTATCCCTAACGCCCCTATACAATAACCTTGCAGAAATGTATCATAGTTCTATTAGAATGCACACTATTGTAGTGTGGCCATTTGGCACCTGCTGACTGAGATAACTAATTGAACATTTGGTGGCATACCTGTCTAAGTGTGGCAACTCTCAGATATGCCCAAGCCTCAAACTTGTAAGTAACTTCACCCTAAAGGATAGGAAATAGAAGTGTATACACTCGACAGAAATGATCATCTCATTATATGCAACCAGAACACACTGTAGAGCTCATGGGATTTATATCTTCCTACTTCATTTCAGGGGATGGAATAAGTATTTTTGTCTGTGTAAGAGGTCAACCATCTACCTGCTGCTTGCTGGATTACTGCAAATTCATAAATATCATGAGTTCAATAGAACTGTACAAACTTCTAGATCTGCCTGTTTTATACTTTGAATCTTGTGTTGAGTAGTTCAGCTGATCTGTAAGGATCTCCGCTTATTTGTTATGTCTTATGGTGTTGTTAAATGAACACAGTTTAGTGTTGGCTACTCCGATATCCTCCTTTTTGTTGCCTCCTGTCCGAAGGAAGTTTGTTCTTGTGCAATAAGTCACACTGTTGGCCTTTCTTTCGCAGATCATGATGATGAAGTTTTGGACAGTACGGCTGGCAGATACTATAAGAAATTAAGTTGTACTTCATCTACAAAGACATATACCCAGGCACGCCTTTATAACTCTGCAAGTTTTAATGATATGTTTTTTCAGATATTCTTTTTTCTTAAGATTTACCTTTCTACAGACATTGTGACTACCTCTACTGATTGTATTTAGGTTAAGGGCGCAGCATATAAAGAAGGAAATTCTTTAAGCCATGGCAAATGTTCTTACGCTGTCATGGGCCCAAAGAAAGATGGTCGAATAGCAAAATATTCAGCGAATCATCAACTGAAAACTTCTGCACGTCTTCCAAAGAGTACAGATTGTGAACTTTTAAATACGGATATTGACACAAGAAAGAAATCAACTTTAAGGAGCTGCACCACAAATCCTCAGGAAAATAACACTGTCGACTCAAAGGGCATATGCACCGAATTTCCTGAAGAAAATGCCACATGTGGTAGTAACAGGAGGCACGTACACCTTTTTCTTGGTCCACTTGTTTTTGCTTTTCATTTTTTATATTCTTCAGTATCAACCCGTTTGTGTTTGCCAACTGTATATATCATGGAAGTAGTACATTTCATAAAATCAACGTGTGCCTCTGACAAAAAGAAAAATCTCATTTGCAGGTCAAACCTTACAAAAAACAAGGCATCTGCATCCTTTAAGTGTAAAAAGGTGAATGTGCTGGTTATTATTTTCCGCTTACTGTGATTCTTAATATTAACTCCTGATGAGTGATGAATCAGTTGTATAAACTATAAACAATATTTAGTATTACTCAGGGTTAGAATTTATGGTCTAATCCTATTAGTGCAGATGCATTTTTATTATTTTATCCATGTGTAGTTTTTTTTAACAATAAATGCAATGGTCTAAATCACAGAGCTTTTTAAGTAAGAAAAGAAAACATAACAGAAGGAAAATCACAACTTACTCTTGTATATTGGTTAATAATTGAGACTTCACTGATTTTATCACAATTTTTGTTTTTGCTACACTTGCAAATTCAATTCTTCCCATTTCAGGATGTTGTTCTCTTAGATGATGATGATGATGATGATGATGATGATGATGATGATGATACAGAGTATGCTAGATCTGCTGCTGATGTTGAGATATCTAATAAACGGTAAGCCTGCAGTGATAGTATCTCTACATGTTACATTTTGTTGCTATCAGTTATAGTGTAAGATGGCGAGCAATTATAGATTGTTCCATTAATGAAATTGTGCTTGTGTAAGGATGAGTCAAAGATCTACTATCCTTCAAGGTCGGAATAATTTTTTGTTATTGAGGTATCTGTACATAGGGAGATTACCTCTATCCAGTCTGATATCCTTATATTTGCCGACAGAACTGATCCAGAAGCTGTTGAGCTGACTTACTCTGACATGAAATGTCTCGAACCTGAAGGATATTTGAAATCACCTGTTATAAATTTTTGCCTTCAGTAAGTAATCTTTTCCATTTTCTGTACTTTTTTTGTAATCTTCTGCTTTCTTCAGCATGCGCAGCAGAACTGCACTCATGCTTGTGCCCCTGAGATTCCACCTTTCTGGCTAAGCATAATTTTTTAAGCAAAGTATAATACGTTGTCACTCAGCTTCTACAGGGAATAATTGGTAGCCTCAAACTACTTGATAAGGCTTGACTTATCAAGTGGTTTGAGGGGAAAAAACCTACTTGATAATTTGCTGAAGTTCAATGACTGAGATGTTGTGTTGAAAGTGTTCATGACTTTACAACATTTCATACATTTATTAGAGCCATTTCTTCCATGGTTTATAAATTCCAGTTATATCTTCTATGTTGGTTTCAATAATTGATAATCTATTCACTCCAGCCTGACTATGGCCATGTCAGGTACCTCAAGAAATCAAGACATCGCGGAGACTTGTACATGTTTAATACATATTTCTATAGCAAACTTGAAGAAGCACTATCCACACCGGTATGGTTATTATGTTTCCATTCTATATTGATTATTCCAAACTCAGAAACACCACATCCATGCCTTTCCACAGCTTGATATGCATGAGTTGGCTTAATGTGATAGCTTCATTGTACCCCATAGAACAAGAAGTCACATTTTGGTATGTTGCACTGTAGTCAAGCATTATGTTTTAAATGCGCCATGTCTCCAATGCAGGTTGAACTATAGTACTCTACCGTCATTTTGACCTTTTTGACACATGTAAAGTAAAACATGCAGTAGATGAATTCTTAGTGCACAGAATCGAGATAATCACGCGGGGATGACTTGTGGCTAGGGGTGAAAGGCCAACCAAGATCGCTTGGCTTTAGCTCATTTTTTTGTCTATTTCTTCTCTTTACAGATCCCCTTTTCCCTTATCGTGAAGTGTTCCTAGCACACATTTCCACGAAACTGTATATGATGCCTTAATGGTCCTTAGTAATTTGGAGGATGAATCCACAAAATTGCAAACACCGGTTAATTTTAAATTCCTTTAAACTTGAAAGCAGGAAATCTGCAGTTTGCGAAAAATTCTTTCATGACATTTTCTTTGGAAACAGAGTTTATTTCTTTTTTTGCAAACTGGTTCAATCATTCCCTCACCTACACCTCTGTTTTAGGGTGACCGTGACTCACAATTCAGCAAGTTACGGAGATGGTGGAGAAATGTAGATATTTTTAAGAAAGCATACATAATTTTGCCGATTAATGAAAAGTAAGCTGCTTCTCGGGATAATACTTAAGTATGAAAGGGCAAGCTTTTCATTTGCTTCTCAGCAAGAAAGATTACCTTTGTATATAGTTGACGGATTATGGTCAACAGTTAAGAAAGAAAGTTTTGGTATACCATTAATGGATATTACATTATGGTCATGCAAATTAGGATGCACTGGAGCTTGATCATTGTTTGCATGCCTACAAAAGAGGGAGATTCAGGGCCAGTTATGCTTCACTTGGACTCTCTTGGGCTTCACAGCAGTCAAAAGCTTTTTGACACAGTTGCGAGGTATTTAATCATCACTGATACAATGCTAAGAGTTTAGTTTTGAGCCCAATTCTGTAGACTTTAAGATTGGAGCTAGTAGTCCGTTTTACAAAGCTTATAACTCCACTTTTCCAACTGCTAACCTACTGTCAGTCTTGCTGCAACTTTCATGAGTTTCATATTATTACAGATATCTTGAAGCAGAATGGCGACATCTACAGAAGGATTCTTCTTATGATATTCCATTTTCAGGGATGATATGGAAGCGTCTTTCAAGAAATATAAAGGGGGAAAAGGTTGAGGTAAGAACCCTGGAATTCTAGGTATAGTTCTCCAAGTACTTGTGACTGCAACAACTCTTGATTGCATTTAGTTTTTCTTTGATGTACCTTGCTACTCTCTATTTTCATCTGCCAGATGCCACATCAGTGTAACGAGTATGACTGTGGCCTCATTATGCTTCATTACATTGACAAGTTTATTCAAGAGGCGCCAGAGAGGTTTACAAAAGGGAGTCTTGGCATGGTACAAATTAGATTGCTCCATTATTTTTGTCGACTTAAAATGCTGATTCCTAATACTAATGCACTATCTGGCTTAGTTTGGACGCAAATGGTTCAACCATGAAGAAGCGTCACAGCTACGAGAGGGGGTCCGGGCACGCCTGTTCGATTTATTTCAGAGTGCGGAGGAGGATGATGGACCATCAGAGCCAGAGTGGCATCCAGGCGATCATTCTGAAGGAGAAGACAAGGATGCAGACACAGTCATGGCTATAACACTTGAATCTGAGTGACAAATGAACGGCACGTTGCCTCCTGTTTCCAGCGACATGGTGATTGGTGAACTCTGATCTTGAGATTTTCAGCTCGGAGGGCATCGCGTTGGTTTCCAGCGACATGGTGAACAGCTCGGAGGGCATCGCGTTGGACCAGAGATGCTATGCTGCCGCTGAGGGCGTGAGTGCGCTGCTCCATAATTATGCTGTTTTGGTCTTTTGGATATGGAGAGTTGGAAAAGAGGGCATCAAGTTGGTTTCCCTCTCGTTTGACCCTCGTTCATGCAAAGTGAACTTGAGCGGTGGAAATGTACAGTGTAAAAATTATGCTTAGGCATGCAAATGGAATCGTTCATCCCAAAATAGAACTCGCATACTTTATATAAAACACATGGTAATCTGTGAGCAAGAATCTCAGTTGACTGCTGTTCCAATAGCCTGTTACCTTGTAAAGAGCGCATAGATCAGAATAAACATTATAACCTAGTCTGCAACGAAGACATTTTGTGCACGAACAGGTAAATATCATTCTCACCACGAAGCGGTAAGGAAGCTTACAGATTCAAGCGAGAGAAGCAGAGAACTCTGGAGGACAAAGGGTTGGTACTAAGCTAGAACTTGTATAGTCATGCTGCGAGACATAACTTTGCACTTCTGATTGATGTCAGGATGCCACACTATAATCCCATGCAACATTCAAAACAAGAAAAATAGATTTAACATGTAATATGGATAATTCCGTTGATAATGATATAATGGAAAATGAGATAGCTAGCACATGAGACCATAAGTTTTAGACCGCAAATTTTAGTACAGATCGCATCAGCAAAAGCCCAAAGGGTGAATTCCGGAAGGCATGCAGCAAGTGTTATTGGAATCCTGCAGTAGAAAGGCTAAAAAGCAGTCTCTTGTGACCGAAGCACCTTCCTGTTATAGAGGCGTAGCAAATCCTGTGGAAGCAAACCAGAAAAAACAAAGGATTAGAATAACAAAGCAGACAAAATGGGATGAATGGAAAGTTTGTGAGAAATACATAGAAAACAGTGGTCTAATGTTGAACTAAAACTGCTGCTTCTAAGCAGTTCAAGGGTAGTTTTTAGAGTAAAATTACTGAGCTATATAAAAATACATAGGCTTTTAGACATAAAAATACATACATATATTACTGAGGTACTAAACACAACTTGCATCTTTAAAACATAGGCTTTTAGAGTAAAATGGAATCATTTGGCAAGAAAATATAATTTCATCTGAGCGATCCAGACAGCATTGTGTCCAAACTTCAAACTTCCTGTAACAATAATTTGGTCTTGTAGACACCTTAAATGAACTTTGAGTATAATTTATTGATATATAATTGTTTCAGGATCTCAGCAATAATCTTAAATAAAACAGCCAATCTATATTCACTGAAAACGCTTAGGTGGGGAAATGTGCCAATGCATGAATAGCAATCGTATGAAAGGATAAATATGATATCAATACTCACGGAACATTTATTTTTGGTAAATATGCTATTTTAATAAAGGACATAGCAATGATCTGAACTTAGCCAAATGATGTTGTCAGGAGTCAGGCCGCTAAAGGAGTTGCACCACAAATAGTGACATGTGGCCAGTCAGACAAAGTGCATCCTAACCGTTGTGGCAATAATTTTTGTTAGGAAATGACATACAAAGAACTAAAAAAATGCAGATCATAACAAAGTTCTTCAATCCCATCCACCAAAGATAACAGTACTAAAGAGGCAGCAAATCAAGCATTTTGATCTAATTTTAGACACGTCACACACATAGCACTAGCCACTAGCCCAGGTTAACACAATACTTCATTACTTGTACTTCAGGCATACTATCGCTCATAGCTGAAGTTCCCTCGATTTCTAGCCTATCCTCAATAACAGGGGCGGAGCCCAAGTGGAGGCCAAACTGCCCTCCGCCCCCTCTCTCTAACTCAGCAAAATTACTGAAGACTTAATAATGCTTCCATAGCCACGAGCCCTCCGTTCCGTTGGCGCACTAGCCTAAGCCTGCACTCTCGCTTTGAAAACTGAGATCGTGTGGCCTGATGGTTAATCAACTGAAACAAACACCAGGGAGACCACGCGACCATGAGGTGCTGTGCACGACTGCATGCAGCGGCTGCGAGATCACAAGTTCGCAACAGTCGCCAAGCCTCATCACACTCAACCTTGCCTTGTTCTCCGCAGCGCGGCTCAGCTGCTCGCTCACCAGCAACGCCAAGCATTGTGTCCCAATTCCATTGCCATTCTTCACAAAGTCAATAGCTGCTGATGCCAATGCTATTTACATAGTATAAAACTGGAATTCTATAGCAGTATGTTAATCTGATTCATCACGGTTCATTCATTCAAACTCTTTCCAACTCTCTACCATAAGTCCCGATGGCATGCATCATTTACGGGAAAGAAATGGAGCAAACAGAGTGAGATAAATTTACCTTCGGAGAGCCAGCCCCAAGAGCCAGGCTTAAGCCCGAGCATGGAGGTGAGCAGCGCCGACGCCGTGGCGCTGTGCATCGGCATTAGAGAACCCTGCACGCAGCCGAGCGCCGCAACCGGCACCCTGCACACGGCGAGCACACCGAATCTGAGCCAAGGATCAGAACAAAAATGGACCACGGGAGATTCAGAAGCGCCGACAGGCTACCTCGAGATCGCGAGGCGCCGGCGAGAGGCGCGGGGGAGAGACGCGGCCGCCAGCTCCGGAGACCGAGACGCCGCCTGGCGGGAGAACGTCGCGGAGAGGGTCGAAGGGGAACCGGAGCGCAGTGCCGCGAGGGCCCGCCGCGCGCCGCCACCAGCCGCCGCCGCCATCGATGGTGCGGTCTCCACAAAAACCCTTCTCGGGCTGCTAGCAGATGCGGGAGGATGCCCCCGAGGGGCTTGGTGGACCTGGTCTATAACACAAGCCGTGGACGCCTTGCCGTCTGCAGGTACAACTGATAGCCGTGCGAACTGCCGACGATTAGTTCAAATCTACTTGTGCCCATGTGAAGATTTGGAGTAAGGTCTTTTAAAAAAAAGATTTGGAGTAAATCAGAGATATTACGTGTGGCTTCTGGCCTTGCACGGTAGCCGAGTATTTTGTAGTGTTTTCCAATTTTCTATTTGAAGGTGCACATTCTAATTCCACGTTTAGAACATAAGATTTATTAACCTCTGTAAAATCAAAGAAAAATTGATGTGAAAACCATTCGTTCGAAAATGGCTAGTACTCTGTTCGGCAGGCTGGATTTCGACAGATTTCGGCTCGTTTAGTAGTATTCTGTGAGAGAGAGAAGCTGAAAGAAGCCGAAAGCAGAAAAGCGGAACAAGGCGTAGGTTTTCAAAACCACAAGGGGGAAATTCCCCGGGGAAGCAGTCAAACAACTTTGTTTCTTACGTTTCCATATTTTTCATCAAAGCGAGCCAATCAAAACAGGAAGCATTTGAAGGCAAATACATAACCTTTTCTTCTCTACTTCTCTAATTGCAAAATACTCCATCCATTCCAGATTATAAGTCATTTTAACTTTTTTAGATATATATATTTTTTTGCTATTCGCCTAGATATAGGTTATGTCTAGATAGATAGTAAAAACTATGTATTAGAAAAGGCAAAACCATTTCTAATTTGAAACAGAGGGAGTAGGCTCCAGGGCCAAAGGCATAACCTAAGTCAGAGCTGAAAGCCAAGCAGGCATATGAATCACACCCTTGGTAGCCAGGCAATGGGTACAGAAAGAAGTTAGAAAGTTCTGTAGTCAATTAGTCATCTGGATCAGAGTCCACATACCACCAGGGGTTCATAACCATGTGTTACACTCAAACTGTTTATTTTGCTGTGACAAGTAACAAATCAGGGACACCAGCAAAAAGAACGTTTCAGGCTTGTAAATGCATGAACAGAAAAGCAGAATACCAAAAGGGGCCTAAATTACACCAATGGCAGCATACATGTCCCTGATATAAAACTAGTGGTTACCTAAATGTTAGATAGGCAATGGCCCACAGTACTCTTGCTCCCATGAAAATTAACAATGCGGACTTCTAATATCTTGTTTACCAATAGTCTTTGCAAGAGCAGACACCATTTTCAAAGTGGTGGAACCTCTTTGCATCCCTTGCAATGATCTGACGGCCAACAAGTTTTGAGACTATCTTGAAAGCCGTGTGACAATCTCCACAGGAACGAAGATTCTTTATAACCCGAATGGGAGAACGAGCAGCGCTTGTTATAAGACCGTAACTGATAGCCAGCCTCTCGCTGTGAGCCAGCAAAGCATCCTCTTTTGTTTCTTGATCAACGTCGTGAAGCACGAACCGGGTGTCAGCAATATACCCAGCTTCCTTCATATGAGCTGACAAGTACCTCAGCTCTTCATAGATCTTATGAGTGTCAGGGTGGGATCGATCTCCAGCTCTATATTCGTGGACCTTGCTCCTAGCTTCAGCCACACCAGCCTTTTTCCTTTCTTTTTCCTTTGCAAGGTCTGAAGCGTCGACAGGGAAAAGACCCATTTTGGACTGTTCATTAAGCCTAGAAGAATCCAAACGTTCTATTATTTGAGCGCAACGATCTCCGAGCTCTAAGAAGCCATTAAGTCGACACATGTTCATCAAATTTTCCCAGACCTCAATGCTTGGTTCCACAGGCATCCGCTCCACAAATTCATGAGCTTCAGCAATGTAGCCTGACTGCCCAAGCATACTAACAATGCTGGCATAATGTTCCATGGTAGGAATTATACCAAAATCCTTCTGCATTGCTTCAAAATGCAACATTCCCTCATCAACAGATCCCATAATTCCACAGGCCAGAAAAATATGCGTGAACATGACAGGATCTGGCTTATCCCCTGTCTGCTTAAACTGATCGAAAAAATCAGTTGCTTCTTCACCATGACCATTATGCACAAAACCTGATATCATAGTGTTCCAAGAAGCCAAGTTATGATGATCCATAGTACTGAAAAGCTTCTTAGCATCTTCCATTGAACCACATTTAGCATACATCTCCAAAATTTTGTTTTGAACATCTGTGTCCATAGTAATTGATGATTCAGATATCTGACTATGTATTACTCTTGCTTCTTCAAGAGCAGTTGCATCACCGCATGCTAGCATCAATCTAAAGTACTGATGAGCATGTAGCACAGTTCCATTTTCCTGTAGCAAAGCCAGAATCTCCATCGCTTCTTTTACATTGCCATCTTCACATAACTTCTCCAGTTCTTCAACAGTACCTTTGTGTTTTCTGCTGACTTCGTTAGATACTTCAGAAAGTGAGCCATCATTTGAAGCATTGCCAGGCAGTGGTTGATAATATATGCCACCTTGATGCGGGCCACTGTTCAAGTGATTCCCAAATGATGTAGTAGGTTGAACATGTGAATGTTTTTCTTGATGAATTCCATTAGGGAGGCGTTGCACATCTGTATTTAGGTACATGGAATATCCTTGAGTGCTCCTTGTGTCAACTTGGCTAGTGACATAAGGACTCTGATTTGCTTGTGGAGCATTATATCCATAATTGCTACTGCTGCCTTGCTGAAACCCTGTAACATGCTCCTTACGGAAATTAGTTGGATTTGCATACTGGGAGGTCGGATTACCAGGTCTATCTGGATAACTGCCCCTAGATCTATGATCAACATATTGCTGTTGCTGAAAGACTTGCTGACCATTTCCAACTGAGTTTGGACCTTGTCCTGAAGGACCATATCCATACTGCGCAGTAATAGCTCCCTCTCCTTTATAGGTCTTCCGGTTACTTTGGGTGTTATATCCAGAGTCATATGTACCATATCCATTAGGATGATGATAAGTTTGCCCTTTACCATACCCAGATGGGGTACTTTTAGCTTCTGCACCATTGTACTGCTGATGGGCATTTGGAAGATGTCCACCAAGGCTTTGTTGGCTGTATGCACTACTAGTTCTATAATAAGGTTGTGTCGCATTATATCCAGGTTGCTCATTATTTGCTCTTGCACCAGCATGTGGCTGATTACTGCTTGGAAAGCCATAAGATGCACCACTTCTATATGGTTGCTCGGAACTACCACCAATATTCACACCACTTGTGGAACCAGCTGAGTGGGCATCTCTCTTAAGCTGGTGGTCGAAGTGATTTGAACGGGAGTTCCCATAGCTCCCTGCGTTGTTTTGTCCCCAGTCACGGTGATGGTCTTCATCAGTACGTTCAGATGCAAGGTTGCCAGCTGCTCGATGTGGAATCTGAGACTGCACACAACTTCTTCCAGCTGGAAGCCTGCACGATGTAAGAAACGAGTTTTCAGGCTGACACTCAATTGAAATGTTTCAGGAGCATTATTACTCGGATCGGGTAAGTAGTGAAGCTTTAGATTAGTCACAAGCATGTTCGAGCAAACAGAAGCCCCAAATTGCTGCACCCAAGGAGGACCCAGGGGCCAGGGGGCATCGCTGAGATTCACACTTTCCATTTCACGTTCTAATTGGACCTCAATGATTTGCAGCAAGACTATTGGATATTAGGAAAAATGGAAATATCTGCGGCTCGTTTTCTTTTGTATATAAAAAACTTATTCGACTCTGTTCTTAGCAACCGAGCAAAAGTTAGCAGGGAACCAAATAATGAGCAGATCTCACAACTCTAGGTAAGAGAAGATACAAATAAGATTGGCAAAAGGAATAGCAAGGCGGGTTCAACGAGACACCGAGGAAGCGTGCAGTACCTGGGCGGCGAATCCGCAAGCCGGTACGGGGGGACGGGCGCGGCCGATGCCGCGATCGCGCCGCGAGGGGAATAGCGGGCGGCGAGGAGCACCCTGCGCGCTCCGACCATGGCGGCCATCTCCTATTCTCCTCCCCTCCCTCTCTCGGCGCGCTCCCTCCTGCTCCCGTGTGTCTTGCTCGCTAAAACCCTCGCGAAGGCAAAGGCGGCGGCTGAGCTCCCCCCAGCCGCCAAGCAGAAGCGCTGCCCTGCGATGTACTCGGCCGTGCGTTGCTGTCGCGGCTGGGGATGGGGTGGTGCCGTGATGCGGTGCGTGCCAGGTGGGTGCTGGACTGCTGGTGGAACTCAACCGGGCCGAGTAACATTATCTGGGCCGGCCCAACGCGTTAGTTGGTTAGGAGGGGCAGGAGGGCGTCCGGTCCACCACGACGGCACATGGTTCGCCTGAATCGCCTCTCGCTAGGAGGATCCGCGCGGCGACCGCAGGCCGCAGCAAGCGAGAGCCCAACCAAGCGGCGGCGACCCGCCCCCGGCCGCCGCGCCCATGGACTCCTCGCCGCAGCCGGCGCCTCCCACTGGAGGCGACCCGGCGGATCCCGAGCTCCCCAGGCTCACGGTGACGCAGGTGGAGCAGATGAAGGTGGAGGCCAGGGTTGCCGACATCTACCGCGTCCTCTTCGGGGCCGCGCCCAACACGAAATCCATCATGTGAGCATCCCCTAGAGCACGGCTCGTCTTCTGTTTAGGAGCTACTCCCCCCGACTGTTGGCCGTGCTTGCACCGGTAGTTGAGTGGCGGATCTCTAGGCATGGATTTGGTTTGGGGATTGGATCATTTGATAAACTCTAGCTCCAAATCGCTGGTTAGCCGATAACTTTACCTATTGCACCGGCATAGTTGAGGGGTGCAGCGTTCCTGATTTGGTTGCTTTGCTAAAATTATTGCTTACTTAAGCTTGATGCTGCCAGTTTACATGTTGTGTGATAGCGTCTTCGATGAATAGAATACGCAAACACTCACCTGAGCATTGAGATTACCATGTTTGCTGCCTCCTCGTCCTGAGATTTTGTTATTGAGTTGTTTTCTGTGCAGGCTAGAGCTGTGGCGTGATCAGCATATCGAGTACCTGACACATGGGCTGAGGCATCTCGGGCCAGCCTTTCATGTTCTCGATGCCAAGTAATGCTTGTACATCGTTTAGTTATATTTCAGGACATTCTGGGGAATTCGTGCCATTGATGCATAGTTGTTCTCGTATTTTTTTTATTGATACAGTCGTCCGTGGTTGTGCTACTGGATGGTTCATCCACTTGCTTTATTGGATGAAGTACTTGATGATGATCTTGAGGATGATATCGTGGACTTCTTAGCTCGATGTCAGGATAAAGATGGTGGATATGGCGGTGGACCTGGACAGGTTTGCTTCCACCCTAAAACTTTTTGAGCCCCACACTTTTGGACTGGATATTTCTTCGAGTTTGCTATTTTCATTGATTTTTAAAATAAGATTTAGATTTTATGCAGTGCATGTGTTAATCTTGAACATGTCCAGTGAAATGCTGAGGACAGAGATATTTGTTCAGGCATTCACATTAAATTCCTCTTTAGTTTGCCTGCTTCGAACAAGTTAAACCGACGTTTACATGTCCATGCCATAGTTGTTACGGCGGCGTGGCGAGGAGCGGCGACCCACCACCTTCACACCTTTACAGTGTCTATGGCGCGCGGCGTGGCGTCGCCATACACACATCGGCGTGGCGAATACATACATTATAGTCTAGGATATTAGGAAATTATACTGACAAATAGTAATGCAAATGTAGGTTAAAAGGTATAGTCTACAATATTAGCAACTCAAAATAGTAATGTAAATGTAGCACAAAAGACATAGAACTCTCTCATTTCTCAAACTTCCAAATCTCTCATCTCTCAAAAGTCGTCCAATGCAAACTCATCGAGATCGTTAGAAGCATCCACGTTCTCTCCACCATCTTCAGTAGCATCCATTGGTTGTTCACCAAAATCATCTATATCATCATCATCCAAAATGATCTCTTCTTCCTCTTCCTCTTCCTCCTCCAGCAGTGCAGTAGAGTGAGAGCAAGGCTCCGTTTGCGAGAGCTCCGACTTTTAAAAAACACGTCCGACTGACGAGTGCAGTAAATATCTTTTACTCAAATCTACGCTACTCACCTCTTCTACAGCGACTGACGAGTGGGACCCACTCCAACCTTATCTCCCACCCCCCATCCACTCCCTCTCCCCACGCCGCGTCTCCCTCTCCCTCTCCCTCTGCCCTCCTCCCTCACCAGCGCGCCCCTCCTCCGTCCTCCTCCCTCGCTCCGCCCTCTCCCTCCCTCACCGGCGCGGCGGAAGGACAGAGGCCGGCGGCGGGCCTCGCGGAGCTTGTCTCGGCGCTGCTCCGCGGGCCGGATCCCCTGCCCCCTCCGCTCGCGGCGGCCGCGGCTCGGGCAGGGGAAGGAGATAGCGGCGGCGGCGGCTGAACAGGGGAACGAGAGGAGGTAAACAGAAATCTTCTCAAGTCTCAACTCATACACCTAGACGCACCACTATGGCGCCCGCCACAGAGCTTCACGGCGCCACAGGACGCCATATCGGCGCCACGGGGACGCCATAACTCTGTGGCAGACGCCATACTCATCGAAGTCGTGGCGTCGCCGTGGCGAGAGGCAAAAAACCGCCACGACGCTATGGCGACGCCATAACAACTATGGTCCATGCAAATAAAAAAAATCTACAGGCCACTGTCACATGATTAAAAATATCAGAATAATGGATATCTTTTATGTATGAAATATCAATCCATGCTTTGGCCTTGTATACTCAAGGATATCTTTTCAATACCCCATGTACATATACCGCCTTTCTATTTTATAGAAAAAAAATTAGGTAAGGGTCTCCCCTGCTGATCCGTTCAAATAAAAGGATATATTTTGGTTAGTAATTACTCCCTCTGTCCCAAATAAATGTCACACTAGTTTTATCGTAAATCAAATTATCTTAAGTTTGACCAAGTTTATAGAGAAGAATATCAACATCTACGACACCAATTGGGTATAATATGAAAATATTTTTTATGACGAATCAAATCTTACTTATTTGGTATCATAAATATTCGTACCTTTTTGTATACACTTGGTCAAACTTAAAATAGTTTAACTTTGGACAAAACTAGAATAGCATTCCTTTTGGGGCAGAGGGAGTACATTTTTAGGACACTTTCATTTGTCCTTCTCTTCATACAATTTTTTATCAGACATTTTTGCTACTGGATTTATCAAATTCGAGTTTATCTCTGTTGACTTATTGAAGAGGATTAATTATAAAGGTTTTCTTTATGCATTCTTTTGCCCACCTCTTTTGCAGTTGCCTCATCTAGCTACGACTTATGCTGCTGTAAATACACTTGTGACTATAGGGAGCGAAATGGCATTTTCATCAATAAATAGGTAACTCTTATGGTTGCTCTACAACAAGATCTGCTTTACATATAACTATATGAGTCTTTTGGTTAATAACATCTACCTTGTTGTCCAGGGATAACCTGTACAAGTTTATGCTTCGGTTGAAAGATGAATCGGGCGCTTTCAGGTACACATCCTATCAGCCTAAAAACTGGATGAAAATTACTTGTTTCCCATATATAGTTCCTTCCGAGCTGATGCCGGCCACTCATTTTTCCTTCACCATAGAATGCATGATGGTGGTGAAATTGATGTTCGGGCTTCCTATACGGCTATATCGGTGAGTTTTTTATAGTTCTTCACGATTTCTTTGCAATTATCTGATATATCCTCATGTTGACACTAGGTGGCCAGCCTTGTGAACATTCTTGATGTAGAACTGGCAAAAGGTGTTGGTGATTACATAGCAAGGTTCTGTCTGTTTAATCGACTGTCAATTTTTCAATTGCAAAATTTCTTGTTGCATGGTTGCAGTTCCTTTTTATTGAATGATTTCTCAATTATATACCATGACTCCAGATGTCAAACTTATGAAGGTGGTATTGCTGGGGAGCCTCATGCTGAAGCTCATGGTGGGTACGTTTCTGACTATTTCTGTTAATTTTCTGAATTTATCTGTTTAGAACATTAGGTGAAAGGTGTTTTCTATGAAGGTATACGTTCTGTGGGTTGGCTGCTTTGATCCTGCTCAATGAGGCAGAGAAACTTGACTTGCCTCGCTTGATCGTAAGACAACCTCTTCCTCCGTCTTTATTCAATTTTACTTCTATGATGTGTGTAATTATGTGACTGACTTTATTGTTTTTAGACTATGAAGTTGTTCATTTAGGTCTTTTGGTTACTAAGTGCCATGAAGTCATTGTTCATTTACGTCCTTTGGTTTCTGAGTGCACGAAATTTAGTTGATATGTATGTGTTTAGGTGATACAACAATTTGTTTCTATTACAATATCGATTGGCATTGTTGCTGATGACTTCACCACTTAGGACTGGGTGGCATTTCGTCAAGGAGTGGAATGTGGATTTCAAGGACGAACTAATAAATTGGTTGATGGTTGCTACTCCTTTTGGCAGGTAATGGCTTTCTACAGTCAGTTATCTTTTCAACATGTTGTGTTCCGTATGACAGAAATCTACTGTGTCACCAGGGTGCTGCTATTGCTTTAACACAAAAGCTAGTTATGATTATTGATGAGCAATTGAAATTATCATACTCCTGCAAAAAACCATCAGGAGAGGATGCATGTGGCACCAGTTCATCTGGGTGCACTTCAGAAAAATCTTCCTCTGGTAAGACTGATGGCCTTCCATTTTTCTTTTTTCATGAAATGAAAAATAGTAGTTTACTTTTTGTTTATGGTAAGTTCAAAACTAGTTTATTGTTCCTCGCCAACAGGTGAGAAGGGAGGGCATGCCATGCAGCAATGCATTTATAACTTAATCAAGCCATTTAGGCTGTATAATTGCTATTAGGTTGGCGATCAAATGATACCAGTAATCTATTTTTAGAACCTTGATCTATTTACTAGGGATTAATATGAATGTCTCATACTGTTTATACAATTTTGTACATTTCATGTACAACTTTATATGCTCCATCTGTCACCGTTCTCATCTATTTTGCCTTTTCTTCCCCTGAAGCTGTGGATTATGCAAAGTTCGGATTTGATTTTGTGCAACAGAGCAACCAAGTTGGCCCATTGTTCCACAACATTGCCCTGCAACAATACATCCTCCTTTGTGCTCAGGTGAGAGAAACTAATGCAATGCCTTTTTTCTGATTTGCAGAGTTTTCACCAGAACATGAAATTTGTAATGCCATGTTATCATTTAAAGTTTCCACACTAACTTCCGATTGCAACCACTTCTGTAAATCAGGTTCTAGAGGGAGGATTGAGGGATAAGCCTGGAAAGAACAGAGATCACTACCACTCATGCTACTGCCTCAGTGGCCTCTCAGTTAGCCAGTACAGTGCCACGACTGATTCTGATTCATGCCCCTTACCGCAGCATGTGCTTGGCCCATACTCCAATTTGCTGGAGCCCATCCATCCACTCTACAATGTTGTACTGGATAAATACCATACGGCCTATGAGTTCTTTTCACAAGAGTGATGGTGTGAAATTTTAGAGCAAAGTTGGCTAGGGCAAATGTATGATTGTATTGTTTGCATGGATAGTATTGGGCCCAAGTATTGTGACATTATATTTTTGGTATGTATACCTTAGTCATGTTCTATCAGGCTATTGTATGCTTGGTCAGGGGCATTGCCTGGTTTTGATATATCATCTCAATTTCGGTTACTAGTGTTTTTTTAGTATTGGTGTATTGCCTGGTTTTGACTTCTGATTGCCTCATCCCAGTTTCTGTTACTGGCTTTTTTTGAGTATTGGTGCATTGCCTGGTTTTGATGATCTCATTTCAATATCTGTTGCTGGCGTTTTTCGAGTATTGACAAAAAAATCTATCATTGAAATGTGACGTACATACGTCATTGTGATGTGGAGTTAGAATCAAGCTGTGTATATTTTACATACAATAGACTTGATAGCCTTGGTGTGGTACAATTGTACAAATGTATCAAGACGCACGAGTCTTGCTATTCTGCTAGATGGCAACAGAAACTTACGATTTCGGAGACACAATGTTTAGAGGTCAGCGACGCTGCTATATTTTTTTTTCTCGAAAGACCCAGGACAGGTTCCTAGCATTAATTAATAAGCAGAAGAGCAGATACTGGCGCCAGTGGCGCCAAGAGTTTACCTGAACCAAATGAATCCATTCAGGCTGGAGCATCGGAATAGCCCCACAACAAGAAAAGAAAAATTACACCGATTACTCGCTAGGGGTTCCATCAATTAGAGCGGCCAGGTGTTTGGCCCCGGCTGAGACCCAAAGCCTGGTTGTATCCTTGATTCCCTCGACAATCCTACTTGGCGTCTTCACTTCATCATTGAAGATTCTTCCGTTTCGCTCACACCAGATTGACCACGTTACCAGAATTGCTAGAGAGCGAGCGCCCTTCGCCTCCGGACTTGTGGAGTTCCCAGCCAGATCAAAAAACCAGCTCGTCAGATCAGCAGGCAGCTTCCAGTTGGTCGGGCTCATTGCCGGGCAGCGACTCCATTCGCTGATGGAGGTCCAGATGGTACAGGAGACAGGGCATTCCGTGAACAGGTGCAAAGCAGTCTCCAAATTTCGGAGACAAAGCTGACAGAAGTAGCAATTGGGCCATTCACGTAATAGTAGTCGGTCAGCTGTCCAAACCCTATTCTGAAGCATAATCCACATGAAAAACTTGCACTTTGAAGGAGCCCAGACCTTCCAAACCATTTTGGGAAAAAAGAACAAAATTCCTCCCTCGAACTGCATATTGTAGGCCGACTTTTCAGAGTATTCCCCGGATGCATTTCTTGTCCAAATTATAGTATCCGCTTCCGAGTTGGTTGCATCAAAATTGACTTCGGCCTTGTTTAAATGAAATGTTGTAAAGTTTTTGAAGAATGTCGGCACACATTTGAAGTACTAAATATAGATTAACTAAAAAACTAATTACAGAACTCGTCTGCAATCTGTGAGACGAATCTATTAAGCCTAATTAATCCGTCATCAGCATTTATTGTAGCATAACATTATCTAATTACGGACTAATTAGGCTCATTAGATTAGTCTCGTAAAATACACCCAATCTGTGATAGGGAATTTTTTTAATCTCCATTTAATATGTCATACATGTGCGAAAATATTCGATATGATATTTTTAGGTGTAAAATTTTTTCATCTAAATAATTCCAAGTCCTTCGTCGATCAGTGCCATAAGCGGACAAATTCATCCAAAAGTGGGACTGTCAGATCGTAAGCAACGTCACGTATCCATTGTTCTGCCAAGAGGGCCTCTGCTACCGTTCTGTTTTTCCTTTTACTGTATTTGAAGAGCAGGGAAAAGGGCAAAGCAGAGTAGGTATCTGAAGCTTCAAATTTTCGTAGTGTTAAAACCCATCAAACTACTAGCAGCATCTTGTGATCTCCGTCTCGCACAGACAAGTATGGGAACTCCATCGGTACATTGGCAGTGAACCCAGCTGCTCGTTTTCTTTTCAGTAAATCCTTTTTTTCTGTTCTAGTGAGTGCCAATTACCCAAGGATCATTTATATATGCAAAAAATATCTTAGTTCTTGACCCAGGACAGGTTCCTAGCAGCACTGGCTGCCTCAAGCTGTACACAGCACAGCACTGCGGCGGACAGGCAGGTCAACTTGTGAAGAAAGTCCTCGCGGTCAGAGACCGGTGGCGTGACTTGTGGAAGAAAGGTTACTGACATGGGCTGCAGGGGCCGGGCACCGGTGGCACTGTGGCAACGAGGCGACGTGCCTTCTCGACTTGTCACTTGTCCCTGTGCGAGTCACGGCGCCGTCCCGTCGCGCGGCTGCCATTGCCGCTTCCACTTCCGCACACCCTTTTTATGGCCGATTAGCAATTCCCTGAGTTAGGTCCTGCTATGATTCCGGGACCAAAAATTTTAGTCGCATTGAATGTTTAAATATTAACTATAATTAAAAATATTAAACGTAGATTAATTATAAAATTGATTGCATGAATGGGAGTTAATTCACCGTACGAATTTATTAAATCTAATTAGTCATGATTGATGTAATTAGTTTTACAATTAACCCTATTTAGTTTATCTAATCAAAGTTAAAACAGAGGACTAAAATTTAATTTAGCCCCTAACATTCAGACACTCTCTTGTACTGCTCGCCGTCGTGAAATGTGAGTTAGGGCTTTTTTTATGGCTCCAACTCCACCTAGGAGCTGCTTTAGGTAGAGTTGGAGCTGTCTGGATGGAGTGGGATGAAGTGTTTGGCTATAAGGTTGTTCTCGACTAAAAAAATATAATTTTCAAGATGTATCGCTATTATTGCTCTTATTTTGCGGGACCCACATGTCATACTCTTCTTCTCCCTATCCCGGCACCCACGGCGTAGCAGGGAGGCGAGCGCTGGGCCTGCAGCGATGGCGATGGCGGCGGCCTGCAGGGAGGTGGCGCTTGGCCTGCAGCGGCGGTGGGGACGTCGAGACGACCTTCCAAAAACACATCTCCCTCTCTTGACGGGTGCGGCGTTGGGACGACCTTCTAAGGATCTGCAGCAGGCGAGGCAATGGAGGAGGAGGCCGTCAGGTGACGGCAGGTGGCGGCGCCGGCGGATGGAGCCCCCACGGGCTGCAGGGAGGCAGGGAGGAGAATCCCCCACTGACTGCAGGGAGCCAGGGAGGAGGGGCCCAACGGAGGGCGCCCTACGACAGGCAGCAGGGGGAGGAGGGCGGCGGCGCTTGGTGTGGAGGAGGGTCCCGGCGGCCCGGTGCCGCTCGCTATGCAGGAGGCGGCGGCGACGCTCAGGGAGGGGGCGCGCGACGGAAGGGTCGCGAGAGAGGATAGGGTCGGGGGGTGCTGGGGTCGGGAGAAAATATAAACAATCGCTTTTTCTCTGTAATGGGTGGCAGTGGTGGGTAATTAATCTAGAACTCCATATTTATATGCATATTTGAGGGTTCAGAGCTGAAAAAACGTACTCAAAAACTCCAAATAGATTTGTAGTTTTGGAGCTCCATAAAAAACTTTTTGAGTTGGTGGAGTTCAGCTCCAAAGTCATGCCAAACAAACTCTTAGCCGGTACATTTAGAATATCCGAGGCTGAAGATTATATAGTGTTATAAGGGTGGGAATGGACTGCCGAGATCCTAAAACTCTCGTTGCGCGGATGCTTCAAACAGTTTCAAAATGCCGCTGACGCCTGATGCGAATCGAGGCCCACTGAGATCCACACAATCCAGGCAACCGAAATGACTAGCGCGGCCAATATAAGGATAACACAAGCATGACATTTATGTGCCATGACTGCAAATTAACATTGATTGTCTACATTCTGCTTCGTTAAATTTCTTTCAATTTATTCTCTCACATAATACTATTAAACCAGCTGAAATTAACTGAAATCTGCTTGCCAAATAAAGTGTAAAAGAGGCGACCTAACGACGAGGAAGCGGAACAGAGGATAACACGAGGTCACGCGTGACAAAGCTACAAGACCGGACACACACACACCAACACAGCACAGCACTTGAGCCTAGAGTCCCTAGTAGTCGCCGTCGTAGAGCCTCCGGCCGACCTCGAACGAGGCGAACGCGTCGGCGCAGGCGTACTTGAGCTGGTCGTCCGAGAGCGTGGGCGCGTCCCAGGCGCTCACGCGCACGTGGTGCGGCTTCTCCATCTGCACGATCATCACCTCCAGCACCAGCGCCTGCAGCCCCGCGCGGAGCATGTCGGGCCTCCCGAGCGTGTCGGCGGCGAGGCGGCGCAGGTCCACCGCGCTCGCGACGCGCAGCCCGTACCCGGGCCGCAGCTTGGCGGCGTCGTCGCGGATCCCGACGCCGACGAAGGTGAACCGGCGGTCGGCGAGGAAGGCGGACAGCTTGCGCGGGACGTAGTCGGCGCGGAGGATCTGGAAGACGAGGCAGCGGTGGTCGACGCAGACCTGCAGCACGGCGACGGGGCCGGGCGGCGCGCGGCCGGCGGGGCGCCACTCCACGTCGAGGTCGGCGATGTGGCCGCGGCGGTGCATGCGGTACGTCTCGGCCACCCACCCTTCCACCACGTCGCCGGAGTCCGTGAGCGTCGTGTCGATTATGTAGTCCTCGTCGAACGACACAACCGTGGTGCCGTCCTCGTAGTAGCCCTGGATCTCGGTCGCCATGGCCCTCCGCCTCCGGTGATCTCTCTCCCTCACCCTCTCCGGCGATCTCTCTCTCTCCCTGCGTAAAATCATTTGTGAGTATATTCAAAAGTGCTAATAAAAGATGAATAACACCATAAAAACCCTGAAGCACGAAGTCTTGGTGAGATCCTCAAGAATTTTGAATAAATTTACATTTGAATTTTAACTTTAGTTTGAATCCTTGAAAAACAAATAAAAAGAGAAAAATCCTTTCAAATTCCAAAATCCAGCCTGAGCCGAATCTTAGCTTGCCTTGCCCACTTTCCTTTCCTTCGTTTTCCAGCCCGCGAGGCCGCCAGGCCTCTTTCCCCTTTCTTCCTGGGCCGGCCCGAGGCAGCCGCAGCAGCCCAGCCACACCTCCTCTTCACTGCGTCGCTGCCCGCCCGGGCCCGCTTGTCAGCGACACCGGCGCCATTGTCTTCTTCTTCCCGCGCCGCCCGCTCCTCCACTCCGCGCCTCGTGCACCGACGGCCGGCACTGCTCCTCCGGGCCTCGTCATTCAGCAGCACAGCGCGAATCTTTTCCTTCACCGCCTCGGACCCCTCCCCTCCCCTGTGCTGCGCGGAATCGGCCAACGCCGCGCCCTCCGTCCAACCGCGCCGTCCGGGGGCAAGGACGCGAGCTGTACGAGCGCCAGCGCCGCACGCCATCCACGCGCTGCCCCTCCCTGTCCAGCTCACCAGCCAACTCTCTCTCTCTCTCCCCTCTGTTTCCAGTCAAACCGGCGCTCGCCGTCGGGCCCCGCCATAGCCACCCACGTGTCCCCTCTCTTCAACGCCATAAACCTCTCTCACCTGCACTGCAGCACGAGCTGCTCACCGTTCCCTTCCTCCGCAACATTTCCCCCCTTTCCTTTTCTTGACTTAGCCCCGCCGCTGCCATCGTCTTCGGAGCCGGCGAGCCCCAGCGAGTTGCGGCAAGAGCTCAGGTGGCCTCCGCCGTCCTCCGCGCGAGCTGCTTCCCCGCCCTGTCCGCCGTCCCGTTCACCGGAACGCTTGAGCGCCGCCGCGGCTGGGCTGCCGCCCCACCCGCGCGTCGGCGGGCCGTTCCGGCCAGCCGCGCCACGCGCCAGCGGGCGCCCCCAGGTGCGCCGCTCCTCGGGGAGCCTCGCACGGCCGCCTCCCCGACCCGCCGCTCGCCGCCGGCGAGCAACCGTGGCCGCCGCGCGCTCGCCGCGGGCTGCACGCGCGCCTCTGCGCCGCCCAGTGCCGCGCATCCGCGAGCCACGGCGCGCCGCGGTAGCGCCCGGCCGCGCTGGCCACCCCGCCGCCCCGCCCCGCCGCCGACCGGCCTCACCGCCGGCGTGAACGCCGCCTCCACCACTGCGCCGCCGTCGACCACCATCCGGCCACCTCAGCCCCACCCGAGCTCGTCTACAGGTATGCCCGGCCTCACTGATGCTCACCGGCCTGGTCTCGTCGCCGGTCGACGAGGCCCGTCGCCGGATTTTGGCCCAAACCGCCGCCGGCAAGCATAAGGGTCAAGGATCCAGATCTTTCTAGCATCCTTAGCGCAAAAGACCGAGGGTATATCTGCGAAATATTGCTTCTTCTTTTTGTTTTAAACCTGTGAACTTGTAAAATTAATATAAAATCGTAGAAAAATCAGACAAACGCAAAATAAAATCACTTGCAATGGTTGACGAATTCTAGAGCTTCTAGAACCTTTTGATAATACGAGACTTGGGTCTGATTTTGATAAAAGAGGACTCAGTATGATTTTGAAAATGTGGGCTAATGCGGACATTTTCCTGTAGCATTAAAATCTGAACTCACTTCTTTTTATATATACTCACAAATATGACTATACTACTCTTTTGCTAAAATACCTTCGCATATTAACCATGCATGTGTAAAAATCTGCTTTTCGCAATATAAACCATAGCCACTTCATTGTATTCCATTACACATGAACTTATATTCCCTCCGTAGGGTGGGGTTGACTTGCTGAGTACTTTTGTACTCATCATTGTCTGCGTTTACAGAGTTCGGTTCAACGCCGGAGAAATCTACCTGTAGAAAGTCGTGTCCGCACCCGACTTACCAGTGGCATGGGCTATCATGATGAGTTGCGATGTTGAGTGCTTCGTCAATATTATTCTACCTTTAGCAATAGCTTACATGCTTTTTGTACTTCTTTTATTTTGGTTACATATAAACCGCTGCCATCCAAATAGTAATGCATCATTCTGCTGAAATGCGCGACAATAGCATCGATGATAATCGCAAAATATGGTCTTATCGTTTTCCCTTTGTAGTAGGACACGATGTCCAACAGAAATATTAACATACACATGCGGGCAAAAGTGAATTGTGTTTGAATGGTGATTATTTGTGCGTGTTAAGTTTTCTCGGAAGATAATAACTGCCCGCTTAGTTTGATGGGTACTCCCACAAGCGAATAGGCGAATAAAAGCGGGATATTTACAGGCGACGACTGCGCAGATTTACTAGCATTACGAGTTTGCGACGCCTAAGTAGTAGCTAGTCTAGTAGTCGCCATCGTAGAGCCTCCGGCCGACCTCGAAGGAGGCGAACGCGTCGACGCTGGCGTACATGAGCTGGCTGTAGGACAGGACGGGTGCGTCCCACGCGCTCACGCGCACGTGGTGCGGCTTCTGCATCTGCACGCCCATCACCTCCCAGACCAGTGCCTGCAGCCGGCCGAGCGCAGCGCGGGGTTCCCAAGCGTGTTGGCGGCGAGGCCGCGCAGGTCCTCGGCGCACCCGACCTCGAGCCCGTACCCGGCGCGCAGCTTGGCGGCGTCGTTGCCGATCCCGACGCCCACGAAGGTGAAGCGCTCGTCGGCGAGGAAGTCGAAGAGCGAGTCCGGGATGTAGTCGGCGCGGAGGATCTGGAACACGAGGCAGCGGCGGCCGACGCAGAGCTGCAGCAGGGCGACGGGGGGCGCGTAGCGGCCGTAGTAGTTGGACGGGCGCCACTCGACGTCCAGGCCGACGACGAGGCGGTGGAGGCGGCGCCGGTGGACGCGGTAGATCTCGTCCAGCCACCAGTCCACCGTGTCGCCGCTGCCCGTGAGCGTCGTGCGGATGGCGTCCTCGTCGAAGGACACCACGTAGCGGCCGTCGTTGGTGTAGCTGATCGAGGTAGCCATCTCCTCCTCGTCCTCCGGCGATCGATCTCCCTCCCTGCGGCGTTGCTGGGTTCTGGAACTTTTGAACCAACTGGTGCTTTAGGGAGATCAGATTGATTGGGTCGTGGCAACATGGGGCCAATAATAATCACTCTGTTCTGCTGGTCTGCAAACCAGCACCAACCGACATCTTTCGACTTATTCTCTTATAGAATACTATTAAATTTAAAATTAACTGATTTTCAGACCAGCTGAACAGAGCGCGAACTGCCGCACCGGCGCTGGTGAGTTTTCGCATGGATGGAGAGGGATCTCGCTTTGCGTTGACGGCCGTGATCTCCTGAAGGAGAAGGACCCTATCCCTAGTGCGCGATATGGCATGACATGTCGTCGCGCTATTAGTGCTATTCGTTTCCCGTGCTGGGGCCCGCTTGTAAGGGATGGCAATATAAAGTTTCGTATTTGTTGATCGTATCTGGCCGAACGGATAAACGGAAGGAGTAAAATCTGCTTGAGATTTCACCGTGGGACGGGTAGGGCGGTAAATGCCGGAACAGACGCTCGCTCCGCGGTTATTTCGGGCCCACTAGTCGTTGGGTTTCTTCCTGTCGAAGCTTTGTTTTTACTGTACCTTGACTTGACTGATAAGACTAATCGACGGTTGACGACTCGACGCACTGCGCTGCACACTAGTGCACTGTGCGTCGCGTGCCTCCAGGCTCCAGGCTCCGGTTGACGGTTGTCCAGCACCGTACCGGAGGGCGGGGGACCTGAAGATCTTTGCGGTCAAATCCCCGGAAACCTGCGAGGCTGCAACTCCATACTCCATGAGTGGCGCTGTGCTGTGCTCTGTCCTTCGCTTCGACAGCTTCGACTTCGAGCTTTCACTTGCCTGAACTGCCTTCGATCCTACTCCTAGTGCTCATCAAAGATGAACAGGTCGGTTCTAAACCACGACATGGCTGGGTTGAACCATCCATTCATGGACAAATTGGTATTATTTAGCAAAATGCTGAGCTATACGTAGATAAACTTTCAAGTGCAGAATTAAATCAGATAGAATCTGCACATGAATTTGTTACTTTGCACACCTCACCAGAGAGATTGAATTTGCACTTGAGATGAAGCATATACGCGGACCCTACTCTCAAGTCACCTACAGCTTTGAGTTTTCAACAATTCCGAAAAAGATTTAGATACATTTTGGACCAATCTGGAATGCTTTCGATAGTTTGGGTATTTTACGCTATACTCACCAATCAATGAAGGTAGGTACTACCCGTCAAAACCGTGCTAGTAATAACTTAGAGTCCCAGTAACTTAAAGAAACACCAGTGTGAGATTCAGACGTCGAATCATGGAATGGTTTATGGACGGGTGTGTGTTGGAAACGGAGATCAGACGGACTCGTCCGGTCGAGTGGGAGCGCATGCAGGCGGAAGGGGAACACCACGGGGACGACGCTACGCTCGCGGTCGCCTAAAATTTTTTCAGCGCTAAAATAGCTTTGAGTGTTTGATCACTAATTAGGATTATTAAGTGTGTATAAATGACAAAACTCATTACATAACCCCTAGATAAAATTGCGAGACGAATCTTTAAATCTAATTGGACTATGATTAGACAATATCGCGCTACAGTAAACAACCTCTAATGATGAATTAATTAGATTTAATAGATTTATCTCACGATTTTCTATCCATCCATGTAATTAATTTTATAATTATATCATGTTTAGTCTTTCTAATCTTCGATTAAAAATTTGCTACAATAAATTTTATCCAAAATTTTTCACGAACTAAACACGAAGCTTGGGAGATATTTGTTTGAGATGGGGGATACGAACGAACGCGAGAGCAAACGGTCCTCTTCCGGGCCAACGTGGCAGTCAAAGGCCAGCAGGTTCTTTCCTGTCGAAGCCCTGGCTAACGTCAGCTTTACTGCGTACTGTAGCGAAGGGAGGTGTCAAAAGAATCTTGCTGACCGGAAGCACGACCCGCTGGACAAATGAGAGGGAGAATTTCCCGTTGGGTCCGAAGTACTTGCCTCACATTACAAGTTACACCGTGAGATTGATTTTGGCACAGAAAAGAAGATGATCGGAACAGACTATCTTACATGTTTTGCTAATCGGTGTCATTTTATTTGCTTGTCTTGGAATCTTGCAAAAGGCACAGCTTTGAGTTACCTATCTAATGTTCATCTTCAAAAAGGCCCCTGGACGTGCATGCATGTCTTAGGTAGCAAGTAGGCCTCTTAACCCAAATGTTCATCTGCTCAGTGACTCATTACATATCTATCCATCATCCTACTCTGCTCACACCGTGGGCACTCGTTGACAGGGAGTCAGGGACACCGGAATAGTAATAGGCCACACCAAGCGATCCCAACCGAAACGACGCGATCTTATCCTCGGCAACAAGCAGGCGGCGTATGGTTGCTGATTCTGCAAGGGTACGGCCTACTTTCGTGGAAAAAATATGGATAGATGATAGATCCACTGATCGATCCGAGCGTGATCGAATTGCCATCAGAATTACTGATCGTCGATCGTTACAGAATGAGACCAGGAAGTCCACAGGACCTGATTGCATCAGCACCTAAACGTTCTAAAGGCTCGAGTGGCATTATGCCATTACCTCAGCAATTTAGCATTACGTATCCACATCAGATTAGCTACGATATTATCAGACTGTTTAAACAGCCAAATACAGATTTCCACATAACGAGAGCTGTAGTATTCTCAACACCCAAAAACTACATACCATCGTAGCATAACCACCTTGCCCTAATCGATTTCACCTCAGAACTCCTAGGGACCGAAGTATTCCTCAGGAACGTGAAACTTCAAACCGATGGCCTATAATAGGAAATATCACACGTCAGTTAATGAAGGCTTCTAATTATCCCAAACATGATACTGTAAATGAAAAAAAAAAGGTAACACACGAATAAGACTAACTAAAAGCAGCCTAGCATCCAAGTAGTTTCAACTGGAAATGGATATATGAAACTTCCTGTTCTGCATGGTACAGAGAAATCTCAGTTCCTTTTAACTATTTTGTCAATGCCTTGTGAACAAGGTTGCTATATTTTCTCCGGATGACAAGTGAGGGGCCTTTCAAATTTTTTAAATCAAATAAGGAAAAACAAGGCTCTGTTGAGTGCTCATTCAGACAGGTTGTCATACCTCAGCAAATTTTATATCAGCATCGCTATGATCGTTTTCTCTCCCAGCAGCATCACCAACATAAAAAGATCTGAAATAATATGGCAAATCTCAGAAGAGTTTGTGGATAGCTTTGCATCAATACAGAATAATGCATCCTGAGTTTCTTGCAATGACCAACTCAAGCGACCCATAATCTCTTGTCCTTTTAAAGAGTGGTTGCCATATCTAGAATTGACCAAGCCTAATCCAGAAAACACGTGTGGATAGTACAATCTGAAATGGCTTGGAGCACCCCCCCCCCCCCCCCCCCACAAAAAAAAAAAAGAAAAAGAAAAAGGTAAACAAACTCGATTAGGAAGAGGTAGAAGGCTCCTAGAGATGTCGGGGTGTGCATTCATTTATGCGCATGCAACTGCAAACCCACTAACATGTGAGCCCTGCATGGTAACTACCTCCATATCATATTACCAAATAGAAACAGGTAAAGCTTGTGAGACAGATGTCTTATTGAAATTGAAGCCCAGTTCTTTAAAGTTGATGATTAAGAGTGATTTTGTGACAGTTTGCTAAAGGTTGTATGGTTATGTAAAACTGAAATATTGTCTGAGAATAGAGTCATTACTTGTCCATGTCGATTTCAATTCCGGAATTGAAATGCTGAGCCATCAACCACCACATTCCAGGATTTGGTTTGCGGTATGGATCATCTGAAGTACCTTTTCCTTGCCCTAAACCACAAGCAATGAAAACCTGCAGGTGCAAATCAAATTAATCAATCATAGAACTACCTGAAATGCAAACACACTTCAAGTGACAAGCCCTATTTGAGCAAATTCAGACTGGGGACCCCGGACCAGTGTTTTTTTGTTGGTGGTGCTGGGCCAATCCAAAGAAAAAGCGTAACAAGAATTCCCAGATGATACGAAACATTGGAGCTTTTAGTGTCTCAAGGATTTGTGCTACGTCCACTGCTGTTTATAGCCACATTCCAATAAATTATACTGGACCTATGTTTTGCCACAAATTAGAGTGTTGTATCCAGTGATAAAGAATTGTACGCTAGCAATTTAATCTTGCAATCTTATAAATATTTTAAATAATCCAATGTCCAGAGCACAAAAGTTGTGATTATAATCCTGATCACAACAACTCCGCCTGTGTTGGTTCTCAACATAGCTGGTCCCAAGCCCGGATAAAAGAGGAGGGTTGTGTTAGGTTTGGCTAACCAGCGTAAAAAAACAGCCACTCTAATGGATATAAAACCCATAAGAAACTCGTTGGGGCGTAACCCTCTTAGCGACGCTACATCGGAACCCAGGTGTGGTGTTAAATGGGCAAGGGCCGGGTCGCCATCCCCCAAGGGCGCGTCGTATCGTGACCTGGGTACGATGAAAAGTGAGCAAGGGTCGGGTCGTCACAGCCTGAGTGGCGCGCTACGTCTGCGCCCGGGTGTAGTGGAAAATGAGTAAGGGTCTTCGCACTTCCCTCGACGGGTGCGAAGAGTAAGGAAGTTAGCCGAGCCAACTAGGAATCGCATAGGTAGCTGGAACGTAGGGATGTTGCGGGAGCTAGTTGATGCAGCAATTAGAAGGCATGTAAATATTGTATGCTTTCAAGAGACTAAATGGAAGGGTCAAAAGGCGAAGGAGGTTGAGGATACTGGCTTCAAGCTTTGGTACACGGGGGCAACACCGGGTAGGAATGGTGTAGGTATCTTGATCGATAGGAGCCTTAAGGATGAAGTCGTAGAGGTTAGGAGGCGAGGCAACCGGATTATCCTGGTCCGATTGGTAGTTGGAGACTCAGCCCTGAATGTGATCAGTGCCTATGCTCCTCAGGTAGGTCTCAGTGAGAGCACCAAGAGGCAGTTCTAGGAGGAAGATCTAGATAGCATGGCTAGTACCGTTCCTAGTAGCGAGAAACTCTTCATAGGAGGAGATCTCAACGGCCATGTGGGTGCGACTAATGTAGGGTTCGAGCGAGTGCACGGGGGCTTTGGATATGGTCGCAAGAGTCAAGAGGGGGAGGATATTTTGAACTTCGCGTTGGCCTACGACTTGTTGATAGCGAATACCCTTTTTAGGAAGAGAGAATCTCATCTTGTGACCTTTCATAGTGGACAACACTCGAGCCAGATCGACTTTATCCTTGCTTGGAGGGAGGATAGACGGGATTTCTTAGATTGTAAGGTAATACCCGGGGGAGTGTGTTGTCCCTCAACACAAGCTTGTGGTGGTGGACTTTCGTTTTCGGGTACGTGTCCATCGAGATAAACGCGCCAAGATTGCGAGAACGAAGTGGTGGAAGCTTAGAGGGGAAGCGGCGCAAACGTTCAAGGAGAGAATGCTAGGTGAGGGGCCCTGGGAGGAAGGAGAAGATGCAGAAGACATGTGGCTAAAGATGGCAACATGCATTCGGAAGGTGGCCTCAGAGGTGTTTGGCGTGAGTAGGGGAGGCAAACAGGAAGGGAAAGACACCTGGTGGTGGAATGACGAGGTGCAAAGGGCTATTAATGAGAAGGAGTGTTTCAAGCGCCTCCACCTTGATAAGAGTGCAGCCAACATCGAGAGCTATAATTTAGCGAAGAGGGTTGCAAAGCGAGCTGTGAGCGTAGCAAAGGGTAAAGCGTATGATGACCTGTATCAGCGGCTAGCCACGAAGAAAGGGGAGAAGAACATCTATAGGATGGCTAGGATCCGCGAGCGGAAAATAAGAGATATCAACCAAATTAAATGCATCAAGGATGGGACAGATCGACTTCTAGTGAAGGATGAGGAGATCAAGGACAGATGGCGAGAGTATTTTGATAAGTTGTTTAATGGGGAGAATGAGGGCCCTACCCTTGAGTTAGATGACTCTTTTGATGACACCAACAGACGTTTTGTGAGGAGAATTCAGGAGGCTGAGATCGGGGAGGCGTTGAAAAGGATGAAGGGGGGTAAAGCCCTGATGGTATCCCCATTGAGGTGTGGAGATGTCTAGGTGCCAAAGCGATAGTATGGTTAACTAAGCTTTTTAGCCTTATTTTTCAGTCCAGCAGGATGCCTGAAGAATGGAGGAGAAATATATTAGTACCAATCTTCAAGAACAAAGGAGATGTTCAAAGTTGTACTAACTACCGTGGGATTAAGCTGATGAGCCATACGATGAAGCTTTGGGAGAGGGTTATCGAGCACCGTCTGAGAAGAGTGACAAGTGTGACCCAAAACCAGTTTGGGTTCATGCCTGGAAGGTCGACCATGGAGGCGATTTTCTTAATCCGACAATTGATGGAGAGATATAGAGAGCAGAGGAAGGACTTGCATATGATCTTTATTGACTTTGAGAAGGCGTATCATAAAATACCGAGAAATGTCATGTGGTGGGCCTTGGAGAAGCACAAAGTCCCAACTAAACAAAGTCCCAACTAAGTACATTACCCTCGTCAAGGATATGTATAAGGATACGATGACGTTTGTCCGGACATGTGATGGTGACACCACTGACTTTCCTATTAACATAGGCCTACATTAGGGGTCAGCATTGAGTCCTTATTTATTTGACTTGGTGATGGATGAGGTCACAAGGGACATACAAGATGATATCCCTTGGTGTATGCTCTTTGCTGATGATGTGGTGCTGGTTGATGAGAGATGATGTGGTGCTGGTTGACGAGAGTAGAGAAGGGGTTAATAGGAAGTTAGAGCTGTGGAGACGCACGTTAGAGTCGAAAGGGTTAAGACTCAATAGGACCAAGACCGAGTACATGATGTGCGATTTCAGCGCGACTAGGCATGAGGATGGAGATGTTAGCCTCGATGGGCAAGTGGTGGCCCAGAAGGATACTTTTCGGTATTTAGGATCGATGCTTCAAAATGATGGCGACATTGATGAAGATGTTAGATATAGAATCTCAGCTGCCTGGTAGAAGTGGCGTCAAGCTTCTGGCGTCCTATGTGACAGAAGGGTGCCACAAAAGTTCTATAGGACAGAGATTCGTCCGGCGATGTTATATGGTGCTGAATGTTGGCCTAAAAAAGACGACATGTAGTGTAGTAGAGATGCAGATGTTGCGGTGGTTTTGCGGGCACACACGAAGGGATAGAGTCCGGAACGAAGTTATTCGGGATAGAGTCGGGGTGGCACCAATTGAGGAGAAACTTAACCAACATCGATTGAGATAGTTTGGACATGTCCAACGGAGATCCCCTGAGGCGCCGGTGCGTAGTGGGGTTCTAAAGCAGGCCGAAAATGTAAAGCGAGGTAGAGGTAGGTAGAGGTAGACCTAAACTGACTTGGGACGAGTCGGTGAAGAGAGACCTTAAGGAGTGGAATATCTCCAAAGAGGTAGCTTTGGATAGGAGCGCTTGGAGACTTGCCATCCACGTAACTGAAGATCCGTGATCTTTGTTTTTTTTATGGGTTTCATCTCTAGCCTACCCCAACTTGCAAGTTGGAGAAAAGGCTATGTTGTTGTTGTTGTATAATCCTGATCACAACGTCCAGAGCACAAAGGTTCTGTGTTTTTTGTCTCATAAACAATAGCAGACTAAGATCTAAGCCTCACTTTGACAATGAAGTCAATTCCATGTCGTTTGATGTAACCTTTCGGAACCTAAATGACTGTCTAACTCACTTTTTAAAATCTAGACCGCAAACATAGATGTTAATTAGTTCAAAATTACACAACTGTGAGAAAAACAACAGCTGTATAACAGAACTTATGTAAACTAACAGGCTTTCCAACAAGACGAAAATTTATTTTACAACCGTTTTTCCATAGCACATTAAACACAATTGCAGTACTGCACAGCACAGAAGCTGTAGACTTATAACTTTATAAGATCTAAGTGATTTAAGTTATAGCACAATGCCAATTTCAGTTATCAGAGTATCAAAATAACTGATGCATTCCTCTGTTACCTTTTTCTTTAAAGGGCTGTTCAGAAGCTTCCTGATACATTTGAGACAGGTTTCAGATAGAGAGGATAAATTTACGGCATACCTGAATAGGGACTTTAACACACTCGATAAAGTTATCGAGGCGTCCAACTTTGGAGTCAACAGCTTCCTGCCGCTTATTCTTCCAGCGATCAATGTTCGACTCATTGGTGAATATGACCTAACAGTAGACAGAAAAGAGTTGTCATTATTCCCCAAAAGATGATATGGCACTGAAAGCAAAGCTATACCTCCATCCATCGATGCAAGGCGTATTTTGACTAGGAAAATGTTGACAAACGATTAGTAAATCATATGCATGTTTAGTGCATAGAAGATGCATCACATCATTGATTTTGTAACAATTTACAGTAAATTATAGGAGAAATTAATGGTAAAAATCTATTTTGGAAGACTTTCATTAACCAAAATTCGCCTTACTTTAATGGACGGATGTTATGCATGTATGAGTATGCTACATGATACAACATAGTACACAAATAAAAAATGAATAAGAAAAGAAGTGAAATACTAAACTAAGTAGTGAAAAGAAAGCAACTAACCAGTTTGTAACCATCATTGTACAGACTTTGCATTTGTTTTGGAATTGATTTATGCTGTAAAGACCACTTGTCTGCACCAATGCTGCACTTGCAGAAGGTTGGAAATTACTAACCAAGTAATTACTAAGAAACAACATGCAGAATAGAATGTATTGTGAGTGATAAATTCCACTTGTAATAAATTTGTCAACTTCGGAGAACAATACGCCAAAAGTGGGTTCTTATCATTATGCTCAAGGCCATCAAAACATCATCATAATAGCTGATACCTTTGTAAACTATATAACACCAAGGCAAAAGGCTGACAGATGAAAAAAAAATTGAAATGTCCTACTGACCAAGACTCTCCAAACTCAATACATGGATGCTTATGGATTTCCCTAGCAACTCACAGCAGTGAAAATTCATTCATAATGCAAGTTTGCATTTAGTTCAAGATCATGAAAGTTTCCGCTATAATGGTGTTTGCATATTTTTTAAGGCATAGTGCTACATGCCTACATGTTTGGTTTATAGCAAGATTTATATGATAGTCTATCTTACACCAAGTGATAAAAAATAAAACTCGACTAACTCCAAAAACGTAAGAATCTACCTATCATCACTTAAGAGAGGTAGCTACACGATCTGCGACTGCAAGCACCGGGGTTCGACCCCGGGTGGGTGGCCTCTCAACTGGAGGCTCTACAAATTAGGCTATTGTTCGGTTCTCAGTAGTCCTAACTTATAGACAAATGACAGGATAAGAATACTGCTTTAGTTCATTCAAAATAACAGAATGCCATTATAACTCCTAGAAGAACTTCTAACCACTACTTGTAGAACTGCAATCATAATTTAAAACTGTATTTAGCAAGGCAATTAAAACGCATCTCCACTGTAGAAGACTGATTAATGGTAACAACGTCCACTGCACAAGCATCTAGAATATCATTTAGAATGAAACAATCTTGTATATCGTACATCCTCACTGAAGTTTTGGCAAGGCACCCATCAAAATCAAATGCAGCAATCTTAGCTGAAGCATGAAGGCCATCTTCCTGGACATACAATTGGAAGAAAGTTATTCCTTGAAAGTCTGTTAGACCTTATAACCAGAAATATTGTATGACATGAATATCAAAAAACCTGTTCACGGAAGATAACTGTCTCAAAAGCCTTCCAATGAGCGGGAAGTGTAGCACCCTACGACCACAAACAGCAGGAAGGCACACATGTAGCAATTCAGTATAACCATGAGCTTAGCAGAGGCAGCCAAAAATGGCGTGATAGGGGGGCCCAATCACTTAGCAGAAGCAGCCAAAAATGGGACTAGCTAAGAATAATATAACTACCTTGTAATCTTTATTGGTATCAGAAACTGAAAAGGATATCACTGGTCGTATTCTATTGTTCCCTGCAGACAACTGTCAGGAGACAAAATAAAAAAATAGTAATCAGGTGTTGAGCATTGCAATGATATTTTGAAGGAAAAGATGATGGTTGTTTTCCTACTCATTACAGGAGTGAAATTTTTTAACAAGGTTTAGATTTGCAATTCTTAAAATTGGTGATTCATAATTTGCCACTCATATCATAATGAAATGTGGGGTCATCACTCTTAAGTCAATGGCGTGGGAAGGGTGGCAAATTTCAGAGGTTATTGAGCGGAGGGGGCGAGGTGCAGGCGTGCAGCTGCTGCACCTCGCCCCCTCCGCTCAATAACCTAAATGAAATCAAGTAATGGATGGTTATAGACAAGTTAAAACTAACACACACAAAAATGTGTTGGTGCTGGAATCAACTACAAGATGCACATGTTGATTCAAAGGACGACCATTTCTTCCTTCAGACTTGGCTCACTCGACTGATCAGCTGCATTGCCATCTCTCTTGTAATTCTGCAAAATGATCAGTGCACAAAACTGAGAATTTACTAGCATACAACAAAACAAAACTCCAACATAAGATAACAAGTCAGAAGTCACCCAAACTAAAAACCATATATTTAGGATAAATTAAACAGATAGCTAAGTGCATGCATCATTTTATTACTCCAATCATTCTGTTTAAACAAACAGCATAAAGTTCTTTTCTTTTCCTCTCCCTTTGTTCACCAAAAGCACCAACCTTTTCCATATCTACAGAACCATCACCTAAAAGTAGACATACCCAGCAATTGATAGCAAGGATATACCACCCAGTTTATAAAAGTTATCAGTGACCGATTATTTACCTCACCCAACTCCAGCAACTTCTCACGGTCATTATTCTGCAGCACCCAAAATCTATGTATTAGTCTCCATAAGCATAATAAAATTCAAAAGGATTGAAACATATCAAAGGACCAACCTTGATAGAATCAAACCCCTTAAGATTCTCCACAGGAAATATTGGGTATGATGAGGCAGGGAAGCATGCAACATGGTACCATTTGGTGGTGTCATAACCGCGTGGGTCATGAGCAGAGGCACCGAGGCGGAGGGCGCCTTTGGCAATATTCTCACTGCATCCCTTGCAGGTGGAGCGGCCAGACTTTGCATACTCAACCAAGACACTTGCCTTTTCAGACACCCCCTTCATGGATGAAGACATGTGAGTCTTTACTTTCTTTGGACTAGGCTCATCCAATGGATCAACTGTCTTGTCTACCTTATTATCACGATTCTGTAAAGGAATAATTCTGATTACTGAACTGAAAACCAGGCCAAGATTTTCAATAGAAATTTAAATATCTTATACAGCACTAACAATTTATTGATTTTCTTTACTGGTTTTATCCTCACCTAGCACATATTGTGATGGACAAGCAGAGTGATTTGAAAGTAGACATGACCTTTATGTTCGCATTTATCAGTCTTTTATGTACCTTCTTTATAGGTACTATCAAAGGTTAACCGGGGTTAAGTGCATGTGATTCAGTAACTCACCTTTACTTCTTCCGGATTCTTTTCAGTAACTTCATTAAAGTCCCCTACGCTCTGAGCCTAGAAGAAATCAAGTAATGCAGAAGGTTACAGGTGCTATAGGGGGATAGAGTCAGCTGAAGAATGCTCATGTCGAATCAAAGTCTAACCATTTCTTTCTTCGAATGATCATCTGCATTGTAATCGCTCTTGTGATTCTGCAAATGAACACAGTGAATCCTCCTAAAAGCACATATTGAGTGGTTCCATATCACAAGGCACAGAAAATAGTAACTGATTGCACGGGATATCTGTAATGAACTGTGAAATAGTTGCAGCATTTTACAACTCCAAGAGTTTCAGTTGAGGAAACGATGTAAAGTTTCCTACATCTTTTTATGTGTAACAAAAAATGGACTCGCATCTATCCAATATTTACATAAACTAATAACTACAGAGTACAATACTTCTAAGTAAGAATGCCACTTGATTTAAATAATCTGTATGATTGACTAATTGTTACCTCCACTAACTCCTGCAGTTTCTCACGATCATGATCCTACATACACACCAAATCCAAAAGTTAGTATCCGTAGTGAGAACAAAATGCAAAAGCTTGCGACATAAAAGCACAAACCTCGATTGAATCAAACCCCTTCAGATTCTCCACAGGAAATACAGGGTATGATGATGTAGGGAAGCATGCAACATGGTACCACTTGGTATTTTCAAAGCCACGGGGATCATGGAAAGAGGCACCAAGGCGGAGGGTGCCTTTGGCAATATTCTCACTGCAGCCTTTACATGTAGAGCGGCCAGACTTCGCATACTCAACAGAGACATTGGCCTTATCTGACACCTCCTCTGCAGGGGACGACATCTGAGTCTTTGCTTTCTTTGGACTCGGTTCTGCAGTCTGGTCTCTCTCATGATTCTGAAAATGAGTGATTCTCAATATCATCGGAGCTTTTATATTTGAGAAGAGAACATAGGAAAAGAAAAGGCAGGAGCCTGCCTGATCATTGAGTAGATTGTGGGAGTTTGTTATAAAAAAAAACCCAACAAGGCAACAACTATAGATCACTTATATTGCAACTAAATCTATTACGAATTCATTTATCTCTTCAATCCACATTTCATATATACGGTGATTCACTAATCAGTAATCACGAACCAGGACAAACAAACAAAAGCGATTAACTCCCTACTTCCACTCAGACAAGAGATCGCTGTGGTATCTTTTGCATTTTGAATATGCACTACACTTTACATATGCCTATCCAATCATATCACATCATCGTACAAGCACGCTGGCACGGGGTGGAAAAATAATGCAGGGCAAAACCACTAAAAAATCAATTCTACTTATGTTGTTCCTTTACAAAAGGAAAATCAATTCAACTTACAGCATTCCTTTAGGAAAAAATAATTATACTTACAGCACTCCTTTGCTCGCCATAAAATTCATTTATTAACCGTCAATTCTGTTGAAACTGTTCTACATTACCCAAACTTGAGCATGGGAAAGGCACAAAGTTGGGGTCTATAGCAGAAACGTGAAAGCCGTTTCAACAATTGAAGGACGCATTACCTTCACTAGCTCATGCAATTCCTCGCGATCAGCTTCCTGCAGTCCCCAAACGCCACGCATTAGCCCCCCAAAAAAATACAGAACGAGATTACGAACGGCACAAAATCGATCACCCAATGCGCGGACCTTAATGGAGTCGAACCCATTGATGCTCTCGACGGGGCCGAGCGGGTGGGACGCGTCGGAGGGGAAGCAGGCGACGTGGTACCACTTGGTGGCGTCGAAGCCGCGGGGGTCGGGCGTGGAGGCGCCGAGGCGGAGCGCCCCGGAGGCGATGGCCCCGCTGCACCCCTTGCAGGTGGAGCGGCCCGACTTGGCGTACTCGACGGAGACAGTCGCCGCCGCCTGCGGCGCGGTCGACATGGCGAGGCGGGCGACGCGAGCAGCGGAAGCAGGGAGGAGAAAGCGGAGGCGGCCGGAGGAGAAAGCGAGGGATAGGGAGGAGAAGGGGGCGACGAGCATGCGAGGTGGGGAGCGGGGGGACTTATGGTGGCGGTGGCCGGTGAGGGCGTGGGGCGGCGGCTAGGGTTTTGTGCATTGGATGCGGACGGTCGGCGCGGGGATCGCGGTGGTGGCCGGTGGAGAGAGATTGATTTCCGGCGGGAAGAAAGAGGGGGTTGGGCAGCGAGCCCGGTGGCGGTGTCGCGGACTGCCGTGCCTGTGGCCAGGCGGCAGGCGCCAGGCGCCAGGGTACTTCGTCGAGTCTTTCTGACTCGGTTTCTGTTGTTCTACTCCATTTTCTGGATGGAGGTCGTAACGGGCCTGGAAAAGTCGTAGCGGGCTATCATGGCTTGGTGGTAGCGGATCTGGGCCTGGAAATTTAGACACCGCCATTTCCATGGCTACTGCAGTCTGCAGCGCATCCTGCTCTGGTGTTAATGGAGACTGAAGAGAGCGAGGGGCGGAGTGGGACAGAGCATGCGCTGTTTGTTTCTGCTTATCTGAAGCTTGCTTTTTCGAGAAATAAGATTCTGAGATAAATTAACTGTCTAGAGAATTAATTGTCTAGATAAGCTCGGTGTTTGGCAATTCTGATTATTTCGAGTCGATTCTCTAGATTGAGTGGTAAAATATCTGAAATATCCATGAGGTTGAAGATATCTTATCCTTTCACTAAATACAAGCAGAAGTTTTAAGCTACTAATTAAATTCGGAGAATAGATTAGCTGCACGTGAATATTGTTGGGCTGATGGCGTTTTGGGCTTTGCAGACTTGCATTTTGGGCTAGTGGGTTTGGTAGGTGTTCAGGTGTCAAGGAAATAATAGAGAGAACCTAACAGAAAAGCAGAGGTGTTCCTGCTCCTGTCTCTCTCATCCGCTATGGCCGAGCTACTCGACCTCGAGCCGCCGGCAGCTCCAGCCACCGTTGTCGAATCCGAGGGCAGGGTGAGGAGGGTGAGGGGGTTCCATTTTGGTTACTTCGGGCATGGGAAACGGAGGTCATCTACAGTGGCCGCGGCAGCCATGCCTACGGCCCCATGAGCTCGTGGGGAGCTCGCTGATGGCAGCGAAAGGGAAGGGCGCGAGTTGGGGCTGATGGAGGAGGGTATGGAGGTGCTCACCGTCGAGCTAATCAAGCTGCGGCGGCGCACTGCAAGGACAGGGGAGGGGGAGGGGAGGCGGGTGCAGAGGGAGGTGCGGCAGAGGTGGGGATAGCAGACCGCCGGAGCAGGAGGCGGCGGGGAGGGCGCGCAGGGATGGTCAGGCGTCGGCTGGACATAGGAGAGTGGAGGGCAGGCGAGGAAACGACCCTCGCTTACCAAGTAAGCGGTCTCGAGCACGCGTCGGAAAGAATCAGTCTTTAGTATTCGGGATTCCCAGGTAATCGGCTTCTCAAATAATCGGCTTACAATTGAGACGTTTAGGTGGGATTATAGCTTATTTTCATCTAGAATCGGCAAATAAGCAATAAGCAGAAACAAACAGAGACCAGACGCACCTGCCGGTGCCGGTTAGGGTAATCCAACTTACGGGGTCTCTGTCTATGGTGTCATATTATCAATTATCAAGATACTACCCTTAGAAATCATACTCTACAACCCACGATGTCTTGGCACGAATTCCTATTAAATTCACTCTCTCCTCTGCACCAATCATATTTGCTCTTCATTAATCATGAAGACATCACCTCACTCCTAATGCATAACTTGTAGTATCACTCCTAATGCACAACTTGTAGTATCTAGCGTATTGGTTTACGTGTTGACACTGAGTCTTGCATGAGACCCAGTTTCTTCCTTTCTTCACTCTCTCTCTTATTTATTATGGTGCTACATAAGCTAAAAATCCTATGTAGCAGTATAGTTAATACTATAGAAACTATTCTACATGTGCTACATGGAGGGTTGGAGATGTCCTCTGTGGCTTTCTCCTGGTCGCCGGCCGCAGGCGCCGTTGATGGCCGTAGGCGCGGAGGAGTAGAGAGATTTTGGGCGCTGCTGCGTTTGGCATGGACGCTTTGTTTGTTATGTACATTTAACAGTTGGGCTTGGGCCTTAGGTATTTAGGCCGTTTGACAAGCTTCTTCCTTTCTTTGATCAGTGGGCTCATTTTGCTCGCAAGACAGTTCATTAAAGTAAACGAGCTAGTTAACAGCCCTCGTACTGTCCTACAGGCTACAGCCCACCCTGAGCTGAGCAACTACTACTCGCCAAACCGGCTCCACGCCGAAAGGGAGAGCCTTCGCTTTCCACTTGCCAGTCGCTCGCCTCTCGGGCATAAGGCTAGTCAAAATAGGAGTTTTATGAATAATTTTATGATATTAAATTTTATGTTATATCATCAATTTTGCTGATACGATGAGAAGAGAGAATGGGGAAGTTTCATGGAACGTGAGAGGAGTTTCATCATTATAAAACTCGTCTGACACAGTTATCTAGTTTTCAATGTTGGTAACTGTACCATAAAACTATGCACCGAGAATGGTAACAATAGTTGCTATTTTTTTTCCGAATCGAGGCACAGTAGTAGCCATTTGAGCCTCAGCGTCGGTCAACACACACATGCCCTACTCTAGAAGCTAGCACGTCAATGTCGGTCAAACTGCCGCTTTATCTTGCTTCTCTAACCACCCAGCTTCATTCGTCAGCCTAACATCGACATGTCTGGATTCTCAGTGCTAAACAAGTCGACGATCGCTTCTCGAGCGCACGCTCGCAGGACGAGCCAACGACTCGGGCGGTGGCGTCTTGCAGTCCGGGGCGCGATGCCGGCATGCCGCGACGTTCTCTTTCGTCGCCGGTCCGAGGACGGGACCCAGATAAATTCTCAGGGGCTGTGGATCGTGTCACGTGAGAGCGACCCGGCCGAGCAATGTCAGCCGGGTTGCTTGCATGCATCGCCAATTGGCCGTGTGCTGCCAGCCTGCCACGGTGCCACCCTTTCTTAACATCCCCAGCAGGCCACCACTCCAGCAGAGCTCCTCCTATCTACGCATGGCCAGGGCGCAGAGCTGCACCAAATTAGCCACCAATGGATCACACCGCCTCGCATCCCCTACCCGACGTCGGCAGCTTCTCCTACAGCTGGCCGACCAGCAAACCAGAGCGGCAGCCCGAGGAGCGCCTCGACCACGGCGACGCCGCCGGATCCATCGGAACGGACCCTGCGTCGGCGTCGCAGTGCAGCTTCGACTTCCGGGTATCGCCTCCCCAGCAGACGGTCGACGCCGGCCAGATGTTCCTCGACGGCCTGCTCCTCCCGCTGCAGCTCGCGAGCCGTCACGGCCAGGAGGACGGCGATCCCGGCCGCGAGGGGCCGGTGCTGGCGCGGGCGCTGTCGCTGGATTCGTCCCAGAGGATGGTAGCCCCCGCGGCCGCGAGCAGCAGGCGGTACCGGCTACCCCTGCCGGCGTCGCAGAACTCTTCGCCTTGCGGTGGTCTCCGCAGCGGCCGCGGCGCGGTGACCCCCGTGAGGGGCGCCGTGTTCTTCAGGGAATGCAAGCTCAGGCTGCCGTCTTTCGGTAGATGCGGGAAGCGGCGCAGGTGGATGCCGTTCAGGTTCTTGGCGCCCTTGTGCCGGAAGATAGTGAGATGCGTCTGGAGGAGGAAGGCGATGGATGCCGAGTACGGCGGCGACAACGTCAAGCTGTGTGATTCAGGCAAAGAGAATGCCATCAGGGACGCTATTCTTCACTGCAAGAGATCCCTGTAGGCCGTAGCTCACAAGCATCGAAACGTTTGCAGGAGTTGTTGAGCTCTAGACTTTCTCTTCTTCAATTAAACCTTGTTCTAGCAGTCCTGGAAGTCTGGAACTTTGCCAGCGCTGCGAAAGGAAAGCAGCAGCCGTGCGATAGCGAAATGTTATTCGCATGACATGATAAGTCTTTCAGCTCAATCCATATTTCACGTTAAAACTGGTGCCACAATGAAATGACTTGCAAAAACATTAAACGCCAGCAGCGAAGTATCATACACCGCCAGTTATCAACAAATTTAGATCTAAGGCCAACCAGGCACGAAATCTCATTTCAGAAATGGTACTTTCAAAAGAGTTGAACTTGAAACCCCCCAAACAAATTGCAGAGGACACTGAACCATGCAACTGCATTAGCTCAATCCCATCATGGAGTACCAAATCAAATTCCAAAAGACACTGAACCATGCAACTGCATTAGTTCAATCCCATCATGGAGTACCAAATCAAATTCCAAAAGACACTGAACCATCTAAAAAGCGCACATATAACAGAACGAACCATTTCAACTCAAAACCCCTAGTTGCACAAGCAAAGCAAACAACAATAAATTGCAAAAGCTGCTGGAAGTAGACCAAACACAAACATAACTGCAAGTATTGCTCTGCTACTTTTATTCTCATAAAAGATTTATATTGCAGTCATGACTAGAAACACAGAAACTCTGGACATCGGAACATTGTATAAATATCATTCCGTCCCTCTGTAACCATGGTTTGAGATGCTGTGAAATATCAAGCAAAACTCAAGCATCGTACGTCATGGCTTAATTTATTTGTGAAGGTTACAATGTTAGAGAGCTCTCATCATTTCAGATCAAGCCTCTGCTGGGACCTTCAATCTCAAATGGCTTTTCCTATACGCAATGATGCATATTGCCATATTGGATGCCTACTCATGAGTCATGACAATGGACTACAATGACATAAAGATTAAATACTATCATAGTGTAACCACAGAAAATGTGCATACCTCACTAACCTAGCACAAGCAAAAGGCACTAGTCAATGAAAAATAGTACCACAAAATTCCCATGACATTGATAGATAGCATGATATATTTCAAGCTTCCAGATAGAGCAACTATGCTGAAAGTTGAAACCAAAAACAAGATCAACAATTTTCAGCCGACATGACTTCAAATATCAGCAGATCACAACAATCAGTCACGCTAGAGTTGCCCGTACAGATATATACTATCAACTAGTGACTTGGACCAACAGCCATCCTTCCAAAACCGAAGGTGATAGGTAGTCATTTATCATATTTATAGCAAGAACCTTACTACAAATCTAGTGCTTCTTATCTTTCAGAGGACCCTTTGGAATCTTAGATAGGCACTTCTCATCGAAGATGGCATAGTACTTCTTAAGTTCAATCATAGCCTTCTCACCAAAAGCATCAACCTTGTCCTCATACTTCTCATACAGTACTGGGACAGTGTACAGCACCATGAAGACTGCAAAGGGAACAGAATAATTTCCATTCATAACTTGCTTAAAAAATAAAAGGAGATATTTGTGGAACATAGGACACACAATCATTACCAATGTAAGATAATGTCAGGAAATTGCAGCAGCTCCCAAGAACTGAAAGAAGCCAGAGACCAGCTATAACCTGTGATAAACATAAGAAACGGCCCAGGGTATCAGCACAATACCAACACACTGGGAACAAAAAGTCCAAGGAAACAACAAACATACAATTAGGAATTTCTTAAGATCACGGCCATGTCCAATCTCCCTCAAGGTAGCGAAGCCCCTGTTGATCTCATATCTCAGTGTGAGAGCAACGTTAACGGCCGCATCCTCCGGGATTTTCACCTCAGGAATGTTTGGTGGAGACCTGACAGCCAGCAACACCACAAATTAAAATCATGAGAAAATTAGCTCCCAGCATGACAATCAACAGCTCAGGTCCAGAATGAGTTCAATGAGTTTCAGCTTTCATTTGAACATTAGGAATCATATAAACTCACTTGTTGATGAAAGTGGAGGCATTGGACCACAGGAAAAGGATGGCCAGTGAGAGGATGAGGCAGTGGCACACCAAGGTGAGGAGATGGTACTCCATGACCTCGAACAGGAGCCAGATGGCTGTGGCACCAGCAAGCACACCGCCGGAAATCTTCTTGTTCCTCCATAGGACAAGATCAGCAGCTGCAACCGCATTAGTATATAAATAATCGCATCAGTTCAAGCATCCCCAACAAACAAGTGGACGGTTAAACATTCCAGATCCATTTCCAAATCCAGATCGAACAGAGCATCTAAGGGTTTAAGGGTAAGGACAAGCTGCGCCGACGCTTAACCGCTGGAACTAATCATATCAATCAGCGAAATATTAACGCTACAGCCCAGGAACAAACACTAAACCCTTGGGTGCTTAACAAATACGCTACAGATCCCAAAAGCACCATCCAAACTCTCTTCAGTTTCCAATCATAAAGCAGCTTATAACGAAGTGACGAACTATGTGGCAGCAAAAGCAACAGTTCAGGAAGCACAAGCGAGCACGAATGTAACCAGATCGAGTTGGATCTAGGCCAGAGCAGGAGCAAATCGGGACTACAAATCGCGGGACTTACGCTTGCCGCCGCCGAGGACGGAGTGGACGGGTCTCTCGCGGCCGAAGAGGCGGTAGATCTTGGCCTTCATGGCCTCCGCCGCCGACGCCGACGAGGACCCCTTCTTCTCGTCGTCCGAGTCAGACGACGACGAGGAGTCCCCGCCGTGGAACTTGTCGGAGATCTTGTCCATCACCGACTCCAGCACCGGCTCCTCCTTGTGCTCAGCCATGCCGTCCCCCTCTTCTCTCTTCACCGCCGCCGACGAAGTTGCTCGGATGAGAAACCCAAAAGCAAGCTTGTTGGCTGGTTCTTCTTCCCCTTTCTTCGCTGCGCGGTGTGCTCACACAAAGACGCCGTGTGTGCACGTAGCAAGGCCGGGTCTCCTTATATCCGGCACGTGACGCGATCCTCGCCGTCCGTTTGAACGCTCCGCGGCCGTGGATTCGAGCCAATGCCGTTTGAATACTGGCTTGTTTTTTCCGCGCAGTAGGTGTCCCCAGTCCCCACGGAAAGGGAGTCCGCCACTCCGCCCATGCCCCCCTTCTCTTAACGGCGAATCAAGGCTCCCAAGTACAGATTCGGGCCCAGCAGCAGTGGCTGAGGGTGTAGTAATGGTAGCCGCGGGATTTTTGGTACTTAAGGGTTAAGATTAAATTCGTGGACAGGGAGGCGCTGGCTTGATCGCGGGCACGTCACACAGGGGCCAACGAGCAAGTCTGAGGACGGTGGAGATCGCGAGGAAAGTGTCAGGGCCTGTTCGACACGTGGCACGATGGGGCCCTTGGCCGGCATCCGTCGGCGTAGAGCGGCTGGTGGGCTGTAGGTGGGACCCGGGAAACGATGGTTGTCTGGGAGAAGGTTCTGGAAAGCGGTCACGCGGTTTGAATTCGGCATGACCAAGGGTCGTGCTTCTTGGCTAAGGCCTTCCGCGTGACGCTTTTAGGAAACATAGAAAAGGATGTGTAATTTCCAAAATAAAAGGAAAATAGTATGTCGTAATTATGTGCAAGTTCAATTCTTCCATGATGATGGTCTTTTCCACACCCTCCAATATGTAAGAGGTTTTAAGGTCAAAATGATCTAATTTCACCATGAAGTATATCTTGATAATATATTTATTTGCTATGTTAGTGTATTTTAAAATAAATTCGGAAAGTCGGGGAAATTTAACTTGGGAAAAAATTATATAGCAATAATAGCAAATACACATGCCGAAGCGCAAAGAAGGGTCTCGTGGTATCCTTGAAGCCCAATTTTTCAAGTGGGCCGAAGCCCAGAACGGACAAAATGTTTGGCTAAGAAAGCTTCTCTCCTAACAAAAGAGAAGTCCAGACCTCCTGGGGTATATGAATATATCCCGATGCTCGATCAGCTCAAATTAACTTGTTGAATCCATGCTTTTCGAGCCACCGAGCACAACTGAAACTGTTTTCCCTCAAAAAAGAAACAATTGAAACTGTATTCCGGCTGTTAACTATCACTACACTGCTTCTTCACGACACGGTATGAAGGCAGTCTTAAGGTCTAAGGTGGTTGATCTGAATGATCTAGCGCTCCAACTCTGAAACTTTGAACTGTAGCTTGGCTAGCATCAGCAAATGAGCATCTCAAACTAAAGCACACTAACCAATTCAGCGAAGCAAAACGTGGCATCACCAAAACCCAAGAAAAGAACGAGTTGGACCGAGTGAAAACTGAGAACAACGAGATTACTACTCACAGAGTCACAGTCGCGGCCTCACAGTCACGGGCAGCGGTGAAGATTTGCCTCCTCGAGCTTCGTCCGTGATGACACCGCGGTGGCGCCGTGGCGGGCGGAAACGCCAGTCGCCATGGGGCGGAGCGCAGATGCGCAGCTGGAGGCCTGGAGCGGAGCGAGACCGCAAGCTGATGAGGGCGGAGCAGGATGACGACCCTAGTAAAGGGTTCAGCGGAAGGCGGAAGTGGGAATATGCTACTGGGATGTGCGGATGCCCAACGGGCCATTCGAGGGTGGCGATGTTGATGTCTGATGACGAACTTTAACAGGAGATGATACAAATTTGCATTGAAGTCGTTGTAGTATAGTGGTGGGTATTCTCGCCTGTCACGCGGGTGACCGGGGTTCGATCCTCGGCAGCGCCGATATTGTTTTTCCCTTTTTTCCCATCACACAACGTCTGTTCTTTTTTTCCCCTTTTTATTTTTCCCCTTTTTATTGAAGCTTGACGTCTTCAATACCTAAGCATGACATGGGGTGAACGATCTCGGTTTTGCGCTGTGCTGACGCGATGGCAACTCGCACGGGAGAAAACTTTTGCCGTGGCTTTCAAATCTTCGTTTTTCCAAGGTAACAGCAATCATGCCGTCCGGCGCCACGACGGGAGTACAGAGTACTTACTCTTCGTCTTCAAGCTTGAAACGGAATTTTCCCGCGTTTTAGATAGTCATGAAAAGCTCAGCCAACAAAAAAGGTCATGCAGCACCGTCAGTCGATCGACGACACCACGACAGGATATCCTCCCAAAATTGACACCGACGCCGTTCGCCACTCAGCTCAGCTGCCCGAAAGGTCAAACGGGTGATCCCAACAGAAGTTCGCCTCGCCCAAGTGCCAAATCGTTCCCAGTGCAGCCGAGCCGAGCCGACCCGCGGAGCACGAGCAGAGCATCCCCATCCCCGCCATTACTCCCCGCCGTCCCTCCTCCCCGGCAATAAATGCAGCCGCTCGAGCCGCGCACCCACCCCCGCCAGATCTGAACCCCGCGACAAGGCAGGCGAGAGAAGAGAGGAAAGGAAAAATCTCGCCACTTCACCACGCCACCTTCCCACATTTACTCCCCTACGCCCTCACCCCACGCGGCAGCGACTCCACCCGGGCATCCACCACCACCACCGTGCTGTGCGCACTCTACGCCAATGCCATTCCACCGCTCTGTCGCCACGAGGGACTCCCCGCCGCCGCCGCCGGCACAACCGCAATGTCCCTCCTTTCCTCGCTGTCCAACCTTGGCCTCGGCTACTCCATCGCCATCGCGCTCGGCTTCCTCGTCCTGTTCGCCTCGCTCCTGCTCGCCTCCTACCTGTGCTTCCGCCGCGGCGGCGGGGACTGCTGGGCCGGCGAGGCCGCCACCACGGCCTCCAGCTCCGGCCACCTCTCCATCACCGTCCCGCGCGTGCTCTTCGTCGCGGAGGGCTCCGAGTCACCCGACGCCGCCTACTCCTTCGCCGCCGCCGCGTCCTGCTCCCCCGTCGGGCTCGACCGGGCCGCCATCGCGTCCTATCCCAAGGTCCCGTTCTCCAGCAGGGCTGCCGAGCCCGACGCCATGTGCTCCATCTGCCTCAGCGAGTACAGGGACGGCGAGATGCTGCGCGTGATGCCCGAGTGCAGGCACGGGTTCCACGTCGCGTGCCTCGACGCCTGGCTGCGGCGGAGCGGCTCGTGCCCCGTCTGCAGGTCCTCGCCCATCCCGACGCCCACCACCACGCCGCTCGCGACGCCGCTCTCGGAGCTCGTCCCGCTCTCGCACTACGCCGCCGACCGGAGGCGCAGGTGATGGACGTTGCCACACCAGTGCAACACGGTGCTTGGTCACTGCATTACTCTTTTTTTTTTTCATCTCTTTACGTTCGAGGATGTGATGGGGTTGTTTTAGGATATCTAGAGAATTGTTTGGAAGTCACAATGATCTTGATTACATTTTGTAATGTAGAAGTAGATGATTGGAGCAGGGGATAGTGTAAATAACAATACAGATTGCTGGTTTCTGTGAGTAGCCGTCTGGTAATTTATACTTTGTGTTACTTACTACTGAAACTATGGCCAGATGGAATGTAGAGAATTGGTGTATGATGGCTACTTATGTCACCGAATGGAACGCATAACTATTAGTTTTTTTTTCCATCCCTAGCTGCATTGGGGACTTGGAAGAACCTTTGCATTTACGGATTTACCTGATCCCATCACACTTGCATTTCGTATTGGTTTTTTGTATGTCAAGTACCCAAGCTAAGCGACAGATCTTATATGAACCTGTATCAGTATAGGAATTTCCTGGGTCCAGGAGACTTTTAGCTCCGGATGGTTGGTGAGGAGGACCATCAATGCCCATGAGCCAAACGAATGTTATTTTGTCTTTTATATTCGTTGGCATGCACATGCAGAGTATTTGTTTAGATTGACTGATTACTTTAAGATAAGTTAATTTTACGGTCATAATTTTATCACTAATGTCAGGGTTACTCTGTGGACTTATGGGTAATCATCTCAATTAGAAATTGATCTCTAAAAGTGTTGCTAAACATACATGATACTGCTAAACATACAGAAAATTGGATCCAACCTACTGTTTTGCTCCTATTTGAGAATTCCACTCATTTTGTCCACAATAACATACATGGTGATGCTTCTTCAAGCATATCATACATACCAAAATCAAACTCATCTGGCTGTAGATATTTACCTACTGGAGTACTGGAACTGTGTTTGATTTTTCTTCCCGTGCTATAATGACTGAAAATAATCTTTTTGGGTACACATTCAATTGCGCAGCACAATTTCCCTGTCGCATATTGTATGTCTGTTGGCAAGTCAGTGTATCGTGGTACCATTTGAAGTTGCTTGTGGGCTTGGGGTAGTACTCTAACTGGGTCCACATAAGAGTAGTACTTACTACTCAGGGATTTCAAAAGGCTGTTGTGTTAATGTAAGGGCCTAGAAACTAGAACTGCAAGGGCAAGCAAAGCATTACTCATTACTTGCACTATCAGTAATTTTAATACATTTCCCTAGTCTAACCACCTGCAAAAGTTTTTAACGAGGCGGCCCTTGCTCCCTTTTTGTCTTATGTCCTCATAATGAATTTGTCTTTAGTTACTCCTGCTCCAGAATGCTTGTAAAGGTCTTAGAAGCTTGGCAGCAATAAATTGGAATTCTGTTGAAGATGGTCTGTTGATACTTGATGCCTGGGAAGTTCTGAATTCAACTTTTATGATAATTTGGAAATGAATTCTCTGATGCACTTACCTTACCTTCTGATCCTTGTGGGTGTATGGTTAACGCACTTGTTGACTGATTGTCTGCTTTTGGTTTATTTTTTCAACAAGACTAGCGGCGACATGCTTTCGTATCTGCATATCTGTTCTGACTAAAGTCCTGAATTTTCAATCCATCTACATGCTACAACTTGCACTCATGGTTGAACTTGACCAGTAAGATTGTTTATCCTCATCCGTGAGTTTTGCATCCTTTGTTATGCGTTTATTACCCTTTTGATCTCCCACTGTGAGTGCAAAAAGTTTATTACAAGTGCTCAAAGACATGTTTATAACGTAGAAACAGTATATATTACTATTCCTGTAGGAGTTAGGAAAAATGTTGTTTCCAGTACGTTTTAGAGTCTAAAGATTCAGCAATTCCCGTGCTTGTGCTGGAAATGAAATTGATCTCTTAACTTTAAATGTTAAAGTAAATGGTTTGCTACCATAATAACTCGATAAGCAGGGTTTGCAGGAACAGACCAGAAAAGGTGAAAACGATTGCTGACCTGCCGAGTGAACAGCCACTTGTACAGCAAGGAGCTGATCTCGCCGTGGCTGGCACGACTCGGCTGAAGACAGGCGGTGATTGGAGCGAAGAGCAAAGGAGTGGAATAGTGGGTGATGGAGAGCAGGAAGCTGGCATTATCACGCCGGAGAAATGGCGAGCAGTATGAGGATGTAGGCGACCGAGCGTACAGGCGTACGGTGTACGACATGCATGACGAACTGGCTACCTCCGGAATACGCGTCTTCATCCATCATGCACAATGAGAGCAGGTGAGCAGGAGCAGCAGGGAGGACGGTGCTGGCGACTGGCGTGTACGGGCACGGCCGCACGGGCACGCGCACATGGACGGACACTGGAGGAGGGCAGGGCAGGGCACGACATAGAAGATAGAACCGGGGCTGGAACGGCCGTCGCCCAGCGGGGCAAGCAGGTCAGGGCTGTTTTCTAGTGGGTGACTGGTTGTACGCTGCAATGGCTGTATGCGTGATGCTTGTACTCTTGTAGCATATGGAACAGATCTCCAGCTGCACGATCTGGACGGATTTGGAGAGGACGAACCAAATGGGGGGAAGACGACGGATGCGTGCCAATTTCTTTCGCGGAAGGGAGATTGCTTTACTTGCTGCGGACGATGCCTTTCGTTTCTTTGCGAGGACTGTTAGACGATATACTCTGGCGGCTTGCAAGAATAGTTTTCAGTTCAGAATGACGCCCTCTTGCTACAGAATCTTCACGGCTTCTTCGAATAGGAACCTCCCCTTGGGCAAGCTCATTTTGGGGATTTGTTACAGAAATGGTCGTTTATGGTGGCGTGTCTTTCTGGTGGCGTGGCGTGATACAAAGGCTTAGCCACAGACGGTTTCACCTCGGATTCGCGCAGCGGCTTCCACAACGCCGGCGATTGCCGAGTCTGTACGTCGCACGCCGCCGCAACTGAGACGAGCGCGACCGACAATACACTGCAACCTGGCTCCGGAGAGAAGAAGGCGCATGATCAACTTAGGGCCTCAAAAGCCTTGGCAGAAATGGATGCAATCTACGGCCCGTAGCCTTCCGGAGAGACAAACAGAAGACATTTCATGGGGAAAGCTCTCTTGCGCCTCTCATGGCGGAGTCTGGTCCAGGGAGGATGCCTGCGCAGCGCCCGCCGGTGTGAGCTCAAGCGCACGGCATCTCGCTCGGCTTCGGACGTGCGGCTTGTTGCGGGAGCAGCGGCGTGGAGACCTCGTGAGTGGGAAGACGGAAGGTGCTGAGGGAGGGATACGCCGAAACATGGGGGAGGACGGCGGCGGCGGCGCCCGTCGTTGGGCAGGCCGGAGGTGGAGCAGGCAGAAGGGGTTTATTGAAAATATCCGATCTAACATTTTACATATGGACCCTGTCAGGCTACAGCAATATCCATTCAGTCTGTCAGTTATGCAAGCGGAGGCAGAGGGGAGAAGTCGGCGTGGAAGCCAACGAGTGATCGACTTCGGCTCATCGTCGCCCATTTCGCATCCAACGGCTGCTGTTGAATAAAAGTAATGTTTAGCGTTGTAACAGTTGTTTTACCGCTTCAGTAACAGTGTTTGCCTGTAACTTTAACCGGCCAGTGCATTATAGGCCTGGGAGTCAGGTTGGAGGGGCATTCGGTCAATGAACTGCATAAACCCTAGGTAGGAATAGATTAGTTATAGCGCTCGTCGTCTCCCTGCCGGCGTGGATCGAGATCTTGTACCAGATTGTTATCTTGATTTAGTAAGCTAGCTATCTGTTCCTCCTATTCCTGTTCTTGATCGGCGATTTGTTGTTCTGCTCGTTTCCCCTTTTTGCTCGTTCCTCACAATTGGTATCCAGAGCCATCGTTTCTTGGACCCAAATTTTTTTCTATCTTCCGCAGCCAGTTCCACGGATCCTGTCCGATAGGCGTGGTGGATTGGTGGTTGCAGCTCACCTGCGTGAAATCCCACCCTCCCACCCGAATCTGTGGAAACCACTCTGTTTTTTCCCAAAGCTATCGGTAGAATCAGTGGCAGCGAGGGTTGCAAGACATATGTTCTTGTGTAAAATTCCGTGAGCTCGCACTGGTTCAGATCCGAGGAGGCGAGGGTGAAAGGATTGGGCAGTTCCACAATCTTAAACAGCAAGGGTCTGTACAAGACTATGTTGAGAAATTTGAAGATCTGATGGGCCAAGTGAAAAGGACAAATCCTTCATTGCCAGATGAATATTTTGTCTCAAGTTTTATTTCTGGATTGAAGGAGTACATTCAACATCACCTTCAATGTCACAAACCTAGCAACTTAACTGAGGCATTTTGGTTTGCTAGGAGGCTTGAACAGGCCAATCCAGTTCCAAAGAAATTTATCCCATTTACCTCTAATAATAATAGAGTTGTGAAGCCATGGAACAAAGAGAAGGAAAAAGAAGTGAAAGAGACCAACTGTGCTACTATTGCTGAACTGAGAGCTGCTGGTAAATGCTTCAAATGCAGGGAACCATGGATTCCTGGTCATAAAAAGGTTTGCAAGGGCAAACAAATTTATTCAGTGATAGTGGTGGAAAACAGTGAAGGTCAAGAAGAGGTAGCAGTGGTAGAGGATGGTCAAGCTTCTGAAGAAGCAGAATTTCATGATGCTGAGCAAATTCCAGTAATTAATGTTTCTATGCATGCATTGGTTGGCACTACACCACAAATACATACCTTCACTTTGAAGCTAAAGCTTGGGAATGTCACTGCAACAGCCTTGGTTGATTCTGGTAGTGATTCCTCATTTGTTAATGCAAAGTTTGCCATTAAATCCAATTGCAAAATCTCTAGAGTTTCTCCTGTACAAGTGGCAGCTGCTAATGGAACTAACATGCTCAGTGAATCTGCTTGTTTGGCTTGCTCTTATACCATTCAAGGCCAAGAGTTCTCATCTGATTTCAGGTTGCTCGAAGTAAAAGGGTATGATATAATTTTGGGTGCTGATTGGCTATTCACTCACAGTCCTGTAGGACTTAATCTCAAAACTAGAGAGCTTACCATCACAAAGTATGGGGCTTCCACAGTGACATTTGCGGATGAAACCATATCTGCTCAGCAGGGGGATATCAGTCCAAAGAAGTTGTGTAAACTATTGAAGAAGGCAGTAGGAGCTGTTATAGTACTAAATAACAAGACTGCCAGTTCTGAAGAAACCCTGCAACCATGTTAGTTCCCACCTGAAATTGTTGCCTTACTGAAGGAGTTTGATGATGTATTTCAGGAACCATGCTCCTTACCACCCAAGAGATCAGTAGATCATGCCATTACACTACTAGATAGTACAAAAACTGTCAATCAAAGGCCATATAGATTACCATTCCATCAGAAAAATGCTATGGAAAATCTGATAAAGCACATGTTACAATCTAAGATTATTCAACCAAGCATCAGCCCATATTCTTCACCAGTCATCTTAGTGAAGAAAAAAGATGGAACTTGGAGAATGTGTGTGGATTACATGCAATTAAAATCCAACACTGTGAAGAACAAGTATCCAATCCCAATTATTGAAGATCTTTTGGATGAATTATTTGGGGCTCAAATTTTTTCAAAAATTGACTTGAGGTCTGGATATCATCAAATTAGAATGAAACAGACTGATGTGGAGAAAACAGCTTTCACCACACATATGGGGCATTTTGAATTTCTGGTTATGCCATTTGGATTAACAAATGCACCTACTACCTTTCAATCATTAATGAATTTAGTTTTAGCTGAATTTCTCAGGAAGTTTGTATTGGTCTTCTTTGATGATATTCTCATCTACAACATTAACCTCACTGAGCATGTACATCATCTCAGAGCAGTTTTGGAAGTTATGAGATGCAACAAGCTTTTTGCAAAACTCAGTAAATGCACTTTTGCTCAGCAAGAAGTAGAGTATTTGGGTCACATTATCAGCCAACAGGGAGTAGCAACTGATCCTGCCAAGCTGAGCATTATTCAATCATGGCCACCACCTGAAACAATAACTTAGTTAAGAGCATTTTTAGGGTTAACAGGGTACTATAGGAGGTTCATACAGGGTTATGGACTAATTTGTCGACCTCTTTTTGATGCCCTGAAAAAAAATAATTTCCGGTGGTTACAACCACAACAAGAGGCCTTTGACAGATTGAAAAAAGTTAATGTCTACTCCACCAGTATTGGCCTTACCAGATTTTAGTCAACCTTTTGTGCTAGAAGCTGATGCAAGTGGTAATGGAATTGGAGCTGTCATTATGCAACAAGGAAAGCCAATTGCCTTTTTCAGCAAATCATTGGGTCCCAAGGCAGCAGCAACCTCAACTTATGAGAAAGAAGCTTTAGCTATTTTGGAAGCATTAAAAAAATGGAAACACTACTTTGCAAGCACCTCGGTAGTTATTAGAACTGACCAACATAGCTTCAAATATATACATGATCAGAGATTAATGGAGGGCATCCAACATAAATTACTGATAAGGCTGCTTGGTTATAATTATAAGGTTGAGTTCAAAAAGGGAAGAGAAAACAAGGTGGCAGATGCCTTGTCAAGAGCTACACATGCAGACCAACTCATGGCCATTTCAATGGTGATTCCTGCATGGGTGGAGCAAGTCATTGCTTCTTATGAAGGAGATGAAAAATGTAAAGAGTTCATTACAAAACTGAGTATTGACAGTGCTGCTGTCCAATTTCTAACCCTGCAGAATGGTGTATTCAGATACAAGAGCAAAGTGTTCATTGGTGAAAATGGTGACTTGAGGAAAACACTATTGGAGAATTTCCACAAGTCTGCATTAGGTGGTCATTCTGGGGAAAGGGCAACTTATCAAAGACTAAAGTTAATTTTTTATTGGCCCAAAATGCACAAGCAAGTTAAAGACTATGTTAGAACATGCCCCATTTGTCAGAAAAACAAAGCTGAGCATATTCCATATCCTGGATTATTGGAGCAACTTCCAGTAGCTGACATGGCATGGACCCATATTTCAATGGATTTTGTTGAGGGTTTGCCCAAATCCAAGGGCAAGGATGTTATCTTGGTAGTGGTTGACAGATTCACTAAATATGCACATTTTCTTTCTCTCAGTCACCCATTCACAGTGCAAGATGTGATCACCCTATTCATTGACAATGTCTTCAAGTTACATGGTCCACCAGCTGTGATAGTCACTGACAGGGATAGAATATTCACAAGTAATTCGTGGTAGGCTTTGTTCAAATCCATGGATATCAAGCTTCACTTAAGTTCTGCATACCATCCAGAGACAGATGGACAAACTGAACGAGTAAACCAGTGCTTAGAGAACTATTTGAGGTGTATGTGTTTTGCTACACCTACCAAATGGCATTCATGGCTTTCATAGGCAGAATGGTGGTATAATAGCTCTTATCATACTTCACTGAATATGACACCCTTTCAAGCTTTATATGGCTTTCCACCACCAATGGTCGCAGAGGTAGTGTTACCTGATTGTGCTGATGAGAAGGCAAAAGAAATACTGTAGAACAGACAATTGGCCCAACAAGTGATCAAAGAAAATCTGAAGAAAGCTCAGTCCAGAATCAAAGCTCAAGCTGACAAACACAGGTCAGAGAGAGTACTAGAATTGGGAGACATGGTTTATTTGAAGATACAGCCATACCGACACACTTCTCTAAGCTTGCACAGATCATTGAAACTCCATTCAAAATACTATGGTCCCTTCAGGGTAGTTGAAAAAATTGGAAAAGTAGCTTATAAGCTGCTGCTGCCTGATGGTTGTTTACTTCACCCAGTTTTTCATGTGAGTCAACTCAAGAAGCATTTGGGTCCATTGGTGATTCCTACTCCAGATTTACCGCTAGTGGATGCACATGGTAATATCAAGGTTGCTCCAGAAACTATCTTGGAAAGGAGGCTCATTCCTCGCAACAACGAGCCTGTCGTTCAGTGACTCATTAAGTGGGTCAATCTTACTATCCAGGAGGCTACATGGGAGGATGCTGATTTCATCAGAAGGGTCTTCCCATCCTTTCACCCTTGAGGACAAAGGATCTCAAGGGGGAGGAGGGGGGGCATTGTCAGGCTACAGCAATGTCCATTCAGTCTGTCAGTTATGCAAGCGGAGGCAGAGGGGAGAAGTCGGCGTGGAAGCCAACGAGTGATCGACTTCGGCTCATCGTCGCCCATTTCGCATCCAACGGCTGTTGTTGAATAAAAGTAATGTTTACCGCTGTAACAGTTGTTTTACCGCTTCAGTATTGCCTGTAACTTTAACCGGCCAGTGCATTATAGGCCTGGGAGTCGGGTTGGAGGGGCATTCGGTCAATGAACTGCATAAACCCTAGGTAAGAATAGAGTAGTTCTAGCGCTCGTCGTCTCCCTGGCGGCGTGGATCGAGATCTTGTACCAGATTGTTATCTTGATTCAGTAAGCTAGCTATCTATTCCTCCTATTCCTGTTCTTGATCGGCGATTTGTTGTTCTGCTCGTTTCCCCTTTTTCTCGCTCCTCACAGACCCCTAATTCGGATCGCGATTAATAATAGCGATCCAAATCCAAGGGTGTTTATAGAAATATACAAGAAAAAATTTACAAGAAGACCCCTAGATTGGATCGCAATTACTAATCGCGATCCAAACCAGGGGTTTAAGAAAAAATCCGATCGAAATTTTACAAAAGTACCCCTATTTCGATCGGGGTTGGTTCGCCGATACTTCAGGGCGGCGGCGCGGCGCCGGAGCCGCCGCCGAGCCCGCGCTACCGCTGCGGACCTTCCCTAGCCCCGCATCGCGGAGATCTATCATACTCACCGCCCAGAAGGAGCCAGGCACCCCGCGCGCACTGCTCGCATTTCCAAATCCTCTACAGTTGCCGTCGTGGCGGCGCGACGGGAGCGATGGGGCCGCAGACGGCGAAGGATCCTGCTACGACCGGATGGCCGTGTTTCCGACTTGCGCTTGCTCTGGCTCCGAGGGTATGTAGCGGAAGGATTCAATGCCGTCCAGCCACATCCTTGCGAGGGCAGCCAGCGGCGAGGCACCCTCGCCTCTTCGGCGGCTCGGCGCCGCCCGTGCTCGCATCCTCCAGCTCCAGCTCGTTGTTAGTTAAGGAGACAGTGCTTTGTTGCAAGCTTGAAGCTTCCATCTCCTCGCATTTTGCAATCGCGTGAAGGATGTGCTGGAGATATCCGGAGGCACAAATTGCAAGACGGCTAGTGATGTACTGAAACTGAATGTGTTAGTTTATGAAGACTGAGAATACAAAATTACACATACAAACTTCACAGCTTGGTTTTCTCAGCAGGTTTTGATGGCGCTGAGGTTCAGAACTCTCCTTGGAGCTGTATGCTCACTCTTTCATTTGCCTTTATCAGCAGGAGCTTTTCAGCATTTTTTCAGGTGCTTGCAAACCAGCTTCAATCTTTTGAGCAGCATGTGAACAGAAAAGCATAGGATTTATCCTAATTTCTCATCACCTCTGCAGTGTTCAGCATTCTAACTGGAATCGACGGTACAAAGGCAATTACTTGTACCAGTTAACATGGGCACTGACAGATGTTAGTGGTATGTCTAACAACAGTCTGTTGAACATTCTGTAAACTGTAACCTTCTTATCTGAATTGGAACACCGAGATTGGAGACTTGAAACACAATTGAAGTCTTAATCCATGTAAATTTTTCCAATTTTGTAAATAATAATCAGTATCAACAAATCAGAGATCAATTACAGTTTCAGTAGAGCTATGCTGGATTTGGATTGAAACAAAAATCTTTAGCTCTCTAAGCTACATTAGATAACATGCTGTTCTTATCATTGTTCGACCTGTGATTATATCTAGCTCTAGTAAGTAAAGAATTGGGAAAAGTGCCATTAAAGAGAATGCAAACTTGATACCAGCAACAGGGCTTCCTGAATGCCAAAGCTGACTCTGACTTTCATGTCCTGCCCCAGCTATTTCTGCTTCTTGCAGATGAACAATGACAGCTCGAAAGAAAAATTTTGACACCAGAACACATCAAATTCCTTGTATCCTGTTAATACTGAGCGTTAAGAGTTAGTCAGCTAGTTATGGATAAAAAAAGAAAGTGATGGGAGATGGTAAAAATGGCGTCTTTTAAGTATTCTGGGCCTGTAAAGGACCGTGAAAAGACTCACGGTTTCTCATAAAAAATTAGATAACCACTGGTCCAATTATCACAACACATTTTGAATGGCACTACACCACTTGCGAACTTAACTGAAACAAAGCTCGGGATGTAGAGCCGGCAGTAAACAGAAACTGACTAGAACGATCGAGCTCCAGCAGCATAGAAATCCTGCGGGGTTACCCCATGGAGCTTCCTTGAGAAGATCTGAGCTTGCAGCTCGTTTCAAAGGTGTTAGAACTTGTGGCCTCAGTTCCACAATTGTAAAATGTCTTATCGCTTAATGTCACCTTTTTGCCTATATTGCAGTTGCCCTTATGTAGTATAACAATGTACTTGTGGACATGTGGACGACGACGATTCCCTCCCTTTCTATCTCTTCACCGCTGAGCTAGAGCTCCCATCAGCGGTGGCATTTGATTAGGCCTGTTAGAGTTTAGAGGTCGAGTGAGGAAGGGTTCTCCTCTCCCTCGAATCATGGGAGCTAGCACTAGGAATTAAGGTTAGTTTGGCGGAAGCGGCAGGCGACAGATAGCCAAGAAAGACGGTGCGTGGTACGCGGCCACCAGGGTGACAGTCGACATCATTGTCCGTGGTGGCGGCGGAGGGTGGAGGCCGGAGGGTGTGCAGCGAGATGGTGTTGGCAGTTGGCACCGAGGGCGGCAAGCAACAGAGGCGACTAGACTGATCCGGCGACGTCACATTCAGACATTCAGAGTCGATTGAGGATGCTCCCAGGACTGGTTGTTATGGCACCGCTGTTTTTTTACATCTGTCCTTTCTGAATGAAGAAATGGTCAGTGAGGTAATTGTTTCTGAAAGGGGTCAATAAACTCATGGAATGAAAAACATGCGACGTTAGAAAAAGGAACTCTGACAAAACATGGTGGGTAGCCTACCAAGTACCACAGTCGATGTCAAGGACACGGATTAGTGGTTTGCTCTCGTCATGCCACTGTGTCAGTGTCACACACGCAGCAGAGAGAAACTACTCTGAATCGAAGTTGATTAAATACGGCCTGAACTTGTAGGTATTATTCTCTCATCAGAATGCAGAAAAGCACACAAATACACGAGCCGTTGAGCATCAAGTGATCAAGACAGACGGTTATGACAGTCACTCTTCTGTAACAAAAAAAATGTACAGCTACATGTATACAGAAGGAGAGGGGAGAAAGGCAAAAGGAGCACAGAGCTAGTAGCAACAAAATATATGAATCCATGGAGGTGTCTAACGAGTAACGACCCGCTAACCGAAATGATCAGCTGACGTTTGCAACGCAGGTGGTGGATTTGCTCTGCACGGTGGTGAAGGCCCCCAGCTCCAGCGTGATGGAGCAGTTCATCTTGATGTCGAGGTCCCTCTTGTAGATGCCCAGCACGCTGACCCTCCCGGCGATCTCCGTGTAGCTCGTGAGGTTGTAGTCCTGGCCGAAGATGAGGTCGGTGGCGTTGACGTTGGGCGAGATGCGGTCGGCGAGCACGTCGAGCGTGACGTTCATGCGCACGGTGCGGCCGGCGCCGACCTCGCCCCGCGGCGCGTACGCCACGCCCACCGTCTCCCCGGCGTAGTAGAAGTCCGTCTCGCTGCGGCGGAACCGGAAGGAGGCCGCGTTGGGGTTCTCGATGGAGACGTCGGCGGTGAGCGTGGCGTTCACGGACACCGGGTGCGCCGCCGTCGCCGTGCCCAGGTCGCCGTCCACGCCCTCCAGCGTGACGCCGTTCATGGTGAGGACGGGGTCCCGGACCTTGAACACGGTGAGCGCGAGCACGAGGGCGGCGATGCCCAGGAGGACCCGGTGGCGGCGCAGCAGCCGCAGCGCCAGAGCGCGCACCGGCGCTTGCGGAGGTACAGGTACTGCACCGAGCGCCAGCGCTTGGAGGAGGTCGCGACCTCCTCGTCCCCGGCGCCACCGTCGGTCGCAGCAGGGTAGACGGTCGGGGACGCGGTGGCGAGCGGCCTCGTCGGCGGCTCCTCCTTCACCGCCACGGCGGCGGCGTTGTACGGCCCTGCGGTGGCGTTCGCGGTCGCCATGGGGTAGGGCCTGGGTGGGAAGAGCAGAGGAGGCGCTGGCGATCTAGCGTGCGGGACGTGAGAAATCTTGACGCTGGGTCGCGAAGCTCTTATACGGTGGATTCTCGCACGGAGGACACAAAGTTCTCGCTGTGGCGGGCCGCCGTGCATTGCGTACGTGTTCTTCGCGACGGAGGCGGACAAAAACGTCGGCTTGACTTCCGCCAGTTTGCCGTACTCTGGACCGTGGACTGCACCACCAATAAATGTGCCGTGCAGGTTTCTGCTGACACAAATTGACTCCCGGCACCAGTTTTTTTTTCTCGCGATACCGCGATAGAAAGTGCTGCAAATTGGCACGCTTCGTGAAGGGACCGGGACGATTTGGTCGCGGGAGGCATGATGCTTTCGTCAACAGAATTGCTGTCGCGAGGCGTGAAAGGCGTTTATTTTATCAGTTTATAAGTGAGCGATCGAATTCGACCTTACGCACTTGACCTGGTATATCCTGATCAGCTAGTACATTGTTCACGTCTTCGCGAATCATAGGCACGTCTCTCAGCACTCAGCAGATTTGCCTTGTGGAGGCGTGTGCAAAGAAACTGTGAATGAAGGCATCAGTTTGAGGGCCCGAGCTGCCGCCAGCCAGAAGCCCAGAACGCAGCGAGCCAACGACTCCAGGCCCGGCCCTGTGCAGCCGCCCCGGGCCCCCAAAACGCAGGGGCCTGTGCGGCCCACTGCCTAAGTATATACTTGTAATTGTAATTGGGCCAGGTCCATATGACAAACAAAGAAGCAGCGCTGCACGCGGCCACGCTGATCAATCATATCAATCAGATCAATTGACGATTCGCACCAAGCCGCTGCCCGCCCGCCGTCGCCCCAATTCGCCGACTTCTCGTAGCCGCGATTGAATTCCAATCTCGCTGCCCGTAAGTCCCCGTAAGTTATCTGATAGACTGATACGAGCCCCTTCATTGATCCTCATTCCTCCGTCTTCAAAGTCAAAATTCATCTGTTAGCATTTGAAGTGTTTTTTTACTACTACTGTTATTTGTTATTTAGTAGTTGTTATTTGTTATTTAGTAGTTCATAGTATTTGCCTTTTCTCGTCATGTATTTGCCTTTTCTCTGCTATCCTGTCTGAGCACCTATTTCTGGAGCCACAAGGAAAGTTAGAGCAACTCCAACTCACCTCCTACTTTTGGCCCCCTATTCCACCCATATGAGTCTCTCATCCTGTTTTTCTCTCCTATTTCACGATGAACTCCAACAGACCTCTCATACGTACTCCTATATCTCCAACTCCCTCATTCTTTATTCATATGAAGTAACTACCATGAAAATTAATTTGAATGACTATTTTATTTTTGCTGGCCCCATGTTCGAACGACCATATTTTGGACGATACTATTCACAACGGCTATGTCTGCAACGGCTATTTCAAATTACACCCATTTTCCAACGGCTATAATTCGGATAACACTATTGACAACGGCTATATTTTCAACGGCTATTTTGAACGGCTAGTATTCAAATGGCTAGATTTCTCACATCTATATATATGGATGCTTGTACTCCTGGCTCCCTCACCAAACCATTCTTCCTTCTCTAGCTGAAATGAGATCCCTCTCTCGTTTAGACTCATCATCGTCGTCGTCGGATGACGATGATGAACTCATCCTTTCGGCACTACACATAGCTCACACACAGTTTGAGACTATCAATGCTCCAAGATGGGGTGGCTCTATGGTTGGTCGTCAATATATCTATCGTGATAGATTGAGCGGTGCGTGGAGGTTGTTCAACGATTATTTTTCGGACAATCCAGTCTATGATCCAACTTTCTTCCATCGCAGGTTCGTAATTACTGCATCCAATTTGGTTTTAATTTAGTCAGCTCATCTATTACATAGCGATTCATATTTGTATTTCTTTCCTCAGGTTTAGAATGGGTCGTTCTATGTTTATGCGCATAGTGCAAGCTATAGAGCAACATGACTATTTTGTGCAAAAGAGGGAGTCAAATGGACGCCTTGGGTTATCTTGTTTGCAGAAGATTACTGCAGCATACATGATGATAAGTTATGGCGTACCACCAGATTTTATGGATCAATATATTCGTATAGGTGAAAGCACCGTTATAGAAAGTCTTAGAAGGTTTGTCAGAGGTATTATCGAGGTCTTTGGAGACGAGTACTTGAGGTCTCCAAATGAGCATGACACTGCTAGACTACTTGCAATTGGTGAGCGTAGGGGTTTTCTAGGGATGCTTGGGAGCACAGATTGTATGCATTGGGAGTGGAAAAATTGTCCTACAGCATGGCAAGGTCAGTATACGGGTCACGTTCATAAGCCCACAATCATTCTGGAAGCGGTTGCCTCACAAGATTTATGAATTTGGCATGCCTTTTTTGGTTTGCCGGGGTCTCATAATGATATCAATGTTCTTCACCGTTCACATCTTTTTGGAAAGTTAGCTGAAGGAGAAGCTCCATTGGTAAATTATACCATCAACGGCCATAGTTATTCAATGGGGTACTACCTTGCAGATGACATCTATCCGAAATGGGCAACATTTGTGAAGAGCATGAAGTCCCCGCTTGGCAATAAGAAGAAATATTTCTGCCAAGCACAAGTACCTACACAATAGATTTATGTGTTACTGATCATACATGGAACATATATCTTGCTGTTCGCAAGCAAAGAAAAGCTGAAACAATAAATAAACAATTCATACCCTATCTTGCTCCGTCAAACCACTCTCCTGCCTTCTTTGGACGTGACCATACCAGGAACAAAACTTGTAAACTGTTTCTAGAATGATACCCCAACGATGAGCAAGAGAACCACAATTACGGTCAGTCTCAAAATCCTTGTGCAAGTGGTAGTGCTCATGAATTCTTTCCCAGTAAGTAGCACGAGGTTGATCAATGCGTTGTACTGCATCCATGCTAATTTCTAACCATGCTGCCACCAACAGATTATCCTCCTGAACACTAAAATTTTTGGACCTCTTCTTGTTACCTTTCACACCAGTGCTACCTTCACCAAGTGCAGCCTCTCTGTACTCTTGTTCCTCTTGTGGGCTACCATACTGAGTCTCAGCAACTTCAACATCATGAGGGCCACCAACATTGCTTCCAAGCATATGCAGATCATGGCTGCCACCAGCATTGCTTCCAAGCATATTGATCATCCATGGTTCCATCTTCCTCCCTGCATTGCAATAACCAAGCATATGAGATAACAATTGCAAGAAATCTGCAGGAATCAAATTGCTCTCTTGAAGCTACGCAAGAAAATGGGCCTCTGTTTCCCAAATACACCTCTCTCTTTCCAATTTGCTTGTCTTCTCCACGCTCTCCCTCTCTGTTCAAGCAGCGGCGGCCAGGCAGAAGCACACCAGCAGGCGGCGCTGGCAGGAGCGGGCGTCGGCGCGCGGAGCGTGGGGGGCGGAGCAGGCGGCGCTGGCAGGAGCGTGGGGGGCGGAGCATGGGGGCCGGCAGGGGGGGCTGGGCGCTGGCAGGAGCGTGGGGGGCGGAGCAGGCGGCGCTGGCAGGAGCGGGGCGTCGGCGCGCGCTGGCAGGAGCGGGGGCGACAGGGGGGCTGGGCGTCAGCGGGGCGTCGGCGCTGGCAGGAGCTGGGCCCAGCCCCGCGCGCACGCAGGGGTCCCGCTCCTTCTCCCTCACGCACGCAGCAGGGCGTCGGACAGGGCCCCGGAGCGTGGAGCGGCGCGCCTCCAGCTGCGGCGGGCGGGCAGATCCGGCCGCCGGTCCGCTCGATTCGGCCGGCCGCGGCCACCTCCGACCCTCCTCTATCGCCCCTCTCTCACCCTAGATCTAGTTCGCAGACCAAAAAATTCGGAAGGGGACGACGGCGAGGAGGCGTACCTGGCGGGTGTGGCGTCCGTGCCGGCGCGGGAAGGAGCGGCCGTTGCTCCTCGAGTCGGATGAGAGTCCGGAGCGGGCCTCCCAGATGTAGGAGGTCGGAGCTCGCGGATGAGAGCTCTCCTATGCTTAGGAAGCCGATGAGAGGTGGGTTGGAGGGGATTTTTTCGTTTCTCTCTCCTAAACACAGGATAGGAGGTCGGAAGGGAGGTGGGTTGGAGTTGCTCGTAGAGAAGAAACAGGGGTAGTTAAAGTTAAAATGCTTTTCTCCATGATTGTTTTGTTCTAATGCATTTATTCTATTTAGCATCATTATTTTGACATCTCTGTCCTACTACAGATAGAAACTTCTTTCCTGGATTTAGTTGTGTGCAGGTATATCAAATATTGAATCAAGTTATTTGACCTTTTCCAATAGTGTTTCTTCATGAGAATCATTTTAGTGCGAAAGGGCTTTAGTCCGGTTGGTGGATGGCCGGCTGTGGTCTTACCAGGTCGGGAGTTCGACTCCCGTTTCGCGCAAAAAAATCCCCTCGCTTGTTCCCATCCCAAAGCACAGTTCGGGCCCGGTCTTCTTGCGGGCGACGGGCCACTGTATACGGGTGGGGTAGAGGTTCGGAGGTTTTCTTGACCTTGCGCGAGAAGATCTCCTTCTTAATACAATACCATGGGGACGGTCTTTCTCCCCGCAGGTCAAGTTTTTTATAAGAATCATTTTATGGTTTTGCCCTGTGCTCATACAGGCATGCAAATCAAGGCACTTTTGACGAATCAGATGTACTCGGTCTTTGCAAGTTGACATTTCAATTGCTGAATCTAGGATTGAAGCAGCAATGGTATTAATCATGATTAAGACACTTTCCAGATTTAATTAGATGGTTATGTCAAATTAATCTGTTCGGCCTTTCCTTGTATAGCGGATGCCGATTGATGAATTTCTGAGCCAAACTTTCCATCGAGAGATCAAATGTGGAAAACCATAATTGACGTCTGCATTGCGAAACATCAAAAGAGGTATCAAGGGGTCTCTGCTCGACAACGGTGTTGCTTATCTTTGCTTTGGAGATGCCGATAAAGACCTCTGCGGCTTTGCATGAGACAACTGAATTCAGAAGAAGAGTATTCTCTGAACATTTACAAATGCATTGTGCAGGCAGAAATAGTGACCAGCTCTGTATCAGTTATTAACAAACATCATGTATCGATCTGTCGCCTGGGAGGTGACGACGATAACTATCAATAGCATTGCAATGCAAAGCCACGGCACTAAATTTTTTGAAGGTCCTGACTTTTTTTTTCACTCACTATCTGCCGAACAAAAGGCTACTCGCTCTCGACTATGGACTGGAATGGGCTAAGCAGCCCAGCTCAGCTAGACTCGTGGGCCAAGGCCCCTACTGATCCTCTCTCCCAAAGAGGAGGGAAAAAATGGCGCGCTTTGCACTGTCTGGCGGGAAAACAATGACTGCCATCCCCATCCGTCAAACGCCGAACCCCCATTCCCTCAGAGCTCAGATCGATTCTTCCCCTCGCATGGAGCAGGAGCGCCCACCGCCGGCGACGAAGAGGGCAAGGCCCTCACCTCCGCGAGCCCAAGACGCCGCCGCCTCTGCAGAGGACCGGCTGAGCGCGCTCGACGATGCCATCCTCCACGCCATCCTCGTCCGCCTGCCGCTCCGCGACGCGGCGGCAACGACCGCGCTCTCCCGCCGCTGGCCGCGCGTCTTCGCCACGCTCCCGCGCCTGCTCCTCCACCCCGCCACCTTCAACCGTCGCGGGTTCCCGGACGAGGGCTGCGAGGACTTCTGCGAGGACCCCGCGCGCTGGATCGACGCCCTCGACTCCGTCCTCGACAGCCGCGCTGCGCCGGTCGCCGCGCTGGAGGTCCACGCCAGGTTCATGTTCCAGTTCCGCGAGTGGTTCCGCGACGTGTTCCGCGAGCTCTGCGGGAGCGGCGGCCTCCTGGAGCTCAGCATCGACAACACCAAGCACTCCGAGTCCGAGCGCTACGCGCTGTCCACACCTATTTACAGCTGCACCACGCTCACCTCGCTGGACCTCTACAACTGGCGGCTCCGGGTGCCAGGAAAACTCACCGGCCTGCGAGCCGAGCGATCGCTCCGGCTCCGCAACGTGGTCGCCACGGACGCGGAAGTCCGTCGCTTGATCTCGCGGTGCAGCGCTATGGAGCATTTGGAGATTCGGGACATCCGCATGGCGCGGAACATCGTCATACGCTCGCCGTGTCTTGAGAAGCTGGACATCTGCTCGTACCGCCCGCTCTGCATCTCGGTGAAGAGGGCGCCACGGCTGGACACGGTGGAGTTGAGTCTCTTCTATTACCATGGTTGGATCATCCGCGACACCATGTACTCCGATGAAGACTACTCATTGTCCCAGATCAAGAAGATGACAGAGAGGGAGAAGCAGACAGACGAGATCGGGAATTTGGTTACATTTCTTGGTGGACTTAGCTGCACCAAGAAGCTGACATTGAACACGTGTACTGAATATTCCAAGGTCAGTTTGTGTTTGCTCGATGCCCATCTTTTAATTTTTGCTCCTCAAATACTAGCACTTTGTGTTGTTATGTCGCGTTGCAGCATGAAATTTAGAAGTGTGAGGTACATCTAAATTGTAGTTTCCATGATGTGATCCACATTATGTTCCTTTTTTCCACCAAGCTCATAATTTCTCAATTTGTTTGAATGATAGCATATTACGCATCATTTTGCTGTGTGCTCATGATGCGCATATGTTCCTGTTAGTGCTGGGGCTTCACATTTAGGCAATCTCCTCAGAAATGCTAATTGATAGCCAAGGACAGTCATTGGAATACACTTCAGAGTATATATTTTAGAATAGGATGTAACACCTGGGTTATAGTGCTACCTGTCTAATATAGTAGGTGTGAATCCTGAATGGCTGGAGCAGACACGGCTCTCGCATAAGGGGATCACCATTCACTACAAGTAAAAATCTTTTAGTTGATAGTGGTCTTTCTATAATTGCATTTGTTACTTGTATATTAATAGAAATTTGAAAAATTAAAATGGGAAAGATCTTTGAACTTTATTTTTATACAGAATTCCCTCACCTTGTATTAACTTTTGGTATAAAATTCGCAAATTTTATAAATGATGTACCAAAGAACACTCATTTAAATTTCATCATGCAAAGCCAATGGATTGGCCTTGATGTGAATCCAGTAGGTTAAATTGATGAAATTTATCATGTGATGAAGTAGTAAATGCCCTGTCTTCCCTGAGCTGTATAGTTCTCCCTTGATGGAGGGATGCTCACTTCTATTTTTCTTCTTGATTTTTTTAGATCTCTTTTTACTTCTTTGTAAAGTTTGTACAGTTCCTTTTTTGCAATAAAGTTTAATGTTTTACGACCTTTAGGTCTTGAGCAAGGCTAAGGTATCAATGCCTAAGATATTGCCCAAGAAAAGCTGTTTGCTCGGACTGGAAATGCTTACCCTCAGTCTCGATTACAATCATGAAGCGCTTGCCACCTTAATTTCATGCTTGCTGAACAGCTGTCCCAAGCTCAAGAATCTCAAAATCATTGTAAGCCCCAAACAACTCATGTTTATTCAATTTTTTTTCTCTGCCAGCAGCTGCTCCTAAAATGCTTCTCTGTTGTGTAATTCGAAAGGGTGCTGCTCATCATGATCATTGGAAGAGTCCCGTGCCCTTAGGTGCAGAGTTTTGGGAGGAGCAGATGAATGGAGACTGTGTGCTGAATCACCTGTCAAGTATCACCATCTACATCGATTCACTATTCGAAAGCTACCCTTGCCTGGGTCTCTGTCAGTTCCTGGTGATGAATGCAAGGATCCTCAAAAGAATGAGCATCCATTATTACCGCTGGCAGCTCAAGATGGAGCAGGTGGCCATGGTTGAAGCTGTCAGAAACGAAGTCCAGCTCTGGCCAAGGGCTAATCCGAATGTCCTGCTAGAGTTGTCTCCGGTTGATCGCCACCCCAGCTACTGAGGTGCGAGGTAGCCATCAGATCAGTGGCTCACTTGCAGTCCTATAGCTTTCATAACTACTCCGATTGAAGTGTCCTTCATAAAAACCACATGCTGGTCGTGATCGATCACCAGTAGTTTATTTGATTTTTATATTTTTTTTCAGGATGGATTGGTCTGAATACGCACTTTGTTACATGTCTATTTGCCGTCTTTAGTAGTATGGACCTCTTGCTATCACCTTCTGGATTTTGTAATTGTGGTGGCTATTGTACCGACCAGTATCAAGCTATGCTCTTAGAAGCTGTCATGGCAAACTTACGTTTCCAGAAAACTGAAACCCTGAAGTGGACCATATTTGATTCATGATTCCCGTATATCTCTGTTTTAGTACTGCTATACCTTTGGAGGATTAAACGCCTGATTGACTGCATCGTGCACGTTCTGATCTGACTGATCGTTGCAGAGAATTCTTATGACTGCTCATGCATAATATGGGCCGTTGAGCAATATCGACTGACCTGCAGTAAGACAGCGCATTTAACCATTTGAAAAGGTTTAAGACAATAACGTGAAAGATTGGCTATATACAATCATAATGCTTTCTGTTAGCAGTGGCGCAAGGCTGCAGCAGAGTAATTCTGGAGGTGGATAATCTACACCTGATCGATCTTCCGTTGCTTGTTAAGTCATTAAATCAGGGAGCTAAGCAGGACCCCAGTTTTCTCTCTTAAAGTTTGTTTTGTTAGACGTGATGCCGACTCGGCAGCACAGTGCTGCCTGCGCAAGGGTGTCATCGTAAGTAATCGTGGGAGCCTGGGAGGCAACAACCGGAGATCGTAACCATGCCTTGAAATGGAAATGATTTATCATATCATATTTTATACAGTTCATGTTTCGTTCAACAAACGGATTCTTTGAAGAAGAAAAAACACAATTCATGCTTACAGTTTTTCTTGAAGGCCATCAAATAGCAGCGGGAGCTCTGCATACAACGTCTGTAGATTGACATTCCAAGTTTCAAAAAATGGTTTAAACATTCCAGTTCAGCAATTTTGAAAAACTAGTTCCTACTGCACCCAAAGCACCCGTGCATCCGCTTGCCTTTTTCTCATCAGTTAAGTGCACACGCTCACCAGAGCAAAGCCGTACGATTACGACTGACTGAAGTGCTCTTTTGTGCAGCAGTCTCGACAAGCTATGAGGTATAGCTACACATATACATATACTTCGACAGTACTTACATACTGTTAACATATAAGTTTGTCAGCTGGTCCAAGAATAGTTATCTTGGGAACCAGTGATCAGCTGAGTAGGAACAGTCACGGTCGACGATCTTGTACACCAGAAAGGAACGGTTGAGTGAAAGTTCTCTGTTCGTCACATGCACGAACAATGCCAAGCTTGTAGGATTCCGTGAAACGGGTTGACTTTCCCCTATCTTCCCGCCCGTGCACCGCATCTCCATCGAACCTTCCCCTGTTATTTCCAGGCTCCAGCCTCACGTTTACATTAGTGATGTTTATGTGTGCCATGGCACTGTCCGGCCATATGAATATGATGAGAAGTTACATCATAATCTTTGGGACAAGTTTGGAACCATATGAATTTTTATCAGAAAATCTGCTGGAGTTTCTTTTGGGGCGATCGAATAGGTGCTCTTCATCAGGCATATCCCACAATCTCACTCGTGGAATCCTTTAGAGGAAACCTACGTGGAAAATAATGGACACAAGAGAAGATGCTTAAGCTTAACGGAGGGGCAAGGAAAGCGCCTCAACCAACATTATCTACAGAAAAGATATGTTAGTATATTTCAATTTTCTAACCCACACTTGAAGAAGCTTTACATGAATGCCATCAAAGCCCCATAAATATATCGAAGAAAAAAGGGAGAACAAAAATCAACATCAAACACTGATCGATCAGGGAAGTTTGTTTAAATAACAAAAGGCGACAAGTTGATTTGGCTTCGAACCTCAAGAATAACTTGTACTATCTTTTTTTTGTAGTTGATTGATTTTGTGCTAAAGATGATTGGAGCGAACAAGCTTCAGAGCCTGAGGTATATTTTTATGGGGCCTCTCTTTTTAGTTCTGCCTCGGGCCACCAAAAACTCAGAACCAGGCCTGCTTGTGCCAAGAACGCGATCGAGATGCCGACGGAAACCGGCAGCCGCATCATTTTGTACCCCAGCTCGAGCGCGGGCCGCCTGATCCCTGTGGTCTGTGGAGCTCGCCAGGCTCTTCCTCCGCCGAGGCTTCGCCGCGCCGTCCCCACCATGCTTGGATCCGCCACCGCTAACCCTCACTGATACGGCCAAGGCGCTCCTTCACTTCCCCCGGTGGCCTTCCGCCGATCTCGGCGCCGGACATGCCATTCTCAGCGCTGGCTTTCCCCCACCCTACCGCATTTTTCTTCTGCTAGAATAAATAGTTGTAACAGCCGTCATTTTTCTTCCGCCTATCGATGATTAGCATTCTCAAGTGAGATTTATTTTGCCCGCACAAGTCTTTTTTTTACCTCTTTTACAGCGCACAATACTACCACTACCAAGTGGTAGTATATAATATAGAAAAATCCAACCATCCATTAGCCATAAAAGTTATTTTTTTTTCAACGTCGCCCCCTTTTCTCCTGTTTCAGAGATACTTTACAACTTGACAGAATGACAGCAACTTCATACGTTCGGTAGACAAAGAACTCAGGCAAAAGCACCGCGTGTACGCGTCATAGCAGCTTCTTCAAGCTAATCCACGGCGCAACCGAACATGCTTGCGTGTACGGGCCATGGCCTCATGGGTGGTCGTGGTCCTGAAGAGATCATTAAACGTGTTAACGTCCTTGTGGGGGGGCTTGCCTGATTGACGGTGAACACGGCAATGGTTTTCTTCGTCGGATTCCCCGTACGAGACGATGTGGTAGGTAGGACTCGTGGTCCAAAATGAAGCACGTCCCGGTATAAACAAAAGCAGAGGTCACGGCGCCGTACAAGTACACAACAAGTCACAACGCATTCCCGCCATCTTCTCGATCGCTCAAGGCCCCGGGCAGCGGTGCCCCCCAGAGAATGGCGAGCCACGACGGGAAGGCGAAGAAGCACGTGGTGATCTACGCCCCGGCGTCGATGATGAACAGCCATCTGTTCTCCACGGCGGAGCTCGGCGAGCTGCTCGCGGGGCACGGCCTCGAGGTCACCGTCGCGCTCGGCGGGCGGACCGACGACGAGGCCGCCGGATCGTTCGCCGACGGCGCCGCCGCCGCGCACCCCGAGCTCTCCTTCCGCCGCCTACCGTCCGTGACGCGCCCGCGCGACGTGCCCGCCCACGACTACGTCGCGCTGACCTTCGACCTCGTCCGCGCCTCCAACTCCGACCTCCGCGAGTTCCTCCGTGCCGCCTCCCCGTCCCCGGCCGCCCTCGTCCTCGACTTCTTCGGCGGCAGCGCCGTGGACGTCGGCGCCGAGCTCGGCATCCCGACCTACTTCTTCTTCACCTCCTCCATCTCCGGCCTGGCGGAGTTGCTGTACCATCCCGTGATCCATGAGCGGACAACCGTGAGCCTGCGAGACCTCTGTGGCGAGCGTCTGCACGCTCCGGGCATCCCCGGGATACCGGTGGAAGACCTCCCCGCGGCGTACCTCGACCGCGACAGCCTCGGCAACAGACTCTTCCTCGCCCTGTCCGAACAGATGTGCAATTCCCACGGCCTTATCGTGAACAGCTTCCGGTCGCTGGAACCGCGCGCCACCGACGCCATCGTGAGCGGCCTCTGCACGCCACCGGGGCGTCGGACGCCACCGCTGCACTGCGTCGGCCCGCTGATGAAGTTGGATGCAGAGCCTGGCGCGAACCGGCACGAGTGCCTGGCGTGGCTCGACGCCCAGCCGGACGCCAGCGTCGTGTTCCTCTGCTTCGGCACCATGGGCCGGTTCAGCGCGGAGCAGACGGGGCAGGTGGCGCGTGGGCTGGAGGTGAGCGGGCAGCGGTTCCTGTGGGTCGTGCGGCGCCCGCCCGGCGAGGACGGCGGGGGGAAGCCGGCGGACCCCGACCTGGACGCGCTCCTTCCCGACGGCTTCCTGGCCCGCACCGAGGGCAAGGGGCTGGTGGTGAGGTCGTGGGCGCCGCAGCGGGAGGTGCTGGCCCACGTCGCGGTCGGCGGCTTCGTGACGCACTGCGGGTGGAACTCGGTGCTGGAGGCGATCGTGGGCGGCGTGCCGATGCTGGCGTGGCCCATGTACGCCAAGCAGCGATGAACAAGGTGTTCCTGGTCGAGGAGCTGCGCCTGGCCGTGGCTCTGGAAGGGTCCGGCAAGGAGGCGGCGGTCAGGGACGAGGAGGTGGCTGATGGAGTCGGACGGCGGCAGGGAGCTCCGGGAGCGGACACGGGCGGCCATGCGGCAGGCGAAGGCGGCGCTGAGCGACGGCGGGGAGTCGAAAACTGCGCTGTTGGAGCTTGTAAGCCAGTGGAAAAGGTGAAAAATGCTCGCCAAATGGGCTACTAGTCTAATCAGGAAAGGGTTAATGCTAATCTGGTTAAAATTGGGTGGCCTAGTTAGCATGTTCTCAGGTTAGATGGTAGTAATACTAGTGACGGACATTTCTCTCTGTCTACTATCTATTATTACTAAAGCATGTAATGATTTCTTACTTATTAATCGGAATTCTAATCAAAATCCTATGGTCACCGCAAGTTCAGTTCAATCATCTTACTGTTATTAATTGGAGATTTCTTTTGAAGCCTCCACATGAAGCCACCTAGGATCTAAGATGGACACTTAAAAAATCTTAAAAAATTAGAGAAATTCTAAAAATTTAAAAAAAATAAGAAACATCTGGCCATCAATCCGGCAAATTTAATCGTAGTAGCATTGGATTTATTATCTTTTCCATTAGATTACCTACTTCTGTCATTATAAAATATAATCTAAAGTAACCCCAAAACATATATCTAAATTACTCATCTCTGCCATTATAAAAAATAATCTAAACTAAACCCCCTAATCTTCAGGTAAATTACCCACCAATGCCGTTATAAGAATAATGCAAATAACCCTCTAAATTTGCATATAAGACCAATTATGTCATTATTAAAAGTTAAAGTAACTCATAAATCTGAATCTAAATTATATAATTATAACAAATACTAAAGTATCCAATATAAAATTCTAAATTACTATTAATATATTATTTATGCTATTATTTATATAGAAATAGTACTCATGATGTGTGTCACCATATATTCATGTATGAGAAAAGAGATAAGAATACTAATTTTTATGTTGTTCACATAGTTTAAACAAATGGTTCAACATATTAAACACATATGGAGGTGTGATGCAAAGTAAAAAAATATTACTAAATAAACCTATTATAACCAGATAATGATAAATACATATCTTTTAGTATATTATGTTAGAATATTTAATAGATGAAAGAGAGTATGAGATAAATAATTATAATTATTAGCTATAAGTATTACTTTTATATTAATTCTAACTAGCCTGTGCAGGAGGACGGGTTAATAGGCTAGTAGTTTTAATCGGAGTCTGCTGCATTTTGCCTAATCGAGTTTCACCCAGGCATACGTTCCTCGCGCGCCAGCTCACACAATCACCTGAGATTCTACCCACCAATTCTCGCGTAGGTAAGTACATAACCGGTAAGATGGAAATGTATTTCAAAACTGGCATGCGTGCAGCGGATGACAACTGATGCTTAGTGATGCACGAGAACATCGAGAAAAGGTATCTCATGCTTGTGAGGGGTGTCTATTGCGATAATGTATATATTGCTCTTCGGCCTTAGCAATGCATGTGCATATTTATTAATTATTTTTGTAAAAAAATGAGCAAGAATTTTATCAGAAACATATTGATAGATAAGACTAGTCTCAATGGAGGTTTCATGACATTAAACATTATCAATGTTGCTGACATGACAAGGAGAGAGAAGGATGAAGTTTCATGGGATGTGAGGGGAGTTTCATCACCATGAAACCCATCAGGCACGGTTACCTAGTTCCCAGTCTAGGTTACTGTGCCATGAAACTATGCACTGAGACTGGCCTAAGAAATATCTTACTAATTGGAGGCTCATTTTGAAGCCTCCACGTGAAGCCACCTAGATTCTACGTACACACTCTACAAAAATAGAGAAATCCGACAACTCTAATCATAGTAGTCGTTAGATCTGTTATCTTTTCTAATAAATTACACATCCCAGTTATTATGAAAATAGACTAAAGTAACCCCTAAACATGTATCTAAATTACCTACCTTTTATCATTATGAAAATAGACTAAAGTAACCCCTAAACATGTATCTAAATTACCCAACTCATGCCGTTATAAAAAATCTAAAGTAACTCCCTAATTTTCATGTAAATTATCCACCTATACCATTATATAAATAATGCTAATGACCTCCTAAATTTGCATATAAATTATCCAATCATATCGTTATTATAAGTTAAAGTATCCTCTAAATCTGAATCTAAATTATATAATTGTAACAAATATTAAAATGCACCAATATAAAATTCTAAATCACTATTTCTATCATTATTAATATGTTATTTATATTATTATTTATATAAAAATACTACCCACGATATGTGTCACCATGTATTCATGTATGATGTAAGAGATAAAAATATCAATTCACATATATGGTTCAATTAAATATATATCAAACACATACGAAGGTGTGATGTAAAATAAAATCAATTACAATTAGATAATGATAAATATGTATTTTAGAGTATATGTTAGAATATTTAATAGATTAAAGAGGGTATGAGATAGATAATTATAATTATTAGCTATAAAATTTATTTTTGTATTAATTATAATTAACCCGTGGGCGAAACCCATAAAAAATAGCTTCGGATCTCAAAAATCAAAATTCTGGTGAACGGGAACTTGATTTCGCCATCCTTCTCTTTCTCAGTTTCCGAACGATCTTGTGTCACGAAACTCCGATACCAGTGAGCATCTATAGAAAGAGTAGAGTAGCTTAATACTAAGCTCATTGCAAGTCTGTATCTAAAAATGCACATTCCAACTCCACGGGCAACACGAGAAAGAGAAACGCAGCACTCGTGTCGGACTGGAACTCTGCTTTTGTGTGGTGGGCTGGTGGCCTCGTCTGATCCTTTTCAATCGTGCGCCGAAATCTCCAGGCTGTTCATGAAGTCAACGAGCGCCGCCGCTGACGATCCGCCTATCTCCAGCGCGGCGGCGGCCATATCCTTCGCCACCGCCGTCCTCTCCCTGAGCTCCATCCCCTGCTGGGACTCCATGACCAGCCTGACCTTGGCCTCCACCTCCTCCGCCCTCACAATGGCCTCGTCGTAGCCCTCCATCACCACCCCCAGCTTCATCCCCTCTGCGACGAACACCTTGTTCAGCCGCTGCTCCGCGTACATCGGCCAGCACACCATCGGCACCCCCGCCGTGACCGCTTCCAGCGTCGAGTTCCACCCGCAGTGCGTCACGAACGCGCCCGTCGCGCGGTGCCGCAGCACCTCCACCTGCGGCGCCCACGTCGGCACCACCAGCCCGCGCCCGCGCGTCCTGTCCAGGAACCCCTCCGGGAGCAGCGCCTCCAGCGCCGCCTCGCCCCGGCCCTCGAACCGCTTCGTCGAGTCGGCGTCGGGCGCGACGGGCGCGCGCACGGCCCAGAGGAACGCGTGCCCGCTCCTCTCGAGCCCCACCGCGATCTCCCTCAGCTGCTCCGCCGGCACCGAGCTCGCGCTCCCGAAGCAGAGGAAGACCACGCTCCGCGCCGGCTGCGCGTCCAGCCACGTCAGGCACTTGTGCTTCCCCTCGCCTCCCCTCTCCTCGCCGACCAACGGCCCGACGCAGAACAGCCTCGGCACGGGCTCGCCGGGGCGGGGGCGCCCCTCTTGGATCGCCTTCACGGCGCGGGGCTCCAACCACTCGAACGTGTTCGCCAGTATGCCCTTCGCTCTGGGCAGCTGCTCAAAGAGACCAATGGTGGCCTTGTACTGCTCGTTGCGAGGACCAAGCAGGACCTCTGGCAAGTCGGAGGCCGGGACCGGGTGGACGCCTGGGAAGTGCAGCAACGAGCGTCCCATGTCCCCGAACGAGACGTCCGGCCGCATGACGGGGATGTGCAGGTAGGCAGCTAGCGGCGAAGCGCCCGACGTGAAGAACAGGTAGGCCGGGAGTCGGAGCTCCTCGGCGGCGTCGAGCGCGCTCCCGCAGAAGAAGTCGAGGACGAGCGCCCTGACGGACGGGAGGGACCGCACGAACGCGAGGAGCGCGGGGTTGCTGGCGCGGAGGTCGGCGATGAGCGTGATGAAGGGGTCGGCGTCGGGGTCGGCCTCGTCGGCGGAACGGGCGGTCGCCGGCGGGAGCAGGTGGAAGGAGACGGACGGGTAGGAGGCGGAGAGGCGCTCGACGGTCTTATGGGAGTCGCCGGACGACGGGACGTCGGCGATGGCGACGGTGACGGGGACGCCGTGGCCGGCCAAGCGGCCGGCGAGCTGAACCATGGGGTGGAGATGGCCCCGGACCATCCATGTGTACAGCACCACGGCGCTGCCCATTTGCTGTATGTGGCAGTGATCTATGTGCGCTCAGATCAATGGGGGATCGGAGTATATATGGTGGCTGAATGGATTAAGCAATTGTTGCCGTGATGTTTCGTCGCTCTGCTAGCAGACGTGCAGAACGGCAGCAGCCAGCAGCTAAGTTGGACGAAGAATCCCATCAAGCGCAACCTCGTTGACAATGAGAGGCGGCTAAGACTGAAGATTTGCCACCTTTATCAGCCGACTGGGAAAATGGATGGAGAGATCATGCACAAATTGTAATCGCTGCCACCGCAACAGCTTTGACAGTGGAACTGTTATGAAGAAATTTGAATTAATGATCAATTTATGTAATTAGTTAATTAGTGATTAATGATATCACATTAGATGCTTACAATTCACGAAAGGGCCAACTCGAAGGGTGTGTATAAAAGGAGTGGTCCCCTACTTTTACATTCAACAGGAACAACCGCCTAGGCCTCGGGGCAGGGAGGGACAGGGTGTCTCGAGGATGCCAGGTGTTACATGAGGTGCTGATTTTTCTGGTTTCACCTCCTCAATGGAAGTTGACACGTCATAATTAATTAGTCTGCAAGACAAAAGAAGGCGTTGCGATTAAGAAAAGATTACATTAATCCTTGCAATTGATCCCTACATCACTCTGCATTTTGTAATAGCCTAAAATTCAAGCAAAAAGTAACTGGAGGGTTCATTCGAAGAATGGATGCTTAGTTGCTTACCAAACAGCTAAGTTAACCGCAAGATTGAAGGATTGGAAGATGAACTGAACCCAGGGTTACATCCCATCCAATGCTCAAATGTAATGAACTGACTCCAATGTTATCTTGCCCCACAAAGCAAATTATTTCTTCTTATAAAAAGGTAATTCTTCCTTGCTGTAATTTTACCACTGACTGACATGAACATAGTCAGAACAAAATGATCTGCTGGAACCGAAGATTCCATCATCAATCAGGAAGATATACTTTTGCATCATCTTGGTCTGCTTGAGCACTCAATGTCTGAGGAAATTCTGCTGAACATTTCACATTTCTACACCTGAGCTCTGAATTCCTGTCCCCTGCTCCTGCCTGTGCTTTCTGGTACTACATACGGAGGGTACTTGGTACACGTAACTGAAAACCATGATTAGCATCTGATTGAAGTATTCAAGGTGAATGCATAAATAGCATAAAATATAGCTTGCTTTCAATTTATTTTTTAATAGTATATATAATGAGATGCCTATCATGTTTGTCTGGCCTACTCATGATTTTTTCCTGGTTCCGGCATTGTACTCATACACAAACTCACACCTATGAACTTAACACATATATCCTTATCCTTTATAAGTACCTCAAAGAGTGGTCTGGTAGATATTTAAATTGATGAAGTAGCCACAAATATCTCCATGTCGACAGACATGTCGCCAATAGCTGAAGAAGTGAAAAATACAAGTACACGTGCAGAGTTGGAGAGTCGAAACGAAAGAATTCCACCACAAGCAATCTCACGTTTGGTTCACGGTCTTGCTTCTCCGTGCAATGCATATTCTTGTGAATCATAAACACAAGTATATAGAAGAATATCCATTTCAGAAGCCATCATCAGTTTATCTATTACATTTTAGATGAAGGAATAGTAAATATCCCGATCTCTACAAGAATATCCGGACATTATTAAAAAATGACAGCACCCTTCAACGCGAAAACCAAACAAGATGGACAGATTAAAAAATGACAGCACCCTTCAATGACAGCACCCAGCAACTTCATTCTTCATAGTTCATTCTAAGTCGATCTTTTCTAAACCCCTCAAAAACTCGCCAAGTTCAACGTAAGACGACCCGCCTTCTTTGATGGCATCTGCAGCCATTTCCTTCGCCATCGCCAACCTCTCCCTGAGCTTCTTCCCCGCCTCGGACTCCATCACTAGTCGCACCTTAGCCTCCACCTCGTCGGCCGCCACCAACTCCTCGTCATAGCCCTCCACCGCCACCCCGACCTTCATCTCCTCCACCATGTGCACCTTGTTCAACCTTTGCTCCGCGTACAATGGCCAGCAGATCATCGGCACACCGGACACGATCGCCTCCAGCGCCGAGTTCCACCCACAATGGGTCACGAACGCTCCCACGGCCTGGTGCCGCAGCACCTCTGTCTGCGGCGCCCAGTTCTTCAGAACCATTCCTCTGTCTTTGGTTCTCTCCAAGAACCCATCCGGGAGCAACGCCTCCAGACCAAGCTGGGGAGAGTTGCTCTGCTCCACGCGTGAGCTCCGTACGGCCCACAGGAATCTGTGGCCTGAACGCTCTAGCCCGCGTGCCGTCTCTTTCAGCTGCGCCGCCGAGAAGGTGCCCATGCTTCCGAAGCAGAGGAACACCACGCTTCGTTTCGGCTGCTCGTCCATCCACTCGAGACACGCGTGCCTCTCGCCGTTTTTGTCGGTGCCGCCACCGTCGACCAGTGGCCCGACGCCGTAGATTTTCGGCGTCGAGCGGCCGGGCAGGCAGTGGCCATCACGTAGCGCTTTCAGCGCCCTCGACTCCAGCCACTCGAAGCTGTTCACCAGGATGCCTGTCGCTTCCGGCATCCGGGCGATCTGCTGCAGCCGCACCCTGCCCACGTCGCTCTCCCATTCCTGCATGGTGTCAGGCATGTCGAGGGCGCGGACCGGCGGCACGCCGGCGAAGCCCAGCGGCGCCTTGCCCATGTCCTTCGGCGAGGACGGCACCGCGCGGCGAAAATCCGGAAGCTGGAGGTAGACCGCGAGGTCGCCGGCCGCGGACGGGTAGAAGATGTACGCGGGGATGGCGAGCTCCGCGGCGACGTCGAGCGCGTCGGTGCAGAACATGTCGACCACGACGGCGTCGACGGCGGGGGCCTGCGAGCGGAGGAACTCCCGGAGCGCGGGACTGGCGGCGCGGAGCGCGTCCAGGATGGGCATGATGGGGTGGGAGCACCCCTTGTTGCTGGCGCGCGACGACGGCGGGATGGGGAGCAGGCGGACCGCGATGGAGGGACTGGCCGCGGCCAGGCGCGCCAGCGCGGCCGCCAGCACGGCGTCCTTCTCGGGCGGGTCGACGATGGCGATGGTGACGGCGACGCCGCCGCGGCGGAGCAGGGCCTTGGCCAGCTGCGCCATGGGGTTCAGGTGGCCCACGCCCAAGGAGGGGTACAGCACCACCGTCTTCTCCGCCATGGCCTTTCGTCACTCACCGAACTCACAAGAGAATCCAACAAGATCAATGCACACTTGTGAATAAATAGAATCGCATCCACGAGCGACGACACAGAGTGCCGAGCCGGCGCGCCTCGGAGTACTGGTCACAGTCCACGGGCACAGGCACAGCCGTGGTGCTATTGATCTCTTTCGACGGCCCAACTCCCTCGCTTTACTTCCCCCATTTGCAGCTAAACATGATTTACCTCCGTGGTGCATGATCCATTGTCCTGGTGCATCAGACGGGCAGCCAGAACATGTTTGGCTTCTACCAGCAGAGGAGAAAGGGAAACTGATAGATGGCGCTTTCTTTTTGGTTACTTCTTTGTCGCCGTTTCTTTGCGGCGTGGATTGAAGGCTAAACCACACTCGAAAGCTGGTTGCCTTCTATCTAGTTCTAGAGGAGGGGAAACGTGTGGTCGCCGTCCCGTCTGCAAGGACTCGCGTCAGCATATTCAGGACCACCTCGGCGTCCTGCTGAACTGGGCGCGATCCACCACACGATGTAGCTACCACGATCCTGATTCCACACGCGCCCGTTGGGAGCGGTCCCAGCAGCCAACAGGATTGAGCTACATTGTGCGGCCCGCATGTACTTCCTCTCTTCCAAATTATGGTAGTTTTAACAAATTTAGATATATAATTTTTTTATATATATCTAGATATATCGTTTATCTAAATGCATAGCAAAATCTACGTATATAGATTTATCGTATAACGTATTTTTCTTTTTCTTTCCTATATATATACATCATTAAATATATATGGATAAATTGTCTAGTATAATTCTTGCGAAAAGTTATCGCAAAAATCATATCTATAGATTATGTATCTCACAACAATTATGCTACAAAATTATCGTATAACAAGTTGGTAGAAATAAGTTATGCCTATAAATTATGTGTAGTAGGTTATAACTTAAAAAATATTCTAAGTTATCGTTATATGTAGAAATTATGTGTATAAGTTGTGTATACCACAAAAAAGTTATCAGCAACAAATTATGTGTCGGAGTTATGCGCGTGAGTTATAATATTCTGAAAATAGAATAAAAACTTTCTAGAAATAGATAGTTCGGGAAGTGAATGGCCTGTCGGGAATCGATCGCCACGAGGCCTCCTGGCGCTCGCCCGCGAATTAGCATGCCCCTGTAGCTACTGACGGGCTCGCCACATCTGATGAAGCGTCGGCCACCATGTTATTCTCTTAATCTTTCCACGGTGGAAGGTAATATGTTAATTTGATTACAATATTGTATGTGTATGTATGGTGTTTAACAAAGAAAAAAATACATTGATGTCAAAACGTTACTAGTGAGCCGTGTGTGTGTGTGTGTGTGTGTGTGTTATATTGATCTTGTCGTTGACGTGATATGGCTACCATATAAGAAAAACGAATTTTTCTTCCGGAGATAGGTAGCATGAAAGGCTGGCACAAATTCACACTGCAATAAAACAAGCTAGAGATGTTTTTTTTTCTGGAAAAAGCAGGTGAATCTTGCTTTAACCAAAACCAAAACAAAACGAAGTTCGACTTTAGAGTCATATATTTTGCAATATTACTCTTGTATATACGAACACATAGCTCAACTTGTAATTTGCCAGCTACCAATTTCAAGTCCAACAGCCGCCTACGAAAATTGTTCAAAATCTTATCATCACAATGGCAAATCTAAGGAGGTATGTTACGCCTAGCAGACCTTGGAGCCAATAGACACACGGTGAAAATAGTTTCACCTTACGGCTTCTGATTTTTTTCTAGACAATATGGGGAGGAAGGCTAGTCAAAGTTCCATACAAAACAAAGAACAATTGTGGGTCCATCACAATTCAGGTGGCACTTTTTTCGTACAAATAATCCTGTTCTTTTGCAAGTCTGTCAAGAACTCGTCAACTACCATGTCAGATGATCCATCTTCCTCGAGAGCATCTATAGCCATCTCCCTAGCCGTTGTGATCCTCTGCCTAAGCTCCTTCCCGTCATCAGGCGCCATCACCAATCTCACCTTTATTTCCAGCTCCTCCGCCTTCACCAGCTCCTCCTCGTAGCCCTCCACCACCACCCCGACCTTCATCTCCTCCACCATGTGCACCTTGTTCATTCTTTGTTCCGCATACAATGGCCAGCAGATCATTGGCACTCCTGACACGATGCCCTCTAGCACCGAGTTCCACCAACAGTGCGTCACGAATGCTCCAACGGATTGGTGCCGCAGCGCCTCGCTCTGCGGGCTGCGGCACCCAATTCTTCACCACAAAGCCCCTCTCCCTAGTCCGGTCCAAGAAACCCTCCGGAAGCAACGATTCCAAGTCTGGCTCGACGGAGTTGCTCTGGTGCTCAGGTGGGTTCCGCACCACCCACAGGAACCTCTGCCCAGAGTTCTCCAGCCCACGCGCCATCTCTCTCAACTGCGCTGTGGAGAACCTTCCCAGGCTTCCGAAGCTGAGGAAAACAACGCTCCGGTCCGGTTGGGTGTCCAGCCACTCGAGGAACGCGTGCCTCTCGCTGATTCCTCCCGCGTTTCCAGGGAGGACCAACGGCCCGACGCAGTGGACTGGCGGAGTCGAACGCCCGGGCGTGCAGAGGCCACACCTGAGCGCTTCCAGGGCCCGCGACTCCAACCAGTCGAAGCTGTTCACGAGAATGCCTCTCGCGTCGAGCATGCGCGCGTACTGGGCGAGCCGTGCCTTGGAGACGTCGCTGCCCCGGTCCTGCACCGTGGTCGGCATGTCGAGCGCGCGGATCGGCGGCACGCCGGGGAAGTGGAGGACGGTCTAGGGCATGTCCTTGAACGAGGACGGGGCCGCGGGGTAGTAGTCCGGCAGGTGGAGCATGACGGCGAGGTCGCCGAGCGCGGAGGGGAAGAAGAGATACGCGGGAACGCCGAGCTCGGCAGCGACGTCGAGCTCGTCGGTGCAGAACATGTCGAGCACGACGGCGTCGACGGCGGGGGCCTGCGTGCGGAGGAACTCCCGGAGCGCCGGGTTGGCGGCGCGCATCACGTCGACGATGCGCATGACGGGGCGGGGATGGTCTTCCCTGCCGCAGGGCGGGACGGGGAGGAGGCGGAACGCGACGTCCGGGTTCGCGGCGGCGAGGCGCGCCACCGCGTCGGCCGACACGGAGTCCTTGTCGGGCGAGTCGACGACGGCGACGGCGACGGCCAGGCCGCGGCGGAGGAAAAGCTTGGCCAGCTCCACCATGGGGTTCAGGTGGCCGACGCCCAGCGAGGGGTACAGGACCACCGTCTTCGGCGCCGCGACGGCCATGGGTCAGTTCTCGTCCTTGACGTGGGAACGGAACACGAAATACAGAAACGGGGCCACCTGTTCTATATATAACGTGGATTGGCAGGGCGTTTGCTTTGCCAAGTTGTTGTCGTTGACTGGCTGCCGTTGTTTCCACGTGTTCACTTCCAATTCAAGTCTTACGTTGGGCTGGACAGAGCCAAATCGGCAACGTGTAGTTTCAAGTTGTTACAAATAATCTTTTGGTGACCTCATCAAGGAAAAGAAGCGGGTACTCATCCACGCGTTGACTGGCCATGACGCACGTTCGTTCCAGAACGTGGGCGACGAACCACGACCTTGTGTTCGCGCGGTGTGGGGGTTTGAGCGGGAAAAAGAGAAGCTCTGAATGCTCTTTGTAACCTATAAATAATCCCCAAGATCAATGGAATAAAGCTACTCATTCACTTTATATCTGTGTCTTACACTGAGTTCTAACACATTATCAGCACCGGTTCTAGCCTACTGAGAAGAAGAGAAGGAGAAAATCCTAACGAGAAGGGTAAGATGCCGAAGCATTCACCCATATCGTTCGAGATTCGTCGTCATCTCCGTGAGCTGCTTCTGGAGGGCCTCCGAGCTCCACTGGGTCGCCCTCGTCGTGGTGGACGTCGTGGTGGACGCGCTGCCGCAGCAGCCCGCCATGATGCCGAGGAAGCTTGCCACGCCGCCATCGTCGACGACCTCGCCGCTCGCCTGGCACCACCAGCGCTGCCGGACCACTGCACGGCACCTGGCCGCGTCCTGGTGAGCTCCCCGCATTTCTGCTCGTCCCATGGGTGGACGGCAAGAGTGCGGGAGCACGAGGAAGAAGAGCCTTCGGAAGCAGCTTCACCTCTCCGCACCCCGACGCCGACATACTCGCCGATCCGCTCCTCGCCGTCGTAGTCGCCGGCGTTGCCGCCGTACACACCGACGCCCGCCGAGGAGCGCGGTGGCCGCGATGCCCCTGGTGCCGCCGGGCTTCGAGCCTCGGCCCACCATGGCCGCACGCAGCAACTACCGCCGTACTACACCATCGACGAGGCAGCCTTGGCGGCGGCGGAGGCCACCTACGTCGATGAGCCGGAGCTCGCGCCTCCCGCTCCACCTCCTGCCTCTACCCGGGTGCGTCCGAACGCAACCGCGGTGGCAAACCGCCGCCCTGGCCTGCGCCGGATCATCCCGATGGGGGACGTCCCGACCGGGGCGTCCCTGCGCAGCCCGGGGCCTCGTCCCTCTAGCTCCGGCGAGGGGACGACCTAGGTGTCGTCGGTGCACCGTGGAAAGGGGGCGAGGGGTCCGAGCCACCCATGGCCAGATCTGGGACGGGAGGTGGCAGATCTGCAAGGAGCGGCGGCAGAATCCATGGCGGCGGCGGTGGAACCCGAGGCGGCGGCGGCGGCACTGTTGCGGCGGCGGCAGGGGAGCTGGGAGGGACTGGTTAGGGTTAAAACCCTAACCGTCACCCGCCGGCATTTTTATGCCGAGCGACAGCGTCATGGGCCGAGTTAGGCTTCGCCTGGCCGCGCCCACCCCTCGCTCCGCCCTGGGCCGTTCTGGGCTGAGCGGCGGCCCAATTCGGACCGCCTGCTCGCCCAATCACCCACGCCCCCCACCTCCGTGGCTAGCTGGGCCGCAAGTGGTGGTGGGTTGAAACCAAAGTTGTTTCGGCCGACCGCCCAATTATCATTTTCTTTTTTTAATTTGTTTATTTTAGCAAATTTTACATTTAAGTCCTCAGACTTTCTGTTATTTACATTCCCACAGTTATGAGTCTATGTAATCTTACATTAGGCTCCTGTTATTTCCTGTTAATATAAATATATGTTTGTTCAGCATTGTTTCCGCATTTCTATGTTTATTTCATTACTTTTCTTGCAAATTACTATTGTTGCTCATTTATTTACGCAATTTATTTCCAATGCAATATTCAGTCCCTATTTTGGAATAAATTTTTTCGACATTGAGACAACATGAGATCTACACATACAACTGTATAATGACTATCTCCTCAACTCAAAATAAATCTTCCTTGATGTTGAGACAACACGAGATCTACACATACAAACGTATAGTGACTATCTCCTCAGCTCGGAATAAACTTGATGGCTCACATTTAATTTGAAATTGCTCTATTCTATTCTAATTTTCGAAATTGGTCATATGCAAAGTGATAATCAAACATCACTAAAGGATCTACACTATAACAAGTGACTATCCTAACATATGATTCTCAAATTTTGGAATAAAAGATGAATATGGAGCTTATTCAAATATAAAGTTGCCTCAGTTTCACACCAATTTATTGAGATTATTTAATTGTTGGACTTCAATTCTCATTTGAATTCACATCTTTGCATTAATATTGCCATATTTCTCAAAATCATTGGCACATTGGAATGTAGGTGAGATGGCCAACAAAGAGTTTGAGGTTCTCGCTCTTGATGAACACAATTTCCTTACATGGGCAACAAACATCAAAGTGAGTCTGTCATGATCCGGACTTTTCAAATGCTTAGCTGATCCTGAAAAGAGTTCCAGCTCCAAAGCATTGCCAGAGAAATCCAAATATGAGGTCTTATACATCATAAGGAATCATATCCACCCAGACTTGAAGTCTGAATACATGATGGAGGAAAATCCATGTGGATTGTGGAACAATCTCAAGCAGCGCTATGAACAACATAAAGCAGTAGTTCTACCTGAGGCAGCTCATGAGTGGAACCACTTGCGCCTACAAGACTTTAAAACTGTGGATGAATACAATCATGTTATTCATAGAATCTGCCAGAAACTCCGATTTTGTGAGAAGCAACCTAATGAGGCTGAAAAGATAGAGAAGACATTATCCACAATGCTTCCTTCTGAAAGAATCCTCACGCTCTCATACCGTGAGAAGAACTACAAGTTATGCTTTATTGATTCAGACATTACATCAAGCAGAGAAGAGCCATGAATTAACAATCTGGAACTCTCAGCAGCGCCCTCAGGGAGCTGCACCTCTACCTGAGGTACATGCGAACATGAAGAAAACTATCCAGAATGGGAACACCCAGCCTGGAGGTTCATCTGGCAAAGGCAAGCGCAAGAGAACCCGCAAGCCACGTGGCAAGTTCCAGAAGGGAAAGAGATTTCCAAGCCAAAATATGATAAGAACAACAAAACTGCTTGTTACAAGTGTGTTTGTTACAATCATGTGGCAAAGAAGTGTCGGACCCCGAAACATCTGGTGGATCTCTACATGAAGTCCGCGAGTCGTGCACAGAACAACCAGAAGTTTGAAGCACACTTCGCCTCACACGAGCTGGAGACGGGCACTTCGGACCAAGTTTCACTTGGAGCGGGACCAAGCAACGCCACGACTTCGCCACCTGTTGGGGAAGAACCTCTAAACGTCGACGACATGCTCGTGGACTACTCCGCTGATGTGTATGGAGACCTCATTTAGGCTCCTTACCACTTAGTTATTTACTTTAAATTTGCAAGAAGTATTGTAATCAAACATGATGTTGCTACCCTTTATTCGCTTTGCTGGATTGTAGTAAGCACTACTTTCAATTAATATTATTGGTGTGTTCTATATTTTTCATGAGTTCTTATTTAATTCTAAATTATATAGATTTCTACGGGAGTCGATCTAATGGAGGAAGAGATATGCCTAGTAGACAGCTGTACCACTAATACTATACTTAGGGAAGTGAGATATTTCCAAACTCTTACAAAGAGGGAAGGAATGGTTCTTACCATCGCTGGACGCGATGCAATGATAGTAGGTTCTGGAAAAGCCACTGCCACGCTTCCAATGGGTACACAAATACATATCGAGGAAAACATTATTGTATCCCGATTCAACTCGTACCCTACTAAGTTATAGAGATATCCGAAAAAATGGGATTCATGTGGAAACACATGAAGAAACAAAGAAGAATTTCTTCTTTTCACAAAGGATATCGGACAAGGCAAAGAGACACTTGAAAAGGTGCCTTCACTCCCATCTAGATTGCACTACACCTATATTATGTTGCATATAAAGTGATTTTTCAAAATGTGTATACATTCCAAACTTGGCATGATCACCTTGGCCATCCCGGTGTAGGGATGATGAGAAAAATCATTGGCAATTCAATTGGTCATAGTGTGAATGATAAGAAATTCCCACAATTCTCAGATTTTATGTGCACTTCATGCACAAGTGGAAAATTAATTTTGAGACCCTCACCTCTCAAAATAGAAAATAAACCACTTAAGTTCCTTGAACGCATTCAGAGAGACATATGTGGACCCATTCAACCTTTATCCAGACCATTCAGATACTTCATGGTCTTAATTGACGCATCAATGAGATGGTCACATGTGTGCCTCTTGTCAACGCGAAACCATGCATTTGCAAAGTTGATTGCACAAGTCATTCGACTTAGAGCAAGTCAACCTGAATATCGGATCAAGACGATAAGAATGGACAATGCGGCTGAATTCTCTTCCAAAGCATTCAATGATTATTGTATGGCATTAGGAATTGAGGTTGAACATTCAGTACCGTAGGTTCACACACAGAACGGTTTAGCAGAATCTCTCATCAAGAGAATAAAGCTCATCACTAGACATTATTGCAAGATTGTAATCTACCAACAATTTGTTGGGGTCATGCAGTCCTACACGCTGCAGACTTGATACAATTGCGTCCAACTGCATACCATTCAGACTCCCCACTGCAATTGGTGCATGGTGATCCTCCAAGTATTTCCCATCTGCGAAAATTCGGTTGCGCTGTATACGTACCGATATCACCACCAAAGCATACATCTATGGGCCCTCACAGGAAATTGGGGATCTACGTGAGGTATTTATCTCTGTCGATCATTAAATACCTGGAGCCCCTCACATGGGACTTGCTCACTGCCCGGTACGCAAACAGTATCTTCAATGAAGGTCATTTCCCGGCATTAGGGGGAGAATTCAAGTACCATACTGAATGCCAGGAAATCAATCGAGATGCCATAGACACCCTAAAGGAGGATCCACTTACCAAAGAAACTGAACTGCAAGTTCAGAGAATCATTGAGTTGCAAAATATTGCAAACAACTTGCCAGACGCATTTACCAACACCAAAGGAGTCACAAAACCATCATTCCCCGCAAGGAATGTGCCGGAAAGAATAGAGATATCAAACAAAACTATTCACCTACCATCTCAACAAGAGAAGGGTAGGAGTACGACTAATCCTAAGGTTGCGACTTCTCGTAAGCGCACTAGGAAACAGAGGGATGAACCCTCTGAACCGGTAAATGCAGCTCAACCTCAAGTTGAGAGACACCCAGTGGACATTCCAAATTCACTTCCCACATCAACAGTGCACTCAAATCCTGATGATGGGACATCGGAATGCCCTGACAACGTTGTATTGGGAAATACTGAACAGTCGGAAGGGGTGAAAAAAATTTCCATCAACTATGTTGATTCTGGAGAATCATATGATAGAAAGACTACAATTTTCGATGTATATTTCGCAAGATCAATTGTCGACAACCTCCAAACAGATCCAGATCCTAAATCCATGGCAGAGTGCAAGAAGCGCTCGGACTGGAACAAATGGAAGGAGTCAATTGAGGTGGAATTAGTCTCGCTCACTAAAAGAGAGGTATTCTCATCTGTAATACCTACACCTCCAAAAACCTTTTTATGTGGGTTTTAAATGGGTTTTCGTCCGGAAGCGGAATTAGAACAATGAGGTGGTGAGATACAAGGCGAGGCTTGTAGTACAAGGGTTCACACAGAGACCCGGCATTGATTTCAATGAAACTTACTCTCCAATAATGAGTGAAATTACTTTCTGATACTTAATATCTCTAACAATACAAAAGCGTCTATCTATGCAGTTGATGTATGTCGTGACCACATATCTTTATGGGCCACTAGATTCGGATATATACATGAAGGTTCCTGATGGAATCTCAATACCGAATGCAAGCGCGAATCGCAACATGTATTGTGTAAAACTTAAAAGATCGTTATACGGTCTTAAACAGTCGGGAAGAATGTGGTACAACCGGCTGAGTGAGTACCTTATTCAAAAGGGTTATTCCAACAATAATGATTGTCCGTGCGTCTTCATCAAAAGATTCCCTATGATATTTTGCATTATATTCGTGTATGTAGATGGTTTAAATATCATTGGCAGCACCCAAGATATTGATGAAGCCCGCGGTCATCTAAAGACGGAATTCGAGATGAAGAATTTGGGTAAAACCAAATTTTGCTTAGGTTTGCAAATCGAGCACCTTCAGTCTGGAATGCTAGTGCATCAATCTGTCTATGTCAAGAAAGTATTGAAAAAATTTAATATGGACAAATCATATCCAACTAAAACCCCCATGGTTGTTCGGTCACTGGACTTAGAGAAAGATCCTTTCCGATCTCGGGAGGAAGGAGAAGAGATGCTGGGTCCTGAGTTTCCCTACCTCAGTCTCATTGGAGTGCTGATGTATCTTGCAAATAGCACCAGACCCGGCATCACGTTTGCGGTAAATCTGCTAGCAAGGCATAGTGCCGCGCCAACAAAGCGTCATTGGGTTGGAGGCAAACAAATCCTCAGATATTTAAATGGTACAAAGGATCTTGGATTATTCTTTCGGAAAGTCCAAGATTCTAGTTTGGTTGGATATACCGATACTGACTACATGTCTGATCCCCACAATGCCAGATCACAGACAAGGTTTGTCTTCCTTCATGGAGGAACGGCCATTTCATGAAAATCGTCTAAGCAAACACTTGTGGCAACATCCACAAATAATTCTGAGATTATCGCACTATATGAAGCCTCACGCAAATATGTTTGGCTTTGCAGGATGATTAACCACATAGAGCAATCATGTGCGATTGGATCCATGAAAACACCTACAATTATCTATGAAGATAATGCCGCTTGTGTTACACAGATGCAAACAGGTTATATCAAGAGTAACATGACTAAACATATAGCTCCTAAGTTATTTTTCCCACATGAGCTACAGCAGAGCGGAAAAATAAACATCGTACAAACGAAGTCTTGTGACAACCTCGCCGATCTTTTCACCAAATCTCTACCAACCTCCTCATTTGAAAAATGTGTTTGAGGGATTGGTATGAGGCGGCTTCAAGAGTTGCAAGATTCTAGGGAGTATCTCTTGAGGATTGACCTTATCATCATCACATTGAACTCTTTTCTTGTATGAGTTTTTTTCCCCATAAGGGTTTTCTCATATAAAGTTTTTAATGAGACAATGTTAGTATAAGCATATGTCCTATCTCTTGTTTTCCCCATATGGGTTTTTCTAGAGATATCGAAAGGACACAGAATACTCCTTGACTCCAAGAGTTTATGATAGAGTATTATTTTTCGGATCTTCCTTTTCCCACATGGTTTTGGGAAGATATTAATTAACGATCACTCGGTCAAGTGGAATTGTTACAAATAATCTTTTGGTGACCTCATCAAGGAAAAGAAGCGGGAACTCATCCATGCGTTGACTGGCCATGACGCACGTTCGTTCCAGAACGTGGGCGACGAACCACGACCTTGTATTCGTGCGTTGTGGGGTTTTTGAGCGGGAAAAAGAGAAGCTTTGAATGCTCTTTGTAACCTATAAATAGTCCCCAAGATCAATGGAATAAAGCTGCTCATTCACTTTATATCTGTGTCTTACACTGAGTTTTAACAGAAGTAACCGCTTCGAAATGTGCGCAGACAAATGGCGAGCTCTTTCATAAATCACATCTTGACCTCCCCGCATGGAAATTGTCAACGCAGCACGGGTTTACCTTTTGCTTCTAGCATTTAAAATGAAAATATTTCAAGTCAAGAACACTATTAAAAATCCTCGACATCTAAAACTTTCCGATCAAGGAAGATTGGAGTTCGGCCGACTATCTGACCGAATAAGAAGCGCCGGCAGTCAGATCTAAAGCCCATAGAGCGAGTTGGGCCACAGCTAGGCCCATTGCTGAATTGAGGCGTGCGATGGACTTAGTGTAAATGTCACACTTTTGCTTACTCAGCGATTTGATCTACCAGCTAATTGGTAGGTAGCTAATTTTAATCGGGATGGATCCAAATAGGATAAGCTAATTACTAGATAAAGTTCTTCTATATATCTAAATATTGACTATTTGATTAGCTGGTCCAACCTAACTAATTTTAGGTAGCTAGTAATCGATTAGCTAGGTGGATCCAAACAAACTCTATGAATGAAATTGGTGATCCTCACTTTTTCAAAAAAAGGTGAAAAATTGGCCATCCTTGAACTAACTGGGATTGAGAACATCCGATTTTTGGACAATTGTTTCCAGAATGAACAAACTTCTAGCCTTCTAGGTTCCCAACCAATAAGCAAAATCTTCTTTACTCAATTTTTTATTATACGATGATATTCTGTTCGTGTATGTACATAAGATGCGGATAAAAAATGAAAAGATGTCATAGAATGATATAATATTGTAAGATAAAAGGTAAAATAAAAGCTACAAATCTATCACCGGGCGAGTTGCTCTTCAAGGTTCTCCACGTCCAACAAGAACTGAACAAAGGCTGCGTGTGACGAGCCTCCTACCTCCAATGCCGCCTCTGCTTCTTTCTTGCGTGCCACCATTCGTGCCTGGAGCTCCCTCCCCTCCTTATTAGACTCCATCACCAACCTTACTTTTGCCTCCACCTCCTCATCCTTGATAAAACCCGTCCTATACCCCTCCATCTCTACTCCAACGCCCATGTCCTCTGTCATGAATATCTTGTTCATCTTCTGCTCCGCATATAAGGGCCAGCACAACATTGGGATCCCTGTCATGACACCCTCCATTATCGAGTTCCATCCACAGTGGGTCACGAATGCGCTTGTAGCTGGGTGGTTCAGTACATCCACCTGCGGTGCCCATGACTTGACGACAAGGCCTCGGTCCTTGGTTCGCTCCAAGAAGCCCTCCGGTAGGAGGGCATCGAGGTCCGGCTCACATGGTTTCTCCAATAACCTCTTCGGATCATTGATGTTGCCCGGAACACGCACGACCCAAAGGAACCGTTGCCCGGACTTCTCCAGGCCAATGGCGATCTCCTTGAGTTGGCCGACGGAGAATGTACCCATGCTCCCGAAGCAGAGAAACACGACGCTGCGCTCCGGCTGAGCATCGAGCCATGTGAGGCACTCATGCCTATCTGTTTCCTCACCATTCCGTGCGCCGCCGCTGACTAGCGGCCCAATGCAGTATACTGGAGGCAGCACCTTGCCAGGGACACACAGGGGATCCCTGAATGCCCGCACCGCTTGACTTTCCAACGACTCGAACGTGTTCACTAGAACGCCCCTGCTGTCCATGCCGCGCTCAAAGATGGTCACCATGGTCTTGCACTTCTCTTCCTCCGGGTGCGCGAGCAGTTCCGCTATCAGGTGGGACGCCGGCATGGGCGGAACGCCAAGGAACTCGAGGGGCGTGTCCCCCAGTTCCTCCAAGCCCGCCTGCCTGCCGGCCAGCAGCGTCGGGAGCTGGGTTACGACGGCCAGCGATGACGCGCCCGAGGGGACGAACGTGTAGGCCGGGACGCCCAGCTTCGCGGCGACGTCGATGGCGTCGACGTAGAACATGTAGGCCGGGATGGAGTGTAGGAAGCCCTCGAGCTTGTCGTTGTACTGGCGCAGCATCTGCAGCATGAGGAGGAACGGGTGTTTGGGGGAGCTGGCGAAGTCGGGCGCCGGGATCGGCGGGAGGACATGGAAGGAGATGGACGGATTGGCCGTGGCGATCTGCTCGACTTGGCTGGCGCCCAGTGCGGACGACTTGAAGGGCGGCGGGACGATCACCATGGTGACGTCGTAGCCGTGGCTGAGGAAGACCTCGGCGAACTCCGCCATGGGAACGACGTGGCCGACGCCGGCGCCGGGGTACAGGCGGTCTGCTTCATTTGCTCAAGAGGTGGTCCGCCTTCGCCAACTAGGAACTAGGAACGAATATTTAGGAACAAATAAGGATGCTTTCGCTGGAGGTGTCCTGGGAGATGCTTGGCTAGCTGCGTGGTTAGGCAGGCAACATTTTATAGCTGCGTACTACTGCCTTGCCGGAGAAGCAGCCTGATGACTCCTTTGTTCAGAGGAGAGATGCCTTCTAACTACCGCTGTATAGATAAGTCATGTTTGGCAGGAGAGATGGATATGGGAAGGATGCTTCCTGGCGATCTGTATTTTTCTAGTTTCTAGAAGAAGCAAGACTTAGATCACGTTATTTAGGCCTGTTCAGTTCCCCGTTAAAAACTTTACACATTAGTCACATCAATTTTTTACACATGCATGACGTATAAAATGTATACCAAAAAATCGGTTTTCACAGGTTGCCTATAAATTGCGAGACGACTCTTTTGAACCTAATTAGTCCGTGATTAGATAATAAAATGCTACAATAAATATGTACTAATGATGGATTAATTAATTTTAATAAATTCATCTCATAGTTTACAGGCGAGTTCTATAATTAATTTTATAATTAGTCTATGTTTAATAGTACTTTAAATATAAAAAATTCCATTTTCAAAAACTTTACCCAAACGAACTAAACATCTCCTTCTGTAGGATTGTGCCTGCGGTACAAGCTGCAAGGACTTTTACGTTTAAATAACCAAAAGTTGTTCCAAAGAAAATTAAAAAGTTAATACTAGTACTTTACAAGTTCAGATAAAGACAAAGTTACTCGCTCCGTCCCAAAATAATTGCACTTCTACCATTTAAAATTTATCCCACAAAAATACTACTTTGACTCACCTACCATAAAAGGACAAGGTGGTTTCTGGAAGATTCTCACATAAGACAAGACAAGCAACAATCCATCCACTTATTACAAAAGATAAGTAATATTTTTGTAATTTCACCCATAGTATTGGTTTGTATGCTTGATTCTAGAATTGTATTTATTTCAGGACGGATGAATTGTATTTATTTCAGGACGGATGAAGTATAGCCTGAAGGAGTCAACAGACGGCCAGACTGACAACTTGTGCTTCAAATCCCGGTAAGAAACATTTTATCTTACCATTTTATTACCATACAAGTAGCAGTAACAGTGGACCGGAGGGGAAACAAATCTCTGTCATAGTCAGTTCACCTCACATCAGTCATTGTTCCAAGTCTTCCAACCTCCACTTGTTCCAAGTCTTCCATGTACCCTGCTGTACGTTATCACCATGATCTTTAAAAATTGTGTGGAAGTGGGATGTACTAGTGTCATTCTGTGGTGAGGACAGGTCACGGAAAAATCTCCTTTATATCAATCAATGATCTCGAAAGTGAGAAATCATGAACCGTAGGACATCACGCTCCAAGAAATTGAATCCTAAACCTTTTGGTTCGTGCAGAAACATCAGAGGTACAAATTGGTGACCCTTAGAACATCTGGTGACCCTTAGAACATCTTTACTGGTGATCCAGTTCATATCAGAAAAAACAGCCACGTAGGAGATTGAGTCGATATCCTCTAGTGGTACCGAATTGTGCGCCAGATCCATGTTAGTTCAGTTATTTGTACTACTCCTCCAAAATAAATTCTCAATTTAGAAAAGTAGTACAAATAATTAAACTAAGAAGAATTAGAGGTCCATCTAAAGGCTATCAATTTGCACCCTACGTGCTCCCTCCATCCCACTTTAACTGCATTTCTACGATTCAAAAAATGTTCCATTTTAACTGCACTTCTTAAATGTGGGCACGTGGCATAAACGTGGCTGGTTTGGCCCACCATCTGTTAAAAAAATCTAAAGCACCTCTGCCGTACTCGGCTGGAAAAAGCTGAACTGCTCCTCTCAAATAAAAAAAAATTGAACTGCTTTGGTTGGTTTCTTCGGCCCCTCTCATCCTTCCAGTATTGCGCACCGCACCGTCGTCTCCCGCGAGCTCTGAATCGCATCACTGCTTGCTGCTCCGCATCCAGCAGCTGCAATGATTACCTATGTTCCTAGTCTATCTGCTCTACCCTACTTTACATAGGGGTACTAATATCATTTCCTATAAATACAAAGATTGCTATTCAAATTCTAGGATTGCACTTAAACTAGGACGGAGGGAGTACAATTAAAACAGAAGAACGCGAGGAAGAAGAGTAGTTTGAGTATGTTGCATCATCACCAATAATGATTAATGGCTCAAAGTATCAAGTAGCAAATGAAAAATCAGGCGGCCTGCTTCTTAGGATCTTAGAGGCTCAAACTTCTTTTGAAGGCTCCACGCACTAAAAAAATTAGAGAAATCATAAAAATTCTCGCAAAAATCAGAAATATCTGGACATCAATCCGACAAATTTAATCATAGTAGTCATTGGATCTGTTATCTTTTTCATTAAATTACCCACCTTTATCATTATAAAAATAGGCTAAAGTAACCCTCTAAATATGTATCTAAATTATCCACCCCTGCCATTCTAAAATATAATCTAAAGTTACTATGAGGACATCCTCCACTATTAACTGCTGGCAAAGTCGCAACAAAGGGGGGCAAGTGGCCCAGTTGTGGTCGGGTGGTGACCGTGTGAACCTCTGAATAATCCCACCTTGCTTAGCTTGGGAGGAGGAAGCCACCTTAAAAGGGAGAGCCACTCTTCCCCTATTGGACTAGTCTTTTAGTGGGATTGGACCTTTTCCCGAGAGGGTGTGCCTAAGAACTGTTGGGGTTCGAGCAGCCTTAATTTATTGGATCTCGGCCAACCCCACCTGGACCGAATTCATCATTTGATATCAAAGCTGGACCCTTGTTTAAGGGGATGGGAATGATGAGGACATCCTCCACTATTAATCGCTAGTGGAGACGCAACAAAGGGGGCCAAGTGGCCCAGTTGTAGTCGGGCGGCGACCATATGAGCCTCTGAATAATCCCACCCTGTTTAGCTGGAAGGAGGAAGCCACCTTATAGGGAGAGTCACCTGTCCTCTATTGGACTAGTCTTTTAGGGAGATTGGGTCTTTCCCCCAGTGGGTGTGCCTAAGAACTGTTGGGGTTCGGGCAACCTTAATTTATTGGGCCTCGGCCAACCTCACCTGAACCGAATTCATCAGTTACCACCTAAACATGTATCTAAATTACCCACCTCTGTCATTATAAAAATAATCTAAAGTAACTCCATAATTTTCAAATTGCCCACCCATGCCATTATAAGAATAATGCAAATAACCCCTAAATTTGCATATAAGTCCGATTATATCATTATTAAAAGTTAAAGTAATCTAAATTATATAATTATTATAAAATATTAAAGTGCATAAATATAAAATTCTAAATTATTAGTTCTATCATTATTAATATATTATTTATATTATTATTTATATAAAAAATACGACTCATGAGGTGTGTTACCATGTATTCATATGTGAGGAAATAGATAAGAATACCAATTTTTATGTTATTTATATAGTTCAAATAAATGGTTCAGTTAAAATATATACTCCCTCCATCTATGTTTCTAGGACGGATGAGAACCTACTCCAAAGACCAAGGCAGCTGGGGGGGGACCATGCAGCGTTTAAGCCATGCGTTTAAACTTCCTCCGTGGCCGCGCAGCCATGCAGTGTTTAAGCCATGCAGCGATGTATACTACTCGTTGCCGGTTTGTATTCACGTGGGTTAATTAACACTTACGAGGGGACGGGCTGCCGAGTTCCGATGGGCGACGGGGGCTGTTCCGAGGGTGCGCCCCAGAAAAGCAGATTTTCCTCATCCGTCTTAGAAACATGGATGGAGGGAGTATTAAATATATATGAAAGTGTGATGCAAAGTTGTTACTATTGCAATCAGATAATGATAAATATATATCTTTTAAATTTATGTTAGAATACTTAATAGATAAAAGATGAAAAAGAGTATGAGATAGATAATTATAATTATTAGCTATAAATTTTAATTTTATATTAATTCTAACTCGCTCGTTAAACATAATTCTAAGTTAAATATGCATATGGATGTTCTATTTTCAATCATGCCAACCCCTCCGCTGGAGTGGCTGCAATTTTAGTATTTTAAAGGAGATATGGGGGTAGGATGTTCTTGGACAATAAGATAAGAGGAGGGATTGCACACTTGAGCTTTCTATTCTTGCATGCAATTTCTACTATCTATGAAGTGGATATGTTGCATGTGACATAATGCATGACCTATTCCCTTCCCTTTCTAATTTATTATCCATTGCCGGCGCATGCATGTCTTTATCTACTGTTTTGCACGGCAGCACGGCTGTCTCTTGTCCATGTTAGAAAAAAAAAACGCCCTCCATTATTTTTATCATGCCAAAAAGTAATAGCATGCATCAACCTTATTTCTTTCCGGTGAAATGAAACAAACGTTTTTGTCTTTTACTTATTATCATCAGTGTACACGAGGATTGACAAAAAAAAAATGGAGGGTTGCAAATCCGTCTCTCCCGAAGCTACTCTCTAAGGTTCCTAACATCAGACAAGAATTGGAGAAATGCCGCCCGCGACGACCCACCGTCCTCCACCGCCTCCCCTGCTTCTTTCTTCAGCTCCATCGCTCGTTCCCTAAGCTTCCTCCCCTCCCCGCAGTCCAACACCAGCCTCACCTTCGCCTCTATCTCCTCGGCCGTGATGAAACCGTCCCTGTACCCCTCCATCTCCACCCCGACCCCCATGTCGTCGGTCACGAAGACCTTGTTCATCTTCTGCTCTGCTGCGGCCAGCGGCCAGCACAGCATCGGCACCCCCGCCGCGACGGCCTCCAGCGTCGAGTTCCACCCGCAGTGGGTAACGAAGGCGCCTGTTGCCGGGTGGTTGAGCACATCGACCTGCGGCGCCCATGACCTGATGACGAGGCCACGGTCCTTGGTCCGCTCCGAGAACCCCTCCGGCAGGAGCGCGCCCAGGTCCGCCTCGCCGCGTCGCTCCCAGTATCTTTTGGGGTCGTCGCTGCCCGCTGGCGTGCGCACGACCCAAAGGAACCGGTGCCCTGAGCTTTCGAGGCCGGAGGCGATCTCCTCGAGCTGCTGCTTGGGTAGCGCGCCCTTGCTCCCCCAGCAGAGGAACACGACGCTCCGCTCCGGCTGCGCGTCGAGCCACGCGAGGCACTCGAGCCCCTCTCTGCCCGTCCCGGCCTTGCCAGTCAACGGCCCGATGGCGTAAACCGGAGGCGGAACCTGGCCGGGGACGCAGTGGGGATCCCTGAGCCCCTGCAGAGCCCGGCTCTCCAACGACTCGAACGTGTTGACCAGAACGCCATGGGTGCCCGCGTTGCGCTTCAAGATCTTCATCATGGCCCCGCACAGCTCGTCGTCCGGATGCTCCAGCAGCGACTTGACGAGATGGGACGCCGGCATGGGCGGGACGCCAAGGAACTCGAGGGGCGTGTCCCCAAGCTCCTTCAAGCCCGTTCGCCTGCCGGCGAGCAGCGCCGGCAGCTGGGTGAAGACGGCCAGAGTCCCGGCGCCCGAGGCGAAGAACTTGTAGACGGGGACGCCCAGCTTCGCGGCCACGTCGATGGCATGGGTGCAGAACAGATCGATGACAAGGGAGTGCAAGCGCGCCCGCGGGATGGAGCGGAGGAAGCTCTCGAGATTCTCGTTGTACTGGCGCATCAACTCCAGTATGAGGAGGAAAGGGTGCTTGGGGGAGGTGGCCGGATCAGGGGTTGGAATCGACGGCAGGATGTGGAAGGTGATGGATGGGTTGGAGGCGGCGACGCGCTCGATGAAGCCGGCGCCGGAGTCGGTCGACTTGATCGGCGGCTCGATGAGCACCATGGTGACGTCGTAGCCGTGGCCGAGGAAGACCTTGGCGAGCTGCGTCATGGGGCCGACGTGCCCGACGCCGCCGACGGGGTACAGAACAACGAGCTGCTTCACGGATCCGTTGTCCATTTGAGCGGTGGATAGTGATTTGTGAACTGGCGCTGATTCTTCTGGCTGCGCCGTGCTGCACTGCTGCTTGCCTACTTCTATAGTGGCGAACTGCCTCGCTGGAGGTTGGAGAATGGAGAAGCAGTTGATGACTTGTTCTTCTTGCCCGTCAAAGGGAGGGCTGCCTGGCTGGCGACGACTTAGGGTACTATATTTTTCTTGCTGGAGATGTTCTTCGATCTATACATTGTGGATGTAGAGAGGTGTTATAGAAAAATGGAAAAAGTCCAATTTAGTACCCTTAAGTATAGCCTAAGTTTATATTAGCCCCTAAAGTAGAAAATGGTTTATTGAACCCCCCTATTTTCGCTAAACCAGTTTAAAACACACCTTTTAACACACATTGAAATCGGATTCGCTGATTTGGCTGGTTTGGGACCAGTTTTGCTAAGTAGTCATGCATGACAAAGTCTCCACTTAACAGCTCCGTCGCGCTCTGATTTTGCCGGTGCCTAGAGCGGCTAGCGGCCGCTGCGCTAGCCTGCGCCGGGAACGCATACCCTTATCTCTTCTCGTACGCAGGGAACGCAGGCCGGCCTGCGCCGGGGGGAATTCGATTCGACGGTCCCCGTCTCCCTCTTCCCGGAACGGCAAGCGCTCAGGACACGGCGTGGCGTTGGCCCACGCAGATATATATAGGCTGCCGCCGGGAATGAAGCTCGTTTCCTCCCCGCGTACTCCTCGCGTCTTCTTCGCCTCCTATTAATACACCGCCCGGTCGAGCCGGGCGGTCAATGCGATTTCATTTGGCGACGAACAGCTACGGCTATCTCCATCGATTGGCCTGCGCGTTGGGTCTCTTGCTTCTCTTCGAGCCATTTTCTCGGTCATGGCTATGGCTTTGTTACCTTCTCTGAATGTTCTCGCAGAGGTAGTTTAATCAGGCGCCTCTCGCTCCCGTGCTTTTCCTTGAGGTTGCATAGCCGAATTGACCTGGGTCCGAGCGAGGGACGTCTTGGACGGGGGCAGGAGGAGGGGTCGACGCGCAATCGGCATGAACGGACCAACCGGGTTAGGAAACACAGCTTGCATGCATGGAAAGGTCTTTTGATTTGGGACGAAATACCTGGGCATTGCATTGGATGCTCGAAAATAACCGCATATATATATACCTCGCTCGCTAACTGTTCTTCTTCCTCGGGGTTACTTGCTTAATTTCTTGGTTTACAGAAGCATTAGCTGGTGCTCCTCGTGACCTGGCCGGGTCCGAAACCTTAGAAGCTTAATCAAGAACAGGTGTTCTTTCTGGCAGTCTGAATTTAGCCCAATCACGCATTCTGTCGGTCTGAATGTTCATGTTGCATTTCAGGCCATCATCTCTCTCACCGTATACTATATATCACGTCTCAGTAGCAACCATGGATGAAGAAAACGAAACGAAGGTGAGCATTCTCGTCAATTTGCTTGGAGAATCCTACACGTTCATATTTTCTCCTTTTTATCATGCCATTGCTGTACATAATCTCTCTCCTGCCCAGTCCCGTATGTCCAGTCACACTAATAAGTAACATCTGCTTAATTTTGGATTTATTACGCAGAGCATCACAATAGAACTGAAAGTATACATGCACTGCGACGCCTGCGAAAGAAAAGTGCGCCGAACCATCAACAAAGTTGAGGGTGAGGAAGTTATACACAAAAATACTACCGCTTAACTATACGCCTGTTCGTGCTCGTAACGACTGTTTGGTATCTCTCTCCAGGCGTCGAGACAGTCGAGGTCGACAGGGAGGAGAACAAGGTTACGGTGACGGGCGATTTCGAGCCGGAGAAGGTGGTGAAGAAGATCAAGAAGAAGACCGGGAAGAAAGCCGAGATCTTGGTCCCCGAGGAAGACGAGGAGGAAGAAGGCGTGGGACAAGAGACTTATCATGTTCCTTACGAGGATCCAGTGCTGCACCCTGATGATGCAGATGTGCCCTGTGAGTTTCGGAGCTATAGGCTAGAAAGGTGGGACTTCCATTACTTTGATGATGAAAACGCACAGTCGTGCATGGTAATGTAGCAACAGTTAAACGAGACTTTTATTATATCTTAAAAGTAGACGGTCTACCATAAGGGCCTATTAGCTCAGTTGGTTAGAGCGTCGTGCTAATAACGCGAAGGTCGCAGGTTCGAGACCTGCATGGGCCAAATAATTTTGTTTTTAGCATTAGAATTTCTTTTTTCCCCCCCAGAATTCAGAAGTAGTTTTCTTCTCTTGGTACAAAGATCTGACAATAATTTGTGTTCCCTTTCTTCAACAAAATACCGATCAAATAAGAATGGTTCGATGTAATGATGTATAACCACTGAGCATTAAAGGCTAAACAAGAAGAAAATTGAACATGTTTTGAAGCATATATGTTCTATGATATGATTCTTTCAGTGGAGTTCAGGGTACTACTTAGCAGCTATCGTCATCTGAAACAGAATTCGTCACGGAATATATCGCATTTAAGAGCTAGTTTGGGGATGGTGAACTCTAAAGGCAACTAAGCCTATAGGACTCTCTTATTTTTGTTATAAATCCACATGGAAATTTCCTAAATGTCAAGAACAAAAAACAATTGTTTCCTGAAGGTACTGCCATGTTCCATCACCCAGAAAATAAACTTACCTCCAGATTGATTCTATAGCTCAGTCTTCAAATGTGTACATTTCAGTATCCACATTTGAATTGAATGTCTACAACAATCAGGCCTCCACAATCACAAACGCTGAATTCAGTTTCTCAACAGCGCTATCAGAAACTTCAAAATATCTAGACAAGTGTATACTAGTTACATTTGTATGGAAGCTGGAACTATAACGTTGGGACTCAAAAACTGTGGCAACTGAGATTACATAAACATACATTACAAGTGGATCCGTACAATTAACAATTGCTAGGTTTGGCTGCAAGACGTAACACTTGCAGCTACCAGAAATAATTTTACCTGAAGAAGAGAAAGAGATGCAGAACTAGTCAAGCTATCACATGCTTGAGGCTCGAGACTCTTGCCAACCCAGTTGCCGAGCTCGTTGTTCCCACAGTGCCGTGAGTTTCTTCTCCTTTGAAATTGCTGCCTCAGACTGCTCCCGAGCTTCCTCGCATGTCTCTGTGGCTGCATTACACTTCTCTGCCTCTCGCTGGTATTGAGTAGCCTGTCTTTTCGCTTCAACAAGAGTGGCATTCATGTGATGGCTGTGCTCCTCAGCTACAACCTGCTGGAGCTTGAGTTCCTCATTGAGGAGATCTACAAATTGCTTCTCCATTTCTTTAGCAAGCTCTGGGTCATTTTTTCCACAATCTGCATTGTTCAATTCAAGTATCAGTGAGAAAATCTAGTTGGTTGGAAGAACACTCTCTGAGCTTCTGTGCATGTGATGCATGTCAACACATACTAATGGCTATAGCATTATTAGCTTTCACCTGTAATATATTGTTAGGGACTTATGGTATAGTTAACAGACTAATGTCTTAGCCTTATGAATTCTAAAAAAGGATGAAGGAAAATCATCCCGTTCCCATGATGCTAGGATGCTTGTAAGAGGCATATAGTAGATCATTCAGTAGAACTTATGTTACTAGATAAATCTCTGAAATTTGATGCCGAAGTACAAAAGCCAAGCCTTCTAGAAATTGCAGCAGTGTAGCATAACCTACTTGATAAGCTATCTTTCTGATTCACGCAGGAAGTATTTGAGTTTTTGTTTAGGCGATGTACTAAAATTTTTATATGAAACAATCTTAATGATAAGAAAAATCGTTTCTGTACAGTTTGATAAAGCCAATTTTGATACAAAATTTTAATTTCATAAGCAACAATTTATTTGAACATTTTAGTAGAGTGAAGCATAACCAAAGTAAAAAAGTTCCATCAGCCCGCACATAAAAACAGTGATACTGAAGGAAAATAAAATTCCTCTGCAGGCTGAATTGTTCAGTCCAGGAAACAGTGTGAAGTGATTCGCCACAATTTCCATCATCCTTTGATCAGACAACCCTATACTCAACTGGCAACGAAGAATACTGGAAAGTTCATGAACCTCAACTGAACAGACCGTGAAGGAAGGACCCTAACCTGTTATTGAGAAGTTGGCAAGCCCTGCAAAGGTAGGAAAAGGCAAAATCCTGTCAGTAATGCGGACATTGCAACTGAAAGCTTTAATGGTAGAACTAGCAACTTGAATCAGCTTATTTGATGTTCATATGCAGGTTGGCACTCGTATCAATAACGAGCCGCGGGTGGCATACGTGCGTGCCGACACAGATCAGAGGGCGACAGCGGCGAGATCTGAGAAGAGGGATGGGACCGGACAGCTCACCTGGCGCGATGGACTTGAGGGAGAGGGGCGCCGGGCAGTCGCAGCTGCAGAGCGGGCACGCGGGGGAGGAGGACGCCGCCGCGGGGGAGGAGGGCGAGGCGGAGAACCCCTTCTTGTAGCGCCAGTAAAAGGCGGGGCCGGAGACCCCGAGCGCGGAGGCCACGGCCAGGATGACCAGGCACCACCGCCCGAGCGCCGCCGCCGTCGCCGCGCGGCGCCCCCCGCCGCCCACCATCGGGTCCTCCTCAGCCGCGGACGCGGAGGCGAGCGCGCTCGGGTAACGCGCGGGTCGGGGAAGATCGCCGCGCTCCCGTCTCGTGCCTGCCCCCGCCGACCGTGTGTCTCGGCGCGCGGCGCGTGTGTCAGTGAGCTGTAGGGCGTGTCCGTGTCCGAATTCACCTTGTTGTTTTGGCCGGGCCGCTGGGGTGCGGTGGTGGTGGCTGTGGTGGCCGACTGGCCCGGTGGGGTTGGGGTCGCCGGGTGGTGAGAGGAACACTGGAGGAGGCAGTGAGGTGGGGGAGTGTCAAGTAGTGTGGGAAGCGAGTGGGCGACCGCCGACCGGGGTCGGTGCGGTGGTGGGCTGGTGGCGGGGAAGATGGCTGGTACACGCGGACGCGGAGTTATGGAGCGGGTTTCCAGCAAATCCTTGAGCAAACGACAGTGCCGCGGGGAAGGCTGGTGGTGGCACGGGAGTGATCTTGCCACTAGCGGATGGGTCCGGCCTCTGGCAATGTTTGGTAGCTACAGTAAACAACTTTCCCCCTTTTTTTAAAAAAATCACTAGTAACACTTCTGTGTCACGTACTCACGTCTGACCGCTTAAATCGTGTGGGTGTGTGCAAGTAGAGGCCATTCTACAGTTAGCGGTCACCGTCACATTTGATATCAATTGAAGATTAATTATCACACTTGGAATGAGCCAAGACTAAGAAAAATATATCAATTGAAGCTTACACACCGACCTAGATGTCTGTCTCTCGCTCACAAAGCACATGATACATTGGTGACTAGGCCAACACATCACACATGGCAATCGTCGACACGAACAGCACGGGAATGCTGAATCGCAGCTGATAAACACGCCAAAGACAATCAAACGGCTGATACGCCCACACCAACAACGGCACCATCCGTGGCTCACATGATTCTACTGGCCTACCTATAATCTATCACGGCGCAGAAGCGCCGCGCAGCCCGGAGTCCGGACGGTCCATTCGCAAGTACATACACAGATCTTGATCGGGCCGGGCAGTGCCACGGTGCAGGGTATGACCTTGTACCGAGTCCAACGAGCACGGTACACATCAGGCAATTCATTGGTCGACTCGCACACCAAGGATGCACTGCGCGAGATGGGTCAGGTACGGCTCCGCGTGTGAACTGTTGCTCAGTGTGGGAGCCAAGCTCTGGAGCTCTGAATTGAACGCCGCTTCGAATTTCCTGCAGGCAAAGACCGACGTGATGTTATACGATACAGAAGTGGAATTCTCATCCCAACCCCATGCGGATAGGCGGAGATGCGAGATACGTACAGGATTGACTCCGACATGACAACATTCTCTGATGCCAGTTTCAGCTGCTGGTCTCTCTCCTGCGATTTATTTGCCCTTGATCTTGACTTCCCGGCTTTCGACGTATTCTCAGAGTTGGCAACGTCGATGGATGGCATCAGGAGCTGGATGGAAGTGGCATACTGAAGGCATAATGCTTTCAGCTTCTCGACTTTCTGCACATACAAAAAAAAAATGAGATAATAAGGATTGGTTCATTCAGAAGTCTTGAATGTTGTATGAACTAAGGAAAGGCTATCGACCAAAAGTTACTGTTTTATGTCCTTTTCTTTTGGTTTTAAGATAAAGCAAAAGGACGTACCACAAGGAGTTCAGGCGACAGCAGCAAGCATTCTTTTAGACACTTCTGGAGGAAGAAATCATGGATCTGGATGACCTGCAAGCAGTATTAACATCAAAGGTAATGTACTCAGCGGCGTTAGCATTGCAAAATAATTTCAATTGTAAACAAAAATAATAATTTCAATTGTAAAAATTCTGTTGAAACCTCATCTATGCTCCTTGCAGTTTGAAGGCGATCATGCATCAAATGCCAATTTGGTTCAAGAACCTGGGGGCCAAAATATATGTTGTTTTAGCACTTACCCAACATTTATGGTATACCTCAAACATTAGATAATACATGGTGACATGTATGATTTAGCATGACCAAAAAATAGTTTAGCATGGAGATATGCATACTACCTCAAATGTTAGATAACGCAGAAGACTATTTACAAACTTGAGCATGCTGCGACAGAGAATTGATGACCGTAAAATTGGTGTTCCTAGAATCTTGACAGAACGGAAGACCTGTTTAAGAGTTAATATCTAGTCAATACTGGCATACACAAAATAATTTAACTGACTTTACAGGACAAAAAGAGTTCATTCATACTCGTTGTATTTGCCATGCTGCACATAGCTGACGGCTAACATGCTTGCAGTGGAACAATAGGCGAAAGATCAATTGGTATTTTGTCAAAGCCTTCCTTGAAATTACAAGAGATAGTGGCCACTGTACCTGCAGGGTACGACAAGGTATATCATTTCTGTATCACAAGACAAACGCAAATGAGGAAGGTTTTAAAACGAACTACAAACAAAACCTTATTGCTAAGGCAGAATGTTTCCAAACCCGTGATGCTTAGTTGCATCGACTGATCAACATCTGCTGCAGCAAGCTTATCTGCAGGGCAAGCACAATCCAAGTCTTTCAGAGTGGCCAGTTTCTTAAGGAGGGAACTTCGTTCCTGTTGAACATAGATGTAAATAAATATGACAAAAGAAAACACAGTATAGCATGACCAGACCTAGATAATATTTACCACGCAGCAAATTAATTCTTCATGAGTTGGATCAGAAGCAGCCGCAGTACTCCGCAAAGCAATGTCAAGCAGAGACTGGCAAATCAACAAAGAAAACACAATGCAAAGCATAAGGTCAGTCAGCTTTTCCATAACCAGAATCACCAAAAATCTGTTTTTGCAATGGCAGTATGGCACAAACAAACAGATAATATATATAAGACAAACCTGAAGTTTTTCAGCAGATATTTCTTCTGGTTTCTTCGTAAGCTCCTCTCGAGCAATATCCATAAAATGGACCAAAAAATCACCCTGTAAACTAGAGAAAACAGATAAGATAAATAGTGCAAGGAAAGTCAACATGTGTGGTCAAAATTAAATTGGAAAACATGATATTCATTATTAAGGACAACGTAAAGAACTAAGAAACTCATAATTTCATATAACATGTATTTTAGTAGACTCTGTACAAATTATGCCAAAGCATATAAACCAAGCATATGTATAGTAATAACAGAAAAATACTTGGTCAAGGAGTAGATAGCGCTTCAGGGATCGCAGTTTCCCAATGAGATCATACTGCACATTCAATGTGATGAAATTAGTAGCCTATTCTTATAAACGAACAAAGTGTAACCCTAGGTTTACTATAAATGATGATTACCTTATCTTTCATCAGAGTCAACAATTCACCACTTGCAAAATCATATGCAGATTTGATACATTCAAGATATTGGTGATTTGAACCAAAGCTCATAAGCTTAGAATTTTCTAAGGAAACCTGAATAAAACATTCAAAACAATTGTGTTATTGTAAGTCATACATAAATACATACTACTAACATGCTCTCATTTAATGATTTGACTCCAGGAAAAAAAATGAATCATGTATACCTGAACATTGTGCCCGCATTCTCTCATAACATTAAGATACTTTCCTGTTGTCAGAATCATTGCGGCAACATTAGTAAGGAAACTAGGAATTCCTTCTTTTAGACTGTATCGTTGCTGCCAATATTTGGCATCATAATCTTGAGTGAGGCTCTCCTAAAGAAACCAAAAATAAAGGAAATCAAACAAGCACCTGGTTAAAATAAGAAGAAACTAGGCCCGACATGTTAGGCTTAATGCGATGCAGACAACAGTAAGATAAGAAGGTCGAAAGATTTATGTAAGTATAAAGGTACCTTCTGCAGAGATTTGTTTTCAGCGATGAAGAATTCACCATAAGGATCATCAATAACTCCCTCATACACCCACCTAATATGAAAACAACTATAATATGCAGCTATTGTAAAAAAGCAAGCAAGTTAACTGAACATTTATTTTCTATCTAAACACTAGTATTCTAAACAAGACAGGCCACCAATTAAAAGATGTGTATTGCGTTCAATTTAAATGTGAGAGCTTGCAAAACTATTGAAAAGGTGCATCACTCCTAGGACCAACAAGGAAAGAAGCTATGGACAATCATGAACCTTTCTAGCATCCTGAGGTATGCTGCACTTGCATATTCTGTCATCTTCTCCAGTAAAGACCGAACAGCACTATCACCACCCATTGCCTTTGCCTGAGTTCAAGGATATGATAAATGCATTCAATGTTTAAAAAAGTATAATAAGGAGATCAGGGAGAACTAAGCTATTAGAAAAATGTGAAATAAGAAAAAGGTCCTATTGAAGAAAATTGCTTTATCTATAAGAAAACAAGCTGGCCAGGTCCATTTAGCTTAGATTTACAGTAGGCAGACAGGAAGGGAAGGAGGGATGAAAGGAACAGTGTGTAATCTCAGGGACATAAACTCCATTTAAAAGAGTACCTGGCTTTGAAGTAGATTAAGTGTTGCCGAACCACTGGTATTGTTGGAAGTAGCCTTCTCCACTAGAACTGCCAGTGCATTCAGTGAACTCATCATCCTCTGCCAAATAGCAAACATAACTTTTAATGCTAAAATCACAAATCAAAGTAAGGCAAATGCAGCAAAAGAAAACCCACCTGACAAAAGAACCATAATCCCTGAACAGAAAGCCTTCCAAGGCGGAACTGGTGCTCCAGTTGAGCAACCATCGCCTGATAATCCTGATCATAGCATTTTTTTTCAGAAGAAAGAAAAAAGAACACTAATGACTTTGTGCAAAGTGCAAAATTTACAGACAAGCACTAATATAGCAACACTGGCATAGACCTTCCCTGAGGACAATATATAGTGACTTAAGAAAGTCAATGTCCTATCAATGGGATTATCTCAGCAACAATACTACTCATGAAAAAAAAATCCATGTCAGAATAGAACAACTGAACTCCATCACATGATAAAGCTATTTTCGTATTCTTTCTGGTTTTGTCGCACAGAAAAAAGCTTGCAATCACATACAGCAAACTACAGTTCTAAAGGGTACATGTCAGAATAGAACAACTGAACTCTATCACATGATACAGCTAGTTTCATATTCTTTCTGGTTTTGTCGCACAGAAGAAAGCTTGCAATCACATACAGCAAACTACAGTTCAAAAGGGTGCTTCAATGCTCTCTAAAAAAGTGACAATCACAAATGTTAAAAGCAGATTGAGGGCTTGATTTGCATCCACTCAAGGTTGTCTCCTACACTCCTACCAAGAGTAGAAAAATACTGCTTCAACATGTAAACAACTTAGCCATCACGACAGCATAGAAGCACTATTCAAATTTTCTTTCTACAAATAGGGGTTGTACCAGTAGGAATGCTCTTAGAGCTGCAGCCAGAGCATGGTTGACCAGACCATTCTTGAAATGTGACCTTGACTCCACAAACTGGCTTACCAGCACATAATCCTCACACAAAGGGAAGATTCTGCGAGTCAATTCCTGCAAAAGCAAGATCAAAGTGCCAACCAAATCCTTTTCTGTATGTGTGATCCAATAGGCTGTACACTTAGGGCATACCTGGAGGGCAAGGTCCATTGATGAATCAATCTGGAAGACAACATAACCCTCCTTTAGACGTACTCTCTTAATAGAAATATATCGTCCCTCAATACCCACCAGAGCTGATAGCAAATCATCTATCACCAAAAGCTCCTGCATTGCAGTTATAGCAGCAACGTTGTGTAAACTTTACATTTTACAGTTGTTCTGCGAAAGCTACATAAGTTCAGCTATTCTAACAACAGTAAAAATCCGCAGAATAGCAGAAAGTTGGTTATTTAGTTAGATGTTTTACAATGTCAGACTTAGACTGACATTTTGCCAACTGGCACCAACTGACCGACCCTTGGCTTCCAAATGCCAATTCACATTAATAGGATTTACACTCAACCAAAAATCGCATAGTTAACATGAACTGCGTCTCAAACTACTAGCAGACCCGCACACAATGACTACTTGGCTCAAAACATTGAAGCAAAGTCTAATCAAACATGATTACACAATTAAAATAGACGTAATCTGCTTAGCTCCAGCCTCCGGGAGGTCGACAATCTCAAAAAAAGTACCCCAATGGCATTCTCAGTACAGAAGCAACAAATACAAACTAAGATCAACAACAATTCAAATTTACAAGTTAATAAGATATCAAATCCACCCTAGCTCTCTCCAAATCATCAAGCTCAAATTCAAAGCCCGTAACCGGAGCCTAAACCCTAGCCCTGGCCAGTTCACTAAAACAATGTCACTTGAAGCTCAATTACGCTAGTTGAACCACACCCCGCTAACCTGCACCGAAACTGCGTACGATCCGATGACACTCCCGGTGCTGGCGCCGGCGCCGCGGCTGTAGATTCAAAACAACTGCAGGCATCAGAAGCCACCAGGGGCGGACCCAGCATAGGACATGGGTGTACACATGTACACCCGATAATTCTTGCAAACGAAATCGAAGATAGTAGGTAATATATTGTAACCGGATTCAGATCCGAATACAATTAGTTTTGTTAGGGTTTGGGGTGTTCAGTCTCGCACAGCAGAAGGAAAGAGAAGGGGCGGGCATACCTGGAGGATGCGCTCATCGCCAGCAAAGGGCTGGGCGAAGACAGGACAAATGGCGCCGCCGCTCGCCCAGTCATCGCCGCCAGGGAAGGAAGAGCAAGGGAGGAGAGAATCGGAGAGAAGGGGAACTGGAAAGGGCGAAAGAGATGAGGTCGAGCTGGTCGCACCGGCTACTTTATCGGGTACCCTACTTTATCCGCTCCCTCCAGTACGCGTTTAGCGTTTTGCCCCCCGCACCGGGTACGCTAAACGCTACTGGAATGTAGCGGACGGAGGCCGTCCCCTCCAAATCTAGCGCGATAGCGGGGAGGCCAGGGCGTCCGCTACGCGCTGCCTCCGACCCCACCTCCGTCCCGCCGCGCGTCTGCTTCGCCTCCGGCCCGCCGCGCCCTCCTGCCGCGCGCCGCTGCAGCCGAGCTCGGACCCGCCGCGCCCTCCTCGCCGCCGCTGCGGCCCCGCGTCCTCACCGCGCGCGGCACCGCTCGCGCCCAGCAGCAGCAGGCGCCGAGGAGGGAGGCTGGCCGGCGCCGGATCCGGCCGCAGCTCCTCGCCCCGGCCCTCGATGCGCCGGACGCAGCTCCTCGCCTCCCTGGACCTCGCCGACCAGCCCCACCGCCCTGCCCCGCACAGACCTCGTCGCAAACAGAGCCGCCGCCGCCGCCGCCGCCCGAAGTACTGCACCGTAGAGCCCCCAACTCCGCACCTCCGCCGCCCGAGAAAAGCCCCGGAACGGGTAGCCCTCGCCTCCCTCATGCTCCCCCACCCCTCCCTCGCCGGATTTTAGCCCCGAACCATGGCAGCTCCGGCCAGGGGCCACATTGCGATTGTCCAAATAGATTTAGGGTCCTTTACGCAAAAATCCGAGGACTAGACTGTAAAATCTGAATTTAACTTTTGTTTTTCAAATCTGCGAATTTGTAAAATTCGTATAAAATCGTAAAAAAAATCAGAAAAATACAAACTCAATTGTTTTGAGTTCTTTGTGACAAGCACTACAACTTTCATTACATGCACATACTCAGTTTCTAATTTAATATTTCTCTAGTTTAAAGATCAGTAAAAATAGCATCGGACAGGTAGACATCTCCGCTCCCTCCGCCAGCATTTTCTTAATTATATTTTATTAACTAAATAGTACTACTGTTACCAATTATTACTTAACTAAAAATTGTATTACTAATTATTTTAGATTTTTTGATTTAAAAATAACCATTCCAAATGATTGTGTTATGAAAAAATGTGTTTGTTAATATGATATGGTTGTTGGAGATGGTTGTATAAAATATGTAGTAGTTAGTATAGAGGTTGAGATATAGAGTATGATGGGTGCGGGAGAAATTGGTATAGAGGAGAGAATCTCGATGACCAGAATAGAATATTCCTTTTAGAGAATGAAAATAGAGTACGACGAATACGGACAGCCTCAGGCCCTCAGGAGGAACCGAAGAAGGTTGTCAGTAAGCCGAGCTTGGAGTTCGATAGCATCCGAGCCGACGTCGATGAGAGCATGAGATCGCACCGAGCCATAAGCTCACGAAGGTTCGAGCTCGAGTCGAATACGTATAGACCGGCTAGACAGCACAGGTAGGAAGAAGGGACAACACAGGTAGGACCGAAGGAAGGGAAACAGAGGAAGGAGATGAACTTGAGGCCCTGAGCAGCTGAGCCCTGAGCGCGAGGGTTGTCAATGAGCCGAGCTCCAGCGAGCCTGCCACATAAAGCTAGAGGATCCCAAGCCGAGGTCGATCTGAGTCCGAGATGTTTAACTCTTATGAAGACCATGACAGAATGATTTCACGATAGCAGTATTAATGATAGATAAGAAGACGCGAGTATAAGGCTAGTCTTGATAAAAATTTTATGGGTATTAAATTTTATATCACATCAGCAAATTTGCTAACATGTTAGGATCATTACAAGAAGAGAGAATAGAGAGTTTCATGTGAGAGGAGTTTCATGCCCACAACACTCATCCGGTTCGGTTACCAAGTTTACAGTCTTCGTGACAGTGTGTAATGAAGCTATGCACTGAGATTGACCTAAAAGACGCATTTAATTCGATAAATAAATTGAAAGAGAAGCATATCTGGACATTTAGCTTTATTCTCTCTATCTTATTTTAATAGTCCTATTTCCAAATTGAATTATTCTCTTTTGGTAGTCTGGATATCTTGGGAATAGTATCGATGGCATTCGATTCCCGTGCAGAGTAACTTCTCTTAAAAATAAATTAGTGTATGTATATAATAATATAAAAAATCATAATTAATGAGATGATAAGCTAGATTCTTCTTCTCGATCATTGTACCAAGATAAAATAGAACTATCAAAAAAATAATAAAGTGAGTATTATTTTGTAGATATTTTAGCTTGTGCAACATAGAAGCTCGCTAGCTAATATAAGGTTGTAGCCTCCAGCTATATTATTTTAATTTTAGATGGTTGGAAATTTAATTAATTGAGATAGCAGGGTGCATGCATATGCCACGCAAAATTGAAATATTCGAGCTTCATCGCATACTCAATCTCGGATCGTTGGAGCTCGCAAGCTCCGAGTTAGGTCCAACTTGACTTGAAGTGTATCTTAGCTTGAATTGAGTTTTTAGCAAGTCAAATATAAATAGCTCGTGAGTCTTGACCTTTTGTAATAACCCTACTTACAGATTGGGATGAACCGTGAATGAATATGGTGTAATATACTTACAGATTTTTTTATATTATATTATAGTCAGCAAGTCAGCAGGTGTAAATCAATAGATAATCAGATCATTATGTTGGGGCGAGCACGTATGTTAATATGGTGGGCACCCTCATCGTTGCTAAAATTAAGGTCACGACAGCTAGTATTATGAAGGATGGTAGGGAGATTTTTTGAGAAAGGGGGATGGATGGCATGTATGAAAATGTTAAGAAGTACTAGAGATCAAACTTTATTTGAAAGGATTTTGAACGAGATGTTGTCATGTGAAATTTAATTTTATCATGATGATATTTAAACCGATAATATTAATAAATGCTTTATAGTATCACCCGTATCAACGCACAGATATATTTGCTAGGATTATAACAAATTGTTCTAGCTAAAAAAATCTTATTCCACCTAAGTATTAGAAAACATGCCCTGCAATACTTTAAATTATATAGTGGAGCAAAATATCACATTGATAGATATTTTATGTGTTAACTTTATAACAACTAACAAAAGCTATAAATAGAGTATTAGACGACCATATACAAGGTGAAATTTTAATTATTTGATCTTGACAAGCTATTGTCTAAAGAGAAGAGAAATAGAATGTATGTTTAAGTAATAATTTTTAGTTTGTAAAATAATATATATTTCAAACTAGTCATGATAATTTTAATTTAGAATATGATTAAGTAAAAAGATTTTAGAGGTTATGTACACCTAATTTTTAAAGTTTAGATCCGCCACTGGAAGCCACAAGGAATGACAAAACCAAGCAGATGATCGCGCACAGACCACACGAATTCTTCCGTGGTACCTACCTGAAGGAATCGAGGGAAAACGGCTTGGATCCGAGCGCCTGCGCCGCCGCAGCTGCCTTGGCCTCCTGCCAGAGCGCATGATGGACATGAGAGGGAGGTCGAGGTGTAATGTTGGCAGTATATGAGTTAAGGAGCATACGTGGTGGAACCGACCGATGAGGTATGGTCTCTCCAGGTTCCAGCGCGGGGTCGCCGGCGCGGGATCCATCTCGGGCGGCGGGTGGAGCGGAGCGGGGGAGTGTGAAGAAGAAAGCAGGAGCTGTGGGGAAGAAGCGTTGCCGGCGGGGAACGAAGCTGCAGCTGGGCCGCGGCCTGGGTCTCTGATGATTCTGGGCCTCTAAGAAATTGGGCCTAGTTTTGAGCGAGGAATCGAGTATGGAATTGATCCAATTCTTAAGTTACATCTCCAACTCTAAAAACTATTGGAAACGTGGTTTCATTTGAATACTAGAAATTTTGTGGCGCGGCATGGCTGATGTTACCAGTTATATGGCTTTGTGCACACATATCAGGCTTGAATTGTTTGCCAATTAAGTTACAGCAGATGTTGTAACAGTGCCAGACGGCAGACGTCAATAAACTTGGTGGTGACGTCTAGCACCTTTTCTTTCTTAAATTCAGCTAGTAGGTGAACAAACCAAAGTTCTCCATAGGTGCTAGTGCTATCTTGTTCGCTTTTGTCAACTGAGGTTGTAATGTAGAATGCATTCGATATCAGCTTGGCAATATGAGGAAGAGAGAAGTCACATGAGAAAAGAGTAAATAGACATCCAAAACTATAGCCAAAGATATTACTGATCTCACATTTTACTAAATTATCTGAACAGATAAGCTCATAATGCAGCAATTTAAGCTACTTGCTAGCAGTATAGTGAAGTGGAATCCAGGGAAGGAGTAAGCAAACATTAGACCCCATTTGTCATTATTCGTCATTAATCTCAACCAAATGTGTTATGGTTCAATTTCTCTTCACACAGCTTTTAGTCATCAGCATAGAATAAATATGGAAGGGAAATGTAGCCTATGCTGTGCTAATGAATAGAATGCAACTGCAGGTTTTGTTATATGTACTTAAGGGATTGCTCTGTCTCATGAATGTCCATAGCATGTTCTTCTCTGCCTAAGTTTGTTGTTCCTGAAGCCCAGTCGTTTGACCTGTAGTCTTTTTTCTTATGATGCCTCTCAGATTCTCAGCAGTGGTAATTTTAAAATGACATCATTAATCAACAACTGAATGGATATTTTTGTTAGCATTACACACTAAAGTATGAAAAGTATATCTATGCATCTAAGCTTTTATGACCAGAGTGAACAAAGTATAGTATTGAGTATTAGTAGAAGTTTTTGATACAATATGCTAGAGCTCTAGTGATCTAATTTACTGATTGAGGTCAAGAACAATCTTTTTATATATGGAAAATACCAAACATAGATCATATTTATCCATGGAATGACTATGTAGTTGCATTCTTGGACCAACTTCAGTATGCTTATGAACAATACTGTTTCCTCTGAAATCAGGCAGAAAAAGTAGCTTGATTTGGGAGCCTAGGCAAGCATTGAAGCATTAATCTACAACAAAGAGAAGCAAGCAACGTCGCATTAATCCAGCATCATAATCGCAACTGCTGATGGAGGTAAGCTGTAGCCGAGTAGTAGCACACGACCCAACAAAGAAGATGTACCCGACTGACTGAGCCTAGATTGGTGCGGTGGCCGGCCAGCGGAGCCGCGACAGGATGCAACGGGGCAGATGAATGATCAGAGCTGTGATTAGATTCCGGCGGCCAATGGAGCGGCATGAGGCAACATCAGAGCTTGTTGGATTTGAGCGTGGAGAAAGCCGTCGCAGCAGCTGGTTATGGAGTTCGTCCGCCCCTTGGTCGCCACGAAAAGATGCGACAGTGGAGCAGAAGTGGGATCGGAGAAGCAGAGCGGGGAAGAAGGATGGCCGCTTGTCACGACTCACGAGGGGGACGCCGCCGCACGGCCCGAAGCATCAGGAAGGCCGCCAGCGAGGAGCAAAGTCGCGAGGAGGATGCTGCGCGAAGTGCCGAGAGGATGGGCCGAGGGATGGCCCGCGCCTACGCCCTCATTCTCACCGTAGATGAAAGATCCGACGGTCGAGCTTTGAAGGTGACGTGGCCCAATCTCTGCTCGAGTTTCCGTCCGGGTTTTGAGATAAGTCAATGTAGCTTTGTCCTAAGTTAAATTTGATTATAAATATTTAGATTTTTAAATTAAATATACTATGGTCTATTAAGTTTCTCGGATTTTGAGTTCAGTTTATATAAACTTTTAAAGAGAGAATTTAATGATCGAATCCACCAAGCATTTTAACTGGTTAGCTCTATTGAGAATCTGAGTTTATATTTGGATCTAGAATGGATCATATAAGAAATTTATGGACCTGGGCTAGAATACATGAAGAGTTTAAGGCCCTTAGTGCATTCCACTCGAAGATTCATCTGTACAAGATGAATAGTCAAATTAATATTGTTTTTGATGCTCTAATGACATAATGGACTCTTTTGTGTTTGGAGGAAATAAAATCCATATTTATGGTTGAATGTATGCTAGTTAAAGTTTATTGTTTCGGTAATGCTGGGGATCGGACGTCCGACGGCCTATCCACTCATCCACCCACTGCCTCCCTCTCTCTCCCCCATCTACATCTTCCTCTCCCTCCTGTGTAGCAGCAGCTCTGGCCGCCCGCTCCCCCCCCCCCCCCCCCCCCCCCCCCGCCCCCGGCCAGCCCCTGTGCAGGCTCGACGCCGCTGCCTCCCTCCACCCCCGCGGGGCTGCTCCGTCTGCCGATCCCCAAGCTCGTGCGCAGCTCAAGGAGAAGCTCATGGCCGCGGCGGGCACGTGGGCACCGCGGCGCTGGGAGGCACTGCAGATCCCGCAGGACCAGACGGCGTGGGGCGGAGCTCGCGCGGCGGCCAGGGGCGGCGCGGCTGGGAGCGGAGCTCGCGCGACGGCCAGGGCCGGAGCTCCCCGTGCCTAAGGGCAGAGCGGCCAGGGGCGAAGCTCCGGGCGGCGTCCATGGTGGGTAGCAAGCAGGTTTTTAGCGCATGTTGCAATCGTATGCTCCAGATGCTTCGAACAATATTGCAAGTGTTTGTACAGATGTTGCAAAAATAGATCTAGATGTTACGATATTGCATGTGTTTTACATACATGTTGCAAGTGTTTTTGCTGCACGTTTCATCTTCAATGAGAGATTTGAATATCTCATGCGACATGAAAGAGATGTTGCGGCGGATTTTTTAAGCTTATCATTAACAGATGCCGTAATTTTTTTCAACATATTTTTTGATATTGCAAACGTTGATTTTTTATGTTATATGCGTATTCTTTGATGTTGCATATGTTAACTCTAAATATTGCAAAAAAATTTACACGTTGTACGTAATATTTACGTATTTTGCGGTGAGAATTTTTACTGTTATACTACCGTCCGATCCGTCGGACGTCCGGGTACTAGCAAACCCGTTATTGTTGTGTTCATGAACTGCATCGCACGCGTGTCCGTGTCGCAAAACAAAAGTACAAAACAAAAGAGAGCCTGTGTGCTGCTGCTCTGTAGTCACACGCTGTTCTTTCACAAGGTTGGTCCGGCCAGCGGCCATGCCCGGTTTCTGGGTAAGCCTGGCCGTGGCCGCCTGACAATGGCGAGCTGTCCATTGCCAATCGCATCAAGAATCCACCGAAGTATCCTGAAAAAGAGGAGTGGCGCTGTGCCATCGTCCTCTGCACCTTTCTCACCGCCCTCCGCGCCCGCCATTCCTACGGAAATGCCGTCGCACCGGCCACCGGGAGAGCCTCCGAGCCTGGGATCCGCCGCCACGAGCCCCCGACCCAACAACCGCGCAGAACAGGACGAACGCGCCGGTACGGCCGCCGCGCCGTCGCCATCCACGAACCCCGACCGCCAAGCCCTACCCCCCGCGCAGGAGCGGCCGAGCAGGGAGGTGGAAAAGGAGGCAGAGACACGGGCACGGGATACGGTGATTGCAAAACCCAACAGCTGCGGGACTAGAAATGCCGCGCGAAACGAGGCCGGAAGATTCGGCCGGCGCCGATGATTGCAAAGGGCAGGCTGACTTCCGGTCGGAGGCCGACGGCGGCGTGCTCGATGCTGGGGACGTGAAGCGAAGTCAGTCCTGAGTCTGCGTGTAAGTTTGCGTGCTCGTCAGTCGGTGGCCACGTTCGGGCGGTTGCACGGTTGCAGCTAACCGCCCGGGCCGTGTGAAACGTGGCGGACTCCATATCCATTCCATCCTGCCTTCCACGTCAAACGTGGCGGACTCTAATCCGCCATGACGACCTGACGAGCTCCTTGCCCCCTCCTTGTCCCTCGGGAGGGTCGTTGACTGGGCGGCAAGATTAGAGCAGGGTTAATAGAGTCGCCGGCTCCGGGCGCCTCGCGAGCCAGCTCGACCACGTCCGCACGGCGCGGTGGGGCGCCTTCGACGGGGACCGCCTCCGCCTCGCCGCGTCCGTGCCCGGGCGCGCCCCGGGGGACGGCACGGCCATCCGCGCCGCGCCCGACGGCGGGTGCTGCGTCGCGCACGGCGGCGCCGTGCGCGTGTACAACTGGATGCTCGACGAGCGCCGCCCGGTCTCGCTCGACCACTCGCAGGTCAACGACGCGGCCTACCTCGACGCCGGCACGCTCCTGATCGCGGCCCGCGAGCGGCTCGGCAAGTGCGACGGCGGCATGGCCGCGTTCTCCGCCGTCTCCGGCGAGCTCCGGCACCGCTTCCGCGTCGCGCACGACCGGCAGGTCAAGTCCTTCACCGCCGGCGCCCTGGCGTTCGACCAGGACTCGAGCCTCTTCGCCAGCTGCAAGGGCCGGCTCAACGAGTACGGCATCGGCGTCTGGGACCGCGCCACCGGCGAGCAGGCCGACTTCTTCTACGAACCCCCCGGCTGCGCCCTGGGCGACGCGGACAAGCTCCAGTGGCTGGACGCCACCAACGCGCTGATGGTGGCCACGCTGTTCCCCAAGGCCGACAACTGTTTCATCGGCCTGCTGGACTTCCGGGCCAAGGACGTGGCCTGGTCCTGGTCCGACGCCGGCGCGGCCGCGTCGCTCGACGACAAGCGCGTGCTCCACGCCATCGCCATGGAGGACGAGCGCTCCGTCTGCGTGATCAACCAGTACGACGACCTCGGGTTCCTGGACCTCCGGAGCGGCGCCGGCGGCGTGCGTTGGAGCTCCCGCAGCAAGCTGATGAACCGGAAGGTGCCCGGCGAGGAGAGCTGCTACCCGAAGCTCGCCACGCACGGCGGGCAGCTCTTCTCGTCGATGAACGACAGCATCTCCGTGTTCAGCGGGCCAGAGTACGTGCTGACGTCGACGCTCCGGCGGAGCCACGGCGGCGCCATCTGCGACTTCGCGATCGGCGGCGACCGGCTCTTCGCCCTGCACAACGAGGAGAACGTGTTCGACGTCTGGGAGACGCCGCCGCCGCCGATCATCTGATCGCCGGTGGACTACGGCGTCTACTTGTTCGCTGTGTCAGATGTTCCGTCGAAATCATCACATACTGATCCGGCCACGAAAGATGTCGGTTCATGCGAGCCCCTCTCTGCAGCTAGGCCTGCGTTTTCAAACCACTGACGTGCTAACGACAATCTTCGCTGTCTTGTTCAATGGTTGCTCATTATCTCTCGCATAATGTTGTTCAAGACGATCTACCCATCTATCTTTCAGTATGCTCGTCAGATTTCCTACTTGAAACGAGTCCAAATCAAAACCCTTAATTCTATAGCAACATGGTTTTCTTTTTGAAAAGTTGCAACATGGCTTTCTGATTTGTTGCTCAACAGGATACTATTGGCCGGTATCAGCAACCGCGGATTGGCACTCCTAGCTGCCACCGCGTCATCCTCCATCAGTGGAGACGAAGCGGGCGTTGGGTGGGCTTTTGCCTTTTCAGGATTGGGTAGTGCTAGTACTTGTCTGGATATATCACATCTATCCAGCCCGAATTTCTTATCCTGCCACGGCTCTGCTTGGAACGGAAGGCACTGGACGGAGCTAGCTCATCCGGGACCGACGACCCCTGGCGTAAAGCGCGCAGGAAAAGGATGCGCGCCGCTGCCGTGGCATCGCAATTGCTACCTCTACCTGTCATGAGTCATGTCTCGCCCTTTTCCGTGACATGGACGGAGCATTCTGTATCCGTCGCCGAGCAGAGACGAAAGAAATGGTCAGCACAGGGCTTTAACTGTTGTTCGCTGCGCTCGACATGTTGCGACGCCGGACATACGTGCTCCTGCAATGGCCAAAGCCTGGCTCCTGCTCATCGTTCGACCTGGGACTGGGAGTGATGTCGTGTTATCTGAGATTGAGAGAGAGGTTAGTTACAGCATCGGCGTCCTGAACTAGCGTACGAGTACTTGGCTTTAAGGCGAGACACACCTGACTGAACAGCTGAACCTGTTATCGCCAGTACTAGTAGTAGTACTTCCGATCTTCAATCGAGCTGCCAAAGTGCCAAGTACACCACCAGGGTTTCAGAATCTGGAGTCCGGTACGCGATCACACCTCGCGGACAGCTGAAATGATCGGAGCAAGAAAAAGCAGGAGCACGAGCGCCCCTGAGGCCCTGACCCCCCCGCGCGGTCCGTCCGATCCATGTGCCCCGGGACCCGGTGGACCGATCAATCATGGGAGACGCGCGGCCTGCTGCTATGATTCCGCCTCGTCACGCCCGCGGAGGGGGACGACAGGGGGCGCACCGCTGGAGACTGGAGAGCGACGGCTGGAAGGCTTTGCTTGACGTCGTTCTGAACTTCTGATGATTCATTCACATCCCTGCGGCGTCGTGCGTAGCTTGCACTCCACTCGTTTGTGATGGAGGACCGGACCGGTGATGGGCCAAGGCATCCCACTGGGTCCATTCTTTGTGTCTGTGCTTCATTATTCATTAATAAATGGAATAGTGCGTATGCATTTCACAGACGATGCAGTAGCTCTGTTTGGCAGGCTGAATTTCGACAGTTTTCGTCTGGTTCAATAGTATCCTGTGAGAGAGAATAAGCTGAAAGAAGGTTAAAGAAACCAAAGAAGACAAGCCGAACAAAGCGATACGCGGGAATGCCTAACAGGCTTCACGAATACGATCAGCATCGCGAATCCGAGACGGCCCAGACGGCCAGACCAGTTGAGAATTCAGCCCAGTGGTAACAGTTTTGGGCATTGATGATGAAGAAGAGCCCGATCGCGCGCCATGAGTTGGTTTGTTGCGCTGGGCCAACAACTAAATGATCGATGCATTTCGGCGGCTTTCCATGGACTCTTGCAATCTTCTTCGGGCACGGAGTGCTGAACATAATTTCGCTCTCTCAAAAATGTTTGGAATCCATCTCAAAAAAAAAATCACAAACTTGTCACGGATTTCTCTCACGAAAGAAAGAAAATAAAGCGACTAACCCGTGCCCTTCAAGCGCCTAGGCCTAGGAGCCTGAATCTGTGACCTTTCCAAAACTACACACCTCCCGGTTTCCACTTCGGAGATCCTCCAACCACTCCACTGCGATCGCATAGCGGCACGAGTGGAGTCTGCTGCGCGACATGGACGACGTGACCTGCCCGTGCCGTACGTACCTGCAGTGCAGGTACCGCCTGACGAGCCGTGGGGGACCCCCGACACCGTCCGGCCGGTCGACCGTGTCGCCATGCGACTGGTCGAGGGAGGAGATGGATGAACGCGCCGCGCGCGCATGCGATGCTGCGCGTCGATCGTCGGAAACCTGGTGGGAGTACTAAATTGGGGCGGGCCGGAGAGCTGCAAGGCGAATCCGAATTCTGCTAGCGCATCTCACGACTGACGACGTGCGAGAGGCGAGCCTGACTGACATCGCCCCCGCAACGTTGGGTGTGCCCCCCACGGAAAAGGGATAATCCCGCGCGTTCTTTAATTTTCTCAGTATATGTGGTCAAACATGTTCACTCGCAGGAATAGGTGGCTTGGATTTTCGCAAAAAAAAAGGTGGCTTGGAGTTTTTCCCCGCCCCCCTTCACAGTTAGAGAGCTACTACCATAATCTATGAGGTTTTTGGGGTGTCAAGTTCAACTTTGTTAGTTCCATAGATAAAAAACTATGTAGTATAAGATGGACTAGGAGGAAAAGTGGCATTTGTCGTGCAACAAAGTGTTAGCAACAAACCAAAAAAGGTGGTTGATTCTCTTGCATGTACTATTAGGTAATCCGTATATTAAATATCAAAGTTGAAAGCATGTCAACTCAGGTTGAATTTCAGAAATTCTTATTTTACCCTTGAAGTTTGAACTCAATTTGTGTGTGTGTGTGTCTCTAAGTAAATTGCACCACAAGTCCTCAAACTTGTAGCGAGTTTTCACCTGAGTCCCTAAACTCTCAAAATCGTCCATCTGGATCCCTAAACATGTTTAAGTGGTTCATCACCCATCCAAAACCCGCCAGCGCAGCACCCTCTGCCGACGTGGCATGCCACATAGGACCGACCCTGTGGTGGTTTTGCCAAAAGGTCCCGACCCTTTAGTTTTGGACAAACATTAGTCATCGGCATCTCCTCCACTTCCTCGGCGGCGAGGGAGGGGTGAAAGGCGGCGGCGGCGGGGTTCGGCTGCGAGGAGCACGCAAGGGGTACCGGAGCTCCGTCAAGCATCAGACATTGGAGGCGGCGAGGAGCTCCATGGCTCCGATTGGCGGAAGGGAATCCCCCCCCCCCTCCCCCGACTACGGTGAGTTCCTTTGCCATGGTAGATTCTAGGGTTTGGTAGGTGTAGCGCATATTGTGGGCGCGATGGCTCTAATTTGATGTGCTTGAAGGTAGGATTTGTTGAATCGAGTGATGGATTTGCTTTAGTTTCTTGTGATGTGAGTGATGGATGCCATGGTTTTTGTTGTAGGCCACAGAGTTCTCAGTAGAGGTCCATCATTCTGATTTTTTCTGTGGAGTTGCGGTTAACCGAACGTATGTAGATGCAACTGTGACTTGGTTTGATCACTGTGATGGAGAAAGTTGGTCCTTTTCTGAATTAAAGAGATTATTAGGATGCTAGGGTATGTGGTGACTGCACCCAACTTTAGAATCTATTGGTTACTGCCTGGAAAGTCTCTAGCTGATGAGTTGAGAATTGTAAGCTCAGATGAAGAAACAATAGTGATGAAGCAGATAACTCACAAAGTTAAAAACTTTATCCTGTATTTTGATTAACACAATCAAGTTGCCAAAAACTTTGATGACATTGTGCTGGACCCAATTGGTGTGCTGCCCAAGGTGTGAGTCCTAAAAAGGGTGCTTATGTAGAGAAGAAAGACAACAACATCAAGTGCAGTAAGGATGACCGAGATTCAGAAGATGAGCATGAGAGTGATGATGATGAAGACTCTGACTTTGTGGACAGTGACTACGAGGTAGAAGATGATGATTTTGACCTCTATGTTGACAATGTGGGGAATGAGGAATGCATTGATCATGGTGCAGGAAAGGGGAAGAAGAAAGTCAATGAAGATGATATAATGATGTATGATGCTGATGATTATGCTTCAACAGATGATGAGTTGCAGTTGCCTCAAGCAGATGAAGGGAATGGTTTCAAGTTCAAAACCTTTAAGGCAGAAGACATGGACAATCCAGTTTTTAAGGTGGGGATGATATTTTCTTCTGTTGAGATGTTGAGGAAAGCTATCACAGAGTACAATTTGAGGCAAAGAATTGAAATAAAGTTGCCAAGGAATGATAACAGGAGGGTTAAAGCACACTGTGCAGATGGGTGTCCATGGAGCACGTATGCATCCTTTGACAGCAGGGCCAAAGCTTTCACGGTGAAGACCTACTGTGGCATTCATAACTGTTAGAAAGAGTGGGTTCTCAAGAGATGCACTGAACTTATTGTACTCAAGATATGAAAACAATGACAGATTGCATGGTCCAATGAATGGATGGATGGTTAATCTGCCTCAATATGTGCTCTCACTTTAGGACAACATGGATGACATTGCAAAGGCCTTCCATTACTTGAAAATAGAATTCATACATTGCACTACAACATACATAGGTCCACACTACTAATTCTAGGATACATTTCTAGCCTCTGCCATTACTAGGATGAACAAGGATGATGAACTTGTTTATTTCACTTCATGATGTTAACAAACAAGTTCGACACCATCGCAAACATCATACAAACACTAAGAAGACATAGGATCTTCAGCAAAGTCACTACTTATTTCCCAACTTAACTTCCTTACATTGGGCTGCCCATGGGAGCCGCAGTCACGGCACCAGCTCTAGCTTCAGCTTGCATCCTGCTGCCACGAACAAGGAGGATGCCCTGCTGCTCAACCACCTTCACGTAATCCTCTTCCTAGTACCAAAAAGGACAACTCGAGCCATCCATCTACATGGACGAAATCAATCAGCACAACATCAACCACAAACCTGCATTACCGAGGAAGGGTCACTCACCTTGTAGAACGGGCAACAAAAGAAGATTCGCCCTTTGCTCCACTCCTTCCGCGACCTTCGCTGAACCACTCTGCTCCGTCCGCAGTCCGTGCACCAGATGAGCGGGAGCTGAGCACCACTCAGCGGATTGGAGCCTGACGCTGCCGATTCGCTGTACATGGCACCAGGGGAGGAGGAGGCGTCGAGAAGAGGCCGCGGCGTTGGCGGTGCCGGCGGCGGGGAGCCGGCAACGGGATGGGGAACAGAGCAACCCTATCCGATTGGGAGGCAAGTGCTAATGAACTAATTTTGCCACCGGCAAGGGCTCATCTGCTAAATGGCGGTCCCGTGTGGCATGCCACGTCGGCGGAGGGTGCTGCGCTGGCGGGTTTTGGATGGCTGATGAACCACTTAAACATGTTTAGGGACCTAGATGGAGGATTTGAGAGTTTAGGGACCCAGGTGAAAACTCGCTACAAGTTTGGGGACCTGTGGTGCAATTTACTCTCTCTCTCTATATATACACGAAAAATCATGTGAAACTTTTAAGCTCCGGAGCAAACTTGACTTTTATGGTGTCATTTTTCAAGCCATAAGCCATTACAAAAAATCATGTGAACTAGAGATTTGCGAGCTATGGGTCTCCAACCCAAATGGACTTTAGCCAATTTCCATAAATGAGACCTTATTTTCTCCAAACTCGACCTGTGGTATGTACTAGTTGAAAGGGAATGCAGTAATAATCGCGCCATAGCGTGATGGACTAGACGATCAGCGGACCCAAGAAAGGTTGAATAGGGGAATATGCCCTAGCTCTATTTGAAAACCAATAGATGGTCCACCTTGTCAAACATAAACCTCCTTTTGTTATAACGGTCTCTTTATGAGAGCATATTTTGACTCCAATTTCACATGTTCTATGTAAATTAAGGCTCGATAGCGTGAAATTATTTTGCAAGCTCTAGCTACAATGAACTAGAAGTCGGATGAAATTATTTTGGCTTCACCGGTAAACCTCTAGCTCTCCATCAATGTCCTAGATAGATTGAATTAGGTGGATCCTATTTGGATCAGGTAGAACTAAAATATCTAACTAAAATTAACTAGATAGTTATGGGTGGCAGGATCCAAACATCTTCAACTCCCGAATTTGCATGATTAGGTCTTGTTTAGATGCAAAGCTGTAAAATTTTTGAAAAACATCGGTACACATTTGAAGTATTAAATATAGACTAATTAAAAAACTAATTACAGAACTTGCCTGTAAACTGCGAGATGAATCTATTAAACCTAATTAATCTGTCATTAGCATATGTTACTGTAGCACAATATTGTCTAATTACAGAGTAATTAGGCTCGTTAGATTCGTCTCGCAAAATACACCTAATCTGTGATGGAGTTTTTTTTCATCTCCATTTAATATATAATGCATGTGCGAAAATATTTGATGTGATATTTTTAGGTGTAAAATTTTAGCATCTAAACAAGATCTTCGAAAGTTAGAAATTCCAAATTGAAATTTGGAGTTACTCCCATTATCCATCATAGATTCAACGGTTCCTGCTGGTCAGGTGGTCTTGATCCATTTAGAAAGGATATGAACTTTTGCCAATTCCTATAAAGATGTTACTCTCTCTCTCTATAAAACCCATGATCCTCAATTATTTCTAGTTTCAAACGGGCCCTGCAGTGTGCCCGTACCGTGGACCACCGGTAGTCCGGTACAAATTCTGTGCTGGTACGGTGGTACCGGGCCTATGGGCTATGGCTGTAGCGCTCGTGGTAGCATATCTTGGTCTCAGCGGAACGGTTAGCAAAGGCGCATGCATGCTTCGGGACTCGCAAGCGGTCGCAGGCACGCCCCAGAAAAAGAAATCCACGGGGGAGCCATGCCGGCCGATCAGCTGGTTCGCCGGCCTCGGTGCCGGCGCCGATCGACCGGACCTGACCAGGCCGCGCGCACCCCCGTCGTACTGTCATTTCATATCGCCCCTGCAGCGTCGCAGATTTCCACATCACCCGGGCAGCGTCTCTGTGGTGGGCCCACTGATTCTTTGCGCTTGCGCCACTCCTCGTGTACTAGTTTGTTTTTTTTAAAAGTAACCTGTACTAGCAGGAGTGACTAACTTGCCAAGAAACCTGGAGCTCAATTTCACCGATCAATTTCGTTGGCTCGAAAAGTTTTACCAGTCCCCATCAAAAAGAAAAAAAAGAAAAGTTTTACCGGTCGGTTTCAACGTGCGCCACTAACCGGGTCACCTTTAACTGCCCGGACTAAAAATGGCCACGTATCCCTCCTGCACTACTGCGGGCGTGATCTCTTCTCCTTTCTGAATTTAGCAGCGGGGGTCACAGGCAAGGGCACGTGCTTCGTGTCAAGCCCCTACTGGCCCTCCATTTTAATACCCTTATCTCCTGGAGCAACCCCACCCCGCGCACCAAATCCCCCCCGGGCCTCGCGGGGGAAGGGAAGGGTGACCGGCCGGCCGCCAGCCTAGCCCCACGCTCCAAGCAGCCTGCGGGCTGCGGCCATGAGCGGCACCTGGCCCTACCGCTGCCTGTCGCGCAGCTCTTGTGCTCCCGGTAGCTTGTGCCCCCACGCAGAACCCTCGTGCCCTGCCACCGGTACTGCTTGGCGCACGGGCTCAAGCGCCTCAAGCAGGGCAGGTGCTCATACCTCGCTCTGAACAAGGAGACGCTTCAATGTTGAACACCTACATCGTGAGCAGTGAAGAGCAGACATGTGGTGTGTATGAATCGCGCACCCAATGCTTTGTGAGAATTTTGCTTCAGTAAATAGTTGGCTCCAAGTTTAACTAGACCATTTTATTAGTGATTCTGATAGCATGATTCGATCGAGAAAATATAACTGTGAACAAATTACAGTAAATTAGTACTCCCTCCGATGAACTTTATTTGATGTTTTCGATAGCCAATTTGTGTAGGGAAACACCCGGTTATCTTTATTCGTCCCGATTATCCTGTCTACTCCTTGATCATTCACTTGTATGATCTGGCCGCCAGAAACCAAAAAACAGCGACAAAGACAGCAGCAGGTGTAACTTAGCAACAGGTCACAGGCGATCAAAGGAGCTGACTCACGGCCTCACTGGAGGGGAGGAATGATCATAATAAACAAACATGCCACATAGGCCCACCGACGTGTTGCTAATTAGCAAAACCGGCCTCCATCTCCCCACATCAGCGTATCTGGTTTTGCTTGTGGTGAAAGGTGTGTTTTAAACTGGTTTAGCAAAAAAAGGGAGTTAAGTAAACTTTTTTATACTTTAGGGGTTTATTTGGACATAGCATATACTTAGAGGTAGTAAATTGAACTTTTTCCTAAAAAAATAGTCTGCCTTGGATAACAGTCCTTCACTCCTTTGTGAAGGCGGATGACTCTTGGAGCATCTCCAAAAATCTATCTAAATTTTACTCTCTATATTCTAATTTAGCTATCCGTTTAGCTAAGATTTTCTCTCTATATTTGACTACACCCCTACATGCTAGTCAAATCTCACTCTTCGTATCCAGCTATCCTCTCTCCTCTCCCCTCTCCAACTCACTCACGTCATGACATGTGGGCCCCACAACGTCATCTACTCCTCTCCTCCTCCTGCTCCCCTTCCATGGCGGCAGCAGCAACTTCGCCGAGAGGCCCCCGAGCCGCCGCAGGATGCGCCACCCCGGGGCCACCCCGCCGCAGGATGCGCCACCCCGGGGCCACCCCGCCGCCTGACGCGTTGCCCAAGCGCCGGAGCTCAAGCGAGGCAAAATCAAGCTCCGACGTCGTCCAATTGATCTCAAGCACAGTGGCTGCTACGGCAAATTGAGCTCCGCGAGTGCTTGGTGTCCGCGATGCCTGGACGCGTGGCTAGGATCCTCCGCAGGAATGGCACGAGCGGCGGCGGCGGCGATGGCTCAGCGCGATGGGGCAGAGCATGAGGGAGGGAGACGCAAGCTCCCAAGAACGCAGGCCTCCCTGGAATTTGGAAGCTTCTCCATATATAGGACACCAAGGCTCGTCGAGGAAGTAGAGAAAACCAGAAAAATCGAAGAGAAGCAAGAAGCCATGGCGTTCCTCCTTCACAAGCTCACCACGCCGTTCTACAAGTTGCCCCCGAGCTCCCTCCTCAAGACCCAGCTCGCCCTTCCAGGCCACGGCTCCGCGCCGTGCCCCTGCGCCGCCCGCGGTGGTCAAGCTTCGCGAGCTCTGTCCTGCCCCGCGCCGCTCGCACGTCCTGGCGGTTTGAGCTCCGCCCGGCCCCTCGCCGCCTGCTCGCGCCGTCGCTGCCGCGCTCCGCCTGGCCCCTCGCCGCCCTCTCGCGCCGTCGCTGCCGAGCTCCGCCTGGCCCCTCGCCGCCCGCTCGCGTCGTCGCTACCGAGCTAGCCGAGCCGCGCCTCCTGCATCGCCACCGATTCGGCCGCCACCGCCGCCTCCAGCGCCGTGCGGGAGGACGAGCTGGGCACGCGGGAGGTGGACCTGGCGCGCGGGAGGATGAGCTGGGCACGCGATAGGAGGACGGAGCGCGCGGGACGAGGGGATGGCGAGCGGAGGGGGCTCGCGAAGGATGGCGAGCGGAGAGGACCGTTGGATCCGATTTTTATCCCACTTTTGCTATTTTTAGTTATTCAACTTATTTTATAGACTCTTGGAGATACTCTTACATCTTATATGAAATACTAGGACCCGACCACCCCTTCGTGCGTTGACTTTCTAACGAAAGCCAAAAAAGCTCATCTAGTGTTCAGATCAAGGCACGAAGGGGCGGAGCTGGAAACTGAGTACTATGTTGTTGGCGTCTGGGGATGTTATATGGATGTTAGATTTGATTGCTTGGAACGGACTGCGGCAGCTGATGTTGCTTGAAAACTGTCAGTACGGTGTGAGACTGCGTCGAAGGGCGGCACTTGCAGCACCAACATCATGGGACGACTTGGCTTGCAGCGGACTGCGGTGGGTTGCTCAGCCTTGCTTGGCGACTCCGGTGTGGTACATCGTCGAAAGACGGTACGAGCGACAACTTGGCTGGCTAGTATGGTGGTGGTGGCTCGCAACGCGATACGGTCGTCCGGCGGGCACGGTTCAGCTGTTTGATGGGGATCTTGGAACATGGTGCAACACTATTCATCATCCTGATGGAGACTTATGGAACGGATCCGGAACACGGACTACTGTGACGGACGTGGCGAGACCTCCGCATGCGGTGTCTTCTGCGTGGCGACGAGAGCGAGGAGGAGGTCCAATGGCGGGTGTGGCGAGTCCCTCACGTGTTGTGTCATCGCGGTGGTGACGGCGAGGCAACCTGCGAGAGGTTCGAATTTGGTGATTTCACTCTGTCGGATGGTGTTTGGTGGGGCAGCGACACTACGGCGATAGGTCCTGCACGGCGATGGCCTCCTCGGTGTGGTGCGGTCTGTTTTTCTCGACTTCTTATCAACACGGGTTCGTGTTTCGACGGCGACTTCCTAGGTAGGAGAAGGTTGGTAGCCGCGGCAACTTGGCTTGCTCGGCCATCAGGGTCTGCAGTTTTGAATGTTTACTCGTGTTGATGCCCCAATCTAACCGGGTGAGGGTTGAGGTGTGGAGTTTCCGATGTTGATGCCCCAATCCAACCAGGAGAGTTGAGTTGTGGAGTCCCCCGTATTGACATCCTAATCCAATCGGGTGAGTCTTTTTTTCGTTTATATTTTTTTATGCCTATGATCTTCAAGGACTGTAGTCTTGTATTTTTCTATAATAAGAAAAATTCAACCATCGCTCACTGGAGCGGATGCTATGATGCCCCCACCTTAATCAGAGGCGGGCCCAGTATTGGAAGACTGGGTATTAAAAATTCAAAACCTAAAAAGAAATTAACTGTTTCAACACTATTTTTTAGTAAGAATGTTTTTGAATACCGTTGATTAGTAAAAATAATGGGTAAATACCAATGAATACCCCCAAGGCCCGCCCCTGACCTTAATGTCCATTTCCTTTTTTCACTTAGTTTTCTATTTTGTTTTTCCTTGTCAACATATGTAGCTACAATTATTACCATGGACTGATCATTAGTGCATGAAACGTTTTCTTCCATTTCTTTTTCTTTCCTTTCATTTTCCTTATTTAAAATGTGGGTAGCTACAATCATTAGCTATAAGGCTAATCGAATTCATATGTTTGAAAAGTTTATCTAGAAAGAGTTATGCACAAAGTTGTGTGGAACAAGTTATGTGTATAAATTTATGATGATGTTGATTACTTTCATAAATCATTTATAAAGTTGTGTTAGAAAAATTATGCGGAGAAATTTTCATTATAATTTTACTCGTAAACTTCGTTGGCACTATTCTCATGTGAACTTGTGATCAAAGGTTATCACTAAGAAGTTATTCTTAAAAATGATAAGGATAAGTTATGCCTAAACATTTTGTTCAAAACTTCTCTAATAACAGTGGAAACAGTTTCACTGAAATGATATTCTAAGAAAATTTTGGATATAAAAGTTATACACAAAAGTTATATATACAACTTCATAACTTTCTAAAAACAGAAAATTGTGGAAAATAAAACTTTTCAGAAAGGAAAAGTTCAGTGCTGTCGAAGATCGATCGCTCGGAAGGCTCCTGCCTCCTGGTGCATGCTCGCGAACTAGAAATCCCCACATGAGTATGGGAAGATTAAAACTCTGGTATATCTTCACAATCAACATGTTAAACTGGCAGGAAGCCACTATGTCAGTAGACCCTAAAAATAATTAGCATGTATTATATTATATTATATTATCTCAACATCTAATACAATAGTCTTTTTTTAGTAAATGATACAATAGTCTTGATAGAGACTATGACGCCCGTTAGGAGGGTCTAAAAATTAGCATGTTAATAAAAAAGAAAAGAAAAAATATACCGTTAAATTCACATCCTAACAAGCATGCAGATATTCATCGAGCGGAATGAAAAGTACAGTAGGATAAATTAAAAACCATATAAGTTAAAAATAATACAATTAGCATTTACTGTAGATGTGCACGGATATTTTGCTAATATGTATTCATATACTTTCATACATATTTAAGACTAGCACCCAAAAAAAAATCCTATGCCTAGTGACCATATTTTTCAAAGGCGGTATAATTACAAACAATAATACATGCGGATAAAAACATTCACCAGACTGAAATCTGTCGAAATCTAGTCTGCCGAACACGTTGAATGAAATTTGGCAGCATGCAGGGCGGCGATATGCAGACAGCAGACGGAGGTACAGCAACAGCATGGGTGGCTGGATGCCTGGGTGGCTGGATGCCTGGATGGCAACTTGGCCTCCGCCATCCTCGATCACATCCTAGATTAGTTCATTCCCGGTTGCTCCTGTTATTCAATAGAACTATGCAGCTGCCTATTTCCAGAGGTATTCTCAACGGTAGGCGCATATGTGTAGTGTAGTATGCTGAATCCATAGTCAACCACAATGCTACTAGTCAATCGTCAATCATAGTGTTTGATAGGCAAATTTCGGCAAGTTAAATAATATTCTGCAAGAGAAAATAAGCTGAAAGAAATTGAAAAAAAGCTAAAAGTAGACCAGCCGAAGAGAGTCATTAATCACCATCGTTTCCTTTATTCTAGCTAGTAGATATTGCTGAAGAAAGACAGCAGAAAGAGTAGTACAGTAGGATTGACAAAAGGGTGGACAGTGGTATGCAAGAAACCAAACATAAACACCAAGAGTGGTCGCAATTTCGTCAAGCTTACGCTCTGAGATTCTCAACATCCGACAAGAACTGCAGAAACGCCGCCCGCGACGAGCCGCCGTCCTCCAGCGCCGCCTCCGCTTCTTTCTTCCGTTCCGCCGCCCGTTCCCTGAGCTCCCTCCCCTCCTCGGACTCCAACACCAGCCTCACCTTCGCCTCCACCTCCTCGGCCTTGACGAGGCCTGCCTTGTACCCCTCCAGCTCCACGCCGACGCCCATGTCCTCGGTCATGAGCACCTTGTTCATCTTCTGCTCCGCGCCCAGCGGCCAGCACAGCATCGGCACGCCTGCTACAATGGCCTCCAGCGTCGAGTTCCACCCGCAGTGGGTGACGAAGGCGCCCGTGGCCGGGTGCGTGAGGATGTCCCCCTGCGGTGCCCATGACTTGATGACGAATCCGCGGCCCCTGGTCCGCTCCAAGAACCCCTCCGGCAGGAGCGCGTCGAGGTCTGGCTCGGGGAGTTGCTCCAGGTACCTTATGGGGTCGTCGCTGCCGGCCGGCGTGCGCACGACCCATAGGAAACGTTGCTCGGATTTTTCTAGGCCAGCGGCGATCTCCTTGATCTGCTCCTCTGGCAGCGAGCCTTTGCTCCCCCAGCAGAGGAACACGACGCTGCGCTCCGGCTGCGCGTCAAGCCATGCGAGGCACTCGGGCCTCTCTGCTTCCTCTTCGTCCGCCCCGATCCCGCCCTTGCCGACCAACGGCCCGATGGAGTAGACTGGAGGCAACACCCGGCCGGGCACGCACAGGGGATCCCTGAACGCCTGCAGGGCCCGGCTCTCCAGCGAGCAGAACGTATTGACCAGAACGCCATGGGTGTCCGTGTTGCGCTTCCAGATGTTCATCATGGTCCTGCACAGCTCGTCCTCCGGGTCCTCGAGCAGCTCCCTGATGAGATGGGACGCCGGCATCGGCGGAACGCCAAGGAACTCGAGGGGCGTGTCTCCGAGCTCCTTCAACCCCGTTCGCCTGCCGGCGAGCAGCGCCGGCAGCTGGGTGAAGACGGCGAGAACCCCGGCGCCCGACGCGAAGAACGTGTAGACGGGGACGCCCAGCTTCGCGGCCACGTCGATGGCTTGGGTGCAGAACATGTCGACGACAAGGGAGTGCAAGCGCGCCCGCGGGATGGAGCGGAGGAAGCTCTCGAGCTTCTCGTTGTACTGGCGCATCAACTCAAGCATGAGGAGGAAAGGGTGCTTGCGGGAGCTATCGAAGTCAGGGGGTGGGATCGGCGGCAGGACGTGGAAGGTGATGGACGGGTTGGAGGCGGCGACGCGTTCGATGAACCCGGCGCCGGAGTCGGTCGACTTGATCGGCGGCTCGATGATCACCATGGTGACGTCGAAGCCGTGGTCGAGGAAGACCTTGGCCAGCTGCGTCATGGGCCCGACGTGCCCGACGCCGCCGCTGGGGAAAAGAACAACGGTCTGCTTCGCGGATCCGTTGTCCATGGGAGTGGTGGCTGCTCAACCTGAGGGTAAGGAAGATAGGAAAAGTAAGTACAGAGCTGTGGGCCTGTGGCTTCGGAGCTGCCGTGGAACTGGGTGGCTGGAGTACCCAACTTTTATACCTGCGCCACTGCCTTGCCTTGCCGGCGAAGCAGAGGACTTGTTTGTTGTTCTTGGTGGTCAAAGGAAGGGGATGACTTTTTTTTCTCAATTTTTTGACACTACTTCTCCGTACAGTTACGAATTGAGATATCAAATTTTGTCAAAAACAGATCTGTTAAACACGTTTAAAACCTCACGAGTCACAACCTGAAATTCTGTTGGCTGCTGTGCATGTGAGGTTTACTAGCTGCATGTTACTCCAACCAAACATGGTGTCCAAACAGCATGATCTGCTAATCCTCTTCATGTTCCTAAATGTCTGTCACTATTGATTTTTCTTATTTAAAAATTTATTGCACATGCACAAAGACAAAATTCATCTTAAGATACCTTTATCGATTAAGCAAGCCATAACAAAAATATGATATTTACCTTGAACAAAATGAATGGTCAAATGTCTAGAAGTTAATGGTGACAGACACCGAGGGAGTAACAACTAAAATCCAGTTTTTCTAAAAAAATAATCCTCACTGTTTTACAAAAGCCTACTCATGTTCCACTAGATCCAAAGCAAACACCTTGCTATCTTGGATATGCTCGATCTGTGGCAAGGCAGTGTAGAGGATGCTTCCTGTCAGCTTCCACTTGGATGCTGAACTGAAATAAATCGAGGTTGGGAGCTCTCTGCTCGGCAGCTTGGGATACAATACAATATTAATTGGATTGTTTAGATCCCTACCCAAAAATTTTACACCCATCGTATCAAAGAGAATATTGCTATTTAGGAGTATTAAATAAAATCTGTTTACAAAATTTTTTACACAGATGAGATGTAAATCACGAGACGAATCTAGTGAGCCTATTTAATCTATAATTTGCAACAATGATACTATAGTAACTATCCACTAATTATAGATTAATATACCTTATTAATCTTAAGATACCTTTATCGATTAAGCAAGCCATAACAAAAATATGATATTTACCGGTCAAATGTCTAGAAGTTAATGGTGACAGACACTGAGGGACTAACAACTAAAATCCAGTTTTTCTAAAAAAATAATCCTCACTGTTTTACAAAAGCCTACTCATGTTCCACATGTTCCACTAGATCCAAAGCAAACACCTTGCTATCTTGGATATGCTCGATCTGTGGCAAGGCAGTGTAGAGGATGCTTCCTGTCAGCTTCCACTTGGATGCTGACCTGAAATAAATCGAGGTTGGGAACTCTCTGCTCGGCGGCTTGGGATACAATACAATATTAATTGGATTGTTTAGATCCCTACCTAAAAATTTTACACCCGTCGTATCAAAGAGAATATTGCTATGTAGGAGTATTAAATAAAATCTATTTACAAAATTTTTTACACAGATGAGTTGTAAATCACGAGATGAATCTATTGAGCCTACTTAATCTATGATTTGCAACAATAATACTACAGTAACCATCCACTAATTATAGATTAATATACCTTATTAATCTTAAGATACCTTTATCGATTAAGCAAGCCATAACAAAAATATGATATTTACCTTGAACAAAATGAATGGTCAAATGTCTAGAAGTTAATGGTGACAGACACTGAGGGAGTAACAACTAAAATCCAGTTTTTCTAAAAAAATAATCCTCACTGTTTTACAAAAGCCTACTCATGTTCCACTAGATCCAAAGCAAACACCTTGCTATCTTGGATATGCTCGATCTGTGGCAAGGCAGTGCAGAGGATGCTTCCTGTCAGCTTCCACTTGGATGCTGACCTGAAATAAATCGAGGTTGGGAGCTCTCTGCTCGGCAGCTTGGGATGCAATACAATATTAATTGGATTATTTAGATCCCTACCTAAAAATTTTACACCCATCGTATCAAAGAGAATATTGCTACTTAGGAGTATTAAATAAAATCTGTTTATAAATTTTTTTACACAGATGAATTATAAATCACGAGACGAATCTAGTGAGCCTACTTAATCTATGATTTGCAACAATGATACTACAGTAACCATCCACTAATTATAGATTAATATACCTTATTAGATTCGTCTCGCGATTTACAACCCATCCGTGCAAAAAAAATTTATAAACAGATTTTATTTAATACTCCTAAATGATAAGATTCTCTTTAAAAATTTTTTGAAGAAGGTACTAAACACACACAATCAGTAGAGCTATAGGAGCGCTGACTTTTACAGTTTGACGACGAAAGCCTACACTCACCTAGCGTACAGACAAGGCACGAGTCAAGCCACGACTATCTCTGGAGATTACTCGGAATCCGCCTATGATACGTACCTTGGAGCACGGAAGATGCTTCCTAGGATTTTAAGTGCTAAGACCTACATTCAACTGAAAACTTGTTCACGAAGTTTGAATGTTCAGCAGTAGCAATAGGATCCCCAACACCGCAGGGGCTCTCCTCCAGGGGCGACACGAGCGGCTCATGTAAAATGATACTATTGGACCATATTATAATTTTGGTGATCGAGTGACAACATGATCAATAAGATTAATAATAAGTTTATGAGCTTAAAATTAGGATTTCTAAGTTCCATGGATAGAGTCCAAATCATTTCCAAGATAGTCCAAATCGTTGTCAAGATGCAATGGACGCAGTAAAATCACAGAGAGAATATATTTGAAGGGTCCAAATGATTGCAGCGGCAATTTGAACAAGTGGCAGAAAGTTTCTATGGACCGATTGAACTGACGCCCTGGTACTTGTATAGGTCGGTGCATTGGCTGTGCATTGGAGGATCAAAGTCGGTAGCACCGGATGAACCGACGGTCTGAAGATATAGCGGGTTGGTGCATTGGAGTTGCATTGGAAACAAAGTCAGCAGGACCGGTTAAACCGACGCTAAGGAAGCAGGAGCGTTGGTGCATACGTATGTACATTACTTAGTACCGCTGCAAAAGAGTTGGAAGTTAGGTCTTCAGAACCGGTTGAACCGACGGGCCCAGCAAAAGCGTCGGTGCATTGTGGTACTATTACTCAGTACCAATGTAGGAGTTTGCACCAGAGAAATCCTTCAGGACCGGTTGAACAGCCCCGTACAAGCGTCGATGCAATAATGTCAGCAGCAGGCAGTGTCAGATGTCCAATGGCTAGCTCGAAGTTGTGTGTGACTGGTTGAACTGACGCACATGACCGGTTGAACCGACGCTATGTGCAGAAATGGCATAACGGCTAGTAACGGCTACTTCGAGTTGGTGGGCTATATATATGCCTCACCCTGGGCAATTTAGGGTTGTTGGAGCTTGGGAGAAGGACTAGAAACATTGCAGAACACCTCCAAGCCACCAAAGAGCATATTGATCACATCTTTAGGTTAGCACAAGCTTTATGAGACTTTATGCTAGGATTACCTCTTAAGAGAGTGAGTGAGTTAGGCGTGAATCTTGTGTGCTGGTTCTAGAAGTGAACCACAAGTGTATCTTGGTGTGCCGGCCGCTTGGAGCTTTGGTGGCTCGTCGGCAAGTCTACGACCCTCCGCCTTGGTGTGGAGTGGCGTCGATGACTTTTTTGCGGGGGATCTGAAGACCCCCTTCCTTGGTGGAGAAGCTCATTACTGGAAAGCGGGATCAAGGTGACCGTGGTGATTCGAAGTAGCCTTGGTGGCAAATCAAGAAGAGTCCTGAAAGAGACTTGGTTTGCCAGGAAGCAATACTGTTTGTGAGTGCTTCAACAACGTTGAGTAGGATTGGCTTTGTGCCTAACTGAACCACGTGATAAATCTTCATGTCGAGAGTTTGCTTCCCTTCATCCCCTACCTTTAAGCTTCCGCATTTCATATTGCAATCTTGAGTGCCTTTACATTTTTAGTATAATTTCTTGCGATTGGCTATAGGTTGCAAAACTCTTTTGGGACGAGAGTTTCACATTAGAAGAACCACTGCACATCTAGTTAGCATCTTTTTATTTATATTTTGTGAATAATAGATTGAGTCGTAGGTTAAGATTTTAAGTTCCTAATTCACCTCCTGCCTACAGCACTTATTCCTTCCAGGCACCCAACCCACCGTCGTCGCCGCTCCTCCCACGCTCGGAAGCCCGTGGCCCCGCGAGGACAGCGGCGGCGGGGTTGTTTCTCCGCGTCAGGTCCTGGGCAGCGCGGATGTGGGGGCTGGTGGTCCAGGGCAGCGTGGTGACCTCGCGCGTGGAGCGAAGGGGTGCCGGCCCGACGGCGGCGAAGGGCGGTGGCGCGAGAGGCCGTGCTCATCAGCACGAGGGCGGGGAGGTGTGCGTGATTTGGCGCAACGACCAGGCAGTGGCCGTCGGCGACTCGACTGTGCTGGTCACTGCGCGGGCGGCCTTCTGCGGTGGCGATTGCGGGGGCCACAATCCGGCGGTGCTTCGGCCGGATACGGTGGCTGCGGAGGTGAAGGCCATCACGATGTTGCGCGATTGGCCGACGGCCAGGGATGTCGGCCGGGGTGCCCCTGAGGGTGCGGCCCTTTGGGCATCAGAGAGATGTACGGGCCCGGCGGCGGCCACGATGGCGCGCGGGCCGAGCAATGACAGCGCGCGGGAGCAGGGGAGGCAGCGACGGCGTGTCTGAGAAAGGTCTTTGGGGACGGCATGGCTGTCGGCGGCGGTACGCCGAGGATGTGGTTCTACACGGCATGGAGGCACCGTGGTGGCGCAGTCAAGGGTAGTTCACGCGGGTCTCGCCAGCGAGACCAAGGTGGCGTGACTAGCGTCGTCCTGCGTAGCGGTTTTCCAACGGCGCCATGGAGGCGTGGCTGGTAGCGTGGGGCCATCCTTGCGGCGCAGGTCCTGCAGAGACGGTGGCAGTGGAGATGGCAACAAAGGGCGTCTGCAATGGCTGCACGCGTGGCGTTGGTGACCAAGGGATGAGGTGGTAGGTTGTAGGTAGGGTGTCGCCGAGATCAGGAACTCGAAGGTGCAAGAAACACAAAGTTTAGACAGGTTCGGACCACCGAGAGCATAACACCCTACGTCATATGTGGTTTGTATTGTCTTGAGGATTATAAGATGTTTTGGGAGGGGTCCCTGCCCGCCCTTATATACTTCGGGGGGACACGGTTACATGAAAATCCTAGCCGGACACGACCTGAGGAGTCCTACCCGAGTACTACTCGGGTAGTTTCCTTCCATCCGACTAGTCCTAGCTCTATACATCTAATTACATAGAGAATAAGGTATGGCCCATGCGTCATCCCCTATTGCACGAATATGTATGCCAAGTGTGCAGTCCCGTTGCTCCAGATCTGACACTACAGGTTTCTCTCGGTGAAAATCTTGCTTGAGTTCTCTCAGGCGGGCGGCGACGACGCCCTCGACGTTGTTCCTTCCTTGGAAGCGTCATCTTTGGAGAACCCATTCCGACCTCTTCACGGCGGCTTCTCATCAGCATTGTGGTGCTCTTGGCTGTCTAAATGGCAGGGTTCTGCGCGGGGATGAGTGGATCTGTCTTCTCTCTCACCCTCTCCTTCCACAACCTTTGCTTGTATTGACGTTCGGAGGCCCGCACGTTCCGGGGGAGTGCTGCCTTGTCTGAGTTTTGCAGTGCGTTGCAACTCCATGTTGGACTAGTGGTGATTGGTCAAGCATAGCAGCGACCGACTCGGTTTCTTCCCCTCGGCGGATCGTTTGTTGGCATCGGCGCATGGTGTCCTATCCTTTCAGACGAGTTGTTCTTCCAGTCGGGCTGCTGCGAGTTTCGAGCGTTGTGGCTGCGTTGAAGACCCAATCCAACCAGTCGGGCTTTTGAGTGGTGTCGTGTTCATGTCCCAATCCAACCGGCTAGTTGTTGTTGAGTGTTTTGGTCGTGTTGAGGTCCCAATCCAACCGGTTGAGTTTTAGTCTTAGCTTTCTTTTCTTTTTTCTGGCTATGGCCTCCCATGGCTGTAGACTTGTATTTTTCGCACTATCATTTGCGGTTGTTAAAAAAAAGTTTTAATGTTCATCAGCGAGATAAGTTCCTATATAATCGGTTGACAATCTCCAAATCTTTCAAGAATTCTACAAAAGCGTCATAAGATGGGCCCCCTTCTTTGAGTGCCTCAGCAGCTCCATCTTTCGCCACTAGCATACACTCTCTGAGCGCACCCCCGTCCTCGGATTCCATCACCCACCGAAGCCTCGTCTGCACCTCCTCTGTTGCCACCGTCTCCTCATCGTAGCCTCTCATCTCCACCCCAAGCTGCATCTCCTCCACGATGAACACCTTCTTCATCCTCTGCTCCGCGTACAACGGCCAGCACAGCAATGACAACCCCACTGTGATGCCCTCCAGCGTCAAGTTCCATCCGCGGTGCGTGACAAAGGCTCCGATCGCCCTATGGCGCAACACATCCACCTGTGGCGCCCATGACTTGAGCACAAGCCCCCTAACCTTGGTCCTCTCCAGGAATTCGTGTAACTTTTGGCTTCGGAAGTGGCTCGTGTAACTTTTGGTCAGAGGGCTGCGCGGAGTGCACACGACCCACATTGCAGTCTGGTTGCGCATGAACCAACGGAGGCACTCGTGCCCCCCCACGCCCCCCCCCCCAAAAAAAACCCAACGGCCCGACGAAGTAGACCGGCCAACGTGGCACGGCTCGGGCACACAACGACAGAGGCTGTCCCTCAGAGCGCGCACCACAAGTGTCACCGGCGACTCGAAAGTGTTGATGAGGATCCCATTTGATTCCGCCATCCGCTGGTACATGCGCAGGATGGCCTTGGCCGCCTCGCTATCCTGGAGAGCTTCCACTTGCAGATCGATCCGAAGGTTTGAACGGAGGAGCGCCCGGCAAAGAGAGGACGGAGTCGCGGAACTCCCCTAAACTCGTGGCCATGCTGGCTCGCATGCTCGGGAGGTTGAGAAAGACGGCGAGGTTCCGGCGCCCGAGGCATAGAACAAGTAGGCGGGCAGCTTGAACTCGGCCGCGACATCGAGGGTGTCGACGCAGAACATGTCAATGATGAGCGTGTCGACGGCAGCGGGCCGCGAGCGGAGGAAGTCGCGGGGAGGTGCGTTCATGCATCGCACCGAGGTGGCCGAACATCTGGAGAACGTGGTGCTCGAGAGGAGTAGCGTCGTGCCGTCGTCGAAGCTGGGACCGTGAAAGGATTGTGGCCCAAGAAGGGGGTTGAATTGGGACTTTTTAAATTCTACCGAGTCCTTAACCTACCACTAGTGTTGTCCAAACATAAAATTCAAAACCTGTCAACCAGAGCACACTAAGATAAGCAAACAAGGTAGGTAAACACACTAGCATGTCCATGATTCCTAGCAAAGATTCATACTAACAAGTGTATGTCCTAGTCAAGATAGCACACTAGCATATCATCATCCTACTCAAACAAACAAGCAAACTAACAAGTATTGCAATAAGTAAATCAAAGTAAATGCTTGAATGTGAAAGAGGGACACGAGACAACCAAATTTTTCCTTGTGGTATCGGGGAGTTGACGCTCCCCCTAATCCACATTGAACAACCAGAAAGGGTTTTACTCCCTTGCATCACCAAGAATGCAAGTGCTTCACTTAGAATGCTCTTTCTCCATCTCCGGAGCGATGAGCTTCACAACAGCGCACAAATCTTTCTTCTTGGAGCTCCTACAAACTCCAAGAGCCACTGATCACCAAGACCGTCTAGGTACCATCAAACACCAAGAGTAACAAGCTCTCAAGATTTTACTTGACCTACACTAAACTAGCCCTAAATTCAAGCACACTTACTACTCACTAGGAATGGTTTCTTTGTGTTTGAATCAATCTCTCAAGCTCAATCTCTTCTTCTCATGTCTTCAAGTGTTTCTCTTCTGCTCAAGAGTGGCCTCAAGTATTCAGAATGGCAAAGACACTCCGATAGACCCGGGGGACGGGTGTATATAGGCTAGAGATCAAGAGGTAGCCGTTTGTACTTTCTTTCCAGAAATGTACACAGCGACGCTGGGTATAAATAGTAGCCGTTAGAGTCTGACAGTTCCCCTTTTGCTTGCGTCATTGCACCGACGGTCATTCCGGTCGAGTGTCGGTTCAATCTGAGGCCTGACGTCGGTTCAACCGGTCCTAAAGGCATCTTAGAGTGAGCTGCTGGAGCAAAAATTGTTCCGATGTTTCGTCGGATTATCCGGTGCTACTGAGTATTTTTAGTTTAATTAAAAATTTCACCGACGCTTTTGAAGACCAGGGCGTCGGTTCATCCGGTGCTTAATAGTTTCTCAGACTTGATCGTGTTAGAAGAGAAATATTGCACCAACGGCTTATAGATCTTGAGCGTCGGTTCATCCGGTCAGTAGAGATTTTCTGCCACTTGACCAATTGATTTGGAGTTTGATTTTTCTTTGAGATTCTTCTGCTTCCAAGTATTCATATGACTTCTTTGAGTTGTCTTGGACTAAGTTTGAGCAAGTGTGCATAATTTTAAGGCCAACTAGTACTAGATCAACCTACTAACTCAAAACCCCCTTGATAGTACGGTCAACTACTAAAAACTATAAAATCTGAACTAAATCAAGTGTTCTTCATCTCCTTATGACACTTAACACTGGAAAGGTCCTCAATCTTCGTACTCAAATATTTAACACGTATTTCAATGAGAATTGAGAGGTCTCCTTTCATATTTTATATGTGATATATCCGTTAAGTAATAATTTCTTTAAAACGCACGTTAGTAACGTACGGTTGTTATCAACACCGAAACTTACTATAAACATCAATCGGCCTGTATCGGGGGCGGCAGGACGTGGTAGGTGATGGACGGGGGTTGGAGCCTTGGAGGCCCCGGCGCGAGTGACCGCGGCGGAGAAGTTGGGGGCTTGACTGGCGGCTCGACAAGCTCGACTGTGACGGCGACGCCGTGCTGGAGGAACAGCTTGGCCAGCTGGACCATCGGCGTGACTGCGTGAGGTGGCCGACGCCAAGGGCCGGGTACAGAACCACACGGTCTTTGTCATGGCTCGACGACTCGGGAGTCTCCAGCCGGTGTCGCACTCTAGACGTGAAACGTTTCTCTGTCGATTTGGTTCTGGAGAACAAAGCAGGGAGGCTGGTTATAAGATGGGCACGAATGACAAATCCATGTTGCATAATTGTGCTTGAAGTTGAGGTCATCTAGGTCCTCACGAGTGGCCAAAGACTTGGGTAAAAGTTGTGGTAGGATAAAGCTAGCTGCGCATTTGCAATTTAGCTTTTTCATTGTCAACACTGGCCCAATTCTAAGGGCTGCTAGGGCCTTTTTGTTGTAAAGTTTTATTCTCCTTAAGTGAAGGGGGAGATAATGATCCAGCAACAAGCAAAGAATTATTATATATAAAAAAGACAAGCAAATAATTGGCTCGCGATTCTGCTGAGCCACGAGTGACCTGAATAAAGCGACGAGCTTGAGATAAAAAAAAAGACAAGCAAATAATTAGCAGTGTTTTGCTGTAATGCTTTTGGTTGGGGACTTGTTTGTGGTGGACAGGATGGGTATTGTATGTGCCGCTGTGTCCTGTGTCTGCCAACTGCAAAGTGCCGCCACCGACACGGACCATCACCAGCCTACCACTCAGAACACGGGCGTCACTCATGACGCTTCCGCGGATGTCTGGGGCTCCGAGCAGAGATCCACTTGCCCGGCGAAGTGAAGCTTCCAAACTGCGAGTCTGCAACACTAGCATCTTCAAAGTGACTCTGTCACTGTCGACCGCTTCAGGTCCTGAAGCAGTGTCGAAGAAGACAGATGCCATGCTATCTGGGAGCTTCATTAGGATTATGATGTGGACTCCGTTTCGTTCTGGCGTAATGGGTGAGATAAGCAGGGAGACTTGCGTTATCTACTATGATACGGCGTGGATACGATCGTACGGAGGCGTGCACGAATCCAATTCCGCCAGCGCGCGCTAGCACCTTCCTGGCGCGCGACGAGACGTGAGACAGGCTAGCTTGTGTCATTATGTGTGAGGGTCTCTGGGGTCTCAAACATACATATACGCATTGAAGTCTATTATCAGCTAATATTTTATTAATGCACACGCACGTGATGCCATGATGGGTATAGATGTATTATTTATACCTTTGAGTTCTGTTAAACCAAGTATTATCTATTTTTTCCTTTTCAATATTTTTGTCTTCTATTATGTTGTCACCTAAGAAGATTTTGTTCGATAAATGCATCACTAAAATTATGCTGAAAAATTATGCTGAAAAATATTATGCTGAAAAATTATGCTGAAAAATATTCTCAGGAAGTTGGATAGTGAACTTATACGTAAAAAGTTGCGCGAGAACTTATCTTGGGAGTTATGCCAAAAAACCTTTTGGTAAATTTTCTGAAAAAAAAGTTATGCATGTAAGTTGCATGTCGTGAAAAATTATGCTAAAAAGTATCTTGTGAGAATTTGGTATGCTGAGAAAAATATCCCTTGAGAAGTTATGCATACAAATTTCGTGTATTATGAAAGTTACGCTGAAAAAAATAAAAAATGGACCTCGCTAACTTACGGCTCCCTATACAGCCGGTCTATTTTTAAAAAATTTATTATATTATCCTTTTTCCAGTAATATTATCTCCCTATACGGCCGGTCTATTTTTAAAAAATAAATTATATTATCCTTTTTCCAGATTTGGCAACCCCCGCTTCCCCCTCCCTTTCCCACAATTTTTAACGCCATCCAGCCTGGTCAAGCGCCGAAAAGGCAAAACCCGTGGGCCCCGCAAACACCTTCTCGCTTCCCCCCTCTTGCTAAATTGCCCAGATAAAAGAACTGGAAATCCAGCACCGCCGTTGCCACTTGCCGCACACAAAAGCAAAATAGACACATTGGTCAATCCAAAGAGACTTTTATATGTGCCCATGATCTGCAGATGCATGTTTTCATGGTTCCAGCAACAAAAGGAGATCCACAGAAAAAAGGAACCCCCCCTATGCAAAAATGCAGATCTTGTGTTACAAAGTTGCTAGAAGTGCAAAACTAAACTTCGTGTGTATCTGAACAGATGTGCTGGATCCGCCTCATTGCTCCCCCCTCCCAAAAAATTTCCACTGCTGTAGATGCGTAGCTGTCAGATTGAAAATCAGGAACAAAATTAGAAAATTGAAAAGAGATATACAAAGATTTGCCTAGGAAAAATGACTGAACTGCATGTTTTAACAATACTTTATTGCCTGATGATGCATATTTAGTTGCCTTTTGATGCATGTAAATATGCTCTGGTGCTCCTGCTGTCTAATCAGTTTTGTGACTTGCTAGACATGGTATGTGCAGGGAAATTAAAATGGATTTAAACAAGCTTCCACCTGAGTTGATTATGATTTTCTGGATGATTCAGATACCAATCCTCCCTATTGCACTCAGCTAGTCCTTGGAGAGAGAGGAGTAAATGACAATGAGCGATCCAAAACTTCAAGACTCAACTGTTTTGGGTAACAATGTAGCTGCAGTTGACAACAATTTAGCTGCTGTTGGCAACAATTTAGTTGAAATCACCCAGATGTGCATACAAAATACTGATAACACACCACATGTAGCAGTTGTGGAGGAGATTTGGTCAACACCTACACTGGGCAAACATTTGGTACTAAGCAAGAAGAAAGGGAGTTCTACAACTCATATGAAACCATGCAATTGCCTAAATGATACCTTATATTTTGCCTATGAAAGTATAAAAATTTGCCAATATGAAACTATGTTATTGCCTAGGGAGATTTTAGTACTGACTGGGAGCCAAGAGGGGTTAAAAACGCATCAATCGAGTCTTAAAAAATATGAACAGTATGCTTATATAACTCTATTTTATTAGAAACAGATTCATAACTCTGTTTTATTTACAAACAGATTCATACAAATAGAAGCCTATCTAAAATCACAGTTGCCTTGTTATCTCCTTGCAAAACCTTTTCTGTAGTGTTCAAAGGCATGTATCCTAACACTTAGAAGCACTACCACATGCCACATGTCTTTAACTCTAAAAATAGCAGCGAGCCCTAAATCTAAAATCATGAACACAAAAGCTTTTGCAAAATACTGTAGTCATTGCTAAAAACAAAAGGCATCTCTGTAGTGATATTATTCACTACAAGAAACTCATATGAATGTACAAGTTGAAAAAAGACAGTATAAATCTAGGCAATTTGTTTTAGGTAGAAATGGTGGTGAGTACATTAGAGATAGAAGCCATGATGCTTTTATTGGTCCTAGCTAAATTTATTCATGCCATTTTCATAAAGGTCTAAAAATCAGAGAAGATATAAAAACAATTTTTGCATAGATTTATCCCCTGTGCAAATCGATTTGGGAAGCACCCTATGAGCTACTGGAAATTTTTGAATTCATGCAAGAAAACTAGTTAATTGTGCCAGTCGGCCAAACAAGTGGGTGAACTGTAATGGAAAACTCACACAAAAGAAAAAGCTAATTATTCCACTTTATATGAGGGATGAGCACGATCAACAAGAAGCAAAGGAACTATTTAACTCGAGCAGGTTGCTGACCATATGAGGAAGGAAACGTCCGCGTTGTCAGCCTCGAGCAGCACCTGGTCAACATGCTCCTTCACCATCTCCTAGTCGGCCACCTTGCCATAAAACTTCTCCTGAATGCAACATAGGAGCAAGCGACGGTGCATGTCAGCAACACATGGAATAAGGCACACAGGCATTTCATAAACTGCCAGAATTAGAACCCTATTTATCACTGAATAATGTGCAGTACGAACAAACGAACATGAAAAACACTGAGTTGCGCATATGCACTAAGTTGCCTTGTTCTTAACATATTATTGCCTAGATAAAATATACTGAGTTGCGCATATGTAAAACGGAAAAATTGCCTGGATAGAATGCACTGAATTGCTGTTGTGCCGAGCGCATCTGTAATTTGTATAGCCCCCAAAAGGCAATGTCTGCTTCCAGCTCAAAGTGGGACCGAAATCGTGTTAAACAAGCTGTGCACTCTCTCCTAGAAGCAATCTCTATCCTCAGTGGCGCCGATTCTAACTTGACCACTTCGATGATGGTACTAGTAAGCTCTAGCTCTAGCCTCTAGGAACCAACTAGACTAGGAGTGGACTCAAAAGGGGCGTCGCGGGGAGAGAGGGTGGACGAACCTGGTTAAGGATGAAGCTCTTCCCCTGGCGCGCGGCCGCAGACGGAGACGACCCCGACGGGGCCCTTGACGAGCTGCAGCGCGGCCACGGCTTACGGGTCCATCGGCCTCTGCGCGCCGGAGCCTCGCGCTCGACGTGGCGGAGTCGCAGCTGGGGCCGTGGCTGGGGGCGGAGATTCCATGGAGCCGAGCTGCTACCGAGTGGAGAAACGGTGCCGAGGGGAAGGAGAAGCCGCTGGAAGGGGGCCCGCCCCACGCCGAGCAGAGAGCCTCCCGCCGCCGCCTATGATCCCTCGCCAAGCCGCGCGCCTCCTCCTGGGTCCGTGCGCCGGGCCACCGGTTCCGCGCCGACCCACGCGCCGGCCTGATCTGCGCGCGCCGCCTCTGCTAGGGTCCACGTCGAGCCGCAAGTCCTGGACCGCCCCGTCGCAGCCCCATGTATCCGCTCGAGCAGCCACACGGGATCCGCCCGCACGCGTCGCTGCCGCACGGAGATGGTAGCCGCCTTCGGGTCCTGCGCCGACGAGCCTCGATCCGCGTCGCCGCCGGGACGAGGGCCGACCACCGCGTCCACGCGCTGCTCGGGAATCCGCGAGCCCGTGCGTGAGAGGAAGCTCGCGCCGCCCTGGATCCGAGCCGCCGGGGGAGAGAGCGCCGCCTGCACGTGGACGCGCCGGCGGCGGTTTGGATGCGCACGGAAACAGTAGTGCCGCCGGGAGGAAAAGGATTTGCGGCGATGGAGGCGAGGAGCTGCGGTGGATGTGGCGAGGAAGGCGGTACGGGAATGGAGGCGGTGTGGGTGGGTGGGGCGGTGGGGATGGGGCCACCAGTATTATATGCTTTGTTGGGATGCTGGGTGGGGCGGTGGGACGGTGATGCAGCCGGCCGTTGCAACCAACAATAATACGGCCGGCTGCAAAGAAGTTATTATCAAAAAAATATTTTTTAAAAATTTGTTTGGAAAAAAATTATATGTAAATTTTATATAGATAAATTGTAAGTTTTCAAAATTAAAAAAGATGAGAAAATTTTTCTATAAAAGTCCGGAAGCAAACTAGCGGCCTTCTTCGCGCGCGCGTCCATTAGAAAAGCCCGGAAGCGTGGTTCCATGGGGTTTTCTCTTACATTGCATCATCATCCTTCATATAGAGGAAAAGAAATCTAATTGACCTGATCCGGACAGCTAAAAATTATTTATATATTTTTATAATTTGATCAAATTTAAAATTATTTAACATAAGTTCTTAATAAGTAAGAGTTACATTTTTCTGGAAACAGAGAGAATTCATATCTCTCCTCTCTCTTTTGTCCCTCCTATCCACTCTTTTTTCTCTTAATTTTCGTGTAGACATGGTTTCTTACGTGAGAAATGATTTGTTCATATTTTTTCTTCTCTTCTTATTAACTCTCCTGCCACCTCAGCTTTTGCTTACTTGATAACATATTTAATGCTATGAAAACCAGCTGAGTTGGAGGGTTGGGACTGCTCTAAGACATTAACATTTTTCGATGCATGATGATACACACATTTTTATGCCTAAGAGCATCTTCAATAGTTTTCAATATTTTCTCTCCAAATCTTGTTGTTTGCCAAATCCCCAAATAAGTATGGGGAGGAAAAAAAGAGTCCATCTCCAATATTTTTCTTTTTCTCTTCCTAATAATAAAAAATTATAGCCCCACAAGGTTAATTCCGCGGGAAACGTTTCTCACCATTGCGGAGCAGCACCTGCTGCGAGAAGTTTTGGTTGACATATGTGGCCTCAACGGAGAGCGAATGTGCAGAGTTGATGTCTTCCTTGGCCTCAGGGAGTGGCTCCTGGGCAGTTTCGTTGACGGTGAGCAGATCAAGCTGAGAGCCATCAAGCTTGTCAAAGAACAGCTTGTTGCCCACACGCTGGATGGCAATGTCCCAGGACTGGACACTGTGGGGCGCGCACATGAGCGCCGCGAGGATGGTGTCAGTGGCAAAGACCGTGGCCGTGTCATTCTCGGCAAGGCAGTGGATGACGGGATCGTCAATGGTGGTGACCTTGAAGAAGCTGCGCGACTTGAAGCGCTCCAGGCGGTGCTCCGCCCTTGGGGTGACGCGGTCAAAGGCGCGATCCTAGAACTCGACGGCGCCGCAGACCAGGAGATCCTCAGGCTGGCCGGCTACAGCAAAGGAGAGCTTGGAGAAGGATGAGAAGGGGATCTGCTCCTTCACCGACCACTCCGGCTGGATATCGACGGACGGCTTGGCGGACGAGGAGGGCCCGCCGCGGTTGAACTGGTAGTGCGTGCGGCGGTTATGCTGCCAGTGGCGTTCGCGGCGGGCGCGCTCCTTCTCGGCCTCGTGGCGCCGGGCCTCGACCTCCTCCTCGCGATGCGGCCCAGTTGTCGGAGCAGGAGAAGGGGGCGAAAGCCGAAGGGGACGGACACGGAGCCCCCGCCCAAGGAGGACGGCGTGGCGGCGGCCTCAGGCAGGCCCCACCCATCGGGATTGTAGGGGACGAAGCCCACGTCGAAGGCCATCGCGGTCCGGCGGCGGCGTCATCGTGCTCCACGATGATGGCACGAACCAGAGGAGGCGCGGCGCGAAGGGGAGAAGGGCGCTGGAAGAAGACGGGCGACGAGAAAAAAAACGGATGGGAAACGACGGAAGGAGTGCGTATATTTACGCACAATCCACCCAATTTGCCAATTGCTAGGAGATGGGGAAGTAGAATGGGGAACCATTGGAGAGTGTTTTTTCTATTTTTCCTAAAAAAAACGAGGATGGGAAGAGAGATAAGACGTGTTGGAGATGCTCTAATAAGAAACATTCCAACTCTTAATGTTAGGCTAACATTTATATTTCCAACCTTTACGTTCCACATGCCCTTTACATCCAACCCTTAATGTTACAGACACCCAAAACTACGTCAATTAGCAAATTTTAAATAAACAAAAATCTATGTGAAAAAAAAAACTGTACACAGAAGGCTTTTATTTCCCAAACTACAATGCAAAGATTTTACTATTAATCATGCTGTCTGTCAAGTGCTCAACCTAGTTTTCAATGAGCATTGTTGATTCTACACTCTTAGATCAGAAGTCGGCTACTTAAATATTAGTTGTGGTGTTTGGATTTATTCCAAGAGTCCGGAATACCGGTTGAAAGATAATTTGGTTTTATGGTCTGTTGAAAAATTGTTAAGCTGTTTTACTGTTTGCTTTGTTTAATTGATATTTTGCAGTTGCCTTTTTTTTTTGCTAATTCTATTAGCTTCATTAAACCCCAAAATAGTTGGATTTGGCCAGCTATTATATAGCTCCATCAGCTTCACTCCACCCGCTAGTAGAGACGACGTCTACTGCTCGAGCAGACGAGCACCACAGGTGACTTTGGTGCTCTCACACTGTCAGCACAGCCACAGGTGCGCGCTGCGTGCCAAGATCTCATCCATCTCCCATCCTCTCCACCACCACAAGCACCACAGCCACGGCGCCACCATGGACCACGCACACGCACGGCTTCTGGAGCGGTGCCGCCGAGCGCCGAGCAACGCAGGCCTCGTCAACCATACACGGCTCTTTCGTCCATGACTTCACCCTAGAGCTAGAGGCCTCTAGTTCACTACCCAGCCAATGCATGAGCCAAGCATCGCCATCGCCCAGACTTGACTCCAGAACGGATGCAGCTTGGATCGTACTCCGTTTTATAGGCGATCTTGTCTGAACCAAAAATAGAAGACACCATAACATTTCAATCCAGAGGCCAGAGCTCTCGAGGAGCACGTTCGTGTACCTTCCGGTAGTGCCGTGCCGGCAGCAAGGGGCGGGATTTCTGATCGAGCCGTCGAGAGATGAAGAGGAGCGTGGTTCTGTACCCGGGCCTCGGCGTCGGCCACCTCACGCCGATGGTCGAGCTGGCCAAGGTGTTCCTCCACCACGGCGCCGCCGTCACCGTCGCGCTCGTCGAGCCGCCCACCAACTCCCCCGACTTCTCCGCGGCGGTCGCCCGCGCCGCGGCCTCCAACCCGTCCGTCACCTTCCACGTCCTGCCGCCGCCGCCGCCCGCTCCGGCTGACCCTTCCAGCACTGACAACGGCGGCACGTCATCAGCGCACCACATCGTCCTCATGTTCGACTACCTCAAAGCCATGTGCGCGCCGCTCCGCGACTTCCTCCGCTCGCTGCCCGCCGTCGACGCGCTCGTCCTCGACATGTTCTGCGGCGACGCCCTCGACGTCGCCGCCGAGCTCAACCTGCCCGTCTTCTACTTCTACGCCTCGGGCGCCGGCGACCTGGCCATCTTCCTCAACCTGGCTCGCATGGACACGAGCACGACTTTCGCGGAGCTCGGCGACTCCCTCGTCTCGTTCCCCGGCGCGCCTCCGTTCAAAGCTTCGGATTTGCCCAAAGAGATCTCGGCCGGCAGTCCGGGAGCAAAGCCCATCCTCGGCGCGCTCTACAGGCTGCCGGAGGCCAACGGGATTCTCGTCAACACCTTCGAGTCGCTGGAGACGCGGGCGGTGCGCGCTCTGAGGGACGGCCTGTGCGTTCCCGACCGTTCCACGCCGCCGGTCTACTGCATTGGGCCGTTGGTATCGGGAGGCGGAGAGAAGGGGCACGAGTGTCTCCGATGGCTGGACACCCAGCCAGAGAACAGCGTCGTGTTCCTCTCCTTCGGGAGCATGGGCACGTTCCCCAAGAAGCAGCTCGAGGAGATCGCCATTGGATTGGAGAAGTCAGGGCAGAGGTTTCTATGGGTGGTGCGGAGCCCGCGAAACCCCGAGGGCATGCTTCGCCCACTCCCAGAGCCGGACCTCGACGCCCTTCTTCCGGAGGGGTTCTTGGGGAGGACCAAGGACACCGGGCTTGTGCTCAAGTCTTGGGCACCACAAGTAGATGTTCTACGTCATAGAGCGACCGGTGCGTTCGTTACGCACTGCGGATGGAACTCGACGCTGGAAGGCATCACAGCGGGGCTGCCCTTGCTGTGCTGGCCATTGTATGCAGAGCAGAGAATGAACAAGGTGTTCATCGTGGAGGAGATGAAGCTCGGGGTGGAGATGAAGGGCTACGATGAGGAGTTGGTGAAGGCGGAGGAGGTGGAGACGAAGGTTAGGTGGGTGATGGAGTCTGAAGGTGGGCAAGCGCTCAGAAAGAGGGTGGAAGAGGTGAAAGGTAGAGCGATCGAAGCAATCGGAGAAGGGGGCTCATCTCATGCTGCTTTTGTTGAATTCTTGAAGGATCTCGATAACATGAGCTTGCCTTAGCATTAGCACACAACATATATACTAATTATTAAAAGATTTCGAGTCCCACATAGTCATCGTTAATTCTTGCTTTTCAGTACTCAAGTGGTCAACATGGCTGTGGATTTTTCTACTCATGTTCATGATACCACATAAAGTTTGAGCTTCTTTGTGTGCTTCGCTGTTGCTGTTCTAAGAAGAACATCAATTCTTCGTATTCTTCATTCTGTTTGGTTCTGGTAATATATAAACTTGAAGGAAAGGTTATGGTGTGGATGGAAGAGAACTAAAGCATTTGTATGCATTCATGCGGACACAAGAGCATCTATGCTCCCAGCCTCCCATGCAGCCCCATGCGTATGCTCATCTTCTTCAGTTTGCTATCAGGATTCAGGATTAGTGACCAGAGGTCGTAAGAAAAAGTATGGTCCATATAAAAAAACACAGGAAAAAAGCAACAAGAGAAGACAGGCCCGGTGGAGGCACAATTGTCGCGAAAACCTCATTCCACATGCCCTTGCGGTCGCCGGGCTTATCGCCACCGTCGATCGCATGAGTGGACCCGCGTTGATTGGTCTGGGTACACGTATGTTTCTATATCCAATATCTGATAGGGGCAGTTTCGGAAGCTGTCGCTCGCGCCGCGCCCGCGCCGTCGAAGCAGCGCCGCGCTCATACCGGCGACCGAGCATCGGTCCGGCGACCGCCGTGCGCCGGCCGCCCAGGGACGGGCCTCCCCAAGCAAGTGCTTGATCTCTTCCTTCTCTCTCGCTCAGACCCCTTTCTTCTTCCTCCAGACGCCGTTGACAAAGCTCGAGCAGCTCACCATCGTCAACCAAATCCACTCGATTCCCTACATGGATTCCAAATCCACCACACTCGAGGCTTACTCACCTCCCTAGTTCCCTCCCCAACCCCTCCAACACCAGCCCCAACCCCCACCTCGCCGGGAATCGAAGGTCTTCCGGCCGCCGACCTCCAGTTCGCCCGAGATCCACCTCGTCATCGAACTTGCACCTCCAGCCACCGTTTCCATTGCCCAACAGCTCAAATCGACTGGACGTGAGCCGGTGATGCTCGTGCTCCCCTCGTTCTTCCACGTTCGTGCTGTTTCCGCGCTCGTTCCTGAACCTCGCCGCTGGCCATGGCCGGTTTTCCTCGTACACAACACCCATGGTTGGGTTCACCTCTCCACGTAGATCCCCGGTGCCCGCGCTCGTGCCGCTGGCGCCGCCAGAGCAGCGCCACCGGCGCCCGCCATGCGGGAGTTCGTGACATCTCACCTCACCGGAGTTCTTTTCTTCCCCAATTCCGGTGGGCTTAGAAGAGAAGAGGCTTGGGGAGGTAGTCCGGCCAGGCGGTGGGAAGGGCAGCAGGGCGGCATTAGGGTTCTGGTGGTGGAGGAGGCGGTCGGGCCGGGCCAGGTTGGGGCGGGGGCGCCTATGGCCGGAGTTGTGCGCGGCAGCGGCATGGGCGCCGTCCGCCGGGAGGTGGAGGAGAAGCAGTGGGCAGGGTAGGAGGCGGGGCGAGCAATCAGAGGGTGGGCGAAGACAGTAAGGACGTCTGGCGAGAGATATAAAGAACTGAGGAAGAAGAAAGAAAGCTTGGTACATTTTCGTTTTCACCCTTCCAGGCTTCTGCCGCATCCGCATGCACGGATCCACCTCCTTTCATGAATCTCCACGCAGATTCAGCCTCCTATGGTTGCGATAAGCCTGGCGACCGCATGCGGAATTTCCACGTCTCAATTGTCGACCTGATGGGGATGGTGGGGTGGCTTCAAAGTCATGCATGACATGATCATCAAGTCTCCATCCAATAATGATGCGTGGCTCAGATCAGAGCCAAGGACGACAACAATGTTGGAGGGGATCCACCGCCTGAACCTGAATTTTCATTCAGGTTAGTGACATGTTTTTTTTTTGAGGTGTCAATGGAAGGGGAGTGGATCCACCATCTGAATATTTTCATTCACTGTCTCTGATCTAGTATGGCTCATAGTTTTACAGTACAGCGAGCATAGTTGCATAGGGTTACTATATGTTGCCAAACAAAATGGAGCACCGTTTCATGACAGCCTACAGCCTCATAGCCGAGCGTCAGTTTTGCAAGCTTGTAGAGTTTGTCGTGTGGGTTAAACTGCATCTTTCAAATAAAAAGCCGTGTAGCAGTTATAGATATAGGACTTGTTTAGATTCAAAAAAATTTACACCTAAAACTGTCACATCGAATATTTTCGCATATGCATGACATATTAAATGAAGACAAAAAAAACTCTATCACAGATTGGATGTATTTTGCGAGACGAATCTTTAGAGCCTAATTAGTAATATTCTGCTACAGTAAATATATGCTAATGATGGATTAATTAGCCTTAATAAATTCGTCTCGTTGTTTACAAGCGAGTTATGTAATTAGTTTTTTAATTAGTCTATATTTAATACTTCAAATGTGTGCCGACATTCATCAAAAATTTTACAGGTAAAGATCTAAACACCCCCATAAAAGAAAAGGTACAATATCATTTAGATTTTAAAGAATGCATGTAGGGCTCCTATATACTCCCTCCGTCCCACAAAGATTGTTCATTTAGCCTTCAAATTTTGTCCCACAAAGACTGTTCGTTTAGATTATAGTAAAGTCTATTTAATTAAAACAATATCAAGTACCAAGAAATAATTGCATAGAGAAGGGCATGGAGCCAGTCAAATGCTTAAACATATGTTACTTTTCTGATTTAAATGCATTTACATTTATTGAGAAGCTATGGAACCAAATAAACAGTGTCGTCTTCAATGACAATAGTTAATGGGGTTAATATGATCATTTTTTACTACTACTAGCATATCTGAAATTTTCTAAATGAACAGTCTTTGCACGACTAATGGAGTAGCTTCCTCAGACTGGTTAGAAATTTAAAGCCCAATACACCCAGTTAATTTAGCTCAATTGGGACAGCCCACCAATCACCAATTTAAGACGTGCTTTAATATTTTCTCAAATTTAAACCAACAGTCCGCTAAATCTATATCAACATTTCGAATAGACTAATTCAACATTTTATAAGGAGAAGTATTTATTCCAAAATAGAATAACCAATATATTACTAAATAATGATGATACAACAAATTATATACCACAAAAAATATTGTATATAACGTTTATACATGTTTTTAAACATTGTAAGTGTGTTGATTTCTAATGTTACAACAGTTCCATCCGGATGATAGTATCTCCGTTAGTTAAAACTACCCTATCAATCCGCACGGACTAGTTAAAATTAATATAAAAGTAAAACTTATAGCTAATAATTTTAATTGTCTATCTCATACTCTCCTTCATCTATTAAATATTCTAACACACTCTAAAAGATACATATTTATCATTATCTAATTGCAATAAATTTATTTAGTAATAATTTTTTTTACTTTGTATCACACCTCCATATATGTTTAATATATCTTTAATTGAACCATTTGTTTGAACTATGTGAACAACATGAAAATTGATATTCTTATCTATTTTCTCATACATGAATACATGGTGACACACATTATAGTTATGGATAGTATTTTTATATAACAATAACATAAATAATTTATTAATAATGATAGAAATAGTAATTAGAATTTTATATTGGAACACTTAAATATTTTGTTATAATTATATAATTTAGATTTAAATTTATGAGTTACTTTAACTTTTAATAATGACATAATTGAACTTATATGCAAATGTAGGGGGCTATTTGCATTATTCTTATAATGCCATGGGTGGATAATTTACATGAAGATTAGGAGGTTACTTTAGATTATCTTTTATAGTGGTAGATGTGGGTAATTTAGATACATGTTTAAAAAGTTACTTTAGATTATATTTTATAATAACAGAGGTGGGTAATTTAGATACATTTTTGGGGTTACTTTAGTCTATTTTTATAATGGTAGAGGTGGTTAATTTAATGGAAACTACAACAAATCCAATGGTTACTATAATTAGATTATAATTAGATTTATCTGATTGATGGCCAGATATTTCTGATTTTTATGAGAATTTTAGAATTTTATTAATTTTTTAAAGTTTTCACTTAGGATTCTAGATGGTTTCACCTGGAGGCTTTAAAAGGAGCCTCCAATTAGTAATAGTAAGATAACAGAGTATATAATCATGTAAAGTCTATATATATTTCAATCGCACAAATGGAACTCAATTATTTTTCCACACGGTAAGGGTACAAATCGAAGTATCACGAATGCGGCAGAATGCGTGCAAGGTTCAAATTCTACAGATTATTTAGAAACTCAACAAAAGCAGCACGAGATGAGCCTCCTTCACTCAATGCTTGCGCGGCCTTGCTCTTCTCAGCCACGGCAAGTTCCCGAAGAGCCCTTCCTCCCTCAGAATCCATCACCCACTTGACCTTCGCCTCCACCTCCTCTGCCTTCACCACCTCCTCGTCATAGCCCATCATCACCACTCCAAGCTTCATCTCTTCCACGATGAACACCTTGTTTAACCTCTGCTCCGCGTACAGTGGCCAGCATAGCAGCGGCAGCCCCGCCGTGATCCCTTCCAGCGTCGAGTTCCACCCGCAGTGGGTCATGAACGCACCTGTCGCCCTGTGGACGAGCACCTCCACCTGCGGCGCCCAGGACCTGACGACGAGCCCCTGGTTCTTCGTTCTTTCCAAGAATCCTTCGGGGAGGAGCGCGTCGAGGTCTGGCTCAGGGAGGGGGTCGCCAATTTTCTGCTCATCGCCGAGCGGGCTCCGGACGACCCAGAGGAACCTCTGCCCTGATCTCTCCAGGCCGACGGCGATCTCCTGGAGCTGCTTCTTGGAGAAGGTGCCCAGGCTGCCGAAGGATAGGAACGTGACGCTGCTGTCCGGCTGCGCGTCCAGCCACTCGAGGCACTCGTGCTTCTTGTCTCCGCCTTCCGTGACCAGCGGCCCAATGCAGTAGACCGGCGGTGTCGGACGGCCAGGGATGCACAGCCCGTCTCTGAGATCACGCACCGCCCGAGCTTCCAGCGGCTCAAATGTATTGATAAGGATCCCACTGGACTCCGCGATTATCTCGGCCATGCGAAGAATGGCCTTGCTGGCCTCGTCGTTGTCCAGGATAACTTGGGGAAGATCCGTTGCTTTGAACGGAGGGGCGACGGGGAGACGGAAAGGCGCGTCTCCGAGCTCCGCGAAACTCCTGCCCATGCTGGCCGCCACGCTGGGCAGGTTGAGGAAGACGGCGAGGAAGCTGGCGCCGGAGGCGAAGAAGAAGTAGGCCGGTATGCCGAGCTCGGCGGCGACGTCCAGCGACCCGGCGCAGAACATGTCGAGCACGAGCGCGTGGACCGCCGTGAGAGAGCGGAGGAAGTCCCGCAGCGGCGCGTCCATGAGGCGGAGGTAGTCGAACCTCCCCCGCGGGGCTTCTTCGGCCGCCTCCGCCGGCGGCGGCAGCACGTGGAAGGTGACGGACGGGTTGGCGGCCGCGGCGCGGGCGGCCGCGGCGTAGAAGCTGGGCGACTCGACCTGCGGCTCGACGAGGGCGACGGTGACGGCGACGCCGTGCCGGACGAACAGCTTGGCCAGCTGAACCATCGGCGTGAGGTGGCCGACGCCGAGGCTCGGGTACAGAACCACGGTCTTGTCCATGACTCTTAACTGTCTTTTCCACTCGATCGGGCCGGGCGCGCGTGAGAGGTGGGAGGAGCGGTGGAGCTTGGAAGACGAGAAAGCGTTGGCGCGGGCTTTGCTCTGGGCTCTGGCTCGTGTCGCTGTCGCAGCTGTGTCTGTGTGTGATCGTGCGATGTCATCAGGGGTGCCGGGAGCGGGGTATATAGGGTGAGAAATGAGAACCATCCATCTCCCCAATCCAATACTTACGCAAGCACAAACGGCATGCTTCTTCTCTCTCTCTGCCTATCAGAGAAAAAAACTTTTCTTTCTCTGGCACAGAAGAACAAGTCCTACTCTTTCTGTGCCTTTGACCAGCTTACTCAAAAGCAGTCTTTTGAGTGATTGGCAGTAGCTCATAGCACGCTCCTGTAGCCGGTCTGTCAGCGACATGAGCTTCCAAAGTAGTTGGCCTGACGTTGGCCATGACGTTGCTGGCGAATGGCGGGTTGCCCTTGCCCACAGCCCATGCCTGCTCGGATGAGGAAGTTCCCCGCAGGGCCGCAGGTGGGGAGAGGGACGACCAGCTGACCAGGGGAGCTTCCAAGTATGCTCCCATCGGACCGGATGACGCGCGCACGGACGTGATCAGCCGATCTGCCTAAAAGGCCGGAAAGTTTATGTTCCAGCTTTAAAGGCCAACAACCGTCGGCCTACTAGCATGGCGCGCAGCGCGGGTCAGGAGAACTGGCGTGGGCCTCCTAAACAATCAAGCGGAGGAGAAGCAGCCAACGGCCCAATTATCTGAGCCCACATGATCCACCCCACCCCCCCCCCCCCCCCCCCCCCCCTCCCTCCGCCTCTCCCACGGTCCCACCCTGTGTCGTCGTCCCAAACACCGGCGCCGCCTCCCCCGCATCCCATACCCGGCAGCCTCTCCCCCGCGGTGCCGCTGTCCGCCTCATAGCTGCTCTCTCTCCCAGCACCGGCATTATCAAGCATGAGTAGTAATAGTATTCCTACTTAGCATTGTGGGTTTATTTGTTATCGGGTCTTGGACCGTGTAAGCTTGTGCTGGGCGTGTGTGGCCCGTTCACCGAACTATATGTACCAAGACAATCGTGTTGCCTGGTATCGAAGAAGAAAAATGAAAACTATCCACCTGAAATTCTTCTCTCTCTCTCGTGTTCTTCCCCTTCCTCTGAGATTTCCTCTCTGAATTCTTCCGGTTCCCTCCTTGATTTCTTGTACCTGGTTATCGTGGTGCTCTGATCGTCCTCATAGGAGATCGGAACACAACATTTGGTATCAGATTCGGTTTCGATCGGTGGAATTCCTTGCTATTCTCACGGTCTTGAGTTGATAAACGCAGCTGGTCGGAGATCGCCACAGTTCGATCTCTTCGTAATTCCAGTAGCACCTCGCTCAGCTTGGAGTAGGAATCCACCACGGCTCCCAATCGCCAAGCAGCTCACACTCGGCAAGTCTGTGCCGCGATGGATGAGATGGAGGAGCGTATCCGCAAGCTGTTCGAGGAAAAGCTCACGTCGGTCGTCGAGAAGTTGGAGGATCTGTCCGTGGTCAAAGAGCAACTCACGGACCTGAACACCAAGATCTCCGACCAAGCGAGCCGTCTCGACCAGGTATAGACGAAGGTGGACCTGGCGATGACCTCCCTGGGCTCCGTACAGCAAGAGCAGCAGCAGGTGGCTCGTGCTCTGAAGGGCGCCGCGTTGCCGAAGCTGATCATTCCGGGCCGTGATAGCTCTGGATTGATGGGTACTCATCCGCAATTTCCCCCTCCGCCGCCGCCACAGTACCACCTTACCCAGGTGATATTTTCCCCATCCCTTGTTCTCCCTGATCCGGGTACATCTGCATCCGACGCCACGGGTGTTGCTGGTGGTGGTCGACAACTTATTCCTCTGGGTCCTAGCACTTCTCGTTCGTCGGGGACTTCAGATGATTCTGGTTCTCGACGCCCTTGGTTGCCTAAGATGGAATTCCCTCGATTTGATGGTAATGGCGTCAGGATTTGGCTAGACAAATGTACTGCCTATTTTGCCATGTTTCAGATTCCTGAGGGGTTTCGGGTTACTGCTGCTACAATGAATCTGGACGGTCGTGCAGCGCACTGGTTTCAGGCGTACAAGGATTCTTATGGGGTGTTGAGTTGGAGTCAGTTCCAGTCAGCGATTCTAGCTGAATTTGAAGTCACCACTCATAGAGATAAAATTATGGAGCTGTTGACACTTAAGCAGCTTGATACTGTGGAAGAGTATAGGAAGTCCTTTGAGCAGTTAGTCTATCACATTCGTCTATATGACAGGACTATCAGTGAAACAATGCTGATCTCCCAGTTTTTGATTGGTCTTAAGGACGAGTTAAGAGCTCCTGTAGAGCTTCAGATCCCTGACACTCTGGCCAAGGCTGCCACATTGGCTTCCATAAAAGAAGGGCTCCTACTCAGACAGAAGAAACCTCTCCATAAGCTTCCATCTTCCAGAAGTTTTTCTTCTGCTAAATATGATCCTTCCCCCCAACCTCCAGCTGGTGAGCTGTGGAAATCAAGACAGTTAAAGGAGTTCAGGAAACTTAATGGTTTGTGTTACAAATGTGGTGAGAAATTCAGTCCTACACACAAATGCAACAACCTGCCAGCCCTACTCTGAATTACGTTGCCATTGAAGATGGGGGAGATGGTGGCATCATTCTATCTGATGATGTACTGGATTTGTTGGAATCTCCACAATCCATTTATTCTCCTGAAGATCCTTTTGTCTCTCTGAATGCTATTTCAGGAGCTGACAAGCATAAGCTTATTCAGTTCAGAGCACTGGCCGGTAACCAAGTGGTTCTTCAATTGCTTGATACGGGGAGTTCCCGCACTTTCATTAATGCTGGACTTCTTGCTAAATTACCATGCAATATGGTAGACATTACTCCTAGGGAGGTCAGGGTCGCTAACGGGCAGACTATTCTGTGCTCTCAAGCTGTGAAAGGTTTTTCGTGGTGGGTGCAGGGGCACACATTCACAGTGAATGCTTTAGTTCTACCTTTGGGAGCCTATGATATGATACTCGGAATAGACTGGTTGGAACAGTTTCCACCCATGAGCTGTGATTGGCAGGATAAATGGGTAGGGTTCACATATCAGAACAAACTTATCAGGCTGCAAGGAGTACTTTCTCAGACCCAGTCCCAGCTGAATGAAATGTCGGCTGAGCAACTGTACAAATCCTGTAAGGGGAATGATGTATGGGCACTGGCCATTGTCACCCTTCCACATGACACACCTCCTCCTTCAGCCAAGCAGATTCCTGCCACCATACAGAAGTTGATCACTGAATATGCCCAAGTTTTTGAGGACCCCAAGACTGCCTCCATCCAGAATTTATGACCACTCCATACCTTTGGTCCCTCATGCTACACCAGTTAACTCAAGGCCATATCGGTATTCACCACTGCAAAAAGATGAAATTGAAAGGCAGGTGGGAGATATGTTCGCAGCCGGCCTGATTACGCCTAGTATGAGCCCATTTGCACCCCCTGTTCTTCTAGTTAAGAAGAAGGATGGTTCTTGGCGATTTTGTGTCGATTACAGAAAGCTCAATGATATTACGGTGAAGAACAAGTTTCCAATGCCCACAATAGATGAACTGCTTGATGAGCTTGCTGGTGCTAAATACTTTGCCAAATTGGATATGAAATCTGGATTTCATCAAATCAGAATGTTGCCCAGTGATGAATTCAAAACTGCATTCAAGACTCATCATGGCCATTTTCAGTTTAAGGTAATGCCCTTTCGTCTTATTAATGCACCAGCTACATTTCAGTGCCTCATGAATGAAATATTTGCACCTTACTTGAGAAAGTTTGTACTGGTTTTCATGGATGACATCCTAGTTTACAGTCCATCACTAGAGGTCCATGTGGAACATCTCAAGATAGTGTTTCAAGTACTGCAGCAGCATCAGTTAGTAGCTAAATTCAGTAAATGCACTTTTGCCCAGAACAGCCTTGAGTACCTTGGCCACATCATCTCTGATCAGGGTCTCCACTGATCCTTCTAAGACCCTAGCAACGTTGCAGTGGCTAATGCCTACCAATGTCACTGAGCTCAGAGGGTTCCTTGGCCTCACAGGCTACTATAGAAAGTTTGTGCGTAATTATGGCATTATTGCTAAACCACTGACAAGCTTGCTCAAGTTGAAAACCTTTCAGTGGTCTGACACAGCTCAACAAGCTTTCGAGCAATTGAAACAGGCAATGTCCACTACACCTGTGCTCTCTCTACCCAATTTTCAAGAACCTTTTGAAATAGAAACAGATGCTAGTGATACAGGAGTTGGGGCTGTTCTGTCACAAAATGGTCATCCTGTGGCATTTTACAGTAAGGCACTTGGGGTCAACAATCAGAGACTTTCTATATATGAAAAAGAATTCATTGCAATCCTGATGGCAGTTGACAAGTGGAGATGTTATCTTCAGAGGGGGGAGTTCACCATCAGGACTGATCACAAGAGTCTTTGCCACCTCCAAGATCAGACCTTATCCACTGATTGGCAGAAAAAGGCAATGGCCAAGTTAGCTGGATTACAGTTCAAACTCCACTATAAGAAAGGCTCTGACAATAAGGTGGCTGATGCCTTATCTAGGGTGGGACATGCGTTTGAATGCTCAGCCATATCTTGTGGCACACCTGGTTGGCTTCAAGAAGTGATTAATTCATATGCTACTGATGTCAATGCCCAGAAATTGCTTACTGAGTTAGCTAGTCAGTCCAAACTCTCATGGTTTTTCATTGAAACATGGTCTGATTTACAAGAAGCACCAAGTGTGGGTGGGTCACAACACATCCCTTCAAACTAAGATCATTTCTGCTTTTCATGACTCAGCAATTGGGGGTAATTCTGGGGTGCAAGCAACATATCACAGAGTCAAGAAGCTATTCTATTGGCATGGACTCAAGAGTGACGTGGAATCATTCGTTAAACAGTGCCAAACCTGCCTGCAGGCCAAGCATGAACATTACAAATACCCTGGGCTGTTGCAGCCTCTGCCAATTCCTGACAGTTCTTGGAAGGATTTGTCCATGGATTTCATAGAAGGCTTGCCCAAGTCCGACACATATTCTGTAATTTTGGTTGTGGTTGACAGGTTCACAAAATATGCACACTTTTACCCTCTGAAACATCCATTCACTGCAAAGTTTGTGGCCCAAGTCTTCTTTGGCAATGTAGTGAAGTTACATGGGGTTCCCACTACCATTGTGTCAGATCGAGACAAGGTCTTCACAGCCCACTTTTGGCAAGAACTCTTCACTCTTTTGGGTACCAAATTGCTCATGAGCTCCACCTACCACCCTCAAACAGATGGGCAGACTGAGAGGATAAACCAGTGTCTAGAAATGTTTCTTCGTTGTGCTGTCCATGACTCACCCGCCAAATGGCACAAATGGTTGTCCTCTGCTGAGCTGTGGTACAATTCCAGCTATCACACAGCCCTTAAATGCTCTCCATTCAAAGATCTATATGGTGTTGACCCTAATCCAGGAGCTGTGCCAGTACTTTCTACTACTTCTGATTCCGATTCTTCTGAGGCTGCTACCTTACTTCAGGATAGGCAACTTCTCTTAGCTACACTCAAAGAGAATCTGCTCCGAGCTCAACAAAAGATGAAATCTTATGCTGATAAGAACAGATCACCTAGATAGTTTCAACTTGGTGATTCAGTCTTCTTGAAGCTTCAACCCTACGCTCAATCCTCTGTTGCTAACAGACCATTTCCCAAGTTGGCCTTCAAATATTTTGGTCCATACAAAATATTGGAGAAAGTTGGAAATGCTGCTTACAAACTGGAGCTACCAGTTCATGCTCAGATACACCCTACTTTTCATGTCTCTCAGCTGAAGCACTCGGTGCCTGACCATACCCCGGTGTTCTCAGAGATCCCTGTTCCTCCAAGTCTGGACACAGAAGATGTGGTCCCTCAGCGCATCCTTGATCGTCGCCTGGTGAAGAAAGGTGACACTGCCATCACACAGGTGCAGATCCAGTGGAGTGGCCTACCTCCTGAGATGTATACATGGGAAGATTACTATGGCGTTAAGGCGCGGTTTCCTTCCGCACCAGCCTGGGGACCAGCTGGTTCTGCAGGGGGGGTAATGTCAAGCATGAGTAGTAATAGTATTCACCGAACTATATGTACCAAGACAGTCGTGTTGGCTGGTATCGAAGAAGAAAAATGAAAACTATCCACCTGAAATTCTTTCTCTCTCTCTCTCTCTCTCTCTCTCTTGTTCTTCCCCTTCCTGTGAGATTTCCTCACTGAATTCTTCCGGTTCCCTCCTTGATTTCTTGTACCTGGTTGTCGTGGTGCTCTGATCGTCCTCATAGGAGATCGGAACACAACATGGTGACGCCTCGCCGCCAGTCTGGCCTTCGGCTGCCAAGGGTTACCGTCCCTTGCTCCAAGGACTATGATGTGGTAACGGGCAAAACAGGGTACTCAGATGTCACTCTGTTTTTCCCGTTCCTGAACAGCTGAATGCAGGTGATGTTCACAGCCTGTAAAATGGAAACCACTAGCAATGACGTTGCACACCAGCAGTCAAATCGACTATACTATTTTCCCTTTCACCTCCTTTTGTTTTGCTTTTTTTTTTCTGTATGTAAGTACAAATGTAAAAAAAATCCATGCTTCTGGCCTTAGCCAGAAACTCAGCTGCATGAAAAATATACAATTAAATAGCCTTGTGACTAGTGGTATCCCTCCTATGTCCTATACCATGCTACCGACAATCCCAACTAAACTAAAAGGACCCCAACCTCTTCATGTGTGCTCTGTACATTGGAGACCAACTGGAAGGTAACTCCTCACAGTTCCACTGGGAATTGGGGTTTCAATCTGCAGATGGACGTCACATGTACCATCCGTGACTGTACACATGTATTCATTTAGGAGCAGCCACCAGAAACAAGTACAGGGCATCAGCACTTCATGGTGGCTTCACCACTTTGCTCTCTCCTCTCCTGTCCTTCGTCCAGATGAATATACCAAGACAAAAATTCTGTACACATACATAATCTATCCTTGTTCGCCACCAAGTATTTACTTGAATTCAGAAATGCTCCTTGTGGAACTCGAATTTCGTTGTCCTTTTCCCATTGAATTCATGGCACAGTTTGTTTAGTTCTTGTGCAAGAACTGGAGCTCCACAGTAGAATACACCTGCGTGCAAACAAATTCTTTTTTTACAAAATGCATACACAGTATCAAATGTATTTTCGTTCTAGAATAAACAGGATAACTGCGTGTGTAAAGTTGATAATGGAAACAAAATACTAAATCAGCCTGAGCTGGCTATTCTCATTGCTTCACTCAATCATGCGGGCCAAACCTTAATAAATTTTGATTTTAGTCTATAAATTGTTGATGCATTTGCATATTTATGCAGTAGTTTTTTTTATCAAACAACAAAATAGAAGTTTTGATAAAGAACACAACTCATTCACAAGGATGTGCATGACTATATATAAAGAAGAGAGAAATTTAACTAGACAATGTAGTATGTAGACTAACCTATCTTGGCATACGGATGCTTGGAGGCAATTTTAGATAGGACCTTTTTCCAATTTGGTCTTGCAAAGTGTGTCCGGACCTGCAAAATCAGCATATCGATGATGAGATGGGACTATTAGCTTGATATCTTAAAAGGTGATTGTACACTGTTTTAATCATTTATGCTAATAGGTGTCAGGTGCAAAACTCACATTCCAACATAATTGACTTAAGTGGAGCTGTTAATTGTCCTATCAGTACTTACTTTAGTTCCAGAAACAATGTCAACGCCATTCTTGGCATGGTTCAGAGCTTGAAGCATGGTGATGAGCGCTGACCGAGCATCCCCTTCCTCATAAACACTCGTGAGGTAGTTGTGCATCTCAATGATATTCTAGAATGGAGCAAAGGTAAACTGTAAGTAAAACTCATGAAAGGGAACATAAGATTTCTCACGAGATCAAATCGCACTTCAAAAACAAGTGGTCAATTGGTACTATGTACCCTTTGGTCCAATTCAGCAATCTCATTCATGACTCCTTTGAACCAATCGAAAGAACCTTGCTCACGTGTAACCCAATAAAAGTAAGCATTTGTGGTCCTTAGAACCCTCTTTGGTTTTGAGGTAACTGTCATAAGTGTGCCCAGATCAATGTGCGGCTTATTTGGACCAACTGGTGGATAAAGATCAGTGGAAGCATCCTGCCAACACACATGCACACACAAAGAATTATTGTTAGAAAAATGTCAAAATACTACAGAAAGAAGATTGCTCGAATGTAATCTGTTATTTCACTAATGAGATCAGGAACGTGACAAGTGAAGATATGGAAAATAGTAATTTTACCTCCTCTTCCTCCATTTTGATGATATTGTTAAGCAGATCTTTCAGTATGCTGATAAAAGGAGTTGCACCAATTCCTAATCCAACAAGTAGAAGAACATCATACTTGCTGTAATCCTGAGCAGGAGAGCCATAAGGTCCATCTATCAGAAGCTTCGGTAAGCTGCATTGCCAAAAAAGACAAATATTATAACCTGTAGTTTGTTAAGGATCTATAATGCACAAATTCAACCCTTTCAATGATGCTGGTAGAGGGGTGGGGATGGGGATTGGGGGCTCATACGCTTTCTTGGTTGTCTCATCTGCTCTAAGAAGGCCGCTTTTACCACCCACTGGGGGTTCGCAAGCTGCTGCAAATACCCTCTTGAGCTCTCGTGTCCAGTCACCAAGTTGTCTAACATGAATGCTGAGATAATCATCTCCGGGCGCTGAAGTGATTGAGAAAGGATGCCTGTGAAGAGAAAGGAAATGCTCAGCATGCAATGAGTTGCGTCAAGACTACATTCTAAAGCATTGATGAAATTTGGTACAGTACTAGCAATGGTGTGTTTCAATCAAAATTTAGTGCTGCAAGTACCAATTACCATTCAAAGGGTGACACTGCTGGACATTGAACAAACATATATTGCCCACTCTTGTACCGGAAAGCAGGAGGCTTGGACATTTGCAGTGTCAAGACATTACCAGGATATATGGCCACCTGAACGGGTTAAAAATTACTGGATTAGTAGCTGCACACATAATGAATGCTCAAGTTTCTTGTGTCTTTTTGATTGACCTTCAATAACCTGACAGAATAACTGCCAGACCTGAAGAACCTCAGCACCCTCTCCCCTACATACAGGCAAACAGGAACCGCCAGATACATCCATGTCTGCATCGAAATAAAAATACAAGAACCTCAGGACAAAAACTTTAATTTTCATGTCCAGAGAATGAGAACAAATAAGGAAATCTCACCGTTTTTCTGTACCAGACATGAATGAGGTACAGGCACTGGCCATGAACAATGAGCGCCAGATACACAATAATGAACAAGTGATGAGAGTACCAGAACGCATTAAAACCAGTCAGTTTGTCAAATGGTTTTGGAAGCTTCACCAAGCTTCGGCGGAACCACCGTGTTGCTAAAGTGAAAGCTATAACCATGCAGATAACCATAATTACACCGGTGATGCCCTCCACTCCTTTGACCAATGTAAAATATGATGGCTTTGTTTCCCCAAAATACTGGCCCAGAGGAGCATACTTCTCATTTGACGAATTTATAAGCCGTGGAAAATCACATACAAGGTGGTTCCCTGCGTGGAGGATTATACCAACAACAATTGCCGCTGCAATAGTCTGCCCATTAGAACATAAAAAAAAAGTTATTGTTAGGTTTCTCAGCTGGTCAATGTAGTAACAATATTCATATGTTGCATCTAGTGATTAGCTCTCCATGTAACAGTTAAGTATAAGCTCCCTTCTACCGCACCTAATATGATAAAGTTATTCTTGGTCGTTGCAAAAAAGGGAAAATCCGATATGGTGTCGGTGTGTTTCTGTACAGATAGGGTGGGCCACAGAATGCCGACTTATTCCAGCAGGTGGACGATGTGTTTTATGCTTTTTGGGTACTTGCTATGCTGCTTATAATTCAATCATCAAAAAACTTTAATAGAATTTAGTATGCATAGGACATGAGCAACTGAATATATTTTTTCCATTTGTCTCATTCAACTGGATGGATTAATTTGGCTCACAATGCATTGGTACAATAAAATAATGAACAGAAGGGTAAAACAGTTCTACATTCAACTTCGCTGAGCATAGTTCGTTGTTTTGGAAAAATAAGGATAAGCACATGAAAATAGTGTTGAAACAACCTACATCTACATGAACAGATCATGCAAATGTGCACTCACATCCTTTTGGGCCTAAATTAATTGATTCAGCTACAAAGATCACATTAATATGAAACTCTACAACTATATGGATAAGAAGAGGCGATGATAAACTAATGCTAACCTTGTGGAAGTTTATATTATCATCAAATGGTAATGCCCGTGCAGCCCTTGTATTTCTCAACCAAGTAATGGTGTTGCGGCAGACTGGCAGGAGGATAATTGCCATGTTCAGCTTCAGGGTTTCAGCGGCACCTTTTGCAGTTGTCACGCAGTAGCCCATCACATTAAACACATACCTGTTGCGATACTGCATGAACTTCCAAGTGAACAGTCCGGCCATTATCCCGATCCACAATGCAAGCACCCACAGGCGTTTCCAATTATCCTCCAAGTAGTAACTCAATTTGGTACTTATTTTGCGAATTGGACTCTTTGTCCTTAAGCCTGCTAGGTTCTGGCTTAGTGCTTGGCTTGTGTAACTTAGCGCCTGACTGTAGTTCATGTAGGTATCCTTCTGCAATAGAAGTGTCTCCAACTGCCACAGCTGCAAAACCAACAACAAGCAGCGTATTCTTTAGAACTAGTAATTAATTCCAAAAGTTACTTTGCCAATAACAGGTTAGAATGTTAGATCAATAAAAATACGATTTGTCCTATGAACGAATAATAGGCCATTGTTTCATACGAGTTATCAAGAAGGCATGTCACGTTTGTAAATAGAAACTGATAGGCACACTAGCTATAAGTGCACATCTGTAGATGACCAAGGCTGGCATAAGTACAAGTTAAATGCAGTGTTTTATTATAATACAATTATACAAGTTAAATAAGCCCCTCTTATCAGCTCATGTGACCGTGCTATCCAAAGTTTTTGTGATGCCCGTGTAATAATTATGTCCAGAAAAGTGGGGGTTGGACTTGAATCTCCGGGTACAAAGCATGGCATGAGCTGGTCTACCCCTGCACCCCCCTACGAATGTGGTCTAACATGACACATAACATGACCGCTGAAAAGGCCAATGGAGCATCATGGCGCAGCAAAACACCCCATACTATGTCAAGAGTAAGAAGAAGAAAAGGAAAGTATTGAAACCCTGAAATCAACTCTCATAGTAGTGTTAACTAGCCAGTCGTGGTTGCTAACCTGCTGAAATCAGCGTGCCTAACTTGTGCATTAACAGTCTACGAAAGAATCATGGAGCCCTGACTAATTATTTTGACGTTTCCTTTGGATTGTAGTGTCATCATTTCTTCTATGCTCAGGCAGATGACAACGCCCTTCTTCCAAAGGGAAAAAAAGGAGGGTCAATAGCTAAGAGGACGTGGTGGGGCAGCTGTGAACTGTGAGCGGCAAGGATAACATTAAACTCGGCAGATCAATGAAGCATAAGAAATGCATGCGAGCTGGTCCACAGCTTCTCACCAACTTCGATTTAAATGATGATGGGAAAGAGGTTTTTATAGCCAGTCTTCAGTATTTTTTATTATGAACAGTGCATTCTTTGCATGTTACTCGAGTCCTAGAGTCCTAACGTAGCCCGGGGCAAAATTTTATTGCTACCACAGTAATGGGTAGGCTCTTCGTCCGGTTGAAGGGCACCACCCATCACCAAGCAACGTGACAGAAAACTTAAGTATATATGGATACCGACATTTTATAATCCTATACTGGTACTCATCCACTACCTTTGTCATAAGAAACAACCCCGGTCAACTACTGTGAACTCTAGTGTGCATCCAAATTGCAGTCTTCTCCATGACCCTAACCAAATACTAAGTTACTAACATTTCCTTTCAGGTAAGGTGTGCTATTTCTTCGTCACTGTTGCTGACATTAAACATGTGGTCAGGGGGAAATTGTTACATTGCATAAATCTGTATGCGAAAATAGTAAGCTTGCCTCAATGTAGCCAAGTCCTTCGGGGTCAAGCTCTTCCATGATCAGGGCGGCGTACTCTTCAGCCTGTTCCTTAAGCCTGGACAGCTTGTTGGCAGATGCGCTTAACATGATAATCTGGAATGGTAGAAAGGAAAACATAAGTTTTTTTTTACGGTGGGGAAACATAAGTTAGTACAAGGAGCATGATCTCACATTTTACCAAACCACTAGAAAGTAACCCACAACGACCAAGATGGCTGACTCGATTCCTTACACAGTGACAACTGACAACTGTGAAAGGCACGTATACAAGCTCCAATCCAAAAGCTACTTACCTCACCAAGTCACCTTTCAACGCATTGTTTCAGCAGATCAGAGAAAAAAGATGCTGGCGTGGCGAAAATGCCCCTCACCTACTGCCGCTGGACTGCAGACTTCCATCTGAAAAATTACCGGAATGCCCTCACACGTTCTAGAAAGAAAGGTGCCCATTTCCTGAAGGCTGGGGGGGGGGGGGGGGGGGGGGGGGGGGGGCAACCAAAACTGGCAGGTAGGGGTGGGTAATGGCGTGATGCTTTCCATGCCGGTTTCGCTCACCAGCTACGATTAGATACCACTACTTTCCGCGTACTCCCTCCCCTCCCCTATGAACATTTCCTCCAGAACCCCATCTTGTCGGATTATCACTGGTTACTAAGGTTTCTCCTCCACTAAAACATAATTAAGAAACAATACTAATCCGTAAGGTCTACGACATGGATGCGCTACCTATTAGAAGAACAGGAGCAGATATGATTGTGGCAGGGGCTTGGAATTAGACAGCTCAATGGGCCAAATATTAAAACTCGTGCCGTCAAAGGGCGCCTAAGTAATCCGATTTTGATGTCCCCAAATAGCAAACTCAAAAAGGGAGAAAGAAAAGGGAAAGAAACTGCTCGTACTGCACGACCACCAACTCCAAGCACAGACAGTGTTTGTTGCTTACCTCTTTCACCTCCTCCTCACCGATCCGACCATCCGCGTTCTTATCCACCCTGATTGAAGCAACCAAAAAAAAAGGCGAGAAAATCGATACTGTTGTTGATGGCGCTGTTCTTCTAATAACGTTAACCAAAAAATTTAAAAAATATATAGTAGCTAGCTAAGCTAGGAGTGGAGTAATGGTGAGCATGGTTGCGAGGTGGTTTACATGTCAAAAAAGATCTGGAGGCGGGAGTCGAAGCTGTTATCCGTGATCTGCTGCCAGATCTCCCGCAGCTCCTCCTTGTTGATTCTATCGACCTGCATCTGCCGCCGCCGGCTCAATGTGTCGAACAGCTCGAGCGCGAACTCCTTCGATTCCGTCATCCCTGCACGCGCACCTCGCCAATATTTCAATGGCTGGGGGAGAGAAATGGAGGGCGAGCTGAGGGAAGGCGGCGCGGCGTGTTGGTACCTATGCATTCCGCGAAGTCGGCGCGGGAGAGGAAGCCGTCGCAGGCGAGGCGGTCGAAGTTGGCCTGCACCTCCATCCACGCGTTGTTGGCCTTGTTGCTGCTGATGAAGCGGAGGCCGCGGAGCGCCTTGTGCGCGCCGGAGCGCGTGCGGTCGAGCTGCGCGCGCTGCCGTCTTGCGGCCCGTGCGGCAAGGGCGGACTCGATGCCGGACGTCGGCGGCTGCTGCTGCTGCTGCCCCTGGCCTTCGGCGCGGCTGTGGGTGCGGCCGAAGCGCTTGGTGAGGTCCTGCGAGAACTGGCGCGCGATGGACATGGCCTCCGCCTTGAGCTCCTGCGAGAACTGCAGCAGCCGGTGCGACGAGGTCCGCCTGATCGACGGCGACCGCGAGCGCGACGACGACGACGCGCCGCCGCCTCCCGCATGGTCCCCGCGCGCGCCCAGCGGCAGCCTCGACGCCCCGGCCGCCGCCGCGGCGGCCGCGGCCGGCTCGACGCTCCGCAGGATAATGGTGTCGTCCTCCTGCAGGTCGAGCGTGACCTCGACCAGCTCCTCCCCGTCGTCGGAGCTGCGGTCGGAGCCCCGCGGCGAGGAGCCCGTGCTGAGCGACCGCGGCGTCGTCCCCGCCGAGGCGCTCCATCGCTGGTGGTGGCCCGCGCCCGCCGCGGGGGCGGCGCCGCCCCTCATCGCCGGGCCGAATCAGGAGCGGCTTTCCAGCGCGACTCCCGGAACAGTCCAATGCTTGGTTCACAGACGAGAGGCGCTCGGCGACGGCTGGATGGGTGGATTTGGGCAGGGTGGCTTTGGAATCTCTGGGGAAAGGCGCCCGCGACGCTTCCGAGCGGGAGCCGAGCCGACGAAAGAGGAAGCGCAACGGGAGGGCATATATGAGGAGGCGAGCACGGCGGGCCGGCCCACGCACAAGCACAGCGATAATAATTAACAAAAGCATTTTGTACTCCACCCACTGAACTACTACCGGTAGTACGGCCAGCCTAAGTTCTAGTGTGCCTCTCTGGGCTCTGGCGATTAGCCTCGCACAAATCGTAGGGAAAGAGCAGTCGATTCGCATGCTTCACAAAATGACGTGGTCGATTCTTTTCCACTTTATTGGTTCACCTCGTTAGCTCTTTCATATAAAATGTCCTTGCACAAGGCAGCGATACGACAGTGATTTATTTCTTTAGTTTCAACATATTTGTGTTTAAACTATACTACCATTAAATTGTATCATGCGTTGCTTCATGCGTCCTAAATTATTAGTCATGCACCTAGCCATATTTGTTATATATAGATGTATAGAAAAATTTATATATCTAGAACAACCAAAACGCTTAATATAGTTTGGAACAGAGGGAGTAGTTTATAAGATGTTTTTGACGTGGCGCGAAATTAATAGATAGATTGAGAAAAGTTGCAAGGATACAGTTTATACACAAAATCAACGTGTTGCAAGTCGAATCACAGGAGTGGGCTCATAAATTTATAGTCCTAAGTAATAAGTCTACATAAACCCTTGGGTATTGGGGTTTTCTCTAGCTAACTCCTTGAGCTACGAAATCATGTATTGAGCACCCTGAATCTTGTAAACCCCTTAGGACATTGTGCATTACATGAACGTCAACATGCATAATGAACGATATTTGTTGGAACATATATGTTTTTACTGTACCTCGACATGAAACAGTATAGCTTTCACATCGTTTATGTGAAAACGCCTCAGTCCATATGGGCGTTCCTTCGCTTTCTATCGAACTTCTAGGCTTCTAGCTAGTCTCTAGCTAGACACGCTTTAAGCAGAGAAGCGTGGAGGAAAGCAATTCAGGAGCGGATCGGGCAAACAAGGCCATATGGTATTGGGTGTTTGGTACAAAAGAGCGCTAGTGTCGCTGTACTCCCTGTCCATCAACGGTACGGGCTGGGTTCCGTATAAAGTTTTTAAAATTAAATCTTTTCACATTTAAAGTATTAAATATTAACTAATTAAAAAATTAATTACACATTCCATCCGTAAATCGCAAGATAAATCTAACGAGTCTAATTAGTCCGTCATTAGCATATATTTATTGTAGTAATAATGTAGCAATTTATTATCTAATCACGGCCTAATTGGGTTTATTAGATTCGTCTCGCGATTTACAGTTCATTTGTGTAATGCGATTTCTTTTTCGACTACATTTAATACACCATACATGTATCCAAGCATCTATTATAATAATTATATTAATAATTATACTGTTAAAAGAAGCCACCACGTTCGTCGAGAGGGTTAAAAAATTCTCATATTAATCTAAAATATAGAAGAATTTACACCCTTAAATTTTATGAAGATCTAACAGTCCGGATTAACTCAAAGAGTCCATATCGAATATGATCAGTAAATAGATAAATTTGGAAGATAGACCCAGATTGTAAAAGATATGGAAATCCATCTTTGATCCATGTGCTATTCAAGTCAATCAAAACGTATTGCATTAGCGTTAGGAAACAGTACAATTGGTCTTTCTACGTGAAACAGTACACTTGGTCTTTCTCATATGTAGACAACAACAACAATTTGATTTGTGGACGAAAGACATAAAGAAAAGGGGAAAAATTGTCAGTCATGCGGCATGCGGCAGGCGGCAGGACAAGCAAATATACATATTGCCGCCGAATAAGACTGGCTGTCTAGATTGATGACTAGCTTCAATCAATTATGCAAAAGGTTTTGATGTGTTTATGGTGATGAGTACATGCATAAATTGAAAGCGATGGTGGCGAGAAGATACAGATGGAAAAACTACTGCTAATTAAAGTGAGGCTGGTGCACTCATCTCATCGCTGTTGAGGGAATAGGAATACATAAGCATGAGCTTGATTTCATTTGTATGTGGGTTTATTTGAATCCTAGGGAGTGACTGATCGAATCCAGTGGTGATTATTAAGTAGCTCAGTTTTGATCCGCCAACTTAGACGATTATTAACATGGTGACGAGAGAGAAAATCGAAGAAATACCAACAGCTAGATAGAAGCTGGGACGATCTTGCTTGCATAGAGGCAGGACGAGGGTGGAACACAGGGCAGACACAAAAGCGATGTATGAAACTGAACTGAACAGCGGCCATAAACAGTGCAGGGAGTCGAGAGTACATTGCGTTGCATATTATGTGGCCGTGGTGTGCGCGAGAAAAAAGCAAGGCAAAGTTTAGATATGATCAAGGCATTGAGCTGCTCCGGTTGAGTCCAAGGATATAAGAATGGATCTGTTTGTGCAAGCAAAAGATCACTACGTGCACTTCAATGAATAATGATCTCCACAATCAAAATGCTTGCAATATATAGCCGGTGCAATGCGAAAAATTTTCTGTGTTTTATAAATATATATCAGGGCTATCTAAGTCTACGAATTTGCTTGGGCAATATAGTACATCTAGATGATATCAAGCTTTGGCATTTGTAAGAATGTTGAAAGCTACCACACACTTTACTGGTCCTTTAGGAAGTACCATTTTATATAATTGTCCGATCAAAATCATGCACCTCTAGGATGTCACTGATATAGGTAGAGAAGATGCCCATTGTAGGTTAGCTTAAAGACTTATGTTTTGCTTTTAGTTCAGTATACACAGGTAAGAAAAAGTTAACAATATCCATCAACATTCTTAGCTTATTAAAGTTTATAGATTTATATATGCTGAAGCAAAATATAAAGATACAAAACATTATAATTGATAAAGCTCGCAATGCGAATGTGCCAAAGCAACCTCTTTTGATCTCAATTTTTAGAAAATATCAAATTTAGTTGGTGGACAAAAAAATATTCATGCCATATTTTTATGCGGGCCTAATTATAATTGCTTAGATTATGTAGTACCGCAGCATCCAATTAGAGAACTTGGGAATGCCGATTCTGCTAGCGGCCTAATTGGTATGTCCGTAACAGTAACATTAGTGAAGAGTTGCATGGCTTGCCTTTGGTCTAAGAAAAAAAGATTGGTCGAGAGATTAATCATTTAAGTATTTAACCCAATAATCAAAGAGATTCTAAAACGGAATGACAAAGCAGCGCATCTAAGGGTGTAATAATTTAGCCTAGATAATATAAGAGCCGGACCCTAAAAAGGTCGGACTCTAATCTAATATAATTTTAAGATAAAAATATATAAGGGCCAAGTTGGATTGTGAAGAGACCACTAGGGTCATGATCCGTTGCCACCCCAAAGTGCATCCAATACTTGGTCTGTCCTCAATCTCCATTGCAGCCTTGCTAGCTGTGGTAGTGATAAATAGCATCGATGAATATTGTATACGGTAGAGCAAGATAAACAAGGTTACAGCCACGCTATTTTAAATTGTATGTTTTGTAAATTGCGAGATATAGCAGTTTTTTACACATAATCAATCACAAAGTGGTAGAGTGGATAAAATTGAATAAGGTCAACTTCTTAACCACACCACCACATGCAACGTGAAGATGCAACCTGCCATGGTCAGAAGGCAGCTTGGCTAACTCGCCAACGAATGTATTCACCGATACAACATTGAAGAGACAAGTTGAATAAATAGTCCAATTTGAATAATTGGGTTGAGTGGGGTTGTACTACATTCATAAGATACTTTCAATAAAACCCTCTCAATAACCGATTACATAATAACTGCTAACTCGTGCATATCTGTTTAAAATCTAAGAATGATTTGCCACCTTAACTAAAACTCTCAAATATAAATTCACATTATAGAAAAAAATATATTACTTTAAGTTATCATAAAAACTATGTTTCTTATAAGATACTCTGTTTTATCTTGAAACAAGCCGTAAAATATATTGATAGAAACATGATATATTGAGCTAGTATGTTTGAACAAAACGATGATGACCAAAACAACAAACAAAATTACTTACAAATTTATTTTTAAGTAAAAATAATCTAAATGTTAGCATTAAACAAACTAGCTACCCGCGCAATTTGCGCGGGTCAGCTTGCTAGTTGATGTGATTGATGTGTAAAAATTTTAACGGGAAACTAAACAAGACCCTGCTAGATAGAGGATGAACCTATAGAGAACTATTTGCTTGTATACATTGAGAAGAAAAAGGAAATTTCTTTCTTACGTAGTTGTAGCGTCTTTGACATGCCACTTTACCTACTAGCTAGGGTGAGTAGGTGGCAATGCATGTTTGCCTATACGGAAAAGGCGACCGAGATGCATGTATATATGGTTAACATGGGTTCCTTGGTGTTCATGCCTTGGATTTTCAATGTAAGCATTGCAGCCGAGACGCAGACACATCGTGTCTCGGGAGTTTATTGGCTCCAAAGGCAAGAAACAGGGTGCATGTTTTAGTTCACATGCAGCGTCATCACCCTTCTTCCAGAGAGAGGAAATGAACTTTTGTTTTTCGTTTTTAGATGATGTAGAATGAAAAGACTTGGAACCACACATATATTTTTTCGCACGACACGTTTCGTAAGAGCCGGGGAGAGGGGACTTTGCTTAATATTACTCATTTATATACAACATGAATAGCTGTCCCATTCCACACCATCGAATCATGTTCTGTTCTAAAAAAAAAGAACCATGCATGTTCTTGTCAATGTCGTGGGAGATGGGATGAAACCGTACCTATATATGTACTAACCCCTTTGTTTTCTAAAATAGAAGTATTTTAAATTTTGTTCTATTTTAAAATTTTGCACCAAGACAAACTTCTCTAACTTTGATTTGGATTATAAAAAATTATATTAATTTTTAAAATACCAAACGAACACAGTTTAAAAAACATAGTATATGGCCTTATAAAACTAATTTGATTTGTATGTGCTGATGTATATTTTTATAAACTCGATAAAAATTAAAACAACTTATATTTTGAAATGGAGACAGAACTTCATACTATACAGAACCCCAAAATATTTCAGTCAGTTTGTAAACGAGCCACGTGGGCCGTGTGCCGTTAATTAATACTCTCTCCGTCCTAAATTTTTAGTCGTTTTTACTTTCCTAGATGCATATAAAAAATTATGTATGTAAAAAGGTCAAAATGACTAATAATTTGGGACGGAGGGAGTAGATATTGTACGTGATAAGTGATGACCGGCTAGTTTGCAGCGTAGGGTAAGGTTGATACGCTGGTGACGCGATTAGCACACATAACATATACTATCATATATGACACTAACAAGATCATTAACGCCGCAGCTAATGGCTAGATAAACTAACGGTCCTCCCGTGCTTATCCGGCCTGTACTAGCTAATTGCTCAGTTCATAAACTAGCGAGCAGCCAGCAACCCAGCTTGCCCAGGAGCACAGGAGGACCGAGGACACGATCGACCGCTTTACGGCCGTCGCTTTAAGCAATGCATTTCCGCATGTTTCTTCAGGCTATTTTCATTCGTGGCCGCCGCACGGAAGACCGGTCTGCGCGTACGTGTTTGCGCTTGCAGCAAGGTACCACTGCGGCTCTGCTTAATTATTTGCAGAGGAGAGAACTGCACGCGTGCTCTTAAATTGTTTTTTTTTTCCTTTTGCCGAAATCTCAATTTGTCTTTTGCACGAAGCGTACGTGTTCACAGAGTATTGACCGCGTGCATGTGCCCAAAAAAATGCTGCTTCTACGACAAGCTGCGTGATTCAAGGCGTATACACGCACACACGCAGGATAATGTTGCTTTCACGTTCAGTAGAGAAATCTACTTCCTTCGCGTCGTAATAGTCCATCTCAATCTGTCTTAAATGAACATTTTTTAACTTTAACCGCTTGTAAGAATTTATATGTACAGATAAATATTACCCCTCTGTTCCAAACTGTAGGTCGTTTTGGCAAATCGAGATATGTAGATTTGCCATAGCGTATATTTAGATGCATAACAAAATCTATGTATCTAAATTTGCCAAAACGATCTACATTTTGGAACAGAGAGAGTACTAGTTAAAGTGGCATATTTTGGAACCAAGCAGGGGCGCCAGTGGTGCCATGGTGGCCTGGCTGGAGGCACCTGGCTGCTTCTTGTGCTGCTGATCCTTGAACTTGGCTGGAGGCGACGACCGCGAAAGGAAGCTCGTGTCGATGATCCAATCTGACCAAGCGGAGTTTTCGGTTGAGGCTCGTGTCGATGTCCCAATTCGACCGGGCGGTGGTAGCCCAACGCCGAGCCGTGGCGTTGGTTGTGGTGGCTCGTGTCGACGTCCCGATCCGACTGGGCAGAGTTCGTTGAGGTTCGGGTCGATGTCCTAGTCCGATCGGACGGAGTTTTCGTTGGGGCTCGTGTCGATGCCCCAATCTGAACGGCCAAAGTTGAGAGAGTCCCGGTTGATGTTCCAATCCAACCGGCTGTTGTTATGTGTTTGAGTTTTGAGTTGTAGGTGTTGTACTTGCTCAGTTTTTGGGCTCAGTTTACCTATAAACAGAGTCAATTCTTTTTTTTATTAATATACGCTGAACGTTTTAGGATCTTTCAAAAAAATTATATATTTATAATCGGACGGAACAGACACCTTTAGATCGATAGATAGATCCTCCAGAATGAAATTACAAGGAGACAAAAGGGCCAAATCATCGACTTTAGCTTTTGCAGAAATTTATCCTATATAATTAGTTAACCTCCTCAACTAACACACACCACAGTCCGTAAGGGGAAGAATTTAAGAAGTAGCACTATAAAATAACCGGATGACTTCATCACAAAAGGTTCGGTCGCGCATATATACTCTTACCAAGATACCGTGCACTCCAGAATTCACTGGCATCATATATACCCAATCCAACCAGAGTCCTGGAGAGTTTTTAAGCAAACAGTGGGTGGATAATATAACGAAAAGCTCGCTCGAATCAGCGGGCTGGGGCGCGCAAAACCGTCGGCCCCCCGGGTTCAATTCCATTAGGCGATCTGCTTTGGCTTGAAATCCAGAGGAATGTTGACCTGCCCTGATCCGGGCACGATCCTCCCGATTCCCGGGAAAAAGAGAGGGAATCGAGACCTAATCCAAACCTTAAAACCGGCTCCAAACGAGAGAAAAATCCGAGTGCGAACGACAGCCTTAAACACGAAGAGAAGCTGAAGAGAGACGGCACAACCGTGCGTACCAAACGACACGGGAGCCGGGACGAGACGCCTCCTAATGCACGAACTCGAATTGACCGACGCCCACTTGCCATGCAACGCCACCAGGAAAACCCAGCACGGGGGTGGTGAACTGGTGATCTGGAGCGCCTGGAAGTGTGTGTTCATCGGGATAAACAATCAGCAGACTGCAGACTAGATGCTTTGCTTTGTTTATCAAACCTGGTATGATCGATGCAACTTCGTTCGTCAGGGCTTTGACTAGTTGCGATCTCCATAATTTAATACTCGTCGTGCACGGTACTAGTGTCAAAACGCGAAGTGCTTGACATGATACGTACTGGTAATTTGATATCCTAATCGCGCATTGATACTGCAAAAAAGAAATAGTGGAATTCACGGGGAGAAATTGAATAAATAAAACCGCTGGCTTCAGATTTTTCCAGAACGCTTTCTCGGATCCAGAGTAGAGGTGCCCTTCCCCTTCAACTTTACATATACAGACGGAGGACGGCCGCCAGCTGCCCGCCGCCGCCGGTCGCGTCGACGCCACTAGGCTTAGCTTGGCTTATCCATCAACAACCCAGTCGCGTGCCGTACCCTGGCGTTGCGTCGCGTGCTTGGCGACCGAGCGGGTCGACGACACGAGTCGAGCCGGCCCTGGACGGCGGCGCGCACCTTGTGTGATCGCCGAGGCCGACACCGAGGGCCGAGCGCGCTCGGGTTCGTGGCTCGATCTGAAAATCCGGGCAACACCTGTTCACCACTCGGCGAAGCCTCATTCCGGCGCCCGCGACCCGCGAGCCACCATTGGGAAAAAAAGGGTGCGGGTCTCGCGCGAGCCTTTTCGCGCAAAGTGACATGATTTCGGTATGGCGTTGGCATAGCGAGCAGAGAGCAGGAGGAGACGGCACAGCGCGTGGGGGACTCTCTGGGGCCTGGGGGAGGAATGATTGCGCTGGAGCTAGTTGACTAGGCGATGATTCTGAGCGGTGCGCTGGAACAGGCAACTGAGTTGCGCGTTTGACTTGCGGCGGGCAGTAGTGTAGTGCAGTGACTTCGAAGCCAAGTGTCGGCTAAAGACCCTCGCAGGCAGGTCTCATCTGTGCCTGGACTCTGTAGAGTAGTATCAGGCTATTCAGCTGTGGCCTGTGGGCGTTTCGATCGGTTTCACAACCTGAGGTCCTGAACAATCTTCTTGCACAAGTTGAGGATTCATTGTCTGCCATGCCAAAATCTGCTTCCGTTTCACTTTCACATAGGTCCTGTTTACTTCCCAAAATTTTTCCAGTGTTACAGTACTTTGAGTGTTTGATCACTAATTAGAAGTATTAAATGTGGATAAATGACAAAACCCATTCCATAACCCTCAGGTGAAATTGCGAGATGAATCTTTTAAACCTAATTGGATCATGATTAGACAATATCGTGCTACAGTAAACAACCTCTAATAACGGATTAATTAGACTTAATAGATTTATCTCGTGATTTTCTATCCATCCGTGTAATTAGTTTTATAATTAGATCATGTTTATTCCTTTTAATGTTTGGTTGAAAATTGCTAAAATGAATTTCGTCCAAGCCATAGTGCTAGTTTGGAACATATAGAAAATTGTAGTTTCGACTATGGATTGTGGAATTGGTTGATATACATAGGGGTGATGGGGTGACTTCTTAAGTTCAGTGGTTAGCCTGTTCATCTCCTAGCTATGCATACGTTTCAGCAATGGATCCATTGCATTCCAGCTGGGATGTGGCGGTACAATGGATGTTTTCAAAGGGAAAAATGAGGAGGAGAGAATGATCAAGTTGGCCATTAGACAATCAGCAAGCAAAAGAAAATGATGAGTAAAGCAAAATATATAATTGACTAAGCTGTCGTGCATGTTTCCCTGTCTGACTTTGCAATGCAAAGTAGGAAGACCGCGAATAAAGCTAAACATCACATCCTCATTCAGATTTAGTACAATATAAACCGTGGTAGGTCGCCATGAGATCCAACACACGTTACCGAAAAGTTGTTATGACCAGAGGGCAGGTAATCAGTTTACAGTGCCTTTGATGAAGTCCAGAGTCATGGGAGAGATTTGTCTAAAGGGAAAAAAATCTTCTTAGCTATATGGTGCCATGATGGCATGCTGCAGAACACCACAAACTTTGCTTGCCACGAGGTGAATGCCTTTTCCCTTTCCTATATATATTATATGGACAAATGTCCAGGTAAATAATGGCGAGTGTGATAGAGAAAACAGGAAATTGCAAAGGTCCTATGTATAGTCCAAAGAGAATAATTGCTTTAGAAGGCAGATAGGTTACTTGTACACGAAGAAGCGTTTTTCCCTTAAAAAAGAATTCCTTGACAACCTATCGACCACTAATACAATATAAATGGGCGTATAGAGACACAATCAGTACAACTTCTTTCAGAAAAAGACGACATAATTTGAGTAATAAATAATTCAAGGTATTCTCTCTGAGCTTATTTGGATTGCTTGAGCGGCGCCAGGAACAGAGGATTAAAGCCACCTGCCCTTTTATGATTCACCTTGCCAGGAACTTCCAACTTTTCAAGGAACAGCAAGATGGTTTTGACTTGTAGCCTCCAACTTGATGAAATTTGACAAAGCATGACTTTTAATAGCTCACTGGTTTAGTTTTCCCAGACCAAGTCTAAAGCTAAACTGGATGACTTATACGCACAATGCAATCGATATCGCGTCCAACAATGTACGGGAGATCAACTACCGTGAGATGAGGAAACTGAAGATGATGCTTACAGTTTTTAAAGAAGTACGCCCCTGATCCTGAGACAGCCATCGACTCACCTAACGCTCTAGACTAACTTCATAATGTTAAGTGAGCTCGCCGTTTCCTTGGTGATGGAGATGGCAAGGAAGGAATGTGTAAGGCAGAAGAGAACCATAGCAAATAGCTAGTTTACAAAAGGAAGAAACCCCTGTTCTGAATATGTAAGTTCTGACACTAAGGGCCAAGCAAAAGCTATCGATAATTTGATTTGCACGAGAGGTTAAACACTAGGTTTACATATGTATCTACTTGACGAACAAAACCATATATCTGCTACTGCAGCAGTATGGTAGGCTCACTAACTACATGTTTTAGGTGGGCATATAAGCATATTGTGTGGTTTTTCCCATTATCCTTAGGTTGCGGAGAGCCGGAGACTTAAGACGAATATCATAATCAAAAGAGGAAAAAATGAAATAATTAAATAATGCAGAGAAATTGTAGCAATGTAATCAACTTTAGTAGTAAGGATGCAAAAATCTGCTCATACTTCTGTCATGCTAAACGTTCGAATGGAGCTTCTAGAAGCAAGGTTTGAGGAACGCAGCAAGGGCACCAAGCCACCAACTACCTCGCTTGCTACCTGAAACACCAAGAGCAAGAGGTGTCAGAGTGCCTTGCCTGTCGTGCTCAGATGATCTTGTGCAGCACTTTTTTCTCGAGATGGCCACCCATCCTAGGACCTGGCGATGAACAACCCCACCTGCTCCATGTAACTCACATTCTTCCTTTTTTTCTTTTGCAAGGGAACTCACATTCTTCTTACATGTGCGTGAATTCAAAAATAGCCTGATGTTCCCTGCTTTCGTGCATGACGGTAACTTACATTACCCTCTTATCTTTTACTGAAATAGTCCAACAGGGAGAGCTTCAGGAGTTGAAACAGAACTGGTAGAATTTCAGCTTTTGGTAGCCTTTCCCTTTTTCCCCTTTGAAGATAACTGATTTAGGTGGCTGGTATGGCAAAAATGTGTACCCTCCCTGAAGACCTGATAGAGACCATTGACAAATATTCGTTTCCTTCACTAGGGTTGTAGACTATGCAGCCAAAAGTGAAAGAGATATGGCTACGGGCTACAAAGCAAAACGCACCCTACTGAATCTCGGTGGAATTATGGAACAGTGTGGCGACTTTGCTTCGCAAGAACTTCAGTGAAAAGCTTCTCGATACATGATATGCTAGATGTCCTCGTCTACTAGACCCTTCATGAATGTTCTGCGAAGACTTCGCCCAGTTGTGGTTTGTGTCGTTCGCTTGCCTAGCACGGTCAATATGATCTCACCTAACTTCTTGTCGAAAAGAATGCATAGGATATTTGGTAGTTCACAGCAATTCAACTATTGCCATAACTTGTCACCTCAGCTCCAGAACAAATTTGTCTTAGCAGAAGCAAGAGGTGATATAGGACTATATGATTGCAGTTGTATCATACAATAAATATATTTCAATCCAAAAGAATAAAGAAAATGGCATATGCTACGAGGGCAAATGGCAGAAGAGCAGCACACGAACGAAGCAAGCAGAAAGACCTCAGAGTTCACACAGATTTTTGCTTCCAGTACAGACGCTAAGGTCCCTTTCTGTAACCTGTAAAGAGGGGCGAAAAGTTGTGGATTAACAATTTTGAAGAGACACTGTCGATAAATGCAACGATGCGCTGCGACTTTATTCTCCAGATTGATGAAAATCACTAGTGCATTCCAGCTAGAGAGAAACTAGCAGCTCAAAGCGCACCAGCGGCATGGTCGGCTTTGCTGCTCCTATCAACATGCGGTGTTCTCACTTCACTTACATGGAGACAAAAGTGGTGTTCAGATCTGATAGGAAACAGAAAAAAGGTTTGATGTAATCTGAGGGAAGAAGCACATTCCCTCGAATCAGAATTTCTGCCCCTGGTTCTCGGCTTGCTCTGTCCATGAAAAAGAAAAGGATTTATGCCATGTCGCCAGCAAAGAAAAGTTAGCCTAGTTTCTGTACATACTAGAAAACACATCGCTTTGCATGTTGCAGAGGAAGATACAATGCCCTGGATGCATGTTCCATTTGAGCAACCTGACATCTAGTCCTGCATCTTGATAGCTAATTTCTGAAACTGTCGGCACATGTGATGGAATTATTCGGTAATGGAGGTGCGGTTTCAGCGATAGAATGACATATCGGCTTCTAGGTTTGGACTCTACATTGGCAGGATTTAGGATTTAGGATTCTGCATAAAAATATGCATCTGGCAAACACATATATGCACATCATTTGAACAAAGAAGATGGCTACAAAAAAAGGACTTGCATCAATACATATGAGGAAAAGTCTACCAGCTTATAGCTGTTTGCCATAAAAAGAATTTGAGATTTAAAGCACCCCATCTGAATATAAAAGGTTGTTTGCATGATGCCAAGATCTATTAGCATGATCTATATGCTAATCAAAAGAGCCAAAGAGGTATGGACTTGAAGATAGTAACTAGCCATACAGTTCTAGCAGGAATGTTCCATAAGTCTTTCAACTTTCAATGTAACACGACAAAAAGGAAAGATTCCTTTCTTTTGGTCCAAAACAAAGTAACGTAGATAATACATTAAGAAGGGCTGCTTGGTCGGTGTAGCTTTGCAAAGAACTTGGCATATATCAGAAAAGACCAAGCTTGCATGTTCTGACAAACCAAAAGGGTCAAATCTCTTTTATTTTGTCTCCCACAATTAGATTGCAGAATTTGTCAACAGTACACAGAGGATTATCTCGATCAAGCCAACTGACAGGGGCAACAAATAACAATAATGTGCAGCCCAAGCTGCCACTGTTTCAGTTCTGTCTATCAAAGCGAGTACCAAAGGGAGCATAAATACTTGTAACACAAAATTACATGAGGTTGCTTGGTATACAAGCTAAGTAGCTAGCAAATTTAGAAGTAGTAACTCTCAACTGCAAGGAAGGAACAACCCTCATGAGTTCAGTGACTTATTGGAAATGTTGATTCATAGGATAACTGCTAAACCCTCCTTTTTCACAGGCCTGTTCCCTGGAAAAGCCGTGCGAGATACATCAACAAGCGCCTTGAAGCTGTAAGGTTCATGCATTGACAGCTCTGAGAGCACCTTCCTGTTGAGTTGGATGTTCTCCTTCATTAATCCATGCATAAAGTTGCCATAATTCACCTGTAAGTTAAATACAAGAAATCAGATGCAAGAAGCTCTACTTGAACAGCAAAGTGCAAAGCGGGTAGTATTGTGTTGAACTAGATGTCCTAATATGAACATGTACAGAAATTTGGTGATAATATGTTCCTAGCAAATGACAAAATTCCATTCCTTTTCGCAAGTTGAATGCAAAAGACAGATACCCCATGCAATCGTGTGCCAGCATTGATGCGCTCAATCCAAAGGGATCTCATATCCCTCTTCTTGTTACGCCTGTCCCTGTAGGAATATTGCAAGGCTTTCTCAACCCTCTCCCTTGCTATCCTTATGCAATTCTTTGCCCTTCCTCTAAATCCCTTAGCCAACTTGAAAATCTTTCCCTTGTTCATTTTGCTTACTGGATCTCCTGAACAATTTTCCCTGCTCCTGCAACATTGCAAAAGATGGGGAAAGATAAGTAAGCAAATAAGCAGCTTGAGTGCACTATCCTTACAGTTAGTAATCCATCACAAGAATCAGATGATAAAGTATATTCATATGCACTATTAGCATCATATGAAATTACTGCGTGGCCAAATAAAATCATTTCATCACTCTACAAACCAAGTAATCCACGATGTCATATACTAGAGTAATTTACTGAACCATGGATTCAAAAAACTACCAGATAATATATTCACTTTGGTCTAGGGAACAGGCGAACAGCAAACCATCAATGTTAGCACTCTAAATGCAACAAATGAAGCAATATCCTTTTTATTGAGAACATGAGGTTTCATCACGATGCACAGCCAAGGGCGGACCCAGCATAGGACATGGGTGTACACCCGATAATTTTTGCAAACGAAATCGAAGTTAGTAGGTAATATATTGTAACTGGATCAGATCCGAATACAAATAGTTTTGTTAGGGCTTTGGGTGCTCCGTCCCGCACAGCAGAAGCCAGAAGGAAAGAGAAGGGGCGGGCATACCTGGTGGATGCTCGTCGCCGGCAAAGGGCTTGTCGAAGACGTGACGAATGGCGCCGCCGCTCGTCCAGTCGCCGCCGCCAGTGAAGACCGAGGAGAGAGTCAGAGAGAAGGGAAAGGGAGAAAGAAACAGAGACGAGCCTGAGGCCCTCTGAGCCCTGAGGGGGGAGGGAGGGGAGGGCTGTCAATGAGCCGAGTGAGCCTGCTACGGTGCGCTACCTCAAGCTGGAGTTCGATAGCATCCCGACGAGCCGAGGTCGATCTGAGATCCTACCGAGGCTACAGCCAGGCTCGAACTCGGTTCGCCGTAAGCTCGCCAAGGCTTGAGCTCGACTCGAATATGCTCGTTTACTGCAGAAGATAGTTTAGAAGAGAAAGAAGAACGTTCCTGGCTTTTTTTTTCCGGTAAAGAGAGAGCTGCCAGTTGTAGTTCCCGGTGAATATGGATAGTAGTCAGCTCTATTAATTACTCAGAAACAAGGTTACAATTCTGAGAAACTAATTACTCGACACAAGCAGGATAACGGTTGCGCCACACTGCACTATGAAACAACCGGATAGCTAGCTTGCCAACTCATGGGCAACACCATTTTGCTCTCTCTTTATATGATGGACTCGAAATGAGGGCAATGCCCTGGCCACCTCAGTGGTTTCTTGTACAATGAAGGTCGACGATGATCGCTGGTCGGATGGCTTCCTGAGGAGGTTTACTGCACAAAGGCAATCTGACTCCAAAATGGCTAGTATGGGTGACCATTCTGCAGGAACGCTAACGTTCCTGGCTTTTTTAAGACCACGACAGAGCCGCTCGACAGTAGATAGAACATAGAAGTTATATGTAGCATCGATGATAGGATGAGAAAATGCCATCTCCAACAGATTACTCATCTCTAATACTCTATATATTTTCTCTCTCCATTGCTAATAATATTTTTATTAGTTTTGGTAGTCAATGTTACAGTAGATTACTCAATAGATATGATGGAGGGAAAAATCCCTTACATTTGAGCAAGAGGGAGGTGTGTTTTGGCGATCACTAAATTTTTTTTGGTATTGGCGATGGGATTGGTAATTTGCTGGAGCACCTCCTATTACCAAAAGGATAGTTTTTTGGTATTGGGAAGAAAGATAAGTAATTTGCTGGAGATGCTGGCGTGTTTAATTTGACGAATGTAAAATAAGTTGGAAAAAAAAAATACATTTGGACAGTCTTATCGTTGTGTCTTTCTTGATTTATGCGACACAACAACTTGCTAGATAATGGATCCTGAAGGATTCCAGCGTCTAGCTATACTGTACTATGTCACTTTTAGGTGGCTGGAAAATTTACTAAGGTAGCAAGGCTGCACGCACATATCAGACAAATAAAAATACCCGAGCTTCATTGAATATCTCTGTCTATTATAGGAGCTCGCGAGATCCGGGTTAGGCTCGAGCTCAGCTTGATTCATAGTATACCCAAGCTTGAATTGAGTATTTCGCAAGTTAAATTTTAATTGTTCGCGAGCCTGGAGCTTTTCTGGTAGGCCCACGGAGGAGGGGAGAACCGTGAATGCCTAGCAGGCTAGCAGGTATTATTAAGCTAGCTGTGCGGAGGAGGTACTAATTCTTACTTATAAATTATAAGCGGACTTAGTTAAATTTTAATTGTTCGCAGGCATCATTAAGCTAGCTGTGAAACTTGTCTTCCTCTATAAATTATAAGCGGACTTAGTAAATCTGCAGTAGATACAATTCGTATTATGTCACTGGTGCACAAATAACTTTTAGTCCCGGTTGGAAAACCCCCTTTAGTCCCGGTACCAATCCGGAACGACTTTTAGTCTCGGTTGCGTCTGAAAACTAAAATATTTGTGCGTCATGGAAACTTAAAATATTTGTGCGTCATGGGACTTCAACTTGAGACCTCTTGCTTCACACGTAGCTACATAACACATGTGACTCTAGTTGAAATGCTTTCTTTTATACTAACCCATGAAAGACCCTTTAGTCCTAGTTACTGGCTCTAACCGGGACTAAAGGGTCCTTTAGTCCCAGTTGGTAATCGGGACTAACTTTTAATCCCGGTTGGTGGCTCCAACCGGGATTAACTTTTAGTCCGAGCTCCCCGCCCGTCTCTCAGCGTTTGACTCGGGACTAATGTCTTTATTAGTCTCGGGCCCATCCCATCCTGAACTAAAAGATGGATCTATTTGATGTTCTGTACTAGTGTGTACTTAGAACCATTTTAAAAGTTAAAAGATCATATAGCAAGGACATATAAACGATATTTAAAATGAAAACGACTTTGTATTACTTTTGTCCATCAGCAGCATACATATTTGTGAAATTTGATATACGGGATGTGCATATTTACACTGATACACACAAAGGGTTACATATATATACGATCAGTTTCTCTCTAAACATGTATATGTTCAGCAGTATTGGGGAGAGTAGGCACATTTTTCTCCTTTTCTTCCCCCTTCCACAGTTGGCTTGCTTAATTAATAATTACACATCTACTCTAGCACGCAGTACTACAATATATATTTTTGTGAGCTATATATTATATTGTTTGCTTTTGCCCTTCTTGGAGGCCGCTTGTGCATCATAATGGCCGCTAGCATCGATTAGAACTGCGAGAGGAACTGGAGCTGCTTGAGGATGGGGCTGAGCGCCTCCATGAGCTTCTCGCAGGGGTGGTTGTGGACGCCCTCGTACGTGGTGACCACGATGCTCGTGTCCTTGGCCAGGCGCTGCACCTGCTTCTTCACATTGCACGTGTGGTGGGTGCACCGGTAGTAGCTCCTGCATGTTTAGCAGTCAGCAGCGTTTCCCAACAGGGAGGTAATTATTATTAGTATATCGACCGAGTTAATTATTATTATGCATGCATAAAACTTTTTAGAATTTAATGGCGTTTGTGATTTCAGTGGTAGGCGACGTTCCCGTCGACAGCGAGACGCTTGTGGTGATTTCGTCAATCTCGAGGATTTACTGGCTCAGTCTCTCGGAGGTGCTCATAGGGATAAGGTTGCGTACGTGTATTCATAAGGATGAATGTATGTGCGTGTTGTGAGCGTGTTCTGTGTTTCTCAAAAAAGACTATAACTAAAGAATTATTGTTTGCAGGAGATGTGTGCAAGTATTGCTAACATCGAGTTCACGAGAACAGGTCAGCATACACATGCATGATCGACATTTCGATACTTGATGCGAGATAGCATCCTGCAAGAGTGGATGCAGCATGCATATATGTATTTTTTTTTCAAAAAACATGCGTAATTATATATATTGAGCAAGAGTGGATGCAGCATGCATATATGTATTTTTTTTTCAAAAAAACATGCGTAATTATATATATTGAGCGCGGGCTAGTTAGAATTAATATAAAAGTAAGATTTATAGCTAATAATTATAATTATCTACCTCATACTCTATTTCATCTATTAAATATTCTAACACAATACTCTATATGATACATATTTATCATTATTATCTGGTTGCAACAGATTTTTTAGTAATATTTTTTTACTTTGCATCACACCTCCGTATGTGTTTAATGTGTATTTAATTGAACCATATGTTTGAACTATGTAAATAACATAAAAGTAGTATTTTTATATAAATAATAACATAAATAATATATTAATAATGATAGAAATAGTAATTTAGAATTATATATTGGGGCACTTTAATATTTTTTATAATTATATAATTTATATTCAGATTTATGGATTACTTTCACTTTTAATAATGATATAGTTGGACTTATATGCAAATTCAGGGGGTTATTTGTATTATTCTTATAATGACATAGGTGGGTAATTTATAAGAAGATTAGGGGATTAATTTAAATTATTTTTTTAATGGCCGAGGTGGGTAATTTAGATACATGTTTAGGGGGTTACTTTAGATTATATTTTATAATGCAGAGTTGAGTAATTTAGATACATATTTAGAGGGTTACTTTAAATTATATTTTATAATGGTAGAGTTGGGAAATTTAGATACATATTTAGGGGTTATTTTCATAATGGGAGAGTTGGGTAATTTAATGAAAAATAACAGATCCAATGACTACTATGATTAGATTTGTCCGATTGATGACCAGATATTTTTTATTTTTATGAGAATTTTCGATCTAACGGTAGCACATGGTTCTTCAACCTCATGCTGCAAATAGTGAACCTCTCCTAGATGGGTCTAATTCTTCCGCCTAGGTAGGTAGTACTTCCTCCGTCCTAAATTATTGGTCGATTTAAATTTCTTAATTCATAAATTTTACTATGCATAGCAATAATGGTGATCCTCGCTTCCTCTTGCTGGCTTGGCATCACCCTCCCACCTTGCGCCCACCTCCATTGCTAGTCCGGTAACCCCGGACTCGTCGTAGCATGTGTGAACATGAGGTTTGACACTATCGACTAAGCAACCCCGAAATTTCCAGTGGCTTTGTTCTCTAGGATGTGTGTTGTTGCATACTCTCTCTGTTTGAAATAATAAATCTTTAGTTTTATCTAAAGTTTTCGGGCCTTATCCCGCTATGGAAATTTTTTTATCTAAAGTCAAGCCTATCTAACCTTGACTAAATTTATAAGAAAAATATTAACATCTACAATATTAAGTAAATGAACAACCAATATACATTACACAATGCATCTAGTGAAAGTAGTTTGATATTTATTGTAGTAGATATTTACACATTTTTCTACAATATTGGTCAATGAAAAAATTGACTCCGAACAATGTTAAAAAGACTTAGGATTTGCAAGAGTAGTACAAAGTTTGCATGCACATATGCATTGCATACTCCAATACTCTATGAAACGAATGATACTAAAAATGGGTGGGACACCGTCTTTCCGGCGACTTATTAGCTAGATGAACAACATGTGGTCATTTTAAGGCCCCGTTTGGATCTCTCCAGATTTTAGAATCAGCAAGGAACCAGATTTCTCAGATTCTTGGATTCCATAATCTTTACCATTTTGATAGAGGTAAAATCTAGAGTGTTTGGATCCCTAGCTGGATTTTAGAATCTAGATTCTAAAATCTAGAGACATCCAAACGGGGCCTAAGATGCGGACAACCGAGTAGATGTGTAGATAGAAATTTGGCGAACAACAGTGGCGACCATGACCATAGCTACAGTATCGCGCATGCGCAAACCCATAATATATACCCAACTAAACAATCAGGCGCATACGTAATGACGGCAGTGATGCAATGCATCAAGCTGACACACACGATTACTGTATGCTGAGCGCACACTGACAGTCTGACACCCACGTACTATACCCCCAATGCTGTCATATGCATGTTAGCTCGGGGAGCGTTGAACCTCCATGTCCATCTGGTTATTTCTTAATCCCACGAGATGATGTGATCGATGTGACCTGATCAGAATTGGATGCATGCGTGATGCCAATCGAAACGCAACATACACTGATACACAAGCACATATATATATATATATATATATATATATATTTTCAGCGCACGCATGCAATTGATCCAATGATGAATGCATGATCCGTCAGACACGGATATATAGATGCTTCCGATCAAAGTCGGCGGCCGACGTCGTTCAATTTGCATTTGCTCGCTGGTGCGCATGATGAAACGAGTGATGCGAAACTAGCTAGTAATTAAGAGGTCGAGAAACCGATCGAACCTGGGGTGGGCGCTGTTCTTGACGGCCTTCTGCCCGTACTTCCTCCACCGGTAGCCGTCGTCCAGGATGTCGTTGGCGCTCCGCGTCTGGAACGCGAACCGCGGCCTACTCACCTTCTTCTTCCCCGACGACGACGACCTCCCCGCGCCGCTGATCCTCGCCTTCTCCTTGTTACCAGTACCACCGCTGCTCCCCGCGGCCTCGCCGCAGTCGTTCTCCCCGCTCTGGTCCAGCTGCTGCGCGGCCGCCGCCGCTTGCTGGTGCAGGTGCAGCCCCGGCACGGGCGGGGAGCCCGCCATCAGGCCGGCCTGCTGGAGCAGCGACGACCAGTCCACCATCGGCGGGAGAATCATCGTCGGCGCCACCGTCGCCAGCTGATCAGGGCCCAGGGGAGGAAGCAGGCTGCTGCACGCTGCCGCCGACGCCTGCTGGAGTGCGGCGAGGGCACCGTGCTGGTTGTCATCCGGCGATAGGCTCGGCGGCGCATCGAGCACTGCTGCGGGCGGCGACGGCACGGAGAAGTAGGGGAAGCCGGGGAGCGCGTGCGGCTCGTCGTCTCCTCCTTGTAGGTTCTCCATTGCAGCAACGAGCTTGCGTTCCAGGAACAGGGACGGGCAGACGTGGGCACCAGCATTGAGACGACATGTCTTCTGGGTTATATAGATAGAAGCAAGCAACTCTCTTGAGCCGCCTCCAGGGCAAACGAGAAGGCACCGGAAGATGCGAGGAAATTTAATTAGTTGGGCAAACGCGCACGCGCAAAGCTAAAGCCTAAAGCCCTGTAGGATCAGAGAGAGAGAGAGAGAGAGAGAGAGAGAGAGAGAGAGAGAGAGAGAGAGAGAGAGAGATGATCGAGCAAGCGAGCAACCATATATATCCCAACTACCCTGGCCTGCTGAATTCTGTTCAACCGCCCCGTCCGCCCCCGGCATGCACGCTGCCCCTTTCCGGCCCGCCCCGTGCACGGAGGCTTGCTCCGCACTGCTGCTGTGCCTGTGTCCCTGCCTGCAGAAACAGAGAGGAGCCGGCAACGGAAGTAGTAAAGCTGAGTGAAACGGCCCCGGCTAATTGTTACCTTTCGATTGAGCAAACTAACAGATATGCATATATGCAAAGGGATCGGATGGAAAGAAGGATCCATTCTGCAGACTGGTAGCTCGTGTTTGGTGATAGGTGCCGCACGTACGCGCGCATGTCCTTCAGTTCTTGTCCATGTGAAAACCAGAGCAACCAGAAAAAATCATATGGATTCCCGAGTGTCCGCGTCGATCGCCATCTATGATCTATGCAAACCTAGCTGAGGCGGCTTGACGCACAAACCTCCGTGACGACACAGTTAGCTAGCTCCCGATACGCCTGTGCAGGGGGATTACGTGTCCCGACACACGAAAGCCGGCCCTGTGTTACACGACATCATATCCAGGGCGGGTACGAAATCTGTTGGGAGTGGCAGTATGCCATTTCATTTGTTCCATTGATGTGCATGCATCCATGAGGGATTGTTTACGAGCGGCTTGTCTGCTTGGCAGGACCAGGAAGCTTGAAACGGTCGAACACCAGGCGGCTACTGGTCTTCTAGATTCTACTAGAGAAACTGGTTTCGCAAGCGAATCCATCACAAAGATCTGAAAGATGGAGAGAAGATTAAAAAGGGGATCGCTGAAAATGTTCGATAGACGAGTAGACAACGCTCAATGGGCCGCCGCCAATCATGAATTGTCGTCGGAGCCCAAGGAGAGACAGCCCAAGCCCAAGGTCGGCCTGGTAGCCGTCGCCGGAAACAGGGAGGCACGTGCGCGCGCGAGCACCGGAAACAGGCGGCGGCCGCCGGCAGGACCACGCGTGACCTGGGCGGAGCGGTTGGGGCGCCTCGTGGGTGCGCTTGCTGGCCGCCGCTAGGTTGCGTTGCTTGCAGGCCGCGGGTTCCGAGCTCTGACTCCATGGCGCCCTCGGCCGCGGAGGCGGACTCGGCGGCGGCGTCCTCCAGCGGCCGCCTCCTCGTGCTCTACGCCTCGCAAACCGGGAACGCCATGGACGCCGCGGAGCGCGTCGGCCGCGAGGCGGAGCGCGGGGGCTGCCCGGCCGTCGACGTGCTATCCATGGACGGCTTCGATCCCGTAAGCTCCGAAAACCTAAAGTCCCCGCAGCCACACGACCCGTACATGTGAGTCCGTGACGCCTCTGCTTATTCGTGCAGAGTCGCTTGCCGAGCGAGCGGTTCGTGGTCTTCGTCGTGTCCACCACGGGGCAGGGGGATCCCCCGGATTCCATGAAGGTCTGCAGATTTTCATCCACTTGATTATGTCCAGTCGTCTGGATTGCTTAATTGGAATTTTCGGTTGGATTTTGCGACAGGGGTTTTGGAGATACCTGCTTCGGAAGGATTTGGGCGCGCAATGGCTCGAGGGGGTCCGTCATGCAGTGTTTGGACTCGGGGATTCAGGCTACCTGAAGTACAATGTGAGGCATCTGTTTTTGTAAGCTTGCTAATGCGTTATATGCTGCCTTCACGACAGTAATGTGTGGGCATCTGTCTTCATGTCAAAATCAACTGCAGTAATTTGCCTACATTATGGCGATTTATGGCTGCATTCCACAATATGCATCTTTAGAAAACAGTATATACGGTTATAATGACATACTCCTTAGATACTATTCCTTTTGCTTTGGGTGGCTGCGAGGAATGATTTGTGTTAAGTACCATTTTGGCGGACATATAAGATGTTCTTATCTTAACACTGTTTTTGTGAATGCTTGAAAACTGAAGCTATACAGTTAAGTTCCAATATAACCACTATAGCAATTGAGATAATATTTGCAAGTGCCCGAACATGACATTGTAATTTTTCATTTTGTATAATGTAAACATGCATTCCGTTGCATTCTCAACCCTGTTGATGTCTTATGTGTATCAAGTCAAGGCTTAAGCTCGTAATATGCTGCTCACAAGTCATGACTTCTGGTTTGCCAATGTACAATCTTTTCGTTTCTATTTGTCCTTCATTAGTGCGTTTACTACTGCAGTTTGCCGCAAAGAAGCTTGATAGAAGGCTTTCACATCTTGGTGCAGAACGAGTTGTAGAGATAGGCTTGGGAGACGACCAGCATCCTTCTGGGTATGATTTTAGTATCTTGTTTGTTCTGTACTAAAATAATTGTGATAGTGTGGTTATAAAATGTGTACATTAGCATTTTCTTTTTTGGTCAGAAGCATTTCTCAACTTTAATGGATCTTCTTCATTGTTGTTACATCAGATATGAAGGGGCTTTAGATCCTTGGTTGCTGTCTTTGTGGAAATCTCTGAATGAAACTAATCAGTCACTCTTACCTAGAGTATCTGATATCAATGATCCTAATTTGAGTACTTTGGGGGATCCAAAAGTTCATGTCATATATTACTCTTCCAATGAGGTTCCACAAGATTCTATACTTTCAGGTATGAATGCATGAGCTAGCTAGTGTTTAGGGGTAAGCTCTGTTTTGCAGTATTTATTCACGACTTTAGCTATTGTCTATTCCGCAGACCCCAATAAAATAATAAATAGTGCAAGAACAATGTCCCCTGCGCTACAGTTTCATGATGATGGAGGGCCACCTTACATGCTTCAAATGGTATGCCCTACATGTTCTTTAGAGTTTAGACACAGCGTGAACTTGAAGCATTGTTATTTTTATTCTTATTTCAATATCTAGATTAACGTTAACTTATTTAACTTATATGTTTCACTAGTTTTCTTTTGCTTTCAAAGTATTATAGTTACATATTACTGGCTATTTCTATCAATGGATATTATTTAATTTTTGTTCCTCTGGAATCGTGAATGGTTGGTTATAAAGAGGTATCTCTGTTGTTTGCTATTTTTTCTTGAATGACACAGGAGCAGTTATTTGCTATAAACAAACTTCTATCTGGAGTACTCACTTAATTCATTGTTGGCCAAAGGCACACGCTGCCAAAATCATTGTGTACCCGTCGTTAAATGGCTATGGCATTGTTTCTAGTATTTGAACTTATTATTTGTATGAAGTTAGACTTTGTTTTGCAACAGATAATTCAATAGTTCCTTCATAGTGGTCTCAGACTCTCAGAGACTTAGAAACTAAATAATATGTTTGTTTTTTTTTACTCGAGGCCATCCCCCACTTCCATTACTTAAAACGGAAAAACCAGAGTACATGTACAAAAATAAAACAGGGGAGATACGGCACGACATACCTAAGTTTCTACCCTGATTTAATACTTTTGACCTTAGAATGCTAACAGGTCTGATTTTAGATTTTGTATTTTAATAAGTTAAGAAGTCAGTTAATTCATTAAGGCAATGTTTATACCATGTATGGGTCAATTCTGAGTAGAAGGTTCCATCAGAACAATAATTGTTTACTCCCTAAATCAATGTATCTAGAAAAGCCAAAACGACTAATAATTTGGGACGGAGGGAGTACTTCAAGCTATTTCGACTCTTTCTTGATCTTCAAAAAGAAATTGATTCCACAATGTTAAGACGAAAAAAGGAAGTGTGGGAAAAATGTGCAGACCTTGAAGTAGCGATCAAAGTAGCGAGTACGGCAATTATTATATGGCAAAGTACTCATTGTACCCTATTTTAATTAAGACCATAGATCATAGATTTTGGTAACACAGGGTATGCTGGAGTTAGCTTCTCTAGCTGTTATTCTTTTCTGTGGCCAAGCACTCATCTAGTAAACCCTACTTGGAACTTGCAAGACAACTTTTATTGTACAAGTTGAGAAACTACCATTCACTACTTGTTCCATGGACACTTAAGCAGTCAAAATTACTGTGAGAAGCTGTCCACTCTTCGCATCACTGAGCTCAACTCGAGTGCCACCACCATGTCGTAAATTTATTTTTTTTTCTCGAATACGCAGGAGAGCTGCGTATGAAGGAAAAAAGGCCAAAATGGCCATAGAAGACCCCCCCCCCCCCCCACCCCACACACACACGCACCCAAAAATTTAGGATACATGCGCGCCCATGTAACAGAAAAAAGCGACCTCGTCACCTACACCTTAAACCTTCTGCCCAGCAGGTCTAACTGCGACCAACATGCTTAACCCCTTTGCCCCTGCCAGCTGCCAGAGCTCAGCTTCTTCCAGTGCAAGGGTGATAGCCTGGAAAATTCTAGGAGAAACTCCGTTGAACACAACATCATTCCTCGTCCTCCAAACTGTCCAGGTTCCTAAAATGACCAGCGAGTTCAGCCCTCGCTTAGCTTCTTTGCCCACCAAATCAGAACTTTGCTGCCACCATTCAAAAAGATCTTCTGTGTTGGCCTGTGGTGAATGAACAGAGAGACCCATGTGACCCAACAGCAAATGCCAAAATTGCCAGGAGAAGACGCTTGTGTCATGAGGTGTTGGATCGTTTCATCCTCCTGGTTGCAGAGGGGGCAACACACCAGGTGTGGCAGCCCTCGCCTAGCTAGTCGATTAGCCGTCCAGCAACGGTTATGTGCCACCAGCCAGAGGAAGAATTTGCATTTTCTTGGCACCCATGATCTCCAAATCAGCTTGTTTACCATGCATAAATAAATTTTATGATGATTGGCATTGCAACAAGATGTTTACCATGCATAAATAAAGTCCAACTTAACTAACTAATAGATGTAAACTTTAAAGACTAGTTGCAACAAGCTTGGGGAAAGTGATGGTCATTGTGTTGATAGTCCATCTGTTATGCTAATGTATTATGATTCAGCTCTAATCTGTTTATTGTTTCTGTCGCTGATGATGTATTGATGTTTATAACCCTTTTCAGGTAGCAAATCAGCGTCTGACTGAGGAGGGCTCTGACAGAGATGTTCGCCACTTTGAGTTGGAAGATCCATCCTCTGTATGTCACTTATACTACAATCCACAATTGTCTCGAATTCCTATGACACGTGGTACTTCAGGAATGAAAAGATAATTGTGTTTCTCTAATGTTAGGCCATCAGTTATAAAACTGGCGATGCTCTAGAAATACTGCCAAGTCAAAATCCATCAGCTGTTGATGCCTTCATTGAACGCTGTAACTTGGATCCAGATTGTTACGTAACGGTATGTGAATCTGTTTTGTAGAGTTATCTGCTTGCAACTTTGTGTTTTACCTCACCTGCTGCAGCAAGCTCTCGTTATTTTTCCAATACTTGTCCTGTAGCAATTCTTCTCACCTGTTGCAATTCTCTTTAGATGTAGTTGTGTTTTTTTTAAAAAAAAATGGTCTCGCCTTTTGCAATTTGACTAATAAGGAAGCGTGTCCTCTTGTTCGTCCAGATTCGAGGGAAAAGTGAGGATAAAATTTCCAAGGGTTCAGCTGTGAGTAGCCTGATGGATCGCATCAAAATGAAGACCTTTGTTGCTTTGACAATGGATATTGCATCAGCATCCCCTCGGCGGTATTTCTTTGAGGCAGGAGCCAATATTTTGAATGCTTTGTTTCATGAACCTCTTTTCTATTTTTTGATGTCACATTTTATATCTGTGTGTCTGGTATGTCATGCCAATCTGCTATAATTCACATGACTCCAATGTTCTGTGATAGGTCATGAGCTTTTTTGCAACAGCTGAACATGAAAAAGAGAAACTTCAGTACTTTGCTTCTCCTGAGGGAAGAGATGACCTTTACCAGTACAATCAGAAGGAGAGCAGGACTGTTCTAGAAGTGAGAATGTTTATACTCAAGATTTTTTTTTTCTCTCATAACAAATTTCGTGCAATAAATTCCTTAGTGCGCAGAACCATTCTGGCAAATATGCCTCTTCGTCCTTCAGTTGCTTTTTATGGTTAAGAAATAACATGTGGTTTCGTGGTGTTTTTTTTAGGTGTTGGAGGATTTCCTTTCAGTTCAAATGCCTTTTGAATGGTTGGTGCAACTAACACCTCCATTGAAGAAAAGAGCTTTTTCCATCTCATCATCCCCATTGGCACATCCGAATCAAATACACTTGACTGTTAGCATTGTATCATGGCTTACTCCTTTCAAGAGAACACGTCATGGGCTCTGTTCTACTTGGCTGGCTGGGCTCAATCCAAGAAAAGGTATGCTCTACGTCATTAGTTGCAGATTTGCAGTTAATATCCTGCGCATGTTTTTCTTTGTTCTGTTATTTACCTGAACATGACTGCTCCTGTAGCCACTGTACCTACCAAAACACAACTATGAGCTCTCTCACACATTATAATTATATGCAGACAATCTTATCCCCTGTTGGATACGCCAAGGATCCCTGCCTCCTCCACATCCATCAGTTCCTCTTGTGCTTATCGGACCAGGAACAGGATGTGCGCCATTCCGTGCATTCGTGGAGGAAAGAGCTGCGCAGACTGTAGCAGAACCAACGGCCCCAGTTCTATTCTTCTTTGGCTGCAGGAATGAAGATAATGATTTTCTATACAAGGATTTCTGGTTAACTCATGCCCAGGATGAGGGGGTGCTTTCCTCCAAAAAAGGTGGTGGTTTGTTTGTTGCTTTTTCCAGGGATCAGCCTCAAAAGGTCTATGTACAACATAAGATAATGGAACAGAGTGCAAGAGTCTGGAACTTATTACTCTCTGGTGCTGCGGTGTACATTGCTGGCTCTTCAACAAAAATGCCTGCTGATGTTACAGCTGCACTAGAAGAAGTAATCTGTAAAGAACATGGTGTCAAAAAAGAGGACGCCTCAAAATGGCTCAGGGATCTAGAAAGGGTTGGTAGATTTAACATTGAGACTTGGTCATAGTTGATAGTTGTGATGCTTCTGAGTTATTGGGGGCAAGAAAGTACATACTGTCAGAATTCCACCACAAATATATTTATGGGGTATGAAAATGTAGAAACATACATGTGCACAGACATACAAAAAGTTTCCTATAGAAGTGACAGAGGATGACCTAACAATTTCCCTCTTAGTGCTCTATCAGGAAGGACATTTCATTTGAAATTTGGTGGGAGCAGTATAATTACATCAGCATTTGTTGTATTCCATTCTTGGTTGCATTAAACTCTTTTTTGGGATATAATGATCAGTCTGAAATCTCACTACTACAGGTCTCTTTTGAACAGTCTACATCATGCTTGTCTGTCAATTGTTACTGATGTGTAGGGCATGCATTATCTCAAGCTGCCATTGATGTTTCGCTGCGAACGTACTCCCATATCAAAGTGTTTGTGTGCAATTGTTTGCGCGTTCAGTTCTATCTCAGGTCCAACTCTCCACACGTGACAGGCTGACCACTGATCCAACCCAACCGCAATCGTCTCCCGGTCCAACGCTACACAGCACTGGGCCTGATGGACTCAACCTATCTGCCTGCTGGGTCGATTCCAGCCCAACCACCTCCGTGGAACACACGCGACCTCTGAATTCGGAATCTGAAAGACCGAAACGAACCTATCCAACAACACAATGCAGTCGAACAAGCCCTAGCGACGGCGAGAAACCAGTGAGAAGGGGAGGGAATAAAGCTACAAGCTAGTACCTTTTAGTGCGCTTTGATTTTTCTCCTAGGTACTAAGCATCTCCAAAAGACTCTTTATATGTTTAGGAATAGAAATTTTGGTTAAAATTACCTTCCAATATCCTTTGCAATTGGATATCTAAATATATATCTTCTTTATTCCGAATTTCTCGCTAGCAAAAAATGGAGAGCGAGAATTACTCTTTAGACTACGCACAAGATATAGAAAAGCTGTTGGAGAGTATAAAGATATAGAAAATAATTTTTACTCAAATGACTCTCTAAATGATGATCTACAGAGTAGATTTTAGAAAGGCTCTTGGAGATGCTCTTAGGCTAATAAGTTCTAAATACGGTTATCCTAATTATGTAGTCCCTAATTAACATCACTTCACAAAATTTAAAAGATGTATATATTGCAATGATTCATCCACAACATCTAGGGATATAAGCATATTGTTGCTGCGACAACCTTAAGTTAGTGCTATGATAAAATCTGCCAAGTGATTAAGCAAAATGAGTCAATTAATTCAACTTGTGGATAATTGCATTTCCTAGGCTTAGTGTTGGTCTATTTTTTAGATTGGACCAAACTACATGATATGTTAGTAAATCTTTATTTCAATATTTCTTACCAAAACAAGATGATTTGTTATATTTAACATATCCTACGTACACCATTGTATAATGATATAAACTTGTGTTTCAAAAGTCAGCTCCAACATTGTCATACCAATTGCCCAGCTACTGGTGCTAAGCCACATGACATAGTTCTGCTAGTAAATCTACAAGCCCACAAACCACATAATGCAACTGAATATTTGCTATATTATTTTGTGATCATATTCAACATCTTCAACCCCACATATTCTCTTTGTCCTGCAAGATAATGAAAATATATGGTGGGATGGTGTAGTTCCCATCTTCATATGATCACAGAAGCATAATATTCTAAACTACGTATATGTATTAGGATCTCGATAACCATAATACAAACAACATAAACCGATGCCATGGCATTAACTAATCACGTATGATGCTTAAAACAATAGCATATTGGTTGAAGATAATTTGCTCCGAAATTGAGCTGTAAGGATGAAAACAAATTACTAAGAGTACTCCAAGGGTGATTTTGCAAAAGAAAAAAAACCAATTTTTGAATGGGAATGTAATCCACACTTGAGATGTTTCAACCGCCAATTAGGTGGACAATTATAAATTTAGGATAACATACCTTGCACGAAGATATGTAAATAAATTAGGTTCTTCTACTTCTATATAAAGACTACTTTACTTTCATCATAGTAGGAAAAAGGTACCTGTTGCAAAAGGAGTTGAGTTGCAAATAAAGTTTACATCAACAAAATGATATATTGCAAAAAACGTGTAATAAGAAATTACAATTGTTCGCACACATCTACTACAAGAATTCTTTACAAATATGATCTAATACGAAAGCCCATGACAAGAATACAATCCAATAAGAAAACTACAATTGTTCATGCACATCCCAACAAGAAGACTTTTCTTCAATTGATCTTTTGATAGGCTCATCCAGTTGGAACATGTATATGAATCCTCATGACCCCACTTGAATCATGGGAGAATTCTCGCTGTTTCCAGTTGGAACATGTGAAATCCTCTCAAAATCCTGCAAGCAAATAGCCCATAACATATACAAGCAAGCATGTATAGCTGACAGATCAGAAGTGAACGCTTAATTCTGTACATTATATACACAGGAGTAACCAGTTTTTTCATGATTTTTTTAGATTACAAAAGACAGTATAACAATATTCCAATATATTGTAGTGTTGCATGGCGAAATATAGAAGGCGGAATATACATCACTTATATAGAGCAAAAACGATGGATGAATACTAACTCTATTGCTATACATGATGACATCTGACAAATTTATCACCGAACATTTTCACATGTTCATTTACATCAAAAGAAAAATCAAATGACAAAGAGCATAAGAAAAAAAGAGAACAAAAGGTACCTCGACAGAGCTCATCTATGAATCTATGAATGAATGCTATAAAGGATGAATGAATGCTATAAAGGATGAATGAATGATCAACTTTATTTTTACACCAATAATGACAGAAGAGAGCTCAATAGCTCATCTATGAATGCTATACATGATAAAGAAATGTGAATACCAATAATGACTGAACAGAGTTCATCTATAAATGCTATAAAGGATGAATAAACAATCAACTTTATCAAACACCAACGATATATTTCAGTGTGCTACTGTTCAAATAAAAATTACCATAAAAGATCTTCAACACGAATCGTCTTTCTTCTAACCCAGAGCACCCCAACAAGCGATACTTGCCTATGGCTACCCTCCTCCCATGTAGCCGCCAGATCCATGATCACCACCCGAGTCACCATTTCTCAAACGGTACCCTACCAACTACCAACCGCTGGACCTTCACTATCACGGCCGGTGCGCCGCCGCCGTACCAGCCACCACCAACCGGCACGACAGCAAGATGACCATCACCGATAAACATCTCTCTAAGCCTGCCCGATGCCCGGATGATGCCCAGATCCTGCGATCAGCTAGGGGATCCAATAAAACGAGAGAAGATTCCTCAAATCGGCTCCTCTTGCAGCTTTGCCTACCGATCTGAGCAAGAAGGTGCGGAGGATGTTCAGCAGGCCACTGCAATTGGAGTATTACGAGAAGCCTAAACCCTAGGTAAGGCGGGTGGGATGCCGTTTGGTTGGGCTTTTAGGGGCTTTGTTGGTGCCTTGCCGGTCCTCGTGTGGTATAGCTGGCTAGTTGTGGGCCGGCATGGCTCGCTCGTCAAGTCGAGAGGTTGGCCTGGTACTATAGATGGACGTGGTTGCTCCATGGAGTGAACCACAACCAACCCACCGAGCCAAACAAGAAGTAATGGGGCACCGTTCTATCCAATTTGCTCGTAAGCTGCCTAGTTGGTGCCCCAATGGTTCATGTGGGTCGAAACATTTGATAGCAGGAGGAGGATTGTACTGCTAGCCAGCTAGGGCCGCAGCGCTATCCAGTTTGTAGCAGGAATGGACAGATATAATAATTATACAATATAAGCGGCATATGTAGGAAGTCATCAACATTGCTGCAGGAAGGAGTCGAACCAATAGTCATCCAATATTAATCCAACATAAGGCAACATGAACAGTATTAATTTTGTAATAAAAATAGACTTTAACTATCAAGGAGTCCAGCACAACACTAATTAGTTTCTAGCAGAACTCCAACTAATAATAGCAGGAAAATAACATGCATAAATTTCCAACGTTCCCAAAGTAGATAGTGATGCTCATAGTCATAACATAGAGTAACATGACATGATGAAATTTAAACCACAAATTACAGAATTAGGTCAGCAAATTATCAAAATTCATCTAGTCTCAAAGTGCTTCTCCACAAAGACGGCGGCCTCTCAAAGCAATTCTCAGATAGCATTAATTTGTTAAATCTTGCAACATGACTAAGAATCAAATTGATCAGAAGCAGGCCAAAGCAGATAGAAATGTAGATCGAGCAAGAATCAACCAATCACAGTGCATTGAACCTCAACATTAATTACATGTGAATCACCATCTCTGTTAGAGAATTCAGTAGCAATCCCCTGAGGAAGTGGGTGCCCTTTGTGTACACGGGAGAACTTAGGGCTTGATTGGTTGGCTACCAAAACGTGGGCATGTCAAAATATGGGTATGCCAAAATATGGGCATCCAATCTTTTTTACCAAAACGTCGGCAATTTTAGAAGGTGAGCTACCTTTTGGATTCCAACCAAATAAGTGCTAAATTTTTTTCGGTAATGCTAGGGATAGGGCACGCCCTATCCACTCCGCGCCGCTCGCTCGCCTCTCCACCGATGAATCTCGCACGCCGCTCCCCCGACGTGCAGACCAATCAGACCGGCGGCACCCTTCCTCCTCCTTGACCCCGCCGCCACATCTTACCGGCGGCGCCCCTCCCTTCTTGCCTCTCCTCCCCACGCGGCGCGGACCTGTAGGCGCAGCACAGCAAGGCCGGCACGGCTCAGGAGCGGCGGTGCAGCGAGGAGCGGTTGGAGGCGGAGCTGCGGCAGTGGCTCGGTGGCGCGCGAGCAGGAGCGGCGCGGCGCGACCAGAGGCGGAGGAGCGGCTCGCCGGCGCGCCAGCGGGAGCAGTTGTACAGCGGCGTAGACCTGGGGGGCAGGGTGGCAGGCGCGGCTGCGGCGGCAACAGGTCAGCGAGGCGCACGGGGATGCGCGTCCCCTAGCGACGAGCTCCCAGGCTCACCATCCTCTTCCTCCACCACCACCCGTGCAGTGTTTCTATTTTTGATAGGTTTTGCTGCATGTTGCAGGTGTACGCTTTAAGTGTTTCTGGTGTTTCAAAAAAAATGTTGCAAGTGTATGCTGCAAAAGTAGATATAGATGTGATATTGCATATGTTTCACACACATGTTGTAAGTATTTTAGTTGGGTGTTATATCTTCAACATGAAACAAGTGTTGCGGCGGATTTTTTTTGTTGCATCAACGGATGCTGTAACTTTTTTTGATATATTTTTGATGCTGCAAATGTTGGTTTTGTATACTGCAGAAGTTTATTCTTTATGTTGCAGATGATATTTTTTGATGTTGCGACGCTCCAACGGAGAGTCCGATATATCGGACGTCCGATATATCGGACGTCCGAGTGCTAGCAACACCGAATTTTTTTTTGGTATACCCATATTTTGGTATGGTAAATTTTGGTAACCAACCAATATGACCCTTAGCAACGTGGGTGTTACTGTGCGGACGTCGTCGTCGAAGCCAATCCAGGGCCAGTTGCAGGCATGTGTGTTCTCGATCGGCCATAAACAGACACTAAACAATCCCCCCGCCCCAGTAATCCAGCGCGATCCGCTCAGCAAGATCCCAAGAACCGAGCTCACAGGCCTCCTCCGCCCTGCGCGCGGCCACGTTGTCGTCCCCCACGCTCCAGACGCCACAATCGACGGCACCATCGCCATTCCGGATGCCCAAACGAAGAACACTGCCGAACCAGCACCGATTCAGACCGCCGGGCAGGTCGCCGCGCGCGTCGGGGGGAGAGAGAGAGAGAGACAGAGAGAGTATCTTTGCGGCCGGGAGCGAGACGATGGGGGCGGCGTCGAGATGGTGCAGGAGCGTGACGGCGCAGCCGCCTGCCTGGCCGGTCGGAAAAGTTGGGGCGACGCCACTGATCGGAAGGTAGTCGCGAGGGGATCTGGCGTCCAACTCGCTGCCGGCTGCAGCGAGGGAGGTGCCGAGCAAGCCACGAGTCGGGTTTCTCAGAATTTTCGGGATATTCAGGGGTATTTGGATGCTAAGGGCTAAAATTTAGTTCCCTTGCAGATATATTTCAATACCCATTAGAACGATTAAATATAAATTAATTACAAAATTAACTGTAGAAGCTTAGAATTAATTCGCGAGATGAATCTATTAAATATAATTAATTCATAATTAGCTCATGTAAATATATGCTAATTATGAATTAAATAGATTTAATTACAAAACTAATTGTAGAAGCTTAGAATTAATTCGCGAGATGAATCTATTAAATATAATTAATTCATAATTAGCTCATGTAAATATATGCTAATTATGAATTAATTATATTTAATAGATTCATCTCGCAAATTAGTCTAGAGGTTATGTAATTAGTTTTATCATTAATTTACGTTTAATACTTCTAATTAGCAACTAAATATCTGATGTGATAGGGCTAAAATTTAGCCACCGGACCTTAAGATTTTGTCATCCTTACAAACAACCAACATTTAAATGCCAATTTTAAAAATACTCTAACAATTGTATGAGTACCACACATGAGAGATGATTTACGTAACGAAATACGAGTTCTTGCCCTCCTTCCAAAACACTTGCTCTTAGTTAACCATGTCTAGTCAAACCCACTGCATATTTGAATTCTTTGGTTGTTAGTTATGAACTTATAACTTATTTAAGAGCATCTCTAGCTGTCTCTCTTTTCCCAACAAACTGACAATATTGAGAAGAAGATATACTCCAACAATTCTCCAAAATCTCTCCCTTTCCCCAATAATTATTAGATTGTCCTAATATTTCACCTCAACACCCCTCAAATAAAGGGAGAATTGTGGCCCTTCCAATATGTTAGTTGTATTGGGATGAGGTTATTGGAAAACTGTAAAAGCTCTCCCAATAATCTATGAAAGTGATATTGGAACATCCTAATATTATTTTATTGGGAGATGTTTATTAGGAAACTGCTGAAGATGCTCTAATAGATTAACTGTTTTCCGACACCTATTAGAACTAATTTGTATTGCAAATCGACAGCTTTAATAGTAGAATGTTCATTTATTAAGTCATTTGCAGTTTTTTTAAACATCTAAACTGTCATTGGCTGATCAACTTTGTTCCTTGATCATATGTCAAGATTGTTTTTTTGGTATATGATGGCAATTGGCTGTCGTGGAGTTTGAGCTGGGAACAAAACCATTTGTGGTTCATTTGTGCATGTGAGCTGGATTGAATACATCATATACTATCCATTAACAAAAGTGCAGTACCTGCTGCTGGGCCTTAACTGCGAGTCAACATCCGATTATGATCTACAATTTAGATGTTTACAATGATGCTATCTATTTCACCTTTCCATTCACTGGCATTGCTATTTCATTTTCTATTGGTTCATTCTTTTTTTAACTTTGGTTGCTTGACAACAAGTCTTTGTTGCCTATGGTATCATCTCCCGCCCACCCATCACTTAATGTGATAAACTTTTGATATATACTTGTAACGTTGCAATCAGTCTGTTAAAGACACACTCTCTGTTCACTGCAAAATTCCCTTTCATGCCTTATCTTGTTTATTTACTGTAAATACGGAGTAGCATGTCATATCGAATAAATACTTTTTGCAGGATTCATTGTTGCTGCTCACGGGTCCCAGCCGTGCTATTGCATTGATTGATCCTCCAGAGTTTGAGGTGGAGCTCCGAGTTCTGGGCAGCAGACCTTCACAACGGAAAGTTTTAAGTGCTTTATATTTTGAATACACTAATCGCTACATTGCAAGCAAGGTTGGTCTGGTTCAGACTTGCACTGAGCCATCGAATCGTTGCACAATAGAGGTAAAGTATTCAGAACTGAAAGTACCATTGGAGGCAACGATTGAGATGAGGCATTCAGAAGGATCAGTTGATTTTCATGGACGGTTTTAAGCTCATATGGAGTACATGGGTGAAGAACGGGCCTATTACCTCTTATACTTTAAACAAATCATAGCCGTCGATTTTTCAAGCAAATAGGATATTTAAATGATAAAAATAAAATGAAAAAGGAGAAAATCCCGTGGATCTGTTTCCCCCAAACAAACGAAGCAACCCCCGCTCCGAGAATCTTGGTCTCCGTCTCCGTTAGGCTTGTCCCTGCAATATCGGAGATTGTTACTGTGGATTAAGCCGCCACTTGTTGGCCACCGGCGTCCGCGAGCGTTGTGTCGCCAGCACCTGGGAGAGCCCGTGCAGTTGTACCACCGGCGTTTACGGGCGCTGCGCCGCCGTCACACTGCGCCGATGCCACACCTGCATCCACGGGCGCTGCGCCGCCGCCGATTGCGAGCGTCCTGCAGGACCACCTATTCCGGCACAGGCGTCCATGAGCTCCACGATGCTTGCCGACCATATCATGTTACGAACAAAAATGTTACAACACACTCATATCATATTAGGGAAAAGATATTACAACTTACCCATGCTAAATACCATTATTTTATTTTCTCTAAAGTATCAAGTCTCTAATTTATTCTCCTCTAAAGTGTCAAGCATCAACCCTTGTCACGTTTGCATTAGCTAGCCGTGTAACATTTGCACGTGTCATCATGCACATATGCACGTCCGGCCAGTTAAACTGTCATGCTGTGTCACGTTAATATATTTTGTTTGAAAGTTGTGTCACGTTAATATTGGTGGGATTCTCTCCCGCAGTTACCTGTCAAAAAAATCTGTCACGTTAAAGGATTTTGGAGGTTAGATCTAAGAGGGAGTTAGTTCCTATATTTCCTCTATTTTTAGAATTAAAATATATAAATCCTATTACTTCCTAGGAGGTAATACTTCTTTCAAACCATCAAAATCAACGGTCCACAGTTATTTTGGTGTACCGTAGCAAAGCCCGTGAAGAACATATAGTACTCCTTGATTCTAGGGATCACAAGGTAACTTTCAAGCCTGATGGACATGTTCTGCTCTCACGAAAGGTTGTTCTAGTTGAGGAAGGTGCGAAACTAGTTCTTGGTGTTAAGGCTTGGCAAAATGGAGATGTTGATGGTGCTGTTGTAGACACAGCTGAATTTTCTGCTAGGTTCCACAGTAGAAGTGATGGATGCTTTGATGTTGGGTTTTGCAAGATGTCTATTTCTGTTGCTTGGTCAGTGCTTTGCTGCTAGGTAACTGGTTCTCTTCTGCCGTCGGTAATCTGTTGGTACTTGTAATAATGTGTACTGTGTTATTGGTCTTGTATCCTCTATTGGATTTTAAATTATTATATGCAGATATGTGTACTAATCTCATGCGGGGCGATGGGGGGTTACCTTTTTTACTGGCATATTCATGTTGGACCGAACCTGTGTTACCTAGAATGTGCTCTGAAATATATAACCTAGGTATCCCAATTTCTGTTGTTACAGTGTAAGCTGATCATTGAATTGGGAACAAGAAATTGGTTCCCATATCTGACAATCAGTGTTTAAAATAGCGGGCTAAGGCATTTAGTGGTTGATGTTTGTAGAGGCTAAGAAAGGCTATAGCGGACTATAGCCTAGCTAACCCATTTAGCAGTTCTGTAAATATCATAAATCTATGAGTAATTTTGCATACAAAATGAAATCAAGAAAATTTCATGCACTGAAGTACATCTAGGGCTTCATTATGAAATACTAAATTTTATAAATGATGAAGTTCAATACTAAACTATCAATAAATAAAGAGTAATTATATGGTTTAGCCTTACATTAGCGGCTAAGGGGGATATAGCCGGCTATTAGCGGATTTAGCCTTTTAGAGCTAAAAGATGGATATCCTAGCCTTCTCCTCTCCTAAAGGCTATAGCGGGCTATAGCAGTGGCTATAGCCGGCTATTTAGAATCTTGCTGAGAATTCAAACTTCAAAGATTACGCCTGCTGCATAGAAACTGTTCCGCCATCTCAAACTTCAAAGATTACGCCTGCTGCATAGAAACTGTTCCGCCATCTCGAGACCAGCTGTTGTGCTGTCGTAATCATCGGTCGGCATGGGTAGGTAGCTCTACAGTGAGCTACGGATTGGCCAGTCATCTCCTAGTGCCAGATAACTCGCATTGGAGATCAGGATTCACTAGCCCTGTACAGAAACGGGTTTCAGGATGGACGGTTTCTAGTTTAGGCTACTGTTCTTGCCGTAAATTCTCACAGCAGTGGCGGGCATGAGGTATAAGGTGTCACTGGTTCTTCCATTGATATCATGATGCCCATGGCTCCGGAGTCGGAGCCATGTCCTCTGTCAAGTCCTCTAGGCACCACTTCACGAGAACAGGGTGGCCTCTCTCGCCTCGGTACCCTTCTTGGAGACTTGGACTGGCTGCGACCAGCATCGAAGGGTGGGTGTGGGTGGACGTGGGTCAACTTTTTTTTAGCGAACGTGTTTAAGTACGTAGAGAGTTACATCGACGCAACTAGAACCCTCGTAACGCAGAGTTACAAAACCACGAAGAAGGTGGTAAACGATCGAGAGCGTACTCTAAAGTAGAAAAAGAGAAAAGAAAACCACCCAGCCTAACAAACCTAGCTGAAACGATCAAAGCATCTAAAAAGGAAGCATCGTGACCATGATACAACGAGCGACGACAAAGCATCCGTAAACATTCCTGTCGGCGGCAAAGCTTCCAGCAAGATGACGACAGCGATGGCCAAGCATCCGCTAGAGAAGAGCGTCGGCAGCAAAGCTTCCACCAAGATGACGATGATGACAACAGCCAAGCATCCGTCGGAGAAGCATACAACGGCAAAGTATCCGCTAGAGGTGATCGAGCAACAAAACATGGTCAGGATGCGCACATGAAGAAACCGGCAGAGGTAGATGATGACCGCAATGACCGCAATCCAACCGTGAATTGAACACACCGGCAACGACCACGAACGGCCGATGGCGACTAGCCCTGGATGCGTCAGGCCGGTAGAGGAGCCGGCCCTCAGCGAGGCGGGCGAGGCGCAGCCACAGGACCCGCCATAGGAGGCCAATAGCAGCCCCCCCAGCCACAGGGGCCGCGCCAGAGAGGGCACCAGGGGGGAGGGGGCAACTAGGGACAACCACGACCCCAACCACCGGAGCCAAGTCTCCAGCAGCGAGGGCAGCGACGCCCACGAAGGTGGCCAAGGCAGCTGTGGCCACACTAGGTGAACCCAGGACATGGCCGGCCACCAGTGGCGATCCGTCCCCTTCGGTCAAGAGGGGTTGTGCCAGCAAGAAGGCGGGGTCGGGCACCAGAGGGAGGGAGGGTGAAAGGAGCTGGGGGGCCACCGCAGCCGTAGCCATGGGTGCCGAAGTGCCGGCGGTGCAGGCGGCGCCTGGGGTGGCCTCCCGGTGACACCATCCGGGGAGGAAGCACCACGGTCAGATCCGGTGAGAGGGCAGCCGGATCTGGCCCCCGGCGACCGGTGGCGTGTGGCGGCGGCATAAAAGGGCGGCGACCGGCGACCAAGGTTTGGAGGTGGGCAGAGAGGAGAGGGAGGGGGGGGGAGAGGCGTGATTGCTTCGGCGCAGCCGCAGGCTGCAACCGCCGGAGGTGGCCTACGGAGGGGGAGGCAGTCGGCGACGCGTGCCGGGGGGCGCCCGGGGGGGGGGGGGGGGCGAGGGAGTACTTATGCATTCAACTACCTGCTGCTGAATTGCAGCGCTGCCGATGAACTACACACGAGCAAGAACGCACATATTGAAGATAGCAATGCATGCTTGGAGAAGCTTCTAGAAGATTGCAGAGCATGCATGAACCATGATTGTCATGCTTCATGGTGAAGAGTAGAATACTCTAGAACAAGATATTTTTAGTAGGATAGAAATATCAACAAAGTAGATATGCATGAGAAATATTCTAGAGTTAGATATTTTATAAAGAAGTGTGTAGAAAATAGATACATGGCAAAATCACATGATCCATGGAGTCCTATAAATAGGGACGCTCCCCTCCTCTCTTGTCATACCATGGCATAAGAGATCTCAAGTACGGGTGTGGTATGGTAGCCATATATTGTAGTTGTGTTATGGTAGGGTAACCACATAACGAGTACAGGGGTCATGCGTTGTACTAAGTTATGGGGAATAAAGAGTCGAGTTCCCATATAGAGTTGGTCTCCCATATTGGTGTCTAGATGAAGATCTCGTTGGTATAGTGTGGGTATAAGATCCGCAGAAGAAGTAGTATCACACTACTTTGGTACCGCTTCTCGGGAGTCGGTGTTAAGATTAGGGGCTCCGATTTCTCAACTACGCACTAAGGGAATCCCTGGATTGAAAGTGGAATATACGAGAGCACCAGAGAGATGATGCCCGCCGGCCGCCGTGAGCGGCTTGGCATGCCTGGACTTGCCGCCAACTCTGTGCGCCTCAGGCTGCTAACCACCGCGTGGGGGTCAGATTATGCGATTGTATTAGTTAGACCTTGAACAGGTTAGGCGGTTCAACCCAGACTCGAACCAACCCGTGCATGGTCTTCAGAAGTGCGGTTCAGTTTAATTTAGGCTGGTTCCACAGGTTGGAACCGGACTGTTAGGGCTAGCTAGCTGGCTATTCACGGCGGGGTTCCTAAGTAATCAACAACGTTTGTCAACAATACTTTACATCCAAACTCGTCATGTGGTACCTAAAACCTGAGTTTATATCATATCAAAGCTCCGAAAGTTGGCAAAAACAAAAAAAAACAATCAGTACAGCTAAAAATTAAACCATAGTACCAGCTAGCATGCTTATAAAGTCTTTTCCCTACTTAAATCCTAAACTTCATTCTTCACCTAAGTGATAAGTATTTCGTGCCAATGGAATTTGATTGTAACCATGTTGCTAACAAGGAAATAGTAGGCAAACGATGCAACAGAAAGTGAAAGATCTTCTAATTAAGCATGTCAATCGCCAGACTCTCCTTCATAGTCACCGCACCGCATATTTGGAAACAGAAAAAACGATCTGTTGCACAAGTCATTGGGAGCTGAGGTTGGGAAATTGAGTGAGCTGACAACATGGTTTGCCTGTCAACCACGTGCAAAGTCAAGCTTCTCCTTCTTGTGGTCCTTGCACCGAATAAGAAGCAGCTCCCCTTGCGGGCCGACCGTCTGCTCCACACTGAAGATCTCGAGAGATTTTACTTTTAGCAGCACTTGCTCGTCGTATAAGATTTTTAAATTCTTGATAGCCTTTCCTAAGTAGTGAAGAGCAAAACAGGACAGACGAGACCAGTTCTTTATCTTCATTATAACCTTGTCCTTGAACTTTTTGTTTCCCCGAGTGTCCATGCTGGATGACACAGATACGATCATGTACTTTAACTTTAACATAGAGTTACCTATTGGAGTTCATGGAAGATTGAACTTGTTCACATGATCATTTTATTTATGCAAATGATTGATATATGTTTAATATGCTAGAGTCTTTTGCTTAGTATAACTTGATCAAATGCAGATGCTTTTTATACAAATCAATTTTACCTTGCCAAATTTCCTTGCTACTTAACCAAATGCATAATTCTTGAAAGTTGGGCTAAGTATATATGGACAAGACCTATGGAGTACCTTTTGTACTCACGGTGATGCCGTTAAGTTGTTGTAGGTGAGCCTCAGTTCGAGCCGATCTTTGGGTACTTGATGCCCGCGGACGGAGGTGCGGGTGAGAAGGCATTCACGCGAAGGCGAGTTCCAGAGATTACAATAATCCACAAATTTTACAATACAAAAGTCCCACATGAAATTCTTTATTACAAACCAAGTTCATGACATAAAGTAAAGCATGTTCAGAGTTCAAGTGCAGCGGAAATAAATACAGAACTAACGATGATAAATGTAACATTATGATGAAGCCGTCCATAATGCTACTCAGCACGATCCTCGTCAACCGAGGATGCGTCCCACTCAACCGTCCAACCAGGAGACAGTTGGCATGGCCAAGTCAAACTAGCAACCATCTCATCAATAGCATTACCTGTAAACAATCAACAATAGTAAGACTGAGTATACTAATACTCAGCAAGGCTTACTCGTCGGGTGATAACTACTTCACCAACTTCTAGACATGCAAGACTTTTGGCTGGTGGGTTTGTTTTGCTAGAAAGCAACTAAGAGTTGATCCTTACTTTCAATATTTTAGCATCAAGTTCTAGGTTGATTAATCATTCCTAAGCAAGCATTATCTAAGCAAGCATGTTGAGCAATACAACTTAATTCAAGTATCAATATTATCTCATCATGTTCCGCTTCTTACTCAATGCAGCATAGTGGTTAAGCAGTCTCATTAGCTGCGAGAAACAGACAGAACTGAATTTCTTAACTTTGCATGGTGGACCTAAACACACGAGATGTGCCTACCCCAAAAAGCAAAATGAGGGGGGGGTGGGGGTCTGCACAAACTAGGCGGTTCCCATCGATCTTCGGGTCGATTTCATATCCTCCTTCCCTTGATACAATGTTTACCGTTCACAGTTCACAACTGGACTCACACTTGTACCACACGTTGCAGGCATGGGCACTTGTACCACACGTTGCAGGCATGGGAGTAAACTTCAGAGAAAGAGGGCTAAAGGTCCCTTGCAGCATCAATACTAGGCTTACCGGGCTCATTTCATGACATGTAATTAGTACGTTCAAAAACTTAACCAGCAGTAGTGACACCATTCGACCTTAGCCAATTTCATGATACACAGATGGGGCATCAACATGAACCACAAGTCCCCGTCCATCAATCCTTATGATTCCAACATTAAGTAAAGCATTCAATTCCTATAACTCGTGAGTGACAGAAAATTACTCGACTTTTACCATGTTCTTAAAGCATGGCAACTAACGACCTATCATACTAGTATTTCATAGCATAGGTACCTAAGATCATGCAACTACGGTTTCAATTCAACTCCTCAAACTTAAATGCACAAGCATAGTAAAGCATAGTTGCAAGTTAAAAAACTGGGTTGTGCTCCGGGGCTTACCTTCTTGCTCAACGCTAGCCTTGGGCTCTTCCGGGACTTGGTCCGAGCCTTGATGCACTTCAACGGAGTTCACTTCTCCCTCGATCTGTCCTTCTCCTCGTTCCGGGACGAGCTCGCAGTTGCCGTCAGCAAGCTCTACACGGGATGATCTACATAAGTTTCATCGTTCCTTTACTTTTATTTGATGGTGATTGTGTGCACATCTAACATTTAAACCATTAAGTCTTCTTAGAGTATGGATCTGTTTTGTGGGTGATTTGGTGGAGTTTACAGCTGGTTCAAGTTTGTAAACAAAGATGATCTTGGTTTTCTTTTTATTTCATGTTTATACTTGCATTAACTTTGGAAATTCATTCTGACAGATTTATAATTTCTTTGTTGGTGATATTTTACAGACATGTACTTTACATCGAAACAGGGCTACTGTCCAAAATTTGCATCAATTGGATTTATAGATTAAGCAAGAAAAATTCGACAAGAAAAAACTACTGAATACAAAATTACATTACATAGATAGATCTAAGCATGAAATTGGGCTGAACTTTTTACTACAGCATGGTTGTTGTGCATCTAGTTCACCTACCAAAATTTAGCTTAACTGGTTCAGTAGACTTTACTTAAAAATTAATACTCATTTTAACAAGTATTTAAATGAGCAAATTAAACATGTCAAAAGCTATCCAACTATTTATCAGAGGTGACAGTACTCATATGTAATCTACTGCAGAAAGTTGAGTCTCATTTGCTCAACAAATAAAACTAAACAATTCATGCCTTGAGATATTGACAGAAATCAAAATAAAATCATATCATATCTGCATATACAACATGAATCTTTGTGCAATATTTCTACACAGAGCTAAGAATGAGCATGGTAACAACATATCAAAAATTCAATACCATAACAGTTATAGATTTGAAACTATAATGAAAACAGTTCAAACTGAAATTTAAATCTAGTTTAAAAACTAAGCATCCAAAGTCTAAACATGGTTTCTAGAAAAGGATCTACTCATCACAAGGAGCACAGAGAAATTAAGTTTGCATTTTTCTGAATTTTATGTGATTTTTAACGGATTTTACAAGTTTCTGATTTTTGAAACTAGATCTGAAGTATTTTCTTTCATTTTAGCCCTTGGGTTCTTTCATTCAGACCCATAGAAAGAAAACAATCTTGCAATGTGGTCCTCAGCCATGGCCGGCGGTGCGAGGCGCGATTCCGGCGAGGTGGCTGGCGAGCTCGGTTGGGGATTACCGGGAAAGGGGGAGGGACTTACATGGGCTCGTTGGGGTCGGTCGGTTGGGCCGGAGGATGCGCCGGCGATGAGATTTTCCAGTCGGGGTGGCGGAGCAGGGGCGGTCGGCCGTTTCAGTGGGGATGCCGGCGAGGGGAGGGTCGGCTGGGGCAAGGCGGTGGCTGGAAAGCTACTGCGTTGGTTCATGGTAGCGGTGGTGTGCTCAGGCAGCGGCGGAGAGGCACGGGAGTAGGGCCGGCTCTAGGGGGAGGGCAGGCAGTGCGACCGCCAGGGGCCCATGGAGCTGGGGGCCCAAGACCATATAGATAATTAGTAGTATTTAATTAGTAGTATTTAGTAGGCATAATATATAAGCCTTTGATTGAAAGCCCATCAGGCCATCACAAACCATCCTTCCAGCCCATGACCATGAGGCCATGACGTTTGATGTACAGGCGTACAACCATAGGGAATACATGAGGGGTACATCCATAGGGAATACATGGGGTGAGGCTCTGAGGCTGCAGGGTTCGACATTCCGTTTTCTGCCGCCGCCATGAGTGGCGAGTCGCGACCCTTGGCACCCTGCCGCTCGCATTCACGACTCAGGAGAGGAGATGACGTTCTGGGTTCCCCGCGCACTCAGGAGACGACGACGATGCCCACGCGCTCGCGCTTAGGAGAGGAACCATTTTGGGTTCTGGGCGGCTGAGGAGAGGAGACGCCGACGCCGATCTAATTCGCTCCTCACTCGGCGACCGGCAACAACCACACCAACACCCATGATCGATTAATATTTTCTCAATATTCTACTTATTTTCCCAACAATTATAGGGTTATAAATTTTTAATTCAATATATTTATTTGTATTTATTATTCGTAGCATATACTGTAATTATGATAAAAATTAGTTCAACGGCCCTTATCTTCTCCTTGCCCAGGGGCCTTAAAAGCCGGCCCTGCGCTAGTGGTGGAACTCACCGAGCGGGCTCCAATGGCGAGTGGCGGAGGTGTGGGTTCGCGGGGAAAGGCCGGTGTACAACCCCTTTTTATAGGTGGCCGGGAAGCAGAGGGGGAGCAGAGTCCCGGCAAGGGCTTTGGCGGCCATTGGCCGGAGGGGGCGGTGGCGAGGCTGGTCGGGCACGCGGTGGAGGCACAGTGCGGTCGGGCGGCGACGTGACGCGGAGATGGGTGACAGCGGCGGTCGTGAGGTGTCGCGTGGAGACCGGGATCCGACTGTTCGGAGTTATTGCGGCGCCAGTTTTTGGTCGCGCAGCCCTGGCGTGGCGCAAGCCGGCGGAGGGCGCGGCGGCGGACGCGGGCGAATGCCGCATGGCGAGCGAGAGAGGGGAAATGGCGACGGCCGGGCGGTCGTGGTGGGCAGGGAGGTGACGGATGGGTTGTCAAGCCGCCGGTCACGGTCAGCCGGTGGTAGATGGGGCACGCCGGCGGGAGGTATGACGGAGGCGGCAATGCCGTGCCGCGACGTGGCACGCGACGACGCGTGACGGTGACAGGCCTGGAGAGAAAAATGGCCTGTGGACGCATTGATGCGCCGCGGGCTCCCTCGTCATCCCATCCGGCCGGCGGTGGGCCAGCCTCGGCGGCCGCGCAGAAGGACGCCGCCGCCGCGTGGCGCGCATGGAGCGGCCTGGTCGTGGCGTGGTCAGCACGCCGGGCGTGCTCTGGAGCGCCTGTGCGCGTGATGGCGTTGGTCAGCGCCGTGTTGGACCCAGCATAACTCCCAAATTTTGAACTAAAGTTAAAAATCTTCGAATACAAAAGTTTCATCTGGGAGTATAGGCAACAAGATTTGTAAACGGTGACATGTGAAAAACCCATTAGATTTTGCTGGTACGTGCTGTGAAGATTGGAGGAACGCCGGTGTGGGTTTTAGATTTGACTGAGTTTTTGAGCCATTTCCCATCCGAATTTTAAAATGTCCCAACTATACAAAATGTGTTCCACAAACTTTGTGACAACTTTCATATTGGAGAAAATTCAAGTTCTTATATGAAATTTGAATTTAAACTCAGACTTAGTTTTGTGCCTTGGGGTGCTTTAATCATTTTTGCTTGATTTTCCCCTTAAACACCATTAGCTTAGCTGAATTATATTTGTCAGTTAGAGTTAAACACGAGACGTGTTACAGGAACCTTATCCATTTTCTATATATATAAAAAAAACGTCCTCCTCGAGGTCGACGACGGGGACAGGCTGCCCCCATGTAGATCTGCTGGAGTACGCTACGTGCGGCTAGCCGGCGAACTAGCCGCCGCCGTGCGTTTTGGTCAAGCGCGCCTACTAGCTAGGATCTCTATTTGTTGGATGATCTCCCTTAACACTAGGATGCACAACAAACAGCAAAAACCAGTACACGTGGAGCAAGCAGTGGCGTAGCCAGGATCAAACTTTACCTATGGCGGCATTGCAGTATATAAATGTAGCATCAACCACACACACATACACGCCAACCAAATTGACCAAGACGCTGGCGTAGGAGCTCGGCAGGTCTGGCGGCCGCCATGGCTCCGCCACCGGGAACAAGCACGCAATAGATTGAGATTGAGAGAGCAAAAGATTTGAGGAACAACTGTTTATATAAACTCCTTATTACTATGTAGAACAAGCACGCAACAAGTTATGTATAAACTCTTTATATTACTATATATAAATATAAACCTTGGAGACTAATTTAAGAAACAACCGTGCTTGCTTTGCTTACATAAAAGTTTCTATAAGGGCATAATATAATGCCTGAACAAGCTAGCTAAAATTAAGATGTACTAGTAGACGATCGAGACGACGAGCTAGCAATTCAGAGGGCCGCCGGGGGCGCATGGTGTCGGGCGAAGCAGAAAATCAACTAGGCGCAATGCATCGGGTCTATCGTTGACACGAATCCGTTGTGCAGCTAGTTTCGCCATCTCTTGGTTCACGCCGTCGTAACCATACCAAGAGCTGTAACCGTTTTGCGCCCACTTCAACAGGAGCCGGGAGAGCTTTCCCCAAAAGACAACATATTCTGTCTGGTCCGGGGGGATGAAGGACACCTGCTTCCACCTCCCACTGAATTGATCCCGGATCCGCAAACCTGGCAAACGCCTGTTTGACTTGCGGGACGGTGGTGGTGGCAGGGTTGTAACTCGAGAGCGTCTGGACGGCCTGTACGGCGGATTGGTTCCCGAGAGGAACTTTGCTGAGCTCGTTGTGAGCTGGAGTTGTCAAACCTGGATATCCAACGAGATCGTAGTAGTTCTGTTCAAACGGCAAGGTACTGCTGCGTGGCAATAATGAACTTCCAAAACCTTGAACAGCGTACCAGTCGCCAGCACTGTTCATGAAGCCAAGAAGACACAGATCATCAATGGCTATTGCCAATGTCGTCTTTGCTTGCTCGAATTTGACATCGACCATAAGCCACGCTCGTGGGCGGCTGGTGAATTCCTCGCGCCTCGGCCCAAGGACAACTTTCCCTTGGACGTCAGGTGGGATGTAGTGTGGGGAGTTTGTGCTCCGAAGAGTTGTGTTTAGCTTGGCGTAGAGGTCAGCGTGGGTCTCAGTAGCGAGGTCGAATTTGACGCGGTAGAGTTTTGCTTGAGCCAGGGGCGCAAAGGCAAGAGAAACGAGGAGCAAGAGAAAGCGCAGCAGTTCCATGGTGCATGCGCTAGTAGCTAGCTATGGCGCAATGGATTGTTTGGACGATTGAACGTACGTACGTCGTATGTGTGTATATATATATATATACATCTACATGATTGCATTGTTCGGGAGGAGCTGATCGTCGTCTGCCTATGCATGGAAAGCGGAGGAAACGGGCTGCGTCCGAATCGACTTCGTCTGCCTATGCATGGAAAGGAATCGCCGAGGAAGGCCGCGTCCGAGTCGACTTGTGCACCCTGCCATGTTTGATTGCTCAGAGGACGGGTGCCGCAGCTGCCATGTTTATTGAATAGGTACGTGCCCCGTGCGTTGCAACGGGCATCATCTTGATCACATTCACCCTAATTAGGATGTCAGACATTAGCTCAACAACCTAGTTGTTGCCACCATCAGCCATACAAGCTTGACTAAATCTCCTTCGGAATTGCATTTTTTTAGCACTTGTTTAGAGGCTATGACATCTGAGGCATGCTTCTCCAATCCAAATGCATAGAAGTTTTAGTACTTTTATTTCACAAACTCAACCGCTTATAACATTAGATGTATGACATTGGAAGTGGAACAAAGTTTCACAATTATCTCATATTTGAAAAGCGCTTATGTTCTATCTGAGTCAGGCTCGCCAAGCACTGAACACCAATATTCCTATGATTCTTGGAACAACTCCTTTGTTTAGCTGGGCTTCACATGGTCCTCTCAATCATTCTCCAGCTTTATGCCAAAGATCCTTTTGGCCTGAAAAACCAACATTAATATAAGAAAATCAAGATTCACTTCATAAATAGATAGATAGATAAAAAACTTAGTTCATAATGGATGATCACCTTAAGGGACAACAAAAATAGGAGAGGAAGACTTTAACTCTAATCATGTATTCATAATTTCTTAGATGTCTTATATAACACCACAAATAAATAACACAATAAAATTGAGCTATGCCAGTTTTACCAAGCAAAAATAGATTTTTGTCAGTTAACATATTGAAACAAAGGTCAGGTGATGCTTCTATCATCAATCGGGGATAGCACTAACTTCCAATGCTAATTTCTAGGTAACCAGAAGCTCAGATGGAGCCATAACTACCCAGCACCAAATTATAGGAAACATGGTTCACTTGATTTCAGTGTATGTAAAAATATAATTCATACATTTAACTAACTGGAGAACAAGATTAATGGCAAATCTTTATGGAGAAGCAACTATCAGTCTATAGATATAAATAAGCATGGCTCAGCTTCAACTGAATTTTCCTGTAACTGCTAGGGATCATAATCCCACCAAGGTTCAAAAAAGAAGCACAACATGGAACTTATTCAACACACACATGATCTTTATCTATCTGCGGAAACAATGTAATCATCCTCTGATCCCACCCAGGTTCACGCGGAACTGAAACTCAGGAGTGTCTTCATCGGCTTATCATATGATCGTTAGGTCAGTGACACAACAAGGCAACTAAGAAGAACTGGTGCTACTAAGAAGCATAAGGCCAATATGTTAAAGAGTAAACAGGCAGGTAAACACTTTTACAATTCTACATAGATTTCTAACCATTTGTGCTCAGTATCACTGGAACATACCAAAAGGTATTCAGGTATTCAGTCACTAAGAAGATTCACGGATAGTTTTTATCCCCAATTGGAACCTGTTTCAGATTACATGAAACAAAGTAGGAAACTTTTTTTTGCATATTGTTCCACTCACAATTTTTTCTATCAAGATTCGGATCACCAAATGAGCGGATATACTGTAATTTTATTTGATATAGAACAAATAAGTTTTTCATGCCCCGGGCGCATCACAAGGAACTGTATAGTGTATACTATAAAATATGGAATTAATCTAGAATAGCAGCAGAACAAGCATACCAAAAGCTTGTGTAGATATATCTGCACATTTAACTTGCCAATTTAAGTGTCCATTCTACAAAATATTACAGTGATTAGCCTAAATAAAAGATGAATGATTGTGTATGATGACAAAGACCACAGGACACGCGGATGAAAAAAAAAACGCTGAGGGAAGGGAAGATGACAGATGCATGCATACTGCTTATTCCGGTTGAATAGGTTTAACAAGTGTGGCCATGGGAGATGAAAGTCTGCATAAACAAGAAGTCAACTGGACTCACGCCGGAGCAACAAAATCAGAAACTGAAATAGCAGGAACCCACGTAGTCCCTTCGTTAAATTTTTGCCCCAGTAACAAAAGACGAACAATTCACTTGTCTAGGTAGAAAATAAGAAACAAGAGCGAGCCACAGATGGATTTTGCCCTAGAGATTTACAAGAAAGAGTATTGCAAAACAACAAAACAACACCTAAGACATACCAAGAAGAGGATCCTCTAGGCACGTCCTCATCGACCGGCGATGGAAGGCAACGATGCAGACGAGCCCCTCAGCACAACTGCTAGTGTCCTCAAGGAGCTGTTAGGGTCTCAGGGACCAGGGATGAGGTGGAGCGCGCCCGCGATGCCGCCGTGTAGGCGTGGCTCGCGTCCATGCCACTCGCCGAGGAGCTCGAGCGGCTCCGCGGCCAAGAGCCGCCTCGTCGTGACCCTGCTCAAGTCGTTGAGCTCCGGCCTCCGGCGGTTCCGGGCGAGATCTCGCCGCGGCGAGGGATGTGCTGCAGCAGTGGGTGCTCATCCGGCGCCAGGCCGCGCGCGCTACAGCTATCCGAGCGCGCCATTGCGGTGAAGACCCACGCGCTGGCGTAGAGGTGGCGGCGGCGTCCCGAGACGGCGCAACGGCGTCGGAGTTGGGGGAGAAAAAAAAACTGAATGCTCCAACAAGGTGACGAAGCCGGCGGCGTCGGAATCGGGTGGCGTGGATTACAAACGCGTGGAGAAGATTACGGCCCGGTTACACATACCGTCGGTGGAGTGATGGAGTCTACGGCTGTCATTGATCGCCAGCAATCAGACGGCGATGGTTCGGCAGGCTGATCCGCAGCACGATCGGCAGGCCGATGCCATGGGCAGGCCGACGGGCAAAACAACAAATCATGCGGCCCTCGGCTGTGGAGCGGCAAGTCAATGAACATCTGACGGTTCTTGGATCGCAGGAGGCAGGACGTCCGACGGGCGACGTGCGGTTCGCACGCGACGTACCGTCGCCTTCTCTAAACTTTTAGGAGGAGAGTAATAATATATATATATATATATAAAGTATAAGTATAGATAGAGATAGAGAAGAGATAGTACGGAGCAACCGGCAGCTAGCTATTATATGGCTGGTTTGTTCTCTTTTCTTTGAAAAAAGAACGAGCCAATGATCTCAATCAATCACGCCATGACGGCTGAGCTTCCATATTAGAGGCTGGCCCAACAGAGCTATATACTACAGCACACAGTCTATGTATACGAAAAAAGGGGGAAAAAATAAGGCAAACCCTACTACGCGTACCGCCCGTCGCCGCCGCTCCGGGCCCCCCTCCGACGTTTCAGTTGCTCGCGTCGTCGCCGTCGTCCCGTGCGCGACTCCACGCGACCACGCCTTCTCTCCAGTCTCCACCCTCCGGCCTCAGCCCGTCCGCCGCCCGGCCACCCACGCACGCCGGCCACCACATTCCCTTGCAGGTACGTGTTGGCGCTAAAATCGGCCAGACAGGAATTGGCCGATGGTCTTCAGCGTCGGACACACGACCCGGGAGAATCTGCTTAGCTCCTGTTCGGGTTATCGCCTTGGTACGGTTCGCGCGGCGTGCCAGTCAATCTGACCTGTTGATTGACAAGGAAATAAAGTATTAAATTCCAGACGCTCCGATCGGCTAGAGTTCCGATCTGTCCTGAGGAGCGCGTCGGCGGCGAATCGGCCGATTTGCTGTAGAGATGATCGGCTATGGATCAGCCGATAATCGTGTAATAATTGTAAAGAAAACTGCTGGAGCGATCTAAACAATTACTACAGAGGCAACACTTGAAATAGATCTAATCAGCTGTGACATGATAAATCGAAGAAGAACGATGACGAAGCCGATTACTCTGATCTCAAGCTGGATAACTGGTGATAATACTAGAATAACAGGTAAAACTTGCAATTCTAGTAAATATCGATAACTGGTGAATAAATCCAAACGAAACCACAGCGATGCGCCCGTAGTTAAGGCTCGGATATTACTCGATAAGCGGAACCTACCAATTGGCCGGAGATCAAGTTGATGCAGCCCTGCCAATCCGTACGAACTCGTGAAAGAAGAAAAGTATTGGCGAAGTCGCCGACTTGAAAGTAAATTGCTGAAAAAGTAGAAGTATTGTTGTTTATTGATGTGTTGATATCCTTTTGCAAGACTCTGATGACTCCTATTTATACCCTAAGACATAGGACTCCTGGTCGATTACGACTTGTTACAACCTTATTTAAAAAAACGGGAAAACTACTATATCTATAATAACTTTTAAAGGAAACGGACTCCCGCAGAATCTTCCGCCGCCATCCCCTAATCCAACCAGGACTCTTTTCAATTGCTCCTTGACCGACTTAGCGTTGCCTTGTTGACCAACTTTTGACCAGGACTCTCCGAAATAGTCTCATCCTGTTGGCGCAAGCTGTATCACCAATCGGCCGATTTCCAACTGTTACCTCAATCGGCCGATTCCTTATTGTAGCTTTTAGATCTGCCGCATCGGTCAACCTTCTCTTCCCGACGCCGATTTAACACGTGTCAAAATCTGGCGTCAACAGTATGCAATATTGTTGTGTTGATCGGTTGATGCCAGATGGCTTCGCGTGTTCTTCTCCATCCATTCATACTCGTCACTAAACAAATATAATATTAATGCATGAATTTTCTTTGACAAAAAATAAGTTGGGTGATAGTCTTTTAGATGATTGCCTTGTCACATTAATTGGATGGCATATTTTTAATTTTCTTTGAAGTGGATGACAATGATATAATTTAGACTGGTAGATGGTTATCCTGTAGTCTACCGCTAAGCTGCAGTTCTTTTCTTTGTAGTTGACCTCTTCTCTCCAGCAAGAGTCCTGGGTACTCTTCTTTGCTAGGGGAGCTCGCAGTTTTATCTCTTTTGGTTGTCGTCTGAACGTGTGAACTCGTTAAACTCGTTGCAAGTTTGTTGCTATGCTGGTAATGAAATTCGGGCTCAGCTCAAAGTGGAAAAAATGATATAATAATTGAGATTTTCATGTCGTCATTAGAAAGCGCATGCCAGACAAAAAGTAACATGGTAATCATCTTTGAACTGTTATAGACATGTAAGCTTTTTATGCATGTTTTGGACTTAATTAATATGTTTAGATTATTTGTATTATAATATTTTTATGCATGTTACGGCTCATTTGTCCTCTTTCCACATATATATACTAGCTAGGCTTGCCAAGAATATACACGAGCCGATCGATCACGCCATGGCAGAGCTTCCATCGCCAAGCTGAGTACGAGCCATGGACCTGCTACCTGATGACCTCCTCGCCGACGTCCTTGCCCGCCTCCCGCCGTGCAGCCTCGCCGCGTCACGCTGCGTCCGCAAGCACTGGTGCGCTATCATTGACACCCGACGTCTGCTACGCGCCGACCTCCTTCCTCTCCGCCTTGATGGCTTCTTTTGCGTCCTGCGGGCGCCCCGCAACTATGACGACGACACATTATCAGTCTTCTTCTCACGCCCCTCCACGGCGTGCCGGATCAACGCCGACCTCGACATCTTTGACCACTGCAATGGCTTCCTCTTGCTTTGGGATCTTGTGATTAACCCTGCCACACGGCAACGGGTGCCTTTGCCTCCCTTCCCGAAGATCACGACGGCCGGGATGGAGCACTTCTATAGGTTATTTTTCCTTGCATACGATCCCATATGGCGTCACCGCACCAGGTTGTTCTTATCCCTGTTCCCAGAACAGAAGCTAACATCAAACTCAAGGAGTCATCGGAGTGGCCACCATCATCATTCACGACGCAGGTCTTCTCATCGAGGAAATGGAGGTGGGAGGAGAGGTCCTTTGTTCGGGAAGGAGAGGCTGCCGGGACCATTGCCGATATGCGCTACAGGTTGGAAATACGTGAACGCCAAGCCGTCTATTTGCGGGGAGCACTTTATGTGCATTGCAAGAATGACTCTGTTATGAGGTACACATTGATCCATTCACTCCTTGAGCATAAATATGATATGAATGTTCTATTTCGATCTTCTTTCTCTGTTTACAAAATTTACCGCCAAATCTATCGAGAATCCATTGATGTATGACCGCATGAGACCTCAGAACATACTTATTTTTTCTTGTATTAAAATACACCATTGTCTTAGTTTTTCATATACAAAAACGAGCTGCCATTGTGGAAGACAAACTAAAGTAGTGTTTCCCTACCAAATGAAAATTACATGTTCCTAACACTTTTTTTTTGGTAAAAAGACAAACACATGCTTGTTATGGCCCTTATTTATAGTGCTAGCTAAGACAAAAAAAAAAAGAAAAACAATAAGGACAAGCTCTGTATTTTGTCATATAATATTTTCATCTGGTTCTATGTGCTTAGTAGTAGTAGAAAGCACACAGAACTTTAAAGATAGAATGATCATTGAGCTAACTCTTAAAGTAAACTTAAAACTTTAATAAGATCATTTAGGAGCTATGTGGTCATTTCATGATTTTGGACGACGAAGCAGGGGAGTAATTTATAAAACTAAAATTACACCCGATATAATTTACTAACATATTTTTCGCTAATCTCATGTTTGCAGAATAACCTTGCAGAATGACAAGTACCAAATGATTAAATCACCAGCAGAGAACCAATATGTTGCTTACTTGGGGAAATGTGAGAGAGGGGTGTACTTTGGGTTACTTTTGGAAGAGAATAATGTGTGGCCTCGGTTCCGAGCTTGGTTGCTCAATGAATCATGCGGTCAGATGTAGTGGGTTTTGAAGAATGATATCAGCCTTCAAGCGGTGGTGGAAAATTTTCCAAACGTTTACACCGATAGATATAGCACGCCATGGATTGTTAACTACCAAACGGATGTGAGTGAAGTGCAGCCCGAGGATGAATCTGATTGGGACTTTGACAGTGGTATCGCCCTTCATGAAACCAAAGATAAGGTCGCAACAAGCTATGCTAGAATGTTTTTCCTCGGATTCCATCCTTACAAAAAGATTGCTTTCTTTTTGTTATCAAGCTCAAGAGTAGTATCTTACCATTTGAATACCTCAAAGGTCCAAGAGTTGGGCATCCTAAACGAGTTCATATCAAGTTCATTTCCATACACACCATGCTGGATGGGGTTGTTTGAAAACAATTAGCTCATAGACTTCGTACATGTCTACAACATGCTAGTTAGTCCAGATGTAACTTGGAGGTCTAAAACTATTTGATCCAGTGATTATAGGATCGTTATGTCCACCTGATGCAGATTCTATCTGGTATTAAGAGAATTAGATGATGCGCATTACAAGCAGCTAAACGCTAAACCCACTAGTATGCATTCTACTCGAGAGTCGAGACAGTCCTCTGTTGTTCTCTTCCGCTTTATTCCCGCGAAGGCTAGTTTTGGCTTCCCAACACGCTCTTCTAACAACGCAATCCTCTCAGCAAAACTAGGAAATTCTGAGGGACATAATTTGTGATTCTCCATGCATTTGGAAATGGACCTCAACTATCAATAAAAAAAAGAAATGGACCTCAACAGAGTCAACTCTTCCTCATCACGCTCCTGTGCAGAAATAATTAAATGTACTTAGCAGGGAAGAGGTTGGCAACGTATAGAAGGTCTTGAAGATTAGATACAGCACATGTCACATAACGGGTCATCAAATATTTGAAGTTTTACGGTTATCATCGAACATATTATATATACTGTACACAGTAATCGAAATAAGCCATCAGGCCAAACATAAAATCCTGTGAACCGAGCATGAGAGTTTCCATTTGAAAAATGCATTATGAGAAAGATGACAAACATACCGATGCCTGCCCCTCACTTTCATATTTCCTAATCATTTCAACAACAACATCTGCATGAGAATAGGAATTGCAATTAGGCACGAACGAAGCAGGGATAATTTATTTGGTCGTGCCAATGTCATTGGGTTTAACGGAAGATGAAGTAGATTCCCTCACCCCGCAGCTTCCCTGTACGGGCACGCCGAAGGCGGCCATGAAGAAAGCGAGGCCCCGGGCTCCCCTAGCACCGGCGTCGCCGACCCGGCCGCTGACGCGCAGAAGGCGGCTGCGCCGAGCGCGGCCTCGCGCGCCTCCTGCCGCAGCTCCGCCGCCTCCCCGTGGCCCTGCCCCGGGGGGCGTGGGCACCCGGCGCGCACGTAGAGCTCGAGGAGGAGCATGCACGCGGCCTCGGCGTCGCCGCTCACGGCGCTGATGTCGTAGCGGCCGACGGCGCGGAGCACGAGCGAGGCGGGGTCCTCGGCGCGGCCGGCCCCACCTGGCGCAGCCACTCGCGGCGCGGTCCCGCACGTGGGCGGTGACGAAGCGGCTGAGGTCCCTGAAGTTCATCTGCTTGCACCTGAGCTCCAGCTCCCCCGCGGATGGGTCGCCGTCCGCCCGTCCCCGTCCTTGCGCACGCAGACGGGGTTGGGTGCGGGCCTGGGAATGGGCACGGGCTCCCGCGCGGGCTTGGGGTCCGGCTCTGGTACGGGACTGGGCTGCCGCTCCTGCTCGGGCGAAGGACTGGGCTCCCGCTCCTGCTCCGGCGAGGGAGTGGGCTCCCGCTCCGGCGAGGGTACGGCATTGGGTTCGGGGCCTTGGGGCTCCGCCGCGAGATTGGGCTCGGGCAGCCTCTCCGCAGATTCCGGCGCGGGATCGGGCTGGGTCTCGGCGGCGGGGAGGGGTTTAGGGTGGGATTCGGCCATTCGGGGCCGGGGAAGAGGACGGCGACCGAAGTTCCCGAAACGACAAAACCAGGAACGGGGAACGGGGAACGGGAAACACCACTTGGCATGGATTTTTATACTGCGGGAACGAAAATGTTTTATGTTCCCGTCCCGGAACGGCGTCCCGGAACGTGAAACGCAATCGTTCCCGGTGACTATACGGAGAAGGTGACGACGATGGAGGCGACGTTGAGGATGACGGAGTTCCACTGATCGAGGAAGTCAACGAGGTGTCGCTGTAGGAGGTGAGGCTGCGGACGGACTGCAGCATGGCCGCGCGGGAGGTGGCGGACGCGAGGGGCGGCAACGGCGGCATGGCGAAGGGGAGTCGCGATGTGTGGCGCGGGGAGGATGAACGGACACGACAAATGTGGAGAGGTCCGGACGTGGCGTGGGGTGATGATTTGATTGGCACGAGGCGGTGAGGGGCAGCGAACCGGAGCGACAGATATTACCCATTCAAATTTTAAAATAGCACTGTTATCCACGGTCATCTCCACTCTCATGTATAATAAGATAAAAAATATCTAAAATCGAATCATGACAATAGATTTATGGTGTTCGTTAGATGCGAGTACCTCTAGGTACACAATTGTACCAATACTTTTGGTGTTGATCCAAGTCACTCTTACTACCACTGCAACAGTAGTAATTATAATATTATATTAACAAAATAAGTACCACTACCACTGCAACAGTAGTAATTATAATATGAAATAAGTACAACGGTGTACTAACAATACACAAGCTCATTCACGTTGTACACCTAGGCTTGAACATATTTTTGAGTGTTCATAATTTCAAAGATTGGAGAAGACAATTTTCTCTCTCGAGCACTTATTGTTCTCTTGATTTACAACAGCATCTACTCCACGCTCGTTAGCGACATGCTTTTAGTGCCATTTAGTGGAGTTTTTGGACTAATTCATATACTAACGCGCCACTTGACACATGAAATAACCCCATTTTCGCATATGCATGTATTTTTGGAGGATTTCTGTTTACACAGGTCTTTGAGACATAATTGAGCGTGTTTGAACAAAGTACGGAGCTACAGATTTCATGAGGATTTTGAAGCCATGTTCATTTGCAACTCAAGATAAACAAGTCTCCAAAGATTGCAAGAGCCAAAGTGTAAAATCAAGATAACTCCGAGGGTCAAGATAAAACAGCGGAAGATTGTGCGACATCAACCCTTATCTTTATCGCAGAGAAACCGGCGGCCAAAGCCCACATGCGTTGGGGAGAAGGTTCCAGAAGCAACAAGAAGGCATGGGGAGAAAGCTGGGCCCGAGGCAGGCCAGAAAAGGCCCAGGACGGCTGGCCCATAGCCCATGTGCCGGCCGGCCCACCCTCTTCATGCGCTGCCTCGCGTCCCCCTTTGACCTAGGGTTCCCTCGGGCTATAAAGACCTCCAATACCTAACAGCACGGGCATCCAACGAAACCATCCACCAAAAAGCCGCCACCACAAGATGAGGGATAAAGATTAGATGAGTTTGTCGCCACAACTAACGCCGGCGGAGGAAAGGAAGCAAGAAGGAAGACTCCAAGCCGTCGGCCCTAGGGTGTTCCCGTGCCTCCTCACCACCATCTTCGACGACAACGTTCTCCGGAGTCTCCATCACCCCTATGTGCTTCAATCTCTATAAGATGATGGGGTAATGCCTCCGTTCATCCCTAGGGTTAGATGGATCCTTGATATGTAATTGCTACATGCACTTTATGCCTATCAATGCTTCATGGTCTATGTCTTTGCTAGTGGTTTGTTTACGTATGTGAGTATGACATATGGTCGTAGTTGGGTTGTGGTAATATTGATGATTAGCTTAACTCTGGATGCTTTGATATAGATGTGTTAGTGAGGTGGTTGATTACCCTTGCGTAGTGACAGTATGCAAGAGGGAAAAGGTCGAGTGAGCACATAACCGCAGTGGAGCTAGTGAAGGCAACACCCTTTTCATGTAGTAGATGCATTCATGTGAACCTAGATCCTAGGGAGGGAACACTTATCTATCTTAATCTCTCTCTTGTATCAACCTTTGCTACCTAGTTCAATCTTAGATTAGTCTAGTTTAGCTTGTTTCTCTACACAACTGTCAGGGGGAAATATTAACGACCCCCAAATGACCATCAGAACGACGATCATGAAGGCCCGGGCCCACCTGCGGCAACGGCGGCCGCCGTCGGCCCAACGTGGGAGAGAAGCGCTCCACCTCGCCCGACCAAGTGCCTCGGGGTCGGGCGCTCCCGACCCCTCGACGGTTGGACTCCGCCTCGCCCGACCAAGCGCCTCGGGGCCGGATGCTCCCGACCCCTCGCCACAAGGCTCCGCCTCGCCCGACCCGAGGTGTAAGGGGTCGGACTCACCCGGGCCCACCAGGCGAGTAGCCGCCTCGGGCGCAGACTGGAAGATGCGAGCGTAGATCTCGTGGGGCCCCCGCCGGTCTTGCCATAAATGCACCGCAGCTCTGGCACGCAGAAAGGCGCGCGCGCCCCGACGTGACCCGTCATAGCTACCCAAGCGCGACCACACAGCGCAGGCTACAGTGGCGCAGTTCTCCCCGATTCGCTATAGGGCACTCATGACCTGCGCCGCCCGGCGCAGGAGGAAGCCCCGCCCGTCCTCGCGCCCCGCGAATCCGGCGACAGGGATGGGACGTCCGCATCCCACGGGCCGTCAGCAGGGTAACAGGGGCAACCATCTTCCCCGACGGGCACGGATGCCGCGACTAAACGCCATCATCACGCACGCCTGGCGGCACCGGCCCCCGAGGAGATTGTCGACAGGATCCGGAGGAAGCCGTCCTCCCCTGGCGGACACGCTGACACCCGCCGCAGACCGGAGCGTGGGACGACGACCCGGGGACTCAGTCCCTCCCCTTGTATTCTTTTTTCTCACTCTCTCCTCACGCCTGGCTCATCGGTAACCCAGAGCCTCCCTTGCGCTATAAAGGGAAGGCCGGGGGCCCTGAGACAGGGGACGGAAGAATGGAGATTCTCTCTCTCGCACACTCTCTCTCTCGCACGGACTCCTTCTTCCCCGGCGAGAAGAACACACTCTCACGATTAGTGCTTCAGTGCACACCCAAGAGACTTGGGACCAGTTCCCTCTCTCGCCCTCCTGTAACCCCTACTACAGATCTCGCGTGGGCAACACGAGCAGCTCCTCATACTGGATGTAGGGCTTCTTCTTGCCCGAACCAGTCTAAACCCCGTGTCTCCCACACAACCATCTGAAGCCGTACGCGCATAAAAGAAATTTACTAGTCTTAGTCTTGATCCGCTAATCTCGACGACGACAACAACCATATTACTTGCCTAGTTAGTAAGACTAGTACAAAGTAAGAGCTGACATCCCACTTGTTCCATGGATTGATAAACCTTGGGGGAATACTCTAACGGAAAAGCTGCAACTGACCCGTGCGCTTGAGGTTCGTAATTTGTGTGCTTAAGGGCCACCAATAGAACTCTAACCAACACCCTTTGGGTACTGCTCCTCTGCCTGATAACTCGCATTGGAGATATCTCAAGCGAGTTTTCAAAAAAAAAAAGATATCTCAAGCTGTCATTGATATCTCTCTGCGAACGTACTCCCATGTCAAAAAAAGTTTGTGTGCAATTGTTTGCACGTTTGGTTCTATCTCAGGTCGGTGCTTTGCTCGTAGTTTGTTTTCTACTTCTGTACTACGTTTTCTGTTTGGGCTGCTAGTCCTTTCGTTCTGTGCATAAATGGGCTGATTAGTTCACGCCTAATCGGTCTCTGAGTTTAAGATCGATGGTTGAGTGTGCTAGAGAAGCATGGTCAGCAGAAGTTTTCTTTGGGCTGAGGCTGAGAACAGTAACATCAAGATAAAGAGATGTCTGTTTATTTAGGACTATACAGCAGAACCTAACAGGTGATCGATAGTCGATACTGTCTGGCAACACCATTCATACAAGTACTGAAAACATAAGCAAACACATGATACAAGATGACAGTTCGCTCAGAGGCTACTAGAACGTAGATGAAACCTGCGCAGCAAGAACATGCACGGCGGCGCTAGCAAACGGCAGCCATCCAAGGGTCAGCCGCTGCGGGTCCATACGACGTGGTCCTGCGGCAGGAAGTGGCAGACCGGCACGGTGCCGGGCTTCGCGTTGAGCACCTGGAACGCGACGTGCTTGGGGTTCCACCCGGACGTGTCGGCGTGGCACACCGCGACGGCGTCCACGGCCGTGCCGTCCCTGCCGAGCATCGACACCGAGTACGCCCGCGTCTGCCGCGTCTGGTGGCACGCGAACACGGCGTACGCGTACGGCTCCGCGTGGCAGGCGACGAGCCGGCCGTCATCGGCGCCGGCCGCGCGCACTCCGGTGATGGTGTACTCCTGCTTCGGCGAGTCCGGCTTCGCCACGACGGTGGAGACGGCCCTCACGTGGCTGGTCCCGAGGCCGGCCGTGGCGAAGTCGACCATGGACTCCAGCGAGGTGGCGCAGGCCTTCTTCTCGCCCTTGGCCGCGGGCGCCTCGCAGTCGCGCAGCGTCTGCGCCATCTCCGCCGCCTCGACGGAGTCCGGGCTCACCGAGAAGCGGCTGAGGATCTCGGGCACCTTCTCGGAGGAGAACGGGATGGCGTCGGCCTCGCTCCGGGGGAGGAACTTGGTGCCGGCCGCCGTGTTGGTGAACTGGACGGTCATCTTCTTGCCGGGGTGGAGGTCCTCCTCCTGGAAGAAGAGCGCGACGCTGGGGTCGTCGTGCAGCTGCGTCTCCGTTGCGGCGTAGTTGTATAGGAAAGGAGAGACGTTGACGTGGACGGGCTTCCCGCGGGGTTTCACGTTGACGCCAACCCCGCCCTTCCGGACGCCGACCGTGGTGCCGCCCGGCTTGCCGTAGCCTGGGTTGACGCCAACGCCGACGCCAACGGTGGTGCCACCCGGCTTGCCAGGATTGACATTGACGCCGACTCCGCCCGTCCCGACGCCGACCGTAGTGCCGCCGGGCTTCCCGCTCCCTGGTTTGACGTTGACGCCGACCCCTCCCTTGCCGACGCCGACGGTGGTGCCGCCGGGCTTGCCATAACCAGGCTTGACGTTAACGCCGACTCCGCCCTTGCCGACGCCGACCGTGGTGCCGCCGGGCTTGCCGCTGCCAGGGTTGACGTTGACGCCGACGCGGCCCTTGCCTACATCAACGGTCGTGCCCCCAGGCTTGCCATGCCCGGCGTCGACATGGACGCCGCCCCAGCCGACGTTCACGGTCGTGTCGCCGGCTGTGCACGAGCAGGGAAGACAAGTGTTACGTATGTATATGTTCGGTCGGCAGGCCTATACATGTACGTGCTGAGGGTCTGCAGCTGTTTGGTATATACCAGGGGTGTTGAGGAGTTGGGAGAGGGAGCTAGGCATGGGCGTGTTGGGGAGAGCAGACTTCCAGTACTGATCCGGAGCTCGAGCTGCATGGCTTCCTACTGACGCAACCTGCATGCAAACCAAAGCAGTCTCTCTATGCATCAGAGATCATCGTCGACCTTACATCGTTATTAGGGCGGTAAGAATGTAAACATCGTCTGAATATATGCATCCTACTGAAGCATACAACTTCTTTGCATGGTTTGAACTCTGATGAGGAAGCTGATCCTCTTCTGAATGTTTTCCAGATTCACATTCAGCAGTACATGTCTTGCTAAAATGAACAGCAGATCAGGAATCGCTAGCAACTGAAGGAACGAAATGATGGGAGAAGATGCACAGAAGACGAGCTGCGTGCGTGGTAGTGAGGGACTGACCAATAGGAAGCCGAGCAGGCCGGCAAGGAGCCTGTCCATGGACGATATGATGAAGATGACCAATGAGCAAGGCTGATGATCCCAGTGGAAGGAGGGCAATGCAGACGAGATGGCCTTGGAGGTGGCACTCCCCTATATTTATAACCCAAACCAGGAAGTAGATCGGGGGTTGAGAGAATTAATTGGCGCGAAAGGAGCCAATAACTCGCTGCTGCCTGTCTGCCTGAGCCACGGCCGCCGGCCAGCCGCAGTAAATAAGGAGTGGAGTGCTACCACTGAACCACCGGGTACAGGCGCGCTCCTGCTCAGCTCAGCACTCATAGTCCCAGTCTCACAGATGACAGTGGCGTGGTGGTAGAGAGCCGTACTGAGGCCACGGCGGCCACGGAGGACGCAGACGACCGGCGCGGGCGGCCATGGCCCATGGGAACTGTATCGCGCGGCCCCTCAACCGCCCCCTTCCTGCCTCGCGCAATTCAATGCCCGTCGCCGTCCCATGCCGACGGGCGCCGGCACCGGCCCGGCCGCCTGGTCGCGCGCGCGCCTCTGTGCGCTCGCCGCGCGGTGGTGCAGACGGTTGCGCGGCGAAAGCCGCCTGCTAGCCACCTTCGCACTTGTCTGAACCTGGGCCAAATTACGCTTGTTTAGCTAGAACGGTATGGAGAACCCGACTTGTATAGGCAGGAGAAAGATGCAGTTTTGTGCAAATGAAAGATCACTTCTCTGTTTTGCCTTTCGCGTTCATGCTGAGTATCGCTGATTGGTTTAATTTGACATGGCCATATATAGGAGAGTTTGTACGAAGAGCCTCTGTTATTTCGTCGACAGCAAGAGTATATGGCAGGATAGCATATACACGGACATACATTATTTCAATAGCATTAGGAAAAGAACAATGCAGCCGTCCATGAACCAGATCCAGGACCATAATAACTCCGGTCTCTGTCCGGCAGCTGAAGGGTATCAGCGTATGGTTCGAAGCACTTACTACTGGGAGACGGCTCTGCTGTCCGGCATGTAAGCTGTGCGGGCCGGGGTAGCTATAGATGATAGATCGCTGCTGGCTGCTGGAGATGGAACCATCCACAGGGGAGGGTGCACCTGCGCTGACGACTCGAGTCATCAATCGATCCGAAGGCCGGACGGCGGGCAAGTAATGGAGCGTGGAAACTTGGGGGCCTCTTCGTCTCCCTTGTGGTTGGGAGTTGGTTGTGGACAAGCACGAGCTTCACTTCCTCCACGCGTGCACCGCATCCGATCCGCCACCTTTCGGCCGGCGCCGCCGGACCATGGTTCATCCATCCATTTCATCATTGGTCGCGGAACGAGGGAGCCTGTGTATTTGGGAACGAACACCATGACCAAGCTAGTATTCTTGTTGGGTTTTTCTTTTTGCTCCCTCGGCTTTACTTGCTTCATCGGTATCGTTGTACCTAGTGGCTTCGTCGGTGCTTCACTAGCACGGGTACTGTTCCAAAAACGTCCCCACTGCATCTCAACTTCTTCGACTCCAAGAAAGTTAGAAAAGGATCGCTATCGAATTAGGCCTACTATACACACGATTACAAAATTTGAATTGGGGCCTTGGCGACTGCACGAACAGAATCGGAATGCTACCCCCATCAGAAATGCTAAACAGCAATCAATCCGGGTCAATTCATTTCTTCGGTGCCGTCTCCCACTTCTCCGTGTGCACTGCCACCGACCCCTGAACGAGTTTCTCTCGGCTTGGTTCCTTTCCTTCTCTTCTCTTAACCCATGGCTAGCTTGAGGCCCATGCTTTCGTTTGAGGTGGCGATGCCTGTGTGGTTCACGGCGGCAGCGATTCATGCTGCGCAACCGCCAACCGTAGCAACAGCGGATCTCCAGAAAGCTACAGCTAGCGGCGACCAGAGCTTACTAGCTACCTGCCGTGCTGGCTTGACGAACCGTACCCCTGGTTGGTGTGCCTTGCCTTCCTCCGAGTTGAACTGAAGATCCCCAAGGCGTTGCTTATTGTTAGAACTGTCATAGTGTCATACTGTGCATTCATACTTCAGATGGGATGGAATACACAGACACAGTATATGCTCCACTGAAAGCGGCAACATGCGACTGTAGTAACTTATTAAGGAAATTGAAAAAACTATAAAGAAAACGAGATAAATACAGAAACACTGCAAAGATTATTACGTTCCAGCCTTCCTGGTAACTGATGCTGACGAATGATTTGGGAGATTTCCCCAGCAAGAAGAAAAAGGGATCTCATATAATCTTCATTACTTCCATGCTGCTAACCCCATTTCTGCACAACTTAGCAGTGGTGGTGGTACGATTGATCACGCCATTTCCCGGTTCCCATTTCTCCATTCGTTCGAGAAGGCAACGTGACAAGACCGACAGATCTCGAGCTGCCGCCCGCTGACACCTGAGTGCATGACATCCGTCCCAGGGATTTGTAAGAATTCCCAATATACTGTATGCATGACAGAGGGCCAGTGCTCCTCGCTCCGTGCATTTTCAGTCACCCATGACTGCCGTTGATTGCATTCACCAACCGTTGCTTGACCTGAAACTGAAACTGACAGCAGCGACACCCTTCCTGCCTGCTTCCGCGGCAGCGACACTCTATTTCCATTTTTTCATCGCGTAAAAATATTCCTAGGTCATGAAGATTCCATCCTCTATATCTAATTTTCCCGCAACCGCCGCACCCTATATCTCTACCAACTAACAGCAGCGGGACCCACACGATAGGTTTTTTATTTTTTTTAACACACCACCCCCGCCGACGCACCCTCCCCTCCCATTCTCTCTCTCCCTCCACCTCGGGCGCACCGGCGTGCCTCCCTCCCCGGCGCGCCTCCCTCTCTCTCTCGCCGGCGACGGAGCAGGGCCCCGGCGGAGGCCGGATCCAGGCGGCGGGCCTCGCCGCCGCGCGACGGAGCAGCGCCCCGGCGGAGTCCGGATCAGACGACCTCCCCCTCCCTCCGCGGCTCCATCCCCGGCGCGCCTTCCCCTCTCTCTCTCTCTCTCTCTCGCTGGCGACGGAGCAGGGCCCAGGCGGAGGCCGGATCCAGAGGCTGGATCCAGGCGGCCTCCCCCTCCCTCCACGGCTCCATCCCCGGCGCCGGCCCTCCTACCTCCCCTCCGGCGCTTGGGCCAGCGGTGGCGCTCCAGCAGCGGCGGCTGCCTGCCCCTGGAGCTCTTCGCCACCCTTGGAGCCACGGGACCGCGCCGCGCCGCTCCTCCCCTGGTCCCTCCGCCGGTGGCCCGCGCGGTGGCCATGGCGGCGGCGGCCGGATCCGAGGGCGAGCCAGACGAGCTGCAGTTCCATCGCGGCGGCGCAGGGGCCCCGCCCGGCGCTCCCACCCGTGGGCCTCGCGGCGGAGCAGAGGCCCCACCCACGGTGGCGCGGCTCGTTCCCTTCTCTCCTCCCTCCTCTCTCTGGCGCGGTCCTCCTCCGCGCCCTTCCTCCCCTACGAGTGCGGCGGCCATGGGCGAGCGTCGGCAGGCCTCGCGGCGGACAAATCCCGGCGGCAGGGGGGCGGTTGGGAAGGCGCGCGTCCGCGGGCCCCGCGTCACGTCCGCGCGTACCGGACATCCGCTGCCTCCGCTATTTTAGCAGAAGGCTTAGCGTACGCCGGTGCTACAGTTTTTCCGCTATTCCGATGCTTTCTCAACTTATTCTCTCTTATAAAATAATATTAAACTAGCCGAAATCAGTCGGCGTTTTTAGTCGGCGTTTTTAGAGGAGCCGAACAGCCTTATACACAGCCATGCCCAAGCTTGCGCCGCAGGACTGTCAAGAAGCTGAGGCCGTCACTGACGGACGTGCAGGTCCTGATCAGACATGACAGGCGGATAAACGCGCACGGCTAGAACGAGGCCAGGGCATCGCCAATCCGCCATGCCATCCATCAGTCGGTTAAATGGCGGAAAGCCAGCACGACACTGCCCTTCTCCTTAATTAGATTTCCAACCGACGGTTGGGCGTTGGATGGTACGGCGGCGACGTTCGTGCTGCACTGTGTGCTGTTACCCCTAACAATCGCACGAAAAGCCCCTTTCCGGGCCGGTTTGGTGGCTAATCGATCTCGACCGGGAGCAGCAGCAGCACGTCTGCTAGGAGCCGTGTGTCCTGCGTTGATTGATCTGGTAGTGCTGGTACACGCCCCGGTGCAGCGACCTGATGCAGAGACCACGGGATGCAGCTCCAACAGCTTGGCTATTGCAGCAGCCAATCGTTTCGGCCTGCGCCTGCCCCGTCCATGACATGGTCGACGGCGCACCTAATGGCAGGGCCTGCTTCTTAATGCGGAGGAGATCGGCCTCCGTCCTGCACCTTTATGCGCACGGTTGCATGAAGCTTTCTTTCATCAGAGGGAATGGGGGAGAGAGGTCGATCGCTGCGACAGCTGAAAAAGATAGGCCACTCGACAGTGTTGTTGCGCGACGTCGTCAAGCCAGTTCAAGGATGGTTCCCGGCATGGAGCCAAGGGGTTTTGCAGGTTTGGAATCGAGCGTAAGGTTATTTGGGAGCTGTAGATGAAGGTAAAAATTAGAGGGAAATGGCGCTGACTGACAGAGTACATCTTTAGCTGGAGCTACCGCAACAAATCTAGCTTGTTGGCCTCAAGGTCAGAATTCAGGAAATCCGGGCTTATATGATTTTCATGCTCTTCGTCCAGGAGGTACTAGATACGTATATGCTCATAGATATTCGATGATCGTTCGTATTACATGTGCACTTTCAAATCAAAGAGCACAACTGGAACTTCTGTTTTTTTCTGTATTTGGTGGTCTTCCTGTGATCAAGGAAAGACAGTCAGTTCATGCAATTCGTTTGCTAATATTTCCCTAACTTCTGTTTTTGAGAGACCAGAGCATGGTATGGGCCAGTTCGGGCTCTTGCTAGGCCGAGAAAAGGCCCGATTTGTTCTGACTGGGATGGGGCGTGTTTCAGGTCGGGCTTCGGCCAGGCCGTACCTGTGATTATGTCTTGGGCCAGGCTCACCTGTCAGCTTGCCCCATTACGGTCGCAGTCGCTTTGAGGAGAGGCGGCGGCCTAGTGACCGCGGAAAGGTGACCCAGGATTCTCCTTTTTCGAGAACAAAACATATGCAAAAGGTGGTCCTGGGTTGTCAAATTTTCTTTTGGGATGTGAGGAGAATCCAAATCTGGTTCTCCAGAAATATCTTCCAAAAGAACTCAAAAAAAATCTCCCCAAAAACCGAAAAGGGCATGGTGCGCGATGTCACCATGACATGTTGCCACGTATGAACTAGGTAGGAGAAGCAGGATCGTCCCTGAGGGCCTGAGGGTACAATGATACAGTGCCGGTGGGGGACTTGCAGACGGAAACACCGGATCCAACGCCGACCCATCTCTCCAGTCTCCAAAAAGGAAAAAAAAAAAGTCTTGTTTCTTCAGTCGACAACAGGCGATGCCAGTGTTTCTAGTCCGGTCAGTTTCACGGTTTATAGTTGGAATAAGCAACGGAAGAGCCTCCGTGTGGTGTCGGACTCTTCACGGGTCGGGGCTCGTGGTCTGCTTTCCTATTTTCCATGGCGGGACTTCTGAACGTTCCCAGCTTCTGGTCGTCTCAACCTGTACATAGTACATATCTCTGTTCTTCGGTCAGGACTCGAGTCCTCAACGTAACAGCCTAACAGGTTCCTTTTTCACTAGAACAGGGAGAAAGAACACCTACCTGCTCTCCCGTTACCAGGTTTTACAACGCACAAACAAACAAACATACAGACATCTAACACTGAATCCAACAACTACTAAGCACTGACCGGGCTCTGTTTACTCCATAATCACCACACTAACTTTTCTTTCTCAGCTCTGCATAACACACCCGTTCACTGTTTACAAACCACTAGAGTACTAAACTAGCCGATAAATAAAACGGAGGCAATGTTATGCTACGAGTCATATATACACTACACTACTAGAGGTCCACCTGTCTCCTGTCCCTATCCACCCTAGTAGAACACTTGGCCGAGGACAGAGAACGGGAACGGCACGGCGCCCCTGCCCTGCGCCGCCAGCTCCGCCGCGGCGTCGCCCACGCCGGCCGCCTCGGCCCCGGCCCCGACCCCGACCCGCCGCCGCTTGCCCGGCGCCTCCACGGTCGGCAGCGGCGGCGGCGCTCCCTTGCCGGCGGCCCCCAGCTCCTCCTTCTTGGCGAGCATGGCGCGCAGCACGACGCCCGGGTCGTCGGCCAGCTTGGCGAGGAACGCCATCATCTGGCCCGGGCGGCTCTCGGCGGCGCGCAGGCGGCGGTCCATGGCCCGCAGCTCCTCCTCCATGCCCCGCTGCTCCTCCCGCAGGCGCTGCACGGCGCGGATGGTGCCGCACACCTCCTCCCCCTGCTCCTCGCACAGCTCCCGGCCGCCGCAGCCGGCCTTCTTCTTCTTGCGCACGATCAGCGGCAGCAGGTGCGCCTGCCCGCGCAGGAACGACTCGTGCGCGAACTCCCACCGGTCCGTGTCCACCTTCCTGAAGCCCTGGACGGAATCACCAAGAATTGTTATCATCACGAGTTCATGACACGGCCACACGAAAAGAGTGGGTGGAGCAGAGGCAGAGCAGTGGGGATGCGCACTCACGTAGGTGTTGAGCTGGCGGACGAAGCTGGCGAAGTTGCGGTGCTTGAAGTAGGAGGGCAGCAGGTAGTCGGAGAAGGCGGCGGGGTCGAGGACGAGGAAGGTGTTGCTGGCGCCGCCCCAGCGCACGACGGCGTCCGTGGTCGGGTCGCTCACCATGTGGAACGTCTTGGCGACGAACGGCGCGATGGCGCCCGCCTGCTGCTGCTGCTGCGCGCCTCCCCCGCCCGCGAGGAGCTGCAGGTGCTCCTTGCACTCGCTGCCCATGACGCTAGGTCGCTAGAACAAGTGAACAAACAGGTGGTCCTTGCACTCGCTGACCAGTACTCTCTGCACTCTGCAGATCGAGCGCGCACGGCCGGCGAGGAACCGGATAAGAAAGCCGCTCTCCGCTCGCTTTTCTTCCTCTCTCTCTCTCGCTCTCTCCCGGTCGCTGATCGGTGTGGGTTTTTATTCTTCTGCTTCGTCGGTGCGGGGCGAGTCCTACGTGTCCACACAGATATTTGTGTCCGGGGGCGGTAAAGGAACCCGCTGCCGCCTCGCGCTATATATCTGGCTCGGCGCTGGTGCAGTGCGAAGCGGCTGCGGCGCGCGTGCCGACCTACCGCGCGGGTGCGTGCGTGTCCGGGTGCGGGGCGAGGGGCCAGGTGGCCCCGGCGCTCGGCGGCAACAAATGGAGGCATGTGATTTGCGCGGTGATGTGGCGCTGGTGGTCTGCCGGATTTGGGGAGGATTCGGTGCCCGTCGCGCGCGGGACACGTGTGGCGGCGCTCGCTTAAAGGCCGCGCTGTCTCCCGGGTCAAGGAATCTCCGTTTGCAGGTGCTGCGCTTTTTTTTTTCTTGCGCTTTTTGGAGCGTGCATCCGATCTGATCTGATACAGTGATACCGTGCTAGTTGGTGCGGCGCACCAGGCTGAACGCGGATACGAAAAGCATCACGTCTCCGTGCTTCCAAGCATCCGTCGCTTTATCCTAACCCATCCCGATCTCCACGGCCGAGAATGTTTAGCGGCTTAGAGCAACTTCAAGATATTTTCTAAATTTTTTTTAATCGCTAGTTTTAGATATTTTAATTAAAAAGTTAATTTCCAACAATTTTTCTATTTGGTTATTCAAACATAGCCACTCTCTGTTTCGGATTTCTCGCTAGCTAAATATAAAAAAAGAATAGCTTTTCAGAGTGCACATAAAATATAAAAAAACTATTAGAAAATAAAAAGGTATAGAAAATAATTTTTATGTAAATAATTCTCTAAATAATAATTTAAAGAATGAGGTTTAGAGAGACTTTTGAAGATGCTCCTAGCGGGGCAATTCCTGCCAGTCTAGTAAAGCCCGCCCGCCCCCTCTTCGTCCCCTCCTCCGATCGCGAGGACACCACGTCGCGTTTGCGTTGGACAAGCTGATCGTGCCACCGAAAGGGACGCGCCGTAGACTAGGCAGCAGGTGAGCCAGCCAACCCCCGGAGTCCGTGTGTGCTCGGCGCTGTTGCCGTCGGACAGCAACCCGGGGGCCGGGGCTTGCGGCGGCAGCCGGCAGCGCACCACGCCCACGGGAACGGTGGCCCAATGGAAAGCAACCGGCCGCGCGGGGTGGCGTCCGTCGTTGACAGGCCGCGACCTCTCCCCCCGCGCGAGCCCGTCGTCCCGATCGGAGCGTGCGGAGGCGGCCGAGAGCAACCGCGCGCGGGGGAGCCGATCGCCTCGCCGGGGGGCGGGGGTGTCGTCGTCCCGGTCGTCTCGCTTTTGGGCGCGCACTGGCCTGATGCCGGGCGGCCTGATGAGGCCGACGGGGTTGCTGTGGCTTTCGCGACGTGGAGGGCTGGGTCTCCGATCCCGGCCCGCGCTTCGCGAGGAGACACATCATGCCGGGGGATCGGCGCTCAACGGCGACGTTTCATCCGCGGATCGACCCGCTGCACACGTAGTACGCACGAGCATGGCGGTGGCACGTAATTTCCATTCTTTATGATTTTTTTGAGCTGGTCGCGAAAAAAATGATTTTTTTTAGCAAGCATGGCAGGTGCTCTGTTTTTCATTAATTAATAGTAGAAAGCAAGCGTTGTAATGTACAAGACTGGCATGGTGCCAGTTGTCGATAACTCGATACAATTTTGGTATTTGCATCCAATTCAACTGCTGCCCCGACCTGTTCCCTGTCCGACAACAGGTAAAGCACCAAGCCAAGCACCAGTGCTGCTCCAGTTCTTCTGCATTACCACGTTTAATTTGTCCTGAGTTCCTTTATTCAAAACAACTATCAGTTCGGTCAGATCTTGGAGATAACTTGAGTCGGATCTAACAAGGGCATCTCTACTTACGGCACGATGGTCAACGAGAAAAATCCACTTTTAACCACTATGACTATAGCTACGTTTAGATTTTTAGATTTTTTTAAGTTAAATTTTTTTAACTTTAACCAACAATATCTCTAAAAATAAATTATTTCAAACAATAAATATTACATTTTATAATAGTTGGTTTCACGGTAAATCCACTAACATATTTTTTATATTATTAGCTTATATGATTATTTTACTATTTGTAGTTAAAAATTTTAAAGTATATATAATTTTAAAAAAAAGCTATATATAGCTATATTCTTGTACCGAGGGAGTACATGGCAACGGAGCATGCTCTGCTTTTGGGCCTGTTTGGATCGTAGGGCTAAAATTTAGGGGGCTACTCGGTGCAACGCGCGTGACTACATGCTGTCACGTTGCAGAAGGCTGCCCGAGATGCTGCGCAGCCTGCATTTCTTTCATTGCGTTGTACGCGGTCGCAAAAAATTAGCCCAAATTGATTAAGATCTCAAAGATTATTAGACTAATATAAAGTTGGAGATATTTAAAATTATAAAATATAAATTTGCTAATCTGATTAGCATTAACGTGAGATCGCACAAACGGTTTGCCGCCGATATTTGCGACAATTAATTTTGTTGGCCGATAATTTGTTCCGTTCTTCTGGGGCCGCCGGCCACCAGATTCCATTTTTTTGCGGGCCCAACTCTCTGTATGCTCTTACTTCGTGGGCGCTAGAAATGTGAACAGCCTAACCTAAAGCTCATATTTCTCTTAGATGAATTAGTACATGATAAATAATCATAACAACAAACTAAAATGTACAGCCTAACCAAATGAACAACCTAAACAAAACTTCGTGTTGCATTGCATACGAGAGAACAAAAAATTCCCCATTGGAACAAATGTAAAAAATTATTACAAAGGAACAAACTTTAGAATTTGTTATTTGCATTTGTTGCATCCACTGGACCATTAGAACAAATGGAATAAATTGTTGTATCAAAACAAATATTAGAATTTATTCAATTGGATCCGATCTTACCATTGGAATCAAAAATTATTCCATCGGAATAATTTGTTTTATTGGAATAAAATGTGTCTGCTAGATCTAAATAAGAGGGTAGATGAAAAAGAATGGGGTAAGAATAATGGAATAAAAAAATAAGATAAGAAGAATTTAAAACATTAGATAGGGTAAGGATAAACAAATGAAAAGAATGAAGAGATGAAAAATATAAAAAAGGCAAAAGACACTAACTAAGAAGAAAAGAAAAAAGAGACCTTTTACAATGTTTGGAAACGCTTCGCAACGCCTACTAATGCCTCCCAACGCCTACGTAAAATAGCTATTTTGGTTGATTTTATTCAAAAGGGCAGTATGATCCTTGCGCAATTACGCTCCCGCAGCACTTCCCCAAGCCACGCAGCTCCGCCAGCTCCCTATCCTAAAGCTCTAGCCATCGAATCGTAGCCAGCTCCTCTGTTCTTCACGAAGAACAGACCTCTCGTTGATCTCCGGCGTCCGGCCACCACAGTTCGATTGTCTCGACTGTGAGCACCTCCAGACCCTCCTCTACCTTCCCCAACTCGCGTCATCCCCTGTCCCAGCCCGAGCAGAGCTCCCCACGAGCTCCCGAGACAGCGACAATGGCGGCCCGGAGCTGACCATCTTCCACCCCCTCTCCCATGCCCGGAGCCACCGGAATAGAAACCCCCACATCATCCTCTCTCTCCTCATGCCCTCAGATTAGAAAACGGTGGGCTATAGCTCGATTCCGGCGAAGCTCCGGCGAGCTGCCACCGTTGAGTGCTGGCGGCGCCGCCTGAGGACGTCATCATCCTGCCTCTGCCACTCTCCCGTGAGCAGATAAAAGCCTACGGACCTTGCTGTCCAGTGTACCCCGGGCCCAAGGAAAAACAAGCAGCCCAACAACAACCACGTGCCAGCTCAAAGCCCGTGAAGCACCCTCCCCTCTATGTTAATCTATTTTCGGAATTAATTAAACACTCAATCTTGTAACTGCAATATCTCATCCATACTAACCCCTTTTTCCACCGATTCTTTTCCTAAAACCATCCAAAACGTGATATTCGTCTCACTCGTGAATTTACTATCATACCCTTGATTGAAAAAATAACTACGGAAAAAGAATTGCCATGAATTTCTAATTCCTCTAATTTTGGAGGCATTGGGAGGCGTTGGGAGATGTTACGGCATCTATGGACCCACTGACCATAGACACAACTAACGCCTCCTGATGCCTCCTCGTTGACGCCTCCCAACGTCTACCCTCATATTGGATCTACAAATCATAGACACATGAAATGCCTCCCGACGTCTCCCCAAGCATTGTAAAATAGGAGATTAGAAGTGGAAGAGATGAAAGGGAGCATGGAAAACAAAAAAGAAATAAAAAACAAAATAGGAGGAAGAAATAGAATATAATAGTGTAAATAGAATTTGATTTGAATAATAAATTTGCAATCTACAAATCTTTTCTTGAATCTGCACATGAAGCCAAACCCTCGACGGAACCCTCATGTGAGGACGGAACGGTGAGGAAACGAACTGCTCGGGAGAAATAAACAAACTAACAAGTAATAGAAGAACTTGGTCCAGAAGTTTGGGCTGGTGGAAAAGTAAAAAATGGAGGAGACGGCCTGTACCATCCGCTTCTGTGACAAGTCAGATGGCACCCGCGCGCGCTACTCATAACATTTGCGAAAATTTAGCCCCTCCCCTTTTAGCCCCAAATAGACCCAAGGATCTAATAAAAGGTCTAATTTGTGTCTAAAGTGAAATAGACCCCCTAAAATCTTTAGCCCCTCCAAGAGGTGCTTATTTGGTTAAAGTTTGTTGTGGGATCCACCTCCAAAGGTTTCTTTCTCCCTCACCCCGAAGCGAATTCACTCCTCCCCCCTCCTTCCTTGGCGCACCGCCACACTCCACGTCTCCCATCCGCGCCGCCGCCCCCTGCCACGCCACCGTCGTCCGGAGCCGCCGCCGCCCACCAGATCTGCGCCGCCGACGTCCCGACCCGCCGCCGTCTCCCTTCCGCGCCGCCGCCATCCTTTCCCACCGCTCCCACCGCTCCTTGGTCGCCATCCCACCAGATCCGCGCCGTCTCCGTTGACCCCCATCGGCGCCGACGCCATCCGCACCTAGATCCGCGCCTCAATCACCCAGATCCACCGCAGATGGAGGGTGGCGGCTTCGACTTCTTCTCACAGCAAACGGGGTCATCCGCCGCCGGCTTCAACTTCCTCTTCCAGGGTTCGTCCAGCGGCGCTGCCGGCGTTGCAGCACTTGACCTGAACTCACAGGCGGCGGCGGCGGTGGCGGCCGCGACGCAATGGCGAATCCAGGATTCGAAGTTAGGGTGGGCCAATATAAACATTTTAAATACCACAAGTCCACAACAGATTAAAAAAATATCTTATAAGCGTTTCCAAATCCAAATTTAAGTATGAAACTTGCATCAAATAAAATTTACACGCTTATAATAATTCAAATAAGCTTAGAGTACTATTTTTTTCTCGGGTTTACGCTTTCTCATGGCCATGAAAATTTCCAATAAAATGATGCAAAAAGTTACAAATTGCAATATGTGATTCTTAATCCTACCATTGCTAATCGGTTACCAATCTAGAACTAGCAGCCACGAGCCTACGAATTGTAAATTTGTAGCCATGTTATTATGTAGTGCAAGTGTAAGCAACAAGCTAATTACCTTGCCTCTGTGGCTCCGTCGATTCGTCGAAGCTTAAAAAATTGCAAATTGCAATCGGCAATCACAGGGCGCAGGCTAGCTGCCAGCACGCACGCACGTCATGTCGTCGTGTCCTCGGCCGGTCGGCCTCATGCTCCGCGGCATGCGCAGATACGCTGCAGCCTGCAGCAGTGCAGCGCTGGTAGCTGCTGCCGCCGGCGCGCCGGCAGCCACCGCGGCGCCGTCCCCAAACCCTAGGTGGTAGGCGCGGACTGACTCGATTGGGGAGACGGGGAGCGATCGGGAAAAAGCAGACGTAGCTCCTGGACTCCTGGGCTCCTGGCTGCCCCTTCAGATTCTAAAGAAAAAAATACTTGTTGGGCTATTTGTTAGGGTGGGCCACCCTTTGGATCCACCCCTGCCGCAACGGAGGAGTTCCCTGATCTCGCGGAGTACACGAACATCCTTCATGGCGGCGGCGGCGATCAAGGAGTACTCAGTGGTCAGTAATCCGGTCTCCCTCCCATTCGCGTGCAGTGCACATTGGGAATGCGCAGTCATCGTGTTGCCGGAGGAGGAGGCGGCACGGGCGCTGGGGCTGCAGGGAGGCAGCTCAACTTTGGCACTATAAGCTATGATGGCGGCGTCTTCCTTAGCAGGCCGTCATCGGGAGCAGGCGGCTACCGTGGTGGGTGGCGGCTCCTCATTGATGGGAGGTGGTGGCCGTCGTCAGCGCGCCATAGTTAAAGGATCTTCAAAAAGTGTGCCAATGATTAGAGAATCTGCATTAAAAGCAAAGTAGCTCATGGATCCAAACAGCTTTAGGATCTAGATTTTAGAGGACTAAAATAGAGAGCTAAACTTTAGAACTCAAATTAACCCCTTATCTAGTTCTCCAAACAGCCCCTTTGTGAGAAAGACAGAACAGTACCGTCCGAGCTTCCCTTTTCAGGACACGTCGTGGAACACATGGAGCCGTGGGCTTCACGGCGAATCTGGGCCAAATATATGTCGTGGGAGGTGGTGGCAAAATGTCATGTCGTGGAGGAGCAGAGCTGAGCCCACGTACCATACCCAATCAGCTGCCACTATAATTTCAGCGCGCACCTTGCATGTTAGCCTGCAAGTCCAAGACATGTGCTCAAGTAAAATTTTCTTCATTAAAAAAATCGAAAGTCTACAAACATCACAGGTACACGTATTCCTGGATACAGAATTTATCAACCAGGTTAAATGACTGTCCCTAGAAAAAAGAAAACAGAGGGGGGATTTCTTGTGGAAATAAGTTTTGTTGCAAGACATGAAGCAAAGTCAACAGATCTGAGGTGTGTGGGTTGTTGGAATTACGTGGGTTTCTTCATTTTTCTCTTACTCTTACTGTTGTATTTAGTCAAGAGGGAGTTATTATTACCTAATAAAAGGGTGATGTTACAATTTTTATTACACTCCATGTGGAAGGAGTTTAAGGAAATTATGTGATTCCAGATGGTTGCTGAACCGAATAAAAACCTGTCATTTCAGAAGACCTCGCATGACTTCTCACTGCAGTCTGCACTCTGCAGACGCCATTCCAACGTGGAACGCGCGCGGAGCCGCGTACTGATCCACCTGCCATCCATGCCAGGTGCCACTGCTCCATTGCACTACCTGTACAAACACCGTGTTTGGTGGGCACGTACTGTGCGATATACTAGTACTTGCCTTGTACACCCGGCCGCCGATCGTGGCAGGTGGCGAGCGCGCGGTTGCTGCTGTGCGCCCTCCGATCACGTGCCCGGGCCGGCCTCGGGGACAAGCGGCTCTGCTGGCCCTGCTCCGTGCTGCACGCAGGTGCGGTGCGCTGGACCTATGCGGCGGCGCCGCCTCGCCCGGCCGGCTGCCTCGCCCCCCTCCGTCGTACAGGACGCGTGGTACTGGCACGCTCACGCTCTAATCAATTGCGCGGGCCGAACGTGCAAGGCAAACCTCACTTCTGCTGAAGCACGCAACAACATGACGTTGTTGCTTGCTCGCGTCATTTTTTTCCATCCACGAGAAGAGCAAGGTTGGTGGTGGGAGGAGGGGGAGTGGGTCGGGCCGAGTGGAGCGCGAAGGCGCGGCCCGTTTGAGTGGCCGGGGCCTCCAGCTGGAATCTATATTTGGGCCCATCAGTTTTCACGGGATACTATTCCGGGCTTCCTTCCTCGTCAACGGTGCATGGGCGTGACGCAGCCGTTGCGTCGTCTCCCCAGTTAGTACAGCACAGAACCGCTTCCATGAAGATGAATCTTAAGATTCATGCCCGCTGCCTCTCGGTTGGGAATGAATAAAGGCAGTTCGGAAGCGTCAACCACTTGCTCCCAGCCTACCACCTGGCCGACGCAACGCATCACCTGCATGGTGTATGGCCGGACCGGCACTAGTCAAGTGGTCCTAGTAGTGGATGCTAGCATGCAATGATCCCGGCCCGGCCCGGCCCGGCCGGCCGACATAGATTCTACACCGCATTAGCAGAAGATACCCGGCCAGCACCGGCACGACCGATGGATCGGACGTGCCCCAGGGAGGAGGAGGAGGAGGAGGAGGAGGAGGAGGAGGAGGAGGAGGGGACGCGAAAAAGGGCGAGCTGGAGGGCCACTACAGACTACAGAGAGTGAGGACACGGAGCACTGATGCGGCGACGATGATGATGACTACCGTTCGATCGATCGGCCGGGCGCGCACTACGCCCTGGACCGGCTGACTGGCTACTCCATCCAGACCAAGCGTCAGGGGCGCGCATCCATCTCCAGCGAGGCGCGCAATTGGGCCGGGAAGCCGTGCTTAGTCCAATTCGCATTGACCTCTTTCACGGCTGTGAATCTGTGATGGCCACCTATGGCGGCAATGGTCGCTTTTAGCCACAAAAAGGCTAGCTCGTCAGGGTTCAGCAGGCATGCAAAAATGGCAGCCAGCGGACCTGCAGCGCGCACTCCCTCTGCTGCGTGCGTCTGCAAGCTGACACGGCCGGCGACGAGAGAGAAGAATCTCCGGTGAATATGCCCTGACGACAGAACGGCAGCAATTGGCACCAAGGCAAGTGTTCCAAGGGGGGACGGGTTGTTACGTCTGTTAATCGGATCGCTAGGTGCGGGTTGGCTCGGGTTCTAGTTCTGGATCTAGTTCTAGCGTCAACACAGTCGTGTACGTGCGTGTGCGTGTGCGTGAGTACAAGGTCAAACCGAGAGGGGATTAGGGTATTACCTGACTCTGAGGAAGACGACGCCATCATGGTTGTTGGTGGCGTTTGCGCTAGGGCAGCGTCGCGCAGTGCAGGGCTCGGAGCAGATCCGCTCTAGGGCGGCGGTGGCCGGTGCAGTGTAGATCGGTCGGTGGAGCTTCCCGCCGCCGCAACGCCACCTCTCGGGATCGGGTTAGGGTTTTAGTGTCGGTGGGGAGTCGGGGCACGGCGAACTTTGGCGTGCGTGCCCCCCGGCCCCCACCTCTCTATTTATGTGGCGCTGGCGACGGGGGGCCACCAACGAGAGTTGGGTTGGGCGCCCCCGATCAGAACGCGGATCAAGACTAAGGCCTTTGGGCCTTAGGTTAGAGATCAATCCAATAGGGGTCATTCGTCGGATCAGGATCAGATTCAGGAGGCTAGCTCCTTGTCATTCAGGAGATACTAGAAGATAGCGCGCACCACGGCCAGCTTTACTTCCATCACTGCCGCCGGCCGATCGAGCCCCTCCGCACCGGGCGATCGACCACCACCATTATTGCCCCCAAGTAGGCGGGGGGGGGGGGGGGGGCGACATGTATTTCTACCGCGCGTACCATGACGAAAGAGAGGCCAAGGCAACCCGGGCCCTGCATGCCACGCTCGGAAGAAAAGGAGGCGAGGCACGGGCGGCGCCCGGGTTGCGCTCCAAGGACCTAGGAGACGCGCGAGGAGAGCTGCCGCCCGGCCTACAGCGCATGCAGGCGCGGTGGGGGACGGCCGGCCGGCGATAGGACCGGAGAGAGAGAGAGAGAGAGCAGCGCGCACCGACCCATCCCGGCGGCATATGCACGCACGCACGCGCGCATGTGCCGGGTCCTTGGGTTCCGCTCGGCTAGCTAGGAGCTAGCTCGGCGGCCGGGGCGCTTTTGCAATGTGCTGGGCCGCATGTGCTGCTCTAGCTACCGCTACGGCTAGCTGCTGCATGCTCGTCGGTCGCGCCGGCCGGCCGAGGACGGTGGTGCTCCATCTCGGCCGCCGTCGTCCACTCCTTTCCCGGTCGCGTCGGGCCCTGCTAGCTGCTAGTATAGGGGCCTCGGAGCGAGCCCTTTCTTGCCTTGTTTAGTCCAATTCGCGCCGGCTCAGCTCAACGGGCCGGCCGGCTGCGGCGTCCGGCGTTCCCCTGTTGGACCGGCCGGAAATGCGCGCGTGTCGAGGTACGACGCGGCCCTCGCGAGCCCGATCGACGTGCCGCCGGCACTGTTGCGAGCACGGACAGGGTTGCACAGGAGCACGTCGCCGTCCGAGCAATCATCCGCCGGCGCCGGCGCAGCGCATGATTGCGCGCGCGCCCACTGGCACTGGCGCGAGTGGTCGCTATGTACTGTCGGGCCAGGCGAGGCGAACGCGCGGCGTACGTACGAGCGGCCGCCTTTTGCCATGACGGGGCCGGCCTCATGATGGCACGGCGCCCCTGGCCGCCGGCCTGTAACGTCAAGGAATATATATATATATATATATATATATATATATATATATATATATTTTCCCCCAGTTAAGCGCCGCTAGCTGCTAGGCGCCGATTGTGATTGCAGCCGTCCATGCCTCCATGGACACCGGCCGCCGGGCGCTACGCCACCGGACGCACTCCCTTCCCCGTCCGCTTCTGCTTGGACGCGAGGCATGGACGTACATGCTGCGCAGCGCAGCGAGTGCAACCGTCCCATAACCCAGATGATATCCCTCCCTCGATGTGCATGCACACGGCTCGAATCGTAGCGGTGAGTGGGTGGTAGATCGACCTGCCTGCAGGCGGACATCCCGGAGGAGATCGACCGAGCGAGTGACCGAGACGACGATTGACCGACCGGTGCCCAGGGAACGTTCGATCGATCGCAGTCAAAGACGGCGTTGCCATCGACCAGCTCATCGTGTCCCGCGACACGCCACAAGGGGCGGGGGTCAAATCCAGCTGCTAGCTCTCGGTGGTGCTCGCGTTCGAGGGGCGTCATCCACGCATCGGCCACACGCACTACTACAAACTGAGCCTTCAATACCGGGTAAAAAGAGCCTTAGGCACCGATTTTTCAACTGGTACTGCAAAGTCGAGACTAAAAATCTCGAACTTCGTCACCGGGTAATTCACCCGGTGCCTAAGACTCCTCTTTAGTACCGGGTGATGCTTCGAAAAAATATATTAAACCTGGGAAGAGGTCCGCACACGCGCACGTCACAAAGTCACAAGTCACGCGTTTTGTCACGCGCGTGTGCGGTGGTCGGGATTCGAACACCAACCGGTACTAAACGATCCCTGAATCTTTTGATCCACCTCAAAAGTACCGGTATGAAGATGATCCGGTACTCATGCTAGAATTAGTACCAGATCATCTTCGTAGTGGTGGATATTTGGGTGTTTTCCAGTAGTGACGGAGCATGTGCTTGCCCCTGTGCCGTGCCCTGACGTTAAAAACCCCCGCTTCGTCAGCCTTCGCGTACGCCTCCATCCGCTGCCGCTTATCCCCACTCCAGTTTAGATCCCATCTGCCTGCAATTGTTTATCAAGCAATCATTAGTCTTGACTGAATGCTAGTATGCTACCCACTACAGCTGATCCTTGAGTCGCTTGACGCGTGGTTACCAACTCATCCACTGATCCTTAGATGTGTAATGCCCTGCCAAACTGGTTGGAAACATTGTCTGGGCAACTAAACGCGCGTGAGCTAGCCCGGTCGAATTGCTCGAAGAATCAAGCCGTGTGTACCAGGATGAACCGGGCCAGAACGAAGAGAGAGGTCGCGTGAGCAAGCCGAAGGACAGCTACTAGTGTAGCATGATGTGTTTTTCCCCCACAGTGAAAGGTGAAATCCGCGGAATATTCCCGCTGCCTTTCCACCGCCGCGAATAACCTCGTCGTCCTCTCTCCTGCCAAGTGACTCTTCGTAGGTCCGCCTGTTGTGCTCTGCGCCGGAGGCCGGAGCGGCGGAGCCCGTTCCCCTGGCACTGGCAGGCAGCCAAGCACGTCGAACTGTCATTTCGCCGGCCGGCGATACGCAGCGCGAAGATCGCATGCCGCTCGTTGCCCCAGCAACCAAAACTTTTGTGCTCGGCCACCAAAAGCAAAACGGATTCCCAGTAGGTAGCCGATCCTGTCCTTTATTCAGGCCTAGCAGAGCTGCAGCCTGTAGGGCATGGTACTGGAGTGAGGCTGTGAGGGGCCTCCAAACTCCAAAGCATCCAAAAGCTCCGTGCCGAAAGCAACCTGATGGAGCAAAGCGATCGCGGTGTAGTATAACATAGTAGGTAGTCGCCACCGCAACCAAATCAGGGAGGGCATCATGTGCCTGGCAAGTTCCACGAAACCATACACAAGCAAAACAAGCAAGATTTCATTCATTACCAGCCGAGGCCAAGTTAACTGATGAGCCCGATCGTTGAAGAACACAGGCAGTTCAACAGTGTTTTACCCCCTCGAAAATGCCTATAGGATGGTTAGTCATCAAAACCAAACAACACAAAAATTGACAGTACAATACTAAATATTCACACGGCTCCCGTCGTCAATGGCAAACAACAGCGACGAGGGCTAGAGGAAAACATCTGGACGCGTCCCTTTGGCCTTCCATTGCTGCTCGATGTCGTAAGCGATCCTCCTGGCATCAACCGATGTCCCCATCAGTCCAACCCGGGTGAATCCGACCGAGTATAGGCCATTCTCACCCTTCCACCCGTTTGGAAATGCTTTTCTTGGCAAGCCATCTTTTTCAGAAAATAACTCTCGGTCCTGCCCATTTTGAAAGCAAAACACCATTTAGACATCAGGATGCATAAGTACAGTAACTTACCAACTTATTTCCTACTAGATAAATTGACAGATGATGCCTACAGACAATCTTATAAAGGCAGCATCGTGTCTGTCATTTTAAGAGTAATACAGATTTTTTTTATTACATGGTCAGATTTAGCTTGTACTTTTCAGTGGGAAAAAACGTGCTACTCCAATGTGACATTCTCCACAATAAACTGCGGAAGTGTCACTGTAAAACAGTTAGGCACCTTACCTTCAGCCAGAAGGGAACGTTGCTCTTGTAGCCAGTTGCAAGCACAATGGCATCAAAACCCTCCAACTGACCGTCTGCAAATTCTACATCTCTTCCTGATATCTGTCTTATGGCAGGTCGTACCTGCACAGTTCAATCAATGGGGAAAAATATGTCAGGACTAAATCAAGACAGAGATTGATCGATGGATTCCACCGAACAATCAATCTCACATGCTTTGTACTTTGGTGGCGTGAAACAGACCTTGATATCACCAGATTTAATCTTTGCAAATGTGCCGACGTCAAGGACCGGGGTCTTCCCTGAGAGTGACTTGAGCGCAATAGGGCCAGAGGCTGGCCGCTTTAGCCCGAGCCGAGTAGTATCCCCAAGGATGGCCCGTGCTATGCACAGTAGAATACGGTCCACAACGTGGACTGGGAGCCACTTGAGAAGCCACATTGACAGATCAAAGGTGGAGCGACCCAGCATCTCCCTGGGCAAGATGTGTACCTGCCAATGATGAACACAATCTTAGCAAGGGTTCACAAAAGGCAATGCAACATCTGGACTAATGATTGGATCATACAATTAATCAGAATAAATCTTATTTTTCTCCAAACGTTACTTTCTGCATGCTACAAGAAGCAACATGTCACAGGACCAATCTTTTTTTTTTGAAACAGGGGCCAATTGTTTTGTTTTTTTTTTGAACACGGACCCTGGACCAAACTTATTCCCTTATCTCCAACATAGTATAGTATGTAAGCCCAGCTTGCAACTATTTTAATTACACTAAGCTCTTTCAAAGCTGAAAGAGCTGTGAGAAAGGAATGCACCTAGTTCTGAAAGGTAGGTTCTCAAGCCATTTTGTTAATGGTTCTTTTAAAGTGACAGACTTATGCTATGCTCTCGTGGTGGTGAAGGGGGCCCATGGCTAATGCTTGCAAATATAATCATAGTTTTTTCATTAAGTATTGACGAGAAATCTCTTTGCACTACACTTGGGGCAAGAAAACTATTAGCAGAGACTAAAGAACCAAAAGAGCATGGACGTGAAGAATGCACACAGATGGTTAGAGTAGCTGGAAGTACACATGCATGGAAATGAATCCCAAGAAAGAACTAACTCAAGGATGAACAGCAGCCACAGGAGCCTTCTGTCTCAAGAATCTCTCCCTTTTCTAAGTGACAACTACCCTGGACTAGCATGACTTAATCCTAATCGTTCTGCAGATGAAAGAACAAAATTGATCATGAAAGATCCTGCTTTTGGTGCAAGCTAATGATTTTTTAGGACATTAGGCCTTCCTTAAGTTCATGAGCTAGAGAAAAGCTCATTCAAGTCACTGACAGCTTCCACAGGCTAAACCAGAGCCAAAAATAGTAAGCAACGGGCAACTCCTATTATTACAGTTCTTTCACTTTCTAGACTTAAGAGTAGGAAACAGATATAAGTCACAAAACATAGTTTACAGTATAAGTAAGAATGCTTAGTAACACAGGCAAAGAAAACAAAATTGAGAAGTAGAGAGAAGTCACGTACAGCATCTCTTACTACAATATGGGGCTCTGCATTGTGATTGCACAGGTCTAAGCACACCTCCATGCCTGAATTTCCACAACCGACGACAAGAACACGCTTCCCTGTGAATGCACTGCCACTTTTATATGCACTGGTGTGCATAACTGTTCCTGGAAACTCTTGTAGGCCATCAATATCTGGCTGCGCAGCTTCAGCGTTCTCACCAGTTGCAACAATAAGCCACCGGGATACATACTGAACCTCCTCTCCCATTGTGCCAGAAGTTCGAGTGCTCACACGCCATAGCAGAAGCTGCTCATCATACTCTGCATGCACCACCGTGCGATTGTACATAGGACTTATGCCGAAATGTGCAGCATAGCTCTCCAAGTAGGCTACAAACTGCTGCTTCGAGGGATAGACAGGGTAGTCGGCAGGGAAAGGCATGAGAGGAAGCTCACAGAATTTCCGGGGAAGATGAAGGCTGAGACGATCGTATGTCTTCAGCTGCCAGAGGGAAGCTATGCAGTTGGAGCGCTCAAGAATAAGGCTACCAATCCCCTTTTCCTTGAGACATGCAGCAGCGGCGAGGCCTGATGGTCCCGCACCCACGATAATTGGCCCTGAAACCCAGAAACATGTGCATCGCTCCGGGCGAGCAACAGCAGCATCCACGCTCCTTTCCTTGCAGCAGTTTTCAACAACTTGGCGGTGGTTTTGGTTTTGGCTGAAACATTGGAAGATAGGATCATGGGCTCTCTTGCCCTCACTTTCGCTCCACGGGTCCATTTAGACGTAGGTAGAAGGTATGCTTCAATGGAGTTTTTTCGATCTAGCTAGCAAGAAATGGTTGTGTTGGCTTCAAACTTCATGGTGATACGAATAACTAGCCAACTTTGCTGTGTATGATGGCATGGACGAGAGAGAAGGATGGAAGAAGCGATATGCTGTGTGTATCTCAGGAAGACTGAAGACCGATGTGAACATTTATAAGACTCCAGGTTGTTTTGAATAGGTTGGAGCCTGGAGCAATCTAGTGGACTCTTTTTTTGTTGGAGTTAGAAGAGACTAGAGAAAAATATTAAGAGTAGAGAGGAGGCTCGGAAGGTGGCTGTGTTCAAGAGTTCTAGGCACAGCTTTTGAACGCATGCCATAGCTAAGCTAGCTATGTGCCCTATATACCCCCATGTAAGTAGTCTCATATTTTGATTTAGATCAAGTACGCCCATCAAAAAAAATAATATAGAAAGGTGAGTCATTGAGGATCACTTAGTGACTCAGTGGACGTGTGGCAAAGGAGAACATGCATAGGACATCAGACCCTAGTGACATAGTTTAATAACAGAACTGTACAAGAGGTGTAATAGCCTTATAGCCCTCAAGAAGCAGATAGATCATCATGAGATGATACTTAATTCATCACAAGAGGAGTTAAGTACATAGTTAATATTAAACTGTAAAAGTGAAATTTGCTAAAGTAAGATTTCTAAAAAGCATAGAAGTTAATAGATTAGTAAAAGCAACTGCCACTGATGACTTCGCGTGCGATGATTTATTCTGCCCTATCTAATGCCCAGTAATGATCTCATGTAGTTAAATATGAATGATTCTCAGACACCTAAAGTTATGCAAGTTACTATGTTCTGAAATATGAGTCCTATTCCTGAAGCTAAGCTAACAGAATCCACAAAGCTGTTCACCTGCAAACGACATCCTAGAAGCATCCACAAACCATAAGCATTGGTTGCCCTAATAAAAACATAAGCATTGGTCAGCATCCACAATTGTAGCTACCTCAGTGTCTAGTACCATAAAAATCTCTAGCAAAGAATAATTTTAAGGACGATTCTTTGAATTGAGACACTAAATGGCAGGGCCTACGTAAATCAGAAATTTCAGCATTGTTGCACATTTGCAATGATTGTTCATGGACCATCTTGTTTCCAACACATCTTGCCAGCCGTCAGCAATTCATGTTGAACACACTATCGTGGCACTGCACCTGACAAATGACCTCTACAAACCACCTGACCAAGTGTTGTACCTAATTTCATTTTTGCATTCAGAAGACCCCTCAAAATAGTGCTGTTGCCACATCTCTCCTTGGTAGGGCCCAACAATCTGAAATGTCAACTCCAAACAAACAAGAATATACAGAATTGGCCCTGCACTCAACTAGGATACCATGTTCTACTCAGACTAACCGAAATTTGCCCAGAAAAGAAAGAATCTAAATGCAATGATGCGGGGTTGAATATTTGGATAAGGTTTCAAATTCAGGAGAAGTAGATTGTTCTCACTTACTACCTTAACCTACTGCTTGGTTGCTTTCCACATAACCTGCTGTGGAACAGCCAGGTCTGTACTTGGGATAGAGATGTAAACAAAGAGACATAGGAGGCACTATATACTTTTAGTTTTTAAGTAGGGAAGTAAGGAAATATTACCATGGGCTAACCGGTAAGTTGCAAGGGTAAGAAAAGTATTTGCTTTAGCTAGCCATACAGGTAGATCGCAGCTAAAAAGGCAAGAAGAGTTCCTACAATCAGGGCCAGGTGTGCAGCAGGACTAGAACTAGTGCTGCAAATCTGGTGTGGTGTGCTCTGTGCAGCAATGTGGCAATAGAAAAATGGGTTGCCATTCACCTAACTTCCTGTATTCTCCACTGACACCATTTTCTATGGTGCTAGCGTTAATAAGACATGAACAGAATACATACACAATAGAGCTCGCACAAAACCCAGTTTTCTCCCTGGGAAACCAACGCCCACCTGCTGTGGGGCTGGGGCACCAAAAAATGGGAAACCCAACAACTAGTTTCCTCAGTGGGTGCAAGCAAATTGTGGCCTTTTATGCCCTAGACAGGAGGAGCAGACTGTCCTGGCGCCAATCAGACTGAAATCACTCCTGCTGCACACACTCACCACGTGCTACAAGGATCCATCTTCCAATGATGGAGGATGCCTGCCATTCTCCAGTATACTTGCTCCAGGATTCCTACTGGATTCCTCTTTAGCCACCACTACCGTACATTGCAATCTCTTGCGCCATCGCTTTTGTGGATTCTTGCAGTAGCAGCAGTCTCAGAATGCTTTGCCATTATTTTGGTGAATGAATAGGCTCCAATAGCGATGGCAAGAGTGTACACTCCTTTGAGGTAAGAGTGTACAATCCTTTCACATGCCATGAATCATCTCAGAGACTCAGACCAAACAATGTTGCAGATCGAGCACTACAGGACGTGGCTTGGACAAGTATATCCATCCAATAAGAAGTCAAGGTTGAAACAACAGGAGACTCATGGTGCAAGTAGTGGTAAGGACCAGATTGTTTTTCATTCATTTTATATAGAGATGAGAATTTTGGAATATCCTAGTCAAGGATGAAAGAGGGATGAGAAATTTCCCGTGCGACTATCATCTTTTGCCGATTTTCCCCTTCTGTCACCAGTATTTCGGGTATAATCTGAAAACAGGTAAAATCTGGAGGAAGGATTTACCCACTGTAAAATCCCCAACAGGAATTCCCGTATTCAAGGCCAGCAAACCTACTATTTGAAGCCCGAGAATATGAACGACCTCTACAAGGGAGACATTATGAGAACAGAAGATAATCTGTATTTAACACATTTCATAATGGCTGAAGTATAATCTACTTTGTAGAGGGGCATTTAATATGCATGGATGTGTGGTTACCACCCAAGAATCCACTATGGCTATAACCTTAAATAGTTTTGGAACAACAATCACAGCTCTGCACGAATAGTTTTTAAAAAACTTACAGCATAACTAGCTGAAAGCAAGTTTTCAGTGGGTTAATTTTAATTAGCTGGGCTTGCCCTTCTACATTGTAAAACTTCTTACTGGAGCAAAACTCCCCTACATGAAGAATACAATCAATATTCACAAAGAACCCTGAAAAAAAAAAGTTTAGTGATACTGCCAGTGTGCATATGCCAGACATATACTAAGGTAATAGAACATAATTCCTACGGAATAGCAAAGCTTTCAAGGTTCATTCATGAATAGTTTAGGTCATGTTGAGGGGACAATGCAAAGTAACTGGATATGCAAAAGGATAGATAGAGCAGGAAAGGCTGATGAAGTCTGCCTCTCTTAAAAAAATAAAAATATCATGAAGCAAGTATAAAAACTACCAAAAATTCCTTGTATATTAACCAAATTGTACTTCTAAGGGCCAGATTGTTGTGCATGCTTGAGCTAATGCATAAGCACAATAGTATGGGCATCTCTGGGCCGTCATTGGAAAAATATGGCAGGAAAGGTAAAGAACCATATTCCACATTGCATACGTCTCTTGTCCTTTATGGAAAAGGAGAATACGACAAATAAGCATTTCAGATTTACCGATGTGATTTTGGCTAAAAATAGTGTTCTTGCAGCTATCATGTGACTAAAAAATTGCTTGAATGCAATCTTATTATTTCAAGTGTTGAAGACTCAAGCATGCTTCATCATTTTATCATAATGACTGCTATTAGAAAACTGGAAATAACTTTCCTTTCAAAATTATATTCCTTGGAGGGTGACAAGAAGGAATGATTGTTCAGAGTGTGTGCAAGTGTGGTGCACTTTGTGGAAAGCAAAGGTAGAACTTGGCTAGTCTGGCCTTGTTGTGTTCCTCTGAATATAATTCCACTATGGTGGTATATAAATAGCATAAAGACTAAAGATAAAATGGACCGCATTATAGGACAGTGTCAAACCTCAAAGCATGAAGTCATGTATCAGAAGCCCAGAAACTTCATGAGCTTGAATGAACACTCGCCATTCACCAAAGATGCAAGGCATTACGTCATGTCACTTGTCACACAGCAACCTCACTTGGCAGAGTTATTTCACAACAAGTCCGTTTGAATCCTCAACGTGATAAGTCTGAGAGTTGGCATCAATAGCATAGGTAAATTGTACACTCGAAAATAGTCACCAGAAACAATAGATTTCAACAATCTGAAGACAGCGGAGATGGCTTTCAGATAATGCATAACAGACTATTGCTTATACTGTAATTAATATGCACGGACGATACTCTACCGCACAAAGTGAAAATTGTTATGACGTTCTTTCTGCATTTCGAAGGGCGGGCCTGGTGCAAGCGGTAGAGTGTTACCGCCTGTGATTGGAAGGTCCCGGGTTCGAGTCGCGGTCTCCTCGCATTGCACAGGCGAGGGTAAGGCTTGCCACTAAATACCCTTCCCCAGACCCCGCACAAAGCGGGAGCTCTCTGCACTGGGTAAGCCCTTTTCGTTCTTTCTGCATTTCACATTGACTGCAATCTTCCTGTACATGAGCTGAATAGGAACTAAACGTGAAAGGGGAGAAGTGCAGTAAGTGAATTTGCTTATGATTCGTCCCCAAACATTGTAAGGTTGCGAACATAGCACTAGCAGAAGTGCGGCTAGAGCATGCAGTACAACTAATCAGCATCCAGTAGCGAGAGGAACTGCAGTGAAGCTAGAGTCAGTAAGTTTCAGCAGTCAGCAGGCAGCAGGCTTGTGAGAGGCAGGACTTCCTTAGTTATGTAGAACTAGGGACCCTTTATGTATGAGTGTGGCGCATGTCAGCATGTGGCATATCCTTGAGGAATTACAGCACCGCAAGTCCCTCCCGGCAGGTAGATGCAATTTTGAATATAATTCCCATTACCGCACCATGCATGCACCAAGTTCCACCTTCTGGAAGCGAATCCACCGCAACTACCATAAATTACTCTGACTTTTCAACCTGGGGCAGCTTCCAGCGTAAGAAGCTCCCCGCACTACAATCTACCCCAATCCGATCCGGCCGCGCCGGCGGACCACTTCGCAACCTAAATGTTCCCACGACCCCAGCGACCGGCCCGCTCGGAATTCCAGCGGAATCGCGCCCGAAAATCACCCGTGGCGACAACTATAGCAACAGAAAAAGGCTTCCAGGTTCCGGTGCCTCACCTCTCCCGCGCCAGGATTGGAAGATTCCCCGGAACCCTAGCCTCGGGGGCCCGATCGCGGCCTAGCGCAACCCCCGCGCCGCGAGTGCCGGGATCCCGGTGCCCTCCGAGCGCGCGAGGCCTCCGTCGGGCTCGAGCGCCATCGCGATCGGATCCCCGAAGCACGACGCCGCCGGAGAGAATTTGGGGGGCGGTGAGCTGAGACGAGTCACGAGTGACGCCACTGGCGAGGCGGAGGTACCGCGCGCGAATTTGCCTGACTCCGTCGCCGCCTCCCGCCCGAAAGTCCTGAGCCCGAGGGAGATTGGGCCGACAGCCGTCTGATTGGGCTCTCCGAGTTGAGCAACGGCCAGTGGGCTGCGAGTGCATTGTACCATACGCTTTCTTCTCATTTTCATATGGAAGGACGGCAAGAGCTTTGCCGAATTTTTAATAGACGGAAAGAGAAAAAGATACGACCAAGAAAAATAACAAAATTATAACTATACTTACTTCAACTATGCACCATCTCTACTCAAAAGAAAAAACCACAACGAGAAACAGCACAACAGAAAAGAAAAAACAAAGGAAGATGCACCACTACGAGTTTGGGGTAAAACTATTGACTACCAAAAATGCATTGGTTTTCTCTTGAACGATTTTGCACGTAGGATTTGAAATTTAGCTTGCCAAGCGCCTGAGCTGGCAAAAACCGTTGCCATGAGACTGGGCCCTGCAGCCGACCGCATTGCTCGCTCGGCTCTTTTGTTACCATCATAACCTATTGGTACTGCAAACCACACGCGGCGGTTTACCTCAACGCACCGGACTACCGGAGAGCTGTCACGAGCCCAGCGGTTGAAGCGGCTGCGGGGGCACCTTGGGCCGCGCCGCATTATGTTGTACATGGAGCCGGCCACGCTGAATTCATCGTGCCGCGCCATGTCGACCCTATAAAACTCCAGCTAGACCGTACCCCAGCACGATCCATGTCCCATCCATCATAAATGGTCGCTGAAATGAAGTTTCAATGTTTCATCTCGTCGCCAGCCGTAATTCCTCGCAGAAACGATTTATTACACGTGCATCTACGAAGTTTGTAGCAGCAACGCGGGAGTAAAAATGAACAGAGAGGAGGATAGAAACCGAAAGGATCAGCGTGTTCCACATTGTCGTGCTACATACTCAAGACATCTCGACACGCTGTGCTGCTGTGCTACCCACCGTGCGAAGATTCTGAGCACAGGCTGAAGTTCCTTGGCTTTTTTGGTGCCGCGCTGTGCCAAAACAGACTGCCAATAAATGACAGGGCCAAGCAAAGTCTATCTATCAGCAGCCTATGTTAGACGGGCCCGAGGGAAAAACAAACAGCAGCAGTAGAAACTCCGAGTCGAGTCCCCTCGACGGCCCGATGGATCGACGGTAGCACGCACGCGGTGCGGGGTCCACCCTACAGTCACGGTACGTAACGCCGCAACGACACACGGAAGCGGCTGCGTACGATTCCCCAAGTCCTGTAGCATGGTAGTACGTACAGGCAGGCTACAGGTTACTGAGTACCGACCGCAGAGAGTACGTGCCGAGTAACGGCGGCATACGGCCGGGAGGAGCGCCGATGCTGTACGAATACGGAGGTTCCCGTTACAATGCCCAATGCTGTATACGAAGGAGTACTGGAGTAGTGTAATGTACTAGTACAACAGGGTACAGACAGACGGGACCGGTCATTCACTCGCCCCTTTACGCTCGTAGCCGTACAGGGGCTAGGCACGGAGGGGAGGCGGCCCCCCGGCGATAACCGTAGCGGTTAAATCAGTGTCGTGTCCCTTAAAACCTGGTCGCTGTGATGCACGCGTGTACCGTGCGTACTTGTTTGTCTGCTGCGCGGCTGCGCCACACTGCAATGCTGCATCGATCCTCCTCTCTCCTCTTTCACCAAAGGTGGCGCGGTACATTACGAGCCCCTTTCGCAGGGCTCCAACATCGGCTCCAAAACCGGCTTCACGCCGTGAAGCCCTACCAAAGGAGGTGCTTCACAGCCGGCTTCGGCTCCCAAATCTCTGAAAACCCGGTCTCCGGAGCAGTTTGGGCGACGGGAAGCCAAAAATTTTAGCTCCGCCCGGCTCCCGGTGGCTCCTCCGTGCCCTTTGCCAGCCCTACCCTGGGTGGGGCCCGCCGGGGCTGCCACGGGCGGTAGCATGACCGCCGGCGGCGAGGAGGCGCTGAGGCGGGAGAACCTCATCGGCGACGAGATCGGCACCTCCGCCGCCGCCACGGGGCGCCTTCGCGCGGCAGTCCGACGCCGTCCACCTTGTCGCGCTCCACGCCGCCTTCTAAATAAGATTTAGAGCTTATAAATATAATTATATATCTCATGCCCTCTTTCATCTATTAAATTCTAACACATACTCTAAAATACATATTTATCATTAACTAGTTGCAATAGATTTCATTTTACATCACACCTCCATATATGTTTGATATATATTTAATTGAACTATTTTTTTTAATTGGTATTCTTATTTCTTCCATCATACATGAATACATGGTGATATTTATCGTGGCTAGTATTTTTATATAAACAATAACATAAATACTATATTAATAATGATAGAAATAGTATTGTAAAATTTTATATTGATGCACTTTAATATTTTGTTACAATTATATAATTTAGTTTTAGATTTTGGGGTTACTTGACATTTAATAACAATATAATTGGATAATTTATATGCAAATTTAGGGGGCTATTTGCATTTTTATAATAGCATAGGTGGGTAATTTACACAAAAATTAGGCGTTGCTTTAATTTTTTTATAATGGTAGAGGTGAGTAATTTAGATACATATTTAAAAAGAATCTCCAATTAGTAATAGCAAGATGTAGTGGTACCATATGGTAAGTATGCTTTATTAGTGTTGTCACCTCTGTGTTTTTTTTTTGCACTCCCCTTCCAAAGTCCACCATGGACTTCTTCAGACTTTGTTTGAAACTTCAGTGTACGTGTTACACTGCACGCACGCAACGTTTTAAAAGGCCGTGCTGTTACCCAGGCTACGACCGTTAGTTAGCTTATTAATCGATCAGATGAGTTCAAACTTGGCTTCTCCCACCGGATCACCGCTTCCGCACGCATGGCTCCGGCACAAGATTCCCCGTACGATCTTGTAGTACCGAAGAAATCAGCCGGCGACTCAGCACCACAAGAAACGTGCGCAGCGATCAACCCCCGACGAAGCTTCCTCGCTGCATCATCACAGTTCCTCCGGCGCCAGTTTATTGCCCTCGATGCCAGCGATGATATGATGATGCGTCGCGTCGATCTTAAGATTGGCCATGGCGAGGCGAGCTGCGGGTGCCCGCCGACCTGCGCCCGGAATCACGAACAGCATCCGCAGTCGCGGAGGCGACGAGCGAGGACACACGGGGGGGGGGGGGGGGGGGGGGGGGGGGGGGGGGGCGGTGGTGGTTCGGGCTCGACAAGTGCGTGTCACGACGTACGCGCGCGGTGCAACTCATGCTCACCATCCATCCATCCCCGGCAGGGAAAAGACAAAGCACCCGTTCGTACAGCTAGGCTCTAATAAATTCGGCACGCGTAGCTAGCTTAGCTTAGCTTACCTAATCCGTGGATTCTCTCTATAGCACTCCACTACTCCTAGCCAGCTGCCGTGCTTTGATTTCTCCTGTTTCGTTTCCAATTTTTTTTTTAGAGGGGAGGTAGGAGTATAGAGTAGTACTACCGTGTCTTTCTCTTGCCAGCAGTACTGTACGTACGTCGAGGGCGATGGATCGGCCCCCCGCCCTGCGCATCGATCGATCGCCATGTGTTGGGCGCTGAAGCGGAGCGAGCTCGGTGCCCGGCTTCGCCGCGCGGCCACGGGCGGATCGATTCGCCCGGGGCCGCCGCCGGCGCCCAGCCAGCTCTCTGCTAGACCGCGATCGCCCTGCCGCGGAGGAATCTTTGTTGGGCGCCGGGCGCTCTTGTTGGCGCTTGCTGAAAGATGCATCCGCACGCCCACAAATTCCGAGGCAGTTTTTTAAGTTAACTCGGCCTAGCTATCATCAACGGAGGACTAAAAGTGTTTAGGGCTGTTCCCACCGCCGTAGGCACGCATGGCAATCACACAATCTCACACCATGGCTGCCGCGGTCGATCTCACGAATTTGTGAACATGCATGTAAAGTTTCTTTTCGCTACATCATGTAGCGAATTGAAGTTGCGCGCCTGTCGCGGAGAACGAGGGATCGCGCGCCGTCGCAGCAGCGCGTGGGCACTAGATCGAGCTAGCTTCCCTGTGCGCGACGACGAGGCAGCATGCGGGGTGCGCGCCTTTGGAGGCCTCCGCGCTGCGCGCCCTCACGGCCGGAAGGAACCGAGCGTCGACAAGACGCGACCGCGCCGTCGGGATACCCGGGGCGCGGCCGGGGCCAAAAACATCCCGTCCGGCAGGTCGCCAAAAAGGGCGCACGGGCCATGCTCCGAGACGTCGCTCATGCCGCCAGTCCCTTCTTCTCCCCCGCACGAACAACGCCACGCACGGGAACACACAACACGTACAGGATGCGCCGGTCTCGCGATCGATCTGCTGGTCGGCGAATCGCCAGGGCCGGGCTGTGGACGCGCGCCACAGGAGCCCGGAAGTTAAGCACCGGCTGGCGGCTGACGATGGCGCACCTGATGCTGCTGCCACTGCGCGCTGCGACGTCGCGACACGGCGGTGCATGGGGACGGAGCCTACGTGGCCAGCTACGTGCGGCTAGCTGCTCCGTCGTCGGCGAACGAAAGGCGCTCGGAGCCGGAGCTGCAGGGCGCTGATTAGCACGCGGCGCGCGGCGACAAGACGCGACGGGGTTTGGCAACATTCTGGCGCGCGTCACGTCCCCGTCGATGGATCGATCGATCGGCAGCGCCCGGACGGGACGGGGCCTGGCCTGCTGCTGGCCTCTCTCTGCTCGCTCCAGGCCGCGCCGTGGCGCCGTGCGCGCGGCGAGAATCGCGAGCGCACTGGCGGATCGATCGATCCATCAGCGGGATCGGGTCAAGTGGCGCTGGCACTGGCACTGGCACCGGCACCAGGCGGACGCGGACAAGCGCATGGAAGCCCATCCAATCTACAGTTCCCCGTCCGTCCTCCCCGACTGCCAGTGCCAGCGACTTTGAGAGGCTGAGGCGCTGAGCTGAGTGACGGCGCGCGCGCGAGCGAGCAAGGGAGCCCCCACGGGCGCGGGGCGCGCGGCAGCCAGACCGAATCAAGCGGGCGCGCCGGCCGCCCTGCAGGCCTCAGCCGATGGCGACGGGCAAAAATCCCAACCGCGTCGAAAGCTCGAAGCGGTCTCACGCCGGCGGACGGCCGTTTGGTTGTTGGTGCGTTGCGGTTCGCCAACCGTCGCGCGCAGATGGGAATGGGGGCCACCAACTGCGCCAACCGACGCGGGGCGGCGGGGGCGCACATGGCTGCTCCGACTCCGAGCAGGGTGTTTGCCGAAACGGAGCGGACCAGCAGCAACGTTCCCAGAGCGAGCACGTATGGCGGGGGGAAGACCTCTGCACACACAAGACTTATCATATTTCCGGTAACGCCTGCGGCGTACGCCTGGGTCTCTCTCGGGATGATGAGGCCGCCAGTTCGACACTTCTTGCCTTCTTGGTTTGGTTGTTTGGTTGCTGGCTACGCCTCCCAAGTTTTTTCTATTCATGCGTTCAAGCAGGGTCAGGCGAAGTCAGAGTATGTTCTAAGCCTTCCTAAAAATTTTCCGACGCTACAGTAAATCCGAGTATTTGACCACTAATCAGTAATATTAAATATGGATAATTAATAAAATTTATTTCATAACCCCGGATGAAATTGTGAGACGAATCTTTTAAGCCTATATGAACTATAATTAGATAATGCCGTGGTACAGTAAACAATCTCTAATGACGAATTAATTAGGCTTAATAGATTCGTCTCACGATTCCCCATCCATTCGTGTAATTAGTTTTATAATTAATCTATATTTAATACTCGTAATTAGTGTTGAAAAAGTTATAAAAAATTTTTATTAAAATTTTTTAACAACTAAATGGGCCCTAAGTTGTAAAGAAATGAATTTAGTATGCTTCGTTGCCGATGATACCACATGGACTTGGGATTGTGAATCCTCTTGCAATCATTTTCGTCGCGGAGAGGTTTGTTTATTCAGGAGTTGGAGAAAGCTGGGGGCGGCCATGGAATAAAAAACCGAGTCAAACGCCGGGAAAGATTTGTGGACCGTGTTTGTCAGGAAACACTTCTTTTTGTCAGAGCCGACCTACGATGAGATGGTACAGACCATAGAGCATCGCTAATCCAAAACCAAATCTAATCAAAGCAAATCCATGCTTCTCAGAACGTGATGAGCATTCACAGCATGCTCCAAGCTGCAAAGTTCATCTTTTTTTTTTTTGCCGCACAGTCCATTATGCACAAAATGGAGAAGTATGTACATGCTAACACGCCCAACAAGCCCAGAGCTCACAAGAACATGAATAAAACTAAGAAAGATTACCATCAGGGACAGAGACTGCAGAACAGAGTCGAATCAAGCAGTGGTTAGCAGGCGAAGGACGGCAGAGCCAGATGCACGTACGCGCAGGAGCCGCGCAGAACAGAGCGGACGCACAATTCCTGTGCCATTACTTCGGTTTGACAAGGTTAATTTTGTCAACATCGCATCGGCGCCGGCCCGATCGTTGCTGCCGACACAGCACGACACGAACTCACGGGAAGAGCGCCTCCCGCACGTCGGCAAACGCCGCGAGGATCGCCGGGTAGTGGCGCGGCGAGTTGAGCACGAGGTACGTCTCCAGCAGCCGCTCCGCGCTGTGCTCCCCCTCGCCGCCACCGCCGCCCGCCGGCCACTCGGCGATCATCTCCTGCATCGACTTGCGGAAGTCCTCGTACGGGTCGGCCGAGCGCTTCACCACCGCGAACCCGCCGTCCGCCGCGGCGGACGCCGACGAGCCCCGCGGGAGCTCGAAGCTGTACCGGCAGCTCTGGGACGCGCCGCGCCGCGCGGAGGCCGGCGGCGCGCGGCACGGGCCCGACACGGAGGCGCGCGCCCTGGTGCTCCTGCGCGGGCAGTTGTAGAAGTCGGACGAGTCGGAGGAGAAGCTCCGCGACGAGAAGAGGTTCCTCGAGTCCTCGTCGTACTCGTCGTCCGAGGACGAGCTGCTGACGAGCCGGCGCGACGAGTGCGTCGACAGCCGGCGCGACGAGCTGCCGGCCCGCTCCTTCCACCGCGCCACGGGCGGCAGCGGCGGCAGGTGGGCCACGAACGGCGAGGACGGCGGGCACTTGCGGCCCTCCCAGTCGCCGGCCTCGCTGTGCGGCGCCGCGGCCCGCCGCTCCGGCTTCCTGTCCGCGGCGTCGAGCGGCGGGAGCGGGAGGAGCGACGGGTCGGCCGCGTCGACGGAGCGCCGCCCCGCGCAGTCGATGGTGATGTGGAGCAGCGGCGCGGGGCGCGGCACGGAGAGGGACAGCCGGCGGTCGACGATCCCGCCGCCGAAGCGGGAGTAGGACGGGAATGCCACCGGCGGCGGCTTCGCTTCGTCCTCGTTCTCATTCTCCCGGCGCTTCCTGCCGCCGGCCCCCGCGCGGCGGGAGAACACCGAGAGGATCGCCGCGAGGCGGTGCTTCAGCTTCTTGCGCCCGGTGCCGGCGCCCGCGCCGGAGCCCTCCATCGCCTCACGAAGGTGCATGTCCTCTGCTCGCTCGGCTGCTCACGCGCGTGCGCTCTCGCCTTTGTCTATCGCGTTCGCTTGAGCGTGTGCGGAGAGAGAGGGCGGGCGCGGGAGTTGCAGTTGGTCTATCGCCTTCGTGCCGGGCTAACGCGGCCTCGCGCGCGGCTTTAACCCCCCGCGCCGCGAGCTAGGAACAAAAAAACTGCCAGGTCCGGCCGCGCCCCAGCGTTGTGGACTTGTGGTGTGGGGGTGGGGGAGTGGGCTCGGGTCGTGGACGCTGGCTCGCTCTCCCTCTCCCTCTCTGCTCCACCACGCGGTGGCCGATGGCGACAGTCGCGGCACGTAACGCAGTAGTGGGCGGGGAGACGGCCCCGTTCCGGGTCGGCCGTACGGCGGCGGCGACGTCGTGCGCGGGCGCGGCCGGATGCCGTATTCGCTGTATCTCAGATGCGTTCGCTTGCCTTCCCTGGATCTAGCTCGCGAACAAGGGATGCGCGCAAGATTGGTTCATGCTGTGCCGGTGTCGCCGTGGTGCTTAGTTGCGCGGCGTCGCTTGGTGTGCGGCTCACTGGGTCGTGAGCGCCGCGCTGCGTGCACGTGGAACGCTGGGTGTTCCCGCCGGGAGCCAGTAGAAAGTCACGACTCCTTTTGTGAAAAGAGCCGCAGCTTTGTGAATTGTGATCGCGGGCTGGGGGCAAAACCAAACACGGTTGCAAGGCCGGGCGTTGTTGGGTCGCAGGCAGCAGCAGCACACCACAGTTCGAGGAAAGTAAAGACACGGGTGGTGGTAGAACGATCAGTTGGTTGGACCTGCATGCTTTCCGTGCGATCAACTGCTCCTTTCTGCTGCAAGGCTGCAACTGCCCCCAGTTACTGTGCATGACTGCACGCATTGGAGCCGGCGAGTACCGGGCATTGACCGCGGCACCGCAGCTCTACACCACGGCCCCAGCACAAACCGTCTCCTACTTTCTACTATACTGGCACGTAGCTTTTACCGTATCAATGCGTAACTGAAGCGTTGAACAGATCCTTCACGCGCCGGCGCGACCGAGCGTAAACAACGCCTTGTTTGCATGCTGTTCAGTTCCTCGATAGCGTCAGTACGCGCTGATTGCATTGTTTAGCGGCTGCTGCGTGCTCCAGCTGTGTTTAGGCAGCTGAGCTGTTCTCTTGGATTATACAACCACCTATCGCGTAGACGGCGCACGGCTTTTTAAGACCCGGCCCGAATGAGGACAAACAGGTGTTTTCTTTAGAGGAAGACACGGGTGTCAGAACTAACTAGTAGTAAAACAGAGGACGGACAGATGGACTGCTGAAGCCTATGATACCACCGGATAAACAAAGTTACAGCGAAGCAGGCCTGTGATTACATGGCCAGCATTCTGTCTCCAGGCAGACCTGTACCGGGCCACCGGCTCCCTGCTTATTTCTGTTACAGATAAACAAGTCACTGTAGGATAGAATAATGAGGGATCCCAATAATGTGGCGCTCTCAATACATTCTGTACATCACGAAGCCACATCTCTTAACAGGTCAAGCCCCCTGCGTCTCCTGCCATTTGTACGCTGCAGGGTCCAAGGGAGCACAGAAGCAACGAACAAAAAAGTGAGATTCCCGCTGATGATTAGCTGACACCAGGGTTTATTAATCCACATCATACACAAGCCTATACTCAGGAGGGAACAAACAAAGGGAAAACGTTTGGGATTGTACGTGTACACAATAGAAAACCCAGGATCTGCTGGTTTTAGCGCCTTGTCTGCATTCCCAGAGTGTTGATTGGGTAATCATGTACAGGGGCCGTATTGGACAATCAACAGCTCAAAAGGCGGATTAGTTGGTGGCTTGGTGCCAAGGCCTGATTGCAGAGGTGCCGACTGCCGAAGCATCAATGAACAACAGGGCTCTGTATGCCATTTCGGTTGCTTCGGTTCTGTTTTCTTGTCATTGCATCTCAATGCTTGAGCCAATAATTCCTAAGTTGAGACATGTGCAGCAGTATCTCGTCGCGGCCCTGGTTGGTCACGCTGCTAGTCATGATCCAGGGAGGTGCCGCCTCAAAGTATTCACGGATCAGACTCTGGAAGGTTTCCACGTTTTCTTCCGGTCTCCTCCCGCCGTTTTTCTTCTTCTTGCGTTTATCACATTTTGTGAACACCAGTGTCATGGGGACCTGAACAGATTGGGTATAAAAACATTAACTGAACAGTGCCAGATTTATTGCTCAACAACATCTAAATTCCTCACATGAAAAAACAGTGATGCTTGTTTGATGCAGAAGTGATGGCAAGCGCATTGCTAGTTTGGGAATACATCGAAGGAAATGAATAAGCGGAACAATACTGCAATCTTGGATCTTGCCTGTTATTACCTGTGCACAAGTCCATTCCATTACTGTATGTCTGAAAAGGTATATGTTAGTTGGTGTCCCCGGGACCAATGCTCATGCCAACATAGGTCATTGTCCAACCAAAGAGGATAATTTTGCACTCAATTGCAGCAAAACAGAAATGATAGTAGGCGAAATAATGGTTCGTGGATCAGTGGATGGAAGGCAGCAAGGACAGAAGAGCTTAAAGAGGGAGGACTGTTGATTGATATTGACTGGGTGTGTAGGGCATGCGGTCCAGGGTTTGAGAGTTCAGGCCTGGTTGGTGGCTCAGTGTGGGCACTGGCAGCACTGCAGTGGTGCAGTATTACACAAAGAATGGAACTAGATCTATGTTCAGGACAGGAAAAGGAAAAAAGGCATGAATCTAATACTTTTCAGACCTTTATAGTACAGTGTACTAACATATATGCCGGACTTGTTGCCAAAGCCTTTTTACTTTGTATAGCCTTACAAATTTCAAATGAGGTAGGGGATCCAGAGTTAAGCTGCACTCTGCAGGCTTGGTTGGGGTCTTGCAACAGGTAGCACGAAACAAAATACAAACAGCAGGCTACATCATAAGCCCAGTGGCAAAATGCAGAAACAAATAGAGGCCATTGCAGTTATGCCCTAAATTACTGAATAATTTCATAATGACAAAAATTCTTAGGAGTTGCTAGACTAAGTATTTGTGTGACCTAATAAGTCAGTAACAAATTTCCTTTTGCTTAGTCCAGAACTGAAACATGCCTTCTGACCGACGCCTCAAGAAAAGGATTGATTGTTGCTGCGTAAAGTCTACTACAGTGTTGTAGTTTGTTCTATCAGAACATAATGAAGATTCAAGTGGACAGGTACACATCTTGAATTGTGATGGATAAATAAATTACGAAATCAAAGTTAACTTTGACTAACAAGAAGAACAGATAGCATCCATACACATTGCATGTGTAAATTTTTTTTTTGGGGCGAGGACATTGCATGTGTAAAGCTAAAATGACTGCAATTGAATCTGGTTCAGCTTATTGCTAGAATCATGCATGCATCAGAATTTCAACTTGACAAACTGGTGTATTTCACCCAGACTTTAGATTTTCATCAGCAGCCTTATTTTCTATTGCTGAGATCAACTAGATTATCTCCTAACAATATCAAAGAGCAGTCCCAATGCATATGGATGAAAGAATGATGGTATAATTACTTCATGAATTGGGGGGGGGGGGGGGGGGGGGGGCAGTCGTTTGAGAAGTATGCTTACCTTGTTCTGACCAAGCCAACTAGCATAGTCAAGATCAATCTTCTTGGCAGGTATACTTGCATCTATAAGGAGAAAAACAGATACCAAAGTCTCCCTACTGAGAAAATAATTTCGAGTAAATTCATCCCAATTAGTACGAGCTTCCTGTGGTGCAGAAGCATATCTGTTCAATAAGAGATCTTGTTAATGTGAGAAGATGGAGAATATTTCACCTAAATTAAATGCTCCAACTCATGGGGTGCATAGTTATTTTCTATAGTTGTAAATTCATTTCTCGCTGTTACACGTATAACAAAGGACAGCTATTTTGATTAACTTGCACAAAGAAAAATCTAGTATCACATAGTGAAGTATTGTTTTCCACATTTTCACATATAGATCAAAGTAAGGCAAAATTATTAGGCACGCACATTTTCAGTTAATACTGTGAGTCTGTAAAACAAACTTCTAAACTTGCAAACGGAATTTAGATGATTTAGTGTTTGACTGTTTTCACATGTAGATTGAAGTATCAAACCATATCACCTTCATGCAAATACTAACAATTCTTCCAGGGGTAAAACCAGGCCAGGTGCTCCTCGCTGCAGCATCCCACTGGCCTGTGTACCTCAAGCAAACACTCATGTGTATTATGCCTAAAAAGAGCTAGGCGGTCAATTTAAGCACATCAGCACCTATCATGCTAAAACACAGGCACAAAGTACCCTATCTTACTAGATTCTTGGATGGACTATGCATTGGCCTTCGTTGCCAGGTTCATTCCAATAATATTTGCAGTAGCAAGACAAAGAATAGTACTTGTGTATTAAACATGTAACACCATATAATATCTAACCCATTCCTACATGAATAATATTTTCAAGTAAGGGAATTAAACACATTCATCTACATGGTTACAGGGAAAAAAAAAGAAAATCTACTAGTAAAACTGGAAGTGTGCCAATCAGTAGTTTACCCATAACCAGGCAAGTCAACAAGATACCAGCTGTCATTTACTATGAAATGATTGATACATTGGGTCTTCCCTGCAATAATAAAACCAATAAAATTAATCAATCTTTTTTGTACAGATACTGCTGTTAGCTTTATTAGAGTCCTGCTGTACAGCTGCGGTATGTCCCCAAAGTGTAAAACTATAAGTGCCCAAATGACAACCAGAAGAAGACTAGGTCGTGAATTTGCAGAGATATTTTCTAGAGATAAAAGCGGTGCCAAGCACAATTACATGGATTTTAGAGATACTTATTATCCCTAACCAAACAGTTCTATACTCTCCCATGGGAAGATAGCTCTTATAAGTAAGAAGTTGGGGGAAAAGGAGTCTCAAGTTCTAGCTTCAATGTGATAGTAGCTCTTAATAGGATTTAAATGTGTGGACAACAGTACCTGGTTGACCAGACCTTCTAATTTCCAAAAGATCAACATCTTTGATTGAAAACAAAGATTTAGAGTTTTAGACAAAGACATGACATCACATATGAGTGAATGACCATAGTAAACCAAAGGGAGTTCAACAGGACAAACATAGCCCATAACCAGTTCTACTCGCTAATGGTAATCAGTTGCTAACAGTTTTTTTAAATGCTGTTTACATATAACTACAAAAAACCTGCAATTATTGAATCGCAGGGACAAAGGGTTATCTCAATTCCACACAAAAGCACTTCGTTCGAACACAACTGCGCCAATTCACAGATTATCCCGACCTTTTACCAACTCTGACAGTAGCTACAATGCACGAAACCAACGCATTATCTGCTTCAGATTCAACTTCACACCAAGTAGGACCTATGTTAACCACTAATTATTAAACCCTAAGCACGATAACGCTACAGACAGAACCGAACAAGGCAATAACCCTGACAAAGCAAAACCTACCAGGCTTCTTGGAGGTGAGAGCGAGGCGCTTGCGGCGGACGAGTGAGTTGAGCAGCGACGATTTGCCAACGTTGGACCGGCCAACGAGCGCGAACTCCGGAAGCCCGTCCCGGGGGCAGTCATCGGGACGCACGCTGCTCTTCACGAAATCCGCGTTGACCACCTGCGCGTCGCCGCGCGCGTACGGGCCTAGCACGATGTTGGATCCCTTGAGGACCCGCGCGCTCACGGCCTCCTGGTTTCCCGCATCCACTGTCGCCCCGGGAGGCAAGAAGAGGCGATCGAGCGGGAGCTTGACCTGCACATCCTCGTGGGTGGCCCCCTCGTTGTCTGATTGGTCGACGGTCTCGGGGGCCGCTAGGTGGGAGAGCGCGGAGAAGCGGGGCGAGAGGGAGAGGCGGCGAGGCAAACGCGAGGGACGGAGGAGCGTAGAGGTGGAGGTGTGGGTGGAAGGAAGGAGTAGTAGGCGAGGGAGGAGGCGGTGGTGGAGGAGCATGGCCGCCGGCGGCGGTCGGGGTTTTTTGGGAGAGGCGTGCGGCGGGGTTTGGGGAGGAGAGTGAGTGAATAGCTTGGGAAGTGGATCGGGTGGGACAGGTGAGATGGTTGGACCTTGGACGTGAGCCGTCCGATCGGAAGTTTTGGCGACACATGTTTTTGGTGGGTGACCGGTGCGTTTGGATCACCTGTTCCACCTTGCCTAGCTTGGCCAAATCAAAGCTACTCCCTGGATTCTAAATTGTAGATTATATTAGCAAATCTAGATATATTATTTTTATTATGTATCTAGCCATAGTGTAAATCTAAGATGCATAATAAAAACTATAATGTAAATCTAGATGCATGATAAAAATTATGTACTAAATTTATCAAAGCGATCTACATTTGAAAGGGAGTAGCTCGTATGGGCGTAACCTCAAAACATTAGTGCACAACAGTTGTATAAATAAATTCGCATACAAAGATCTCTAAACATTGAGTTTGCAGCAATTGTATATTGTAAGAGTTGTTGACCAAATTATACAATTAAAGAGGTCTCCTAATCCAAAAACGACTTAAAAAGGAAGTTCAGAGCATGGGAAATGTCATTTTATGGTAGTTTTGCATGAAGTTTAGTCATTTATGCTTCGAGTATCAACTTCGGAAGAAAAAAAAGTCTCCACAGGCCAGGGTCAGTGAGGCTATTTGTTTTTTTTTTTTACCAAAGCACGGGTGCACCAGCTTACTGAAAAACCAGAACCCACCAGCACAACAACACAATTACATACTCTCCTCTTGGGGTGGGGATAATGTATGCCCACAGGCCATAGTCATAAGGAAGCCAAGAAGGTACATAGGTTCCTCAAAGAAACATTTGGAGCAACACACACCAACAAAAGTGCTTGCAGAGAATTGAGTAAAGTTATGTTTCTCAAGTTGAAATTGCCAAGATCCGGCAAAAACACTTATTTCTTGAAACAGAGTGAGCATGATTCTTCATTTTACAAGAACTTCCTCAACGGTCTTCCAGCATCCTCATCTTGCATGTGCTGCAATATAGAAACTTTCAAATGTAAAAAGAAAGTAGAGCTTCATTTAATTTCATTGGAAATCATAAATGATGTCAATATGTTATCCAAACAGGTGAAATGTACTTGAAATAACTTCTGTGGTAGTCTTTGTTTACTAGATGTTGCAGATATGTCATATTATTGTTGTAATGGTGTAAAAATGTTAAACACAAGAGCTCACTGGTAACATGATATCCAAGTTCAAAACAAATAAAACTTAATGAGCCTATTCCTAAGCAAGACCAGAAGTGAACATGAATGCACTGTTGTCTCCTGACTCTGCTGTAGGTTATTTTCAGCTTCGAATTCACGATTTTAGAGCAGCTTTATTTTGAACCTAAACAAAGTTATAATAGTGTGCAAGTGCAATGGAATATGAATAAAGTAAAATAGTTAATTCCATAAACAGAATAAGCTGTAAGCCTTCTTCCCAGCGGTACCAACAGGGATGGGGGCCTATATCCCATCACCACTCCCATTAACTCAACTTGTGGTGAGCCATTGGTGAAAATTTTGTATGACATTCACTTATACCGATCATAACCGAACTAGTATCAAGAGAAACAGTAAAAATGATGACAGTTGAAAAAAATTTGTGCATTGATCATTTTTACAAGCATAGAAAATGCAAGGTTCAGCAAGAATCATATACTAAGAATTCACAAGCTAAGGAATTTGGAACACATTTGGTTGTTTGGGCCAAACACTACCAGTGTTAAAATTCTCTCGCCCATTCCATGGATAGTGCTGCACATGGTTGTTTTTTTTAAGATACTGAAATGATGACACTGAGATGCATTTTCAAAAAAAAAAACAAATCCTGTCTGAAATAGAAACTGTTTCACTTTCCAACCAACGAGCAAGATGGGGTGAAACACAGCAAGGACAGAACACCATGCTCTAGATATCTGAGGGTTAAAGTAGGAAAGGAAATCAACCTTATACGGTTATACAGCTGAGGTATCTAATAAGACAATTTACAATACTGATGCTGAAACATGAAACTAAAACAAAAGACTTTCCTATTCTATGTATCCAGGTGACCAGTAGACATCCACTTCTCTTTCGGACTTAAGAACAACAGATTTTCTCTAAAAGTTTAAGGATGAGAATTTGAAATACATATAAAAATTGAAAGAAACATTTTCTATCATCAAGAAGGTCCAGGGCTTGATTAAGGCGCTAAGCCAGTGAAGTAGTGAACTGTCGAATATATCAGAAGCAATGACTCAATATTTTCTAAATGCAGGAATTCACAATTTCATTCGATAAAAAATATGGTTCTAACTTCTTAGAACCAGACAGTGTAACCCTACCATGTTTAATGTTTTCGCCTTCTAAGCAACAAACTAATAACAATATGTGGATGGACTCAAACTGATGTGCGAACCATTTTCACCGCAACAGGGATCCACTTTCGCAGTTAACTTTGGAAGAAAGAAAAATGGGGGAAATTAATTCCACCGCAACGAATGGGTGTTGCCTCCGGCACCAGCCCGATCTGAATCTAAGAGAGCCACCCTAACAGCAAACATGAAGAGAATTCACGGTAGGGGACGGGAGGCGTGCGTACGAATTCGCGAACGATGCCCTTGTAGACGAGGATGGGGACGGCGAGGCCGAAGAGGCCGACGACGGCGAGGCTGCGGCGCGTCCAGCGGAAGTTGAACTCGAGGTTCTCGCGGCCGGCGTTCCACTCCTCGATCCACCGGTTCTTGTGCACCTCCATCCCGCCACCCATCTTCCCCTTCTCCTCCTTCGCTCTGCTCGTCGGCGACGGGTGGGGAGCCCTATGCTGCGGCGAATTTGGTGGTGCGGTGGTGACTGGTGCGACCGCGCAGAGGGGACCCCACTAGAGCCTAGAGCGTCTTTGTTTGGGTTTTTACAAATAGACCCCCGAGTGTTGCGTTATCTTTTACTTTCACTAGGTCACTGTAGTGTCTGTCTGGTTCTAAAATGAGTCCTTTCTTGCAGTGTTCATGTTACTACAAGGACTAAACGGATTACCGTACACTCCCTCCATTCACAGTTGATAATCTTATTTAGAATGATATAATAACTAAGATAAAAAAATTCTTATCAATTCACTTATCTCATCATTATTTATCTTATGAAAATAAACAACCTTTAATACCTACACCGCTACTGAAACGCTGAGGCAAGATGGCCCTTTGCATGCAGCCGAAATGGCTGCTGCGAATTTAAATGTATCTTTAATGCGTGTTGAGCCTGAGAGACAATGAGTAGATGAGCTTAAATAAAAAATTAATTATAAAAATCTCAAATTTTAAAATAAAATTATCATCTGTGAATGGAGGGAGTATTAGTCGTGGGTTTGAGATATCGCGAAGAGCACCTCAACTAATTACACTCTGTCTGTCGCAACTCATCCGTCTCTCTGGTCTCCACCTATCTCCAGCCCATCCCTTCCCCTCTCCCTATCGTCTTCTCAATTGTCATGGCGGAGATGGCATCTGGGGCGGCGGAGAAGGGGAAGGCCCTGGCGGATGGATCGGAGTCGGCGGCGGAGAGCGCGGCGCGGCGGGCGCGGGAGTGGACCACGTGGGCGATGAAGAAGGCCAAGGTGGTGGCCCACTACGGCTTCATCCCCTTCGTCATCCTCATCGGCATGAACTCCGAGCCCAAGCCCCGCCTCGCCCAGCTTCTCTCCCCCATCTAGGTCTCCTCGGTCGCCCCGGTCCGCGCCGCACGGACGCGCGCGCGCGTTCGATTCCTGTAATTCAGTACTGCATTTCTTGCTACATGCGTATTTTTACCATTTTCTTTCCGTTTGATCTAATTCGATCTTAATTTAGTTGTACCACTGAGTTTGTGATAAAGGAGCTTCGAGTCCAAATCCTGGAAATTGCTTGGACAATCTCCCACGGTCAATTTGTGACTATATTGATCCATTGGATCTTTAGATTCTCCACACTATATTTGTGAGAAAATGTTGATGGCTAAGCTCACGAAATGGCAGTGCCCAGGCATTCGTATTTGCGAGAATCAGAAATTTTCTCACCTATATTCTTTATACACCTTACAGTTTGCAGCCCAGTATAGTACAGAACTACAGATGGTCGCCCATCTGATGATTTCGTGGTGACATTGCAGTGAGTTTAATTATGCATTTATGCAAAAGCCAAGCACAGATCTTGGCTTCTCTATGGAAGCTGTCACTTGTCAGGTTGGCCTTGTCCTCAGGACTGCAAGACTTACAATTCAGCTCTGTTTGCAAAACTTTTTCCGTTTCATTGGAGATTGAATTGGTTCATGTGAAATTCCTATATCTCAAATATGCCTTTATTATAGCTCAAACTGGAGGATCTCTTCATTTTCTATAAGTTCTCAAATCGGTTGAGTTTTTCTCTTTGTGTATCTTTGTATTGTTTAGCTACAGTTCAGGTGGATCAAACTTGACTGTTTAGCTGTAGCAGCAAGAATGTAGGGTGAGCAAGCCAAATGGTTTCTGAAAGAGACTGGCCACTCAAATAATGGACATGAGACTTCAAATTCTTATAACATTTAGGTGAAAATGTTCTTAGCAGGGGAACATTAACACAGATGGAGTATATCCGGAGCAGAATGTAGGTTGAGTATTTTTCCCTAATTTTTGGAGGTTGTTATATCCGGAGCAGCACCAGACTGAAAGGGCAGATTTTTTTTTTTTTTTGAGTAACAGGTAGCTTCATTCAACAGTTCATATGGTTACAATCTTGCTCAAGCAGGCTTCTCACGCAGGCCGGGGCTTCATAACGCCACTCCCCGGTCCTAGACGTGCTAGAGGCCTGCTTAGCTAGTTCATGTGCTACCTATTACAATCTCTAGTAACATGAGAAATATAAAAGTCGATAAAGAAAGAACTAAGTTCCCTCACATCCTTTAACACCGGCAGAATTGTTGATCTCTGTGAATGCCCAACTTCCAAAGATTCACCAGCTCCAAACAGTCCGTCTCAAGATGAACTCTTTGCACACCGCACTGCCTGGCTAATTGCAGTCCATCCCTACAAGCCATTGCTTCCACCGTGAGAGCATCAAGACATTGGTCATACCATTTTGCCTGCGCCCCAAGAAAGGTGCCCCGCTGATCACGTAACACAGCTCCCGTACTCCCATGTCTCAATCTCTCTGAGAATCCCCCATCTACATTGCATTTTATCCATTGATCACTGGGTGCTCTCCAATGCAATTGCATCTTCTTTCCCCTTTTGTTTTCAGCCAGGTGAAGGATCTGCCAAAGATCAAATGCAGTATCCTTGACCCACTCCACCGCCTTTCGGACCGGCATCTGTTGTTCACCATGGCGTCTCTTGTTTCGCATTGTCCAGAGAGACCACATGCCGCAGATGATAATTGTCCTATCCCGCTTTGGGCACATATCAGATAAGAGATCCCCTGCCCAAGAACATGGGTGTAATGTAGGCAGCTTGACCCCAATTAATTCCTTCGTTTGCTCCCAGAAAGCTTTTGCTATGGTACAGTCAATCAACACATGTCGGATCGACTCCTCCTCCGCACCACACACTTCACAGTGTGAAAGGGCAGATATTCAGAAGTCCAGAACTGAACACCTTCATTCCCCCTCGGCTCTCCCTCCTCCCCAATCTCCCATGCTGTACTTCTAGAAACTTCTAGAGCTACTTCTGTATTCTTCCACCCCCAACAAGCGCACTGAGCACCATACGGGGCATGATGCAACGGAAGCAATACTCGCAGGTCTCGGCCCCCTTGAACCTTGCCGCTCTAATGCGCGCAGGTCTCGAGCGCTTTGCCCTTGAACAACTGGGAAAAGCCGCTCCACTACACACCCAAGAGAACAACCCACGGCTACGCCCGGCAGCAGGTGCTCACCGGGCTGCTGTTGCCGTACGCCCGCATCCTGGCGCGTCGTGCCAAGCCGGCGGTCGGCAGACGCACGGCGTGTTAGGCCGTTAACCTATGCGCGCGTCGGCATCGTCCCAAACGCGCACGCGCACGCGCCGTCCGGCCCGCCCGTTTCCTTTCTTATGCAGCCGAGTGCGCCGGCGCGGCGGCCGGTGGCTCGGCGCTTCCCGCGCCCGCATCGGAAGCGAGGCCCAACCAGCGAGCGCCATCCACGCATCCCCTCGGCTTCTTTTATACCGCCCGCTTCCTCCGCTCCACCCGCCCGCTCAACACCCCCATTGCCGTAGCCTCCGTCCGAAACAGCCGCGGCCGACGCGCCCGCTGGCCTGACCCCGACCGCCCCCGCGCCCGCGGCGGCCGGCGCCTCGCCGCCGATCGCCGCCGCCGCGCTCCCGACGGGCGCGGTGGTCATCGACGTCGAGGGGGCGCCGCCGCCGGCGGCGCCCCCTGGGGTGGGGTGCCGGATCTGCCAACTTGGACCCGAGGACGGCGGGTCGGCGGCGCCAGGGTCCGAGGTGATCCGGCTCGGCTGTTGCTGTAAGGACGAGCTCGGCGCCGCGCACCGGCGATGCGCCGACGCGTGGTTTTGGATCAAGGGCGATAGGTAGGTATCTCTCGCTCTCTCCTTTTCCGGCCCCGTGTTGCCTGCTTGTTCCGACAAGTATGATTCGACCAGATTACGCAATGCGGGATACTGTAGGTGTTTGCTGTAATTCCCCGGTGATATCCTGGCAGTTGCGCGTGGTAAATGATCTGCAGGTTTGCATTGGAGTCATCGTTCACATGCTTGTTCTGAATGGTTCTAGGAGACTAGGATCATATAGATTTTCTGAGGAAAACCTCATACTTCGTATGTAGCCGCAGGGACAAAGCATGCCATAACAAGTTCGACCATGAATTGAACAATGCCGTGCTGCTATCTTACTGTATTGACATGACTTACATGCTATCAAGCTGTTTGCCAGTCTGCCGCCGCCATGACCTTCCAAGCTGATTCAGGTTGGAATCGATAGGGAGCGCGTATTCTAAAAATGTTTAGTGTCCAATTGCATATCTCAAGCAAACGCAACACTGAATACCAAAGGTTGGCAATTGGCATCCTTTGTTTTGGGGAAAGCGTCGATGGAAGAGATTAAGCAAAGAACTATTCGTGCCCAGATGCTGGACTTCTGCTTTTCAGCATCTGTGTCGGTGATCTGTGACTGTCTTGAGCTTTTGCTTTTATGTCACCCTCACGTGAGTTGTTTTCGGTTTGGCATTGGGGTTTCCGACACTGATGAGCTAACGTTTTAGTCTGATTTAGCAACAAGGTTTACTTTCTAGCAGCACTTACCTTTGTTTATAATCTTTTTACTTTTAACGCCAATCTCATGTTAGTTTGCTGCGCGTCCTCTGGCACTTGTGTCAAATAACTATGAATTTAAAACCTTCAATTACTATGCAGGCGCTGCGAAATATGTGGTTCAGATGCCAAAAACATTACCGGGTTGGAAGTGAAAAAATTCATGGAGCAATGGCATGGCCGAAGAATGGCAAACATCCAAACGGCAGAGGAGAGGGAAAGCCATTGTTGGAGGCAGCAGCCCTGCTGTAATTTCTTGTTAGCAAGCTTACTCATTGTTTTCATGCTACCCTGGTTTCTCCGTGTAAATTTGTTCTGATTTTTGCGGCCACTATTGGGTCATGTGGATTCATAGCTTGTTAACCTGGCTACCATCCAAAGGATGGATCGTGTAGATATTTGCAGGCAGAACCACAGCACAGCTCCTGAAATATATATATTTCAAAATTTTCCATATGATACCTTTTCTATTTGATTATTTTTCCTTCCTGGATGTTTAACCAACTCAAGACTATTTTGACTTGGACGCTTGAGGACATGAACTTATAAACTAAAATGAAGTGCAGGATAATGGTTACTGAGAGAACAATTCTTGTAGTACCAGAGCATGGCACAGTCGACGCGCGCGCGTAATCAACCGCAAGCATCCACAGTGTGCGCTGAGTTTTAGTGCACCAGCGATGCTTGATTTGGGAGCATAGGGATCTCAAAGCACAGAAAAGACTTCGAAAAAAAATACCACGCTCCACGGGCAAGGGTCAGTGAGGCTATTTGATTTTTACCAAAACATGGGTGCACCTGCTTACTGGAAAAAAAAAACAGAACCCACCAGCACAGATACCCAGTAATGTCTGCCCATAGGCCATAGTCAAAGAAGCCAAGAAGGTACACAGGTTCCTCAAAGAAACAGTTGGAGCAAAGCACAACAACTTAAAGTGCTTACAGAGAACTGAGTATAATTATGTTTCTCATGACACTGCCAGGATCTGGCAAAAACACTTATTTCTTAAACAAAATGAGCATGGTTCTCCAGTTTACAAGAACTTCCTCAACGGTCTTCCTGCATCCTCATCTTGCATGTGCTGCAATATAGAAACTTTAAAAAGTAAGAAGCAAGTTGAGCTTCAATTAATTTCATTGGTTATCACAAATGATGTTAATATGTTACCCAAAAAGGCGGAATTTACTTAAACATATACTCATGTGGTAGTCTTTGTTTACTAGCATAATCATGCCATGAATATGTTGCAGATGTGACATATTAGTGTCGTGACGGTGTAAAAATGTTAAATTCAAACAGCTCACTCGTAACATGCTATCCAAGTTAAAAACAAATGACTTAATGAGTATATTCCTAAGCAACACCAGAAGTGAGCATGAATGCACTATTGTCCCCCGACTCTCTGTAGGTTGTTTTCAGCTTTTAATTCACGATTTTTGAGCAGATTTATTTTGAACCTAAACATGAAGTAGGTTATAATGATATGCAATGGAATAAGAATGACGTAAAATAGTTAATTCCAGAAACAGAATGACTGTAAGACTTCTTCCATGGGTACCAACAGGGATGGTGGGGCTATATCCCATCACTGTCCCATTAACTCAAGTTGTGGTTCGTTGCCAAGCCTTGGCGAAAATTAAGTATGACATTCCCCTACACCCATTATAACCAAACTAGTAACATGAGAAACAGTCAAATATGTTGACAGTTGAGCAGGGGCGGAGCTAGAGGAAAAATAGAGGGGGTGCGACACTTCATAGCATATGTATGATATTCAAGAAAATATGGTGAAAACTTAGAGGTGATAAGTGATTGTGGATTTTTTGAGGGTGCAGACACACCCAGGAGTTACAACTTACAAGTTACAACATAGCTCCACCCCTGCAGTCGAGCAAAATCTGTGCATTGGTCATTTTTACAAGCATAGAAAATACAAGGTTCAGCAAGAATCACATACTAAGAATTCACAAGCTAAGGGATTTGGGACACCATTTGGGTCATGTTTATGCCAAACACTCCCAGTGTTACAATGCTCTCGGCCATTCAACGTATAGTGCTGCGCATGGTTGTTTTCTTGAAGATACTGAAAAGATGACACTGAGATGCATTTCGGAAAAAAAAAATTCCAAATCCTGGGCTGAAATAGAAATCATTCGCGTTCCAACTTCCAACTAATGAACAACATTGGCTGAAGCAGAGCAATAACAGAACAACATGCTCTAGAAAAATGATCTGAGGATTAAGTGCGAAAGGAAATCAACCTTATACAGTAATACCAGCTGAGCTATGAGCTAGCTAACAATATAATTTACAATACTGATGCTGAAACGTGAAACCAACAGGAAAGACTTTCCTATTCTCTGTATCCAGGTGACCAGTAGACATCCACTTCTCTTTCAGACCTAAGTGCAAAAGATTTTCTCTAAAACTTGAAGGATGAGAGTTTGAAATTGATATAAAAATGAAAAGAAACCTTTTTTTATCATCAATAAGGTCCAGGGCTTGGCTATGCCAGTGAACTGTCGAATATATCATAAGCAACAATTCAATACTTTTTAAATGCAGGAATTCATTTCATTCGATACAATGTTATTGTTCTAACTTAACCGGACAGCGTAAACTGTAACGCTACCATGTTTTCACCTTCTGAGCAACAATCTAATACCAAGATCTGGATGGATTCGACTCTCAAACTGATGTGCGAACCATTCTCACTGCACCAGGGATCCACTTTCGACATTAACTTTGGATGAAAGAAAAAAACGGGGGAATTAATCATTCCACCGCAACGAATGGGCGTTGCCTCCGGCACCAGCCAGATCTGAATCTAAGAGAGCCACCCTAACATCCCACAGGAAGAGGATTCATGGTAGGTAGGGGAAGAGAGGCGTGCGTACGAATTCGCGAACGATGCCCTTGTAGACGAGGATGGGGACGGCAAGGCCGAAGAGGCCGACGACGGCGAGGCTACGGCGCGTCCAACGAAAGTTGAACTCGAGGTTCTCGCGGCCGGCGTTCCACTCCTCGATCCACCGGTTCTTGTGCACCTCCATCCCGCCACCCATCTTCTCCTTCCCCTCGCTGGCTCTGCTCGTCGGCGACGGATGGAGAGCCCTATGCTGCGGCGGCGAATTTGGCGATGCGAGGGCGAGTGTGCGACCGTGCAATGCAAGGGACCACACCCCTCGAGCGTATTTGTTGGGGGTTTTACAGGTAGACCCCGGAGTGTTGCGAATTTGCGTTCAGTAGCCCTTACTGCACCTTCGAACGTCATCTCCCATCACATTCTGCAAGACATGGAAAGGTAACTAGTAAGATTAAAAAGACTACTCAGTAAAATAAGAAAGCTTCACTGAGATAGACTAAGTGACTTATATCAAGGAAGCATGTTTTTTCCTAAGATAAAATGGGGTAATGGGTAGCTATATCATCTGAAAATTGATAAGCATGTTGAATCAGCAGACACAACTCAAACTGAAATATAAAAAGTGTTGAAACTGGAATCTAAAACTTGTTGAGAAGGATCAATTATCAAGCTCCATCTAAGTAAGGATTCGAAATATTTATACTCTCTTGCAAAAGAAACGATTCATAGTTGACGTCCAAACACACATTGAACCAAATGCTATGTGATATTCATAATATTGTGCTAACTAAATTTCAGAAACCATTTTGATACTGCATTCAAAACTATAATCCGTCGATTTCAAACTTGAGGGCATTAACTAACAAGCATAAATTGCGGCAAGCAACGGGATTCCAGTCATTTCACCGAACATGTAGCAGGTAGCAAGCAGGCGCGCATCAAAAAAAAAGCAAGGCATATTTAGGGCCTGTTTGGCAGGGGCGGGCCCACTTGATATTTAAGGGTATTCATTGAATACCAATTATTTTTGCAAAAAAATTAAGTATATATGGTATATACATGTATCTATATTTAAACAAATGAGATATCAGGGTATTTTGGAAGCTGAGTTTACTGAAGCTGAAATCAAAGAGGCAGTTTTTGGGTCATACGGGGGAGGGGCCCCCGGCCCTGATGGACTCCCCTTCCTTTTCTATCAACATTTCTGGGATACTATTAAGGGAGACCTTATGGCTCTTTTCAAAGCTTTTGATGTTGCTAAGTTAGACCTATCACGCCTTAATTATGGCTCAGTGGTTCTTATACCTAAAGAACCGGATGCCAAAAGTCTTAAAAAATATAGACCTTTAAGTCTCCTTAATTGTAGCTTCAAAATCTTCTCTAAAGCTATGAACAATCGTCTGATCAAGATCAGCGATAGATTGATTTCTTCTAACCAGTCAGCCTTTATTAAAGGTAGATACATACTTGAAAGTGTGGTCACGGCTCATGAAATTATTCTCATGAAGTGACGAGGAGTCAGGGTATAGGTGTTATCCTGAAGCTCGATTATGAAAAGGCGTATGATAGGGTCTGCTGGGATTTTCTTGATGAGATGTTAACATCTCGTGGCTTTGGCGCCAAGTGGACTAAATGAGTGAGGAATGTGGTGAGAGGGGGCTCCCTTTGCATTAGACTCAATGATGAGGATAGTAACTATTGCAAAACCGGCAAAGGACTAAGGCAAGGGGACCCTCTATCTCCCCTTTTGTTTAATTTGGTGGCTGATGTTTTCACCAAAATGCTTATGAAAGCAGGTGGGGCAGGGTTGATCTCTGGCTTAATTCCAGAAATTGTTCCTGGTGGAGTCATAAGCCTTCAGTATGCTGATGACACCCTGCTTTTCCTCCAAAACGATCTAGAGAAAGCCAAAAACTTTAAGTGGATCTTGTCCTGCTTTGAGCAGCTGAAAATTAATTATGAAAAAAGTGACTTGATTGGAGTGGGCTTGGAAGAGGTTGACATTAATTGTTTTGCAAACCTCTTCTGCTGCAAACTCCGCCTGTATTGGTTCTCAACATAGCCAGTCCCAAGCCCGGATAAAGGAGGAGGGTTGTGTTAGGTTTGGCGAACCGGCGTAAAAAAACAGCCACTCTAATGGATATGAAGCCCATAAGAAACTCGTTGGGGCATAACCCTCTTAGCAACGCGCTACATCGGAACCCGGGTGTGGTGTTAAATGGGCAAGGGGCGGGTCGCCATCCCCCCAAGGGCGCGTCGTATCGTGACCTGGGTACGATGAAAAGTGAGCAAGGGTCGGGTCGTCACAGCCTGAGTGGCGCGCTACACCTGCGCCCGGGTGTAATGGAAAATGAGCAAGGGTCTTCGCACTTCCCACGACGGGTGCGAAGGGTAAGGAAGTTAGCCGAGCCAACTAGGATTCGCATAGGTAGCTGGAACGTAGGATCCCTAACAGGTATGTTGCGGGAGCTAGTTGATGCAACAATTAGGAGGCGTGTAAATATTCTATACTTTCAGGAGACTAAATGGAAGGGTCAAAAGGCGAAGGAGGTTGAGGATACTGGCTTCAAGATTTGGTACGCAGGGGCAACACCAGGTAGGAATGGTGTAGGTATCTTGATCGATAGGAGCCTTAAGGATGGAGTCGTAGAGGTTAGGAGGCGAGGCGACCGGATTATCCTGGTCAGGATGGTAGTTGGAGACTCAGCCCTGAATGTGATCATTGCCTATGCCCCTTAGGTAGGTCTCAGTGAGAGCACCAAGAGGTAGTTCTGGGAAGATCTAGATAGCATGGCTAGTACCATTCCTAGCAGCGAGAAATTCTTCATAGAAAGAGATCTCAACGGCCATGTGGGTGCGACTAATGTAGGGTTCGAGCGAGTGCACGGGGGCTTTGGGTATGGTCGCAAGAGTCAAGAGGGGGAGGATATTTTGAACTTCGCGTTGGCCTACGACTTGTTGATAGCGAATACCCTATTTAGGGAGAGAGAATCACATCTGGTGACCTTTCATAGTGGACAACACTCGAGCTAGATCGACTTTATCCTTGCTAGGAGGGAGGATAGACAGGATTGTTTAGATTGTAAGGTAATACCCGGGAGTGTGTTGTCCCTCAACACAAGCTTGTGGTGGCAGACTTTCGCTTTCGGGTACGTGTCCATCGAGATAAACGCGCCAAGATTGCGAGAACAAAGTGGTGGAAGCTTAGAAGGGAAGCGGCGCAAACGTTCAATGAGAGAATGCTAGGTGAGGGGCCCTGGGAGGAAGGAGAAGATGCAGAAGACATGTGGCTAAAGATGGCAACATGTGTTCGGAAGGTGGCCTCAGAGGTGTTTGGCGTGAGTAGGGGAGACAAACATGAAGGGAAAGACACCTGGTGGTGGAATGACGAGGTGCAAAGGGCTATTAAGGAGAAGAAGGAGTGTTTCAAGCGCCTCCACCTTGATAAGAGTGCAGCCAACATCGAGAGCTATAATTTAGCGAAGAGGGTTGCAAAGCGAGCTGTGAGCGTAGCAAAAGTGTATGATGACCTGTATCAGCGGCTAGCCATGAAGGAAGGGGAGAAAGACATCTATAGGATGGCTAGGATCCGCGAGCGGAAGACAAGAGATATCAGCCAAATCAAATGCATCAAGGATGGGACAGATCGACTTCTAGTGAAGAATGAGGAGATCAAGGACAGATGGCGAGAATATTTTGATAAGTTGTTTAATGGGGAGAATGAGGGCTCTACCCTTGAGTTAGATGACTCTTTTGATGACACCAACAGACGCTTTGTGAGGAGAATTCAGGAGGCTGAGATCGGGGAGGCGTTGAAGAGGATGAAGGGGGGTAAAGCGATGAGCCCTGATGGTATCCCCATTGAGGTGTGCAGATGCCTAGGTGCTAAAGCGATAGTATGGTTAACTAAACTTTTTAACCTTATTTTTCAGTCCAGCAGGATGCCTGAATAATGGAGGAGAAGTATATTAGTACCAATCCTCAAGAACAAAGGAGATGTTCAAAGTTGTACTAACTACCGTGGGATTAAGCTGATGAGCCATACGATGAAGCTTTGGGAGAGGGTTATCGAGCACCGTCTAAGAAGAGTGACAAGTGTGACCCAAAACCAGTTTGGGTTCATGCCTGGAAGGTCGACCATGGAGGCGATTTTCTTAATTCGACAATTGATGGAGAGATATAGAGAGTAGAAGAAGGACTTGCATATGGTCTTTATTGACGTTGAGAAGGCGTATGATAAAATACCGAGAAATATCATGTGGTGGGCCTTGGAGAAGCACAAAGTCCCAATTAAGTACATTACCCTCATCAAGGATATGTATAAGGATACGATGACGTTTGTCCGGACATGTGATGGTGACACCACTGACTTTCCTATTAACATAGGCCTACATCAGGGGTCAGCATTGAGTTCTTATTTATTTGCCTTGGTAATGGATGAGGTCACAAGTGACATACAAGATGATATCCCTTGGTGTATGCTCTTTGCTGATGATGTGGTGTTGGTGGACGAGAGTAGAGAAGGGGTTAATAGGAAGTTAGAGCTGTGGAGACGCACATTAGAGTCGAAAGGGTTCAGACTGAGTAGGACCAAGACAAAATACCTGATGTGCGATTTCAGCGCGACTAGGCATGAGGGTGGAGATGTTAGCCTCGATGGGCAAGTGGTGGCCCAGAAGGATACTTTTCGGTATTTAGTATTGATTGCTTCAAAAAGATGGCGACATTGATGAAGATGTTAAATATAGAATCTCAGCTACCTGGTTGAAGTGGCGTAAAGCTTCTGGCGTTCTATGTGACAGAAGGGTGCCACACAAGTTAAAAGGTAAGTTCTACAAGACAGCGATTCGTCTGGCGATGTTATACAATGCTGAATGTTGGCCTACAAAAAGACGACATGTCCAACAACTGAGTGTAGTAGAGATGCGGATGTTGCGGTGGTTTTGCGGGCACACACGAAGGGATAGAGTCCGGAACGAAGTTATTCGAGATAGAGTCGGGGTGGCACCAATTGAGGAGAAACTTACCCAACATCGATTGAGATGGTTTGGACATGTCCAACGGAGATCCCCTGAGGCGCCGGTGCATAGTGGGGTTCTAAAGCAGGCCGAAAATGTAAAGAGAGGTAGAGGTAGACCTAAACTGACTTGGGACGAGTCGGTGAAGAGAGACCTTAAGGAGTGGAATATCTCCAAAGAGGTAGCTTTGGATAGGAGCGCTTGGAGACTCGCCATCCACGTACCTGAAGATCTGTGATCTTTATTTTTTTTATGAGTTTCATCTCTAGCCTACCCCAACTTGCTTGGAACAAAAGGCTATGTTGTTGTTGTTGTAAACCTGTTTTGCTGCAAGATTGGTTCCTTCCCTATCACCTACCTAGGTGTACCTCTCCACTATACTAAGCTTAAAAGGGAGGACATCCAACCTGTAGTAAACAAGGTCATTAAAAGGGTTGTTGGCTGGAGGGGGAAGCTCCTTTCTTATGGAGGTAGGCTGACCCTGCTCAAATCCTGTTTATCTAGCATACCTACATACCTTCTATCTGTTATCAAATTCCCAAGATGGGCCATTGAAGCCATCAACTCCCAAATGGCCCACTTCTTGTGGAATAACCAGGAGGGGGAGGGGAAATATCATTTAGCCAACTGGTAGATGGTTGCACAAAAAAAGGAAGTAGGAGGTATGGGTATTCCCAACCTCCAACACTTCAACATGTGCCTTCTTGCCTCGTGGATCTCCAGATATCATCTTCATGATAATGTCCTCTGGAAAAGGATAGTGGACTTCAAGTATAAAACCAATGAGCCTAACTTGTTTTGCTGCCCTGAAATTGGATCTTCACCCTTCTGGAAAGGTGTTTTATGGGCATGCAAAGCGGCTCAAATGGGATACGCTTGGAGAATCGGCAATGGCCGACATATCCGTTTTTGGGAGGATCGCTGGTTTGGCAATACGAGTCTTGCAATTCAGTATTGGCCCCTCTACGTTATTGTTAACGAAAAGGGGAAGACCATTGCTGATTGTTGGGATGGGGTAGATTTGAAGTTCTCTTTTAGAAGAACTGTATCTGCACAAATGATGCAAATGTGGGAGGAAATTATTTGTCTTGCTAGTTCCATTCACTTTACCGAGGACGAGGACACCTTGATCTGGGAGTTTAACTCCAATGGCACTTATTCTGTCCAGTCTTTGTATGCTGTTATCAGCTTTAGAGGGGTGCAGCAGATCCATACCCCTGTGGTGTGGAGCCTACAGATCCCCCCGAGGGTCCAAGTGTTCCTTTGGCTTCTTTGCAACAATAGAATCCTCACCAGAGATAACCTGGGGAAGAGGAGAAATGTGGAGGATAACTCCTGTTTGTTTTGTGATGAACCAGAATCAGTTTTTCACTTGTTCTTTGAATGTTGTGTTGCTGTGAACACTTTGTCGACCTGTTCGGATATTCTGTAGGTTCATCTATCTGATTTTGAATCAGTAGCGAAGTGGTGGTTATGCCGCCAAAAGCACACCATCACCAATATGTATACCTCTGCTGTTATTTGGAGTATTTGGAAACTAAGAAATTTTATGTGTTTTCAGGGAGGTGTGTGGTCGGACGTCAGGGTGGTGTTGTTCAAAGCGACCGGGATGCTGCGAAGGTGAAATCTTCTTTGCAAAGACACAGAAAGAGCCCGGCTGGAGGAGGTCGTGGAGGCGCTGGAACAAAAAGCAAAAGAAAATCCAAGAATGGGTTGGTGGCCAGCAAGCTTAGGAATGCAGGAGATGGGCCAAGCGGCTTCTTCAACTTCTGGCGCAAATCTAGTGTTTAGTAAGAGAGTCAATGCAGATGTTTTTCCTGCTGTAAGGGATTCATAGCGGGCGCGCTTCGAATACATGAACACACAATGAACGTTTTGTTCCATTGGAGTAAAACGGGGGAAACCTTTGCTTAAAAAAATAAAAGTAGTGTTTTCACTAACAGGCTTGTAAACTACTCTCCCAAGTGACAAAAATAGTGGCATTTTGGAAAGCATGCGGTCATACATTTATCAGTTTGCTATCCTTTCATTATCAAAATTGACTTGGCATGTGGATTTGTGAAAAAAGGCATTTTCATGATATTATAAATTTATAATTTCTATAAATATACTACGATTGAAACAAATGTTAAAATAAAATTGGATACAGTGTCAATATCCAAATCGTCACTCCTTTTTTTTTTACTAGAGGCAGTAGTCGGTTTATTTTTAAACTAGTCTGTCCAAGTATTTCACCAGCATGGTCGGAGCTTTGTTTAGAAAAGAACATACTGGCATATCATTGTCCATGCTTGGAAGTAGAATGTTATTTTTCACCTTTTGTTGATGGCATTAGCTTGGTGTGGAATGTGCAATCTGATTTGGTTTTGGCAAAACGTATTGCTTATTTGCTGTGAACCATACCTTCTGCTGATATACTCAGTTATTAATGCGTAACACTTTCTCTTTGTCTCAGATAATGGTAAGAAGCTGAAGAAACCAAAGCCTTGGAAGCACACTCAAGCAATAACTCAGACAGATGCGTGATGAATTTTGGGACACTGTTCCTCACTATGGTGGACAGAAAGGTACATTGTGTATTTACTGATGGCAAGTCCAGCTTACTACTGTTGACGTTTATTAATGAATCTGTGATGCATTTATACTGCTTGGTGGACCGCTACTTTTTTTCCTCCTGAGATGAAGGCCCAGTCTGTTTCGATTGAGCTTTGCTAAATAAATGCGTGCAGTGCATTACTTTGAATTCACATCCAAATCATGTTGATTCAGTCCTCTAGTTGGTTGACATATCAATTGTTTCCTTAAGAGGAAAAAAAGTATATTAGGTACCATAGATTCATAAGTCATAACTGGTCTTGTAACAAGATAGAAATGGACATCTGCTATGTCGCCAAGGGAATGAACATTTTCGAGGGTTTGAATTTATGATTGCAATGCACATTTAACACAAATGTATTCCTAAACTAACGCCTTATTTTCGCTTGGTTTTGTGGAAAAGGTTGGAGTAGAACATATAGATGCTTGTTAATTTTACATAGTATATTGTCTTATACACATAAATGCTTATGTTGGGTGGTGATACTCAATAAATATGATAAATACAACCAAACAGTTAGCATTAATGCCAGTGTTTTTTAGTTCAAAGTTAACCTTTCTTTTTCTTCCAGAAATTTGGGACGCACTTAGAGCTGCTGCAGATTCTGATTTGGCACTTGCACAGACCATAGTGGATAGTGCTGGCATCATCGTATCAAATTCTGACATGAAAATTTGCTATGATGAAAGAGGTATTTTGTATATGTCATTTCCTATTTCTTGTTCTACATATCATCATTTTATGTGATATTGTGTTCCAAATTATTAATGTCCTTGTTCACTATAATGCAGGTGCCAAATATGAACTTCCAAAGTATGTTCTAAGCGAGCCAACAAACTTGATCAGGGATGGTTAAATTTGTAGAGAATATAAATGGTCCAATGTATATTATGTAAATCACATTTATTCACTGACACGAATCTTGACCTGATTGGGACTTCAATAAAGTTACAATGTACCAAATTTCCTGAGTGTAGCGCATTAAACTCTCATACGGTCATATCTTGGATTGGAGAAGCAGTAACCATAAATCTCCGCACACTGTAGCAACTAGTTCTAGTTGTCTGTCTCAAGCCAGTCAACAGAGTCTGAAGGACATTCCAAGGTTGTCTGGTTTTGCCTATTACCAATCACATTCATTGGTGCTTGTTGGAGAACCTTCTTTCCTTTGGCCTCAAGTGGTGTCTCTCTTCTCGGAGTTTCTGCGCCAAAACCTTTAGTCAAAGCATCGGCGCTGGCATTGGTGCATCCATCACCTGTGGCACTTGTAAATGGTGCTGGCAATTTTAGAGGAAAGTCAGTTGGCGCTGGCTATTTTTCGTAAATCAACTGCGGAACTCGTGTTCCCCGGCTCCCATCTCCGCAGCCGTTCGATCCGACTCTCTCCCTCTCACTCCTCCCCTCCTTCCCCAATAAAAACAGCAAGCCGTAAAAATAATCGCCAAAAGAGATGGAGAGAGAAAGGAGAGACGCGAGGGCTGGGGAAAGAAGAGGGAGAGAAAAATCCCCATCCACCACTCCCCGCCGCCGCGCGCTTCCTACGGCGGATCGAGTGGCAGAGATGACGCCGCACCCGACGGAGCCGAAGGCGGGGCCCGAGAAGGCGGCGCTAGCGCGGGAGGCAGCGCTCCCCTTGGCGGCGGACGCGCCGGCGCCGGTGAAGAAGAAGCAGCACCTCCCCGGTGAGCAAGCGCACCTGCCCCGTCCATCTCAACTCCCCCGTCACACGTCCTCTTCTTGGTGCTGGTCCCGAGGTTGAAGGAGAAGATGATGCTTGAAGATATTGCAATCGAGGTCGAGCAAGACCCAGTCAAGATCCTGTGGCAGCATAAATGGATGCATCTTTCATTCGAACTTGTGGCATGTGGCAGCATAAATGGATGCTTTTGTGAATCGAATTGATTTCGTTTTCCTTTAAGGGCGTGATTCATATTTTTTTCTTCTGATTCCGATATGATCTTAGTTATGCTCTTAGTTCATGGGGAAGTCATCTGCCAGATCTCGATTTCCACACAGATTCAAGCACAATTAAGAGCTGCACCATGGATCCGTGACGACAGAGGCCCACCGGCGGCGGCAAGGTGCAGCGATTTCCACATCAGTGAGGCAGCTGCAGCCTGCAGCTGCGGCCGCAAGGACAAGACCGAGCAGTAGTAACGACGCACAAGCCATTAGCGAGCCCATAATATTTGTATTTGGAGATTTATGATGTCCGTGGCTAATCATCTTCTTCGTTTATTACTTGATGTGTGAATTCCATTGTGGTCAGTGAGAGGACTATTTCTATTAATCTGGTTCGTGCTTGATTTTCTGATGCAAGGGGCTAGGGGCATGTTGCTAGTGCCATGCCTTTTCTTTGACCAGTTCGAAACATCCTCCTGCAGCTGTGATTTTGCATCTTACTCTTCATCCGTTCTGGAGTCTGGACACTGGCAATCCATATTGTTTAACGTGTACCTACTGAATATTGTGTTTGAAATTTTGTTGGTTTACACAAGTTTGCACATACACATTTGCTACTTGGAATCTATGTTTCCTTGAACGCTGATGAATGAATTTTTCTATTTCCATCATCTTCTGCCCCTGATATGAACTTTTATATCAAATCTTGCGATACATAAACAGTTGTGCATGTCCTCACGCAATTAGTTGTGCATGTTGTAAGTGTGCAACATCTATTGTGCATCCCAATTTATTGTACAATTGATTAATTATTTTCTTGATGAAGGATCACAATTGATATGTGCAACATCTATTGTTTCTATTATTGTGCACCTAGATTTTTCACCAGCTCCAGCAGGCCTTTTTTCTGCATCCCAATATATTGAACATTTTCTGAAGTTTCTATTATTGTGCATCTATTGTTTACATACTATTATTGTGAATCTATCGTTTACATTCTATTATTGTGCATCTATTGTTTATATTCTGTGCAAAAAATATGTGCAAGTTGTGCATCACTGTAAGACTGAGATTTCTTGAGCATCTCGGTCACTGAACGATTTTGAGATATTTTTACTGTGTGCAATTATATGTGTACCATTTTGATTTTGTTGTACATTGTACGTACGTTCGGCAACCACAAATTTGGCTTGCACAGTGTCTTGGACCTTTTGGTCCACATAAATTCTCCGGACCCCAGCGAGGGTAAAAATATCTCTACTGTGTAAGATTCCTCTCACGAAACTGCATGAGCTGACACCATGTCAGACCACGTGTACCATTTGAAGCAGCCTCGGACAGCCACCTCCCTCTCTCTCCCTCCACGTGTCGCAAATCCACGGTTCTGATGGACGGTCATAAACATGGGAGCCGGGGATCCCAAGTTCCCCGTTGCTCCATCCGCTATTTTTCTTCTGTTTTGGTTGAGCCATCACCTGCATGGATACTCTGCACCTAACCAGATCTTTTGTTTGACACTTTGACCTGCAGCACTGTCGTTCACTGTCTGTTGTTTGTTACCCTTGACTCGCTGCCCGTGCAATGCTTAGGGAGGCTCAATCACCTGCCCCTCCTCGTTGCAGTGACTTGTACCGGGTACTGACAGATTGGCATGTCTCTCTCACTCCCTGTTGTAATGCAGAGGATTTTCCTGCATAGTACAAGGGACGCATCTGGCGTTCATGATTGCTGCTAGCTGCTGCCGGGTTCATTCACGGGCATCAGTGGTAGTCTCCTTGCTTTGCAGTTGGGCGAGGGGGAGAAACAGGAGGCAGGCATGGGGCTTTTATTTGGATTTGGAAGCAGGCCAGGTGATGAGCAGCAACTGGGACCTTCGGCGTGCGTGCCAGATCTGAGATCCCGGTTCGGCTCGAGGTTTTTCAAGGCCGATCACATGAGCTCAGCTTTTGTGGGCTGGCAGGTTGGATTACGTTGTAGAAGCCCCGGTAGTGTGATCCGTAGCAGTATGCAGCTGAGATCCGGGGTCCCCTTGGACCTGCGCCTAGGATACTTCATGTAACTAAGGCACAGTATAGTATAAAGAAGTATCTTCGACGCGTTAAATTCAGCCCCGTTTCAGATTTTTTCTAGCTTCGTTTCCCTTAACAAAGACTGAAAAAGTTCAGCTAAAATAACCGAGCAGATTCAGAAGTCTGATGGGTTCGTCTTTTGTTTAGTAGTGCTGCTAGAGCCAGATTCCACGACGCGCGTTATAAACACGTTGGCACTCACAATCTCGACAGAGAAAACCCCACAAAATAGTACGGTACTGTAAAAGGATGCCCAGCAGCTCCTGACACGGCCATTTCAAATGTGCTGCCCGCCCGTGCGCCTGCCCAATGCCCAGGGCTCCCTTGCTCCGACCCCTTCGTCAGTTCATGGTTCAGCTGCAGCCTTGCAGAGAAACAGTTCATGGTTCACGTGCAAATCAGGTCAGGTAGACAAAGCCGCCACAAAGGGCAAAGGCCGCCAGGCGGGGCAGGAGTTCAGGACGAACAAAAAGCCCTGGCCCTTGGGCACTGGGCGCACTGGTGATTGGGAGAGTGAACTCGAGCCTGTGATGCTGCGGCTGCAAAGCTACTTTTGTCCGGGCCAGATGCATGTGCATGGAGATGGGAGAAGCGCTTGTGCGGCGGCACACGCGATGCAGGAGGGTCCGGCATCGAGCGCTGTTTGATTGGAGCTCTGGTTCCCAGGTTCCTGCTCAACTGCTAGTTTATTCCGCGACGGGATTAGGCAAGATTCTGCCTACGGCTGGCTATGGCTGCTCCGGTTTATCCTAGTGGCATTAGCCCACAACTTATCCACATGCTGATCATAGCTTAGGCCCTGTTTAGTTAGTGCAATTGTTTTACTATTGGGATACTCCTAGCTTTTCATCACAGCTAGTGCCATAGCTACTACTACATCACTCGAGTTTATGAAAAAGAAAAAACGCAGCTGCTACTACTACTACTAGCAGTGCACAAGAAGTACATCAAGTGGGGTGTCTATCCTCCAGCAAAGCTTGTTGGGGGACGGGAAAAGAAGATTCGTTTAGCATACTTAATTGTGGTGGAGTGGTGGTTAGGATTTGATAGGGAAAATGTTGTGTGCTCCGGGGGGATTGAGTGACCTACAAGGCTTTAGATTCGACTAGCCCCCCGTGTCAAGGTGCTAATGGTTAGAAGTCCAGATCAAAACTGCACCGAACTAATTACAGTTGTGCTCAGCAATCAAACCCCACCAAACCAATCTGCTTGCGTCAGAAACCAAAATAAACTAAACTGCCTACGTCAAAAACCAAAACGGATCCAATTCATCGATGTGCGCTGTGACTCTCCTACCTCTCCTAGGCTTGATCGACGCGCCAAGGATAGAGGCATTACCGGCGCTACTAAGATGTTGCTTCCTTGCCCACCACAATCGATGGGGTTGCAGTCGAGCCGCAGGTATGGGATGCAGGTCAGACCAAGCTGAACCAGTCCATTCTGAATGGCAACCCCAACCAAACCAGGCCACCAGCTCTCTCAGCCCATTTAGCACCAAATCAAATCAACCCAGAAGGAAAACCAAATAGCACCAAACCAAATCAACCCAAAAGGAAAACCAAACCATAATACCCGATTTTAAACCAGACCATTACCAGCTCGCCCCGTGCTATACCTTCTTGTTCAATTTATTTTGTGACTAATAGGGCAAGCTAATTATTCAGCGGCACATGAACCTAAGCGTATGTAGCATGAGAGTGACACAGCTATGGCAGCATCCTCACTGACTTAGTGCAGTTGTGCGCGCGGAAGCCTCGCTGAGCAGTGTGGTTTTTTCTCGCTAACTGCATGGTGTGAGAAAAAAAATGTAGCAGAATAAAATGGACTGCAGACTTAGAGAAAGTAGGAGAGTGGAGCCAGCGACGAGCTAGAGGCCGGCAAAAAGCGGACGAAGAGCAATGTGCCGCACCGCTTCTTGATTTTATTAGCTACACATCGCTGTTCCAGCGCTACCTCACTCTCTACCGCTGTCACGCCGCATTAAATGTTGTCTATGTTGGATTTTATTTTCGCCGCAGCGGGCACAACCATTAGCCCTACTACTCTTAGGCTGTGTTTAGTTCCTCACTTAAATTTTTTTAAAGAAAATCTTACTATTTAGAAGTATTAAATATATACTAATCTATAATTAGCGGATGGTACTGTAGCATCATAAATTATGGATTAAGTAGACTCATTATATTCGTCCCGCGATTTACAACTCATCTGTGTAAAAAATTTTATAAATAGATTTTATGTAATACTTCTAAATAGTAAGATTCCCTTAGGAGGAATCTAAACACAATCTTAGCAGATATGCATGCTGAATCATTTTTTTTAAGAAAATGCACGCTGAATCTGAGCAATCTGATTCCGACCATTCGAGAATAGAGACTACTGTTGCTCTGCTCTTGCTCGAGAAGCTCAACGCAAAGTTGCTTCCTTGCCGTGTTTAGTTGGCAAAATTTTTGCTAAAAAATTTTTGGCAATTTTTTTAACACTAATTACAAGTATTAAATATAGATTAATTATAAATCTAATTACACGGATGGATGAGAAATCGCAAGATGACTATCTTATGCCTAATTAATCCGTTATTAGAGGTTGTTTACCGTAGCACGATATTATCTAATCATTATCTAAATAGGTTTAGAAGATTTGTCTCGCAATTTCACCCAGAGTTATAGAATAGATTTTATCAGTTATCCGCATTTAATACTACTAATTGGTGATCAAATCAAATGTTTGAAATTACTGTAGTGCTAAAATTTAGGATCTAAACGGGCCTCTAAACACTACAGTTGCTGCTTTACGAGAAAAAGACGCGGAATTGCCTTCCCCTTGATCATGGAAGTGCAATCGAAAGCGGCAGGCCAAGGGCAGCGCATGTGTCCTCTCGCTTTCAGCGCTTCCTTGCCACGCGCAGCGCCGGCAAGAAACCGAATCGACCGCGCGTCTCTGTGAACGGTAATCTGGAGTAATGATTTGAGCGCTGCCCCTGGGCCAGGGTGCGCGTTTCGTCGCCGACAACGTGCGCGGCGGGCGCGGGACAAGCATTTCCTCGTGTGATCCGGCCGAGTAGCCGCTCCCGATGATGGCCAGACCGGCCAAGCCAAAGCACCGGCCAGACACCAAAATCATCGGCAAGGCGCACTCAGCAGGCCAGCACGAGCACCGGAGCATAGCACGGGCTCAGCGTGATTAGACTTGTGGCAACCGTTGGAGTTCAAGCTCGTTCATCTATACTACTTCTAAATGTACTAGATGTGTAGTGTCCTCGTCGGTGGCGCATGCCTCTGCCGGCAGAACCATCCCGCGTGCCGACAGGTGGGCCCCACTCCCTCCCTCTCTTCACGGCTCCTACCCGCTCCGCACTCGCCCACGCGCCGCAGCCCCTTCCCATGCTGCCAGGTGGCCGGCCAGCACGCGCCGCCCGCGCCGAGCGGCCGGGACCGGGCGGCCGGCCTGCAGGCGCTGCTCGCGGCCCGGGCTAGGCGGCTGGCGAGCACGCGCAGCCGGCCTGCACGGCCGCGTGTGCGCTGGGCGGGCGGGCGGCACGCCGCCGCGAGGGGCGAGGGGGCCAGGCGGGTTGCCGCTTACGGGCCTACGTGCGCCGCCGCACGCGTGGAGCCTTTGTTTCTTTTGCGCATGTCCGTCAACGAGGTGTTCCACAACGTGGAGTTCTGCTTGTCTGCACTAGGCCGCTGTTCATTTCTTCCACGACATGCTTCCCCTCTTCACGCACGCATAGAAGCAGCTCTTGTTCAGTCCGCAAGCAGCAGCTCGTCCTCCCGTAATATTTCTGATTTTCTGCTCGTTTCTTCCCCAAATCAAGCATCAGTCCACGGGCATGCTTCCCCTCTTTCTGCAAAGGAATACGAGCGATTGGAACGTTCGAGATGGAAGCAATCGATGCATCGGTCACTGCAACGAAATCAGTCGGTGCAGATTGTTTGGGAAGGGGAGGAGAGATTGGGGAATTCGTGCGAGGCTTCAGTCACTGCAGCTGACGGGCAAGACGGACGGCCGGGACAGGCCCCGTGCGAGCTCGGCAAGCGGATCGGGCGCGCCGAGGCCTCCATCGTGGGGAGCCGCACTCGGATCTCCCCCATCCTCGGCTCCTCGCCGCCTTGCGCGCGGCCGGTCACAGCGCCAGGCGCGCCGCCAGCAGCTGGGGTGAAGGCGTTCAACACTCGGATGGAGGAAGAAGAAGATGGGTGGAAGAAGACGTGTGGATCCCACTGGTCATATAGATAGAAGGAGATTGAGCACCGTGTACTGGGTTAAAGCAGGGGCTTTTCGCGTGGCCGATCCATGCTGGCGCGATGACTTTTCATGCCATGTCGGATCAAATGGTAATTTATTAGCTTTACTGATGAGTGGCAAAAATATAGAAACCAAAATAAGAATAGCAAAATTGAGTAGGTGGATAGTAAATAGTTAAATAACTCGCTCCGCTTATCCCGTATTTGTTCCTCTTCCACCACCATCAGTCGGTAGCTCGTCACCATCTTCTCCCCCACAAGCAGCAGCTCCCCTTTCTTCTACGAATCTCCAGGTCCATCTACGAATCTCCAGGTCCACCGTCCGCTCGCCCCACTCGCGAGCACGGGAGCCTTAGGACACGCGCGGGCACCTCTCTCACTGAAACCCAGCACGCGAGCAGAGGACCCGCGCGAGGCCGTGGCCTCGCCACTCGCAGGCAAGTGCAGCCTCGCCGGCCCCTCTCCCCGAACGTCCGGTGACACCCGGTCAAACCTTTGACGCCCTTGCCGCTCCACAGTCCATGAACCCAACGGGCGCCCCTGAACCTCCCAGCCGTCGTTCTGCTCGAGGGGTAGCCGTCGCGCCTTGGCCTCCAGGCCCTCCACCGCCCCCGTTCCAGCACGCTGCGTGGCCCGCGCCCCCTCCGTGCTTAATGCGTTGTCGTCTCTACGCCACGAGACGGTGTGGCCAAAAAAAAAACCTTGCCGAGGGGGGCTGGCCCTTGCTAGCCATCTCCTCGTCCATCCACACCCGGCCGCCATCCGCGGCCCCGCGCGCCTTGACCATGAACTGCGCCCCGCCGCTGCTGGAGGACGCCGGCGAACCACCAATCGTAGACGTCCCACATGACCTCCACCACTACGCCGTCGCCTAGCACCGCCATCCGGTTCCCGAGAAAGTTCCACTTGACCCGATGCGCCTCCACCACCTTCTTGCCGTCGACGCTGACCGCCACCTCGCCGTCCCTAGAGGGGCCCACTCCTCCTGGTGGCACACCACCGTGACCTCGTGCTCTGCGCCATCATCGCGGAACCTGCACCATGTCATGTGGACCAGTTGCGCACCAGTTGCGCATGCGCGTGCGCGGGGAGGGAGGGACCCTGCTCCATGGTCGCGGACCTTAGATAATGTGACTATTATCTCCTTACCATATTTTTTAAAAAATATTTTATTTTTTTAAAAAATTATATACCCATAGCATCGCATGGGCCTTAACCTAGTGTTTTTAAACCCGTTGAACCTCAATTTTTGCGGTAAAATATGTCGTAACATAAAATGTTTATGCTTACTTTGACTGGAATTCGTTTGAACCTTAGATTTTGCATTAGTTTTTACTGTTAAGCGAGGTGTTCTCGTTCGGACAGGAACCTGTGGGCTGTTGCCTGGCAGCCCACGGCGACGGCGTACGCCACCAGGGCCTGGTACGCGTACTGTACTTTTTTGTTTAACAGGCGGGACGGCTGCTGTGTGCACGCGAACCGTGCAGCGCCTCGCGCGCACCCGGCACGTCAGCACGCCCAGCCCAGGGTAGAGAGGATAGCGGGCGGGAGCTAATCATCGCCGTTCAAATTTCTCGGAAAACAAGTGGTCGTCCGAGTACCACGGGAAATTACTCCACTGATCGGTGACCACCGGAACCCCGAATCCGCAGCAACGGCACATTCTGGCCCGTCTTATCACCGGCCGGCGTCATTATTGCCGCAGCTTGCGGGGGGACGACGCGACGATTGCACACCAGCATGGCAGCATACCACTCACTCCAACAGCAAGCTGCTGCTGCTGGCGCAACAGTGAAACACTGCCAGCCGCTCGTGCCGAGCCGGGGGCTACCTCGCCGAGTGTTCGTAGCGCCGGGCCGCCGCCAGCCACGCCCGGCCCCCCAGAGGCCGCCGAGCCATGGGCTCGTGGCTAATCCATGCCCCCGTGGCCGCGCGCCATGCCCTTGGGTTCTTCCCCTCTTCTGAACGGAAGTGAAGTCCGGACTGATCCCCTCCCACTCTCCCAGGCTCCCCACCCCCACCCCAGGAGGACGAGGACCCCGCGGGCGCGAGCCCCGAAAGCGCCGCCCGCTCCCACACCCGGCACGAGGCCGAGGCCGCTCACTCGCCACCCACCCACCCAGTCACCCAACTGACCCGCCCCCTCCCCCTACCTCCGTCGCTCTTCCCGTGAAACCCTCCAGGATCCAACGAAAAAGGCGAAATCCCCGAACCACACCGCCATAATCACGCGCCAGCCGGCCGGCGCGCCCTCCTCAAAATGGCCTAGCGGAGGGCGGCCGTCCCGACCCGTCTTTCTCTCCCTCTCTCTCCTCCCTCGCGCCATCAGCGTGGGCGCGGCGTAGCTCGGAGGATACGCGCTCCGCAATGCCGGCGCCCGACCGCGCCGCGGCAGGGGGCGGGGCCGGGGGCCACCTCCGCGGCCACGCGCACCTCGCCAGCTGCGTCCACCTGCGCCACCACCACGGGCACGGCCACGCGCACGCGCACGGGGGTGGCGCGTCGTCGTCGGGGCGGAGGCGGAGCCCCGCGTCCGTGGCGTCCGCGGCGCTGATGCGCGACCTCCTCGCGCTGCAGCGCTCGCGATCGCTGCGGGACCCGTCCACGCGCCGCTCCGTCGAGTCGTCCAGGGTGGCGGCCGACCCCGACGCCGACACCGACGGCGGCGACGATCTCCCCGCCAAGTCCCGCCGCAGCGCCGGCGCCAGCACCACCACCGGGGCGCTCAAGACGCTCCTCGACCAGCTCGCCGAGAACCCCCACCCGAAACCCGGCCGCCGCCCGCCCCGCCGCTTCAAACGCCGGGCCGGCCGCCGCGCCACCGCCGTCAGCAAGCTTCCGGACCGCGCGGCCGCTCTCTCCGTCAACTCCAGCTCCCAGGAGGCCGTCTGCGGCAACAAGTACCTGTTCCACGGCGGCGAGGATGACGACGACGACGACTACGACGGGGAGGAGCTGCGGCACCATGTGTCGCAGGACTCGCGCAACGTGTGCGGCATTCCATGGAACTGGTCGCGCCTCCACCACCGCGGCAAGTCCATCCTCGACATGGCCGGCCGCAGCCTCTCGTGCGGCCTCTCCGACTCGAAGTCGGCGGGGGGGCGAAAATCTGAAGCTGCCGCGGCCTCCGGCGGCCGCGTCAGTGCCTCGCGTCCCCTTTTCCCTGTTAAGTCCGAGAGGCTCGCCTCCTCGACGAGCTCGGACTCCGACGCGTTGCCCTTGCTCGTCGAGGCGGCCACCTCCGGTGCTCGCAACCGCATTGGCGGCATTTCTGGGAGCTACTCTGGGGAGCTCGGGATTTTCTCTAACCAGACCAGCGAGATGGATTCGGACCTGCTGTCTGAGTCTCAATCAGGGCAGAAGTCACAGGCCTCGCAGCACGGCCGTGGGCGTCACCGGAGTCTGACGCAGAAATTCGCACCGAAGACGTTCAAGGACGTTGTTGGGCAAAGCTTGGTGGTGCAGGCGCTGTCCAACGCCATCCTGAGGAGGAAGATTGGGTTGGTGTATGTGTTCTATGGGCCTCATGGTACAGGCAAGACTTCATGCGCGCGCGTCTTCGCCAAGGCGCTCAATTGCCTCTCTCCTGAGCACCCCAGGCCCTGTGACTCGTGCACGTCGTGCATCGCTCACAACCTTGGCAAGAGCAGGAGTCTGATGGAGATTGGGCCTGTTGGCAACATTGACATGGACGGCATTGTGGACGTCCTCGATAATGTGATGCTTTCACCAGCACCTTCACACTACAGGGTGTTTATATTTGATGACTGTGACACGTTGCCAGCTGACACTTGGAGTGTTATCTCTAAAGTTGTGGACCGGGCACCCCGTCGTGTTGTGTTTATCCTTGTCAGTCCAAGCCTTGAACTTCCTCATATCATCCTGTCGAGATGCCAGAAGTTCTTTTTTCCAAAGTTGAGGGAGTGCGACATTGTCAACACATTACAGTGGATTTGCACCAGCGAGAGTCTAGATGTTGATAAGGATGCACTGAAGCTAATTGCATCCCGTTCTGATGGGTCTTTGAGGGATGCCGAGATGACTCTTGATCAGCTCAGTTTGCTGGGACAGAGGATTTCCTTGTCTCTTGTCCAAGAGTTGGTAAGATATCTCACAAGCATCAGGATGTCATCTATGTTTTCTAGCCACATTACTCTGAAGTTTCTATGGCTATTTTCAATAAAAAAAGTTTCTATGGCTGAATATAAATTTCTAGAGAATTTTATGGTCAGGATCTTGATAACTTTGAGCGAATGTGTCACATAATCAAATAGGTAGAAGTAGTGTGCAAATCCATTTCCCCATATAATCTAGCATTCAAACATCCTATAGGCAGGTGCAAATTGCAAGTGCTACTGTCTCACTGCTGTATTTCCATTTCTGTGCTGAAGCTGACCTTAGGGAAGTAACCAATTTAATATCCCTGGCACTGATCATAACTTTTTCGCATAATGCTCTTCATCTCTTCTAATCTGTGACAACAGTAAGTTTTAGTGTTCCCTGTTTGTTTTACAGGTTGGTCTGGTGTCTGATGATAAACTAGTTGATTTGCTGGATCTGGCACTATCTGCTGACACTGTAAACACCGTGAAGACACTAAGAGACATCACAGAAACCGGTGTTGAGCCTTTAGCACTGATGTCTCAACTTGCCACAATAATTACTGACATTCTTGCTGGTTCCTATGCATTTACACGGGAAAGGCCCAGGAGAAAGTTCTTCAAACGTCCTACTTGTAAGCAATTGTTTTTTGGACCATTGGGTAGTTCAAAAAATATCTTTTTAGTCCAGCCTCTCTGTTCTCTTACGGTAAAGATTCTGCATTGGCGTGATCAAGTTTTTCTCTCTCATAAATTTCAGTGTCAAAAGAAGATATGGAAAAACTACGCCAGGCCTTGAAAACACTATCTGAAGCTGAAAAGCAGTTGAGGGTCTCTAGTGACAAGACAACCTGGCTTACAGCTGCTCTGCTTCAGCTTGCTCCTGATAAACAGTACCTGTTGCCAAGTTCATCAACTAGTACAAGTTTGAACCATGGTGGGTTGGTTGGTTCATTTCATGATAGGAATATGGCGAAGGCCTCAGCAATTGAGCATAAAGGTAACATGGCAGGCACCTCTTATGGAGAAAGGAGAACTGTTGAACACACAGAAAATGGCCATGTGTTGTCTACCAATTCTCTCAGAGCAAATGAGGTAACTAAACACAGGAAAACTGAAAATGAAATGATCTGGCAAGCTGTGCTTGAGAGTATCCAGTCAGATACATTGAGAAAAATGATGGCTAAAGAGGCAAGGCTAAGCTCTGTCAGCCTAGGCACAGGTAAGGTTCTCAGTCTGATATCCATATCAAAATTCGCAATGGTTACATTATGGCATGAGTTCACCACATGATCTTGCCCAAGAATCAGTTTCCCGTAGCAGATGAGTATATAGATCTAATGCTTAAAACAGAGGAAAAGTTCATTTAGAAATAATTTGTAAACACTAGTCAGACAATTTGGCCAGTTTTTGCTTGCTTTTATCTGAGGGTATTGGTGGTTGTAGTAATTATTGGCTCTTCTCTGAAGTTAGATGCAGTACTCATGGATGATTCGCATCCAGGCTCAGTGATTACAGCATTTGCTCTGAACAAAGGTTCGACTATCTATTATTGTGTTGATGACATTCTAAGAATGTAGGAGTATAGACATTATAACTTTGTTGAAAGTAGTAATGTATCTAGCTAGCTAAGCTCGTCAGTTTCATTTGTCTGTTTTAACTATTAACTGTTATCTCCTTGCACATGTATTCCAAAATCTAAACTGTAATACCTTCGATACTGGACAATTAGTATTCTCAAACTCAAATCTGTTCACCTTTATATGGTCTTTTGCTTGGGTACATGATGTAAAGTGTTGATAGACCATGCTTGGATACGCCATTCTAGCAGAGCTTTTTCTAACACCAACTTATCTTCTTCCAACAGCACCGACAGTGCAGCTAATATTTAGCTCTCGTGTCAATAAGTCCAAAGCTGAGAACTACAGAGCTCAGATTCTGCAGGCATTTGAGTCTGTTCTTCGTTCTGCTATAATACTTGAAATCCGTTATGAACCAAAGAATGATGCAGGAGCAAGACATGCTCCATCAATGTTTCCTTACCCTGAGAATGAGACTTCCAATACAACAGTGAGGAGGTCCTTCACTAAACATAGTCCGCTCTCTTCTGGAGGTGAGAATCTAAGTAGGAGGCTTAAAAGGGATAGTGTTGTGAAGGGAGCTAGCTCTAGTAAGACTAGATGGATGCAATCTGACCCCCACATACTAACAGAGGGTGAAATAATTGAAGTTGGGCCCTCTCACATGCATTGGCATGCTCAAACAAATAATGGTGTTCTTGACATAAATGAAAGAAGAAAAGAGAATGCATGGGAGGAAGAAGCTTCATCATCACCGAACCAAGAGAGCATGATTAATCAAAAAGGAAGAAGTGGCAACAGGCAGCATCGACAGAACAGCATAGTAAAAGGAAAGGTATCTCTTGCTCATGTTATTGGGAGGGCTGAAGCTTCTCAACGAGGAGGCTGGTCTAGACGTAAAGCTATATCAATTGCTGAAAAGCTAGAGCAAGAGAATTTGTAAGTGTTGTTATCTTGTGATCAATACAGTCAAACTTTCTTATATAAAAAGTCATAGTTCTGTGTTACCACATCAGAAATAAAATATGTATGAAAAAGTACAAGCAACATCCAACGAGCTCATAATAATTTTCCTCAAATCACAAGGGCTGTTAAACATGTTGAATTGTATATACTCCATACTGCTGTAGCAGACATGTTTGACACATTTGCCTGTTGAGATTTTGCATTTGTACTGCATGTTTCTCACCGGGAAAGTGTTTGCATCCAGGAGATTGGAGCCTAAATCAAGGAGTCTACTATGCTGGAGAACTTCAAGAACTCGACGAAAGGTAAATCTTTCAAATTTCTATTATGTTATATTCTGTTGATACTCACTTTAATATTAGCTTGTATCATTGATTTTCTTCACACCACTTGCTTGTATATTATTCTAGTAAAACTTAGACAATTCATTTGCATGTATTAAAAAAACTTTTTTCCTTTTTGCATATATTGTGAAGGTACAGCAGCAGGCCATTGCCTTTTCACTAGATGGTACCTAAACTCTGGATAGTTAGTAGTCTACTTTCAGCAGAACTTGTACGGATCTGATTGTTATCCTTCTTAAGTCTAAATGACTCTTTAAAGAAACAGATCTTTTCTAGCAATGATTTTTAAATGAGCAACAACGTATGCCTTCTTACCCTCATGCGTGTTTTCCACAAATAAATTGATGTCTGGCATTCTTGCGGAAGTTTGCATCTCATTGATATAGCTGCAGAGCGTAAACAAGTGCAGACTAGTAGATGTTTATGCTCCTTCGGTAATGGCAATAGTATAGATCGTATTCACCAAAATGGTGGCCAGATTATATTAGTTCTCTAATTCTTGTGTGGTTACAGAGTTTAGAGTACTAACTTACTAGGTTTTATAGGTATACAATGATATCAGTTAGCGGTCAAAGTTATGCTGTGGAGAACATGGCCCTTTCCAAAACAGTAGTGTCGTGTGGCAGGAAGGGGTGTATGTCTCGACTATTTGCCAGCAGGGCATGTGAATGTTGCTTAGCTTAAAATGCAGTTCTGCATGAGATTTTTCCCTCTCCAGCTAATCCAATCATTTCTCCACAGCTCTCTTCAATTAAGGTCAGAAATAGAAGGTCAAGCACCATATCAAGGCTCATCTTGTGTGGAAGATGCATTTCTACCAGATCTCCGAGATAGAAGACCTGAATCGTAGATTTTACAAGCTGTTAGCTTAGCATCCATAATTATTTAGTCTGTACCTTGTAGGCTGTAGCCGTCAGTTTGTAGATTCATTTTTCTCTCTATTATGTATATTTCTTGACATGTAAAGAATTATGATAGGAATTGCATAGCAAATTCTTCTGTCGAAATGCTCTGTAAGTTTTTAAAGGTCAATCAGAATAAAACCTGTATTTGGGAGCCTCTCTAATAAATGTCTTACAAGATTTATACTGAATACTGGAATTGATACTGAATACTGTCGTATGCTCAGTCTGTATTCGTCCTTCAACTACAGGCTACGGCTCCAGTTATACGCTTAGGAAAAGGACACTCCCACGGTCATTGAGGGTTCGGTTCGGACACGGTAGATCACAGTGCCAGCTTTGGGTTCTACAGCGTTTTTCTTCTTCTTTATTTAGCAGGGCCTGAGCAGCTGGAGCTTGAAGGACCGCGGCCGCGACACCAGATTCTGAAACGTCAAGCTCGAGAGGGCCTTTTGTTCCTTTGAGACTACAGGGTCATTCGACTATGATAGTCTTTTTAATTTTTATTCTTTTGAAAACATCTTTTTTATTTGAGATGCAATTACAACATCCAGCAGTGAATTCACAAATTCTCATAGCATAACAAATACACCTGCATCTCTATTCGGAGACGAATGCCAATGTGCCATTGTCATTGAAGTAAGCTAACACAGCACATATCCTAAATAACAAATTGAACGCCTCTAGAGTTTTGAAGTCAGAATGGAGCCAGGTGCTTCATACATGATCAGACAAAACTTCACGCCCTCCATTGATGTTATGCTCACCAATATCTTGAATAAGTTTTACTGCGACCTTATGCTGATCCACCGGAACTGTCCATGAGGAAAGAAACCTTACATTGTACTGTTATGCCTGTCAAAACTATCTCCTTCACAGTCTCTTCTGTTGGATGAATATAACCAATAACCCGAGCATAAATTTTGCATTGGGGGTAGATAACATGATGACGAGGCTCATACATATCCTATCAAGCATCATGCCACATTATTCAGTGTAAATTTCCAGATAGGTAAGCAATTGTGCATGAAATGTCCATGTCAGGCGAGCGAAAGAAGCAAAAGAAAGGTGACAGCAAATGCAGATATTATGAGCCAAGTTGATTGAAAGTTAAAAACATAAATAAGCCTAGCCAACAGAAGTTTATAGGTTGAAACTTGAGTTGTGTCAACACCAACCTGATGAACAGGAAGATTCATTTGTTCATAGTAGTCGATAAATAAAAGTTCCAAAAAATGGAACAAGAGGACATAAAGGCAACACGAGCTGGCAAAGGAATCACCCTGGCACACAACAAAAACTAGCATAAGAATCAGCTGCATGCTCCAATGGAGCAAGTAGCAATTAAATAGTTATCCAGTTTATCCAACCAGAGCCTGATTGGTACTAGAAATATCTGAGATGAACATTAAAAAGAAGAAGCCAAATGTCCATACCCAAAGTTGACAATTGATACAGGAATCCAAAACTTAAACCCTGCAATATCCATGACAAAGTGAAACGTACTATAATATCAGTTATTTCTGTTCAGGTAGTTCAAACTGCATTCAGGCAGAAGGATTACCATATAGAAGTGTAGGAAGCGCATCATTCTGATATTTAGATGGCAGCTCTGATAATTTCCCTAACCATAAGTTGTTCCAAGCAAAAATTACAGCAATAACACAAGGACCAAGCACAATCTGGTTCAGTATGACCTGAAATAGTGAAATGATCAATAGTTATAAGAAAAAGACATCTTTGAGAATAAAATGCTTAAATAACCCAACACATAAGGTGACAGTGGAGGATGCAAGCGCACCTTAGTGGACAAATTTACAAATGACTGCTTGGGCATACACCGATCAAGAAACTGATACCATGCATAGGATCCTGGACCATAAAGAAGGAATCCATAGGAAGTCATACGAAATCCACGAAGCCAATCATGATTCAGCAATATGTCTGGTATGAGTTCCTGAAATTAGCACCTAAACAGATATCAGAAATCACAATGTGACAAATCCCAATGCACAATATACCAGCTAAAAATTTGCCACGGTAGAGCAAGACCACACTTGCAATCTTGCACTACACAACGTACACAGTTAAGACAAAATTTAATTTGCATCTCTAAGGCAAGATAAAATACTGGAGTAGGATTTTGGTGAGGTGCCATCTGTCCAGTCTCGGTTCTTCAGATAGTCATACGAAGGGAAGCATAATAAATTTGTAGAATTTTATAAGCTGCTTTCACGCTTTACATTCACAACACAACGAATCACACGCCCGTTCTCAGCTTCCAAACCGGTTAATAATTCAAGACATAAGTGAGATGCAGTATAACCGGGTGGACCTTGCTGTCGGGACAGGCGCCGCGTCTTCGGCGGTCGACGATGCGGCCGCGGACCTGCGCGATGGTGTCCCCGGTGAAGGTGAGAGAGGCGGCAGTGAGCGCCTGCCTGAAGGGGAACTCTATCGGCCAGCCGCTGCTCTGGCCGACGGACTCCGAGGACGACGACGAGAGCGGCTCCCGCGGGGGACCGCGGCGTCGGCCGCGGGGGTCGGTGTTGCGGCGGCCGCGGCGGCGGGAGTCGGTCTTGCGGCGGAGAGATGGTAGGTTCCACCACCACTCCCCGCCACTCCCGATGGCCTTCATGTTCGCTGCGCGGCGGCGGCGGCGGCGTGAGAGGGTGCTGAGCGGAGCGCTCGAGGCCTGCGACAGAGCGCGGCCGCTTTGTCTTCTCCCCTTTGGCGGATGCGGAGTTTGAGGAGGGGAGGCTCCGAATCCTGCGGCTGCGGGGGTCAGTGTCCCTGCCAATGGGCCGGGATATCAACGTGGGCTCTTTTGAAGTTCGCATTCTTAATCAATACTGGGCTCCTCCCCGACGACCTTCTTCTACCAGCGGTCCAAGTTGGATGGGCTTTCCACAGGATATAGATGTGAAAGCGTGTATTGTACTGGCCTAATTTTTCTTTATAGTAAGAAGCTCTTCGTTTCAAAGAAAAAAAAATGTGAAAGCATGGTCTAGTGACGGTGGCGGAGAAAAGCCCGTGCTGCTGGACTGTTGCAGCCCTGGTCCTCGGCCAAACAAATCTAAGTAACTCAATTAAAAAAATTGAAGGAATAAACTCCACCACTCAAGTTCTAGAATTTTCGTGTGTGCTACGGTCTTAGCCCGGGTCCTAACCAAATCCTGCTCCGCTACTGAGGTAGATCGACTTATTTTTTTCCCCATCAACGTGCAAAGACACCCCAAATGTCTTGTACACTCTCAATTTTCAATGGATCGGGCTTCAACTTGTCTGCTCATTTAAATTCTTCTACTGTTGATATCTACCTGTTTAAAATAAGGTAACTGCAAAGCAGGAGTTCAGACTTTCAGACCGAGTCAGCAGACCATTGTCCCGTGATCCTCCACCCTGAGCAGCTTTACGGATCTGAGAAGGAAATAGCCACAGATTGCGCTGAAGCTGTTGCGTAAACTATTCACTCATACAGACATGCAGGCTGCATTCTGCTGGACTGCAGATCAGCTTACCACACACTCAGAATCATTTCCCGGTTTCCTTTTCTATTGCAGACACCAGCTGTTCCCGCGTTTCCATCCAGGCTCTCTGGCAGGCCATGAAGCAGCACTACACCCCCTCTCCTCCCCGGATAAACTAGCCGGTCGTTGAGCCATTTGTCAAACGGGATGGAGTTTTATATGGGGGCAGAGGCAGCGGTGCGCGAGACGAGCGAGCTGCAGCCTGCAGGTGTGATGCCATGCCACCACCGCCACCCCGTGATTGAGGCCTCGATCGGTTTGAACAGGTCCGGCCGGGTCGATGAGAACATCAGAGCTAGGAATTAAAGAAACTCAGCAACCGGGGCGGATCGTGACGCCATAACCGAACAGATTAGCCCTAGAACAAGAACAATGGCGTCAGAGCAGGATCGGATGAGCAACGACGATTCGACCGTGGCCTGGTGCGCGCTGGGACAGAACACCGCGGTATCTGTTTCCGTGCGGCGTGGTGCCGTGCCGTTCCCCATCAGATGATTACGACCGCGGTTGCATCTGTCAAACGCAAAGCTGCTAAGGAATTTATCTGACATGACGTCCTGCGATCCAGCCCCTCGGTTTCCAACATCAGGAGGTTAATCTGACCCAGGACCAGGATATCATAATCTAGTAGTACGCTCTAGACGAAGTAATCGGCTTGCTAAACTTCTGAAGAAATGGCAACTGCTGGTGGTAGCGAAGTGGTTGTCTGTTCCCCAAGCAACGGAAAACGACCAGTCCTGTCCTGAATTACCCCGACCTCACACGCTCCTTCCTGTCTCTTAGCTTCTTGGCGTATCTGCAGAAATATCCGACGCCTCTAGATTTTCTTTAGCTTGCGGCAAATTGAATTCTTCGGCGTGCGAGCTGCCATGCACGTCTCGGTTGCAGGCACTGTTGCAGCGCGTGGGCATGACAGCGAGCTGAAGCTGATGGTTTCTTTCGTCCCCAAAAACCACGCCCCCGTCTGCTGCAATTCCTCACCAACCACTCCAACGCATAATGCATATGTTAATATGCTAGTACTAGTAGATTACTAATTCCTCTCGTCGTCTGATTCTCGATCAGAGGAAGCAACTGCTGACAGATGAGGGAGGACGATCGATGAAGACATGGGGAAGTTGGGGAGACGTCGCCGTCGCAGGCTCGCCGTCTCAAGACTGTCCGGGCTGTCTCTCTCCTTTTAGTTTAAGCTCCCCGTCTCGAGGCCAAGCAATGGTAGGCCTGCGTGCGCGCCCACGACCCCACGTCGCCCCCAGCCAATCACACCGCACGAACTGCGAGCGCGACAGCGTCACCGCGACGTCGCCTCGTGGTAGTTTAGCTCACTTCCGCACCGCAACCGCCGTTTCTTTATATCCCGCGGCTGCGTCTGCCTCGAGGCAGCTGGTGACATCGGATTTCGGATCAGGCCGAGAACTGCTCTACCAGCTGCTAGCTAGCCCGCCGCCCGGCGTCCCGGGTCCGTTTGAATTCGGATCGATCGCGTCGCGCTCGCGCCATGGACGGCGAGTGGAGCGACGGGGCGGCGGTGTCGTCGCCGACGGTGTCCGGCGGCGAGGGCAAGGTTGGTCCGGTACGTGGTGCTCCGGCAGACGATTGCCCCGGGTCGCCGGTGTCACCAGCAGCGCCGTCGACGACGGCGGCGCCAGCTGCGAGCGGGAGGAGGCGGTCGGCGAACAAGCGGGTGGTGAACGTGCCGCTGGCCGACGTGAGCGGCCCGCGGCCCAAGGGCGTCGGCGAGGGCAACACGCCGACGGACTCGTGGGCGTGGCGCAAGTACGGCCAGAAGCCCATCAAGGGCTCCCCTTTTCCGAGGTACGCGCTACACGAGAGCTGATCAACCATATCCACCATCCTTTCTTCTGCCGCGTCCTTCGAGTTCTCGCGCACGCAGCACGTTTTGATCTGGGGGTCTGGGGCGCAGGGCTTACTACAGGTGCAGCAGCAACAAGGGGTGCCCGGCGAGGAAGCAGGTGGAGCGAAACCGGGCCGAGCCGGACATGGTGATCGTCACCTACTCCTTCGAGCACAACCACTCCAACGCGGTGCCGAGGGCGCAGCAGAACCGCCCGGCACCGAAGCCCAAGCCCAAGACGGCCCCGCCGGAGCCGGCAGATTCTCTGTCATCCGGTAGCCACGAAGTTGCCGCCACGCCCTGCGCGGGCGCGCTCGCGACCTCAGAGGGCGGCGTGGCGGCGGCGGCCGTCGAGGTGCACGACGACTTCCGGTGGCTCTACGACGGCGTGTCCGTCACCTCGTCGACGTCGCCCTCCGACGTCGACGCGGCGGACGAGATGTTGTTCGGGACGATGTTCTTCGGCGCGGCGCCACCCGCGCCGCTCCCCGACGAGTTCGGCGACGTCGCCGGGCTGTTCGACGGAGAAGGAGGGGGCGAGGAGGACGCCATGTTCGCGGGGCTCGGCGAGCTACCCGAGTGCGCCATGGTGTTCCGGCGGCACGCCGGCGACGGGCTGCCGATGGCGGGCGGGGTGAAGGTCGAGCAGCCGGCGGGGAGCGCAGCCATGTCGTGATGCGGCCCGGCCTGACACCCGGGGCCGGCCGGGCTCCAATAAAACTAGACAAACTCATGTAGAGCTTCTTCATCTTGATCTATCTACTTTTGGCTCCTTGCTCTCCTCCCTTCTGTCACTTATTAGTAGTTTTTCTTGCATCCTTCTTTGATTGGTTCTCATACACATACACAATAGCACATAGAAAAATTTGAGGCATTTGCGTTGCGTTTGAACATAGTTGATTTGGTGGTGGTGAGTGAGGGCATTGAGAAGGACACACGCAGATCTTTTCTTTCTTGTCCATGGTTCGGTTGAACCATCTTCTTTCTATGCAAGATTGGGTACGTTCAGCGCACACGTACAAAAGAGAGAGAATAAAACATTGCTTCAACCAAACAAACTCTGCGCAAATGGATAACATTGAATTCTTCGTGGCAGCAGGGGTCCAAAAAAGAAAATCGTCTCGCCAATTTCGTGTCGGACGCAAGTTCTCTGAAAGTCTTCAGGAACATTACCAGGTAGTTCGCATCCCGACAGAGTTGCAAGCACATTTTCGTTCCGGAAACAAGTTGCATGCGTTGCCGTTGCTGCCCAGGCCTGCGACCACGCCACGGCGGTGTGAACTGGCGCGCGCCTGCCGCTCGGCACTTCTTCTCGCGTCTGCCGTGTTGCCATCGGGCATCGGCGAGCCTTGCTCGTACTGTGCTTCTGACAGCAACGCGGAGATACTTAACGGTTGACTCGATCTCCCCTTTTCCGCCAATGTGCACGCACGTCGGCGACTTGCGCGTCCGTCCCCGTCGCCTAGCGCGCCACTTGATCCGAGATGGCTTTGACCGAGAGCGATGCGCGGCGCGCAAGTTGCTTTGCCGGGAAGGAGTGCCCAGCGGGCACGAGGGAGTTAACAATTCCCGCGAGTAAACGCTTCCCTGGCAATTTGGCGAAAATGTGTTTCTACATGCGCATGTGGTCGCCGGGGTTATCGTGTTCGTCTATCGGATGAGTGGGCCCGGATTTACTGCAGGTGCACCGTGACCCGGCGGGATCGGACCAGCGTTTCATGAGACACATTTCTATATGAACCAGCTTCTTCTTCCCAATCAAGGCAGGAAACTTGTATAATAAGCAAAACGGTCAGTGGCTGGCTGCTGGTAGTATGTGCGTGTGTTTGTGAGGGATCCAATACTTATGTGGGAGCCGGAGGTGGGAGTTGGCCTGCAGACGGATCTTGGGCCCGCCAGAGTCAATGGCGGGCGGAGAGCTTCGATTCCCGGCCGGGAAGGGTCGGAGCTCGTCGGGAGCAGGTTGGGGAGGTAGTAGGGAGGGTGGAGGAGGGTCGGGAGAGGGGGATTTGAGTTTGGTGGCGCGGGGTGGCAAAAAGGTCCGGTGGCGGCTCGGCTTTGTTCGGCTCTTCTCGTGCTTGTAGCAAGAGGTAGAAGAAAGGAGGAGGCAAGTGGGGAGAATGGAGGGGGCCGAGATCTTATGGCGTGCAAGGGAAGTGCGCAGCGTGACAGTGGCCCCGGCGATGCGCCGCGGCAAGCAGGAGATGCTCCTGCTCCTGCTCCTGCCTCCTGCGCGGCGCCACGCCGCCACCGCCTCGCCATGGCGTGCGGGCAGCGCGGGGGAGAAGGACGTGCTGGCGGGGTAGACCACATGCCTGGATCACCACGACCCGGAACTACTCCTGGCAGACGAGGGGAAGAAGGGGAGGGTGAGGAAGAAGATGATGTTGATATGTGGGTCCCACGGCCCTGTGTGGTCCACGTCGGTGAAACCACCAATGAAAACTGCTGCTAGATGGTCAAATGTGAATAGTTTTGATTGTTGAGTGATTAAAAGTATTCAATTTTATAATTGAATGGCTAAAATCAAACCGTCACGATATTCAATGGCCAAGAAAGCTATACACCGATCATATCAGATTCTCCGCCTCGAAACGAGATCAGGCGCAGTTGCTCCTGCGACTGCAAGTTAGCAACTGCACGCGATCTCAGTCGTCCATTTTTCCCAGCAAACGGAACGGATGGGATGCACGGGAACCGTGGCCACCTCGCTTCTGCCTCCTTCGTAGTGACTGTTGTTGCTAGTTTGCTACAGTGGACTGTCCGATCTTCGACCCTCCAGGCAGATCTGGCCGTCCACGAGCCCCTCCACCCGCAGTCCCGCGGGACATTTTCTTCCTCCCAAGTCCCACCCCACATCCCCACCTGCTCCCTGCCCCGCCGCGCCTCCCTTCCTCAGCTTCCCAGGTCGGCCGCCTCCTCCCCATCTCTCTCTCTCTCTCTCTCTCTCTCTCTCTCTCTCTCTCTCTCTCTCTCTCTCTCTCTCTCTCTCTCTCTCTCTCTCTCTCTCTCTCTCTCTCTCTCTCTCTCTCTCTCTCTCTCTCTCTCTCTCTCTCTCTACTTTGCGTGTGCCTGCTGGGTTTGGTGTGAATTACTAGCTTAGGCAAGTGATGGGGTTTCGAATCACATTTTTTTAGTTGCGGCATTTGGGGTGTGATATTTAGTGGGGCTTTTTAGGAAGTTTTGGTGGGGTTTCGAGTGAATTGTTGGTGTTGGTAATAACAAAATTGTCAAGACCGAAATCTCCGTCCTCTTGTATTATTAACGATATGCCGCGTCTCCCCGCGGTTCAACCCCACCTGCTAAATCCGCATGGTCGTCTGGACGCCGAGACAAACGCCTGGATTTTCTGGGTTTGTATTTATTGCGCAATTTCAACTAACATAGAAAACGGCGGGTGTCTGAGTTGCTTTTCGTTCTTTTCTTAATGCATATATGGGGTGGCACACGGCTATGAATTTGATTGGTTCTGAAATGTATCGTTTCATGATGATAAAATTTCTAGATATCTAGTTGGATATATGATCAAACATTTAATTTCCCGAGCCATTAATGTGGCTCAATTTTATTACCATGAGCATTATTTGGTTTTGCTTAGTAACCATGATATCTTTAAAGGCGTGCAAGTTATACTCTTATTTGCCAAATTATCCTTTGAAAGCAATGAAGATTGCATGGAATATTGGATTAGATTGATTGAGAGATAAATTTACAATATAGAGGGGTGAAGAGATTGGGGTTTATAGAAACAGAGACCCACACGATCTCCTCCTATCTCTAACCAAACTAGGGCCGACCGGTTGTATAAGCCAAGGCGCAGAGCCCACACAATACACGCATACATGCCTTGCTAACACGCTCCCGCAGTCGAATCGTCGATGGATCGAACATTCAGACTGGACCGAAACTCCGTGAACACCGAAGATGAGAGCCCTTTGGTGAAAACGTCAGCGAACTGCGAGGTGGTAGGAATATGCAGGACGCGAAGATCACCAAGGGCCATGTGCTCCCGAACAAAGTGAAGATCGATCTCCACATGCTTGGTGCGCTGGTGCTGAACGGGGTTGGAAGACATGTAGACGGCGCTGATGTTGTCACAGTAGACCAGCGTAGCTTGGCGCAAAGAGAGAAGCTGGCGAAGCCAGGTAGCTTCGGCGATGGCATTTGCTACAACACGGTACTCTGCCTCAGCACTGGAGCGAGAGACAGTGTTCTGACGCTTGGAAGACCAGGAGACAAGGTTATCTCCAATGAAAACCGCATAACCCGATGTGGATTTGCGTGTATCAGGGCAACCAGCCCAATCAGCGTCAGAATAAATCACCAAATCGGTCTGGGAAGATGGGCGAAGGACCAATCCCAAATGCAGAGTGACGCGGATATACCGAAGGATGCGCTTCAAAGCAGCAAGATGAGGCTCCCGAGGATCGTGCATATGAAGACAAACTTGCTGAACAACATAGGCAATGTCAGGCCTGGTAAAGGTGAGGTACTGTAATGCGCCAGCAAGACTGCGGAAATCTAAAGGATCAGACACCGGTGGACCGTCAGCAGAAAGCTTCGGATTCAGATCAACAAGAGTAACACACGGCTTGCATTCAGCCATCCCAGCACGATCAAGAATCTCAAGCATGTACTGCCGCTGTGAAAGAAATAGGCCAGAACCACTGCGCTGAACATGCATCCCGAGGAAATGATGAAGCTCACCAAGATCCTTCATCGAGAATTCCTGCTGCAGGGCACTGATGATCCGTCGAAGCAGAGCTGTAGAAGAGGCCGTAAGAACAATATCATCCATGTAGAGCAGAAGATATGCGGTGTCGGTGCCCTGGTGATAGACGAACAACGAGGTGTCCGACTTGGCCTCAACAAATCCAAGCTGCAGAAGATGGGAGGCAAAACGGCTGTACCAAGCACGCGGCGCCTGCTTGAGCCCGTATAGGGACCGGTTCAAGCGACACACGAAATCCGGGTGAGCAGAATCCTCAAAACCAGCAGGCTGAGCACAATAGACTGTATCGGACAGAGTACCATGAAGAAAAGCGTTCTTCACACCAAGCTGATGAACAGGCCAATTGCGAGAGAGCGCAAGAGAGAGAACTGTCCGAACTGTAGCAGGCTTAACCACTGGACTGAAAGTCTCGGAAAAAGCCACACCAGGTCGTTGAGTGAAACCGCGAAGGATCCACCGCGCCTTGTAGCGCTCAAGAGAACCATCAGCCTTGAATTTGTGCTTGAAGACCCACTTACCGGTCACCACATTGGATCGCGGCGGTCAAGGAATCAGGTCCTAGGTGTGATTCACCAACAGGGCCGAGAACTCCTCCATCGCTGCGCGCCAATTCGGATCAGCAAGAGTAGCCCGATATGTCCTCGGAATCGCGACAGAGAGGTGACCTGAAACAACGCCGGCTGCCGAAAACCAAGCTTGCCATGGGTAGTCATGGCGTGCTGGTTTGCCACTGGAGCAATGGGAACGGCACCTGCAGGAAGCGGGGCGTCCGCAGGAGCAGTAGGGGGCGGCTAACGGCGAGAGTAGATGAACCCGCTCTAGCAACGCGGGTCGGCAGCCGGAGCGGAGGGCTGCGCAGCCTGCGCAGCGCCATGCGCAGGGGCCTGCACAGCCGACGCAGAGGCTGCAGAGGCTGGTGCAGGAGCCGCCACGGCCGGCGCAGGTACCCCCCAGCTGGTGCAGGGGCCACGGGTGGCCCTGAGGTCGATGCAGGAGGGCCACCTGGCGGCGTCGAGTGGCCAGGTTGCGCCAAGCGCGACCCAGGAAGCGGAGACGGCGACGGGCAGACCGCCGCGGGGTGCGGGGCGGGGGGGGGGGGGGGGGGGGGGGTCGCCGAGGCTGCGGCAGAGGGCGCTGGAGGCAACCTAGAGGGTGCAGCAGCACCAGGAACAGCCGCACGTGGCTGTGCGGTTGCAGCGAGCGGTGAACCTGCACAGGGAAAAGACGGTGACGGTGCAAAGGGCATCGGCACAGTGTTAGGAAAATCCGCCAAGAAATCAAAATCCGCAGGTGTAACAGATGCGGATCCTTCCGAGAACGGAAAGGATGTCTCCTCAAAAACGACATGGCGAGAGATAATGACGCGATTAGACTGGCGGTCAAGGCAGAGGTAACCCTTATGGTGAGGAGAGTAGCCGAGGAAAATGCACATGGCCGATCGAGGAGAAAGTTTGTGAGGAGCTGTGGCGGATAAGTTGGGATAGCACTTACAACCAAAGACACGAAGATGATCATACGATGGGGCGGTCCCAAGGAGAGCACTATGCGGAGTAGCAAAGCTAAGTGTCTTGGTTGGCAGAAGGTTGAGGAGATAGGTAGCTGTGCTAAGCGCCTCAACCCAGTAGGAGGGGGGAACACTAGCCTGGAACAGAAGGGTGCGAACAACATTGTTAGTGGTGCGAATAATGCGTTCAACTTTACCATTCTGAGGCGACGTGTAGGGGCATGACATGCAAAGATGGATGCTGTGAGACAAGAAAAATGTGTGGGCGGCAGAGTTGTCGAACTCGCGGCCATTGTCGCACTGGATTCCCTGAATGGTGGCGCCGAACTGCGTGGCGACATAGGCAAAAAAGTTGGTAAGCGTCGTAAAGGTGTCAGATTTAAGCCGTAAAGGGAACGTCCACAGTAATGTGAGCAGTCATCAAGAATAACCAGATAATACTTGTAACCAGAGACACTAACAATAGGCGAGGTCCAAAGATCACAATGTATTAACTGAAAATTACGAGTAGCACGAGATGATGATGCATGAAAGGGAAGACGAACATGACAGCCTAACTGACAAGCATGACAAAGAGAGTCACTAGCACTGTTATTACACGGGATGGTGGAAGACTGTGCTAGTTTGGACAAAACTTCATGTCCCGGGCGTCCAAGACAACGATGCCAAAGAGTAGATGTAGCGCCAGCCAGGAAGGATGCAGCAGGGAGACGCAGCGGGTAGAGGGGACCGGAGCTGTCACATCGGATGATCTCGGTCCGAGAGGGAAGATCCTTCACAGAGTAGCCAAAGGGGTCAAACTCCACAGAGCAATTATTGTCGGAAGTAAATTGGCGGACAGAAATAAGGTTCTTAATAAGACTAGGTGCAACTAGAACATTATTAAGATGAAGCTGATGTGAAAGGGATGTCGAGCCAATGGAAGTGACAGGTAAAAGGTTACCGTTTCCGACAACAATAGATGAAGGAGATGAAGGATGAGGGTGGGAGGAGTGGGAAGAATACCAACATCAGATGTCATATGAGTTGTAGCACCGAAGTCGAAGTACCACTCCTTCTGAGGTGGCTGCTGAAGCGTCATGGTGCTGAAGTTGGCGGCGAGCGTCTGTGGATCCCAAGATGGCATGACAGGCGGGCCATACATGCCGGGCGGTGGGAGGGCCCACTGGCTGTGGGCGCCAGCCAGCAGGGCGTGAGGCTGCTGACCCAACAGCCCCTGGTGCTTTGCTGACGATCCCTGCTGGGCCGGAGTTGGGCCAAACTGACGGCCTGGCTGCTGACCACCCCTGGGTCCGGGCCACATCTGTATGGCGCCAGACCAGGGATGGTAGAAGTTGGGCCAAGGGATGTCCTGGGCCGAGCCAGGAGTGGCGCCCCCGGACCCCGCAATGCAGAGCTGCCGGCGGTGCTGCCGCCGCCGGTGCTGGAGGAGCCGCCTTTCCCGCCGCGCTTCCCGCGCTTCGCGCCCCAGAGCCGGAGGGGGCCAGCTGCATGTGCGGCGGTGGCGCAGAAGCCAAAGAGGGCCCCGATTTGGGGCTAGGGGAACCGGCGGCCGCGATGAACGCGGTGGCCGGTGAGGACTTCGCCATGGTCAGCTCCTCAAGGAGCAGATCGTTGCGGACCTGCAGGAAGGAGGGAAAAGGGCAGCCGCACGCCGATGTCCTTGAAGCGCTCGTTGAGGCCGCGGAGTACGTTGAGGACGATGGTGCGATCCGGAACGTGCTCCCCAAGCTCGCGGAGAGAATCGGCCATGGTCTTGAAGCGGCGGCAATAATCGGTGATGGAGAGGTCCCCTTAGGTGAAGTTGCGGAACTTGGCGTCGAGGAACAGGGTTCGAGTTTCTCGATTGCCGAGAAACTGGGACTCGATGGCGAGGCAGGAGGTACGGGCGGTGGCGTCGCGCTCCATGACGGCGTCGGCGAGGTCGGGGGAGAGAGTCCCGAGGAGCCAGGACCGCACAACGCAGTCCATCCTGACCCAGTCCGGGGACTCGTGATCAGCGGCGTTGGCGAGGACGTGGCTCTGCAGGGAGTATTTGCCGAGGACGAGGAGGAATGCCCCGCGCCAGCGGCTGTAGAACGAAGAGGTGACGTCGAGGACGAGCGGCACAAGGGCGCGGATGTTCTGGACGGCGACCGCATGAGCGTGAAGGTTGAGAAGGGCCGCGGCCTTGTGCTGAAGGAGGATGTCGCGGTCAGAGGCGCCGGAGAGGTCGGAGAAGTCACCGCCGCCGTGGGCGCGGGTACGCCAGCTGCAGCACGCTTGCGCGCGGCGCGATCCAAGGCGTCGCGGACGTGTGCGTCGGCCGCGTCGCGCTCCTTGGCCACGTCCGCCGCCTCGCGTTCGGCATCGGCGGCCCGAAGCAGGGCGGCGTCGCGGGCGGCCTGGGCCTCCTTGGCGCGTTGCTCATCAGCAAGACGAGCATCCTCCTCGCGCTGGAGGGCGGCGGGATCGACGGGAGAAGGGGTGGTGCCGAGGGCAGCCATGGATGCGACGGCGCGTGAGGAACATGCGCGCAGGAGCAGCGCCGACAAGGCGCGCTGGAGCAGCGCCGACGAGGGGCGCGCTGAGGTGCGGAAGCGTGAGCCCTAGGAAGAAAAGCTAGGCTCGTGATACCATGAAAGCAATGAAGATTGCGTGGAATATTGGATTAGATTGATTGAGAGACAAATTTACAATATATAGGGGTGAGGAGATCAGGGTTTATAGAAATAGAGACCCACACGATCTCCTCCTATCTCTAACCAAACTAGGGCCGGCCGGCGGTATAAGCCAAGGCACAGAGCCCACACAATACACACATACATACCTTGCTAACATCCTTGAACCTCCTTAATCCTTCCCAGGCTCAAATTTTCCACTCTACACCTAGCATAATATGTTTTTCTTTGTTCATATCATGCCATCTTAACCGTGAAATATATATGCATTGCTACTGACAGCTTCAACACACAACTGAACTGATTTCTCCTAACCTTTTTGTTAGGGAGGGGAAGGCCGTGCAGTGGTGGGATGGCCTGCTTCCCTCGCGTGATGTTGTGACCCAGGTGCAATAACACAATTTGCAGGTTCAAAAATTACTACATCTAAACTTCAGTTTAACCTCACATCTTCGTGAACCTGACTTTTATGTAAATTGGTTTGTGCATCAATTCGGTCTACGATGAGTATCACAATATTAAATGGCTCCTCCAGGGAATTGTTATGCATAACTGGACATGTACATCATATGATGTTTAATGCATAAACTTTCCAAAAGATGTCATTTTCATTCCAACAATGTTCCTTAATCTCTCTAGTCTCTATATATGACTTCTGAATAGTCATCCATGTTGGTTCAAAATTGGCTATATAAAAGGTGTACTGGAAGTAACATGTCCAACAAGATTGTTTTTGCCGGTTACTGATGCCCAGTGTGTTGACAGTCAACACAATCACATGAGGTCTACTAGGTTTTCTGTACTTTAGTATTGTAAATCTCAGCCACTGACCTATAGTGGAACAGTGCACTCTGTATTATGCTCTTAGCAATGATAGATTCTTTTCATGTTAATTGATTTTCTGCTATCGATCGTCATATGTGATTCATTAGCTTAGTCCAATGATGGCAAAATCATTTCAGAATGTATTTATACTTTATATGGGATTCACATCTGCACATCAATGTGTTATTAACATCGTGTCTTGTTATGATGGTTAGCTGTGTACCAGACCACCACTTGGGAGATTCCGCAGTTCCTGTTTCCCACCGTGGTGGTACAGTACTGATTCACCATCTCTCTGGTTTCTTCAATTCTCTCATTCTCTTATTTTTTTTCCTTGATGGGAAACAGTAATGCTTAATTTTCCTTGTTACTTTGTCATGTCCTAGTATCATCTTAGTGTAACAAGGTTGTTCGTGCAGGTGCAGTAGTATTACCTTCTTGGTTCTCTGAATTAAGAGCATATTAGATGGATTGCAATGGAATGGATCTGATGTATGTTTTTCGGTTGTTATGTTTAATTATAGTAACTCTGTCCAGGTAGTTCAGCATGCTTAGGATAAACAGATTTGATGTCAGTCGGGAATATATTTTCTACTCCAAGCATGCTCATTGGTTGGAGCCGGGTTCTTGTCTTTGTGATGTTAATTGTATGAAAATTAAGGAATAGCATGTTTTGACTGCAGATCTTATTGCTAGTCTCATGTGTTGCTTTTTTTATTGACGTGTGTTGATCTTGATCTTCCCTGGTGCCATTCTAAGGTTCTTTCTAGTGCTTGTTGTACACAAGGGTGATTTATGATGTTATGGTTTGTTACATTTATAGCCTAACAGTATATATTAAAGTCATGTTATTCTTACATCAGTTAACACGAATTTATTTGTAAATGCATGTAGTTTTCAAGAAGCATGGATCAGCCAAATGAAGCAAAGGCAAATGCAAATGAAAAGGTACAAACTGTTTCAGACTTTCTCAATATTTGTCATTAGACATTATGTGCATTATCTTTATATGGCAAAACATTACTTTGCAGCTATATACACTGAAGTATTCAGTGCGTTTTGAGAGAATTGACCAAAAGACTAAGTTAGCTCATGGACAGTTGAGAAAGCCTTCTCAATTACCACAAAGGTATGACATTGCAGAGGCGGGAGATCATATACCAGTGGTTTTTGATGTCCGAGATTCGAGTAAACAGAATGAATGGTGCTTTGACATTATGAAAAATTTGCATCATCGTAACATCCTGCATGCTAAGGCTTTAATGGTATATAACCCCTCTCACAAGAAAAGTGGTTCTAGTGCTGATCCCAAGGAAGAAAAACTTTTTGCATGGGTGGAGCCGTAGACTGGTTTTCTAATTGATCATCTGAAGTCGATACAATTAGGAACACCTGATACAATTGTGCAAAATACTATAGTGCTTCCCACTCATGCTCTCCGAAACATTGTCAGGTAATACTGGTTCATATATAATTTCTGTTTTAATAGCATACTCGGAAGTCGTAACTTTATAATGTGATGTTTGTGTATTACACTGTCGTTACAGGCAAATTGTAGTTGGTATTGAGCACCTAAGGATTTCTGGCTGTTACCATGGGAATTTTTCATTGGAGAACACCTGCTATTTCATGGATGAAATATCAAAAGAGTTAACTATCAAGCTCACCAATTTCAAAAAAGGTAATTACTAATTTACTGCTACTTCTTTCCCCGTTGAAGTTTATAATTGGATGCTATTTTTTTTTCATTTTTTTCGATTAGGAAATTTTATTAATTTCAAGCAATGTTACATCAAGATGATACATCGAAACTTGAAAGGAATCCCGGCCTCTGCTTTAGAAGCACACAAACATACTAAAAGTAACAAGCACAATAATGACTATTAATCCATAGATTAGACCACCACCCATGTTCCCGGGTAAAAAAGTTTGTGGCCATTAATGGCCAAACACTGAGATGCCATTGCAACTAAATCCTGTGTAGTAGCCTGATAGAACCAGGGGTTCTACCGCGGCTACATAGGTAATATGAGTAGGTGATTGGCGGTCGGGGTTTGAACCCCCGGCGGCGTGGAGGTGTTGTCGTGCCGCAACGAGTAGGCGAGCGACGACGGCGTGCGTGAGCGGCGGAGGTGTGCATGGGTGAGGGAGGGAGGAGACGGGGGAGAAGGCCCCGTGAGGCCAGGCCAGATCATTGCCTTGCTTAATTCCTTCCAATCCAGTTTGAGGGATATATATATATATATAATTCCCCTCCTAACAAACCAATCAAGATCCTATTTTTATGGAAACAAACCAAAGTATCTAAGCAAGGGAAATCTAGCCACTATCGCGGCCCCCGCGTTGGTACGTGATGCCGATCATAACATCTCTCCCCGCCTCTTCAAACAGCTCGTCCTCGAGCTGAAAGTCGGGGTAGTGGTCCTTGAACGACTGCAGCGGCTCCCACATGCCGTCGTCGCTTGCCAAGCCGTGCCACTGAACGAGGACGTGCCAGGCACCCCGACGTAGCTGAGCGCGCAGAACGCGCTCGGGCGCTAGAAGAAGATGGCCGTCCTGGAAGGGAGGTACGGCAGGTGGAGATGTCAGAGGGCCCTCGTGGAATGGCTTGAGCAGCCCCATGTGTAACACATCGTGTAGACGGGCGCCGGCTGGGAGCTGAAGGCCATAGGCCACCTCCCCTACACGTTCCAGCACCTGGAAGGGCTCGGCGTAGCGCGGTCCCAACTTCCCCTTGGGCTGGGACTCTAGCGAGCGTGTTGGGCGGTGGAGGAGGCGGAGCCACACCCAGTCCCCCACCGCGAACTCCAGCTCCCAGTGGTGGTCGTCGTAGTAGCGCTTGGCATGCTTCTGGGCCTGGAGAAGACGCTCGCGAACCTCCGCGAGGAAAGCGCCGCGATCGCGCAGCAGCATGTCCACCACCTCCGTCTGAGCTGATCCCGCGAGCCTTGTCGAAGATCGAGCTGTACTGCTCAAGGAGGCGATCCAGCAGCAGCAGCTGCGGATCCCCGGCTAGGTAGTGGAGAGCCGGCTGCCGGGTGCCGCGCCGAGGAGTGCCCTCCCCCTTCCAGGACACGTGGCAGGTGCCCCGCCAGAAGAACATGGAGAGATCCTTGAAGTCCCACAGGATGGGCCCCAAGGTGCGGCGGTAGTCGATGCCGAGGACAAGGTCAAAGTCGCCCATGTCAATGTCGATGCAGCTGATGGAGAAGTCCTCCTGGCCAATGCGCATGGCCACGTTACGGGCCACACCATCACAGTGGATACGGTCGCCATTCGCCACCGCAACTCGGATGGCGGCGCCCACCGGCTCCAGCCCAAACGTGGCGCATGACCCCGGTGTTGATAAAGTTGTTGGTTGAGCCGTTGTTGAGGAGGGCGAGGAGGCTGTGGCTGCGGATGTCGAGGCGGAGCTATGTCGTGTCCTCGGTGCGGATGCCGGCGATGGCATGAAGAGAGACGACCGGCTCGGCATCCCCGTTCCCAAGGGGCACCTCGGCGCTCTCCTCCTCAGGTGCGTCGTCAGCTAGGTAGTCGGTGACCTCCAAGTAGAAGAGCTGCGGGGTGCGGGCATTGATGCCCCCACACGTATTGCTCGTGACAGTTGTAGCAAAGACCCTGGCGGCAACGCTCGATCATCTCGGCCGGCGTCAGGCGGCGGAAAGGCCGTGGGGGCGCGCGCAGCGCCGGTGTCGGGGCCGGGGCAGGTAAGTCCAAAAGCATGCATGTTTGTACACTCCATTGGAGTTTGCAGCCCATCCTTTTATATGTCTGCGCAATGCCCCCAATTTTTTGTTCCATCTTTGAATCGAGTTATTGGCAGAAAATGGTTTATTCCGGATCTCTACAACTCGCTCATGGAAGTCCTCACGACAAAACTAGTTGAGTTCCATTTTGAACTGTCTAGCTATTCCAGTGTAGGATGGAGCACAACTTGCTGGTAGGTTGTTCCATAGTGTTGTGTGGCGCAACTGCTGCCCAGTTTGTGTTGAGCCTCTAATCGCTCAAGATTGTAACCCCTTTTTGAGTAATTAATAAAGGTCTCTCTTTACCCGAAAAAAAATCTAGTAGACTAGTAGTATTGGTGTATGGTCCAATACACCTCTATCTAAGGCTTGCACCGTCACCACTGGATACTTAAATTCCTATTCAGTTGTCATTGGTACTCTGTCCAGTTTCTCATAGGTGGGCTGAGGCAGCGAGTTAGCCCAGGTATATTGACGGCCTGTTAGTACTATTTCCCTAAGATCAAAGCTATTAATGACAACATTGAACACGAAAGGCCATCTGTTATTGTATCTATTGTTGTTTTTTTCATTGCTATTCTCAAATATTAAAGTCTCCACCTATGAGAGTAGGATACGGGTTATGTTGACAAGCGCGAACCAGTTCAGCTAGCAAAGGATATTTAAATTCCTTCCGAGCCGGACCATACACCACTATGAGAATCCATTTGAAGTTGTCACTTTTATTGCAGAGATGGAATTTTATATAAAATTCCCCTTCCACATATAATGAATTAATCCCGAGCAGAATGCCGCCAGACCGTCCTCTAAGAGGGAGACAATGCCAAATAAAATCAGCTCCACCTGAGAGCCGTGTTAGGTTTGCTTTGGACATGTCTCGTTTTCCGGTTTCCATGACTGCAACAAAATCGAGGTTGTTATCTTTGATGGCTTCTGAAATATATCGGTATTTAGCCAAGTCTGAAAGACCTCTGCTATTCCAAAAAATTCCTTTCATGGTGTGATAGGAGCCCCCTAGCGTAGTAGATCCATACCCCGGCATCCCGTAGGGCATGGACGCGGTGGGGCTGGACGTCGGTGGCGGCGGGAGTCGCGACTCCATGGAGGACATGCGCACCTCCATGCTGCCGAGCAGCTTGGTCATCATGGCGGCAAGATCTTCCACGGTCGTTGGCGGGGGTGGTGAGGGGGCCTTCTCGTCGCCTGGCATTACTGATACCAGGTTGATAGGATCAGCGACTTGTGCGCCGCCCCCGGCGCTGGTACGTGATCCACGCCGGGGCTGTCGGCTGCTCCTGGGCCCTAACATCTCTCCGCTCCTCGGGAAACAGCTCGTCCTCGAGCTGGAAGTCGGGGTAGCGCTCGACGAAAGACTCTCGTGGCTCCCAAGTCGCATCATCCGGAGACAAGCCTTGCCACTCCACGAGGATGTTCCAAGCGCCCTACTGGAAGCGCGCCCGGCGCACCCGAACCGGAGTCAGGACCACCTGGCCATCATGGACCGGCGGCAATGGTGGCGTGGACGTCAGAGGGTCGCCGTGGAAGGGCTTCAGCAGCCCCACATGGAAGACGTCGTGAAGGCGCGAACCCTCTAGAAGCTGCAAGCGATAGGCCACCTGCCCAATACGCTCGACTGCCTGGAACGGACCTGCATAACGAGGGCCCAACTTGCCCTTGGGACGGTGCTCCAGCGAGTGGGTCGGCCTGTGGAGCAGGCAGAGCCAGACCCAATCGCCCACCGCAAACTCCAGCTCGCGGTGGTGGGTGTCGTAGTAGTGCTTGGCATGCTGACGGGCCCGGAGGAGACGGTCGCGGATGTCGGCGAGGAAGGTGTCGCGGCTGCGGAGCAGCGTGCCGGCGGTGTGGGGCATCAGCGCCGGCGGGGGCCGGCAGTAGACGACCTCGAAGGGCGTCGCACGGAGCGTCGTGTGGAAGGAGGTGTTGTAGCAGTACTCCGCCTATGCGAGCCAGTCGACCTAGGTTCGCGGACGATCTCCTGTGGCGCATCGCAGGTACATGGCTATTACCTTGTTGACGACCTCAGACTGCCCGTCCGTCTGAGGGTGGAAAGCGTGCTGAAGCGGAGCTGAACGTCGGCCATCTTGAACAGGTCGCGCCACATGTGGCTAGTGAAGACCGGGTCGCGGTCGCTGACGATGGACGTCGGGAAGCCGTGGAGCCGTACGACGCCGTCGAAGAAGGCGCGGGCGACCGAAGAAGCTGTGTACGGATGACTCAAAGCGATGAAGTGGGCGTACTTGGAGAAGCGGTCGACCATTGTGAGGATGACCGACTTCCCGTGGACCTTAGGGAGGCCCTCAATGAAGTCCATCGAGATGTCAGCCCACACCTGCGAGGGCACCTCCCGCCGGCCGCTGAGTCGGCGTCTTGTTCCGCTGGCACGTAGGGCAAGCGCGGACGTACTCTTGCACCAGTTGCTTATCGCGGGGGATGTAGAAGTCGGCGCGGAGACGCTGCAATGTCTTCTGGACACCCTCGTGGCCAGCAGAGTGGACCACGGAGAGTACCCGCTAGCGAAGGTCGTGCTGGGCAGGCACGAAGACGCGCTTGCCGTGGAGGAGCCCGACGTCCGTGCGCCAGGGCGCGTCCTGGTTCCCCTCCTGGAGCTGGCGCTGGCGGCTGGTGGCCTCCTCGTCGGTAGATGTGGCCGCGCGGATGTCGTCGAGGAGGCTGAAGGACGGCCCGGAGATGGCATGGAGCTCCGCGGCGCCGTCGGAGCTGGACTCGCTGTCGCGGCAGGAGAGGGCATCTGCCGCAGAGTTGAGGCGGCCGGGGCGGTACTCAACAACAAAGTCGAACCCGAACAGCTTGCTGAGCACTGGTGCTGCGGAATCGTGGACAACCGCTGGTCGAGGAGGTACTTCAGGCGGTAATGGTCAGTTCGGACCAGTAAGCGGCGCCCCCAGAGGTAGGGCCGCATAGCCTGTACCAAGCCGATGAGCTCCCTCTCGTACGCCGCCAACTTGACGTGGCGGGCGGCGAACGGGCGGCTGAAGAAGGCCAGGGGTCCCGACCCCTGGTGAAGCACCGCACCGAACCCAGTGCCGGAAGCGTCGCAATCCACCACGAACTGCCGCTCGAAGTCTGGCATCTGCAAGACTGGCCCGGTGGAGAGCGCCTTCTTTAGCGCGGAGAAGGCCTCCGCCGCTTCCGCGGTCCAGGCGAAGGCCTCCTTGCGCAGGAGGCGAGTCAGGGGGGCGGCAATCGCCCCGAAGTCCCGGATGAACTTCCGGTAGTACCCGGCGAGTCCAAGAAAGCCGCGAACGCTCCGGGCCGAGCGGGGCTCAGGCCAGGACGTGACTGCCTCCACCTTGGTTCCGTCCAACGTGACACCCTCGGCCGAGATGACGTGGCCGAGCTAGGCGACCGAGCAAGAGCCGAAGGAACACTTGGAGCGCTTGAGGTGGAGGTCGTGTGCGCGTAGTGCGTCGAAGACGAGGCGGACGTGCTACAGGTGCTCGGACCACGACGAGCTGTAGATCAAAATGTCATCGAAAAAGACGAGCACAAACCGCCGAAGGAACGACTGCAGGACGTCATTCATGAGGGCCTGGAACGTGGCCGACGCGTTGGAGAGACCGAATGGCATGACCAGGAACTCGAAGTGGCCGTGGTGGGTGCGGAACGCGGTCTTCTCCACATCGGCCAAGTGCATACGCACTTGATGGTAGCCTGAACGCAGGTCAAGCTTGGTGAAGAACTTGGCGCCGTGCAGCTCATTGAGGAGCTCGTCGACCACCAGGACCGGGAACTTGTCCTTGGAGGTCTTGTCGTTGAGCGCGCGGTAGTCGATGCAGAAGCGTCAGGTGCCATCCGCCTTCTTGACCAGCAGCACGGGCGCCGAGAACGGAGAGGTGCTGGGTCGAATGATGCCCTAGGACAGCATCGTGGCACACTGGCGCTCGAGCTCGTCCTTCTGTAGCTGCGGGTAGCGGTATGGTCGGACCGCCACTGGCGCCGTGCCTTGCAAGAGGTGGATCCTGTGGTCGTAGTGGTGGGACGGAGGAAGCCCACGTGGCTGGGCGAAGACGTCGTCGTACCGCTGGAGGAGGACGTCGAGGAGTGGGCGATCAGGGTCGGCCGCGAGAGCTCGCAGGCTTGGCTCGAAGATGTCATCGCACGGGGATCCGATCCCCCTCCAGAAGACGCGGCGCCCGTGCCACCAAAACGCCATGCGGAGGTCCTCGAAATCCCACAGGATCGCACCCATGGTCTGTAAGTAGTCAACACCGAGCATGAGGTCGAACCCGCCTAGGTCGATGCCGAAGCAGCTGATGGTGAAGTCCTCCTTGCCAATATGCATGGCCACGTTGCGGGCCACCTCCCCGCATGGCACACGGTCTCCGTTGGCCACCGTCACGCGCAGGCTGGCGCTGGAAGTCGCCAAGCCGATGCGGCTCATCAGATGCGCATGGATGAAGTTGTGCGTTGAGCCGCTATCGAGGAGGGCCGTCAGGTAGTGGCCGTGGATGTAGACGGGGACCATCATCATGTCCTCCATGCGGATGCCCGCGATGGCATGGAGGGAGACGACCGGCTCGGCGCCCTCGCCTGGTGGGACGCCTGTGTCGCCCACAGCGGCTTCGTCCTCGCCATCGGACGTGTAGTCGGCCACCTCTAGGAAGAAGAGGCGCTGGCACTGGTGACCGAGGACGTATGGCTCGTCGCAGTTGTAGCATAGGCCGTGACAGCGGCGTTCCACCATCTCAGCCGGTGTCAGACGGCGGAACGGATGAGGCGGCGGCGCCGGCGGAGCTGGTGCTGGAGCGGCCGGGGGGTGGCAGCGCCGGAGCTAGGGGAGCCGCGCGTGGCGCAGCTGGCGGCGGCAAGGGCAGGCGCTGAGGGAGGCGCCCTGCCCGCTGTGGTGGTGCGGTCGCCATGGCCGCTGCGCGGCACTCGAAGAACCGCGCCAGGTGCATGGCGGCCTGTAGGGTCTCGGGCGCCGGGAGTTCGACGTCGATACGGATGTGATCTGGCAGACCACCCACGAAAAGGTCAGCCTTCTGGCGTGGCGAGAGCTCTGGCATATGGCACACCAGGGTGTTGAAGCGCTCCTGGTAGTCCTGGACGGCACCCTGCCAGGGGAGCCATGCGAGCTCCGTGAGACGGTTGGTGCGGACGGCTGGCCCAAAGCGCTGGTTGATGAGCTCCTTGAAGCGCTCCCACGACGGCATGCCCTCGTCCTGCTCGAGGGCGTAGTACTAGGTCTGAGCCACCCCAGTCATGTGGTAGGAGGTGAGCCAGACCCGATCCGAGGCCAACGAGCGCTGTCCTCAGAAGAACTGCTCGCAATGGTGGAGCCAGTTCGAGGGATCTTCGGCGCCATCGTAGATGGGGAAGTCGATCTTGCTGAAGCGAGGAACCCCCAAGTGCTCGTTGACGCCCGTGTTCCCTGGTGCGCCGGGCGCTCCTTGGGAAACGAAGAGGGGAGCGTCGAACATCGAGGGGATCGGCGACGGAGAGTGGGGGAATTGGATGCTGGTGATCGGCAGGGTTGTCAATGTTGTTAGGGGCGCCGTGGCCATGGTGGCGGCGGCCGTCGAGGAGGAGCCCCCCAGCGTAGTAGATCCATACCCCGGCATCCCGTAGGGCATGGACGCAGTGGGGCTGGACGTCGGTGGCAGCGGGAGTCGCGACTCCATGGAGGACATGTGCAACTCCATGCTGCCGAGCAGCTTGGTCATCATGGCGGCGAGATCTTCCACGGTCGTCGGTGGGGGTGGTGAGGGGGCCTTCTCGTCGCCTGGCATTACTGATACCAGGTTGATAGGATCAGCGATCCTATCACGGCTGCGTAGGTTGTAGGGATGCGAGAGAGGAGGGCGAGGCTTGGGCAGCCGCCGGCGTATGGGCGCCGTGGCTGCAAGGGCGAGCGCTGGTGGGGGCGGTGATGTGCGTTGCGTGCATGAGGGAGAGAGGAAGACGAGGGTTTAGGGGACGGCCCCTTGAGGCCAAGCCAAGATTGATTCTCAGCCTGCTCTTTCCAATCCAGAGTACGGTATTTAACTTACAAATGGCCCAAACTAGGGAAAGTAAACGACATCTAAGGAAAGCAACGATTGTGGCTCTTAGCCACTTGTGCGGCGCCCCCGGCGCTGGTACGTGATCTACGCCGGGGCTGTCGGCTGCTCCTGCGCCGGCGGCTGTTCCTGGGCCCTAACATGGTGTCACTGATTTTTTCAATTTACCCTCCTTTCGGCTCTTAGATTTTTTAGAAGATGACTTAGATTTACGACCGGATGCCCTAAGGTCACAAATTCTTGTGGCCAGGTCCGAGTCAATCGACATCTGAAATTTCACGTACTAATTGAGTAAGCAGTAAGCTGTCTTCAGCTTCTTCACTTTCATCCAGTGTGAAAGGATTAATATCTATATCTCTTGTCACAGAATTCTTCCCTTTGGCTTTTGGGGTTACAACTATTTTGTATATTTCCATTTTTTTTAAGCATTGAAGGACATATTTATTGCATCCGCGCTACTGCCCAATGAGAAACCTATACTTGTCAGGTTGGAGTAGCATTTATCTTTAGCTAGTGTGCCCCAAAAAAAGCTCAGAAGATGGGTGTGTACCTGGTGTGAAAGTGTAGGATGCAGACGGCAGGGAAAGATCCTGCTTTGTTTTGCCTGATCCTGTTCCATCCAAGTTTTGAGCCGCTGCTCTCTTCATCGCTTATCCATTACTACCTCATCAGCTACCGCTTGATTAGCACAGTTACCTATGTTCACATGGATCCTATTACATGATAGGATGTTGTATGGTAGTAGCAGCAGAGCATTGACAGCTTATGATCTAATTTCGGATAAAAGAATAACGAAGCCTCTCAGCACCTTACAGAATGAGGACTGGCATGATGTTGGGCATGGTCTTGAGCACATTTCAAAGATGGCTAAAGAGCTCAATGTGGAATTAGGGTATGAACTACTCGACACTTGCCAATTGGATGATTTGGCTAAGCTGATGCTACAACTTGCCCCGTGAGTATACTGATTTCTTGTAAAGTTTGTAAATTTAACACCACCCTATATTCTAAGATTGACATAAAATTTTCTGTAGAGGAGATCTTGGAACAGCTTGTCAGAATGTATTGGAACATGTATTCTTTTGGGAGAAGCTTGAGAGGAAGAAGTTCTTCGTGTACCGCATTCCGTTGGCTTTGCAGGATAAGGATTTTAGAACAAAAGTTGAAAAGTGCAAGGATCTATGTCACTTTCCATGGCGTGGCAGTGGTGACTTCGCTGGCATAATCCAGAAAATGGATCAGCATCGTAAAGCTAATAACAAAGCTCCTTACGATAAATACAGCAATCTTGGATTTGTGGAATGCACTAGTGGCCTGTACAGCCACGAATCTGTGCTCAAGGAAAAGGTGGACGATATAGTACAGAAGTTTCACCCTCGTCTCTGTTCGAAGCTCTTCTCTATGTTACCAAGACCCACTTCTGATAAACGCTGGCTTTGAAGGAAAGGTATTTTTGTGTGCACTCTATTGTCTGTGTGCTCTTGAGCTAATGAAATGGATGATTTGGTTCAATGCCTCTGATTTTGGCACCTTATGTTCCTCATGCAGCATTTCCTTGCTTATGGGCCTGGAGCTGGTGGGATTTCTGTGGCTGAATTGTCTGCAGCGGAAACAGTGGCTATGATTGTAGGAGTTTTGTGGTTACTTCAACGCTTTTGGGCTAATGAGCGTAGAGTGCTGTAAATTGCTATTATGTTTTTTTACCTTCATATTGCTACCATTGTTGATTGAACTTAGGTTGTGCTGGATCCTCTGTATATTACCAGTTTAATTCCCGTGAGCCGTCTAGGGCGATATCATGCTCAGAATGCAAAAGGTGGTCTATCCGCTTAGCAGTTGTAAACCTTGTTAGCTACCGGCCTTTGCAAGCTATACAAAGCAGTGGAATTCACGGTTTCTATTGTCTTGTGATGTGGTAGTGTCTACTGTATAGAAAGACATGATGCCGTTGTGCGCAGTAGAAGATCCTCTTTAGGATGAATCGATGACATTTCGGCTGGGCGAATTTTGACAGGAACACGATAATGCTATGTTGTTTATGCCGCGTGTGTGTACAACTTTGGAGCATAGACCCAAAACTACTTGACTGCACCACTTCACAGGGCTGTACCGCGCACGATCGTTCAATTGTTGCGGTTACTACAACTCTAGCTAGTAGTTCTCGGTACTTGTGCGTAAATTTGCATTTCCAAATTTCATTATGTTGGACCAAAATAGATTGCTACAAGCCTACAACGACGATGCTCCGTGCATTGTTGCAGGGGCTGAAAAACAATTGCCTTTTTCTTCAGAAGCTCATGTTGCACCAACTGTTTCGTTTCCACTAATATAAACCATACCCACCAAAGTTTCTGTTTCTTGATCAGTGTAAGAGATCGAAATGCCAGAAGTAGATGGGAAAAATAATTGCTGTGCAGATAAGAGTGGGATAAACGACCTCTTCCAAAGCCATTGCCGGGGTCTCTGCAGGCATGCATATATTCTTTTCTTTTATCGAACTGCGGACATATATTCTCACGTCTAAATGTCGATAGTGGGAAATATGGTAGCTGGAGCTGTTGTAAAATGCTGCTTGCAACAGTTGTCTGATTCTCCTTGAGAACTTTATTTTGTAACCGTTCCAGCAGCCCTGGAAAACTGCTGAAAGGAGCCCAACATGAGGATATTTCAACAGAAAGGAGAACGGGAAGAACTGCAAAAAATGCCCTCCTGGACTAGAGGACCCTTTGGGGTTATAAGATGCAAAAATTTGGCTCCTGCGTAAGCATATATCAATGTTTTTTCTTAACAAGCTGTATATAGAACTGAATGGAGCTATCACCTGATTACCCCCAAACAGAGCACATCCGTTCCGAACAACCACACCTCCAGCATAACCGTTTCTAGGCATTCTTTCTTTTTACAAGTTCATTTTTGATCAAAACTGAGCTAATCAGAAAAACTAGCTAAAAAGCAGCAGACAGAGAGTAAACTGCCAATGCTACGGACTTCCAGTAACACCATATTCTGAATCATCTTTCCTCTTCTTCAAATGAACACAGCCACCAAAACTTCAGCAACAGAGCATCCATTTTCTGAACCCAAGCCTAAGTATCAACTTTTGTAGGCCATTCTTTTTACAAGCTCATTTTAGGCCAAAACTGACTAATCAGAAGAATGCTAAAAGCAGCAGAACAAGGGGAAACTATGATGCTACAGCGTTGCAATAAATTTTACTGTCGTCTGAATCATTTTTCTTTACATCTTGGAAGCCACAAAAACTTCAGCTTGATAGGTTTACTCCCCTGGTAGAAATGCACCAGCTTCATATTTCCTATAAAAACAATAGCAATGGTATAAGCAGGTACCATACGTTGAGAACAGTCCATATTTCTAATTTTTCCAAACGGAAGAGAGCAGCTACTCCTACCACATCAAGTATTTACGTTTCTTACTAACAATGATCAACCAATTGCATCATTGTCATCAAAAGGATTTTTTCTAAAACCTGTTCCAGATTCAAAAGACACTTAGATACTAAAGACCAAGCAAAGAATAAAATGAGTAACTGCTGCATTTTATCCAGAGAACAGACAGAGATCATCACCTTTCATCAGGATTCTTCTGGTCTGCCAATAGCCTCATACAGCTTGAACCAGAATTTTCTGTCCCAACTCTCCATTTTTTGCAAGAAGGCATCACTGCATGAGCAAGATCTCTGCATAAAACAGAAGATTTATGCATTTAAGATACATTCAATGATTTATATGTTTTGAGGTTTTGAGTTAGCAGCTTATACGTACCTTAAGAAAATCAACTTCCTTAAAGAAGACACGCCAGTGCTTCAAAACGTTCCTACAAAGTCTCAGGTAATCATAAGGATCTGAAGTGTCATAAGTAATATTTTTTGTCATCTCATGATCAACCAAAGCACGAAGCAAAGGATTAACATCTCTCGATTTGGCTTCGGGCCAGGCTATCTTGGCATTTGAGAGCTTTGTGCGCATATCATCAGCATTGCTTGCCACTATAGTGAGTAGGTAGCAATACTTTTTGCTGTTTGTCCATATGTCTGGATAACCTTCTAGCATTGATGTTTTCTTTCCAAAGTATTTGCAAAACATGACCTTTAGCTTCTCTTATATGATGTTGCTCATGAAAATAAAATTATGTATCATAGGACAGTCCTTTGAATTATGGATCCAATGACACCAAATGCGCGTAACATTAACAAAGGGACCCAATGACATCAAAAATCAAAACGCTAATTGTCGGTCAAAGATACAAAATGTTGAACCTTAAAATGTGTTAGGGCCTTATAAAAAGAAATGTAGGGACTACATACCTTCACAAACGAGTATTTTCAAGCAAACTCTGGTCCCAACAATGCACACATATAGATTCTCCAAACTGCTCTCAGCAGGGTACACTCCCTCATCAAAAAGATACTCAAGTGCACTTGAAAAGTCTCTGTAAGAAAGAAAAGTACAACATATATCAAGATTCATGAAAATGGGCCAAACATGCATATCAATATTCAAATGCGCGATTAAAAAATTTTTAAGTAGAAGTTCCGCTTACACAGCCAGTTGCCTAAACCAAGATGAGGGACGAGTAACAGAGGTTCCAAAGAATTTGGTTTTGTTACCACCAGAGTTTAACCATGCTTCGAGAGTACCCTCTACCCATGAAAGCACCAGTGTTGGCACTCCAAAAGCATCATAAAAGTTTTCGGCTGTCACAACATTCCTATGCTTCAAATTCTTCAAAACAGAATATGATGAGAGTCTAATAGGGATTATAGGCCCTTTTTCTGGGTTCATATTCTTCAGTTCTTCTTTAGATGGATCTACTGTCTTCTTCAGCAAGCATCTTGACAATGTTGGCCCCATTGTGTATGTACCCACCCGAAAATTCAATATGGTGTCATCAATATCCCGGCGCGATTTCTTATGGTCTACCACAAAGCAGTCCACAGAAGCAGGTACTGTAGGTGCGAGGCGAACAGCAGTCTTGTATGCTTCAAGATATTCTGGTGCAGAAGCACGCGCAGCATCATCTTTGTATGCGTCGAACTCAAACTTGATCATGGCAAACCTGTGAATCAAATATTCCTGATATTTAGTTAAAGGACATGTCTAGTCATTTTTCAATTGACTATGTGAGACAAATGGGACAGATTTTGAGCCAATGGTACACAAACAATAAAAAAACTGCAACCAGCCCAACAAATTGGCTATCAGGACAGCCAATCCACCTAACAGGTTAAAGAAAAGGGGGTAGGAACCTGGTAACAAGCCCGTTAGGCCCGTTTGAGTTGTGACTCTAAAGCAATCATCCCATACAACATGGATTACAACAGTCAGCAATGTGCAATGCACAACAGAAAGAAAAGAAAAGGGTAGCATGTGAATTATAGAAATTTTCACACAAGAAGTCAAAATCAAAGCGTAATTGGGGCTCTCCAACTTCCAAGTGCGCGGTGCAGGTATCTTGCACAAATTTGAATCCAATATCTAAACAAATCCACTAGCAACAGCAAAGTCACAAAGCATTGTTATACAGATAGAAAATTGACGGATTTTCTGTGGTAAGAAACCAATAAACAGGACATGCCTAATTATTTTCCAACTGATATTGTAAGACAAAACAATCAGAATTTGAGCCAATAGCGGCTCGCCACATACAGAAACAAAGAATTGCTAACTAGCCAACAAAATGGCTGTCAGGACTACCAATCCACCTAATGGATCCAAAAAAGGAACGGAACCTGATATCAAGCCCGTTAGGCCCATTCCAGTTGTGAGTCTAAAGCAATCAGCCCATACAACAGAGATTACAACAGTAAGCAACGTGCAATGCACAACAGAATATATCAGAGCCTGTGAATCATAGAAATTTACACGCAAGGAGTCAAAATCAAACAGTAATTGGGGCCTCCAAGTACGGATTGAGGTAGCTGGCACAAATTTAAATCCGTACGAAAACAAATCCACTAGTCACAAACCATCGCTATACTGCTAGAAAATTGAGATATTTTCTTTCGCAAGAAATCAATCAACAGGTCGAACCCATCAGCCCGAGGGTAAGAAATTTGACAGGTTCTGGAAAGAAATCGATCAATAGGAAGATTATGCTACGCACCCCACCCCGGGGCGTATGAAGGAGGGAAGAAAGGAGGAGGCGAGGAGGTGCTTACTGTGGAACCAGGAACACACGCTCTGATCGCCGAACACGCCGCGGGAGGGCTGGTTGAAGCTTGTCGGTGACCGGACGAGCGGCGAGGGTTTTGGTCCGTCGTTCCCCGGGGAGATCTATTAATGCGGTTCGTTCGGCTCATTAATTTATTGTTATATAATATAAATCCTCCGTAATAATATTTTACACCTTACGGTAAGATTAGTCGTCCCTCTTCCTAGTAAAAAATATTTTGATAATAATTAGAGGTACTCCAACAGATTACTAATCCTATTTCTAATACCTAAATTATTTTTATAATCATCGAAACACACCTTCCTCCACCCTAAATGAAGTGGTTTATCCCTCTATCCTAGTTTTAGTGATTAAATTTTGGTAGTCTGCTGCAGCAAGCATTACCAAAAAATATAAAAGTACTTATTGATAGTAGAGATAGTGTGTTTTGAGTATGAGGTATTGGTAATTTGTTGAGCATCTCCAGCAGATTACCAATACCCCATCACACTCTCTCTTCATTACCAATAACTACTTTTATATTTTTGGTAACGCTTGCTGCAGCAGACTACAAAAAATCAATTAGCAAGAATAGGGTAGAGGATAAATCCCCTTCATTTAGGGTGGCGGGAGATGTATTTTGGTGATTATCAACAAAAATTTAGGTATTAGAGATTGGATTAGTAATTTATTGGAGCACCCTTCAATCACTAAAATATTAATTTTTTAGTATTGAGAAGAGAGATGAGTAATCTACTGAAGATGCTCAAAGCATTTAGCAAGATAGGATTGTAAGTTCAAATTGTGCTTAACATTATCATAATTCATGCAGAGATTAAACACCACCGGGGAGATGCATGGTCGAGTGGAGCCGACTATTATAGCAGGCAGATTTCGGTTGATTCAATAGTATTCTGAGAGAGAATAAGTCGAAAAAATTGAAAGAAACCGAAAGCAGACAAGTCGAACAGAGTATTTTTGTTGATGTGAAGAAGAGAAGGAAGGAGATAGAGGATAGCTTGTCTCTCATGCAAGTAACAAGTTAAGCACTATTATGAATAAACTGTTGTGATCTCATTTATCGGGTGTCGCTAGTATTTCTGCATGGCACTTCCTCCTAGACACACACGTACCGACTTTTGCAAAAGTTTCTCTCTTTTCACACCTGAGGACAGTAACTAATACTATCCTGTATTCCCGTGGCTCCGTGCATGCGTGGTCACGATGCCGTTGGGTACCTAATGGGTAATCCATCCCCATACCCATAATCTACCTATTCTCAAATTATTCATATTCAAATAAAGCGGATAATACTTAACGGGTACAGATAAATCAATGGGTAAAGGGAGAAGTTAAAGGGAGAAGCTAATGGTTCAAATTGGGACTGAACGTGTAGGTATAGTCATGCTATTTTGCAGAGTAGCCGTCAGTTATACTGAGTCATCTCCAATAAATTTCAGTCAATTTTGAGAAAATTTATGGTGTGAACGCGATGTTTTATTTTCAGGATCCGGCTTTTGATGTGAGGCCCACGTGTGGGTATAGCCACACTACTTTGCACATAGTAGCTGCCAGTCATACTGAGTTATCTCCAACAAATTTCAATCAATTTCGATAAAATTTAATGGTGTGAATGCGAGGTTTTATTTTCAAGGTCCGGCTTTTGATATGGGACCCACGTGTAGATCTAGCCACACCATTTTACACATAGTAGGTGTCAGTCATACTGAGTCATCTCCAATAAATTTCTGTCAATTTCGATAAAATTTTATAGTGTGAACGCGATATTTTATTTTCAGGGTCCAGCTCTTGATGTGGGATCCACGTGTAGGTCCAGCCACTTCGCCTAAAACTAATTCACATGTGTTAATTTTATCCAATATATAACGGGTATAGGATAAAGCGGGTAATACCCACCATTACCCTACCCATATCTACAAATAATTGGGTAACCATACCCTTCCCAAATAATATCGGTAGGTATGGATTTAGATACATGGGTACCCAATAGCATCTTTGAATGCGTGGCTTCGATTTGGTGACATGCTCCCGAAGAAGGAACAAGTATCCGTAATCCACCAATGTGGAAAGGGTACCGAGTACCATGATTCCGAGATATTGACTTGCATTAGCACGTCAGATGGCTTTCTTCTATTGTGCTCCATCTGTGTTCCGTCCACACTGTCAGTCTGTCGCCTGCTCCTTTATGTGCCATGGAATGGATAACTAAACGAGGTTTGTGGACCTGGAAGATGATGCAAGTGCTACGAGGCAACAGACCACTAAGCAGGCACCAAATTCAGTGTTGAAAGGAACAATCCAACAATTGTGCTCTTGACTAACTACCACTCGGTTCGTTAGTGGACATCTTAGGGTTTAAAAAAGTCGCGGAGGTATATTTTGACCATCAACTATTCAACTCTCTTTTACTACAAAACTCAATTCTATATATATTATAAAGTAAGTAGCACCCACCATACAGCAACTTGTATGGTTGTATTACTTTGATCCAACAAGTAGCAGAATGTGCAAATTGATACACGAACTAATATGTGCGTGTACACTCGTATGTACCACATGCAAATGTATTTTATCAATATGGAGGTGGCTTGGACGATTTTTTCATGTTGTCTCCTATTTTTATAATTCTTGGTAAAGATTTCCAAACACATACGTACAAAAGGTTTTACATTTTATTCTTGGGTGGTTAACTATATGCATTGAATATCCATATATTTCATAGGAGATGAGTAGGTATAAAGGTAAAAGAATATATTATATTGACTGCCAATACAATGTTCAATAGTGTATATTTTGTCCAAGTCGTTCAGTCATTTTGTCCACACTAGCAACATTCACTAGTACTAGTTACATATTTTTTAGTCACTATTATCCCTCCTTAATTCTCATTGGAAACCACTTATCACTAACTAATATTGAGATATTGGTATTAAAATAAAATTTATATTGTTACATTTATACAATGCTGTTTGAAAACTATATATAATAAGATACTTGTTAGGAATTAATGTACCCTCCTGCATCACAGTTTGTTTCGCACCTGGTTAAGATATAGATGAGAAGGAGGGATAAAATAAGAGGTTATACGCATAAAAACATCCACGTCGCCTATCATGGAGGCAAAATACATCTAGATGGCATACGTGTGACTGTATATGCGCATATTTGATAAGTTCGTGTATTCGTTTGCAAACTTTGCAACTTGTTGGACTAAAGTGATACAACAATACAAGATGTTGTATGGTGGGTGCAATTTACTCTATATTATACGATCTTTGAAGTACGAAACCATCTAAACTGTTGTATATATAAAACTTTACTGGTTTTTGATTAAGAGTTTTGCTTCGGCAGTCACTTCCATAAAGTTTACATGAATATTAAAGCAGCTGATAATTAATTTATTATTCTTCTCAAGTGGTACTATGAAGTTTGACTTTTTAAAAATTATGACAGGCCTGCCAGGAAACTGAGCGATTGATCTGCATCATCTCGAGCTGACCTCACATTAGTTCCCACATATACACATATCTACTTGATGGAAATGGACCTCATTCTCAAAGCACGGGATGAATTTTTGGAACAGCGTCGAGCTAAACCTCGCGCATGCTTATGTAGGCAGGCACACAAGCTCCGGTAGAAACACTAGTGCAGAAACAGGCTTCGTCCACCCCTTTTATCCCGGTTATAGTTGCATCCGGAACTAATATAGGGGTATTAATCCCGGGTCCAACAGCTAGGTACGGGAGGATTTTTTTAGTTCCAGTTAGAGCCACCAACTTAAAATAAAAGTCTATTTTTAGTTCCGGTTGGTAACACCAACCCGGACTAAGGATTAAAGGATCCTCCACGAGTTAGTTTAAAACGATAGCACTCCAACTAAAATCATTATGTATTGTATAGATGAGATGGTAAGAAAGCTATGCGCGAGGTAGTAGGTCTTGAGTTCGAATCCTGTGGATCGCATGATTGGGTGTGCTTGTGCCAATTAATTATTTGGTCGCCACGACTCCGTGATGTCGGCTGTTAGGTACTCATACACCAATGTGCTGACTACAGTCGTAGGAATACCGTTACGTCTTCCCGGTAGAATCAACCTGTGCACGCTACTACAGTAGCGAGCGTACACACCGTCGACTAGGTAAGTTACCACTAGTGATCACTCTCAGTGTCAGTGGGTAGGATCGGAGTACCACTAGCCGTAGCTTGGTTGGTAGCGCTGCTGGTGAGCAGCTTGTTTTTTCTTATCGGGGGGTTTCCTCTTATAAGTCTGCAGCCTCTCACGCGTGGAGCCACAAAGGAATTGCGATCCACCCGTCGTCTACGGTGTCATCCGATGATCTTAAGAAGGACACGGTTCTTGATCTGAGTATAGTTGTAGATTCGTTTGTACATGTGTAATGTGAGTGAGGTGTGCGTGTGTAGGTTGGATGTGCGTGCATGTATGAACAGATACTACAGTTGTACCCATACGAGAGGCTAAAAAAAATTACTGATATGATCCCGTCTTCAAGCAATCAGCCAAGCTTGAACACGATGGCCCTCCCGTCAGTCGTTTTGTCCATGCTCGATTGCCCTGATCTCCTGTGGCGTCCTCACGTCGCCGCCACTGCCCACTGTCCGGCGACACCAGTCAGTGCCGCCGTGGGGCTCGGTAAAAAGCACGCGCTGCAGGTTGCCGCGGCACGCGCATGGTCCATCCCCGGTGAAAGAAAAAACTCCGGATCTTGGCTGAAGCGAGAACCAAATAACATCCGGATTGAACTCAGGCTCGGGTGAACGGAAACCAAGGGCAGCAGTAACTCGAGACGAGGAGATCACGCATCCCGGCGTCTGAAGCGCCGCAGGGACAGGGACCGGCCGCGACCACTGACCAGCAGCCCGGCCAGCAGGCACGCGAGAGGCGAGAAAGTCAGCAGGTCGCCCAAGGACCAGTCACCAGCCGGCAGCCGGCACCCGGCAGATCGCGCACGTACCACGGCCGCACTGTTGCCGGCGATTACTGCGGCGGGGCGAGTCGCCCGCTGACTCGTCCTTCTGCACGACTGCAAGCTGCGCGACTGCGTCCTGTGTCGCAACATTTCCAAATTTTCACCGATCTGCAGCTGCGCTTACCGCTTGTGATTTGTGAAGCAAGCAATGCAGTCAACTCAAGCGCCTGTACCGGCGGGCGGCGGCGTCTCACTCGGCTGCTCGATGCCCGGCCATGCCGCGAACGGCGAGAGGTACGGGAGAGGCCGCGGTCACTCTCTCAACCAGCATCATTAACTCCGGGCTGGCGAGCGCCATGCTGACACTGCATCTAGCTAGCGTTCGAACAAGCGCGGTCACATGGCGGTTTCGTACGCTGAGCCAGACAGGGCACGTAATGCGAAAGCTAAACCCATCGAAAGATCCATCCCGTGGGACTCCGGGAGCGGGACGCGGCACTGCACCACCGGATAAGCCATACAAGGCGGGCGGCGATGTGGCAACATGCCAACATGTGTGCCTGTCCCACGAGGCAGCGTCGGCGTCAACTTGCTTGCATTGTCGCCCTCGGGCTCGCGTCGGTGGTCTGGCTCGGGATCAGCGGCTCGCGGGGCCGAGGTCGCTTTCCGGGGGTCAAATCCGGCAACACCGTCGCCCATTCGCCGGCCCGGCCCCCTGCTCTGCTCCTCAGCGGAATTCCAGATTCGCCAACAGCAAGCCGGCCTTCCCCTCGCGCCGCACCACTCCCAACTTGCGCTCGCCAATAACTCGCAGCCGATGCCCCGCACCACTCTGTTTTCCTTCCTCCCCTGCCCGCGCGTTCCCACCCACCACTCTGCCGCTGCACACTCCATCCTGCCCGCCCTGCGGCGCACGGGCGCTTCGTTACTTAAGCGGGAGGTCGGGCTCGGTCGATAGGCTAGCAGGTTGATGAGCAGCCACGGCGAGCCGGGCGGTGCCAGCCTCGTCTAGAGCGAGCGAGTCGTTCGGTGGCCGGCGCCGGCAATGAGGGTGTACATCACGGCGGCCGCTGACGACGCGGTGATGAAGCCCAAGGCGGCGCCGCAGCCTCAGCAGCAGCAGCAGGCGGCGCGGCGCGGGTGCCGCTCCGCCGTCGTCACGGGGCTCCTCGCCGGGGTGCTCCTCTTCCGCGCCGCGCTCCTCGCCGTCGAGGCCGGCGCCTCCCTCTGCCCTTCCGCGACCGGTAAAGCCGTCACCTCACACTTCACAGTAGCCGTTCCCGTACCGCGCACGGTACTGGTCGGTACCAGCAGCAGCTTACTGCCACTCCATTCCTGTGCCGCCGTGCGTAATCCTTCCATCGGGCTCGCGTTTCTCGAGCAGGGTGCCTGGACTGGCGGGCGGGGCTCGGGCGCTGGCTCTACGGCGGCGGCGGCGGCGACGCGATGGAGGTGAGTTCGACTCCGACCTGCCCGGATCGTTGCGTTAGGCTGGTAGAGAGTGATTGGCTCCCGCGGCCGCGCCGAGCTGTGTTAGGCGCCGGACTTTTGACATTTTTCACGTCCTGCGCCGCGGCGGGGGAGGGCAACGCAAAAGCGAAGCATGGGGGATTGGGGGCGAGTGGGCGACGGCGCAGGCGGCCTGCTGTGCTCCTCACGCGGTTTTCTATCCGGTTCGTCTCCTTGGCGGCGAGCGGCGTTCACGGGGACGGGAATGTCAGGGCCCGGTGGCCAACACGTCGCGGCGCTGCCGACCACGTGGCCGCCCGCGCCGTCCTGCTGACAGGTAGGCCAGGCCGTTCGATCGGTCCGGGGTCTGGCCCGGGCGCCAGCTGCAGCCTTGACGGTTGACGGCGCACTGACCGAGCTACTGCGACTGTTAGCTAGTGACACTATCGCTATTCCAGGTCCAAATGAATTCAACAGGATAGACTCCGATGCAAAACTAGGTCTCGCACCAAGCTAAACGCGCACGATTTCCTCCAAGCTAATTAGGCAAGTCAAATTCAACAAATGCTACTAGTAGTAGTTCTTGTTCTGGGTCAAGTTACGCCGGAAAAACTGCCTAATTTGACGAGGTCGGATAGGGACTCCTAGCAGAAGTAGATTCGAGCGACCTGCACTGCCGCACTCCATTATTCCCACGCGGGGCCTACGAGCTGGTGGCTCGGCTTGGATGGGACATGCTTTGTTGCCAGCCGCTGCGGGAGCCAAGGGCAGACCAGCCGCCTGTGACTCGATCGCTAGGATTCCCCCTCTCTCTCGAGTCTCTCTGGCTAGCTAGGACGCGCCACGGCGGCATGCGATCCAGCTCGGCCGATGGGGCCTTGCGCTTGGAGCTACGTGGATCTCGCCACCGGCTGCGGATACGTGGCCCGTGAGCCTGACCGCCGGGGACATCCACCGTCCATGGCTCATTGCGCGCCCTTGTGACTCCTCCCGATCTAGATCGTGCCCGGGAATGATTGCTTCATGTAGCTCCTTGTGAGAAACCTACTGAAATACCTGATCATTGGCTGGGGTGGTTATTTCTGCACTTCACATGTAGTACAACAGAACATCCTGCTCGAGCCAGCTTCAGTTTTTGCACGGCAATGTAACAATTTAGGACTTATATGTCTTGCCTTGTGCTAACTTTTGTACAATGTTGAAGCCTCTTGGCTTTCCCTCTTTGGCAACCTTTTTCACTGCAAGGAGGAGTTCACATTTCTCACATGGTCCGTGGAACTGTCAGGAATTCATGAAGGAATGGAGGAGGACTCACAGGGCGGCGACCCTGCTGGATCCCGTGGTGGTGGAAGCGGCGCCGGACTCCCTGGACGCGCTCATGGCGGAGATGGGCGCCATGCTGGCGTCCTACGACGGCCGCCGGCTCGACATGGAGGCCGTGGCGGTCAAGATGATGGCCATGGTATGTGGTGTAAGCTTATCTAATCGTGTTCCCGTCCCACGCGTCCTCCGTTACGGCCTTTACTAATCTTCCACTGAACTTTGGTAAGCTGGCATCATGCCCCGCATGTTACCACCTTAGCATAGCTCGAGCAAGTGCTTTCAGCTTTCCACGGCGAAAGACTGCATCATTTTTTCGACTCGGGCTCACCCCATTTCCATTCCAACGAAACGGAAATACAAGCAGTTTTCAGCAGACCAGCGCAGCGGCTGAAAGAAGAGGGGGGGGGGGGGGGGGGGGGGGTGCGGTGGGAGGAGATAAAAGAGAGGGAGGGAGCTGAGGATATCATCCCCTGACCCCCTGGTTCCTCGACATAACCCGAGCCAAAACGACCCCATCTCTTACCTGAGCTTCCCAGGCAAAAGAAACTAAGTTTTACATGTTTAGCATTAGTAACCGAAGAAAACTACACAGGAAACTCCTCCAACTCAAGACACTGCATACTCGACGGAGCAGCATCATCAGATCTTCACGCGCTACCTTGACCCTCGGCATCAGAGTCCTCTTCAGGTGGTTCCGGCGCAGGCAGCATCAGCATCGGTTCCCTCGCCGCCCGGGTAGCCCACATCTTGTGTGCACACGCCAAGATCACCTTCACACCCTCCAAGATCTTCCCCTGGTATTCCTGATTGTGTAAACCTGCCCAAAAGGTCATGAAAGAACAAGCATGTAAAACAATTTCCACCGGGTTTCGTATCAATTTCTTATCAAAACAAGCTTTGTTTCGACTTTTCCAAATTGCCCAGCACACCGCGGCCAGACCAAATGTATATATCTTTTCACCCCCTGGAAGTCTACTAGAAATCCACCCCTTGAATTGCTCCAGGGACAATGGAATGTCCCTAGCGCCAAAACAGGCCCCAACCATCGCCCAAACTGCTCGCGTCACCGGGCAGCCAAAGAAAAGATGACCAGCTGTTTCTGGTGAAGAGCAGAAGTAGCATGCTGGGTCACCAATCCATTTCCTTTTGATCATATTGTCCTTTGTTAGGACAGCATTGTTTTCTAACAGCCAAAGGAAGATTTTGATTTTAGACGGAATTTTCGCCTTCCAAATGTGTTTAAAATTTCTCCCATTTTCATTTTTGGTGAGGTGTTCATACACTGACTTAGTGCTGAACCTCCCATTGCCACCCCACTTCCATTTTGCCACATCAGCACTCTCCTTGTATTCAAAAGAGAAAGCTGACTGTACAATCCCCAGCCAACTTTCAAACAGGATGGGAGATAGCCACCTTTTAAACCTGAGCTGCCCCTGTTTTTCCACAAATTTTTGAACAGTGATGTTTTTATCATCACATAGATAATATAACACCTGGAATTTAATGCAAAGTTTCTTATCCATCAGCCATTTATCCTTCCAGAAAAGAGTTTTATCTCCTTTTCCAACAGCCAACTCCCTTCCTTTTAAGTAAATGTGTTTTATTTTCAGAAGATCTCCCCACACTGGGGAATCTCCAAATTTGCTATGGACTGAGCCCACAGTGTCCTTTGTCATGTATTTGACTTTTACTATATCCTGCCAGAGTCCAGACTAATTCTCCAATCGCCACCACCATTTGCATAAAAGCCCCGCATTCATCTTTCTGATGTCTTTTATTCCCAAACCTCCTTTCTTCTTACTCTTCCCCACAATCTCCCATTTAACTAGGTGATACTTCTTTTTTTGGCTCCCTCCTTGCCAAAAGAACGATCTTCTCTATCTAATTTGTCCGTGATGGTCTTTGGGAAAAGGTACATTGACATGTGATATATGAAAGCACTTGATAAGCTGGAGTTTATTAAGGTGGTTCTGCCAGCAATCGATAAGCAACCCCCTTTCCAGGTTGCAAGTTTCTTTTCATTCTTTTCTACCAAAGGGGTCCAGTCCTTAACTTGCAATCTGCTTGGACTTACTGGGACTCCCAGGTATTTTATTGGGAAGTGGCCTGTCTGACAGTTGAATAACTCAGCATAATGAAGACATTTTCCATCCTCATCATTGATTGTCAGCACTTCACTTTTGGAGAAATTTATCTTCAGTCCAGACATCATTTCATATAAGTACAAGAGCAATTTCATGTTTCTGGCCGATTCCTCATCATCTTTTAGGCAAATTATCGTATCATCCGCATATTGCAGGATGACAACACCTTTCGGGATAATGTTATCAGCTAAACCCACAATCAGATTATTCTGTTGTGTTGCCTCACCATCCTTGCTAGGCAATCTGCAACGAAGTTAAAGAGGACAGGGGAAAGAGGGTCTCCCTGCCTCACCCCTTTATGGCTTGTGAAGTAAGGACCAGTTTTATTATTAACCTTGATACTCACAGTTCCCCCAGATACAACCTTTTTAATCCAATGACACCAGGTGTCACAAAAGCCCCTGATTCTTAGACTTTCAAAAAGGAATTCCCAATTCATCTTGTCATAAGCTTTTTCAAAGTCAAGTTTTAACACCACACCAATTTGTTTTTTCCTTTTGGTTTCATGTAAGATCACATGAAGAGCCATCACTCCATTCATTATATTCCTCCCTTTCATGAATGCTGTTTGTGAGTTTAAGATCAGTTTGTCATTCAGAGGATCTAGCCTCAAAGTCAAGGTCTTAGTAATCCATTTGTAAAGACAATTTAGTAAACAAATAGGCCTATATTGCTGGATTTTCTCAGCATCTTTAACTTTCAGCAGAAGAGTAATAATACCATAATTAAGCCTACTAACATCCAGGGCTCCTGAATGAAAGTCATTGAAAATCTGCATAATGTCATGTTTAACTATATCCCAGCAGACTTGGAAAAATTCTATGGGTATGCTATCAGGTCCAGCTGCTTTGTTGGTTTCCATTTGGAAGAGAGCTGACTTAATTTCCTCCTCTGAAAAAGGTTTAATCAGCTCACTGTTTTCCAGCTCATTCACTTTCTCTTCAAGCCTCCAGAGGTTGGGATCCAGTGGGAAGGAATTTCCTTCAGCCGGCCCAAAAAGTTTCCTGTAATAATCAGTTGCATGCTGCAACAGGTTCTCATCCCCTTCAATTATCACATCACCCTCATTGAAGGCCATAATAGTATTTTTTCTTTTCCTACCATTTGCTATTCTGTGGAAGTACTCAGTGTTGTTGTCACCCTGGTGTAACCATTTTTCATGAGACCTTTTAAACCAGTACAGCTCTTCCTCTTCTAGCATCTGCAATATAGAACTTTGGAGATGGACTTTCCTCTCCATCTGGTCAAAAGTCAAGATGCCTTCCTCTTCTATGTGTTCCAATGCAAGTAACTCTCCCTGCATTTCTTTTTTCAACTTCCTTTGTTCCCCTTGTCTATTGAAACCCCAGCCCTTGAAAAATTGTTTGAATTTCTTCAGTTTTTTCTGCACCCTATCCAAGGCTGAATTGGCATGGCATGGTTTATTCCAAATTTGATCAACTACAACAACAACATAGCCTTTTTGTCCCAAGCAAGTTGGGGTAGGCTAGAGATGAAACCCATAAAAAAAACAAAGATCACGGATCTTCAGGTACGTGGATGGCGAGTCTCTAAGCGCTCCTATCCAAAGCTACCTCTTTGGATATATTCCACTCCTTAAGGTCTCTCTTAACCGACTCGTCCCAAGTCAGTGTAGGTCTACCTCTACCAAATTTGATCAACTAAACCCAAAAAATCAGGGTGTTTTGTCCAGGAAACTTCAAACCTAAAGGAAAGGTTTCTTAAAGGTTGACTATTATTCAGAGACAGGATCAGAGGATTGTGGTCAGAAACTTCCCTTGGAAGTTTTGACAGCATCACTGTTGGGAAAATATCTTCCCAACTTTTGCTAACCATAATCCTGTCTAATCTTTCTAAGGTGGGAGGAGTTTGGTTGTTTGACCAGGTATACTTCCCCCCAGTCATGTGAAGATCGATCGGATCTTGAGTTTCAATGATAGAGTTGAAAAGGTGAGAGAATTTATTAACACCACCACCCTTATTCTTTTCGTAAGAATTTCTTATAATATTGAAATCTCCACCCACTAGGATAGGATCTTTACATTTACTACAGAAGTTAGCTAATTCCACCAGGAATTCATGTTTGTCTTCTTCATGAGCTGCCCCATAAACATTTAGCAAACTCCACTTTGTTTTCTGTTTTTTGTCCCAGAGGTTCATCTGTAGTATATATTTTCCCTCTAGGAAAGACCCAACATCCATAAACTCAAGGTTGATACCAGTGAGAATCCCACCATATTTCCCTCTTGAAGAAACCCACCTCCACAAATAACTGAGATTTGGATCAATTTGTCTTAAAATACTATCAGCAATATCTTTTTGCATGGTTTCCTGAATACACAGGAAGTGAAAATTGTTCTCCAGAATCAGATTCCTAAGAAAGGATGAGACACCATTTTTCATGATGCCTCTACAATTCCAAACTAAGCCTTTCATTTATTTTCCTTTTTTCTTTTTTGGTTTGCAAACAAGCACAGGTGGATCAGAGGTTCCCTGATCTGTAACCTTGCTTTTGTTTTTGTGACAAGGATTTTCTAAAGACTGCATCATATGGTCCACTTGTTTGCCCGTTCCCTAGATTAGACTGAAACGTATGTGGCATACGTGTACATTGCTATCATTATCGTGCTTAATCGAATGGTCAAACATTGAGAACCTGTAATAGTCTAGACATGCCAGCCTGTTACAGTATGGTCTTCTGGCACGCCGGGGTTCAGCCATAGGATCAGCAAGTAGGGTTTAACAAAATGGCAGGACATGACCCTTGTCAAGGGAACATCGGGGGACCTTTTCAATTCTTGTGCAAAAGTACACTGTTTCTTGTAAGAATTATTCTACGATTTATTGCACTCGAAAGATTTAAGTATTTTCATGAGCTTTGTTCTTGATTTCAATCTTGGTAAAACAAAATATGTTCCCCCAGCTGTTGAAGATGGACCGGAAGGTAAAGTCATCAAGGGTCCGGGCGCTGTTCAGCCGGCGCCTGGCCTCGCTGGGCGTCCCCAAGAGCGTGCACTGCCTCACGCTGCGCCTGGCCGAGGAGTTCGCGGTGAACTCGGCGGCGCGCTCCCCGGTGCCGCCGCCGGAGCACGCGCCCCGCCTCACCGACGCCTCGTACCTCCACGCCGCGCTCGTCACCGACAACGTGCTCGCGGCCGCCGTGGCGGTGGCCTCCGCCGCGCGGAGCGCCGCCGACCCGGGCAGGCTGGTGTTCCATGTCGTCACGGACAAGAAGAGCTACGTGCCGATGCACTCGTGGTTCGCGCTGCACCCGGCGTCGCCCGCCGTCGTCGAGGTCAGGGGCCTGCACCAGTTCGACTGGCGCGACGCCGGCGTCATCGCCTCGGTCATGAGGACGGTTGAGGAGGTGCGGAGGAGCTCGCTGGACTATCGCCGGTGCGGTGGATCAGCGGAGAGGGAGCGCAGACGGCTCGAAGCGTCCAAGCCGAGCACGTTCTCGCTCCTGAATTATCTCAAGATCCATCTCCCAGAGGTAAAAATCGAAGGAAGCAAAGCCAGTTCGTTCAAAAAAAAGGAAGCAAAGCCTGGATGCATGGTCACGCACGTTTGAATTTGATGAGCTTTGTGCTAACAACTGCCATGGCCTGACGCGTTTGCTTGAGCAGTTCTTCCCTGAGCTTGGGCGGGTGATGCTCCTCGACGACGACGTCGTGGTGCGCAAGGACTTGACCGGGCTGTGGGAGCAGGACCTCGACGGGAACATCATCGGCGCGGTCGGCGCTCACGAAGGCGGCGGCATCTGCATCGACAAGACCTTCGGCGACCACCTGAATTTCTCGGACCCTGCCGTGTCAGGCCTCCTCAGCTCGCAATGCGCCTGGTCGTGGAGCGTCAACATCATCGACCTCGACGCGTGGCGACGAACAAACGTTACGGAGACGTACCAGCTCTGGCTACAAAAGGCAAGTTCCCTGTCGAGAACTCTGAACATTACCATACCAGGAGCAATGCAACGCAGTTAAGTTCACTCTGAGTCTCTGACATTCCGTTGCGCCATGTTCAGAACCGGGAGTCAGGCTTCAGGCTGTGGCAGATGGCCTCGCTGCCGCCGGCTCTGATCGCGTTCGACGGGCGCGTGCAGGCGATCGAGCCGCTGTGGCATCTGCCGGGCCTCGGCTGGCGCGTGCCGGACCCCGAGCTGGCGCGGCTCTCCGCCGTCCTACACTTCAGCGGGCCGCGGAAGCCGTGGCTGGAGGTCGCGTTCCCGGAGCTGCGGCAGCTGTGGCTCGGCCACCTGAACGCGTCGGACAGTTTCCTACAGGGATGCGGTGTGGTCGAATGGCAGTAAATGGGAGCAGCAGGAATCGAGCTGCGAGGAAAAACAAGTACAGTAATTTGGTTCAGGGTTATCGATGCAGAGCTGGGGGTTCTGGGAGAGGGAAGTAGGTATTGCCTGCAGTCTCTCCTCACCTTCAGGTTCTGCAGTCTGCACGCGATGGGAGTTCAGTGTGACACTAGAACTGCTTGATGTATATATACTGAATTACTGGTGAAGGGGAACATTTATTTCGGAGAGGAATTAGAGGGTTCCTAACGCTGATGCTTCCTAACGCCATGGCTCACTGGCTCATGAAGCCGTGAGTAGAGAAGAAAATCATCGGAAACGATCCGTAGAAAAATTACTTTTATGTTTACATTTTTTACTCAGAAGAAACGAAAATGACACGATATCATTGGAAACATGTACGGTGTCGATATTTTGGTAATGTCAAAAACAAAACTATCCTATTGAAAGCATATCAATAACGATGAAAAACTATCAGAAAAATATTTTAAAAATGGTACATTTTTCAAACCGCGTGACACGACACATGACATCTAACTTGACTTATGTTACAGGATAAGTACTAGTAATAATTAAGATATTAATCCCACTATCCATGATAGTGTACCGCAGGAGGGATCGCAGGAGCTCAGGAAGTGATAGAGAGGGACACACATGGCGGGTCGGGATAGGAAGCATCAGTGATTTGGTGGGTTGTAAACATTTGGGAAATCTCCAATCAACATTTTTATTGTATCATTTTATCATTTGGGATTTACAATGTTAGCATTTTGACATTACCATTTCAACATTTAACATGAAATATTGAACATATGCTAATTGTTGAAATATTTTTTACAAAATTTTGAATTAAGATTTTTTTAAAAAAAATATACACATTTACGAATGATGAATTACTTGTATTAAAAGAAAATAGAATAAAAAGAAGAAACTAAGCTAGACTGGCCTTTCTCGCGAGCCTGGGTCAAACAGGGCCTTCTGCTCTCGCTGCTGTGCTGTGCTGGCTGGGCTTCGCCCAAAAAAGGAAAAAGGCCGGTGGCTCTCTCTTCTCTCTCCCACGCCCTCTCTCTCTCTCTCTCTCGGGCTCTCGGCCCTTCTTCTCTCCTAGCGGCGACGACAGGGCGAGTGGCGGCCAGCGGCTCCTCCCCTCTCTTCTCTCTCCCTCTGGGCCTTCTTCTTGCCAGTTCTTCGCCGGGAGCTTCGCCGGCCGACAAGGGTATGTCCGCCCCCATTCCCTCCCCTTCCTTTCCTGCTGTGCGAAATCGAAAACCCAAACCCCCTAAACATGCTATTTGTATTCGGATCTGACCATGTGTTTTACCTACTAACTTCGATCCCATACTGAGTCCCCCCGGAATTAGATTCTTCCCTTTTCCCCTTTTCTGTGGCATTGCGACCAATCCTTCTTCTCTCCATCCTGTCGAATTTACTGTGATTCATTTGCTGCGTGTCATGTACACAGAGTTGGCCTCCATTATCCTCCGCCCCTGATGTCGAGGCTGCGAGCTTTGTGGCAAGCTTCCTTTAACGCCACCAAGAGAGGTAGCTCCTTCCCAGAAACCAGAACCTTTTTTGCTGTGATTGCTGTCTGCTGTTTGGTTCATTTTCGCGATAAAACACGCTTAATGCTGCTCGTAGCCTTGCCGTGCATAACCTTCGAGCTGTTTGTGCCGTTCAGCAATAACTAGAAAAATGTGTGGTCGAGGCCATGGCTCTCTCTACCGAGCATTAGGACTTGAGTTTCTTGTGTTGGAATGTCACGCAAAGATTATTGCGTTGCCAGGATGCAGGATAAGAATTTTCCTAGTGATGAATTGTTAATGTATTGAGAACTATACACGATATGGAATTTGCAGGCATATCAGATTGACAGCTACATACTTTTTTTTTTGAAAACTGACAGCTACATACTAATCATGTTGATTGTTGAAGTTTCAATATGAATAGATTATAATGTCAGTTTCATTCCAAATCTACAATTAGTATCCTTTAGCTGCTATATATGACATCTTAGTTGCTGTTACTCATGCATTGCAATTTGCAATTTTGAAATAAATGTATGGTGTACGGGATTTATGACGTTTCTGTAGGAAGAGAAGATTTTACTCATCTGTAACCAAGGAACTTATAGAAATTGTTCTTTTATACTCCCTCCGTCCCAAAAAACAAGTCATCCTAGGAATTCTAGGACAAATTAACAAGAAGGTAAAATGACCATGTTTGCCCCTACTTAATATCCATATTTGGCACTAATTGATTCTTGCATGCACATGCACTTTCTAAATAGGGTAAGATGACTTGTTTTTTGGGACAAATTTTGAATCGTAGAATGACTTGTTTTGGACGGAGGGAGTAAGTGAGAAGAATACATTCTTCTGGAGAATACATAGCCTTCTTAAATATTTTGGCCTATATTTATTTTTTTGCCTATATTCTTAATTTGCAGCTCTTGTATGGAGTTCAGATGATCTAATTCCACCAAGCGAAAGATATATCTTCAATTTCAACTCAAAAGATGAGCTGAAAAGGTGGCATTTGTACTCAGATTCAGAGTACGGAGGTATTGCCTCACTTTGAATTTTACTTTTATAAATGTGAAATTGGCCCGGTTTCTCTAAATACTGAAAGTCTGAAATGATAGCATACTTTTTTTGTGTTTTATGACAGGAAGATACTTATGCATGATTCATATTATTAATGATTGCCTGGTGTTGAAAGTGCTCCTTTGGTTTTGTTCTTTCTCAGAATATGTAAAGAAGATGCTTTGTTGAGTTTCTGATGTTTCATTTTAGAATAACGTGTTTCACTTCAATCCTGTCCCGGTGGGCTCCACTATTTATTTATTTGCCGGTAGGCTCCACTATTTATTTTTTAGACTCATCCTAGCCCTAAACCTTCCTAATGAACAATCCTTTCAAAGGAAACAGATTACAAACTATTATATTACATGGAAATATAGCAGGCAATCCGTTGGTCCAATTCTCCCTTTGCCTACATTTTCCTCCTTTTTTTGCGTCTAGATGATTTATGTGCAGGGTCATATATAACGCTTCTTAGTGTAATCTGATTGGGTTATTATCCAGGTTACATCTCTTAAAAGGATAATACCTTACAGTTACATCTCTATTAAATTTGTATACTTTTTCATGTAATCTGATTGGGTTATTATCCAGGTTTATCTTCTGCATCATTGGAGATAACTGATAGCACTGCTGATGCAGATACTTCATTAACTGGTACTAAATGTTTGACCGTTCTTAACTTTTCCTGCTTGTGCCAATCATTTGAAGTTAGGTTTGAATTTATTAATTTTCTGTTACAACAAAAAAATGATGTAAATGTAGCTTCTTTCATTTTGCATCATAAACCTCATGAACCATGAAATGCCTTCCTAGTGTTGTTCTTAGGAACTGTCTGAGGCTCTGAGTAAGTCCAATTATCAATGAATACCACTGTTGTTTGTAAGCTTGACAACTTTGTCATCACCAGCTGTTGTTTGTAAGCTTGACAACTTTGTCATCTTTTTTTTTACATGTGCATTCTGGAAGGCGTGTTTTCTGGTAATCTTTCTTCGGATATGTCTGAGGACTCAACATGGAGGATCAGGCGCTATGGATTCTGTGGAATGCGATCAAAGAAGGTACACTTTTCTGTTTCCGGTCGACGTTGGGATTGTTACTTCCGTGAATGTTCCGCCCATTTCGGCAATGTTGTGCTATCCTTAGACACACCAATGTTGTCACCAATGCTAGTAAAAGATTTCTGTTGAAGGTCTTGAAAAGCAGTTATCATCTGCTAACCAAATATAACAAAATAGAAATGCTTCTAAGTGCAACTGCAATACTAAGTATACCCTTACTAGGCTTAAGAGGGTTGAACATGCTAGGACTTGCTTTTGATCATATTGTATTGTTTTCGAGAGGTTGGTGAATTCATATCTGGTGTCTTAGGCTTCGGTAAATAATGCTTTACATAAGACTAGATTCTAAATCTACAAAAAAAGAAACATATGTACTTTCTTAAGTAGATACATGCTGAATTTCTACAGAAGTTATTCTGCTAGGTGCTGATACAAGAGCTCTCTGCTGCGTGTTTCAGTTTGATGGTTTCATTGACCTTGATGCATATGATACAATAGCAATGAAGATCAAAGGAGATGGAAGATGCTACATATCTACCGTATGTATTCCCAGCCAAGAGTCATTCTTGAACGTTTGATCTCCAGTCAGTATTGTTCTGCATAGTCTGAATCTTTTAAGTACAGATATACACGGAGAATTGGGTGAATTCACCAGGACAACAAGAAGATAATTCATGGCAGGCTTTTGTGCACACCCCCCAGGACAGATGGCAAATACTGAAGGTAAAATATACTTTACGACCATTCAAAGTCTAAAATATGTGAAAATTTATGATAAACACCAGTTTCTGTTTCATTCAGATCCCTCTTGATCACTATTTACCTACATGGAGAGGAAATGTGATTGAGGCAAAGTTGGAAATGAATCCTGCTCGTATTGTGGGGATGTCTCTCTCTGTAAATGCAGAAGGCGGTGTTCCTGGTGCCAAGACTGGAACTGGTGATTTTAGGCTAGAAGTTGATTGGATCAAGGCATTGAGAACACTGTGAGGTCCACGAGTCATAGTCTTATTTCAGCGCTCGAGGATCGCATCAGCATTTTCTCTTCTGTTTCACCAGGTGCTGCCATTGCTGGAATTTTGTCAGCGACCAAAACCACATGACTACACGAGTAACCGTAGTTCAGATTGCCCACTCCTGTATGTACTTTTGGGTGTATGAAATGTCTATTTTTGCTGGTAAACATGGAAGGCTGCTGCAGTTCGGCGCCAATTAATAATAAATGTTGTTTTCCTTTTGAGGTTTACAAATAAATGATTAAAAATGCAACACTTGTCATTTGAAGCTGCCCCAACTGGATAGATGTTGCGTTTCTCGCTAATATCCGACCAGCAAATCCATTGATGTTCCCTGTGTTCCTGTCTGCAGTTCCAAGTTAAGAATTGCCTTCTATTGAACTGTTCTGGGCACCACTGTTTGTATTTGATATTAATTGAATTAGATTTGTGCGCACCTTTTTTCCCCCTCCTGATGGAACTGAGAAACGCCTGTTAGGAGGCGGCATTGTTGCAGTATTCAGAAATGCCAAGCTGCTTAAATTGCACGTTTTGCCCGAGTTGAAGCGATCATGTCAGACCTCTTCGGTCATGAACACAATTCTCCCCAAAATGGATCAAACACCGTGACAGTAAGCAATGGGAACATCTCCACACCTTGATGGAGAAAAGGAGGCGAATTGTGTTTCAGGAATTCAGGTCCAGTCTGCTAAATTGCACGTTTTACTCGAGTTCAACTCATCAGACATTCAGACTAGACTAGTAGACCTGTTTGGTCGAAGGACACATGTTATCCACCAAAAATGGTTTAAATCCCGTGACAATTAGCAATGGAAACTTCTCCCCACACGGATGGAACAGACAAGGAACAAATTCAGAGCTTCCTCTTAACAAATTGAGATGCAATGTGATCAGGGGCCACTGGGAAACGGATACGAACAAAATAGGCAATGATGCCGAGTTGCCGACTGCGAAGACAATTGCCCAATGGCGGTGACTAGTCTTGCTCGCACACAGAACAAAACACGGGTCAGCCTCGTCATCCTTCGATGAAGCCGGTCATGCGCAGCACGGAGTGGCGCAGGTGGCTGAGCTCGCGCGCCCGGCCCGGCCCCGACCGCAGCGCGAACGCCGCCGGCCCCTCCGACCGCCGCCGCGACACCAGCACGTGCGGAGGCACCATCGTGCCGCTCCGGCCGAAGACGTCGTCGTCGTCGTCGTCGCCGCTCCGGAGGGCCGCCGAGCGCGCGGCGGGCCTAGGAATGTCCACCGGCCGCGAGCCCTCGCGTCGCGGCGCCTCGGGGACTCCTCGCCGAGCCGGCGTCCTGGACCGCGGCGCCAGCGCCGCGGACGACGAGCTGCAGCCGGGCGGCGCGGTCGCCGGCGCGTCGTCGCCGTCATCGTGGGGCGCCTCGGGCCACAGCACCTCGGACTCGCAGAGCTCCTCGGCGATCGCCATTGCGCTCGATCGGTTCGTCGTCGCTCGCCTGATCGGCTCCCGCTGCGCCTGCGCGCTTCGGGGTCGCACGCTCTGGAAGTCGGAATGGAAGCTTCGGGGTCTGGGCTAGCTCGATTCGCCTGGCTTGTGGTGGACGAAAGGTTCTGGAGCGGCGGATGGGAGTTGGGAGCGGGGAGGGCGCGCATATATAGGCGCGGCGTGTTCGCATCCGGCTGCGCGGGTAGCTTCCCACGTACGGCAGCCGCGTTGTGGGAAGCAAGAGATTACAAAAAGGAAAAGAAAAGAAAAAAATGATGAAAAGAAATCGCAGTAAATTCTGCCGGGTCTGAACCAGATTATCAGATCGCACGCGGACTCGCGCGGTCAACAATGGCTTTCGAATTCTGATCGAAACGGTTGCACAACAGAAGCGACGCGTCAGACGGACGGAGTCTGCGTGTTTAACAACAGTTAATTTTCCTTTTGTTTTGGGCAGGACAAGATGGTAGGGGATTTTTTTTACTGCCCGAACAACAGCAGTCACTTCTAGAGATGTATCGCTCGAATCGGAGCACCTCGCCATCAGCTTGGCGTGAACCCTATGTGAAACTCCAAAGGAAATACATAAACTGTTGTCGCTTCAGGCTCTCAACAAACACGTCGGCATACTTCCAGGCAGTTCGATCGCAATGACCAGGTGGCAGATGCATGTCGAAGCCTTCGCTCCCCTATGTCGTCGCAGGCACAGGCGTCCGTTTTTTTTTTTTTAATAACACAGGCGTTCGTTGGTCTGCGGCTGGGAGGCGCACGGAATCTGGGGTGCATGCTGGTCTCGGCTTCAACTTTATTATTAGGTCGTGCCATACGACATAGGGAGTAGTCTAAGATGGCTTGATGTGGCGTCGCTTCCTTGCGGCGGCCGGCAAAGTACGCGGCGCCCGGCCGTAGCGCCCAAGCTTTTAACAGGCTGAGAAGGGTCCACGTAGCTGCGCTACACGCGTGTTTGAACCAGCAAAATGGTGAGAACCGAAACCTCACCTGTATGTAGCCCACTAGCCTGCAAAAGAATACTCCAAGCGACACTTGGCAGTCGGCGTGATCCGCGCCCGCGTACGTTTCCCTTCGCCCGTTGGCCCGGGAGACGGTACACGGGCCCATCTCGGAGCCAATGATGGCTATCACACTCGACAACTACGGACACCGTGATGATTGGAAGAAGCGTGAGCACGAGGCTTTGGAGAGTGACCACGTGGCGGTGGGACCGTGGGATGGACCCGCTCTTTACTGAATCCTTTTTATTCTCTTTCTTTAATAAAGCCATTGCCTTCTCTTGTAGAATAAATTAGCTGCAACATATAAGCTGAGTCAAAAACTCAGATTTAATTATGCAGGTTCCATCATAAGAAATCTAATCGACTAAGCTACTGCTATATACTAAATGTTTCCTCCACTGCCCAAGCTAAAGAAATGGCTGGACCCAATAGAAAACTAAGGGCATCATCAGTCTTGAAGTCACGATTGTTGTATATTGCAAGTCCGATCTGTCCTATCTGTCGACGCGCAACGTCAGCCCGTAGGTTGCTGCGTTTTGGATGTAGAAGAAACAATGGACGCTTCCGGTAAGCCAATGATTATTCCACCAGTTTAGAATTCGCAACATGAGGCCGGGAGAATGTACAGGTGGAGCAGAACCCTCAAATCAAGAAACTTTTTAAAGTGTGCGTGTAGATTTAGCTCCCCGCCCTTGCTATTGTGGGCAAGGAACCCAAAACCAGCGTGCCCACGTCTCGGTTGGGCGCAACCAACCAATCAATGGGGAGAGACGCTGTCTTAAAAACACACACAACAATTGGGATGCTCCCGGTTCTTCAAAGTCAGCTGTAGAAATTAGAATGGTGCCCTGCATATCCAGAGAGTTCCTGGTAGAGGGTGACACCTTACACGTCGTCCGTGGGTTTCGTATAGACATCTGTGCTGGTGTACACCTGGATGGATAGGGCAGAGGACAAGGGTTACTTCCAGAGGTAAATTTCTGCATGCCAACATGGGAGGATAAGATAAGGTTGTAAATGTTTGGGAGAAGTATTTATCTATTGGGTTACTTGTGCTGAGGTGTGTACTACTCATCATCTCGTAGCTGTAATTCTTATCAGAAGGTTTGGTATAAAATTTCCAACCCCTTCCTGCAGATAGGTTCCTTCTTGAAGGATAAATAAATTCCTGGTCTACTTTGAGGAACGATCCCTTTCCATTCGAGGGAAAGAACGGCGATACATTCTAAACATCCTCGCTCAAAGTTGAACTTGGTGGGAAAGATATTCGCCATTTTCTTGCCTCTTCGCACGATCGAGATGAGCAAACATAGTTTCGTTGGTTTTTCATGTTCATCTCGCAGCAAAAGGTGACCAATATTAAGTTCTCCTGAACTGAATCTGGGATTGCGCTGCATTTTACGATCACACACTAGCCTCCAGTGTCCATTCTTACATCGTGACAACCATTAGAACAAAGCAATTGTGAGTTTGTGACCAACCTCAAGAACAAATTACATACTGTAGCTTGCTAGTCCCTTCTCACTCGCGTCACGTCGATCAATTCTTCACACATGCAGAAACCTACCAACTCAAAACTGCTCCTCCAACAAGTGAAACGAGAGAGCATTATTATTTCCGACAGAATTTGCCGCACTACTCGCGCATCTTCCTCGCCCTGGCCCTGGCGGCCCTCCCGCTGGGCACGACGAGCATCATCATCGCCTTGTCCCTCTTGGCCCTCCGGTCGACGATGAGTCGATGACGTGCGGCGGCACGAAGACATGGCTGCCGATGACGACGCTACCGGCACCGACGACGCCGGCGTGGCTCGCGCCGAACCTGCTGTACCGACCCGGTACTTGGGGACCTCTTGCACCGACGACCTTCCGGCCGGGGATGTCGATGGGGGAAGAAGCAGCTTTCTGATGCGGCGCTTGTAGCTTCAACGGCGGCTGGTGCTCGCCGGAGTACTCGCCACTGTCTTCGTCGTCACCGAGGCCGATGTGAGAGAAATACGCCCGGGGTAACTCATCGGGCCATAGGATATCTGCTTCTTGGAACTCTTCCTCTTGCAGCTCGGCGCGCAGCATCGTCTCGCTTGACTTGCACAGAGTGTATTCAGGAGAGGATAAGCACGTATTAGTACTAGCTAGTGGATGCATTCATGTGTAAGTATCTCGGACTACTTAATCCATAGTCATTTTCCTGGCCTGTGTCGTCGTTTATATAATTATCGCTTGGGAATTGCCTGCAAGTTACTGCACTCGCTGTGGTCTATATGTACTGTTGTTTGAGGGAGTCAAGAACCCCAAGTACATCCAGGTCAGGGTCGCTGAATCAGCAGCAACGTGTCATCAAGCGCGTCTGAATGAAGAAACCGGCATTTCCGTTACTTCCTTTTTAAAAAAGAAACGCAATATTTGTCTGAACAGAATTGATGGTTAATGCACTGGTGCACATGTGTAGTATTTTACATCAACACACCACACGTCTACGACTGAATTCACCTCACTTTCTTTGAATTTACAAAACAATGCAAAATGCCTCGCCACATCGATTCTTTCTAACCTCAATTCACAAAGGGAACTAACCAATGAAGCACTGACTCAACCACCGTTTGGAACTGCACGCTGCTGTATTGACGCTAAGCTATCCGAGGAGGCTGAGGCAGGCAGGCAGCCAGATCGACGCGTGCCGCCGGCTGGGGGCTAGCTCTCGATGAAGCCGGTCATCCGCAGGACGGAGTCGCGGACGCGGCGCAGGTCCCGGCCCTTGAGCGTCCGGCCCTGCCCGGAGCACACCGAGGAGGCCCCGGCCGCGTTCGCCCTGCGCCGCGCCAGCAGCACGTGCGGCGGGACCACCTCGCCGTCCTCCACCTCCTCGTCGTACCGGAACGCCTCCCGCGCGCCCGGGGCGGCCCCCGGGATCTCGATCGGCTCCGTGAACGGCCGGCGCTCGGCCTGCGCCCACGCCGCCGCGCACCTCGACGCGCTCTGCGACATCTTTCTTTCTCTCGCCGCTGATGTGATCACCCGTGAAGTCGGGAAGGATTAATGCAATGAGCTGGTTAGCGGTGGTGGCGGAATGAAATGCGGTGGCCGCTCTTGCTTGCCCAAACCTTCCCGTCTGCCGCCCGGCGCCGCGCGAGATATATAGAGCGGGCGCGGCGCGCGAGCGGGGAGCCTGGGGAGGACGACGACCTGGCCCGGCGGCCACGTAGCCGCCCGCTCAGCTCGCTAGCTACGTACCCGTCCACCTATAGCTGGCTAGCTAGGCAGGTTCCGTGTGGCGCTGCGCCGCTTTGTGTGACGGGTAAGTATGCGGTGTTGGGCTTTGGCGTACGAAATGGGAAGGAACAATTCGGCCGGCGCCGCGGTTCGCCTCGGCCACGCCACGCGCGCGCGGGCGTCCCGGCCGGCCGGTGCCGTGCGGGGAGGCACCGAGGGCAAAACCATATTCCAACGTGTTCCTTCCCTTCCAATTCGGACTATTCGGCCGGCGCCAAGCGTGCCCTCCGTCCGGTTGTGCGGCGGCGCAAGTTTGGCGACCTCCGAATCCACGTGCCGACCGGAACCCGCGATGCTTTTCCGATGCGCTTTAATTTTGGGCATCCTCGTATCCTGTCATCCCTGACACCAGTTCTCGTTTTCTGTCCGGACGCCAAGAAAGTTGTTCGGGTCGTTCATTCGCTATTCAGTTTGATTGGTCAGGCCGCGGATAATATGCTCGTGCTCGTCCCCACGTGTGCGCATCTCCGTGCGTGTGCACTTTTGGGAACGACACTGACGTCCGGCAAAGGGTTTCTCTGCCAAATTGGGAGGAAGTTAGTATCTTCTTTTCTAACTTTTCAAAAAGTATCTCCTTTTCTTGATGGCCAGATTGTTTTTTGGACTGTTAAGGTACGTATGCTTCAGTTGGCAATCGCCACATGCCTATTTGGCTATTTGCTCCTCGCGCTGCAGATCAAGGACTATGCTCTCGCCGCATAAAAATTCTCACCGTACAAGAACAGGGATGTTACCGGTGCCAAGTCGCGGGGCCGGCCGGGTTCGATGAACGTGAGAACAAACGGGACCTCCAGCCATCGACTTGCTAATAACCTCATTGCATATGCATCATCCCTTATCAAATTGGGTTGACAGTGGCGTCTTTTTTGGCTTCTTTCTGGTAACCACGCGTGGACAAGAGAGAGAGGAAGACAAAATCCTGGATCAGGATAAGCTAGCCGAGCTTCGAAGTGTCAATCGTGCAGCTAACTCTAACCCACCGTGCAATCAGCCAACAGACCGGCAGTTGCCAAGAGGATCAGCTTAGCTTTTAGCTGGGTTGCACGCGCGGCTAGAATGCTAACCCCCAGTCCCCCATAGCATACCGAACATGCAACTTTTGTAATGATGAACGCGTCGATTAGGACAGGAGCCGCTTATATATGTTCTTCTCTTCCGGCGCGCTCGTTGACATCCGGCGGGCGTGTGCATGCATCCGAAGGGGGAACGGGCACGTCGATGTCCCAAACTGAAAAGCAAAAGCAAAGGGGCCCCAGCTTGCCACATTGCTTTTGCTTGACTTGAAAATTAAAGGCTATCAAAGTTGCAAGCTACTGTACCGTACTGTACTGCTGCAAGTTAGGCCTCGGCTTGTCCGGCCGGAAACCTCAAACCTGCATGGTTCGACAAGAGAACTGCGTGCATCGGATGATCAGATCATGGCTGCTGCTGTAAGCATACGGCGTTGCTAGTTGCATTTTAGAATCCTATTGATGCTTTCAGGGTTCAGACTTACAGTGGCACGTAGCTTTTCTCCAGAAGCGCATTTGAACAGCCAGTTTGTCGTGCAGCTAGCTAGGGTCATGGCGCAGTCAGTTTTGAAGACTCCGCAAGTTAGAGCAGCTGCAGCGTGGTGAAAAAGCGATGCTTGGATAGGAAAGAGAAGATTCGATCATCGATTTTGCCACTGCAACAGCCGACGCTAAGTTTAAAAATCCAGGCACCGAAGTGAGTTACCTGAAGTTAGTAGAATATTATTTTTTTTAAGATTCCTTTACGAATTGAGCAGAGACAGACGGAACAGCTAAATAAAAGTTCCGTATTTTATTGAGTGGTGGGACCCATGATACCTTTCAGCATCGAAGCTGAACACTGCAATGAAAAACACGTTGAAGCATCGTTGCTCTGTGTCATGAGGTGATGTTTCAAACCTCGCTTACCCTGTGGATGCCCTTACTGACCTACTGTAGCATCAGATAAACTTGCAGGACCTTGACGCTGGCGCGTGCAGTGCCGTCATTGTCGAGTACTACCTTTTTATGTGGACGAAACCAAATCACCACTGCCCCTAAGCCGCCGCAGAATTTTTAGAGGCTTTATACTTCTGGGAAACGGACGAACTCGACGGAATATCCATCGACTCTGGACTCTAGCCACGAGCAGCACCGTGCCGAGTAGGTGTTAGCTAGAACTAGCTTTGAAGTATTATCAGTTCTATTTTTTTTCTTTGGATGGACTTATTTTAAAGCATGCAATTGATGAGTAATGAAATTTAATGCTATATGGTGCCCATGAAATTGTGCAATGTCAGCTCACCATGGTGTATTGTTTGTTAAAGGACCATGGCGCAATAATTTGAACCCTAAGTGTATTGAAAGTAATAGGTGTTAGCTACTGCTCACCCCGTCCCAAAGTATTAGTCGTTTTGACTTTTCTAGGTGCATAGTTTTTGCTATGCATCTAGATATGCTCACCCCGTCCCAAAGTATTAATTGTTTTAACTATTCTTTGCCGTGTGCCTGGTAGTTTGCCGTGTGCTTTCTATTGGGCACACGACAAAGAGGGTCTTTACCGTGTGCCAAGACGAAAACACACGGAAAAAATCTAGCACACGGCAAAGATGGCTTTGCCGTGTGTTATCTTTGGCACACGACGAAGTAATAAATTTATCGTATGCTTTTATTTGTACACGGCAAAGTAATAATTTTTTTTCTCTTCTCACCTCGAAACCTTTTCTACTCTTTACATACAACATGTGGTACTCCATGTTACAATTTGGTACATTTTTATATTTATTTGCTATATTTAACTAATTAATTGTATTTCAAGCATTTTTTTGAATCAAGTCAAATTTGAACTGCAAGTGATTCAAATAATAGAATAAAATGAGTGAAAAAAATGATATTTACCTTATTTAACCTTGTTTGAGGTCTTACCCATCAAATGAAAAGAAACTTCGAACATCTTGTCTAGGAAACACGACCACGAACGTGTGACCGAATTGTTTTAAAATTCAATAAAAAGCAAACGAAGTCTGAAAATCATAAGATTTGTTATGATATCGTGATTTCATATACGGTGGCTAAGGTAAAAAAATTGAGAAGATTTCGCACAAGTTATCACGTACGCTCCTTACAAATCGAAGTATCTCCGGAGAAAATCCATGAAATTGTGAAGGAGTTGTTCAGATTTCGAGTCAAAGTGACAGTCGAATTGGGGTTTGACTACAAAACTTTTTGTATATTGAATAGACAATTTAGATTGTTTCATACCAAATTTTGGTTATTTTTTGAAGCCGTTTGATAATTTTAATTTTTTTTGCGATTAAATAATATCATATGATATACATTGAAATTGAGCTATAACTGCAAGAAATAATAGATTTTTTCGCTTAGAATCATCTAACATGAATTGTTGAGTCACTTTGGCAAGGTAAAAATTGTGACAAAGTTATGCTAACATAAAATAGTGGAGCAAGTTGAATGATAAAAAAATTGAAGGCTTTTCCATGTGCCACATCGAGGCACACGACAAATGACCAGGTTTTGCCGTGTGCCCTTGATCTGGCACACGGCAAAGTGAGATTCAAATTTTGTAAACGACCTCGGATGGGGAAAAAGCCAAAATGAAAGTTGTAGATCTTGAAAAGTTATGAAACTTTGTAGCTGATAACGTTTTGATTTGAATTCGTTTAGGGCGTCAAACAAGCAATTTACACTCGGTTTAGCATAATATATGGGGAAAGAAAACGAAGTATACACACAAGTGAGAGTGTGGAGGAGTGGTAGAGGAGGCTACAAGCGAGGGGGGGGGGGGGGTCGCGGGTTCGAATCCCACTGACCGTGTAGTGCGCCCTTCCTTGATTAAATTTATTTTTGCCATTTATTCTAGGTCTTTTTCGATTTAAATTTTGCCTGAGTGTTTTTTTTGCCGAGAGCCATATTAGCACACGACAAAGACTTTACCGTATGCCCGAAAAAACTCCCACGTCAAAGGTGGCTTTGCCGGCCGATTTTTGCCGTGTGCTACACACGGCAAAGCCTTTGCCGTGTGCCCCTCGCACACGGCAAACTACTTGAATCCCGTAGTGATATGTTTAGGTGTATAATAAAATTAATGTATCTAGAAAAACTAAAACGACTAATAATTTTGGTACGGAAGGAGTAGCTTTGAACGACTGATAATAAAACGACTATGATGCAGACTATGATGCAGATTTGGATTCGGAGACGTCTTGCTGCTTTGTTTCTCTAAAAATCTAGGCTGAGGTTATCTTGATCTTCAAGTTTAGGCTAGCAACATCGTTCATGATGCAGATTTGGATTATGAATGTAACGCCCCAGCCTTCAGGTATCACGCAACCCTAAGATGCTACACAACTACACTATCAAATACTGGAAATTAAAATTTTAGCAGCATAAATCTATAAACAAGCACGACGCGGAAGCAACAATAGATTGATGTATATGAAAAACGTGATACTTGAACAAGACAACTCTACATTCTGTACAAATATGATTAAAGTTACTATAAGATTTAACAAACTCAGAATTGTGCATCATATCATTAAGAGATCCCGTAGAAGTGTATGGTGTGCAACTAACCCACTTTCCTTCATGCTAACTTCAAAGAATAACCTGGGAAGGGATATAACAAGGGTGAGATTGGATAATCTCAGCAAGTGAATTATTCTTTGAAGTTATATCCCTTGTTATATCCCTTCCCTTGTTATATCCCTTCTGTAACAAGGGAATAACCTGGTGATTGATGCTACTTATGTATCAAAGTGAGATTACATTATTGGACAATCTATTTAGACCGCAATAGATTAATTAATAATTTATCAAAGTAGCAAATATGAAAAGATAGCTCCACCATTTGCCAGATGTACCAAGAGCATAGCAAGAATAAAGTAATATTATATTCATACCGAGCTACTGTTAATAAATAATGTAAGATCCAAATAGGACGATAGTAAGCAACCCTTAACACAATCATAGTATATAGGTCTCCCTAGCAACTAGAAATAAAAGTAGCAATGTGCTGATCATATAATAATAAAAAAATTGAATAATATTTGTAATCCAATTAAGCTGCAAAGGAATGCAACGAAACGACACGTACAATATCTCCGTAATCGTGTAAGTCATACAAAATTCCCATCACCATGGAGGAGCATCACTATCAAATTATTTTTCATTGCAACCATATCAACCAATATCCAAATATTCATACAATAAAGCAAGTGAATGTAAGAGGCACACATATGGTATATCCAACTCTCATAAGCCACATCGCAGTGCGTGCCATAACGGCACATTGCATGTATGTAACGACATATCTCCATCACATCCAACATTAAGCCACTAAAAAAATGCATATCAATGCACATGAACTCCTGCCTTCATACACATCAAGGTATGAAGCTGCATCTCTATGCCAAATCAATGATGTATGCATATGGATGCATATGAACTTCTGCCTTCATACCCAACAAGGTATGAAGCTGCATCGTTATGCCCAATAAACGATACTGTACCGGTGCAGTCGCAACCATAGGTTTGCGACATAACTCCAAATGCAGTGCAATGCAGTGCAACATGATGCAATGCCACAAGATAAATGCCATATCCAAATAATATTCAAATACCATATAATCCATATCCAAATACCATGTACTCCATGATGGAAAAAGAGAATAGTCCATGATAATTAATATAGAGAGATACAAGCGGTGCTTCTGTAACATAAGTAGCATCAATCACCATTAAATAATGTAATCTCACATATGCCAAACATCAACTAAATAGTTAATCATACCATCATATTTATAGATCTCCTTAATCTTAAGGAAATAGGATAGCATGTAGCCATGAGTAATTCAAACATAGAGAAGAACACTAATTTCATAATCCAAGCCCGAAGCATATCTATCATATCAAAGAAAGAAAATAATGTTTCTAAATAGAGCTAGTCAACCCAAAGTTCAATCCTTATATTTGAACACATATACCCAAGAATAGTAGGAAACTACTTCGAACTTTATTCGTAATCCAAACTCCAATTTACCCACGCATGATAGCACTAGGAGACATAAGTAGTGTAAACACTATAAAGGTTTTCATACACCAAGATTAACATAACCTCTACTATTACAAGCCCACTCATTAGTAAACCGCCAAGTATTCCATAGATTTTACTCATATGAAAATATGTCATAGGATAAATTACTAAATATATGTCATATGTAAATATATTTTCATCCCCAGCCATAAATTCAAAATTCACCACATGTAGTCCATTTCATTTATCTATCCATCCATGCTGAAGTAAAAAGCCACGGTTACCTCTAAATTTATATTAGCAACAACGTTTCCTACTTCACCCAATAATTATGAGTCATGTCTAAATTTTTATCACATATAAGCATGTGTGCTGTATTTTATAAGTGGAGGCAGTAAAAATAGAATGTTAAAGTTGTAGCAACGCAACCGCTACGTTCACTTGCCTCCAATGAAGGGATGACCGCTTTAGGCGCGATCCGGGGCACTACCACCTGTTTTGACAATGCAAGATCAGGCAAAAAAAAATCATGCCAAAAAGTTTTACGGTAAGTAAAGCACTCCTTCGTGCCCTCCCAATCCACCATCCCACCCAAAAAGCGAAAAGGCCACAAGCCAACTGCAGCACTGCTGTATCACTTTTTGTACCATTTAATCCATAAAGGCTATGACAGCAAAGGAATACAATTTCTGGAATCTACGGACCAATAACTAAATGTTTCGTGTAGAAACTTTATTTTTTTCATGCCTCCAAAATGGTCCAAACTGCAGTTGAAAACATACATCTCAATCTGCCCAGAAAATCAGGACAGCAAGCTTCACATATCCATAACTCCAAATCCATTTGTCCAAAAATTCTAAAATTTGACCAGAGGATAAACAATTCCATGATCTACAACTTTGGTATTATCCATATTTGCATTAGAGGTCAATAAGATGGCCTAAAGTAGGGCTAAACCTTAACTGAAAAACTCTGTCAACAAAACAGTACATCTGAACTTTAAATCCATATATGGAGTTCCCCTTATCCAAAAATTATGATCTTTAACAATGTAGGAAGCTTATGAAAGTCACCAAAATATTATCATAGTTATAAAGCCTAATTATTCCTTTGTGGCTTTCAAATACCTCCTAGATACAACTCTGTCCAATTTTTTATCAGAACAAGACAGCTGTCAGACCCGAGGCAGCGGGACTGGACACTTGGCGTACATATTCTCATAGTAAGGGATGGCGCATGGGCCATACCTTATCATCATTGTAAGTAGTCGTATAGAACTAGGACTAGTCGAACGTAAGAAAACTACTTGACAATGTACTCGGGTAGGACTCCTCAGACCGTTCCCGACTAGGACTTCCATGTAACCCTGGCCCCCCAGACTATATATGGGCGGGCAGGGACCCCTCCAAAACACAACGTGCATACGAATAACCTCTAATGCAATACAAACCACACATGACGTAGGGTATTACGCTCTCGGCGGCCCGAACCTGTCTAAACTTTGTGTTCCTTGCACCTTCGAGTTCCTGATCTCGGCGACATCCTATCTACAACCTACCACCTCGGAGGTATCACTCGGTGGGCTTGACGGTAAAACACCGACAACAGCTGGCTCATAAAATCCATATCTCTCAAATCTCTTGCGCTAAAATCACGAAATTTGACAAGCTACTAGATCTGTACCCTGCAACTTTGTAGTTCACACCAAAAATCAGTTCGGCTTCTAAGTTCCCCGAAATGCTCTCTCAACACTGCTACAATAAAGTGACGAATCTGAAATCCTAGTAAAGTACCAAAACTCCTTTTCTCCTCACTAATCCACTAAATCTCCAACCCAAACTCATGCATGATCATCTAATTGGAGCAGGGAGAAGGGAATCCCACTCACCTTTGTCACCCTTGAAACCCTAGGGAGTGGAAACGGTGGGGAAAAGACCAGTCTACATCAAATATGCACCTCTCCTTCCTCCTCTCGTCGTCCTCGATCCTTTTTGCCACTCTTCCCCAATAATTTGGCGCTGCAGAGCTTGGATTCAAAGGTAGGCAGCCATGGGAGGGGAAGGGAGAGAGGAAGAACGTGAGGAAGAGGGGGTCGAGGTCAGCCAGGAGGAGGAGAGCATGAGGGCGGGAGAAAGTGGGTTGTTGGGCCTTGAAACCCCCCCCCCCCCCCCCCCCCCCCCCTCCCTAAAAACCCTTTTTCTCTTTTTTTTCTTTCTTTATATTTTTTTTACATAGTGTTACAATGAACACGCTTAATGAGCAGCAAATGCAAAATATTGAAATTGGACAAATTTTGCTGCTTTTACTCATTTACTGTGCGTGCAGACCAACCGGCTAGGGGTGCTTTGGATTTTACCACAGGTTTTGTGCACAGCCACAACACAAACCTGCGACAACAATGCTAGGCATTCGAACGTCCAAGCTACAAGGGAATGAAATTAAGACAGTTTTTTCCCCAATATAACAACATGATGTCTTTGATTGAACCACGACGGTGAATTTATATATATATATATATTTTTTCATATTTGGTATCAGTTGGTGAAGGACCATAGAAGTAAATTGGACCTTTGGCTGGACGCAAGCACGCCGGCGAGGACCTCTCGCGCTCCCGGCGACAGCTCCGGCAGGCCCTGGAACGCCGGCCACTCATCGAACGCCTGCGGCCCCCTCTCGGCGAGCGCGTGCCACAGGTCCATCACCCTGTCCATCATCTTCTCCTCCGTGTCCTCATCGAACATGAACTGGCCGGTGAGGAGTTCGGTCATGACGCACCCGAGCGCCCTGACGTCGACGCCCGGGCCGTAGTCCTGGCGCCCCGCCAGCTGCTCCGGCGAGCGGTAGAGCAGCGTGCCCACGCGGCGCTCCGGGTACGCCGCCCCCTCGGGCCTCGCCGGCGTGGCGAGCCCCAGGTCGCAGATCTTGACCGCGCCGCCGGGCCCCACGAGGATGTTGTCCGGCTTGATGTCCCGGTGGATGATCCCGACGCCGTGCATCCGCTGCCGCATCACCGCGCGGGCCCCGGCCTCGGGGAGCCGTGGCCGCGCCGCCGCCCGCTGGCGCCGACGAACTCCATGACGAGGAACACGTCCCCGGTGGCGGCGTCCTCGACGACGTCGCGGATGCCCACGAACCCGAGGGGTGGCCGCGGCACGCTGCCAGGCAGCCGGCCTCGCGGAGGACTGTGTGGATATCGGAGGCCCCGGCCCGTTTCACGGCCACCGCCTCGCCCGTGCCGCGGTGCCGCGCCTTGACCACCACGCTGAAGCTGCCTTCCCCGAGCACCTCCAGCTTCTCGTAGTCGTAGATGCTCCCGAGCGTGATTCGTGGTTCGCGCTGGCTTGCTCTCGCCGTCGGCCGCCGGGGCGGCTTCCGTGCCGTCGGGCGCCGGGCGCTAGCGCGTCGCCCCCGCCGCCTGGCCATGAGGAAAAGCCCTGTCGGATTCTTGGCGCGGCTAGGCGGTGTAAGGAGCAGGCGCGGAGCTACAGTGATGCATGGGTATTTCCGGAAATACCCAACTTTTACAGTAAAGTATCGACTATATACGAAGTATATGTATATATATATATATATATATATATATATATATATATATATTATGTTGCGCTAAATCATCTATTTTCTGAGCTACAACGGGCCAGTGCGTCCGCTAGTCCCCGCACAGTCCAACCCACAATCTTACTTTTCACACCAAGTCAGTAAATATATATATATATATATATATATATATATATATATATATATATATATATATATATCAGGAGAGGTTCTAAAAGGAGGTTTTAAACAAAAAAAAGCAAAAAGCTTGAGGACTGACCTTATGCCTAAGATCTGGCCATAAAGAATAAAGAAATCAAAAGAAGAGAGGGGGAAGGAGGCAGTGCGCCTGAGAAGTCGAAAACCAGCCAAGCCGGGAGTCTTTCGTATAATGTTTTGTTTAAATAGGACCCACCTTTAAAGACCGTTGTCTGTCTCAAACATGAGAGCAGGAGATCTTATACCGGGTGGGGGCAACTTAAGAGGGGGGACAGCCAGATACACTGCTGATTACTTAAGCCAACGGCGCAAGACCTACAACTGCCAACTCCAGACTAGTGGAAATGATGTGCACCATCAGATCTTCTATTATGATGGTACAACTATACCTAAGATAATATAGGAGGATGTATATATGAGATTATATCAATGGGTGATTGAAGGATCGAAAATAAAATATATTGTTACTTATACAACACACCTAAATCTTTTTCTAAAAATCTAGGGATAATTTATCATGCACTGTGACTAAAACACTCAAGAAAAAAATAATATATCGCTAGTAAGAATTAAAAATATTCATATTAAAAATAAATATTTAAGATATTTAGTTACTTTCAGTAAATATCTAAAAGATGTGTTTTTATATAAGGTGTTCCTTTCTCTCCTAAGTCATGTAAAAAATACCATAGAATTTAACAATAGAAAAAATATAGATGGCACCAGTGTCTGTACTTTTAGAACAAAGTAATTATAATGGCATCTATTACTTTGGAGTAAAACAGTCTAAATATTGGAATAAAAAATTAGGTACCCGCCCTATTTGTTTGGTTAATAAATGAAACAATTGTTTAGTTGTGCAACTTATCCAATGCGAATTAACTTTTTTTAGAAGAAAATTATAGTTTATCCGATGCAATTTGTTTAGTTTGAAAAGATTGTACTTACAATAATATTTCATATATTTTAAGATGGAAGAAAATTAGCTTGAGAAATGGGAATACCCAACTTCTTGATCCTGGCTCCGCCCCTGGATGGTCACAAGCAGAGCTTCTGTTACCGGGATCAGTAGATCTACGCTCCTTGTCTGCCGCGCTGAAGAAGGTGTGGTAGATGCACCATCGGAGCAGTGCGGCTCCAGCTAGAGAGCTAAATACGATAGCGATGATCGCCCCTAGCCTTGCCCTGCTACCGCCGCCGCCGCTGGGAGGAGAATGAGGTGGGTTTGGGGGGGCCATAGAGCCCGCAAGGACCCGCAGTGTGTAAAGACATGGAAGAAGCATTAGCATATGCATGAGATCGATAAGACCAGAACATGATGTAGCTTGCATCAAGAACATCGAGATGTAATGTGCATCAAGAACATCGAGGGCCAGCATCAGGGAGGAGCAGCTAGATCAACTACCGTTGCAGTCGGGCGCCGCGGTAGCCTTCGATGCCTGGACAGCAGCCGCGTCCTTCCCGCCGCACACCACGTACGAGCCGACGAGATCGAAGGCGGGCCTTGTGGTCACCACGTACATGCACAGGCAGCAGACACCCTTGTCGAGGATGCCGGGTGTCGGCTCGTAAATATATTTCATGAAACGTTTTCAAGATATTAAACACGCTTATAGCGTCAAAATCAATAGTGTTGTAAATACATTTCTTAACATGCTATTTGAAATCATCTCAAAATGACACGGAGTTAGACACACTTCTAAGCGTTGTAAACCTACAGACACATTATAAAGCGCATCAGACATTTATCTATATGCATGTAAAGATACTTTTTTGACATAATTGTAAAAATGTGTCAAATTGATACAAATTTAGACATGTTTTCAAACGTGAGTAGCATCTAGACAAGTCGTAAGCGTATTAAACAATTATCCATAGGAACGTAGTGATGGAGGGAAAAGGAAAAGTAATATAGCAACGTTGTCTATTACATGAAAAAAATAACTTTGGGCATTATTTTCCTTTTAGTTTAGATTTTTAGCCTATTGTTAGGGAAAAAGAAAAAATAACTTGGATTGATAGAGAACCATGGAGAACCGAAGTGAAGTGACGAAGAATGACACGTCTGCACACCATAAGAATGACACGTCTGCACACCATGTGGCGTGCAAATATATGGAGAGTTTTAAGTCAGAAAAAAATCAACGATAAAGACGAATCGAACCCGTGAACTTTCCCTACAAAGGCATAAGGTCCAACCACTTCACTGCTAGTCCATTTGTGTCAGATAGGAATCGAACACACTTTTACCTCGGAAACATTCAATGTAAAAAAAAACCTGGCACTAGAGAGGAGGATTGGAACCTGCAACACAACAGAGACCCAAGGTCCAACCACTACACTGCTCCATTTGTGGTTATTGTTGTACTAAGCCGTTTTGTAAGTATATGCAGCAGAGCTAAAATGGAAAAAAGAGAGCAGAAGCTGGCACAAAGAAGAATGTCCTAGCCATTCGGGCCCATCAGTCAGCAGGAGATAAATTCAGCAAAAATAGAGAGCAAGGTGGAGTCCCACCAAGTCTTTAAGGAAGAATTCTGCGCACCTTACTGATGCGCTATGCCTGATTTTGTGTTAGTCCAATTGGTATTTAGCTTTTTTGTACTTAGAAAATGGTTATAATTTGGGAAATTTTGTGGAGCACATAGGATTCGAACATGGGTCTCAAGTTCCAACCATGTCTTACCACCGGGCTATGCACCGTTTTTGACAAGTTTTGGCATCACATTTTTAATTCTATATTGTGCCATGTCGAGTGAGATGAAGAACAAAAGCATGGTTCATCTTTCTCCTTTTAGTCCAGAATTAAAATTTGTAATTGATATTTCTGCCTCATACGAACTCCAAACTTGATGGTTCTTTTTTCTGATTTTTTCTAAAATTATGTTCTTTCATTTAATGTTTTTTATTTCTATTATAATTTATTTTACTTGGATCTTTTACATATGGCTTTTTTCTTGCTCCATATAGAGAACATAAAAAAGTATTTTTGAATAATAATTCACGATGTAACTTCATATTTTCAAATATTATGGTAGGCATAATATTGTGTTAGAAATTTGAGGTGCATATGAATTTTAAAATATTATATGATATTCAAATCTTAAAGTTTTACTTGAGTTATAAGAAACTCGAGCTACAAAATAAGCATGCATCACCTGAAGAAATCTAGTATAGCTAGACTGTTGAACATTTTGAAATAGTAAGTCAATATTTAGAGTACACTACTTCTACACTTTCAAATAAATATTGAAATAATATAGCTACACTGTTGAATATATTTTCCTATATCGTTGAATGTTTTTTTAAAAAAATATTGAAATACCTACAAATGTACAAAATCCTTAGTTCCTTGAATTAGGCCATTTTAGAAATGCCAAAGTTAAATCCAAATATGCATTTGGTTAGTCCAAGCTAGTCTCACGAGAAAAAGGCTAACGAAGCATAGTTGAGATATGCAGCACTTCAAATTAACAACGACGGGTCATTTGGTGAATGGAGTGGCAGGTTGTTTGGGCTGCCTGTGGTTCATGGGCCACTTCCTGGGTCTTGTGTGATACGTACGTTTCTTTCTTCTGGTAGATATCTTTCTTCAGGTAGATAGATAGGATCCCAACCACAAACCCACCTCCCCCCATCAGATCCACGCCCCTCCAGTCCCTCCCCACCGACGCCTTTCCCGTGGTTGCCCGAAAATTTTTGATATTTACCACTGCAAACGTTGGGCTTCGCAAGATTACCACTACAAACATGAACTTCATAAAATTACCACTAATAACATTGACACATTGATTTCATTGCCATTTTATCTCTTTTATTCCTTTACAATTCATTTTTCCAATTACTTGGACCTGAAAGTACCAAATTGCCCCTTGTTATGTTTACGTGAAAATACATGGCGATTGACTTGATTAGTTCGGCAGAGAGGGAACCGGTTCCATTGGGCTTCGTGTGCTCGTGCCGCCGCCGCCATAATTGCTGCCGTCATCGTCGCCGACCTAATCGCAGTCGTCGTCGTTGACTGTTCGGTTCCTAGAATTAGGGGCACTAATGGGTCCGTCTTATCAGAGCAAGGCAACTCTCACCCACGGCCTTTCGGACCAGACAGCACTTTTGGGCCGTCCCGACCCATGAGCCCAGTTTGGGAAATTCCCCTTGAAACAGACTTCACGGCCCATAGCGCCAAGTCCGAGTGCCCCCCGCTCGGGGCCAGCCGAAGGGCTGCAGGCACCGCCTCTCCCTCTCTCCTCTCAGACTCCCGACTGACCCAAGTCACCGCCGGGAGGAAAAATCCCACTTGGTCACGTGTGCCCAGGCTTGGTCCGCAAGGGTAAACCTGGCCGTACCAAGTGGGCGCGCCCCTCTCGGGGTCGTACGCACGAACAGTGAGCCACTGTGCCCTTGTCACAGTAGAGGACCGGGACTGTGGCGTCCACTTGGGCCTTGTGATGATCGGGCTTGCCGTCTGTTGACGCAAAAAGCCGTAGGTCGGCCTTCAGCGCCGGCACACGCGAGGACCCGGGAGAATCTTGCTTTGCTCCTGCGCGACGTCCAAATCGGCTGCGTGGTGGTGCAGGGCGTGCCAGTCAATTTGACCTACAATTGACAAGGGACAGGTAAAACGTATCTTCGCCGGCTCCTTCCATGCTCTATCGGCCATGACGCCTCCTCTAGCCCAAAAAGTCCAATATGCTTCATTCTTTGTGTCTGATCCAGCGTCGGCCCAATTTCTATCGGCTTTCTGCTCAATAGGCTGACACGTGCCAAAAAACGGTGTCAACACATGCCCCCCAATTTTGGAATAAAAACGCTTTGTTCCGAAATTTCAGTCAAAGCTTCTTCTCCTATGCATCCCTTCAACTCATTGCAGTTCTTGATTTCCTGCATAGTATTTCAATTTTCTACGACTCATCGGTGCAAGAGTAAAACAGCCGATAGTGTATAACCTTTGACTTCTCGATCATCTTTATCATTACTTCTCTGAGAGAAAGTACAATCGGCCATCCATCAACCACCCCATCTCGTCAAGTAACTCCACGACTCCTCGATTATCGGGATGGTGACTGAAACGCGTCTCTGACTCCTCTACTTCCCTTTTAATTGCAGTCGTTCGGCTTCGAGAGTCTTTATCCCTTTCCTATAAATCAAAGTGCACAGTAGAGCACAAAGAAAACCCCAATCTTGCTCTTCTTCTTCCTCAGCTTTCATCCTCATTTGTGCTTCGTGCTTCGACGCCTCCCATGGCTGACAACAGGCCCCCGATGATGAGTCTCCTAGGCCAACTCAGCGCCTGCGAACCACTCTACGCCGACAAGGGTAAGGGTTCTTTGGTTTTGCATTACTTCTTTTGGCTTTCGATCTGATTTTCTTTCCTCATTCGATGGTGTGTACCATGCTAGTACGTCATCACGGCCTATGCCAAGCATTCCAGCCGCGGGTTCTCCCGGCTCTGATGACTCCTCTCACCCCTGGGTGACTGAGCTAGAATCCTCCCTGCGCGCATCCAAAGCCGCCTTAACTACTGTAGAAGCAAGGCTCACCACAGCCCGAGCCATGTTGGAGCAATCTGACTCAAGAGTAGCAGGTATATATTTTCGCATCACTGGACTAGATCTGCTCTTTCACTTCTGACCCCCAAATTCCCTTAGTTCTTGAAGCCCAGCTCCAGGATCTTCAGTTATCGGCGAATCAGGCTGCTGATCTCATCAATGCTCGAGGGACTTTGCTCGCCAACCGCTTACAAGATGTTCCCGTCCGCATCCGGCAGATTGCTGAAAATGGCATCTATGTTGGAGCGGCTACAACTTTGGCCATGGTTCAGATCCAGTTAGGTCACGACGTCCAGGATCTGGAGCCCATTCATGCTGAAGGGCAAGCTCTTCTTGAATTATGGGACCTCAGGGATGATCTTGAGTACACAGCCGCTGCTATTAGCGGAAGACATTAGTGTAGATTCCGTGATCAACTCGGTCTTTTATGATGATTAATTTCAACGTGAACAATAATGTACTGGCTATGCACCCTGTGAATTCTTTGGTTTCTTTTCTGCATAACCTTTCTTTAAGTCCATGTGCACTCGTGACTCATATTTCTGACTCTAAAATCGATTGACGCACTTAACATAAAATCAACCGACAACATAATCTGATTGTATATTTTTTCTTTTTGCACTAAGGGCGATACATATCGTATCGGCCATTCGAGCCTGATCAACGCGATCGGCTTTTACAAGACTAGTTCATCGGCCAGAAACCTTTTGTGTTACTTCTCCTCAGCCGATGAGACGCTTGTTCAGATTTCTTCACGGAGTAGATACTTCCGGTCCACCCTCCTAAACTGGATCATGACCAAAATCCTCCATCTTCAGGAAATCTTTCTCCCACACTTTGCCTGATATGCATTCCACGTTGTCGAAACCCCAAACTGGTGGATTGGCCGATGCAACACTTAAAGACGAATCTGCGTGCACTATTTCAACCGAGTCATTTTCCAACCACTGAATAAGGCATTGATGCATTGTGGACGGAATGTAGCAATTGGCATGAATCCAATCTCTTCCCAGGAGCAAATTGTACGACCCCTTGCCATCAATGACAAAGAACATAGTAGACAGGGTCTTGCTTCAAATTGTTAATTCGACAGTGATTGCCCCCCGAGCAGACAATGTATTTCCTTCGTAGCTTTTGAGAACCATGTCAGTTCCCATCATATCTTCCTCGCCAAACCCAAGCTTTCGAAAGACGATCTACTGCATGACAATGACAGCGGCCCCTCCATCGACCAACATCTTAGTCATCGGCCTGCCGTCAACGTGCCCTTTCACGTACAAAGGCCTCAAATGCCTTCGTTCCTTCTTGTTTGGCTTTTCGAATGATACCTGAACTGGATCCAGCACAAGTTCTGCCACTGCTACCTCATCATCATCATGAGCTAGTGCTTTGAATTCCATTGGTAGTACAAAAACCATGTTGACAGATGCTGACGGGGTAGTTTCATCGGTCTTCACGCGCCATACTTGTGATTTAATTGTCTTCTTATCGTATGCGTGTGCTTCCTCTTGTTCCCAGTGTCGGAGCCTCTGAACCCTCCTCTTCTGATAACGGGTCAACCCCTGGATGCACCAATCCGGGTATTCCTCTGGATCATACTTGTAACTGTCGTGACGCTCGAGTGATCGATCCAGAGGCGCTTCATCTGGTACACGGGCTGCAGCTTGCTCTTTGATTGTTGCTTGCTGAGGGACCCGCGGACCCAGCCGATCATGGACAGAGACACGATGTTTGCCTCCGAGAGTCGACTGCTGATGGTTGTCTCCATGGCGCTGCCCCTTGACATCGTATCGGCCTTCCTGTGTACCATTGCATTCAGGACAATCATCGGCCGATGGCAAGCACAAACCTTCGTTCCAGCAGAATGCAAAGAACGGGCACCACCAGTGTTCTTCATCACGCTTGTCTTTCTCTTCTTGACGGCGTCTTTCTCTTTCTTGCTGGCGCTGATACTTATTCAGGAGCATCTGAGATGTGACAACTCTACGTGGCCTCCTGAACCTCCCACCCTTTTCGTATTGGCCTTGGTTCCCCATACCGTTGGCCGATAAACTAGTCTTCGGATTTTCAGTATCACGATCAGGATGATCAGAAGGCGATACCTTTGTAGTTCTGATGACTTCCTGGGTTCTCACGTCAACCGCGTTGGCTGGGAAGTGGTGCTCGTCAATCTTCATCGGCCTGTCGAACTTGATTCTTCCTTGCTCGATGGCCGTTTGGATTTCCTTCCTGAACGTCTTGCAGTTGTTAGTATTATGAGTGACAGAGTGATGCCACTTACAATACCTACGCCCCTTTAATTCGTTGGCCGATGGAATCACATGGTTGGAGGGCAACTTGAGCTGACCCTCTTGCAGTAGTAGATCAAAGATCCTATCGGCCTTTTTGATGTTGAACCCGTAACTTTCAGCTTCCTTCTTGGCGAACGGGCACGAAATTGGCTTCTTGGACTTGACCCATTCAACAACGCTGATTTCAGCTTTGCTTTCTGATTTAGAAGAATCCCCAACATAGTTGACCTTCTTCTGGAACACGTTCTTCCTGGCGTCGTAGGTTCTGACATCAACATTAGCAAGCCTGGATGCTAGATGACTCAGGCTCTCGAACTTCTGGGATGAGAATTTCTCCTTGATGTGTGGCAGGAGTCCTTGAAAGGCCAATTCAGCTAACTAGCCATCGCTGAGAGATAGGTTGAAACAACGGCTCCTGACGTCCCTGAATCTCTGAATGTAATCCAGGACGGGCTCGTTATTCCTTTGTTGCACCGCAGTCAAGTTGGTGATGTTCATCTCTTGTACCCCTATGAAGAAGTACTTGTGGAACTGCTTCTCGAAATCGGCCCAAATGATTATGGAATTGGCTGGTAGTGATGCAAACCAGGCAGAGGCCTATCAGAGAGAGATAGTGGGAACAAGCGGATCTTCAAGGCCTCTGTCGCTGTGGCTTCCCCACATTGTACCAGGAACCTGCTAACATTCTCAACGGTCAACATGTTGCTCTATCCAAAGAACTTGGTGAAGAGGCTTCTGGGTAAGGCTTCCTGTACATGAATGCAGGCTCCTTTGGCTTCAAGCCGGACTGATTCTTCATCACATCGGCTATCTTGCTGGCCCAATCAACTTCAGGCTGCTGCACCATGAGGTTTGGTATCGGAAGGTTTGTATCTTGAAAGGCCCTCTGGATTTGGGGACTCGTCGGCTGTCCCACAGTATCTTCCATCGGCTGGAAAGCCGATGCATCTGCGCGATGCCCCCCGGTCTGAGTTGGTGCAGGTGGAGTCTGTGGTGGATGCTGGATTATCGGAGTAGATGGCACCAATGGCAGTGTGGTAGTAGGAAAGTTCGTCGTGTTGCTACTTTTTTCGAACATCTGTGGATAGATGTACGGCCAGAATTCCATTGGCATGCCCAACGTAGAAAGTACGAACCCTTTTGGTGTTTTGAACACGCCTCTGCTTGGTGTTGATGTGTTCATCGCGGGACTGGTAGCGAATGCCGTCGTCGGTGGCGATGAATCATGTGTTGCCGAAGGACCCTGGGCGCCTCAACACATAAGGCGATGAGCTTGTTCCAGCGCGGGCCATCGGCACACTTGTCGTACTGGGCAAAACACCATCGGCCATCATTGCTGATATTGTGACACCAGCAGCGGCTGATGATACCTCATTGGAGTATGATGGTCCTGTGTTACCCCCTTGAGTGTCCTCTGCTAGGACGTTCTTGACAGCGTCCTTGATGGTCTCAATCAGAACCCCTGATCAGAGCGTGGCTTATAGACTGATCGAACATCTCCTTCAATTTAGCCGAGTCTTGAGTGACAGAGATGCCCCCCGGCCCAGGTAGCGACTGCTTCTGTATTGCCTGCCCCCTTCTGGTTAAAGTGAACGCCTGGGAGCCTCTTGCTTCGCTCCTGTGCGGCGTCCAAATCGGCTGCGTGGTAGTGCAGTGCGTGCCAGTCAATTTGGCCTACAATTGATAAGGGACAGGTAAAACGGTTAAATTACCGGAACGTATCAGCTGGTGTTCCGAATCATTCTGTCACGTGCGTCGGCCAAGCATCTCCGGCCGATTGTGCAGGTGAGGCAGAGCTAAACGGGTTAGCCAGGCTTCGGTAGACTACACCAACACCTAGATCCGAACCCGATAGGCCTGGCGATGAGCAACAAACAAGCTGCGCGTCGGCCGATGGTATTTAGATCTAGGCTGGATAAATTGTGGTAAGAACTAAATAAAAAAGGTCAAACGAATCTAATCCTGCCAAATCTAGTAAATACCGATAACTTATGATAACAGCAAGAAACAAGCTAGATTAAACATATTAATCTAACAGGAATAAGCTGATATCGATAACTTGGTGAACAGACCAGACCTAGATCTAATCTGCTCGATAACTTGAACTAATACAGGATAGAGGAAGAAGCGATGCCCCGTCAACCTTAAGCCTATCTGCCTCGTTCGACGCGGAACTTACCAGCAAGTCGGAGATCGAAGTCGATGTAGCCCCACCTGCAGGAAAGAACTCGTAAAAGAAAAATCTACTGCAACTAAGGCGAAGCCGCCGAAAAGAGAAAAAGGGAAAAAAGGTTTGTGTATTGATCATTTGATGGTTTGATACCTGCCCATGGGCAGCTATTTATAGCCTAAGCTACAAACCATAATCGATTACGACGTACATTAATAAAGAAAACAAACTTTCCTAAACTCTATCAGATAACTTGTTGACGTAGCTTCGTCAGCTCCTTCCATGCTCTATCGGCCACGACGCCTCCTCTGGCACAAAAAGCCCAATATGCTTCATTCTTTATTTCTGATCCAGCGTCGGCCCAATTTCTATCGGCTTTCTGCTGAATAGGCTGACACATGCCAAGAAACGGTGTCAACACTGTCATCACGACTTGACCACCAAGAAACCATCAACCGGGATGGGACTTGGCATATAAACAGTCCTCCCCCGATGGGACGGCTGCCTCGTCCCATCGGGACTCCAGTACTTGTTGACTGACCAAGCCCGATGTATAGGTCCAGGACAAGAAGACCCCCAGGATTTCAGGATCACACGATCCCCCAAGGACATCGCCGACTGACCGTCTGTACGGGTCCATTGACGATTTGGGCCGCCCGACTGCCGGAGTCAAAGATATTTCTCCCCAAATCATTCTGCTCCAAGGAATTCCCTATAACCTGGGCCCCCTTGAGCTATAAAAGAGGGGTCCCTTTAGATTTAGAACAAGACAATAGAAGATATCAGAACTCAAGTTAGACAGCAGACCTGGCTCTCTAGCACTCGAAAAGCTTGTACTCCCCAACTCTCACGAGCACTTGGGCTCGAGCAATACATCCGACTGACCCATGACTGGACGTAGGGCGTTCTCGCCTGAACCAGTATAACCCCTCGAGTCATTGTGTGCTAGGCCACCTCCGATCACGACGTACGACACACACGCTGTCGAGTAGTTTACCTGCCGCCCACTTCCGGGAGCGACATTAATGCAATCGCTATAGTCGTCATCGCCGCCGTTGCCGTTGTCGCCACCGCTACCGTCTGGCCCTAGCAGGCGGGGGTGCTAGTCACCAAGTTTAGATGTGAGTACGCAACTGCGTGGAAGCCGATCCAATCTATTTATCTTGATGGTATTTTCGTCATCTCTTTGTTCTGTCTATGAACGTTGGGCTCTTGTGTGGTAGTATGCCAATTATCTGCATATAAATGTCATGCCAGTAGAGTACACTTTAGGAAAATCTCCATGGCATTTTTGCAAGTTTCAATGTAATCTGATGCACCGCAATTTTGTGTTCATATTTTGTGATTGTCCAGTAGATATTTGAGAAATATCCAATTAACACTTAAATAATTATCAATTTTATGCTCATATTTCTTAATTGTTTTAACTAGGCATGATTGGGAGGCAGCGAAGGAGAGCAGTTCTGTTACTAAATTGTTGATGGCCGAGGCTTACTCACCTATCCAAGCGACAACACCTATCCAGCAAGTCGATTGGGATAATTTACAAATAGTTGAGACACATGATGAGAAAGGCAGAATTGAACTAATGGGTGAGAATCAACTATACGAGATATTAGGCTTGAGGGATGAGGATGAGCGATCAAAGATGAGTGAACCTCCTATGATGGTTGAGCAGGGTGGTGATATTGAAGGTGCTGCCATCCATGTCAATGAAGCAACACCGGATGAGGTAGTGATTACATATGACAAGGACCATCCAAAAATGGACCTTGGCACTATGTACTGTCAGACCCGGGGCAGTAGGACTGCACACTTGGTGTACATATTCCTGTAGTAAGGGATGGCGCATGGGTCAAACCTTATCCTCATTGTAACTAGTCGTATAGAACTAGGACTAGTCGGAAGAAGGGAAACTACCCAATTAGTACTCGGGTAGGACTCCTTAACCCGTTCCTGGATAGGACTTCCTCGTAACCCTGTCCCCCCAAACTATATAAGGGCGGGCAGGGACCCCTCCAAAATATCTCATAACCTCAAGGCAATACAAAACAACACACAAGATGTAGGGTGTTACGCTCTCGGAGGCCCGAACCTGTCTAAATCTTTATGTTTCTTGCACATTCGAGTTTCTTATCTCGGCGATACCCCACCTACAATCTACCATGCACCTCGGGGGTGTCCCTCGGTGGGCTTGGCGGTAAAACACCGACATGTACCCATCAATGAACGAATTCAAGTTGGCTGTTAGGAAATTTGCTATCAATGAGGAGTTTAAGCTAGGCACGGAGAAGTCCGATAAGAGGTTTACAGGGTTCTGCAAGTCTAGTAAAGATTGTTCTTGGAGGATTGTTGGCAATAGACAGGATGATGAAAAATCTATAAAGGTGACACTTTTAGTTGATCGACATGATTGCATTTCAAGAAGCAGGGTGAAGACAATAACGCCATCTCAAAACTGGGTAGCTAGTAAGGCCGTGAGTAATTTTAGGAATTCACCCAATATGGGTGCTAAAGAATTGCAGAAAAAATTGAAGGATGATTATTCTGTAACAATTTCGTATGACACGGTTTGAAGAGGGAGAGAAAAGGTCTCGCAGAAGTTTATGGTAAATGGGAAGAGAGTTTTGAGATGTTATACAGATGGAAGGCTGAGGTACTGAAGAGGTCACCTGAAAGTGTCGTGGAGATTGAAGTTCTAGAAATAGATGGCAATATGTATTTTCATGGGTTCTTTTGTGCACTTAAACCATGCATTTATTGTTTTCTGGAAGGATGTAGACCATATCTGGGTATAGATTCTATTGCATTAAATGGAAGGTGGAATGGCCATTTTCTCTCAGCTACAGCAGTCGATGGTCATAATTGGATGTATCCACTTGCTTATGGGTCCATAGCTTCTAAAATAGAAGACAATTGGATTTGATTTATGGATCAACTTAAGAAGGCAATTGGAGATCCCCAACGTCTTGTTGTGTGCACAGATACTTGCAAAGGATTAGAGAATGCAGTAAAGAATGTATTTCCCAATGCTGAACAAAGGGAATGTTTTTTTTCCATCTTATGAAGAATTTTGTGAAAAGGTTTCAGGGCTTTGAAAGTATGTATCCTGCAGCAAGAGCTTACAGGGAAGAGGTGTTCATAGAACATATGGCAGGAATTTTTAAAGAATCAAACCAGGTTTGGATCTGGTTAAGGGACTACCACAATCTCAAGTGGATGAGGTGTGCATTTGATCCAGAAATAAAGTGTGACTATGTCACTAACAATGTTGCAAAGATTTTCAACAACTGGATCCGAGATATTAAGGATTTACCTGTTGCAGAACTAGCTGACAAGGTTAGAGAAATGATCATGAGTTTGTGAAGGACGAGGAGAAGGATTGCATAATGACTGCCTGCTGGAAGAATACTACCAGGTATTATGGTTCAGCTGAAGGCAAATACTAGAGATTTGCGACACTTGAAAGTTGTGGAATCTGCTAATTGGAGTGCAGAGGTTTGGGACAATAGCCACAACTGTGAAAGGCATATTGTCAAGCTTAATCAAGAGAGTTGTACTTGTCTTGAACGACAGCGGACTGGTAAGCCATGTCAACATGTTTTGGCCTTTGTGACATCACAAAGGAGAGTAGACCTTGAGCAATTTGTTCATGAATACTACTCTGTGGATAAATCCATGGCTGCTTATAGGAGAGAGATTGAGCCAATGATAGATAAATCACAGTGGCCACCACTGCAGCTGTCATTTGTTGTTGGGGCACCACTTGCTAAGAGAAATGTTGGGAGACAAAGGAAACTAAGAATCGAAAGGATGTCTTGAAGGTGGACACAAGAAGAAAGATACCAATGATGGGGCTGATGATGGCAGCACTGCTCACACCAATGCTAAGGGTAAGAAAATGATTAGATGCCCAATGACTTCTAAGAGATGTGGTGAAAAGGGTCACAAGCAAACTAGTTACAAATGTTCACTCAATGGAACCAAAAAAAGGTAAGTGTTATTTTTTCTTTCGACGCTTAAACTATCATCTTATCTCAAAATAATTGTTTTATTTAATTGTAGGAAGAGGTAGCCTAGAAAGAACAGTACAAAAGCTAGGCCGGGTGAGCCTAGCACCCCACAGAGACCAACTAGAGAACAAATACTACAGGAGAGTCCATCCATGCTCACTAGAAGGTAAATAGCAAAGATAATTTTTTAGCAATACAAATTAGAAACAAAATTATTTATCTAAACATGAGAACATTTATATGTGCAGCCGTCGAGCTCTCTGGTTGGGAGAGGACACTTCTTCCCAAATCAGAGCAAGTACTCCAGAGATGGACACTGCACCTCCAGCAAAGAAGATGACTCCAAAGAAAAAGCCCACTCCATTTCTCTCTAGGTTCATGTGTCAGGTTTAGATGTCTCCATTTATTTTGATAGTGTACCAAATGCCTATTTACAAGCAATCAACTTTGACAGTACCTAATTTACAAGCACTGAACAAGCACCTACGCGTCTTCAGTTTCGTCAGAAAGGCCAGTAGAACAGCTCCAGCTACCTCCCTCCAATCCAGCTTCCCTTGCGTCAATACCTGGGCTTCTGGCACCTTGCCGGGAGGCGGCAACGTGGGCTGGCGGGCGGGTGGCGGCGGCGTGAGCAGGCGGCCGGGTGACGGCGTGGGCCGGCAGGCTGGCGGCGGCGGTGTGCGCATGCGGGCGGGCGGCGGCCACGTGCGCATGCGGCTGGGCGGCGGCAGCTTGCGCACGCGGCGGCCGGGGCAGGCAGGCAGGCAGGCGAACCAGGTAAACAGCGACGGAGATAGTGAAGGCAAGGGGAGAATCGGTCCAAGCAGATAACGTTTGGGGTCAAAGGGCAATTTGGTACTTTCAGATCTAAGTAATTGGAAAAATGAATTATAAAGAAATAAAAGAGATAAAATAGCAATGAAATCGGTGTGCCAATGTTATAAGTAGTAATTTTACGAAATCCATGTTTGTGGTGGTAATCTTGCGAAGTGCAACGTTTGCAGTGGTAAATATCCAAATTTTTGTAGTCGCCCCTCCCTCCGCCGTGGCCGCCCTTCCCTTCAGATCCCCGCCGGCGGCAGCCAGATCGTCCCCAAGGCCAGATCGTCACCAAGATCCGGCGTCACGGGCGCATGGCCAGCTGCTCGGTGCGGCGGCATGCGGGGCAGCGGCGGTGGCAACAGGGCGAGGCCCTCCCTGTGGATCTCGGCGACCCGAACCGCCTCCCCGCGTCCGCACTGAGCCCCCACGGCCTCCTCCCCGCCGACAAGGTCGCCATTATCGTCGTGCACAAGATGATGGGACGGCTCATGTCCAGCAAGGACGGCACCGGCAGCGTCCGCGTCATCCAGGCCGCGCACTGCATCGGCGAGGCTGTCGAGCGCGAGGTGAGTCGCTTGTTTACTGCTATGTTTAGATGCCTTGCAGTGTTTGTCGTGGTCGGCAGAACAAATCAAACAAGAGGGTTCATCTCAGAACTGATGAGCGCATCAAACAAGGGGCTTGGATAGCTATTTTGAGGTAGAGGAACTGATGAGCGCATTATGCAAGTAATAGAGTCTTTTACCTGTAGATATTATAAAAGTTGTTGGTTATACGTGTCACTGAAAAGTTCGGAGATACTTGTGCGTCATCGCACCAACTTGCTTTTACCTTCGTATCATTTTGGATGGAATGAGATCCAACGGAAGGTAATGGAGGTGTAAATTATCTGTTTTACCCTTCTATTGTAAAACATGAAATAAATAAGAAAAATTCGTAAATAAAATTACACCCTTCAACCAATTCCACCCCGGTTTTGATCTGACATGGCTGACGTGGACGACACGCTGCAGTACACATCATCCTTCTCGTTTCGTTCTATCACCTCTTTTCTCATCAAAGCTCCCTAATCTCCTCCCATGACCGTCCACCTCTTGCCGGCGAGCTCGGCCGCCATGGCTGTGCCCTTTTGATTGGCAACTGCAGTAGCGTGTAGATGAGATTAAGCTGAGTCCGAGAACCGATGCTTGCTCTACTCTAATTTGGAAATGGTGTTGCTGATTGGGAAAAGAAGAGAGCAGAGATGACATGGCGCGAGGGAGATGGGGAGGTGCTGGTCCTGGCCGGTTGGTGCAGAGAGAGAAGGGTTGGGACAGAGAGCAGAGGAAATGCCCTGGGCGGCGAGGGGCCCTAGGCGCATCCCTGGACGGAGGGTGGGGGGGGGGGCCTTGGCGTGCGCGGCGCAACGGCGGCGGCGGCGGCCCTGCCGCGCCTCACCCGCGATGGAGGGGAGGGGACGAGGGAGGGGCGACGAAGGCTGCGGACGGGGAGCAAAAGGGCACTGAGGTGCCCTGGCTGAGGATAGAGTTTGGATCAAGGGTAAAATGGTCATGTTACTATGATGGGTTCACATGTCAGACCTCGTGCTAACGGAACGTGGATGGAATGGTATAGAGATAAAAGAAAGTTGATACGATGGTACATAGGTGTCTTCGACCTTTTCAGTGGCACACACGTACCACCAACTTTTATAATAGCATACATATAAAAGACTTCAAGTAATAACATGTACAATCTAAACTAAATGAGCAATTATATAATCTTAGAACTGTGCTACGATGCGACCATGATCTGAATTTTGACCTACCTGCTTATGCATCAATACATGCATATATACATGCCCTGTATCTGTAATTTGATCACTGAAAGCAGATGGCAATTTAGCCTACTTGACATTGCGTGCGATAGCGTATGCGTATTTGTGTTTGTGCATGGAAAAGCTTAGGAGAGTTAAGAATTTGGTACTATTAAAGTGATTTAGAATATGTCTTCTTGCAGAGTCAGTTGACCTTATGCACTTTTGGTAACGTACTGAAGTGCGATACCGTAGCTTTCTAACGTGCTGCGGTGGCAGCGTTCCAGCGCACACAACAGAGTGGCGTGTTGGCATGCGCCACGGGCGTGGATCACACACCTGTAGACGCCCCGCGGGCCGCGGCTCGGACAAGCGGACAGGGCACACAGCGAGCGCATTGGAGGCTTGGAGCATTGCATGGTGCACAGCCGGTGGTGCTCTGCACGCCACAGGCGCTTCGATCTCAACACTGGTGATGGTGGTAAGGTTTGGATAAGGATACAAGTATCGGGCGATTGACGTCGAGTAGGTAGTAGTTTAACTTCAAAAGATGCGCCACAAATTCGTGATTCTTTTGGCAAGTAGTGCCTCTGGTACTAATGCAGGAGGCCAGGCTTGCTATCACTTCAACTTAGCTGACAGCTGATTATCTAGTTTTTTGGGGGTTTTTTCGGAAACCTTAAGAACTCCCATTCCGAAAATTCCGACACACAACTGAATTTGGATTGCCTTTCACTTCTTCAAGGTATGGCATCCCAAGCAATGCGGAAGAATAGAGAAGATCCACCTGTGCCCTTGCAGTTTTCGGCACGGCGATCACGCGACGAGGACAACGATGGGGCTCGTCACGATGTGGACGCCGTCGCTCCACGCGTACGACCCCGCCACGAACCGCCCTCTCGCCGCCCGCCCGCCCGCTCGCCTTCGCCTCCACCCTTACCCTGAACGCCTTCTTCTCGCCGGCCCGCGCGAAGCGGAGTCGCCTCGGCGAGACCTCCACGGAGACGCCCGGTGGCGCGGCCACGGCGACGGTGTACCGCGCCTCGCCGGAGCCGACGTGGGTCACCGTCCGGCGCACGGTCACCGAGCCGTTGAGGCCGTGCACGGCCACCGAGGGGTGGTTCAGCTGGTACGGCGGCGGCGGGCGCGCCGGGCACGGGACGGAGGGGTCCAGCTGGGAGCCGGCGCTCGCGCACGCGAACAGCAGGTAGTCCTCGTACGACGCGTCGTACACGAGGCCCGGGTCCAGCGCGTGCCTGGGCCGGATGTGGCCCGAGCCGTAGTCCATGGGCCCCGCGACCGTGCCGTCCCCGTTCATTAGTGGGCCGCCTTCCGCGTTGTTGGTGCGCGCAAAACAGAGCACGAGTTTTTGGGTTGGATCAGAACTTCAGATGCGGCGGAGGTTCAGAGCTGAGACGTTTACCGGTGGTCATGATGGCCGATCGGATCGCGGCGGAGCTCCAGTCGGGGTGGGCGGCCTTGAGGAGGACGGCGGCGGCGGAGACGTGCGGGCACGACATGGACGTCCCCGACATGATGTTGTACTGCACCACGCGGTGGTCGCCGTCGAGCTTCGTCGGCGACGACGCCTCGCTCCACGCCGCCAGGATGTTCAGCCCTGGCGCCGTAATGTCCGGCTGCATCGAGGGCAAGGTGAAGTTGGTACGCGTTCGAGGACAAAAGAAAAAATGGCGTGGTGTGTGTTGCGTTCGATTCGAAGTCTGTACGTACCTTGAGAATGCTGGGCTCGAGGACGTTCGGGCCGCGCGACGAGAACTGCGCCATCACCGGCGACGGCCGGACGTCCACGACGGTCCTCGAGGGGTCCAGCACGGCGGTCGGGCTCGAGCTGGAATTGATGTAGGCGAGGATGGTCTTGGCGTCGGCCGCGGAGACGGCGGTGCCCGGGAGGACGTGCGAGTCGACGGGGACCTCGCTGCCGGAGGCTGGTGGGTTGCCGAGCAGGATGGCCGCGCCGCCCGCGCGCTTCACCTCCAGACCCTTTTCGACCCTCAGGCCACTGCCTCGCAAGCACACCACGATCTTGCCTCGCACCTTGTCGGCCGACAGGGAGTTCGGCAGGCATTGGCTGCGCCGGCCGTTGAACCATGTTAGCACTTGTTCATCGTCAGCAAGGCGGGTTAGTGCGGTTGATTACTCACTTGGAAACGTTAGCGGGCGTCCCAGGAACAACGGCGTCTGCTGCATAGACCAAAGGATACAGCTTGTTGCCGGGAAGTCGGTATGATGTTACTGTTTGGCCCTGGTTGAACACAAACACAAACGCAAGTCAGATGTACCATTCCACTCGATGTCTCGATGCCTGCATGCACGCAGAACAGCACGCCCCTTGTCTGCTTACCATGATCGCCACTCCATTGCCGAGCTTGATCGGGGAGTTGAAGGCGCGGTCGATGCTGCTGGCGCCGACCGTGAGCATCCACGGCGCGAGGTTGGAGACGGTGGCCGGCTTGGGTCCCGAATTCCCGCCGCTGCACGAGACGACCACGCCGCGCCTGGCGGCGTGCAGCGCGCCGACGGCGATGCCGTCGTCCGCGAACCGCATCGGGGCCCCCGTGGAGCCGATGGAGACGCTGAGGACGTCGACGCCGTCGCCGACCGCGTCGTCCATGGCGGCCAGCATGTCGGCTTCGAAGCAGGTGTTCACGACGTTGGGGTCGGGCCCCGGGATGGGCCAGCACACCTTGTAGACGGCCAGGCGCGCCGCGGCACCCCGCCCGAGGCCGCCCCCGCCGCGAACCCGCCCAGCGCGGACGCGCCCGGCACGGTGCGGCCCGCGACGGTGGACGCGGTGTGGGTGCCGTGCCCGTCGTGGTCGCGCGGCGAGCGGAAGGCGTACGTGGTGTTGAGGCCGTTGTAGTGCGCCTTGTATGCCTTGATGTAGTATCGCGCCCCTATGATCTTCCTGCTCGACCCAATTGACTCCGGTCAACGATTACTCGGCACATCGCCCAGTTCATTTCCATTCGGATTACCTCTTCGTTCCTACTTGCTTATTGTTAAGTATATTTATGGCTCCGTGAATGAAAGAAATATCACATAGGAGTAATCAGTGTAGACAATTAGTTTTGACTCGAGTAGCATCTACAGTATGAGAGCACTGGCGGGGATCCATGATTTCCACCAGCCATCCCGTCCTAGAGCAACTCCAGCAGACCCTCTAAACAGGCTCCTATCCTAAGTTTAGAGGGTTTAACAAAAAGAAAAAGTCCAGTTTACAACCTCGAACTATTATAAAAGTCTCATTTTCAACCTTGAACTACAAAACCGAATAACATAGGTCATCTAACTGTCAAAACCGGATGATTTTGACCCTTTGGGTGGTTTCAAAGATGGTTTTCATTTTATAAAAAATAAAAATATTTGAATTTAAATTAAAAAATCATAATTAACTCATTTTAAATCAGAAAAATAAGAAATAGATATCAAAAATTTTCTAAAAATGTAACCAATCTATTGCAACTCTACTTGTCATTTATTAGGATCCAATTTTTTTAAGTTCATAGTATTTGTTTGCTTATAGTTATGTCTATAGTTTTTGAATAAATAAGATTCAAATAGAGCAATAATAGATAGGTTATATTTTTAGAAAAATTTTGGTACTAGTTTCATATTTTTCTAATTTAAAATGAATTTACTTTGATTTTCTAGATCTAATTAGATTTTTTTAATTTTTAAAAAATACAAAACCACCTTGAAATCACCGAAAGGGCTAAATTTGTCCAGTTTTGATAGTTGGATGGCGTATGTTACCCGGTTTTGTAGTTTAAGGTTGAAAATCAGACTTTTACGATAGTTCAAGGGTGCAAACCGGACTTATCCCTTAACAAAAAATATGCACTCTAGTAGACACTCTACTAAACCATCTATTTTGGGGAAGCCTTCAAATTCTCTCCTCCCTCTATTCCTAGGGGGGCCTAGGGAGCCCTCTTGTTGGCGCTAAAAGTCGGCTAGGAATCGGCCGATGACCTTCAGCGTCGGACACACGACCCGGGAGAATCTTCTTAGCTCTTGTTCGGGTTATTGCCCTGGTGCGGTTCTCGCGGCGTGCCAGTCAATCTGACCTGTTGATTGAAAAGAAATAAAAGTATTAAATTCCGGGCGTTCCGATCGGCTGGGGTTCCGATCTGTCCCGAAGAGCGTATCGGCGAATCGGCCGATTTGCTACGAAGATGACTAGCTATGGATCAGCCGATAATCACGTAATAATTGCAAAGAAAACTGCTGGAGCAACTTAAACAATTATTACAGATGCAACACTTGAAATAGATCTAATCGGCTATATGACGATGAACGAGTTAGAGCGATGAAAGAGCCGATAGTTCCAATCAGGACTCTTTCCATTGCTTCTCGACCGAATCAGCATCGCTCCGTTGACCAACATTAGGCCACTTTTGACCGGGATCCTCTGTTGTGGTTCCAATAGTCTCACTCTCCTTATCTGTTGGCGCAAGTTGCATCGCCAATCGGCCGATTCCCAACTGTAGCCTCAATCGGCCGATTCTTTACTGTAGCCTTTAGATCTGCCGCATCGGCCAATCTCTTCTCCTGACGCTGATTCAACACGTGTCAAAATCTGGCGTCAACACATGCCCCCCAGTTTCGGAGTAAAACATAATTTTTACTTCGAAACTCTTTTCTTTAATCTTTTTCTCCGAAACGGGCGCAGTAAAAATCTCCTTCCATTTCGCGGTCTTCTACATAATGATTGCAATTTTCTCGGACCAGGCGCTCGAGACAACTGTTCCCCTAGAATTCGTGTAGACGGCGCGGCAAAAATCCCGCCTTTGCCCTTTCTCTCTCGGAATGTCCTTAAGTACCGGCATTCTCCGCCTTCCTTTCTCCACAAGCCTAGTAATCTCCACCAGCGAACCACTGTTCATCTTCTCCCTGTGCCCTCTCGATCTCTAACCGCTCCCTCCAGCAATCTTGCCTGCGACCTGCTAAACCCTTCCAATGGCGGCGCCATCGGCAACTTCTCCAACCACGGAGGTTCCGTCAGCAACCCCCTCAGCGACGGCGGCCCCATCGGCGGCTCCACTGGCGGCTCCATCGGCGACGATGAGCTTCATCCCGGAGGTAATCATCCGAAACTTTCCTCTTTTATTCTTTTACGGCTCAATTATTTTCTAGACCCATTCTCAGTTTTTTCCCCTTTTTCCCCTCTTTTTTAGGCATTTAGGCACCAGATTACTATTCCCCTTTCCGAATCCTCCGAACTCATCTGCTTAGGTCCTATGGGGAATCTAGATCCAACCGATTTGATCAACCTAGAAACCCACAGAATTCCGTTCAAGCAATCGCCCATGGATTTAGGTCAGTGGGCAGGTGCCTTTAGATCTTGGCCGAATGAGACCCCTGGCTGGAAAGAATGGTACCATAGAGTAGCAAAGTCTAAGAGAGTTCAGTGGGATGAACTAAAAATCGGCCAGTGCATTGATCTCTCTCTGTCCCAAATGGAGAAAAACGAGCCCTTAGTAATAGCGGCCTCTTACTTCTGGTCCGACGCGCTCAACGCGTTCCTTTTTGGGCATGGACCCATGACTCCAACCTTGGCCGATGTTCTGATGTTGACTGGCCTTGATATCTCCTCTCCTGACACCCCCTTTGATTATCTGATCAAACCATCTCATCAGCTAGAAACAAAAGGAATCGGCGGATGGAAGGGGTATATCAGCAAGAATATGAGGACTGGGATGATTTCAAAGAGAGAACATACGGCGTTTCTGATGATGTGGCTAGAGAAACATTTTTTCTGTGGCAGAGCAATTGGTCCTTCATCTAATACCCAAGCCCTGGCAGAAGCTCTGTCACTAGGATCGGCCGTCCCCCTTGGGAAGCATCAGTTAGGATCGACCTATCATATGATGCACCAAATCGGCGTCAGACTGTCAAAAGGAGAGCCGATTGGCAATCCTGGTGGTCCCTGGTGGTTTATCACACTCTGGCTCAACTTATATATGAGCAAGGTCTCCCAGCAACAAATAGAGACCAAGACTTTTCCCAATATTGAGTCAGAGGCAAACCCCACCATTCAACGATGCTGTATATCTTTTGGAGAAGCGGCATCGGCCTTCCCTGGCTGTCAATTCACTGCCACCCGAACGGCCGAATACTTCAGATGTTTCTACAACGGCTTCAGTGAAGAGACTATCAGTTGGTATCCATATCAGACAGTAGGGACGATTTTCGAGCTTCCCGTCTGCTACGATTCATCCTCCCATACTTTTGATAGTGATCTTATGGATATCCTGATCAAGCCAGGGATTTTACCGGCAAATTTCTTTTCTGGAAAGGATTCCCCCACCTATGAGTTTTATAATCCATCGGCCGCAACAAGGCAACTGGGCTTTGGTCAACTGCCGATTCAGGTTTACTTTGCCGGCCAAGCAAAATTTCGAGATGAACTGACCAAGAGCCTCAACTACAATCGGCTGTGCAACTTAGTGCCAGACTCCAGTACCATCGACCTGAACAACTGGACGGTGGCCCCTTTTGCCGTCCAACAATTCAAGCTGTGGTGGGCAGAATGGAAGCAATACCTCTTTTGTCTATCTCCTTCAACATATTGCAACAGTTTGGAACCCGAAAACATCGATTCAAGTGCAGCGGTATGACCTTTCTCCCAGCCGATTTCAATATTGTCTCTTTCCATGCTACAATCTTACCGTTAACTTGTGTTTATCTTTTCAGTCTGAAAGCCAAGTTCCTCCGATGCAGAGCCGAAGTGGTAGGCCGATAGAGAGCGATCGTCCATATACATCATTTCCACTTATCGGCTATCACGCTCCGACCATCAAGGACATCACTAGCGGCCGATGGAAACAAATGCCGAAAAGGCCAACCTTAAAGAAAACAAGTCGTCGAGTGCGTTCCCGCATAGGACCGACTGACCAATCGGCGGTAGTATCGGCTGAAACCCCAACTCCTCTAGCCTTGCCGACTACCGAGATGATCGATCCCCAAACTGCCGCAGAAGTCGGAGCGGCCGCTGCATCACTGCTGGTGGAAGTTGTTTAGGTAACCTCGCATACTTCACATATCTTTAAGTACTCTATCAATATTAACTTCTCCCTTATGCCAGGCTGCACAGACCGCTCCACTGCAATCCCCACAGCAATCGGCCACATCCCAAGCGGAAGCCGAAACACCAGCAACCCTCCTCATCGAGGTAGATAATCTCTTAATTCAATTTCTCGACATTCAAAAAACTAACTGACTCTGATCCAGACCGATCTGGGTGCGTCGACTGTACCCCCTCAACAAACATCGGCCGGAAGACTCACAGAGGTATGGCAAGTATCTCATATCATCATATTCAATTATCCGCAGTATGCTCATAGAATCTATTTCCCATACCTTTTTAGGAAGCTGGCCCAAGCAGAGCATTGATAGTTGTTGAGTCCTCTTCTTCTGATGAGCCGATTGCACCGGTTCCTGAGACGAGGGAGGCACTCCCATCGGCGCAAGCAAGAGAGATTTGCTTCAAGGAGGTAATAAACTTATCACCGGAATCGGCCGATTCCCCTTTACTGCTTGCTAATCCTTGTCTTTATTCTTTCGCAGGAACAAGACACTCCCAATAACAGCCTTTTCTCCTTCGCGGTTTCCCTGCTTGACGATGAAGAAGTCACTTCACGCCAAGTTCCGTCGAGCTCAATTCCTGATGATGTCCGCGCCAAGCTCGAGAGTATGCGGATCCTCCTCCAAGATGATATCGGCCGATTAGTTGGAGATGCCTCACTGATTCAGCGGCTTCTCAATGACATCAGAGGCCGAATCCCGGAAGAAGCGACAGAGATTCTAGAACCTGCTGCATACATAGAATCGATACAGACCTCAGTGTTCAGGGCCCTGCGTCATGTGGCCGATCGTGCCCAGCTAGCAAAGACCCGGGAGGAAGCCGATTCTTACAAACACAGAGCTCAAGAAATACATCAACGGATCAATTTCCTCGAGAACACCTGCCCAGATATCGTCGGCACAATAGATCGCCTCAAACGGAGGAGGGAAAAGCTAGCCAAAGAGATGGAGCAGGTAACCAAGGACATAGCTGCTGAAGAAAAGAGACTTCAAGAGCTTCCATTTGTCGTCGCCGGGCTGAAGCAAGAAAGACAGAACCTGGCCCGTGAAGCGATAAGACTTCATCGTCATATGCTGGAAATTCCCGGATCGGCCGACGACGATCAAAGAGTATTAGACTCGGCCGATCAGATTAGGCAACGAGCTATTGCGACTATAGATGCCCTCCTTGGGTTGTAAAGAATCTTGCAAACATTTAATGCTCCCTTAATGTTGATGCGCCGATTCGAACTTGGACCGCTTCCTTTGGCAGCTTTGCATTTATGAACGCTTTTACTCTGATAGGACGTGTCCCACTATCTCTTTACCTCCTCTCTATAAGTACGAGATCCCACACCGTCTCCAGAGGCATCTGCATTACCCATCTTCTCCCCCTCCAATAACTGGATCTCTATCCTCCCAAGCTGGACATCAAGATGTCTTCTTCATCTTTCTCCTCCTCTGTCAACCAGGTACGAACCCTCCTCTATTTCTCCCCTTGACATCTCAATCGCTCTGATGCTGGGTAGCAGTTTATCTCTGTTTAGCCAAAACATCTCAGTCCCAGTCTGGAACGAGCGATTGAAGTTATGCATTCAGACGAACCACTGTCGCAGGCAGACATAGATCTGATAAGAGCTCACTCTGAAGAACTTAAAGGTCATGTTCCTGCTGATGTCCAGAAGTACTAGGACCGTATAAACGCTCACTGCCCCAAGCGACTGCCAACTAAAAGGAGTCCTCCACTCCCTCGCTCAATTGCCCTTTAAGATGCGGCAGGAACACCTCAACCACCTCTCGATAGGAGCCATCCACTCCCTCATCAAGTCGAGACTGAAGCCACCATGGAGAATTTGAAGGAGAAGACCACTCGTCTTCTGATAAAACTAGGCCGGGTTGAGAGAGAGCTCAAGAAAAAGCGTGATCAGTAGATATATTGGTACTTTTTATTCTAAGGGCGACTTGTACCACGTCGGCCATGTACTCTCCTATTTTTTTTACCGAATAATGAATCGGTCAGACCAAACCAAAATATTTCCTCCTTAAGGCGATGTCATTTTTACATCGGCTATGTAGACAAAAGCCGATAGGAGTCGGCCATGTTATCTTGATGTATCTTACTTCAAGTTATGCATCTACCCAAATGCTTGGATAGTACCTCTTCAGATATCTTCCGTTTAAAGCTCTTGGGAATTCTTCCCCTTCAATAGTTTCTAGAATATATGCATTTCCCGGAGCACATCGGCCGATTCTATACGGCCCTTCCCAAGTGGGCGACCATTTACCGAACTTGGGATCTTTAGACCCTAGAGGCAGCACCAACTTCCATACCAGATCTCTTCGAGAGAATTGCTTGACTTTGACCTTTTTGTCATACCACCTGGCCACCCTTTTCTTGTTTTCTTCGATGCTAATCAGTACCCTCAACCGCTGACCCGCCGAGTCATCGAGCTCATCCTTCATGAGAAAGGAATAGTCATCGGCCGTCAACTGATCTTGCAAGCGATATACGTCTTGACCCCGTCCTTAATTCCCAAGGCAGAACTGCCTCGTGACCATATACCAACTGATAAGGAGATACCTTAGTGGCCCCGTGGCAAGCCATCCTATAAGTCCATAGAGATTCAGCCAAAGACATGTGCCACTTCTTGGGTTGTTCCTCTATTTTCTTCTTGATCAACTTGATTATCCCCTTATTGGACGATTTCGTCTGGGCATTGGCTTGAGCATAGTACGGAGAAGAATTAAATAATTTAATCCCCATATCGGCGGCGAATTCTCCAAATTCTCCTGAGGTGAACATCGTTCCTTGATCAGTTCTGATAGTCTGAGGAATACCGAATCGATAAACAATGTGATTCTTAACGAACTCGATCATATCGGCCGATGTCACGGTCCTTAACGGAACTGCCTCCACCCATTTAGTGAAATAATCAGTGGCTACCAATATAAACTTATGCCCTTCGCTCGATGGAGGGTGAATCTGTCCGATGAGATCTATTCCCCAACCTCTGAACGGCCACGGCTTGATTACAGGATTCATAGCCGAAGCTGGCGCACACTGCACATTGCCAAACTTCTGACAGTTTTGGCATCCTTTATAATATTTGAAACAATCCTCAAGAATCCTTGGCCAGTAATACCCATTGTTTCTAATCATCCAATTCATCTTGTGAGCCGATTGGTGGGCTCCACATACGCCTTCATGGATTTCCCCCATCAGGACCTTTGCTTCTTCCGTTCCCAGGCATTTGAGAAGAACCCCATCAATCGTCCGGTAAAACAAATCGTCTTCAAGTAACACATATCTTGTGGCCTGGAAACGCACTCGCTGATGCACCTTCTGGGACGGATCCCTCAAGTAATCGGCAATCTCCTTTCGCCAATCATCGGCCACGAGCTCTAAAATCATAGCTCCTTGAATCGGCCGATATCCGGACGCGTGTTGGGCCAGCCTATTGGCCTCTTCATTATAATTTCTGGGGATGTGCTCAATTATTGCAGACTTGAATTTCTTTAACAGCTGGAGGCAATCTTCATAATAAATCCTCAAGATATCATCTTTGCATTCAGATTTCCCCGTTAACTGATCTATGATGAGCATAGAATCCCCAAAAATTTCGACTGCATCAGCCTTGACTTCCCTTAATAATTGGATACCCTTTAGGATGGCTCGAATACGCCTGGACAGGTTGGATATGAATCTTCTGATAAAATTGACCTTGCCGATGAGGGATTGCAGCTCAGTTTTATTCTGTGGGGCTATAACTTTGTTGATGGCGTCTATGGTCTTCCGGTTAACCTCTATCCCGCGCTCATGGACCATGAATCCTAAGAATTGCCCGGCCGATACACCGAATGCGCACTTGTTCGGGTTCATTTTCAACCCATGCTTCCTTGTGCACTCCAGTACTTCTTGTAAATCGGCCAGATGTTCCTGATGACCTTTTGACTTGACCACAACATCGTCGATGTAAATTTCCACCGATGCACCAATGAGCTTGTGAAAGATATAGTTCATGGCCCGCTGATATGTAGCACCGATATTCTTTAACCCAAAGGTCATTACAACCCACTCGAATAGACCAAGGTGACCCGGACACCTGAAAGCCGTTTTCGAGATATATTCTTCGGCCATTAATATTTGATTGTACTCAGCATTACCATCCATGAAACTGATGACTTTGTGTCCTGTGGCAGCATCTATCAAGAATCGGCCGTCGGCATTGGATATCCGTCCATTGGTGTAGCCTGATTTAGGTTTCTGAAGTCGATGCATACGCGCAATTTTCTGTTCTTCTTATATACGGACACAATATTAGAAATCCATTCGGCGTAACGGCACTGCCGAATAAATCCTGCTTCAATCAATCTTGTGATCTCGACCTTTATATCACGTAGAATTTTAGGATTGCACCGTCGCGCAGGTTGCTGATATGGCCGATATCCTGACTTTATAGGCAACCGGTGTTTAACAATGGACTGGTCTAGACCAGGCATCTCATGGTATTCCCAAGCAAAGCAATCCTTGAATTCTTTTAATAAACTTATCAATTTACACTTATATCCAGGATCCAAGCTAGCACTAATATACGTCGGCCTTGGTTTGCTACCATCTCCCAAATCCACCATCTCTAATGAATCGGCCGACGTAAACCAATGCCCAAGCTTTCCGTCTTCTCGGACGAACTGATCCATCTATTCTGAATCTTCAGAGCCGACTGCTTGGATCGGCTGTAGACCAAAATCAGACACTTTCAGGAAATCAGTGTCCCAAGTCGTGCCGGATATACACCTGACGTGTTCACAACTCTATTGTTGCGTGTCGGTCGCTGCGACGTTGTAGGTGGAATCGGCGGTGACTATCTCTGTACTGTCGCCGGCCCATTGCACGAGGCATTGATGCATTGTAGATGGGACACAGCAATTCGCATGTATCCAGTCGCGACCGAGCAACATGTTGTAGGACCTCTTACCATTAATAATAAAAAAAGGTAGAAGGAATGGTCTTACTGCCGATGGTGAGGTCGACACAGAGCGCTCCGCGGGCGGGAGACACGTTGCCTTCGAAGTCCTTGAGCATCATGTTCGTCTTGGTCAGGTCTTCATCACTTTTGCCTAACTTCCGGAACATGGCATATGGCATGATGTTGACTGTGGCGCCTCCATGCACTAGTAGCCTGGTAACGGGTCGTCCGTTAACGTGCCCTTTGAGAAATAATGCCTTGAGATGTTGCCGTTTTTCGTCTTCTGGTTTCTCAAAGGTGGTTGTCATCGGCTCTAATACCAACTGCACCATCTGCTCTTCCATCCTTGTTGCCTTGTCTCGATCTGCAGGCGCCATGAACTCCATCGGCAATATGAACACCATATTGACATCAGCTGCCGATTCTTGATTGCCAACTTCCATGCTGTTGTTTTTCTTGGGGCGCCAGACCCGAGACTTGACATTTCTCTTTTCCAGCACCTGCCTCTGCTCTTCTTCTTGTTGCTCCCATTGGCGCAGGTGTTGGATTCTCCGCTTCTGAGATTTAGACAATCCTTCAGGGCACCACCTGGGGTTTACTGGTCTGGCCGACGATTTGGCGTTCTCCCAATCTGGTTCCCTTCCTTGGGGGTTTTCATCCGACACCCTGTCATCAGCCATCTCCTCCAGCCGATCGTGTACGCTGGTTCTGCCCCCAGTCGCTCCTGCTGGTTGATCCTACCTTTCGACCGGTGATACCGGTCAACTCTGCCCCCCAGCCGATCATGCACTGAAAGGCGCCGTCCTTCTTGATCGGCTCTGATTCTCTGTCTCTGGAGCGTGATCTTTTGAACGGGCGATCGTTGCGGCTTAATCCGTTGCACTCAGGACAGTTATCGGCTGATGGCAATCGGAGGTCGTTTTCCCAGCAATGGATGAAGAACGGACATTGCCAATGATCCTCGTGTCGGCGTATCATCTCCTCGTGGCATCTTGACCGTTCCTGCTGCCGCTGATATTTGCTGAGCAAGAATTGGGAAGTGATGGGTCTATGTGATCGTCCCGATCCTTCGCCCTTGCCTTCAGCCCGCCTTTTCTCTTTGACTTCATCCACCGTGACCTGCTTCCTGGGATCTACGGCGCCGCTTCTTCTTGCCGATTCCGACGTCAACACCTTGGTTTGAAGTGAGTTTCTTCCCGTGTCAACCATGTTGGCCGGGAAAGGATGCTGGTCAATCTTCATCGGCTTCGCCGGCTTTGCCGAGGTTTCAAACTTGAGTCTTCCCTGCTCGATGGCCGACAGTATCTGCTGACGGAAGATCTTGCATTCATTTGTATCATGAGACGTGGCGTTGTGCCACTTGCAGTACTTCATCTTTTTGAGCTGATCGGCCGAAGGAATGGTATGGTATGGTGATAGCTTGATCTGCCCTTCCTGGAGTAGTAAGTCGAAAATCTTATCGGCCTTTGTCGTATCAAAGCCGAATGCTTCTGGTTCTTTCTTTCCAAAAGGGCACGATATTGGCGTCTTGCCTTTTACCCATTCTGCTAGGCCGATTTCTTCCTCTCCCTCCGATTCAGACCCTTCCAGATATGCCACCTTTTTTCTAGAAATTCCTCCGCTGCTCAAACGGACGGACTTCCTGACCTGCCAATCGGTGAACGATCTGGCTTAGGCTTTCGAATTCTTGTGAGGCATATCTTTCCTTGATATGTGGCAAGAGGCCTTGGAAAGCGATATCGGCCAACTAGGCATCGGTCAGAGCCAGGCTATAGCATTTGTTCGTGATTTCTCTGAACCTTTGTATGTATCCAGTTACTGGTTCGTCGCTTCTCTGCCTGAGGCTGGTCAAATCTGAGAGCTTCATCTCATGTACTCCTGCGTAGAAGTACTTATGGAATTGCTTTTCCAGATCGGCCCAAGTAACAATGGAATTGGGTGGTAAAGTGGTGAACCACTGGAAGGCCGATCCAGACAGAACGATGAAAACAGGCGTACCCTCAGAGCATCTTGCGTAGCGGCCTCCCCGCACTGGATGATGAATCTGTTAATGTGCTCCATGGTAGATGTATCGTCCAGCCCCGAAAACTTGGTAAAATCAGGAACCTTGTACCGGTGGGGAAACGGCAGCAGGTCGTAGGCCGATGGGTATGGAGTCTTGTATGTATAAGTCTGCAGTTTCGGCTTCAACCCGAATTGATCCTAAATTACTTCCGCTATTCTTGCCGTCCAATCCACTTGCTGCTGATGAACCACTGTTCGGGGTGCCGGCATGTGTTGGTGGATTGGCGGTGGTATGGCCGGGTGATGGATCAAAGCATGCGGCGAATTCTGCTGGGTCTTTGCCGTCTGAGCAGTTGACAGTTGATGGCGAAGCGAATCCGCCGCCCCATCGTACATCATCATCGGCCCCGTGCTTCTGAGTGCTTCTACAGTGCCTGCCCCCCTGCCGATTTCTGATAGGGCTGGTTGATACTAAGAGATCGTCGGCCGGGCGGCCGAATGGAACCGCGCTTGGGTCGGATAGTTCCCATGTCCGGTTGATTGATCGGGAAAAGCCGCCATTGCCGACACCCCCCAAGGCACTGAGCTGGTGGGCAGCGATTGCACAAAGGCAATCTGGACAGGCTGAAGCGGTGCTTGCGATGGGAAACATAGTGCACCGTTGTACCTTGGAGACATTGGAGGCAATGAAGTGTTGTATCCTTCGCGTTGCGTCGATATCGGCTGAGGAGCCGAGTGGGATCTGCTTGGTGAGCTTCTGGCTGGAAGCGCAATAGGTGGGGCGTACGCTGGCCCCTGATATCCTTGAGCTGCTCCGCTGACCAGAGAACGGATGACGGCAGTATACACCGTGTTGGTCATCACCGAGGATTGGTCGATGAAAGCCTGGTAGACGGACAGTTGGATCATATCGGACATCTTGCCCGAATCCTCAGCAATGGTGATGTGGCGGGGAACTGGATGAGGAGCTTTCTTGACTGCCTCCCCGCTTCTGGTACGACTGAAAGACTGTAGATACATCCTTTTGTAATCCTCCAGATGTTTTGCCAGTTCCTCTTTCTGGTCGTTCTTGAGATCTGCTTCTATGACCTCAATGATGTTGGTTTCAGAAACTTCTGCGTTCTTTGACATATTGGATCTTGAAGTTGGTCCCACTGGGCGTGCCAAAAGTGTGTTGGCGCTAAAAATCGGCCAGGAATCGGCCGATGACCTTCAGCGTCGGACACACGATCCGGGAGAATCTGCTTAGCTCCTGATCGGGTTATTGCCCTGGTGCGGTTCGCGCGGCGTGCCAGTCAATCTGACCTGTTGATTGACAAGGAAATAAAAGTATTAAATTCTGGGCGTTCCGATCGGCTGGGGTTCCGATCTGTCCCGAAGAGCGTATCGGCGAATCGGCCGATTTGCTATGAAGATGACCGGCTATGGATCAGCCGATAATCATGTAATAATTGCAAAAAAAACTGCTGGAGCAACTTAAACAATTATTACAGATGCAACACTTGAAATAGATCTAATCGGCTATATGACGATGAACGAGGAAGAGCGATGAAAGAGCCGATAGTTCCAATCTCAAGCTGGATAACTGGTGATAATAATAGAACAACAGGTAAAACCTTATGATTCTAGTAAATATCGATAACTGATGAATAAATCCAAACGAAACCACAGCGATGCACCCGAGGTTAAAGCTCAGATGTTATTCGATAAGCGGAACCTACCAATTGGCCGGAGATCGAGTCGATGTAGCCCTGCCAATCCGTACGAACTCGTGAAAGAAGAAAAAGTATTGGCGAAGTCGCCGACTTGAAAGTAAAGTGCTATGAAAAAGTAGATGTGTTTTGTTGATTGATTCGTTTTTTTTGTGTCTTTTACAAAGCCCTGACGACTCCTATTTATACCATAGAACCAGGACTCCTGATCGATTACGACCTGCTACAATCTTATTTTAAACAGAAAAACTACTATATCTATAATATATTTATAAAGGAAACGGACTCCCGCAGAATCTTCCGCTGCCGTCTCCTAATCCAATCAGGACTCTTTCCATTGCTTCTCGACCGAATCAGCATCGCTCCGTTGACCAACATTAGGCCACTTTTGACCGGGATTCTCTGTTGTGGTTCCAATAGTCTCACTCTCCTTATCTGTTGGCGCAAGTTTCATCGCCAATCGGCCGATTGCTAACTGTAGCCTCAATCGGCCGATTCTTTACTGTAGCCTTTAGATCTGCCGCATCGGCCAATCTCTTCTCCTGACGCCGATTCAACACGTGTCAAAATCTGGCGTCAACACCTCTATATAAGTTAGAATTGATGGTTATTGCTGGAGTTTAAGCAAATTTAGAAGCCTCTAAAAAGTAGAAACAACCCCCATTTAGCATTTGAAGAGGGACTATTCAAGGGAGTTAGGTATCACTTCAAGGGGAAAAAAGCAACAGATACCGAGGAAGGAACCTCTGACAAGGATCTCAGTTGTGCGTTATGGTGGCACGCATTGCAAAGGGTGGTGTCACGGGATTACCAGGTCTTGTTTAGATCCTTCTCGTAAAGTTTTTGAAATGGAATCTTTTCATATTTGATATATTAAATATAGATTAATTAAAAACTAATAGCCGATTCCATTCGTAAATCGCGAGACGAATCTAATGAATCTAATTAGTCCGTCATTAGTATATATTTACTGTAGCAATTTATTGTCTAATCACGGCCTAATTAGGTTCGTTAGATTCATCTCGCGATTTACAATCCATTTCTATAATACGATTTTTTTTACTATATTTAATACACCATGCATATGTTCAAAATTTTGATGGGAAAGACCCTACTCGATCAGCAGCAGTGTCTTCAGACGAAAAAGAAAATCTAACCCGATTCAGAGAGTTTGTACTTATGCGACGGTCAGGTCTCGATAATGGCCCTAGTTTGTCGTATCTCCGTGCATGCATGGCTTTGGTTGTAGGCAATGGCTAATTGGATACCAAGCAGAGAGGAGCTGAGGAGGAGGCGAGATTATAGAAAGCGCAGCGCCGCCGCATCGAGATGGCGCCAAAGCTGGCTCCATGATTGGCTCTCGCGAGCTCCAGCGACGGGTTTGTTTGGACGCCAGCTCCATGCATGGTCCCGACGACTCCGAGTGAGTCACGGCTGCAGAACGCAGGAGCGCAGTAGCTAGTGACAAAAACCGCCCGTAACCCGGCGTGTTTTAACTTTCAAGCGATCGAGGAGAATCTTGTCTGGGCTTCACGTCGCTGCCGGCCAATACAGTTCGTTGTGCCGTCGGCGCACGGCCGGCGTGGCCGGTAGAGATGTCAGGTCGACGTCCACGGGCACGCCGTAGTGACGTAGTGTTACTACTTGTCCAGGGAGAAGAGAGATGATGCAGCGAGGGCCGGCTCTAAGGCCATGCAGCGGAGGCGACCGCCGGGGCCGGAAGAAGAGGGCCCAACATCAAATCCATCTAGCACGGGACAGCCGGACAGGCCCCGATGATCAGATGAACAGATGAGGACACACACAAGACGTCGTCTCTCGCCTGCCTCCTGAGCCCCCCCGACGTGCGCCTCCTTCTGATCTCTCTCGGAGTCTCGGTCTGTGCGCTGTGCTGCTACCCGTGAGCCGTCGCCCCCGCCGTCGTCGCCCCATCGCCGATGGCTCGTGCTGGCAGGTATGGCCGTGACTGCTGTCGCTCATCGCCAATGCTCCAATTCTGCATCTTTATTCCTACTGCCAGTAACTGTTGTTGCTTGTTGCTGATCGACAGACCTATCTATATCCAGACTCCAATTCAATCCTGCAATCAGGGCCGGCAAAGAGGCAAGATCAGAGGATTGGATTGGTAATTCTTTCAATCTTTCATACATAATTTTTATTTAATTCCAGTGAGACAGTGACCATTACTTGATTTTTTTATTAGATCTCAGATGTTGCCCAAGAAATAATTATTTGGTTATCAGAAAAGAAAAAAGAGAAAACATGATGAGCAATTGGCTGAATTGCAAAGGGGTTCTTTACATAAGTTCTTTGTCGATTCAAGTAATGTTGATGTCGACGAAGCTAGAATCTGATCATGGGCAGCAGGAACATGATCATAATTTAAGTGCAGAAAATGAGGTTAATGAAGATGGTCCAATGGAAGAAGATTTAATTGCAGAAATTGATGCCATTGAGGATAGTATGAGGTAGAAAAATTTGCATCCCTCATTTTATCATGAAAATTCAACTGGTGATGAGCAAGATGGTTTTGGTTTATCTATCTATGATCTTAGAACATGGGATAATCTTGACAATAGCAAAAGGGACATCTTAATTGAAAAGGGACATGTGAGAGAATTGAATCTTGATTTCCCTAAGGATGCCATTGGTAGATATTTTTCATATGCTTACTACTCCAGAAATTTATCTAATGGTGAGTCTGTTGACAGAAAGTGGTTGGTTTACTCCAAACATGTGGACAAAGTCTATTGTTTTTGCTGCAAATTGTTAGGGTCAAATAAAAGCAAATCTTTGCTAGCATCTGATGAAGTGAGGGACTGGCAGCGTCTCAGCAGGAAACTCAAAGAACATGAGAGCAGTGTTGAGCATCTTACAAATATGAATACATGGAATGAAGTTAGATTAAGGTTAAGCAAAAATCAAACAATCGATGATGATATGCAACGGGAAATCTCAAAAGAAAAGTAGCGTTGGAGACAAGTTTTTGTAAGAATAGTTTATGCTGTGAAGTTTCTTGCTAAACATAATTTGGCCTTTCGAGGATTAAATGAGAAGCTTTATCAAGATAATAATGGTAATTTTCTGGGCACGGTTGAAATGATTGCTGAGTTTGATCATGTGATGCAAGAACATATTAGGCGCATTAAAAGCAATGAAATTCATCATCATTATCTTGGCCACAATATTTAGAATGAGTTAATTTCTCTTGTTGCTAGTGCCATAAGGGAGTATATCTTGAAGATCGTCAAGGATGCAAAGTATTTCTCTGTTATCTTGGATTGTACCTAGATGCGAGCCATGAAGAACAGATGACCCTAATTGTTCGTTGTGTCAATATGTCAAGTCGCATTCCAAGAGTGGAGGAGTTTTTCCTAGGGTTCTTAAAGGTTGATGACACATCAGGGTTGGGTCTTTTTAAGGTGTTGATAGATACATTGGAGGACTTGGGATTGAATGTTGCTGATGTGAGAGGTCAAGGTTATGACAATGGTTCCAATATGAAGGGACACACGAAAGGTGTACAAAATCGTTTGCTTCAAATCCGGTACCAAACTCCCCAAATAAGAACAGCATTGTAGCAAGTGGAGGAAGTTTGTACTGATGACCCATCAACAGTAAGTGATGCTCAAGCTTTGGTTGGTACACTTGAGAATTTTGAATTTATAGTTGGTATGGTTATTTGGCATGATGTTTTATTTTCTATAAACATGGTGAGTAAAAAGTTGCAATCGAAGATTGTGTGCATGGATGCTACTCTCAAACAAATTGAAGGGGTCATCTCATATTTTTAAAAGTACAGAGCCGGAGGCTTCGACTCTAGTATCGAGGTTGCAAAAGCCATTGCATCTGATATGGATATAGAGCCAAAATTTTCAACAAAGCGCCAAAGTACAAGAAAGAAGCAATTTGATGAAACAAATGATGAAGAGATATAATTGTCATCTATGGAATCATTTAGAGTCAATTATTTTATTGTCATCGTTGACACGGCAATTGCTTCATTGACTAGTAGATTTGAGCAGCTGAAGACATTTGAAAAGATGTTTGGTTTTCTATTCAACTTAGATAATTTGAAGTCCTTGGATGATAATAATCTACGGAAACATTGCACTACTTTTGCAGAAGTTTTTTCTCATGATAACTCATCTGATGTTGATCTAGATAATTTTTTCTCTGAATTAAAAGTGCTGCAAGTAACTCTGCCAGATGAATTTATATCAGCCCCAGAGATTCTTCAGTTTGTTACAGCTGTAGATTGCTATCCAAATATTTCTATTGCATATCGGATCCTCTTGACTATACCTGTGACTGTAGTCTTAGCTGAAAGAAGTTTCTCAAAATTGAAGCTACTAAAAAATTATTTGAGGACAACTATGTCACAACAAAGATTGAATGGCTTGGGTACGTGCAGCATTGAGAAAGATATCTTAGACAAAATTGATCTAGATATGGTTCTAAATGATTTTGCATCAAGAAATACTCGAAGGAGCCTTTTTTTGAAGAACTGAAATATTATTATTGATGAAAACATGAGGCTTAGTTATTATTTAAGGTAATCATACTTGTTTCATTTTCCACTCTTGAGTTTGTTACATACATTGTTTTACAAGAATTATATATATATCATTAGTATTATTATCCCCTTTACCATGTTACAAAATAAAAAAAATATTTAACCTAAAGGGTCCATACATAATGGTTCGCTCGGGGGCACTCAAAATCATAGAGGCGGCCCTGGATGCAGTGGTCGGCGGGGGACTTAGGGTGTGTGCGCGTGCTTGCTGACCTGTAGCAGGACGAGGAGCTGAAGGGTTCGCCGCCCTGGCACGCCCCCTTCCACCGCGCCGGCACCGGCCCGAGCCCTTCGTCGCTGAAGCTCCTCGACTCCGGCCAGATGCCTGCCAATACAAACCAACAAATGGGATGGCATGTTCGAAGCAAAACAACATGGGGGTATGGAGAGAGCAGGCTAGCTCACCGGAGTCGAGGACGCCGACGATGACATCCGCGCTGGATTTGTCGAGGGACGGCAGCCAGTCGCTGCCGTCGGGCCCCTTGAGCCCTTCCTCGAAGCCCAGGAACTGCCAGGACCTCGTGGTGTGCGGCGCCCACCGCCCCTCGCTCCGGAAGGCAGACACCACCTCGCTCCTCTCTGCACACAAGTCACGCGTCCGCCAGACGCAAAGTTACAAATCAAGAACTGTGAACTGTGCCGGACAAAAAAATGTATGGTAAATAAATTGACAATGCATATCGCTGCGGCACTGTCTCTGCACACGCACCCGATAGTTCTGTGGCCTCCTCGTGGGAGAGGATAGCCGCGAAGCCATTGAGGGTGTGCTTGTAGCTGTACAGCAGCGACGCCCGTGCCGCCTCCTCGCTGCCCTTGACGGAGAGAAGGAGCGCGCGATGATCCTCCAGGATTGCTTCCTCCGCCTTCGCCCCGGCGTGCCCGCCCAGGTACACGATGTAGACCTGTTTCAGTTCACGATGGCCATGGTTCAGTTACTCATCATCTCTTTCTCTTGCTGAACAGGCGCTCAAATCTTTTCAAGCGGTATTGCTGAACCTGACAGAGCTTTGCTAAGAAGAGAGTTCATCGAATTTGCTCCAAATGAAGAGGGAAAGAATTTACAGGTCCGTGAGAGAACCATCTGGAGTGTCGATTTATAAGAAAGAAAAAGAAATAAATGAAACGGAGTGGACAGACGAGGACCTGGTCTTGCTTGCCGGAGGCGGCGGAGACTATGGAAAGAGAAGAGAGAGCGAGGAAGAGGGGAAGAAGGCCCGGCAGGGCTGGCGCTCGCCTCATCGTCTTCCTCCGGAGGTCGTATCCTGCTGTGCGATTGGACGGCCCGGGAAGCTGTTTATATACCGCCGTCGCCCGTCAGTCAATCGCGGAAGTGCGGCCGAGCCACCGAGGTGATGGATAGGGGAGCAGAGGCGGGGACATGGACAGCCTCTGACCCTGTGAGCGAGCGAGATGATATCATCACATCATCAGCTTCTCCTCCTCCTCTTTTCCAAAGATTTTTTTTAAAAAAAACGGGTGGCATTAGTTTTATGGTAAAAGTTTACATGCATTTCTTACAAGACATCCCTGGTAAAAATAAAATTACACCCAAATCCTTGGAAGACTTTCCCGGTCATCTTCGACGCCAGGTCACCTTCAACGCCGGCCACCGGAGCCGCCGCTCGACACGCCATCCCTGGAAGAGAGGATCGCCGAAGGCGCACCTTGAAGCCGATTCCCAGCTCGACGAAGGAACTTCCGAAGAAGCAACATACACTTTTAACACTACAACTTGAATCGGTGAATGCCCTAGCAATCCGTCGCCAAGAGAAAGGAGATCTGGCGCCTCAAGACCTGCCTGCGACCTCCAAGCAACCAGCGACGAACCAACCCCCAAATACTCCAACTCAATTTCTCAATGGAGTAAGCTTACCACACAGCTCCGTCCCCAGAAGATGCGCCGCCGCCGCCGCAGTTGTCGGAGATGATCTGGAGGGACAAAAGAACCAGGATGAGCTCGCTTTCACGTCGTTGTCAACGGAGCGAAGGACCCTGACCCTAATCTATCTCTATACTATCTATACTATAAAAGTTGAAATAATTGAAATCATTTCTCACCAAGTTTAGGTCCACCGTACTCCTCACGGAGGTCCCACTTGCCAGCCCGAAAGGTTTGACGAAAGAGGGTGGAGTCCCATTTTTTGATAGAAGGAAAATATTTCTACCAAAATTGAAATACTTTTTTCACCAAAGCCTTTTACTTACCCACCCGGTGTACCCGCCGCATGGAGCACCCTCGCGCGCATAATTAAAGGATAAAATAGATCCCCACATATTTCTTTCATTATGCATAAATAGAAAATAGAGTAGTATAAATATAGGGGTATAAATTATGTAGTATAAATTCTTTCCATACTAAATAAATCAAGATATCCCTATCAATCAATCAAGAGGCTAATCGCAACATCAAGACATGCACAATTAAGGAAGAAAATTGATCCCACATATTTCTTTCCTTATACACAAACTACACTTATGAATATTTATTTCCTTACTTATGAATCACTCATACGGACAAATAGGAAATAGAGTAGTATAAATGTAGGGTATAAATTAAGCAGTATAAATTCTTTCCATATTAAATCAAGATATCCCTATCAATCAATCAATCAATCCAGGGGCTAATTGTAGGTGCCCTGATTGTCGCATGAAGCCTTTCCAAAAGCATGATGTCTCTCTGCCTTCCATCACCACATCTATAAAGCCATACACCTCTATGGGTTAATCATTCACCCCATTGCTACTACCATCTGATTTCTTCTTCCAAGAAAGGACCTCTCCGCCGTTCGGAAGGGGGCTAAACCTGCGCCAAGCATATGCTGCCGCAAGAGAAATAGGATGTTGCATCCAACACTAAGATGTGTCTCCTGCTCATGTTGCAATATTTGTTATGAATATCAGTTTTATGTTATTGGTTAAGCATGAGATGTTGTTCATCAGAGCGTTTGAAATTATATCTTAGGTCACCAGCATCCCACATCGTTCACATTTTTCCGAGTCGTCGCCGGTGGCGTTCCCCGTTCTCCCTGCCCTCCTAATATAGCACATTGCATGGTAGTCGACACCAGCGCATGTTCGTCCAAATTCTGATTTATGTTGCAACTGTGAGCAGATAGCAGGACTTCTCAACCGGAAGCTGATCCACCACCAGCACAAGGATGTGCATCGATGTCAGCGAAAAGGATCCAGCGTAGCATGATCCTCTTTCCATCGAGCACCTACAGGTTTGGCTCCCTCCCATCTCAATTCTTGATTGGTTCAAAGGATCGCAAAAAATATTGTTGATCCTTTTGTCCCCCATATAATGCAGAAATTTGCAGATTTGGTTCTTCCTCTAATATAGTATAAGCGAAGCATGACCTTCCCCTCGAGCATCTACAAATCTGACTTCCACTCGTCAAGTATTTTGTGCATTGTTTCATTTTTTCTCTCTCAGTTCTTGACAGGTTCTTCAAAGAATCACACGGATTGCCTAGTTTTTCTAAATAGGTTCTTGGGATTGAAATCATATGCTCTTGATAATTTTGTTCCCGTAAAAATATAGGAATTTGTGGATTAGAAAAATTGATGTACACTTTTCCCTTAAATAGGATATGTTATGTAATGTTAATTTGCTCCTTAAGTAGAAAAATGCAGGAATTTAGTTTTAGGATTTGTTATTTTAGCGCAAGGCGAGCGAGACCAGTTTTTAAGCGCGGTTTTCCAATGCTCTTCTGAAATTCTGAAATTCACACATTTGAGATACCATTTATGATACCTTTGCCACGTTTGATGATGATGCTGTGAGTTTAGGCCCGTTGAGCTACTTGCGATGAGCCAGCCTGTGAGCTCATTACGGGTCGAGCTTGGTGGGCTGCTACACCCCAAAGATAATTTTTTTTAATCTTTTCCATCTTTTGCAGCAAATCTTTTTGTTAATGTAGTCTTGATACAATCCAATTATTTTTAAATAATTATTCTTTAAATACGTACCTGTGGTACGTACATCTCTACTAGTATATATTGTATATATATAGTACTATAAAGAACCAAAATAGCTGTTTACCTTAAAGCCTAACCCCTGCCTCTCACACCGGGCCCATTTGGCAGAGCCAAAAACGACCAAAACTTTCGTTCCCGCGGTCGACAGCCCGTGCACGTGCAAAAACCAGCGATTGCAAATTGTTTCTGCCGTTTCTCAGTTTTTTTCACCTAAAAATTTTCCTACCCGCCCGCGTACCCGCGTCCAATTCCGCCCATCAATCACGCCCCCCGTCTCTCCTTCCCCGCCGCACCCCGCACGCCTCCCAAATCGCAATCCATCCCCGGCGGCGCCCCGTCCAAGCTCGGCACGCCCGCGGCCCACCGCCACCTCCTGCACGTCGTGGCGCATACGAGGCCGGCCGCCGCGGTCGCTGACGCGGGCCGCCGCCGCCGCCGCCCCCTTGTTCTTCCACCTCCCCCTCCATGAATCAGACCGGCGGCGCGGCGAGCGCACAGCGCGAGGCAGCAGACGGAGCCGTGGCGGGAGGGGAAGCAGGGGAGGGGACGAGGCCGCGAGGGGCTGGCCGGCGGCGGCTAGGGTTCCGCTCCCGGCAGCGGAGGTGGTGCCGCCAGCCATGTCTGCTCCGGCTCCTGCTCCTGCCGTGGCGTGCGCCGGGTCCGGCGCGGACGAGTGCGCCGGCGGGTGCGAGCTCCTCGCCGCGGCGGGGACCGGGTCGAGCAGCGACAGCGAGGACGGAGGAGAGTGCTCGCCGTGGCGCAGACGAGGCCGGCGGTGAGTTCAAGCTTGAGCGGGCGGAGGAGGTGGGCTTTGCCTCCGGCGGGCCCCGGATCGGAGATGGTGCTGGATCTCAATGTGGCGGCGCCGGAGGACTCGGGTACGTCGAGCTCGTCCGTCCTCAACTCCGGGGACGGCGGCTTCCAGTTCGGCCTGCCCGGGCGCCTCCTCGGGATTCACGACGCGGCAGTTCTTCCCGCCCCCGGCCCCGCCGGCCGAGCCGGAGCGGGCGGCGGCGCCGGTGCCGGTGGTGGCAGCCACGCCGGCACCGAGGATCTCGGCGTGGCGCAGAGGCCGGTGGCGGCCGCGAAGAAGACGCGGCGCGGGCCGAGGTCGCGTAGCTCGCAGTACAGGGGCGTCACCTTCTACAGGAGGACGGGCCGCTGGGAGTCGCACATCTGGTACTCAGCCTCTGACCTCGCCTGCTTCGTCGTAATTACCATCTACTAATAATCCATCTGCTCATGGAATTATTAATCACTTCCTCCTTCTCCTCCTCCTTCTGCTCCTGCTCCTGCTCCTGCTACTGGATTTGGGCAGGGATTGCGGGAAGCAAGTCTACCTAGGTGAGCGCCTGAGTTCTATAAGTTCGAGCTCGAGCTCGAGCTTTTATTAGTTGTTGATTAGTCTTCGTGAGTTTGATTTGGTTTCGATGTCTTGATGCTGTTTTATCAGGTGGCTTTGACACTGCGCACGCAGCTGCGAGGTTAGGGAGCTCTGGCTTGCTTGGATTCAAGTCGATCTGCAGTTTGATCACAGGTGCACTGAAATGGTAATTTTGGATCACGCAGGGCATACGATCGAGCTGCGATCATGTTTGGTGCTTGACTACTTGAGGCTTGCAGGTGACTGCAAAGAATACAACTACGTGATTTTAGTTGGGGTATTTTCTCGCAACATTGTCTTTCAAACACTTCTACTACAGGAGCTTCAGTTGCTTCAATTTGCTTGCCTCTGCAGCAAGGTACTGCCTGTCAAGCATTTGTATTTACACTATAAAGAGAAGCTGTGCTGGATTTGTAACTGCTCGTGCCGGTGATCAGCTTGCCAAATTTCATACTGATTCCCTGATGTCTATTACTCTGTTCTGCTCTTTTCATTATTAGGAGAAACCAGAATTAATTCCCCAAATGTTATCTAATAAGTTTGTAATGTCTAACTCATGTATCACAATGGCATTTAAAGAGTTGATGTTGATAGATATTTTTCTGATGCCGTATTTTATTCCTAGCTACTGATCCTATGAGGTAGCTACTATAGTTTTAGGAAGATTTATTTTTTGGCATGTTTTTTTCCTTATACAAGATATGAGATATTTTTGGCATGCTTTTTAATCAAGATGTATGAGGCTGGCACCATCTGTGTTTTGGATCCTTAACCAGTGCCACAATAATCTGTTAAATACATTTGAGTCTTTGAATTGTTCTTATACTGCCATTTTTCTGATGAAATTTATTTTTCAATTCAGCCTGGTCACTTTCAGGGCAATTCTTTTGACATAGTATCTGCTTTCCAGGTATGTTTACCACCTTTTATCTGGTCAATATTTCTTTTTGCTTCACTCCCTCCGTCCCAAATTACAAGTCATTCTAGAAATTATAGGACAGATTAACAAGAAGGTAAAATGACCATGTTTGCCCCTACTTATTAACCATAATTGCCAATAATTGATTCTTACATGCACATGCACTTTCTAAATAGGGTAAAAAGACTTGTTTTCTGGGACAAATTTTGAATCCTAGAATGACTTATTTTTTGGGACGGAGGGAGTATGTACCAAAAGTTCTTCGACTCCTGAAGACCCTCTAAAGCTAGAGAATGCGACCTTGCTGGGAAGTATGTTTTAGAATTGCTAAAGATGGACTTGAAGCCTAGGGACATTATCACCAATAATTCATGGCGGAATGCAATGGTTATTGTCATGGATCTTGGTGGGTCAACTAATTCTGTACTGCATTTGATTGCCATTGCTTGGTGGGTTATAGCCTTATTGTATCACGTGTGCTTATTTTCTTAGTGGACAAAAGCTCATTAGTTGTGTTCTTTCAGGTCTGTAGTAGGTCTGCATTCAACTCTTGATGATTTTCAGAAGGTCAGTGACCAAGTTCCTTTCCTTGCGTACCTTAAGCCCAGCGGCAATGCCAGGAACAATTTTCCTGTGACTGATCCTATGGTCATGCTTTTTAATCATAGAAAACATTTGATCTGAAAACTTTGTTGTTTGAGTACCGCATTCCTTGTTTTCCTTCTTAGAATTAATGGCTGGCTAATGGAATTTCAGTTTTTGTTTTTTGTTGCATTCATTCAAATAACAAGCATTATTTTCAGATAGATCACTGTGGATGATCTGCTTTTTTCTACAATGCATGTGTTTTTTAAAATACAAGGCCAAATATTTATGAGGTGCTTCAGGCCATTAGCACAGAGAGTAGCTTTTGATTTTGGTGCATGGCAGGTGCCTCTAAGCTTCAGGAGTTACTGGCCAGGTTGTTGACCCAGGGAGCATAAGCTCGGGCGGTCTGGTCGTTATTTTCTTAGTTCGCGGTGCGCCTGCTTTGTAGTGGATTGGGCCATTGGGGTCTATTGATGTATCATTTTTTTTCTCGGGTTGGGTCCTTTCTGGACTTGTGTACACCTTTTTTCTACCTTAAATGAAATGACACATATCTCTCTAGCGTAGTTCGCAAAAAAAAAATGATGGATGCGAAGCAAAATGCTTGTTGCAACAAAATATTTAGTGTGGGTAATTTTTTTCGCAAAAATGATGGCTACGTCGTCCTGGAACTGGTAGGGCTGCTACCGTGGTGGATGGGTTCCTCGATCATGCGCCTCTCATATGAATTCAGGTGATAGTTTGCCTGTTTTTGATCTCGTATGTGTCTGAGTTTGGGTCATGCTTGCTATCGCCATGGAGTTTTATTAAAAAAATCTATTTTCGTTCTCTGTTTTTCATATATGCACGGATAGGTGCTGCTGCAATTGAGACCGAGTACATGCTGTATGGACGATTGAGCAACCGCATTGCAATCCATTTCGATCGACGGTGTCCCAATCCATGGTGATCTCATCCATCCTGCATCAACAGACGCAAGGTATGTAGGATCCCTCCAATCGTCATCAATTTTTTTTTGTATGAGTCATCTCATGGCCTGGACACCTCTGAGTACAAACATGAGCGTGGAATTGTAAGCTGGATGTGAGCAAAGCTTCTGCAAGCTGCTCCTTAGGCACAAATAGTTTGTGCTGATTAATAAAATAAATCAGTAACTTAATCAAGCCTGTGCAGCACGCAATCAATTGAACAACCAGGTGCAAGTGTGTTTTAGCATATGAATATGTATGAAGTTCAATTTTTCTTTTTTGCACTAGGGATTAATAATTCTGATTCTTGATGTATGATCAGGTCATACTGTTGGCCGTTGAAGGTGACATTTTGCTGAACTCTGTTCTGCCCACTATGATAGCTTGCTAGCTCTGCTCTTTGAACCTGAGTCCATACTTTAGTCCAGTTATCATATTGGTTCTAATAGTTAAACTTGGCTTGTATGCATTCTGTAAATTCTGAAGTACATTAAAATTGATACGGATTCCTATTAGGTTCAAGAAGGTTCTCCTAAATTAGTTATACTTTTGTTTGCTAGATTAAATACAGGTTTTTGCAATCACGACAGTCATTATTTGTGATATGGAAAATAAATGATATCATTCCAACAGTGCACAATATTATTGAACAGCTATCCATATGCATGCTTATGTATTCAGAAATTTCAGTATCCAATTATGCATGCCACTTTGCTTTCTGCAAGACCATTTATATATTGCTGAGATGCTTATCTTTGAATATGGACATCATAGTATCTTGTCAATTTGATGTACACCTCATTATTGCAATTTGCTGCCACATCTTGTCAATTTGATGACACACTGTCCAACATTTTGACCGTGCCCTAATGTCAAGCCCACTGCCTTATCTATGTTCGTGTAAACTCTGGCATATAAGATATGCATGAAGCCTCATCAGCCATCGCAGAATGCACTATTTTTGGTTGGTAATTTGACATGTTCTGTATCTCTGGGTTGCTGTGAGACGGATTTTTTCCCCTTTTTTTTCTCAAGATGCACCCCTGTATTCATGAAAGCAAAGAATTTGAACCTGTAGCTGCTTGTTTCTTCCAATGCCAATTTAGGATGCTTGCTTCTTCACATCTTCAGATTCATTTCCGGATGATTGCTGGTGATGCATCCTGGGAATTATACTTTTGCATCAAATGTTTCCTGCCGAACTGCTCTCTTGTGGGAATTATACTTTCTTAATTGATTATTACTTCAAGTCACACGGTTAAGGTTGGATTAGATTGTCAACACCATTGCTTTGCTAACTGAACCAGTGTTTGATGACTTTTATTAGTGAATATGACTAGATGAGTTCGTGTTCAGAATTCAGATACGCAACTTGTTTTTGTTCAGAGATGTAAATGTTCAGGTGTTGGGCGCTAGGACCATCTTCTTGTGAAACGTACATGTGCTGAGGTTAGGTTCCTACCTGCAGCTTTGATTTGGTTTTCCATTGTCGTCATTCTCTTCTTCAACTCCCATTCATTTTGTTTTAGCTCTTGCATGAGATGGGTCCTGCAAACTTTTTTCTTCTTGATATTAATATATTTTTAAAAATTGAACCTGCTGGACAAGCAGGAGTTTTTACCTTGAACATGTCATGGTAGTATGGTACCCATAAGGTAGATAATTCTAGCCCTAAATACTATGTACTTACTGTTGATGACATCGGAACTGGAGCTTGACATCGGACGGCGCGGGTCTGAGCTGCGACATGGAATGTAGGTGGCCGCGCGCCGCCAGGCTTCCTCAGCCTCGATGACGGGCTCCACACCTTGCTTGGATATCAGGTAGATTCTTGCTAGCGTGACCTCCCCACCCGCACATCTCTAATTTTATTCCTGGCGTGAGGTAGCTACTGCCAATTTTTTTATATGAGATTAATTTTTGGCATGATATTTTATTCACGCGCGTGCACCTCCTCCACGATCATGGCGTCAACTGGTGGGTGTCACTGGCTCCTCCTCCAGCCCTTTAACTGAACACTAACCTATTCCCTATGCCGAATTTGCTGCTGACTGTAATTCTTCGCTCCAATTTGCTCATGAAATCCCTAAAACCAACAAGCATTGTGGTGCATGAAATTTGAATTACTTCAATTTCGTGTACTTCCAGTACTTGTGCCCAATTCTTATTTTACAAACTACAGATGTTACTCTATGAAGTGATAACAAAGGACGAGATTTTTTTTAATGTTTAGGTTAAAATTCAATATTGGTTACCACTAAACAAAAGTGGAAGAGATCTTCTGGGCTGTCCTGCTACGGTGCCCACAATAAAACAAAAGATCCTGATGCTATTGTTCGAAAATTTTCATAACTGTCAGATATGATTAAACTGCCTTCACCATGTTATCCATGCTTGCTGCATTCTGCTATATTTCACTCTGCTTCTTATGCACATTTTCTGTGCTTAAACATTTCAGTATTTTTTTTTCGCTGCTCTTAAAGGGTAGACTGTTTGATATAGAAATACTTGTATGATCAAAGTGCAAGAAACCTTGCTTGCAGAAATTATTAGGTAAAATTAAGAAAGGTTTGTTTAAAAGTGTATATGCTGGGCACACTGTTTGCTCTATGGAGGTACTTGTCATGCAATATGGTTTATGCCACACCATTGTTTAAACAGTTTTTTTAATATTATCTACTGTTAGGTGGATTCCAGATGGACAGCTTTGCCCTACTGCTCCAAACTGGTCTAACTACATTAACTGGATCAAGGATCTTCTCTCCTCAAATCTGATACCTCCAATATCCAGCTCAAGTGGGAGGGTGAGGATACTTTTGCTTGAATGATTCACAGTTTTATCAACTTTTTGAACATTTTCTTTTAGTGATGGATCAGTGGAGCAAATATGATTTTCTGAATTTTTCCCTGCTTGCTTAGTTCGATTAAGGTGTCTTTCTACCAGCTAAATTATTGTTTGTGGTAGATCTAAAGTTGTATTTAGCTACCAGCTAAATTATGCTACCAGCAATCTAAATGGACATCTCAAGTTCTTTGATTTTTGTAGAATGGAGTATTTAGCTAAAGGATAGGTATCTTGATGTATTATACTCTGTACTCCATTTTGATGAGTTAAAGAGTCAAATTGATATATATGCAGGTGGTGGCTCTGATCGTGTGCCTGGGCTGGGACCTTCAATTTTGGTCTTCAAGTCTGTGGGCGTATTTTCATCAAGATCTCGTATAAAGCTGAATGGTCATATGCTCGTAGTTGAGTATTTCATCAAATTTTGCAAGAAGATAGTCATAAATTCATTGTTACACAGTCTCACAGCATGTTTTTAAATCCAAAATTTTTTTGTCAAATTGTTTGATTCATTCAGTATGAACATTGGTTATCTAATGTCTGTATTATTACAATTTTTTGGATGTAAGCATATTTTTAATGGTGTTATGGTTAAAGTTAGGGGTGCTTCAGTGAAATATTTCTGAACACTAATGTAGGGTATTTTTATAAAATGCTTCTAAACAGTAGTGAAGGCGAATGTGAAATTGCCTGTAGAGAAGTTACAAGGCGTTTTGGACAACACCATAAACAACGCATGAGGCGATCAAAAACGCCTAAGATGCACACCTTTTGAGGCGTATTTCCAATGCCAGGGGTGATATTTCACTTCACCGATTCTCTTAGCGTTTTTAAAAGTGCCTTAGAACACCTTTCTAGGCGTTTTGTCTTTGGAGGCATTTTGAAACGCGACCAAACGAGGTACCTGCTGTATTGTATGGAGCCAACGAGCCGGCCGTGAGGGCTGAAGCTGCTGAAGAACGCGAGGAACAAGCGGGCTGAATCTGCTGGAGAACGTGAGGAACAAGCTCGCCGGCCCGAGGAACTACTCACAGGAGGTGTACCGGCAGCTCTTTGCCAGCTGCGGCGAAATCATTGCGAAATATATAGTTTTGTTAAAATGCTTGTTGCAGCTAAAATTTAGTGTGGGTATCTTTTCACAATATTGTTCTTCAAACACGTGTATGCCGCACGTGCACCCTACTAGTCTAGCTAAAACAGAAAAGAGTATGTACACCGGCCATTGATCTCGCGGCTCCTCTCCGCTCCCGACACCGGAATGGTCGCCAAACGCGAGGAAGAACCCACAACCAGCGAGATCGAGGCCGGGAACGGAATCACGCCCTTTTGAACTGTAGCAAGGGGAATGAAGAATCGAGAGACAATAAGTGCTTGTTTGGTGGAGGAGCTTTTTACAAAATTCAAACCACATCATGTGAATCCGTCACTCCCATGTATGGCTGTATTTCAATAGACAATCAGATTTGCACGGCACCAACATCAGGTAACACCGTAACAGTGAATATGGAGACACCATGGCTGCTTTTATCTCCCGATTTTCCACTCTTCTTTTCCAAACTTAACTAGATTTTCCACTCCAACCTTGCCCCCTAATGTTCTGCAATGAAACTACGGGTGCAAATTGGTGACTCTTAGGTGCACCTCCAACCCTTTTTAGTTCAAATTTGTATGCCACTTCTCCAAAATGAGATCCAATTTTAAAAAATTAGCTCAAATATTTAAACTAAAGAGGGTTGGAAGTGCACCTAAGAATTATCAATTTGCACCATATCGGATACTAAGGGCTGAATTTTTTCTTTTAGTTAAAGGGAATCTTTGTTCATTCTAAGCTCTTGGTCCAGGATATAACATGTAATCTACCTTAAGGCGGACCAACGCACGAAGTCGTGGCATATTGTGTAAAACTCTAATCTTCTATCTTTAATATATAGATGTGCAGATCTCTTGCGTATCAAAAAAAACTTTATTTGTGTTATACAGATAAAAAAGGGCAGGTTTGGCTGCAATCACTCATTTGTGAGTGATCGAGGCCGGAACTTTTCCATATTCTAAAAAAAGGGCAGGTGACCTCTTCCAGCTCCCAAACAAAAGAAGCGGTAAAAATGTGTGCTTGAGACATCAATTAAGACTACAGGTTTCCCTGTTCGTTCGTTCCACTTTTACTTCACGACAGTTTGCAGCTTGAATCTGTGGTGAGCTTCCTTCCTTCCAAAAAAAAAAAAATCTGTGGTGAGCTTGCACAGTTTGCAGCGACCCTGCATACTACAATGCACCCGATGCTGCAATCTTTGGGTGCGTTTGGTAACTGTTGTCCAGGTCTCCTCCAAGGATAACTGTGGTGACGTTGCGACTTGCAACTGCAAGTTTACATTCACCACTTGTAATTGTTATCCAGGCCTCCTCCGAGGGTAACTGTGGTGACGTTGCAACTTGCAACTGCAAGTTTACATCCATCACTTGTAATTGTTATCCGGGCCACCTCCGAGGGTAACTGTGGCGACGTTGTAACTTTTTTTTTTTGAAAACTAGGCAGGAGCACTGCCGATTCATTTAATAAAGGAAGCAAGAGTTACAACAGTGTTACAAGAGGTTTTGATTACATGAAACAAAATAAACTTTTCAAAACATTAAAGAAAACTAAGACACCACCAGAGTGCCACAAGCCGCCCTTCTAAGGGTTAACTTCGCGACGTTGCAACTTGCAACTTGCAAGTTTACATCCACCACATGGTAAGACTGTAATAGGGTGTCGCACTATCGCGCTATCTTCTTTGAACATCCACATCTTATTGGATGCTGGAGCCACCACCGTTTTGTCCTGCATCACGCAAGCTCGCAGAACGCCCCGTGACTAGAGATGCTCGCGTGGTTTTGGGTATGGAGACCGGTGGCCCGTGCGTCGAGACTGGACCGCCGTCTTCTTCTCGCGCGTGCACGCACCGGCCGAGAACGGCCTGGGTCAACCGGAGGTGCCCGTTACCTTCATCGTTCGCACCTGCAACTGGAAAGCGCCAACCCTCGTCGTCACTAATCAGCACTGCACGCCGAGGGATGATGCCCCGTGCTACGGTGCCAATCCTTATCCAGTGCGATCTGCGATTCCACATGTGGACATGCCACAAGCAGCACCGCACGCCGTTGACGCATATACTTTGGAAAATAAAATAAAATACGTAATGGCAGGACAAGACCACGATATGGCACAACTCTATCAAAAACAAAAGATGATATGACGCATTCGGCCCAAGTTTGTAACATCGGCCCAGTAATAGGATGGGCCGGCCTATATACTAACCATCAGGCCCAATCAGACTCCGTTAACACTTTTCTGCCGCTTTAGCTAGCCCAGCATGAGTTCGAGTTAATCAAATCCACACCCACTAAAAAAAAAACAAATCCAAATTCGCAGCACCAGTCCTCCACGGCTCCACCGATGACCCTAGTCGGAGCCTCTCGCCGCCGGCGAGCACCGCGACCCCGTCTCCCTCTGCTCGTCCTCGTCCTCCTACTCGTCGCCCCTCCGCCCCCACGCGCTTCCGCGTTCCGCGTCCCGCTCCGCCAGGCCGCCACCCTCGTCTCCCTCTCCCACTCGCTCCTCTCCCGCGTCGCCGCCACCCGCGCCGCCCGTGGCGACGCCGCCGCGGCCGCACGCGCCCGGCGGATCGCGTCCCTCCTATCTTCCCGTGGCGCGTGGGGGCTCGGCTGGGACTACCTCCGGCATTACGCCTTCTCGTCGGCCGCCGGCTGCGGCCTCTCCTGCGCGGCCGCCGCGTCCCGCCTCCTCGCCGCTGCCGCGGAGGCCTCGCGCTTGCGATCCGCCACTGACGCCGCCCAGTGGATGCACCGCCACTACGGGGACGTCCGCGACGCTGCCGGGCTGCTCCTCAGCGGCCTCCTCGACGCCTTCTCCGAACAGGTAACCGGCATATTCACTCGTGGCGCCTCTGATTTGCGCAATGCTCTGTCGATTAAGAACTGTTGTTGGGGTTTAGGGGCCGTTGAGAGAGGTGGTGATGGATGTGAAGTGGGAGGTGGAGGAAGGGGAGTTGCTCAAGGATTGCCTGGAGGTGGGAGCAAAGGACTTGCAAGGCTTGCTTGTCATTGCCAAAGATCTTTTCGCTGGTGCTTCAAGGGCTTCTTCACGACATAGCGAACTCTGAGGTTTAGTGACTTCGGTTTGTCTTCTTTTTTTTTTCTGATCGTTTTGTTAACTCACGTATGCTTGTGTGACTTAGTTTACTTAGAAATCTTGATATTGAATCGCGCTGTACAGGAACAAAATCCTTGTGCTATGACTGTTGTGTCTGCTACAATGTGCGTTTAATTGTGAGCAGTGCATACTTGCTAATCTAGGGCCCTGTTTGTTTCTTGGTCAGAAATAAGTACTTTGGAGAGTTTATGGGATATGATAATCTAGGATATAAATTATATAACTGAAGACTAATCTGTGGTGTTTGTTGTCCATGTGAGATTATTTGAGATTACATAAGCTAGATTATATGATATAGAGGTCAAACAAACAGGCCCTAAATCCATTTATTATCAATGGTGTTAGCTTAGGCCTTCTTTAGCAAGGCACGTACTATTCTATGGATTTAGTGGAGGATGTTGGACGCACAAACCTTCATATGCAAATTTTGATCCTTCTCTTAGGTAGTTCCAGATGGACAAGGCTGCAGATATCTGTGTTCCAAATTTTGGAAGAAAGAACTTAGGATATGCCCTTTTTGGTTAAAGGAGGTGATACTTTTACATGGCTATTAAGCAATAAAAGAAAACCATCTAGAAAGGGAATGTTCAAAAGTAAAGAACTTGATATATCAAAATGATGAACCGCCCATGTTGCAAGCCCTACAACTGCCCATTATGTTTCACTTTTTAAAACAAAGCCAGCATGTTTAAAGAATTATGCACTTACATTTACTTTTTATATATCATGGGTTTACTTCTGATGCTACATAATTTGTCAGTTGATTCTATTAAAGTTACATGAGACTTCTTATGCTGCCGTAAGTTGTAATTTGAGTCTTCAAGAAGAATGATTATATCTAGATGCATTTTTTGCAAATAATATCGTACCATTTTATGATCCTGCGTCTTGTGAGTAATCAAAATTCACAGCAAGCTAACCAAGCATGGACCATAGGGGAAGAACGTACAGAATTTCCACTGTGTCCTGGTCCTGCGGTGTTCATGACTCTGTCAGATCCAACGCTCTTACTGGACCCACTCCCACAACATGAAAGCTACTCTTCTGAGCGATCCTGCCTGCTGGCACAATCGTTTGTAGGCCGTAGGTCACGGTATCCGATACTCAATCCCGGTTTTCTTATGAAAATCGGGAAAGAGTTACCCAATATTTAGTCAATTGCAGAATTTACTTCAATGATAATAAATTAATAACTGGTATCTTGAAGTCCAAAGATTGTGAGATATTATCATGTCTGAAATTACTATCATTGGAGGACCAAAAGGAAAGAACGATGGTGGAACAAAGCAATGGAGATGCAATCACTGCAATAAGACATACAAAAGTAGCTTAACCAGGGTTTCTGTTCATCTTCTTGCTGCTACACCTGGCAAGAAATCGGAAATTATGCGTTGTCCTGCGCTTCTAAATTATCCGGTCAAGTACAAAAAAGTGCGGGTTAAGGTAAATAGTCTCTCTTTACCTTTTGTATTCAGATCTCAGATATGTGGTGCTATTTGATCAGCCACCGTCGAATCAGCCACTGTAGCGACTTTTTAGCGATTCAGGAGGCTCCTCTTCCATGACGCCGGCTCCAATAGTGTCCAAATATTCCCTTATCATGGTTTTCCGGTCGCCAAGATAGGTGTGGTCTAAGAAGTTGCTGTATGCTGGTTCACCAAGATTTTTTGCAGCAAGAACACTGAAAAGAAATTCAAATCATAAGAATGTAGATAACATTGTATTGGCGATAAAGAAATATCAGTAACACCATGCTTCTATACCACACCTCATACAGTAATGAATGGTCGTTATGAACAAAAATGTGTTCTCTTGGATAACTAGAGTGTTCAAAGCAAATAAGCAATGATTTCCCTTTGCTTCAGAAATGTAGCTTGCTTTCAGATGTCAGAAAGCAATGATACCATTTTTCCTTCAGAGATGCAACTTGCTTTGAGATGCCAGTCTCACATCACAGATGTGCTATACCGCAGCAACGTACTTCACTACTGAACAAACCCCAATGTATAAAACAACAATTCATTTTATAGTTTTAAGTATCCAAAAGCTTTATAGTTTTGGGCATAGTACTCACACCAAGCGCCGTTGAGCTGAATGGTCAGGCCCTCGATCAAGAGCACGCACTGGACTTCCTTTCACCTACATATTCAATTTCAATTTTGGCTTGCTGATTCATGTGCAGTCAGTTGTCTACTTGTCTGTTCAAGATGATCTTGAATCTGCCATGTCTCGTCAGTTTATATATGTTTTCATTCATGACGAAAAGTACAGGGTTCATACGTCTCGCAGGCATTCGAATTGCAGCAGCACATTTGCTTACTAGGCATGAAGGGATGGCAGATTGATGTGCATAGGGCATAGCCAGACAACTAGACGGTAATGGAACGTGCAAAACAATTTGCATGCAAATAAGTAGCATACATAGCACAATCACATACAATTTATGGTTCTGTAGTTTGTAGACTCCGGCCAACCACAACAGCTACAACATCGAATGTAGCACCTCTGCACCTAACGAAATTTTGCAAAATTCTACCTCCTGCATCTGCGAAAGGGTTTGATTCCTCCCTATCTATACTACAGAGCTCAGTTGCTACTGCTTCTGCTAGAAAGCTCAAGCAACAACAAATATGAGCACTGGAAACCTCAACAGTGCACCGCTCCCAAAACATTGTAGCTGCTTCGCTTTCAAGACACAAGTTGTACTTTCTTGCCTTCTACGCTGAACTTCCTGCTCCCTTGAAGCTGCACAGCACAATGAGATGGAATGGGAATCAACACTGAGCGGAAATACTAACAGTATTCAGGCCTCATGCATAAAATACAGCCTGAGAATATTGCTTATAACATATCAGCAAATAACTATTCCTCCGATCAGAAAAGAACAAGGATGCATCCAAAGTTCCTGGTATTAAGATGCAGATAGCTCGACTGAGGGATTTTATCGGAGGTAATGCCAACAGTTTAGAGGACAGACAGAAAGGGGAAAGCGTCCTTCCCATTTTGGACGGAATAGATCTTCAATGTAACTGATTGTGTGTAATGATATATATATATATATGCATACCTTCTTCTTCAGAAACAACAGAGCTTCCCGTCTGCAAGAGAAGCTGGAGAATACAACATTAGAATGTTCTTCAACGGCTACCTTAAGATCCTTCAATTTCATCGACTGAGATGGGGCCTGGAAAGAACTAAGAGTCAGTAGCCATCATATACAAGAGCACAGCACATGACTCATACTCGCACAGAGAAGACGAGTATACCTGACGAAGTATTCTTTTGCAAAGTTTCTTGACCTTGGTTTTGGATCTAACATCCACATGCAATTCTTGTTCTGTATTCTTTTCTATCTCTATGGATTCAACAGCAGTGGGTTGTTCCTCATTGTCCTCTTCAATTTCTGAATATTCATTGGACTCAGCTGGATCATCATTGTCACTATCACCAAATGAAGTTTTGTTTCCCTTCCAACGATGGCCAGCAATTTTCATTGGCAGGCCCTTGATGCCAAGACCCTGCTTGCCAGAAGTAGCTTTATCCTACAGGAAATTACAGACAATGGATATATTAAGAATTCAGGTACATTTAATCGTTTGAACATGTCTACTTTGAAATCATGCACAAAATCATCAGTATAATAAATCAACATCTACGTTAGGACATCAAGTGAAAATGGCATAACAATCTCTGTGGAGTGAAATGAATTGACAACATGCTTAAGAGGTCTAGAAAGACTGCAAAAGTCACATCTAGAGTGTATTCAGCACATCATACCAACCTGAACAAGATTGTATAGATTTTCTTGATCTTCCTCCGCAAATGTCTGGCGGACATTAGCAGGATCTTTTCGTGAAGATTTTCTTTTACGAGATGTTGCTCCTAGAAACCCTCCTGATATGAATCCAAACTTGTGCCCCCACCAGTTCACATCTTCAGCTTGGGATACTGAACCAGCAAAAAATTGAAAAAGCAAGTTAGTAAAACCTCAACGAAGTTAGTACTAGATGAAGCCCATTAGAGAAGAAACACAGGTAAGAGCACAACAAACATGCATTGCATTTTGTTCAGCAGCACTATAACAGTCCAGATGTAGACACAGTACCTATTATCTAATAAGCACGAGACTACAACATTGTAAAGAAAACATAAATATAGTTGTAATATCTTGTATGCTAAGCGGAGAATCTAAATTTCTGGGTGTAATTTTTGGTAGCAGGAAAGGGTACAGTTTAAGCCTGAAAATCATACTTATACTTCCGGTTGAAAAGAACAAAGAAAATAATCACATAACAAACCTGATTTCATTTCAAGTAATCAGATTTCAATAGTTAATGCATGTGCCCTGGCATATTTAAAGTATTATTTCTTTAACTCCTTGAAAGTAGTCCAGCAACAGCCTACTCTAGTACTAAAAGTAAGACACCTCAGATCAATAAGGAGAAAATGATGGGCCAAAAGCTCGCAAAATAGAGAAGCCAGGGGAAAAAACAGCAAGTGTAACTGAAAACCACAAAACTGCTGACCTGCATCAGGGCAAATGATAGGATCAGGTTCATCCAAGCACATTGGTTCAGGTTTCTGATCCACTTGGCAATTATCTTCGTTTTTGCGTACCTGTACCGAGACAAGTTGCTTCAGAGATCATAATAAGGCAGACTATTTAAAAATCTTATTGGCGAGTATGTAGCTAAATTTCAAGTGCATGCGGTGAAATCCAGCAGATTAGTACTTATCAATTATCACTCTTAAAAAAATTGAGTTAGAGACAAACCAACACATAGTGCAAGAAACAAATGATCATGGATGATTGCCAGATTATCTCAGAACGAAATAACCACAGATAAAAAGATCCAGCACTCACAAGTATGCCTTGAAGACCTATTGCTGAATAAGAGCTCACTCTTCCCCCCCTCTCTTTTCTTGTATCTGAAAAAAAAAGGTATCATGTAAAGGAAAGAATGAATATGTTCAGGAATCAAAATGTTAAGAATCAAGTACAAACAAACCTTCCTTGAGGTCGAGTAACTTTAGTAACTTCAACATTTGCTGGTTTGTCTTTCTTGGGCGTGGTGTCAGGCGAATCACTTACAGCTGCAATTTCTGAGAAAAGGGGAAAGTAAAGGATTGGGTACAATTAATATGAACATTACAAAATGAGAACGCAAAAACAATGTGAAAGATATACCTTCTTGAATAGGCTTAGCTGATTGCTAATCGTGCAGAGAGAAACAACCACCAAAGCACAAGAGAAAGATCAGAACAGTTATTGGACGTTGTAAATCGAAATTTAGAAGGTGCAACTGAAATGGTATGTGACATACCACTTTCAATTTCTTCAGTATGTTGTCAAATTGGGTGGTATCGTATACCCATTTGTCACGAGGATTATCTACACCAACACCTGCATACAAGTCAGAGTCATGCATCAGCAAACTCAGCTGTGGCTATTTAGGGAGAAAACTTCATTACTGGTACTCTTGGGGAGTTCTAGGAGAAGAGAAGCGGACCTAGAGTATCCTGCTTGTTTTTCACCCTAACATGACCTTTAGTTCCCTGTTTGTCATTGCCAAGGCCCTCACCTTCTTCCCATCCCTAAAACAGTATTATCCATAGTAGGATCAGTAAATATACTGAATATAATTGGATGCAAGGCAACAAAATTACAGAAAGCAAAGTTCATCCGTTCATCCCAGAGATTATTTGCATCGTGATGCTAACGAATTATTCATGGCTCAAGCTGATAAATATGAGTATGATTACTTTAAGTCCTTAATTGACATGCTAAATGGAAAGATTGCACGAGACTGGGTCATATACCATTTGTTTCATGAGGCGGAAGGCGGCGGACTGCCGCGTGATCCCTACGTAGCATGAGGGCGCCTCCGGTAAAGCCATGGCGCCAGGGGCGGACCCAGTATAGGACAATAACTGTTGCAAAAAGATCGAATAATACCATACGTTAGGGGTTTGGGTGTTTGATTTCGCGCAGCAGGATGGGAGTGGAGGAAATAGGCAGGCATACCCCTGTCGGATGTTCGTCGCCGGCGAAGCGCCCGTCGCTCGACGAACAACGGACAGCGCAACTCGCCCTGTTGTCGCCGCTAGGAAAGGAAGACCGAGGCCGAGAGAAAGAACAGAGAAGTCGTGGGAAGGGAGGGTGCTGCCGCAGCACCAGCCGGATTCGAGCTGCAGCTGGGCAGGGGAGCGTGGAGGGCGACGCACGGGCCGACCGCGTGGAAAGCCGCGGGCGCTGGGGGGGGGGGGGGGGGGGGGGGGGGGGGGGGGGGGCGGCGCGAGGGGAGAAGATGGGTCGGGTGCCGAAGGAGCGGGCCTTGTTGCCGTGTGGGCGTGTTGCCCCCGACAACCGCATCACCCGTCAGGCCGCTACCGTCAGACGGGTGGAGGCGCTGGCACGCCGGCACACCGGATCTTGCGGGGAGGAGAGGAGGGAAGGGGACACCGCCGCCGCCGATGAGAGAACCGTTTTGCCTTATTATCTCTCACAAAATCCTATTAAACCAGCCGAACATAAAGCGCCGGGCCGGTGGGGGGTTTCGGTAGGCAGGGTCTGCTTATTAGGCCTGGGCCGTACGTGCTGTTGGGCCTAATAGATACTAGTTCGGTTGTTCGGTTACTCGGGCCTAAGAACCGAAACCCAAAGTTAATTCGGTTATTTAGATCCGGGAACAGAACTTAGGACCCAAATATCAGTTTCGGTCTTCATATACGATCCGAACCGGTTCAACCAATTTCGTTTTTTTAAAGATAAATAGAGTTCAAGAGAATTTGCGTGTATATGTTCATATGTAGAACTTTTTTTATATATATGTAATCGTTGGTGAAGATAATGGGTTGGTAATTATGTGTCAAGGTAAGCATTAGGCTATGTATATATTACATAAATAAGTATATTAATTACTGTCAACAACTGCTACATTGTACTGGGAGTTGCTTGCATCACACATATATACATATATATACATACGAAGTTATACATACACATACATATATATATATATATATATATATATATATATATATATATATATTTTGCTTCATAAACATACTAATATATATTTTGCTTTCTTAGGATGTGCAGATCTGAAGATGGTTGTTAAACGCTGCAAGTCTGCACATCTCATGTATGGAATCACCAATACATCGGCTCTCGATCTGAGTCTGAGAATTTTGGTAAATATGAATTAGTCCTTGATATAATCTGTGTATTACAAATTAGTAAAGGTTGCTATTGAGGGAGAGGAAATATCCTCCATTATGCTGTAAATTTACCTGGATAATAGTACGCTTGATTTGGGTCGTCCTCATCAGAAGTTTCACTTGAGTTTGTGTAGGTGTTGTATGCATAAGGGTTGTTTCTCTTTCTTTCATCTTCCAGTTCAGCTGCAATGTGTGCATATTTATTATATGTTTTAGCTACTTTGCAATAAACATAGATACATTGATGTGGAAAATATTTTTTTTAGGAAGGAAGGATAGTAGTGGTTAACCTTCAAATATAGCTCTGCTGCATTCCTTGATCACATCTGGGTCTATATTTTCTTCGTGATCTGGAAAGAGGAAGTAATAGATAAAGGTTTAAATATGACATAGATTTTGACCAAATACATGAATAATAAAGTATTATGATATTTCAAATAGACAATTACCTTTAGGTTTGATCCAGTCGGAAGAATGCATGCCAGGTGTTTGTCTATTTCATGGTGAAAGGGAATGTATATATTGCTGTTTCGAAACTGGTACGACGTGGGTATGAAAGAGAACCTGTCACTGGGATCGAATCTACACTAAATGCAGTCCCTTCAACAGTACAAACCCCTGTTTTCTTGTCCATGATATAAGCTTCAATGTCGCAGTAGGGATCGAGCAGTGCACAAAGACTTTTTATGTGGAATAGGTGTGGAGGTATACCATGGATATCTATTGTTATTGGAGCTTTCCAAGCTTGGGTATGGCATCTGCTCTCTTGGGTCCATGGTGCCAAAGAAAATGTGTAGTTGCTATCAGCAATAACTTGGTAGCTAAGAATTGTGTCAAAGCTTTTTTTGTCATTGAATTGCAAGATGAAGTCTGGTGGGAAATAGGATATTTCTACTGGCTGAGGTGATGCATGATAATTTTGTCTAAACATAGTTTCAATAGTTCTAGTAGTTGGTGGACATGGGAGGCAGCTGCTAATTGGTTTTGCTAGAATGGCTAGCTGCAGTTTTGATAAACTTTCTTCCATCTCATCGTCGAGATCCACTAAACTAATTGCTGTTCTTGAGTCTAATGCCTTTAAGGGGGAAAAAAAGGTATTCAGAATTAGTACAGATTTTGTAAGAACAAATAAATATATTTTAGGTGGGAAGGATACCTCTTACCATTTTAGTACAGATGTTGCTGAAGAAGTAGCTTGTTCAATAGCGGCAAGTAAGCTGTTGCCTTGTTGCAGTTGAATAATATAGGTACTTTCTTTTATTCTTTATGTTGAAAGTTGACTGTTGCCTGTGCAGTTTAGATAGGAGTTAAGTGGTAATAAAAGTTTGCTTATACTAATTTGAAGATTATATTAAGCTAGATAAAAAGAGATAAATATAAATCAGGTAGCGTAGATTGTCGATTCATAAATGTTTGTTTCTATTTGCAAGTGAGAAAATGGAAAATAAAGGTAGTGGGAGGAATGCAGAGTGGTCAGCGAGATTAAGGAATATAGCGTTGTGGCATATGACAAGCATAGAAGAAAGATAGTAGGGCGGTGGTGTTTACCTGCGCTTTCGACGACTGTAGGTGGCGGTCGGGGGGCGTGCTGACGAATCGAGGTGATGAAAGCTGAAAGTATTCGCCGGGGATCTTGCCTGGGCGAGAAATCGAATGAATGAGAAGTCAGATGTAATAGAGAGAGTAAAGGGAAGGTACAGCTGCGATGAATGGAAGATAGACTCACCGGAGACGATGCAGTTCAATGGTTGCTCCTGAGGGTAGGTGACGGTGGAAGAGGATAAAGTGCTGTGCGGTGGGAGGAAGTAGAGACTACTAGATAGCCATGGATTGGAGTGCTCTGTAGTAGAAGAAAGTAGAAGGTGCTCGATGGCTATGTAGTGTTGTTGGGCTGGGCCGATTTTTGACATGGGCTGCGGGCTTAGGTGATGATAGCGTATATGTTTTGGAAATTTGGATATTAATTTATGATATCTTGCATTGTTTGAATAAAAATTATGTAGGTTTCTTAGAGTATCTTAGATTGAATGGTTGGGCGCTGCAATTTGTTTTGTCTGCTGATTATAAAATCTGTTTAGTATAATATTCAAGGGAGAAATTTTCAGAAAAGAGGGAAGAAAAGAGAATATAAAAGAGAGAGAGAGAGAGAGAGAGAGAGAGAGAGAGAGAGAGAGAGAGAGAGAGAGAGAGTGAGAGAGGGATCACAAGAGGGGTGAACGGAAAGAGAATGCGTCAAAGGAAAGATAAAAAAAATAATGTGTAAAGGTAAGTGAACAGTATAGATTAGTAGAAGTAGCACAGACAACAACATATACTGACATTAGATTATTATAAGCTAGGTAGCGAATTTCTGGGATAAGTACGCTATTTTACATGACAAGCTAGCTAGTAGAGGCTCTGGACATATAAGATTACATGAAGCTGATGGTAGTTTGCCTTAGATCTACTATAAACTTTGCTAATACTGCAGATGGATCATCATCATCAGGTAAACCTGTGTACTGGACATTCAGGGTTGGTTCACCATTGTCATAATTAGTTACTCGGTCAATTGATATTGGCAAATCTTGAGAGAGCTTTGCACAAATATCATCTAGCTTAGAAAGGATAACACTGTCGCCATGCATCTTGTGGCTCATCACCATGTCATATTCAGTTTCAATCGCATCAGCTATCATCAGCCGCGCCGTTGTTTCATCTAAATCTTTCTTTGTTTGAAGCAGATCAGGATAGTTGTAATCATCTACTGCAATAATTTTTTCGCAGGTAAGGTACTTTAGGATTTCATTGAATGCATTCTCTGTTGCATGGCTTGGTGTTGGAGCAAAATCACCATAGAAAATCTTTGTGGCCCGTTCTTGTGCATCATTAAATGGTATGCCAGATACTTGGACTCTGCACGAATAATCACCAGGTCTGATTTCTAGTATCTTCATGCCGTCGACGACCAGGCCTAGCTTTGTGGCTACAGTGTCAAATATTGCTTTCCTATCAATGTGAATTTTAAATGGCACCTGAACGAATACATGATAAATAAGTAAGTATGAGTAATGTATTTTTTTAGATTCAATATTTTGACACGTGGAGTAATTAAGTGATCAGAGCGTGGTGTGTTTCTGTCAAGGTGTATCATATATTTGGTAGTTATATATACTATTTAATAAATTTGTCGATAAATGTTCGTTCTTTAGGAAACGTGAATATTCTTCATTGCATAGTTAGGTACTAGATATATACCTAAATCAACACAAGTAAGGTGTAACACTTAATTGAACTGGTTAGATATTAATTATATATTTAGATCGATAAAAGTGTAGAAATAGAAGGAGGGAAGAAAGGAGCATACCGTTGCTGAGGAGCTTCTTGGTCCTGGCATAGCGTTGGCTCTAGATTCTTGAGACGCGTTGTCTTCTTTGCACTGGAGGTGATTGCTGCTAGGAGAGCTGGTATAGTCTATTTATAGCCACAGCAGATGGCTTGAGGCAGAGAAGGTCCTAGAACTATAGAACTATAGAGATCGATGAAGAATTTTTTTTTCCATTGGCCCTGTTTGGAGAAATAGCCAAAAGTTATTTTGAGAGCTAAAATTTATCTTAAGAAAATAACCCTTTAATGAAATAGTCCTTGAAGTATTTGGATCCAAAAGCTATTTAGCTTCTAAAATACTTTTCCAATCATTTGGTTGCCACTTTAACAAGAAAGAGAAAGAGAGAATCAGTGGGCCCCACTCGAAATAGTCCCAAATAGCACCTCTTGGAGGGGATAATTTTTAGGTGGGCTATTTGCAAATAGCCTAGAAATAGCTCTCCTATTTGGCTTCTTTAGGACTATTTAAGCTATTTGAGTGGGAGCTAAAAAATAACTCATGGATCTAAACAGGGCTATTGTTAGTTACTTCTATGCTCCCTCCGGCGAGTAGAGATGGCCTGGAGCAGAGAAGGTGCTAGAAATATGGGGATCGATGAAGAGGTTTCCTTTTTTTTCTCTATATTTAATCAGTTGCGGGTATCATTAATTCTTGGTTGTTCGGATTTGTCCCCTCCTCATCTACTTAAAAGTAAAAAGTAGCTATCAATATATTAATTAATAACCAGTGCGCTCAGAAGCTTAGGTGTTTTTATATGGCATATATTCAGCTCAGGAGTTGTGTAGGGGTAGATTTTTAGTTCTAAATATCCGATAGAAGCAGCAGTAAGATACGTGTTTAATACAGCATCCAGCGCGCTGTTGATAGAATAGTTTATCCCAAAGCTAATAAGTTCCATTAATATTACAGCAGCATGATCCAGAGTACAGTATATAATTATGTCTTAACTGAGCAGAAGCAGGACATACAATATGTCTTAAATTTTTTGGAGTACGTGAGTACATATTTCGAAGTGCAATATGTAATAACAAACTGATGAAGATATAGATATAATTTGAGGGGACTGTTCTTCCTTTTTTTTTCTTCGGCAAGATCAAAACTGAAGTTCTGCCGCTACTTTTTCCATTGTAAGCTGCACGGGGATCCTCATATGAAGCTGCAAGGGTCGAAGTCAAATTTTATTTCCATTAGTAATAAAAATATGGTATAATTTATTTTATATATTGCTGTCTTATATGGAAGGGGGAGTTATTATACCTTGTCTGATACATAAATTTTGTTATTTTTTGTGGCCTTTTGGGACCTTGGCAACGATGGATTTCCTTGCTAGTGATTCTGGTGTCCGCGAGTTGCTGTTGTTTTTTTTTTGTATATTTAGGTATATTGTTACGGGGCATAAAACTGTAAAGTTTTGCGTTGGGTACAATAATATAAGCATGTGATTTTTAGATGCACGGTTGTGATGTACCTTTGTATATCAGAAGATGATTGAGCATTCTTTTCCTTATCAGGTGCTGTTTCAAAAGATGAGTCTTCTTCATCCTGATGAATAAAGAAAATAAGTACTCTAACATTTAGAGAAAATTTGGAGTCGGTAATTCTGCATAGGTGGTTATTCTGCTGTAAATGAATATTGTGTATCGATGATGTGGAGACAAACCTGTTCTTCATCTTTTTCAGGTACATGGAGCCTTTTTTTGGCTGATTTTGCTTCAAAAGGTGTTGCACCAGCACTGCCTCAGATATTGAATAGGAATAAATGCAGTATAGATTTAGTATAGGGCAAGTATATTTGAGTGGAGAAAATTTAAGTACATGCAAGTTTAGATACTTACGGATACATGATGTCTTGTGCAGAACTTCCGGGATTCTTAGTTTTCTTGGGTGGAGTTTGCAGAGCCATCTCTTCTAGTGGCAGAATTTCGGTAGGAGTTTGAATAAAAGGTGTCTCAGAACTGTGCTGAGGTCTGTATGGTGGAGAATTAGTTGCACTGGTTTGTGCATGAAAGTTGATATTTTGGGTTGTAAGCTGTGCTTGATTTGGGCCATGGAATGGAAGAGCAGGTTGCTTGCCATGGATATGGATTATACCATTGACTTGGTATGATTTCTTGGGTTTGCGGAAACTAGCCTCGGACATGGTGAAAGAGAAAGTAAATTTAGAAGAGACAATAGCTGCAATATCAGGAGGAATATTATCTCTGTTTCTGGAAGATCTCATGACAGCTTCAACTGGATTGCCAACTATACGATGGGCTATAGTAGCAAAGGCTATCATTTCCGATTCCTCGGTTCCATCAGAAGCAATAAGCGGTATCTTGTATCTAGCATGGAAGAAGCAATTAGTTATTTTTTCCTTTATAAACATCAGGTTAGATGATTAAATATTATTTGCATTTAGGAGGAAGTGTTATGCGTAGAGGTATGTTCTGTATATGAAATAGATATGTTTGTAATCAAAAGTATATAGGGATTAATGTGAGCTTACTTGTATGTATACTTATTGGTTGTATCACATTCGAAGCACTTGTAGTTGGAACCATCTAGCTGGCATGATCTGCGGCACAAATTACATGCTAGGTACCACCAAGCTTGTGTCTCAGCTAAACGGATGATAGTAACAGTGCAACGGCATCCAGTTGTCTGCACATTTTTTTTCCAGCCCATTTAGGAATAAGGAGAACAAAATCTGTAAACAGATTCACATATAGGAATGATGATGTACTATGGAAGAATGTATTACCGGGAATTCATAAGGATCCATGTCCTGCATTTCTTTTAATGTTAGTAAATCTGGCAGAGGTAGAGTCTCTGGCTGCTTTTGTTCTGCAATTGGAATACCTGCTCGTTTAATTCTGTAGGATTGTCCATTTGTGCTGAAACAATGGAGTATGTTAGTAAAGTTTGTAAGTGATATAGCTGGACTGTTGAAAGCATGGCAGAGTAGAGTAGTGTATAAATAAGTATTCAGTTTGTATTTACCTGTTTAGTAAGACTGATGCCTCTGGTATATCAGGATTTATATACCAATGACAAGCTGTGTAACCGCTAACATGAAGCTCACCTATTCGAATAACATGGTACATAAATGAAATCAGCAAACTTGACATGAAATTTATAGACAATAGCTTTAAGTCTGATATGTGATCAAGTGGTGATACTTTACCAAAGTAATTCTTCACAAGGCAGCCAGTGAATAATATTATGATTGGTGTATCTTCTGCATCTGGATCTTGTGGAATAGCAAATTGCGTTGCTTTGGAGCCCCAAAGAGCCATTTTTATCTCCTGCCCACTGAGTACCAACACAGTAAGTTTTTTTTTCACTTTCCATTCATGATGTGTGTATCAAATGTGAATTTAATATTATAGTGATGTTGTAACTGACATTTCATTTTTTATCTTGATGTCACGCCGCAGGGAAGGGTTGGATTGATTTGAGAAGGGCACCCACTGTGGTTCATTTATTTCTGTTATTATGCCCAAAATATCTGAAAAGTAACTATTATTTATGAGGTAAACTTGCAGTAGATGATTTTACTGAAGAAGATGAAGTGGTATAGGATCTAACCATGGAATTTTGTATTATCATTTATATATTCTGGGAGCTTGTCAAAGGGAGTAAGAGTGTAAATGTACTTGGACCCAGTTATTTCTTCAGTTGCCACGCTGATTTTGGTATTATAAGTAAATTCTATCATATAAGGCGCAGGCACAGATTTGAAAACATTCTTAGCATTGCATACTCTGAAGCGGCTTATAACATAAGTTTGGCCTGCTTGCACGATGGGTTCATGCTTTTCTGCCTCTGAAGCTGGGATCTCAGCATACATAGTATTACCCTATAATAAAAGCTGTTGTCATTAATCTATATCATTACATATAGTACAACATGTGGTGCAGATGTAAGTATCTTTCTTTTTTCATACTATCAAAGTAGATGCAGCTATCTTTACTTTACCTGATCATCAACAAGGATTAGATCAATATGTTGTAATGGATTATTTTCATTGGATCCATGGTATTCCCACTTCCTGCAGACCATACCGACCTGAAAGAGAAAAATATGTACATGCATATATTAGAGTGCATAGAACGCTTGGAAGTAGGTGTAAAGGAGTAAGGGTGCTATGCAAAGAACAGCTGAAGAGAAAAATGGTAATATATGTTCTGAAATTGTATCCTTTATAATTACCTGATGCGCATCTCAATCAATATAATATAACAATAATATGCACTTATAATTTATGATGATGACTGGTTCACACTAGAGTTTATAGCTGCAAATACTTCAGGATAAACAATATTCTTGGTTGTATCTGAACAATTGCCATTGTCATCTTGTATTAGGATTTTCAATCCTTTCTTAGATGTTACTCGAGAAATGGCTACATATAGCTGCCCATAAGTGAATACTGGTTTTTTTAGATAGACTCCAACCATAGCCAATGTTTGACCTTGACTTTTATTTATGGTCATTACATAACATACTTGAATTGGGAACTGCCTCCGTTCAAGAACAAATGGTAATCTGTGGTTTTTTAGTGTCAATCGTATTCTAGGTATTAAAACGCTACGACCATCAAAGGTTCCACTTATAATTGTTGCTTGCAAAACCATGTCACCTAGAGCTGTAACTATCAATCTCGTGCCGTTGCATAGACCAACTGATTGGTTTAGGTTGCGCAGCAACATGATGGGGACACCCACCTTTAAATTAAGCTCATGGGTTGGAAAATTGGTGCCATTAAGAGAATTAAGCAGCTCAACCAGATATAAAATATCGTAGGATTCATGGCTGCCAGGTGCTTTTACAATTCTGTCACAACTTAAATACTGTTTTTCTTGTCCAGGAAGCAGAGAGACCATGTAGCTATTAATTTCATCGACTGTGTCATTTATTGGACATAGTATAGATCTGCTTTTTAAGTAATCAATATTCTCATATTCATCTAGTAGATTGCTATAGACAGCATTGACAATAGCGGGAACAGTGTCTTGATCATTCTTAATAAATAGTTCTTCAGGTATTCGCACCAGCATCTCATCAGGAGTATCTGTTGTTGCCTCTGATCTAATATTTCCTTCGCCAATGGATAAAATCCATTCGCTGAATTCTGTCAATTCTTTTTGTGATTCAGCATCCAAGTCAGGTGCTTGCAGTCTCATGTTTTTGTGTAATGTAAGAATGATTATGCTGGACCATAAATGAGAATTTATTATTGCAGCATCTACAATTTGGTTCCTTGTCCCCCCTTCGATTACAGGTAATATTTGGCGTGGATCGCCTCCAAGAACAATAACTTTACCACCAAATGGTACGGAGTTAAGCTCAGGATTATTGACAGGTAATAGGTTCCGAAGTGTTCTATCTAGTGTTTCTAGAGCTCTTCCATGTGTCATCAGGGCTTCATCCCAAATAATGAGAGATGTTTGTTGTATAAGTTCTGCCAACATTGTTCCTCTTTTAATGTCACAGACAGTGTCATCGTCTAATTCACATGGGATTTTAAATCTAGAATGAGCCGTACGACCACCAGGAAGTAGTAATGAGGCCACACCAGAGGAGGCAACGGTTAAAACTATCTTTTGGTTGCCCCGTAGATAAGTAACGATAGTATTCCATAGATAGGTTTTTCTATTTCCACCATATCCCGATAGAAAATAGAAAGCAGCCCTGTTTTCATTAACGGCGCTTGTGATTGTATTGAAAGCATATAATTGCTCGTCATTTAAGCTTGCTATCATTTCTTCAGATTTGAGTAGAAGTTCAGTAGCATCATAACTCAACTCTTCTTCAATTAAGCGGTTACCTCTGGGAGCAGTAGTTACATTAGTTCTGGAAGGAATATTATGATCTCGAATGTTGCCGCCATTCTGTGCAAAAAGAGTTGTTAAGTCATCGATGAGGAAATCTTTTAATGTGTTTTCCGGCATTATGTATGTTCTGTTTCCAATATTTTCCCTAAACTGGTACTGTATATCATCTGCCATTAATCTCCAAACTTTTTCAAAGAAGGCATATTCATCAGCTACTTCACAATAGAGAAGCATTGTGACAAAGAGTTGTCTAAGTTGCGCTGAAGTTGCCCATGCAGCGGCTTGATCAAAAGCATGATACCACTCTTGATCATTGCCAAGCAAGCCTCTAGCATTGCAAGCTGCTTTGAAGGTAGAATAAGTTATACCATTATATGTTCTCACATCCTCATAGCTCTGAGCACCTTTTACAGTCATTAGAAGGATTCTAAGATAGTACCTTTCACCTACTGAAGGATGCACATAATAAAGTCTACCAATTTTGCCCTTAGAAGATTGCCTAGGTTCCCATGTTCTTGTATCTGAAGCCCAACGCCATTTAGATGGGAATTCGAGATATGTCAGGCTTCTTGCAGACTCATATACTTTATTAGCAGTGAACCACTCAGTAAGCATAGTTCTCTTTAGAAATCCACTTGAAACAATTTCAGCCATATTAGTGTTTATGTGGTACAGGATATTATTTTCATCTGACAAATGTACTGGCAGTCTTTCGACAGCTGACAGCTGGGTAATGGCGATGAATATCAAAACCGAATATTCGCCAACATGCATCTTGTTCACATATATAGCGACAGTCAAGATACTCTTTGACTTCATTCCGTGTTTGTGTTTCTTCATCTTCAGGTGTCTCTTCTCCATTTCGAAGCCGTTGGAGATAAACTTTACTGCAGTTTGGGCCTTTAGTGACATATTTGAATAAATATTTAATAAATATGCCTTTGTTGCACCATTCAACATTTATGTGAGCTTGGAATTTCTTAAGTAAGTACATATTATAGGGAACAACCCACTGATTAGACAGTTTGTGTGGACCTTTTTGCACGAAACGACCATTATCAGGTCTTTTGTATGTAGCAAATCCATTTGGGTCAATATATGTTTCATTCTGGAAATTCTTAGGATAACCTTTAGAACATTTTCCATTTTTCATATATGGAGCATTAGGATTATAAGGTCCACAAGGTCCATGGATCATATGTTCTGCGACGAGAGCATATCCTAAAGGGTCTTCATTTGGATCGGGAATTTCAGCACTAATGAACCGGTCAACTAAAGCAGGTGTTGGATTACCGGTGTCTTCCACTAACCACAATATAAGATGAGCATGAGGTAATCCATGTTTCTGTAATTCAACAGTATGTAGGGCTGTGCAGAAAATGATATTGAAAAATTAATAAGGATATTAGGAGTAGTGTTTAATTAGGTTAGGACATTTTATGGTAGAAAATATTGTCGTACCTGCTGCAACAGGGCTGAAAATTCTTCCACTTACAATGTCATCAAGCATTTCTTCTAATTTCATATTATAAACTCCGACAACGATGTCAGCTCTATCTGTTGGTTTTTGGCCAGGTTCAAGTATGCCCAAATATATTTCCTCCCAGTTTGCATTGCAAGTAAATGTAACAAAGAAATCTGGGGGGCCACAAACCCTGCAGATGGCCACACCGTCATGGTAATTTTGAATCATATATCGCCTGCCACCAGTATGAGAAGCTGGTAATACAGTTAGTTTGCCTATTTCACTACCATCAATACAACCACGGCCAACTGCATCTGCTATTCCTTGTAAGTTTTCTACTCTGAATTTATCCTGATTTCTTAGTATGTACCAGAGTCTATTTTCATCTATTGCAGCTCTAGCGTCAACTTTAGCTTGACTGGATAGAAGACCATAACATAAAGAAGGATTTGGTTGACCTCTTCTATAATGAAATTGATGTCTATAATAATCTTGCATCATCATTTGAGGACGACGTTTTCTTCTCCTAGTTTCAGCACCACTATAGACAATTCCAACTTGGAAACCCCTTTCTCCGAACGGAAATAAAAGCGGATATTGAAGTGCCATGTAAGCTGGGTGTAAGCTTGAAATCTGATGCAAATGACCAGATTTGGACTGAATTATAATATCTCTCTTGAAGTTATCAAGTGAGAAATCCCCAACAACAAGCATCGCTAGTTCATCTGTGCTTGGCAAGTTGTATTGTATGGGATCACCTTCAGCAGCACCGACAATTCTAATGACAAATTCTTCATCTTCATATTCTTGTAATCTATCTCGAGCGGCTCTAAATTTTTTAGCAAATGGATTATGTTCATCAAGCATCTTTATCAAATCCTCAATTATCGAGGGGTCTAAGGATTCATCACCTTGATCAGATGGATTTAGAGCTCGCATAAGATTTCGCACTTCATTAGAAGTATCATATATATAGAGCTGGATGAACTTAGGTGGAGATCCATCAGATGGTAATAGAGATCCAATGCAATGATGAACCTGGCCATGAATTTTAAATATAGGAGGACCCCGGCCATCATTAACTGTTCTATCTATATTTGCTCCCATTGATGTGAAGGCGAATAAGCAATTGTATTGTCTAATATTATGCATGAATTTGTTAGATATGGATCCACCATCATATCTTGCTAATGAAGCCAAAGGTTCGGGGCGTGGTCGATGTGGAGGTATTTTTATTTTTCCACCTTTGCAACAGGAATTGTAAGTGATTTTATTCTGCCGGCGCGAGGAATCTGATTTAATTCTCTCTTGGTACCAGAATACTGCATGGCAATGCTTGCATTCGTAATCTGGGGAACCCAAATAAGACCTTTCTGGATATGATGCTGTAGTTGTGCACATTTATTTTGAAAAAAATCAAACCACCATGAAGGAAGAAGCCATCACCGATGAAATGAATAAAATAGTCAGAGACTAATGTGGAAAGTAGTTGTATATATCTGAAAGCAGTGGATAACTGACTAATCACAGAAAGGCACCAGAATACCTTTGAGTGCATCTATATAATCTTGTGTGAAATAGCCACATTTTCGAGATGGCTCAGTTTCAGTGGTGTCATCTATTAGCAGTCGGTATATAAAATGTGCGATGGCCATCGCCAAATAGAATCTCAGGTGTAAAGATGATAAAAAGGGTAAAATGAGGTATAGGTTAGTAATGTATTGGCTAAGCTTAGCTCAATTAAATATTAGGGCCAATGGGCTGGGGTAGGCTTTACCTGTGATGGCAGTTCGTTTCCGCTTTAAAATTTTCATTAGTTTAGCACGGCAATCAGCTGGATTTGAAATTACAGGATTATATAACCCTGTGTCAGCAAGTGCCCTTGATCGTTTTGAAGTACTCCCACGGTTATTATGGGTATATGTTTTGTGAATACCAAAGGACACAGTGTGAGCATTGCGTCTTAAAGATGAAAATATGGAATATAGATGTCTCGTGATTAAAAGGACACATAATAGATGGTGATAGGTCATTAGGTGACGGATCCCTGGATGTAGACATCACTTGGATACTTGTTGGTGTATGTGTATATATGTCTGTGTATATATAGAATTATATATTTTGCAGCTCCTGTATAGTATATGAGCTGAAAATAAGAGTTAGCCCATGTAGGTGAGCTGAAAATAAGAGTTAGCCCATGTAGGGGAACTATGTATATATTTATGTCTATATATATATGCGGGATCGGCAAGTAATGACATTGTCTTAGAAGTGATGAGAATGCTCATATGTTTCACTGAGCAGCACCTTTTTTTTTACTATTTTCCTAAGTTAAAGAGAAAGAAGCAAACTATTAAGTAGGACTCACTTTCAGTAATGAACAAAAAATTAAAAAAAAATAGGGGAACAAAGCGAAAAGTAGAATATGAAATAAACACACCGAGGGGAACAACTTTTTATTGAAATAAGTTACATAATATAGAACATAGAAGGCAAAAATAAAACAGCACCGCTACATCTAGAAGTAATAAAAGATAATAGAATGCAGGAAAAATATTGATACAACAGTTTCAACATGAAGTGGTAGGCAAATAAATATTTAGTTGTGGCTATTTGGAAATCTCAATGACAAATTTGCGGTAGAAAAGTAATTTGCTTTTATTGGAGTCCAATGCGATGTGCATGCTAGTGAATGTTCAGTTTTAATTTCTCGGTAAATAACTGTTCCATTATATTAATAGTTTGTTATTTCAAGGTTGTAAAAAATCTGCAGAAAAGAAACTGCTTTGAAGCATGCTCTTTCATATGCTGTAGTTGGATTCAGATAGGCTGGTTCCCAGAAAAAGAGGGCACGTCGTGGGGCCAAGAGCTCCAACTGTCGTAGTTCCAATTCAACACCACATAAAACCGTAGAGTCACTTGCAATCTCAGTGATAAGAGATGCATATCGCAGACGGCATAGTGAAGCCGCAGCATGAAGTAGTGCAATTGGAGAAGGTCCGCTTATGAACATAGTGTGACTGTAAGGATGGCACGTGGTTGAACTTCGCTTCCTGGGGCTATTTTACAGAAGTAGTAAAAGAAAAAAGAAGAAGAAAAAAAGAAAGATGACATAGAAGGGAAGAGAAATAAATCAAATAAAAGTACATTCAAAGGAAATGATTAGAGAAGCAGGTAACTGAATTAAATTGAAGTGGACTGTGAAGTGCACTGATTATGGCCATATAGTAAGAAAAAGGAAAGATAATAAAGAGTTTGATATCCCAAATTAAAGGCCGCAGGAAAGAGTTAAGAACTTAGGTATTATATATATATAATTAGGAAATGATATGTCATATGGTATTGCCAATCCAGTAAGTATTAACCGATAATATTTTAGATTAGCACAGTGTTCACAGTGTGTATCGGCTGGTCTTATGATTCACACATTCATTTTTAACACTCTAGAAACAAAGCACCAAACAAGAAATATGCAGAAGCGTAAAGAGAAGGAGCAGTGTATATTACCAGGAATGATATAATCAGTCAATCAATGTAGAAGGCCCGTGTAACTCCGGTTCGGTCGTCAATATACAGCAGGTAATCTTGTGCTGCAAAGCAGATGGACCAAGGATAGTAGAGCAGCAACGATGACCTGGCCAAGAAAGATCAAAAGGTATAATATTTGAAGGTAGTTGGCAGCCTGATTTGGAAACGGACCAAGAGGGTTGGGTTGTAGTGGACGATTAAATGGTAAAAAATGTAATACGTGAACACTATTTGGAAGCAACAGGGGAATAACCATTCCAGAAAGCGCACAAAACAGAAAATGCGCAGAAGCGGAAAGAGAAGGAGTAATGTATATTACCAGCAATGATAGAATCAGTCGATGAACATAGCAGATCTATGGAACTCCGGTTCGGTCCTCGATATACAATAGACAATGTTGCGCTGCAAAGCAGATGGGCCAAAGATAATAGAGCAGAAACAATGACCTGTAAAACAAAGATCGAAGGGTATCATATCCAAAGATAGTTAGCAGCCTGAGGTCGAAACGCACCAAGAGGGTTGGGTTGTAGTAGATTAGAAGGAAGAGGGAAATCATCAGCAAACAGAATGCACCTGTGAAGAACCTGAAATTCTTTGGAAGGAGTAGATTCAAGCGACCGTCAGTGGTAGCTGGGGTGAATAGGCAATCTGCAACTCAAAGACACTTTTCAAACAGTTAGTAACAGGAAACCCGGATACTCCGGGTTTACGTCCGGATAGTCCGGACTTCTGATCCGGAGTATCCGGGGTTCTTGCCTGTACTGTCCGGACAAAAACACTCGAATCTAAAAGTGCAGAAATTAAAGCAGGAAATTAGATCGAGTAATTTTGCAGGTACCTAGGTGTCCTATAGAGTGTATGTCAATCACTGGTTTCATCTAGAGACTAGTAAACTAGTAGATCGGCCTCAAACCCTAGAAACGAGATAACACAAGCAAGAACCACGAGAAAAACAAGTAACAAGCAAATAAAGAGACAATAATTTATTTCCCGAAGTTCACTCCTGAAGGAGCTACGTCTCCGTTGAGGAAGGGCTCAAGAAACGGTTTTCAAGAACCCCTATGCTCCTCACCCAAGGACAAGATCACCTCTCAAGTCTAAGGTTACTTACTATGAATTCCTCGGAGCGGAATGATGAGTATAAACTTCTTGTGATGCTCACAACTTGTTTGAGCACTCACAAGCGACGCCTAGCCGTCTAGGAGCTTGAAGCTCCAAGAGTAACAAACTCGAATCCACCGGTTTGACGAATTTCTAGTGCTCAAGGAGATGGAATGGATGTTCACTTGCACTAATCTTGCTCTTGCTTCACTCTCACTTCAATCCCTCAAAGGATTCACTCAAGAATGGAAGAGAGGGGAGTGAGAGAGCTCTTGAAAGCTTGCTGCTGTGGTGGGTACGAAAATGAGGCAAGAGAGGGGTAAAAGAGGGGGTCAAGGGGTATTTATACTCCCTCACACAGAAACTAGCCGTTGGCTAAGGGTTACCCGGATACTCCGGGTAAACGTCCGGATACTCCGGACCAGGTGTCCAGACATTCCGGACGAAGCGTCCGGATACTCCGGACCAGTTGTCCGGACATTCCGGACAGCAGCCCGGACAATTCGGGAACAACAGGATTTTCACTCAAATTGCTCTCATGTGATGTTTGAGTGGTATTTTTGGCTCACAATCATTCGTGGGATTCTCTTGAGCACTGTTTCTAAGTCAAGACATGCAGATTCAAAGTCTCTCTTGATAGTACGAAGTTTCTATACTCAAATTATAAATATAAAATTCTAGCCTTTCAAGTATCTATTAACCACCGGCTTTCATTTCATTTTTGTGGACCGTGATTCACCATTTGAATTGTTTGATCATCTCATCACCTGCACACATGCTAGATAACACAATTAACACCGGCTTTCATTTCATTTTTGTGGACCGTGATTCACCATTTGAATTGTTTGATCATCTCATCACCTGCACACATGCTAGATAACACAATTAAACCTACATGTGTTTTGTCATTAATTACCAAAACCCACTTAGGGACCTAGATATCTTTCAGTAGCACATTGCAGAGTCTGCAAACAAATGAGCAGAGCAAAATTTGAGACAGCAAACATAGGTGGCTGTTACTGAATCCACCTCGCAAAATGGAATAGGACCGAATTCGGAACGAATATAATGCATGCTAGATGGGAAATCACACATATACAAACAATTAGATCTAGAAAAATGAACAAGAAGAAGGCAGGGCGAAAGCCATAAGGAAGACAAGGAGGAAGCACAACAGGAACGGAAGGGAGCAGGATCTAAGATTCGGAACTCACCTGCGTGTAGCTGCAGGAGTAGAGCGCGGCGCAGGGCCAACGTAGCGGAGGGCGTCCAGCAATGGTCACGGCTCACGGCGGAGGGGCGTGGCGGGGCAGGTCCGGTGCGGCGGCTCACGGCCGGAATGCCGGGGCAGGCGGCGCCGGTCCGGTCCAGCGACTCATGGTCGGAGGGGCGGGGCGGGCGCGGCCGGTCCGGCGGCTCGCGGCCGGAAGGGCGATGTAACATCCCGGATTTTTCCAGAATATTATAAGTTAGAAAAATGAAGATTTTCAAAAACTTTTTGTGTGAACATGTTCTTAGCTAGAAAAATATAAGGTTGATCTCTCTATCTCCATTAATTCCTAGTAAATAAAATCTTGAATTGATTTATGGAAGATAAATGCTAGTGTGATCATTTGTGGATTCTTTTGAATTTTATTGAACCTTGTTTGATTGAATTCATTTTGGATTTATTTCTTTTGTGTTTGAAATTGCATGGAAATCAAACTCGAAGTGTGCCCTTCGAATTTGAGTTCAAATACTAACCTGAACCAAAACTCTAACCTAGCCCTACCCGTTAACAGCCCTAGCCCTAACTCGACCCAGACCCTAACCCTAACCCTAACCTGGATCCAACCCGGTCCAGCCCATGACCTAACCTAAACCCTAACCTTCCCTAGCCCCAAAACCTGGCTCAGCCCAGCTGGCCATTTCGGCCTGCTCGCCTCACACCTAACCCACCAGCCCAGTAGGTCAGCTGTCGCACCATCACGGTCTGCGCCCGCCGGCCCAGCTTAAAGCCCAGCAACGCCACACACCCGCAGCACGGCCCCGACCTAACCCCTGCCGCCGACCTTCCGGGCCCGCTTGTCATCTTTTTCCCTCTCTCTCACCTGCTCCCGCACCAGGCGCCCCTCGCTACCTCCGCCCGGACGTCGCCGCGCGTACGTCACCCCGCGCTGCTCTGCCCTCCCTCGCGTCGCGACAGAAGGCAATAACCGCCTGCGCGCTCCATCCCCTGCCTCGCCTTGACCACCACGCGACCAAAACCCTAGCCGCATGCCGACGGATGCGCGCCACGCGTCCTGGCCCGGACGCCAAAATTCATCGGCCGTCCGTGCCGCATCGAGCCCCGGACGCCACCTACAAGAGCCACAGCCACCGCAATCGAGAACCCTAGGGCCAATTAGGTTTCGCCTCGCCGCCACCACCGCCACGTACAGGGGAGGAGAGTCGGGGAGCAGAGAAGAGGAGGAAATTCCCATGGGCTCGGATTAAGTTCCTGTGAAATTGTTTCTTCGTGTCTTCCATCGGATCTTCCTAGAAATCCCAGGTCGGAACTTCCGGCCCTCCAACGGAACTTCCGACGTCCTCCGGTTTCCTCTCTGAAAGTTCCCAGGTTCCCCTTGCCGAAACTTCCGACGGTCCGTCGGAACTTCCGACCGCCTCAGTCAGTATAAATACCTGGGAGGTAACGGTTCTCTCTAAACCCTAGCCTCTTTTTCCTACCCGCGCGCGCTCCTCTCGGTTCCTCCTCTCCGCACGGCGTTTTGGAGTTTCCACCGTGGGATTTTCATTCCTAAGCAATCTTTGGAGTCCCCTAGCCTAAGAAGACTCAATCCTCGTTGGATCTTCCGTCGTTTTCGTGGGAATCTCAAAGGTATTATTTTTCAAATCCCCTTCGCCCGATCTCTCAGTGTAGGATGTTCTAGGAGATTTCGTTCTGTGAATCATCTTCTTTATCTATCTAGAGGTCATGCCTAGAATCTCATAAACTTTTGTGGGCCAAATCGTTGGATTCACGAATTTGTTCCCGGTTTCCTGGGTCCGTCGGAAGTTCCGACGTTGAGCCGGAAGATCCGACGGCCAGATCTTCCGTCTCGCTGCCGAAACATACGACAGAGAAAGTTACTTGGAACTTCTTTGTGCATCCATTATCTATCTTTGATCCTTCATCTGAGCTTCAATTCTTTGATCTTTTCTAGATGGCTCCTAAGATGAAAATCACCAAGAAAAAGAATCCTCCCACATCAAGTAGCTCTTCTCCGGATCGTGGTGATGAAATTTAGGAAGATCAACCTCAAAGGAGGAGGCAAGCTGTTGCAAAGAGGAGTAAAACCACTGCTCAAGAGAAAGGAAAGGACGTGGCTGGCTCATCCACTCACAAGGCTAGAACCAAGAGGGCTACGACCGGACAAGAATATGATGATGATATTGATCTTTCTTTTTATGAGAGAGAGAAAGCTGTGGTTCATAGGCCGGTGCGAAGCGATGAGGACCGCCCTTGTGTTAACTTCACCAAGGGTGAGAATGATATGAGGCCACTTCGCCTTAATGTTCATGAGGATCCACGCAATATCATGTACAAAAAATTCAAGGGTGACCCTCGGTTTTGGCTAAACCATCAGGCAGACTGGTATGAGTCAGTGATCATGGACAAGAAGCATGTCACTACTGAGATGAGATGGGTTGACTGGGGTTTCTTGCGGCGTATGACATCTCCGGTGAAGGAAGTTGTGGATGCTATCTATGCTAGGTGTGTAGAGATGGATCTTGTGGACATATTGAAGTTTGAGTGTGATTGGAATGAGGAGGTGGTGGCTCAATTTTATGCCACTCTTTTTGTTGACACAAAGAATCACATCATGCATTGGACACTTGGAGGCAAGCGCTTTCAAATATCTCTTGTTGACTTTGGTAGTATGTTTGGTTTTCATCTAGGTGATGAAAGTGGCAACTATGTGAGAGACACTACCAAGGTTGACATACATGAGACAGGTGTCCTAGAAGATTAAAAGATGCACTTCATGTATGATCGTGTATATACTGAAGATGGAAAGGTAGTGTTTGGTAAGAACATTGGACTCACTCCTTACTATAAGATGTTCAACCAACTCTTTCGTGGGACTTTGACTCCTAGAGGTGGCAATGCGGACAATATCTCATATAGGGCTAAGGACTTGCTTGCTCAGATGGCTCCTGGGATGCCCAAGTTTCTTGTGTTTGAGTTTATTTGGAATGAGATCATCCATTGCTCACATCATGCAGCTAGTGCCTGTCACTATGCCCCCTATATTTAGCATATGATCAATAGGGTGACTGGATTGAGAATTAGTAGTGACATTGGGCACTATCCCTACAAGTCCCCCAAAGGCAAGATTTAACAGCTTCTCAGGATTGGAGCTAGACAGGTGACACGCTTTGGTGATCCTAAAGGACCTTTTCCTGGTGCTTATCCTCCGTAGGGTCTTTCTTCCATTCATTTTGAGGCCGGTGCCCCAAATTCCTCACATGCAGCACCTCCAACTTATGCTCCTTCTTCATCTCGTGGACCCTCTCATGCATCTACAGCCAAGAAGGACAAATTGGATATGATCTTCCAGGGTGTCTTTGCTTGTTTCAGTGCGTGCCGCCAAAACTCTATTGATATTCGTGAGCACAAAAAATATATGGATGAGGAGCTACTTAAGATTGAGAAGAGGCAAAAGGAGCTCATGGCAAAGAGTGGCATTCCATGCTCTCCTCTTTGTGAGCCTAGAGACTTTTCTTCACCTCCACATCTCTACAATCCTTGGGAGGACATTAGTGGTTCATCCTTTGCATATGGTGGCTCTTCCTTCGCACACGGTGGTGATGATATTGAGGAGGACCTTGGTGGTCGTGAGGAAGAGCATGAGCAAGACGATGATGATGAGGTCACCGAGTCCGATGAAGAAGAGTAACAAGCTCAAGATGAAGAGGAGGAGGAGGAGGACGAGAGTGAGGGAGAATGAGATGATGAGGATGATGAGGACGATGAATAGCTTCCTTTTTGGCGCTTGATGCCAAAGGGGGAGTGAATTTGGTGCTTGGAGACCCCCCCCATATATCTTTCTTTTCATCATTTATCATTCATGTTTTAGTTAATGGACATGTAAGAACCTTGCTTGGTGTTATGCGTGTGTGGTGAACTACGTGTTTTAATTCTTATGGTAGCTAGGGCCTGCTACATGTTTGTAAGACTTGACTTTGCTAGCGTGGTGAACCATGTGCGTGTTTTATGAGACTTGATTTATCTATGTTTGATTGGTGTATTGTTCTTCTCAGTTTTGTTTTGTGATATATAATGTCATATGCATCACGGTTATTTTGTCACATATATGCACTTTTGTACTCTTGTATGCAATGATATAGGGGGAGTTCTTACATAAATATGTGCAATGGCATTTGAGGCCACTTAAGTTGAAAGATGCACATATTTAGGGGGAGCTTTCCTAAATATGATTAAGTACAAAAACGTATTTTTATTCCTCTCCTGTGAACCCAAATTGTGTTGTCATCAATCACCAAAAAGGGGAAGATTGAAAGTGCATCTAGGTCTCTAAAAGAGTTTTGGTGATAATGACAATTATAGTTTGGGACATGATGCTTTGAGTGAGATATGTGCAGGAATAAAATGAAAATGAAGCATGAAAGATAAAAGGATGGTCCCCAATTCTTCTATGTATGGTGAAAGAGTTGATGAAGTATTTAAATTCATTTTCGGTTTGAATTTGAGTATAGGAATCACCGTACTATAAAGGGGGACGTGTTTGATTGATCAAGTTTGTCAAAGTTCTGCTCATGAGATGAACACTTAGATGGCAACCACAAAAAGTCACGTACACAAACCCTAGGCTTTTCCTTTTGTCACAGCCTCTGTCGGAAGTTCCGACACCTCCATCGGAAGTCCTACACCGGTCGGAAGTTTCGACCGGAAGTTCCCACTGGCTCGGGACAAGTTCCGACAGATTTATATGTCCCGACATCTCCGTCGGAAGTTCCGACCCATGTTATCCATGACCTAATCTGAGTGATCCAAACCTAGGGATGTGATCGGAAGATCCGACCGTGCGTCGTAAGATCCAAGCCTGTACACCGTCAGAAGATCCGACCCACGTCGGAAGATCCGACAGCTGCCACCAGAAACAACCAACAACTCTATTTTGGGGGTGGGGTATATATATACCCCCTCACCCCCTCTATTCATTGCTGCTGACCTAACTCGACCAGCACACCTCCAAGGGCATTCATTTCACTCTCCCAAATCCCTCTAGAGCTCATACTTGTATTGATTGACTTGGGGCTTGGGTGTGAGAAGCATTAGAGGTGTGTGACTTGAGGCTTTGAGTTGGTTTTCTCCCTTGTTCATCTCGAGAAGCACTTGAAGCAAGTTTGATTGATTGATTCACCTTTGTTACTCTTGGAGCTTGGCTTCTAGACGGTTAGGCGTCACCGGGGAGCTCTCAATCTTTGTGATTGTCCCTCAAAAGTTTGTATTACCCTTCTCTTTGTGAGAACAATAGTAAGTGACTCAATCCTACTTTGTGGTTGATTGAGGGAGGCAAGGGGTTAGTGAAAACCCAGCTCTTTGTGAGCTCCTCAACGGAGACGTAGCTCCTTAGTGGAGTGAACTCCGGTAACAAATTCTGTGTCTCATTTACTTATTGTTGTTCATTTTGTTCTTGTTCTAGATTTGACCCGATCTATGTGTTCGTAAGTTTTCGCTGCTAAAGATCACTTCTATAAGTCTCAAGTCACTTGTTGCAAGCTTTCTATTCAAGTAGATTCTTCCTAAACCTGTCTTAGTTTGAATTTTGTATTTAGTTCTTGTGAGGGTCGGAAGTTTCTACCCTCCGTCGAAAGTTCCTACCCTGATATTGTGTCGAAAGTTCTGACAGATCTGACAGTTTTTAGTGTAGAATTTGCAGATTTTTTAACAGGGTCTATTCACCCCTCTCTAGGCCTAGTGTCGGTCCTTTCAATTGGTATCAGAGCCTAATCTCTTGATTTAGGCTTAACCGCTAAGGGAAAAGCACTATGGCCGAACAAGGGGATGCTTCCGCTCATGATCCCGCTGCACGACTCTTGATGGGTGGTCGTCCATCTCGCCCCACAACTCCTATTGATAACTCAAGTGATAGTGATTTTGAAGTGAGCGATGTTGAGGGTGAAATGGATGAAGATGAAAGAAAGAAGCAAAGAAGAGAGAAGATCAAGAAAAAGATGAAGGAGATAGTTGAGAAGAAAGCCCAAAAGCTTCTTAAGAAAAAGATGAAGGAAGAGTTTTTAGTGAAGGATTTACAAATTTTTTAACAGGGCCTATTCAACCCCCAACCCCTATCTAGACCTAGTGTCGGTCCTTTCAGCCAGCCAGCCTGCCCGAGCTCAAACCAAACTGAGTTGGGCCATGGAGCCGACCCAACGAGCTTCCGGCCCATTAAACCGAGCTACCCTTTTTCCTTTTGTTTTGCCTGTGCTGACTCGTGGGTCCCGCCTGTCAGTGTGACGGTGCGACTGACCAGTGGACCCGTCAACCCGCGGACTCACGTTGGCCCATTGACCGGTCAACGTTGACGTCAGCACGGCCCACTGCTGACGTCAGCCGACCTGACCCACCTTGAGGATGTCATGCTGATGTCAGCATGATGTCAGCAAGCCACATGGCGCATCCAGAAGCTGACACGTCGCACTGACGGCGTGTTTTACCTTTTCGATAATCATTTATTAATTTTAGAAAATGTTTTAACCTTTGAAAATTCATAACTAATTTACCGGACCTCCGAAAATTATGAAACCAGTTTCATAATTCTTCTAAAATCATGAGCTACCCATTAGAATAGTTTTTTTGGTAATTTGGATCTTATTTGAGCAGCTTTGTGCATTTTTGCACTTTAGTCCCTACGTTTATATGTATTTACGATTAGATCCCTGCGAGACGGAGTTGACCGACGTATCGGGCGACCAGGAGACCCCGGAGGACTTCTCAAACAACCAGGAGCCAGAAGGGCTACCCCAACAACCTGAAGACTTAGAAGAGCTACGAAGGACCATCAGGTTCACGCCCATCTATGAATTGAATACCTATTAGGCATTGCTTGCTAGATACGCTATTGCTCCTTAATATGTTACCTTGGAATGAACCTGCATAGACTATTTTTATATCTAGATTCCTTGTACTCCCATGATACATTAACTGAATATACATGAGATGCATCGGCTACTATTGTATGTGTATGTGTGGGTTATGGTGGTATAGTCTTAGTGTGAGTGGAGATACTCTTTTGAGGAGCTAGTAAATAGGAATCTAGTTGGGGCGAGTTAAACCTAACCTGATCTTCAAATCAGGGGCTTGGGATGTGCGTTGGGCACATCCTACGGAGTACCTGTGGCGGGTACATGTCCTTCAGGACGGTTGGTCCTTCGGGACGGTGTGGTCCTTCAGGATGTTTTGGAGGAGTTGTGGGCTATACCCATAATGGGTGCCGTGGAAGGACTGATGCGTCAGATTCGTCATTGTGGAAGTTACTCGCCTCGGCGCTTAAAGCCTCAGTTAGTGCACGCCACTTACCCCTGTATGGGTGGGGGTTCCAACCATTCCTAGTTGTGCGGTACTAGAACTGTAGGAGTAGTGTTTGTGATAGGAGAGGGTCAAGGTGCACACGTCCATGAGGCATTCGGGGTGTGCTGGACCCGGTCGTATTCCTCGACCCTAGTCTTCGAGACTCTCGAAACCCGTTGGCCACGTTAGAGATTCACAGTCCCGGGTCATTCGTTGCGCCGAATGTAACTAACCCCAGGAAAGCAGGATGGTACCACATTAGTTAGAGAGTCATGGTTGTGGGCTATGTCTCAGTCGATTGATCCCCAGCTTGCAGCCCGAGTGGGTATAGGTTTACAACCCCTGCAAGGTGAAAACTATACGTATAGTCGCGTCCTCGGTCATGGATAATTCTTGATCTGGCTTCGCTTTTATAGATTAGTGTTACTTGATTTTTTACCTCCATCTAGTATTGCTATTCCTGCCTGGGGCAGTTGAGGTGCGAGGAGAGGGAGTCCTCGCATCGACTTGGATGGTTGTGGAAGGTGTGAGTAACCCGGGAGCCTGGGATGTCAGGATTGCCCGTAGAAAGGAGTTGGATGATTATAACTTGCTTGCTGCTTGCATAGGAAAACCCTAGCCTATCCTTGGCAACTCTTTATACCACTTGCATTCCACTTAAAGCTTGCATACAGATGGTGACGTGAACCTATCCCACTCCTTGGGGATAGTTGATAGATGCAGGATTCGACCCAAAGAGCAACCCCGATATCGAAGGATGAATTAAGGACGGTTCGTGCTACGCTCAAGCTTGCCTGTGGAGGAGGAACATCAAGATGAAGGACGCCCAAAAGCTTAGCTACCGCTTTCGTTTTCTATTTGTTATCCTCTAGCCCAAGGGGCTTGTACCAGAAAACTCGTATCACAATTCTCGGGATTATGTAATAAATAAATCCATGTAATGATTTATCGAGTTGTATGACTATGATATGTAATTGGAATGAGTTCTGTATGTGATAGCTACTGATCCAGGGACTATCACAATGATACAGAGAGTTGGGTTCTCATTTCGAAAACCCAGTTCATTTCAAGCGGGGCGCGACCGGCCGGAGGGATGGAGTGGGACGGGTCCTGTCCGACAGCGAACGGCTGGAGGTGCGGGGCTGGGACTGTCCGGCGGCGAACGACAGGCCGGAGTGACGGCGGCGAGCGAAACCCTAGACTCAACGCGAGCAGGCGCGGACGTGCACACGAAGCTCGCCACCGACGAGCGCGTGGAGCACCAAAGGAAGAGTGAATGAGTGAGACGGAGAGAAGAGAGAGAAAGATGACAAGCAAATTGAGGATAAGGTCTGAGGACGACCGACAGGGAGGAAGGGCTACGGGGCACTCGGTAGGAGCCGAGAAGGTTCTGACCAATGCAGCAGTGACACGTATGCGGCGGTAAGATTGGGAAAGGGAGCAGCGCTACGAGCCGTTTGATGGACATCGCACGACCCAGATCATTTTGGCTATCATGGATAGCCTGGTCGGTGGAGGAGCGGTGCGTGTTTCACATATAGAAAAGTCAATAGTATCCTAAACGTTAAACGGTGAACGGTCGGTCACCCATCGCTTAGCAAAAAGTCACTATATACGGGCGTTTAAACGGCCTTTTAAATGGTTAAAACAGTTTTGCATGGCTTTACATGGCTAATCGGCCTACACGGCTACCCATCGAGTAGCATTTACACACCGTGTAAACAGCCGTGTAGGCGAAGAAAAGGGTAAAGACTCCATAATCTAAAATAAATTAATATTTCAATGTAACAAGTTTAAAAACTTTAAAAATCAGTCTAACAATCAAAAATTTGCATAATCTCTTATGTTTCGTTCTCAATTTTTTCTTTTAATTTTTTCTGGCGATTTGTTTAAAAAATTTGCATAGATTTTTCTTTAAATTTTTATTTTTGAATTTTTTTTTGCTTTGTTTCAAATTTTCAGCATAATTTTTTGTGTCTAAAAATTTATGTCTGCTTTTTATGTTGCTGAACATTTTTTTTATCACGTAAAATTCTGGTTGAAATAATTTTGTCGTATAAACCGGGATGATAATGGTTCTCTGGGTGGGAGCATACGTAGCTGGAAAATTGACGCACTCGGGGAGGGTGGTGTGGAATCCAAAAGGTGAATGAGGCGCGCGGTTGTATAAAACCAAAAGGGACCGTATGAGCGACGTAAACTTGATTTTCCCATTATGGAGCCGGTTGAAGTGAGGATCTGATTCGGATGGCTCAACCGCGCAAGGGCCACGAGGAGGAGCTCTGCGTGTCCAAAAAAAAAGAACGCTCCGAATGGTTTTGGCAAAGCTGCACAACTGATACTCTAGAGAATTGATTATTTGGTTGAAGTGATTCTACCCGAACAAATCTTTCCTTAAGTTAACGGATTCTTAATTCCGTAAGGACTTGCCACCTGCTCTCCCCTTCCCCGCCCGCTACAACAAGCGCACGAGGCCCGACCCTACACTACGACACTGCACTACGCTATTTTTACTATTTTTACAGTATAGATGATCAAATGGGCGGCCCCACACTACACTGTATTGGCACTATTTAACCCGATATTATTAGGCACTACACTATCGGATACTATTGTCTAGTGTTGTGTTGGGTCGGGTCGTCGTGCCGAGCTTCCAGTCCAGATACTACACTATTTTTACAGTATCGTAGCGGCACTATAATCCCAGTGGCTCATCGTGCTCATGCCAACCCTAACATTATTCATCAACTCATTCAATTCAAAACTCTATCAATTTCATCACAAATTCATATAGGTACATCAATTTATCATAATCTCGTATATAGATAAACCAATTCCATCATAAATTTATCAAACAGTTCAGTATACATCTATTTTACGGTATCATAGATTGGGGTAATCTGCCATATAGTGTGTGACAAGAATGGTATCGGTGCCCGTGACAGCAGTGAGTGGCGGAGCTTTGGGTCATGCACCCTATCGTGCTGTCACTGACATTAAACCAATCGGGCTGTTTTCGTACCGTAATTTTTATTAAGCCCCGTGCAGCCCATCTGAAACGGTCCGTTTCGCCATCTCGAGCCCCAACCAGAGCGCCAGCGGCGGCTTTGGCTTTTTGGCGGGAGCGGCGCCCTTCTTCCCGCCATTCCGCTGCCTCTTTCCCTTCTCGGATTCTCCGCACTCTGCCCCCCTGACCTTGTACAACCCCCTCGCCCGTGCCGCCCCTCAGCAGCACCGCTCCGCACCCCTACTGCGCTGCCTGTTGCTTGCACCGCCGCTGGATCCTCAACCGCGGGTTCCCTGGCTCAGCCGCTCAGGGCCTCAGGTCCATCTCTTCCCTCTGTTTCTTAAACCTTTCCCTTCTCTCGGACTCTCTCCTCCTTTGCTCTTCCTTCCCTGGCGGCGACGACTGGGCGAGCGCCGAGCGGCGGCGCCATTTGTCCTGTCTTCGCCCAGCCCTTTGCCGGCGACGAGCGCATCCTCCAGGTATGCCCGCCCCATCTCTTTCCTTCTGCTGTGCGAGACGGAGCACCCCAAATCCTAACAAAACTATTTGTATTCGGATCTGAATCCAGTTACAATATATTACCTACTAACTTCGATTTCGTTTGCAAGAATTATCGGGTGTACATTGTACACCCATGTCCTATGCTGGGTCCGCCCCTGTGGGTAGGGACGATGAGCCGGTTGACTCTATGGAGATTGACGGCCAGCAGCAGCTAAAGGTTGAAGGCCCTGCTGCGGTGCCGGAGGGGTTCAACGCCGACTACCTCCGAGTCTACTACGGTAAAGCGATTCGTTCCCTTTTAAACTGAAAAATGACCCATGCATCCGATAAGTCCATAGTTATCTGTCTTCTTTAATTGTCATTAATTCTGGACAAAGTTGTGATCTTGCATCTCATTGTAGAGGCTCTGTGTATTTCCTTTGATGAATTCGTGTTTTTTTTTCTGCTGTGTGTGAGTGAGACGCAGCATGGCTAAGATTTGCTTGCTGCAAGAGTTTTTCTTTAACTCCTTCCAATTTCTTGCGATTATTTCCATTTTCTTTAACTCCTTCCAATTTCTTGCGATTATTTCCATACTCTTTTTTTTCAGACCCAGCACATTTTGTTATTCTTCTCGTGTAACTAGGCATGCTCTTTACCTGATGGAGGTTTTGCATTTAAAAATCTACTCCACTATGTAATGATACTAGTTTCTTTGATTTTTCGCTACTGCTTCTGCTAATAACCAATGATACTATTGCAGGAAAGCTCTTCCCATATGGTGATTTCTTCAAATGGCTTTGCTATGCAAATGGTTCGTGCTCATCTGGTTCTTTGGTTAGGGTTAGGCTTACGCTCTTGCTGTTTCTTGATCAACCAAAAGTTGTTTTTATATAGATGGAAAGCACCCTGGATGTGATCAGTCATATGTTGGACGTCGAGAGTTTTCATTTACACTAGAGAATGACATCTACCTGCGCTTCCAATCCTTTGATAGTGCTGCTGAATTGGAGAGTTCTATCAAGGAGAAGTGCCCTTTCAAGATTGATATTGGACCTGTCTACAGTGTAGATGTATGATGCAGCATCACTAAACATATCATTTTTTTGCTTGATTCTAGTTTCCTGCATTACCCTCTGTTTGCTACTGCCTGAAGAATCGTGTTTTTTGTGCAGCCTGCAAAGCGTCATGCTTACGCCCAATCTAGCAATAATGTCTTTGTACCAGTGGAAAGGGAACTAATTTTTGACATTGTAAGAAATTTGCATTTCTTTGTTTTCCCTATTCACTTAATCTGTGCACGTTATATTCTTGTGCAACCGTTGCAAGTTGCCAACATCTTTAATTTATGCAGGATATATCCGATTATGATGATGTGCGCTACTGCTGCTCTGGAGCTGATGTCTGCTCGGACTGCTGGCCCTTAATGACCATTGCTATCAAAATTCTGGATAATTCTCTTAGAGGTGTGTTATTTTATTATGCAATGAATCATAACATGAGCTATCCACTTTTGCAGATTTATCTGCACAAAGCGCGGATTTGCAGTTGGTTACTTCTGCTGCAGTGTGCATTTGTTTACTAATTATAATTATTGTTTGCAGATGATTTTGGTTTCAATCACATACTGTGGGTATACAGTGGCCGTCGTGGTGTCCATTGCTGGGTCTGTGACACCAGAGCAAGGAAGTATGTTTGAATTAACTTCTATCTGTTTCTTATGTTTGTTGATCCTAAAATACATTTGTGTTCTCCTGTTAGGCTCAGCAATGAACAAAGGGCTGCAGTTGCTGACTATTTTCGAGTCTACAAGGTGTCACTTCATCATTCATGACTCTACATGCCATTTGTTGCCCACACCAGAAATCTATTTTAACTCTATGAATCTATCTCAGGGTGGTGAAAACGCACAGAAGAAAGTATCCTTGGCTGGACCTGTCCTCCATCCTTTCCTTGCGTATGTCTTAATTGTCTTGTCAATTTGTTTGTTCTACCAACAGAAAATGGAAGAGCTAAATTGATTATTATGTAATTTATGCGCCTGCAGACGGTCATACACGGATGTTCTTGAAAGCTTCTTTGAAGATAAGTTGCTACTTAGCCAACAACTCTTTGCATCAGAGGAGAGATGTCAGAAGATACTTGATCTCATCCCTGATGAAAGTAAGAAAAGGCGCAATAAGAAATGAACATTACTCTCTGATATAGATTAAACCTACCATCCATTGTTTAGCATGGCATAAATATGTTCACCATCATTCTGAAGTGGATTTCATTTCTAGATGTTGCTAGTGAGCTCCATGACAAGTTGCAGGGAAATAGACGATCTTCTATTTCAAAGGAAGATGCCAATGCAGCCAGATGGAAACAATTGAAGACGACCTTACAGTCAGGAAAGCACAAGGTATTTGATCTTCTGCAATCCTAATTACATTATTCTGTGTTCAATCCCCTGCAGTCCTATTCACTTTTATTTGGACATTTGTCTGTTTATCGATCACTATTTATTTCTTTTGATTTCACCAGATTGTATAATATCCCAATTTCTCAATTACAATCGCATCTGCTGATTCATGCTCTTATGTTCAATAATTGTGCTAATTGTTATATGTTTCAGGCTCAGGGCCTTCGGAGATGTGTGGAAGAGATCATCTTCTCATACACATATCCTAGACTTGACATGGAGGTAAAAGGAAATTCATCAGTTTTATATCTTTGCAGTATTAAAACTATCCAAGGCTCTCACTCCTAATCAACTTTATACGCATGTCAGGTATCAAAGCACATGAATCATTTACTAAAAGCTCCCTTTTGTATACACCCCAAAACAGGTAAAACTTAAAAGACATAATGCATTCAATTTCTGTTTTAGTTTGTAATGTGATAAATAGGTGGCATCTCTTATCTCAAGAGAAGATGGTTATACACATGCTTGACATGTCCATTTGAAGCCTCTAGACTGCAGAACAAATTTGGGCACTTAAATACTTAACATTTTCATTTAGTTTATTTATGAGTGAACTGAACTGTTCTAAGAACTGGAATTTTTTTGTCACACAATGCACCTTATTGCTGATAATTGATTGTTGTTTCTTTTTCTAGGACGTGTTTGTGTTCCAATTGATCCCAATAATTGCGATGATTTTGATCCTACAGCTGTTCCGACTCTATCACAGGTATGGTCCATATACACTAGCATGAATTAAGATTATGCTTTAACATTTCATATTCTTCTTCCAAGCATCATGGTACAATGCTGATTTGTGAAAACAATACTTTATACAGCTTTTAGGAGAGCTCAATGCTGCTGGTTTTCAGACTGATTCTGAAAATAGTAAGTGATAAGCATCCACCTTCCGTGATTTGTAATTGCCAAAAAAAAGTATAGCATTTTAGTACCATGCAACCTTGCCTAATACACCCTCTTTGCTCAAATCCTTTTGAGTTACAGATTGGGAAAGAACGTCCCTGGAGAAATCCATCAGATTTTTCAGAACTTCGTTTCTGCAACCACTGCTGAAAGCATGCAAGGTACGAGTGGCAGTTCATCCATATGTATGTATGCGAATAATTGAAACACTGCAAAAGATCTTCGGCTGTAGATCTTAAGCGAACATAAGATAACTTCTTGATATCATGTTGCGGCTCATTTGATGTTGCGCTTAAACATTTTCATTTTAAGAAAATAATACTTTGCTATTGCGGTGACCCATGACATTTTTCGACCTGAAATTTTGCAGGAGGAACTGGAAAGTTCATACAATGCAAAGCTCCAACAGTCCAAGAATTCCTTGAATTGGTAAAATCCACATACGCACGCGTCACATGGGTGGGCCGGTAACCCGCATTTCGCCTGTGGGACTTGATCAGGAGCATTTCAACTGGGCACTGACCTCTTTGGCTCTTTGCATGGATGGATGGGCAATTATTCCATGACGCTGCTCCGGAGATGGTACCATCTCGGTTCAAGATTGTAGCTACTGAGTGTGATCAGAGCTATATACCGTACTGGTGTGCGACGTGCTTTAGGCGTCTGTAGGTTTCAGTGCTGGGCTTCAGAGAATGAGTGTAACACTGTGCCAAGGTATATCATGTAAGTTAGGCTACATATGCCCAGCAATCTCTACAGCTAAAAAGCCTAATTTGGGAAAAAATTGGTGTGACCTTCACCCCTCCCACGGTCCCACCTGTGGTCGCTCTGTCATGCAACGATCTTGACCGCCCATCTGTGCCTCCAGAGCCCCTGTTCACTGCCCCACCTGTCCTGCGATCCGTGACCCCCCTCTCCCCCATCCGCACGCTGTTGCTCTCACCCTTCCTCGACTTCGATGTCACCTCCCACGATCCATCGCGGTCGGTGGGCTTGAGCCGGCGCTGCAAACCCTCGACGTCACCCTCACCCCCTTCTATTGCTGTCGCCGTCGGTGGGCTCGAGCGGGCGCTGCAAACCCTCGACGTCACCCTCACCCCCTTCTATTGCTGTCGCTGTCCTCTCCATTGTCGTTGACAATCCATCGCCAACCCGCTCCGTCGCCATTGGTGGGCTCGAAACGGTGCTGCGAACCCTCATGCGGGTCTGCCCCCTCGCCATCACCGTCACGTCCTCCTCTAAGCCGGCGTTGCAGGCCTCTGCAGTATGCACGACGTTGCCCTAGCCCTCGTTCGGCCCTGCGATCGGCACGGTGACGTCCTCGCCCTCAGTCGGCCCCTCGATTCGCACGCTGGCTCCCTCGACTTCGACATCGTCTCCCACGATCCCTCACCATCACCGACATCGCATCCTCCTCTAAGACGGCGTTGCAAGCCCTCGACGGCGACGTCTAGTCGCCTCCCCCGATCCCTCGCCATAATCCGCTCCGATCCCCCGCGTTCGCCGAGCCAGCAATAGCCCCATCATCGTTGCCCTGGCCGTGCATCAGTCACTAGCTTTTCAGCTCCTCTTTATTTGTCTGATTGGTACAGTATGCAATTTATGCATTGCAATAGGGAATTTGAATCCCTGGCTATTATATCAGATAATAGTAGTCCTTTTTTCTCATAACTGTAATTGCTATGGTAGTCAAAATATTTGATAAGAACTATAATTAATGCCGCTCATATGGTCAGAGATGGAAAAAAATTCTGCAGCTATGATCATAAATGGTTCATGTATGTCTTTAGAGGGTTCAATTTTATTCTTCCATCCTGATCTGGTGGTGACCTAGATTTTTAAGATAATGGTGGCATCGGTTTTTCTTTTGGGCTGCTGTGAACCCTTGGATCTCGCCAATACAGCCTCCTATGGTTTTCGTTACCGAGATATCTTTTCTTTTTTCCCAGGGATGAATTCCGCCTTGACCGCTGAGAAGCAACTACTCTTTTTTTTTGTTCTAGGGAAAGATTCCGGATTTTGTCCTTCTTCCTTTGATTCTGATATTTTGCTTCTTTTAACTGCGCTTCAATGCAAAAGATTGCGGATCTCAAGATCTGTTCACTTTGGTAAATTGTCGCACCTCCATAAACTGCCTATCAAAGATGTTTTTTTGGTAGTCCATCAAAGATAGGATACCCAGTGCTGCAGTGACAAGTTATATACTTGCATAGCACTAACAGGCTTGCTTTGGCTCACGGGAGTTCCATGTGCAATATCTTAAGCTTCACGGTATATTCCTCAACCTACTGAATATCTCTCGGCTGCTTCTTGCTATGGCCTCAAGATCTCACGGCTTCTTATTGAAATGGTTGAAATTTCCCACATACTTGCGTTTGTGTTTCCAGTACAGAATAATTTACCACAAACCTACAAATCGGTTAGTAACATTGCAGCCGCATTTCTTCAAGCAACTAAAACTTGCAAGACATGACTAAAAAGGAGAGTTTTGACTTTCTGGAAATGAGGGATGCAACTCTGTCATTTGTGTACATTTTTTAGCAGGTTTCAGGTGTGCACACGATCAGTTATAACTAAATAATATCCATCATGGTCATATTTGTATTCCATTGACCACACCTGCACGGCACATAGTGTAATCATACATAGCAAAAAATAATCTGGCGAACATTAGTGATTTTAATCCGGCGAACCATACCATATGGCAAACATGCAAGGAAGAAAGATGTTGATTTTACATACTCAACTATGATGAATACGTGAACTTCCTGACCCAAAAAAAGAAGAAAACTCCATTAGCGAAGATCGCTGAACCTATATGCAGCAAGAAAGCCTTGCCTAATCCGGCGAAGGAGATGCTGCCAGTTTTCACACTGCATCCATTACACTACAAGTCACACAAGGGCAAACTCAGTAGGATCAGCAATGAAAACAAAACTGATGAGGGAACTCTTTTGCTAAAACCAAAAAAGTCCGGCGAGCTACTACCAAAAAAGTCTCAGTTTGGGTGTTATCTGTTTCGTCAAAAGTTTTCCCATGCTTACATACTCCATGATCCAAACTTAAATGATTGTAAGGCTGCGTAGAATGGAATTTGTTTGATTCCAGCTGGTGTTTTCTTTTCCTTGCTATGTAAAGACAGCGTTTGTATCACATGACGAGCTGTTTCGAAATTTCCATAATGATGCATTACACATGAGCAAGATCTGATACTCACATATGATTTACTCAAATCTGGTGTCAATTTGGGACATGCTCGTCTAACCATGCCGATGCTTTGAGCAGCACTAATGAAAGCATTATATGGTATGCAGGTAACAGCAATCAGCTCATTTGATTTTACAAATCATCAAGTTGTAGCTAAAACACTTCGGTATTTTGTGGAGTCACTTAATGAGTTTACTTTGAAAAACCACGCACTTTCATATATTTTCACCATTCTGGATTCGATTTCGTTTTCCTAACCGAGGGTGTATTCATTGCACAAACGTGATTGGTCAGCACTGAGTATTTTTCTATACAACAATGGAAAAATCTGGATGAACTCCATTGGGTGATATAACAAACACTGTTGATACAGGTTAGAGGGGGTTCCTATGACGGTTTTTGCATGCTCTGTGCAGTGTCATGGTCCTTTGCTTTCGAAGGTGCTCAAGAAACTTCCTGTATGACTCCACAGGCCCTCGATCAAGATGAACTAAAGATGAACTAAAGAGGCAACGGAGCGGCATGCCGGGATGTTCGCGGAACAAAAGGGATTAGAGAATAAGAAGCGGCCTACTTCTGATGAAAAGAGGGCTGAAATTAACAAGAAGCGCCGAGAAGAAATGCCTTAGTGGTTGATACAAACGTGCCGTGCTCATAATAAGAAATGCCTTTTGGCTTTTCTGTTCCGGTTGCTGGCCTGGGGTTTGAGCCATACGAGAAGGAATGGAGAGCAGCACCCAGCCCATGTTACATGTTTCATGCGCGTCTATACATTAATGTAGCTTCGTTCGGCGTTAAAAACGGATTGAGGGTACTCTGGCCGTATGTCATTTTCCCATAGGCTGGCCTGGTGGACATCGTGTGTCTTTTACCTACATTTGAGGCTGAGGTGCTCACCAACTCGATGTATTTATTGCTGGATTTGATGCCCGGCCTCTAGATCTGCTTCCTCTTGAAGCAAATAAAATGTTAGATTTTTTTTCTTTATATTAGTTAGTCTGTAGATCATATGAATGTTGTTGACTGAAGCCGCGGCGAGGCAAGTGAAGCTATAGTTTGGTAGGCAGCGGCCAATTATTCATGAAGCAAGATTTGTACATGCTGAATAGGACGAATTATTAGGGTCTATAATCATGCAGGCCGCCGAGAAAACCGATGGAAGAGTATACTCTCCTGCATTGGCACCATCTCGTAAGCCTTTTTTTTTTGTCAACTGATAATGTCTATAGTATTGTGTTTGGTAAAATAAAGGGTAACTGGCCGGTTTCATCAGTGTTTGCACCGGCTGGTCACTCAATGTCCATACCGACGGTTGCAATGTTCAGTTACCGACAAGCGGCCGGCGGTGTCGCACTCAATCTGTTCACTGGATGCCTCCTTGTCGGTACAAAAAAATGCAGGCTTGCAGCAGCATACATCCATCGGCGTATAGCATCATATCACTTCCACACCATAAATGCCACAATGGCTCCGTGCACATATGCCATGCTCGCGCAACGCCTCAGTGTACGCAGCGGATGCCAGCGGTGGCGCTCGTAGTCTCGTACTTGCACGAATTAACACCACCAGACGAGTGACGACGCCAGGATTGCCGAGTCCGGTTGGTACCGGCAGGCAGGTAGCTAGGCCGCGCTCCGGATTCTCGCCCGTCGAGGAGCGTGGCGTAGCGTAGCCTGGGGGCGGACACGGTCACTCGCCACCCAAGGGAGGGAGCCCTGTCTGCTCGTGAGTTCGCGGCCTGTGCTGCGCGCGCGCGGAGCAAGAGGACGGGGTGAGGGCGGCGACGTGCGCACGCACGCACGCACGCGGCCCCCGCGTTCGGGGGAGTAAAAGCGCCGCCGCGGTAGGTCTCCTCCTCCTTCCGCGCGCGCGTCATGTGCGCCTGTAGCGTTTGCTCGCTCGCTCGCCCGCTCTGGGCGGCGCGGAATGCCGACCAGCTCACCGGTTCATCGATCAGGCATTGCTGCGTCGAGAGAGCACAGGAAAATGATTTCTGGGGAGCGCGGCGGCGGCTGCATGCGCTGCTGTACCGTCGGCGCCGGGGGCTTGAAGGCGCCCGCTCGCGCTACCTCCTTCCTACCGCCATTAATGGAGCTGCGTGCTGCCCTTAGCTTTGTTCACGTACCAGTAATTCGGATCGAGTGTGGGGCAGAGAATGGCGCGCGCGTGCTAATTCACGGGCTAGTCTGCGTCCACTTGGCCCTGCAGGTGGAGACCGTGAGCAGTGCTGTTCTGATCACTCACACTCAACCGTGGAAGTTTTGATACGGATGACCGACATTTTATTTTATTTACTCCTGTCCCAAAACAATTACAGTTCGGAGTTCATACTTTATCTGCTGGTTGCGCCCACCCACCCAAATATAGGGTCCTACGGCGTGCAAGAGATCAATCATTGAAGCGACACCCGGAAACTCACACAATTCAGGACGCGTGGAATCCAGGCTCCTGGATGTTCGTCCATACTGGTAGTAGTACTGCTTGAAACGAAATGCACAGTGGTTTCTGTGCGTGTTGAGCTCCCTTTGGCTCCTTCCCCAACGAAGGCCGTGCGTACGTACGCCCCTTCCTGTTTTGTCCTTCCTTCGGAAGAACCGGCACGGTAAACACTGTTGGCGGCACAGCGAATGAAGTGGGGGCTGCTGGCGTCCCAGCCAATAGCCACGCCGCGCACCAGATCTGCGTCACTGCGTGAAGCGCAGTGATAACGAGATGTACTTTCACCGGGCGCGTTGGCCGCGGCCCCTGGGCCCTGTTGGCCACCGGCCGGCTCTAGTGGAATTCAACGAAGAAAACAGGATCCGGGTAACACCTGCTGCTGCAGAACAGTGGCCAAGTTCAGTTCCGTCGGTAACCAGGTCCCTCGGACCAGCGCATCAGCGCGTTCGCGGTAATCGCCAATGGCCACGTTTTATGGCAGGCTGGATTTCAGCTGGTTTCAGCTGATTTAATAATATTATGTAAGAGAAAGAAAATTGAAAGAAACTGGAAAGAAACCGTTGTTGGGATTCAATGCGCGGCTCCCATGCCAGCGGCCTTCTGTTTCCAACTCGACGCCGCCGCCGCTCGGGCTCGGTTCCGCTCATATGCAAGCGCGCGCCCGCCCGCCTCTGGCGCTGCTGCACACTGACCCTCGCTTAAAGCTGCCTATATATACCGCGGCGTGACTCGCGTGGTGTTCAGAGAGAGCAGCCGTCGTCGTCGGCCGCCGATTGGTCTGTCCACGGACGATCTCTCTCCTGTCTCCTCCTCCTCTCTTCTCGCTCGCTCGCTCCCGGTGCTTGCTGCTGGTAGCGCGCGGCCATGGAGGCGATGAGGCGGCTGCTGTGGCTGGCGGCGGCGGCGTGCTGGGCGGCGGCGGTGGCGCGGTGCGACCCGCAGGTGCCGTGCTACTTCATCTTCGGCGACTCGCTCGTGGACAACGGCAACAACAACTACATCGTGTCGCTGGCGCGCGCCAACTACCCGCCCTACGGCATCGACTTCGCCGGAGGCCCGTCGGGGCGCTTCACCAACGGGCTCACCACCGTCGACGTCATCGGTAAGCAGCTCGCGTCGATCGCCGTGCTATAGCTAGCGCGGCAGACTCACGTCACGTACGCACACAACATGGCTGGCCGCCGGCGAGGTCATCAGACACCGGTCAGGCCAGTAACGCTGGGCAGGCGGCTGCCACCGCCCAGCTGCCCGTAGCTTCTGGATCCCTGTCGCTTGCCACTAGTAGTAGCTCAGCCATGCGTGATGCGATGTTTATGGTCGTCATGCATACATGTCTCTGAATAGAAAATTTGGGAGCGGCATACAGGATGTAAAGCCAACTTGTTGCCGGTGTGGCAGTGTTCGGTGATTGCTACCTGGAATTTTAATATACGTGCGCTGGGGTAGAGAGAGAGAGAGAGAGAGAGAGAGAACGCTGACGCAGCTGTAGCCAGTACTAGATCTGTGTAGGAGTACGGATAAAGGTATAGATACTCAAAGGGTTCAAAGTCACCACTCACCTACACTAGCTCGGACTCGGAGCTCACGTACACTTTTGGTACGTTCAAAAGTTTGCATGGCATGTACGTGGCGCGATTCACTCCAAAAAAACGTGCAGTTACTTTTCAAACAGCGCAATAATTAATGTGATCGCAAGCAAACTAAACTAAACGCGCAGCTCAACTCCTGGGTTTCGACGACTTCATCCCCCCGTTCGCGGCCACGAGCGGCGACCAGCTCCTCGGCGGCGCCAACTTCGCCTCCGCCGCGGCCGGGATCCGCGCCGAGACCGGGCAGCAGCTGGGCGGGCGGATCCCGTTCGCGGGGCAGGTGCAGAACTACCAGACGGCGGTGGCGACGCTGGTGAGCGTGCTGGGCGACCAGGACACGGCGTCGGACCACCTGAGCCGCTGCATCTTCAGCGTCGGCATGGGCAGCAACGACTACCTCAACAACTACTTCATGCCGGCCTTCTACAACACGGGCAGCCGCTTCACGCCGGAGCAGTTCGCCGACGCGCTCATCGCCGACTACCGGCGCTACCTGCAGGTGCTCTACAACTACGGCGCGCGCAAGGTGGTGATGATCGGGGTCGGGCAGGTCGGGTGCAGCCCCAACGAGCTGGCCCGCTACAGCGCCGACGGCGCCACCTGCGTCGGCCGCATCGACGGCGCCATCCAGATGTTCAACCGCCGCCTCGTCGGCCTCGTCGACGAGTTCAACGCGCTCCCCGGCGCGCACTTCACCTTCATCAACGCCTACAACATCTTCGCCGACATCCTCGCCAACGCCGCATCCTACGGTATGTAACTAGTAGTATTGTTTTTTTTCTTTTCCTTTTCTTCCTTTGATCGATCGATCTGATGAGCTCAAATTAATTATATTAACTGCAGGGTTCACGGTGACGAACGCGGGGTGCTGCGGGGTGGGCCGGAACAACGGGCAGGTGACGTGCCTGCCGTACCAGGCGCCGTGCGCCAACAGGGACCAGCACATCTTCTGGGACGCCTTCCACCCGTCGGAGGCGGCCAACATCATCGTCGGCCGGCGTTCCTACCGCGCCAAGTCGCCCAACGACGTCTACCCCATGGACATCAGCACGCTCGCATCCATCTGATCGCCGATCGGGTGATTATTCCGCTAATCCACGCACCAAGGGTGCGTGGAACCGGGATTTAGCCGTGCGATTCTTTTTTTTCCTGTACAATGCAAGCGCGTATATCTATAATTCTTTTTACCAGGCATACTTGGTATATCTGCATGCAGTGGATACTTAGACAATAATTTGTCCCATATCTTTTAGCTTTTACGTTCAGTTGATGCATGCCTGATGAATGGGCAAAACATCCAAACAGGCAAATTTGTGCAACATATATAATGGACAGATAAGTTTGTCCAGTCTCTTTCAGAGAAATGTACTCCACTGATAAGGATTTCACAGGTACACCAAATTCACAGCTTCTTTAGTCAAATCATGTTTTCTCGTCATGGCGTCTTCTCTGGAAACTGGTATCTTGGCAAGCCGACGAAATGATCAAACACACACGCACACCATTTCTGCACAAGTAATTACACAACCGATGGAAAAACAGCGATTCGTTTTTTACCCGGAGCAATTCAGATATCTTCGCCTTCACGCCACCTGAAACTGCGTATCCCTTCGGTTCACCGCACGCTAAGCTAGGTCCTCTTCGCTTCCTCTTCAGCCTGCACAAGTTTCAGAAGCTTCTCCGTCAGAGAAGGGCTAGGCGAGGACGACTCTGATCCCAAAATCACCGTGGAATTAGATCATGCTTAGTCTTTCTGATCATGTTTAGTCCTTCTGATCCGTGTAATTAGTTTTATAATTAGATTATATTTAGTCCTTCTAATCTTTGGTTGAAAATTGCTACGGTAAATTTCATACAAAAATTTACAGGATCTAAACACACCCTAATTAACTCTCCGGATTCAGGAAAAAGGAAAACAAAACTCACGGCTCGGATGATCTTGTCGAGCGCGTCGGGCCCGTGCGTCTCGATGAAGCGCTCGACGGACTTGCGCGCGTCGAGGCTCATCATCTGCAGCACCCGGCGCTGGCGCTCGTTGTAGTAGGGGCTCACGTAGTTGCCGATCTTGAAGTAGCGCCGGACGTGCGCCTCGTAGATGTAGGCCGCGCCGTTGAAGATGGGCAGCACCAGCCAGCAGCAGAAGAGCAGCTTCATGTACGGCCACAGCGGGAACCTGAAGGGAATTGATCAAAGACGATGAGATCGCGGGGATGGATTCAGGCACCCGAGATCAAACTGAAGGCTCACGAGAGTGCAGGGCGGCTCACCACTGCAGGACTTTCCAGCAGGAGAGCTCGAAGAGGGTGATCAGGGAGTAGAGGACCCAGTAAGTGAGCCACTGCTGATCGTCCAGGGTGGAAGGGCTCTCTATCGCGCGCATCGACGCGTAGCTGCCAATTTTATTCATGGGTAAACTCTGTTAGAATTCAGAATACAGGGCTAGAAAAAAATTCATTTTTTTATCATGGCGCCACGATAGTTATTTCTGGACTGAAGGAGTGGATTGTTACTTACAGAGGATAAAGGAGCATGACCCCTGGCCTGTAATGCCAAAAAGAAAAAAATGGAAATGGTTAGAGTTTACAGCGGCAAAAAGCTTGGGACGGCCATTGTTGCCAAGATTTCCTATCTGAGGCAGAAACTTCAGGCATGTACAGCTTACCCGACAAGGGCGTCCAGATTTCTAGCAAGGGCACCAAGAACACCCATGATCCGTTGTGGCGACTTGCGAGCAGCTTGCTCTGAGGTTTCTTGATCTCCTCGTTCTGCGAGAAGCCTGTCCCAATGTTCCCTGATCTCCTTGCTGTTTTCTGACGGTGTTGTAGATGACAAGGGATGGGCAAATGCATTTATACTTCTGCAGGGGATGTTTAATATTACGGGATTAAAGGGGGAGGAGAGGAAGAAAGGCATCCGTGCTGATACCATGCAAAGTCTTCTTTACTCTTGGCCCAAGGAAAGTAAGAACAATGCAGTTGGAAAGGTCTGAAGCAACTGCGTGCATCACCAGTAACTTTTTTCAAAGGTTGCAGGATCAGAAGGCTACCAACGTGAAGATGCAGAAGTTTGGAACGAAGGACTCAGAATCAATCACTGTGCCGCACAACTGATTAGCTGCAGCTCATAAAGCTGAGACCGATGAATCTGCAAAGGGACCATTGTCCATTTCATTCCAAGTGCTCACTTTGACCATCTTTGGAATGTAAGATTCAGGCGATGCTCTAACGATGGGAATGGGTACGATTAAAGTGAATGCTGTAGTGCTGAACCAAAAGGGAGGCAAAAAGGTGAAACAGAAAGCTTTGTAATCAGTCAAGCGTATTAGTATCTGAAAGTTTGCACGATGGTCACAAAACTGATTGAAAGTAAATGCAGTATATTTCTGCTTTCCTTTCAACCTTAAAATAATACAATACATGGTCAACACAATTGAACTGCCGTGCATCAAGTGGGATCATAGCACATAGTGTTAAGAGAGAATGCCCACAAAATACTCAAGTAGTTACAATCTGTACAGTTCAAATGTCCTCAACCAGTCAAGCTAGTGTCAGATATGGCATGGTAAGTGATCAATCAATCAAATAATCTTGCACATTTGAATGGAAAGTTACAAGAATTAATCAATCCATCAATTGCTAAACTAACATGTTTGCAAATGTGGAGCTCTTACAACTTTCCTGTGCTTGAATACTGAAAAAGTACAGACTATAACCTGAATGAGGACAGCTGATTATTTCTTTCGTGCTTTCCACTATAATACAACTGAATTGATACCATTATCGACTGAAAATTTGGTGGAATATAGCAGTTTGGAATGATCGTTCAGGTTTTGACCCTGCCTCAACATGGTATTGGCTCCTGCAACCACCCCAACCCTTGACCTTGTTTCGATAGGTGGAACTGGACCTGTACTGGCCCTTGAATTGTTGCTTTCATTTCTTGCTGTCTGCACATCCCTTGCTATTCTTTTACTAAAATCAAGTACGCGAGGACCAACTGCATCACTAAGTGACCAGCCAGGTGAGTGGTTCACAATGTTTAGTCCCATAGAAGTAAAATCCTGTCTATCTGTAACAAGTTGTCTCTTTGCAGGTTGCTGTGAAACATTATCTGTATAAGCTGGTCCATTGCTTATTGGATCAGCAAAGCCAGCAACCTTCCTACCATCTGTGTTTGTAAGATTGCCCAAACAAGTTGGTCTGCCTGTTGAAACAGACTTATTTGCCAAACCTGTTGTAAGAGAAAGACTCAGTCCAGGAGACGAGCTTCTGGACAAAGAATTATCCGCACTGTAGCCAAGAAAGGATATGGCGGGTGCAGAAGATAAATTTTCCCCAGGTATCTGGTAGGGTTGGTGAATAGGCATGGAGCTAGGATCGTCGTAGGACAACAAAGTGGATTTCTGATACTTTTCCTTCATGCTTGCCTTTATCAACGATTGTGGAACAGGAGAACATTGGTTTGCTGCTGAGCCCACAAAACTGTGATCTTTCCTACTCATGTGTGATGCAGAAGCCCACAAATGAGACTGTTGATTCTGAGGAATGCTCATCCGATGAGGTGGTTGATGTAACTCTAGATGCCTTATCTTGGAGTTGGCGCTGAGCATAGATGAATTATTGAGTTCAGCTTGACGAGCAAACTGACTACTAAAATTCCAGGTGCTATCTTTTATGGTTGAAGAAGCAGTATTTTTTGGTTGCGACCTTTGGTTATGGAGACCAGTGAAACTAGTATTTTGCCCTGACACACTATTGTTAGGAATCCTTGCCGAAAAATCTAAAGAATCATTAAGATGCACTCTTGATACCACAGAATCGTGACAAGGGAACGATCTCTTCTGGGGTAACTGGCATGACTTTGTGGGGAGGTAATTTGCTTCAAGGGGGACATTGGCTGGACTCACTTTCCCCATGGTTGATACATTATGGTCCTTGCTATGGTTACAAACTGAGACAGTCTTGCCCATCAGACGCACAGTGGGTTGCTGCAGATGATGATTACCTTGGCCCGGACAAGCATCCAGAATCGTTTTCCCAACTTGAGAGTTGCTTAGACCAATCTTTTTCTGAGACTGCATCACATTGGTCATGCCACTAACCAACTGTTGTTTCTGGTATCTTACTGTGTTCATCGATTGTGCGCTCCTAAATTTGTTTTCACCTATCTCTACATTGCAGTTCGAGATCTCCATTTTTTCAAGGCCAGGCAGCTTCATAAAAGCCATTCCAATGTTAGCAGGACTGCAAACTGGGTGAAGTTTTGAGTGCCAGCTCCCCTGGTTATCTGTTGACAGTGGCGCACATGGATCGACATTGCTTCTGAAGTTACCAGAAGGCCTGGTCAATAGGAGGCATTCCTTGGACAGTGGCGCACATGGATCGACATTATTTCTGAAGTTACCAGAAGGTCTGGTAGATGGGATGCATTCCTTGGCAGGCATACTTCTGATAGAGGACATGTCATTTGTATTGGTTCTTGTATTAAAAACCCCTTGTGATACTGCAGAGGGCAACACAATGACTTGAGACGAAAGATGGTTCGTGGGTGCAGGTAGCGCGACCACTGCAGAGATATCAGTACTCTTCCTACCCTTAACTGACGCATCTTTACATTTAGTCGCTTCAGTTCTGGTTCTCATGGCTGGTGAAATGGTAGTAGAACTTGTACCATGTTTCTTTATTTCCTGATGGCAATTTTTGTTCGCATCAAAACAACCCTGCAGAGGGACGCTAGAACCACATTTTAACCTCAGGCCAGAATGAGAACTCAAGGTCAACCTGTTAAATTTCAACTGCGTATCAGCAAGACCTGGTTTCACCATGCTGATATTCTTATGATGTGGCACACAATCAATCCCAACAATAGCAGGGTGACTTCCTGCCCCATCGTTGTGAGAGACGAATGCTGGCTCGTTCTCAGGACTAACTTCACTTTTCACCAAGTCTTCAAGAGGAGATGGCGTCCGAGCAGTGATGTCAGATGCATCTATCAGTCTCAAGGGTACAACTTCTGGTATAGAATCTGCTTCGCTTTGACTTGTTATAAACGATTCTTCTATAACAGTTGGAAGTTCATCAACACCCGTCCTAAACATAGTCTTGGAGCTCTCCAGTTCCAGGAGCGGGAGATCTCCAAAAATATCATCTTTGGGGCCTGTAGCATGTTTCACCACTTCGCAGCCAGTATTTGTAGGATAATTGGTTGCCCCACTGACTTCTATGCCTTGTTTATTTACAGAGGAATTCTGTTCCTTTCTCCCAAAAAGGTTACTATGCATTTCATTACAAGGGTCCATTCTTTCTCTGCTTCGTCTCTTCGCACTGTTTTCATGGGGTAGCATGCAATCCCATGCCTCATCCAGTTTCTTCCTTGATTCAAGTTCTGTCCTTGTATGAACAATAGAACTTCTATGTTTTCTCAACAATGCCATATGCAACATGTGTTGATGTAAACGAGATGTTGGCTGAGGCTTACAAGTTTTCTCCTGTTAATGAACATGTGTTACTAACTGCGATCTGAAAATAAGGAGTGAAGCTTCATAGTGGGAAAATTATGCATTTTGGTTGTATGTTGTTAAGAAAGCATTCAAGACAATTCTGCAAGGCATCCATCTCGAATTACATTTTGCTACACTCTTTCTATCAGAACAGAATAAAAGCACGTTTGCCGGCAGCAGTGCAAATGTTGACTAATGGAGAGTAGTTTCATTCAGGTAACTTATTTTTTTAGATTCAGCTGAACATCAGTTCCAAATCATGAATCGGCAAATTGTCTTATCAATAGGCGCAGTTTAAAAAGGTACTGCCCCCTCCACAAGCATTAATAGATCAAAATCAAACTCCTACAGCCCCATGTTCAGAAGTCCAAAAGGCTGAGTGCAGCACATTCGCAACAGTTTTGTCGCACCGCACTGCATCATCTGGACATTGTCCAGTACATTGCAAACACTTTTCATGTCTACAGGCACCAAAATACTTGCACATTTGAACAGGTTAGTGGCTCTCGCTTGCCAATGGGCTTGCGTATCGCCCTAGGACATACAACAATAATGTGCTTGTGGCTCACCCTAAGACGTGCAAGCCCACCAAGCAAGAGCACACGCGCCCATGAAGCAGAGCCATACCTTGTTCTTCAGAAAGGACCTAAATTGAAGGACGCGCCGCCGTTTCTTGGCCCTCTCGGCCGCGGAACTCGGGCGGGATCCCTTCCTCTTGGTCCCCTTCCGCGGACCGCCACCCTCGCCGCGGGCTGCCGCGGCCTCTCCGCCCTTGGCGCCTGCCGAGAGCCGGGCCCGCGCCGCCGCCAGCTCGTGCTTCCACCACCGGGACGGCGGCTTCGGGTCCATCGGCGGAAGCGGCGGCGGCGGCGGCGGCTCCCCCTCCACCCAGCAGCTGCCGAACGGGTAGCACTTGGCCGCGTCCACGGCCCGCATCCTCGTGGCGAACCCCCTGCGCCATTCAGTCCAACAGGTCAGCCGCGCACGCTCGGGAACGCAACCCCGCCCGCGTCAAGACCCAGCCGAGCTGCCGAACAGGCAGTTTTTCACAAGCTCTCTCGTGCCGCGCAGGACGCGTGCTTACCGTATCGAGAATGGCTCGGCGGCGTTGGCCTGGGCCATCCTGGCGTCCTCTCCCCCGGGGTGCAGGCGCGCTCCGCCGGCGAGAGATGCGGGCTGGGGTCTGGGGGGCAGGGAGCAGCTCGGCCTGAGAGAGTGAACCGGAGAGAGAGACGACCGGGCGGGGAGGCTGAAAAAAAATACAAAAAGCGAGTGCAGACTGGGGGGAGAGCGGGGCCATGGGGCAGAGTGGGCAGCCAGTGAGGGGCGAGGGGGTGGGGCCCGGCGCGTGGCGGATTCGACGTCGGGGGTTCACTGGGTCGCCTGCCTGCCCCCAATTACTGCCCCCGCGCCTCGTGAATCGCGCGTGTTCTTCTTTGGTGGGGCTGGGCTGCGTCGTGTCCCCCCCTGCGCGCAGCGGTGCCGCGGCGGTGGTGGGCCGACCGGGCAACCGAGGGGACCCGACCCGGCGCGCAGGTGCCAGGCGGCCTCGCCGCCGCCTTCCCGGACGGCCGAGAGCTCCTGTGCGGCTTGGCATCGCAACCTGCACCGCTGCACGGCAAGTCGGCATGCGGAGTAAATTAAGGTCGGCGTGGTTGGTGGGCAGCACGAGCACCAGTGAGAGAAAGTATAGTAATACTTACTCAGCCGGCTAAACAGTTCTCCTAAATCCTAGCCGGAGGGGAGAGAATTGAGGAGAGAGAATAAAGCGGGCGGATACAGAGTCGCCCGGCTGAGACTGGCCGTTCGAGGACATACAGCCCGCTTACAGCCCGCAGCAGGCGAAACGAACTGGCTATTTCTTCCTCGTCTCGATCCCGTGCTCCTCCGTCCCGAGTCCCGCCTCCCTCTCGCCATTGCCCACCAAACCGCCCCTCCTCCCGCCAAACCAGTTTTCGGCATGCCAAATCAATTGCCCGCGCCCCAAATTAGTTCCTCACGCGCCAAATCGAAGGATAAAGCCCCAAAGCCATGCCTGATTTATCCCCAGTCACACTCCAAAACCTAGGCACCATACCCGCCGCTGGCGTCTCTGTTCCCTGCGAGATGACTCACCGGTCCAAGAGGACCTCGGCACCGGCCCCTCAAGAAATCTCGTCGACAAGTGCCCAGCCTGTTCCGCCCCCACCTTGGTGTCCTCCACTTCCACCGCAATCCATGGCACCCTCCTCCACGCCATACTGGTTCGCCGGGCTACAGCACCCGGGCATGGCCGGGTCGTTGCGTCAAGGTCCTTGGTGGGCACCTGGCAGCAACGGTCCCTCTGCAAATCATGAGGATTTCAATCTGCAAGCATGGTATGTGTATGATGTCTCCATAGTCTTGATTGGTTAATTTTCATGTTCATGAACGCTCACTTTGTGTATGAGTATTCAGTTTCGAATGAAGACACTTGTCATTTGCAAGTATGCAAGGATGCAGTTTACACCAGACTAAAAGTTAATTTAATTACTTTGTGATGCTTCCTATCTATAATTGCACAACAATTTGTTAACTACTGATTCTGGATATAGCTATACAATGTTATCTTACATTTGCTCTCTAATTAGAGATGAAGAAAATTTATTGTAGTACTATTTTTGGACAGGGGATTAGATTCTCACCCACCCGGCGGTTTTGTTAATTTGCTGGAGAAGAACACACCTAGCCAGGCACAAGTTGTAAGCAATGGGAGCTCATCGCAGCCCATCAATGTTGGTAATGACACAAATAGTGACAAATGCGCTAGAACTGAAAAGCGTTTGGTATGGACAAATGAGGAGGATCTTAAATTGGTAGGGGTTTTTTTCATGTTGGCCTTCATGTTTTATTTCAACAAGTAGATTAGTATTGTTATTGATGATCTATGACTGCCTCATTTTAGGTCAGTGCTTGGTTGAACAATTCCAATGATCCAATTCAAGCAAACTACAAGAAGAATGACCAATATTGGAAAGATGTTACTGCTGTCTTAAATAGCAGCATCCTTCAAAACCGGGCTAGGCTAGTCAAGCAAGTTAAGGATCACTTTGCGAGAATTAAGAAAAGGGTTGCATGGTTTTGTGGTAGCTGGAAGGAGGCTAATGCTTTGTGAGCTAGTGATGAATCTGATGTGGATTTGATGGACAGGGCACTCAAATCTTATGAAGTAGATCACAAAGAAGATGGTCCATTTATGTTTAAGCATTGCTGGGATGTTCTTCGCAAGGAACCAAAATGGGATGCGTATTTGGAGCGCCTTGAAGAGTTAGAGCCAGAGAATAGAAAGTTCAGTGTTGAGGAGGGTATTGGACAACATTTCTCTCTAAATGATGCTAGAGATGAAAGACCAACAGGGGGCAAGCAAGCCAAGGAGCAGCAGAAACGAAAAAGAAAGGACCAAGCTTGTGTGATTGATCTTGAAGATGAGCTTCACAAGTTTGTAGATGCTCAGAATATAGCAAATGAAGGCCGTAAAGAGATGCTAGATACATAGAGATGTGTATCCAGTGAGAAGCTTGAAGCTTGGAAGGTTGCATACCTTGCAGCAAAAGAACACAAGGAGTCAATGAACCATGCTAGAAGCCTATCGATCATTGATGATGCAAGACACAATTGTGATGTCAGAAGATGTGAGATCTGAGCATGTGCTTGCCTTGAGATATCTCAGGGAGAAATTATTTGGAAAAACTAAGGTACAATGCATTATTCTCTACTGTTTTAGTTATCTGAATACTAGTTCAGTGCTACATTAAATTGTTCACAACTGAAATTCTGTATAGAGTACAAGTTGAAATTGTTCTCTGGTGAATGTAGTCAATAGTCCAATTCACTGCGGTACAGATAATCATGCAGTCAATAGTCCAATTTGCTTAACTACGATGCAATACAGATAATCATGCAGTCAATAGTCCAATTTGCTTAACTAGGATACAATACATATAACTATGTAGAACTAACTACATGCAGGAACCACTACATAATACATCTATATAATGCTCCATCCCACCTCTCATCTTCCTACTCAGCATTCCAGCCCCATCTTTCTCCTACCACTCATCTTGTTGCTCAGCCTTCCATCCATGTCGGACTCAGTTTCCTTCTCAGATGATTCTGATGAGTTAGCCCCTTCCAAAGTCCTTGAAGAGTGTATGGCTGAGCAGCGAGTCCTAGACTCCTTTGCTCAGAGTCTCGCAATGAAGATCAAGGATGCCTTTTCTGCTGGGGTACATCAACGACAGTATGGTCCAATAAAGAGCATCCGGAGGGATCATGGAGGCGCTCATCAATGTCTTGTGGAGGACTACTTCGCTGAAGAGCCACTGTACCCTGAGAGTATGTTCTGTACTAGATTTCGCATGAATAGGCACCTCTTTCTACGCATTGTAGATGCCCTTGGCCAGTGGTCTCCCTATTTCACTTATAGGGCAGATTGTTCTAGTTGAATAGGGCTCTCACCGCTGCAAAAGTGTACAGCAGCCATGCGTATAGCATATGGCACCCCTGCAGATGCCCTTGATGAGTACTTGAAGATTGGGAAGTGCACTGCATTATAGTGTTTGGACAAGTTTGCACGGGGTTTGGTGGGGAGTACTTGCGACGCCCCACACGTGAGGATGTTGAGCACATACTTCAGGTTAATGAGTCTCGGGGTTTTCCTGAAATGCTAGGAAGCATAGATTGCATGCATTGGCGCTGGGAGAAGTGTCCTTTAGCATGGAGGGGGCAATTCACTCGTGGTGATTATGGAGTACCAACAATGGTCCTAGAAGCTGTTGCTTCTCAGGACCTTCATATTTGGCATGCTTTCTTTGGAATTGCTGGGTCAAACAATGACCTTAATGTGCTCAACAACTCCCCGTTGTTTTTTGATGCACTGAAAGGAGAAGCTCCTCAGGTTCAGTTTTCAGTCAATGGAAATGAGTACAACACTGGATACTACCTTGCTGATGGTATATACCCTGAGTGGGCTGCCTTCATGAAGACTATACCACTTCCTCAATTAGAGAAGCATAAGTTGTTTGCCAAGTACCAAGAAGGGGTAAGGAAAGACGTGGAGCGTGCTTTTGGGGTATTGCAGTCCCGGTTTACCATTGTTCGCCGACCTGCGCGACTATGGAAGCGGAAGAGTGTTGGGAGGATCATGCTAGCTTGTGCGATTCTCCATAATATAGTCGAAGATGAGAGAGAGGAGGCTACCATTCACATTGACTTGAATGAGAATCCAGGGGCCTCTTTCGCTCTGCCCCCGGAAGTGAATGTTGGTGGTAACCTATGTTTTGTTGATGTGCTACGTAGAAAAGCTGCTATCCGTGCTCGTCCACAGCATACCCAACTTAAAAATGATTTGGTTGAGCACATTTGGCACAGGTTTGGAAATAGACGTCACAACTAATCATGGTAGGATACCTATACCTATATATATATATATGCATATGTTTCTATTCCTTTTCCCATTAGCATTTAACATCAACATGATAATGTTATATGTATTCCATTTCAGGTCCTTGTGATCTGGTCATTGCCGTGGGTGCTACTACAGGTGTGCATTCTGTTCCTGTAACTTTTTTCTTGACTGAACCTGCTCATACTTGTGAAACAATAAATTTATAAATTTTGCATTGACTGAATATTTACCGCTGCCTTTTTTTTCTTTTCTATGTACTGACTGAAGGTGGTTGGTACGAGTGGGATGGCTGCTCCTTTGAAGTGAAGATGCAGCTATGGTGCTATGCTTTTATCGTTGTCTAGGTCAATAAACAGTGGCTTGCATGCCGGAAGTACTTTTGTTTAATGTTTTTTTCTTAAGACTCATATAATGTGTGTCGTGGTGCTAGTTATTGGTGTAATGTTATCTGAATATTATTATCATCTGGATGTTAAATGAACCATGATTTTTATTCATGATGTTGTATGGTTATCATATTGTGGTGTTTGCTAAATGGCCACAGAGATATTGATCACGGTTGATCATGTGCACATGCAAACATTGAACAATTGCCTCTTTATTACAACTCTTCTCTTAGCCAGCCTAATAGCCAAGCCATTATATGAGCTGGCTATACTGATGGCTATATATTACATGGCACTTCTATTTAGCGAGCAGCAGGCTAAATTATTAGCCTTGCTCTGATACCCGAAGCTTTGGCTTAGCTCGCCTGCTTGACAGCGTCGGTTACTGCTAAAGATTCAGCTGCTCCATGTGCCCTCGCAGCTGCGAAGTTGCAATCGCGACTTAAGTTCGCTTAGGTTTGGCAAGGGAATCCCGAATGTCATCAGAGACGAGACAGTACCAAAATTCTTTTCTGAGACTACTCAAGTGGAGTAGGCTGCCACCATCGTGACTTGTTGAACTTGAATCTCGTCCCTCATGAGGTCTACTTGTACGGTACCCAATGATGCAAAAGCCTCTGAATCTCTGATCACACCGGCAGCCATGATCCGAAGGAGGAGGAAACGTGAACATCGCCAAGTGATTACAGCCGCTAATTGTTTCCTTCAATGTTATGCTATTTACTAAGACTCGTTTGATAGGGGGGTTATATGGGTCTTAACTTCACCAGTTTTGATAATTTGAGACATAGATACATAGAACTATTTCATAATCCAGACTAAAACGAACTACCTCTCTATCCTAAATTATTAGTAGTTTTGACTTCTATAGATACATAGATTTTTGTATGTATTCTTCATCCTAAATTATTAGTCGTTTTAGCTTTTTCTCTCTATTCTAAATTATTAGTCGTTTCAAATTTTGTATAAATTTTGGTAGGTATCCTCTATCTCATTATTAGTCGTTTTGGCTTTATAGATACATAGATTTTGGTATATATCTAAACATAACATATATCTAGAAAAACTATACACCTAAAAAGATAAAATGACTAGTAATTTAGGACGAATGGAGTAAATTATATGTAATTTTTTTTCTTCATCGATATTGCCATATTGGCATCATCGTGAAGCCATTCCAGGAAAATAAAAATAAAACTTCTCAAACGGTCCATAAAACTGTACAATCGGTGATTTATTTCAATCCTCCTTTGTGTACCAGGATCGGTAAGCGAAGATCAAGTAGATTGTTGCTACGGTGGGATGGGATACGTGACACTCACAGAAGGATCCAATCTCGTGCTCCTGTCGCGCCATGAAGGATGCGATGCGTCTCATTTCGCCATTTCTAGTTTCTCATTCTCCCAAAGGTCAAGGAGATTGTTGATACTACAGGATGGGATTAAAAGTAACGTTCGTGGAAGCGGGGGTTGTATGGGTTGAATTTATAGGGTGATGCACATAATTCACCCCCCCCCCCCCTCAATTTACACGAACGCTCTGTTAGAATATATGTGTCTTATGTAAACACGAGTAGTACTCGTGTCAAGTTGTTTTAAAGATTGATTACACCTTAGAGATATAGCTAGAGATAGAGGTTCTTGTAACTCAAGGTGTAATCCAAAACAAATGTAATCTTTGGCCTTGAGAGCCCATATATAAACACGCACCCGTATACATGCCGAGATCAGCAATCCACGTTTACCAATTTTACATGGTAATTAGAGCAACCTCTTCCCAAAAACATCCACACCTTCCCAAACCTACCCATGGCGTCGTCTTCCTTCTCGACCTCGCCCTCTCAACTTGGCTCTATCTCGGAGAAGCTTACACGAGACAACCACCTCTCGTGGAAGGTCTAATTCCTCCCGGCGGTCCGTGGGGCCCAGCTCGTGGGAATCCTTGAAGGATCAGTCCTGGAACCAAGCAAGATCTTGGAAGTTGTCGACAAGGAGGGGAAAAAGCAGACTGTGCCCAATCCAGAGTATGACTCATGGTTGGCAAAAGATCAACAACTGCTTAGCTACCTATTGAACTTCATCACCAAGGAAGTGTTGGGGCAGGTGGCGACCGCGACCTCAGCATCTGAAGTATGGAGGGCGCTAGAAGGAATGTTTGCAGCACAAACAAGAGCTCGCGTGACAAACTTGCTCTTGCAACTCTCTACCTTCAAGAAGGGTAGCATGTCGTCCACGGCATACGTCAACAAGATGAGATCGATCAAGGATGAACTCGTAGCAGCTGGCAAGATCATCGACGACAATGAGGTTGTTTCCCATATTTTGAATGGTCTTGGCTATGATTATCATCCTTTTGTTACTTCTATTATGGGGCGTTTAGATCCCATCTCTATCAATGATCTTTTTTCGATGCTCCTCGCCTATGATCATCGCCTTGAGTTGTACCAAGATAGGGGGTGATCAGTTTCATTCATCTGCCAACTCTGATAATCGCGAACGAGGTGGTCCTCACGGATGCGGTAACAACAATAACCGCGGACAGGGGCGCAATAATGGAGGACGAGGAGGAGGTTCTGGTCGTGGCAACAACAACAGCAGCAACTCGGGCTCTAGCGTGCCCAAGCAAGGAGGAGGACAGAACGCCAAGCCGGTCTATCAAATCTGCAGGATAGGCGGTCATGAGGCATGGAAGTGCTGGTATCGCTATGATGAGGATACTACCACCAACAATCCAAGACTGCAGGAGCTGCTACCTTCGGCTATGGCTACGACACCAACTGGTATGTGGATAGTGGTGCGACAGACAACATCACTGGGGAGCTTGAGAAGCTGACTATTCATGACAAGTACGCAGGGTGTGATCAAGTGCAAACCGTTGCAGGAACAAGTATGAGTATTAGTAATATTGGTCATACAACCTTACATACCCCTAGTAGAGATTTACGTCTTCGTAATATTCTTCATGTCCCTGAAGCTAGCAAGAATCTTGTCTCTGTTCATAAACTTGCTCGTGACAATCATGTCTTTCTTGAATTTCATCCAAATTACTTTGTGATCAAGGATCAGGAAACGAAGAAAATCATTCATCAAGGTAGATCCTGTGGTGGCCTTTATCCTTTGGTTCCTCAAACCTTGATATAAGGTCAAGAGAAGCAAGTCTATGGAGTTAGCAAGCCATCTACATCAAGGTGGCATAGTCGTTTAGGGCATCCCGCTCTTCCCATTTTTGAGCGAATTCTTAGTCAGAATAAACTTCCTTTTGTTAGTGAGCCAAAGTCTGAGTTTGTGTGTGATTCATGTTAGATGGCCAAGAGCCATCAATTACCTTATTCGATATCTAATAATATTTCAAAGGCTCCATTTGACTTAATCTTTTCTGATGTTTGGGGACCCGCTCAAGTTTTTGTTAATCTTCACACCTATTACGTGAGCTTCATAGATGACTTTAGACAATATACATGGATCTACCTTCTTAAAAAGAAATCCGAGGTGTTCCATGTTTTTCGAAACTTCCAAAACCTAGTAGAGAGGCAGTTTAACAAAAAGATTCTTGCAATCCAATCAGATTGGGGTGGTGAGTACGAGAGTTTACATTCTTTCTTCCAAAAAAGCCTGTATTATACACCGAGTTTCTTGTCCTCATGCGCTCATCAACAGAACGGTGCTGCTGAGAGAAAGCATCGTCATATAGTTGAAGTTGGTCTCTCTCTTCATGCAAATGCATCAATGCCTCTAAAATTCTGGGATCAAGCTTTTCTTACCGCCACCTTTCTTATAAACCTTCTACCTAGCAAGGTTATTAATTATGAAGTTCCTGTTGAGCGTCTCTTCCAAAAGAAACCTGACTATTCCTCCCTGCGCACTTTTGGTTGTGCATGTTGGCCCAACTTGAGGCCCTACAACAATCAAAAGTTGTCCTTCAGATCAATCAAGTGTTGTTTCCTTGGATATAGTTTGATGCATAAGGGATTTAAGTGCTTGGATATTAATTCGGGTAGAGTTTACATCTCAAGGGATGTAGTTTTTTATGAGAACGAGTTTCCTTTTTCACATCTCCATCCCAATACCGGTGCTCAACTTCGAAAAGAAATCCTTTTACTTCCTGATCATTTACATATGCTAGGGGATGTTGGTTGTAGTGATTCAGCTATTACTAATACGGCTAATGAGAACTCCAATGGAGTTTCCCAAGATTTGGTTGCAAGAAACCCTGAGGTCTTTAATCCCTGGTCGGCGTCAAACACGGTGGCCGTAGACGATCCCAGCATTGGATCCCCTGATGATCATATGTGTCCCGGAGAATCTGGCGTGAGTTCCAGTGCCGATCCTCCGACAACCTCGGCACCGCAGGCTGCTACGTCTTCACCGACACGGGTGCAGGCGGCAGACCTAGTCGCAGCTCACCGTGTTGGGGGGGCGGGGGGGGGGGGGGGGGGGGGGGGGGGGCTTCGTCCGCTTCCGCGCTGCCGCGTGGCGAGCTGCCCACAAACGAGGAGGCGCGGGGCACTGGATCCTCTATGCCTCCAGGATCTGGTGTACCGTCTCCTACATCAGATCAAGACGCTATCCCAACTGCTAATGATCAACCGTCTTCACCACCACCACCGGTTCTGCATCGTACAAGGCTACAATCAGGCATTGTAAAACCCAAAAAGTACATAGATGGCACGATGAGGTATGGTCATTTTTGTGCTACAGGGGAACCAGAAAGTTTGCAAGAAGCTCTTGATGATCCCAAATGGAGGTGGGCAATTCAAGAAGAATATGATGCACTTCTCAAGAACAAGACTTGGCATCTTGTTGAAGATAAGAAAGGTAAAAATGTGATTGATTGTAAGTGGGTATATAAAGTCAAGAAAAAGTCTGATGGGACTATAGACAAATATAAGGCTCGTCTAGTAGCAAAAGGTTTTAGACAATGCTATGGTATTGATTATGAAGATACTTTCAGTCCTGTTGTTAAAGTTGCTACGGTTAAACTTGTGTTATAAGTTGCATTATCCAGACGATGGTGTCACAGACAATTGGATGTTCAGAATGCGTTTTTGCATGGTGTTCTGGAAGAGGAGGTGTACATGAGGCAACCTCCAGGCTTTGAGTGTGCTGATTCTTCACATATGGTATGCAGATTTGATAAAGCTATCTATGGTTTAAAAGAAGCACCAAGGGCCTGATATGTTAGGTTCAACTCTAAATTAGTTGATCTTGGGTTCAGAACTTCAAAGTCAGATACCTCTTTATTTATCTATCAAAAGTCAGGGATAACTATTTGTATGCTCATATATGTTGATGATATTATTGTGACAAGTTCGAGTGATGAGCCTGTTGCAGTTTTGCTTAAAGACTTGAGTTCAAACTTTGATTTAAAGGATCTTGGTGATCTCCACTATTTCCTAGAAATTGAGGTGCAAAGGAGTAAAGATGGCTTGATTATATCTCGGGAAAAGTATGCACATGAGATCTTAACACGAGCAGGAATGTTAAAGTGTAAGCCATCACCAACTCCTTTATCTACAACTGAAAAGTTGTCTCTATATGAAGGTGAATTACTTTCGACTAAAGATAGTACTAATTATCGGAGTATAGTTGGAACTTTGCAGTATCTTACTTTTACTAGACCAAATTTGGCATATTCGGCTAATAAGTGTTGACGCCAGATTTTGACACGTGTTGAATCGGCGTCAGGAGGAGAAGATTGGCCGATGCGGCAGATCTGAAGGCTACAGTAAGGAATCGGCCGATTGAGGTAACAGTTGGAAATCGGCCGATTGGAGACACAGCCTGCGCCAACAGGATGGGGCTATTTCGGAGGGTCCTGGTCAAAAGTTGGTTAACAGGGCACGCTAAGTCGGTCAAGGAGCAATCGAAGGGAATCCTGATTGGATTAGGGAACGGCGGCGGAAGATTCTGCGGGAGTCCGTTTCCTTTTAAAGTTCTTAAAGATATAGTAGTTTTCCTGTTGTTTAAATAAGGTTGTAACAAGTCGTGATCGACCAGGAGTCCTAGTTTTAGGGTATAAATAGGAGTCGTCAGGGTCTTGCAAAGATCATCAACACATCAATCAACAACAATACTTCTATTTTTCCAGCAATTTACTTTCAAGTCGGCGACTTCGGCAATATTTTTCTTCTTTCACGAGTTCGTACGGATTGGCAGGGCTGCATCAACCTGATCTCCGGCCAATTGGTAGGTTCCGCTTACCGAGTAATATCCGAGCTTTAACTACGGGCGCATCGCTGTAGTTTCGTTTGGATTTATTCACCGGTTATCGATATTTACTAGAATTGCAAGTTTTACCTGTTGTTCTAGTATTATCACCAGTTATCCAGCTTGAGATCAGAGCAATCGGCTTCGTCATTATTCTTCTTCGATTCATCATCTTACAGCCGATTAGATCTATTTCAAGTGTTGCCTCTGTAGTAATCGTTTAGATCGCTCCAGCAGTTTTCTTTACAATTACTACACGATTATCGGCTGATCCATAGCCGATCATCTTTACACCAAATCGGCCGATTTCTATCCGGCCGATTTTAGCGCCAACAATAAGGTATGTCAGTTCTTACATGCACCCACGAGTTTGTATTGAACAGCTGAAAAAAGGATACTTAGGTATGTCAAACATACAACAGATATTGGTATATCAATTCAGAAATCTAACAATTCAGAAATCTAACGAGTTCCTGTTGAGCGCTTTTTCAGATGCTGACTGGACAGGAAGCTTGAATGACACAAGATCAACAGGAGGTTTTGCAGTATTTTTTGGGAGGTTTTGCAGTATTTTTTGGTTCCAATCTTATTTCATGAGCGCAAAGAAGCAAGCAACTGTGTCAAGATGTGTCAAGATCTAGTACTGAAGTCAGATACAAGTCAGATACAGAAGTTGAATACAGGTCTATGGCTAATACAACGGCACTGAAGTTGAATACAGGTCTATGGCTAATACAACGGCAGAGTTGATTTGGATGGAATCATTACTCGCTGAATGGAATCATTACTTGCTGAGCTTGGTGTTAAGCTTGATCAAAACTCATGCTTATGGTGTGATAATTTAGGAACAACATATCTTTGTGCTAATCCTGTATTTCATGCTGGATCTAAACATATTGAGATAGACTATAGACTATCTTTCAGCTAATTCTGTGTTTTATGCTAGAGCTAAACACATAAACACATTTAAACACATTTTGTTCCCTTCGGGAGCGTCAATTTGTTCCCTTCGGGAGCGTGTTACAAGAAAGCAAAATTCATGTGCGGATGGCTTTACTCAAGCGGCGTTGCCTGTGAAGAAACTTGAGTTTGTGGGCAATCTAAATCTAAATCTCAAGATGAAGAGAAGTTTAATTTGAGGGAGGCTTGTAGAATATGTCTTATGTAAACACGAGTAGTACTCGTGTCAAGTTGTTTTAAAGATTGATTACACCTTAGAGATATAGCTACTTAGAGATATAGCTATAGCTAGAGATAGAGATAAGAGGTTTGTTAGATAGAGGTTGGTTAACTTGTAATTCAGTTACAAGAAGATAGAGGAACTCAAGAAGATAGAGAAGGTTGGTTAACTTGTAGTAATCTTTAGCACGCACCCGTGGACATACCGAGATTGGCAATCCACGTTTACCGATTTTACACGCTCATAGTCAAAACATTCGAGTGTTGGAAAGACAGGACTACAGGTTCAGGCTCCAGAATTCAGTGACAGGACAACGATGCTTCAGAGGAGCGGGAGAGATTCGTCCGACAAGCGAGCGCGTCGATCCGTCTCCGTACTCAGTTCTGTTCATGCTACCACTGTACCGCATCGATCAAACAAGCACGCGTCGCAACGAAACCCGCGGCGGCGGCGGCTCACGGGAAGGGCGCGTGGCGCTTCATCTCGGCCGGCACGACGTCCACCGCGAAGCCCTTGCCGTGCAGCCGCCAGTAGTCGGCGTTGGGGTTGATCCACTCCGGCTCCTCCATCTCCACCCTGGCCGCCTTGAGCCCCCCCGCCGAGCTGTCCACCCCGTACCTCTCGTCGCGGCCGCGGACCAGGTCGCCGCGCGCGCGCCCCGGCTCCGCGGCCTGCGGCGACACCATCAGCGCCGGCGCGCCCAGCGGAAGCGCGTCGCCGCGGTCCACCTGCCACGTGCACCAGAACTTGCCGTACGTCCTGGCGAGGCTCGCCATCTCCGAGCTCTGCAGCGCCTCGGGCACGCCCACGGCCGTCCACAGCCCGGCCTTCACCTCGTACGCGTGCGAGTGCCACAGCCTCTGCTCCTCCGGCGGCAGGCCCTCGAAGATGGTGTCCGACACGATGTACTCCACGCCTAATGAAAGATGAAGAGAGACACACGGGTCAAATGCTAGCTATCGTCGCAACGGCATGCGGTTTTTTTGCAACGGCGGGGTGGGGAGAAAGAGGCGGCGCCGGCGCGCACCGATGAGGCGGGCCGAGGGCTTGTCGGAGTCGTAGACGGCGCACTGGACGACGTCCTGGTTGAGCCGGGAGAGGAAATGGTGGACCTCCATCTGGCGGCGCAAGTCGTGGGCGTAGAGCGCGAAGCTGCACGCGTGCAGCTTCATCTGCCGCACCGGCTTCAGCGCCTGCACCATCTGCGCGCCCATGTCCAGGACCTGCGACGACACCACCGTCGGCCTGCCCGGCGGCGACGGCTCGGCGCCGCCGCCGCCCGACGCGGGCGTGGCGGCCGGCTTCTGATCGCTAGAGGACATCTTCAGAGCGCACGACCAGACGGTGGGTGAGCGTGATCGACCGTGCGTGAGCGCGTGCATTTATCGTCGCGGCCCATGGAACCAGGCGACTGACGCGTGCCGCCGCGCAGGTGAAGAACGTGGCGCCTCGCATGCAAGGAAACCTTCCAGACGGCCCAGCTACGGCTTTGTTGAGTGACACGGCATGACAGCACAGGTGAGAAGACGCGAGAAGTATATGCATCTGGGGAGTGGAGGTAGGCCGTAGGCGACAGTCAGAATTCACTATTATTCTCCTCGAGAAGAACTTGGAACAAAAAAAAAGGCGCATTCTATACTGAATTAAGGCTCCTTTGAATAGAATTGTAATATTATCCAGTGCAAATTTTGAGGCATCTCAATCCTCACAAAATGTTCATAAAAGAGTACTTGAAACAGAGGAAATTAACTTATTAAATTCTGATCAAACTTTATGAAATAGTTTTGATCCGAAAAGATTCATAAAATCATGTCTAACCTCATAGAAAGGTTTCTTGATTTTTTTCCCCTACGCTCCATCCAAAATAGTCATTCCTACAATTTCTCTGGTCTCATTCTTTTCCCCTCGATGGGAAGTGCTAGAGCACTTCAATCTTGCAAATTTTCTAATTCAACCGTGCATTACTCGCTGCTGAGGGGTATTTGGATCCAGGGACTAAAAGTTTAATCCCGTCACATCAAAGAGAATCTTCTAAAAGTATTAAATAAAATCTAATTAAAAAATTAATTGCAGAACCCTAAGGCTAAACTGCGAGACAAATCTAATGAGGTATATTAATCCATATTTAACGGATGATTACTGTAGCATTATTGTTGCAAATTATGGATTAATTAGGCTCATTAAATTCGTCTAACGAATTAGCACCCATCTGCGCAAAAAATTTTATAAATATATTTTATTTCATATTCTAAATAATAAGATTCTTTTTGACGTCACAACCGCTGCATCCAGTAACATACGGCTCTCTCAGTGTTAACTCCTTATAACTGCTGTTGCCAAGCTTACTGTCAGTACCTGATAATTGTACATGCAAAATCGGGCACATTTCACTGGGTTGCACGCGCTGCAAAGACCATCTCAGTTTGTGGTATTCTAGGACCTCAGGCAATAAGCCAGGAAAGTTTTCAGTTGGTAAAGCCAAATTTCAAAATTCATGGACCATGAAATGGATGGCCGATCATGTTACAAATTGGGGAATGTTAACTGTCGTATCAAGATTGCCTGTAAGTTTCTGAATCTCTCGGATTATGGCCAGAAACTGAATAGCGAACTTGTTTGGGTTCAGCTTACTCGCACTACACATTCCAATCTGTCATCCAAGCTACTGGTGGATCTGCTGTTCTGAACAAGCAGTGAAGAGAGTTTAGCACTCGTATGCTTAATGTTACTGTCATGAGATGCACCTTTTGTCAAAATTGCAAGAGCTAATTCGTAAAGCGATCTCTAGCAATAGTTGATTTCTGAACCAAATTGCCATCAGAAGGGATGTCTTGTAGTTCATATCACCGCGTTGGGCCACAAGTGCCCATGAACTGCTCATAGCCCTTGCGCAATATCCCACCATCACTTGGCAATGAAAGAGGGAAATTATGTACTGTATGTGCATAAATCCTAAAAGTGCCCAAACAGAAGTGATGAACAGCGCAAGGTATCTGCTTTCTTGCATATCATCTTACAGAAACCACAGGGCAAGAAAATCTTACACCGTTTCTGAAAACAAAAGCAGAGGGCACAAGGGGTGCAGATCCAGGGCTGAAGAACAGCTGCTGCCATCAGAAGGGAGAGTTCATACGTTGTGATCTCATCGCATCAGGCAAACACAAAGCCACGAATTGCTCAAAGCCCTTGCGCAATATTCCCAGCATCACTTGGCAGCAAGAAACAATAAAATCCCCTTCTGGGAAACGAAAAAAACACGAACGATAAGGGGGGAAAAGCGAATCAATGGCACCTCCGAAAGCTAGGGAGGAGAGAGGAGCCGCCATGGTTGGAGCCTTGGAGGCGGCGGCTCACGGCTGTGCTGCGCCAGCTGCCCGCATCGGTAGGGTTTGCGGATGGCAGATGGCTTAACACGTGCGTGTGCGTGCGTTGTCATGGGCTAAATTGGGCTACCAAATATGGGCTCAATGTGGCATCACAAAGCGATATCATCCCAAAACAGAAAAGGGAAGGCCCAAAAGCCTTTAGACTTTTCCTCTGACTTGTGTGACTTCTACGTCTCCTGCTTGGCTGCTTTCCGAGTTCAGACTTCAGACTTCGACTTCTACGTCTCCAATGGCGTGCTCGCTCCTCCCGGTCCACGCCCCCCTCTCCTCCCGACCCGCGCCCAGAACCCTCCCTGTCATCCCTCGAGGGCCGAAGGTTCTGCGCCACCGTCCCCCGCCCCCGCCTCTGCCTCCGCTGCGAGCGCTCCCGGGCATTGCTGCGGGGGCCGCGTCGGGAATTCGGGACGCGCTCGCGGACGCCTTCCTGGCGTCGCCGCCGACGTGGCGGTCCGCCGCGGTCAGCAACCTCGCCGTCTTCGTCGCCGGGTCGCCGGTACTCCTCTCCGGCCTCTCCGCCTCGGGCTTCGCCGCCGCATACCTCCTCGGTACCCTGACGTGGCGCGCGTTTGGGCCCCCGGGGTTCCTCCTCGTCGTCGCCTACTTCGTCGTGGTGAGTCGATCCCACCGGTTCTGCAGTACCCGGAAACGACTAGTTTATTTTGAATTGGATTGATTGCTGTGGTATGATCCATCCCCCTGAAGTCGCTGATATTGTCAGGCTGCCGAGAGTTGCTGCAGATAGGAGCTGTTCGTGCTTGTAGTTTGTAGTGCTAGATTGAACCTAGCTACGAGTCATTGTTTTTCGATTGTGGACTTGGTATGGACTGCTGGGACGATTAGTGATGACTAGTGAGTGTGAATTGAACCACCTTTCTGCAGGGATGCTCCACCAAGTACAATTAGTTTCAAGTTTCCACACCCATAAATTCTAACTGAACTGACATGAATTCATAATGATGGAAACTTCTTATCGTGAATCCTCTCCAACTATGTGAGTGGGTATCAGAGGCCAGTGCTTGCTAGTAGGTGAATCCTCTCCAACAATAATTTAACAATGCTTGGAAGATGATAGGGAAAATGATTACTATTATTGTCCCTTTCTATAAGGTGATTACATTAATAAAGGACAGTCTGGGTGTGGTGATCCCACCATTTGAAAAATCAAGGCAATGGGAAAACTTTGTTTCTTAGTCCCCATGTTCTGATCATTGTGTAATCTATGCCTGTTTTCTAAATTCTTTTGGGCAGAGCCCTCTGTATCTTGGTAAACTTTTTATCCTTGACAGAACTCGTGTGGCTGTTTTATGCGTATACTGATGCAGCTGGATGAATTGGACTTGAACATGCTATATGTCCTGTTGCAATGCAAATGGACTGGCTTGCATTTTGCTCCCCAGAACTATTCAAGAAAAAAACTCTGTAACCTAGTTTACACAGTTTAGAAAAACGAGTTTCAAGTGCATCAGAAGCCCTTATACTGTAGAATTTACTGCTTAAAAAGTATGTAAAATCTTGCACTTGTGCGTACTATTTTGCAATGCTAAGGACATAATAGCTATAGGATTTACCAACATTAAAGACTGGAGGAAGGGAGACTTTTCCTCTTGCTTTTCAGGATTGATCAAAATGGGCAAGTTTTGTATGGATATGGATGTAGTTGTTCCTGGTTGTTCATATTTAGCACCTCATCGTAATTTGATGGTGTGTGCAGTCTATGGTTTTTGACATCATGCTGTCATATTGCATGGCGTACCGCGTACATTTGCCTTTTCTGATGCTTTATCCATTGTTTCAATTCTTTTAGGCTACCAGTCAGTGTTGTTTATTTTGCATTTGATATGCAGGGCACAGCAGTAACTAAGTTGAAGATAAAACAGAAGGAAGCACGGGGAGTGGCTGAGAAAAGAGGAGGGAGGAGAGGGCCTGGAAGTGTTATTGGTTCGAGTGCTGCTGGTTGTGTCTGTGCTCTACTTTCAATATATCATGTAGGTTGTACAGCATTCTCTGAGCTCTGGAGACTTGGCTTTGTTGCCAGTTTCTGTACTAAACTAAGTGATACGGTTTCCAGTGAAATAGGGAAGGCTTTTGGAAGAACAACGTAAGTTTTTGTAACACATCATTTGTGCAGCCTTCATGTAAGATTTCCTCCTGTAGACTTTACATTCTTTTGTAGAATGTAAGTCAATATGGAGTCATGATAAATTCCCAATACTGAGTGCTCAAATCTTGGGTTCTTTTGTATAATAGGTATCTGGTGACAACATTTAAGGTTGTTCCAAGAGGTACAGAAGGTGCAGTCAGTATTGAGGGTACTCTTGCTGGAATTCTAGCATCTGTGTTTCTCGCAAGTGTTGGTTATCTTCTAGGGCAGGTACATGTTTTTTGTTTGAATTTTGGCACCATTAGAAGCTTCCTCGTTTGTTTAACTAAAATCTGACTTGCATATTCTTGTCAGTAGTATGTCAATATTTCTGTAGTCTGATAGTTAATCTGTGTCAAATACTATGGAATCACATAATGGGTTTTAATGTCGATACTCAATTTATTTTATAGGGGTGTATTAGGATTTTAAATTTATCTATGATACAAGTTTAGGTACCTAAACATGCACTGAATTTCACTAATTGTTGCTCAAAATTTACAGAGTTTCCCTTTTTCCAATCTTAGCACACTCTAAAAGTAAAAGGAGGAATACATGATTACTGACGATAGAATCCTGCATTATGTTGCAGGTGGGTGTATCACAAGTCGCAGTATGCCTTGTTGCATCCCAGATTGCAAATTATGGTGAGAGTTATATTGGGGCGACATTGCAAGATAAGGAGGGTTTTGAATGGGTGAGTTTGCACTTTTACATGACTAAATACTGATTCTTCATCTACAATGCCTGTCTGAACTTTTCCCAGTTAATCCATTTCTTCATTTTGCATGCTTCATGTTTTTTTAGTGCTAACTGTATGTTGTTTGCATCACCAAATGAGCTTCCATAGTATTGCTGGAGTACCTACGTTAAATGATCTATTAAAAAAATCAAAAGAGGGGAACTATTCTTGCATGCCATAATTGCATCTGCTACCATCTGGGCAACCATCTTATTTGCTTCTTGATTGTTTAATCCTAGATCAATTTCATTATAAATGAGTTGAGGACATTCTCAGCATGTGGCTTAATGCAACCCAGTATATTACCTTAGATCGTTTTGGTATAATCCAATATTGACAAGGCATTGCAAAGGCAATATAATTTCGTCTGCTGGTATTTGTGTGTCTTTGGGATCTCTGGTAAAATTGCTACATGGGCTGCATCTAATTGAGAGTTATAGAGGACATTAGCTCCTACGGCACTCTTGATCACTGTTTTTAGGCATGCAAACTAATTATAAATATATCCTACATAGATATCACAAGAATTCCAGTTGTTAATACTGTATTACCTATCAGCTACCTGGAAGCTTCTGTTCACAATGGTCAACTATAACACCTGACATCATTTGAGTTTTTCTTCTGGATGGAAATTTGTTTTACAAGAACCACAGACCATTATCCCGAACTTCACTGTTTCTTATTCTCAATGTATCATGCTTAGTTTTGTATCGTTCATGAAAAAAAATTCTCTTGAAAGTAATGGTGAATATTGTTCTGTGCAGCTGAATAACGATATTGTCAATGTACTGAATATCTCCATTGGTGCCATATTGGCTGTTCTAATGCAGAAGTTGCTCGTGAGTTGGAGCTCTTGATTTTTCCTTTTGACTTCTGCTCTCTGTAATTTAGAGCCTGATTGATTTGATTCCAAAATTTGCTTGCCAAAACTAGGGCAGGCCAAAACATTGGCAAGAATTTTTTGCTAAAATCTTGGCAAGTTCTTTGTGAGGTGAGCTACTTTTTGGATCCCAGCCAAACGAGTGCCAAAATTTATGGTTGCCAAAACTTTGGCAAGGCAAATTTTGGAACCAAATCAATCAGACTCTTATACTTGTGTAGTAGCTGCTATATTTTGCCCATCTGAAATGCTATCATAGATTCTCATTTGGGCAGTTCTAACTTTCTCTATGTTCTATTCTCTGATAGTTGTTATGCCTACTGTGAAAATGCAAAACTATCTTTCCGTCTGGTACATTGAGTTTCAAAACCGGTGTTGAGCTTGGTGTTTATGTTAGCCCCTACTGGCGATCGTTTGTGAGGAGACAAGAACTCAGCCAGCCGGCGTTGCCAATGCCACTTACTGGGTACTCTTGTCAGGTAAGCTGCGTTGTTTACTACCGCTACAATCTCCTAACAGTAAACAGTGGTTCTCTTTACTCGAAGACATCCAATTTAATGATGGGGCACGGTGCATCGCGTGGTGACGCAGACGCAGGCAGCTCCATCGTTCTGCCAAGCATCACATGGTGCTTCTTGCTTTTGTAGAGAATCTGATATTGATCGGTCATCTCAGCCTGCTACATGCTGCGCCCTTGCCATCGGGTACCCACTAATATTTGAGTCAGACAGCTTTTGTCACATCGGCTGGGATGTGTAGTCTCGACCCACACCTGCGTTGGGCCGGGGACTTCACTTGGGTGGATCCATGATTCGTCTACTATTATTATGGTCTTGTGCAGTCGTGCCAGTGCCACTGCCACGGCGTGAGACTCTGAGCTCGCATTCGGTCCCTCTCCCATTCCTGAATCCCGACTGGTTCGTGCGCCATCCATCTGGAGAGTCTTTCTACGTTCAACCTTCTGTGTGTTCTCGTACTCCGGGGAAACGGTGGTTGTTTGTATGATCGTTGTTTAGCAACTACTATCTTGTTACTTCTGATACTCTGTTTATGTTTTTGTTTGTAGCCTGGATCCTGCAGAGATGGGTTTAAGGAGCTGCTGCTGAGCGAAACAGGCCTGGGCGCCTGGCTGAGTTGGAGACAAGCGCACACTTACCCCTGCGGAAAAATAACGTTTTCCAAAGTCGTGAGTGACATCTCGCAGGGGTGACATGCTGCCATGCAGGCGATGCAGGTTACACGCTTGGGATGTGGAATTACGGAGAGCTCAGGTGACGGGCCCCCCCTCTTTCGCACCTGCGGTTGATTGAAAATGGAGAACGGTCTCAGTGTAGGCCCAAGCCGACCCGTCCAAAAACAATTTCATGCCACGGGCGTAACTGCCTGCCGGGACAGTCAAACCACGTACCCGCCTCGTTGCACTGTAGCGAGGGACATGGTGTCGTGTGTGCGATTCCTTGTGGAAACCATGACGTGCGCATTAGTATCCGCACTGTGCATCGGTGACCGTAACCATTTTTTTTTCTTTCCTATGGCCATCTGGGAAGGAAGATCGCCTGAGCCCTGAGCCCCTGAGGTTACCATGCCTGTGTCAAGGTGACTGGTGTGCTCGCGCGACCCCGAACGCTTCGGCCTGTGCCTCGCGCGCTTTCTCTCTCGTCCCGTCAATCGAGTCGCCTCACGGGTGACGAGCCCCCTCGGTTTATTACCGAAGGCTTCACGGAGAGACTCCCCAAAGGTCCAAACCCCACAGCCGCACGCGCGACCACCGTCACCATGGTGCCAGCCTCCGCCGCCCTGCTGCTGTCCCTGCTGCTCCCGATGGCGGCGGCGGCGGCGGCGGCCATGGACCCAGCCGAGAGGGAGACGCTGTTCCGCGTCATGGAGGCCGTGTCCTCCGACCGGGACTGGCGCGTCGCGAGCCCCGACCCCTGCGGCGCGCCGTGGCCGGGGCTCGAGTGCAAGCCGGCCGGCGCGGGCGCCGCCGCGGCGCGCATGCACGTCACGCGGCTGGACTTCGGCGTGGAGCCCAACCCGACGTGCAAGGACGCGGCGGCCTTCCCGCCCGAGGCGTTCTCCCTGCCCCGCCTCCAGTCCCTCTTCTTCGTCGACTGCTTCACCAACCCGGCCGCCACCACCACGCTGACCCTGCCGGCGCCCGCCAACCTCTCGTCTTCGGGCCTGCAGCAGCTCAGCATCAGGGCGAACCCGGCGCTGTCCGGCACGGTGCCGCCGGCGCTGGCCAGCCTCCGGTCCCTCCAGGTGCTCACCATCTCCCAGAACGCGCTGGTCCGTGGCGGGATCCCGCCGGGCATCGGGGACCTCACGTCGCTGGTGCGCCTCGACCTCAGCTACAACTCGCTCTCCGGGTCGGTGCCCAGCCAGATTGGCCAGCTGAAGAGCTTGGTCGGCCTGGACCTCAGCTACAACTCGCTGTCCGGCGCCATCCCGGCACGGATCGGCGAGCTGCGGCAGCTGCAGAAGCTGGACCTCAGCAACAACAACCTCACCGGCGGCGTCCCGGACACCGTCGCCAACCTGACCTCGCTCACCTTCCTGGCGCTCAGTAACAACGGCCTGATCGGCCATTTCCCCCCTGGCATCGCCGGGCTGCGGAACCTCCAGTACCTGATCATGGACAACAACCCGATGGGCGGCCCGCTGCCCTCCGAGCTCGGCGGCCTCGCCCGCCTCCAGGAGCTCCGGCTGGCCGGCTCCGGCTACTCGGGCCCGATACCGGAGGCGTTCGGCCAGCTGTCGAGTCTGACGACGCTCTCGCTACAGGACAACAACCTGACGGGACCGATCCCGGCGGCGCTGAGCCGGCTGGGCTGGATGTACCACCTCAACCTGAGCAACAACGCGCTGGGCGGGGCCGTGCCGTTCGACGGCGCCTTCCTGCGGCGGCTCGGCGGGAACCTCGACCTCAGCGGCAACTCCGGGCTGTGCCTCGACGACCGGAGCATGCTGCGGGGCGTCGGGCTCGGGGTCGGCGCCGATGGTGACGTCGCGTCGTCGGCTACGGGAACGGGTTTGTTGGCGACGAGGGGTTCCCAATCCCAGGACAGCCTTCTGTTGGGGCTGCTCGGTCCAGCGTGCGTGGCCGTGTCCTGCCTTTTTGCCCTGAACGGGCACGCGCCGTATTGATTGGGCTCTTGTGCTCGTCCCACCTCTGTACATCTGTGTGTTGCAATGGTTGATTGTCAGATCAGGAGCTTAGCTCGTACTAGTACTAGTGAACTTGCATGCTGTTTTTTGTATGATACTTTGAGCGCCGAGCACTTGAATCATGAGGGTGGCACCCCGTGCACTTGAATCACGACGGTTGCTGACCCCAATTCTGTTTCTACACTCGCCCGGAAGCAGGCTAACTCACCGTCGATTCCACCGCCGCGGACGCAAAGCTAATTTTACGTGGTGGGTCCCACCCCACAAGATTATCGTCCAGCGGCCAGCCTCTCATCCTTTCCTTTTATCCAATTCCTTTCACCTTCCTCTCTCTCCTCTCTTTTTGCTGCTGGATCATGACTCCCGAGCTTCCGGCGACGGAGCGAGCAAGCGCGGGAGCTCCGCAAGAGAGGGGGCGTGGATCTCCTTCGGCGAGGCAGCACGCGGCGGAGCGGAGCGGCTGCGGCAGCGGCAGCGGCGGAGCGACGTGGCTGGGAGTGGCGCCGATGGCGGAGCGAGGTGGAGCGGCGCGGCTGGGCGGAGACGGCGCGGCGGGCCGGCGGCGGGGACCTCCCCGGGCGCTCGCCCCCGGCAGCGGCTGCGAGCTTCCTGGGTAGCAGCGCTTTTTTTTTTCGATGCAAAGTTTTTTACAAATTTTTTATTTTGGATGCAAAAGATCTTTCTTCAAAATATTTTCAATTTTTGTTCTCAAAACTTTCTCTTTCAATCTTTTTCTCATAAAATTTTTCATGTTCTCCAAATATATCCTTGAAAAGTTTCTTCGAAAAGTTTTTGTCAGAAAAAGATAAAAGATATTAAAAAGGAAAAATATTTGGGATAATTAATTTGCAACATAATTTTTTGTGTTCAAAATATTTTTGGGATATAATATTCTATCTCTGAATATTCTTTAAAATTAACGAATCGGGGAGAGGAGCTAATTGTGGGAGGCGCTCCGACAGCCGGTCGGAAATTGACCGCACGGAAGCCTTCTTCCGGGCGACCGTAAACTAGCGTCCCCCGTTGCTGACCCAGAAGCCCACGCAGGTCGGAATCTTCATCGTCGCCTATGCTACGGTCTACCGGAACCGGAGGAATCGGAGCCGAGAAACTTCGGTTCTCATTCGGTTCATGTTCTGAGAAACCGAAATTTCTCGATTATTTCGGTTCTTGAGCTCGGTTAACCGAAGAACCGAGCCCATGCCAAAACTAGCCCAGCTGGCCAAAGGCCCAAGCCGGCCCAACTAGGAACCCTAAACCCCACTCCCCCAGGCCCCCGTCATCCATCCAGTGCTTCCCCCCCCCCCCCCCCCCCCCCCCCCCCCCGCGTCCCGCGAGCGGTGAGCGCCCCGCCCTCATCTCCTTCCCGGTGCACAGCGCCCGCCCCCGTGCCCCCGTCTCCCTCCCTACCGGCGCGGTGCCCCGCCCTCGTCGCCCTCCCTCCCTCCCGGCGCGTGGCGCCCCGTCCCGACGCGGCGGCGCCCCATCTCCCTCCCTCGGTCCCTCCATCCCGGCGCGCGGCGCCCCGCCCCCGTCTTCCTCCCTCCCGGCGCAGCGGCGCCCCGCCCCCGTCTTTCTCCCTCCCGGCGCAGCGGCGCCCCGCCCCCATCTCCCTCCCTCCCTCCCGGCGCGGCGGCGCCACGCCCAGCCCTGATCTCCCTCCGGACGCGCGCGGATCCAGGTCCAGGCGTCCAGCTGGCGAGGGGCGGCGGCGGCCACCCCAGCGACCAGCGCGTGCGCGGCGGACGGCGGCGGCCACCCCGGCAGGCGCGCAGCCAGCGAGGGCGCGTCGGCGGCCAATTTATTTGGAATTTTTTTTTGTTTTGTTCATTCGGTTCTCTCGGTTAGAACCGGAACGGAACTGAAAGAACCGAAACCGAAATGGGTCTTTTCCTATACCTGAAAAGAACCGATCGGTTCTCATTTTTTGGGAACCGAATTTTCAGAAGTAGTGAGGAACCGAACCGATCGGTTCGGCTAGTACTGAATGCCCAGGGCGACTTGCCACATCCCGCAAGCCTTCAAACCACCATTAGCGGCATCTCGCTGCCTACTATCCATTGTAGCCTCCCATTCCCCGTTCCTCCAAGCCTCGTTGCTGAGATGCCCCCGTGACCGTCTTTTCCACAACCGATCTCCCACCAGCCGGCTGTGTTGAAATGCCCTTCCATACCTAGCTTTGTCTAACACTGACTATAGAGATGAAGCCTCGAAATTCCGAAACCCTAAAAACCAAACCTCAACTGTCAGTTGTCTCTGGAGTCCAACGGAGACTGGAAAGAGTTGTCACTGGAGTCCAACGGAAACTGGAAAGAGATATAACCTTTTTTTTTGAGAAACGAAAGAGATATAACCTAGTAGCATATATTAGAGAACGGAGAAGAACCGGAGAAGAAAGAATCTTGGTCGCTCACTATTTCTCTTTCCCTGACTTATGTAATTTAACCTTAAAGTGGTTGATTTTAAAGTACAAATTGGATGAGCAATATATAAAAACCGTCTTATTATATATATGGTGTGTTATCGTTTGCTATCTCGTGTCCTTGTAGGTTACCCCGTTTTGCAATCTAGCATTTGCATGGTTCTTAAGGTTCTTGATCTTCGAAACCTGTAACTTGTTCCCATTTTATACAAATGGCCGTATTGTACTACTACCAGCGTCTTTATTCTTGAACTGGACTCACCAAATTCCTTGAATTCTCGCTAGCGTTACTGCGCATTGCTAAGTTACTCGGTAAGTGCTAATCATTTTTAAGCTACATTGTGTGTACTTACTTTTTTCAAAAAATAAAATTGAAGTCACATGCATGCACCATCAACCTCGGCTGCCCGTTTTCTTGCATAACGCGCAACATCATGGAGTCATGACCGTGCGCGCGCTAAAGTTTTTGCATCAGCCCACAGTGCCACATTCCACAGTTATGGATGGTAAAAGAGTTTTAAATTTTAGCTTAGATAATTTAAATGCCGGATCCTAAAAAGGTTGGATTCTAATTTTATATAATTTTAAACTGAACATATGAGAGTTAATTTGGATTACGAAGAGAACAACCATAATCGGTTACCACCGCTATCCACGATACACCTCGCCACCGGTCTGACAACAAGTCATTAAGGGTATGTTTAGATCCTAAAATTTTTTCGACGCTATAGTAATATTAAATATAGATAACTGACAAAACCTATTCATAACCCCAGTGTAATTGCGAGATAAATTTTTTAAATCTATTTGAACTATAATTAGATAATGTCGTGCTACAGTAAACAAACTCTAATAATAATAGATTAATTAAGCTTAATAGATTCGTCTCACGATTTTCCATCCATCTATGTAATTAGTTTTATAATTAGATTATATTTAGTTCTTCTAATATTTTATTAAAAATTACTACAGTGAATTTTATTCAAAAAAAATTTACAGGGTCTAAGCATACCCTAACACATCTCTCGTACAGCCGTACTCGTGTACACGGAGGATGGAGCATACGGTCGTGGCTCTAGATCGTGTTCCGAGTACCAAGCCACCAGCCAACGAGAATCGTGTCGACGTTGATCGCAGCACGCGTTCCGTGTTCCTCCGACGAAAGGACAGTACCCCGCCGGCGCCGGCCAAGCCAGCGTTGAACGGCGGCGAGACACGACGAAGAAAATGAAGGGAGAAAAAGGCGACCAACGGATCAAGCAACAGTAACAATCGCAGAAAAGAGAAAAACTGTGGACGCCGTCTCCGGCGGCCGCCGTACCGTCACCGTCCGCCTGCCACGCTCCTGTCTGGTCAGCGACGGCGGGCCCGGCGCCGGTCGCCCGTTCCGAGCCGTCAGCCGCGTTGGTGACAGGCTGACAGCGTGCGTGGGCGTGGGCGTAGTTGTGGTCGAGGCGCACGCCGCACGCGCACGGGCACGCCAACTTTGGGGCGATGCGCTGCGGCGAGGCTGGCGAGTAGGAGCGGGCAGGCCAGTGTACTGTGAAGTTTTTTTTAAGAAATAGTACTGTGAAGTGAAGGGCGGACGGCGACGTGAATATTGGGGGCGCCCGGCGGGCGAGCCGGGAGTCAGGTACCTGCGCGCTGCGAGTCGTACGCACGTGTCTCGCTTTGCCCGGCTGCCTCGGAGGACGCGCCCCGCCGTGTTGGCAGCTTGAAGCGTCGGTGGCTGGCTCTGGCGCCAGGCGCCCAGGCTTTGGTGCTCGCCTGCCGCCATTGCCTCCTGCCTCACACGGGCTCCATGCCTGCATCGCTGTGTCTCGCGATGTTTTAATCGACATGTCGGGAGAGCTAATACTTCCCCCTCCTAAAATAAATATAATTCTAGAATCAAACACGCAAACTAATACTAGAGTGAATTATAAAAATACCATTTATCTTGTTTTTTTAGCAAGTGGATGGATTGTTGTTTATCTTTTGTAAGAATATTTCAGAAACTATCTTATCTTTTTTATAGTAGGTGGATAAAAGTAGCATTTTTTGTGAGACAAATTTCAAACTCTAAAAGTGCAATTATTTTAGGACGGAAGGAGTAAGCAGATGGTAAATACGTTGAGGCTGCTCTGTTTTTGCTTCTTTCGACTTATTTGGCTTCTTTTGGCTGCTCCGTTTAAAGAACAATATTACGGAAAAAATAACCACCCTAAATTTTAGTTGCAACAAGCATTTTTAAGAAACTATATATAGTAAAAACAAGCAACGAGGTCTCAGTTGTGATGAAAATAGATAAAATATAAAAAATATAAAAAATTATATAATTATAAGATAGTACGAAGCACGTGCGGATAATTAGATAGATAATTATACAGATAATTAGACAAGCATAATTTAATACTAACTGTCTTATAGATTCAACTACAATAATATAAGTTGGCCTTAAAGGCATGGCAGAAGTTTATCTAGGCAGCATAGCTTAAGATTTTTATAAACTGCCATCAACTACCAACAAAATCAAAGTCTTGATGGTCAATGTCTTGCGACGCATGGTTTATGCACCCAGATCACTGGCAAAACGTGCATCATAACGGATGTTGTCCACAAGAGCTTAATGCTTGCCATTGACTTCGACATTGCACTTCCCTGGTCGACCGTATGCATGTGCATGGCTCAGCAAGGTCTTGATTGTCCACTTCATTCTCGCTCGATCTATGCAGTAAGGGCAACAAAAATACTCCATGGGAGACCTGTTACGTAGGTTGTGCCTGCTATCCTTCAGCTTGGCATTTCTTTTTCCTTCTCTGTCAGATCTGAAGCAGCGGTACTGCACATTTGGCGTACATATTCTTGTAGTAAGGGATGACGCATGGGTCATACCTTATCCTCATTGTAACTAGTCGTATAGAACTAGAAACAGTCGAACGTAAGGAAACTACCCGACAACATACTCGGGCGGGACTCCTCAGACCGTCCCCGACTGGTACTTCCATGAAACCCTGTCCCCCCAGACTATATAAGGGCGGGTAGGGACTCATCCAAAATATCTCATGACCTCTAAGGCAATACAAACCACACACGATATAGGGTATTACGCTCTCGGCGGTCCGAACCTGTCTAAACTTTGTGTTCCTTGCACCTTCAAGTTTCTGATCTCGGCGACACCCTACCTACAACCTACCACCTCGGGGGTATCCCTCGGTGGGCTTGGCGGTAAAACACAGATAGCTGGCACGCCAGGTAGGGGTGTTCATCGAGCATCCACCGGAAAACTTGATGGCATCATTCAACTTCACCAGCGTCGTGCTCGACAAGGGCACAACTTTCATCTTCGACTCCTAGATCTGCATCGCCAATGGCTCGGGCGGTTTCGACAGTCACCTGGCCAACACCATGGAGCCCGAAGAATTGAGTTGTTCGAGCGGACTCGATGAGTTCATCGACAGTCTCGGCGAGATGCATCCGCTTCTCACCTTGGGGTTCGAGGAGAATTCCATCACCGATGCGTTTTCAACTCGTGTCCCGACACAACTCTCCGGCTCGGCCTACGCAACGCGGCTTCCTTCTACGGGGAGGCCCTACGGTCTAAGTCCCTCTCCGACTTGGAAGCGGACTTAGATCTCCTACTCAAGCTTGGAGACGAGGACGAGGACGCCACCGCCAGCCGGGAGGCTCCCGTTTTTTACGCCTACTTGGATTCAGATGACGAGCCCGACTCCTTCGCGGTCAGTCATCTGGGTCTGAGCATTACGATTACTCGATGTACTGGAAGGGCATGGAGCCCTCCGAACTACTCGATGATAACGCCCGCTTGGTAGCTACCATCCAGCAATTACCTTTTCAAAATGGCAGACCTCTCTCTCCTATCCAGGAAGAGACGTCCAGGACTTCTACCTCGACTGTCCTGGCCACTGACTACTTTGGCGACTACTCGCCAGAGCGCGAAGTCTACATGGCTTCCATCCACGACCTCGGAGACGACGAGCCGGGCATCGAGTTCGACAACGAGCTCGAGGATGAGACCTCCGCCAACCAAGACACCGCTGATGCTCCTTAGGATGAAACCGAGGAGCAAAGGCGGACATGCAGGTGGAAGAATGCCACGAGGGCCAAGCGCAGACGCAACGCTCAAGATCGCACTCGCAACCCACAGTGGCGTAGAAAGCTACGCGAGGATTTTGATGCAGCGGTTGACGAAGAATCTGTTACTCCCATGGGTAACACCTACGGAGTTTCTCTACTCTGCAACAGATCCCCCAAACGGACGCAACTCAGCGGATCATGCGACTTGTCAAGCAAGCCGCAGTCCAGCTCGACAAGATGAACACACTGAAATTCGTCCAGAACACACGTTCCATGTCGAAACGTCATGGCAGCTCTGTACCCCAGGGCAGTCATGCCGTCGGGGGTCATCCCAACCCTCGCAACAATTGACAAGCTGAGCAAGAGGTACACCAGCAAGGCCCTAGGCCCAGGGGAGGGGGGCAACCCGCGGGAGGCCAAGACCACCAGGGTAACCAACCACCTCCACCTCCTAGCGACCTAAGGCAACACATCAACAGCAACCGCGACGTGCGCACTATCATCTCCAATCGGCAACTCGAGCGGTTTGAGAACGCAGCTCGCGATGATAGTGATCGTTTTCCTGCCTTCATGGAAAACATCAGTAATCGCGAGTACCCAAGGGACTTCAAGCCCATGAACAACCCGAAGTATGACGGGAAACAAGATCCGCGGCAATAGCTGCAATGCTACTACGTGGCCATCAAAGTGTGCGGGGGCTTCAACTCGACTAAAGCCCTCTACTTCCCGATGGCCCTGGAAACTGCACCACTCACGTGGCTGGAAACCCTCCGGCCAAACTCCATCGACTCCTGGGAGGTCCTGAAGCAGGTCTTCGTCGACAACTTCTAGGGCTCCATGATCCCGGCAGGTATTCGTCATGACTTGTCGCAGATCAAGCAGAAAGAGAACGAGACCCTGAGGTCGTACATGCGCCGCCTTCGACACCCGCGCAACCATCGCCAACATCGCCGACGAGGAGGTCATCCGCTGTTTCCGCAACGGACTGGCCACGAAGCAGACATACCGCGAGTTCGGGAGAAACTCCCGACTACCGTACTCGAGCTCCGCGACATGATGCAGCGATGGGCGGATCAAGAAGACGAGGAGACCGAACGCTTCCCCAAATGCAAGAACGACATGGGCAGCAACAACAACAACCGCTCCGACAAGGGCCAGTAAAACAACTCGGGCGCCGCCCGCAAGCGGAAGATAGAAGATCAAGTGGCCAACGTCGAGCGCATCCCTCGCAGCAAGAAGTCGGGCAAGCTTCAGGATTAGTATGAGAAAATCCTCCACAAGCAGTGCCTGATGCACTTGAAGGCCAAGCACACTATTTTCTAGTGCACCGTCCTCCGCAAAAGCCTCAACGCACCACCTCCTAACGCTGACGAGGAGAAGGATAAGGATAAGGCGGACGAGGGCAACGACAAGTCAGGGCCTCCGGGTTTCCGACACCCGACTAACACCGTCAACGTCATCTACGGAGGCGACGACGGTATCCTCACCAAGCGCATGCAGAAGCTATTTCGGCGCGAAATCACGTCAGTTGAACCAGCAGTACCGCGTCCTATGAGACATAGCAAGGTCCCGATCTCTTTCTCCAGAGAGGATCAGTGGACCAACTTCTCCGAACCGGGAAAACTTCCACTCGTACTGGACCCGGTAGTCGCAGGCTCTACCCTGACCCGAGTACTCATCGACGGGGGAAGCGGGTTAAACTTGCTCTTCCCGAGTACTCTAAAGAAAATGAGGATGGACATCGGTAAGATGCTCACCCCCAGCAAGGCTCCATTTTACGGGATCGTCCCGGGTAACGCGGCTACACCGATTGGCTCGATCACGCTGCCAGTTACCTTCGGGATAGCTGACAATTTCCGAACGGAGTACATAAAATTTCGAAGTCGCAAACTTCGAATCTTCGTACCACGCCATCCTTGGCAGACCCGCCTTGGCCAAGTTCATGGCAGTACCCCACTACATCTACTTGGTATTGAAAATACCATGTACCAATGGTGTACTCTCCCTCCGCAGCGACGTCGAGAATTCCTACGATTGCGATCAGGAGGCGATCAAGTATGCTGCATCAGCGTGCGTGCCCGAGCCTTCATCCAAAGTACTCGCGGCCGCGTAGCAACTCTCCGAGACAGAGCTGGAGGTTGCGACAGAGGCCAAGCCAACCGAGGGTGAAGCCAAACCCCGACGTCGACATCAATACCATCCAGCTCCAGGATGGTGACTCATCCAAGACCACCTTGATCGGCGGAAACTTGGACAGCAAATAAGAACTCGCGCTCATCAACTTTCTTACGGCCAACTGAGATATTTTCGCATGGAAACCAACGGATATGCTAGGTGTGCCCAAGGAGTTGATCGAGTATGCTCTAAAAGTTGATCCTAAGGCCACAATGAGGAAGCAACAACTATGTCGTTTCTCTACAAAAAAGAGGCAGGCCATCAAAAAAGAGCTAGCCAAACTACTCGCGGCTGGTTTCATCAAAGAGGTGTACCACCCAGAGTGGCTAGCCAACCCTGTATTGTCCTACTCTCCTTCCTTGATTGCTACTCGGGTTATCATCAAATTTTCCTCAAGAAAGAAGACCAGATCAAGACCGCGTTTATTACCCCGTTCAGCGTGTACGCATACACTACTATGTCGTTTGGGCTGAAGAACGCGGGTGCGGCTTATCAGCGAGCCATACACCTATGCCTTGCTGACCAACTACATCGCAACGTTGAAGCCTACGTGGATGACGTGGTTGTCAAAACTAGAAATCCCGACGAGTTCATCTCTGATCTCGAGGAAACATTCAACAGTCTGCGAAAAATTCAGTGGAAGCTCAACCCGACTAAGTGCGTCTTCGGCGTACCCCAAGGGAAACTCCTCGGTTTCATCATCAGATACCGAGGCATTGAGGCTAGCCCTGAGAAGATAACCGCCATCACAAGCATAGGGGCTCCACAGAAGATTAAAGATGTGTAGAAGCTCACTGGCTGCATGCGGCACTAAACAGATTCATCTCCCGACTTGGAGAATGGGGTCTACCCTTCTTCAAGCTCCACAAGCGGTAGGACAACATTGTTTGGACCGAGGAAGCGGCGCAGGCATTGGAGGGCCTCAAGGCTCATCTCCAATCGCCCCCCATCCTCACGGCTCCAAACCCAGGCGAGAACCTGCTCCTGTACATCGCTGCGACTACTCACGTCGTCAGCACGGCTAGTGTGGCGGAGCGAAAAGAGGAGGGCCATGCGTTTGACGTGCAGCGGCTAGTGTATTTCATTAGCGAAGTCCTTTCTGAGTCAAAGGTTCGTTACCCTTCGATTCAAAAACTTCTCTACGCTATATTGATTACCTCCAGAAAGCTTCGCCACTACTTCGACGAGTTCAAGATCTCAGTTGTCACTGACTTCCCATTGGCGGATATATTTCACAACCGGTACGCCACTGGGCGCATCTCAAAGTGGGCAGTGGAACTGGGGGCTCTCAACATCGACTTCAAGCCACGCACTGCCATCAAGTCGCAAGCTCTAGTCGATTTCTTGGCAGACTGGCAAGAAAACCAAGTACCAACTCCAGCTGACTAGCCAGAGCATTGGGTCATGTACTTCGATGGTTCCCTCAAGCTCGAAGGCGGTGGCGCAGGAGTAATATTCATCAGCCCGACTGGTGAGCAACTTAAATACGTATTCCAAATACTATTTATGGTCTCCAACAACGAAGCCGAGTATGACGCACTACTCCACGAGCGCCGCCTGGCTGTCTCCCTTGGCATCAAGCGACTACTCGTTTTTGGCGACTCCTTACTGGTGGTTCAACAATGCAACAAGTAGTGGGATACCAACAAGGAAACCATGGATGCTTACGTCACACTAATCCGCTCGCTCGAGAACAAGTTCTCAGGGCTCGAGATTTGTCACGTGCTCCGCGACAATAACGTCGGGGCGGACGTGCTCTCAAAGCTAGGCTCTGAACGAGCCAAAGTTCTGGCTGAAGTCTTCGTCCACGAACTCCACCACCCATCTATCCTGAGGATAGAGCATCGCACCACTGACCAGGGTCCTACGCACTTTCGTCAGGAGGTCTTTATGATCGACGTCGACTGGCGTTCTCAGTTCATCGACTTGACCAAGAAGAAGTTGGCCCCCAACCTTGACCTCTAGAGCACTGAGGCTATCCGACTAGTTAGGCGAAGCAAGGGTTATGTTCTAGTGGGAGACAAGCTCTACAAATGTGGTTCAGCATTAGGGGTACTCATGAAGTGCGTGACTACTGCTGAAGGGCGAGAAATCCTGGAAGAAATTCATGAGGGTGCTTGCGGCAATCATGCAGCCTCCCGTACACTAGTCAGGAAGGCTTTCAGGTCCGGGTTCTATTGGCCTACGGCTTTGGCAGACGTCGAAGATATCGTTCGCCGATGCACGAACTGTCAGTTCTTTGGCAAACAAGCTCACATCCCTGCCCATGAGCTGATCACCATACCACCTTCTTGGTCGTTTGCTTGTTGGGGCCTCGACATGATCGGTCCATTGACAACAGCGCCAGGAAGTTTTACTCATGTGTTGGTGGCAATCGACAAGTTCACAAAGTGGATCGAGTACAAGCCAATCACAACTCTTACGGCGGATCGATTAGTCACCTTCATCTATGACATCCTCCACCGTTTCGGGTTTCCTCGTACAATCATAACTGATCTGGGCTCCAATTTCACATCACATGAGTTCTAGGAGTTCTGCGAACGAAGTGGTATTGAGCTCAAGTACGTGTCAGTAGCTCACCCGAGGGCTAACGACCAGGTCGAGCGTGCCAACGGCTTGATATTCAATGGACTCAAGAAAAGATTCTATGATGAGAACAACAAAAAGGGAGGCAAGTGGATTAATGAGTTACCCACGGTCGTCTGGGGGCTTCGTACTCAACCGAGTAAAGCCACAGGACAGTCACCTTTCTTTCTCGCCTACGGGTTAGAAGCAATTCCTTCAGCAGACATCATGTGGGAATCACCCAGACTGGAGATGTATGAGAAAGAAGAAGCTAACGAGGCAAGGCATCTGGAACTCGACTGTGCTGAAGAGGTCAGATGCAACGCTTTGCTTCGATCAGCTCGTTACCTACAAGGCGTTCCCTGGTATCATGACCGCAACGTCCAGGAAAGATCCTTCAACATTGGAGACTTGGTCCTACGCCGCATCCAAGATGAGACTGGGTCCATAAGCTCAACTCTTGATGGGAAGGACCCTTCATCGTCACGAAAGTCACAAGGCCAGGGTCATATCGACTACGGTACTCTGGCGGCCAGGAAGTTCCAAATTCATGGAACATCGAACACTTACGTCGTTTCTATGCATAAGAAACTTGTATCAAACCTGTCAGCTGCAGCGCAGCTCAGTATAATAATACATGGTTGTTTCGGTTCCCCAAACAACTATTGTGTTTTTATCTTTTTCCTAGCAACATTGAGTAAACTCGGGGGTTGTCGCCACGAGTTATGTCAATACGCTACTTCTCACTAATCCTCGGAAATACTCGGGGGCTACACCATGAGTATTCTCCGTCACGATTAACCAACATATAACCTCTCAGGTTATCCCCTCGAACGAGTTAAGGGGTTTCTTTCCGACTACCTCCCTTTACGGCCTATTCAAGCTACAGGGCAAGGTCTTACAGGGTAAAGTCGAAGAGGTTCTCACACCTGTACACAGAGGTTCTATGAGCGCAACTTTGTACAAAAGTACAAGTCTAGTACACAGTTCACCAACTGAAGCGATGCCTTCAGGGTAACTACACACTAGAACTAACATACTAAAGAGCTTAACGATTACATTTCAACACGCCACTTCACAAGTCGCGCGTAGCAAACAACGATCAAGCAAGCAATAATATATTACATACGAGCAACTACTGTTTTCCTTACAAAACACACACAATTCAATATAGCTCAGAAGAGCGGAAGGTCATCGACTATCTGGTGGGCAACATCCTGCACCTCAGCACGGTACTCGTTGAACTGCAACTCGGAGCACCCCATGGAAATGCCTTCCGCGAACAGGCGAACATCCATGCCCGGGAAGTACGACTTCTCCACAGCTAAGGCATGAGTAAGAACGACCTTCGTGGTGCCGGATGCGTACCCTGCGATGCTTGTCGGAGAATCAACCAGGTGTTGCACCAAAGAACGGCCATCCTGCGTCGGGTTGACAAACTCAAAAAGCTGGTGAGCGGCCATCGCGAGTTGATCCATCTCCTTCTCCTTGCACTCCCTGTCTCGGGCCATGGACTGGATCTGCTTCATATTCTCTATGAGTTGCTTATCAGCATCCGTCAGCTGGCGAGTCACAGTCTTGTGCTCCTTGTCCAGATCCGAGTACTTGAGCTGGAGCTACTCCAGTGCCTTCTGCAGCTATTCCTTCTCCTCTGTAAGTTCGTATATATCACACTTCCAATCAGTCAACGCTCTTTCAATATGAGCATACTCTGGAAAAAAGTACATATATACAACTCAGAAGAAAGATAGAGAGATAACACTACTCGGGTCAGAGGAACAGACTACTCACTCTCTTTCTTAGCGGTCAAATCATTGACCTTCCGGATCGCCAGGTCGTGCTTCCGCTGCTGATCGATCATGGCGTCCCGATGCGACGTCTTCAGGGCCTCGAGTTCCTCTTGAAGCTTGAGGTTCTTGGCCTTCTCAGCCTCCAGGCTGTCTTCCGCATCGTGGGTACGTGGCAGCACGTCCCCGATCCGGCTCAGCAGGGCCGACTTCTCCCTGGAGCGCTCAACGAGGCTCTATACAAAGTAAGTGAACAAGTCAGTATACCTCTACAATGCTAGAGGAAGTACTCGACTATTACCTCTACAACGCTAGAGGAAGTACTCGACTACATACCTTGGTGTAATCGGTGAAGTGACGCCCCAGCTCCATCATGAGCGTGATGGTCTCCGGCTCCACCAGAGGGTCCTCGAAGAGCTCGGCGCGTGGAGGAGAAACTTCTCCCTCCCGCTGCTTGGGTACCCGAGAGTCCTCCGGGACCTTCTCCTGTGCCCGGGAAGTCTAGGGACCTCTTGCTGGTCTGCGGTACTCGCGATCGTCTGCTGGTCGATCCGAGCACCATCTTCAAGGTTTGCCCCGGGAGTTGTCCCGGGGGCTTCTGTCTCCGGCTCCGCCTCCGAATTTCCCGGAGGCTCAAGATCCTTTCCTCCGGTGCCGCCGGCACATCCCCGACGATGGGAGGCTCGGTGGTACTCGCGGCTGCAGGTTCTTTTGGCAACGAGTCCACACTCGTGCAAACTTGGCCGGTACTGGAGGTCGCCGGCTTGGGAATCTTCGACTTTCTGAAACAGATGTGTTAGTACTCAGTATTAACACAAATGCTACAACACGATACTTCTGGTTACTAACCTCGTGGACTTCCTGAGGGGGAGTGCCGTTGGCACAACCAGCCCTCGTGGCGCGGTTTTATTCCCGGAACGGGGGGAGGCCAGCTTAATAGTCGAGGGCGGCGACTGCCCCGCTGCCGGACTCCTCTCCCCGACTTCTCCAACTACCCCTTGCCTCGGGGGCTCGGGGTTCTCCTCAGTGCCACTACAGAAGCAGGTTAACTAAGAGTTCATGGAAGAATGTCAGAATCAAGTAGCTAAAGAAGTATGGACAACTTACGTCGCCTGGCGACTGCTTGGTGTTGTCGCCGCTGCAGCAGCTCTCCGCTTCCGCGTCGCCACTCGATGAGGGCACGGCGGATCGCCAGCAGCATCGCCCGCGTCTCTCGCGGCGGGCGGGTCTTGGGCCGGCTCTTCAAAAACCGGTTCAGGCGGGTCAGACATGAACCGCTCCAAGTCGCCCTACAGACAAAAGCAAGTTATCAACGACAACCCAATCAACAAGACTACATTTCAAGGTACTCGGGTTAATACTGACCGGATTCGGCGAGTAATCCGCGCCGAACAACCTGGAGATGTAAGGCTCCGAGTTCACCCCTGTAAAAAGGCGGGTGACCCGGCGCATGATTTCTTCAACGGATGGCCCATCCCTGGCCATCCGTGACGGGTCTCGAATACTTTCTTACTCGAAACCCAAGTGGACGCATTGCTGGAGGGGCTGGACGCGCTGCTCGATAAACGAGTATGCCACAGACTCCCCAGTGACGCCCTTGTCCTTCAAATGCTTCATCCGCTTCATCAACTCGGGGATGTCGCGGCGTTCCTCCTCCGTCGGCTTCTTCAGCCAGCACTCCTGGCGCTAGGGCGGGGAGTTGTCCCATCCGGGGAGGCTGGGCTCGTGGTTCCCGATGTAGAACCACTGAGCGTGCCACCCGGACAGGCTACTCGGGGTCGTGTACTCGAGGTACAGCGCCTTGTCGCGCAGCTGTACCCGGCACCCACGACTAGTGCGGATTGTCCTTATCCAGCTGGGGTTTAAGGCGGAAGAGATGGCGGAAAAGATTGAAGTGCGGGCGAATTCCTAGGAATGCCTCGCACAAATGCACAAAAATAGAAATGTGCAAAAATAGAGTTCGGGGGAAGATGGTAATGCTTGATTTTATAAAAACCAAGCAAACCGTGGAAGAATTCAGAAGAAGGAAGAGCGAGGCCGCGGTCGGCAAAGGGGGTGAACATCACGGTCTCACCCGTGTTCTCCCATGGCGACGAGTCGTTGCCGGCGGGCCGCCACTGCACCACCCCCTCCTCTTGTAACACCCGCTCGGCGATGAGCCGGAGCAGGTCCCTCTCTCGTATGGTCGAGGCCCTCCACGATGCGCCTTCTGACGTCTTGGCGACCTTCGCCGACGGCGGCGATCCACCTTCACCTTCGCCCTCCCTCTTCCTCCCGCGACCGGCGGCGGACTTCTTCAGCATGGCGGGTCGAAATGTCACCCGGAGCTTCGTGCGCATGCCACGGGGAACCCACGCGGGTGTGGACAAGGATTGGGATCGAGGATTCAGGCTAATCTTGGCTTGGATTTGGGCGGAGGAGTGATTGATTTCGGAGCGACGGCGATGGCTAGGGTTCTTGGCTAACAGATCTGTTTTTACTGCAGTGAAAATATAGACGAGTAAAAATCCTAAGGGGTAACGCGGTGTTATTTATAACTAGCAGCTTCCCATTTTTTTGTTGGAAGTCGAAGAGGCTTTCTCGAGATAACGATTCGATTTGGAGCGATTTTTATGGGTTCTGTGCAACGGATAATGAAAAATAGCCGTTTCTCAGCGATAGGCTCCCGAGAATTCGGACCTTTCAACTTCCAGTGCAATTTAACCCTAAAATCATCAAATTGAGTTCAAAAACATACATTCTATGCCACGACTCTTTAGATTTTTTTCCAAACTGTGGAATTTGGATTAAAAGCTCAGGGGCTGCGGGATACGTGTTATCAACGGCTTGTTTTTCAAAAATTCTTGGAATATACAGACGGATGATTCAAGACTGGTTTGAGGGTTACTCCATATGGAGTGCGAGTTCATCGCACCCCATATAAAAGAAGACTTGAAAACTACTCGGGGCTTGAGCACCTCACAGCCTCGATGCAGCCAAGGCAGTACTCGGAAGACACCTTCTTAAGGGGACTCAGCAGGGACCTGAAGACACCTTCCAGAAGTACTCGGAAGCCTGCAGTACTCGGCTACGAAGAGCTCGGGGGCTTGTCAGACCCGAGGCAGCAGGACTGCACACTTGGCGTACATATTCTTGTAGTAAGGGATGACGCATGGACCATACCTTATCCTCATTGTAACTAGTCGTATAGAACTAGGACTAGTCGGACGTAAGAAAACTACCCGACAACATACTCGGGCAGGACTCCTCAGACCGTCCCCGACTAGGACTTCCATGTAACCCTGTCACCCCAGACTATATAAGGGCGGACAGGGACTCATCCAAAACATCTCATAACGTCTAAGGCAATACAAACCACACAGGACGTAGGGTATTACACTCTCGGCGACCCGAACCTATCTAAACTTTATGTTCCTTGCACCTTCGAGTTTCTAATCTCGACGGCACCCTACCTACAACCTACCACCTTGAGGGTATCCCTCGATGGGCTTAGCAGTAAAACTAGGTGTATCCCTCAGTGCACTTGACGGTAAAACACCGACGTTCTCTTCCTCGATCAGAGCACCGACGCGCACCTTTGATGCCTCCCGTTCAGCAACTTGATAGGGGTCAAGGTATGTGTGCCAGGAGAACTCCGGCACACAACACAACACCTGAGATATGCGAGACAGGAGAACTTCGGCGCAAAGTGCGACACAAGATAGCAAGCCACGAGACCTGATGATCACCTCTACCGGATCACGGCGCTCAGGCATCCTGGATGAACAAAGAGAGACTAACATACGAGTAAATCTTGAAAGTTTGGTGAGAAGTTTCGTGAGCAAATCCCGATTTACCTGGATCTGCAGCGAGGATGCGCGGAGTCGATTAGGGGGCGGTTCGATTCTTTCCAGATGTGGAGATTTCACAACTTGCCTCCTAGTTATTTGAAACTAATCAGATTCACAACTCGCACCGTTTAAAACTAAAGTTGCCAAACGGTAGTTTTGGATACAAAGAGAGGAATTTTCATTTCTCAATTTTGAATCGTCAGGAGTTGGAGAAGCATTAGCTATCAAGTAACATTTTGCATCTTGATTCTATTTTGTCACTAAACATAGTATAAAGGAGACAGAGAGTCGAGAAGTTGTTAGGTCCTAGCCATTCATTACATTTCAAGGACAAATTACAACAGGAACTATAACTCACAATATCCATATTGCATATCAAAGAAAAGGTTGTGCATTCTGTAATCTGTATTCAAAATATAGAATAATAGATGGCATAAAGACAGAGCAAACTCCCTAATACTGAAGTTCTGGTATAAACTGAAACAAATAGACCACAAAACATACAGTATATTTTGTTTCTAGCTTTCCCTAGCCACTCGGGTCAGCCCTTGCTCTTCCAAGTGTATGTGCTCTGGACAATGCAACGATTTCCTGCACAAATGCTCTGAAGTTAAAGAGCATGTCTCATTGTGGACATAGCAGCATCTAAACTGAATAATTCTTGAAAAAAAATTAATTGATCTCTCAACGATACAAGAGAGTCAAAGCATTACCTTGGAATCACAGAGCCCATGTAAATGGCCATCCATTTAGCCTAGGCCATTATGTCACTTTGGTAGGATAATGTTTCATCCTGATTTGATGTCTATCTGTGACTATCTGTGAAGAGAAGAGCATAATTAAAAAAAAACTGGAATTTCGTTGCCTTGGTAGAGTGTCCTCCCTCCCTCCAGTCAAGAAAAGGATACTGCTAGAAGACAATCTGTTCAAGATAATTTTCACCCTATTTGTTCATTTTATTAGTGTAGCTATCAGTGTATGGTGATGTTCCAAGCAAGGACAATTTAAGTGACTGCTAATAGATGAAAATTCCAAAATTAAAGAAAACCACCAGGGCTTTAACAATATTTGAAATCTCATTCGAATATTGTTATAGCCTAGAAAATTGCAGAGGCCAGAAAATTCCTGTTATGTTGATTATGTGACTTACCTGGCGCCAAAGTGCTGTTTTCCTTCTCCATCATCCAAGTGTTGCTATCCAAACCTGATTGAAACCTAGCATTAAGAAGCATATGGCTGTGAAAGAAAAAAACAAACCACAATTCATTAAGATGATGGCAATTGAGATTAAATCAAACCACAATTCATTGTAGAAATTTTAAAGATATTTTTTCCAACCTTTTCATTGGATTAATCAATTTCTGAAATATTGCCACTAATTAAAAAGCTTCTGGAGCAACCATCTCAGATAAAAGCCATGGGAATTGTTCACCTATCCTGGAGCAACATCTCCTCATTGTTTCCTTATCTCCTTGATGTTTACCTAATAAACAAGATGAGAAATTATAAAATTACAGAACAAGAGAATGATCTCAAATTGAGAAAACCCTCGCTCTGAATTTAACCATTTACCCTATAAGACAATAATGTAATCACCATGCAAAATTGCACTACACCTTAATTAAAGACAATAATCTGCTCATCTAACAGGAACCAATACATTTAAAGGATTGTAACGATTCAGGTTTCCGATCAATTGGTCAGTATCTACTGTAAATAAGGAATGAATTGATGTTCTGAGACAAAGATAATGAAAATAAAAGTGTGAGTTCTCTCTATAAATTAACCTTTTGAATCAACAAGCCAGTTTTTGTGGCGGCACTCCTTCGTGCATTATTCAAAAACTCTCTTAATAATAATCCAAGTTGCATTGTTCTTAAATTGCAAATATCAGCCTATAACAAAAGACTTTGTCACAGAAGTCTCTCTAACTAAAGTGAAGTATTTAAGCACAATATCATAAAAGGAGACCAAAGCCTCAATTTATGCAACTGGAACATGTGCAAGCAACAGAATTAACCCCTCAATGATTCCAGCAAAAATTCAAAAACTATTTGAAAATGTGTTGCATGAATGGTACTGAGCAAGCAACAAAAGTTAGAGATTATAAATAACATATTAATTTATGCTATCAGCAAAGTTAGTCTGAAAATATTGTAAAGATGGATATGAAAAGCTTACAACTGATGGATGAACTCCTCCCAAGGCAGTGTAAAGGGCAAGCTCACCAACAGGGATCCCCAACCCCTAAATGCGTATTATCACAATCAGCAGAAACATTAGAAATTGCTTGTCATCAATGAACAATATATATAAGAAGATGCTACCTGAGGGATATATATTTCTTTTGACAAACTTTCCAAGGAAAAATCCAGTCACCACAACAACTGAAGAAAGGAATTGGACAATGAACATAACCTGTTTTAGAGTTTTCATTACTGGACACCACAAAACAATGATCAGGAAATAACATTTTCTTTCAGTATCCTTGAGAAAGTCTTGTATATACGTTTACCTTAAATATATTGATTCAAGCATGTCACTTTCATTTTTGTCATAGCCTCCAGCAAAGTCATGGATCTTATACTATTCTTATTTCGGAAAAGTAGCAGATATTACAATGTTGAAACTGAATATCGTGGAATGCACTGACCTCTCACATCCGCAAACAGTTTTCCCTAGACATACAACCTGCCTGAATAAAACAGCATGCCAAAAATTAATCTCATTTCATAAAATTGGCAGTAGCTACCTCACGCTAGGAATAAAATTAGAGATGAGCGGGTGGGGAGGTCATGGCGTTCTTGATGTCCGTGATGCGGCGGATCTTGTTTGTACCTTGTGCAGGCAGTGTCGGGGATGGACAGCTTTTGCTGGAGATGGAGGATGCTGCAGGCACCAGAGCTCCAGGTACAAGAACACAGCCGATAGAGAGAGAGAGAGAGAGAGTCTTCCTGCCCTCCGGTGGCTGCACTCCATATGCATTGGTCTGCATCATGGAGATTGAGTCGGCCAAGTGCGAATGCTGCGGCCTGCGGGAGGACTGCACCAGGGAGTACATCGCCGGCGTGAAGGCGGACTTCGGCGGGCGGTGGCTCTGCGGGCTGTGCTCGGAGGCGGTGCGGGACGAGGTGGCCGCCAAGAAGCGCGGTGAGCCGGAGGGCGCTGTCAAGGACCACATGTCCTTCTGCGCCAAGTTTGGCAAGAAGGGTCCCGCCTTCCGCGTCGCCACGTCATTCAAACAATTCCTCCTGAATTTTCATCATGTGTTGTCAGCAACTGCCAAGGCTTAATAGTCTGCAGCTTAATCTTTTCTGAACATAGGATGAAGAAAACAACACCAGCTAGCTCCATGTTAACCACCGAGGCTAGAAAAAGATTCATTTAATTCCTCTCCAATTGAAAGCTGCTTACTTCAATATAGAAAGAATTACATCATGATTCCTTTTTACCTCTCTAAACCATTTCATAGCTAGGGACTTGGCCTACAACATCCTCGCCATTTCTCTGATCCTCTCCCTGCTCACCTGAAGCCGAAAAAATGCCAGAAAATATGAGAAACAAGGAGTCCCAAATTAACAACCAAGCTATTTGACACAAGCCACAATTAATAATCTTTTGAATCTTAACCATCTTTATAGAAGGAAATATATAATCCCACTTGACATGTACTTCAACAATGATGGGACCAAAACAATTCACGAAGAGCACAATGCACAGATGCATCACCTTACCGGAAGTGCATACCAAGAATTAATGTGACGTTCAGGCCTAGATCAACTAAATAGTGACGATCTTATCTCACATGCTGTTCCCTGCAAGGAGATGACCCTAGATTCTATATGATAATACCTTCCACCCCATGTAAGGAAGAAGCACAATTGATCCAAACAGCATAAAAACCCTGCATCGCCGACATCTTTAGCTGCGCCTGTCAGTTAAACATCATTAGAAAATATCAGAAGCATTATACCTTTTATTAACCAAAGAATGCAAATATACTTCTCGTAAAGTTTTTCAGGCCACTGACACACACCAATCAAACCAAAGTTTTTCAGGCCACTGTCGAAATTGATCTGATTTATCCATTGAACAAGGATTATAGCAGTAAGACATTATATTATTTTTCCAGACTAAGATCCTCCTTAGTCCTAAGGTCACTTGCACATCCAGAATAATTCAATGTGGGCACACATCAGGTGATCAACATTTACAAAAGATTTATTTTGAACACATCACAATATGGAATTCAGCGGATGCAGCAAGAGAAACTGGGAAAAAAGTTACAGAATCCCAAGGATAGGGTACTCAAAGACCGCCTACCTCCTAGTCTCCCTGAACAGCTATTCTAAAGTGATAATTCCAATTAATTGGGTAATATGTACCAAGTATGCTGATAAAACGGACCATAAGTAGAATGGAGAGAATTTTCTTAAACAAAAGGCAAAGCAATACCTTTTCCAACAAATTGGAGGGCGCTGATGATCTGCCACAGAACGGAGAAGATGATGCCTATGCTGAAGACATGCACGGTACTCCTGGGCTCCCAGCCATCCACATCAACTGGAGGGGGAAAACAGTTCGGATCAAACACGAGGAAAAAACAGTTCCGATCAAACACGGACGATCAACCACCGAAAAAAGCAAACCGCGGCATCGCGGACGGGCTGCTTGCCGTCCCCGAGGCGCTCGACGGCGGCCGGGACAAGGGCGTTGATGTGGACCTTGAAGTGGTCGCCGGCAACGACGGCGGCGGCGGAGAGCGCCTGGAGGCCGCCCTGGGCGATGCGGAAGTTGGCGTCCCGCGTCAGATCCATGCAGGTGTCCACCAGCGCGGGGACCTTGGCCCCCGTGAGCCCGCGCCGCGCCGCGGCGTCGAGCGCCTCGTGCAGCCGCTCGACCCCCGCCAGGCGCTCCTTGGTGTCCTTGGCGCGCGCCGCCTCCATTGTCCCCGCGCGCCCGGGGGCTCCGGTGGCCCCGCCACGGGGGAGAGCTCTAGGGTTCCCCGCCGGGGGAAAGGGACCGGCGGCGAGGGGGGGCAGCGGAAGTGGCCGGATCTGAGGGACCGGCAAGCGACTCTGCACCTTCATGGAATCCGGGGGGTCACCCTGCGCCGTCGATGGGAAGGCGGCCGGCGACGCTCCCGTCTCGTCGCAGGGGAGGGATGCGGCGGCGGAGATCCACCACGGAGATGAGGGCGTCGCGTGCGTGCAGATCGTGCGGAGCGGAACCGGCGGCCCAGCACCACCCGACGTGTCAGGTTACTCCACATCGCGTGCACCTCCCGCGCCTACGCCCGCACGGCGCCGCTCTGCACCCGGAGCAGGAACCCGCGCGGCTCAGGCAGCGCCAGGTCCGGCGGTTCGGCGGCGGCGAGGTCCGACCAGGCCGGCGCGAGGTACCGAGGTGAATGGGGATTTTTTTTTTTTTGAAGCAGGATGGATGGGGATCTGGGGAGGGGACGGCCGGCCGGGAGGCGCGCAGCGGGGAAGGAAAGGGAGAGAGGAGGCGTGATCGATGGGCGGGATTGGCCGCGGGTTACACAAGCGGGTAGGATTTTTTACGGTGAAAAAAAAAGCCTAAAAAAGGTAGAACCATTTTATAAATGGCTGTTTCTGATCAACACACCGACACTTTTGCATCTTCGGCCCGGCTGTGAGGGGTACGGGGGAATTTTTCAAGTGAAATATGACATCAATTCTTTTGAATTCTTAGTATTAATTGATGAATAGAACATTATTGAAGTAGCCGAAACTAGCTGGTTTTTCCAGCCAGCCGAACAGACTGGCGTGAGCCTGCATAATGCAGGCGCGCTTACCTACCTGGTTATCTCACTAACTCTGTTTAGGTAGGTCTAGATGGGTGTCAGGGTGCGATCCTATTTGGTGCAAGCACGCGGGCTGATTTGCATGTGAGGCTTCATCTCCCGTGTGTGAAGTTGCGTCCGGTTAGCATGGCAGCAATAAACCCAAGCGACAAGATAGCTAGCTCGGTATGAAATGGGCCTCGCCCAGGGGCGTGCTTTGATATATGGACACTTCTCTTGTGAGTACTAGTCTGTTCTACTGCCACTTATCTTGCGCGCCGGCTTGTCGGTTTTCACAGATTTTCTCTTCGTGCACTTTAGTCATCGCGGCATCTTTCCACGCAACCCCCTCCCTCTGTGTCTCTGCAAAGCGCACCATGCCGGCTCAGCCCAATGGCAAATCTTGAGTTCCTGACAATCGCCTCAGCAGCCCACACGAAGCAACTAACGATGCTAACGGGCGCAGGGCTGGGCCCATGAACGTATATGTATACAAAAATTATCTCAAGTTATGAACTGATGATAGGGCATGCGAGGATTTAAGTTCATGCAAATTTTAAGGTCAGACAAAAACAACCTTTGTAAGACGGAAAAAGAGAATTCAGGAACAATCATGTAGATTTTGTAGTTATCTCTGAAACAAAAAAGAGAGACTTTCTCTACAGGTCTCTTTAGATCTTTTACCGATAACATTCCTTTTTCCTGGCATTACTTACCTGCTAAGAAGTCGGCTGGGGGCCTTCTGATTGGCATGAATTCTGACCTCTATCATGTCACTGTGGGTGACCAGTTAGAGTTCTCCTTGTCTGTTATGGTTCACAATATTAAAGATAATTTTCAGTGGAAACTCATAGGCATTTATGGTAGCCCTTATGATGAAGGGAAGCAGTCCTTTATAGATGAGCTAAACCTAGTCATGCAGAAATGGCAGGGGCCTTCCTTGATAGGAGGAGACTTCAATCTCATTAGATTCTCTGCTGACAAAACAATAGTAATATTAACCGTAGATGGACAGATGCTTTCAATGACTGGGTCAACAAGTGGGGTCTGATGGAAATCAACCCAAGTAATAGAATGTTCACTTGGACAAATAACCAGGATAATCCTGTCCTGGCTAGAATAGACAGGGTTTTTGCTACAACAGAGTGGGATAGTGCCTATCCACTCACTAGGATTAAGGCATTAGATAAACTTCCTAGTGATCACAACCCCCTCCTTATGGACACAGGGGATAACCTTTCCAGAGGAAAAAAGAAATTTAGATTTGAGAAGTGGTGGCTAGAGAAGGTGAGCTTCAGGGAAGTGGTAGAAAACGCCTGGAATATGCCCTGTGTAGAATCTGGTAGCATGGATATTTGGCAGTTCAGAATTAGAACCTTTAGCAGACTAGTTAGAGGTTGGGCCTCAAATGAAATTGCCTCCATGAATAAAATTAAGGTGTCTCTAGCCGAAGAATACAACTACCTAGACCTCAAAGCTGAAACAACTACTCTCTCAGATGCAGAAACTAGGAGACTGAGAGAGATTGCTAGTAAGCTAAATGACATTTTGGGCCTTAGAAGAAATAAAGGCTAGGCAAAGATCCCGAGAAAGGGATATCTTGGAAGGTGATAAAAACACCTCTTATTTCCAAGCTGTAGCAAACCAAAGAAATAGGAAAAACAGAGTGGAGGTCCTAGAAGGCCCTAATGGTCTTGTCGAGGACGATGAAGGAATGATTAAGATTGCAGTAGATTTCTACAAAAACCTGTTCTCTAGGGAGGAAAGAGGGGAGGTCAAGCTAGCACCTGACTTCTGGGGGGCTGCAGAGAAAGTAACTCCCGAGGAGAATGATCTACTCTCTGCCCCCTTCTCAGAAGAAGAGATAAAAGAGGCCATTTATAGTTGTTATGCTGAAGGATCTCCTGGTCCTGATGGGATTACTTTTCTTTTCTACCAGAAATTTTGGGAGATCGTGAAGAAAGATATAATTCATATGTTTGAGGATTTTTTCCATGGCAAGTTAGACTTGAAAAGACTGAATTATGCCCTACTAACCCTGATCCCAAAAGAACAAGAGGCCAATAATATGAAAAAGTTCAGACCCATTAGCCTTTGTAACTGTAGCTTTAAGATCTTTTCCAAGGTCTTAACTCTGAGATTAGGGAAAATAGCTTATAGACTCATCTCCCGTAGCAAAGTGCCTTTATCAAGGGGAGATACATCCTTGAGAGTGTAGTAGTAGCACATGAAATAGTTCATAGCCTCCATAACAGAAGAAACCTGGGATCTTGCTTAAACTTGATTATGAGAAAGCCTATGACAGGGTCAGCCTAGACTTTCTCTTTGAGATTTTAGAGACTAGAGGTTTCTGTCCAAAGTGCATTGGTTGGACTAGAGGTGTTGTTATAGGAGGCTCTGTTGGAGTCACTCTGAATGGTAAGGATAGTAGTTTCTTTAAAACTGGTAACGGCCTTAGGCAAGGGGACCCTCTGTCACCTATGCTTTTTAACCTGGTGGGAGATGTCCTCACCAGAATGTTAATGAAAGCTGCGGCCTGTAACAGAATTAAGGGTCTGATATGTGACTTTAGAGAAGGAGGGGTGATATCACTGCAATACGCAGATGAACCATTCTTTTTTCTGATGTAGAAGAGCATAGTTTGAGAAACCTGAAATGTGTGCAAGCCTGGTTTGAACAGATCTCTGGAATGAGAAGTAATTTCCATAAAAGTGAGATAATTCTAGTTAATCTAGAGGAAGCTGATACTAATCAGATAGCCAACCTTTTTGGTTGCCCAGTAGGAAAGTTCCTCATCAAGTATTTGGGTGTCCCTCTTCACTTTGATAAGCTGAGAAGGGAAGACATCCAACCCCTAGTAGACAAAATGATTAAGAGAATAGCAGGGTGGAAGGGGAAGTTGCTCTCTCATGCAGCTAGGCTGGTCTTGATTAAATCTTGCTTAGCGTCAATTCCGGTCTACCTAATGTCCTTTATCAAGTTTCCCAAGTGGGCCCTCAAAATTATTTCTTCTCATATGGCAAACTGCCTGTGGAATGATAATGAGGACCAACATAGGTTCCACCTAGCAAACTGGGATAGTGTTAGTATGTGTAAGCAGTTTGGTGGTCTGGGGGTGCCAAACCTTAGGGACCTGAACATTTCTCTGCTGGGTTCTTGGTTAAAAAGGTACCAAGTAGATGAGGGGCTCTGGAAGCAGCTAATAGACTTCAAGTATAAAACTGATGCCCCCAACATCTTTTGCTCTAATGATCTAGGAACCTCCCAATTCTTTAAAGGCATGATGTGGGCAGCAAAAGCTGCCTTCATGGGCTTTAGATGGAAAATAGGCAATGGGAGGAAAATTCGGTTTTGGGAAGACAATTGGCTGGGCACTTCGAGCTTAGCAATTCAGTTTTGGAGCCTCTACAGGATAGTTAATGAAAAAAACAAAACAATAGCAGAACTGTTGGATGGAGGTATTCTAAGGTGTACCTTTAGAAGAAATGCCAATGACAGCCTTTCTCATCATTGGGATGAGGTGGTGCAGCTGGCATCCACAATCAGATTCTCTGATGCTGAGGATGAGCTAATTTGGACCTATAACTCCAATGGAATTTACTCTTCTAAGACTCTCTATAAAATTATCAATTTTAGATGTGTCACCCCGGTTTATACACCTGTAGTTCGGTCTATCCATGTGCCGCCAGGGATTCATTTCTTTCTTTGGCTTCTTACTCAGAACAAAGTCCTCACCAGAGACAATGTAGGGAAAAGAAAAAATATAGAAGATAATAGATGCCTTTTCTGCTGTGAGCCAGAATCAGTTAACCATTTGTTCTTTGACTGTGTGGTAGCTAAGCAAGTTTGGGTGTGCATCTCTCAAGTGCTTGATACTAGATGTGGCATGAATTTTGAATCAATAGGGAAAATGTGGCTTTGTCAGAATCGTTTTGGTGTAGCTAATGTATTTACTTCTGCTGCCCTGTGGTGGCTTTGGAAACTAACAAACTCTATATGTTTTCAGAATGCTCTTTGGAGAGACGTACCCAATGTCCTGCATCTGATTGCCTCCGTGGTGCACAACTGGAAGGTGAGCTGTCCCCAGAAGAAAATGCCAGAGCTAGAGCTCAAGCTAGAAAAGCTGAAATCTATGGCAACACAACCTGGAAGATTAGCCATGCAGCCGGCCCTCTCCAGAAGGAGCTGTTTGACTTCGTGATCAACGGTGGAGGAACCTGGGTGGAAGAACAGGTGCCGAAGCACCTCGCGCACCTGCTCCGAGATAACGTGGCATGAAGATGTCAAAGACGATCTAAACAAGACCCTGAGGACGCGCCAACAGGCGTTGTAATAGGGCTTAGTTCCAGTTTCAGTTTTTTTTCTTCTTTCGCCCTGGCTGCGACTCTGTTGAGAACGTGGCTCCGAGATAACCGAGCCTTCAAATGTTGTAAACTGATATTGTCTTTCTTCTAAGTAAGACGGGCTATGCCCTAAAACTCTAAAAAAAAGAAAAAGAGAATTCAGCGTGTGACACTGTGACGGTTGCAGCTGTTCCTTTTTTTTTTTGAATCAATGTTGCAGCTGTTCAGGTCTGAACTCGCAACGCACGACTATTCACATGCTATTTTCCTTTTTTTTCAATTCTTCATGTATGAATCTTTGTCCAACGCCAACCACATAATCTTCATGCTATTTAATTCTTCTTGCATGCTCTTTCCATCTACATTTTGGATAATTTTGTGCTTCCGTTAGAGCAGTATCACGCACTTGAAACCTTTTCCCCCTCCCGTTGGTAGAGACAGATCAACCTGGAAGCCTTTGATTTTAAGAAAAGTATAAAATCACATTATATGCCATTCGGAATTGGAGATTCACTTTTAAACTATTTTAGTATTAATGCCCACTCAAATGCGCATATGCATAACTATTCTCGCATAATTCAGCAGTTGTATAAAACCGCTAATGACAAGCTAGACGAGTCAAGTTTTTGTCCAAGTGCTTTGATTAGGCTTATCCATCATGCAGCGGCCATATTCATTTTGCAAATAACAAAACTTAATGCGACAATATTTAACGACCTATTTGTGAGATCCCAAAATATCAAGATTCTCTTGGAGGTATCTAACTTATAAAGCCTGCATTAACTGTTTTACATTAATGAAAGCGGGTTGAATCTATTAAGTATGTGCGGAAAAAGTGAATTTTCAACGAAACCAAGTAGAGCGCGGCCACTTGCAAGTTGCAACATAACGGTAAACGAGAAGATGCAGGCACCACGGCGAAAGGTAGAGGATTCACCAAGTAGAGGGTTTCAAGTGTGAACCACATTGGAATTGCTGTCGCTAACGGTGTCCGCCGTACTGTGCCCATACGACGAATGTACACATCAGTACATGCCACAAATTGTCGCGCGTTCGCACCGTGGCTCCGTGGCCTCTAATCGTAGGCTCGTAGCTTGACATCAACACGATGCATGAAGCACCACGACGAAACTGGCCACATCGTAACGGGAACGTGCCGCCACCCGTAACGGTTGCGCGTAGGAAAAAGGGCACGGCGCCGTCACATCGCACCCCCGCAAAACGACAGATCGATCGATTCCCCCGTCCGGCGTTGCCCGGCTGGCCCCCACCGCGCCAGCGGGCCGCACGGGCGCACGCATCTCCGCGCTCCACGGACGCCGCCCGCGGCCTCGCGTCGCGGGGGGTCGCTTTCGGCCCTGGGCCCCGCTGCCGGAATCGAATCTCCCCTCCCCCCCCCCCCCCCCCCCCCCCCGGTCGCCCTCCGCGGCTCCGCCCCGACCCGTGAGCGACGCATCGCGGCGCAGCCCCTCGTCTCCCGCCGCATCTCCGCGGCGCGGTCCTCCCCGACGAGCAGCCGCCGCCGCCGCCGCCGCTCCCCCTCCGTCGGCCAGGTAGGGTCTCCACCTCGCCGTCCCCCTCCCCTTTCTCCGCCTCCTACTCCTCACCTGGTCTGGGGGTTCGGCGATGCGCCTTTTTCGTGGAGCGGCGAATCAGCGCCGGGCCTGGGTGTCGGGGCATTGGCGCTCGTTCTATTGGTCGGGAAGTGAGTGAGATTCGGTAGCTAGCTACCACGCAGATCCCTGCGCTCTCGCGCGTGGGATCGCGTCCTGGTTGTTTGGGGGCTATCGGGGTTCGAATTGGTGGGGAAAAGGTGGAGTCAAATTTGGGGGAGATGTTAGTTTTCCCCTTCGAATTAGGCGTGGCCGTGATTTTGCTTCAGCTAATTCGAAGTGCGGGCGCAATTTCAATGGATGAATCAGCTGGATCTGACCTGCTCAAATAGAATCGGGAGCTTTGATAGCGCCATGTGCGATGTGCATGTGAATTTAACAGCAATCACCTGGAGTTTCCTGAATCATGTTTGGCTTTGGTTGGAATTTAGGCTGAAGATGGAGGGAGCTGGCAAGGATGGGAACCTGTTGAGGAATTACCGGATTGGTAAGACCCTGGGGATTGGCTCATTCGGGAAGGTGAAAATTGCGGAGCATATAAGCACTGGACACAAGGTGGCAATCAAGATCCTCAACCGTCGTAAAATCAGAGGCATGGAAATGGAAGAGAAAGGTTGGTGTCTCATTGTTACCTGCCTTGCCCTAGTTTACTGATTGAATATAGTGTTCGTATTACGAATATGCAAAAATTCTCCATGACAATTCCATTTTCCGGCATAAAGCTTAATTAATTTTTGAGGAGTATGCAATTATCTGTTATGCTGGTATTCTACGTTAAGCTCATACACCGCTACTATAGTGATTGAACTTCTCATATGTTGAATGTGGCGTACTGAGTGAACCATGTAGTACTATATGACATTATGCTATCCTTACATTTATGAACATGATTGCAAATGATATGAACAAGGTACCACCATTTTCTTGCTGTTTGTTTTGACAGACAAGTTTGCATATTTCTTTGTAATGTTGGCATAGACTATCAATTAACTGCAACCTTTAGCTAGTCACCCATTCCAATGATTTCCACTCGTCTTCTACATTTGCTATTACTTATCTAGTCTGCTTGGTAATTATTTTAGCATTCTGTCAGGACTGCTGAATGTTTTACCTTTTTGCAGTTAAAAGAGAGATTAAGATATTGAGGTTATTTATGCACCCACATATCATTCGCCTCTATGAGGTCATAGACACGCCGGCTGATATTTACGTTGTTATGGAGTATGTTAAGTCCGGGGAATTGTTTGATTACATTGTTGAGAAAGGTAGGTTGCAGGAGGAAGAGGCTCGCCGTTTCTTCCAACAGGTGATTTTTTAATGGTCCTGAGCCCTTTATTGGCGAATTTCTATTCAATTTGTTTGTTTTGCTTGCATTTGCTAATTGCATGATAAATATTGATTGACTATTGGTACAGATTATATCCGGTGTTGAATATTGCCATAGAAACATGGTGGTGCATCGTGATCTAAAGCCAGAAAACCTCCTATTGGATTCGAAATGCAATGTTAAGATAGCAGATTTTGGTTTAAGTAATGTTATGCGGGATGGTCATTTCCTCAAGACAAGCTGTGGTAGCCCAAATTATGCTGCTCCTGAGGTAAGTTTTCATACTGAGGTGCAGATAAACTAGAAGCCATTAGATCAGTATGGTCGCATCTCAAATCTCCTTTATTATCATGTAGTATAATATCCTTTTATTTTCTGTAGGTGATATCTGGTAAACTATATGCTGGGCCTGAAGTTGATGTGTGGAGCTGTGGGGTTATTCTTTATGCGCTTCTATGTGGTACTCTGCCATTTGATGACGAGAACATACCAAATCTTTTTAAGAAAATAAAGGTTAGCAAGTGTCTGCAGTGTTCTACCTATAAACGTACATGTTACTTGTTCCTGCTGATTTAAAGCTTATTTATATGCCCCGCTTTTCTCTTGCATTTTAGGGTGGAATATATACCCTTCCCAGCCATTTGTCAGGTGCAGCAAGAGACTTGATTCCAAGAATGCTGGTTGTTGATCCTATGAAACGGATCACCATTCGTGAGATTCGTGAACATGATTGGTTCAAAATTCATCTCCCACGCTATTTGACCGTGCCTCCTCCAGATAGTGCACAACAAGTTAAAAAGGTATGGTTTGCTTTGCATTAGTTTGCATTGATATACTGTGAACTCAGCTATTGTAAGCTACCAAATGTGTTTATTTGGGTGCTAGATGTGCTAGATACTTCTTCCTCTGTTATCAGAACGCTAACCCCTAATGCGCTGCCATGTTCCACCGCAGCAAATGGGCACATATGGCGATGTCATTGAATTGGGGTCATTAAATATTATATATGTTTTAGGTTCTAGCACCACTCTATATGATGAGTACATTTTCAGCAAGCAAGAATGTTGAACCAGAAATATCCCGCTCTCTGTCTACGCTCTATGTGTCTGTCAAAAAAGATCCCCACTTCATCTGAAAGCATCCAGTGCTCCCCTGTGTCAGTATTATTTTGCTGCTGCTGCGTCAGTATCTTCTATCTGTTCTAAGAATTTCATCCTCATTATGTTTTCTATAATATTCTGTTGCATTAAAATGTATATAGTATTCAAAATATTGCCATACCACCTTTTACAGAAAACTGTGTCTTGTGTGAACGTGATCAGCTTTTGCACTCTTGAGCCTGCATCGTGGGAGCATGGGTTTTTCCTTCTGGTCACATAGTTTACTTAAGTTAATGGTTGAATTTGCTCCCAATTATTTTGTAGATTGATGAGGAAACTCTCCGTGAGGTTATAGGTATGGGCTATGACAAGAATCTGTTGGTGGAATCAATCCAGAATAGACTGCAAAATGAGGTATTATTCCTTTTGCACTTTGTTATCTTTATACATCTTTTACTGCTGTAGTGATCATGACTGGATTGCTCGTTATATGTACAGGCAACTGTTGCATATTATTTATTGTTGGACAATAGGCTCCGTACAACCAGTGGCTATCTTGGAGCTGAATGCCAAGAAGTTATGGTGAGCGACTGAATCATGTTATTTTTGTACTCCTCGATACTTCGGCTTCCTTTGTTGAGTAGTGCATGCTCCAGCTCACGTATTATTTGTTGTGGTAATTTGAATTGATACTAATTTTCTGTTTTGATTTCTTGGCACATAGGACTCCTCATTCTCAAATATAGCATCATATGAATCACCAAGTTCAGCACGTGGGAATCGACAGCAAATATTTATGGACTCACCAGTTGGCTTGAGACAGCATTTTCCAGCTGAGAGGAAATGGGCTCTTGGGCTTCAGGTAATCTAATTTCATGTTTCCTCCATTGTTTTGTTGTTCACTTGCTTCTTTCAAACCCCCTTCATTAAACATTTCTTTGTTTTGTGTCAGTCGCGAGCACATCCCAGAGAAATAATGACTGAAGTGCTGAAAGCTCTGCAAGAATTGAATGTTTACTGGAAAAAGATTGGTCACTATAATATGAAGTGCAGATGGAATCCTGGCTTTCCTGGTCAAATTCAGAGCAATCATAACTTCAGTGCAGAGTCCATTGGAACTGATGGCCTGAGTGAGAGGTTAAATTTAATCAAGTTTGAAATTCAGGTATTTTTTCATCTTTTCTATGCTGCTTCCAGTATAACAAATATTTATGCATTATAGAAGTATGGCCTTCTGGTGCTTGATTTACAGCCTCCTGTCTTTTAATACCCATTGTGTCAAACACTGGAATCTTTGTAGATCTTATTTTAGACTGCAAATCTGATTCTCCACTTGTGATTCCCTGCATTTCTACATCCTTGGACGTACAGAATTTCAGCTGTTAACATGTGGAGATATTCCTTTATTTAAAGTGTGGACAGATTTACAAACCTTGTGCAGCAGTGGAAAATTGAACTTGTATTCATATCCCATGCACTCTGTCCTTCTTAGGTTTGCTCCAATAAAGAACCAAGAAATGCCTGCCTCCATCTGATTGAATTTATGATTATGTATAATGCATAATACACTTGTTTCCATATGTTTACTACTTCTGTTGCGCACTCTGATGATGCCTATTCACCTACATTTGATGCAGCCTCGCACAATCACGAATCCTATACGATGGGGACTGCATTTTGTCTTTATTGGTATTGTGTGTGCTTTCTTTTTCTTCTTTCTGATGTGTTACCTTTTGGTGCAGCTTTACAAAACAAGAGACGAGAAATACCTCCTCGACTTGCAAAGAGTCAGTGGACCACAACTCCTCTTTCTGGACTTGTGTGCGGCCTTTCTAGCTCAGCTGAGAGTTCTTTGATTCCCGGTGTTTGCCTTCCATCAATTGCATTCCTTGCGTTTCACTAGAGGAATGTCATATCACTCACAAAGCTGTAAATAGTAATCTCTCCAGTAGATTAAATTTCTGGAGTATGTAGATTGTAGACATGCGAAGCTGTTGTGCCCGGCTATCCTCTGAGCTAGACTTTGTGGGGCAAGATGCCTCTGGTTCTTTACGGCTGGCCGGCTGCCAGTGAAGGCACTAGGATATACAGTGGACTAGTGATAACTGCTTTTGCTGGCAAAATGTCTATCTACATGAATAATTTCAGCTATTACAATGGTTAATTGAAAGCTGAGCTGCTTACAGGCCACATGAGATGCTTTCTGAAGACATTGTTTACCGTTGTTTGTGGATTTTTTTTAAAAAAATTACATGCCTGATCGCTTTGGCATTAATTGATTGGAGAAGTTATTTGGCACACAAAGCAATTACAAGTCGGGCTAGGTGGATTATGCAGCATGATTTGGGGACTGAATTCACCTGAATTTACTCGACACCATTCATCACGCCAAAGGTGTCTTCCTCGGCGAGCTACGATTGGGGTACTATGAAAAGTGGTGGGAATGTCATAAGCAGCAAGATGACTGACAAAGTTGGCAAGTGCAAGAAGGGTGGTGGGGCCACGGTGACGCCGCCGGCTGGAAAATAGGTGAAAGAGGGCGATTGGGCGAGGTATCATGACTCAACAAAGTTAGCATGAGAAAGAGGGCAACCACCGCTTGGAGTGGCAGCTTGAGCTCAATATGGGTGGCTCACCGCCATTGTTGTTCGCTGAGAATGTGTTGGGCAGCAGGCATAAGGTTAATGGAGGTGAATTTGGGCCGGTTGAAGGTAGATGAATGGCATGTTCGATTTTTGGTTGTGTTTGTTTCCTGGACTAGCACCTGGTCAGGCTGTACACCATGTAGTTGAATAGTAAAAACCCTGTTCGATCAGGTAGAGTTTTTTTCTCTGATCCAAACGGGTCTCAGTCTCGGCTGCAAATTGACTGAAATCATAGCGCCAGTGTGTTACGATTGTGACCATTGATCAAGATGGTTCGCTTGCCGTTGCAATACCGGTACTCTTAATTTCAAGACTTGAAATGACAGCTTCGCAAGCAAATCATCCAAATGACAGGTCGTGCTGATCGGATTTCGACCAGAATTTTACAGTACAATTCACAAGGCCAACATCCACGAAACAATCACACATCAGCGGTAAACACGCTATCGTAAATCTCAGATCCAGGAAAGGAAACAACCAAAGCCCGGCGACAGCGAAGGTCAGATGGAGCGATCCCGGAGCCAGAGCTTCCGCCGCGGCGGGGGCGGCGGCGTTACTTCCGGGCATTCGCGGCGCCGGGGGGCGGGTCGCAGGAGAAGACCTGGCGCGGGAGGCGCCACGCCTCGGTGGCCCCGAAGCACATGTCGTCGAGCGCCTCGCTGCGGCACCACCGGCACCCGCTGCGCGCCGAGCACTCGCCCCGCGTCGCCAGATCCCGGCACGGCGGCAGGCCGCCGCGGCCCGACCCGCCCTTGCCCTTGCTCGCCCCGGCGGCGGCGGCGGCCGCCGAGAACGCCCCCGCGCAGACCAGGAGGAGCAGCACGAGCAGGGCCGCGGATCTCGCTCCGACCATCTTCGGATGCAGTCGTCAGGGGCCGAAGGTGAGTCCAGAATGCGTAGACCGCGACGCGCGGCTGCAGGCAGGTGGCGCACACAGCAGGGAAATGTGAAGTTGTTTTGTCAATCAGCGGCGGCGGCGGGCTTGACGAAACGCGGCCATGTGGTACGGCCCGGCCCAATAAGTTTCTGGCAGTTCTCCACTTCTCCTCTCTGATCTACCCAGAGCAAATGTCCGACGGGCCATATCCGTCTCCATAGTGGAGATTAACTTTTATACCGGTGCTTAATGATGTTACAGTACTATCTTTCTTTAAGCATTCACGTTTAAGCATAACTGTACATGCCTTACAAGTTCGAACAATGCTAATCCTACACGTTTAGCGATAAGAGTTAGTCTTAATGACTGCAAATCTTGTCAATAGACTCAGGTCAGGACAAAGTTCAGCTGAGCTCAGATGGCGTACATCCAGATCTTACATGTATGTTCTTCGCATCATCCAGTGGTTCTATCACCGTACTCGGTTGTTAACAGTAACAGGAACGGAATACTATGTATAAGTATAACCCCTGAAACGGAGCCTGAAGAAAGGAATGAATAAGTGACTCAACTAGTCAACTTTACGCAGGCTCACACGACGAAATAGACTAGCTGTGGGTCGACGCTCTTGGGAATTCGTCTAGCACGCGTGCTGCCGAGACCACTGCAAGTGGCCGCCAAGGCGTCGGCCAGGCGGTGAGCACATGCCATGTAGCCCTGGTAGCCGTGGTCGCCTCTGACTCCTCCACTGGGAGCAGCAGCGGAGCCGACGCCGACGTCGTTATTCGGCACGAGCCCACGGGCGCAGCTGGGGGCGTAGCGCCAGTCCCCGGTTTTCCAGTCGAAGGTGTACAGCGGCAGGAACCGGTGGCCGAAGCTGGCCACGAAGTCGACGGCGTCCAGCACGAACTCGGCCTCCTCCATCGACGTGTAGTAGGCGAGGCTGACCCGCGTCCACCCGGGCCGCACCCCGTGGTAGCCCTGCACCACGTCCGGCCAGTATCGAACTCATCGTCAATCTCCAGCCGATCTATGAATCGAAAATAACGCGCCGGAGGAATCGCTCGGCGTTTAACCGGTTATTACCTGCTCGACGGCGGATCTGATGGCTTTGGCGCGCGCCGGGCTGATGCCGAGGAGCCGGTGGCCGTAGGGCCCCGCGCAGGCGCACCCCGCCCGCGCCTGCACGCCGAGCAGGTCGTTCAGCAGCTTCGTCACGAACCGGCAGTGCAGCTGCAGCCTCGCCGGCGGCGCCTGTTCCGTGCTCCCGCCCTCGAGCTCGGCCTCGCCGTACGGGGAGTACACGACGAAGGAGAGCACCGGGAGCCGGGGCGCGCTGGCGGGGTCGGCGCCGAGCAGCAGGCGCAGGTTGGGGTTGGCGGCCGCACGGACGCGGCGGAGGGCCAGCGCCAGCATGCGGGCCTCGTGCGCCTCGATGCACGCCTCGCCGACCCACTCCTTCACCCGGAACGCCAGCGCGGCGCGGACCTTCTGGATGATGGCCGGCGTGCCCGCGTCCTCGCGCTCCTCGGCGTCGCCGCTGTACACGGCGTCGCCGTAGGCGCTGACGTAGAGCACGGTGCCCCCGCCGCTGGTGGACGGCGCGGTGCGGCGGAGGCGGTACAGCCGCGACGCCATGGCAAGCACGCCCGGGCTGCCGGGCCCGCCAAGGAACTTGTGCGGGCTCAGGAACACGGCGTCGTAGCCGTCGTCGTCGCCGGAGCGCATGTCGATGCGCACGTAGGGCGCGCTGCACGCGAAGTCGAAGCAGGCGTAGGCGCCGTGCCGGCGCAGGAGGCGCGCCACGGCGCGGGTGTCGGTGCGCAGGCCGTTGACGTTGCTGCACGCCGAGAAGGCGCCCAGCATGAGCCGCCCCGACGGCGCGCGCGCCGCCAGCGCCGCCTCCAGCGCGGCCAGGTCCAGGACACCGTCGTCCGGGCGGAGGCCGATCTCCACCACCTCCGCGAGGCTCTCCCGCCAGGTGAGCAGGTTGGAGTGGTGCTCGTAGGGCCCCAGGAAGACCACCCAGCGGTCGGACGGCGGCAGCGCAGCCAGCGCCGCGGCGCGCAGCGTGGGCGGCACGGCCATCCCCGTCACCTCCTGCAGGCGCTTGATGGCGGCCGTGCAGCCCGTGCCGCAGAAGAGCAGCATGTCCCGCGGCCCGGCGCCCAGGCTGCGCTTCACGTACCGCGCCGCGTCGCCGGCGAGCTTGCTCGTGTGCAGGCCCACGTAGCTGTCCGTCGTGTGCGTGTTCCCTGCGCTCCACCATCCAATCGCCGCCCGCATACGTGTGAGCCCCAAGTGAAGTTTTTTCCTGAAGAAGACAAGAAGAATTGCGCACGTGTACGTGTACGAACCGTAGTAGGGGAGAACGTTCCGCAGCACGAACTCCTCGGCGAAGCGGAGGCAGCGGCCGGACGCGGTGTGGTCGGCGTACGTGATGCGGCGAGTCCCGAACGGCGACGCGAACTCCGCTTCCGCCCCGATGATCTGCGACCTCAGCCACTCGAGCTTCTCGCCCGACGCGTCGTCCTCGCCGTCCGCGGCGGCCTCATTCTTGACGTCGCCGCCGCCACCGAGCACGAGATCGTCGAACAGGATGCCATCGGCACGTTCTTCTTCTGCTGCTGCTGTAGGACTAGGAGGTGCAGCGCAACCACACGCGGCGGTGCCGGCAGAAACGGGCTGCGCGCGCTGCACGAGAAGCGGCATGGCCAATTGGGCAATTCAAAGCTGAAAGGGCATTCAAACCGAGTACTGAACTGGTGGTCAGTGATCCGATCGAATGGGAAGACGAGATGATCTGACGATCGTTGGGGCAAGCATATATAGGGAGGAGCTACGGCTAGCTGCTCATCCTGCACAGCCAGCCGGTCAGCCCAACCCAACATTTTCCTGCGTCCTGTGATCAGTCTGTGTGGGGGAGGAGCTGCCTGCCGTGCCGTGGGAGACGGGTCGGCCAGGTCACATACCAAGGGGCAGGCCGGCAATACCGCAGACCGCCAAATGCAGTGCTGCACCGTGCGGTCGGGGTTGCCGGCGAACGAAACTAGGCGGAGGCGGCCCATGGGCGAGCGGGCGAAACGGTGGGGACGTATGGGTTCGGTGGGCTCGGTGCCGGGATGGCCCCTGGATCTGGGTCGAGCTCAGCGACGCGGCGGCGGGATGGAGGAGAGCCTGGAGGCCGCGCCGCGTCACTCCACCAATCATTCCGGCATCCGGCGCCAGAGGTTTTGCATTTGCAGCGGGAACCGGCTCATTGTAACTGCGCCCGCCCGCCCGTCCTCTCTGCTACGCGGAACAGATACGCAAGGGTCGGCCCATCAGGAAGCTGAACTCGGCATGCCCAAAGGAAACACGGAGTTGAAGGCCTGTCAGACATCATGAACTCGTCCTGCCCAAAGAACACATCTGGCCCGTATTATACGCGGATCTGTAATCTGAACAAAAATTAGTCCATTTTTGACCCATCATCAACCCTTCCATTTGTCTAATATCCGAAAATTCAGTACCATTTACATTGATAACTCAATACCAACCATTCAATTACTCCATCCAAACATATTTCGATGGTTTCTTGGTGACATGGCAATGCTTTTCCCTCCAAGTCAGTGGCGATTTTTTTTTTTGCCAATTTGGAGGGAAACCCGCTTGCATGTCGCCTGGAAAACAGTAAAATGGGAGAGGAGGGTCAAAATTAAACGGTGTTGATAGTTAGGTTGCCAGATTAAGACAATTTTAGAGTTGGGAGTTTACAATTAGACAAAAATTTCGGTGCCAAAAACGGACTTGTTCTAAGAAACAACCTCATGTACTTAGGTCTTGTTTGTTTTGCCCCCTAGTAGATAATATAATTTAGCTTATGGTACAAGGACAACTACATTATGGACCACAGAAATGGTAGCTTGTTTCAGATTATTTAGGTGGCCACGTTTTACCCTATTATCCTTGGGCCATAAGCTTGATTATATAATCCGGGAGAAAACAAACAACATCTTAAAATAAAAGAAGGGCTTAGATGAATGCAACCCGTGGCACCGCAATATATACCTCTATCTAGTCTAACAGTTAAATTGACCATTTTGGATCTTTTGGTACTGCTGGCACATGGCTGTCTACAAACACAACTAGAGAGATGCAGCATGATCCATTTCGTCAAAACGAAAGTTTCGGCTCATGGTTCATTTTCACACAAATCACTCTCGCCACGAGAATCCAGAGTCTCTCAAAGTCTCTTTGCCATGTTCCTCGCCAATATCCTCCAAGTCTCTCCACGCATTGGGCACGATCGATTCTTGGCAAAAGATCTGCATGCTGGTGAAGCTGCCTTGCAACTTGCAAAAGCCAGAATACTACCCGCTGAGCTATCAGTGCACAGACCACCTCTTCGTCGTGGCTGTACCGGAAAATCCGCGAGCATCTATACTATATCTATAATATAAAAGTTGAAATAATTAAAATCCTTTCTCACCAAGATTAGACTCATCGTACTCCTCACGGAGGTCCCATCTACCAGTCCAAAGGTTTGACGAAATGGGGTGGAGACCTACAAAATTGATAAAAGGAAAATGTTTTCACCAAAATTGTAATACATTTTACACCAAGCACTTTTATCTATCCACCTTTGTACCCACTGATTACTTTTCATTGTTTGTATACCAGACAACCATGATTTTTGGTAAGATAAGTTACCATGCGTTGGTTGACATCCTAAAATCTCTCCTTTTCTTTCCTTTTATTTGTGATCCGATTATCTTTCCTTTTGTGCGTTGATTAACTTTTCTTTTGACACACAATTTACTTTTTAATGTTACTTGTGCTATTCGGGAGGAAATTAAATCACCGCACGTTATTTTCCTTTCGCGTCAATCTTTGTTGGAAGAAAATTAGCTAACATCGTTGTTTGTTTGGAAGGAACAGAAACAGTGGCTCCTAACATTTTGGAAGGGAGATTACCTTCCAAAAAAATCATGCACCTCCGGATCTCCCACACCTCCAAACAGCACACCTTGCCACGACCGCCCCTGAACACCCTACGTGATCTCCCCGATTCCCATCAACCTTTTATCCCCGCTCGGCTTCTCCAAAACTCCATTAGCCTTGCCTCTGCATCCATGCCACCCTGTCGCGGCCTTGCACTCCGGTTCATTTGTGCCGTCCCTCTCTTCCCCTTGTTGGCCAGTCCTGCGATCCCTGATGGAGATAGCAGCTCCGGCAATCCCATGGAAGACGTTGAAGGCGGCTTTGGTGGGCGTGGACCCATTACCGAGCAGATGAGGCAGCGGTGGCGCTGAGGTGAGCTGCAACGCGCTGCGGCCGCAGTACCTATCCATACCACGGTGCCCTAGGGCGGCAAAACAGGAGAAGGCGGAGGAAGCGGCTAAGACCTGGAGGCTGTGATTCCGCAAAGGGACAGAGGAGGAGGAGAATGTATAGCGTTGTTCGGGGCTACGGAGCTAGAGAAGGTGGTGGTGTTCTCGGTGACCGGGCGGACATGTGTCGCGTGTGTAGGTTCTTTGGAGAAGGCCATGAAGCGCTTCCCAGGTGTACATGCCACTGCTGCGGACATCCTCAGTCTTAGATCCAGCCTTCATCTCAGTGATTATCGATCCCCTATTGATCTGTTTCCAAATGACACTACATGTTTGAACCATAGTTTGAAATCTCAATTTTAAGCATAGTTATGACACACTATGCCGTTTGATCTATGATTTTGTTGAAACACACAACACAGATATGTGCTCTTCCTAGAAATAGACAATACATGCCTTCATAAGGCGGCCTTCAATCTTGGATTTTCCATAACCAAAAATTTTGATCTAGATATGACGTTGTGTTGTAGATTGGATGCTTCATCCCATTACCTTGATATATGATGTTAATCTTGTTTAATCTTTCATAATTTCCATCATAATTCTTTTTTTCAATAGTACATTCCACATATCGATGTTATCGGTGACCGGGCTGACATGTGTCGCGTGTGCAGGTTCTTTGGAGAAGGCCATGAAGCGCCTCCCAGGTGTACATGCCACTGCCATGAACATCCTCAGTCTTTGATCCGGCCTTCATCTCAGTGACTATCGATCCCCTGTTGATCTGTTTCCAAATGACACTACATGTTTGAACCATAGTTTGAAATCTCAATTTTAAGCATAATTATGACGCACTATGTCGTTTGATCTATGATTTTGTTGAAACACACAACACAGATACGTGCTCTTCCTAGAAATAGATGATACATGCCTTCATAAGGCGTCCTTCAATCTTGAATTTTCCATAACTAAAAATTTTGATCTAGATATGTTGTTGTGCTGTAGATTGAATGCTTCATCCCATTACCTTGATATATGATGTTAATCTTGTTTAATCTTTCATAATTTCCATCATAATTCTTTTTTTCAATAGTACATTCCACATATTGATGTTATCAGTTCAATAGTTCAATTGATTGCTGCAGGTTATCAGTTTGCAATAGTGGAATTAAAGGTGTTGATTTGTGGCTGCAAAGTAACAACGGATGCGGTTGGTAGCTCTAACCAATATGTAAGATCCCATCCCCTGGTTTGGCCCTTCCTCCCTCATGTGATTTGATTGCCAATTCATTTATACTAGAAATATGGTGAATTGTTTAACCTAAGTATTTTTATTTTTCAACCTCATATTTGAAAGCCATGGGTTTTGAAATTTTTAACATTTGAGAATAGGTACTTTCACCATCTTTACTTTTCTCTTTTTGTGTTTAGGTCAACTGCATGAATATATGTGGATAACTTGTGTATGTCTTCGGACATATATACATAAAAAATAATTCCTAGCATGTATCTACGAGGGCCTTCAATATTTTTCATCACCATGCACAAGCTGCAAGTGCAAAAGGCTAAGGTCTCCAACATTTTTACATCCGAATTTTGATTCTGATTCTAGACATATCATGTTAGGGTTTCATTCAAGTCATATTAGTCATGCTAACTATATTAGCTATTGAGACTCTTTCCTGCTGGATTTATGTGCTGGCTTCTAGGGGGCTGAGGTTCTCTAACTTTTTGTAGGAGAAGCGCTGCTAAATTTGGAAAGGGAAAAGAGTTTACTAATCTCTGCATAGGAAAATATTTAACAATTACAAATACTAGACCATCTGGCCACACTATTGTTCAAGTTGTAGGTTTATTCTCGACATTATGAGTTGTATACGCTATATTTAGTTGTAGCTCTTATGAATACTAATGGATTCCCTTCCTTTTATTCGTGTAGAGAGACGAGAAAAAAATCCTAATCATGTTGCTAGGCAGCTAGGTGAGAAAAGCAGCAAGGTAGCAATTGTTTCCCCATTTCCTTAAACCATAGGTATTATAAAAATGTTTTTGTTGAATCCCATGTTATAGTTGTCTTCTGAAATCTTGAACACAAACAGATCCTAACTGCTTGCTTCGTTCTTTTCTCTGTTGCATTCTTTTGTTGATTTCTTGTAGAATAAATGTGTCCTGCCAATAAGGTCTATGTGGGCAACCTTCCATGGGTTGTTGATAAATCATTTGCTCACTAGCCTGTTGAACGAGCAAAGGGAGGCCTTGCAAGGGTAGATCATATGACAGGGGAGATAGGAAGGTAAAAAGGTTCTGTTTTTAGTGATGTGTCAAGGTCCTACTTGTTTGATGAAACAGTGTCAATTTTGTCAGATGTGCCAAGTTTAATTGTTTTTTCCATTTATCTGGTTTTGTTTCTGAATGTGGGTGCAATATCATTGGGAGAGCTACTATTTGGAGAAAGTGTGAGAGATGTACCTTAATTATGTATTTATGAGTGTCCATATGCATACATCAATATTTAGCTTTAACTTTCAATAGCTTTTAGAATTCTTTAATTTGATGGTTTGCACATAGTTATCCATTATGGTGATATTTCTGGACGATGATTTGCAAATTTATTTTATACCTAATTATTTTTTTATATAAGAAGGGAGAGGGAGGGTCGAAGGGAGATAGGGGCAGTTCAAATAATAAATTTACGCACTTGGCGTACGATTTTCAGGCAAAGAGATAAAAGAGAGTGTTCATACTAAGGATACCAATGTCTCCTTCCGAAGACCTCACTCTTTCATTTTTAAGAGGAAGCATTTCCCCATCTGGTTGAGTTTTGCGATGACAATTAACAAGGTGCAGGTCAGACAATACGTATTGTAGGTATCTACCTCCCCAATTATGTGTTTTCACATGAAGAGCTATATGTGGCGCTGTCAAAAGGTGTGTCTCGTGAGAGTAGGTGGGTTCTTACAAAGAGAAACATGAACACCGATCCTACTGAAAAAAGTACGAAGAATACTGTATACAGAGATGCCTTGAAATCGTGAGGTGGTGTTTGTGATGCTGATTTATATAGTCGTCACTTGCAGTAATATGCATTTATGCACTCATATATAATCATGTGCTTTCGTGCTTCTTCTAATCACATATGTTGTTTCTGCAGGTCACGCGCGTGAAGATAGTGAGTGCTTATGACTTATTGGAATGTTTTCAAATACTCGAACTCATGATCATTGAATAAATGTATGGTGTATACATGTTAACATACTTGTTGTATCTTGATTTGTGACATGTCTATTGGTAGCTAGAACTCATGAGCTAGAGTTTTATGTGGGTAATTTTTTTACTCGGCTGTATCATGTGAGGCCCTCGATGAATGCTGCTATCTTGATCTGTGACATATCTATTGTTGGACTGAGAGCGTCGGGGCGTTGACGGGCCAAGAGCGTTCGGGCATTGATGGGCCCATTTTCGATTTAAGCAGTGTGGACGGCAGTAGCGTGTGCCCCCGCAGCCCTATTTGGGATTAGTCCCACCTCGGCTTCGCAAGTGCGCGTGGCTCTACTCAAATAGCAGGGTAGAGCCGGTGCTTTCAGAATTCCAAGAACTACTTTGTGCGCGCTTCTGATACACTGTTGCCTCGCCTATTTGGTGCGGGTTCAAGCCTGTTGGGCTTGCCCTAGGTCAAGTCTGTAACCAGGCCAGGCTCCCTGTGGGTCGAGCCTGACAGGCCCTTACCCCAGAGTCCAATTTATTTACTTTCTAATTCTAATCTAATATATATAATACTAATATAATATTTCTTATTTACTTTCTAATTCTAATTATAATCTAATATATATAATACTAATATAATATTTCTTATTTCTTACTTATTTATTCCAATGTAATCTTATTTCTCTGTTTCTTATTTTGCCTAAAAATTATATTTGATCCCCAATCAAAATCACCTGATTAAATAACTTATAGCACTATATACATACTTTCCTTCTTCGAGTTCAACATAAAATGCAATAAGACTGAGATTTATGGGAAGGGATTGGCCGGCCATATAGGATGGGTTATTTTTGGGAAGGGTTTGGCCATGTTAACCTTCCAATATTTGTTGCATCTACTAAGGAAACAGATTAGCCGACCATATTTTTTATCCTTATGCTTGCCATTGATACGACTGGTTCCTTATATATATACAAGCGTCATTCACGTGTTACATATAGTGCAAGCGCAGCCCTTCCAACTCCAAAAATTCTTGGTAGTAGTAGTCGGAGTTACAACATCAAGAAGTCAACAAGAAGAAGATGGTGACCAATGCTTTTTTCATGATCATGGTTGATGCCCTTTGAGTTGCCGCATGGTTCACAGGTCGACTTGATCGCTGTTGTTGCTTTTGTCAGTCCTGTATCCCCGAGGTGTTCGGTTGATCCGTTCTTCACAAGGGAGATATGTCTTATGGATTCCAGATTTGAATTTTTAGTTTTCATGTGAATGTGAAATATTATTAATTTGGATGTTTTCTAAGTATCCTACGCATTGTAACGGACTTTGACCAAACGATTGGTGCCAAACCTATTGATGCTGAAGCCCGCAACAACTTCATGATGGTCATCGGATCCCTTTTCCATTTTCCATCTCGCTGATACGCACATAGCTCCTATATATGAAATTATGTGGTGCAACAAAACTTTATGATTTATTTATAATAAATTTTTTTATAGTAGTTCGATGCAATCCAATTAATTTTAAATAATTTTATTTTAAACATGTGCCTGTGGCACGTGCTGTTAGATGAATCAGAGGGCAGGTGGAGGAACGCCGGCCCCTATCTTGGGTACCAGGCGGATGCGTGTTGAATCAATTGATGATTGAAAAAGCCCCAACCGTGGCATACAAATAGGTGTACACAGATCACAGTCCGTAACTCAAGGAGTTATATTTGGTAGCCTATAATTACATGCTATTCTATTCTCAATGATATCTTAAAAGTCCGGACTGTTCTCTTTATACACGGTTTGTTACACAAGGCAAGATACGCACAACCGATTCTTCTAGAACTCTTTCATCTAACATCCTCCCTCAATCACCACCGAGATAGGTTGAGATTGAACTTGAATTGTTCCCGAGACCGAACTGGCAATGGCTTGGTGAAACCGTCTGCAACTTGATCACCTGAAGATATAAAATCAATATCCAGAAGTCTTCTAGTTACTCGTTCTCTGACAAAATGATAACCCACTTCTATGTGTTTAGTCCTAGCATGAAAAACTGGGTTTGCTGACAAGTACTTTGCACCAATATTATCACACCATAGTTTAGCTGCTCTTGGGCAATTAATCTTGAGTTCATATAGTAAAATCTGGATCCACATCACCTCAGCAGTAGCATTGGCAATTGCTTTGTATTGAGACTCAGTACTAGATCTTGATACAGTGAGTTGTTTCTTTGAACTCCAGGATACTAAGTTTGATCCTAGAAAGACAGCAAAACCACCTGTAGATCGCCTGTCATCTATATTACCAGCCCAGTCTGCATCAGAAAAGGCACTCACCAAGGTAGATTGTGTCTTATGTATTCTTAGTCCCAGCCGTGTACAATACTTTATATATCTCAAAATCCTTTTTACTGCTTCCCAATGCACAGTAGTTGGTGAGTGTAAGAACTGGCAGACTTTGTTAACAGCAAATGCAATATCAGGTCTAGTAAGAGTAAGGTATTGCAATGCTCCTACAACACTTCTATAGTTAGTTGCATCTCTTGGACCGAGAGGAGTACCTTCATATAAGGACAATTTCTCACTTGATGCCATAGGTGTAGTAACAGGTTTACATTCGACCATATTAACTCTCTTAAGCAAGTCTGTAGCATATTTCTCTTGAGTTAGAATAATTCCATCCCGTACCTTATTCACCTCAATGCCCAGAAAATAGTGAAGCTCCCCTAGATCTTTAAGTGCAAATTCTGCTTTTAGATCTTGTAACAGGGCTGCCGTGGCCTTTTCTGTAGAGCTAGCTACAATGATGTCATCCACATAAACTAGAACAAACATAGTGATGTCACCTTTGTTATAAAAGAATAAAGAAGTATCAGCCTTTGATGCCTGAAATCCCAGCTTCATCAATTTAGCACTTAGACGTGAATACCAGGCTCAAGGAGCTTGTTTAAGACCATAGAGAGATTTGTCCAACTTACAAACATATTTGGGTCTGGTAGAGTCTTCAAAGCCTGGTGGTTGTTGCATATATACCTCTTCATCTAAATAACCATGCAAGAAGGCATTTTGAACATCAAGTTGCTTTAGACTCCAGCCTCGAGAAATAGCAATAGACAGAATAATTCTTATGGTTGCCGCCTTTACTACAGGACTGAAAGTATCCTCATAATCAATGCCATATTGCTGTTTAAATCCCTTAGCAACCAGCCTTGCTTTATATCTATCCAGACTACCATCAGCTTTCCTCTTAACTTTGTATACCCATTTGCATCCTATTATATTCATGCCTTTTTGAGGAGGAACTAAATGCCATGTTTTATTCTTCATAAGAGCATCATGTTCTAATTGCATAGCTTGCTTCCAATCGTCATTTGCTAAGGCTTCATCAAGAATGTTGGGTTCACCAGTACTAGCAAGGAGGCCATACCTAACAGTTCCGTCAGTGTAGACTTTGGGACGCCGGATGCCATGTTGTAACCTAGTTCTTGGCGATGAAGGACCGGCTGCAGGCGATGATACAGAGGATCCCAGCGAATCACCGTGCGCAAGATGCAGTGGAGCAGAGAGCGGGACAGAGAGTTCGGGCTGACGCCGTCCCCCCTCGATCGCATGTGCGGGCGCCGGTGCAGTCTGTGTTCGTCGCGTGTCGCTGCTAGACAGGGCCTCCGTCGCCCCTGAAGGCAGCAACGAGCTAGACTCAACTCCCGAAGACGATGCGACCGTTGGTGCCGCAGTAGCAGGAGGCAAATCCTCCTCGTGCTCAGTGACCGGAGGCAGCGTGATGTTAGCTGCGCCGGCGAGCTCTTCTGAGTTGTTGTCTTTAGGATTTTGCGCCAAGTTTTCTTCCTGCTCATCAGACAACTCAGTAATACGGTTAGATGAAACATTAGCATATGGGTTAGCCACAAATTCACCCCTAAAGAAGGAACTTGGGACCCAAACTTTTGGTGGTAGTTGAATAACTTCATCACGTAACTTTGCTCCAGCATTAGGATTGAGGTGGGAAAAAGGATATACTGTCTCATCAAAGATCACGTCACGTGAGACACAGATACGTCCCGAGGCAACATCTAAACACTTGAAACCCTTGTGGAGGACGCTATATCCTAAGAAAACGCACTATTTCGATCGGAATTGGAGTTTGTGAGAATTATAGGGTCGTAGGTGAGGCCAACATGCACATCCAAAAGTGCGCATGGATGAGTAGTCAGGTTTCTGGTTGGAGAGGCGTTCAAGGGGAGTTGTGAAGTGAATGATACGGCTAGGTAGGCGATTAATAAGATGTATGGCAGCAATGAAAGCCTCATCCCAATACTTTAGAGGCATGGAGGCATATGAGAGGAGAGAAAGGCCAACTTCAACGATATGGCGATGTTTACGTTCTGCATCACCATTTTGTTGATGTGTATGAGGGCAAGACACGTGATGCACGATGCCAAGTTTAGTAAAAAAATAATTAAGTCTCTCATATTCTCCTCCCCAATCACTCTGCACAACAAGGATTTTCTTATTGAACTGTCGTTCTACCATGGCTTGAAAATCTTGAAACTTATGAAAAACATCAGACTTGTGCTTAATGAGATAGATCCAGATAAATTTGCTAAAATCATCAATGAAGCTTACATAATAGCGATATCTCCCTACAGACTCAATGGCAGGACCCCATACATCGGAGAAGATGAGCTCCAAAGGAGAACTAGACTTACTATCAGATCTAGTGTAGGGGAGTTGATGGCTCTTTGCCTGTTGACAGGCATCACAAACTGAAGAACTAGATGCCTCACCTAACAAAGGGAGTTTATTCCTACTGATAACGTGCTTCACTATAGCTGACGAAGGATGACCCAAACGACTATGCCACCGTGAGAAGGGAACTTTGGTGGCGATGTAGGCTTTCTTATTGGATGGTGCTGGGAAAGGGTAAAGACCATGGCGACACTCCCCTTCAAGAATGACTTTCTTTGTGTCCTGATCCTTTACCAAAAAATAATTCGGGTGAAATTAAAGAAAAGCATTGTTATCAGTGGCAAGACGATGAACGGAAATAAGATTTTTTTGAGCTTCTGGAACATGGAGAATATTTCGTAGATGAATATCATGATTACTAGGGGTGTGAATAGCGGCGTGCCCAATATGACTAATGTTCATACCTGAACCGCTTGCGGTGTGGATCTGATCCGTGCCGTAGTACTTGTCATGGATGTGCAGCTTCTCAAGTTCTCCGGTGATGTGGTCGGATGCTCCAGTGTCGATGTACCAGGTAGAATCTACCGGTGCACGATTAGCAGCAGCAACAAATCTTTTGTCGGGGACGAAGTCTTCCTCGAAGCGATGCCAACATTCAGCAGCAGTGTGATTTGGCTTGAAGCACACCTGGCAGAGCGGCTTGTCGTTGGCGGTGTTGTAGAGGTTGCGCTGATTATAGTTGCTGCTGTTGCCGCCACGGTTGTAGCCACCATGGCGCCCACCATTGCTGAAATGGCGTGGCGGCTGATGCTGACCAAAGCCGCCATCACCTCTTGCTGGCCCCCGTCCACGTCCACGAGAGGACGAGCGCCCGCCGCGTGATCCGCCGCGACCACGCCCGGAGTAGTTTGCTGAGCTGCCATGATTCTGGCGCCCGCCATACAACAGCTCCAGATGTGTCTCAAATGCAAGGAGCTGTGAGAAAAGTTCCTCAAGAGAAACTGGTTCCATCCTGGTGATCAATGACGAGACCAGCGGAGAGAACTCCTCATCAAGTCCAGCGAGGATATACTCGACGAGTTCGTCGTCCTTGAGCCGCCGTCCTGCGGCCGCCATGTCATCGCCGTAATTCTTCATCTTGTTGTAGTACTCCGTGACAGTCATGCTACCTTTCTTTGTGCTGGAGAGAGCCATGCGCACATTGACAGCCCTCGCTCGGGACTGAGATGAGAACACACTCTCGATGATTCTCCAAGCCTCGGCTACTGTTTCACTTGCGTTAACCTGAGTCAGAACGCTAGGTGATATATTTGACAGCAAATAACTTAGAACCTGCTGGTCCTGAGCTCGCCAAAGCGCATAGGCCGAGTTCGGCTTCTTCTCTTCCTTGTCGTCGGCTCCCTTGATGATGATCTCTGCATCAGGAGCCTTGCTTGCTCCGGTGAGGTAGTCTTCAAGCATGGCACCGCACACGACAGACTTCACTTGCGCTTTCCATGAGGCGAAGTTTGTCTTCGTGAGCTTCTCAGCCACGGTGAGTCCTGCGAGCGGATTGATGTTGGCTGTTGAAGAAGAACTCGCCATGGCAGGAGCAGATCTACACGATGAACTCTAGTGTTTGGTGGCTCTGATTACCATGTTAGATGAATCAGAGGGCAGGTGGAGGAACGCCGGCCCCTATCTTGGGTACCAGGCGGATGCGTGTTGAATCAATTGATGATTGAAAAAGCCCCAACCGTGGCATACAAATAGGTGTACACAGATCACAGTCTGTAACTCAAGGAGCTATATTTGGTAGCCTATAATTACATGCTATTCTATTCTCAATGATATCCTAAAAGTCCGGACTGTTCTCTGTATACACGGTTTGTTACACAAGGCAAGATACGCACAGCAGATTCTTCTACAACTCTTTCATCTAACACGTGCATCTCCACTAGTTGATTGGAAAAGAAAGAAAGAAAGAAAAATCTGCTGTGCAATTCTTGTATTCGCATAGTTCCATATCTTCATCATGGCCCGTCCATGGAAATGCAGGAGAACAATACGTGCAACCAAGAAACGGACCATCTGAAATATTTGAGCAAATCAGCTAAAGCAAACATGAGTAACTTATCCCAACCCACGAGTACGTGGAATTTCGCGGGAAGGCAGGTGTTGCCAGAATCCGGATACGTCCAGCGGGACGGGAAGGCAGGTGTTGCCAGAATCCGTATACGTCCAGCGGGAGAAGAACCTTCGGAGGCGGACGCGTGTGGGCCCGTCAGAAAATCTGAACACCGTGTGGCCACGGTCAATGATTCTTTCCTACGGAGTACGTAGTTCCCACGTACGTGAAAATGGGTTAACATTTTGTCCACATTCGAGCCGATCAAGTTCACAAAACTCGCAGCTCAGTTTGTGTCTATCCGGAAGGAAAGGGATCGCGAGAGCGAGAGCGTATCTGCTCATCATCATCAGTTGGCTAAGCTGTCATCAAACGCGGGGTGTATCCGAATATCCTTGCCGTCTGATCGATCCAGCCCTGACATCGCGCGCTAATTCTGGAGTTTGGAACAGGACCGGTGGTTTTTCGTTGGTGTTTACACCGGGCTACGGAATTAATTGCTTACGATGTCCCATATCTTGTTCATACTATAAAGTATTCGGGTACGAGTATAACGAGTCGGTACAGAAGAAAACTACCCGAGAAGTATTCGAGTAGGACTTCTAAGCTAGTATCGGTTTAAGATTTCTGTATAACCCTGTCCCCCAAGAGTATACAAGAGCGGGCAAGAACGCCTATGTAACTCTATCCCCACAGAGTATATAAGGGTGGACAGGAACCCGCTCCAAACATCTGATCATCAAGTTAACACAAACCATTCAAATAAGACGTAGCGTATTACGCATACTGCAGCCCGAACTTATTTAAACCTTATGCTGCTTACACATTCAAATTTCTAATCTCGACGATACTAACCACGTACTATTTCAAGGTAGGCTTACACGTAAAACATCGAAATTTCTCGACTCACGGTGACTAAGGCAGGTCGAACGGTTATTTCGTGATGGATTTTACGGTGCCTGGCTCGGCTGATTGCAGGCTACTTTTAACGACCTCCGTCCGTGGCCAAGCCTCGTTTTTCGTCTCGTATTTTCTGTTGCTATTCTTTTTACAGGTATGAATCAAGCTGCCACACAAGCTAAGGCCAGGCCACTTGGTGGCGTGACGCTGCAGGCGCGGCACGATAACATAAAAAAATACAGCGGGGCGCTAGATTGATCAATGATCACATATCAATCCGTTTATTTTCTCTGTTATTTTTCTTTCAGATTTGCCTGACACGGTAGCATGGACACAGCGTTTCTTAACGAGCGAGCCAGTGGCCGTTCCGGCATCTATCCCCGTATTATTGTTGTTGTCAGGATCTCGAGCGATCTTATTAGCTTATATGAACACTGCAGCTGACCCGAGCATTTCTACGCTATGCGCCGACTAGCTCCTGCTCCTCACTGTAGAGTACACATCTGCTGCCGAATATCACGCTCTTCAATTATCTCTATAGACGACACGCAAACTTTTCTCAACACGTCGCTTTCCTCCTCATGATGCACGCACTGCGTAGGCCCAGGCCCAAAGGATCGAGACTTACCTTGTTGCTTAGCGGCCTTGTGTTGCAGCGAGAGGAAGCGAACGAATTTTATACCACTTGTTGCGTCCCAGTCGGCCTTCAATTCCTGTCGTCCACTGGCAATATATATTTATTTTTTATCGCCGTTGTGTATTATTGAACATTGATTGTCAACAAGCTCATCTGGTTCTACAACAATCCACCGGCCACCAAACTTGTCAACGTCCATCAAAGTTTAGCTCAAGGCCTCAAGCCCCAGTCGGCTTTTTTTTTTAATTCCCTTAACAACTGCAGTAGTTTTGCTTGGAAAGCAGCGGCATCGTTTTCCAAAAAAGCAGCATCAAGGATTGTTTTGCTTCGACCGCACGGCTGCCGCCGCCCCTGAGCTGAATTTCCACGCCATCGCAAAAATGATCCGCTACCGCCGCCTCGCACCAAAAGCACCAAAATCTTGGCCCCGTGACGCGTCACCTGCTTTCTCGCGGCGTATGTATCGATCGAACTCCATAGAGCGGTAGAGCCGATTACAAACACGACTCTAAAGCTGCTTTCTCCTATCCTCTCGTAAGATCACCCTGTTTTGGCTAGCGCACGCACTCGGCGAGGCGCGCGCTCCGACGCTCCGTGACGACGAAGGGAAATGGGAGCGCGACCGGCGTCCTACTTCGCCGCGTGCGCAACGTGGGGCGGGGGCATCGGAACGATTACCGGGTTGGGGGGGATGCGAAGCCAAAACTTGGATTTGGTTTCATGTAATCTGGGCAGAAGATCACGGAGGAAACGCGCGTGCGCCCGAGAGGAAACAAACAGACCAGGAGTTCCCCGGACCGGATAGGCACGGCGCCACGGCCTCCGTTTCTACCCCGGGGTCCGGGGGAGCACCCGGCAGACCCGAAGCTGAGCAGACCAGCAGGGGTTGTGACACGGCGGCACGGGCACGCGCGTTCTTATCCACTCGGGCGCGGGGAGCCGAAGCGGCGCGGGGCCAGCCGGGCCGGGCCACGCGGCCGAAGCGGTGCGGGCGATCTCCTTGCCACCGGCCCACCGCCGATCCACGTCGACCCGGTCAAGCCCCTTCTTTATCCTCCGCCCCATCCCCCACCTCACCCCCGGCGCGACCATCCCCGGCCACTACTATTATCATCGCACACCACCTGACCTACCCGCCTCCTTTCTCCTCTTCCCCCGCCTTTCCCCATTCCGCCGCCGATTCGCTCTTCGAATTCCCGATTGGCCGCCGGGCCCTAGGAGGAGGGGGAAGGTTAATCGGGAGCGAGCGAGCGAGCGCGCCTCGGTCCGGCTCCCGCGTGGTGACTGGTGGCGCGCATGGAGATCTCGTTCGAGGCGTGGGAGGGCGTGCAGCGGCACGGCCAGGACCTCGCGGACCGCCTCGCGCAGGGCTTCACGGGCCTGCTCCAGGCGCCGCCGCAGTTCCCGTGGCCCCCGGCCGCCTCGCCGCAAAAGCTGATGCCCTTCGACATCGACCTCCCCGTCGTCCCCTTCGGCGCCGCCCGCGGGAAGGACTTCCCCTTCCCCGCCGCCGCCGTCTCCTCCGTCATCGACATCGGCGGGAGGCTCGGCCAGGCCGGCGCCGAGCTCGGGGCGTCCGTCGGCGGGGCCGTGCAGCACGCCGTCAGGCACCTGCCCGTCCCGTTCCGGAACGGCCAGATCCGGCGCCGCAAGCAGCACCCGCTGCCGCCGCAGGCGCCTCTGCCCCCTGCGGCCTCGGTGGGCGAGGGGGCCATAGGGCTCTCTGTCGAGAGGGCTGCGGTGAATAGGTGCCCGCTCGAGGCGGCGGCGGCGGCTGCCGCCGCCGCCACTGGGAGCGCGGCCGCGTCGAGCGTCAGTGGTCATATTGGCGGCGACGACTTGGATGAGGAGGACGAGGGTTTCGGCTGCGAGATCGGGACTTTTGGAAACTTCAACAAGGCCAAGGTACGATCCAACTCGTGCTTGGATTATGGATTCTAGCATGTCAGTGATGTTTGCATCTCAAATTAGGCGCACAATCGTAGTTCAGGGCTCAGGTCGTTACAGTACTGCAATTTAGGTATTCATTCTAGCAACTGTTTACATGTCTCTTGGCCTGGCCATGGTACCTGGAGGAATTTGGAACCGAGTTATCATCTGATTTACTGTTATCATCTTCCTCGCAGTAAATCTGATATTCTTAATCCTTGCAAGGATCTCATGTTTAAATCATGGTTATCCTTCTCCTGTGAAAAAAATCATGGTTATCATGTACAACTTTTTAAGTCAACCCACGCATAACCCAGATATCCGAGGCTCATTGCACTTGGTTCCCTCATGAATAGAAGGGCTTAAATGCATGGTTGTACATGGAGTAATTAAGCTAAACTAATCTTCAATTTTGAATCAATCAAATGTTTGTACCAGACTTGTGAATTTTATTTACACCTGCTAATTTCCAGTCATGTTACATTGACCCTGATGGTGGCACGCTGCAACATTGTACTTACCTTCTCTCTTAATATAATTATATAGGGTACTGTAAATATGTCGGCAACATACAACACCAGGAGTAATGACATCGAGAGTTCTGTTGTTGCACGTGGAGACCTATGGAGGCTAGAGGCCTCACGTGGCGGTTCAACTTCTGGAAATGATACTTCGCCCCTTTACCTTATTCAGTTGGGACCTCTACTATTTGTTCGAGATTCTACACTTCTCTTGCCTGTTCATCTATCGAAGCAACACCTGCTTTGGTATGGTTATGATCGCAAGGTACAGATCCTTTCTGTTGCTTTGTCCCAAAGTGTGCATTCTCAACAAGCCTCTTATAATGGTTTATCGATTATTTTGAATTACACTGTATGATGAAATTTGTCTTTGGTCCTTTCTTTTGTTATTTCGTCATTAAATATTGTCTACCCCTTTGTATAGGCAAGGTTATGGTCTTTATAATTTATTAGAGATAAAATTTTAGACCAGCTCTACCTTGATGTGCAAATTTACGTTATGATTTGCTAGTCTATTGCAATGCATATGATGTATAAATGTGCTACTGGTAGGTTTGCAATGTGTGAGCTTGTGTGGATTTTTAATAATTTTTAAGAGAATTGTAGATCAATTTTTGTTACTGGAAAGTAAGCATGATTTTCATGTATCAAAGCTAATCAACAACTATGGCATTGTCTTACATTTAAATTATACAAACAGCAACTTACGATTAACTTATCTGATGTATAAATGTGCATGTGTGTCTTCTGCCTATATTTACTGATATTTTGTCCTTTTACATTACTAAACTTTATATTCAATTACAGAATGGAGTTCATTCGCTCTGTCCAGCTATATGGTCAAAACATAGAAGATGGTTGATGATGTCGATGATGTGTCTCAATCCAGTAGCTTGTGTAAGTCTCATTCTCTTTAACTTTTATGAATATATTTTAATCCCATAGGTTAACTGTCGAAATTGGTGATTGTTTCTGATATTTATCAAGCATAAGAGTACGTTTTAGGTATAATACAGATTATTTGTGGTCACCAGTGACCGGTGAGTTCTGTTAAGATAGATTAAAGCAACTGACTGTGATCTTTTGGGAGATCTTTTGTGCTATGACAGGATAAATCTTGCCAGGTTCCTCAATTACATGTGCTACCTTTTTTCTGGTAGCCTGACAGATAAGCCTGTTCATTTTGCCTTTAGGTCTGATGTACCAGACATCAGAATAGTAGTTAAGAGTAATTAGCGTACCATCTTCTTTTCTATAATTTGTAAGGAATACAGCCTAATTTGTATTCTAAAAAAAATTAAAATGTGTTCATCTATAATGTTACTGTGATGCTTTTGAAGTTGTCAACAAGCATTGTTCTAGTGAGTCCAGTTTAATCGCTTCATGATCCTTAATTCCTTACATTTTACTTGTGCCTATGAAGCTGAGTATTAATAAAACTTTCTTTATTGCAGTCTTTTATGGATCTGCAGTTCCCTAATGGGCAATTAACATACGTTGCTGGTGAGGGGATATCAGCCAGTGGTTTTCTTCCGTTATTTGGTGGGTTGCTTCAAGCTCATGGAAAATATCCTGGAGAAACGAGACTGAGCTTTTCTTGCAAGGTTAGTATTTATATTTATGTTCCCTATATTAATCAATTGTGGTGTAAAATTTAGTTTACGCGCCCTTGAAGACTGTTTGCTTATGTCAATGTGAGATTATCCTGCAAATTGTGCTGGTTTCTAGACTCTAGAGCAGCATGAAACAATGGCACTGTGTATTTAATGCTTGGCCAGTAGTATATCATAGCTAGTAACTTGATCAGTGGTTGATTAGAAATATTTTATGATGCTCACGTGTGTTCCAATAGCAGATGAGTTCAATCTGACTCTTGTCTTGTCTTTTCTTTTTTAAAGAATAAACGCGGGACAAGGTTCACTCCTATGTTTCAATGGCCCGACAAGTCTGTTTCATTAGGAGTTACTCAACCCTTGGCATGGAAAAGGTCTGGTCTCATGGTCAGACCCAGCGTACAAGTCAGGTAGTTTTCTAAATACGTATGGACAACAGCATTTTATGTTGGACAACAGTGTAGATTGTCATGTTAGTACCTATTAGCCTGGATTCTTTTTTTGTAACTTGGATACAAGTGATCATTCCTTTTTTGCCATCCTTGTTCATGTGGTGCTAAAGGCTGTGCTTGCTGCATTCGTCTTGTAAATGACAATACTTGCCAGATGCCAATTTCATTGTTCATCAATGGTCTTATTGTATGCTCCATGTTGGTTTCTTTGAATCCTTGTCTTCTCTGTTTTAACACTCCTGTTCTTGGTGTTCTATTGGCAGTTTGTGCCCTACATTTGGGGGAAGTGATCCTGGGGTACGTGCGGAAGTTGTTCATTCATTGAAAGAGGAATTGAATTTGATGTGCGGCCTCTCTTGCTCAAGGCATCCATCAGCTTTTACCGCGCTCTCTGTAAGCTCTCCGCACCTAAACATTTCTGATTGGTTCTTTCTAGGATTCTATTTTGGCTGTAGCTGAATCTCTGCATGGCAGATTGGGCGATCCAAGTGGAATGGTCAAGTGGGCAGTTCTGGAGTGGTAGTCACCTTGGAAACACCTCTTAATAACATTGGAAGGCCGTCTTTATCAGTTCAACTGAATGGTGGTTTTGAGTTGTGATGTCTTGATTCCGGCGTTGAAGATGTACATACCTGTGTATATATGGCCATCACTAGTGTCCTTGCTCCATAGCCAAGGATTGGCTGCTGAGCTGATCAACCTAGAAAGTTTGTGGAAGTGGGTTGCAAGCTTGCAGCTCGTTTTTGTCCGTCTCAAGTCTCAACTTGGCAAATCAGGTGCTATGTTTCCCCATGTGGGCAGAGAAGTCAACTGCTTTGTTCTCCACTCAAGAGACTTGCATACTTCTTCGCAATTCTCAAAGAGATTGCGATACTTGCAGTTGAGCTTATATTTTAGGAGTTAATGAAGGTGATCCACGAGCTCATCTTGCTGTGACCTGACTGCCTGTGCGCAGCTATGCTGTCATGGAGAAGACGTTCATCCAGAAGCCTTTTGGTGCAAGGCTCACAAAACCTGTCGCATTTCAACATTGTCGATACAAAATTGTCTTGTGTTGGGTATTATGACCATCACAACCGACCAGTCTGGTTTGCATTGTTGAATTTTGAGACAAACTAGTTGGTGTGTTTTTTACTGCAATCTTGTATTCCTGTACAAGTATTGATAAAACGAATCGAAGACCATCTTGAGCTTGGTGTCATGGACCATTCCGGTACTGCTGACAAATCTCTCACTTCTTTTACCCATTCCGTGCTTCCTTGTTTTTATGTGAAATTTCACCGTCCTGTCTAAAGAAACTTTCCGATTTCTCGTATCAAATCTGATAAAGGGATCTTCACTTGGGTGCCGTATACTCGTGTCGTTTCGTCTTGTGAGCGCGGTACAATCTTGTCATAGTACGTTTTTAAGTAACCTCTAGCTCTGTCAGATTATGTTTCAAGTAATGCATAGATCTAACGCTTGCATTCACGAATGTTATGAAGTACAAATGTACAATCAATAAATGTTCGATGCGTAACCGAATAGGCGAATACCATACATGTAGAATATAAGCACAAGGAATCAACCTAAGCAGGTGAAGCCTCTGCGACGAGCTACTCGGGCACGCTCTTCAGCCTGGCAAGTGGCAACCCAGTCCAGCTCGACCATGAAGATCGCTCCCACAACTGCGCTTCCACTGCTGCTCCCGCTGCTCATCTTCTCGCCGGCCGCCATGTCCTCGGTCTTGGCCCCGTCCGGCGCCGACGAGCACGGCCCCGGCGTCTACATTGTCTTCGTCAGCCGCGACGACTACGTCGACTCCCGGGACTACGACCTCGGCCTGCTCGCTTCCGTCGTCGGAAGGTCACTGTGACGCGCCGGCGTCGGCACGCGGCCGCGCCCATGCCTGCACCACCTGTACGACCTCACGGGCACTGACCCCCCTGCTTGCTCTGCTGCAGCGCGGCGGAGGCGGAGGGCGCTCTGCTCTACCACTACAGCGGCCTCGGGTTCGCGGCGCGGCTGGCACCGGAGCACGGCGCTCAGCTGTCGAGTGAGTGCATGCACCTTGCTGATCTCGTTCAGAGCTCTATACGACGCGTAGTACGAATCATGCTCATAGCCTCATAGGCGCTTCAGGAGATCTTGTGTCCCAAATCTCTCTCATCTTCCCGGTCGCCTTTCGGTTCGATGCGTTGCAGAGAAGGACGGCGTCGCGGTCTTGAAGGACAAGATGTACGGTGTCCACAAAGACGGCCGCTTGCCTCCTTTCTTGCAGAAGAATGTCTGAAGGATCGAACGGAGCTTGCGCAAGATCGCTTAGACTGCACGCCCCCGTATCGACTATACCAGTTCGGCGGTCTGAAACATGTTATGTGAAGTTTGAAGTGCGCATTTATCCCCTTCGATCTCACGATCTGAAACATGTCCTATGAAGTTTGGAGTAGATTTTTATCCCTTCTCTCACGATCTGAAAGATGTTCTGTCCTTACTTGGTGTACACATAAACTGCTGATCCGTCTTGCTTGCAAGAGGATCGTCGCGCCCACGGCTAGTTTGTTAGTTCTGTCGCTTTCGGCATGGTATAAAAGAGGTTCTTCAAGCCTTCGAACAGATGGTGATAGCGTGATACCAGCTAGGCAGCTCGCTACACCCACACCATTAGGCGACCGAAAAACCTGCAGTGCTCCTATTTCTCTATTAGCGTTGCAATAAGGTTTCTTTTTTAAGGGACGAAAAATGAACAATAATCAGGGGTGAAGAAATATGAAATATGTGACAGATTTCGTTACTGCAGGTCAGTTGGCAAGTAGAAACATCCTTTAAACCCCAGCCAAAAATTACATAAACAAAAGCAAAATTGTCAACACTACGTGTTAACTTCTGGTTCTCCAATCTATTATCTTAATACAATAGTGTTAAAATAAGTCATCATGTTCGTCGAGAGGGTTTAGAAATTTCCACATTAATCTAAAAAAGAGAAGAATATACACTATCGGATTTTATGAAGATCTAACGATCGAGAATAATCCAAAGAGTTCATGACAAATACAATCACTAAATAGCTGAATTTGGAATAAAAAATTAAAGAAAAACTAGCAATTCTATGATCAGATTCTACATGAGGAGATAGATGTGTTTGGGCGTCTAAATTGGGAAAAATGCATATCCGATCCGGTCAAGGTCATGCAAAGGCGTGCACAGCACAAGCTTGCTTGCATTGGATGACCCATCCATTTATTCCATGTCGAAGCGGTTGAGATGAAGCCATCGATCGGTCATCAATACGCTAGACTCCGTATGGGTGGCTCCGCGAACG